>OY728145.1:958543771-963543771 GCA_963277665.1 Viscum album
GAGTGATTGGTATCTTAAAAAGTTATCATCAATATATATATTGTTTTCCAATATAGGTGGAGTAGGGTATTTTAAATTTATAATTTCTACCTATATCTACTTTGTACCCATTGTTACATGAGATGGGATTAGATACTATTACAATATTACCAATTTAAACTATAAGGTTCTTAATCATTAATAATTATGTTGTTTAATTCAATGATTCAATCCATCGTAATTTTACCCATCACATTTTGTGACCAAATAAATATTGGATGATTGAAATTTAATGGATGTCGATTTCATTGAAAATTTTTATGGTCCCAGACTAACATTGAATGATGATTCATTTAATGAAACCATTATATGGATATACATGAACAAATATATATAGAAAATAAATGTATCCATAAATAATAAAATGGAATCCAATAAATGGGGAGTTAGTTATTAATTTAATGAGTTTATTGATCCTTTAATTGAAACATAACCTTAAATATGAATGAAAATATATAAATTATATATTGAACACTTACTGAAACCCTAGAAATATAAATTAGTAGTTGGGATGTAAGAATTAGTTATTGAGACATGTTTTTTATTATTCTTCTTCTAATACTACTCCCTTCTATTAAATCGTGATTTGAGGCATGTTCTTGGAATTTGTAGAGCCATTCAACCATGGATTCTTTAGGCCATGTGACAAAAGTGTGTGGATGAACATAATCTAAAGATATTTGTCCTTGAGTTCCATCAGATGTATCGTACAATTGTTTCATGGGATTGTGATCTAATGAATACTATGTATTGGAAATAGGATATATTATCTATCATAGAGAATATAGATATTCCTCTATTTAGGAGGGTATATGTTTCCACTTATTGCTTGTGTGATTCCACCAGGAACTGGTGTGATGTTGTTACTCATGATGGTCATCATCTGGGAATGCTCTGGGAAGACTTCTAAAATTCCTCTATGATTAATTCTAATTTTGAAGTTGAACGATGAATGATATGGATATTTTATGCACCTAGATCATGGTTCCCTTCCTTTTATGGACTTATTATAATATTTTATTTTGTTTCAACAAATTACACCATATCTAGGCATTGATGACCTATCCCATGCATGCCATTTTGATGATCCTCTATAGTATTCTATCTTATCCATGATATATTTATTTATTTTCTATATAATTTCAAATATTATAAATATGGAGCTTATCACTGATTGAAACATTATCGGAGAAGATAGTATCATACAAAATGTTCAGTGAAGAGGCATGACATTTTATCTTCCTTTAGCAAGAAATATAGTGTTGAGGTTTCTCATTAGATTAGTGGTGTGTTGATTTTATTTATTAGAAGTTACACTTTATTACATTATATTAATTTTAGGGGAATATGAAACCTCATTTTTATAAAGACCCACTAGAGTTCCACGCCTTATTTCGAATATGTCATAGTAAGAGATTCCATTGGACTATTCACCCTACGTCACAGTGAATAAGATTTTCACCATCTCTGCCATTAGGGGATAGAAAAATTTCACCATGTCATCCAAGGAGTTGGAGCAGCACTAATAGTATAGTCAAAGGAGGGTTTCATGGAAATGGTATCCATTATTTTGATTACTATCACAATAAGAGAATATGTTCTTATGTTAGTCCACTTATAACTCAGGGATTTGTAAAATTCATGTTTCTTTCATTACTTCTAGTTACAAAGTATCATAGTGCATGAAATTTTTAGTATGAGGTACTAATCTAAGAACCTGTAATATCATGTTTAATTTATTAAATATAGGTGAATCACACTCTTCTACCTTTTTATCATCCCTGGAAATTATCTGAAAAAAATGTATTACTTTTAAGCTGTGATGACAACAACATACCACTATAAGTGAGGTAAAAGAATATACTCCAATGAATGAAATATCCCATTATGTTAGGTATTTATGTCTTCTTACAGGGAAATAATAATACTTGTGATGACATTCTTTGTTTTTATTCTCAAGGTGGAATGGTTTGTTTGATATCAGGCATATCTAGGCTTCTATCACCAAAGGGTATCTTTTAAATCCCTAGAGGAAGGATTTTATCTTTACCTTGGCATGTGGGATGTCTAGGTTTTTAAATATTGACAAGGGAATCATGGGCTTGGTTGGGTGGAAACCCTGATTGTTATCTTTTATATGGAGGATCTAATAATACATAGAGTAGATTTTCCTTCAATAATAGAACTTTTTAGGGATTTCATTCATGATGATTTTTACTGGATTACATCCCAAGATAGCAGTAGAGTTTACAAATAGTATTTTTTGAGGAGCATATCCACTATAAATTCATCCATTCCTAGTGGAACCAACTGATCTATTATATCTCAAAAGACATATTGTGTAGTTAGGTACAAATGGTTTTATCCAACCCAACATATCATCATGGGGTTCACATGCGATTTTCACAAAGAAGGGAGATGGGACCCTTAGATTATGTGTTTGTTACCATTGTTTGAACCATATTATTGTTAGGAACCCATTTTCATTTCATCAAATAAATTACCTACTTGACTCAATCTAGGTATTTCGTGTATTCTCAATGATTTAAATGATAACCAATTATCATTTAGTATGAGTCAGACATTAAAATATACCTTGCACAATATTATATTTTCAGTACTGTCTATATGATTATCTTATAATATAATTTGTCTCTAATTAATTGTCTCCAATTTTGATTTTGTGATGAATAGGGATTTTCAACCCTATTAGGATTCCATTGTAATGGTTTTTTCGGAAATCATTTTTGTGTATCATCATACTCTATGTGAAAATTCCAAACATCTTTAGATCATTTCTAATACATTGAATGATAAAAATATTTATAGTATTCATGATAAATTTCACATATGAATTGACAATGATAACATATTAACACATATTTTATTGGAATTATGATTATCAACTAACCTAAAGAAAGGGACTATTTTGGTTTCCTAGGATTATCCGAAGATCAAGTTTGATATATGAGATTTCATTGGTTTGGGTGGTTATTAAAGTCATTTCATACATGTATTATCACTCTACGAATCACCTATTAATTATTTTACTAATTTTTTTGGCTATTCAGAAGACCTAAATAAACCCATAATTCCTTTGAATTGTTTTAATTAAATCATACCTTAACATTGATAGTTATTTTTCAATATTATAGAATAAGTTATAAATTGTTTAGAGGTTCGTCCAATATTAGTAAAGGTGTTGTAATGATAAAAGTGGTAGTGTCATTGCATATGAGTTTTTAATTATGATACATTATTAAATACATTACCCTATGAACATACTTGAGATAGAAACATTTTTTAATGGTTTAAATTGGTGAAAACCATATATAATTTGTTAGTGACTTATGGTGTATACTAAACATATATGCCTTAAATATAAATATAAAAAGTGTAACGTGAACCACATATTGAGATGATTGGTTGAGTACCTTTATTATTTTGATTTTTTGATTTCCTGTAGGACTGGAAAGGAATATGCGGTTGTTAATGCGCTCAGTAAGAAAACCTAGGAACATACCATTCAAGAATCCAGTGATGAATGTAAATTAATTACCCTATATTCTGATATATATATATATATATATATTAAATTTAATGTATTTTATAATAATCCAATTCATGAAACATTAACAGTTGCCTTTTCACTCTTTTGTATGGTGAATATCATGTAGTTTTCAGATCCTGAGGGTTTGGTTATCTAGGGAACATTTTTGGGGAGGACACAACTCAAGGTTACTCAGTTCACAATGACGAAATGATAAGTATACATGGGAGTATATAGGTTCTTAAATAACTGATATAGTAAATTTTCCAATAATCCCATGGATATCAATTAGAATTTCATATTGTGATATCCAAGAAGTATTCATATATGCACCTCAAGTATTAGTGGTCTGGGATGAAACATCAAATAGAAGGTTTCATCTATAGGTCCTCCAACTGTCAGTAGTTGAAAGAAGTGAACCATCGGTATGAATTAATGTTATATCTATTATAATACACTAAATAGAAATTGGAATATTTTTAGATGGATTTTGTAGTCACCTTATTGTGATCAGCTCAATTTAGAGACATAGTTTGTGTAGTCATAGATCGATGGGAATGCAGAGCCCACATCATTCCTATATGGGAATCTTTCTGAGTTAATTATCATGGGAGACATTATGTAATTGAGATTATATGAAAAAATGGGTCCCACATACTATCATTTTTTACAGGGGTTCATATTTAACATTGATGTTTTAGAAGGGGCAACAATGATCATTGAGTACATAGGAGCTTCTAAGAACAACATTTCACCCTAAAATTGATGGTCATTTAAAATGAATGGTAAAGGTGTTATGATAAATTATACAAGAATTATTACTTGATATTATTAGTTTTTTGGGGAAACAAATTCACCTCTACATGTTCTCTTATAATAATTACTTTTAGGATATGGCACATGTGAAATTATTGGAGGATTTTTATAGTATTCCATGTAGTTCACCCATGTTCTGGTTAGAGGATGGAAATGTAGTGATACATGGTCCTCTTCTAGTAATGGAGAATTCAGTGATGGTAATGTTGAATATAAAGTTTATTAATTACACTCATTATTAACATGAATATTATTCTAATATATTTCAATAATCTCTAGAGTTTTAGGCCATGATTTTGATTTCCTTTTATTATATATTAGACGTGGGAATAGGCCGACATGGATTTAAGGGATGTTATTTCTTCATTTATATCCATCCAAGACCATATATAGAGTGAGGATGGTAGACTAATAGTTTGTATTACCCCAAAGGTACCATTATATGAAATAATTCATCCATGTATCACAATCCATTCTGTTATGATTCGAAACTATCTCATACATTTTATCTCAATTATATTTAGTTGACGTTTGATTCTTATTCTATAAATTATCCCATTAAAATTATTGATCGGACCATAAAATCACTCAAAGGATATTACATTCCATTAGAAAATATTATATATTAAAAAAACCTTATAGATGATGAGACATAAGAGAAGAAGTTTGATTTTAATTCTTAGTGGAATGATATATTCTATGAAAGAATTCTACCATCGAATTAATGAAAAATCGATGGAATATTCCATTAAGAGGTGAAGAGTGTAATAAAATAGTATTTAAAAATCATATAGATCATTTAAAATTCTTTATATTTTTTATTGTTGACCCAATATTGATTCTTAATTTTATTTCTGGATACTTCGAGAGTGTCCTTGGCTTCTTCAGATCCCAGAACCTATGCATGTGGATGAAATGTTAGGGCCACACTATTTTTTTAACCAAGTAGTAAATCCCACATGGATTGTTATAAAAATGTGGGAAAATTTAGAAGTTATATAATGGACCATGATTTTCTATAATTGTGCACCTATGGTTCCATGTTTTTGAAAAATGTCTGTAGTTTTTAACAATGACACCTGGCATGGTTGGCACATACTTTCTCAAACCATATTTCCAAACCATGTGGATACCCTCAAAATAAAATGATCTAATCTTGGTTAGTGCATGTTTTCTCTAACTATGTTTATGAACTATGTGAGGATCCATTATTTTGAATTAATGGTCCACGGTTGGAACATGGTTTGGCCAAATAGGTAGCCAAACCATGTGGCCACTTTATGGTGGGGTAAAATTACAATTATAACAATCCAACTCTTTATTTCATGCATTAACATAATTTATTTCATAAAATCATCACTTCATACAACATTAAAGATATATAGTTCTAGTTTATCTCTGTATTGTGAACATTACATAAAAACATAAAATATGAAATAAAAATCATTATTTAACACTTCTTTTACATGAGCACACACATTCCGTTGTACTTAGAACTGAATGGAATAACCCGAGGAAAAATATAAAAAATTATGAAATTTAAATTCTAATATGGGAATATAAAAGGAATAAAATATAGAATACAATAAATGTTTGGCAATAAGAATATCATTGGATCATAAGAGAAACATGAACATAAAGTCATGATATTGAATGATTATCATAACATGGAAATGTGGCGACTACATTTAACATTATATTAGAATGATAAAAAGATAATTGCACATGAATAATGATAAAAAATCATTATACATTAATTAGAATTATTATACACACATTTAAATTGATTTATCTTCATACTAGTCTTTACCCAATTCATTGGAGTGCTATCAGGGTGCACCCTTCTTAATCACTTCATTTCATGCATTAGTGTTCCAATTGGATCATATAAAATGGATTCAATAAACATCATAATTTATTCCATGATAATGGATTGTGGAATTAATACATGGAAATCTATAATAAATATGTAAATGTTCATAATGTTTAATACCCTTGATAGATTAAAAGGAATGGCAATCACTAGATAATGACTTAGGCTTGAAAAATGGTGGTGCAATTTTGGCATCATAACGGCGTGACATAAGAATTCATAAAATTGGATGATGAGAGAGAAAGTGATATATTGTAATAATTACATGAAATGGATTGTAATGGTATAATTTATATACATGTACCAACATATTTACTGGAATTTATGTATATAATACAAAATAAATACTAGAATTAAAATAATGAGAGATAAATCCATTATAGAATTTCAGTATGGTAATGGGTGCACATGGGGGGCATTAATGGGAGAAAAAGGGGTATATCATCATTGTGAAATAAGGAGAATAGTATAAGGTAGGTTTTAAATCAGACAACAACATTTTTATTTGAGAATAAAAGGTTATAGAAACATATTGAATCTTGGAAAAAAAATCAGAGAGGAAGAAATCCAAAAGATGTGTTATCCCAAGGCTTGGGAGAGGCCTAAGAGGGTATTAATGGGAACATGGGGCACCTTGAGATGAATTTAGAGGTAGGAGGTCAAGTTGGGGAAGTGATAAAAGGGTTTTTAGTGATGACACATGGGATATTGAGTGGGTTTATATAGGTAACGATAGGGAATTCATTATTATTTAGGTTTTGGAAATCACAAATTAAACTAACAAGAACCACAAACCATCCCATTGATTATTGACATGGTATTTGAAATATTGGATTCGAAAAAATTATTTTATTATGAAAATGGTTGAAATTATTATAATATTAGGCTTCCTTATGTGGAAGTGAGTCACACTCTCAGTGAAATCATTTTAAATGTTAAAAGATTTTATATATTTTGGTGGGTTAAATAAGGATTTTATAAACAGATAGAACAAAACTAACATCAAATAATATTAATGTGAAAACATATATTAGCCTAAAAACCCATTTATTGTAATTTTTACATCACTATATGGTCATTATGATGTCATAAAACACATTATATATTTGAACTAAATTTAATTTTTTACCCAAAATTTGACTCTCACAGAAAATTATGAAAAATCCACTGTTGGAAAATTTTGAAGTCTTATTTCCATAAATAATATTCATTTTATTTTAATTATTTTATAAATATATGAATTTTATCTTTCAAAAAACTGAAATTTAAAAAAAATTCATGGGTTTTGACAAAAATAGCTTTCTAACCTTAGTAAATATTGAAATTGTATTCCAACAAAATTATATGATGATTTATATTTAGTAAAAATTCATTTATATATAACATATTAATAAGTTTTTTTTATTTTAAATGTTTATTTATTCATCAAAATAGATTTCTTAATTAAAGATTAACTAAAATTACAATTTCTGTTTTAAAAACAATTTACAACGTAAAAATAATAAAATGAATGTATATTCATAATTCAATACAAATATAATTCCCACAGTCATATTGCTAGTGTCTAGTTACATAACCCCTTATAGCACCTTCATAAGACCTATGGGTAAGGTGTGTGATGTTGATATACTCTTGGAGTGGCTTAGATAATATCGATGGGGTGGTAATCTCTATTAATATACACTTATCTTGTAAGGGGTTATGTTCAATATTAATTTATTTAAGATCTTAATGGGTTTGGTCAAGAGATAATCCTAGTTATTCCACCTCCTTTCCTAGCTCCGAATAATGGGATTCGTGTAGAGAAATTCTACTGGATGACCCCATCATTTTCTTTTATTAGAGTATGTAGGATTTGTTAAATCCCTATATTTATACTAATCTATTGATCACTATTCAAAGACTATATTAGTAATGGTATAAATTATTAAAAGTATTTTAAAATACAAAAACATAATAACAAGTAAGTTAATAGGTTATATAACCATTTTACATGAAAATAAATTTAATTAGGGCATGAATAATTTCATTAATAAAAGTTTGGGTCATTGCAATATTTCCCCCTAAAGAAATTTCTCCCTAAAAATTTTATTTTTCCCACACTAATATAGATTGGGGTAACTCTTCCTCATCAGTTATTCTGATTCCCACATTGCTTATTCTATCTTTTGGTTTCTCCACAACACCATGACAAGAGGAATTGTCTTATTTCGTAAAACTTTTTACTTAAAATCTATGATCTTTAATCGATTTACTTCATAAGAGAGGTCATTATCCAATGGTACCATATCTGGATTGGGTTCATGTGACTTCTTAGGTATGTACTTATTCAAGAGTTATACTTGGAATACATCATTCACTTGAGAAAGGTTAGGTGAATGTGCTAGTCGATAGTCCACTACTCTAAGGCGATCAATGATCTTGAAAGGGTTGATGTACTTTGGACTAAGCTTTGCCTCCATCCTGAATCTCATAACTCTATTACATGGTGATATGAAGAGGAATAACATTTCTCTTACATCAAAATCTTGGTCTCATTGATGATTATCAGCATAGCTCTTTTTTCATCTTGGAGCAGTATTAATGTTCTACTACATGGTCTTAAACTCCCCCCCAGTTATTCGACCATTCCAAGTCCTTGGAGTTTTCTCTACCCATCATCATCCCAACATGTTGGTGTCATGCACCTCTTCCCATAAAGGGATTCATAATGAGCCATTTGGATGTTTCATTGAAAACTATTATTGTTAGAGAACTCAACCAGAGGTAGATGATGATTCCATCCTCCTTTGAATTATGTTTAGAATTATCTCAAAATTTCCTAATGTGTTTGGATAGTCCACCCAGATTGTCCATCACTATGAGGATAATAATCTATATTAATGTTCAGCTCAATATTCTGAGCATGTTGAAGACTCTTCCATAACATAGAGGTGAATCATGGATCTCGATCGGATACAATCGATAGAGTAACTCAGTTATGTCTTACCAGTTCACTGATGTATATTCTTTCTAGTTGATCCAATGAGAAATCCTATTGAATTGAGGTGAAGTATGAAGTTTTAATATTAAAATCAACAACAACCAAGATATTATTGCTTCCTTCATCAGTCTTCAGATGTCCGATGAAAAATTCTAGGGCGATGCTATCTCATTTCCACATTGGTATGGGTAGTTGTTGCATCATCCCATTAGAAGTTTTCCTCCCACCCTTCTCATGCTGAAACGCCAGACACTTTGATGTATACTCAATGATATCATTCTTCATTTATCCCACCAATAATTCTCTTGGATATCTTGATACATAATTGAGTTTCGTTGGTGAATGGAAAAATATGATCTATGTGCATCATCAGAATGTTATTTCTTTATCTCTATATTTGTTGGAACACATATTCTTGATCAAAATCTCACAATTCCTTCTTCATTAAAATTGAATTCCTAGGATTTCCCTTTTATGATATATTCCACTTTCTTCTAAATTCTCACATTATCCTTTTTAGAATCCATTAACCTTTCTAAAAGTGATAGTTGAGCAATCATTTGTGAACGGATTGATGATATTATCTTATTTTTGGTATCTATGTACATCTTCATCAAAACTCAGAATATTGTATCCTTTTAAATTTTCATTAATGATATATTTGTTTGGTCTTTTATACCTAGAGAATCATCCACCTTGTTCATTTTACTATGGTGGTAATGGATAGAGCAGAAATAGTATTTGATCAGCTCTATCTGTCAGCATTACTTCATATTCAACTCTTTCTATGTGACTATATACTTGAGGCTTTTTGTGATCCCTATATATTTGACACTTCTCCCTAATGAGGAAATGTCTCTAAATTATTAAAGTGAAGATTATTATAGCCAACTATATATAATATCTTGGACATTTTTTCTCAGGAAATTTTAATTTCTATAATGTATAGGTAATTGCATTTTCATTTTGTATCAACAGACATATCATTCCCCTCTTTGAAGCATTCATAAATACAACAAAAAGTTCTCCAGGTGTGGGTAGTGTGAGGAAAAGCGTAGTAATATACCTTCTTTTCAACACCATGAAGCTCCTTTATTACTCATTACTCCATGAAAACATTATTCCCTTTTGAGATTTCTTTATATGATGGTTGGACAATCGTGAGTAATTTTTCAAAATTTAGAGATAATATCCATCTAACTTCAAGATGCTACATATATTCACTACTAATGTTGTTCTCAACCATCCCTCAATTGCAGCTATCTTGTAGGGATCCCTAGAAATACCATTGATTGTGTTTATTTGACCCTTGAATGAGACCCCATTCAACCAGAACTCATACTATATATACTTATCATCTATCTTATCCTTTCGCAAGGTCTCTAGTACTGTGTTTATATGGTTCCCATGTTCATCAATGGTTTTTGATAATATTTGATGTTCGTCTATGAATGCATCCAAATTTTTTTAGGTAATCTATAAAGATATATTCATCATGTTAATGAATATTGATAGAGCATTACTGAATCCAAAAATAATTACTATGAATTCATTGTGCCTGTATCTTCTACGAAAAGTTGTCTTGAGGATATCCTGCTTCTTCAACCATACATGATAATATATTGATTTATGATCCACTATGGATAAGTATTCTACTCCATAGAGATGATCTAAATATTCATCAATTCCGGGCAGTGAATACTTGTTTTTATCATGATTTTTCATCTAACTATAATCAATTCAAATGTGTATTGACCCATCCATATTCATGATGAAGAGGACAAGTTAATCCGATGGTGAAGAACAAGGGAGTATAAACCCATTTTCCAAGTTCTCATGTAGTTGTTTCTTTATATCCAAAAGCTCCACAATAAATATTCTATATGGAGTCTTGGATATTGGAAACACCCCAGTTATAAGATAAATTAAAAATTCATCATCGCTTCTAAGAGGAAGACCAGCCAAATCCTCAGTGAATAATTCAGCGAATTCCATCATGATAAGAATGTCATCAAGGATGGTTTGTTCCATAGAATAAATTATTTTATAAAAATACTAATTCTTATAGGGTTGTAATATCCACACTTAAGAAGATGGTGTTAAGAATATTCAACCATATCATTACACTTGTATAATATCGAGGGTCTATTCACCATATGAATAAGGATATCCCTCTGATGGAAATTTATATTTGCTCTATATCTGAAATTCCAATCCTGGCCATGAATTGAATAAAATTACACCATAAGGAATATGGGGTGATCATATGGATGGTCAATCCAAAAATTATAATAGGGGATGAGTTATAGTCATGGGATTCAATGATTATCAAATTTACCATTCTCATTGAAATATTTAATTCAATGTTTTTTGGTTGGGTTGGTTTTTGTAATAATATACATTAGGTATATAAAAGAATGCATAGAACTAGAATCAAAAAGTATGTTCACTATTCATGAATTAATAACTAGTGTACATGTCACCACTTCGTTGTCAGGTTTCACTTCAACGGTAGTGATGGAAAAAGATCTCCCTTTCTACCTTGAAGGTTGTTGGTTTCCTAAAAAACTCATTTATTAGGGAACTATATTTCAATGTGCCGAGGTTATTTATAGTTTAAGCATTGAACAATGCATTGAGGGTTGAACAGAGCATTCCTCTTCTCTGTCGTAGTAGTGGGTTTTTCTTGTCGATAGTTAATGGCCATGTGATTTTAGCTTCCACACCAAAATAATTTCTTTGTCCCCTTTAGGAAACTTCCAGGGTGTGTCCTTCTGCAACTATGGAATGTGGGGTGCTGGAATTTCGTATCTTCATTGGATCTACCCATTAGACCACCTTAATTAATGTACACCTAACACTTATAATTCCCAATAAACCTCTGATATTCGATGATATCCACTTCAACATTGAGGTCACATCATACAATTTCTGCATAGCTCTCAAATTCATGGATCACTATGGATTTTCAGAGTCAAGGCTTTTTCCCATCAAAAAATTAGCAAACCATGAATTTACAGGTAATTACAGTACTGAAGGCATATCATTCAATCCTTGTGATTAATTCCTCATATGCTCTGATGGATTAGTTATCTTTTTAATTGAGGTTATGGAGTCCTCGTTCCATCTTATGATAGTGGGTTTAAGGAAAATATCAATCATAAATAATTTTTTGGAAATCCACCCATTCAAACAATTGGATCTCCTTCTCAAGATCTATATTTTTTATCAATTTCCACCATTTATTAACTACACCCACCATACAATAAGAATCATGAAAAACCTTCTTTTGTTAAGAACATTGAATTATGGATAAGATCATTTCAATGGAGAAAATCCATTGTTTAGAAATTGAGAGATCAATTGATCCATCAAATGTAGGAGGCCTTTGTATCTTGAAGATCTCTATTGCGACTTTTCCTTTCATGGGGGTGGGGGGTTTAACTTTCCTCTTGACCTGTGTTTCTATTCAAATTTTTAGTTAACTGTGATAGTATCATGAAAAGGTTTGTGATTCCCACACCCATCAGATTGGGAACCTCATTAGAATAGTCATCACATTGATCTTCGCAATGGATATTATCCCAAGTCCCCCTATTGCAGGATATTGGATGGAATAAAAGGATAGTTAATGCTAACACATAAAGGGGAATCCAAATACAAAAGGGGAAACATATAATTTACTTGTATTTCCCTAACATATAAATTTGTAGGCTACAATATATGTTATCCATGATCTACATCCCATCATATATTTATAGGGGAATTATTTCACATTAGAAATGGTTCATACTAAGCTCATGAATTTACCAAAGTATATCCCCTGAGATTTCCATAACCATGAGTGCATCAAGGCACATTTTTGTGCACTAGTTCCTATTCTAGTCTTGCATAAAGCGGTGTTTTTGGGTTCTACCGCTAGATACATCTACTCCAGAGTAGCCTATAACCTTCTGTGTGCATAGATGGATGTATTTTATTTATAAAACAATTTCCCCATATTCACCATAATTTAGGGATGTTTTTATTTAAATTAATCTCATTCTAAGGGATTTCACTACTGTTTTCTAATCTTAATTCAAAAATAACTAAACCAATCCTTGGATACCAACAATAAAAACCATGCTCCTTATTTCACACAAAAACATAAATTATTACATAAATTATTCACTTGAGATAACCTAGAAGATATATATTTATAGTTTTCTAGGGGTTATGAACATTACATAACTACATAAAACATTAATCACAGATCATTATTGAATAATTCTTTCACATGACCGCACACATTCCGTCGTATGTAGCATTTCATCAGATAACCTTAGGACATGCATAAGAAAAAGGTGATATATAAATTCTATTAAGGGGGTATAAAAGGCATAACATGAGTAATATTGTACGCATTAGGATATAGTCATATCAATGGAGCATAAGCGTAACATGAACTTAAATGCTTAATATAACATGATTATCATAACATTGAAATGTTGCGATAACAATTTACATGATATTAGAATGAGCCATGCCTCATTGAACATGGGGAAAGAGTAAAACCTCATTTCGCATGAATTTGATTGATTAAACCCTTATTTCAGTTGACATATCATGATACTAGTCTTTACCGAAGGAAGTGGAGTGCTATCAGGGAACACCCTTCTTAATCATTTCAATTCATTCATAAATGTTTCCACATGGATAATATAACATGGATTTATTAAAATTCATAATTTATTCCATTATAAATGATTGTGTAAATAATAAATGAAACTCTATAATCAATAATTAAATGTTCATAATGGTGAATAACCTTGATAGAGAAATGGGAATGGTATTCACTACACAATGAATTTGGCTTGGAAAATCACTTTGTAATTTAGGCAGCATAACGACATGACATATGAAATTATAAAAATGTTTGATGATAGAGAAATGGATGTATTATAATATGTTCTTGAAATAAATTTCAATAGTTTTATATAGACACATTTTATAACACATGTAATGGAATTTAGATTCCAAACTAAAAATAACTGTTTGAATGAAAATGAGGATTGGGAAATCTGTTATGGAATTTCAGTATTTTAACAGGTGTACATGGGAGGAAATAATGAGAGAGAAAGTTGTATATCATCATTAAAAATAATGAGGTATGTAAAGGGGAGGTGATAAATAATACCACATCATTTGTAATAGAAAATACAAGGGAATAAAAATATAAAAAAACATGGACAAAAAATGAGAGAGGAAGAAATCCCAAACATGGAAGTGTGATCCCAAAGGCTTGGGGGAGTCTTTAGACGCGATTTTTGGGAGCTTAAGGTGCCTTGGGTTGATTATAAATAGGGGAGGTAATGATAGGGATGTGATCCTTGTTTTTTTAGTGATGAAACATGGGGGGTTGAGAGGGTTTATATAGAAAGGAGGGTGAATTTATTATTATTTAGGTTATGGACACCACACATTAAACTAATCAAAACCCAAATCCATCACATGGTTTAGAAAATGTTTCATTGCAATTTGGACTAGAAATGTTTTTTTATAATCCCAAGGAAGAAATTATTATAATATTAATTGTACTTATGTGGAGGTGAGTCACACTCTCAAGGAAATGATTTTAAAATGTTAACATTTTTTTAAGTCTTGGGGGGTCCCCTATGGATTTTTAAAATTACTCTTATAAACATAAAATAACATTATTTTAAAGATAAAACATATAGTGGATGAAAAATCTATTTATATTAATATATTATTTCTCTAGTGGGGAATTATGATGTAATGAAACACATTGTATATTAAAATGATATTTAATTTTTACATAAAAAATCGACTGCCTTAGGAAATTATAAAAAACTCACCGTTGGGTAATTTTGACATTATTATTCAAAAAATAATATTCGTTTTATAAAAAAAAATTAAATATGTTATTATTAACTTTTGAAATATAAACTGAAATTTATAAAAAAATTCATCAGTTTTTGAAAAAACAATGTGCAAGCCATAATAGAAATTAAAATTGGTTTCATAAAAAATATTCAATCATTTATATTTTATAAAATGTAATTTAGTAATAACATTTTATTTATATATTTTTTTATTTAATAATCTATTTATTTATTTAAATATATTTTTTATTGAATATTTCTAATAATATTATTGGGTTTTTACAAACAATTCACAATTTAATAAAAAAAATGAATGAATATTCGTTATTCTATAAAAAATAATTCACATAATCATAATTATAGGGTCTTGTTACATGGAAAATTTTGAAACCCATATAATACCTAAGGGTAACATGTGTGATGGTGAAAGACATTTGGGGTGGCTTGGATAACTTCACTTAGGTGGTAATCTCTATTAACAGCCACATCACCTGTCACGACCCGCCTTCACCAAAAGGAGGGAAGGGTCAGCAGATTGCCAGGCCCTTCCTTCTTTGAGTTGAAGGAGAGATAATGACCCCCGAAACCCGCCTTCAATAGGTCCCGGAGTGGCGACTAGCACCAGGGGTATAGGAAGTTCTCGCAAATGGAAGGCATTACCCTTTTTATTTTATATGATCGAAAGATGAGGAGAAAACCCAACAACACCAAGATAGAAAGAAAAGTAAATCCAAAAGTAAACCATTCCCACATGCATGTTTAAACAGTTTACAACAAGGTACAAGTACAAAAGAAAAAGAAGCTCTCAAGTACAATACCAAAAGAAAACAAAGGTACGACAACAGCGACAACTCCAACTGTCCGACTAATAGGGTCCCGCGCAGCCCTGGTAGTCCTCCTGGAAACCTGAAAGTAAACGTAGGGTGAGCATACAAGTACACTCAGTAGGGAAAACCAAGACTCTCGTGCACAAGTGGGGGAAACGTACTAAAGTCCCGTGAGAAAGAGTAAACCAAACACCTAACAAGGCAATTATCCATCCCAAGCCTCACCAAGGTTCGCTCCCCAAATAACGCAAGTCAAGTAATATATATATAAGAGCACATCGATGTTTGGGTACCCCGCGCCACTTTCCCACTGGTTATTGAGACATCCTACGCATCGGACCAATCCCGCCATTCTCACCGCAGTCCCACTGCCACACCCGCCCGCACACACCTGGGCCACAACCACACGCAGTCCCACTGCCAAATCCCGCCCGCACACACCTGGGCCACAACCACACGCAGTCCCACTGCCAAATCCCGCCCACACACACCTGGGCCTCAACTGTCACAAGTAACCATGCCTGCAAACACCTAGGCCAGAACAACCACCGCTACGCCCGAAGACACCTGGGCTAAAGAATCCACTGCCACACCCGAAAACACCTGGGCCTCATCCCGAAGACACTTGGGAAACCACCTGCCGCACACACCTGGCCAACCACCACAACACCCTGCCCGATGGTTCTTGGGATAATAATGGACTTCAGGCCATCACAGCCTGCCCGAAGGTACTTGGGCTATCCGGGAAAGGGAGCAGAAAAGGAGCTAATAACCAGCCACTAAGTATAGTGTTGGGAAAAACACCCTTCCCCCATAAATGGGGGTGTTCGGCACTAAGTGCTCAACTGGGGTGGGGCGCGAATAAGAAACACAAAGCTACAAGTATAGATATAGGTAAAAAACACTCACCCAAAACTTAGGTTTTCCTAGCCAACCTACAGAACACAATACCACAACGCCCGAGTCACAATTCACGACCCTTGCCCACAAAACCATTTGTCCCATTCTTGTTTCACGTTCAGTCAAATGTTCAATTAATTTTAAGCACTACTGGGCAACTACCATAAGCATAACCAAGGAAAACGTCAAGCATAGATCAACCAAAACACTCACACCCGGTTCTGCCAACAGAGGATCTCTCCCCAGTTTGTGATAAAAACCCACAACCACTGAAACCATGCCAACAGGAGATCCCATCCCCCAAATTCACACAGCCACCGAGAGTATAAAAAGAACGGGGGATCCCATCCCCTCCCACATTTCCAGCAAACGGCCCGAAGGGAAAACAACCAACAACCACTACCAACACGAGTCAGGGATTTTCAGATTTAAACGACTTAACACACTCCATGATTTCAAAATTCCATGTGTTCTATCCGTTAGTTATCACAGAAGGGTTGATCCTGGTGCTTTCAATTATTCAGCCGGGTATACGTGATTAACCAATTTCACAGCAGGAGTTCACAATTTCAGCAACCCATTTAAAACATCACGACGGGATTCAAGTGCACACACACACGACCACCAACGGCCTCAATTTTCAGAAAACATAGTCCAGTACAACAAAAGGGATGATCACAAGATAAAGCATAAACAACGATCACAACCCCTTCCCCTTCTTTCTTTAGAACTTCGTTAGTATCCTCATTAGGGTTTGGTTCAACCAATTCCATAGGAACAAAAGTAACGCCCACCCCGCATGATACACAAAAGTGAGAGACGAGAGAAATTCCCTACCTGTTGATGGATGATCGACGTTTAGGCCGGGGGCGCGGAACTTTACGGATAACGATGCGGCGGTCCCGATGCACCAGAAGGACCACGATCGAAGAAGGGGGAAAACCACGGCCTAACCCTTAATTATAAGGGCTGGGGACGGTTGAGATGAAAACACAAAACCACGGAAGACGAGGGAGTCGTGGGTTGGCCACGTGGCTTGACTCATCATTAATGGCGCTGGGTGGTTTTAACTGACCCATGAATTAATGAAGCATTTAATTAAGACCTTTGCGCGCGTTTCGGATTTCCAAGATATTTTTAGCAAGGAAGAATAGGGTTTAAAACCCTATTTGCGAAAAAGGAACATTACTGGAACAACTTGGCAGGGCCGGTCTCACCGATCGGTGTCACCGATCGGGGTCACCGATCGGTCTCACCGTTCGGTGTCACCGATCGGTCTCACCGACCGGTGTCACCGAACGGTCTCACCGATCGGTGTCACCGATCGGTCTCACCGATCGGTGTCACCGACCGGTCTCACCGATCGGTGTCCCCGATCGGTCTCGCCGATCGGTCTCACCGATCGGTACCCCGCAAGGAAACCGGATTTTGGCAAAGGAAGGGACCAAGGGGGGTCTGGGTCTTCACATCAGATACCTCTTAAACGATTCTCGTCCCCGAGAATCAAAACAAACTAGAAGGAAAGAGAGGATCCGAACAACCATCTTCGAAGATACCTCTTAGGAGTGGACCCCCGCTAATTGAAAATACTCCCTGTCAAGAACCAAGCATCATATCACGCCAAACCGCCCGCTCATGTGGGTTTGGGGAGTCCTCCTCCCCCATGTCAAGATATTATCCGCTTTGGGCGGCACTGACTCGCCCGCACGGGTTTAATCGCATCCACCTTAATGCGTCCTGATTAGGGGTCGGGTTTCCCCTTCCCTTCAGCCGGGGCTCCCCACACATAACAGAGGAAAGGAACCTAGCACATTTCATAGCCAAAAAGGTCAAACGTTCTGTCACAACAGGCACCAAAGGTTCAAAGCTCAGGACAACTCGGGGTATTGGGCACGCATCTGTGCTTCCCTCTCCCACGTACTCTCTTCGAGGCCGCCATGTCTCCACAACACACGAACCAGGCCGACGGTTCGTCCACGGAGCACTTTCTCCTTGCGATCCTCGATTCTGACTGGCCGTTCCTCGAAGGTCGCGTCTCCTCCCACGTCTAGCTCTCCCCAGTTGATGACATGAGAGTCATCATGTAAGTACTGACGAAGCTGGGAGACATGGAAGACCTCATGGACCCTCTCCAACTGAGGTGGTAGGGCCAGCTGATATGCCACCTCGCCAACTCGCCTCAGCACCTCGAAAGGTCCGATGAACCTAGGGGAGAGCTTACTCCCCTTTCCGAACCTCCGCTGCCCCCGTCGAGGGGAAACCTTCAAAAACACATGATCTCCCACCTCGAACTTCAGGGGCCTCCTCCGACGATCAGCATAAGATTTCTGCAGATCCTGAGCTGCTTTCATCCTCTCCCGCACTAGCTGGACTTTCTCTGTGGTGCTCTGCACTACTTCTGGTCCAAGAGTACCAGTCTCACCAACCTCTGCCCAGTATAAGGGTGAACGACATGGTCTTCCATACAAAGCCTCAAAAGGAGCCATGCCGATAGTAGAGTGAAAACTGTTGTTGTAGGCAAACTCTACTAAAGGCAAGTGTCGTACCCATGATCCTCCGAAATCCAGAACACATGCTCGCAGCATGTCCTCCAAAGTCTGGATAGTCCGCTCTGTCTGCCCATCAGTCTGAGGGTGAAAAGCAGTGCTAAGGCGTAGTTGGGTGCCAAAAGCATGCTGTAACCCCTTCCAGACTCGTGAGGTGAATCGAGTGTCCCGATCCGAGACGATCGTTTTCGGAACTCCATGCAAACGCACCACCTCATCCACGTACCTCTGTGCTAAGGTACTCACGGGTCCCGACTCCTTGATAGCCAAGAAGTGAGCAGATTTTGTCAATCGATCCACCACTACCCAGATAGCATCATGCCCGACCTGAGATCTGGGTAGTCCCGTGACGAAGTCCATTGAGACGTCGTCCCACTTCCACTCGGGAACATCTAGAGGATGCAACAGACCACCAGGAACACGGTGTTCAGCCTTCACCTGCTGACACACCAGGCATTTAGCCACGAACTCTGCCACTGCCCGTTTCACCCCGGGCCACCAAAACTGTCCCCTCAGGCCTTGGTACATTTTCGAAACACCCGGATGTACCGCCAAGGCTGAGCTATGGAACTCATGAAGGACTTCATCACGCATCACCTCTGGAACAAACAACCTCCGATGAAAGAGCATCCGATGTCGGCTGTCCTCCGACCATCCTTCCGGGGCGTTCCCCTAATCGACACGATCCCGCAACACTTCTACCTCAGGATCTCCCCACTGAGACTCTTCCACTTGCTGCAACAAGGAGGACTGTACCGTCATCTGAAACAAACAACCTCTAGTACCTTCCACCCTTGCATCCAAGTGCAAGGCAGCCAACTCCCCCATTGCCTTCCAAGCATCAGCAGATTCCTGAACCACCTCCTGATGCGGCTTCCTGCTCAGGGCATCAGCCACAACGTTTCCCTTACCTTCAGTGTATGTGATCTCAAAGTCGTAGTCCTGGAGAAACTCGACCCACCTCCGCTGTCGCAAGTTCAAGTCACGCTGGGAGAAGATATAGCGCAAGCTTTTGTGGTCGGTGAAGACCACAAAGCGCTCCCCAAAGAGGTAATGTCGCCACAGCTTTAATGCGAACACCACCGCTGCAAGCTCCAGGTCATGGGTGGCATAGTTCCGCTCATGGGGGCGTAGCTGCCTGGACCCGTAAGAGATCACCCCTTGTCGCTGCATCAATACGCACACCAGGCCCTGTCCTGAAGCATCACAGAATACCTCATAGGCCATCCCTTCTTCTGGCAACCTCAACACTGGGGCACTAACCAGTTTTTCTTTTAGGTAGCTGAAGGACGACTCACATTGCTCGCTCCACATGAAAACTTGGTCCTTCTTGGTCAAAGCCGTCAAAGGGGCTGCTACCCGGGAGAAGTTGGGTACGAATCTCCGGTAGTAGCCTGCCAGTCCAAGGAAACTCTGAACTTCCGCCACATTCTTGGGTGCTGCCCAAGAAACAATGGCCTCAACCTTTGATGGGTCGACTGCTACTCCCTGCTCAGACACTACATGTCCAAGGAAGTGCACTTCTCGCGCCCAGAACTTGCACTTTGACAACTTCCCATAGAGCTGGTGTTGTCGTAGGACCTCCAAAACTGTCCTCAGGTGCTCTGCATGGTCCTCTTCTGACTTTGAATAGATCAGGATATCGTCGATGAACACCACCACAAACCGATCAAGGTACTCCCGAAAGATGGAGTTCATAAGCCCCATGAACACGGCCGGGGCGTTCGTAACACCAAAGGGCATGACCACGAACTCGAAGTGCCCATACCTGCACCTGAACGCCGTCTTCGGGACGTCGCTATCCTTCACCCTCAGCTGGTGGTACCCGGATCGCAGGTCGATCTTCGAGAACCATCCTGCCCCCTTCAGCTGGTCGAAAAGATCATCTATCCTCGGAAGAGGGTAGCGGTTCTTGATTGTTACCTGATTCAGCCTCCTGTAATCTATGCATAACCTGAGGCCACCATCTGCATTCTTCGCAAACAAGACTGGGGCACCCCACGGTGATGCACTTGGACGAACATAACCCCTCTTCATCAGATCGTCAATCTGTATCCGCAACTCCCGTAGCTCCGAAGGTGCCATCCGGTAAGGAGCCATCGAGATTGGTCGAGAGCCGGGCTGCAGGTCTATCCCGAACTCGATATCACGTCGAGGGGGTAGAGTCGTCACCTCCTCAGGAAAGACGTCCATAAATTCACGAACGATCTCTGGTACTTCCACCATTTCCGCATCTGTTGATTCTATCGTCAGTTCGGTCAACAAGGAGAGGAGAGGTTCCTCCCTCCTGTTTCCCTTCGGACAGCTCCGCTCGCCGGTGAAAGTAACACGCTGGCCGTCCAAACCGGAGAACACCACCCTCCTTTGGAAACAGTCGATGACGGCGCACACAGAAAATAGCCAGTCGATGCCTAGGATGACATCGTACGGCCGAATCTGTAGCAGAAGGAGATCCTTAACCGACTGATGTGGCCCCAACATCAGTCTACATCCCCGACAAACGAACAGCAAGTCGGTCTGACCTCCAACTGGTGTGCTCAACGCCAGGGGCACTGGAAGTCTCTCGGCATCTAGACCCAAGGCGCGGGCTAGACTAGGTGCAACAAAGGAGTGCGAAGCTCCGGTATCGAACAAAGCATAAGCAAGAGTGCTAAACACACTGATCGTACCTCGAACAACCTCTGGCCCTGCTGGAATTGTTGCTTCTGCGGCGTGTAACTGTCCACGCCCAGCTCCCCTACCCCTCGGCTGTCGGCCACCTCCCCGACCACGCCCTGGTCGAGGTCCCTGGGGAGCGCCCTGAGGTCGGCCTCCCCCTCCTATGTCTGTCTGCGGAGGAGCGGGAGCTCGCTGTCCCTGCTGCTGCTGCTGTGGCGGATGCTGGGGATGACTGCCACTGCTGTACTGCACCCGATCGGGGCACTGACTCCGAAGATGTCCAGGGCTCCCGCAGATGAAGCACCGTGGTCCCGAGCCCGAAGGAAAAGAACGTGGGCCAGGGGATCGAAACTGAAACTGCTGCGGCCTGCTCCCTGCGGGTCGGAACCTGGAGGGTCCCGATGCTGGGGGCCTGGTGCTGACGGCCTTCCCCTTCGATGGTCCCAGCTGGATCCCTTCTCGTGACAGTCCGCCTAGAGTGTGCATCCTTTCCACCACTTCGGCCTTCTTCTGAACCTCTAAGTATGTCGGAAGGGTAAAGGGAGTAACAGCATACTGGAGGGAGGGTCGGAGCGCCTCCTCCAAACGTCTTGCCCGAGACTCCTCATCGGGAAAGAGGTCTGGAGCAAAACGCAGGAGGTCCTTGAACTTGATTCCAAGTTCCCTCACGGACATGCTCCCCTGCTGGAGGGAGAGTAGCTCCTGTCTCTTCTCCGCCTTCATTGTCGAGGAGAGAAACTCCGCCCGGAACTCCTTCTCGAATTCCGCCCAAGCAACCTCAGACTCTTTCCTACTCCCCAGGTGAAGCATCCACCACTGACGTGACGCTCCTCGCATCTGGCTAACAGCCAGAGGAACCCAGTACTCTGTCGGGGCCCGAATCAGGCCGAAGGCTATGACTAGCTCCTCCAGCCAGCCTTCCGTCTTTATGTCGGAGGTGCTGCCCTCATATTTCTCGAGGGCCTGTCGCTGAAAGGCTCGAAGAGTCTTCTGCCACCGGTCGTCCTCTTCCTCCCGATCAGCTCTCTGCTGATTGGCCAAGGTAGTCTCAGGAGTCTCGATCGCCTGTACCACACGTGGTCGCCTTCCAGGTGCCATAGCTGCAAGGTAAACAAGGAATACCTAAGCCCAGTAGTGCAAAGAAAACCGTTCTCAAAACTTATTAAGATTTAATTTATTCTTAATTTCCCAAGACATCCCAGAAACACAAGAACACAAGTCATTTATGATGCATGTACCTTTCCTAGGGTCTCTACCCTGCAATCAGTGTGGCTTCACTTGGTCGTTCGGTAGGTCCAGAGTCCTTGCATCGGATCACGGGGGGCCCTAAAATCCCGTGTCCTAGCCGGTCCTCCCTGGCCTATTTCACGCACCAAGGTCACCCAACGCTGTTGCCTTACCATCCCATGAAATCCTTACTGTGCCTAACTCCAGACTCCGTCCTATCTCTCAACCTCCGCCTCTGATACCATTCTGTCACGACCCGCCTTCACCAAAAGGAGGGAAGGGTCAGCAGATTGCCAGGCCCTTCCTTCTTTGAGTTGAAGGAGAGATAATGACCCCCGAAACCCGCCTTCAATAGGTCCCGGAGTGGCGACTAGCACCAAGGGTATAGGAAGTTCTCGCAAATGGAAGGCATTACCCTTTTTATTTTATAGGATCGAAAGATGAGGAGAAAACCCAACAACACCAAGATAGAAAGAAAAGTAAAGCCAAAAGCAAAACCATTCCCACATGCATGTTTAAACAGTTTACAACAAGGTACAAGTACAAAAGAAAAAGAAGCTCTCAAGTACAATACCAAAAGAAAACAAAGGTACGACAACAGCGACAACCCCAACTGTCCGACTAATATGGTCCCGCGCAGCCCTGGTAGTCCTCCTGGAAACCTGAAAGTAAACGTAGGGTGAGCATACAAGTACACTCAGTAGGGAAAACCAAGACTCTCGTGCACAAGTGGGGGAAACGTACTAAAGTCCCGTGAGAAAGAGTAAACCAAACACCTAACAAGGCAACTATCCATCCCAAGCCTCACCAAGGTTCGCTCCCCAAATAACGCAAGTCAAGTAATATATATATAAGAGCACATCGATGTTTGGGTACCCCGCGCCACTTTCCCACTGGTTATTGAGACATCCTACGCATCGGACCAATCCCGCCATTCTCACCGCAGTCCCACTGCCACACCCGCCCGCACACACCTGGGCCACAACCACACGCAGTCCCACTGCCAAATCCCGCCCGCACACACCTGGGCCACAACCACACGCAGTCCCACTGCCAAATCCCGCCCGCACACACCTGGGCCTCAACTGTCACAAGTAACCATGCCTGCAAACACCTAGGCCAGAACAACCACCGCTACGCCCGAAGACACCTGGGCTAAAGAATCCACTGCCACACCCGAAAACACCTGGGCCTCATCCCGAAGACACTTGGGAAACCACCTGCCGCACACACCTGGCCAACCACCACAACACCCTGCCCGATGGTTCTTGGGCTAATAATGGACTTCAGGCCATCACAGCCTGCCCGAAGGTACTTGGGCTATCCAGGAAAGGGAGCAGAAAAGGAGCTAATAACCAGCCACTAAGTATAGTGTTGGGAAAAACACCCTTCCCCCATAAATGGGGGTGTTCGGCACTAAGTGCTCAACTGGGGTGGGGCGCGAATAAGAAACACAAAGCTACAAGTATAGATATAGGTAACAAACACTCACCCAAAACTTAGGTTTTCCTAGCCAACCTACAGAACACAATACCACAACGCCCGAGTCACAATTCACGACCCTTGCCCACAAAACCATTTGTCCCATTCTTGTTTCACGTTCAGTCAAATGTTCAATTAATTTTAAGCACTACTGGGCAACTACCATAAGCATAACCAAGGAAAACGTCAAGCATAGATCAACCAAAACACTCACACCCGGTTCTGCCAACAGAGGATCTCTCCCCAGTTTGTGATAAAAACCCACAACCACTGAAACCATGCCAACAGGAGATCCCATCCCCCAAATTCACACAGCCACCGAGAGTATAAAAAGAACGGGGGATCCCATCCCCTCCCACATTTCCAGCAAACGGCCCGAAGGGAAAACAACCAACAACCACTACCAACACGAGTCAGGGATTTTCAGATTTAAACGACTTAACACACTCCATGATTTCAAAATTCCATGTGTTCTATCCGTTAGTTATCACAGAAGGGTTGATCCTGGTGCTTTCAATTATTCAGCCGGGTATACGTGATTAACCAATTTCACAGCAGGAGTTCACAATTTCAGCAACCCATTTAAAACATCACGACGGGATTCAAGTGCACACACACACGACCACCAACGGCCTCAATTTTCAGAAAACATAGACCAGTACAACAAAAGGGATGATCACAAGATAAAGCATAAACAACGATCACAACCCCTTCCCCTTCTTTCTTTAGAACTTCGTTAGTATCCTCATTAGGGTTTGGTTCAACCAATTCCATAGGAACAAAAGTAACGCCCACCCCGCATGATACACAAAATTGAGAGACGAGAGAAATTCCCTACCTGTTGATGGATGATCGACGTTTAGGCCGGGGGCGCGGAACTTTACGGATAACGATGCGGCAGTCCCGATGCACCAGAAGGGCCACGATCGAAGAAGGGGGAAAACCACGGCCTAACCCTTAATTATAAGGGCTGGGGACGGTTGAGATGAAAACACAAAACCACGGAAGATGAGGGAGTCGTGGGTTGACCACGTGGCTTGACTCATCATTAATGGCGCTGGGTGGTTTTAACTGACCCATGAATTAATGAAGCATTTAATTAAGACCTTTGCGCGCGTTTTGGATTTCCAAGATATTTTTAGCAAGGAAGAATAGGGTTTAAAACCCTATTTGCGAAAAAGGAACATTACTGGAACAACTTGGCAGGGCCGGTCTCACCGATCGGTGTCACCGATCGGTCTCACCGATCGGTGTCACCGATCGGTCTCACCGGTCGGTCTCACCGACCGGTGTCACCGATCGGTCTCACCGACCGGTGTCACCGATCGGTCTCACCGATCGGTCTCACCGATCGGTGTCACCGCTCGGTCTCACCGGTCGGTCTCACCGACCGGTGTCACCGATCGGTGTCACCGATCGGTCTCACCGATCGGTCTCACCGGTCGGTCTCACCGATCGGTCTCACCGATCGGTCTCGCCGATCGGTCTCACCGATCGGTCTCACCGATCGGTCTCACCGATCGGTCTCACCGATCGGTACCCCGCAAGGAAACCGGATTTTGGCAAAGGAAGGGACCAAGGGGGGTCTGGGTCTTCACATCACCCGTGGGTGGTTCCTTTCAAGCA
This sequence comes from Viscum album, assembly GCA_963277665.1. NCBI lineage: Eukaryota > Viridiplantae > Streptophyta > Magnoliopsida > Santalales > Viscaceae > Viscum > Viscum album. Next base: position 958,570,181 of record OY728145.1, read on the forward strand.
TAATTTTTTGAAGATATACTTGGGCTTGGTCAAGAGAGATGCCAGTAATGCCACCTCCTTTCCAAGATCTCACAACTACGATTCGTATTGAGATATTCTACTTGATGAGGACATAACTTACTTTTTTAGAGTAAATTGGATATGTTAATTCCATATATATATATATATATGTATGTATCTATATACTGTGATAACCGTACAATGGGTATATACGAAATGGTAAAAATTATTAATGGTATTTAAAAATAAAAAAATCATAAAACAATGGATCTGATTATGTTATATATTCATTTCACATAATTAGTCATTTAATTAGATAAAGAACAATTTTAATTAATAAATTTTTGGGTCGTAAAAAACATTTTCCAATAATTTTATTAAAACCAAAACCCCTCCAATTAATTAGATACAACATATATAAGACCCTTTGCCACCCCATTGTTTCCCCAAAACCCATTCTCTTAATCATTAGATCCATATCATCATCTGGAATCCAAATCAAGAGTTGATCACCATGTCTGATTCCTCTATGTATATCCATATTCATTATCCTCAATTCATCATCATTCTTCCCATCAATGAAATTATTTTGATGGAGGCTCATATTAAATATTCTCAAGGGTTTCATCCATTCTTTATTTTTCTTCTAATCTACTCCAAATTAATCATCATTATTTTATTATCATACAACTATCGGAATATGGTAGGTGTTCTTTTAATTTTCCCTAAATGAATTATCACTTATGAATTTTCATAGATTTTTACATGCCATTTTGACCAAGTATGTCCATAATAATTTACTTATTCTTATTGTAATATTTTTAATCATATTCTATATCCCATATTATACATGTTCATCCTCTAATTAGTGGTTTATATATCTTATTAGTCTACCCCAATAGGTCATGTACCATGATATGACCTTTTTACCAATTTGTGACATCCTAACAGACAATTCGGATGAGTTGACAATATATTTATAATGTAATGTCCTTTAGAAAAAAATGAATTATAAATTGATAATGGTTATTGTATGAATATTTTCATATAGTTAAAACATTACCCATCAAAGGTAAATGATTCAATTTAATAAATGAATCAATAATTGTTAAATAGAATGAATATTTTAATATATCAATTTTATTAGTTAGTAAATATAGTATAATAATTGGTTTCATTTTAGTATTCACCTTGTAATGATTTTTGAATGGGAATATAGTGAACCAATTAAAAGATTAATTTATTAATGTGATAAATGGTTGGATGCCCTTGATTAAAATTGTATCATTGATAAAAGGTAACAAAATGAACAGAATTATTCATTAAAATTAAATGGTTATTACATTTCCAAACATAAATAATGATATATGTATATGTTCTCTATCACTTTTGCATTTTTTACCTATTGGAATTGTCAAACATGATCCATCCTTGGATTCTCGAGGTAATTCCTTCAACACTAAGAGGACTCTATTTGGATTTAGGGAGATATAATCCAAAGGAGATACCCACAATGGGACATGTTATGTATATGTTATAGGATACCCCAAATTATGTTATAGGAACCCAAAAATATCACTCGATGTATTTGAATACCTTGAATACACTTTATAGATTCATGTATATATCTTAAAACATGATTTAATAAGGATTCACCACATTGGGCCCATTTATTCTTATCCAATGGATATTATAGATGAGGTATAATGAATAAGTTAAGATCATTTATTATGGAATGTCTTGGGAATTACCCTTGTAATATTCTTATAACCGTTTATATCAAAACTGCATGAGTTATTACTATGAGTAGGTAAACCATTGAGGTAAGGGATGCATTGTTTAATCCTTGGATCCTCATTATAATTATTATGTTAAATTTCAGTGTTGTTCAGACATTCACCTAATTTATCTATTTCTAATGAATTGAAATAAATTAATATAATAATATCATGTTTAGGGACTTTTCCATGCAAGGATTATATAGGTAAGGGTTTTTTATTTTAAAATTATATTGCACTTACATATAAACATTCAAACTATTCTATTTAATATTTAAATAATGGATTATACAGATCTTTTTGGTGGTGGACTACCTATATTTATGACAAAACCTATTAATTCAGACATTGGTACATAAACATATTACATGATAACATGTATGATAAAGGAAAATTTCCCCACCATGAACATGTGACATCCTTGGTTTCATTTGGAAAGAGCTTGGTAGTGGATGAGCAAGCTAGTTAATGGGGATCTTGGATAGTTTTTTGTGTTTTTTACTCTTTGTTTATTTGTTTTAAAATATTGATAGTAGAATTCCATGTACAAGTATTTTATTATTTTTTAGAGATATAAAATGACATCATCATTTTTATATTATATTATTCATATTTTTGTTTTATTATTCATTTTATGGATGTTAATGCATATCTTCCACTTCCACTATTTATTATTCATTATTATTATTATTATTATTTGTTTTTATATTATTATATCTATCATACTATTCTAAGTCCAAAGTTGATTTTATACCCTTAGATACAACATATTCCCTCACTAACGGCTGACATCATCTACCAAATGGGGAGGTACATTTGAGGCCATGTGACTGTATGGGTTTAGGGAATATTTTTTTGGAACCTTGGTTGAGATATCACAATATGGATGATGATTCATACTTTCATTGACCTGATGGTATAAGTAATGGATGTTCAAAAAACACACCAAGATTGCATAATCTCTGGATCATTTTCCTATAGAAAAGCTAGAGCCATTCCTTACCCTCCCCATGAACCGTATCATATTTCAATTCTCCCTATACATGAACATAATATATAAATATGTGATTATTATATTGTATAATATTCTCATTGAGTATATTTTGTTTCTTATGTTTCTGAGATTGTTCTATTTAAAAAATGATTATTTATTAAATAACATTCAGTTATAGTTATATCATAAATTAAATGAGATTTTATCCATCATTATTATTTATTTTAAATATTTAAATGGAGATAAATCTAGATAATCATAGAACCGAAACATAGATTGTGTATATATATATATATATTACATTTTTATATAATTTAATCTTTTATATTTTTATTATATATAGGTATTCTATGATTATTTATATTATCTTTTATTAAATCATCAAGAAGGGGGTATTTTTAAGTATTTGAATATTGATACAAAACATTCTCATTAATTTATCATTTCTTTTAATAAAAAATAACACCCTAATCCATTTTACTAGTGATGATTTTTTCGGTGGATTTATGTTCATATTTATTTATTTTGTATATTTTCATTCAATTTTGTTATGTTGCATTTAATAATAATCATTTTATTTAGTATAAAGTTTATTGAAAATGTAATCGTGATGTTTAAAGAAGAATGGAATCACTATTCAAAAAGGGGTGATACAATCAAACATTTTTACCCAACCATATGTTTTGAAACCCACATTTATGATTATGTGTATGTTGAGAAACATATCATTTGTTGATGAATGTAATTATTGAGTTGCAAATGTCACTTCTTAAACACCATGTTTGATCTAATGAATTGGTTTGGGAAGATAATATTCATTATGCAACCCCTTTTTTGAGTGTTTAAGAATTAGTATATTAACATAAATATGGTATTGAAACAAATGATTTGGTATTATACATTTTAAAATCAAATTTAAGATACGAACTATACTTTATGATTTACTCTCATGACATGAAACACCAAATTGAATCATCCATCTTCATGAATTGATTTTTAGTTATTTTTAATATATCTGATATGATTTTTCTAAAATAAATATCTCAATAAGGCAATTAAATGACATTTATAGAGGATCTTACACTATAAATTAATTCATTAATATCATTATTGGATGTTATTATTTCTAACTGTTGATTAAATTTAAATATCAAACACACATAAATTTTTTAAGGTCATAATGTACCTGGTTCCATTTTTGGATATATATGACCGTAAATAAAATGGTAATATTATTTAACTCAATTATATATACATCTACTAGATATGTATAATAATATTTCTTCTACTAATTTGTATACTGAAAAGAATGACTAACATGATCTAATTATTTAAACTATATTAATGTTTTTTCTTTTTTTGAAAAATATATCCATTCTTCTACAACATTTGTATTTAACTATTGTCCATCCTCTGATGTTCACTGGATAATTTTGAAAAATAAATTTTAATGAAATTTTTTTTATTGAGAGTAATTTATGCTCTTCATACTATTGATAATGTTGTTCTTGCTACTACTACTTTATTTAAAAAAAATTATATAGAAAAATACATTAAAATTAAGAAGGATAATACCTTAAAGATATTTTCATATTCCCTTGAAGATCTCATTTAAAATAGTTACAACATATTCATAGGAATTATTTCAATGATGATTTATATATATATTTCTATGTGTGTGTGTGTTTCTAAAACATTCATGTGTGGAGTGTTTCATACGCTCATATAATACTAATTTTAATGACATTGAAAATATTTTCTAACAAGGTTTAGATTCATTCACTCAACTATGTGGTCTATTGGAATAAGAGATTATGTTGAAAATAAATAAACTCTAGTGGTAACTTTTTTATTGGGTGGACATGGGGTTCTTTTTCACAAATAACTATAAAAAAATGTGTATTATTCAATTAATTACCACATTAAAATTAATATAATGAAAAACATAATATAATTTAAAAATGTGGATTGTTATTAAATTATTCATGGGTTTATTAAAGGACATTAATCACCCCCTCTTGTGAATTAATCTTGATTTTTTTCCAAAATAATATACATTCTATCATTATCACCATAATTTAGAGTTGAAACACTCCAAGTAGAGAAAGTGGAAGATATTGAAATATATGTTTCATGTCTGATTTCTTTAACAGTTTTTCAATAATTCTCTTATCCACACCCTTCACACTTTTATTTCAATTTTTTTCATGAGTATGAATCTATGGTCCCAATAAAAGGTTCAAGGTCTATGATACATTATAACCATAAGTAACATCTAGAGGTTCCCATCTCCATTGAGTAGGGCATGAGAAATAGGTGTGAGAAATTTTGGGCATATGTTTCCACATGTAGCTATGGAGAATTGAGAAAGAATAATTAGTTATTGATTGTTCTTCAAATAATTCAGTTGCTAGGTAATATTTCAACTGAGCAGTTAAGATTGCATCCTTACCTTGGAATATTTTCTTTCTTCTCTTGAAATCGGGGTAATTCTTCCTTTCTAAAAAATCATGTTCATCTAGTCATCAAATGATTAGTATTTTTACCAATCCCCTTGTATCTATTTTTTCACATTGTTCAATAAATATATTCCTTCCAATGGTATACAAAAATATAAGAGTATATTCCTTCAATAGTGTTTCTATTGTATAGAGAAAATTTTACCATTCCATTAGAGGGATGAATTTATTTATAGTGTCTCTTATCCATGATCGACGATCTGAATAATAAACTAAATATTACCAATGTGAGTTTTTGTTATTTTAGAAAATATAATAATAAGTAAAAACATATTCATCCCAAAACATCTTTAATATAAAATAATATGAAACCATGCCTAAAAATTACACCACAGCTTCCATATTTTTCTAAAACCCACATATAATGTGTTTTTAGAGTAATTCAAACTATTGAGTCAAATTCAACTTCTATGTCTCAATATTGATCATATACTGATATCTGACACCTATATTTGGTCTAAATTTAAATGGTTAATTTGATATATATACCATATCACTGTATACAAATACCAAATTTATTTTGACCACGACATAATAAAAAAATATATATGTATTATATAATAAACAAGGCTCAAACCAAAAAATATAGAATTACAATAATATTACTCACCTCATTGGAAAATAAAAACATAATTTGAAAAACATATATAACATTAATTATCACCCAAAATAACCAACTCAAATATACCATTTCCTTCTACAAGCACCCCCACTTTAAGAATCATCTTCCCTGGATCACTATAATCAATTTCTCTAATTGAAAAAATGAAATTTTATTCCTCCACTACCATGAATCATTAATTCCCTATCCATGAAATGGGAGATAACATTATTCTATTGAATTCATAATATATCACATCTGATGAATATTTTTAACCCTCATTATATAGACGATAAGACTAGAACAATATTTGGTTTTTCAACACATCAATTATTCACATAGTTCACCAGTATACATCATAAAAAATAACACACACTACTTATATAATTCATTTCACTATCAAAAACACATTGAATTAAACCAATCATACGAGGTTATTCATATGAAATATACATGAAACTATTGTTTTTTTCTTGTTCCCCTTATAGATTTTAACTGAAGATCAACCATAATCCCCAATATTTTATATCCCATATAATTTTATGAACCATACATACATAAAATTACTTTATGTTAACTATTGGTTTGACACATAGTCCATCCCTAGATGCTTATGTCTATCACAATCAAAAAGCCCCATCCATATGTGATGTTACTTAAAAAACTGAAATATATGCCCAATTTTTCCTAACCCTTTCTATCCATTAATTATTGATAACAATTGCTATAATAGTCCCTTTTCATCCAACACAAAAAACTAATCTCCAAAAACCCAATTTATAAGGAATCATTGGACCACTTATTTGTTTTCCTTATTGAGTCACTAAATGTGATCTCTTTTGACTTTCCAGTCTTCGAATACCTACCTCACCTAAAACTATTATATAGTTCGGTATAATCTCATAAAACAGGTTCTATACTACTGTTTACACAAAGACAACCCTCTCATCATAATAATGGTTGACTAATTGAAAAGAATATATTTTCAATATTTTTAATAGAAAAATCAATCCTAAGATATCTGAGATTAATTCTCTAAATGACACATATTTATCTCACCAGTGGTTCCCTCCATGCCACTTCCTTATCTCCCATAGACCCATGAATGACCTAACTCCCTCAAAGCCAATATCACTAGTTATTATCATATATACACATATGTGTCTCCTTTGGTGGATGCCTCAATGGCACCATAACACTAGCAACAAGATATCTAATAAAGATAAATTTTTTCAGATCCCAATAATAATTATCCTTTATTATATATATATCTTTGAATATAATGGTAATAAAAAACTACACTATATATTATTACTAAATAAATTTTTTACTTCCTCACTAAACCCATGTACCTTATAATACATTCTCACATTAATATTTTCCATAAAATTATTATGTTTTATATAAACTAATGATGCACATAATTACAATCTAATCTGCATAACAATTTATATCCTTATTCTATATGAGTGTAATGAAACCAATAACCAAAATTGAAAAAATCATATAAGATATTACTGAGACATGAAGAAACTATTTTTCATTCATGAATCAAATGGAAATTATTTATAGAACACACATATCATTTCATCCCTATATATTTTGAATGATTCATGTTAAATTTTTATATGCAATCTTGGTGAATTTTTCATTATAGAAAAAAAATTAAATCTATAATCAGTTTAACCAAATAATAAAATTCATTTCTGATATTGTAAAACAAAAAATTTACTACTTCACTTAGTATCACTGAATTCAGTACATGGTTTTCTTCAATAGGAACATAGCATGAGATACATGCTAAGTTAAAACTATATTCTAAACATCTATCCCCCACAACAAATAAAAAAGGTTCATGTTTTTATTTTTAATATTCTTAATTTGGTAAAACATTGTAACATATAGTCCTACTAAATACTATAGTAACTGGACCAGTTTTCAACTACAAAAAAGTTTTGAATCCTTATAAGATAAATCATGATGACTTATTATAAGTGTATATTACGTTATAATGGAGATATTATTCCATATTAATTTAAAAAATAATTATAACACAATAAGTGAGGATGGATCAATAAATAAATGGAAAACATAAATCATACACATGATAAAATATGACAAAACTTGTACATTTAGGTAAAATATTGAAAAAAAAATTATATCCCATAGTAAAATTACACATGAAAATTCTGAATAAATTTTAAATAAGTTTCTAGAATAATTACATGTACAAAACCAACCAATATTTAAAACCAAATCATCATCACATGTATCATCTTCACTCCCATCATCTACTAGGATTGTGATGATGTGACCTTTCCCATAGACATGAGAAGAATCACAATGTTTCAAAAAGAAAAAAATATGAATGAAATATTTGTGTCTCAACTCAGTATGTTAACATTATTTGTTTAATTATAAATTAATCATACATATGAAAGTTTTTTTAATGAAAAATTATTTAAATCTACAATATTCTACTATCATTATTAACAAACCTCAAGGGTGTCTTTAAATATTTAAATAAATTCTATAGTAGAAAAATACACAATAATATCCCATATAAGATCTTCCCTTAGCAATTAAACTAATAAATAACTACATGGCATCACTGATTAGCCCTTAAATAAGAACCCTTCAATGTCATCCAATATTCATTAATTTCACTGAAAAAGGACATATCCAAAACACCACATGGACCTATACTATATGAAAACCATTTCATCATCAACCCACACAAACCTCATATATAAAATGAGTATCCCACTCTAATTTAGAGACCATTATCACTATATAAGGCTGACTATATTGTGTCCCTCCTTCATACAAATTGGCAATGCCATAACCCAAATTATTCTAAAATTATAAAGAATAACCACCAAAAAGAGTTATTATCACATAATGATATTCCTTATCTAGTGTTCAGATAAGCACAATGGTGTTATCCCCGTGTTGTGGGTCTATCACCATCTCTAAAAACGCACTTCTTCAGGCCAATGTGGTGATAAAGGAAACAAATAACACCAATTGTGTCCAACTAAAAACACATATTTTACCTAATTTTATTGATCAGAATGTCGCACATTTAAATAGATTTAATAAATAAAATTGTCAATAAATCATATTATGCATCACATAAAATATATTTCCCCATTACAAGATACATAATCATACTCCACAAATCATATTACATGATAACCAAATCATAATTGTTCATTCACAACATATTTTATACAAGAATAATCATAGGGATCTCTAATAAATAAAAAACTCAATGTGAAGTTGTCCCCTATCGGAACCATACACACTCACTAGTAATTGAAAATGCATATTTTAACAATTCATCTCCAACTATAGTAAAAATTTCAATATAATGAAACAATAAGAATATACACCTTGTTTTATATGAATTTTATTAAATAAAAAATTATCAAATTTTCTAAATTAAATTTGAAAAACATAATCTTAGTTGGAAATCGGCTTATCAAAATTATCTTTCTGATATATCTTATGTTTTTCATAATTTGTTGATTTTTTGGTGAGTATTATAAAATATTGAAGCCACAAATTCTGAAAAGTATTTTTCATTATAAATATATGATCTATTATACAAGGGATTTGTTCTTATATTGAAAAACATTCCATATTAATTAGATTAATATAATTATGTCTATTATAATTAACATTATTCATGGAATCTCTATATGTAAATTTTGTATGGTTTAAAGGCATAATTTTAAAAAATTATCTCATTGAGTTTTACTTTTTTATATAAAAAATAATATCATATTGTTTTAGAAACTTAATATTGAAAAATGGGTACCATATTTATTATCATGGGTTATAATTTGGTAAATAGGTCCAATTTATTTTTTTCATTTTGAATAGTAATTGTGGTAAATATTTATAAAATTGTAAAGGGTAAAATGAATAGAATATGGTTAAATCATGAAATAAAATTTTAAATTTAACAATAAATATCACAGAATATCATTATCTGGTAAAAATGAAACCATTTAAATCTTAAATTACAATATGTGTAATTTTTTAATATTTTCCATTCACAATGGAATTTTTTTATTTAATTAAAAAAAAATCCAAATAACCCACTCTATAAACATAAATATATATTTTTTCTTTGTATAATAGAAAAACATGGATTTTCAATATCATAATTTCTTATAATGACTATTTTTTACATGGTAATTTATTTTCAATTTTAATGAATAAATATTTACCCTAAATTAATACAGAATGAAAATAATATAGTTGTTCAATATGTATAAATATCATGTATGTAATTTTAAAAAATAATAAAAATACTATTTTATAGGTGATCTATTTTTTATAATATATTTATAGATGAATATAAAATATTAGGGTTGTGTAAATTGTTTATATTAAAAAAGATCATATATAATGATATCCTAAAAGTGAAATTAATTGAATAGTTTTTTAAAAAATAATATTAATGAAAATAATTATTTTATTTAATTATTTTTAAATTATGAAAACATTTAAAGATATAATTTTTAATGTAAATTATTATTTAATTTGATTCCATTTCAATTTATATTCCAATATTTATCTTTTATGTAAAATTATAACCCTTTAGTTTATTAGATGATGTTGTCACGGTTAATGTTAAAATATATTTTCATATACAAGATAAATAACCTAAAAACATTCTTAAACATAATTAGTTGGTTTCATTTCTAAATTAACATTAATATTATTGTCCATTTAGAATTCATTTTTCAATGAATATTACATGATAATATTTTATTACATTTAAAATATACTAGTTTGGAACTAACCTCAATTATAATAGGTGTCATAAATCCCTAAACTCATTACAACTAAAGAGACATATTTCACAAAAAAAAATATATCTCCCAAAAATCCATATGAAAATTCAATAAGAAAATTCTACAAATAATACCAACCCTATGGTCCTTAAGAAGAGACTCAAAAGAGGCTTCCCTAAGAAAAATTAATCATTTTAACAAATAATTAAAATTTATTAATTTTTATAAATACTATAAATATGTATTAATCATAAGAAAATAATTTGGTCTAATATAAATAATATACTAAGATGCTATTGTGATTATGGTTCATATATTTTCTATCTCTTTTCTATATTAAGAAAAGAGAATATCATCAGTCATGTGTACATAGGGATTTCCATATCCACATAGTTGTGAACATCATTTTTGACAAACAAATTACATTGAGGGTTTTAGAGATAATAATAGACGATATATATGATATTTTTTCATATTTATTCTCTACAAATTATAATATTATATTTATATTATATACATCCATCATTTGGGAAACAACAATATAGCTCAAGTGTACGTTTAGACTACCACCTTAACAAAGCCATGTTAATTGATTTCAATTTTTTCATAATACGGTAGGTAATAAGTATATAATTAATGAATATCTATGTTATATTTTTATAATAATGAATATATAAAAATTAACTATTACGTAAGTTTACCTCTATCCTTCAGTTTAAACTATAAAATACCCTTCAAGCATATATACAACCCACCATATCCATTAATAATGTAACCATTAAATTATGGTTCCAAATATGTATAAAATTAATATATAATTCATTTATTTCATTATTAAAATACATTAGTTTATGGAACCATTATAAATATATAGGTAAATAGACTATTGAATAGAAACATACATAAAAAAAGAAATATATGACACTCTAAAATGAGTATTTGAATAATGAACAATAAATAAAAAGGTACATAAATGATATAAATGGATTATATATGATCTTATAAATTCATATGTTGTATTTTTTTATAATTATAAGAAATTAAAATTGATTATACATGTGGCTAAATGACCATTCAAAAAATGTCGGTCATGTGTTAAATATTTATTTCACAATATTATAATTTTTTAGATAAATAATTATTAAGATCAAATTGTAGAAATTATATGATAAAAATATTATAAACTAAATATTCAATCATATATTGTTTTATTTATGTAAATTATATGTTCTCATTTTAATTTTCTATTATAATTACTTTCAGATAAAAATAATGTTTTTATGAAAAAATGCAAATATTTTCCATTCATCATGGATTTTGTCAAAAAATAAAATATTTTATATAAACATTTTTCAATAATGATGACACTATTATAAAATGATTATTTTGGTAGTTTTTATACTTTATTTAAATTCAATAAAATTAAATAATTTCAATTTATTTATAAATTTTAAAATTATGTTATTTTAGAAATTATCCAAAAAATGTGAATAAAATATTATATATATATATATATACTATATGTGTTTAATATTATGCCCTCATGTCCACTAAATTACTTAAATATCACTGTAAACATTTTATAGTTATATTTGAATAAAAGTTTTTTCTGAACATATTCTAATTTTTCAATTTTAAAAAGTTATTTCTAAAATAAATTTGAATTTTCCTCATTAATTCATCTAGTAATCATGCTAATTTATTTTCATCCATATACAAATTCATTGGTGATTATTATGATTTAATACATATACAATCATTTCATACCATTCATCATTTTACACATGATTTTTTATTATTGAGTTTATTGATTGAGGACACTATTTATATTTCATATGAAAGATTTTAAATAAGAATGTTTATGTTTATTATTCGTCAAAACAATCATATGATGATGTTTTGGACATAGAATATGAGAGGTTTGAATCTTTAGAACTCAAGTATGTGTCAGTATGTCTCAGGAGACAAACTCGTTTATGTATTTTTTCATTTACCCTGCCTTTTTACATATGTTGCCTTTGTATAAGGCCTTGATAATAGTATTATGATGTCATGAAATATTCATTCCATCATTAAGAAACTACATAAAATTATACAAATTATTATTTATTATTTTATGTTATCAATGTATTTAGTATCCTTTTTATGGTATCAATTATATGGTATATTTCATTATTGATTATCTTGGTCATATTATTTTTATTTTATTCATTTTTTAATATATACTATTTTAGAAATTCCTTTACAGGGTATTCCATATCATATTTTAATATCTTATTCATTTATAAGGATTTATAGAAGTAACCTATGAATGAATTAAGTGATTTGGTTGATGAAATTATTCAGAAATAGCATCATGATGATTTATTAAAAATAAGTGAAATTTTCTTTACCCTAAAATATATATTCAAGGGTAAAATAGTAATTTATAATATTCCATGAACATAGATAATTTATCCAACCACTCCATTGGTAATGCAATATGTGTGTTCACCCTATTATAGGAGTTTTCAAAATTATGAGTTGTTCAAATTTTATCTTAATATTTATTGTCTAATTAATTAAATTTCAATAATCTTGCATGTTCATTAACTGATATCTTTTATTCAGAATATATTATATTGACTATTAATCTGTGGTTTAGTTTAATCTATTGGTTTTATCATATGTTCAGAATAACCTCATGTTAGGAATTGGGTCTTTGTGGGCCTCCCTTTTCTATGAGCTTAATTTTTTTACTTTTCTCTTTTATTTATCAATATATTGACACTTTTATTAATATTTTATTTTCTTTCATAGGAATTTAATGTACAACCCCCTTGACTTCCTTTGAATGAGAGAGAATAGAGGGAGATGATAGGGAGAGAAGCGGGAGATATGTTGAAGGAGGCGCTACTATGGAGATGATATCTTGCCGAATCATAATGTTGGGGTTGTAGAATACAGATGAGGTTTAATTATTAGTGGTTTCCCATGGGAGGTAGTAATATTTAATATTTATACTATAAATCATTGTGGAGTAGTATTTCAGTTATAATTTTTATTTGGGGAATTTGGAGATCTTTCAAAGGTGAATCGATCACTTTCTGTGTGAATCCTTGTGTTTCCTGCAATTCTTTGAAGACTGTAGGGGTTTCGTTTTTGGTGATACTGATTAAATCATGTGTGGATTGATGAAAAAAAACCTTCTATTATTTGTAATCATAGATTATAAAGTATTTTTAAGTACACATCGTGTATTGTTAGTATACACCATATTATAGGACTGGGTGATGTACTTTGTTATCGTGTCATGTAAATGTGAAGATTGAGTTGGAGATGTAAATAATATGTACCCTAGGTATGCACATTGTTTATTTTTATATCCATGAATCCATTTATCTGGTTTTTTATTCGTGATATTGTATTTATTTTAAATGGAGTACAATTCGTGTAGTAATACATGTCCATGTGTCCATGTATTTGGGAATAAAATCCATAAAGAGGGGCATGGTAGGGTAATAGTAAATGGGAAGATTTTGTATCTGTGTACTGCTAAATGGGAAGCCAATGGGTGTTCCCAAGACATGTGGAAGTACATGACCTCGTTCACCTTTGAGAGTACACATTATATACATTACCATCAAACATTTTTTTTTTGATTTCTTTATTCTTTAATGTTAGAATGGGGCTTATGAGTATCCATTATGAGTATTTTTATTCCTATATATAATTGTTTAAAATGATAAATTATTTACAATTCTTATAGATGGAATTTGGCAAAAATTTAGTTTTTTAGTATTCCTTTACGGATTTGGTTCTAGAATCAATTCGGGGTTTTGGTTGCATGTGTGTGAGTATAGTGTGAGGGTATAATATTGTTGAGCTACATATCATTAGGATGTTGGGTGATAATTTTTGTGGTCCTTCAGATATATTACTGGAGGTGTAATCGATTGTCTTCTTGGATAGATTCGTTAGATCATTTTTCTGAGTTTTACATCGGGTTTTCAGAATTTGGAACCATTAGGATTCTTCAAGGGTGTTTAACATCAAATGATGCCAGGTATATCTGGGTGACATTGGGAAGTGTTTTATACATGCATGAGGTTCATATTTTGAGGATTCCATTATGGATGAGTTTCTTCATGAGCATGACCTTCGAGGTGAGGCGTTCATTGAGGCTTCCCTTCTGGGAAGGTTTTATGTCGGTTTGTTATGGGATTCCAACAGTTGTTCTATTTAGTGGGATTATACCAAGTGTTGTTTTTCTGGATTACCCTATTTTTGTGTATCATTATTGAGGTGTAGGTTTTTAGTGGACCCCTTTTAATGGATTCTTTTTTTTATGTTTTTGGAATTGTGGTGGATTCCCTGTGATGGATGGGTTATGAGGTGGTTGATTCCTGTTTAGTAGAGTTTGGTAAGAAGATGTATGTGTTTGATAAACCAACGATTTTTTATGTGTCCTGGATATTTTAGGATGTTCATGTTTATTTTGGATTTAATATGATCACATTGGGATATTTTTGGACTGGGTTTAGGCCTAGATATTGATTATACTGATCTCCACAATTGGTTGGATAGTTGGTGTCATGAATGAATAAGAGATTAATAGATAATTTGGATTTGGGGAACCTTCTTGGCCTAATAGTTGTCCCAAAAATAGGTTTAGTGGACATGGTATTCAATTATTCTCCCTACAACCCATTTATAGTGGGTTATGGGGAATGGTTATGTAGCATAGTTATTAAATAATACATTTAATATTCCAATTTGTTCTTGATGACTTCCTATAATAAAAGAATAATCTAAAGGTTATCATGGGATCTATACTAAAAGCTGAAATCATATAATTGGGGTCTAATTTTATGATATATGAATTCATTTTTTTCACCTAAAAAGATATCATAGGGTCTGGCATTTGTGCCCATCTTTGTGATAAACTTTGTACCTCCATGATCGAGAGGCGACATTTGATGTTTTACTTATGTAATCTATGTTCTTAATTCATCTCTATGTAGCCATAGAATGTGTATATTTACCTATGTGATTTAGTTTAGAACACAAGGTTTATAAAGATCATTTTTATACACTTTTGTTTCATTAATATTTGATTATCATTTATGATGGGATACACATTCGATTAAGGTAGACATAATGTGTGTTTCATGAACATGTTATCAAAGAATAGGTTAAAATGACCATAGAGGGTGTCCTTATGATTTATATTTCTCAACACCTACATGTGAAACTAGTTTTATGTTTTGATCATATGTTAGTATTCATGTGATGAACCATCCAATTGACTGGGAATAGGTCAAGTTGTTCATTTTTGTTTGAATCCACTGGTGTGGTGTATGATGTATGTGCTTGATCATTTTAGTATCCATGGTGGATTGGTATGTGGTTTGTCTCAGATAAGAACTAGATAATTGTGTATTTATTTTGTTTTATTTGTATTCTAAATGTTTTTTTACTAGTGTCTGACCAGTGTTGATATGTTTTTTTATGTTTGGTATATATGTATCATTCAATTTATTTTAGTTAGTTATTTATTTTTTCGCAGCCAAATCTTTTTTGATTCATGTATGCTTAGTTTATTTCTACCATTATTGCTCCCTTATTGTAGGTAATAATATACTCACTTTATCTTTTTATGGAATTTACTCTTGTTGGAATCCTATGGAATATGAGATGGTATACTTGGGCATTCTTGTGTGACGAATAATTCCATGAGTGGGGTTGACCAGGGAAAATGCAAGGAAAAATGGAATCATACTATTGTTTTTCATTGCCCAACATTTATGGAGTTCGTATAAAAAATATGCAATAATGTGATGGAAATTATGGTGGATACCAGACAGGTGAGAAATAGACACTTATTCTGTTAGGAATTCATGTTTCCCAGGTTTGTGGATTACTATTTTTTCATTTATTGGATCTATGATTTTAACCGTGCTTGATTAAATTATATTTTTTGGATTTTCTGATATTTCTATTTATTGCACATGGAATAGAGTTTGGAGGCCTATATTCATGCATACATATTTGAATAAAGGAATCGTATTCTTTAATGGGATTGTTTTTAGTCTTTTCTTTTCATATATTGGTAATTCATATAGATCCTTATCCTTGGTTTACTATGGTTGTGGAGGTTCATTCCCTTCATCATGAGATACAAAGAAACCATTCTATGTGGGTGAAGGATGTGTTGTTCCAAATGGTAGTTTGAGGTTATTGCCTCGATGGAGGATAATAGTCTAGATATATTCTGGTATTTGGATCTATATAACCTTATGTTATAGTAGCATAGAAAATTAATTTGGGGGATGATAGTTCTATAAGATTGTGTGGTGGAGAATGTTTAGTTCTTAAGGTTTCATAATTTTTCTATATTAATTTTGGTTTTGTGGCTAGTTATGTGGGTTGTATTGGTTGGTTCCTGGCCCAATTGGTTATGGTTGTGTATTGAGAAAAATGATGGGACTTTTAGTTGGTACTTGTAGTATTATTTCGATGCATGTGTGGATTATGGTAATGTTTTTTGATCATGTATTTAATAAAATTATTTTATTTATAGATTAATGTTGATAATTTTCTGGTTTTTTGGGACTGGCCACTATGAGAAGCATGGATAGTGTGTTAAAGTGGGTCATAATAGCTTCATTTGTTCATGTATAATTTGAGCATGAGTGTTTGTGAGATGTTTTTTATAGATCTATCAACCTCGAGGAGGAGATTAGTGTTGGTGAGGCTTCTTGGTAGGAAGCCTCATTGAGAGGGAACATGCGTTCTACTTAGATGGATTACTAGTTTGGTGGTGTGTGTTTTCTTAGATTTTTTTTCATTATCTAGGAAGACTTATGGATGTAAGTGAACCATTGGCCATTTTGGGTTAAGGTCCTTGTTTCATGTTGTTCATTGAGAATGGGTTTTTCATTCCTAGTGGTCCAGAAATGGGTGAAGGTTGTTGTTCCATATTGTTGCTCAAGTGGGAGAGTTTTGGAAAAAACATCCCTTTGTGTTTGGTAGATTAAATATTTTGGGTCATGATGTTTGGTTCTTGGTTGAGAGTAGATCATAAGGAAATTTCCATGCTGGGGAGAATCAGACTAGTCATGGTTGAATGTCCCTCGTGTTGGGATGTCATCGATGTAGTGAGATCAGTTTGTGGAATGGCATGGAAGTGTTGAGAGTGGATTTGTTTTTTTGTGATTATTATGATTATCTTGTTCATATTAGGTTACTAAGGGTGAGAGGTATCTATTGTGGGGATCTCGTTATGAACAACATCAATTTGGTTTATACAGAATAGGTCAAATTTGAATTTTTTTCTATCGGGTGGCTTTTAATGAGAATTATTGTAATTTTTATTGTCATAAGATTTTGGATAGTTTTTATGACTACTATATTCGTCCCAAAATATATTATTTACCCTAGTACTAGTGTATGGTCGAATCTCAATCTATTCAAATTTCAGACATATGATTAATATTTAATAAATTATATATTACAATTAACATATGTTCATTCAGTGATATATTTTATTCATAGAATCAGATTTAAATCAGACATTTCTATTTTGTATGAAATATAGGGTGTTACATTCTTAGCATATAACCTTGTTTTAGGAACCTGGTTTGACATGGGATCCCTTTTCTTCTGACTCTCATTCCATTTTTTCTTTTCATTTTCATTTATTTTTCCCATAATCATAATTTTTTATTTTTCTCCATTTCTATTTCAAATATTCCCTACTTTGGGGATTCCTTTGTCAATGTTATAGTATAGTTTGTGGATATGAATTGAAGAAGAATATAATATGGATAAGAAAGCACTACAATGGAAGGTTATGCTGGATTCTCATATAGTTGTTTCATAATGAGGACCAAATATTTTTTTTATTCATGGATGTAGTATTTTGTTTCAACTATAAATTCCCAAAGTGTAATTTTATTGAGATTAAATATTTTTTTGGGATATTGGGGACCCATGAAGGGTCGATCAGTTAGTTTTTGGTCGAATGAGGGTGTTTTCTAGAATTCTGTGTGGCATGAAGGGATTTATGTTATGGAAATTTCGATCATACAGAGTTTGGTTTGATGAAAATATGTTTTTTTCTATTCAAACAATATTATTTGTTTATAAGTACAAAATGTGTACATTACACACACACTGTGTAGTATAACATGTCCATGAACACATAAATGTGGTCATGTATGTAGGAAATTATTGTTTTGGATGTATATCATTTATAAAATTGATACATACCATGTAGTTTTGGTTTTCCATGTAATGAAGAACATGAGTCATTGGATTTTTGAGATCACATGTTGTGTATACAGAATACACACCATGTAGTAGTAATTATTCATATGGCCATTTATGTGGGAAGACACACCATTTAGAGAGGAATGGTTGTGTAATAGTACGATAACAGATTACATTCCAATGTACTTGTACATGGATATTCCATGAGTATTCCCTATCCATGTATAAGTGCATGGATAATTTAAACATTGAGAATACACATTCTGAAATCTGGGGTATATTTCTTGTACATTAGCAAAAAAAAATTCTTGGGTGTTTTTGTGCCAAGTTGCTAGAATTGGACTTGTGAGTAGTCAATTTTGATTAATTTTAATTATAAATTATAGTGGAAAAATATTTATTAATTTCGTGTCATTATAGATGGTTTTTTGGAAGATTTGAGTTGTTGGGAGGATTTAATTGAGGTTGTGATACTAAAAACCTTTTTAGGATTGGGTTGTGTGTTGGGAGGCTTGGGTGAGGGTGTCTTCTTATTGATCACCCAGGCGTGAGAGTTCCTTAGGTAAATACATAAGGTTCTTTGTCATAATTATGAGAGGATAAGTAGAGTGACTTCATGGAATGGATCATTAGTTCAGTTGATTGGGTAACAGGTCTAGTTTCCTTTGATTTGGATTTCCAGGACTCTTCAAGGGGATCAATATATTTGGATGGTAGGTACTATATGTTTCTACTTGTAAGTGTTTATAAAAGTTATGAGGGACTAGTTATGAGGATTCCCTTATGGGGGATGGTCTGGATGAGGATTCCATTCTTGGTGAGGAATTTTTTATGTTTCCTTTCAGTGTTGTTTTTCCATGGGATTGAGTTAGGAGTTGACCCGTGGTTTCTTTGGTCAAGCCTGGAATATTGTTTGATTTTACTAGAGGAGACAGATGTATGTTTTCATTTGTTAGTTTTTGTTTATTATAGAATCCCCACTATAGGGTATACTATTTTTTCGATGTTCTTGGAACCATGGTGGAAACCCTTTTATTGTTAGAATGAGAGGTAGGTAGTTGTAGTTCAGTATGTTATAGTTGTTGGGTGCTGGTGTTAGCTGAACATTGTTATTGAGTTATGTCTTAGAGTTTTTATGTTGTTCTTGTTTAGGTTTGGATGAGATAGGATACCATTAGGATATTAATCGGCCCATGTGTTATAACTATTATTTATTCTACCTCTATCATCCATTGTTTATAAGTTTATGGTGAGGTTGGGCTAGAGATCGAATAGACAATCTGCATGTGTTCATACACCGTACCGGGATATTTTTTCCAAGGATATGGTTTGTGTACTATGGAGTCTATTTTTATCCACATGACATGATTTTATTTTTGTTTTGGGTATTATTTTGGAATCTCATTGATGTAATAACTTATTCATTCACCTTATTAGGTCAATATGACATTTTGGAATGGTAATATTCCATATATGTTGAGGGGGTTTCCCTACAACTAGTTCTGTTTATTACAGTGTATCCCTAGTGCTGAAAAGATGCATTCAATTTTTCCCCCTATGAAGAAATCCATGGGGTAAACATTTGTTTACATCCTAAACATTAAATATCCTTTAATTTCATGAGTATGATCTTAATGCTGTGTCAATGTGATCTATGAATCATAATTCCTATGGATGGGGAAAATTTGTGGGAGAACGTACATTTGTTTGTTCAGATAAAACTCAAATATTGCAGTTTTATTTTTGTTTATTCCTTTTTCATTGCTTCATAATCTACTTTTCATTTGAGTAAAGATTCACTTTCGTCTAGGTTGTACATGAAATTTGTGGAATGAACATGTTATGATATTATATTTTAGGACAACCATTTTGTGTGTCCTATTGATATTTGTTTCTAACACCATACATATGTACCATGGGGTATGTTTAAAACATATGTACTATTTCTGGTTGATCAGGATGTAGTGGTTTGGGAAGTGGCCCATTGATTCATCTTTTGGAGAAGCTATGTATGTGGAGTTTGAGGTTTATTTAAGAGTTTCTCTTTAGTTATGGAGACCAGGAATTCAGTTTGGCAAATAGTAATAGTAGATCCATGTGTATTTATATTCCCTTATTTTTATTCTATATATTATCATCCCAGTTGGATACTAGTATAAATCTGTCTTAATATGGTGATTTTGTATGTAACATTAAATTTAATATATTTATTTTAATTATATATTGATTTTCTCACACATTGATATTTTTTGATTTTTGTATGTATAGTTTTTTTTTCATTTTTATTGCACTATTATATGTTGGAATAGTCTCCTTAGAATATTCTTTTATAAAATGTCCACTAGTCAATATCATATAGAATAAGAGTATGCATACATGAGGACATACTTCATGGTTGATTGGTTAATGGGTTAGATCCACCGGAAAATGTTAAATACATGAATAATTATGTCCTCATTCTAATTATTATATTATATTTCTCGGTTTTGAATGTAATGTGTAAATCATGTATGTATCTAGTATATTAAAATTGTTAAACTATTTAGTACATTTCGATGTGATATATTATATGAGTTCAAATATAGTAAAATAACCACCAGCTCTAGTCTACTAGAATTGGTGTTTTATAGTGGGTGTTAGAGGACATTAAATAAAAATAATCAGATGTAGAAATTGGAAATAATAGATTAGAAAAACAATCCCTATGAAAACCTCTATGTATATGTATAATTACAGGATAAAATTAAAATATTTTTATTGAGGTAATTATTATATGGAATTTCTATAAATTTATCATTTTCAAGATATTACATGTTAATGTGGCTTTGGTATAGATAAATCTAGGTGTAATAACCTCAAAAATAGTTTGTTGAGTATATAATAGTTATCATTCTGGTTCACGATGAGAGAATTATAATGGTGAACCCTAGTTGACATAGCCAAATGATATTCATGCATAAATTAACATTTTATTTAGAATAAATTATGAATGATTTGAAAATATTTTTATGGTTTGGAAATATTACCAATGATAATACGAAAATGAATCTCAGATTGGCTAATAAAAAAATTTCTTAATATGTAGAGTGTATCAATTTTATCAAAATTGTATTTTGTGATTCATAATTTAATGATATAATCTAATGAATTCTATTACATATTAATCAGAGGGTGTGGAATGATTGGAAACTATAATAAAGATTGTAATATTTTTGGATATTTCCATTCAGTCAATGAAAATGAAAATGGAGATGGAATTAGTCATAGGGATGTATCTAATAATATAATAACTATACATGGGTAGTTGGTTCATTTTATTACCAATAACCTTTCTCATATCATTGGATATACCTCTCCACAACATATAATGATATTTATCGACCACATAATGTAACTAAAACATCACTCATTCAATGATACATCAAATCTATTGGTCACTAATAAATTGATATATTCCTTAGAGATGGTACTTCTTTCATTATTTTTTAGTGAATTAGAAATAGATTTATTGATGATTATAATCTCATGGGAGATATATATATCAACATCATACATTTTTTCAAAATAATGATGTTGAGTATGAGATTAATATCATGTATTGAATGTATTTTATGTTAATATTCTCGGAAATGAAATTTTATTTTGAGGGGAAGTATATTTTTAGATATAGTTAATGGGTCTAAAAATAATGGTGAAGTGTTTCTAAATATAAATTCAACGTTACAGGGTTTTCTAGAAATGGTATAGACTATGTACATGATACAAGGATTTATATTTAATTTTTTTTATTCTCTAATTCCAATCCTTTAATGATAACACTCCTCCCAAACTATAAAATCATATAAGGACCATGTATTATCTTTTATCAAGAAAGATATATATTTTTACAAGTCATATGAAATTGATGAAATGTATGACTATAAGTGGATATTTTTTCACTCTGAATATGAAAATATGTATAAATAAAATAACGGGTATTATTTGTATGATTTAATAAACATGGAAGGAAGAATTATGGAACATTCCAGTTTGTAATTTTTTTTGATTCAAATTTTCGGATATAGAATTTGTTTATTTGGATTTCATTGGAACTAAGGAATATTAAAATGATCAATGATTAATATATATGGATTTTGGGAACATTGTGAATAAATTCCATATGCATGAAGGGAATTATTATTAATAAAAGGCCAAAGGAGTTGGTCTATTCTCATTTTATGACAAAAAAGGTTTATGATTCCAAATATGTGGTAGTAGGTTCCTTTATAATACACTCAAATTTTAGAAATGATTTATTGAATTCAATATATAATTCATCTCTTATAGATATAAATTTTTTTCTATGAAATTTATTTATTCCCCTGACACCTTAAGAGGGGAGTTGTTATTCAAGTATCCTAGGGGAAGTCTCACTGAAACAATGTTATGCTAGACA
Source organism: Viscum album (assembly GCA_963277665.1). Lineage (NCBI taxonomy): Eukaryota > Viridiplantae > Streptophyta > Magnoliopsida > Santalales > Viscaceae > Viscum > Viscum album. The sequence goes on from OY728145.1 coordinate 958,593,569, forward strand.
GTTCCCATTATGAAACACAAACATTACTTATCTGAAATCACTATTTTCATACATGTGTTCTAATTTTTTATAGTCCTTTGTATGGTTTACATTAAAAATATAATTCAAATTTTTATTTACACGTGATGGAAATAATGTTTCAAGATTAATATCAATAATTAAATTTTTTTAAAGGGGTTAAAAATTAATATGAATCATTTCTACAACCACCACAAGTATCCCTCTAAAATAATATTAATTTTGATGAATATGATTCAAAAAATGTGGTTGGGAAAGGTATCCTAGGATTAAATATGATCTTATTGTCAAATAATATAAGTAGTTCTATCTTGAAGAACAACATAGGCATCCACTTGAGAATAAAGATTAATTCTATTGTAAACGTATCCCTAATTCAAATCCTTTATCTAAGACTACCTATCAGATTGATAATATGGATCTAGTGAATTAAAAGAAAAACTATCGGAAATGTGTTATATTGGATTCTTATGCCCATTTTTTATCCTTATCTTGGTATTGTTCTGTTTCCAAACAAGAAGGTTGAGACCATAAGGCTATGTGTTGATTATAGTAGACTAAATGTCATCACCGTGGTGAAATAATACCATCTCTCTAGTATTGATGTCCTATTTGATCAAAATCAAGGAGAATAATATTTATCAATGAATGATATTTATTTATGAAATCATAAATTTCATGTAAAGAAGGAATATATTTTAAAGACATCATTTCGTATGAGGTATATATATTATAAGTATATATCTATTCCCATTAGATTGATATTAATTTTCATGGATTTATTTTATCTAAGGATTTATTATTATTTTATACATAAAATAAAAAATTAGTCAATGTTTTTCCTATAATAAAAAACGTAATGTACGTACATTATTTCCTTGGATTACCAGGTTTCCATTAACAATTTTTTCAATATTCTAAAAATTATCCAACCCATCGACTATATTGAAAATTGTTATAGTTATGTAATTATTTTCATATGAATATAAATATTGTTTTAAGAATTAATGTGGAGTTTTATTAGTGTTATATTATTGAAACTACAATTCATAGAGGATGAATTTGATATATTTATTGAAACATAAAATAAGAAACGTGGATGTGTTCATAGGTAGAGTGATAAAATTATATATTTTCAATGGATGTAGTAGACGATTCATGTAAAACACTATACAATCCATGATTTTGAGTTCACATTCATAATATATTCTATAATGATATAGAGATTTTTTCTATATATATATATAATATAAGATTATCAAATAATTTTTTTTCATATAAAGGTATTAACAGATGGAAAATTATATAGTAATAGCTAATTAATAATTATAATTTCCCGATAAAATACTTCAAAGTAAATTCCAATAATGTTGATGATGGATTTTGTAGGAATTTTCATGGAGTTATGAAAAATTGGTGACTTACACAAATCCATTTTTCATGTATTACGTAAAAATTAATTTGATATTTATTGAGGAAGGGTAGGATCACTACATCCTCAAATGATTTGAAAACCATTATCATTTGAAAAGATTATAAATTATTAGATCGATGATTGGAATTTTAAAAATAATATTATAGCTATAGATGATGTAATATTTTTAGTCATTCTTTAGAAAATGATGGTCTTGTATTTAGAAACAGGATTTATGTTCCATTTGTAAATGAGATTATAATTTAATTATTAGATGATGCACATAACTCAAATTTCTTTATTATACATTGAAAATACAATATGTATAGCTATTTGAACTAACATATTTTTTGTTATAATATAATATAAATAATTTTTAATTATTATTTTGGATACACTGTTGGTAAATTGGTTATGTATGAGGAAAACCATTCAAAATTATTTATGAATCCTATAGATATTCCTATATATAAACTGTATTAAATTACAATTGAGATTTTACATAGATTAAAAAATACTCCGAGAACAAATTGTACCATATGAGCGGTTATTGATCGTTTATCCAAATCAACACATTTCTTCAATATAATATAATATTTAAATCTTTGGAATATCACATGACATTATATTATTGAATATGTATGATGTCATGGTGTACCCCATTAAAATTTGATAGATAATGATCTATAATTTTCATCAATGTATTTTAAAATTATTCCAAAGTGCCACCATATCATGATTCGTTTGTGAATGTCATTTTAGAATCACATAGATAGCTATTTTGAGAGGACTATTTAATATTAATATGACATGTTTTTTCTCTGTTTAGTAGAATTTTATTATATGTGGGACCATTATTTACGTCTGATAGAGTTTTATTCCAATAATAGTTTCTATCATACTAATAACATGTTGTCATATGACTCATTAAATTTAATGTGATTTCATAATCCAATATTTTATGTTGATGTTAGTGAATGAATGGTTCTAGGGAAAGAACATGTGTAGGTGATAATTGAGATATAAGTATAATAAAAAATATTAAATAATCTCTAAGAAGGAAATAGGGAAACTCTAATAACCAATGTAATTATTTGGAATTTATTGTTTGAGATCATATTCTATTGATTGTATCTCTATGGATGGGTGTTATAAGATTTGGTAAGAAATAAAATTCTACCCCATATATAACAAACCTTTTTAAATTATAAAAAAATTATTGTTTGTGGATTACAATACGAAAAGACAACCAAGAATCCTTAATTTACATGATGTGTTCCATAACAATTCATTGAGAATTTTCATACTCGAACATATTCATGTCCTCATGCATGAATAAGTAGAATTGGAACATGACTTATGTTACATTGAATATCTTATTCCAATTTTAGACAGCAGTGATTATGTATTGAGGAATAATATGACACATCTTGTTGGTGTATATTATTGAAATCATAACATAGAAAATAATATATCCTAACCTGTAGATATTATGATATATAACTACCCATTTTTTTTCAATTTATCATTATTTAAATTAGGAAAATTATATTTTTTCAAGAACGTAATAATGTTAAACCCTATATAAATCTATTGTAATATATTAATTATAATGAAAAATAACACAATAAATATTTTTTTATTCAATAATATGATTATAAACTAAATTATAATTTGTTAATTATTTTATTTAAATATATAAATTTCATTTTTAAAAACAGTATATCAAAATTTACATCAGACTGTATTTTTGGATTCTTATAAAACATTTTTTATTTTAGTGAATTATAAAAAAATATTTATAGAAATTAAATATAGAAATATAGATACAATAGCGATAATTAGTGGGATATATATTTTGTAAATTTTTCCCTTTTGGTCCTTATGAATTGTAATAGAGGTAAATATTTTTCACCTCAGTAAGGGTAAAAATTGTAAAATTGGGTCAAAAACAAAAAATATGTTCTCAAAATTAATCTAATGGTTGTATTAATACAATACATAAATTAAATCATAACACATAAATATAAAATTATTATATATGTCATTTTTGGAAATTTTCCATTGGTATTCTCTTTTATATTATTTAATGAAAATACAATTCCAAAATGTCACTCCAATAACCATAATAAATTGAATATTATTAATTATAATAATTTGATAATCGTAGTTTTAAATTAATGTTTTATGGTTGAAATATATTTTTTTCATAGTAATTTATTCATAATTTTAAAGGATGATCTAATTATTTTATACACTTACACAATGCTAACACATTCATTGTGTATGAAATTGAAATGTCATATAAATAATTTTAAAAAATTAAATTTTTTATATGTTTTCTATAGTTCCCCATGAACTTTTAAGATTGAATAAACATATTTTGGACATGTGTATTATTTAAATTTTAATTCCACTCATATATTTTTTCCATAAAGGTCAAATTAAATGTATATCACTAAATATAATAAAAATGAGATTTTATGAATAATACTATTATATAAAATTATTTAAAAATCCTAAAATCATGGATGTGGACAAGTAGGATGGGTAATAGTCCAAAATTGTTTCTAATATAAATTTATTTGTCAATTTTATCCATAATGAAATAATTATTATCCATTATTATTAATAAAAGTTTTATCATGTTTATGATCAAAATAGGTTTCCAATGGTATAAAAAAATATATTTGGGTTAAAATTTAATAATATGTTTCAAAAACATAATAATTTTTGATTATTAATATATTAAAATTATCAACTAAAAATATGATACACTTTTTCTACATTTATAAATAAAATATACTATATTATATTTCAATCTATTAAAAAATTACATCGGCACCACTGACCTGAAATATAAAAGGGAACACCCCCTCCTCAATTATTCACTAATAATGATCCCTATATCTCAAAAATAAATATGAAGAAAAATCTCTATAAATTTATAATAATCTTTTTATATGTTCAGATATACCCACAATATCAACCATATGGTCCTTAAGAAAAGATTAAAATGAGTTTTCCTACGGCAATGGTCATCAATTTTTACAACAATTTAAAATTTATTTCTTCTTATACATCCTTTAAATATATTTTAAAAATAATAAAATAATAACAAATATATCATTAATATAAAAATATAATATTATTATTATAGAACCTCCATTTTCCATCTCTTTTCCATCCAATTAAATTATTACAACATCCAATACTGTGATGTGATTCGTTTGGAAAATTATAACATCACTCATACATACGTGTGGACTACCACCTCAACAATGTGAAGTGATTTGTTTTTCATGTATAATTAATATGTTAATTAATATAGAATATATTTAATAAATATATATGTAAAATATATTATATAATTATGAATATAGAAATATGAATTACTATTTTCATTTCTTTAATACTATCTATCATAAAGTGACAACATAGTTCATTCATACATATGACCTACAGTCTCCATGAATAACATATTTAATTTTTTATCACAACTATAATAATTTGATTTAAAGTATATAAATTATTTATATAATATTGATATAAATAAAAAAATATTAGATATGGTGGAATAATGATTAAGATCTAGGCACTTAAACTACTAAACTAAAGCATATATGAAAAAAATAGTTAATACTCAGAAATTATGATTTTAAAAAATAACATTTGATAAATGAGTATTGAAATGATATAAGTTAATCGAAAATGATATTATTAGAATTTATCTGTAAATTTAATATAATAATAATAAAATTTAATATATTATACTAGGGGATAAAATTGAAAATAATTAAATTGAGACCATATGTAGTGGCTAATATGAAAATATCTTCATTTTTATAGATTTTTTATCTTGAAGTCTCTATTGGGGAAATTATAAAATATTTATTTATTATTACAGATCTATTTTATTATCTCATAGTAAATTATGATATTTTAATGTTTTTTATTTATTTTTCAATTATATGTACTCAGGATCATAAAATAATGGACTAAATTAGAACCAGATTTTATTTTCTATTCAGCCAGTGATATATTTCTAATCATTTTCCATATTTTCATTAAAATATTTTAAAAAATATCATTAATATCATACAATGATTATTTATCTTCCTTTTTACCTATGTTTGAATTTCAATTATAATTTTATAGATATAATTTGTTACATTTTTTGAAGTAGGTGCACATTAACTATTTACAAAAAACATGATAGGAATAATCATTTTTCAATAAATGAAATGAGTGTAATTTTATTCCCTCATTAATGATCAATGGTTTCAATATACCTTTAAATTCATTCATTATTCATTTCAAGTAATATGTATTGAATAATAATTTTGAAATATATTGATTTTGAATAAGCTTTTTGGAAAATAAAAATGTATTTTCCTCAAGAAATATCCAAGTGATCATTCAGATTTCTATTTATATATATAGATATTATTTAATAAATATTATTTTTTAATGACAATATATTTATTTGATAAAATTACACAAACTAATCTTAATGTTAAATTACAATTTTTTGTTGATTGGGGATAATATTTTTATTTTTATGCTATATTTTTAATTATAATATCTATATTGATTATGTTTCACCCCTTTCATATGATGATTGAATAAGGCAATGTACGTGATGGTTGAGGAATGTTCAAACCAATTAATGGAATAGTTAGTCTCATAAGACAAACTGAGTTGTGTAATTTTGATACACATTTCAATTTAAATATGTTATCTTGGATAAGGCCTTGTTGATGAGATTATGATGTCTGACATAATGTATTATATCATTATCAAAAAAGTTTCTATTATCTAAATGACTATTTATAATTTTATATTATCTATGGATTTAATAATATTATAATGGTATTATTTATTACCAATATATTATAATTTATAATCCCAGACATATTATTCACGTTTTATTTATTTTATGAATGATTTTATTATACACTTTCCCTTACTCATCATCTAAGATCGTTGTTTATTATGTTTTACATTCCCTAGGATATCTAGAGAGGAAATGTGAACAAAATTAAAGATTAAATAAAGAAATAATAATTTCAACATATAAATTTTAAATTATATTTCATGTTTTTAGATTCATTTTCAGATTCATGTGTGTATCTATTGTCTAAATAAAATTAAAAAATTTGGACATTCAGGATAATGACCATCGATATTTTTCAATATATAAAAATAACCACCAATCCAGAGAAACTAGAGATTGGATTTCAAACATATATTCTTATATACCACAAAAATATCATGGAACCACAAATTTGGGGTTTTCTGAACTACCATTGTTAATGAAATCTAAATGACACATCTTCATTCTAAACAAATAAAATAATATTGAAAAAATGATAATTGAATAAATAATTAACAAAATGGGATAAAAATAAGTCAAATAAATAATAAATACTCACATATTTTTAGATATTCCTTTTCTTACACCCTTAAAAAAATATCATGTAAAACTATAAGTAATTGTTGATTCTCTCCCAAGAAGCCTGGTGGAATGGGAGTAGAAAGAGAACAATGGATCATAGATTAAATTCAGATGAAAATGTAAACATTACACAACTATTAAAGTGTCAATCAATTATTTTTCAATATCAAAATATAAATAATTGTTTTTTTTAATATCTGTTTATTAAAAACATTTATACCCTAATGCATTCACCATTGATGGAGCTTATGTATCACCCTATTATCCATATGTATTAACAGGATTGAATAAATTGTAAATTTATAAACAAGGGAAGGCCTCGTATATTAGGAAAATTAAATATTACATACTAGAGTAAATAAATACTATTTTTGATATGGACATTAAATATTGTAAAATATTCTTCAAATCAAAGGTACCATATATATCATAGGGTATGTAATTACTGTTACATTCCAAATTATTATGTATCAACTTTTTCTTATACACATATCCAAAATCCCACCCAAAACATGTGAATTTTACTTATCACTACAAGGTTACTCTTATGTGTCAATATAATTTTACCAATACGTATAAAAATATGTAAAAATTATTATAATAATAAGATGATTACCCAAAAATAATTGTAACATCATCACATATTTTTACATTGACTGGAATTTTTTTAAAATGTATAAAATTAACTTGTAATGACCCTTATGGATGATAAATCTTCTATGTAATAAAATAACATCTATAAACTAATGTTTTTTTATAATTTAAATCCAATATTTTCAACTTAAAAATATAAAAAAAAATTCACAAATTTATCTCCAAATATAATATTACAGAAATTAATTCCTTATCAAGAGATCCCAAACATAAAAATTCTCCAAATACCAGATTTACTAGAAATTGGAGTCCACATTCTAATATGCACTAGACAACTCTTGAGACTTTCCGAGTAGTGGAAAATTTAAATCCTAGCGGGGTCAAAATTTAAATAAATTATACATTATGTATCCTAAATCACCAATACCAAATTCCTTTTACATTATGAGTTTGATTAAATGATATGGGAAATAGTATGTTTGAAACGATTATATATATTAACAATATGATGATAAAAATGACTAGTCTCGATGTCCCTCAAAACATCTTCATGAACTTATAGAGCACTGGATGAACATATAATACCCTTTTACTACATAAAGTTGTATATTATAAATAGGGAATACATAATGGACTTTCTTAAGTGTATAATGGATATAATTACTAATATATGTGAAATGATTGATATACAATCTAGTCATTCATGTTATCAACACACAATCTTAAAACAATATATAATATGGCCTAATTGAATAACACTAACATGGTGGTTACCAAATATTAAATCTTTACAAATATTCCAAATAATTAAAACCCCTCATATCCATCCTTCATCTTCTCCAGAAATAATGACATTCATAGAACATGAGATATAATTATTTATTTCTATGATTTTATACATATTATATTTTTCATAATAGGATTCTATAAATATGGGAGTGATGTATCTGAGTAGGGGTATGGTTTAGTGGTTGAGAACCCACTAGAGTCCATATTTATATATCTGAGCCAACTAATAAACACCACCATAATAATTTTTCTATTAATAATTCTATATTAGATAATACATTCTCCAAAATCTAATCCAAACTATTTGTCTGATTATATAGTACATTATAGTGTATTTGAGACTTTCAAAAAATAGATTTAGGAATATACATTCTATTGATGATGGTGACATAAAGTGATAATAATTATATGGTGAAAATCAACAAAATTTGTATTACATTCAAACGTAATTTATATATTTTTTTGAAAAATAAATTTTATTCTATTATTATTATTATTTCTATAGAATATATATATATATATATAATAATTGGGGTTTCATTTTTATCCAATACATGAATTACTAATTGTTTTTATCTAATGTTATTTAAGTGTCATTAATAATATATTAATTATGTAATAAATTTAAATTATTTCATATTATATTACTAAAATTATATGAATATATATATATATATTACCAATATTTATTTAATTATATTGAACATATTTTGGGATTTAAATATCAATTTCTATTCAATATATTAAAAAAGTAAAAAATTGAATAATTTAAGGGAAGTTGTTTTATATAATTTTTATATTTTGTTGTCACACCATTACGTGATATTGTAAATATCATTATACATACTTCCCAATTATCAATATTTGCGTATAATATTTGATATAAATATTAGGATGGGTCCGTTTTCATATTTTTCATTTTTATAATTATTTATTTTTGAGAAATAGATCCTTAAGAGTTTTATTTTTCTGTTTATGAAAATAAAAATAACTCTTAAAGATAACATTTAGAATTTTATATATAATGAATCATGAGGAAAATAGTATATATTTTTTATTTACCAAAAATATCATAGATTTTGTGAATATCTAATGAATATAATTTAATAACAACTTTACAATATAAAACATTACAAATAGATTCATAATATTAATTTGGAATTAAATAATTAAATTAAATTTATATTTAACCGATTTAGATTTATATATATATAATTAATAGGAATAAAAAACTATAATTATGGTTTTAAATTATGTAATTTCATTATAAATTTCCTATTGGTCGAAACACATTGTGGTTTTTATATTAACTATTAAAAAGGAATTCATGAATGAGAGATATGAGAGTGGCAGAGAACTTATCCCAATATATAATCGTGGGATAATTTTTATAAATTATGAATATTCATAGTTGAATATGATATTTTCAATTCCACATTATTGTGATCTCACTTTACAATGGCATCCATTCATTATTTTAATTTATAAATTCTATAAATATCATCCAATGGAACAAAGAATATAAGTGATGGACTCATTGTCTTGATGATCATATCATCTAGTCTAGGACTATCATAGAGAATTATGATTTGAAATATATATCTTTCAAGATAATAATAAAATCGAGGTCTATATTTATTTACATCTAGGTTAGATTATTACCAATTATAATATGTTGGATTAATCAGAGCACTACAGAATATTGTGACTAAATTAAATCATCTCATGATATGGGAATGAGGCAACCTATAAATATTGCATGAGGACAAGTAAATATAATATAATTAAGTAATTTAAAAGAATATTCATGGAACTATAAAATTTTCACCACACATGATGGTATTTTAATCAACTAACTCATCATTATATTTTATTATAGTTCACTAATTCATCATTTGTGGGTTGACATATTGGACAATCACTTACATGAAGATAATATTCATTAGGTTGTCATTATAGTTGTCCTTTTGGACTATCAAAATTAGAAAAATATGTGTCAATCAATTATCAAAAATTTTTTGTCATATTATCATTTTCCTAATGGGGAAATATTAAGAGTTAGAGTAGTTTTTTCATTATTGATATGATGGATTAAATTACCCATTGGAGTTTCATTTCATTTAGGAAGGAGTAATGAGATCAGTGGGGTTCCACTAACTATTCCATGGCGAATTAAATATATAATTTCTTATCTCCATTGAAGGAATTTATCTGGAATGCTACATCCTTGGGTGAATGTTGATAATGTGGTGATAAAATAGAGTTTCATGGATCATAGAATTGATTAAGAGTTATTAGTAGATTGAAATATTATGAAGAAGGGATTGAGACCGCGAGAGGTTCAACTATGTATGCTCATGCATGGAGTCAAATACAATGCATGTTGGTTCTATTTTATAATAAGTAATATAAAATATAAGTTCATCTAAAAAATATTATAACTTTTACTGTTTACATTATACATCTATGTCTAATGGTGTTCTATATAATTTTAGTATACTTTTATTGAACGTATACCTTTACAAGGCCTTTCACCCATGACCAATGCCTTGTTACCTTTATTGTTATGTAAAGAAGGCCATTTCGATATACATAAAATTTAAATAGATTATACAGTTAGATAAAGATGTATATTAATGGTTTAAAAAATTAGACTATGAATGAGTGACCATTTCATATTGGGTACTACATATTTTTGTTGGAACATATGGATTAAACTACTATTAATGGTTATTAAGAAAATTGGAAAGGTTGAATGTAAAAATCATTTCTGAAAAATAGTCAAAGAATGATTGGGGGATATAATTAATTTTAAATATATTTTTAGTTATTTCATATCAATTGTAAATTATACATTAGGGGAGGATTGCATAATGTATTTTGGTTATTTGTCTCTAGAAGATATGTTTGGGTCTTACTCTAATTTAAAAACCCATTGGGATTCACCTCATATATATTTACATACTGGAATAAGGGAAAAATGAATTGATTCATCCATGATAAAAAATAAATGAATTGAGGGATGTTCTGGCGATTATGTCAGCTTAAAAATTCAAATTGGATTTACCTTATATATTTTCGTGATTATATTAGATGAATTTTTCAATAGACACATTGACTACGAATTTTTATAAGGAGTATAATAACATTTACATCATATTAACAACATATTTGGATTCATTTCCAATATATTGGTAAAAATAATGGAGTGATGGATGACTAGAAAATAATTATATAATGTATCTAGAAGAAAATATTATATCTTAATTCATATAGAAAAATAATTTACATTTTTGGAATATTGATGAGACTTGTGAATTTGACTAACATATTGATGATTAAGGATACTAGTTTAGTGTAGTCAAGATGTTTTCTATAATCTGGGAGTAGTTTCACTTCCCACCTAAAGATATATATATATATCTCTATTTTGATGTGAATATATCAATTTCTATAAACCCAATTAATTTATTTATAATGGTGAAAAATAAGTTATATCCACCATAATGTAATCATAATGATTTTTAGAAGAATTACTGATCATCAGGGATTCACAATTAGGTAATATGATTGGATCTTGTTCATTGTGTAACTATAGATAAGGACTCTCCCAAAAAGGAATTTTGAAGTTTTTGAATTTTGGGGATGGATTCTGGTTTATTATTTCTTTTCCACTAGGGTTTAAATATTAAATTTAAGTGATATATCAGAAAAGGGTTAATGGGGTTTATATTGGAATCTGGCATCTTGTCTTACTAATGGGGTCGTTTAAATCATCATAGCCTACTAAAAATTGAACTACAATACTCTAAAATCCACGTGTAATGAATTTAGATGTACTATAAACATCCCATTGGTTTTGGTACGTGTATATGTGTTTGGAGTTTCCTCTTACCCATAGAATATTTAAGAATTTTTATTTTGAAGCCATACATTTCTATCATGAACATCAATGTTCATTTTGATTGATATAAAATTTTAATGAGATATCAATATCTCTTATTTTATTGGCCACATCTGTGATGTGTTGGATGAATTTTCAAGAACATGTTTTTTAGGGATGTGGTTATGTGTATTTGGATAGGTTCATCATGGGTTCATTGGGAGAAAAATTATAAATTATAAAAAAAAATTGGATGGATTATCCACTATTATAGGGAGGATATCACAAGAAATAAATCATTAGGTAATGTCTCTATTATTGGGTATGTATCTATATGAGGAATAATAGAGATAAACATTTTTTAATGTGATATGAATCTCTTCTTATTTTATTGGCCACCTGTGTGATGTGTTGGATGAATTCTCAAGAACAGGAATTATAGGGATATAGTTCTGTTTATATGGATAGGTTCATCATGGTTTCATTAGGAAAATATTTATAAATTATAGAGAAAATTGGTAAGATTCTACACTATTATAGATAAAATATCACAAGGAGGAAAGAATTAGGATGTGTCTCAATTTTTGGGTAGGTATATATATGTGGAAAAATAGAGATGTAGGATCCATTCACACAAAGCTATAGGTGTGAGGTTGGATAATACCTATGTTAAAGGTAAAATAGTTCTAATTCTAACTAATGATACCTCATTAAAAGCATGAAGAATTGCTAAAATCATTTTTAATGAAATTATTATATTAGTTCTCATTATAGTATTGGTACAAATAGGGGTAATTTCAAAAGACCATGGAACCAACATAGACCTAGAGCTACATCTATATGGGAACTTGTTCTAGGATCATCATCTTGGTGAATATAATTCCTTTATTATAATTTCATTATAAAAAATCACTTAAATCCAAACATATTAGTCCCAGCCAATTTTAATTCATTAAAATTACTCGTTATTAATTGTAATTCATTAAAACAATGAATTTGATTAAGAGGAAACTAAATTTTTAGTTCAATTTATTAACTTTGGTAGAAACCATGTAAGGGAAAAGGTCCCTTATGTTCCGATATATATGTACTCCAACTCCTTTAAATCCTAGTAACTCAATGATAAATATGTGTTTGGAGTGTTATTTATTAACAAATTCACCTGTATAAGAAATTGATTTCATGAATATACACTTTTATATTATATAATATAATATGTTACATTTTATAATTATTTCAACATTATACATCCAACACCTAGAGTTAATCATGAACAAATCCATTCAAATAAATTTTTTTTACACTGTAACAGCTAGATTATTTTCATGTTTTTCTATTACATTATCCATTTTTATTCTCACATTATAGGATGTTTGGACATGTTTTTTTAAATATTCAACTCAAAATATTCATAAAATGAGAGATAAACTGTTTATGAATATACCTTCTTGTTCATGTCAACTTTTCTATCAATGTTTTTTAGATTATCTATATTTTGTATATAAGAACAATGAAAATACACACAATAATATAAGTTTACATTGTTTGACTGTTTTTCATTTTCTCCACTTACACATTATTTGTATGAAAACTACCAATGGTTGAATATATTAATGGATCTTTAATGATAATAAATAAGTTATCCATAAAAATAAAAAGGATATGATTTATGATCACCACCATTTTAGGAATTATTTACTCCAATACACTCTTATAGAATAGAATAATTTCTGTTGAATGCTTCCAAGTCACAATTTTTATTTATTCCACACCACCCACCACATTAGCGTTATGAATACCAATTAAAAGTGGTTGAAAAATCATTGAATAAAAAAATCATTGAAATAGAAGTATATTATTTCATTATCTTAGTGTGAGAAATGTTTTTATATGGTAACCCCATAATTAATGCCAATAATAAAGGAAATATTGTGATAACTATTATTTATGGAGTTGAATGATGAATGTGATTATCAAGAAAATAAATCTTATAATATTTCAATATTATCAAAATTTGGATTCATTAATAGATCATCAAAAATGAATTTTTATGGTTTGTCTCTCTATCACTATTGGATTGATGGATTTCACTAGCCTATCAAAAATATATTGATGGATATAATTTTTCTTTCACTATTGGATATATATGGTAATTTAGTTATCCACAATAGATGTGACTATATTATTATCACTAATTTATTACAAATGTTACTTCTCTATATTAGGTGGATTGGTACATTGGATTATGAATGAGGAAATATGGTGTTCATTTTCCTATCACCAAATGAATGATTTTACTTTTACCACATTTCTAGAAGATTATAAGACTTTACTAGAATATCATTAATTGGTTTCTGAATACTTATAATCAATTAACAATGGATTTATATGGTCATTTCCAATTACTAATGGATTAATGAATGTTTTCATCCTATAAACCATGAATACATGTGGTTAATGGAAATTTACTAGTGGATCGTTCAATAAAATCATTATATTTTAATAAATTATATAATGATGAATTTTAAGTTTTTAAAAAATGGATTCCTTAGTATACCAATTAGGGGAATAAAATCCAACAATGTTTATTGCCATTTTATAAGGAACATTGTAACTTTTAATGACACGAGATAAAGACTGTTTTGATTCCTTTTATATCCAATGTAACCATGACTATTATTTACTATAGATTCGTATCCTATTACATTTTACTATCACTATGAATTTTATTGTCGTGGATTGGGAATTGAAAATTAAAATATCCTACCTATTAATTAATGTGGTATACTCATATGGGAATCAATTTTTGGTGTGGTCTTTAACCTGGTTGGTTGAACATTAGTCTTCATCATTAGATTTTTAGGAACTATATGTGAGAAGAAGATTTATGGGAACATGTGTGTGTGATATAATGTAATGAAAGTATTTATGATTGAATAAATTAATCATTATACATAGTTCATTAAGAATTATGTAGACATGAATATCCTGATTATATGGTTGAGGATATTTTATATCTAGATTATACGATCATAATTAGTGAATAGATACAAGTAACCACTCACTAATTTCCCCCTCGAATTGATCCTAGTTATCTGATGAAACTATTATTGAATGTAACATGAGGAACCAACCAGTTATGGATTACAATTGGAAGGGGATCTCTTACATGATGTAAAAAACTCATTATTAATGTAATAAATTATCCAATGGGGGACATGAGTCTTTCTATTTACATGGGAAATTTAATAAAGAGTTTATAAAAGTGTCTTAGGATAAATATCAATATATATATTTATTTCCATTATTGAAAGGATGATATATTTTTCATTTTTCCAATAAGGGAAAAGAGGATAAAATTAAGAAAATTATTTTCTAAGAGAAGTTTGTCTTTATAGAGTCTACAAAACTCAGCCATGCTTATGGGTTTAGTGAAATGATGGTAAATTACATATACGTGACCTAACGATGATTTGATTCATAAAATTATTATACATGAGATAAACAATTACCACTCATTGGTAATGGGAGATCCATTTGTAACAAGAGCTAACAATATCACTGATAAAATTAGTTTGGTCTCATAATGACAGTTATGAGATTATGTATAATTTAAGCACACATGATTATCAATCATGTTGAAATCTTTTGTAATAGTACATCTAGCTCATCTTTTTGGTTCATGGAATGATGTGATTGTGGAATTCATGGAATAAAAAAAACTTGGGATCAATTTTGACTAGATGAATCAATTAGAGATGAATTGGTCCTAGAACACTAGACCCATGATAATAATATATATTGATAGGATTAATGCAATGGAATCAATGTTCTGGGAATTTTTTGGTCTATTCCATTTCTAGTATATACAAAAGGGTGTGTTTATGTTATGAAATATAATCAACTGGAAGTGATGTAGTGATTTATATTTAATTCTAGGGAAGAAATCCTAAATCAAATAGAGTAGTTCATTAAATAAACATTACGATCAAAGTGAATCATTCTATATTTTAGTTCATCTTGTGGTATTTATAGACAAATATACACGATAAATATAGAAAGATTCATAGGAATTTATGTTCCTGTGAAATTCATGCTATTATATTTTGGGTAATGATGAATAAGATACCTTTCTGTTTACTAGTGTATCATTTCACACACCACATGATATTAGCCAATGGAGGTGATTTGTTTCATAGAATTGTTGTTGAATCTCATTATAGGATCATGATAATGATCATTTGTGATGATTTCATGATCCTATCACACAACATTAATTGATCAAATATCAGGGCACATTATTAATAAATTAAAATAATTATAGAATTTGGAACTCTCTATTACCTAAAAACCCTACAAAATAATTACATTCATTATGAATGATTATTTTATGTTTAAGTGGAGAAAAAACATATTTTTTAATTCCGATGATAATCTGTGTAATATATTATGATAGAATGACCCTTCCATCCAATTATATATGATTACAAAATCTATTGAAGGATAACCTTTAAATTTTAAGAGGATTATTAGAATACTATTTATCTTAAACTTCATATCTCTCACTATAAACATCAATCCATGTTGAATATTAGAATATATCTATACAAGATAATTATTATATTGGGATCCACAATATTATTCTAGTAATACTTAATTGAATTGATGAATCGAAAATAATTTTTATTCACATTTTTTTGAGTTATTCATTTTCCTTCATTACTAATACATTATATATTTTTTACATCTTTCTTTATTTGAAATTTTCACAAGTTCCCCATTACAAACTGATAAAAACTCTATTAAAAAGAATATGATAATGTTTTGTAATTTCCTTAATGTTATATGTATCATAATATATTAAAAACAATATATATCTATAAAATTATTGAACTAGAGTATTATTTCTACATACTATCATGGTCCTATATTCTACCGTTTTCCATTTGGAGAAGCCTATTATCCCTAGTCCCAATCACATTACTCATCATTCACATTATGAGATTATATAATAAATACAAAAAAAAGATAAGGAGGGATATATTAATTAATATGATGATGTAATTTTTTTTATCCTGTATGTATTCACAAAAACTACAGAGGGACATGATCATAGTAATCAAAATATTTCTCAAAACCACTCAATTGTTATAAACTAAATTTTAATTGACCCATATGATGGATCAATTGCATAATGTGATCTCACCCACTGAGCATTAATGATTGATGAATGTTCATATGCCAAATAGGTTTATCTAAGCTCTAATGGGTTTTACACAATTTTAAATGATTGATACTAATCAAGCTATTAAGATTCCAAAATTTATTTATTACCAATTTAAATAAAATAAAATAGAACATGCTTGATGTAATAGATGATTCATTTATATATCCATAATAGGAAAATTAATATTATTATCAATTATATTTATCATATTAAAAAATAATAGATCATATATTAGGTGTTTTATAAGTTATATCCATTATCTAATATATGGGATGAACTAGATTAGAATTACAATATTCTTTATGAAATGATATTTGATTTGAAATTGAATGTGAAGAGATAGATTCTTCCATATAGATAAGGCACTGACGTACATTAAAATAATAAATGGTCAATGGTGATTTAAAATCCTTCATGATATTGTTTATATCAATAATCCTAAAATACAATAAATTCATGTTGTCCAATTTTGGATGAAGGATATTATAATTATTCAGCTAATAGTGTAATACTGGAGTTTCTACCATGAATCTATTATATTGGAACCTTATAATTATTTATCAATGAATTATTCATCACACTACATGATACTTTTCTAAGAATTTATGAATATACCACCATAATGAATTATCATTTATCAGAAATGTTGAAATATTACATTTCATTTGTATTATCGGATCAACAGTATCAAATGTTAGGGAATGTAAAATAGAGAGAATATTTTTAAAATATTTTTGGCCAAATCTATTTTTACATGGTTAGATTATAATCATCATTTATAGTTATGAATTTAAAATCACAATATGTTATCTCTTCACTATAATTATCTTTGTATTGTGTATTATGTCAAGTGTATGGCATATGTCACAAGTTGTTGATGGTTTCTACATTATAATGCGTGATATATGATATTTTTTGTTTTCTACATAAAGGAAAGAACATGATTAACTTATTAATGATTCCAGAAGCACACCATAACATTCATCATGTATCATTTCAAGTAGTGATGATTATCTTATGTCATAGATCGATAGTTCCATTATTTTTGAACTACATGTGATGAATCATTTTTTGAATGAAAAATTCTAATACCTATAAGATCATCTCTAGTTGCAAAATATTGATGTTATAATGAAAATTTTATTGTAATAAAAAAATTCATCATTTAAAATCTAATGATCAAAAACACATACATTCCAATAACAACTTCTCACGTATATTATCCTACAATGATATGATGGGAATATAAAATATAATGTTCCCAATACAACCTAGATTTTGTATTGGTGTATTTTATTTAGTAGGGTTGATGATAATATCTTCAACATGGAAAATGGATTTATGATCTTTTGGATATATAATAAAATGATATCTATCACCCTATAATTTATATAATAAAGAAGGTAGAGTCTTCGTATATACTATATATTTTATTTGTTGAGAAATTATTTATATTAGTGGACAGGAATTGGGTATACATCCAAAGAAATATTCCTATTATAATATATGAATATTTGGGATCATATATTAATTCATTTCTTGAAGAAATGACACATGTATCAATATAGGTTATAGGCATTGATATTCCACAATACACACCCTTTACACTAAAAGAAATGCCTACAATGATAGTTCCAGTTCTATAATATTTATACATGGTAGCTAGTGAATTTGATTCAAACTCTAACACTATAATTAGTAACCCTGTTGAAAAAATGATGTGTTATCTATTTAATTATTCCATGAACACTGAAAATATATTTGGATAAATTAGGAGTAATAGAGGCTCAATTCAAAAAAAAATCTTGAGACTGTGATATCAAGGTTATGATTACCGGGTTCTCTATGATATATCTAATAAAAATATTATTATCCAGAAATATATATATATTTTTTCCAATATTTACTTTTAAAATCTATTGATTTATATAGATGTAGATGCAAAAAAGTGTTCAAGGGCTGAACAAAGTTTTGAAACGACAAAGAGTGGTCATATTCGGACCCGAGGACCCCGTTCGGTGGGCCCAGAGGTGCCGCACGATATTAATTCAGAAGTGTGCGAAAAAAATACATCCCACGCTGAATATTGCTTGATTTGAGAAAAATCTATTAGCTTTGGCGCGAAATATTTCACGCCCCGACCCGTGCGGTTGACATTTCGTGTTGTTGTCCACCGTCGCACAATTATTTCACGTCGACCTAGTTTCTACACCCTCGAGTTCCTATAAATAGAAGTGAACCCACTTCCAATTCGGGGTTGAAAAATCTGAGCTGGCTCTCATGAGTGAAATTTGTCTTCCACATGCGCAAAAATGGCCTTCAGGTACTGTTCTTTTCACACCAAGTCACCTCGGGTTCTGCCTTCTTGCGAGATCCCCAGGGTTTAGAATCAATTCCAATCCCTTCAGGGTCTACCACTTGCATGATATCCTTTCCAATTGCCTACATGCCGTCCAATTTTGAGAAACCCCATCCATTGCGCGCACCCCCTGCCAATTGTGTGCAGTCGCCTAAATTCGGTGTAACCCAGTCATAGCGCGATGTCTCTCCAACTTTCACGCATATTTCACACCTTGCACCTAATCCTTCTAGTCACACACAAAACCATTGATCAAATTATGAAAAATAATCACCGATTTCTCTCTAGCCCGATGTTTTTCAAGTAGGACTATTATTTCGTGTGCAAGCCTCAAAGGTTGCGCACAATTCCCTCTGGACCCCTCACCTCGGTGCTCCCTGGGCACCTCCTTCCGTTAGTTCCCGATGTTCTTTATATGGATGCCATTCGTCAGAGTCACTCATGCCCCGAGCATCCACATCATGGGTCGTCATTTTTTGTGACCTTCTAGGCCCGTAGGAAGTAACTTCATGGTCCTTTGGACGACACCGCCCATTGTGTTGCTTTACCTCATGATTCTCCGTATAGGAACGCTAATGACTATTGCTTCCTCGTATAGCCCTGCTAATGTGGACCCCTCGATGGATCGCCCTAACACACCCCCTTGCAACAACATTGCCTATGTCTTCCATCCCACGAGGAGCAGAGGGTACCAGTTATGTGAGTCCTAGAGGTGTGGAGGGAACCCAGCTCATCCGAGCTACAAGACATTAAACTGCCAAGCACCATTGTCCTCAGCACATGATGTTAAACTGTGACCTCACCATGTGACTCGCATGCAAGGTTCCCTACCTTGGACATTCTCCATGTCCACTCATCTCCATGTGGATGGGATCACCCCTCACAGGGGATGATATCCTCCTTATCGGAGTGGCGTTTGTCTATGGGGAAGGGAATCCACCTTGGTGTAAGCCCCTAGCCTTTCCTGCAGGAGGTATCATCCCTACATCTCCTCACTTCCTCGGTGCCAAGGACAAATAGGGGAGATGGGTACAAGGTGTTTTTGTCACCCTTTCCTTCTCCTGCTGGGCTTTGTCACCATCAAGCCTCCATCCTGGAGAAATCCCCCAGCTTCTCAGGCTGCTAACCAACTATAAGCCCCTATTTCCTCTTTGGGATGCTCCATGCATAATACCTACTCCACATCCCACAGATACACCTTACATGATTTGATCATCAGATATCTGCTACCTCTTGTTTCTCACACTGAGCCTGACTCACATGAGCTTAGAGAAAGCACCGACCATGACAACACCTTGGGCCACCTCAGAGTGTAAGCCCCAATCCATCCTGAACTACATGTAATTTGATCCATGTCAAGGAATGGTATGTAGGAAGACTCCCTGAGATTCATCCCCCACCACCCAGTCATTCCGACCATGTCGGTTCACCAACACCTTGGTCCGCCTCAGGATGAAAACCCCAATCCATCTCTAACTATATGGACATTGATCCATATCAAGGCATGGTACGTAGGATTCCACCATGAGGTTCAATCCCCACCATTTGGTCGTTCCAACCATGTTGATTCAACAACACCATGGGCGGCCTTAGAGTGTAATCCCCATACCATCCCCAACTACGGGGACTTTGATCAATGTCAAAACATGGTATATAGGAATCCTCCATGAGGTTCAAGACCCAAACACCTTGGGCTGCCTCAAAGCATAATCCCCAAATTCCCCCATCCCGTATAAAGTTAAACTTTATATTCTATCCCAAACAACGGGGAGTTTGATCGATGCAAAGGAATGGTACATAGGATGTCTCCAGATGTTTCAAGCCTCACCACCCAGTTCGTTCCAACCATGTCGGTTCACCAACACCTTGGGCATCCATAGATTGTATGTCCCAATCCATCCCAAACTATGGGTACTTTCATCAATGTCAATGCATGGTAAGTTGGAAGCCTGCACAAGGTTTAAGCCCCACCACCCGATCGTTCCAAACATGTCGGTTCACTAAAACCTTGGGCCGCCTTTGAGTGTAAGCCCTAATCCATCTCAAATTATGGGGACTTTGATCCATGTCAAATCATGGTACATAGGAAGCCTCCACGAGGTTCAAGCCACAACACATGGTTGTTCCAACCATGTCATATCACCAACACCTTGGGCCTCCTCGTAGTGTATTCTCCAATCCATCCCAAACTACTAGGACATTGATCCTTTTCAAGGCATGGTATGTTGGAAGACTTCGCGATGTTCAAACCCCACCACCTGGTAATTCTGACCAAGTCGGTTAATCAAAACCATGGGCCGCCTCTGAGTGTAAGCCCCAGATGACACTAGAACTACATTGACATCGATTCCCTACAAAGGGGATACGTAGGAAGCCTCCATGAGGTTCGAGCCCATCAGTCATGACTCATCCTGAATTCTCCCTCGAGCCCATGTGTCTCCAAAAGTTCATGCCCTTACATGGAGGTTTCACTTCCTCTGGGCCACATCCATGTGTCCATTGTCACCGGTCGCCTCCTCAGGCGTCCCACCGTTTCACCGAACTACGCGTACATTTATTCCCCGCCCCGGGGATACATAGGAAGTCTCTTTGATGCTCAAGCCCAAATCCATCATCCATCCTGATTTTTACCCGAGCCGCCACATCCCGATGAGATCATGCCTTCCCATTCCCCACTCAGTTTGACATCATTCAGAAGGCCACACACATGTTGGACCTAGTATCGGTGTTCCCTATAGGGGGTTCATCAATCTGATCCACTCTAATCAGTGTTTTGATCAGTCTGAGCCATCTCCGATGGACGTTAAACTCGTGGAAAACCCAATTATAAACATTGGAAGATGAGTAAAACATCAGATACATGCCCATGGAATATTATTCCCCACATCTGATGTTGGATACCTCAGGCTTCTACACCCTCGAGATTCATTATAATAAGGGACAAAAGTCATACATACCAATACCCTAGCGTCAAGTCATGCCAGTGGTGCCCAACATGATTACTCTACTAACTTATGTTTACTACCCTAACTAGACCCCTTGGAGCATTGTAATAGAAAAAATTTAATTAACAGGTTTCCATGAAGATATGGCATCGAGAAGAGTTTCACGAACAAAATCTTAAATCTATGAAGGAGACCCGGACTAGGTGACGAGCTCCGAGGAGGAATCCATGGAAGGAAGAAACGACATCCCATCGTCCCATTTTGATCAAGGAGAAGACATCCCTAAATAAGGAGCGGATGTCGTTCGACATTAAAAAATGAGAATGCGGGACAATAGTCGCGCGTCCTCCGTGTCATGGATGAGCACCCCCCAATGAAAGTGTCAGAAATAGAAATTTTGAACCTGACTTGAATGGATTCTCATCATCATGGGGAAAAGTAGGATTTGAGGCACCAATGGATTAGCTTTTCATCATACCAAGTCATCCGGCACCAGGTCCCCCAAGAAAATAGCGGGTCTCGCATGAAGCTCACCTGAATTTGGGATAGTTCGGACTTTGAGAATTCTGTTCTACGATGTTGTCATTGTGGATCCCTCTTACCGGTCAGGGAAGATGGAACAGTGTTGGGGAACTGGTTTTTGGTATCATTTTCTAGTACTATTAATGAGTTCATCCCCATGCTTTTAGGAACCATGGTGTTGTATCCAGATCTCGATCACCTACCCACAGGTGCAGGGGTAGGGGAAATATCGACGCGTCTACCCCGTGCGGTTCTGCCTCTTCCATGACGGCTACGACATCCATGACGTCTGGATTCCCATGCCCCCTCTCCCTATAAGAAATTATCTCGTGAATTATAATTAATGAGGGTTTACGTAGGTATGAGGAGGAGGGGATCATCCCCACCCGGGATATGTGC
Source organism: Viscum album (assembly GCA_963277665.1). NCBI lineage: Eukaryota > Viridiplantae > Streptophyta > Magnoliopsida > Santalales > Viscaceae > Viscum > Viscum album. Next base: position 958,617,177 of record OY728145.1, read on the forward strand.
CGCTTGGATCTTGAGGCTGCTTCACCTCGACGTCAACGCCGCCCACGAGGGCAGCATAGGGAGCCGCTGCTTCGTACCCCAACATTCAATCATTTTGGGGGATTTTCCCCAAAAGTCCATGAAAAATCCCTCCCCTATACTTACAAGGAAGGGGATGTTCAGTTTGGCCCAATCGGAGTCCCTCTTCAAGGGAACCCGGTGAGGGCTCCCACCTGGCGGTGTCAGCACCGCCGTCTAGTTCCCTGCGCCAAGGAGCATGTAAGCTTCACACCTTTACCACCAGCTCTAGTTTATCTAACCTGACGCCAACGTCGGGTGAAAATGGAAGTGGACGACCTTCATGGGGAGTGGACATCACTAACTACTATCGACTGAGCCACCGCTGACTCATATCAATAACACTCGGTGCATGTTGAGAAAGGGAAGTTCTACGCCCGAACTGGATCGAGGCCCCAACCGCCCTACGGGCTGGGTGGGATGCCTCTCCCAGACGCCAGCACATGCGATGGCTGCTACAGATGAATCCGTAGAAATAATACCTAGTTTGGAGGCCTACTCTATACCGCCACTACGGAAGGTGTGGGTCCTCCCTGTTTGCACCCTCGTCTTAGAGGTCTCCCCTGTTCCACCATCAACATGAGCAAGGATATTCCCCGTGACAGAAACACTCTATATGGGGGTCTCTCCTGCGCTCACTATACTGGGTATGGGGTCACTCCCCCTGCCACAGACCGTGGGTATGATGAAATTGCATGTCCATTCACTCTCTAGCATGGAGGTCCTCCCCATGTCCCCATGGCAGCCGACGATGGTCCTCCTCACCCCAGTAATCAGAGAAGTGGAACCGAATCTCACTTCATCAACGCTCATCATGGAGGTCCTACCCGTTCTCATCATTACCAGCATAAGGACCATCCGCGCACAAGTGTAGTTTTGGGATATAAGAACGGAGGTCCTACCCATGCTCTAGCCTCCCCTACCTATTCTTTTGTCAGTCCCAAGGGAGGTCCTACATGCTCCAGCGCTTCCCACGGAGGTACTCTCAGAGTGTCCCTTTAGACATATGCCCTGGTGCTCTTTGCACCACGACCTACTCTGGCGGGAGCTCTCTCAACCCTAACCCCAATCTGGCTGAAGGACCTCCTCATTCCGAAAGTGGGCCTTGCCTCAATGAGTCTCCAAGTGGTAGGAGATCGGGTGGTCCCTACTTCAAGAGGGATACTGGGCTAGGCCAGATATGAATCAAACCAATCCTCTTCTCAGACTCTGAAGCAGAGTACGACTCCGTGCTGGAAACCTCCCCTCAGTCCACCATTTCAAGGGCTGAGGCAGGAACGAGGTGCATCAGCCTCGTACTCGTGGAATGCAAGGTATTGGGTCCATGTCTCCATCTGTATATATATCCAAGAGTACGAGAACCTCTCATGTCCTCCTTGGTCGACCACACAGTCACCACCATCATCTCCACAAGAAACCTCTCCCTCAACCAGGGACTATAGAGAGCTGTTTTGGGGTCAATGGAAGAAGAGCCATGACATATACCACCATCGGAAGAAGTTGATGCTGTTTTAAGTTCCTTGGTAGCTGGTCCATCATATCATCATATAGAATCCAGGTCACTACAACCCTCTATGGAAACCCAAATATTCGGCAGCCAATTAGCTCACTCGCCGTATTCTCCGCCGACCAGCCTACCATCCCACCGGTCTGCCTCAATGCCGCCACCAGTTCCAATCCATTAGTCTGATTATATAGTACATTATAGTTTATTTGAGACTTTTAAAAAATAGATTTAGGAATATACCTTCTATTGATGATGGTGACATAAAGTGATAATAATTATATGGTGAAAATCAACAAAATTTGTATTACTTTCATACGTAATTTATATTTTTTTTGAAAAATAAATTTTATTTTATTATTATTATTATTTCTATAGAATATATATATATATATATATATATCATAATTGGGGTTTCATTTTTATGCAATACATGAATTACTAATTTTTTTATCTAATGTTATTTAAGTGTCATTTATAATATATTAATTATGTAATAAATTTAAATTATTTCATATTATATTACTAAAATTATATGAATATATGTATATATATTACCAATATTTATTTAATTATATTGAACATATTTTGGGATTTAAATATCAATTTCTATTCAATATATTAAAAATGAAAAAATTGAATAATTTAAGGGATGTTGTTTTATATAATTTTTATATTTTGTTGTCACTCCATTACGTGATATTGTAAATATCATTATACATACTTCCCAATTATCAATATTTGAGTATAATATTTGATATAAATATTAGGATGGGTCCGTTTTCATATTTTTCATTTTTATAATCATTTATTTTTGAGAAATAGATCCTTAAGAGTTTTATTTTTCCGTTTAAGAAAATAAAAATAACTCTTAAAGATAACGTTTAGAATTTTATAGATAATGAATTAGGAGGAAAATTGTATATATTTGTTTATTTACCAAAAATATCATAGATTTTGTGAATATCTAATGAAAATAATTTAATAACAACTTTACGATATAAAACATTACAAATAGATTCATAATATTAATTTGGAATTAAATAATTAAATTAAATTTATATTTAACAAATTTAGATTTAGATAAATGTAATTAATATGAATAAAAAACTATAATTATGGTTTTAAATTATGTAATTTCATTATAAATTTCCTGTTGGTCGAAACACATTGTGTTTTTTATATTAACTATTAAAAATGAATTCATGAATGAGACATATGACAGTGGCAGAGAACTTATCCCAATATATAATCGTGGGATAATTTTTATAAATTATGAATATTCATAGTCGAATATGATATTTTCAATTCCACATTATTGTGATCTCACTTTACAATGGCATCCATTCATTATTTTAATTTATAAATTCTATAAATATCATCCAATGGAACATAGAATATAAGTGATGGGCTCGTTGTCTTGATGATCATATCATCTAGTCTAGGACTATCATAGAGAATTATGATTTGAAATATATATCTTTCAAGATAATAATAAAATCGAGGTCTATATTTATTTACATCTAGGTTGGATTATTACGAATTATAATATGTTGGATTAATCAGAGCACTACAGAATTTTGTGACTAAATTAAATCATCTCATGATATGGGAATGAGGAAACCTATAAATATTGCATGAGGACATGTAAATATAATATAATTAAGTAATTTAAATGAATATTCATGGAACTATAAATTTATCACCACACATGATTGTATTTTAATCCACTAACTCATCATTATATTTTTTTATAGTTCACTAATTCATCATCAGTGGGTTGACATATTGGACCATCACTTACATGAAGATAAAATTCATTAGGTTATCACTATAGTTGACCTTTTGGACTATCAACATTATAAAAATATGTGTCAATCAATTATCACAAATTGTTTGTCATATTATCATTTTCCTAATGGGGAAATATTAAGAGTTAGAGTAGTTTTTTCATTATAGATATGATGGATTAAATTGTACATTGGAGATTCATTTCATTTAGGAAGTAGTAATGAGATCAGTGGGGTTCCACTAACTATTCCATGGTGAATTAAATATATAATTTCTTATCTCCATTGAAGAAATTTATCTGGAATGTTACATCCTTGGGTGAATGTTGATAATGTGGTGATAAAATAGAGTTTCATGGATCATAGTATTGATTAAGAGTTATTAGTAGATTGAAATATTATGAAGAAGGTATTGAGACCGCGAGAGGTTCAACTATGTATGCTCATGCATGGAGTCAAATACAATGCATGTTGGTTCTATTTTATAATAAGTAATATAAAATATAAGTTCATCTAAAAAATATTATACCTTTTACTGTTTACGTTATACATCCATGTCTAATGGTGTTCTATAAATTTTAGTATCCTTTGATTTAACGTATACCTTTACAAGACCTTTCACCCATGACCATTGCCTCGTTACCTTTATTGTTATGTAAAGAAGTCCATTTCGATATACATAAAATTTAAATAGATTAGACAATTAGATAAAGATGTAAATTAATGGTTTAAAAAATTAGACTATGAATGAGTGACCATTTCATATTGGGTACTACATATCTTTGTTGGAACATATGGATTCAACTACTATCAATGGTTATTAAGAAAATTGGAAAGGTTGAATGTAAAAATCATTTCTGAAAAATAGTCAAAGAATGATTGGGGGATATAATTAATTTAAAATATATTTTTAGTTATTTCATATCAATTGTAAATTATACATTAGGGAAGGATTGCATAATGTATTTGGGTTATTTGTCTCTAGAAGATATGTTTGGGTCTTACACTAATTTAAAAACCCATTGGGATTCACCTCATATATATTTACATACTGGAATAAGGGAAAAATGAATTGATTCATCCATGATAAAAAATAATTGAATTGAGGGATGTTATGGCGATTATGTCAGCTTAAAAATTCTACTTGGATTTACCTTATATATTTTAGTGATTATATTAGATGAATTTTTCAATAGACACATTGACTATGAATTTTTATAAGGAGTATAATAAAATTTACAACATATTAACAACATATTTAGATTAATTTCCTATATATTGGTAAAACTAATGGAGTGATGGATGAATAGAAAATAATTATATAACGTATCTAGAAGAAAATATTATATCTTAAGTCATATAGGAAAATAATTTACATTTTTGGAATATTGATGAGACTTGTGAATTTGAATAACATATTGATGATTAAGGATACTAGTTTAGTGTAGTCAAGATGTTTTCTATAATCTGGGAGTAGTTCCACTTCCCACCTAAAGATATATATATATATCTATTTTGATGTGAATATTTCAATTTCTATAAACCCAATTAATTTATTTATAATGGTGAAAAATAAGTTATATCCCCCATAATGTAATCATAATGAATTTTAGAAGAATTAATGATCATCAGGGATTCACAATTAGGTAATATGATTGGATCTTGTTCATTCTGTAACAATAGATAAGGAATCTCCCAAAAAAGAATTTTGATGTTTTTGAATTTTGGGGATGGATTCTGGTGTAGTATTTCTTTTCCACTGGGGTTTAAATATTAAATTTAAGTGATATATGAGAAAAGGGATAATGGGGTTTATATTGGAATCTGGCATCTTGTCTTACTAATGGGGTCGTTTACATCATCATAGCCTACTAAAAATTGAACTACAATACTCTAAAATCCACGTGTAACGAATGTAGATGTGTTATAAACATCCCATTGGTTTTGGTACGTGAATATGTGTTTGGAGTTTCCTCTTACCCATAGAATATTTAAGAATTTTATTTTGAAGCCATGCATTTCAATCATGAACAACAATGTTAATTTTGATTGATATAAAATTTTAATGAGATGTGAATATCTCTTATTTTATTGGCCACATGTGTGATGTGTTGGATGATTTTTCATGAACATGTTTTTTAGGGATGTGGTTCTGTGTATTTGGATAGGTTCATCAGGGGTTCATTGGGAAAATAATTATAAATTATAAAAAAAAATTGGACGGATTATCCACTATTATAGGGAGGATATCACAAGAAATAAATATTTAGGGAATGTCTCTATTATTTGGTATGTATCTATATGAGGAATAATAGAGATAAACATTTTTTAATGTGATATGAATCTCTTCTTATTTTATTGGCCACATGTGTGATGTGTTGGATGAATTCTCAAGAACATGAATTATTGGGATATAGTTCTGTTTATATGGATAGGTTCATCATGGTTTCATTAGGAAAATATTTATAAATTATAGAGAAAATTGGTAAGATTCTACACTATTATAGATAAAATATCACAAGGAGGAAAGAATTAGGATGTGTCTCAATTTTTGGGTAAGTATATATATGTGGAAAAATAGAGAAAAACATTTATTAATTTATATAGAGGCGTTCTGGAATATATATTGTTTTTAAGGAGTTATTTTTTCACATATAAATCATATTTGTCCAATTATGGATAATTTAAAATCCAAAAATCATGAATATTGTTCATCTAGGTGTATTTAAAGGAAATGGGTTCTAAGTCACTAGAGTGGTGTTTTAGGAGATGTAGGATCCATTCACACAAAGCTATAGGTGTGAGGTTGGATAATACCTATGTTAAAGGTAAAATAGTTCTAATTATAACTAATGATACCTCATTAAAACCATGAAGAATTGCTAAAATCTTTTTTCGTGAAATTATTATATTAGTTCTCATTATAGTATTGGTACAAATAAGGGTAATTTCAAAAGACCATGGAACCAACATAGACCTAGAGCTACATCTATTTGGGAACTTGTTCTAGGATCATCATCATGGTGAATATAATTCCTTTATTATAATTTCATTATAAAAAATCACTTAAATCCCAAAATATTAGTCCCATCTAATTTTAATTCATTAAAATTACCCGTTATTAATTGTAATTCATTAAAAGAATGAATTTGATTAAGAGGAAATTAAATTTTTATTGCAATTTATTAACTTTGGTAGAAACCATGTAAGGGAAAAGGTCCCTTATGTTCCAATATATATGTACTCCAACTCCTTAAAACCTAGTAACTCAATGATAAATATGTGTTTGGAGTGTTATTTATTAACAAATTCACCTGTATAAGCAATTGATTTCATGAATATACACTTTTATATTATATAATATAATATGTTACATTTTATAATTATTTCAACATTATACATCCAACACCTAGAGTTAATCATGAACAAATCCATTCAAATAAATTTTTTTACACTGTAACAGCTAGATTATTTTCATGTTTTTCTATTACATTATCCATTTTTATTCTCACATTATAGGATGTTTCGACATGTTTTTTTAAATAGTCAACTCAAAATTTTCATAAAATGAGAGATAAACTGTTTATGAATATACCTTCTTGTTCATGTCTACTTTTCTATCAATGTTTTTTAGATTATCTATATTTTGTATATAACAACAATGAAAATACACACAATAATATAAGTTTACATTGTTTGACTGTTTTTCATTTTCTCCACTTACACATTATTTGTTTGAAAACTACCAATGGTTGAATATATTAATGGATCTTTAATGATAATTAATAAATTATCCATAAAAATAAAAAGGATATGATTTATGATCACCACCATTTTAGGAATTATTTAGTCCAATACACTCTTATAGAATAGAATAATTTCTGTTGAATGCTTCCAAGTCACAATTTTTATTTATTCCAGACCACCCACCACATTAGCGGTATGAATACCAATTAAAAGTGGTTGAAAAATCATTGAATAAAAAAATCCTTGAAATAGAAATATATTATTTCATTATCTTAGTGTGAGAAATGTTTTTATATGGTAACCCCATAATTAATGCCAATAATAAAGGAAATATTGTGATAACTGTTATTTAAGGAGTTGAATGATGAATGTGATTATTAAGAAAATAAATCTTATAATATTTCAATATTATAAAAATTTGGATTCAGTAATAGATCATCAAAAATGAATTTTTATGGTTTGTCCCTCTATCACTATTGGATTGATGGATTTCACTAGCCTATCAAAAATATATTGATGGATATAATTTTTCTTTCAATATTGGATATATATGGTAATTTAGTTATCCACAATAGATGTGACTATATTATTATCACTAATTTATTACAAATGTTACTTCTCTATATTAGGTGGATTGGTACATTGGATTATGAATGAGGAAATATGGTGTTCATTTTCCTATCACCAAATGAATGATTTTACTTCTACCACATTTCTAGAAGATTATAAGACTTTACTAGAATATCATTAATTGGTTTCTCAATACTTATAATCAATTAACAATGGATTTATATGGTCATTTCCAATTACTAATGGATTAATGAATGTTTTCATCCTATAAACCATGAATACATGTGGTTAATGGACATTTACTAGTGGATGGTTCAATAAAATCATTATATTTTCATAAATTATGTAATGATGAATTTTAAGTCTTCAAAAAATGGATTCCTTAGTTTACCAATTAGGGGAATAAAATTCGACAATGTTTAGTTCCATTTTATAAGGAACATTGTAACTTTTAATGACACGATATAAAGACTGTTTTGGTTCCTTTTATATCCAATGAAACCATGACTATTATTTACTATAGATTCGTATCCTATTACATTTTACTATCACTATGAATTTTATGGTCGTGGATTGGGAATTCAAAATTAAAATATCCTACATATTATTTAATGTGGTATACTCATATGGGAATCAATTTTTGGTGTGGTCTTTAACCTAGTTGGTTGAACATTAGTCTTCATCATTATATTTTTAGGAACTATATGTGAGAAGAAGATTTCTGGGAACATGTGTGTGTGATATAATGTAATGAAAATATTTATGATTGAATAAAGTAATCATCATACATAGTTCATTAATAATTATGTAGACATGAATATCCTGATTATATGGTTGATGATATTTTATATCAAGATTATATGATCATAATTAGTGAATAGATACAAGTAACCACTCACTAATTTCCCCCAAGAATTGATCCTAGTTATCTGATGAAACTATTATTGAATGTAACATGAGGAACCAACCACTTATGGATTACAATTGGAAGGGGATCTCTTACATGATGTAAAAAACTCACTATTAATGTAATAAATTATCCAATGGGGGACATGAGTCTTTCTATTTATATGGGAAATTTAATAAAGTGTTTATAAAAGTGTCTTAGGATAAATATCCATTTATATATTTATTTCCATTATTGAAATGATGATATATTTTTCATTTTTCCAATAAGGGAAAAGAGGATAAAATCAAGAAAATTATTTTCTAAGAGAAGTTTGTCTTTATAGAGTCTACAAAATTCATCCATGCTGATGGGTTTAGTGAAATGATGGTAAATTATATATACGTGAAATAACGATGATTTGATTCATAAAATTATTATACATTAGATAAAAAATTACCACCCATTGGTAATGGGAGATCCATTTGTAACAAGAGCTAACAATATCACTGATAAAATTAGTTTGGTCTCATAATCACAGTTATGAGATTATGTATAATTTAAGCACACATGATTATCAATCATGTTGAAGACTTTTGGAATTGTACATCTAGCTCATGTTTTTGGTTCATGGAATGATGTGTTTGTGAAATTCTTGGAATAACAATATTTTTGGGATCAATTTTGACTAGATGAATCAATTAGAGATGAATTGGTCCTAGAACACTAGACCCATGATAATAATATATAATGATAGGATTAATGCAATGGAATCAATGTTCTGGCAATTTTTTGGTCTATTCCATTTCTAGTATATAAAAAAGGGTGTGTTTATGTTATGAAATATAATCAACTGGAAGTGATGTAGTGATTTATATTTAATTCTAGGGAAGAAATCCTAAATCAAATGGAGTAGTTCATTAAATAAACATTATGATCAAAGTGAATCATTCTATATTTTAGTTCATCTTGTGGTATTTATAGACAAATATACATGATAAATATAGAAGGATTCATAGGAATTTATGTTCCTGTGAAATTAATGCTATTAGATTTTGGGTAATGATGAATAAGAGACCTTTCTGTTTACTAGTGTATCATTTCAAACGCCACATGATATTATCCAATGGAGGTGATTTTTTTCATAGAATTGTAATTGAATTGCATTAGAGGATCATGATAATGATCATTTGTGATGATTTCATGATCCTATCACAGAACATTCATTGATCAAATATCAGGGCACATTATTAATAAATTAAAATAATTATAGAATTTGGAACTCTCTATTACCTAAAAACCCTACAAAATAATTACATTCATTATGAATGATTATTATATGTTTCAGTGGATAAAAAACATATTTTTTAATTCCGATGATAATCTGTGTAATATATTATGATAAAATGACCAGTCCATCCAATTATATATGTTTACAAAATCTATTGAAGTATAACATTTAAATTTTATGATGATTATTGGAATACTATTTATCTTAAACTTCATATCTCCCACTGTAAACATCAATCCATGTTGAATATTAGAATATATCTATACAAGATAATTATTATATTGGGATCCACAAAATTATTCTAGTAATACTTAATTTAATTGATGAATCGAAAATAATTTTTATTCAAATTTTTTTGATTTATTCATTTTCCTTCATTACTAATACATTATATATTTTTTACATCTTTCTTTATTTGAAATTTTCACAAGTTCCCCATTACAAACTGATAAAAACTCTATTAAAAAAAATATGATAATGTTTTGTAATGTCCTCAATGTTATATGTATCATAATATATTAAAAACAATATATATCTATAAAATTATTGAACTAGAGTATTATTTCTACATACTATCATGTTTCTATATTCTACCGTTTTCCATTTGGAGAAGCCTATTATCCCTAGTCCCAATCACATTACTCATCATTCACATTATGAGATTATATAATAAATACAAAAAAATATAAGGAGGGATATATTAATTAATATGATGATGTAATTTTTTTATCTTGTATGTATTCACAAAAACCACAGAGGGACACGATCATAATAATCAAAATATTTCTCAAAACCACTCAATGGTTATAAACTAAATTTTAATTGACCCTTATGATGGATCAAATGCATAATGTGATCTCAACCCACTGAGCATTAATGATTGATGAATGTTCATAGGCCAAATAGGTTTATCTAAGCTCTAATGATTTTTTACACAATTTTAAATGATTGATACTGATCAAGCTATTAAGATTCCAAAATTTATTTATTACCAATTTAAATAAAATAAAATAGAACATGCTTGATGGAATAGATGATTCATTTATATATCCATAATAGGAAAATTAATATTATTATCAATTATATTTATCATATTAAAAAAATAATAGATCATATATTAGTTGTTTTATAAGTTATATCCATTATCTAATATATGGGATGAACTAGATTAGAATTACAATATTCTGTATGAAATGATATTTGATTTAAAATTGAATGTGAAGTGATAGATTCTTCCATATAGATAAGGCACTGATGTACATTAAAATAATAAATGGTCAATGGTGATTGAAAATCCGTCATGATATTTTTTATATCAATAATCCTAAAATACAATAAATTCATGTCGTCCAATTTTAGATGAAGGATATTATAATTATTCAGCTAATAGTTTAATACTGGAGTTTCTACCATGAATCTATTATATTGGAACCTTATAATTATTTATCAACGAATTATTCATCACACTACATGATACTTTTCTAAGAATTTATGAATGTACCACCATAATGAATTATCATTTATCAGAAATGTTGAAATATTACATTTCATTTGTATTATCGGATCAACAATATCAAATTTTAGGGAATGTAAAATAGAGTGAATATTTTTAAATTTTTTTTGGCTAAATCTATTTTTACATGGTTAGATTATGATCATCATTTATAGTTATGAATTTAAAATCACCATATGTTATCTCTTCACTATAATTATCTTTGTATTGTGTATTATGTCAAGTGTATGGAATATGTCACAAGTTGTTGATGGTTTCTACATTATAATGCGTGATATATGATATTTGTTGTTTTCTAAATAAAGGTAAGAACATGATTTACATATTAATGATTCCAAAAGCACACCATAACATTCATCATGTATCATTTCAAGTACTGATGATTATCTTGTGTCATAGATCAATAGTTCCATTATTTTTTAACTACATGTGATGAATCATTTTTTGAATGAAAAATTCTAATACCTATAAGATCATCTCTAGTTGCAAAATATTGATGTTATTATGAAAATTTAATTGTAATAAAAAAATTCATCATTTTAAATCTAATGATCAAAGACACATAAATTCCAATAACAACTTCTCACGTATATTATCCTACAATGATATGATGGGAATATAAAAATATAATGTTCCCAATACAACCTAGATTTTGTATTGGTTTATTTTATTCAGTAAGGTTGATGATAATATCTTCAACATGGAAAATGGATTTATGATCTTTTGGATATATAATAAAATGATATCTATCACCCTATAATTTCTATAATAAAGAAGGTAGAGTCTTCGTATATACTATAGATTTTATTTGTTGAGAAATTATTTATATTAGTGGACAGGAATTGGGAATACATCCAAAGAAATATTCCTATTATAATATATGAATATTTGGGATCATATATTAATTCATTTCTTGAAGAAATGACACATGTATCAATATTGGTTATAGGCATTGATATTCCAACTACACACCCTTTACACTAAAAGAAATGCCTACAATGATAGTTCCAGTTCTAGAATATTTATACATGGTAGCTAGTGAATTTGATTCAAACTATAACACTATAATTAGTAACCCTATTGAGAAAATGATGTGTTATCTATTTAATTATTCCATGAGCACTGAAAATATATTTGGATAAATTAGGAGTAATAGAGGCTCAATTCAAAAAAAATTCTTCAGACTGTGATATCAAGGTTATGATTACCGGGTTCTCTGTGATATATCTAAAAAAAATATTATTATCCAGAAATATATAGATTTTTTTTCCAATATTTACTTTTAAAATCTATTGATTTATATAGATGTAGATGCCAAAAAGTGTTCAAGGGATGAACAATGTTTTGAAACGACAAAGAGTGGTCATATTCGGACCCGAGGACCCCGTTCGGTGGGCCCAGAGGTGCCACATGATATAAATTCAGAAGTGTGCGAAAAAAATATGTCCCACGCTGAATATTGCTTGATTTGAGAAAAATATATTAGCTTTGGCCTGAAATATTTCACGCCCCGACCCGTGCGGTTGACATTTCGTGTTGTTGTCCACCGTCGCACAATTATTTCACGCCGACCTAGTTTCTACGCCCTCGAGTGCCTATAAATAGAAGGGAACCCACTTCCAATTCGGGGTTGAAAAATCTGAACTGGCTCTCATGAGTGAAATTTGTCTTCCACATGCGCAAAAATGGCCTTCAGGTACTGTTCTTTTCACGCCAAGTCACCCCGGGTTCTGCCTTCTTGCGAGATCCCCAGGGTTTAGAATCAATTCCAATACCTTCAGGGTCTACCACTTGCATGATATCCCTTCCAATTGCCTACATGCCATCCAATTTTGAGAAACCCCATCCATTGCGCGAACCCCCTGCCAATTGTGTGCAGTCGCCTAAATTCGTTGTAACCCAGTCATTGCGCGAAGTCTCTCCAACTTTCACGCATATTTCACACCTTGCGCCTAATCCTTCTAGTCACACACAAAACCATTGATCAAATTATGCAAAAGAATCACCGATTTCTCTCCAGCCCGATGTTTTTCACGTAGGACTATTTTTTCGTGTGCAAGCCTCAAAGGTTGTGCAAAATTCCCTCCGGACCCCTCACCTCGGTGCTCCCTAGGCGCCTCCTTCCGTGGGTGCCCGATGTTCTTTATATGGATTCCATTCATCAAAGTCACTCATGCCCCGAGCATCCACATCATGGGTCATCATTTTTTATGACCTTCTAGGCCCGTAGGAAGTAACTTCATGGTCCTTTGGACGACACCGCCCATTGTGTTGCTTTACCTAATGATTCTCGGTATAGGAATGCAAACGACTATTTCTTCCTCATATAGCCCTGCTAACGTGGACCCCTCGATGGATCGCCCTAACACACCCCCTTGCTACAGCATTGCCTATGCCTTCCATCCCATGAGGAGTAGAGGGTACCAGTTATGTAAGTCCTAGAGGTGTGGAGGGAACCCAACTCATCCGAGCTGCAGGACATTAAACTGCCAAGCACCATTTTCTTCAGCACATGATGTTAAACTGTGACCTCACCATGTGCCTCACATGTAAGGTTCCCTACCTTTGACATTCTCCATGTCCACTCATCTCCATGTGGATGGGATCACCCCTCACATGGGATGATATCCTCCTTATCGGAGTGGCGTTTGTCTATGGGGAAGGGAATCCACCTTGGTGTAATCCCCTAGCCTTTCCTGCAGGAGCTATCATCCCTACTTCTCCTCACTTCCTCGGTGCCAAGGACAAATAGGGGAGATGGGTACAAGGGGTTTTTTGTCACCCTTTCCGTCTCCTGCTGGGATTTGTCACCATCAAGCCTCCATCCTGGAGAAATCCCCCAGCTTCTCAGGCTGATAACCACGTGTAAGCCCCTATTTCCTCTTTGGGATGCTCCACGCATAAGCCCTACTCCACATCCCACAGATACACCTTTCATGATTTGATCATCAGTTATATGCTACCTCTTGTTTCTCACACTGAGCCTGGCTCACATGATCTTAGAGCAAGCACCGACCATGACAACACCTTGGGCCTCCTCAGAGTGTAAGCCCCAATCCATCCTGAACTACTTGTAATTTGATCCATGTCAAGGAATGGTATGTAGGAAGACTCCCTGAGATTAATCCACCACCACCCATTCATTCCTCCCATGTCGGTTCACCAACACCTTGGTCCGCCTCAGGCTGTAAGCCCCAATGCATCTCTAACTATATGGACATTGATCCATGTCAAGGCATGGTACGTATGATTCCTCTACGAGGTTCAAGCCCCACCATTTGGTCGTTCCAACCATGTCGATTCAACAACACCATGGGCTGCGTTAGAGTGTAAGACCCATACCATCCCCAACTACGGGGACTTTGATCAATGTCAAAGCATGGTATATAGGAATCCTCCGTGAGGTTCAAGACCCAAACACCTTGGGCTGCCTCAAAGCGTAATCCCCATATTCCCCCATCCCGTATAAAGTTAAACTGTATTTGTTATCCCAAACAACGGGGAGTTTGATCAATGTAGAGGAATGGTACATAGGATGTCTCCAGAAGGTTCAAGCCTCACCACCCTGTTCGTTCCGACCATTTCGGTTCACCAAAACCTTGGGAAGCCATAAAGTGTATGTCCCAATCCAAACCAAACTATGGGGACTTTCATCAATGTCAATGCATGGTAAGTTGGAAGCCTCCACAAGGTTCACGCCCCACCACCCGATCATTCCAAACATGTCGGTTCACTAAAACCTTGGGCCGCCTTTGAGTGTAATCCCTAATCCATCTCAAATTATGGGGACTTTGATCCATGTCAAGTCATGGTACATAGGAAGCCTCCACGAGGTTCAAGCCACAACACATGGTTGTTCCAACCATGTCAGATCACCAACACCTTGGGCCTCCTCAGAGTGTATTCTCCAATCCATCCCAAACTACTGGGACATTGATCCTTTTCAAGGCATGGTATGTAGGAAGACTCCGCGATGTTCAGACCCCACCATCTGGTAATTCTGACCAAGTCGGTTAATCAAAACCATGGGCCGCCTCTGAGTGTAAGCCCCAGATGCCACTAGAACTACATCGACATTGATTCCCTGCAAAGGGGATACGTAGGAATCCTCCATGAGGTTTGATCCCATCAGTCATGACTCATCCTGAATTCTCCCTCGAGCCCATGTGTCTCAAAAAGTTCATGCCCTTACACGGAGGTTTCACTTCCTCTAGGCCACATCCATGTGTCCATTGTCATCGGTCGCCTCCTCAGGCGTCCCACCATTTCACCGAACTACGCGGACATTTATTCCCCGCCCCGGGAATTCATAGGATGTATCTTTGATGCTCAAGCCCAAATCCATCATCCATCCTGATTTTTACCCGAGCCGCCACATCTCGATGAGATCATGCCTTCCCATTCCCCACTGATTTTGACATCATTCAGAAGGCCACACAAATGTTGGACCTAGTATCGGTGTTCCCTCTAGGGGGTTCATCAATCTGATCCACTCTAATCAGTGTTTTGATCAGTCTGAGCCATCTCCGATGGACATTAAACTCGTGGAAAACCCAATTCTAAACATTGGAAGATGAGGAAAACATCAGATACATGCCCATGGAATATTATTCCCCACATCCGATGTGGGATACCTCAGGCTTCCGCACCCTCGAGATTCATTATAATAAGGGACAGAAGTCATACATACCAATCCCCTAGCGTCAAGAGATGATAGTGGTGCCCAACGTTACTACTATACTAAATGATGGTTACTACCCTAACTAGACCCCTTGGAGAATTCTAACAGAAGAAATTTAATTAACTGGTTTCCATGAAGATATGGCATCGAGAAGAGTTTCACGAACAAAATCTTAAATCTATGAGCGAGACCCGGACTAGGTGAAGAGCTCCGAGGAGGAATCCATGGAAGGAAGAACCGACATCCCATCATCCCATTTTGATCAAGGAGAAGACATCCCTAAATAAGGAGAGGATTCCGTCCGACATTAAAAAATGAGAATGCGGGACAATTCTCGCGCGTCCTCCATGTGACAGATGTGGACGCCCGAATGAAAGTGTCAGAAATAGAAATTTTGAACCTGACTTGAATGGCTTCTCATCATCATGGGTAAAAGTTGGATTTGAGGCACCAATGTATTAGCTTGTCATCATACCAAGTCATCCAGCACCAGGTCCCCTAAGAAAATAGCGGGCCTGGCGTGAAACTCACAAGAATTTGGGATACTCCGGACTTTGAGAATTCTATTCTACGATGTTGTCATTGTGGATCCGGCTTACCAGCCAGGGAAGATGGAATGGTGTTGGGGAACTGGTTGTTGGTATCATTTTCTAGTACTATTAATGAGTTCATCCACATGCTTTTAGGAACCATGGTGTTGTATCCAGATCTCGATCACCTGCCCACAGGTGCAGGGGTAGGGGAAATATCGACGCGTCTACCCCGTGCGGTTCTACCTCTTCCATGACGGCTACGACATCCATGACTTCTGGATTCCCATGCCCCCTCTCCCTATAAGAAATTATCTTGTGAATTATAATTAATGATCTTTTACGTAGGTATGAGGAGTAGGGGATCATCCCCACCCGGGATATGGGCCATTTGGATCTCGAGGATGCTGCACCTCGACGTCAACGCCGCCCACGAGGGCAGCATATAGAGCCGCTGCTTCGTACCCCAACATTCAATCATTTTGGGGAATTTTCCCCAAAAGTCCTTGAAAAATCCCTCCCCTATACATACATGGTAGGGGATGTTCAGTTTGGCCCAATCGGAGTCCCTCTTCAAGGGAACCCAGTGAGGGATCCCACCTGGCGGTGTCAGCACCGCCGTCTGGTTCCCCGAGCCAAGGAGCATGTAAGCTACACACCTTTACCACCAGCTCTAGTTCATCTAACCTGATGCCAACGTCGGGTGAAAATGGAAGTGGACGACCTTCATGGGGAGTGGACATCACTAACTACTATCGACTGAGCCATCGCTGACTCATATTAATAACACTCGGTGCATGTTGAGAAAGGGAAGTTCTACGCCCGAACTGGATCGAGGCCCCCACCGCCCTACGAGATGGGTGGGATGCCTCACCCAGACGCCAACACATGCGATGGCTGCTACAGATGAATCCGTAGCAATAATACCTAGTTTGGAGTCCTACTCTATACCGCCACAACGGAAGGTGTGGGTCCTCCCTGTTTCCACCCTCGTCTTAGAGGTCTCCCCTGTGCCACCATCAACATGAGCAAGGATCTTACCCGTGACAGCAACACTCCATATGGGGGTCTCTCCTACGCTCACTATACTGGGTATGTGGTCACTCATGTAACGCCCCGACCCCAGCTACCCAGAGTCGGTGCATTATTACATAACATTGGCATGATCACAAGAAAGATCAAATCCTGAAAGACCGATTGGTTTAGTAGCCTTGGAAACACTAGATATAATCATAAAGTTTTACATTACATTTCAAAGTGAAAAACTACTAAAACAACAAAGTCTTCATATCCACACTATTAACCCCTCATAATATCCCTGCAAGTCATTCATAATTTACTTCTTCACTACCTGGGAAAAATAAAACATAGAAAAGGGGTGAGCTCAAATGCCCAGTAAGGATAACAATATAGCGGAACATTCAAAATAAGCATAAACATTTAAGGCAATGAATTACTAAAACA
The DNA here is from genome assembly GCA_963277665.1 of Viscum album. NCBI lineage: Eukaryota > Viridiplantae > Streptophyta > Magnoliopsida > Santalales > Viscaceae > Viscum > Viscum album. Next base: position 958,635,210 of record OY728145.1, read on the forward strand.
AAAGCCTTTTAAAATTGAACTTCAACATAGTATGGAAAAAGTAAAATGAAATAATGCCATTTACTTGTTCACATGGATATTCTACTAATCGAATAATCACATGCAATATCAATAACCACTTTCATAATGTTGGAATGCATAATGCCAGATTATCATAACCACATAGCCAAGGCCTCGTACCAAGACTACAAATAAGATTTTGTCAAGGCCTTGTTCCAAGACACTAGTTTGTCTCATGAGACCTACCGATGCATCGAGGAGCTATAGCGGTCTCCACCCGTCACTTATTAAGTCCAATGCATTCCCATATGAAAAGGTTTAAACATAACATAAACATTCGTATTAAAACTAGCATACGAAATGTCAATAATTTCACCATAAACTATGAATGGTATAAAAATAGCACATCCATAGTCAAACATATCACAAAACCTTCAATACAATATATAAGTTTTGTATCATAATAAATCAACTTCAAATAATCTTAAAATCCATCAAAGGATGTTGACGTAGATGAAATCAAAATTCTTTTTAAAGAAATATCTCCTTTTATTTTGAAATCATTTAAGATCCATATAAAATAAAACATTTTCTTTGAAAATATTCTTATAAGCTTGTAAGGAAAGCTTTGAAGATTTTATAACGGCGTAAAATAACCGCACCCGCCGTATAAGTTAAAAAAAACATTCTTACCTCAATTCTGTCGAAAAGGTTAAAAAGGACCTTGTTTTGAAAACGATGGAAAGATTCCTTTATAAACCTCTTATAAAAAGTCAAAAAAGGGTATAAATGACTTTAACCCATATTCTTGTAAATAGTAAAAATGTTTTGAAATACATTTTTAAGAAACATGGATGTGGATGATAAAGATATCCCAGTAGATTATTACGTATAAACAACCTCGGATAATGAAGAGATTGTGAAATAACCCTTACCTTGTACTTTTCCTTTGTTGGGGTAGGTTAACCTCCTGTATAATGGTGAAATAATTGTTTTTAAATTATACAAGAATCATATACATTAATATGATATCATATATGATCTTTTAACATTGCTTTATTAATAATATCTTAGTATTATCGTCGTTTCAGGTGATAATCGATTCATTCTTCTTAAATGTTTGGTTACGTAAGACATGTTTGTAATGGATAGATTAAATCTTATTCATAATCAGAATGATATTAACATTATTTTAAACCCTAAAATAAGAATAAGACTTGAATGGATACGATGGAGGATGGATTTCACCGCGTTCGTGGAGACGGTAGTCCGTACGTACGCACGAACGCTACTTCCATTTAATTTTTATTTTAAAAGAATTGAATCCAAATGATACATAGGTATATTACTATTCCAGTATAATATAATATTTTATATATGTTACTTAAGTTCATTAACACCATCCTTTATACGTTCCATTTGTGGTATGAACGAGTCATATCATTTTAAGGGGGCGGTAGTCCGCACTTCCTCAAATGAAATTATCGTATGTATATACAACATGAAACGAATAATGGTATGAAATAAAATGGAATTACAGAAGCTTATATATAAAATATATATCATTAATATCATATTTAATTACAGTTCCATCATAATGGCCACCATGAGAGGCGGTAAGATGTATTTGAACAATCATCGTTTCGTGAGGCGTTAGTTTGCCATCCACAGAAACATTATGTTCACCATCCATTAGATGGAGTTTTGTGTATGTGTAGTTTGAATCCTTCTTATAACAACATCCTAGTATATTGTGGATACTGGTGTTGTTACAAAAGAAAGGAAATACAAAGAGTTTGGGGGTTGGAGAAGCAAAATAAATGAAAATAATTTAAGAGAAATCGTTACCTTTAATCTAGGTAACTCACTTTGGTTGGAACCAAAGGACTTATTGAAATGCTTTCTTCCTAAGGGGAAGCTTCAAGGAGGAGGAGAGGGATTTGGGGAGCTTAGTTGGGCAGAGTTTGGACGAGCCAAGTGGCTTGAGAGGTGTGAGGAAAAGAGAAGGAGGAGTGCCCTTTTATAAGAGGGGTGAGGGGCACTTTTGGAAAAGCTAGAAATATTAATTTATAATAAATTCATATTCGGTTTCCAAAGGCTCCAAAGTTGACTATTCAAAGGATGAGGTGGGTATAGGTCGAAAACAACTCATCCAATAGAATTTAGACAGGTTTGGGTACTTATATTAACCTTATCTTTAAGTATTAACTCTAAGTAAATTAGTTTCACTTTTACAATGTCTCTTTGTATTTTTTTATAATATGGTTAATAAACTTACTATATACATCCAAGAGACCCCAAGTGGTCCATTAATGATTAACCTATCATAATATAAGTCTCTTGGCCGAACCTTAGATTTTTAGGAATTTAATATCAATTAATAATATAATATTTGTTTTAAGAACTCTTTTATGTCAATTTTGACACTATTCAATAGTTGATTTTTGTGAAACTCATAAAAGATTGATTACTTCGAACAAAGTCAATTAAATCAATCCTAATATATCATATTATCCTAGAAAATTAGTGTAATTCATTAAAAGTTTCATATTATATTTATTTGGGTATTTATAATATCAATTATGTTAATTTTTTACTATTTTAGTAATTACTGCATCATCATTGTGTCATAAATAAATTATTTAATGTCTAAAAATTATAAATAAAACATCATTATGTAGGAAATATTTTTAAATTTCTAATGAATATTTATAATCGAAAATCCAACATGTATAACCCTATGTAAAAATTGTTCTTCTAAAAGATGTAAGCTTATGCCATTTTTATTTTTAATTTAACTTTATTAATATAATGTGTCCCTACCACATACAAGTGGCTCCAAGGGGTCCCCAAATTGACCCAAGGATGCCCATGGTCGGTTATGTGTCCACCAATAAGGTTAGGACACGTTTTAGGGTAATTTTATATTATTATAATATTATTTTTTAACCCTTATTTACCGGATTTACCCTTTAACCATGGTAAATAAAATATTTACCGCAGTAATTATTCAAAATGTCTAAAAATAAAAGTTATCTATTTACACAATTTGAACATCCTGATTCCAAATATGGAATCCATTTTTCTAAATTCAAAACACAGAAGTGGCGGAAATTAATTTAAAATTAATTCCCGCTGTCAAAACAAAAAGCGTGTTTTTAAGAGATAATAACTATCAAAAGATTGACACTTGTTTATGTTTGGTTTAATTGTAAAATTATGTCCAATGACCAACATTATATTAAATGGTAAAAATATATTCTAAATATACTTTAAAACCACTCAAATTCATAATTTATCAGTATTAATTATTTTGATTAAAAAAGTTTTTTTTAATTAAAATTTAGTAATTTTCACTATTCATCAAAATATGAAAGTTATCCGAAAAGTACCAAAATTTCACCCTAGACTAATTTCGATATTCCGAATCCAAAAATGAAGTCCATTTTGAAATATAAAATATATATGATTTCAAAAAGTATGTATTTCTATTCACAACGGCTAGTTTAATTAGTTGTGGTGTGTGTTAGAACTCGAGGTTGCGTACAACACACGCTATCGCATTATTCGAGAAGAAACGTACCGTGGAAGCTTGGGGTGTTACATTCTCCCCTCCTTCAAATAATTGCGTCCTCGCAATTTCTAGGGTATTACTGCATAAAAAGACTCGGGTGGTTCTTCATCATAAGTTCCTCGGGTTCCCACGTTGCCTCTTCCATCTTATGATTTCTCCACAAAACTTTTACCAGACGCGTCGTCCGGTTTCTTAGCACTTGTTCTCTCGTATCAGGAATTTTGACGGGCTCTTCGCAATAAGACAGATCAGGTTCTAGTCCTAATTCCTCATTGGTGAGTACATGCGTTGGGTCAGGCATGTATTTCCTCAACAGAGATACGTGGAACACATCGTGAACTTTGGAGAGACTTGGTGGCATTGCCAATCGGTAAGCTACAGCCCCAATTCGTTCTAGAATTTCGAAAGGTCCGATGTACCTGGGACTCAATTTACCTTTCTTACCAAAACGTATGACTCCCTTCCACGGAGATACCTTCAGGAAAACATGATCACCGACTTGAAATTCCAAATCCTTCCTTCGATTATCGGCATAGCTCTTCTGCCTACTTTGAGATGCTTTAATGTGATTTTGGATTACCTTCACCTTTTCCACCGTTTCCTCCACCAGTTCTGGGCCTACAAGTTTTCTTTCACCAACGTCATCCCAACAGGTTGGTGTACGACATCTCTTTCCGTATAACGCTTCATATGGTGCCATCTGAATACTCGAATGGAAGCTATTGTTATAGGAAAATTCTACCAGTGGTAAATATTGATCCCACATACCCTGAAAGTCAAGTGAGCAAGATCTCAACATGTCTTCTAAGGTATGAATAGTCCGTTCTGATTGTCCATCTGTCTGAGGGTGGTAAGCAGTGCTCAAATGAAGTTCAGTATCCAGGGATTTCTGAAGACTTTTCCAAAATCTTGAAGTAAAACGGGGGTCACGATCAGAAACAATCGATAGGGGTACTCCATGAAGTCTCACAACTTCATTAATATATAGTCTTGCTAGACGTTCCAGGGGTAGATCTTCTCTTATAGCAAGAAAATGTGCTGACTTGGTAAGACGATCAACAATCACCCATATTGCATCGTTCCTTCTAGGAGTCTTTGGTAGCCCCATGACAAAGTCCATCGTAATATTGTCCCATTTCCACTCCGGTATGGGAAGAGGTTGCATGACTCCTCCAGGCTGTTGCCTTCCAGCTTTCACTTGTTGACAAACCATACATCTTGACACAAAATCAGCAATCTCTCTCTTCATGTTGTCCCACCAAAAATGTTCCTTCAAATCTCTATACATTTTGGTGCTCCCAGGGTGTATAGAGAAATTGGAACTATGAGAATCATCCAGCAATTCCCTTTTTAGATCAGGTAAATCAGGAACACAAAGTCTCTTCCCGAATTTCAAAATTCCATCTTCATACACAAAGTCTCTCAATCTCCCATCATTCACAGCTTTAATCTTCTTCTGAAATTCTTCATCATCGGTCTGAGAACTCTTAATCCTTTCTAGTAAAGATGGTTTGGCAACCATTTGAAAAAGCATTGATGTTTCACCTTCCCTGGTTATTCCCATGTCCATCTTCACTAGATCCATGAAAATTGGATCCCTTTCAATTCTCATCATGTTCAAAACACCATGGTCTTTTCTGCTCAAAGCATCTGCCACCTTGTTTGCTTTCCCCGGGTGTTAGTGTATCGTGCAATCATAGTCCTTGAGTAATTCAAGCCATCTCCTTTGCCTCATGTTGAGTTCTTTTTGTGAGAAAATATACTTCAAACTCTTGTGATCAGTATAAATCTCACATTTTTCACCATAGAGGTAGTGCCTCCATATCTTCAAAGCAAAGATCACAGCTGCTAACTCAAGATCATGAGTAGGATAGTTTTGTTCATGAATTTTCAACTGTCGTGATGCATAGGCAATAACTCTATCATTCTGCATAAGGACACAACCAAGTCCTTTCTTTGATGCATCACTATAAATAACAAACCCATCATTCCCCGATGGTAGAGTCAATATAGGAGCATTGACTAATCTTCTCTTCAGTTCTTCGAAACATTCTTCACACTCTTTTGTCCAACCAAATTTAACCCCTTTACGTGTGAGCTTCGTTAATGGGTTAGCCAATCGAGCAAAATTCTGGACGAAACGTCGATAATAACCTGCCAAACCAATAAAACTGCATACCTTAGTTATACTCGTAGGTGCTAGCCATTCTTGGATTGCCTTGGTCTTAGAAGGATCAACAGAGATTCCATCCTTAGAGACAATATGGCCAAGAAAAGAAATCTCCTGAAGCCAGAATTCACACTTACTAAACTTCCCATATAATTCATGCCTCCTCAGAGTCTTCAAGATAATGCGCAAGTGATTTTCATGATCTTCGTAGGTTTTGGAGTATACCAAGATATCATCAATAAATACCACCACAAATTCATCGAGATACTCCTTGAAAACTCTGTTCATCAGATCCATGAATACAGAGGGTGCATTAGTCAATCCAAACGGCATTACGGTAGACTCGTAATGCCCATACCTGGTTCGAAATGCTGTCTTCGGAATGTCTTCCTTCTTCACACACAACTGATGGTATCCAGATCGAAGGTCAATCTTTGAAAAGTATTGAGCTCCATGCAGTTGGTCAAATAAATCATCAATACGAGGTAGGGGATACTTGTTCTTTATCGTTATAGCATTGATCTCCCTGTAGTCGATACATAACCTCATAGATCCATCTTTCTTTTTAACAAAAAGAATAGGGGCTCCCCATGGAGAAACACTAGGGCGAATAAATCCCTTATTACTCAATTCCTCTAGTTGTTTCTTTAGTTCGACTAATTATACAGTGGCCATTCTATAAGGGGTCTTTGATATAGGCCTTGATCCAGGAATCAAATCAATGGAAAACTCAACTTCTCGTTCTGGAGGATGTCCAGGTAAATCTTCTGGAAATACATCTATAAATTCTTTCACAACAGGTACATCCTATATTTGAACATTCCTTTCCTCACCGATAGTTATTTCATTCTCTTCCTCCCCAATAATTGAATTTAGTTGAGCTACTGGGGGTGGATCTAAATAAGAATTAGGTGGTGATGATTCTGCTCTAAAGATAAGTTGTTCCTTATCATTATCATCATGAATCGTAACCTCTTTCTTCTTACAATAAATCTTCGCATCATAGACTGAAAGCCAGTCCATACTGAGGATTATATCAAACTCAATCATAGGTATGACGATGAGATCAGCTGATAAAGAAAATTTATGTGCTCTAATGGGGACTGATTCACAAAAATTTGTTGCAATGATACTTCCCTTAGGAGTTTTAACTGACAACTCCCTTATTAAATCAAATTGGAAATATCTAATTTTCTTAGCAAACTGGGAAGATATGAAACAATGCGATGATCCAGAATCAAATAATGCATTTTCTAAACTTGAGGAAACTATTAAATTACCTGCCACCACGTCTTTCGGAGCTTCTACCTCTGCAGTAGTGATAGCATAAGCCTGGCCTTGATCCCTTGGCCTTTTCTGAGGTAAGTTCTCCTGACGCTTAGGACATGCATTTGCATAATTCCCCATCTCCCTGCAATTATAGCACTGAACGTTGGTAGCTTCCTTCTTCCCCTTGCAATCATGAGCTTGGTGGCCTTTTTCACCACACTTGTAACAGACTCCCATTCCCTTCAAGCAAGTACCAGGATGTTTCTTCCCGCATTTACCACAAGATGGATATTCAACCTTTCCCTTCTTCCCCTTATTTCAATTCCCCGATTGATCAGAAGGTCTCTTCTTCTCTTGCTTTGCTTTAAAGTCATAAGACTTAGAGAATTCCTTTTCGGTCTTGATAGCACATGAGACAATGTCTTCGTACGATGAAAAGGATTGTGAGACTAATGCTCGACGGAGAAATGGTTTTAACCCATCAAAGAAACGATCAGTCTTACTTCTTGGGTTGCGAATATAATCTCCAGCATACCTCGCTAACCTTGTAAAGTTAGCCTCATACTTTGTGACATTCTCATCCTCTTTTTGTCTCATACTCAGAAATTGCCTTTCCATATCCGCTCGATGTTCGCGAGGAAATTATTTTTCTAAAAACAGATATTTGAACTCCCTCCATTCCATATTTGATACTTCATCATCTTCCTTCATGTTCTGAATCAATGACCACCATTGATCAGCATCTCCAGTAAGGCGGTAAACTACCATGATAACTTTTTCCCTTTCACTGCTCCCCAAAGCCTGAAATATTTTCTCTAGGGAATTTATCCATTGCTCATCTACTAAGGGATTTGTATTCCCATTGAACGTTGGTGGTTGTTGCCTCATGAATCGATCTAACATTGATCCTCCACGCTGCGGATCAGGGTGCTCCATACGGGTAAGGTTATTATTCATAACCTGAGTAAGTTGTCCCAGTATGGTGATTAGCTGATCGGCACCAGTTGCATCACCATCCCAACTATAATTATCTTGAGCAGGAGGAAAATCCCTACATGGAGTGCGTGCATTGATACGGTTTCCATTTCTTCCACTAGGCGCCATTTCTAAACAATGGCATAAACTAGATCAGTTTATGAATCAAAATACATAATCCCATACTTATAAAACTCTTAACATAAATTGAACTATTTATGGATATAATCCATAATCATAAAAATGTTTTCTTTGAGGAAGTATATACTCATAAACCCTTCATAATGATTTGTAAAGAAAATGAGAGTTATCCTAAGCATATCCCCCGGGAGTGTCGTAACCAAGAGTGCAGCAAGGCCCGTTGTCGTGCACCAGTTCCCGTTCGAGTCTAGCTCAAAGCGGTGTTTTCGGGTTTTACCCCTAGGTACATCTGTGCCAGAGCCGCCTCTACCTGCTCGTATCCAGACAGGGATGTATTGCTCGGAAAACTCACAAAAACTCTACAATACCAAAATTCTAGGAAGTTCTTCTATACTAATCCTCAAAGTTCATCTTAGGTCTACGTGCTCTAATCAGAGTTTATCTAAATCTAGCTTCCAAGGTTTGTACTAAACTTCCTCTGATACCAACTGTAACGCCCCGACCCCAGCTACCCAGAGTCGGTGCATTATTACATAACATTGGAATGATCACAAGAAAGATCAAATCCCGAAAGACCGATTGGTTTAGTAGCCTTGGAAACACTAGATATAATCATAAAGTTTTACATTACATTTCAAAGTGAAAAACTACTACAACAACAAAGTCTTCATATCCACAATATTAACCCCTCATAATATCCCTGCAAGTCATTCATAATTTACTTCTTCACTACCTGGGAAAAATAAAACATAGAAAAGGGGTGAGCTCAAATGCCCAGTAAGGATAACAATATAGAGGAACATTCAAAATAAGCATAAACATTTAAGGCAATGAATTACTAAAACAAAAGCCTTTTAAAATTGAACTTCAACATAGTATGGCAAAAGTAAAATGAAATAATGCCATTTACTTGTTCACATGGATATTCTACTAATCGAATAATCACATGCAATATCAATAACCACTTTCATAATGTTGGAATGCATAATGCCAGACTATCATAACCACATAGCCAAGGCCTCGTTCCAAGACTACAAATAAGATTTTGTCAAGGCCTTGTGCCAAGACACTAGTTTGTCTCATGAGACCTACCGATGCATCGAGGAGCTATAGCGGGCTCCACCCGTCACTTATTAAGTCCAATGCATTCCCATATGAAAAGGTTTAAACATAACATAAACATTCGTATTAAAACTAGCATACGAAATGTCAATAATTTCACCATAAACTATGAATGGTATAAAAATAGCACATCCATAGTCAAACATATCACAAAACCTTCAATACAATATAGAAGTTTTGTATCATAATAAATCAACTTCAAATAATCTTAAAATCCATCAAAGGATGTTGACGTAGATGAAATCAAAATTCTTTTTAAAGAAATATCTCCTTTTATTTTGAAATCATTTAAGATCCATATAAAATAAAACATTTTCTTTGAAAATATTCTTATAAGCTTGTAAGGAAAGCTTTGAAGATTTTATAACGGCGTAAAATAACCGCACCCGCCGTATAAGTTAAAAAAACATTCTTACCTCAATTCTGTCGAAAAGGTTAAAAAGGACCTTGTTTTGAAAACGACGGAAAGATTCCTTTATAAACCTCTTATAAAAAGTCAAAAAAGGGTATAAATGACTTTAACCCATATTCTTGTAAATAGTAAAAATGTTTTGAAATACATTTTTAAGAAACATGGATGTGGATGATAAAGATATCCCAGTAGATTATTACGTATAAACAACCTCGGATAATGAAGAGATTGTGAAATAACCCTTACCTTGTACTTTTCCTTTGTTGGGGTAGGTTAACCTCCTGTATAATGGTGAAATAATTGTTATTGAATAATAAAAGAATCATTTACTTTAATATGATATCATATATGATCTTTTAACATTGCTTTATTAATAATATCTTAGTATTATCGTCGTTTCAGGTGATAATCGATTCGTTCTTCTTAAATGTTTGGTTGCGTAAGACATGTTTGTAATGGATAGATTAAATCTTATTCATAATAAGAATGATATTAACATTATTTTTAACCCTAAAATGAGAATAATACTTGAATGGATACGATGGAGGATGGATTTCACCGCGTTCGTGGAGACGGTAGTCCGTACGTACGCACGAACGCTACTTCCATTTAATTTTCATTTTAAAAGAATTGAATCCAAATGATACATAGGTATATTACTATTCCAGTATAATATAATATTTTATATATGTTACTTATGTTCATTAACACCATCCTTTATACGTTCCATGTGTGGTATGAACGAGTCATATCATTTTAAGGGGGCGGTAGTCCGCACTTCCTCAAATGAAATTATCGTATGTATATACAACATGAAACGAATAATGGTATGAAATAAAATGGAATTACAGAAGCTTATATATAAAATATATATCATTAATATAATATTTAATTACAGTGCCATCATAATGTCCACCATGAGAGGCGGTAAGATGTATTTGAACAATCATCGTTTCGTGAGGCGTTAGTTTGCCATCCACAGAAACATTATGTTCATCATCCATTAGATGGAGTTTTGTGTATGTGTAGTTTGATTCCTTCTTATAACAACATCCTAATATATTTTGGATACTGGTGTTGTTACAAAAGAAAGGAAATAAAAAGAGTTTGGGGGTTAGAGAAGCAAAATAAATGGAAATAATTTAAGAGAAATCGTTACCTTTAATCTAGGTAACTAACTTTGGTTGGAACCAAAGGACTTCTTGAAATGCTTTCTGCCTAAGGGGAAGCTTCAAGGAGGAGGAGAGGTATTTGGGGAGCTTAGTTGGGCAGAGTTTGGACGAGCCAAGTGGCTTGAGAGGTGTGACGAAAAGAGAAGGAGGAGTGCCCTTTTATAAGAGGGGTGAGGGGCACTTTTGGAAAAGCTAGACATATTAATTTATAATAAATTCATATTCGGTTTCCAAAGGCTCCAAAGTTTACTATTCAAAGGATGAGGTGGGGAGAGGTCGAAAACAACTCATACAATAGAATTTAGACAGGTTTGGGTACTTATATTAACCTTATCTTTAAGTATTAACTCTAAGTAAATTAGTTTCACTTTTACAATGTCTCTTTGTATTTTTATATAATATGGTTAATAAACTTACTATATACATCCAAGAGACCCCCAAGTGGTCCATTAATGATTAACCTATCATAATATAAGTCTCTTGGCCGAACCTTAGATTTTTAGGAATTTAATATCAATTAATAATATAATATTTGTTTTAAGAACTCTTTTATGTCAATTTTGACACTATTAAATAGTTGATTTTTGTGAAACTCATAACAGATTGATTACTTCGAAAAAAGTCAATTAAATCAATCCTAATATATCATATTATCCTAGAAAATTAGTGTAATTCATTAAAAGTTTCATATTATATTTATTAGGGTATTTATAATATAAATTATGTTAATTTTTTACTATTTTAGTAATTACTGCATCATCATTGTGTCATAAATAAATTATTTAATGTCTAAAAATTATAAATAAAACATCATTATGTAGGAAATCTTTTTATCTTTCTAATGAATATTTATAATAAAAAATCCAACATGTATAACCCTATGTAAAAATTGTTCTTCTAAAAGATGTAAGCTTATGCCATTTTTATTTTTATTTTAACTTTATTAATATAATGTGTCCCTACCACATACAAGTGGCTCCAAGGGGTCCCCAAATTGACCCAAGAATGCCCATGGTCGGGTATGTGTCCACCAATAAGGTTAGGACACGTTTTAGGGTAATTTTGTATTATTATAATATTATTTTTTAACCCTTATTTACCGGATTTACCCTTTAACCATGGTAAATAAAATATTTACCGCAGTAATTATTCAAAATGTATAAAAATAAAAGTTACCTATTTACACAATTTGAACATCCTGATTCCAAATATGGAATCCATTTTTCTAAATTCAAAACACAGAAGTGGCGGAAATTAATTTAAAATTAATTCCCGCTGTCAAAACAAAAAGCGTGTTTTTAAGAGATAATAACTATCAAAAGATTGACACTTGTTTATGTTTGGTTTAATTGTAAAATGATGTCCAATGACCAACATTATATTAAATGGTAAAAATATATTCTAAATATACTTTAAAACCACTCAAATTCATAATTTATCACTATTAATTATTTTGATTAAAAAAGTTGTTTTTAATTAAAATTTAGAAATTTTCACTATTCATCAAAATATGAAAGTTATCCGAAAAGTACCAAAATTTCACCCTAGACTAATTTCGATATTCCGAATCCAAAAATGAAGTCCATTTTGAAATATAAAATATATATGATTTCAAAAAGTAGGTATTACTATTCACAACGGCTGGTTTAATTAGTTGTGGTGTGTGTTAGAACTCGAGGTTGCGTACAACACACGCTATCGCATTATTCGAGGAGAAACGTACCGTGGAAGCTTGGGGTGTTACAACTCCCCCTTCCACAGACCATGGGTACGATGAAATTGCATGTCCATTCACTCTCTAGCATGGAGGTCCTCCCCATGTCCCCATGGCAGCCGACGATGGTCCTCCTCGCCCCAGTAATCAGAGAAGTGGAACCGAATCTCACTTCATCAACGATCAACATGGAGGTCCTACCCGTTCTCATCATTACCAGCATAAGGACCATCCGCTCACAAGTGTAGTTTTGGGAAGTAAGAACGAGGGTCCTACACATGCTCTAGACTCCCCTACCTATTCTTTTTTCAGTCCCAAGGGAGGTCCTACACGCTCCAGCGCTTCCCATGGAGGTACTCTCAGAGTGTCCCTTTAGACATATGCCCTGGTGCTCTTTGCACCACGACCTACTCTGGCGGGAGCTCTCTCAACCATAACCCCAATCTGGCTGAAGGACCTCCTCATTCCGAAAGTGGGCCTTGCCTAAATGAGTCACCAAGGGGTAGGAGATCGGGTGGTCCCTACTGCAAGAGGGATACTGGGCTAGGCCAGATATGAATCAAACCAGTCCGCTTCTCATACTCTGAAGCAGAGTACGACTCCGTGCTGGAAACCTCCCCTCAGTCCTCCATGTCAAGGGCTGAGGTAGGAACGAGTTGCATCAGCCTCGTACTCGCGGAATGCAAGGTCTTGGGTCCATGTCTCCATCTGTATGTATATCCAAGAGTACGAGAACCTCGCATGTTCCCCGTGGTCGACCACACAGTCACCACCATCATCTCCGCAAGAAACCTCTCCCTCAACCAGGGACTATTGAGAGGTGTTTTGGGGTCAACGGCAGAAGATTTGCGACATATACCACCATCGGAAGAAGTTGATGCTGTTTTAAGTGCCTTGGTAGCTGGTCCATCATATCATCATATAGCATCCAGGTCACTACAACCCTCTATGGAAACCCAAATATTCGGCGGCCAATCACCTCACTCACCGTATTCTCTACCGACCAGCCTACCATCCCACCGGTCTGCCTCGATGCCGCCACCAGTTCCTCAGCCACCCCTAATGGATGAGTGGGGAAATCAAAGGCCAGACCATGTATTTGAGCCGAAGATATTTTGGAATATCCTCACTGCAGACCACTTCCCGGAGAAGTTTTGGCCGGTCACAGGACCAAATTTTTGTTTGCCAGAATCGCTGACTCGGGAGAAGATTGAATGTTTTTGCCAAACCCTCTAGGTGACTCACGTCTGTCTTCCCCACCGGTGGGTGACTTCTCCCAGGATCCAAGACCTCCTTGAAGACATCAGTGAACAATGTTTTCTGTCTGATCTAGCCAAATTCCCTATGGTCTAGCACCCTGTTGATGCTCTTTTTCGTCACATTGTCTAAATGAATGAAAAAGCAAAATGCCTTAGCACAAATTGATTCATCCTTTGAAGAAAACATCAAAAATCCACAAAGGCCTGAACAAGGAGACAAATACCCTTAGGTCGCGCAAGTTCCCTCATGGTCGGGCAAGTATACTTGCGCGCCAGCTAATGGTCGTGCAAGTGACTTGCACACCCTCTTTGAAAACCTCCTGAGGTCTTCTCCATCCTATAAATACCCCTGTGGGACCCCCATTACGTGGACGAAATATTCCAGAACCTCCAAATTGAGCTCCCGACACCCTAGTCTCTTCTCAAAACATATGAAAACTTCTATGAAAATTTCATACCTAGAACGGAAGATATAATGAGGTTAAGGAAGGCCTAAGTGTTGAAACTCATCAACACTTGCGCGCCTGAGTGGCCAGCCCTTAACGGAACATTCCTTACTTGCGCGCCTCCCTACTCCTTCACCAGAACTTTTGCACCATCTTCTGGAAATCCTCTATGGAAAATACAGAGGGTTTGAGCCAAGTCTCGTCCATGTATTACCATAAGGGCTGAAAATCGCACAAGTACCCATGTGCCGCGTACGTATACATGCGCAGCCAGAACATGCGCGGCCACGCAGTACCTGTGCACCAGCCCAGACTTCCGCACCCCTAACTTTTTGGGTGCCTCTCAGGCCTATTTCACTTCTCTTACACCTATCCACTTCTCCTCTTCAATATTAAGCCTTCATAACTCTCCCCAATTCCATTTATGGAATGCTTTCCTTGTTGTCTTCCTTATTTGAAAGGAATTCTGGGAAATATCACTCAATACTTAGTGATTTACACATTTTTTACATCGCTAAAGTTAGAGAGTTCATTCATTAAAACCTCATCCTTTAATGATGAGAGAATATTTAACCTAGGCCTCCTTTTCTGGAGTAAGACCCAGTCCAAATTTTCATTAATATTGGGCATCCTCCTTAGGCTTAAACCCCATGTCCTCATTAATTTGGGAATATTCCTCAGGAGGAAACCCCAAGTCCCCTAATCCAGGAATCCTCCTTAGTAGTAATCCCCAAGTCCCCTAATATAGGCATCCTCCGTAGAAGTAATCCCCAGTCTTAATGTTCCCAAATGTGGGCATCCTCCTCAGGAGTGAGCCTCAACCTTAATTCCCTTATCCTAGGTTTCATTTTCAGGAGTAAGACCCAGTCTCAAATATGTGAATCCTATTTAGGAGTATGCCCCATGTCCCTTAACCTGGGTTTCCTTTTCAGAAGTAAGCCCCATTTTTAATTCCTCTTAACTAGTCTTAATTTACTTTTTATCTGGGCTTCCTTCTCAGGAGTAAAACTCAATAATAAGTCCCCTCCTAATTTGGGCATCTTCCATAGGAGTAAGCCCCAATATTAGAGCATCCAAATCTCTATAAAGTACATATACCTTTATGGACCCTGTTCTCGGATCTCTTCCCTGAAGTAAATCCTAATCTTCATTTAATTTTTGAAAGTCATACATACATAATCCTCACATCATTGCAACATTCATTGCACAAATTTTCTAGTTTCACCAATACCTCTTGTATCTCACACCGATCATGACTCACGTGAGATTAGAGTGTAAAAGTAATCGCGGAATCATTCCTGGAGCCATCAATCATGCATAAACATCCTACTCCCTTACTCTAACTACATGGGTTCTAATTCCTTTTCCAAAAGAAAGGATACATAGGTAGCCCATCTGCGGGAAGGATCCCAACTCTGAAATAATCCATGTCCATTCGAATGAAAATAAACTTCAACTGTCCCCACTGAGTGGCTTTAAAACCATTATGGTCATCATAATGACTAAGATACTTTTATGTGTTGAAGGATACCATTGACTAAGAATGTCTAGAAAATAATGATGATTCTCTAATGATGAAGAACATCGAATACATATAAGAGATTCTCTAAATTTCCTACATATAAATCATTGATTGTAAGATCTAAAGGAATGATCATTTTTACTTGGTAATGTAATAAGGATTCGCAAACATAACTTAAATCTATAAAGATAGTCCCAGAGTAGACAATAATTCCCCAAAAAATGTGTGATGAGTCCGACCTCCCATTCTCTCGACCAATACAAATTCCTAAGCCCCATCGGTCAAAAACTAATGAGCACCTACCTTTGGAATATAGGTCCAAATGGATATGGAATGATTTGATGTTTCTAGTTCTACGAACAAACCCATTGGAAACCAATTGGACTGTTTGAACCTTAAATCAACGAGGTCATCCCCAATTCCAGAGGAAACAAAAAATGGTGAACCCGATGTAAATCCTTAACAAATTTAAAATGTTTCTTTTCTTATTTGTTAGGCCCCTATATAAACTCAATGAGATGGCCAACAAAGAAATCAATAACATATTTGTTCATCCAAAAGATGTAGTGGTCGGACATATCTTGATTATGTCTATTATATCAAATAGGAACTCTTTTCCAAGATCTTATACATTTCCAAAATGGCTTCTCTTATGTTCACATCTGTGAATACCTCTTCTGTGAAAACATCTGCTGTGAATGCCACTGCTGCTACTCCTACTGGATCGTCCTCAGCTCTGAGGATGACATCACCTACTCATTGTCTTCAGCGTGGGGTATCAAATTCGCTGGTTAATGAGTACCATCAATACGGTATTATTCCGACTCTGGAGGCCTTTCTACAAGACCTCCATGTCAATAATTCAACCTAGGCATTCGGAGAGCGACGACCAGCGATCAAGAACCAGGTGGTGCTAACCACCACCTCCAACCATTTTTGGTCGTTATCCCAAAAACCCAATCACCATTCAATCCCATATTCTGAGGAGGTGAATGAGCAGGTCCCTCAGGGTCTTAATTCAAGGAGACATGATTCCTTCCTGAGGGCTCCCATCAACAATCGCCACCAGACTCGTGTGGTAGTGCACCCTCAACATGATAAGGGTATTGACTCTAGGCATTCGGCTCAGGTTCCTCAAACCCGAGCATGCAAGACGAATCACCAGAGGTTAAATCCGGTCAACAGTGAGCAAGTTCTCATCTCTTCCATCTCTGTAGAAGTCCACCAACCTAACATGGTGGTATGAAATGAGCGGGCACATACACTAGTCCGTTTTAATTCGGTTGTCTAGTTGACTCGTCTGGAAACAGTGAACCAATCCCTCCAGGAAATTCCGGCAGAGTATTATAGACAGAGAGATACACATGTTTATAAATGATCAACTAGTCAGAAAGTTCGTCTGACTACATATGATGGATCCCGCCAACAAAATGTGTTGACCACTGGTAAATAGGAACATACACCTGCTTACAATCATCAATCCCCCTAGCAGCCTCGTCTATCTGTATTGAAGAATGTTCATCATCCACGTTTTTTTGAGTGCAATCAGCAGGCACATACACCTTCTAGTATTGATCTAGCCTACCAACGGTCTCATTTGGTAGCACTAGGAGATGTCAGTCGGAAAGCACCGAAGACAAATAGGAGGCATATTCCACTCTCTTCCCCACACATGAGTACTATCAGGATTCATTGACTGTAAAAGGAGGATAGGAGCAGGAACACACAACTTCTCCCAGAACGAAATGGATTTATATCCCAGTTCTGGCAGCTGAAGTCACCATGCATATTCTATCAATGGTGAAAGAGCATAAGAAAATCCCTGCTCATATTCTGGATGACTTCCAGGATATTATAACAGCTTCAACATCATATCAGGGTAAGACACATAAATCTATCCCTACTAGTGAAGTGACACATCAATAGTTCACTTCAAAACATACACACATCTGTTCCAGTCCAAGAGGGATGTGGGGCGTACTCCCCCATATCATACGGAAAACCAATTCAGGCAAAAACACCTGATTTGAGCAGATATAATCATCCTAACCTGATCATTTCTCCTAATCCGGCACACACACCTGCTAAATTGAGTAAGAAGGCATCTATGATGAAGAACCACCTAGAACAGTCAATAAATCAAGGGCCAATCTGTTATAAGGCCTTACTCGATGCTGGAGTTCTTGATGCACTCAAAAAACTATCTGTTGCAACTCAAAATTCTGCTCTCTCATTTCAAAGTTGTGGGAATATTAATTTTGAAGGTCTTCACCAGACCCTTCTTCATCAAGTCTTGCTTCATGAAGATTCAGTCAATTTCAAAGTTTCATTTTTAGATGAGAGCAACAAGAACCCTATGTGTGGCCTGAAGACCAAGGAGAAAAATGATTCATCTTTTGATATAACTCACCATGGTGGTCCTCCCAATGATGATTAATTTAACATTGAATGTTCTCTCTGCAGTAGTAATTCGCATTGTCTAGAAAAATTGTCAGAAGAGAATGCAATTATGAGAAAGCCCTCTTATCATGAGGCACTTGCAAAAGTAAATACAGTCATGTCTGATGGTTTACCATTAGCATGTGAAATCCTTTCTCAATAAGAAGATAGCCTAGGGTGTAGGTCATTCTCCGAATCACCCATAAGTCATGCATCTTCTAGTTTGATTAGTTATTTCTCAACCAATCCTTTTGAATCCAATAAAGCAACAAGGAAGAACCATATCTAGTCTAATAAGGTAGAAGAATCATCATTAAATGATAAAGAAGAAATGCTGAACATGAGAAAACAACTGGCGAAAGGTGAAGTGCTAGTCATGTTTTAGCCTTTGGATGACTCTCATTATGACATTCCAGGGATGTTGAAGGAAGATAGGATTTATGATTTTCGTCTCAACATATGGAAAATGCTTTGTTAGTTGAAAAATAAAATATTATCTTATGATGAATATGAATATCATATCAAGATAATAGAAGGGTTACATCACAAAATTGACTTGGAATCTCTATCAGTCTCTCGATATCCGAAGGCTGAAAAGTAGCAGAGAGCCCATCAGCACTCATGCCATAGCGCACTATGAAGATTGCGCCAGTTAATGGCCAATGCCTCATCTGGTATTCATATCAGAGGATGGGGTGTTCATGGAGCACTACATTTCACTGTGATCTCCAGTCAGCAAAGCCCACCAAAAATGGTTTCATGTAATTTTATTTCCCAGGGCCAGCCACAATCAATGAGTTTTTTGTAATCAAAATCTTTCCCACGAACAGGCTTCAACTACTTCCTCTCAAAATCAATAATAAAGAGAAAAATTTGTTGAATTACTCCTGCATCAAGTAAATGAGAATATTGTATAGGCCTCACGTATAGAGAAATCACATCATCATGTGATAGAAGTGTCAGAAATAATTCAATGTTCTTTTGAAACGGGTGATAAAAGTGGACTTCGATTGATGCATTCAGCTAATTTCCGGACTAAGGTCCGCACGTTGAGGAGAGCTTACAAAAAAGTCTCAGATATAGCATGTCAATAACCACCCCAAGTTTCGAGACTAGGGACTCTTTTTACCTGACCCTTAGAATAAACAAATAGGATTCGAGGAGTTGAGCAGAGATAACAGAAACAGCCCCAGTCAACTAGACTGGGGACTTTTTCAAATCCTCAATTCCTCCCTTAGAGAAAGTCAGTCTTATATCGGTTGGGGAAGAATCCTCAAGAAGAACAAAGAGACAAATTATCAGGAGACTCTCTCCACATTATGGTTCGCCAAGAAGTTCCTGAGGGGTCAAATCAACAAAAGGTGATGTCTCATCAAAGACATGGAACAAGTCAATATCGCAGGAATGCTGATAGAAGGGATGCAATGCATTATGCATCAATTAATGTCATCAAAGACATTGTTGCTGATCCACCAGATGAGGCTCACTTAGAAGGATCAGATGAAGTGGTTCCTGCTCAAGAAATTGTACGCATAGACACAAATAAAGAAGGTGTGCATACACAAAATCAAATTCTTACCCAGAATCTAGGTAATCCTTCAAGTAACTCACTTCCCCCTCTTCGAAAAGGATCCAACAAGGGGAAAGGAAAGAATCAGGTTACATACACATCCTCTAGAGAAGGCTAATAGCTCTCAATAGAGCAACGGTTGGTGCAACAGGAGGAAGAAATGAATGAATTAAGATGGATGAATGCAGAACTACTTCAGGTCAGTCTTACTCCTAAGTGTGCTGGAGTCAGTCAGCCAAGGGAGTTTGTTGCAGCTACTGATATGGATCAAGAATATCCTCCTATATCATTACATCCTCACATGTATAATCCTATGGGTCATGTGAAACAACAATCGGTGGTTCTACCATCAGTTGCAGTACCAGCCACCATACCTGTCCAGACTCCAATTATTTCACCTACCCAAGTCCAAGTTCAACCAGATGTTTATCAAAAGTTAATAACTACCATTTAGTCATTAAAATCTCGGTTAGAGACTATGGATGGAAAACGTGTGCAGGTTCAACTAGAAAAGATAGCTTACCCTGAATAGGTAGATTCAATCTCTCCCCCATCAATTTTTGGGGACCTTTTATTCCCTATTTTCAATGGATCAGGTGATCCTGAACAACATTTGATGCATTACGTGTCTTGTTGAGATCCTATGACGGGATCTCTGGAACAACAAGAAGTAGTGAAACTCAGATTCTTCGTGCGAACCTTGCAATGACCAACTATTGTTTGGTATATAAGCTTGTAATCCTGGTCAATTACCGGATGTGAGGATCTTCACCAAAAATTCATTCTCCAATTCAGCTCAACATTGCCAAAGACAACAGTTTTTTATCTTACAAACTGTAATCAAAGGGAGAATGAAAGGGTCTCATATTTCATTGATTTTTGGAAGGGATTAACATATTCAATAAGCATAGAATTCCCTCAAGCGTAATTGTTTCCAATCTAAGTGGAAAATTTGTTTGATGAGTTACGCACACCGCTGATCCTTGTGAAATACACATGAGGGTTTTGAGACCTTACTTAAATTACTAAAAAGATTGAAGATTCTCTTATTACGACTTTGGGTAAAGCTCGTGTAATTCCATCAGCTCCAGGAAGGAGAATGGGTAAAGCAGAGACTGCTACAGTTTTGACTAAACAAGCACCTCTACCTTCTTCTACATCAAAACCTTCATCCTCTCGACGGGATCCACCTCCTGAGCTCCAACAATAGAGGCCATTTCATCAAGATGATCAAAGAGATCAAAGACGAAAACAATTTGAGGATTTGAAGAGAAATTTTTCTTCTTTCCGAAATGAAAAAGTTCCTGGTTACTTCATTTCTGCCATGGATAATACTTTGGTTCACTTTCCAAGGCCCAAAAGGACAAATAAATAAGGAGATAAAGATCGTCCCAATTATTTCCCCTTTCATCGGATGTTGGGTCATCCCATTCATGAGTTTTTTGTTTTCATGGACATCATGAAAAGAATGGTCGACGTGGGACAAGTCAAATTGAAGGGTTCTTCAGCTTAGGATTCATTAGTTACTGCTACAAATCCGGAGGAAGGAGGCGAGTGGCATGAAGTCAAAAGAAAAAATGCACAGAAATATGATGATTGTGTGGTCAGAAAAACAATAAACCGAACTCATGCCATTATGAGATCACAATTGAAGAAACCAATTGTGTCTTCTGCTATAAATGACACAGTGAAACCTCCATCAAAATAAAAATCCTTAAAAGGGAAGCATAATTCAGGGAAGGAAGAATAATCAGAAGAAGATGAGTATGTGTCAAAGCCAACGATGTCTTTGACTCTGGTAGATTTCATGCCATCTACTTCGAAGCCACGGGCACCTCCCCACAAAACGGCACATCCTAAATAGGCTAATAAGGCAGAGCCTTCATCAGATGAAGAGTTAATCTTTGGTTCTGTAAATTTGATTCATTTAACAGATCATTATGCCAGTCGCAGTTTTGATTTCAATGATACTGAATTCCCTATATCAAATAGAGGAATTAGAGGAAGTTCTAGGGGCGTGGGATACAAGGGAAGACGTGGATCTTTCAGAGGCCACTATTCCAATTCTACCCCTTCTAGAACTGTGTATGCAGCAGAAAATCATGGCAGAGCCCTTCAGTGAGCACAAAAAGAACAAGCAAGTTCCTCCACACAAGGTATACTTAGTCTTGGAAAAATTATTCTAGAAGATCGGTTGGGGGTTCCACCTTCATCCTCTCAACAAGTAAATGGATCTATTCGGTCTAATCTTTCAAAGCCTGGAATATTTCCAACTCCTATCCTGATACAAGATGCATCTACTTCTAATGCATCAACATCCAAGGCACCTCCCAAACCACATGTTCCTCTTGGGAAACGTAGACCTTTGGATCAAAAGTATGATGTATTGAAACACCTGGCCCATGTACCGGCCAAGTTATCTATTCTAGATGCTTTGAATCTATCAAAGGATCTTTGGGAGGCACTCATCAAGGCTTTGTCAAGTCCTCCGGAGTTTGAAACTGAAATTGTTGTCGCTCAAGTTTACCAAGTAGAGAATAATCATGCGGAATGCCATGCAGTGATATCCTTCACATATGAAGATGAAGATGATGTTGTGCATGGGCATATTAGACCATTGTACTTATCTAGAAAGGTCAGTGATGGTGAAATCTAAAGAGCTTTCATTGATCATGGTTCAGGAGTAAACCTCATGCCCATTCGTACACTTCATCGATTGGGCCTCACGGAATCTGATTTATCTCTATCTACCGTGAAGTTACAAGGATATGATAAAAATGAACAAGAACCACTGGGTGAGATTACACTCAGAACTCAGTTTGGAGATCTTATATCCAATTCATATTTCATGGTTGTTGATCAAGACTGAGCCTTCAACATCTTGCTTGGAAGACCCGGGCAACATCGACATGCGGTTATCCCTTCATCATACCATCAATGTCTCAAGTATTGTTTTGATGGTAAAGTTGGGACATTGTATGGTGATAAGGCCTCATTCAAGACATGTGAATCTCAATACACTGAGGCGGAATTCTACCACATGAAGGGAAAGGAGGAATCCAAAACAAAGGATATTAACAAAGTTAATGCTCTGTATGGTTTGGAAAAGATTCATGTAAACCCATTAGCACATGTGAGTACATATTATGTGTTTCCTATCTATCAAATTGATAGGATAGACCCAAATAAAAATACTCTTATGGAAAGATCCAAAATTTCAATTACGACTATCGATCCAGACAACAAGGGAGAAAGTTGTGATCCACCAAGCAATGATGAAAGCTCAAATGGATATGTCTTCATTTCATCTACTGAAATCCGGCAAGTCTATAATTCTCCAACCAGGTCATAAGAAGTTATAGAAATGTTAGAAGTTAACTATGATGTTAATTATCAATCCATCATCTCCTCTTTATTACCCAAATAAGACCCTTCATCATCAATTGGGTTGGAAATGGAAGCTTCTTCTTCATGATGTGAAAATTTTAACATATCTTCTGACCATGAAAATTGTGCTTCATCATTTACTATGCAAGTAGAAACATAGGAAATAACACATGTTGAAGAAGAAGAGGAATATATCAGAGATTCCCCTCCATCATTTGAAGAGGTTATCTCTACCACTGTGTATGAACTCAGAGAAATCAATCTGGGTACAAAAGAAGATCCACACCCCAATTTAATCAGTGCAACCTTGACTCTTGAAGAAAAAGAGATGTATATTTTCTTTTTAAAGAAAAATTGATACATATTTTCTTGGAACTATACAGAGATTCCAGGGCTTGATCCTGATGTTGCCACACATTGTTTGGGTTTTCCAGAAGAACATCAAGGATTCAAACAAGCTGCCAGAAGAACACACCCAACCTATACTTCCAAAATTGAGCCTAAAGTGGATAAGATCATCAATGATAACTTCATAAGGGAAGTTCAATATCCCAAGTGGTTGGCGAATATTGTCCCTGTGAAAAAGAAGAATGGTAAAATTATAGTTTTCATTCATTTGAGGGATCTTAATCGGCATTGTCCTATGGCTGATTTTCCATTTTCAATTACAGAACTATTAATTGATGCAAATGATGGAATTGAAGCACTCTTCTCCATGGATGGATATTCCAGATATAATAAAATCCGAATGGCTCTAGAAGATGAGTAATCTATAGCCTTCAGATCCCCTCAGGGTGTGTTTTGTTATCGGGTAATGCAATTTGGCCTAAATAATGCAGGTGTAACATATCAGTGTTCCATGCATCGTATCTTCAATCCATTTTTAGGGATGTCTGTACAATGTTATGTGGAAGATTTGGTGGTCAAATCCAAACAAAATTCTAATCACATGGCTGATTTGGAATTCATATTATGCATTCTTTGACAAAATAATTTGAAGATGAACCCCTTAAAATTTGCTTTTGGGGTAACCTTAGGAAAATTTCTCATCTTTTTTGTACGCCATCATGGTATTGAAGTCGATCATGAGAATACCAAGTCAATACATGGTATGTACCTTCCTCGAAATTTGAATGAATTGTGAGGACTTCAAGGACAATTAGCCTATATTCGGCGTTTCATCGCCAATTTATCAGGGAAAAGTATACCCTTCACAAAATTGATGATGAAGGGAGTCACTTACCAGTGGACTGAAGAATGTCAAGAAGCTTTCGATATTCTAAAGAAATACCTCTTGAGTCCACCGGTACTCATTCCACTTGTTGAAGGAAGACCACTTATCCTCTACATGACAGCTCTAGAGTGATCATTGGGTTCCTTTCTTGCTCAGAAGAATGATGCTAGGAATGAAAACAACCTATACTATCTCAGTCGGACTATTCTTGAAGAAAAAACATGATATTCAAGTATTGAGAAGTTCTTCCTAGCATTAATCATCACATTTCAAAAGTTGAGACACTACCTGCAACATCACAAGGTCCAATTGGTATCTCACATTAACTCACTCAAATTCATCCTTAGTCGTCCAATGCTTATAGGATGTCTGGCAAGGTGGGCAGTTATCTTGCAGCAATTTGATATTCAATATGTGTCTCAAAAGGCAATAAAGGGCCAAGATCTGGATGATTTCCTGGATGAACACCCTTCAGTGGAAGATACATCTTCAGATATTGAACTCCCTGATGAGGAAGTCTTCTCTATTTAAGAAAGTCCTCAGGCATGAGAAATGTACTTTGATGGTGCCTCCAGATGTCCAACAGGGAGTAAAATGGAAAATCCTAAATTCAACAAGGTGTGTTTAGGAATTGCGCTCATTTCTCTAGAAAAGTATGTATTACCATATTCCTTCTCATTGTTGGGATGCGGTACAAATAATGAAGTAGAATACCAAGCTCCTGTCGCAGGGTTGGAGTTGGCACTTCAAGCACAAGTGAATCACATAAAAGTGAAAGGTGATTCAGACCTGGTAATCAAACAAGTCAATGGGGATTATGAAATATGAAAAGAATAAATAATCCGTTTGTATTATTATGTCATAGAGTTAATGGAGGAATTCCCTTTGGATCCGACATTTTCTTATCTCCCAAGATCACAAAATGCCCAAGCTGATGCACTGGCTATTATAGCCACATCTCTGTCAGATCCAAATCGGGATGAGACAACCATCAGTATTGCTCACCATCGTACAATTTCACATTATGTTCGAACCAGAACATAGGAGATCAATGAAATTATTCCCATTCCTGAACCGTATGGTCATACTACAGGATGGATGATAACTATTAGGGAATACCTTCAAAATGGAACACATCCACATGATAGAGCCAAGAAAGAACAAATATGGGGACATGTGGTCAATTTTACACTTTATGATGGCCCAGATCACCTAGAGAAAATTCTCTACAAGAATGGTTTTGATGGAGTTCTCTTCAGATGCATTTATGGTGAAGATACAATGTCTATCATAAAACAAGTGCATGTAGGAGTTTGTGATGCCCACCTGTCTGTACATAGGCTATCTGATCAGATTCGAAGGCTTGGATACTTTTAGCCATCAATGATACGCAATTTTTTTGATTTCACAAAGAATATTCATTCATGCCAAGTACATGCAAACTTCATTCATCAACATCTAGCGATACTTCACACAACTAAATACTCGTGTCCATTTTCCACGTGGGGAATGGATGTGGTGGGACCTTACCCTTCAGCTATGGCCAAGTAGTTTTTCTATATTCTTACTGCTACTAACTTATTTTCCAAATGGGCAGAGGCAATACCTCTCAATGAAGTTAGTTCTACAATAATTTTTAGCTTCATCAAGTCTAACATCATTAACAGATTTGGTGTCCCTCATACCATATTGACGGATAATGGCACCAACTTCTTCTCATCTGTGGTGAAGAAGTTGTATCAAGAATACAACATTAAATCTAATCATTCATCTCGATATCATGCAGCAGCCAATGGACAGATAGAATCCTCCAACCATATTCTTTCAAAAATAATGCAAAAGATGGTGGATAATGATAAGAAGTCATGGCCTGAAAACCTCTTTCATGATTTATGGGCTTATCGAACCACCAGCAGCACTGCAACGCAGTCAACTCCATATTCACGGGTACATGGAACAGAAGCAGTCTTTCCTATTGATGTTTAACTACCCTCGCTCAGAGTAGATGTTTGTGACCAGTCATCTATAGATGAACAAATTCAAAAGAGATTGGATGATTTGGAACGGTTAGACGAGATAATATTGTGCACTTTTCACCACATGGAAGTTTATCAGAATCGAATAGCACGAGCATTCAACACAAAAGTTCTTCTTCGTTCATTAGTTCAGGGAGAAATGGTATTAGTTCTCAGAACTCCAATGATACCCGGAAAGAAACCTCCTAAGCTTGAGCCAAAGTGGGAATGACCTTATTCAATACATAAGGTCTATTCTAATGGAGCTTATTCTTTAATCTCAATGGATGGAGAACTCATAACTACTCCAACTAATTCCAGATTTCTAATGATATATTTTGTATAAACACACAATACATTGCCAAGTCCATGCATATGACTTTTATCTATTTTAATTTCATTCGTCCCACATGACATTACACTGTGACGTCCTAAATACATGACGCTAAACTATACATAAGTCTCCTATATCCAGCAATACGTTAAACTGCACCATCTAATGTCCATCCATATGAACATAAACTATTTTCATGTCCCTTGATTCCATGCATATGACTTTAATCTATTTTAATTTCTTTCATCCCATATGACGTTAAACTGTGATGTCCTGACTACATGATGCTAAACTGTACAGAAGTCTCTTATGTCCAGCCGGATGTTAAACAACACCATCTATGGTCCATGCATATGACCTTAAACTATTTTTATATCCCCTGTGTCCATGAATATGACTTTAAACTATTTCATTTCATTCGTCCCACATGACTTTAAACTGTGACGTCCTAACTACATGACACTAAACTATACAGAAGTTTCTTATGTCCAGCAAGACGGTAAACTGCACCATCTATGATCCATGCATATGACTTTAATCTATTTTCACGTCCCTTACGTCCAGCACGACGTTAAACTGCACCATCCAGGGTCAATGCATATGACTTTAAACTATTGGTAATTACGTCCAACATGACGTTAAACTGTGACGTCCAGACTACATGATGCTAAACTGTACTGAAGTCACATACGTCCAGCAAGATGTTAAACTGCATAACCAACGGTCTATGCATATGACCTTAAACTATTCTCCCTTTCGTCCAACATGACGCTAAACTGTATCGTCCTTTTTTCATCCAACATGACATTAAACATTGAAAAAGTCCTTAATATGTCCATCATGACATAAAACTGTGTCCTCTTTTGTCCTTACTACCTGACATTAAACTGCACAGTCCCCTTTTTTCCAACATCACATTAAAATATATTGTCGCCATCGTCCTAACTACATGACACTAAACTGTATATAAATTCCATAATATGTCATACATGACGGTAAACTGAATTTTTTCCCTACTACATGACACTAAATTGTGCAACACCAATAGTCCTAACTGCAAGACTTTAAACTGCATAGTTCATTCATATGTTCTACAAGACATTAAAATGTGCATCTTTAAGGTTGTTGTTACATCTTGTTTTTCACATCGAGTATGACTCACGTGAGATTAGAGAAAATTTCAACCATAACACCCTATTTGGGCCGCTAACCACGCGTTAGTCCCTACATCATTTTTAGGTCGTTGTCCACAAAAAGAACTTGATCACTAATTAATTCTTTAATTTAACTATACAGACTTTGATCTTTTCCTTCCAGGCAGGGTTAGTAGGCAACCTCCCAAGTTTCAATCCCAAAACCAATCTCTTCACATCGGTTCAATTCCATCTCATATGATGTTGATTTGTGAAACCGCCCCCAAAATTAATATCATTACATTGGTTCTTTTAGTCCTTACTATATGATGTTAAACTATACAACACTTTATGTCCAGTATGATAATAAAATATAATATTCTTTGATACCCCCACCTGAGAGGGAATCATTATTTACATTTATTTTCAATCTTGTTTCATTCAAAAGACTATGTGCATACATGGCAATGCCTGAACGTTTTATTTTTGGTTAATCCATCATTGCACTAAATTCCCCTTTCACCCTTAACATGTACGAACCAAATTTGTACAGAGGGTATCTCTTGAACTACGTGGGCTTGATTCCAATCCTTATGGGATACGTAGGAACATTTGAGTGTCCCTCGAATCCAGTACCATGTATTTTGGGACTAACCCCAAATTCCACTTTCAGTTCCTTGGCTAAAAAGTCCCTGTGAAAAGTCACATTTTGTATTTATTATAATGGTCTACTATTTATGACCCTAAACTATGATCTCTCATACTTTCGTCCCACATGACATTAAACATAATTTCAAGAAATATTTATGGCTTGATTCACATACTTTTGGGATACATAGTGAAGTATAGTATTTCAATTCAAGACTCGGCCACAACAAGGTTATATTTAGCATTATTCTATGTATCTCTGCATACATTGGACAATGCCCATAATTATGTGTCATAATCCGAACCTTAAATATTTTCATATCATCATAACCCTTCTCTTGACTTCTAGTCACAAAAATGTCAAATTTCTGAGAGTTATTTTGCCTGATTACACATCACATTCAATTAGGCGTCCTTGCATAAACAGTCTACATAACATACTTGTCAGCCAAAAGATAATATTATTTGACTATGCAGCTAATTCCCTTAGGCAGCCCTACATAATTCAACCCACTAACGGGTTGTTAAATAATGGTTACTTCATTCATAGGACGAAAACCTCTTTTTGTCCTTAGTTGTCTTAATGACGATATGTGGGGATCTGCAAAAATATCCATTCATTACATATTTGTCTCATACTCTTTCATGATCTGAAAATATTCAATTTTATGGTTTATATTTTCCCTTCCCTATGTTTGGGTCAGACCTTCGTAGGAGTGACATTCATCCAATTCTTAGACAATCTTGATTGAAAATATCTTCTCCATATTCAAGTACCTCTTTCCATATAGAAAACTCTATACTTTGGAAAAACTTAATCCCCATAGACTTTCAATGGATTATTAGCTGTCGAAAAGTAAATTTCTGAGAGTTATTTTTCCTGACTATGCATCATGTTCCTTTAGGCGGCCTTGCATAAACAGTCTCCATAATAGACTTGTCAGCCAAAAGATACTATTATTTGACTTTGCAACCAATTCTCTGAGGCGATCATGCATAATTCAACCCCCTAACGGGTTTGTTAAATAATAGTAACTTCATTCTTGGGAACTACTTCTTCTAATGTCGTTTAGCTATTTTCCATATCATTACTTAGAGTGAAATTTTCTTAAGTCATAGTTTACAAATTTTCCCTCATACTTGAGTGTGGTAATATGTTTTCAGATAAATTGTCAAGGAATTGTGTCAATTTTAATCCATTTCGGTCAAAGCTATTTCGACCATAAACATTCGACTTTTTATGTCTAACGTGCATGACTTTAAACTACCCACCAAATACAAAGGAACTCTGAATAAAAGTGAAGTTCCAACTCACTAAACATACATTTTGTATGATTTAGGTAATATTGTGCAATTAAAAGATTCAAAGTTTGTAGGGTTACTTATATTAATCGTAGAAAAAATCAAACTATGCTTACTAGGACCATTGTCTTATGTAAAAATCTAAAGCAGGTAGAAAAGGAAAATGCGTCCACAAATGATTGAAGATGAAAAACTTTTTCATTTGGTGTACAAGATTTTAGAAGGACGTCCACAGATTGGAGTCTCTTATCTTTTACTGGGAATTACAGAAGGCTCTCAACATAAGTCTTCACTTGATGAACAACATCTCGAGCTTCATCAGAAGCTACATGAAGCTCATGCTCCCGACCAACTTCACTATTTTCAGACTAATGGTGTGTTTTCTTGTCATCTACGATGGCCTTCATACCATTCGTTTGAGCATCCTCCAATGAATTATTGAGTTGGTAAAGTTCCCCAGTAATAGCGTATAACTATTGCTGAAGGTGCATTTGTCGGATGACATTTTCTTTGATCTTATGCTTCAGCTCTTTCATCGTGGTAGCATAGTCAGCCTCAGCTTTGGATACCACAGCCACAAATTAACTAATATTGGCTGACAGTTTCACCCTGGTTAGATCTTTGCGACACTTTTGCTCCTGCTGCCTCTTGAAAATGAAATGTTTCACCGCGGCATGGATCTTTTCATATCAAAAACCTCCATGTTCCAATATTACAAATATGTATGATAGTTGGGGAATCAATGATGGAAGCTCTTCTAGAGGCACTTCAGATATGAATTACCATATGTTCTACCATTCCTTGATTCGTGAAAATTGGAATGCCTTTTGAACTTCCGGGTCCAACTCATCGTCACTATCACAGGGGGATGTATAATCTGTGATTAATGCACTTAGGGAAGTGTCGAGTTCTGCTCCTTCCCCCCTGACCTGAGCTTCTTCACATTCAATTCCCATTGGGGTGGAGGACGAAGTCTCACCTCCAGATCAATCCACTCCAATTGATGGCCCTGCATAATTAATTGAATGCTTCGGTTAGTTTCAAAGGATAAAAAAATTTAATTGGTTGTATTGAAAATTAAGTACAATAGAAAATATTGTTATTCCTTACCCAACGGTAGATAGGAAACCTAAGATGGATCCTCCTCATCATTCTTAGTTTCGACAAAATTTTCAGGATAAGTTTGAGGATGCTCTACTGGGTTCAGCTCCACTTGTGCTAATGTCTCTACAATGGTAGTGTTTTCTGTACCCCTTTATGGCATGGGTAGTTCAGTATCTTGCTCAGACAGTACTACACATTTTAACCAATCATGATTAGATATGTAATAAGAAGTTATTTTTAATAGGAAGAAGGGTAACACTCACATCCATAATCTTCTAACTTACATGGTAATTTAACATGATTTATAAAATCATCGAAATATGCGCCAAGTTCCATCATTTCAACTAATGTAATATCAGAATAATGGTTATTCTCACCAGTGGGAGAATTTGATGTGTCTTCTTGGTGACCTTTATGATGCAGTCCCTGACCCTGGACATCATCTTCAGATAAAATCGCGGCATCAGTTGCGATAGCCGCCAATAGCTCTAATGCAGGGGTTGAAACTGAAGTATCACAGAATGGAAGTCAGTATATGTTTCATTAAATATTTTATGAAGCATTGTTAACTTACCAGAATAAAGTTCTTCTCTTCTTGCAACAACAATAGGAGGGATACTGGGAAGAGATGCTGGCTCTATTCCAGGAGCAGCCAAGTCAGCCTGAATTTGCAATTGTTCCACATCACCCTCTGTGGTCCTCAGCGGAGGATCAGTCCTCTCCCTCATAGGGGAGATTGAATAAGCCCCTTCAATCCCAATAAAAATTAGAAATCTTTTTCATGATTTAAAATTCATGATTATTTGAAGGACTTACCACTACTGATGAAGCGTTTAGTCGTGTACTTCTTCCTCTGATGCCTTTTCTTCTTTGCCTTTTTGGGTGTGTTAGCTATCTCCATTATAGGTACCTGAATGGGATAATTGAAATCCATGTCCAACTACACATCCATGGCCTATTGG
Organism: Viscum album; assembly: GCA_963277665.1. Classification (NCBI taxonomy): domain Eukaryota; kingdom Viridiplantae; phylum Streptophyta; class Magnoliopsida; order Santalales; family Viscaceae; genus Viscum; species Viscum album. The sequence continues at coordinate 958,667,114 of OY728145.1, forward strand.
AATGGACATATCTCTCCTGATTCGTGAGGAGATTCAGTAGATGCCCCGATGGCAGTACCAACAGCGCTATATTGTGGTGAAGGAACCTCATTAGTTCCATTCATTACAAGCTGCAAGAGGAAGAAAATAACTTCCTTGAGTAACAAAGATTTGACTGAAATCAAGTATCAATGAAAATAAGGAACGAAAACTTACATCTTCAGGGGCCACGTAATCGTGCCACTACTCCTTAGTCCCCTCAGCGACACAATGATCTATCATTTCCTTCACCTGCTTGGTGACATGAATTGAATAATCGGTGGCATATATGAGCATTTCCAGCTCTCTGATATATGCTCGCACATCATTGGGGCTATCTTCGAAATTAATATCGGTAGAATCCAGAAGAGTCCCTATTCTAGGGATATGTAGCCCCTCGCATAAATCCAGCATGGAAGTTTCAATACCACATTATAAACTCTGACATGTCTGGACAACCTCTTGTCGTAGATATTCAGTTCATGTACCAGAAGGCTGCGAGGAAGGTCCTACAATCTTCGACTTCAATTTCTTCCCAGCTCCTGCACCTATTGATAGAAAATAGTAAAATAAGACTTATTACTTTATAAAGTGATGATGATTAAATTACCACAATGAAGTAACCTACCAGGAGTTGATGGAGTAGGTCTATTGATTCTGACCAGAGGATTATATCGGGAACGAGGTTGCTTTTCCACTTGTTGTGCCTCATCATCCCCACCATGGGAATCTAGTGAATCAGTCATAGAGGAGCAATCAGTGAATCATCTTCAGGTGGGGAAGCATCACCTTCATAAGGAAGGGTTTCTTTCTCTACAGTCATATTAATTTTCCCCACCTGATAAACTGGGTGATTTAGAACCACTTTAGGGAATGATGTTATCCAGTGCTCGGCATACCATGTAGTCAGGTTATGTGTCGCCCTTTCAATTGGTAGATCAAACACTGCCCCAGTCTTCACCCTAGATGTCCGCAACTACATTTTCTGAGGAACCATCAGATGTTTCTCTAACATGATACTTACAGGGGAGATATAGCAATCTATTCCAAACACTTAAATTGGTGTGCAAATCTATATAGATCATAGGCCTCACATATAATCTTTCCGTCAATCCTGGAGACCAGCACACCATATCTGCAGGCCAGCATGTATGCCCTCAAATCCAAGTGAGTTTTTCCATCATCAACAAACCACCATGTTGGTGGATTTACATAGGGAAGGAAGTTGAATTCCTTAAACATGATCATCCTCACTTTCATGTCATAGGTATTAAGATCTATTGGAGAAATTCCAAAGAATTCTTTCCCTGATGGCCTGAAAGAACTTCTAAGAATTTTTACTCCATTCTGTAAATTTTAAGTCTTGAAGTGAGTGGCGATCCATTCCCATAAAACATGGAATGGTCCCAATATTCTAAAAGGAGTTTTACTTATAAATACATGAAGTAAAATCCTTTGAATCTTTGCTAAAATGGGGGTAGACAACCCAAGCATATTTCCCTCAACCAATATCGCCGCAATAACGAAGGTCCCTGGCCGGACTCCTCCCTTCGAGTCCCTGACTGGCAAAAGATAAATGCTAAGCCACAAAGCCAAGAATCCTGCCAGAAGAGTCCTATATGGGATCCTTTGATTCAACTCATATCCCATTTTCTCAAACTCTCATACTTCTATAGTTGGCCAGAATGTTCCAGGAGCACCCATATTCTCGGTTTTTGGGTAGGTAGTAGGACAGGTGGGACTTGTTTCCTTGAATTTCATTTTCATGGATCTTTTCTCCTTCATATCCTTCTCCTTTAGATCCTTCTCTTTCTTCTCAATAAGAAATATATTCATTCACTCCTCCGGATGAATTTCATATCTAGAATGAGTTAAGAAGGTCTCTGAACTCTTGATCCTATGGAAGATTTTAAATAATTCCTGAGCCAAAGCAAGAGTATTCTCTGAATCATTCCAAGTCACCTTGGGATGAATGAATTCATCAAACATGTCGCCCAAAATTGGGGCCCCTGAGATCCTGTGAACATCCCACAGACTGATGCCTACTTCTCCATGAGTCAGATGGAAATAATTGTTTTCTGGGTTTTAATGGTTGAGTATCTTCAGAACGAAGCTATATTTTCTATAAACATATGTTTTCCCAAACCAGACAGCTTCATATATCACAACTCTATTCAGATCTTCGACAAACTCTGCATAGGTTTGTCACACCCAGTATGCCCACATCCATGTTGGCTTCACACCTCCCCCAGGATGGAAGTCCCAACTTTTCTTCCAGCCTTTGGATTGATCCATCTGAGCAATTCAGAAGATTGAAGGATGAAAATTTGGTTGCAGCTCAGGCTTATGAGGTTTCATATCTGGCGTACAAGGTCTATGATGCATCATGTGGGCCTTCTCCACTGTTCCAGCATTTATAAATCCTCCTCCACTTGAGATGTTTGCTGAAGAATAGTTGGTGTAATTATGAAACCAAGAAAATGGGAGATAGTTCTTTGCATATGGAATATTGACTTCTCACAGATGACAATAACCGTACAAAGGCATATAACTGTTTTGTGGGAAATCAAAGTGATATTTATTCAGATACTTGGCCAAATCCGGAAGAGTGATATCACAGACAGTATAATGATCATGTCCAGTGATGTTCATCATATAATCAAGACGTTTACTTTCCAGTACATTGGCCATTCCGATTCTCTTGGGAGCCATTGAATCTGCACAAAAGTTGAATAAATTAACTCTTAAATGGGTTTATTTTTCATAATATTTGTGAAGGAATTTGGAAAAAAATGGAAAAGGAATTATGTTTTGAAAGTATAATCTTGGCGCGCAAGTGTGGATGTGTCGCGCAAGTGTTAATATTCCACGAAAGTATTTTGTGCACAGGTATCACCGTGCAAGTCCAAATACCTTGGAATCAGCGTGACGGAGAAGAAAAGCGGGAAAAAGAGAAACTTACACTGTGAAGGTGACCTACGCGACGAGTGCTCGAAAATCCGGAAGTTGGTGCTATGCGTGAAAAAATTTCACATATTTATAGGCCAGGATTCCCACTTGCACGCCTAAAATTCAACGCGCTACAGACCTGCATAACTCACACCTCTGCATTGAGTGTTGCATGCTGAACACTTGCGCGCCTCTTTCCATTCGGTTTTCTTCTTTTCCTCAGAGTCACATCCTTATTATTTCGGATCCAACTCTGAGGGGGGACTTTTGTTGATTCTCATTTTCATCACATTGTCTAAAATAATGAAAAGGAAAAATGCCTTAGCACAAATTGATTCATCCTTTGAAAAAACATGAAAAATCGACAAAGGCATGAACAGGGAGCCAAATACCCTTGGGTCGCGCAAGTTCACTCATGGTCGCACAGGTATACTTGTGCACCGCTTAATGGTCACGCAAGTGACTTGAAAGCCCTCTTTAAAGACCTCATGGGGTCTTATCCATCCTATAAATACCCCTATGGGCCCCCCCATTACGGGGACGAAAAATTCTAGAACCTCCAAATTGAGGTCCCGACACCCTAGTCTCTTCTCAAAGCTTCCAAACACTTAAATGGTAATTTATTTCCAAGAAAAGAAGATGTAAATAGGGTAAGGAAGGCCTAAGTGTTGAAACTCATCAACACTTGCATGACTGAGTGGCCAGCCCTTAAGTGAACTAGCAACACTTGCGCGCCACCCTACTCCTTCACCAGAACTTGCACACCATATTCTAGAAAGCCTCTAGGGAAAATACAGAGGGTTTGAGCCAAGTCTCGTCCAATTATTAACCTAAGGGATGAAAATCGCATAAGTAACCATGTGCCGTACTGATATACCTGCGCGCCCAGGACTTGCACGCCCATGCAGTACTTGCGCGCTTTCCCGGACTTGCACGCCCCTATCTTTTTGGGTGCCTCTCCTGCCTATTTCACTTCTCTTACACCTATCCACTTCACCTCTTCAGGATTAAGCCTTCATAACTCTCTCCAATGCAATTTATGGCATGGTTTCCTTGTTGTATTCCTTATCTGAAAGGAATTCTATGGAACATCTCTCAAAACATGGTGATTTACACATTTGTTACATCACTAAATTTAGAGAGTTCATTCATTCAAACCACATCCTTTAAAGTTGAGAAAATCTTTATCTTGGACCTCTTTTTCAGAAGTATGCCCCAGTCCAAATTCTAATTAATATTGGGCATCCTCCTTAGGAGTAAGCCCCAAGTCCTCATTAATTTGGGCATATTCCTCAGGAGTAAGATCCAAGTCCCCTAATCTAGGAATCCTCATTCAGAGTAAGCCCCAAGTCCCCAAATTTGGGCATCCTCCTTAGGAGTAATCCCCAGTCTTAAAGTTTCAAAATTTGGGCATCCTCCTCAGGATTATGCCCCAACCTTAATTCCCTTAACCTAGGTTTCCTTTTCAGGAGTAAGCCCCAGTCTCAAATATGGGCATCCTTTTTAGAATTAAGCCCCATGTTCGTTAACTTGGGTTTCCTTTTCAGGAGTAAGCCCCCGTTGTAATTCCTCTTAACCAGTCTTAATTTACTTTTGATCTGGGCTTCCACTTCAGGAGTAAAACCCAATCATAAGTCCCCTCATAATTTGGTCATCTTCCTTAAGAGTAAGCCCCAAGATTAGAATATCCAAATCTCTATAAATTACATATACCTTTATATACCCTGTTCTAGGATTTCAGCCCTGAAGAAAATTGTAAAGACCCATAAAATTCAAGGGAAATTTTTTCTTAATTTTATTTGGAAATTTACAGGAACGCAGTTTCAGACGGCACGTGATTCAGATACCTGGTGTGCCAGGAATTTATATCTGAAATTTATCTCGGGTACGTTCAGTGAACGAACGAGCAAGAATTCCTATCTTTTGAACCGGTGCTCGGAATCGAATTCTGAGAGCAGCGATGGAACCGCAGTGCCGGTAATTTCTTAGGAACGCCTATCCTGGAGTTGCGTTTTCTCGTTATGAGTCGTTTAAATTTTTGGATTAAGTTTTAGTGAAATAAAATTTTCGTTAAGAATTTTATTTCCCTTTCCATGATTTAGAACCTGAGTGTAGGAGTTAGGTGCGATCCACTGTTTGTTAGTTTTTCTTTAGTGGATTATAGGTGAGGTGGGTCCCACATGAGCCCCCACCATTCCAAATCCCTTGACTCCCTAACTCCTCTTAACCCCCCCACTTAAGTTGTGTAACTCTTATATCTTTTTAACTTCCCATTAATTGGGTGAATTTACCTCTCCACTCTTTAAGAATGCCAACACCCAATTCAATTATTTAATTTAAGTTTTGAATTTTTGAATTGTTGCTTAAGTTAATAAAATAAGGGTGAGCCTTATATTATTTTGGTCGGATGTTATGTGTGGAAAATTTAGGAGAGAGTTCTTCATCTTCGACGAAGAACACCAAGACTTCGACGAAGAACACCAAGACTTCGACGAAGAACGTCGTCACCGTAAGAAGAGATCGATGTGCCGTCTCTTCTCCTCTTCGCAGCCGGTGTGTTTCCAAAGATCGACGATTCACCCTCTTTCGATCTTCTTCCCGTGTCAACAAAAAGGAGACGCCACTTCCTCCTCGGGCGTTGTTCGTCAACTTACAGAGCTTCACCTCGCGACGTTGTTTTCCGTGGAGAACCCCCGTTCCAGCTACACTCAAGGTAGGGGTTTAAATTATTTAATTATTTTGCGTTCGTGATTTCTAGTTTTTTATTCTTCATGGATATACGACTAAATGCCATCGATTAACGAGAGGGGGCCGGACCACACAAACACGGCTGACCCTCCTCCCTTATCCGTGCGTTGTTTCTTTGTGGTTTGAAACGAGAATGGTGGGGTTCCGTCGCACCGCGTGTGATCGTGCGACAAGGAATGTGCGGCGCCGTCGTGCCGCGCCATCGAAACGAACAAGGACACGACGCCGTCGCGCCGTGCCGTGAAGTTGAACCAAGTCGCGGTGCCGTCGCGCCGAGTCGGAGAAAACCAAAGACACCGCGGCCGGAGCGGGGTCGCGGCGGAGGGGCGCGGCGCCATCGCGGCGTGCCGAATGAACCAAAACCATCGCCGGTTCCGAGCCGCGGCGGAGCAGAGTGACCGTCGTCCGGTTCTGGGCTGCCGGTGCCGTAGCAGGGAGGGGACAGGCCGTCGCCGGTCCCGTGGAGGCAGAAACCGGCCGACCGGGGCGGTCCGGCCGGACAGGTGTGAAACCGGGGTTTCAAACCCCCGGTCGGACAGCACAAAATGGCCCCCATTTAATGGGGGCCGCGGTTACACCAGGGGCAGGCACCCCCCCCCCCCTTGCCATACGGCTCGGCAGGTTGGCCGAGCGCCTGGCAAGCGCACTGGGCGCGCAGTGCCCAGCCCGAGCCAGGCCGCACCCAAGCGGGCCGAACCCGGACCCGGTTCGGGTCGACCCCGGGGGTATCGGGCCGAGTCGGACCGAGCCCGAACCCCTTAATACAGAACCTTTTCCGGTCGGGCTCCCATAACATGTGCTATGGGTCTCCGATCGATGCACCGTCAGCTGCGATGCGATCCTTGGATCGAGACGGTCGTTTCGGTATATCACACTCAAGGTTTCAGAATACTTTGTGTTCTTCCGGGTTGGTTCGTACACGGATCCAACCGGGCCCTCGGAGCGGAAACACTCATATCTTAAGCTCCAGACGTCCGATTGACGTTCCGTTGACTTTATTGGTTTCCTCTAAGTGAGACGCATCTTTTGGCTTACTTCGCCCGAGGTTTGGATGCATGTGGAGTACGGTCAGGTTAGTTTTGCCTTAAAACCCAACCGGGCCCTTGGAACGAAATAGCCAATAACTCTCAGACCGGGCGTCCGATTGACGTGTCGTCTGCGACGTTGAGTTCTTGTTGACGATACAGAACTTTTGGATACATCAAATCTGAACTATGTTTCAGTTGATGAATCATCCTCTCGGTTCGTGGACCGGACCCTCCCGACCGATCTTGCTGTTTGCAGGAACCCTAGAGCTGGCTGCGACTAGTACTACTACGACGACTGTACAAAGATCCTCAGTGGATTCGACGGCGACGACTACAGCACTCAGCGATCCTATGTGGATCAGTGCTACTGATCTTGTGTGGGTTCGATCCTGTGTGGGTCAGCGCTCAGCGGTTCTGTGTGAGCCAACGCCTACAGATCCTATGTGGGTCCGATCCTGTGTGGGTCTTTCGGGGGTTAGTTACCTATCGATCCTTTATGGGTCAGATCCTTTGTGGGTCATTGTGGGGGTTAGTACCTATCGATCCATTGTGGGTCCGACGACTTAGATAAATCTATGGCAATATCTGATCATCTCTATCGTCATACAAAGTAGTTTACCTGTGTGAGTTGAATCCTGTTTTTCTTTCCTATGTGGTTTGTATTGTGCTATCCTGTATGGATTTACGTTTTTCATTCCTCTGTGGACTGTATTGTACTTGGGTTCGGATGTTGGAGCCGAATGAGAATTGATGACTTAGGTATATGTATGGGCATATACCTAAGTAGAGTCGGATGTTACTTTGTGATTGTATCTTTCCTTTGTGGATTATCCTTTGGAGATTCTGGGAGACCATCGAGGGTCTCGGGGTCCCTACTCAGAAGCTTATACTCACCCCTGCACGGGCTATGCCCGCACTACGTTGTGTTGGTTGCAGACGATAGACAGCGCTGATCGTGGTTGAGGATTGCGGAGTAGGACGGTACCTGGAGGTGGACCGCTGGGCGGGACGTACTCGTAGCGGTCAGCTGGACCTGAGGAGCAGAGGAGGCCATCTGTTCTCACCCCTCAGGTGGGATTCCCAGGGGACATGTCGTTGTTGCGGCTTTAATTTTTAGTTGCTGTTTTCCCTTTCCAGTTGTACTTTACTTTCAGTTTGGGTTTGTATACTGGCGCACTTACATTCCGCACTTACAGTTGTACTCTGTTTTTACTTAGTGTTTACTTCTACTACTTTCTTTCTCTATGGTGTTTTTCAACATTACAAATGAAATGCCTTCCCTTTTTACCAGGATTTACGCCTTTGTGCTAGTCGCCAACCCCTGGCCTGTGGAAGGCAGGTTTGGGGTAGTCACGGCACGGGCCCCGAGGATGTGTCGTGAAAAATTAGTGTCAAAGGAGTTCGGTTCTATGCAGACTCTGATCTTTTTCTATGTGAATCAATAGTTTTAAGCGTATTGGGTGTGGTTACCAGTCCAGGGTGTCCAGTGTTGGTGCGGCGGCCGACGTATCCATACACCAGGACCCTGACTTCTGATTTCCGACTTAATGCACGAAAACATTAATTGCATTTGTGTTTCATTTTCCTTTGTGATTACTTTGTATCAGCTCACCAGGTATACTGTTCTGACAATGGCGCACCTATTTTATTTTCAGGATGTCCCCACAATGGCAGCCATCTAGGGTTCCGAGAGTTCAGCGTGACGACAGCCCACCGAGCGACGAGGCCTCGGTGCAGGGCCCTTTGCCCGCAGTGGAACCAGCGGTAGCTCTACCCACTGAGCCACCGATGCTTCCAGCCCCAGCCGCTGACGATGCACGTCACCTTAGTGCACTCCATAAGTTCCAGTGCCAGTGACCGCCCAGGTTCCGCGGGGAGACGGACCCCCAGGGAGCCGAGGACTGGCTGCAGGCAGTGGTACGAGTTTTTCGGTTAGTGAGGACACCAGCAGACCACATGGTGATCCCCGCAGTGATCCTACTGCACGCAGCAACAGGCAGATGGTGGAGCTTGATGCTCCAGGTGCACGATGAGGCATGTCTTCTCTAGATAGACTTTGAGAGATTCTTCCACTCAGAGTTCGTCCTAGCCACCCTCCATGCGGTGCGCATCCCGGAGCTTCTTCAGCTGCGGCAGGGTAGTATGACGGTCGCCCAGTACACTGCGAGATTTACCGATCTCTCACGCTACTCGACATACATGGTACGGGACCCATTCTTCCGGGCCCAGACGTTTGAGCAGGGATTGAGACATGAGATCAGGTAATCACTGATATCCCTCAGCATTCCGACTCAGACAGGAGTACTGGAGCGAGCCCTTTTGATCGAGAGCTTTCTTGCTGAGTCTACGCCAGCGCCGAGACCCACCGCATGGTGGAACATAGCAGAGTCTTCTGTAGCAGGAAGTCGACAGATGACTAATGGGTCCAGGAAGACCAGACCCTCAGGCATACGACCTTAGGACACTGGCTCAGCAGTGCAAGGCACACAGCACTGAGCCAGTCTTTCGAAAGGTAGGCAGTGCTACTCAGGCGGCGGGCAGAGCCACATGGCTCGTGACTGCCCGACCCACCGTGCCGAGGAGCAGAAGATGGTTGACGGACCACCGAGGCAGAGGAAGAGGGTTAACCGTGGTGGTCCGCAGGGAGCTGGCAGACAAGGCAGAGGATCTGGCCGAGCAGCGGGTGGTGGGCGACGCTTTGAGGCTCTACCACCACCACCACCACCAGGAGGTCCACCCCGACCATAGGGAGCTGGCGGGAAGAGACAGGCGCAGCTACAGGTAGCAGAGGCCTACGACCACGGTGCACCCGAGATGATTCGAGGTACTATATGTGTCTATTCCACCCTTGCTGTAGTACTTATAGACACATGAGCGAGTCATTCTTTCATAGTCTTTCCCCTTGTTCGGAGCTCGGAGATTCCGACAATGACGTTGGCTCGATCCTTATGGATAGAGGCTCCTACGGGAGCAGACTCGATGATTACACACTGGTGTCATAAGTGTGAGATTACTCTAGGAGGAGAGAGCTTTGGCTGTGATCTTCTTGTAGCAGTTTCGAAGCCTTACGACTTTATCTTGGGCATGTATTAGTTTTCTACATTTGATGAACAGATTGATTGTATTAGGCGCAAGGTGCGATGTGAACGCACTGACGGGAGCAGGTTCACCTTCACTGGAGAGAAGGGAGCCTTCGTAGCACAGGATGGACTTCCGCATAGGAGAGGAAAACCCATCACTCATCAGTTGGCTAACCTCATCCTAGGAGAAGTTGACTTGCAGAGTCCTGGTTTTCCTGCAGTGGTGGATCAGTATGCGGACATTTTTCCTGACGACATTCCAGGGCTACCTCCACGCAGAAAGGTAGACTTTTATATTGACCTATACCTCGGGATAGCCCTGATATCGACTCCATCATAACGGATGGCCCCTGCCGAGCTTCGAGAGCTGCGGTACAGTTGTAGGACTTGCAGGGCAAGGGGTTCATCCGACCCAGTGTTTAACCCTGGGCTTCCCCGATTTTGTTCACCAAGAAGGCGGACGGGATCTTGTGACTTTTTGTCGACTATCGTCACCTGAACCAGGTGACAGTGAAGAAACAAGTATCCGCTACCGAGGATTGATGACCTCTTCGATCAACTCAAGGGAGCACGGTGGTTCTCGAAGATAGACCTCAGGTCAGGCTATCATCAGATTAGAGGTCGGGACGAGGATGTGAAGAAGACAGCCTTCAGGTGTCGTTATGGCCACTATGAGTTCTAAGTTATGCCATTTGGCGTAGCCAATGATCCAGCAGTGTTCATGGCCCTCATGAAAAGTATCTTTCAGCCATACCGTGATTGATTTTTCGTGGTCTTCATCGACGACTTTTTGATATACTCGACAACTGATGAGGAGCATGCCTACCACTTGCGGGCTGTACTAGACACACTCTGAGAGCACCAGTTTTATGGTGATCTCTCAAAGGGCCAGTTCTGGATACGTGAGGTCCACTTCTTGGGACACGTCATCTCTGAGGCGGGAGTTGCGGTGGATCCTGTGAAGATCGAGGCTGTGCTAGCTTGGGAGCCACCCAGGAGCGTGACGGAGGTGCGGAGATTCTTGGGACTAGCTGGATACTACCAGAGATTTGTGCCAGACTTCTCCAGAGTTGCGGCACCACTCTCAGCATTGATGAAGAAGGGAAAACTCTTTGTATGGTCAGACAGATGTCAGCAGATCTTCTAGGAGCTGAGACAGAGATTGGCCAGCGCACCTATCTTGAGGTTGCTCGAGGAAGGAGTTGGGTACATAGTCTACTGGGATGCATAAGGGACCAGACATGGATGTGTCCTGATGCAAGAGTGAGCCGTGATCGCCTATGGATCACGTTAGTTGAGGCCGCATGAGCAGAACTACGCTACCCATGACCTGAAGTTAGCAGCAGTGGTCTTCGATCTGAAGACATGGCGACACTCACTGATGGGAGAGTGCTTTACAATCTTTTCTGACCATCAGAGTCTCAGATAAATCTTCTCTTAGAAGGACCTGAATCTGAGATAGCGGCGATGGCTCGAGTTCCTCCAGGACTATGACTTTGAGATAATCTATACTCCTAGGAAGGCGAACGTGGTAGTCGATGCTCTCAGTAGGAGGACAAGCATTCAGCTACTTGATGAGGCGATAGAGAATCTATCCTCTTTGCTGATATACTTCGTGGATAGAGATGGAGCATCCTTCCTTCAGTCTCTCACATTCACTCCTCCACTACTACAGCAGGTCAGAGAGGCACAGTGTGGGGATGCTGACTATGAGACACGGCATGCACAGATATCCTCAGGACAGGCACCTGATGGTTTCTCCATTGGAGTAGAGCATGACATCCTTTTCAAAGGATGTACCTTGGTACCAGTTTCTTTACAGGAGGAGGTTCTGAGAGAGTTTCACACTTCTCCATTGGTAGTACATCCTGGAGTGGCGAAGATGTACCAGGATCTCAGATGACAGCACTGGTGGTCGGGCATGAAGAAGGTTGTGGCAGAGTTCGTTTCTCGATGCCTCACCTGCTAGCAGGGTAAGGCTGCGCACCAGGTACCAGTAGGCTTCGTACAGCCTTTGGAGGTCCCGGAGTGGAAGTGGTACGGGATATCTATGGACTTCGTGACTGGACTTCCACGCACATCCAGAGGTCACGACTCCATTTGGGTGATTGTCGACCGAATCACCATGTCGGCTCACTTCTTACCCATCAGAGAGCAGGGCCCAGTAGAGAGCTTGGGACGTCTCTACATTCATGAGATTGTACGGCTTCACGGTGTGCCATCATCTATCGTCTCCGATCGAGATGCTCGCTTTACTTCCCGGCTTTGGAAGGGATTGCAGGAGGAGTTTGGGACGCAGCTACATCTGAGCACAGCCTTTCACCCTAAGACGGATGGTCAGACAAAGAGGACCGTTCAAACTCTCAAGGACATGCTCCGCGCATGTATCCTCGACTTCGGTCACAGCTGGGAGGACCACCTACCCTTGGTGGAGTTTGCGTACAACAACAATTACCACTCCACCATCGGGATGGAACCATATGAGGCGTTGTACAACCGACCTTGAAGATCTCGTTTGTGCTGGATAGACCCTGGGGAGTCAGCACTTGTGGGACCAGAGATGGTTTAGGCCACGACAGAGAAGGTCCAGGTCATCGAGAAGCAGATGAGGACAGCTCAGAGCCTGCAGAAGTCTTATACTGACAGGAGGCGGAGGCCACTAGAGTTCGAGGATGGCGACCACGTCTTCTTGCATGTCTCACATCGACATGGATTATAGAGATTTGGCCGAGGCGGCAAGTTGTCTCCACGTTTCATCGGACCATTCCAGGTCCTTAGCAGGATTGGCGAGGTGGCTTATTGCCTGGCTCTACCACCTCTGTTGCACCGGGTGCACGACGTCTTCCACGTATCTCAGCTGAGGAGATACATGCACGACCCGACGAATATCATTGACCATGGGGAGATTTACGTTGATGATGGGGAGATCGAGGATCGACAGGAGAGGTTCCTACATGGACAGTCGATTCCTCTAATGAGCATCAGATGGCAGCATGGGAACCTCCAGGAAATCACTTGGGAGTGGGAGGCTCAGATGCGTGCTCAGTACCCACATTTGTTTCCCTAGTTTTCGATGTATCTTTATGGGGATGTAAAGCCCTGTGGTGGGAGTAATGTAAAGACCCGTAAAATTCAAGGGAAATTTTTTCTTAGTTTTATTTGGAATTTTACAAAAACACAGTTTCATACGGCACTTGATTCGGAGGCCCGGTGTGCCCGGAATTTCTATCCGAAGTTCAGCTCGGGTACGTTCAGTGAACGAACAAGCGGGAATTCCTATCTTTTGAATCGATGCTCAGAATCGAATTCTGAGGGCACCGATGGAACCACAATGCTGATAATTGCTTTGGAACGCCTATCCTGGAGTTGCATTTTCTCGTTATGAGTTGTTTAAATTTGTGGATTAAGTGTTAGTGAAATAAAACTTTCGTTTTGAATTTTATTTCCCTTTCCATGAGTTAGAACCTAAGTGTAGGAGTTAGGGTGGGACCCACTGTTTGTTAGTTTTTCTTCAGTGGAGTAAAGGTGAGGTGGGGCCCACATGAGCCCCCACCATATCAAATCACTTAACTCCCTAACTCGTCTTAACCCCCCACTTAAGTTGTGTAACTCCTATAACTTTTTAACTTCCCATTAATTGGGTGACTTTACCTCTCCTCTCTTTAATTATGCCAACACCCAATTCAATTATATAATCTAAGTTTTGAAATTTTGAATTGTGGCTTAATTTAATAAAATAAGGGTGAGCCTTATTTTATTTTGGTTGGATGTTGTGTGTGGGAAATTGAGGAGAGAGCTCTTCATCTTCGATGAAGAACACCAAGACTTCGACGAAGAACACAAAGAATTCGATGAAGAACGTCGTCGCCGTAAGAAGAGATCGAGGTGTCGTCTCTTCTCCTCTTCGTATCCAGTGTGTTTCCGAAGATCGGCGACACACCCTCTTTCGATCTTCTTCCTATGTCAACAAAAAAGAGACGCCACTTCCTCCTCGGGCGTTCTCCATCAACTTACGGAGCTTCACCTTGCGACGTCGTTTTCTGCGGTGAACCCCCATTATAGCTACGCTCAAGGCAGGGGTTTAAATTATTTAATTATTTTATGTTCATGATTTCTAGTTTGTCGTTTTTCATGGATATACGACTTAATGATATCGATTAACGAGATGGGGTCGTATAGCACAAACACGGCTGACCATCCTCCCTTATCCGTGTATTGTTTATTTGTCGTTTGAAATGAGTATGGCATAGTGCCATCTCACCGCGTGTGATCGTGCGATAAGGAATGTGCGGCGTCGTCGCACCGTGCCATGGAAACGAACAAGGACACGATACCGTCGCGCTGCGACGTGAAGTTTCACCAATTCGCGGCGCCGTCGCGCCGCGTCGGAGAAAACCAAAGACACCGCGGCCGGAGCGGGGCAGCGGCAGAGGGGTGCAGTGCCATCATGCCCTGCCGGAAAAACCAAAACTGTGGCCGGTTCTGGGCCACGGCGGAGCAGAGTGACCGATGGCCGGTTCCGGGCCGCCGGTGTCGGAGCAGGGAGGGGACCGGCCGTCGCCGGTCCCGTGGAGGCAGAAACCAGCCGGTCGGGGCGGGCCGGCCAGACAGGTGTGCAGCCGGGGGTTCAAACCCCCATCCGGCCAGAACAAAACGGCCCCCATTTAATGGGGGGCCGTGGTTACAGCAGGCGGGTAGGAGCCCCCCCCCCATTGCCCAACGGCTCGGCCGATTGGCCGAGTGCATGGGCAGCGCGCAGGGCGCGCTGTGCCCAGGTCAGGCTGGTCCGCCTGGCCGCGCCGCGCCAGGCCGCGCCCAAGCGGGCCAGAACCGGACCCGGTTCGGGTCGACCCCGGGGGTATCGGGCCGGGTCGGACCGGGCCCGAACCCCTTAATACCGAACCTTTTCCAGTCGGACGCCCATAACTGGTGCTACGGGTCTCCGATCGATGAACCGTCTGTTGCGATGCGATCCGTGGATCGAGACGGTCGTTTCAGTATATTGCACTCAAGGTTTCAGAATACATTGAGTTCGGCCAGGTTGGTTCGTACACGAAACCAACCGAGCCCTCAGAGCGGAAACACTCATATCTTATGCTCTGGACGTCCGATTGATGTGCCATCGACTTTATTGGTTTCCTCAAAGTGAGACGGAACTTTTGGCTTACTCCGACCGAGGTTTGGATGCAGGCGGAGTACGGTCAGGTTGGTTTTGCCTTAAAAACCAACCGGGCCCCTGGAACGAAAAAGCCAATAACTCTCAGACCGGGCGTCCGATTGACGTGCCGTCTGCGTCGTAGATTTCCTGTTGACGATACGAATCTTTTGGATACATCAACTCTGAACTATGTGTCAGTTGATGTATCAGCCTCTCGGCTAGTGGAGTGGACCCTCCAGAATGAGCTTGCTGTGCGCGGGAACCCTAGTGCTGGCTGCGACTACAACTACTACGACGACTATATAAAGATCCTCAGTGGATTCGACGGCGACGACTACAACACGCAGCGATCCTATGTGGATCAGTGCTATAGATCATGTGTGGGTCCGATCCGGTGTGGGTCAGCGCTTAGCGGATTTTTCTGAGCCAGCGCCTACAGATCCTGTGTGGGTCCGATCCTGTGTGGGTCTTGCAGGGGTTAGTTACCTATCGATATATTGTGGGTCAGATCCTTTGTGGGTCATTTCGGGGGTTAGTACCTATCGATCCTTTGTGGGTCCGACAGCTTAGATGGATCAGTGGAAATATCTGATCATCTCTATCGTCATACGTAGAAGTTTACCTGTGTGAGATGAATCCTGTTTTGCTTTTCTATGTGGATGGTGTTGTGCTATCCTATTTGGATTTATGTTTTTCTTTCCTGTGTGGACTGGGTTGTACTTGGGTTCGGATGTTGGAGCCGAATGAGAATTGATGACTTAGGTATATGTATGGAAATATACCTAAGTAGAGTCAGATGTTACTTCGTGATTGTATCTTTCCTTTGTGGATTATTCTTTGGAGATTCTGGGAGACCTTCAGGAGTCTTGGGGTCCCTACTGAGTAGCTTATAATCACCCCTGCACAGGATATGCCCGCACTACATCATGTTGGTTGCAGACGACGGACAGCGCTGATCGTGGTTGAGGTTTGCGGAGCAGGACGGTACCTAGAGGTGGACTGCTGGGCGGGACGTACTCGGAGCGGTCCGCAGGACCCGAGAATTAGAGGAGGCCATCTGTACTCACCCTTCAGGTGGGATTCCCTGTGGACAACTCGTTGTTGCGGCTTTACTTTTCAGTTGTTGTTTTCCCTTTCCAGTTGTACTTTACATTCAGTTTGGGTTTTTATACTGGCCCACTTACTTTCCGCACTTACAGTTGTACTCTGTTTTTACATAGTGTTTACTTCTACTGCTTGCTTGCTCTATGGTGTATGTTTACTTTACAAAGGAAATGCCTTCCCTTCTTACTAGGATTTACGGCTTGGTGCTAGTCTCCAGCCCCTGGCCTATAGAAGGCGTTCTTAGGGTAGTCACAGCATGGGCCCCGAGGACGGGTTGTGACATAAATGTTAATCTAATTTTATTTTTTGGGTAGTCATACATACATAAGTCCCACATCATTGCATCTTTCAAGGAAAAAATTTTCTGGTTTCACTAATACGTCTTGTTTCTCACACCGAGAATGACTCACGTGAGCATAGAGTGTGAATGTAATCGTGACATCTTTCTGGGAGCCATCAATCATTCATAAAAATCATAATCCATTACTGGAAATATGTGGCTTATGATTCCTTTTCGCAAACAAAAGATACGTACGTAGCCCATCCACGGGTACGATCCCAACTCTAAAATAATCCCTTTCCTTCTGAATGACAATATGCTTCAAGTTTCCCATTGAGTGGCTTTAAAAATAGTATGGTCATCATTATAAACAAGATACTTTTATGTATTGAAGGATACCATTAACTATGAATCTCTAGAAAATACAGATGATTCTATATCGATGAAGAACCTCGAATACATATAACAGAATCTCTAAATTTTTTACATATCAATCATTGATTGTCAGATCTCAAGGAAATGTCATTTTTTACTTGGGAATGTAATAAGGATTCACGAAAATAACATAAATCTATAAAGAAAGTCCTGGAATAGATAATAATTGTTGTACCCCACACTCTTTGATTTTCATGATCACAATCACTTTAATATGTGTTTAACATTGTGTTTAAGTGTTGTGGATGATAGGCACAAGGTTGCCAAGAAGTTGGCCCAAGAATGGACTTCAAGTGGACTGAAATTCAGTCCACCGGTCAGCCGGTGGCTTGACCACCGGCCAGCCGGTGGCACCCTGACTCAAGGCTGAGCCACTGCCTCCCCACCGGTCGACCGGTGGCTCTGCCACCGGTCGACCTGTGGCATCCAGCCCAAATAGTGCAATCTACTGTCTTTCCACCGGCCAGCCGGTGGCTCCTCACCGGTCGACCGGTGGAGCCTGGATCAAGACTCTTCTTCTCTACCAAGGCACCGGCCAGCCGGTGGAGATGTACCGGTCGACCGGTGGCCCCTGGACCAGACTTCTCCTCCACTGCCAAGGCACCGGCCAGCCGGTGGAGCTGTACCGGCCAGCCGGTAGCACTGGTCAAACTAGCCGTTGGCTTTGACCAGTCAACTCCAAAAGCCTCCCAACGGCTCCGAGGCCTTTTCCAACGGCTCCAAAGCCCTCCAACGGATACTTGAAGGTTCCTAGCCTATAAATAAAGGCCTAGGAAGCCCCGGAACTACAACTAAGCCACCGGACACATTTTTACATCTTTGGCGAAGCTCCGACGGATTGTTCCAAGTGAACCCCAAGTGCTCCAACAACTTCCACATCCAAGAGCACCTCCATAGAAGCTTGGAAGCGGCCCCCAAACATCATCAATCAATCAAAGGCGCCCAAGGCTTCTCCATTACGGGTTTTATTGTTTATCTCTTTTTGAGCTTTAAAATTGGGTTTGTGCCTACAAACCCCAACCCTTTCCTCATCTCCCTTTCTTTTGGGTTTCACACCACCACTAAGGTGTGAAGAGGTTTTCTCAAGCTTTTCCTTTAAAAGGCTTGTGTCTCGGTGAGCTAGCCTTCACCCGTTAAAAAGGCTAGTGGGTTCTTGCTAAACCATTAAAAGCAAGTGGGTTCTTGCTAAACCACAAAAGCAAGCTGTAATAGGTCCTAGTGCTACCTCAAAGCCTAGTGGGTTTCTTGCTAAAACCATTGAAAAGCAAGCGGTAGGAATCTCTCAACGGTTGAGTTGGGAGCGGAGACGTAGGCCGGGTTTTGGCCGAACTCCGTTATCAATTTTGTGTGTCTTGCCTCTTTATTTCCGCTGCACTTTGTTATTTGTTTTTAATTTGTTAATCATTTTTTTTTAAAAGGCAATTCACCCCCCCTCTTGCCATCATTCCCTCCTTGGGGTGTTTTTCCGACCCAACAATTGGTATCAGAGGGGTAATTTGAGTAATACCTTAAACGGTTTCAAATTTAAGATCCATTTTGATGGCATCAACCTCTTTCGCCCCCGAAGGCTTTTCATTGGGTCGGGCTCCATTTTTTGATGGGACCGACTATAATTTTTGGAAAACCCGCATGACCACATTTCTTAAAAGCATTGGTTATCCAATTTATAGAATTGTTATGCAAGGATTTTCCCTCTCCTCTCCCGATGAGTCTAAATGGACCCCCAATGACATTGCAAATTTCGAGCTTGATGGCAAAGCCATGAACGCTCTTCATTGTGGTCTTAACCGAAATGTTTTTGATTGTATTTCTTCTTGCACTTCTTCTCATGATATTTGGAAATTGTTAGAGCTAACCTATGAAGGTACTAGAAAGGCTCAAAAGCAAGAACCCGCTCCAAAGCAAGAACCCGCTCAAGAGCAACAACTCGACGAAAAGCTCACGCCCGTTTTCCCACCTCACAAGAAAAGGGCCAAGAAGAAGAAGAAGAAGGCATTAAAGAAAACTTGGAGTGATAGCTCCTCCTTCTCCTCCTTCTCCTCAAGCGATGAAGGTACAACATGCCTAATGGCAAAAAATGAGGTATCTTCCTCCTCTTCCTCCTCTTCCTCCTCTTTTTCTTCAAATTCAAATTCTTTTAATCATATGACTTATGAAGAACTCCAACATGCTAGAGACCAACTTGAAAATGGTTTTCATGAATTATCTTCCAAATTTGTTTCTTTGAAAAAGTCTTTCAAAAAACTCTCCTCCGAAAAAGATCAACTTCTCAAAGAGAAGGAGGAACTCTCCCTCAAAATCCAAAATGTTGATTCTTTAGAATCAACCATTAAAGACCTTAGAGAATCCCTAGCCAAATTCACCAATGGGGAACAAAATCTTTCAAAATTGCTTGGTTCCCAAAGAATTTCAAGAACCACCCAAGGGCTAGGATACACCAACCGAGCTTCCTCCTCCCATGCACCCACTGTTTTTGTAAGGGGGAGCTCCGATTTTAAATTCTGTAATTATTGTAAGAAACCCGGGCACATGATATATGAATGTAATTGTAAAAACGCCCGGTACGGTCAACCCAAATCCATTTTTTATAGTGATGAATTTTATAGGAGAAGACCCGCTATGAGACAAGTTTGGATTGAAAAATCCCTTCTTGCAAGTCTCACCGGGCCTAAAATCATTTCTTTTCAAAATTCCTCTCCCCGGTGATTCATTGTTTTTATTTAGGGGGAGTTATGTTCTTTTAAGCTTTTTTGTGTTTTCAAAATTTTTCATTTCAAACTCAACTCTTGGTTTCAATTTTTTTTGAATTCAAAATTTTCTATTAAATTTTCATTTCTAAATTTCCAACAGTTGGTATCGAACTTTCATTTTTTGATTCAAAACTCTCAAAAATTTCATTTGGTTTCAAATTTCAAATTTCAATTGATTTTTGATTCAAAACTTTCAATTCAAACTGTTATTCAAATTTTTCAATTCAATTTTTTCATTTCAAATTTTTCAACAATTAGTATCATTTTCAATTGTTTTAAAATCTCTAAATTCCCTCAATCAAGTTTAATGCCCCATACTATTTTGATAATCACAAAGGGGGAGAAATTTCTTGATTGATTGGGGGAGAATCCTTTTTATCACGCTTAGTATTTATTTTCAATTTATCATTTAGGCATGCATTTCATTTAAGTTTTTACATTGCTTGATAAGTGATTGTGATCATCAAAATAGGGGGAGATTGTTGTACCCCACACTCTTTGATTTTCATGATCACAATCACTTTAATATGTGTTTAACATTGTGTTTAAGTGTTGTGGATGATAGGCACAAGGTTGCCAAGAAGTTGGCCCAAGAATGGACTTCAAGTGGACTGAAATTCAGTCCACCGGTCAGCCGGTGGCTTGACCACCGGCCAGCCGGTGGCACCCTGACTCAAGGCTGAGCCACTGCCTCCCCACCGGTCGACCGGTGGCTCTGCCACCGGTCGACCTGTGGCATCCAGCCCAAATAGTGCAATCTACTGTCTTTCCACCGGCCAGCCGGTGGCTCCTCACCGGTCGACCGGTGGAGCCTGGATCAAGACTCTTCTTCTCTACCAAGGCACCGGCCAGCCGGTGGAGATGTACCGGTCGACCGGTGGCCCCTGGACCAGACTTCTCCTCCACTGCCAAGGCACCGGCCAGCCGGTGGAGCTGTACCGGCCAGCCGGTAGCACTGGTCAAACTAGCCGTTGGCTTTGACCAGTCAACTCCAAAAGCCTCCCAACGGCTCCGAGGCCTTTTCCAACGGCTCCAAAGCCCTCCAACGGATACTTGAAGGTTCCTAGCCTATAAATAAAGGCCTAGGAAGCCCCGGAACTACAACTAAGCCACCGGACACATTTTTACATCTTTGGCGAAGCTCCGACGGATTGTTCCAAGTGAACCCCAAGTGCTCCAACAACTTCCACATCCAAGAGCACCTCCATAGAAGCTTGGAAGCGGCCCCCAAACATCATCAATCAATCAAAGGCGCCCAAGGCTTCTCCATTACGGGTTTTATTGTTTATCTCTTTTTGAGCTTTAAAATTGGGTTTGTGCCTACAAACCCCAACCCTTTCCTCATCTCCCTTTCTTTTGGGTTTCACACCACCACTAAGGTGTGAAGAGGTTTTCTCAAGCTTTTCCTTTAAAAGGCTTGTGTCTCGGTGAGCTAGCCTTCACCCGTTAAAAAGGCTAGTGGGTTCTTGCTAAACCATTAAAAGCAAGTGGGTTCTTGCTAAACCACAAAAGCAAGCTGTAATAGGTCCTAGTGCTACCTCAAAGCCTAGTGGGTTTCTTGCTAAAACCATTGAAAAGCAAGCGGTAGGAATCTCTCAACGGTTGAGTTGGGAGCGGAGACGTAGGCCGGGTTTTGGCCGAACTCCGTTATCAATTTTGTGTGTCTTGCCTCTTTATTTCCGCTGCACTTTGTTATTTGTTTTTAATTTGTTAATCATTTTTTTTTAAAAGGCAATTCACCCCCCCTCTTGCCATCATTCCCTCCTTGGGGTGTTTTTCCGACCCAACAATAATTCCCCTCAAAAAGGTGTGATGAGTCCGACATCCCATCCTCTCGACCAATGCAAATTCTTAATCCTCATCGGTCCACAACTAATGAGAACCTACCATTGGAAAGTAGGTCCAAATTGATATGGAGTCATTGGATGTTTCCTGTTCTATGAAAAAACTTGATAGAAACCGATTGGAACGTTTGAACCTTAAATCAACGAGGTCATCCCCAATTTCAGAGGAAACACATACCTAACTACCTGGTCACCACATGGCCTTCCAATAGCAGTGCATTCATTGTTTCCATATACTCTACAAAGTTATTAAGGAGGATACCCCCCACGTGAAAGTCTATGGATGGGGAGAAGTAAGCTTCCCTCCCTTTTAGTGAAATTCAAAGGCAGCCCGACTCGCTAGGCGATATCGAGGATATTCCCCCGAGAAGAGTTGTTGTCAACATGACTGATCTATCAGGAGGGGAAAACGAGTTGGAACTTCTTGATATGAACATCCTCCCTGTAGGAGTTCCACCACTAATGGACCCATCTAGGAGGATTACTCATCATCAAAAGAACCTCCTAGGTCTCCCTCCACCCACCGAGGCACTAGTTCTCAGCTGGAACGCCAGTATGGGAAAAGAGCACGTCAATGCTGTCAAGCACTCCAACCCATCGCTTCAATATAAAAGACGCAGGGGGATCCTGAGAAGGCCACATTGTGCTAGGAGATTACTGAGAAGAAGAATATGGTCAATGTATTCCTTTCTGAATGCACTGTAGAGAGACGACCCAACTACGGTGATCCGAAGCTGGGGCAGCAGGTGCAGGAACAACTACTTCTTGGCGAACTGCCCCCAGGAAACCCTGATCGTTCCGCTCTTGCTGACAGGGCAGAAGCTGAAGCTCATGGAAAGAGGGCATGGTATGTCTCGCCAAAAACTCCTAAAAGGCGCGACAATCCATGGAACCATGCTCAACCTCCTTCGACAGCCCCAAGGTTCGCTCTACTAGCCGCTCCATAAGCCGTTGAGATGGCATACCGCATTGAAGAACCTGGAAAAATGATCGAAGTTAGGAATCCCTATCAAGAGAGGTACCCACGTATAGATGATCCTAATGAGGCACACATCATCCGTCTGGATGAATTGGAAACAGGACAGGTGTCCATCCCACCCGATGGTAAGATATACCGATCGTGGGTGGATGATATTCCCGTGCCGCCGAGATTCAAAAACCCCACCTTCTCCCCCTTTAATGGGATGGGGGACCCATCAAAACACCTTGTCCATTTCAACTCAAGGTGTAGACCTAGGCTAGGGACCCTAGTGTAGCAGGAGGTGGGAAAGATCCACTATTTTGTTCAGACACTAGAGGGGCTGACATTCATCTGTTATAGCCAGCTCCTCATTAGAATCATGACTTGATGGGAGGACCTTAATAGGAAATTCCTCTTCCGGTTTCACTCTACCACCCAAAAAATGAACATCGCCGACTACTTCAAGTGAAAGAAAAGGCCTTATGATAGATTTGAAGACTTTTTCACCCGGTGGAAGGGGCTCACATACTCCCTTGACATGCCATTGACTCAAGAGAAATTATTGATGTTTTCCGTATACAATCTCAAGGCAGAACCGGTTCCCTCCCTGATCACTCAGAACTATCCCGGATGGTTCTGAGACTTCTCATATAAGGACTAGCGCCTCAAAGAAGCCCTAAAACAGGCCTGCCATGAACGTCTTCTGTCCTATCTGACCCCATCATGGAGGGATGAAAGAGTCAATCCTACTTTGGTGGACCTGAGAGAGTCCCCTAGGTAGTTTTAATTGCAACCAGTGGAGCCAGTTCTATAGCCTCGTAGAGGTTCACCGCCACGGGAATAACTTCCAGCCCAGTAACGACCACCTCAGAATCGGTAGGCACCTCTGCGTAATGCGCCACCGCCACCATAGTGAGATAATCATGATCTGCATCTTCGGAATGCTCCTCTGGCCCCTGTCAGGGTTAGGCTTCTAGATCACCCTTTCCATATAGAATAATTCTAGCCTACTCGTTCAATGATGCTTAGTTCCCTGGTTACTTATGCAGTGCCTTAGATCAGAGAATTGTACGACTGCCTGAGTGAAGAAAGCCAGAGGAGGTGCATCTCACTGATCACCCCAACTACTTCCCTTATCACCAGATCCTGGGGAACACCCTTAGGAAATAATATGTCTTCCCGGACTGGCTCCACGACCAGATTGACAACAACATAGTTAGGTTGGGCCCGACCCCGGCAGAAGTGGCAGGTGTCTTTGTGGAGTCGGATGGAAGTAGTGACAGAGAGGGCAATAGGAAGCAGGTTTCTGACTATGGGTCCCAGAAGTATAATAACTGGATGGCTCGCAAGATGGTCTCCCTCTACCATGGCGTTATCCGTGCACGTCTGAATCTGACATAGCCTTCAGAATCAGCAACCATTACTTCTGAATCATCATCTCAGCCAGCCCATTCTCAAAAGAGAAAGCATCAGCGATGCATGAAAAACCAACACAGCTTTCCAATTCCACCATAGTCTCGCACTGTCGTCAAATTTATTCCCTTGGATTTGGGAATCCCACACAGAATCCACCCAGGGGTGGAAGACTCATCATGTGACAATAAAGGGTACGGTTCAGTTAATACCGTCGAGTTGGTAAACCCATATATTACTCTTGAAATGGAGGAGTGCTAGAAGAACCTCCCTAATGTCCCCAAAATAAGACAATGACAGCAGAGCCGTGACCATATGGGTCATTGGGGCATGTCAGTTGGAAACTCCGGCTAGGTCGTGCATGTCGATGAGACCAGACAGTGGGCTCAGCGCATAACCGAACACGCGCAGCCTCCTCATCAGGTGTCGACAAGCCCACCTTCACCGCCATTTATGGTACTGGATCTGGCAGAACAACTTCAGCCATGCCACGACCAGCTTCACCCCACTATAGGTCGATTTGAGTCATCCAGTGCTCATTCGACAGCTACTCTCCATGCTTCAACTAGTGAGCAGCTGGATATTCCCAGTACCAGTCAGCCGCTGGTCCAGCGGATAGTGCCCGCCCTGCCTTCTTTCACATAGCAGCTTCCTGCTAACAGAAGTTCATGCCTGGCACAAAATTATGATGTTATCAAGTACCTCATCGGCATTCCCCAGAGTATTTACATCCTTGAAGCCCTTCACATATCACCAGATATGCTCGAAACCCTCATCGATGCTTTATGAAACCCCCTACATTTTGAGATAGAGGTATCGGCTGCAGAAATCATCCCTAGTGAACAGCTGTGGATACTGAATTCCAGGAAATCATTTTGTCTTTTGGAGAGAATGAAGGCTCCCCCATATAGGGGAACGTCCGCTCGTTGTACGTCACAGTCCAGTTTAATGACGTGAAGATTCACTACTGTCTCTTTGACATCGGCTCCAGGATCAACCTTATCCTAACATGGACACTCTAGAATCTTGGGCTATCCGAGGATGACCTGAATCCCTCTGATTTAAGGATCCAATTATATGATAGGACATATCAGTCCCTGTCCGGCAAGAGCCATCTAAAGTCCCAGTTCGATGGCCTAGTGGCTAGTACTGAGTTGATGGTTGTCTCTCCAAACACTGTGTACAATGAATTGATGTGAAGCCCATGGCTCCACCTGTATGCAGATTTTCCATCATCATATCACCAATTCCTCATGTAATCTCTTTATGGTCATGTAGGCATACTCCAAGGTGATGCATCTCCTTTCACCTCTTGTGAATCCCGTTATCTGGATGCTGACTATTACAAGAGCAAAGATAAGCATGTCCAGGAAAGTGGAGTTGAGCCCGTCAATTCTATGACCAAACATTGGGTAGGCCTGAATGAGGCCTACGTCTTCCTTATCCATCAGATGGAGTCCACAACCCCCCCCCCACCCCGATATGGAGCAATGTATTCTCATTTCTGAGACATAGGGGAACCAAGATCCCAATTCCAAGCGGCATAATAAGGTCACTTCGTATTCTTATACGAACTAGGCATCAGTGATCCCAGATCCACCCACCCCAATCAGGTATCGAGATGTCCGGATCATGGAAAAGATAGTGTGTCATACTTATCTGTTTCACCCAGATGGAATAAGACGGATCCAACTAATGCAACACTACTGCTTTGATATTATCAAACATGGAGACATGGGATGGAGACCATATGGGATCGGGTCGACAACTTTCATAACCATGGTCTCAGTAGCACCGAAGTGCCTGGATGCAATAACCACTACTGCTCAAGCTGTTACCATACTCTCATTAGGGTATGGTAGATCAGAATAAACTTCCCCAACAGAAGATCCATCCATAAGTGGAGAATCGGATATAGAGGAAACCTCCATCCATTGAAGAAGGCGTCTCTGCCACGGTCGACGAGTTGGTACAGGTGAACCTCGAAAGTGAGGCAGATCCTAGACCCACTATGATCAGTGCTGCCATATCCATCACAGAGCAACATCAGTACATGGATTTCTTGAAGCAGCACCATGATGTGTATTCATGGAGTTAGGATGAGATTCCATTACTAGAACCTCAAATAGTCATCCACCACCTCATTCATCTGAAAAATCATCGCATATTCAAGAAACCTCCCAGAAAGATGCACCATTCTCACAGTATCGTGGTCAAGGCTGAAGTTGACAAGCTCATTAGTGATAACATCATCAAGGAGTTCCAGTACCCCAATTGGATAGCCAACATTGTGCCAGTTTTGAAGAAGAACATACAGATTAGAGTCTTCTTCGACTTCCATGATCTCAACCATCAGTTTCCCAAAGAATAGTTTCCCCTTATAGTGACAGGATTGTTGATCTATGATACGGTTGGGTTCCAAGACATCTCCTCTATGGATTGTTACTATGGATATAATCAAATCTGGATGGCCCCAGAGGATGAGGATTCCACATCTTTCAGGGTGCCCCATGTAACTTTCTATTACCAGGTTATTCCCTTCACCCTGAAGAATGTAGGTTCCACCTATCAACGGGCAATGCACCGAATATTAAAGACAATCATCAGGGCATTGGTGGAATGCTATGTAGACAATGTGGTGGTCAAATCTCTCCAGTTCCAGGACAATATCAAGGATCTTAAGAAATTGTTCGGCTTCCTCTGTTCTATCCACTTGAAGATGAACTCGTTGAAGTGTGACTTCGGGTTATCCTCCGGGAAGTTTAAAGGCTTTGTTGTTAGATACCGAGTCATCGAGAAAAACCCATAGAATATCATGCCCATCAGCCAAATTTCTCCCATGAGTAAAATCTAGGTGCTCCGAGGTCTCTAAGGTCACTTGGCCTATATATGCTGATTCATTGCGAATCTGGCCAGAAAGTGTAAGCCCATCTCTCAGCTCATGAAGAAGGGAACCGCTTATGAATGGGACGTAGAGTGCCAGACCTCCTTTGAATAAATCAAGAAGAATCTGCTCCTATATCCGGTCATGATTCCACTCATCTCAAGGAAGCTGTTGGTCCACTATGTCACCGCCCTAGAACGGTCCCTCGACACCCTTATCTCCCAAAAGAACAATGAGGGGATAGATAATAGCCTCTACTACCTCAGTCGCATGTTCCTCGATAGAGAGACCAGATACTCCCCCATCGAGAAGAGATTTCTTGCGCTGGTATTCGCATTTCAGATATTGTGACACTACTTACAGCACAAAGAGGTACTGCTGGTGTCTCGAGTAGACCCATTGAAGTACATCGTATTTCATCCCATGTTTACTAGCTGACTAACATGTTGGGTAGTAATCCTCCATCACTTCGACATCCGGTTCGTGCCTCAGAAGGCTATCAATGGACAGGTGTTGGTCGATTTCCTTGATTCTCATCCAACCTTCGCAGACCAGTACATGGACTTGGATTTTCCCAATGAGGAAATCCACTCAGTCGATCATGTTGTTTTGTGTTGGAAAATGCACTTTCAGGGAGCATCCCGGATCTCTATCGGTAGGAGGATCAATGATCCTCGACTCAACATAGTAGGCATGGGTATCATCTTTATCACCCCAGCTTAAGTAGTTCTTCCATACTCATTCATATTGTCAGAAGGTTGCACTAACAATGAGACGGAGTATCAGGCCCTCATTACTGGCCTCGACCTACCTCTCAGGATCTACGTACCCCATTTTCATGTGAATGGGGACTCTAAGCTAGTCATTATGCAATTCAATAGTGACTATGTCATCAAGAGTATAGAGCTCGTACCATTGTTGGAACATGCTATCCAGCTAATGTCCTAGTTCCCTTCTCAGCTAGAGGTAATTCATGTCCCTCGGTCACAGAACGGTCGAGTAGTTTCCCCGGCCAGCATAACTCCCTCACATTTAGAGCCTGAATAGGATGATTTAATTATCCACGTAGCGCATTAGAGATTCATATCTCTTGTCACCCCAGATCTCGAAGACATCCCACATGTAATCCATCTTACCCATGGTGCCTCTGCACCAAGAACCCCGGTTCATCCCAATGTAGTCATTGAAACGATTGCAGATTGGAGGACACGCTTGGTTAAATACCTCTAACATGGTAATATACCGTCAGATAGAGCCGAGTGCGAGCGAATACAAAGCCGCACACTTCAGTTTTATCTCCATAGTGGTCCTAGTCTTGATCATATCCTCTATAAGTGTGAGTTTGATGCTTTTCTCCACCGTTTCATTATGTGTGTTGAGATTCCACAAGTCAAGCTAGAGGTTCACGCCGGTTCCTGTGGTGCCCATCAGGTAGGGCCAAAACTATCTCACCATATCTGGAGATTAGGGTATATTTGGCCCTATATGATCCATGACTGAATATAGTTCACCAAAATGTGCCATGCATGCCATGTTTATGCTAAATTTGTCCATTGGACAATGGAGCCTCTCCATACTACCAAGTACTCTTGGCCCTTTGCAGTCTGGGGATTAGATGTCATAGGACCATACCCACCAGTAACGGCTCACCAGTGCTGATTCATCCTGACTTCTACATATCTCTTCTCCAAATGGGCAGAAGAAATTCATCTCAAGGAAGTCAAGGCAGAATCTATCTTTTACTTCATGAGCTCCAACATCATATATAGATTTGGAGTCCCTCACGCCATCCCCACCGATAACGGCACCAACTTCTGAGTAGCCGAGTTGAAAATGTTATACGTAAAATCAACATCCTCTCTAACCATACCTCCCATTATCACATGCAGGAAAATGGGGAGATCTAGGCGTTTAATATGACCCTCTCTAACATCCTGAAAAAAAAAACGGTTGGTTAGAATAAGAATAGTTGGACTGATAAGCTCCCCAACACCCTCTGGAATTATCAGACGGTGACTCGTAATTCCACCCAGGTGACCCCATATTCCCTAGTGTACGGAACTGAGGCCATCCTGCCCCTAGAGATTCAGTTTCCCTCATTGTGTATAATAGTCTATGACCAGAAAGCTCCAGATAGAGTAGCTGAAATCCATCTAGATAAATTGGAACCACTGGACGGTAATAGGCATCGTGCCCTGCAAAACCTAGAAAGGAATCAGAGCAAGATGGATTGAGCATTCAACAATAAGGTTCGTCTCCAATATTTCATGAAATTCAACATTGTATTGGCCCTTAGGACTCCAATGATCCTCAGCAGGAAACCACCTATGTTGGAGCCCAAATGGGAAGGACATTTCATTTTTCATATGGTTTATCCCGATAGTGTGTACTCATTCGTGA
This sequence comes from Viscum album, assembly GCA_963277665.1. Classification (NCBI taxonomy): domain Eukaryota; kingdom Viridiplantae; phylum Streptophyta; class Magnoliopsida; order Santalales; family Viscaceae; genus Viscum; species Viscum album. The sequence continues at coordinate 958,696,166 of OY728145.1, forward strand.
ATATGGATGGTGAGTGTATAAAACCTCCCACCAATGCCAAGTTCCATAAACAATAATTTTCTATAGTCTTCAGGTCTAGAATGACCTTAAATAGTCAGGTATTACATGACCTTTATCTAGATTACGGTCCCACATGACCTTAAACTATCAGTCTTACATGACACTATACTACACGCTCACCCCGCATGACGTTAATCTATATGTGTTCCCTCATGACGTTAAACATTATTTCATCCCGAATTATGTTAAATTGTATGTTGTCTTCCATGATGTTAAACTGTATGTCATCCTGCATAATGTTAAACTGTATATTCAAGAACTACTTGTGGCTTGATTCCAATCCTTATGAGATATGTAGTACTTCCCGAACATTTAAATTTCGGGTCCATCCACTCCTAGGTCGAGCCCCTAGACCCTTTACAGTGGATCATCGATGTGTCTAAGAGAACTCTGGTCCAGGACCTGGAGTGTCAGATTCATCTTGGGGATGTTTCCATCCACTTTTCAGGATTCATGCTCTGCTTAATTTGGGCCCCCATTATCTTTCACACCCGAAGGGACCACCAAAACGGCATGGATACTATGACTAAGGGCTCTCATACTATTATGGTCCAACATCCCCCAAGGGTTTCAGACAAAAAATTGACACAAATCCCATGTTGCGATCATTGTATGTGGTCGATGCTCATTTGTTTGCTCCTGTTTCATGCTAACACGATTTGATACTGTGATGCGAACATGGTCAACAGTAATCCTATGTCGTCACACCAACCACTTTAGTAATTTAATGTTGGTTACATTATTAACATTATGTTCCACCCCATCAGGTCCAGGTATTTTCTTGATAGTTTTGGCAGTATCCCTCAATGCACCTGCACATGTTAGGCGTACAAAGCTGCAATACGGCGTCCTTCGGGACTGCTGTAGTCTGAGCTCTAAGACCATAAACTATGATCATCTCTATGAACTATGTGCTGCTCGATTTAAATCCTCATGGGATACATAAGATCACCCAGAAATTGCATTTCTGGGTCGATCTCAACTGGAAGATTGATTATCCTTCCCCATACCCTCTAACCCTCACTAGACTCTTGGATTAAGGCTCCAATCTCATAGTAGAACACTGTGATAATGTGGACATCATCCTCACTAATGTAGGGTATGATTTAGCACGTCCTATGAAATCCTTCAGGTCTAAGACACATGACCTTAAAATGTGATGTTAGGTCCAATCACATGACCCTAAACTGTGATGATATTGTCTCGGTCGCACAACGAAAAATGGAACTGCATTGTGATGACTTCATCATAGGGTATATCACGTTGGGTATTAGTAATTCTCGATACCATTTTTCAACACCTTTATACGACTTGATTCTTGTGGCGATGAAGGGAATTTCAACCCTAGGCATATCGGTTCACAAAAAAACATTTACCTTTAAGGAAAACAAGATACAACAATTATCACTTCTTTTTGAGTGAGGGCCATACCCACATGCCCATTTTCATCCTTTTCAATGATAACTTATTGTGAAACCCATTAGAACTATGTATGGATTGAGTCCTATTCTCGTGAGATATGTTGGAGTGCCTGGGCACTTCCCCATGGGCACAACCTACCCTTCGTGTTCGGTCCCCTGACCTGAACACTTCCCCAATGAACACGTGCTAATTTGGGCTTATGTCCTCATTCACATCGGGATTCATAATCACCTTACCATGTGTCCCCTATATTCCTTACCGATCCCTGGTCCGAGTTCAAAGAACCTAAACTAAGACCCTTTCCATAACTACGTGTGGCTTGATTCCCATCCTTATGGGATACGTAGGAACACTCTGACATTTCATCTCGGGCCCAGCCCCGTGAATCAGAAATCCCATCCTTTCTCATCGTCCTCCCCTTGGCCTAACACCTCAGATAGGTCCTATTCAAAGTAGGATTGATCCATGATCTAATTAATGTGCTCTCCTAATGTGCTTGCACCACTGTGGTGTAATTTCATGAGTGCTGGATTCTGTTCAAACAAACCTCCACTTCATCTTCCACGCTTTGTGTGCCCCCTTAATTCAGATCTTCATCCTCTTTAAAATATGAAGGCACCCCCTAACTGAATGGATTCTCAACCTATGGTCTGACTGATGTCATGGGCCAACATTCTAGAAGACCGATGGGCGATATTTGAGTTAGGTCCCATGTTGTGAACATGGTTAGCGGTTGACCCTCATTTGTTTTCTCCATTTCAGGATAACACAATAGGGATGTTGTGTTTCGAACACGATCATCATTTGTCCATTATTTCCACACCCCGCCCATAGTGTTTTGAACTTGGGAAATGTGATTTTCATTTTACCTTCCCCTATGTTTGGATAGATGCCAATACCCAAGGCATTTCCCCGCTCATGCGCTAGAGCACATTGAGAAGATGATATATCGATTAGTCTGAGGTCATCTTCCTTTGATCGGGCCTCCCTCTTCTCCATAGAAATATGGATTCTAATTTATAATGCCCAAATCTTGGTTGACGCTCCCATGATCAAATTACGTGTTAGTAAGAGCATCCCTTGTTTCTCACATTGGTTATGACCCATGTGAGCTTAGGAATGGTTTTCTATTTATTTTCGGTTTATGGTTGAGAATGTTAAACCAAAGAGACGAGTAAATAAATTTTTCAATATATACTGTTCAAAAACAAGAAGCTGTAAGGTGAGTTATGTTTAAGGGTTTGGCCAAAACTAGGGCCCTTAGGGGTCAGCTTCTTAGATGCATCTTTCCAATGATGCTACCTTCTGGCAGGTGGCCTCCAGAACTCCTTCCCGCCCCCTGAGGATGCTCTCTTTGTCAGTGGCCATGGAGCGCAGTTCACGGACCCTATCTTATGCCCGTGCCTATTCATTTTGGGGATTATTTATCTAATGAATCACTCCCATGAGTTGTTCTTGGGGGTCCTTTAGCTGGGACCTTAGATGCTCCACGTTAAGAGAACAGTTTGTGCGTAAAATGAACCTGGATCTCATTCGAATTACGCGCAGCCAGAGGGGTTTTTTGAGTAGGTCCGGAGACAATTTCGCACAAGAGAACTTGAAGCTTGTCTTGATAGAAAAGTAGTAAGGATCATGGGACCCGTAGTGGCTTTTATGGGACATGTCGGGGATCTGTGCCCCCGCAAAAAGGGAATTTCGTTCCCGCATGAAATGTGAATTTCGCGACATGCTGAGTTTTGAGCGCCGCTCCAGATATTTTCATGCAAGGACCCTCTGGAGCCCTGCATTTTGGCTTTTCCCTCAGAATCTGATAGTTGCGACCCCTTTCCAATCCCATTCTAAGGGGGTGGGGGCATTTGTAGATGTCGAAAAGTTCTAAAGGGTTGAATAAATTTTCAAAACGAAAAAGAGAAGTCATATTCAGACTCGGGGACCTCGTCCCAGGGTCCATAAAAGGCTACGCGAAATAAATTTATAGGCGAATGAAAATAATGCATCCTCCATGGAATGTTCCGGGTTTTGTGAAAATTCTTTGGAATTGGGGGAAAATATTTCATGCCCCGACCCGTGCGGTTATCATTTCGCATAGCTTTCCACCGTCACGAAATAATTTCATGCTGACTTGGTTTCCATGCCCCTGGGTGCATACAAATAGAAGGCTATCCCTTCCACTCAGGGGATGAAAAATCTGAACTAGCTCTCATGTGCGACATTAGTCTTCTGTGTGCGTAAAAATGGCCTTTAGGTAGGGTTATTTTCACGCCATGTCGCCCAGGGGTCCACCTTCGCCTGAGATCCTCAGGTTTTAGACTAAATTCCAATCCCTTCGGGGTCCGCCCCTTGCAGGCAATCCAATCCAATTGTGTACAGCCCAGCCAATTACGCACAACCCCTTCCATTGCGCGCACCCCCTTCCAATTGTGTGCGGTCCCATGAATTACATGCAGCCCTGTCATTGGGAGAAGTATCTCCAACTTAGGTGCATATATCACACCTTTCACACAATCCTCCTAGTAACATGCAAAAACTTAGTTCCAATTACGTGCAAGCATCACTGATTTTGTGCTAGCCCAATGTTTTTCAAGAAGGACTATTATTTACCACGCAAACCTCAAAGGATGCACGCAATTCCCTGATACCCCTCACCTCGGTGCTCCCTGGGCACCTCCTTGCGTGGGAGCCCAATGTTCTTTATATGGATTCCATTCATGAGAATCTCTCAAGCCCCATGCATCCACATCATGCTCCGTCTTTTCATCCGACCTTCTAGGCTCATAATAAGTAACTTCATGGTCCCTTGTATGAAACTACTCGTTGCATTTCTTTGCCTCGTGCTTCTTCTCATAGGCATGATAACAGCTATTTCTCCCACATAGAACCACACTAACATGGACCCATGAGGTTTCAACCTAACACACCCCCTAGCTACAAAATTGCTGATGCCTTCCCTCCCACATGTAGCATAGGTTACCGATTATGTACGTCCTAGGGGTGTGGAGAGAACCCACCTCGTCCGAGCTGTAGGACGTTAAACTGCCAAGCACCATCCTCCTCAGCACATGACATTAAACCATGACCTCGCTATTTGCCTCGCATGTAGGGTTCCCTGCCATTAACATTCTCCACACCCACTCATCTCCAGGGGGATGGGATCACCCATCCCAGGGGATGATATTGTCCTTATCAGAGTGGCATTTGTCTGCAGGCAAGGGCAGCCACCTTGGTGTAAGCCCCTTTCCATTCTTGAAGGAGGTAGCATCGCTTCTCCTCCTCACTTCCTAGGTTCCAATTACCAAGAGGGGAGATGGGGAAAAGGGGGTTTTGTTACCCTTTACCTCTCCCGCTGGGCTTTGTCACCATCGGGCCTCCATCCTGGAGTAAGCCCTGACTTCTCAAGATTCTAACCACGCGTAAGCCCTTGTTTCCTCTTTGGGTCTCTCCACTTGTAAGCCCCACTGCACATCCCATGGATGCACCTTTCATGACGTGATCGTCAGGTCTCTGCTACCTCTTGTTTCTCACACCGAGCATGACTCAAGTGATCTTGGAGTAATCACCGACCATGAAAATATCTTGGGCCACCTCATAGAGAAATCACCAATTCATCCTAAAAAATGGGGACTTTGATCCATCTCATGGCATGGTATGAGGAAATACCCCATGAGGTTCATGCCCCACCACCCCATTCATTCTGACCATGTCGATTCACCAACACCTTGGGCCACCTCATAGTGTAAGCCCTAATCTATCCCGAACTATGGGTACATTGATCTATTTCATCTCATGGTACGTAGGAAGCCTTCACGAGGTTCATGCACCACCACCCAGTCTTTCCGACCATGTCGGTTCACCAACACCTTGGACTGCATCATAGTGTAATCTCTATACCATCCTGAACTATGGGTACTTTGATCCATGTCATGGCATGGTATGTAGGATGCCTCTATGATGTTGAAGCCCCAAAAACCTTGGGCCACCTCAGAGCATAAGCCCCAAATTCCCTAGTCCCAAATGACGTTAAACTGTATTTTCTATCTTGAACAATAGAGACTTTGATCCATGTCATGGTATGGGTTGTAGGAAGCCTCCACGAGGTTCAAGCCCCACCACCCGATCATTCCGACCATGTAGGTTCACTAACACCTTCGGCAGCCTTATAGTGTATGCCCCAATCCATCCCAAACTACGGAGACATTGATCCATGTCAAGGTATGGTACGTAGGAAGCCTCTATGATGTTCAAGCACCACCACCCGGTCGTTCCGAAAATGTCAGTTCCCCAACACCTTGGGCCGCCTCAGAGTGTAAGCCACAATCCATCCCGAACTATAGAGACTTTGATCCATGTAAAGACATGGTATGTAGGAATCCTCAATGAGGATCAATCCCCACCACCCAGTCATTCCTACCATGTCGGTTCACCAACACCTTGGGCTGCCTCATGGTGTATGCCCTAATCCATCCCAAACTACGGGGACGTTGATCCTTGTCATGGCATGGTATTTTGGAAGCCTCCACGAGTTTCAAGCCCCACCATCCGGTCATTCTGACAATGTCATTTCACCAAAACCTTGGGTCGCGTCAGAGTGTAATCCCCAGATGCAACCTGAACTATGTGGACATTGATTCCCTGCCATGGAGATATGTAGGAAGCCTCCATGAGTTTCGATCCCATTACTCATGACTCATCCCGATCTCTCCCTCGATCCCTCGTGTCTCATGAAGTTCATGCCCTAACCCACAGGTTTCACATCCTCTGGGTCTCATCTATGCGTCCATTCTCACGGGTCACCTCCTCCTGTGTCCCACTGTTTCACCGAACTATGTAGACATTGATTCCCTACCACAGTGATAAGTAGGAAGTCTCTTCGAGGTTCAATCCCAAACCTATTTCCCATCATGATTCATACCCGGACCACCAAATTCTTGATAGATCATGCAATCCCATTCCCCTCTCCATTTGACAGCATTGAATATTCCACCCAGGTGTTGGCCCCAGTGTTGGCATTCCCTCCAGGGGCTTCCTCAATCTGATTCACTCTAATCTGTGTTTTAATCAGTCTGATCGACCTCTACTGGACATTAATCTTGAGGCATACTCTGTGTTAAACATGGGATGCTGAGGAAAACCTCAAATACATGCCCATGGAATATGATTCCCTGAATTCATTGTTGGATTCCTTGGGCTTCCGCACCCTTGATAATCCCTATAATAAGTGACAGAAGAGTGATATGTCAATCCCCCAGTGCCAAGACACGCTAGAGGTGCCAAACATGACTACTCTCATAAACGAAGGTCGCTACCCTGACTGGACCCCTTGGAGTGTCCGGACAGAAGCAGCATAATTAACTAGTTTCCATGAAGATATGGCACCGGGAAGAGTATCGTGATCAATGTCTTAAATCTATAAGGAAGACCCAAACTTGGTGATGAGCTTCGAGGAGGAATCCACTGAAGGAAGAACCGACATAACATCATCCTATTTCGATCAAGGTGTAGACATCCCTGAATAAGGAGAAAATGCAGCCCACCATTGGAAAGAGGGAATGAAGGGCAACAACAATGCGTCCTCCACGTAACGGATGCGCACACCCTGGATAAAGTGTCAGAAACAATAGATCAATGTACATATATTTTTTCAAATTAATATATCAAAATATAGAGGAATCTCAACTTCAATCTTAGAACACTGAAAATGAATTATGAATTATTTATAAATAAAAAACTATAAAACAACCCAATGATATGGTAGTCTGTGATCAATTAATATGAAAATATTAAGATGCTAGAATAAAATGATTATATTAATATAATACTATGAATAATTTATTTTTTATAAACTATTTGGGTTTCAAGAACATGTAGATGTTTCTAGCAGTAAAATAAATTATATAAAACATATTTTATTGACTCTATAGACCCTATCAGTTTTACCATTGTACTAATGTATCTATAATTATTTTTTAAAATTTTTGTTTCTATAAAAAAAATCTTATTTTACAAACACATATATACACATGTTAATTAATGACTAAGATAATTAATAAAAAAGTCTTGTAAAATGGTTTGTAATGACGAATCAATAAAAAAAATTTAATTATTGTGAGCATTCACAATCCATTATATTATTTGATTTTATATAATGTTATGTGATCAAGAATTATAAAATGAGTTAGTTAATCCAATATGAACATGATGTGTGATTTAGGTCATAAATTATTGTTAATTTTTTATTGAGTCCTAGGAAGGGACTGTAAAATAGAATTCGTTATCTTTAAAACATGTGTAAAAAGTTTTTATTTAATGGTCATGTGTTCTTACATCATCAAACTATTCCATGGTTGGAATATTTAATGGTTATGGAAATTTACTCTCCCCAATTATTTTGGTCACATATGAGGTTATTGTAATGTTATAATTAATTATTCCACCATTACAGTCCATGGGTGATCTACACAGAGTGATAATAAGGAAGGTCACCACTAAGGAAGTGTAGATGTGGACATATATTAGAATTTTATGTTCAAATATGGTTTCATTTTAATATAAGAGAAGTCAATTTTGGTGTCAATTAATTTTATAGACAAAAAAATATGGATCATAAAGAAGGGTTTCTTGGGAAATAGTTTTTAGGTCAGATTTTGGAAATGAAAAATAGATCATTATTTTTCCGTTTTGTTTAAAAGTAAAGATCATGTATTGAGAAAACATTTCCACAATATTTTTGGTACATCATTTAAACATACTAAGAAGAGAAATAGATTATTCTTGATAAGTAATGGTTTCTTGTATTTTATGGAAAAGTTATTAATATATAAATTTTTTCGTTTTTATATCAATAATTTTTCATATATGATGGGGACTAAATTTTTTTATTACATATCCCTTTATTAGTTTTCATCCATACATGTTAATCTATTTTTAATATTTTATGGTTTTTTATGGAACAAAAGTTGTTAATTCCTCTGATAACATATGGTTTTCACAATGAATGTAAATATATTTTATTGGATGAAAACATTGTCCATTAATGCTACACTATCTTATTAGTGGAGATATTTGACAAAAGAATTAAAATAAGGGTATTATATATCAAATTAGTTTTTGGTAAAGAAATATATAAAACACTAAATCCCCATATATAAGGAGGTACCATAGAATTAATATAAATATATAATAAATGAATATGAGAAACTAAAATCACTAAATTTTCTACCATTATATAAATCAATACCCAATATTTATTTCAAAAAATAATATATATGCTCAACTAGAGAGGAATTTAAAATTTAATTATGTGAAAGAGGGTACCTTTAATGGGGATTGGGGATTAAAATTTATCAAATCTTTCACTTGAACAATAATGGGAAATAATTTCATCATTAAATATCCTATGATGAAAAGAATCAAACAATATATTGTACTCTAAAGGAGGTCCTTGTGAGAATATATATTATATTCAAGAGAAATTATATTAATCATATCATAGTTCAAGGATTACAATATAAAACATGATTTGAATTATAATGACACCAATTTCTAGGAGGGTGTGGAAATAGTTGTTCTCACTAAAGCTCGAGATTATGGATACAAAAAGCTATATGTATACTCTAAAATAGTAATAATTAAACATATTTTTCATAAATATATATTTCAGTGTAGATAGAGCATATACAATGGAGAGAATAAAATATTTTTATGGGGTGCACTGTTTTTGGGAGAAGAGTCTTTTATCCTTGAGTAGGATCATGAATGGAAATTCTCAACAGATTAGTGTACCATACATTAGAAATTATTGTACTGATAAATCATTAATGAAAGTAGAATATGTCATATGAATAAGTTACTATCCATTTATTTATTATCTACATCAAATAGAACCCATGTCATGTATATTTTTATAATATGATGAGTATGATTAGGCATGAAGATACTATTATTACAACTATGGACATCATTTGTTGTAGTCTATTGTACTATTATATGGAATATTGTGACCTATAGTATATTCTATTATGAAAACTAATTTATTCTTTATAGTTCATATTAATATTATATGGGATCCATCCCTAACATTTTATATTTTTTTTGTGGGGATTATTGTTTCATGTAGTTTATATCCAAACAATGAATATAATATTCCTATATAATATGGACATATAAAAGGGACATTTACTTTTAGTTATGATCTACATGGAATATAAAATTAGAAACATAACATTTTTTGATGTGTTATAACCACTACATCATCTTGTGTAAGGGAATAGACAAGATTGATGTATGGATTTTGTATGGTGTAAGGTCTATCCCACTTGGATTTTAACTATATAGGACTCCCCTAAAGTTAATTAATATTTTATAAAAAAAATTAACATCAAAAAAATGATTAATGATTATCTACTTTTTAATGTACAGATCCATATAGTTTTGGCAGATTTTTTTTTGGGGGGGGCTTTTAGCCTATTCTAAACAACATTATCAAACTCATTTAGTTATCCTTATCACTATTCATTTTTATTCTAACACACAAAAATGAAATTTAAATATGAGTGTCATAAAAGATCAATTGAAATGTAACCATAGTCTAGTAATATAAAGAATAAATATTTTATTATGTATTGTTGTTCATTGGGGTGTGAGCGACTTATATAGAATACAAAATCATATCCAGGTCTGCATTTTCTTTCTAGTCCATCATCTATAATAATATGTACTATAAGTTCTTGTTGAATGACATTAACCATCCATTAAAACTAACATAATTGTAGGAATAATGGTTTCAATGAATGTTTTAATTAGTGTACAATCTTTTCAATTCATTCAGAGAAAATTTCAACTCTTTATCTATGGAGATCATGTATTATTGTTAAGTCATATGAATATATTTATAGTCTTGGCCCATACCACTATTACGAAAAAATAATTATGAAATGTTGAGGTGAATCTATATATTTTATGAATATTATAATATTTAATGTCTTTGTTAATGTGTATAGTATCATAACATCCAATACTCTTATCGAGAATGACCATGAGTTTATGAGCACATGAGAAATCACTACATACTATTGTAATAATTGGGTCTGGAACTGACATGGTGGACATTTTTTGTAATATTTTCACATTATTACATCATCGAACAATATAATTACTCAATGATTTTTATATTTATGACCATGTTTACCAATTTATCTAGTTTTACATGTATGTTATGAATTAAAATTTTCTAATGAAATATGGGATTTCCTTTGACGTCCTTGTCTGGGTTCCCAACACTGGTTCCCCAAGCCAGACCACCATGTGACCTCAGGAACACCTCCTTGTATTCTAGAGGCTATTGACAAGTTGTGAGGGTCAAATATATCATTCATGGGGATACAATGCCCTTTTTTATCATATTAAAACATTATTTGAAATAAATAAAAGATATATGGATAATATATGACCATAATAAAACATTTTCTAGTATCACAAGATGACCAAAACATGTAATGAAATATTCCATATATATTAGTAAACATTCCATGATAAGTTACATGTTTAGTGCCAAATATTTACTCAAATAAAGAGACTAAATAGTCTAAAGAGGATCCATAACCATTCCTAGTTCCGTTATCCATGATGAATACCCAAATAAGCCATGTAAAATAGGGTCTATTCCCATTACGTATGAGGAAAAATGAAATCTATTTAGGTATTGATCAGTCATCCCAAGTAGGCTTTGAGTACAACATAAAAGTACACCAACAATAGTTTATAAAACAATATCAAGTTATATAGGGTAAATAGTTGTATAAAGAAAAAAATATAATGCAGAAGTAAATTATTATAACCTTAACAAATAATTCATTATTTAATCAAATAAACACCCTTAGATTCCAGGGGCACCCATAACTCAATATCATATATGGCCCATAGAGGTGTCTTTACAATCTATAAGTGATGACTTGGAATTCAATTATTAACGTTCAATATCATCTCAAACTGAAAAAATAATTTTTATCATTATAAATAGAAATCCCCATATAAATTACTATCTTATCATTCATCATTCGATTAATTAGTTAAATAAATAATTTATATTTTCATTTTCATTGATTAACTAAAATAATAATTAATATTATCATTATAATAATTTTTTTCAATAATTTATTATTCTTCTTAAACTCATTGATTAACTAAAAAATTAATTAATGTCTCAGTAATGTTCATTAACTCAACAAATATTTAATCTTTTTATTATCATTAATTAATTAAACAGTTAATTATTTTTCATAATATCAATAATTATATCAACAATTAATTAATCTTTTAAATTTTATTAAATAAATAAACCATTGGTTTATCTTAACAATCTACCTAATTAACTCAAGAACTAATTATTCTTATCAATATAGTTTCTAACTAAATAATTTGTACATCAAATCATAGTCCCTATAATCTCAAATATAAATAATCAATTAATTGTTCAATTAAAATTTTAATTATCCAATAATTAATTCCTTTAATTAATTAATAAAATCTAAATATTAATATCTTTAATTAATTCCAAAATTAATTACACAATTCAAAACCTAAAATCTCAAAATTAATTATCAAATTCTACAATGCCTAATTCGCACTATGTCACAATAACCATGATTAATTACCTGAAAACATTAATTAATCCAATTTAAAAATTACAATATTATAAAAACACTATATATTATACTATTTTCATACACGTAATCAATATCATGACTATTTGAATAGAATATTAGACCACCTACTTAAATTCATTAATCAACAATCTCCCAATAGAAATCCCTAAAACCGGAGAGTCACAATGACATAGAACATGATATGAATCTAAAACCCTAAATAAAATTATAAAAATAATAATATCTATAATATAGATCTAGATCTCACAAAAATTGGAAGAATAACCACCTAAAGAATGGTACATGGATGGAATATGAATTGGGAATAAAGTGTGGTTTGATTCTCTTACCATATGAAATTATGATCTTTTATCTAGGTTTCAAATCATGATTAAATAAATGATGGGATGATTTTGAATATGTTCAAAGAACTCTATAATCATGAATGATAGCCTAGTGTTCAATCTGGTTTTATTCGGAAAAATTTACGGTTCATGGGTTATTAAAAAACTAATTTTTTGGCTAAATTATTTCCAACACATAGTTTTCAAGTATGGGGTTCTTGATTTTCCCTAACACTATGCCTAAATAATTAACCTATTTTATAATGGTTCATGGTTCCTCCAAATAGGGGGCATGGTTTGAAAAAATGTGCACCAACCATGAAACTCCCCTACTTCGAGGGTTGTATGGTTTTCCTAAATGTGTGTGAACCATTCACAACCCACTCTCCATCAGTTTTCATAATTGTTTTTAAAATAACACTCTATAGAAAAAAATATGATAATTACTTCATAGAAGAAAATAGTGTCTACCTAGGAACTATAAATCACCAAAATGAGAGGATCTTACTATCTCTAATCCTTATATTATCTCATCCTTGAGGTTTACTCATAATCTTATCTATAATTCTTTGTCAAATATACCAGGCCATTGTGGCCTCAAATCATCTTACATTTTCTATGATTCCTCATTCACATGTCCTTTATTCCATAATATACAATCTTTTGGAATCATTTTTTCATGGAACAAATCACATTATGATCCATACATTGTATCTATGGCTCCCAAAAGAAAGCATCTATATCTATCTGAGAATCATCGACATTGGTGATAAGATAAGGGTCGGTGGAACCACCATAGTTGTGTAACCTGGAAAATGACATTCATAATAATGAATCATTTTCTAAGATCTAATATGTATTAAATGAGCCCAATTCCATCAACAAGCACCAATGGTTTAACAAACAAGGGTTCCATCATTACCTACTTATGTGTTCTATAAGGGAAAAACCTAGGGGACACATGAAGGTATTCATTATCACCCTCTATAAATTGTTGTGGTCATCTCCTTCTATCATCATATGACTCATGTATACACTGAACACTATCCATAAATTTACAAATCAACTAGACATACAATGATGTATCTTGCATGATTCTATGTCCCAACAACTCTAACTCACCTAGCTTCATCCTGCATAAAGGTGGTCTATATATCATTACATAAGGATCCTAATATTGTTCCATATATACACTTTTTTGACAAAAATTTTATATAATATATCAACTGTAAACTAGTTTTTATCCCAAGACTCACCAAAGTCAATATCTCATGTTCAAATTATATCATTAAGAACATATATAATATTCTCCAATTACCGATCTTGTGGTGGGTTGGAATCTGTAATCAATAGAACATTCACAAAATACGCCTAATGTATTACAGACTTTAATTGAGATGTAATGTGTGAGTCTCATTCTCAAACTATAGTCTAGGGTACCATGGAAAAAATACTATCTCTCAGTCATATAAAACTATGATTTTATCCATAAAGAATGTCTCCATGTATATGTAAAAATGTTCCTCCTTCAGCAGTCAATCCACTATAATTCATATAGAATCATTCTCTTAAGGAGTCCTCAGGAGAATATCCCCAACATCCATAATTATATCATCTCACTACCATTCCGGAATGGAAAACGAATGTTGAAAACCATTAGGTTGTTGATGCCAGGACATCCCCTATTGACATGTGTAGATTTCACATATCCTACTATTTTATTTTTCATTACCAACCATGTAAAATTTCATCATAAGTCAATGTACATTTTGGTCACAACAAGATGTACCCCCCACTACAAGGAATGAAAATTTTAGCATTAACTAATATCATATACTCAAAATCACAATAACCTGATTCATGACATAAATGATCTCATCATCATATATCACTATGTATGAGGATTTCTTCATACCATCAAGTATTTCCATCAATGATTAAAATTTAGGATCCTCATACTATGTGTCCTTAATTCATCTCAAAAGCATAGACTCCACTAAAATTGACACTAGAACCATCCGAACTTGATTCTCCTTAACCACAATGTTCATCTAAGCCATACTTTTCATCATCTTATACTAGGAAAAAGACTCTAGAACATCATTTTTTCCATGTTTTCATTCTTAGAGAACCAACCACACTTTTTCCTTACCTAGGATTATATGGTAGCTCAAAATCAAAGGAATACATATATTAAACATATCATCACTATCAAAGATTTATATATCTGTTAAAAACGATATATGTTAATTTCTATTTATTGGTAAACACATAACAATTATCACCCAAAAGATAAATATGAAAAAATTTCATGGAGAAACCACACCAAACAACTTGAGGTTATTTTTAGAATAATTCCTCTAATGATGACTCAACTACTGAGAGCCATATTTCATAGCTCAATCGTCTTCCATTAAAACTTATATGAGTCAAATCCCAAAATCATCACAGCACATCATATAATACTAACATGGATCGTGTAGGATCATGATCAACAAGAATGTCAAGTGCTTCTCCACCTTCATGAATGAATTATATCATGATTTTGACCATTATGACATTATTCCCTATTTCAAATTTCATAAGCATTGTATCGATTCATGAATGAATTGGATGAATCTATTATAATTTATAGATAACACCAACTTTCAATAGATATTGAACACATTTGTGGGATTCTCCCAAAAAACAAATTCTGGAACTGTCCCCATGTCCATATACACACATTCATCCAAGATGATGTGACCAACGAAGTGTACCTGGTCATTCCAAAATTGAAACTAATATATCTTGGCATATAGATGATGCCCTCTAATTATAATGAGTACTATATCAAGATGTTTTGAATGATCATCATGATCCCTGAAATAATCCAATATTTCACTCACAAAACTATCCCAAACTAATATCAGTATAGATTGAATATTTTATTTATCATGTTTAAAGAATGTTTTGGAGTTTTTAACAACCCAGACTGCATTACGAAGAACTCTTATAGGACATACCTTATTAAAAAAGAATTCATTGCTATTTTTGATGTCTGATATCTCAAAGTATGATTCTATAATATAAAATAAATCTTTGATTACACATTAGATTCTATCGACTAGTCAAACAAACCGTCAATTCATGGATGATGATGCTAGTTCATCACAATAATATTGCTCAACATTTGATAATAGACACATAGGTAAAAAATTCTACTAGACATATTTTATAATAGCATAGGTGATACCAAAGGTGACATAATTGTATGAATAGACCATATTATCCATCAAATACTAGTGCAAGTACCTAATCTCTTGAAGCTCTGTCAGATATATTCATTTGGGGGGAGTTGAAAATTGTTCAACTCATACCATGAGCATAATGGAGAATTTGAAATCTCTATTTGGTAGAAACCCTACTAATTAATTATTAAATAATCCCTAAAAATGGTCCACCACATGAGTAAAGACATACTGATTTACACGTCTATCATCCAAAAAAATACTAGCATGAGTTTCTGTGATATCTTCTAATTGATGAGTAATTAGACCTGCCTGGCCTTCCAAGATATCCCACTATCCATGGTGAACATAGTTGTCAACAATATGGGGTAAAAAATTCACCCTCCGCAAATGAAAATCATTGTGGCCACAGTATGTGAGTAGTTAGTCCTTACCCAAAATTATGTCTAAGCCTTACCCATCATGAATATAGAGATCCTAAAGGAAACGGTACTCTGAAATCTTATGAGAACACCCCTTTCAAAAACAACGCCCATATACAGTTCCCCCATTGGTGTATTTAACATTACAACCCCTTTTATAAACTCTTTTTATAGGATCAAACTATAAAAAAATTATTGTAAATATAATTTATTGATATGCACTAGTATCAAATACGGAAATACCTACTTTTGAACCTTCAAAATTATTACCTCTAATTATTGATGGTCCATCTAAACAGGTCAAAATTGTGGGATTCACGACAAGAAACTATCATGACCCTCTTACCTATGGGGCCGTCTGACTCACCTGAGCTACACCACTCTACTGATAAAGGAACTCTAGCACAATATTACCCTGTCTACTTCCTCTACCCCCATGGCCTATAGAACTCTAACATCGAGCCTTCTATGGTGTATATGATCTCATTCCTACAATATGATTTGTTAGCAGGCCTCTCATTACACTTTGACAGAAGGTTACTACCAAAATTATGTAGATTTCCCTTCATTCTATATGATTGAAAGTCCATTGGTTGTTGGAAAACATTAATATGATTGTGTCATATCCTACTACATTTGTGGAAAATAACTAGTTAAATTTCACGTGAAACAAAGTTCCACCTAGAAATTCATTTCTGAACTTCCCTGGACACTTATCTCAAAGTAATTCATCCTAGCCTATGAAGAAATAAAACCCGATCACCCATCAGTAACTATTTTTCCCACACTGGAAGCCTCCTTCAAGTTCCCCTATGCTCTGTGTGCCTGTATATCCACTTCTTCAAAATTCTTCATCCAGAAGATATTAACATGGGAATTAATTTCAAAAATAATTCCATCATGATATATTTCTTATGCTATTAACTCATCATCTTGAAATGCTATTGAAAAATGATAAAAATCTATAATTCATCAATCATAGTCCATCACAAACATATTCACCAAATTCATCCTCATGAAGACAATTACTCTCTTATACATCAGCAACTCTAGATAGATTTGCTCCACAAACCATACAACAATTTCCTTCAATAAATATCCATTAGCTTATGTAGTCAGAGCCTAAAATTCTTACAAATGCTTCACTAATCCTCATAATATATAAGAAGTGATCTTCAAATACTTCAATATAGGAGTCTCCATGGGGTCATGCATAGAATGGATAGACTCTATCCATAACACTTCTCCATCTTTTACCACCCTCTCTTGTAAAAGTTGGTAGATATGGAGAATGAAACTCCCCCATTCTGCCATATAAGTTCTTCTCATCCCACCATATGTCACTTTCCATGAAATTCATGAAGTGATAAATGTTTTTCTGAATTTTCTCTCATGTTTCCTAACCTGGTACTATAAATCCATATATTATACTACTGGTAGATAATATATATCCATGTTTTATTGTCTTCCTCTCATCTTGTGTCATCATGGACGTGTAACTCTATAAGATAAATATTCACCTTAGGATTCATTTCCCAAAACTAACAAATTTATGGGAAAACATAACAAGGCTGATTTAGACTATTCCCAAAACCCCACCACACGGTCATAATCGATCCTTTAATACTAACATTAACCATACTATATCTAGGACACTGCTAACATGAGTAACTCAATATCCATTATTTGAGTTTCTCAATTAGACACCAATTATTCTTATATTTCATCATCTTTATCACACTAAATTACTTATTAGAAACCATTGTTCAGTTTCAAATAATATGAAATATATTTCACGATAATCTACCATACCCCTAATATTTTGTCTATTTATGCCTAAAATGATTAATTTCATAATACGTCATGACCCTTCCACTAGGTCCCATTCCGTGACTACCCCAAGTCTGACTTCCATAGGCCAGGGGCTGGCAACTAGCACCAAATGCATAATTCCCTAAAACTGGGAAGACATTTCCTTTATAACCAGTAAACAAACACACAAGAAATCACTTAGATGGAAGAAGAACCAAGTATACTATATAACAAAAGAGTGCTGAAAGAAAATGGGGACAGAATACAAGCCCAACTAGAAATTACAAGTACAACAGTGATACAATACAATTCAAAGATATGGGAAGACAGCTACTGGACCGTCTTCTGGGGTTCCTACCTAAAGGGTAGGTATAGATTGCCTCCTCATTATTCCATGTCCGACCATCTCCTCAGTGTACCGACTCCCTATATGGTCCACCATCAGGTACCATCCAGTCGTGGTACCCTCAGCCTCAGTCAGCGATATCCATCGTTTGCATCCAACACAACATGGTGCAGTCATAGCCCGTGCAGGGGTGAGTATAATGATACTCAGTAGGGACCCTGAGACCCTCATGGTCTCACAAAATCCACCATGGCTAAACCACATATAATGAAATAAAAAAATAACCCTAATTATGTATATTCCCACACCTATACCTAAGTTATCAATTGATCCATATCAATCATGAGAAAACACAGAAAAACTGACTCAGCTCAAACCCGGATTTTATTATAGGGGGTAGTATCAAGTGACATCCCCGGTCACGTTGTCGAAACCTTGAATGCTGGAGAACTCCTCCTCTATCGAGTACAGTGGTCCTATCATTACACCAAGCATTCTTCCCACTAATTTTGGACTGCTAAGGTACTCCTCCTATCGAGTACCGAAGATCTATTGCATAACAAAGAGCAGTTTCCATAGTGGGTCTGTTGCGTCACCAAGCATGCTCCCCTACTAGCTTGCTGAGCCTCCTATCATGTATATTGGGTCTGCCGTGACACCAAGTCGCTCCCCACTGTGGGCCTTCTGTGACACAAAGGCACTCCACACTAGGCTAGTCGAGTCCCTCTGAGTTGATATAGTAAGCAGTCATCAGGTCTCAGCCAGCCACTAGATCGCCGCACTACACTCGCTCTTCTCTAATAGGATCCACTCCATGAGCTACTAGTAGATGATCCAACTATCACTAAGTCCCACTAAGATGTATTTAAATGTTCCAAAATTTCATAAGTGTCTCAAAACAACCGACGGTACGTCAAAAGGACGCCCGATCTGTGAGTTATTAGCCTTTTAGTCCATGGATCCTCGTTGGATTCGTGATCGATCCATCCTGAACATTTCCCATCTCAAACCAAAATTCAAGTGGGGTATACATAATGAGATAGTCTCACTCCAAGAGTTCCAGTTCCATAGACAGTTCTTCATATTGACATCCAGTGCAAAAGTTATTGCCAAAAGAGCACTAAGGGTCAGAGTGGGCCCGAGTCTGGTCCGACCCGGTCTGTCCGACTCGGCATGACCTATCATTGTTTGACCCGGTTCAGGTTGACCTGGCCTACCCCGTGATGTGGCTTAGTCTGCTGGGGGGTACAACAAGACGCGAGGGGTCGCGGATCTCGTGAGGGGGCGTGACGGTGTGGGGCTGGTTCGACTGAGGCAATATAAGGGGCGCAGGACGGTTCGAGTGGGAAACCATAAGGGGTGCGGGACCAGTTCATCCGGGGTGCCTTGGGGATTCGAGCCAGATCGGGTGGGGCACCACAGGGGTCGAGGTCCGGTTCGGGCAGGGAGCCATGGGGGGGGGGTGTGGGGGGGCTGGCCGGTTCGATCGGGCCGCCGTGGGGGGCATTGGCTTTTGAGGTCGGGGCCCTGCGGGGGTTTGGGACAGTTCAGTCAGGGCGTCGAGGGGGGCGTGGGGCCAGTTCGGCCGGGGTGCCACAGGGGGGGTGGGCCGGTTCGGTAGGGGCGCTGGGTGGGGCACATGCTGTTTCGGTCGGTTGGCGGGCTAGTTCCACTAGGGTGCCTCAGGGGGTGAAGACGACTCAGCCCGGTGCAGCGGCCTGACTCGGAGCTATAGTTCTGCTCAGCGGCACGGCCCGATGGCGGTTCGGTAGTGGTGTAGAGCGGTGGAGGCCACGGGGGTTGCGTGGTGATGCGGCGAGGACGCGGTTGGCAGAGCGCTGTGGGGTGAAGAGGCCATGGGCGGTGGTGGCCACAAGTGGTGGAGCACTGGTGCCTACGTCTCCTTCTTCCATCACGATGAGTACACCGAAGAAGAATGACAGAGGGGTCGGTCTATGTTGGTTTGGCCTACACCTTCCACGTTTAGGGAGATATCATTTTTCTCAACAAGAATGAAGAATTATGAACTTCAAATATTAGAAAATCCTCAATGATTCTTTCCCAAAACGCAATAAAAAAATAAAGGAAATTATTATCATGCATGTAAACCCCCCACCTTGGGTTGATACGACGATAAAGTCATGGGGGAGAAGACGAATCATTGGGAAAAGACGGACATACGTTCATCGTAGTCAAAGACGTCCTATGTCAGAGGAAGTATTGAGGAAGAAGGTTGCTGTCGAGGTCAGTGTATTTTTTTGGCATTCTTTATTGGAGGAACACATTCATCATTCGTCGAAGTAGTTCATCATTAGATGGATTTTATCCCCTGGATCCACCAAATTGAAAAGTGTTCCAAAATAATAGATACGTAATCTATTATTTTGTAGGATTAATTCAAAAAGATTCATTAATTATGGTGGGTGGCATAATTAAAGTATGGGCGTGGCTCAATTAATGTAGAGGAATAGAAGAGGCTCCTCCACATTAAAGAGGGGGCTTGATCGTTCCTCTCAATTAATGGGCGGTTTAATCCCGGGTGGTCCCCACAACCATAACATCTCATGGGATGTTGTGGTTCGGGTGGTCCACACCAACATAACCTCACATTACAAGTTAAGGTATGGTGGTCCCCACACCTCAAATTCAACATGGAGTTTTAGTTCTATTGGACCCAACCTTCCGACACCCACATAGGTATTGTAATAAAAAATAAAAAATGACCTACACTTTTATTATTAATTTATTCTTACACAAAAACCCAGAAACAACTTTCACCCTCGACCAACTGTCATCGAGTTGAATTTCTTCTTAAAAGAATATCGGTGTTGCGAGTTCAAAGGTTCCCTCAGATATCAATTCAAAGAACAATTTCAAAAGTTAGAAAAACCAACTTGTACGTTTACTCAACATACCTGAAAAGGAGTTCAAAAATTAATTTTGAGCACTTCAGGCCTCATAATCACCTTCCATCAATTTTTTAAGACTTGAAAATTTTCAAATTATTAAAAACAATTACATGGAAATTAAGGGTCTTTACATGCTACCCACCTCATGTTTTACATCCCCATAAGTCACAACTCAAACTAAGGGAACAAGTGGGTGTATTGATCACGCATCTGAATCTTTCGATCCCATGTGCTCTCCGAGAAGTTCTCGGGATGCCAGCAAATGTGCACTAGAGGTATCGACCGTCCATGGAGGACCCACTCCTATCGATCCTAAATATCTACTAGAACCTCCATAAAAGTATCCCCATCATCGACATCCAACTCACCATGGACGATTATGTGAGGAGGTCCCAACACATATCTCTTCAGCTGGGATATGAGGAAGACATCGTGCAACCGGTGAAACTGTGGTGGAAGAGATAAGAGATATCCCACCTCACCACTCTACTAAGGACCAGAAAAGGTTCGATGAACCTCAGAGATAACATGACGCCTCAGCCAAATCTCCATAGACATTGTCGAGGTGAAACATGTAGAAATATGTGGTCGCCATCCTCGAACTATAGAATTACCCGTCTTCTGTAAGCATAAGAATTATACATATTTTGTTTAGTATTCATTTTCCCTTGGATGGCCTGAACCTTCACTGTGGTTGCCCATACCATCTCTGGTCCCACTAGTGTTGACTCCCTTGGGTCAGTGAAGCACTAGGGTGATCTGAAAGGTCGCTTATATAAGGCCTCAAAAGGTTCCATCCTAGTGGTAGAGTGATAGCTATAGGTGTACGCAAACTCCAGCAAAGGCAAGTGATCCTCCCAGTTGCGATCAATGTCAGGGGAAGAAGCATGCAACATGTTCTTGAGGGTCTGAATTGTCCACTCAGTCTAACCATCCTTCTGAGGATGGAAGGCATTGCTCAAATGATGTTGCGACCCAAAAGCCTCCTACAACCCCTTCCATAACCTGGAAGTAAAACATGTATCATGGTCAGAGACAATAGTATTGGGTACTCTATGTATCCGCACATTCACATGCACATAGATGTGTACCAATCTCTCTACTGTACCCAGCTCTCTGATAGGTAAGATGTGAGCTAACATAGTGAGTCGGTCGATGATCACCCAAATCAAGTCATGTACCCTAGATATATGTGGATGTCATATCACTAAGTCCATGGATATCTCATCCCACATCCACTCTGGGAACTCAAAAGTCTAATCCAAGAATTGTGGTACCAGATGCTCCTCCATCACTTGCTGACAAGTGAGGCATCGAGAGACAACCTCTGCAAATAATTTCTTTATTCTCGGCCACCAATGTTGTCATCGAAGATCTAGATACATCTTCTCCACTCCTTGATGTACCACTAGAGGGGATATGTGGAGCTCTCTCAAAAATTCATTATGAAGTGACACATGTACCATGGTATGTCCTCGGAAGAGTACGATGTGCTCCCCACCTTTAGAAAATCAATTAGGTGCATATCATATGGATATATGATCACGTGGTCTTTCATATTCAGCATCCCCAAACTATACCTCCCTGACTCACTAAAGATGTGAGGGAATGACAATAATATACTGAAGAAAATATGCTCTATCACGTTCCACAAAATTTATCTGTAATGCAGTCAGGTGCTCCTTCACTTCGCCTAGTAGTTGTATACCAGATCACCTACTGAGTTCATCTGTGACAACCTTACCCATCACAAGAGTATATAATATCTATAATTCATAGTCCTGGTGGAACTCAAGCCACCTTCGGCGTCTCAGGTTCATGTCCATCAGGTAGAAGATATACCTGAAACTCTTGTGATCTGAGTACGATCTTAAATTCTCTCCCATCAGATATTGTCACCACATCATCAAGACGAAGACCATTGCTACTAACTCCAAGTCATGGGTAGCATAGTTCCGCTCGTGTTGCCTCAGCTGTCGAGAACCATATGTGAGCACTGATCGCTCCTACATCAGGACACATCTGAGTCCAGTCCCTGATGCATCGCAGTAGACTATGTACCCTATGCCTTTTTTTTAGAATTCTCAAAATGGGGGAACTACTCATACATTACCTCATCTCCTGAAATATCTTCTGGAATCTCTCTGAAAAAACAAGGGGTTTCCCTGCCTTGTCAAGGAGGATAGTGGTGCTACAAATTTGGAGAAATATGGAACAAATATTTGGTAGTATCAATCCAAAACCAAGACACTCTGTACCTCCTTCGCACTCCTGGGTGGCTATCATGTAAGTATTGCATTAATATTTGCTGGATCCACTGTAACTCTAGCCTCCGAGATGACATTTCAAAGAAGCTGAACCTCTTGGATCCAAAACTGGCACTTTGAGAGCTTATAATAAAGGTGGTGATCTCAGAGTGTGTCCAATACTACATGTATATGGTAGGAATGCTCCAACTTAGTAGTCAAGTGGCTCATAATGTCATCGATGAAGACAAATACGAAGTGATCAAGGGTTGGTTGAAAGATATTGTTCATGAGTCACATGAACACTGATAGAGCATTGGTTACGCATAAATGCATATCCAAGAACTCGTAGTGGTCGTACTGACATCTGAAAGTCATCTTCATCAAATCCACATCTCGGACTCTGAGCTGGTGATAGCCAGATCTGATGTCTATCTTTGAGAACCACCGTTCTCCCTTCAACTATTCAAAGAGGTTGTCAATCCTCGGGGGTGGGTACTTGTTCTTCATGGAAATCTGTTTTAGGCACTAATAGTCAACAAAAATCCTCAATCTTCTATCCGCCTTCTTTGTGAACAGATTCGGGGATTCCCAGGGAGAATAACTATGCCAAATGAATCCCTTCCCTTGCAAGTCCTCCAGCATTACCCGTAGCTCACAAAGCTCCGCGGGAGACATCTGATATGCTGGTGTAGATATCGGTGTTGTACCGGGGTATATTTCAATTTAAAAGTACACCTCTATGCAAGGAGGTAGACCCGAGACATCATCATTGAAAACTAGGAAGGAATTTCGTTTACAACCTATAAACACACACACAAGCAAGCACACAGCTGGACAAAGCACCAAGTAAATTATATTACAAAAGACTGCTGAAAGTAAAATGGGCCAGAATAACCGCCCAACTATAAAGTACAAGTACAACAGTGATACGATACAATAGGAAGATAAGTGAAGACAACTACAGGATCATCCTCTGGGGTTCCTACCGAATGGGTAGGTATAGATTTCCTTCTCATCAATCCATGTTTAACCATCTTCTCAGTTTACCAACACGTCGTATGGTCCACCTCCAGGTACCATCCAATTTTGTTACTCTCAGCCTTAGCCAGAGATGTCCATCTTCAATATCCAACAAAACATGGTGTGGGAATAGACCATGCATGTGTGAGTATAATGATACTCAGTAGGGGCCCTGATACCCTCATGGTCTCACAAAATCCACAAAGGATAAACCAAAAAGAATTAAATAAAAATATAACCCTAAATAGGTATATGCCCATACATATAATTATGTAATCAAGTGATCCATCTCAACCATGAGGAAAACACAGAAAAACTGGATCATCTCAAACCACTATTTTATTCTAGGTAGTAGTATCAAGCAACATCCCCAACCACACTGTCGAAACCTTGACTGCTTGAGAAATACTCCTCAATCGAGTAGAGTGGGCCTTCTGTGACACCAGGAGTGCTTCCCACTAACTTTGTTCTGCTGAGGTACCTCTCATGCCGAGTACTGTGGATCTTCCGGATCCCCAAGTGAGGTTCCCACCGTGGGACTTCCGCGTCACCAAGCGTTCTCCCCCTCGTAGCCTGCTCAGGTACTCCTCCTCTCGAGTACCGTGGGACTGCCACGACACGAAAGTGCTCCCTACTGTGGTTCGGCTGCGACACTAAGGAGATCCCCACTAGGCTATTCATGTCACTCCGAGTCGAAATGGTCAGTAGTCGTCATGTCTCAGCCACATACTAGGTCTCCTCACTATGCTCGCTCATCTCCGAGATGATCTTATCCATGAGCTACTTGTCGATAATCCAACTGTCATGAAGTCCCACGAAGAAGTATTTCAAAGGTCCACTAGGTCATACTGGTCTCAACCCAATAGATGACGCGTCAAACAGATGCTCGGTCTTTGAGTTATTACCCTTTTTGTCTCAGGGGCCCATTTGGATTCATGATCGATCCAACCTAACAATTTCCCATATCAAACCAAAACTCTAGTGGGGTATAATAAAAAGGATTGTCTCACTCTAATATTTCCAACGCCATAGATGGTTCGTGAAATAGACATCTGGTGCCAATGTTATGGACAAAAGGGCATAAAAGGTCGTAGTGGGCCTTGGTCTGGTCTGACCAGGTGGGACCAACCCAGCCCGACCTGGCATTGGTCGACCTGGTTCAGGTCAATCCAGCTCAACCCTCTAGGTCAGGCTGGACCCATGATGCGGCCTGGTCCACTAGGAGGTCCAGCAAGACGTGAGGGCCCGCCGAGCCCGCGGGTGTCATAGGCCAGCTCGGCCATGGGGGTGCCCCGAGGGCACGGGGCCTGTTCGGTAGGGGCGCAGTGAGGGGCGCAGACCGGTTCAGGCGGGGCGCCTCGTGTGGTGCTGTGCCGATTCGGTCGGGGAGCCGTGGGGGCGCGGGACGGTTTGGCAGGGCCACTGGTGGGGCACGGGCCGGTTCGACCAGGGCTCCGTGAAGGGCACGAGCTGGTACGACCGGGGCATAGCGGGGGGCGCGGGCCAGTTCGGATGAGGCCTAGTGAGGGGAGCCAGCCGATTCTGCCAGGGCGCGATGAGGGGTGCGGGGCCTGTTTCGTCAGGTCAACGTATAGGGCACATGCAGGTTCGTTCGGGGCGCCGCGAGGGGCATTTTTCAGTTCGGTCAGGGCGCCACGAGGGTTGAAGGGGACTCGACCTGGAGCGGTGGCTCAGCTCATCGTAGGGGCTCTACTGGCGGCTTAGAACGGCAGTTGTTCAGCGGCAACATGGAGCGGTGGAGGCCGCAGGAGTCACATGGTGACACAACGAGGTCGTGGGTGGCATAGCGTCAGGGGGCGCAGAAGCTATGGGCAGCGGTGGCCGCGGGTGGTGTAGTGTCGTCGCGTTCATCACCTTCCTCAATATCGAAGGGTACACCAAAGAAGAACATCATATAGTTCAAAGCATGTTGTTTCAGCTGCACCTGTACGCGTTTAGGGTGGTAGCATTTGACTTAATAATAAATAAGAACGATGATCTTCAAATTTTACAACCTCTACAATGATTCTATCCCTAACCACAAAAGAAATCAAGGAATTTATTATCAGGAAAATAAACCCCCTACCTCGGGTTAAGACGTCGACGCAGTCATGTGGGAGAAGAAAAATCATTCGGAAAAGATGGACGTCGGTTCGTCGTAGTCGAAGACATCCTACGTCGGAAGAAGTCTCGAGGAAGATGGTCGAAGTGAGGGTCATTGCTCGTCATTGGTGTTCTTCATTGGAAAAACGTGTTCTTCATTCAGAGAACTAGTTCTTCATTCCAAGAAATAGTACTTCATGGGAGATAATTTCTCCCAAGGCTCCACCAAAATGAAAAGTGTTCCAAAATAATAGATTATGCAATCTATTACTTTGTTGGAATAATTCATAAAGTTTCATTAATTATGGTAGGTTGTATGATTAAAACTTGTGGGGTGGCAGGATTAATGTGGAAGAAGTCAAGAACCTAATCCACATTAATGAGGGGGGTTGAGAGTTTCTCTCAATTAAAGGGGGGTTTAATTTCGGGTGGCCCCCACCACCTCAACCTCTCATGGGAGTTTCTGGTTCAGGTGGTCCCCACCACAATAAACTCTCATGAAAGGTTAAGGTCTGGTGGTCCTCACACCTCAACATCCACATAGAGGTTTAGTACCGGTGGGCCACACCTCCCAACACCAACATTGGTGTTATAAATAAAAATAAAAAGGTCATACATTTTTATTTTTATTTTATTCTTATATAAAAAAACCCAAAAACTAACATTCACCAATGACCAACTATCATCGAGGTGAATGTTTTCTTAAGTGAATACATGCGCTATGAGTTCAATGGTGCCCCCAGATTTCAATTCTGATCACTGGTTCAAAAGATAGAAAAAATCGCTTGCATGTTTAATGAACGTACCCAAAAAGACGTTCAAGAATTTCATTCCGGGTAGTCTGGGCCTCAGAATCTGGCACCGTCAATTTTCTCTGGCTCGTAAAATTTCAATTTATTTAAAAAAAAATACATATAAATTTGTAGTCTTTAAATAATAATCCTAAGTTCCTAAAATAATGCAACAAATCACAAGTATCATTCCACAATGAGCCATGAAACAATTCATAGAAATTAACAAAATCAATTATTACATCATACAATAATTGCATCGCCCAATGTGTAATAATATTCAAATGTAACAAAAAAGAAATAACAATAATTCGACACATTGTAATTTGGGTTCCGCCTACAAGGTTTTGCTAACACTCATGAATGAGCTCATGACTATGAATTTGAACATCTTATTATCATGTAATTATTTCCCAAATAGTAATTGAAATGAAAAAAATGAAAATTGGGCTTTGATACCATTTTGTGTCATCATGTCCTGACTTCCACATACCAGTTCCCCAAGCTTGATTACAATGTAACCATAGGTGTGCCTCCCAGTAATACATATGATGATGACTAGTACTGAGGTACGATATATCATTCAGACAGATATTATATACTCTTTTATCATAATAATACAGTATAGGAAATAAAAAAACAATAGAAGGAGAATATATGACCTTAATATAAAAGCAACAGCATCAAAAGATGATTAAAACTGAAAATACTATATCCAATCTACATCAGTAAACATTCCTTACTAAAGAACGTGGCTACTTCCAAATTTAGACTTATATTATGACACTAAATACTCGAATATGGGTCCTAACCCATGTTTTTCCTTCACACATCCTCCATTCCCAAATCATCTATCTAACATAGGACCTTTTATCTTATCGTTTTCTTTAGCAATGTAATCTATTCAGATACTAATCATCCAACCTGAGTACGTTTTGAGTACAATACAGATGGCTACCACTAATGTTGTCTAAAAAATATGAATACAAATATTGTATACGTTTTCTTTTAAAAAAATATAATAAATAAATAATTATTTATCACATTACAAAATTAATCTTTATTTAATTTCACTATCTCCCAAGGTTTCTAACGAAACATGTACCTCAATACATGATTTGAGCCACACTAATGTCTTGGTTATCCCCATGAGATGTCTTATAATTACATTATTACAATTCTATAACATCTCATTCTTAGAATTCCATTTATACCATTCTGGATCACAATTATCAATTAAATTCCATTGTTACCATTCATCAGTAAATTAATTAACTCAATAATTAATTAATCATGTCATTTTCATTAACTAACACAAAAATTTATTATTATTTCCATTCACATAAATTAACTCAAAAATTAATTAATATTCACATTCTAATTTATTATCTAAACAGTTAATTAATCTTATCATTCTAATTAATTAGCTAAAAAATTATTTAATCTTCTCAAATTCATTAATGAACTCAAAAATTTATTAATCTTCTCCATCATATTAACTTAATAAACAATTAATCTTTTCATTCAAAACAATTAATTGTACAATTACCTAATCTTCTTAATATAATTAATTAACTCAACAATTATTTAATATTCTCAATCTAATTAATTATTTACTTATTTAATTAATCTTATCAATCTCATTAATTAAGTAAACAATAAATAAATATTCTCAATTCAAATAATAATTTAATAATTAGTATATAAATTCAAAATCCAAATAAGTACAAAAATTGAATGGTATGGACTCTTTTATGAATGAGAATAACATAAATAACAAGCCTCCGTTGTATAACACTATTCATACCATTTCTGTGGAATCAATGCATCTGACTCCCTCGACCACACCATAATGACTTTATCTTTCTTCTTCGTTGGCTAGTGGGATGGTCAAATCATTCTCTAAAGTAGTTATGCCTCATCTATAGGGGTTATATCATGTGACAAGGATAGATTTTAAGGAATATCTTCTTAGAGGCCTTCTCCCTCATGTGTCTCATTATCCAAATTTTCATGTGGTGGTTTTGGGGTCCTTTGCAGATGGATCGAAGGATGGATCTCATGCGGTGACATTATCCACATTGTACTTTGATAAAGATTCTTCCCAACTCATGTGGAATTTAGTGTCATGTGATGGTACTAATAAACGTCCCTTCGGGATTTTTTATAATTTTTTCTGTTCCTAGGTTCTTTATCGGTCATCTATATTCTCATATCTATATTGTAATCCTCCATTATTGATTTATCTTCACTTCAAGACTTCATCCGAAAGTATCTAAAGTGTCCTCATTCAGTTAGAAGGTGGAATTTTAATCTATACCCATTGTATATAAATGTCCATAGTGGCTAAAAATATTCTTTGGATGTAGGGAAGATCACGCTTGTTGGGAATCCTCTCCACTTTTAGAATCTGGATTACTGGGAAACGCTCGAGAACCACTGGTGTGACTTTCAATTCGTAGATGAACACACTCTTCTACTTGAAAATGATTCCATGGATGAAATATGTATTGATATGGAAATCTCCTCCTCCCAACAAGTGCAACATTCCATTCAGGATGAAGATGATTTTAAATAGATAAAACGAATTCATTATTCTTCAAAACATTGATATTTGTTATCCTATCACCTTCTATTTCATTCTACGAAGCTGTGTGGGAAGCGATAATTTCATCCCCTATTAGTGCACTAAATGAAATCCTTGAACAGTGATGTTTCATCTCAGTAGGTTTTCATAGCTCTTTTGTCATTCGATCATGAGGATTGTCCAAAAAAAATTCCAATGGAGATTAATTCATCACTCATTTAATGGTCCTTTCTATTTTTACTACATCATCTCAAAGAGTAGGTGTAGCTATCTAATCCCCATGCATGTATATTATTCTGTTCCATCTGAGGATAGGATAAGAATATCATGTTCTAAATTTCAATACCAAATACTCTAATATTCCATTATAAATCTCAATATAAAAGTGTTTTTATAGCATGATTATTTTCCTCATTATCTTCCCCATCAGAATTCATTCTCTTATAATGGAATCTTGTTTTAGACATCGAATAAGTAAAATGTATTACTTCATTTACCTAGATTACTAGCTTCTTTAACTTTGACTCTTGATAATGATATATGTTGGTGCCAAAATATTGCATGAAAGGGAGGGACGAAAAAGAAGGCTGGCACGCTGCCTCGCGAAGCACCTCCACGAAGCACCGTCGTGAAGAACCGACACAAAACACCCCGAGCATCGCGGCCTCGTGAAGCTCCAGAGGTGGTAACTCTCCGCGAATGCATTTGACGTTTGCGAGTGCGCCACGAAGCTCCAGAGGCGGTAACTCTCCGCGAACGCATTTGACGTTCGCGAGCGCACCGCGAAGCTCCAGAGGCGGTAACTCTCCACGAACCCATTTGACGTTCGCGTGCGCACCGCGAAGCTCCAGAGGTGGTAACTCTCTGCGGACGCCGTTGAAGTTCGCGAGCACGCTGCGAAGCTCTTGAGGCGGCGCGCGAGTTCTACTTCACGGCGCCCCTTTCCAATAAATAATGGACTCCCCCTGAGTCCTGGGGATGGATGATCTGACCTTTCGGCTTCTCCTCTCCCGAATCATGAAGCACTCTTTGCCCCGAGAATCATGAGCTCTGCGAGGTACTTCTACTTCGCGAGATGCCTTTGCTCTGTCTCGTTTTGACCCCCTCTTCCGAGCGGTATGCCCTTCGTGAAGCTCAAGGGAATTCACGAAGGAAGGGGATTCCCAAGGGAACCCGGGCAGCCGCGGAGCGTTTATGCTTCGCGAAACACTCAACCCATACTAGTGATCCCTATGCTAAGGCAGGATCTCTACACATCGCGAAGCACACTGCTTCGCAGCACCCTGCTTCGCGAGGCACCCCTTCTTCGCGAGGCAGTGCTCGCGAATACTGTTCCACTTCGCGAAGCACCCTCCACTCACACCTATGCCCCGTGGTAAGGCCAAGGCACTCTTCTTCGTGAAGCACACTCCTTTTCTTGGAAATTCCTCTTCCCGTGCAACCCTCCAGGTTTGCACGATGTGATTTCAAAGTCCCATGGACAATGTCACTCGTAGCGTTGCTTCGCCTAATGATTCTTCGCATAGGCACGCTAACGACTATTTCTTCTTCGCATAGACACGATAACATGGACCTCGCCATGGTGCGTTCCACACCCTCCTTGACCACGGCCTAACTGGTACCTTCCCTTCCCCATGGAACAGAGGGTACCAGTTATGTATGTCCTAGGGGTGCATAGTGACCCCACCTCGTCCGAGCTGCAAGACGTTAAACTACCAAGCATCGCGTCCTCAACACATGATGTTAAACTGTGACCCGACCTCGTGCTTCGCATGCAGGGTCCCCCCTGCTCGAACATTTTTTACGCCACTCGTCTCCACAGGAGTGGAATCACCCATCCACAAGGGATGATATTCTCCTTATTAGGGTGGTGTATGTTCATAGGAGAAGGGCGACCCTAGTTCTCCAACGGATGGCTTCACCCCTGCATCTCCGTACTTCCCCACTACCAAGCTCAGTGGAGGGCCTGATAGGGAATGGGGCACCTCCCATTATTGTTCCCGAGTCCCTCTTTCGTTGCGCTTTGCCGCACTTCGGGCCTCCATCCTGGAGTAAGTCCCAACACCGTGGGCCGCCTAACACGTAAGCCCCTCTTCGCTTCTCACAGACGCATCCTTCACGACGTGATCGTCAGGTCCTTTCAACCTCTTGTTTCTCACACCGAGCATGACTCACGTGGGCTTAGAGTGAGCACCGACCATAACCCCCACCCGCAGCGAACTATGAGAACTTTGATCCATGTCAAGGCATGGTACGTAGGAATCCTCCATGAGGTTCAAGCCACATTACATGGTCGTTCATTCACGTCGAGTTTCGCCCTCATCCAGCATGATGATAAACTGCATGTCCTTGTCCAGCATGACAATAAACTGCATGCCCTTGTCCCACATGACATTAAACTACACACCAATTTGAACTATGAGGTCTTTGATCAATGTCAAGGCATGGTACGTAGGAAGCCTCCACGAGGTTCAAGCCCACCCGTCACGCAATTCACGTCAAGTTCTACCTGCGTCCAGCACGATGTTAAACTGCAATTCCAGTCCGACGGCAAGCCGTTGTGACTAACCCGAACTACGAGGACTTTGATCCATGTCAATGCGTGGTACGTAGGAAGCCTCTACAAGGTTCAAACCCACCATCCGGTCGTTCCGAACTCATTCACGTCGGTTCACCCTCATCCCACATGACGTTAAATTGTATTCCACAACCCGAACTACGAGGGATTTGATCCATGTCAAGGCATGGTACATAGGAATCCTCCCAAAGGTCCAAGACCATCTCCAAACGGACCAAGGTCCCTAATCTACGTCGGTTCTCCGACACCCACCACTAGTGGACCCCCGGGTCTACTTTCACGTCGGTTCGCTGACAACACCCATCGGACCAAGGTCCACCTTCACGTCAGTTCACTGGAACCATCCCGAACTACGCGGACTTTGATTCCCTGCCACGGGGATACGTAGGAAGCCTCTTCAAGGCTCAAGCACAACTTCACTGTCACCCCTGTGATGGTCCCATTTCATTCCCCCTCCACTTCATTCATCCATCCATCACCCATCCTGATTCTCGCCCGGACCATCATATCTCGGTGAGACCATGTCGATACGCTCCTCTTCACAGCCGCCCATGGGCTGATCCCGATATCAGCACCCCTTCAAGGGAAACCCCTCAATCCCATCTATTCCAGCTAATGCTTTCATCGGGTTGATCCATCTCCACTAGACGTTAAACTCATGGTGTACCCTGTGTTAAACCCTGGAAGCTGAGGAAAACCTCAGATATGTGTGAATGGCACATAATTCCCCGCGTTCGATGTGGGATGCCTCGGGCTTCCACGCCCTTGAGAAGCCATGTGACCAGGGATAATAGACAGACATGCCAGGTTCCCCAGCATCCAGACACGCTACTGATGCCTCAACGGGACTACTCCCCTGACTGAAGGTTGATGCTCTGACTGGACCCTTTGGAATGTCCCGATAGAAGCAGTGTAATTAACCGGCGTCCATGGAAACATGGCACTTGGAAGAGTTTCACGAACTACGTATTAAATCTATGAGGGAGACCCGGACTAGGTGATGATTTATGAGGAGGAATCCACAGAAGGAAGAACCAACATCCCATCATCCCGTTTCGATCAAGGAGCAGACGTCCCTGAATAAGGAGCGAATGCCACCCGCCTTTGGAAAGCGGGAATGCGGGGCAACAAGCGCCGCACGTCCTCCTCCGCGGACGGACGGATGCGCGCGCCCCGAAAAAAGCGTCGGAAACAGAAATGGTGAACCCGACGTGAATTTCTTCTCCTCAATATGGAGATTAGTAGCGTTCGAGACACCAGTAGATTGACGTGTCACTGGATCCAGATATCCGGCACATGGTCCCGCCGAGCAAATTGCGGGCTTGTCGTGAAACTCACCAGAAGTCGGGGCAGTAGAGCGTGGGGCACTACATTCTGCAGAGTGTTGGTGTGGATCCTTCTTAAAGACGTGGAGAATGGAAGGGCGTTGGGGCACTGGTTGTCGATTCTTTTCCTCTCAGTGCTGATGAGTTGATCCCTTCGTTTCTCAGGAACCAGGTTACTGTTACAGAGACACGATCACCGCCCGCCCGCCTATGCAGGGGCAGGGGAAACACTACCACAACCACCCCACATGGCGTCGCTACCACCATGGCAGCCGCCACATCGTAGAATACGGGGCGCCCATGTCCCCTTTCCCCATTAGAGTTCATCCAGAGAAGGGTGATCAACAACCTCGTGCGCAGGTACGAGAAGGAAGGGGTCATCCCAACTAGGCATATGGCCCGCATGGAGCTGGAGGCCTCCAGTCCCCGCCGTCAACGCCACCCTAACAGGCCATGCAGGGAGCCCCTGCTCCCCACCCCAACGTTCAACCATTTCGGGAGCCTATCCCTGGAACGCCTTGACGACTCCTTGCCTTACGCTGATGAGGCAGGCGCCGTCCGGCTCAGCCTACTCATGGTCCCGACCCAAGGGCCCCAGGAAAGAGCTCCCGCCCGGCCGCGTCAGCGCCGCCGTCCGGCTCCGCAGGAAGAGCAGGCAGGCTATGCCCCTGCACCACCTGCACCATCTCGTCTGACCCGACGTCAGTGCCGGGCCCAGGCTGGGGATGCCCGCCCTGGTGCGTCAACGTCAACAGCTACAGTGGCCCGATCCACCACCGACGTGCATCATGGGGCCCCTTCATACGCTGAGCAGGGGCACTCCTTCACCCAACCAGGATCGAGACCCCAACCGCCCCACGGGCAGGCTGGGTTGACTCTCCGGGTGGCAGGCCTGGGTGGTGATCGCCGCGAACTATCCTGCGGTGATGTCACCCTGTACGGAGGCCATCCCGGTACCACTACTCCATAGAGCGTGGGGCTTCCCCGCTCCAAAGCTCATCTTGGAGGTACCCCTCATGCTACCCCCATCCTGAAGGAAGACCTGCCCCGCGGCAGTGACGCTCAGCGCGTAAACCTTTCCCGCACCCAATATACATGGTATGGAGTCCATCCTCCTGCCCCCGACTGCCGATCTGAAGGAACCGTCCATCCGGTCCTTCTCCAACGTGGGGGTCCTCCCTACATCCTCTCTGCAACCGGCGACGGTCCTCCTCGCCCCAGCAACTCGAGGAGTGAAGGTCAGCCTCACTCCGCCTGTATAGACCATGGTGGTCCTCCCCATGCTCCTACCAATTCCAACAGAGGCTCCGCCCACATGGGTGCTGTTCATGGAGGTCCTCCCCATGTACCCTTCGACATTTTCCCTAGTGCCCCTCGCACCTCGGCCATCTCGAGTGGGGGTCCTCTACACCACGACACCAGCACCGCCCCCAGACTACATGATAGGGATCAACCCTGTCCCGAAGAGCCACCCCGGGGCAGGAGAGAGGGTCGTCGCCGCCATAAGAAGAGTCCTGTGAAGGCCCGGGTGGAGATCAAACATACCCGCTTCTCCGACTCGGAAGCGGATTGCGACTCAGCAAAGGAACCTTCTCCCTGCTCCTCTGTATCAAGTACTGGGGCAGGAACCAGGTGCATTAGCCTCATTCTCCCGAAATATGAGGTCCACCAGATTCCCATCTCTCTCCACAAGTACATCCAGGAGGAAGAAGTCTTGGAAATTATGCAGGTCTCGACCGCGCAATCACCGCCATCATCACCAGAAGCACCCTCTACCTCTACCAGATATCACGGAGAGCTATTTTGGGGGCCAACAGCGGTAGAGCGACGACACGACCTGTCGCCGGTAGCCGCGACTCCTGTGCCGGATGCTATGGCTATCAGCCCGTCGTATCGTGACATCGTGGCCAGGTCACCTTACTATACAAAGGATGGCCCAGAATTCAGCGGCCAGTCAGCTCGTTCGCCGTATTCTCCACCGCCGAGCTTACTATCCCAGAGGTCCGCCTCGGTACCGCTATCGGTCCCTCAGCTGCCCCCGGTTGACGAGTGGGGAAACACAGGGCCAGACCCTGAGTCCGAACCCTGGAGCTTCTATAGTATCCTTGCAGCAGATTACTTCCCGGATAAGTTCTGGCCGATGACGGCACTGAATTTTTGTGTACCAGAGTCTCTTACCCCTGAAGCCGTGAGGTGCTTTTGTCGAACCCTATGGGCGACACACTTCCGCCTTCGTTACGAACGAGTGGTGTACCCCAGAAGTCGAGAGCACTTCGAATAAATCGGCGAGCAATGCCACCTGATCGATTCGGCCGCACTCCTTATGGGCCAGCACCCTGAGTCACCAGGCCGCCAGAGCGCCCTTCAACAGAAATGCGTTCATAGTTTCAAAGCACTCCGCAGAATCGTCAGGGATGCTACCCCCCATGTGCAAGTCCGTGGTTGGGGAAACTATGCCGCTCTCCTCTTCGACCCTATCCGACGGCAGCCCGATTCATTATGTGACATCGAGGGAATGCCCTCGAGAGGGTCGCAGTCCACATGGATGAAGTCATGGACAAGGAAGACGAGATTGAATTCCTGGATAGAGACTTACCCCCCGAGGGCGTACCGCCACTACTGGACCCATAAGGGAGGGTTACCCGTCAGCAGAGGAACATCCTAGGCCTCCACGTACCCACCGAGTCACTGGTACTCGGTCGAAATACCGGCAAGGGTAAAGAGCACGTTGGAACTGTCAAGCACTCCGACCCGTCTGGCTCTGTGCAGAAAACGGACGAAGATCCCGAGAAGGCCATGTTATTCCAATAGCTTACTGAGAAGAAGAGGCTGGTTGACGAACTCTTGGCTGAGTGCGCCACAGAGCGGTGACCCGACTATGGTAATCCCAGGCCGGGGCAGTAGGGGAAAGAACAATTCCCCCCGGTGAGATGCCTCCGGGAAACCCTGATCATGCTACTTCCGTAGACAGGGTAGAGGCCGGAGCATACAGCAAGAGAGCACGATACGTCTCGCCAAACCCTCCCGAGCGACGGGGAATCTGATGAATCCAGTCCGGGTTCCCCCAGTCGCCCCGCAAGTTGTTCCGCAAGTTGATCCATGAGCTGCCGAAGCCATCTACCGTGTTGAGGAACCTGGCAACACACTTGTGGTTAGGGATCCCCGTCAGGGACCCCCACCCGGATGATCGTATAGTAGATCTCACAACCCGCCTCGAAGCGTTGGAAACGTGGAAGGTGGCTATCCCACCAGATGGCAAGCCGTATCCCGCGTGGGTGGATGATATGCACGCACCTCCGGGTTTTGGGACCCCCACATTCTCGCCCTTCAACGGAAAAGGGGACCCGCAGCAGTACTTGGGTCATTTTTCGACAAGGTGTGGCCCCATGCTGGGGACCCCGGCTCAGCAAGAAGCCGCCAAGCTCCGATGTTTCGTACAAACATTGGAAGGTCCGGAATTCGTCTGGTACAACCTGCTCCCTATTGGATCGGTGACCGGTTGGGAGGATCTCTGCCGGCAGTTCTTATACCAGTTCAGCTCCACCACGCGGAAGACCGTCATTGCGGACCTCTTAAAGTGCAAGTAGAGGACTGATGAACGAGTCGCATATTTCATTGCCCAGTGGACGGGACTTACGTATTCTCTCGATATGCCACTGACTCAGGAGAAATTACTGACGATGTGTGTGGGGAACATCAAGACAGTGCTGGTACCCTCCATAATTACCCATAACTACCCTGGAGGGTTCAAAGATTTCTAATATAAGGCTCAACGCCTTGAG
The DNA here is from genome assembly GCA_963277665.1 of Viscum album. Classification (NCBI taxonomy): domain Eukaryota; kingdom Viridiplantae; phylum Streptophyta; class Magnoliopsida; order Santalales; family Viscaceae; genus Viscum; species Viscum album. Next base: position 958,733,786 of record OY728145.1, read on the forward strand.
GAAGCCCTGCAACAGGCTAGTAAGGCACGTTTATTTCCCCCCATGATCCCGGCCAGGAGGACCGCCAGGGATGAACCCGCCGCGATGGCCCAAATAGAAGCCCCTAGGCAGCTGGAATTACTGCCAGCAACACCATCCCCGCAACCCCGCAGAGGTCCTCCACCTCAAGCACAGGCTCCTGCCCAGCAGCGACCGCCTCGTAACCGACAGGTTCCCCCGCGCAATGTGCCACCGCCACCTAGGCGAGACAATCAGGCGCCGCCTCCTCGGCAGGCCCCTCCGGCCCCTCGTCAGGGCCAGGCCCCCAGGGACCCCTGTCTAGAATGAAGGCACCGGACTTATTCATTCAACAAAAATCAGGTCCCTGGCTACTTCTGAAGAACTCTAGAGCAAGGGATTGTGCATCTGCCTGAGTGCAGAAGGCCGGCAGAGGAGAATCTCACTGATCACCCCAACTACTGCCCTAATCATCGGATTCTGGGGAACACACTCAAGAAATGCTACTTGTTTAAAGACTGGCTTAACACCAGGTGAACAACAACATAGTCAAGTTGGGCCATGCACCAACGCACGTGGCACGAGTCTTTGCAGGGTCATAGATCGGTAGCAACAGTGAAGGCGAGTGGCAGCAGGTTCCCAACCACGGATCCCAGAAATACGACGACTGGATGGCTCGAAAATCCGTCGTACGTGCCCATGGTATCATCCGGGCACGCCTGAAGAATCCAGAATCTTCAAAAGAATTAGCTGGTACCTCCGCATCGTCCTCACAGTCGACCTCTTCCCAAAAGGGAAAGCAGCGGCAGCGCAAGAAAAAGCAACACGCACCGCCGTTGTCGTTGTCATCCCATACACTCGGCGACTTTATGCCCCCTGAAATGGGGATTCCTCCCAGAATCCACCCGGTACTGGATGACTCCTCGAGCGACAACCAAGGGTACGCTTCGGTTAACACCGTGGAGCTGGTAAAGCCATATATGACTCCCGACGAGGGGGAGCGCCAGGCGAACCTCCCCAACGTTTCCAGCCGACGTCAACGTCAGTGAAATCGAAACCGCGCTGGTCATTGAGGTACATTAGCAGGGACTTCTAGTCAATCCTTTCACGCAACTGAGACCAGACAACAGGCTCTGCGCAGTGCTCAGCGCGCGCAACCCCGTCTAACGCCCTCATCTCTACCTCCACCGTCGTTTGTGCTACTAGATCAGGGAGAGCTGCCCCGTTCGTATTAAAGTCAGTCTTGCCCGGCTACAGGCCAGCATCTGCTGCCCAATCCTAGTCCGGTGACTACTCTCCTGGCTTCTACTAGTAGGCAGAAAGATGTACCCAGTACTAGCCGATCACCGGTTCAACCAGCAGGACCCGCTATGCCTCCAAATGCCGAACGACCTCCTGTAGGCAGAGGTTCACGCTTGGAACGAAAGTATTATGTCCTGAAGCACATGGACGGAATTCTGGCAAGGATTTCTATCCTTGAGTCTCTCCTCCAGTCATCCGAAATGTGTGAGGCACTTGCCGAGGCCCTAAGGATCCCCCTCTAGTTTGAGACAGAGGTAGCAGCTGCAGAAGTCTTCCATACCGAGACGATTGAAAACGCCGAATGTCAGGCGGTTATCTCATTCTCCGGTGAAGATGAGGACACTCTTCTACAGGGGCACATTCACCAGCTGTACATCACTGGCAACTTCAATGGCGTGGAAGTCTACCGCTGCCTCGTAGACACGGGTTCCGGAATTAATCTAATTCTGACTCAGACGTTGCGAAATCTGGATCTGTCTGAAGGTGATTTAACTCCCTCTGACCTCAGAACCCAGGGGTACGAAAGGACCGAGCAAACCCCAGTCGGCAAGATCCGCCTGACGACTCAATTCGGTGGCTTAATTGCCAGCAACGAGTTCATGGTTGTCTCTCTGGACACCGCCTACAACGCGTTGATGGGTAGGCCATGGCTCCACCTGCATGCAGCGGTCCCTTCATCGTATCACCAGTGCCTCAAGTACTCGCTCAACGGTCGAGTAGGCGTGCTCCAAGGAGACGCGTCCCCTTTCGCTTCTTGTGAGGCCCACTATCTGGATGCGGGTTATTACAAAAGTAAGGATAATCAAATCCTAGTAAGTGAGGATGAACCCACCCTGGTCACAAGTGATCCCTGGGAAAGAATGGATGACGCCTACGTCCTCCCGATCCACCGATTGGAGGCCACGACCCCCGACATGGGGCAATGTTTTGTTGTTTCAGGTACACAAGTAAGGCATGTTCCCGTGTCCAAGCGACGGCGTAAAATCACCTCGTACTCCTACATCAACCAGGCTTAGGTGATCCCGGAACCTCCTACCCCTGTACGGTACCGGGACGTCAAGCTTATGAAAACGGTGGTGCGCCATACGTGTCTCTTCTGCTGGGCTAGAATTAACCGAATCAGGCCGACATGTCACCACTGCTTTGATATCATCAAACGTGGCCCCTTAGGCCGAAGGCCAGATGGGATAGGGTCCACTGCCTTCATTGCTATGGTCTCAATGGAAAGTGATTCTCCTAATATGATGACCACTGCTTCCCGAGCCGGCACCAACTTCCCCTCAGGCTTTGATAGCCTAGAATTACCTCCCGTCACGGGAAATCCCCCCACGGGTGGAGAGGAGGACCTGGAGGATGCTCCCCCACCTTTGAAGAAGGCGTCTCTACCACGGTCAATGAACTGGTACAGGTGAACCTTGGTAGGGAGGCAGATCCAAAACCTACATTGATCAGTGCATCCATGTCCCCCTAGGAGCGACAGCAGTACGTAGACATCCTCAAACAACACAGTGATGTGTTTTCTTGGAGTTACAACGAGATGCCAGGACTAGATCCCCAGGTAGCTGTTTACCGTCTGGGCCTCCCGGCAAAACATCATGGGTTTAAGAAGCCTCCCAGGAAGATGCAACCTTCTCCTGGTGTCATGGTTGAGGCCGATGTTGACAATCATATCAAATCCAACTTCCTTAAGGAAGTCTAGTACCCCAAGTGGCTTGCCAGCATTGTGCCAGTCAGGAAGAATAATGGGCAGATCAGAGTCTGCATCAACTTCCGTGATCTTAATCGCCACTGCCCAAAGGATGACTTCCCACTCCCGGTGACAGAGTTATTGATTGACGCCACGGCCGGGTTCCAAGCTCTCTCATTCATGGATGGGTATTATGGGTACAACTAGATCCAGATGGCCCCCGAAGACGAGGAGTCCACTGCCTTCAGGGCTCCCCAAGGTACCTTTTTCTACCAGGTTATGCCATTCGGTTTGAAAAATGTAGGTGCCACTTATCAGAGGGCCATGAATCGCATATTCAAGCCGATTCTCGGGACATTGGTGGAATGCTACGTGGATGACCTCATAGTCAAGTCATTTCAGTGCCAGGACCATCTCAAAGACCTTGAGAAAGTGTTCGGTTTCCTCCGTTCCCGTCACCTGAAGATGAACCCGTCGAAGTGGGACTTCGGGGTCACCTCTGGGAAGTTTCTGGGAATTTTTTTTAGATACCGATGTATCGAGATCGACCCGGAGAAGATCAAGGCCATCAGCCAAGTTCCTCCCACGAGAAAAATTTGGAACTCCGAGGCCTCCTATGCCACTTAGCCTATATACTCCGATTCATCACGAATCTGGCCGGAAAGTGTAAGCCCTTTTACCAGCTCATGAAGAAGGGCGCTACCTACGAATGGGATGAGGAGTGTCAGACTGCCTTTGAGGAAATCAAGCAGTATCTTCTCCAACCTCCGGTTTTGATGCCACCCGTCTCCGGAAAGCCACTGGTCCTTTACGTGGCAGCCCTGGAAAGATCCCTCGGTGCACTGCTCGCTCAGAAGAATAATGAGGGTACTGAGAATAGTCTCTACTATCTCAGCCACATGCTTCTTGATATGGAGGTCAGATACTCCCCTATCGAAAAGAGCTTCCCTGCGCTCGTCTTCGCCGTGCAGAAGTTGCGACATTACCTGTAGCACCATGAGGTGAAATTGGTCTCCCGGGTAGACCCACTAAAGTACATCCTGAACCGCCCCATGCTGACTGGATGACTAGCACAGTGGGTAGTGATTCTCCAGCAGTTTGATATTAGGTTCGTACCTCAAAAGGCCATTAAGGGATAGGGGTTGGAAGCCTTTTTAGCTTCCCATCCAACCTCTGCAGATCAATCCCTAGACCTGGATTTTCCTGACGAGACGATCCTCTCAGTCGATCATGTCGTCCCGTGTTGGCAAATGCATTTTGACGGCACCTCCCGGAGCCCCACCGGTAAGCAGCTCAATGATCCCAAGCTCAACAGAGTGGGCCTGGGTATTGTCATCATTAACCCGGCGCAAGCCGTCATTCTATACTCGTTCCTGTTGTCAGAAGGCTGTATGAACATCGAGGCAGAGTACCATGCTCTCATCACCGGCCTCGAGTTGGCCCTTGAAATCCAGGTGTCCCATCTACATGTGAAAGGATATTCCAAGCATGTAATCAAATAGTTTAATGGCGACTACGTCGTCATGAAGCTGGAGCTTGTACCATTGCTAGAGTACACCCTCCGCCTAATGGCCCAGTTCTCTTCTCGACCAGAGGTTACCCATCTCCCACGGTCACAGAATGGTCAAGCAGACGCCTTGGCTGGCTTAGCCCCGTCGCTCGCAGAACCCGAGCAAGATTATTTGATCATACGTGTGGCACACCAGAGAGGCATTTCCCCCGTCACCCAAGAGGACAATGATGGCCTGCGGGTAAGTCATCTCACTGCCGGACCCTCCATGTCAGGGGTCCCGGGTTCATCAGACGCAGTGGTTGAAGCCACTCCTGACTGGAGGGCACCTTTTGCCTAGTATCTCCAAAATGGTCGCCTCCCGTATGACCGGGCCGAGAGCGAGCGAATTTGACGCCGTGCGCTGCAATTTACCATCCAGAGCAGCCCCAGTCTTGAACAGATCCTTTATAAGTGGAGTTTCGATGGAATTCTCCTCCGTTGCATCCAAGGAGTAGAGATACCTCAAGTTATGCAAGAGGTTCACGCTGGTTCCTGTTGCGCCCATCAAGTTGGGCCGAAGCTATCCCATCAAATCGGGAGGATAGGGTACTTTTGGCCCTCTATGATCCACGATTGTATTGGGTATGCCAAGAGATGCCACGCGTGCCAATTTCACGCCAACTTCTTGCATCGGCCGCCAGAGCCCCTCCACCCCACCAAGTACTATTGGCCATTTGAAGTATGGGGACTTGATGTAGTGGGACCATATCCACCGGCAACAGCCCGCCATTATAGGTTCATCCTGACTGCTACAGATTACTTCTCCAAGTAGGCAGAAGAAGTTCCGCTCAAAGAGGTCAAGGCCCGTTCCATCATTGACTTTGTGAGATCTAATATTATCCACCAGTTTGGAGTCCCTCACGCCGTCCTCACTGATAACGGAACCAACTTCCAAGCGGCTGAACTTATGAAATTGTACGCCATGTACGACATCCGTTCGAACCATACCTCCCGCTACCACGCGCAGGCAAACAGACAGATCGAGGCGTTCAACAAAACCCTCTCTAAGAATTCTACAGAAGATGGTTTGTCAGAACAAGAAAAGTTGGTCGGACATGGTCCCCAACACCCTCTGGGCTTATCGGACGACGACTCGCAACTCTACCCAGGTGACCCCATATTCCCTAGTGTATAGAGCTGAGGTCGTCCTACCCATTGAGATCCAGCTGCCATCGTTACACACTGTAGTTTATGATCACCAGACATCAGATGAGGTAGCCGAAATCCGTCTAGCTGAATTAGAAGCACTAGACGAGAACCGGCTTCGTGCCCTGCACAATCTGGAAAGGCATCAGGATAAGATAGTGAGGGCCTTCGACAAGAAGGTTCATCTCCGCTCTTTTATACAGGGCGAACTGGTATTGGCCATTCGAGCGCCAATGATTACCGGTAGGAAACCGCCCAAATTAGAACCCAAATGGGAAGGACCTTATATCATCCATAAGATTTACCCCAATGGAGCACACTCCTTGGTGACCATGGATGGAGAGCGTATAACCCCTCCCACCAATTCCAAATTCCTCAAGCGATACTTTGCCTAGGGAAAAAGGGTCCCGCACGACCCTAAACTGTGAAAGGGTCCCGCATGACCTTAAATTGCACGTTATGGTCCTACATGACCTTAAACTGCATCTTCGTCCTATAAGATGATAAACTATGAAAGGGTCCTGCACGACCTTAAACTGCATCTTCGTCCTGCAAGACGATAAACAGGGAAAGGTTCCCGCACGACCCTAAACTACGAAAGGGTCCCACATGACCTTAAAGTGCACATTATGGTCCGTCATGACATTAAACTGCATCTTCGTCCTTCAAGACGATAAACTGCAAAAATTGCCATGCATGACTTTAAACTGCACATTATGGTCCCACATGACCTTAAACTGCACGTTATGGTACTGCATGACCTTAAACTGCATCTTCCTCCTGCAAGACGATAAACTGCAAAATGGTCATGCATGACTTTAAAATGAACATTATGGTCCAACACGACCATAAATTGTAAGGTCCTGCATGGCCATAAACTGCATCTTCGTCCGGAAAGACGATAAACTGCAAAATGGTCCTTGCTCTATGATTTTAAACTAAGATCTCCCCCCGTCCTTACTTCAAGATGTTAAACTGCAAGCCAGACAGGCCTTCCTGACCGAGGCTCAGCCTCAGGCCCCTTGGCCTCCTTGGGTCCCTGGCCCCCCGTCCTTACTTCAAGACGTTAAACTGCAAGCCAGTCAGGCTTTCCTGACTGAGGCTCAGCCTCAGGCCCCTTGGCCTTCTTGGGCCCCGACCCCCCGTCTTCACCGCGAGACGTTAAACCGCAAGCTGGTCAGGTCTTCCTGACCGCGGTCTGGCCTCAGGCCCCTTGGTTTTCCCCGACATACCCTCTTTCGGGATTGTACTGTATGGTGTGGGACTACGTCCTCATTCACGTCATATTACTTGATGTACCTTACATATCCCCGAATTATATGCTTCCTCATCCCGCATGACGTTTGTTTCGGTGCGGATGTGCGTCGGGTTACGCTGTTCCGCCAGGACGCGTTCGCGCGTGCACCCGTCAACCCGAGGGGATGGGCGCGCGGCTTGTGGTCCCGCAGTCCCGCTTTCCAAGGGCGGGCGGCATCCGTCCCTTATTCAGGGGCGTCTGCTCCTTGATCGAAACCGGGATGATGGGATGTCGGCTTCTCCTTCCTTGGACGTCTCCTCGGAACTTGTCGCCTAATCCGGGTCTCCCTCATAGACTTAAGAATGTTCGTGAATCTCGTTCCCGGCGCCATATCTTCATGGACACCGGTTAATTACGCTGCTTCCGCCCGGACGTTCCAAGGAGTCTGGGCGGGGCAGCAACCTGCGGTGAGAAGGCCGGGTGGCTCTGGGTGCTGGGGGCGTGTTGTAACACTGCGGCTCTGCACGTCTGTCTTCCGTCCCTAATAGGGCTTCTCGAAGGCACGATGGCCTGAGGCATCCCGTACTAGGTGCGGGGAACTGTGTCACCTGAGGTTTTCCTCAGCTTCCCGTGTTTAACACGGGGTATGCCGCGAGTTTAACGTCCAGCGGGGACGGCATCGGACCGATCAACACGAAAAGTGGATCAGATGACAGAACCCCTTGCGGGGAACCTCCGACGCTGGGGCCAGCACATGGGCGGCTTCCCAAGTAACGTGGAGTGAAGTGAAGTGGCATGACCCCACCGGGATGTGGCGGCCCGGGTAAGGATCAGGGTGGATGATGGAGTAAAGAGCTTGGACCCCAGAGGGGCTTCCTACGTACCGCGCGTTAACACGGATCAAAGTCAACGTAGTTCGGGCATACAGTTTAACGTCATGCTGGACGTCGGCAAGCCGACTCACGAAGAGGTCGAGGCCGCCGGGCGGAGGATTGAACCGAACCACCTCGCACGGAGGGGGGATGGAACGGCCGGGTGGATCACAGTTTCACGTCATGCTGGACGATAAAAGGGGAAATGGAAAAGGGGGGCTGTGGGGAGGCACCGTGGAGATACACACGGGCGGTCTCCCACAGGGGCGGATTCATAGGTGAATCAACGCAAGCGTGAACCCTGGAGGGGTCCACTGATGGACGAACCGACGTAAATACGACCGGGACGACCAGGTGGTGGGCTTGGACCTCAGGGAGGCTTCCTACGTACCCTGTATAGAAGACAGGGATCAAAGTCCACGTAGTTCATTCTGTCAGGACTTACGCACTTGGGGCAGCCCGGATACTGCAAAACTCAGTTGGAAGGGACTTGGACCGAAAGCAAAAGACACCTCGATCCCAGTCAGACCCTCTACTGGCTTCGGCAGTGGGGAGGTGCAATGGAGATACACATGTGCAGCCTCCCACGAGAAACTAGGGGTTTGTAATACCCTGCCCCCGTAGGGAAAAGCCACTCCCATTAAATCGTCCCAAAAGGGGGACAATCCCGACATCCCTGCAGAGACGAGCGGGTGGGGGCCACGTCCAAACCGGGGGAGACCCTGCGTGCGGAGCACGGGATCAGGTTGCGGACGGTTTAGCGTCTTGCCAGACGAAGTACAGTTTAACGTCATGTGTTGAGGACGAGGCACTTGGCAGTTTAACGTCTTGCAGCACGGACGATGGGGGCTAGGCAGTTTAATGTCGTGCAGCTTGGACGGGTGTGCAGTTTAACGTCATGCTGGGCATAGGTTGCCGGACGAAGCACTTGGCAGTTTAACGTCTTGCAGCGCGGACGATGTACAGTTTATCGTCGTGCAGGACGTATATGCAGTTTAACGTCATGCTGGACGAGTATGCAGTTTAACGTCATGCTGGACATATATGCAGTTTAACGTCATGCTGGACATAGGTGCGTGTCACTTCGCGCAAGCCTGGAGGGCCGCACGGGAAGACAACGCACGGTGCGGGCACCCGGGATGAGAATCATCGGGTGCCACACAGGCGGGTAACCTTAGGAGGTCAACGGGGACGACCCTGGCAGATTGCGCGCAAAAAGGAAGCTTTGCGCGCAATACTGCGGGCCGGCGCGCAATCGGGGCGGCTGGCGCGCAATTGGGCCAGCGCCTTGCGCGCGGATGCTTGAGATTGCTCACACCGGGCTTCGGATAGCGCGCGGGGGCAACGGCTCATTCTTTAACGAATGGCCACTTGAAAGAAGGGGGGGTGCGCGCAATCAGGCCGGATTGCGCGCACCCCGGGGGTAATTGCGCGCAAGCGGGTTCTTTTGCGCGCAAAGGCCTTAGGGTGAGTTTTTATTCAAATGAAAGGAGCCAGCGGGGATTGCGCGCGAAGGCGGACCCCGAGGCTTTCTTGCGCGAAAGAAAGGAGGTTACCTGAAGTTCGTCATTGCGCGCGGAAGGGGTTGAATTGCGCGCACGGGAGACGTTTCGACTTCCAGCAACCTTTGAAACGTTGGGGGTCGCCTTGTATTTATAGGCAACCCCGGGCGCGGAATCCAGGATGCGAGCGCGAAATTCCCCCCGCGGGCGCGGAATCGGGCGCGGCGCGTAAGGGAGTCGCGCGGACCCGCGGCGCGCAGAATTGCGCGCCGAGCCGGCGCATTGCGCGCATCCCGGGGGTTTTCCGCGCGGGACATCCCTTTGCGCGCGGGCCTCTGAAATTCCGCGCACGGCCTCCGGGCCCTCCGAAACATCCTTCCGACTCCAAATATGACCTCGCTTTCCGCATCCGGAGCTTCGTTTGGGAGCAACGGACTTTTCCGGCGTCTACAAAAGCCCCCCCTCGGAATCTGATCGGCGAGAGGTCGCAACGATCGGGTTCCGAGGGAGACGCCGGAATGCCGAAGTCCTGGGCGGCGCGGGACTTAGGCGCGCAAAAAGGGGCACCGGTCGCGAAATTCGCCGCTGCGGTCGCGCAAAGCGCTTTCCGCGCAGCGCGGGCCCGGCCTCGCCTATAAATAGGGGCGCTGGGTCCCGCGTTCCGTACTCTGGCCTTCCGCGCGATAAGCTCCCAAGCTCTCGTGCGCGAAATTGCCTCTTCCGGTCGCGAAATTCGCCCGATCGGCGCGCAAAACCGTCCGGATTTCGCCTGCTTTTGCGCGAAAACCCGGAACTTTGCGCGACAGTCTTCCCAATTGCGCGCCGTCCACTTGGATTGCGCGCCAACCTTCAAACTTTTCCACCAGCCTCGTCCGATCCCGCACGCTTCATCCCTTAACCCGCACGACTCCCGAATCTTCCGAGATGGCCGCGCACAGAGGAAATGAAGGGGATGCCGCCACCCGCAGAGCCGAGATGGCGACGAACGAGGAGGTTTACGGAGCCAAGGAGATTGTTTCTAACAATCAATCCTTGTTCGACTTACTAACGCCGGGCCAGAAGACATATCCACTGTCGGACAACCTGCCGCTCTGGAACTTCGGCATCCTCGATGAGGTTCCGGTGCCAGGATTCGAGGTTGATGCGCCGCGAACCTGGGTGACTCGGGAGGACGAGCTTCACCGCTATAACATCACCAACAATGGGCATCCTGCCAGGGAAACCAGGCACTTGGATGTCTACGTCCTGAACCCGAGGACGCGAACCATTGATGGGGGTGAGCCTACAGCGGAGAATTCTCCAGCCCTCTACTCGAGCACATACCGTCAGAGTGTCACTGACGACACCAAGGGCTGGCTGAAGGACTGGGACTTGCGATCCGGGGGCAACTTTACCAGTGAATGGGCCTGGGCGTTCTGGGTACGCCACACTTGCGATCACTTCGCAGAGGAGCTGCGGTACATCGGCCTGTTCGAGGCGGTGTGGACGTCGCAGTTCCACTTCTACCAGCAGTCTGAGCTCGGGCCGGAGCTGTTCACTCGCTGGTCCCCGGATACCAACACCTTCCATCTTCACCATGGGGAGGTCGGCATCGGTCTCTGGGACATCCACTGCATCGGAGGTATCCCGCTGGAGGGCTACCAGTACGATGAGTTCCTGCCACCGAAGAACATCTGGGAGGACAGGTCACGGACTCCCATTCTGACCTGGCATCTTCTTGACCTGGCTACGCAGCGGCTCGGGATCCAAGACTTCCAGAAGGACATAGCCTACAAGGATTGGTTCGGCCAGTTCCTGGAGCATGACCCGGCGGTCAAGATGCCAGGCAGGGGGAAGCGGTGCCCGACCGCAGCTCAGAGGAGCCGGAACGGGTCGTACTGGCGGGTCCTGGAGACGGGCGATTACCGCTCATGGGGCTACCGCGTCATCGAGGCCCGGGACCCGAACGTCCGGTACGCGGCGTTCCTGGCCGCCTTTCTGAGCGGGTGGCTCCTGCCAGTGCGGGATGCGAGGATGGGCGTCCGTCCGGCGACGCTGGCGATGGCGGGCGCCATGGCTGCCAATAAGAGGTACAACCTCGGGGTCCCAGTACTGGCGAGGCTGTATGCCATTCTGGGACGCATCTCACGAGGGGGGTCGCCACGAAGGATATGTGGGCCCTTTCAGTTCTTCCACGGCTGGGTGGCTGCTCACCTTGGTGGGTATACGTTCCCAAATGCCATCAGTCCTCCGGGCAACGGCCTGCGACCCTCCCTGCTGAACATTGCGGGGGTCGCTCCGATGACCCTCAGTGAGGAGGGCGTGAGGGTTCGGATTGGTAATCATGCCAATTTCAACTTCAGCCCGTTCCCCACTCCCGTCGGCCAGATGATCGACAACGGACAGGGCCCGCTGGAGCAGCATGAATACTTCCTGAACATGCGGGGCGGGGTGCTCGTGGCTCGGATCGACGGGAAGGTGATCTGCGAGCCTTACGTGCCGACCCGGTTCGCCAGGCAGTTCGGGTGCCTTCAGCGGATGCCGAAGAGGGTATTCACTGCTGTCCGGGAGGAGACGAACCCCGGCGTCCTTCGCCAGATGTGGCTGATGTTCGTCGCCTTCGGCTCTGGCGACGTCATCACCCTCCCTCCTACCGGAGTTAACGCAGGCTTGGCAACCGAGTACGCCGAACACTGGGCCATCGCGTACCCTGAGGGGCTCTTGCGGAAGCTAGTTCGGCGGCTCGAGGCTACCCGTGCGGAGACCGGGCGTCAAGGAAGGAGGCGAGGCGCCGCCACACGGGGGAGAACGGAGGCGCGCCAAGCAGCGGAGCCGGCGCGGGCAGGGACTTCGGCGGCGGGCGCATCGCAGGCTGCCGCCACGACCTCGGCGCCCAGAGAGGGGGAACATGCGGCGGTCGAGGAGCGGCCCGGGAAGCAGGTGAGACGTCTGCTCGAACCCTCCCACGATGCAGTCTTCCCGGCGCTGTGGTCGGCCTGGATGACCCTGCGGCAGTCACTGGGGACCGACGTCATCTGGCGAAAGATACTCAGAGAAGGAATCTATCTGCCAGAGGTCGGGCGCCTCCAGATCACCGACAGGGTGGACTTCAACCGGCAATATGCATATCTGACGGCCATGGACGAGTACGCGCGCCAACGTGGTCAGCGTGCGGAGCCATCCCTTCTGGTGAAGGTGATGCTCGGTCTCGAGCCCGCTCCGGAACAGATGCCGCCGGAAGAAGATGACAGTAACGACTCCGAGGAGGAGGAGGAGACGGGGGAGGATGAAGGCTCCGAGGGAAGGTCCCATCGGGGGAGCCCACGGGAGAGCGGCGAGGTGGCCGGCTCTGACAACGTTGATGTCACTGAGCTCCTCGAGGTCCGCTTCTATCCCTACTCAACTTGCTTCATCCATTCTCTTATGCAGCTTCTAACCCGTTTCTCCATCCTTCTCAGGAGCACACGGACGTCGGTCAGGCGTCCTCAACAGGAGTAGGAGAGGCGCCAGCAGGACAAGGCGGGGGCCAGGCACCCATTATCGAATTGACAAGCGCTAAGGGGTCCCCTGCTGCAACTGTTCCTGCGGCGACCGGGGTAGCGGAAGATGATGCTCCGAACTCCCGTAAGTCTCCCTACTTTACTGCTGGTGCTTGCCATTGACGATCCGTGACTAACCATGGCATGCCCTGCGCAGTGATCTCAACATCGGAGGCTCGTCGGGTTGCCGAACCCGGGCCATCTACGAGTGGACCAGTGGTGGACATGCCGCCTGCTCCGGAACAGGCTTCCCAAACCGAGCCGGCCCCACCAACTGCTGATCAAGGGGCTGCGGACGTCGGCGGTGCTGCCACCGGAGAGAGGTTGGGGGCTGACGAGGGTGTCAGCGCCGCTGGGGAGAGAGAAGAAGGTTGCCCGGATGTTGGGGAACCTATCCCTCGTGAGGACCTCCCAGGGGCGGACCCTGCAGCAGACCTGCTGGCTGCCTTCCCTGCCTACCGGCCTGCCGACCCAGAGGAGATGGATGACTCGGACGCGGAGGCGGTCGAGGATAGCCGGGTAACGCGACGCAGGGGGTGGAAGTGCATCCGGCGCTTCCTCAAGCGAGACCCATCGGAATGGCTGGGGCGCATGGGATCACTTCAGACCTGGCTGCGCTTCCTGTGTGCCGGGGGAGCTGATGCTCAACGCCTCCATCTGACGGTCCGTGATTACATGGCCGAGAAGATGCGCGAGAGCCGCCGGCGTGCCGACGTCGCACAAAGTCGGGACATGTCGGAGAGCACGCAGGCGCTCATCGCGGCAGAGCAGGAAGTCCGGCGCCTCGAAGGGCAGGCGGCAGAGAAGGAGGCCTTCGTCGCAGCATGTACCGAGCTTGTGGAGCAACTATCGGCACAACTGATCGACGCTCAGGTACAGCTGACGGAGGCGGGCCAACAGATGGTCACACTCCAAGTCGAGCGGGAGCGTGCACAGGCCAGGATTGACGAACTGCGTGCTGCGACCGCCGACGAGGAGAGGGCACGCAGAGAACGAGAAGCAGCCCTGGAGGCCGCCAGCCAAAGGGTAGCGGCATTAGAAAGACTCATTCAGCACGCTAATCCCTAAGGGCTGTTTTTTGCCATTCCCAGAACATTTGCTTCCGCTACTTAATATTTGATCCACTTGTACGAATCGCCATATTTATCTGCGTCTTTTGGTTTAACATGCTCAACCACAAATTGTCTCGTGGGAGCGTTAACCAAGCATCAGGCATCCATAATTGGGCCTGGGTTTCTGGAGAAAAGAGGGAGGTCATTCCTGGGAAAGGAGACCTCAGACCTAACCAATGTATCGTCCCCCAACTTGTTCCAACACACGAGCGGGACAACGCTAGGGGCGTTGAGATTTTATCCGAACATAGGGAAATGAGAAAGGGTGAATCGCGTGTCCCGAATCCAGACATCCACAACGATCGGCCTTCCAGGAAATGCCCAAGACGGTAGGCGGACAGTGGATCGACCATAACAACTGCAATAGACGGACCGAAAAAGGCCATCATTCATATTGCAGGAGGCGGACCACATGTCATCATGAATACCGCTTTGGGGTTCCTTCAGACACAAGGGTGGAAAATCCAGATCAACAGGGCATGCGAAGCGTGGGGCGAAGTGACGATTTGTTCGGACAGAATCCAACGCTCTCAAAATTGTGCCACCGTGGGGAAAGCGTATTGGGCGGATGCACTAATCTGGCCGTGAGTCACCTCAATTCTCAGACAGCACCTCTCTGACGAGGAAACTGTCGCTTCCCATCATTGCGATGGGGCATCCCGAGCTGAATCGGGGAGAATATCACAACTGCACCACTCTACCCGAAGTCAGGCCAGACGGCCGGCGACGAGGAGGGGCGGGACTTATCGATCCCTGAGGCTGGACCCGAGTCGAAATGTCCGGGCGTTCCTACGTACTCCATCAGGCTGGAGATCAAGCCACACGTAGTTCTGTGAGTGCAGTTTAACGTCATGCAGGACGTAGGACCCCATTTGGGGTAGATCTTAGTTTAGGGTCTTAGAGCTCGGACCATAAGGGCTGGATCTTAGTTTAAGGTCTTAGAGCTCGGACCATAAAGGTGGAGGATCTTAGTTTAAGGTCTTAGAGCTCGGACCATAAGGGCTAGAGGATCTTAGTTTAAGGTCTTAGAGCTCGGACCATAAGGGCTAGAGGATCTTAGTTTAAGGTCTTAGAGCTCGGACCAGAAGGGCTAGATCTTAGTTTAAGGTCTTAGAGCTCGGACCAGAAGGGGAGATCTTAGTTTAAGGTCTTAGAGCTCGGACCATAAAGGGGGGATCTTAGTTTAAGGTCTTAGAGCTCGGACCATAAGGGGAGATCTTAGTTTAAGGTCTTAGAGCTCGGACCATAAAGGGGGGATCTTAGTTTAAGGTCTTAGAGCTCGGACCATAAGGGGAGATCTTAGTTTAAGGTCTTAGAGCTCGGACCAGAAGGGCTCAAAGCACGCCACATCGTGGTCATATCCCCTGGATATGCGAAGATGCACTGAGGGATAGTGTCAAGAGTGTCGAGGTTTCGCCTGGTCAGAATGGGAGGTGGAAAATGTGAATCATGCGGCCATTCACTCGAGGACCGGGAGCACCGGCGTGACGATATGAGAATACTGCCGACCGTGGCGGAAAAGCAGCATCAACATCGCACCAACCGTTGGTGGAATGAGGCAGCAAACGAGCATCGACCGCTCAATCGCAGGATTTATATCAATTTGCTGCCCGAGGCCATTGGGGGTACCGGCCCGAGTCGGTGGGAGAGCACTGAGGCATTGTGTCCGAACCGTTCACGGGGGCTCCACCCAGGGCGTAGACGATGGGTCCGAATGAAAGGGAGCACGAAGCCTGAAAAGTGGAGGAAACCTGACCAAGCGGATCCTGACCCTCCTGGCAATAAACCAGAGTACTCTTGACACCGGTGGACCACGGCAAGGGGTCGGGGAACACGCCTTGAGGGTGACCTGAAGGCGGCGGATTCCCCAGAGAAGGGGGAATCTCTAAGAGGTGGGGGGCTGGACCCGAAGTTTCAAACATCCGGGCGTTCCTACGTATCCCATAAGGATGGGAATCAAGCCGCACGTAGTTCTTGAAGCGCGGTGCAACACAATCGGGCACCAGCGCGGGGAAGAGTGCGGGTCTGACCCTCGCACACAAAAGGAGCGGCATTTGATATTTCTTGTTTGTCCTTAAAGATGAATGGTTTTTCTTTGTGCGGCGACATGCCCGTGATTGAGAAATCTCTGGCGTCGCCACAATAATCAAGCCATGGAAGGCATTGATGAATGGCGTGGTCATTAACCAGCGCCCAACATGAGTGTCCCCTGAGGAGGACATCACGATGCAGTGCCGTTTCTCGTCGGGCGGCCAAGACGATCACAGTTTACGGTCGTGTGGTAGGACCAGACAACACAGTTTAAGGTCGTGTGGTTCGGACCATGGAGGAATCCGCTTACCGCGGTACGGCGGACACGGCGGAGGTGGGAGCATACCCAGCCCTGCGGTCACGCACGATTCCAGGAGAAGAGTCTTGGGATGGGGGTCTGCGTATGTCCATCACCCGAGGGGCAGAGATGCTAGCCTCCAGATATACTGGGCCCAGAACGCAATTGTTCGGGCGACTCCCTCCTCCTTATGGGGACGAGGGTCCAGCTACGCATGGCCCTTAGGGAGGATATCTGCATATATCCTTGGTGCTCAGATCATGGGAGCCTCGAACGACATCATTACCCTGGTTGGTCTGCCTAACGTGTAGAGGCGTACCGGAGGTCGGTATGAAGAGAGTGTCAAGATCCCACTACAACGCACAAAGGCGGAGTGTGATGAGGACTGCGCAACCAATGTTCAGAGCCCGAGAGAGCTGACATGGCGATCAAGGACGTTGCTGACGCATTCGCAACACAACATCCGATCGCGTCAGCCTAAGACGGGGCAAGCAAACGAGCATCAACCGCTCAATCGCAGGATTCATATCGATTTGCGGCCCAAGACCCGCCGGTAAATCGACCCGGAGCGGTGGGAGAGCACTGAGGCATCGTACCCAAACCGCTAACGAGGATCCCTTTGAGTGAAGGCTCGAACAAGAGGAAGCGCGAGGCCTGACAAGCAACACAGGACTTGTCGGGATTGAATCTGACACTACGAGTCATAGACCGAAGCACCCCAAAACATGTTAACAGATCTCCGGAAAGGGTCGGAGGACTCACCCTGAGAGCAACCGAAGGGGGGCAGGTCCCCGTGATCAACCAAGAGACGGGGCTGGACCTGAGACACAAGCGTCCAGGCGGTCCTACGTATCCCATAAGGATGGGAATCAAGCCATACGTAGTTCTTGAAAGGCAGTTTAACGTCATGCAGGACGATGAGGGGTGTGAGGTAGTCCCACACACGGGGGAGGCGTACGGCGCGGCCAGTAGACCGACGCGAATGAGGACATAATCCCCCGCTCACGCGATACGCCTCGCACAAAAAGGAGGGGAACTGGGGCCAGAGGCCCAACGCGGGATAGGGATTCCCGGGAAATGGGGCTGGGCCTGAAACATGATGTCCAGGCGGTCCTACGTATCCCATAAGGATGGGAATCAAGCCATACGTAGTTCTTGAAGTGCAGTTTAACGTCATGCAGGACGATGAGGAAAGAAAAAAAAAAAAAAAAAAGGGGGGGGGAGCAGAAGGCATCCCCAAACGTGGAGGGGGGCGTACAGCGTGACGAGCAAACCGACGTGAATGAGGGCATAACCCCACACTCACACCATACGCCGCACACCCCGGGGCAACTGGGCCAAGGGCCCGAGATGGGATGGAAATTCCCGAAGGATGGGGATGGGCCTGAAACACGAGGGTTCAGGCGGTCCTACGTATCCCATAAGGATGGGAATCAAGCCATACGTAGTTCTGGAGAGGCAGTTTAACGTCATGCAGGACGAATGCTGAACAGTTTAACGTCTTGTAGCTCGGACGTAGTGCAGTTTAGCGTCATGCGGGACGAAGCACTTGGCAGTTTAACGTCTTGCAGCGCGGACGAATGCTGAACAGTTTAAAGTCTTGTAGCCTGGACGAATGCAGTTTAACGTCGTGCAGGACGTGGTGACACTCAGGCAAAGTATTGCTTGAGGAACCTAGCGTTGGTGGGAGGAGTGACACGCTCACCATCCATAGTCGCTAGGGAGTACGCGCCATTGGGATAGACCTTGTGGACAACAAAAGGTCCCTCCCACTTGGGCTCCAACTTGGGCGGCTTCCTGCCGGGGATCATCGGTGCTCTTAGGGCTAGCACTAGATCACCCTGTAGGAAGGAGCGGAGGCGAACCTTCTTATTGAAAGCTCGAGCCATCCTGCTTTGATGCCTCTCCAAGTTGTGCAAAGCGCGAAGTCTATTCTCATCCAGTGCTTCCAACTCGACTAGACGGGCTTCAGCAACTCTGTCCGGCGCTTGCTGGTCGTAGACCGCAGTGCGCAAGGACGGTAACTGGATCTCGATGGGCAGGACGGCCTCAGCTCCATACACCAGGGAATAAGGGGTCATCTGGGTGGAATTGCGAGTCGTCGTCCGATAAGCCCAGAGGGCGTTGGGGAGCTTGTCCGGCCAACTCTTCTTGTTCTGACCAACCATCTTTTGCAGAATGTTAGAGAGGGTTTTGTTAAACGCCTCGATCTGTCCATTCGCCTGCGCATGATAGCGAGATGTATGGTTCGAGCGGATGTTATACTTGGCGTACAACTTCTTCAACTCGGCTGCTCGGAAATTGGTTCCGTTATCCGTGAGGATAGCGTGAGGCACTCCAAATCGATAGATGATGTTGGAGGTCACGAAGTCAGCGATCGAACAGGATTTGACCTCTCTGAGCGGAATCGCTTCTGCCCACTTGGAGAAGAAGTCCGTGGCGGTCAGAATGAACCGGCACTGGCGAGCTGTCGCCGGCGGGTAAGGTCCCACAACGTCCAGTCCCCAGACTGCAAAGGGCCAGGAATACCTTGTGGTATGGAGAGGCTCCGGCGGCCGATGCACAAAGTTCGCGTGAACCTGGCACGCATGGCACCTCCTGGCGTACTCGATGCAGTCATGGATCATAGAGGGCCAGAAGTATCCCAACCTCCGAATCTGGTGGGACAGCTTCGGCCCAGTTTGGTGGGCGCCGCATGAACCAGCATGAACCTCTTGCATGACTCGTGGGATCTCAACTCCCTGAAGGCAACGGAGGAGAACACCATCAAATCCGCGTTTGTAGAGGATCTGCTCCAGGCCGGGACTGCTCTGGAGGACGAACTGCGATGCGCGGCGTCGAACTCGCTCGCGCTCGGCCCGATCTGACGGAAGAATGCCATGTTGGAGGTACTCAACCAAAGGCGTCCTCCAATCAGGGGCTGATCCGACTGCTATATCTGGGGTACTCGGGGCTCCGGGCATAGGGGCAACCGTGGTGAGATTACTTACCAACGGGCCGCGATCTTCTTCCGGGATAACGGGAGCGATGAGCCTGCGGCGCGTCACGCGGACGATCAGGTTGTCCTGTTCAGGTTCCGCAAGTGACGCAGCCAGGCTGGCCAAAGCATCTGCTCGACCGTTCTGCGACCGGGGAATATGGACAATTTCTGGCCGAGAAGGGAACCGGGCCATCAGAAGGAGGGTGCACTCCAACAATGGCACAAGTTCCGGCTTCCTGACAACATAGTCGCCATTGATCTGCTTAATGACCAGCTCGGAGTCCCCTTTCACACACAGATGGGGCACGTCGATCTCGAGAGCTAACTCGAGGCCGGTGATGAGGGCATGGTATTCCGCCTCATTGTTGGTACAGCCCTCTGACAACAGGAAAGAGTATGGCAGCACGGCTCGCTCCGGGGTAATGAAGACGATGCCCAAGCCCACTCTATTGAGCTTAGGATTATCGAGTCTTCTACCGGTGGGGCTCCGGGAGGCACCGTCAAAGTGCATCTGCCAGCATGGATCGGCTCGATCAACCGAGAGAATGGTCTCATCAGGAAAGCCTAGATCCAGCGGCTGATCCGCGGAGGTCGGGTGAGCGGCCAGAAAGTCTGCCAACGCTTGCCCTTTGATGGCCTTCTGAGACACATACCTGATGTCGAACTGCTGGAGAATCACAGCCCACCGCGCTAGACGGCCAGTCAACATAGGTCGGCTCAGGATATATTTCAACGGGTCTACCCGAGAAACCAACTGTACCTCATGGTGCTGCAAGTAGTGCCGTAATTTCTGTACGGCAAATACGAGCGTCAGGCAGCTCTTCTCGATGGGGGAATACCTAACCTCCGCATCGAGGAGCATGCGACTGAGGTAATAGAGGCCATTCTCTGTTCCCTCGTTGTTCTTCTGGGCGAGAAGGGCACCCAGGGACCGTTCCAGGGCGGTCACATAAAGGACCAGCGGCTTTCCGGATACGGGCGGCATCAGGACCGGAGGTCGAAGCAGGTACTGCTTGATTTCCTCGAAAGCGGTCTGACACTCTTTATCCCATACATAGGTGACACCCTTCTTCATAAGCCGAGAAAAGGGCTTACACTTGCCGGCCAGATTCGCGATGAATCGGCGTATATAGGCTAAGTGGCCTTGGAACCCTTGCAGTTCCCGGACGGTACCCGGGGGAGGCATCTGGCTAATCGCCCTGATTTTCTCTGGGTCGATCTCAATACCCCGGTATCTTACCACAAATCCAAGGAACTTTCCGGAGGTGACCCCAAAGGCACACTTCAACGGGTTCATCTTCAGGCAGCGAGACCGGAGGAAGCTGAACACTTTCTCAAGATCTTTGAGATGGTCCTGACGCTGGCGCGATTTGACAACCAAGTCGTCGACGTAGCATTCCACCAGTGTGCCGAGGATTGGCTTGAATATGCGGTGCATCGCCCGTTGGTAGGTGGCACCTGCATTCTTCAGGCCGAAGGGCATGACCCGGTAGCAAAAGGTACCTTGGGGGGCCCTGAAGGCAGTGAACTCCTCATCCTCAGGGGCCATCCGAATTTGGTTGTATCCGGAGTATCCATCCATGAAGGAGAGGGCTTGGAACCCTGCCGTGGCATCAATCAACAGCTCTGTCACTGGAAGGGGAAAATCATCCTTCGGACAGTGGCGGTTGAGATCGCGGAAGTCGATGCAGACTCTAATCTGCCCGTTCTTCTTCCTGACCGGCACAATGTTGGCCAGCCATTTGGGGTACTGAACTTCCCTCACGAAGTTGGCTTTGATAAGCTTGTCAACTTCGGCCTCAACCATGGCACCATGGGATGGGTGCATTTTCCTGGGAGGCTGCTTGAACCCGCGATGGTTCGCCGGGAGACCTAGGCGGTGGACGGCTACCTGAGGATCTAGCCCCGGCATCTCGTCATAGCCCCAAGCGAACACATCACGGTGCTGCCTGAGAAAGTCCACGTACTGCTGCCGCTCCTCAGAGGGCATGGCGGCACTAACCAATGTGGGTCTTGGATCTGCCTCGGTTCCAAGGTTCACCTGTATTAACTCATCGACCGTGGCGGGGACGCCCTCCTCAAAGGCTGGGGGTGCATCTTCCACGTCCTCTCCACTCGGGGAGGGATCATCCACGGGAGAGACTGCGTTGGAAACTGCATTGGGGCTACCAGATCCTGCTGGGCCACTGGTGCTGGCGCGGGCGGTCGCGGCCGTCTCATCAGGAGACTCGCGGACCGTCAAGACCATGGCGACGTCCAACCGGTGAATCGGGAGGACGTAAGCGTCATCCAGACTTGCCCAGGGATCGCTTGCAACAGCGACAGGCTCAACCTCACCTGCCAGGATCTGCTTATCCTTGCTCTTGTAATAGTCCGCGTCCAGATAGCGGGCTTCACATGAGGCAAAAGGAGAGGCATCTCCTTGAAGCACGCCTACTCGACCATTAAGGGAGTATTTGAGGCATTGGTGGTATGACGAGGGAACCGCCGCATGAAGGTGAAGCCATGGCCTGCCCATCAATGCGTTATACGCAGTGTCCTGAGAGACTACCATGAATTCGGTGTTGGCAACCAAGTCACCGAACTGGGTCTTCAAACGTATCTTGCCGACCGGGGTTTGCTCGGTGCGGTCGTACCCCTGGATCCTGAGGTCGGAGGGAATCAAGTCATCCTCAGACAACCCCAATCTCCGGAGCGTCCGAGTTGGAATCAGATTAATCCCGGACCCCGTGTCGACAAGACAACGCCGGACTTCAAGGCCATTGAACTGGCCAGTGACATACAGCGGACGGATGTGTCCCTGTATAGGAGGGTCCTCATCCTTTCCAGAGAACGAGATAACTGCCTGACATTCGGCGTCCTCGATCGTTTCGGCGTGGAAGGCCTCTGCAGCCGCAACCTCTGTCTCGAACTGGAGGGGGCTCTTCAGGGCTTCAGCGAGTGCCTCGCGCATCTCAGATGACATGCGCAGAGCCTCAAGGATGGAGAGCCTTGCTGGGATGTCGGCCAAGTGCTTCAGGACATCATACTTTTTGGCCAAGCGCGAGCTCCTGGTTGCAGGAGATTGCTCTGCGGTTGGTGGCATGACGGGCCTTACCGGTTGGATCGGCGGCCGACTGGTACTTGGCGCATCTCGCTGTTCACTGGTCGCAGTCCGGGAAATGGTCACCGTACTGGAGTCAGGAGGCCGGGATGGACTTGTGGCAGGGCGGAGCTGGTCGCGACGCGGCTGAGGCGGTTCTGCCCGGTCCCATACCACAAACAGTGGCGGAGGCGAATCCGTCATCCCCGGATGGGGAGCCTGCGTACGTTGAGCTCGATCTTGAGCCTGCCGCCTAGTCTCAGTGGCGTGCACGGCCTGGCCGGAGGTACCGACGGCTGTGCCCCGGCGACTCCTGCTGCTGCGGTTCTTCCGACGGTGGCGACGACCGGGGACGCTAGGGAGGTCCACCTGGTGTTCTTCAACGTCGGGAACCGAAAAGGGATTTACCAGCTCGACGGTGTTAACCGAAGCGTACCCAATACCTTCATCGGACGAATCATCCATCACCGGGCGGATCCGAGGAGGGACCCCCATCTCCGGGGGCATGAAATCGCCGAGAGTACGGGATAGTGGCGGAACTGGCGGGGCGCGCTCTTCCTTCTTGCGCTGCCGCCGTTT
The DNA here is from genome assembly GCA_963277665.1 of Viscum album. Taxonomy (NCBI): domain Eukaryota; kingdom Viridiplantae; phylum Streptophyta; class Magnoliopsida; order Santalales; family Viscaceae; genus Viscum; species Viscum album. Next base: position 958,756,681 of record OY728145.1, read on the forward strand.
GCTCCTCTTGGAGGAGGCAGACTGGGACGACGATGCCGAAGCAGCACCCGCAGGTTCTGGGGGCTCAGGCTGATTCAAGCGCGCACGGATGATTCCCTGGGCGCGAATGGTCGTCTTGCGGGCCATCCAGTTATTATACTTCTGGGACCCGCGGTCGGAGACCAGCTGCCATTCGTCCTCGTTGCCACTATCGTCATCTGATCCCACGAACACGCCCGCTACCTGTGCTGGAGCTGGGCCCAACCTGATTACATTGTTGTTAATCTGGTCTTGGAGCCAGTCCTTGAACACATAGCACCGCTGGATGGTGTGCCCCAGGGCCCGATGGTAGGGGCAGTAGCGGGGGTTATCCGTGAGATGTGCCTCCTCTGGCCTCCAGCACTCAGGCAATCGCACAATCCTCTGCTCCAGGGCGCTCCGGAAATAACCGGGGACCTGATCCTCATGGAATGAGTACGTCAGGTGTCGCGGGCCCCTGGGAGCGCGGTCTTGACGAGGGGCCGGAGGGGCCTGCCGAGGAGGTGGACCCTGATTATCTCGCCGGGGTTGCGGCGGTACATTACGCGGAGGGGCCGGCCGGTTCTGAGGCTTCCGTTGCTGGGCCGGGAACTGAGCCCGTGGAGGCGGATTCCTGTGAGGCTGCGGAGCTGGCCTCACCGGCAGCAGCTCCAACGGCCTGGGAGCCTCTATCTGGGCCACAGCAGCGGGCTCAGCCCTGCTGGCTCTCCTTGCAGGAATCATAGGAGGCAGCGGGTGTGCCTGGCTGGCCTGTTGCAGGGCTTCCTCAAGACGTTGAGCTTTGTCTGAGAAGTCCCTGAACCCTCCGGGGTAATTCTGAGTAATCAGGGAAGGGACCAGCTCGGTCTTGACGTTCCCGACGCACATTGTCAGCAACTGCTCCTGAGTCAATGGCATGTCAAGGGAATACGTGAGACCCTTCCATCGGGCGACGAAGTCCGCGACTCGCTCATCAGGCCTCTGCTTGCACTTGAAGAGGTCTGCGATACTCGTCTTCCGGGTCGTGGAACTGAACTGGTAGAGGAACTGTCTACGGAGGTCCTCCCAGCTGGTTACCGACCCGACGGGGAGCTGGCTGTACCAGACAAATGCTGGCCCTTCCAGTGTCTGGACAAAGCAGCGAAGCTTAGCGGCCTCTTGCTGCGCCGGAGTCCCCAACATAGGCCCGCACCTCGAGTTGAAATGGGCCAAATGTTGTGGCGGATCTCTGGTCCCGTTGAAGGGGGCGAATGTGGGATTCCCGAATCCCGGAGGCGCCGGCATGTCATCCACCCATGCTGGGTATGGCTTGCCGTCCGGTGGGATCGCCACCTGCCGAGTCTCCAAGGCTTCCAAGCGGGCAATGAGTGCCGCCATCGGATCGTCCGGACATGGGTTCCAGTCCTGGCGAGGATCTCTAACCACGAGCGCATTGCATGGCCCTTCAATCGGGTCGTCGACCGGATCGTCGAACTCGGCAGCTCGTGGGATGGCTGGCGGAGCGGCCCTTGGGGCAGCGGGAGGAATCCGAGAGGGATCTCCCGGGTAGTCGCGCTGCTCGGGAGGGTGTGGCGAAACATACCGCGCCCTCTTGCCGTAGGCAATGGCCTCTCTCCTGTCGGCGAACACGGCGTAATCACGGTTGCCCGGGAGAGTCTCATCGAGGGGTGGTTGTTCCGGTCCCTGCTGCCCTGGCCTGGGATCACCGTAGTCAGGCCGCCGTTCTGCAGCGCGCTCGGCGAGGAGCTGGTCAACCAGCCTCTTCTGTTCGGCGAGCTGCTGACGTAGCGTAGCCTTCTCGGGATCCTCCTCTGCCTTCCGCATGGAGGCAGATGGGTCGGCGGGCCTTATAGCCTCGCTGTGCTCTTTTCCTTTGCTGACGTTTCGGCTCAACGTCAGTGCTTCAGTGGGTGCGGGGAGCCCCAGGAGGTTCCTCTGATGACGAGTAACTCTCACTGATGGGTCTGACGACGGCTTGTCTTCGGGGGGGAAGCCCCCGTCGAGAAGTTCCAAGTCGTTCCCCTCTCCCGACAGGTCAGCCATATTGACTGTTCCTGTCCCTGGGGATATACCCTCAGGGCCACCCAGCGAATCGGGCTGTCGGCGGATCACACTGAAGCGTAGGGCAGCGTACTGCCCCCATCCACGGATATACACGTGGGGAGTGGCTTCCTCGATAACTTTGCGGAGTACTTGAAAGCACTCAACGCATCGTTGTTGGAGGGCCTCGTGGTGCCCAAATGACCCGGGGTGCCGAACCGCGGGGAGCATGGCCAGGTCAATTTGACGGCACTGCTCACCAATATCCTCCAGGTGTAGTTGACTCCCGGGGTATGGCATTTGTAGGCAGTGAAGACGGGAGTGAGTCTCCCGGAGAGTTCGGCGGAAGCACTCGAACTCATCCGGGGTGAGCGATTCGGGTGCATCAAAGCCCGGTCCTGCGACTGGCCAAAACTTCTCAGGGAAGTGGCCCTCTGCAAGGACGGTCCAGAAGCTCCACGACTCAAACTCGGGACCCAGATCTCCTCGGTCCTCTTCCATGGCTGGGAACGGACGGGGAACTGGTAGTGGTGCCGAGGCGGGCCGTCGGGCCGACGGGCTGGCCGGCGGTGAATACGGCGAGCAGGCCGATTGGCCTCCATATCCCGGGCCTCCCCCTGAGGGTGGCGGTGCCCCAGCTACCACATCACGATAGGACGGGCCGGCGAGCGAACATCCTGCCGTAGCATCGGTGCTCGCCGAGGGCGCACCAGATCGTGGTTCGACCGTCGGTCCCCAGAAAACGTCTCCGGCTTCTCTGATCGAGACGGAAGGCACTTCCGGAGGGGCCGGTACCAACCGCAAGTTTGATCCTTGGGGGTCTACCAGGCCCTCGTTACTCCGGATATACCTTCGGAGAGACGCGGGGATCACATCGATCTCGCTCTCGGGGAGCACGAGGCTGACGTGCCGCATTCCTACCCCTGTCCTTGACTGGCGGGATTGGGGAAGGGGCTCTGTCGCCGAATCGTACTCTGCCTCTGAGTCAGAGAAGCAAACCGGTCGGATCTCTGTCCGGAACTCCGCAACATTCTTCCCTCGGCGTCGACGCCTTGCCTTCCTGCCCCTGGGTGGTTCTTCGGGGCAGGGCTGATCTCTGTCCTGGCGTCCTCCGGCCGCACTGGTGCTGGGGCCGAGAGGACTGGGAACCAAGGTGCGAGGGGCACCGGGACAGATATCAAAGGGGACGCGGGGAGAGATGATCCCGGGCAGGACTCCGGGCCGGGATCGGGAGGTGGGATGACCCATGCCTCCTGGATCGGCCACACAGAGTAGATCCTGCCGGTGAATAGCGCTACCGCGAGGTGGTACGCGGTGGCTACTGCCAGTGCCAGCAACCGGGAGAGTCAACCCAACCTGCCTTTGGGGCGGTCGGGGCCTCGATCCGGGTCGGGCATAGGAGTTCCCCCGCTCAGGATGCACAGAGGCCTGGCGACTGGAGCCAGCAGTGGCTTGGGCCAATGCGGCCGCTGTTGCTAGAGCCCCAAGGTGGGCATCCTCTTCCGCTCGTGCCCGACGTTGGCGTCGAGACAGACGAGCCGGGATGAGCGGCGCGGGCAGGTGGAGAGCCTGTTCCTCGACTTGAGGGGCCTGGCGGCGATGTCGCCGTGGCCTGGCGGGAGCCCTTATCGTGGATCCCTGGAGCGGACCTCGGATAGGGTGATCCTGGGCATCTTCCACTTCATCCGCATAGGGAAGGGAACTGTCAGAGCGCTCCGGGGATAAACTCCCGAAGCGATTGGACGTTGAGGTAGGCAGTGGTGCCTCCCTGCGCGGCCCTCGGGGGCGGCGGTGGTGGCGAGGCGCAGCCTCCTCAAGGTCTAGGCGAGCCATGTCCCTAGTGGGGATGACTCCCTCTTCCTCGTATCTCCGCACCAGGGTGTTGATCACCCTTCTCTGGATGACCTCCGAGGGGGAGAGAGGGCGTGGTCGTCCCGCAATTGCGGCTGCTGGGACGGCTGTGGAACGGGCGGGACCGCGCGGAGTAGCCGCGTCGGTGTTTCCCCTGTCCCTGCGCCAGTGGGCGGGTGGCGTTCGGGCACTAGATCGGGCGACCTGATTTCTGAAAGCAGGGAGAATGACCCATTAATACTGACAGGAAAAAGGAATCGACAACCAACCATTAGCGCCACGACGCCTTCCGTGGGGGGAACCCAGGCCCTCGACGTTGCGAGACGGAGTGCCCGATGTCCCTTCCCCAGCCCCTGGCGGGTAAGACTGAATGCTTGGCCGGGCAACACGCCGGTCTTCCAACACCTCTGAAAGCCATCGGTCTTCGTATCGAGGAGAAGAGATTCACGTCGGGTTCACCATTTTTCTGTTTCGGTGCGGATGTGCGTCGGGTTACGCTGTTCCGCCAGGACGCGTTCGCGCGTGCACCCGTCAACCCGAGGGGATGGGCGCGCGGCTTGTGGTCCCGCAGTCCCGCTTTCCAAGGGCGGGCGGCATCCGTCCCTTATTCAGGGGCGTCTGCTCCTTGATCGAAACCGGGATGATGGGATGTCGGCTTCTCCTTCCTTGGACGTCTCCTCGGAACTTGTCGCCTAATCCGGGTCTCCCTCATAGACTTAAGAATGTTCGTGAATCTCGTTCCCGGCGCCATATCTTCATGGACACCGGTTAATTACGCTGCTTCCGCCCGGACGTTCCAAGGAGTCTGGGCGGGGCAGCAACCTGCGGTGAGAAGGCCGGGTGGCTCTGGGTGCTGGGGGCGTGTTGTAACACTGCGGCTCTGCACGTCTGTCTTCCGTCCCTAATAGGGCTTCTCGAAGGCACGATGGCTTGAGGCATCCCGTACTAGGTGCGGGGAACTGTGTCACCTGAGGTTTTCCTCAGCTTCCCGTGTTTAACACGGGGTATGCCGCGAGTTTAACGTCCAGCGGGGACGGCATCGGACCGATCAACACGAAAAGTGGATCAGATGACAGAACCCCTTGCGGGGAACCTCCGACGCTGGGGCCAGCACATGGGCGGCTTCCCAAGTAACGTGGAGTGAAGTGAAGTGGCATGACCCCACCGGGATGTGGCGGCCCGGGTAAGGATCAGGGTGGATGATGGAGTAAAGAGCTTGGACCCCAGAGGGGCTTCCTACGTACCGCGCGTTAACACGGATCAAAGTCAACGTAGTTCGGGCATACAGTTTAACGGTCATGCTGGACGTCGGCAAGCCGACTCACGAAGAGGTCGAGGCCGCCGGGCGGAGGATTGAACCGAACCACCTCGCACGGAGGGGGGATGGAACGGCCGGGTGGATCACAGTTTCACGTCATGCTGGACGATAAAAGGGGAAATGGAAAAGGGGGGCTGTGGGGAGGCACCGTGGAGATACACACGGGCGGTCTCCCACAGGGGCGGATTCATAGGTGAATCAACGCAAGCGTGAACCCTGGAGGGGTCCACTGATGGACGAACCGACGTAAATACGACCGGGACGACCAGGTGGTGGGCTTGGACCTCAGGGAGGCTTCCTACGTACCCTGTATAGAAGACAGGGATCAAAGTCCACGTAGTTCATTCTGTCAGGACTTACGCACTTGGGGCAGCCCGGATACTGCAAAACTCAGTTGGAAGGGACTTGGACCGAAAGCAAAAGACACCTCGATCCCAGTCAGACCCTCTACTGGCTTCGGCAGTGGGGAGGTGCAATGGAGATACACATGTGCAGCCTCCCACGAGAAACTAGGGGTTTGTAATACCCTGCCCCCGTAGGGAAAAGCCACTCCCATTAAATCGTCCCAAAAGGGGGACAATCCCGACATCCCTGCAGAGACGAGCGGGTGGGGGCCACGTCCAAACCGGGGGAGACCCTGCGTGCGGAGCACGGGATCAGGTTGCGGACGGTTTAGCGTCTTGCCAGACGAAGTACAGTTTAACGTCATGTGTTGAGGACGAGGCACTTGGCAGTTTAACTTCTTGCAGCACGGACGATGGGGGCTAGGCAGTTTAATGTCTTGCAGCTTGGACGGGTGTGCAGTTTAACGTCATGCTGGGCATAGGTTGCCGGACGAAGCACTTGGCAGTTTAACGTCTTGCAGCGCGGACGATGTACAGTTTAACGTCGTGCAGGACGTATATGCAGTTTAACGTCATGCTGGACGAGTATGCAGTTTAACGTCATGCTGGACATATATGCAGTTTAACGTCATGCTGGACATAGGTGCGTGTCACTTCGCGCAAGCCTGGAGGGCCGCACGGGAAGACAACGCACGGTGCGGGCACCCGGGATGAGAATCATCGGGTGCCACACAGGCGGGTAACCTTAGGAGGTCAACGGGGACGACCCTGGCAGATTGCGCGCAAAAAGGAAGCTTTGCGTGCAATACTGCGGGCCGGCGCGCAATCGGGGCGGCTGGCGCGCAATTGGGCCAGCGCCTTGCGCGCGGATGCTTGAGATTGCTCACACCGGGCTTCGGATAGCGCGCGGGGGCAACGGCTCATTCTTTAACGAATGGCCACTTGAAAGAAGGGGGGGTGCGCGCAATCAGGCCGGATTGCGCGCACCCCGGGGGTAATTGCGCGCAAGCGGGTTCTTTTGCGCGCAAAGGCCTTAGGGTGAGTTTTTATTCAAATGAAAGGAGCCAGCGGGGATTGCGCGCGAAGGCGGACCCCGAGGCTTTCTTGCGCGAAAGAAAGGAGGTTACCTGAAGTTCGTCATTGCGCGCGGAAGGGGTTGAATTGCGCGCACGGGAGACGTTTCGACTTCCAGCAACCTTTGAAACGTTGGGGGTCGCCTTGTATTTATAGGCAACCCCGGGCGCGGAATCCAGGATGCGAGCGCGAAATTCCCCCCGCGGGCGCGGAATCGGGCGCGGCGCGTAAGGGAGTCGCGCGGACCCGCGGCGCGCAGAATTGCGCGCCGAGCCGGCGCATTGCGCGCATCCCGGGGGTTTTCCGCGCGGGACATCCCTTTGCGCGCGGGCCTCTGAAATTCCGCGCACGGCCTCCGGGCCCTCCGAAACATCCTTCCGACTCCAAATATGACCTCGCTTTCCGCATCCGGAGCTTCGTTTGGGAGCAACGGACTTTTCCGGCGTCTACAACGTTAAACTGTATCCTAAGAACTACGTGTGGCTTGATTCCGATCTCAATGGGATACGTAGGAATGCTCGGATGCCTCATCTTGAGCCCAGCCCCAAGCTTTTCTCTTCCACTATCCCCCCTGGGAATAGTTTCCTTGGAGGATCTTTGTGTAGCGGGGGGTAGGCTTTCTTAGCCCCACTCATACAACCCCGCTCACACAAGGATCGTAAGGGTCACACCATGTTCCCACTCCCGTTCTTCTATCCTCCCACATCCTCACCAGATGACGCTAAACTGCATGGTCTTCGAGAACTATGTATGGCTTGATTCCCATCCTAATGGGATACGTATGAACGCCCGACAATTTTGTCCATTGGCCCAGCCCAAAAGCCAAAATCTTCCCCTCTAGTCAAGACATATGGCAGGGTGCACACTTTTTCCCCAACTCACATCGAGCAAGCCTCGACCCGGCTGCACATCCCCCCTGGAGATGTTTGCCTCTTTCATGGATGGATACATCTATGCTTCACCCACTCTTTGACTGGGATTCCATCATTTTTCACACCCGGAGGGACCCCCAAGAACAGCCTAGATACTACGCCCAAGGGCTCTCCTACCGATACGGGCCAACCCCCCTGAGGTTTTTCAAGCAACAAGCCGATACAAGTCCCACGCTGCGAATTTGGTCAGCGGTCGATGCTCATTTTTTGCTCCCATATCGGGTCACCATAGGAACGCTTTGTTTCGAACATGGTCAACAGTGTCCGGGATCTTCGGGTCCACCCTGAGATATCCCAGACATCGAGTGTAGTGATTCATTCTACCCCATCCCAAAGTGACGAATTTCTTCTCGGGTGTTGCTAGCGATCGGGCCCACGACCCCGATTCCCCATAGGGGTGTACGGTGTGGTGTGGGACTATGCCCTCATTCACTCCAGGATAATGTACCACGCTATACGACTCCCCTTACAAGGCCCAGCCTCAGGCCCCTTGGCCTCCTCAGGTCCCCGACCCCCGTCCTCATGTAAGACGTTAAACTGCAAACCAGTCAGGCCTTCCTGACAAATGCCTGACCTTAGGCCCCTTGGCCTTCTCAGGCCCCCCAGCCCAGGTCCTCTCTTATAGGGGTGTACGGTGTGGTGTAGGACTACGTCCTCATTCACGCCGGGATCATGTACCAAGTCGTACGCCTTCCTTTACGAGGCCCAGCCTCAGGCCCCTTGGCCTTCTTGTGTCCCCGACCCCCGTCCTCATGTAAGATGTTAAACTGAAAACCAGTCAGGCCTTCCTGACTGATGCCTGACCTTAGGCCCCATGGCCTTCTTGGGTCCCCGACCCTCGTACTCACTGCAAGATGATAAACTGCAAGCAGGTCAGGCCCTCCTGACCAATGCCTAACCATTAGGCCCCATGTCCTTTCCGGGCCCCGGCCTAGGTCCTCTCTTATAGGAGTGTATGGTGTGGCGTGAGGTTATTTTCTCATTCACATCGATCTCATAATGACCATGACATGTACCTATCCCTCCTGAGCTGTTTTGTCGATCCCTTTTTGGCAGTTCACCGATGTGCCTAAGAGTACACTGGTTTATTACCTGGAATGCCAAGATTTACTCGGACACGTCCGCACCCGCTTTCCATGCTTTTTGTATCCCTGCATCAGGGCTTTCATCATCTTTCACACCTGGAGGGACCCCCAAGAACGGCCTGGATACTACGCCCAAGGGCTCTCCTACCATTACAGGCCAATGCCCCCGAGGGTTTCAGAAAACAAATCGATAAAATCCCGCGTTGCGAATATGGTCAGCGGTCGATGCTTGTTTTTTGTTCCCACCTCAGGCAAACACGATATGGACGCTGTGTTTCCACCATGGTTAATAGTTTTCTTCTATCGCCACGCCAACCAATTATGCCCAAAATGTCGGGTGCACAATTCACACCCTGCATCACTTCACCGTGTCCAAGTGGAGTCTCAGAACTTTTGGTACTTTTCCTCCGTGGACATCCACGCGTTGGGAGAACAAGCCGTGTCAAAGGTGTCCTTCGGGGCTCTCTGTCGACTCCCCTTTGATGGATGCCCCAAGTATTGCGATGAGGATACCCCCTTGTTTTCCACACCGAGTTTAACTCACGTGGGCTTAGGAATCGGGTGGACATCTGTGCTTACTCGGGATGTTGTCACCATCCGTGGTCCGAGCTCTAAGACCTTAAACTATGATTCTCATCTAGAACTACGTTCAGCTGGATTCCCATATTAATGGGATACGTAGGAATGCCCAGACCCCTTGTCTGTGGGTCCAGCTTGAGTTCAGCAAATTCACATCTCTGGTCCTGCCTTCAGGACCCTGACTACGGGACCGCGTAGTGTAGTGCAGGATTCTGTCCTAATTCACATCGGGTTTGCAATGGCTGCACCACGCGCACCCCCGTTCTGAGGGTTATCCCTCCTATTCCTTGTCCGACATGACATTAAAAGGCGCCCTTCAGAACTCTGTGTGGCTTTATTCCCATCCTCATGGGATACATAGGACCACCTAAATGTCTAGGCTTCGGGTCCAACCCCACCTCTTAGAGATCTCTTGATCTCCCGGTCACCTAGGCCACTTGGCCTATCCCTCTCAAGGAGGGGGATATGTAGGTATGATACAAGGTTTTGGGCACCATGCCCCCTACTCCCGAGAACCCGCCATCTCTTGGTTACCCTCAAGTTGAGTCTCTTGACCCCTTGTAGTGGTTCACCCATGTGTTATGAGTACTCTGGTCTAGGACCAAGAGTGTCAGATTCAACTTGATCAAGTTCCTTCCACATGTCAAGCTTCGTGTTCCCCTCCATTCAGGCTTCCATTACCTTACACACCCAACGGGACCCCCAATAATAGCCTGGATACAATGCCCAAGGGCTCTCCTACCGTTACGGGCCAACGCCCCTGAGGGTTTTAGACAACAAATCGATAAAATACCACGTTGTGAATACGGTCAGTGGTCGATGATCATTTGTTTGTCCCCATTTCAAGCTAACGTGACAGGATGCTGTGTTGCAAACATGGTCAGCAGTAATCCCCCATCGTCATGCCAGCCCCTTCAGTCCTCGATTGTTGGTTTCATGATTCATATCATTTTCCACCCCATCATGTCTAGGTGGAATCTCGGCACTTTTGGCGCTATCCCTCAGTGCACCTTTGCATGTCAGGGGGACAAAGCTACAATATGGCGTCCTTCGGGGCTCCCATGGTCCGAGCTCTAAGACCATAAACTAAGATCCATCCGGGACTACGTTCAACTTGATTCCAATCCTCATTGGATACGTAGGACTGCCCAGACGCCCTGTCTTCAGGTACAACCCATTTAGGGAGCCAATCTCTCCCCCTGTTTCACCTCTTACCTCTAGATAGGCCCCTCGGCCTAAGGTCTCCCTCTCCGAATGGCATAAAATTTGATGTGGGATCATGTATCCATCAATTATTTTTTATAACACTACGCATGTTGCCCTCCTTGCATCGTCTCTGCTATTTCTACACTGCATAACGATTAATTTCATGCTTGGTCCTATCATACGACCCTAAACTGTGACATTATCACCCTGGCCACACAACGAAAAACGGCACTGCATTGTGGTGACCTCGTTGTAGAGGACATCATGTTGGGTATTGGTTATGTGCCATGCCATTTGTCAACACCCATCATGGCGTGATCCTTGTGGCAACATCACGACCTATTATTCTAGGCCTGTCGCTTCACACAAAGAAACATTCACCTTAAAGAACAAACAAGATGTATCAAATTCTACTTCTTTTAGTGCAAGGGCCACGACCACACTCCCCTTTTCCCCTGGCACTGGTACCTTACCGTGCCACCTTTCAGAACTACGTATGGCTTGATTATCATCCTTATGTGATACGTAGGAGCGCCGGGGCACTTCCCCGCGGGCCCAGCCTAACCTTTGTGTTCGGTCCCTCGACTCGAGCATTTCCCCAAAGAACGCATGGTATGTAGAGATTAGGCCCTCCTTTACGTAGGGTTTTGTTGTCATGCGTCCCCTGCTCCCTTTACCCATTTATGGTCTAAGGTCCATCAAGAACTACGTGAGGCTTGATTCTCATCCTTATGAGATACGTAGGAGCGCCCGGGCACTTCCCCGCCGGCCCAGCCTAACTTTCGCTTTTGGTCCCTTGACCTAAAACCTCTCCCAAGGGGGTCGTGCGGTGTGATATGGGATTATGTCCTCATTCACGCCAGGTGTTTGAGTTACTCCACCGTGTTCCTCTTATGTATCCTCCCATCCATGGTCCGAATTCTACGACCCTAAACAAAGATCTCCATATGAGAAAGGAATCTGCTCCCTCCCTCTAATACGTCTCGTTGTCATATTCAGATGTGTTTCGACAAAGAGTCTGAAGTGTGGGACTTTCATACAGACATTCCCTTCATCCCACGACCAAGATTCATGAGCTCCCTATTTGGATCCTCATCCACTTCCACATCCAAAAGGGCCCTCAGATGACATGGATACTTGGCTTAAGGGATCTCCATGAATGCTGGACCTAAGGGCCCTCCAATCGTTTCGGGCCAACGTCCCTAAGGATATTTGACAACATTTGTGACATGGTCTCGTGTTTCGAACATGGTCAACGGTCAACCCTCATTTGTCTGTCCCCATTCCAGGCTAACGCGACAGGATGCTGTGTCACGAACACGGTCAGCAGTTATCCTCCATCGTCACGCTGCCATCATCATCATCTAAATATCGAGTGCTATGATTCACACATTTCCACTTACTCATGTTCAAGTAGAATTCCATCATACTCGGCTCTTTCTCTTCGCGCATCTAGGTGCACTAAATGATCGTGTTAGTGTCATTGGGCCGGTATTCACCGATCGTCCCTTTTCCCTAACCTTCCCCTTTTTGTGTTGGGAAATTCCCACCACTACTGCTTGTTTCCCACACCGAGCACGACTCATGTGGGCTTAGTAGTTTTGGCAGGATGTGTACCAACACAGTCAGGCTGCTCCTCATCCCGCATGACATTAAACAGCACTTCCAGAACTACATATGGATTGATTCCCATCCTCATGGGGTACGTAGGAACGCCCAGCCACTCTGCTTCAGGCCTAGATTAATCCTCACTCTTGGTCCCTCGACTAGAAGAGTTTCCTCCGGGAGTACGTGGTGTGATTTGGACTCCCGATTCCTTATTCACGTCGGTTTCATATCTATCTCACCACACATTCCCTGGGATCTTCCCATTTATTCCGCGTCTTATCATATGATGTTATACTATAGGAGTCCATTTGTCCTCAACGCATGACACTAAACTGCGGTTATATCCTAAACTAGTTCAGGATGCCCGAAGATCCCATTGGGAAGCGACAGACCCCTCGCCAGAGAGGCCCTGTCCCAAAGAAGGAAGGATCCATGGCCAAGCCAAGGCGCCCATCTGGCATACTCCCACCACGGTGGTGTAACTACCTAAGTGCTGGACTATATTCAGACAAACCATCCCTCCATATTCCATGCTTTGTGTGCCCCTTATTCGGACCCTCATCCCCTTTCATGTCTGAAGGGACCCCCTAACGGCCTGGCCCCATGCCGCATCGGCTCACCTACCATCCTGGGCCAACATTCTGGAAGACTGGTCATGTTTGGAAGGACCCCCTAACAGTATGGATGTTTGACCTATAGTCTGCCAACTGTCCTGGGCCATCTTCCTAAAGGATTGTTCGACAACATTTGTGACATGGTCCCGTGTTTCGAACATGGTCAACGTTCGACCCTCATATGTTGTCCCCATTACAGGCTAACATAGTATGGATACCGCTTCTCCTCCATGGTTAACGGTTGTCCCTTATTGTCACTCCATCCCCACAGAGTCCTGAATCTTGGGTATCGTGATTAACACTTCCCATTTTCACCTGTTTGGACCAATTTCAGCACCACTGTCATTGCACCGTTCATGCATAAGAGCACACTGAGGAAACGATAATTCGGCTGTTCAGAAAAATTCATTCTCTGGTCAAGCCTCTCCCATATTTCGGGAATCTGGACTGGTAATCCGAATACCGGATGCCTGGTGCATGGTCTCAACTCCTTTGTTAGGTGAGGTGAGAAGGCAACTATCCCCTGTTTCCCACATCGGGCTCGACCCACGTGGGCTTGGGGAATTATCGTCGAACGTCCCGAAAACTTCGTAGGGATGTAACAAGGTGATTCAAATAGAGGAAATAGTGCGCTCTACGACATTCAAAACAAAGAAAGGAAAATTGAAGCATGAAAGTACCAATAAAAGGTTGTTGGTTTGTTACAATACCCGGGGGTCGACTCCCCCCATGGACGGGTTGACCCTGTCAAAAGAGCATTGCATCTCCGCAACTCATTGGCTCCTGGCGTCCAAGGCTTGCTACCGCTGACTTAGCTCCCGCTCCTCCCCAGCAGCGGCGGGGCACAGTTCGTCAGACTTGTATTTTTCCCTCTCTACGCTAGCTTGAACGGCATCCATCTTTCCAGAGGTCTGCCTCATATTCTCTTCTGCCTCTGCCAGCTGGGCCTTTAACCGTGAGACCAACTAAGATTGTGCATTGAGAGAGGCTGGAAGCTCATCTGCCTGGGTCTGCATGTGTTGGCCCTCGCCTTTAGCCTCCTGGATCTTTTTGATGTTGGTCGCATTCCTCCACTTTCAGCCCACGCTGAGCCCACGATCATGCTCCCAGATCTTCTCAGCCATAAGATATCGGATTAGTGCGTGTGGACGTTGGGCATCCACTCCCCCAGCGCACATTTTGTGCAACCGCGAGCATAGTCTATCAATTTCAGCCATCCATTGCGCTTGTGGGGTGTCCATGATGAATCGCGTGATCAACATCCACGACCGACAGCGGACTATGCTGCTGTCTTCCTCGTCGGAGGGCGTTTTATCCCTGTCTGCGTGATAGGCAGGCTCGTACGCGGGATACGCCCTCAGGAAATCCTCGGTAGGATCAACATCTGGTGTTGAATCCAGTATGACACCTGGCGCCGAATCAGGCGTGACAAGACTGGGACCGACCGGTTGATCCTCTTCCTCGGAGTCCACCTCAATGACTTCGGGGACGACCCTACTGGTGGCCCCGCCAGTGATGATGTGCGTCGCAGCTTGAGGAGATGGGGGGACTATCGCCACTATCACTAGCATGCCCCTAGGAGGGACGCCACCAGACATCCCGACCAGTCTTGCCGTAGCTGCCCACGCCAGTCGAAGAACTGTACGATAGAGAGGGACATAAACGTTAGTTGGCATGGTCGACATGTGACAACGAGGAAACTGATAGAGGAGACTTACGAAGATCGAACTCCTGGCGCTGCTCTTGAGCCGTTACTGACGGGACCCCAAGGCAAGGCCCTCCGTATACTGTTGGAAGGTCTGGAGATTCCGGAGGAGCCACCTCGGGTGCTTTGGTCCCACCAGACACAGAACTGGACGTAGCCATAGGCGCAGGTTTTGAAGGTCCCGCATCATCACCCGCCAAGGAGCGAGAACGAGGCCTGGGAACAAGTTCCTCATGCATGGCTCAAACATCGGTGAGAAGTCCATAGTGACCCAAGAACGGATCGTAAGGAAAGAAGTTTGGAATACTACCTCGAGAGCCTCCGTGAAATCTTCGGAATCTGAGCCTTGACCTCCAACCTCGCCTTCCTCCAACGGTCTCCCTCCTTCAGCCTCATCCTTCCGAGGGGAGTCATCTAATTCTTCCGGCAGGGGGAAGTGCTCCCTCAGATCGGAAACCGATAACTGTGGGGGGACCGTTCGATTCAGCAGTACCCTCACCCGGTCTGTCATTGGGCGAGGGACACCACTGGAGTGAACGTAATCCTCCAGCTCGTCCAGGTATTGCTCTGACTCCGCCAGAAATGCCATGAATCCAGCCCGGACTGGGCCTATGCCCAGTAATTCCATCCCGAGGTGATTCAGGTGGGACCATATATTGGGTGGGCTGAGGAATTGCCGGTTGACATCCCAAATTCCCCAGGCTTCTGGAAAGATAGCATCCTCTGCCATTTCGATATGACGCAGCCGCTTCCCCGGAGCCTGAGTGGATATCCTATGAAATCCCCTCGGTGGCTGCCCCTCCGGATGGCTTTGTTCTTCCAGAATCACCGAATCCACCGCTGCTGCCATACCCTCGTCCAGTGCGGGTCTCGCCGCCATGGCAGCCCGGCTACCGCGAGCGGCCCTAGCTGCCCTCCGACCCTGACCTCGGGATAGGGGAGGCCCACTGTCACTGACCCAAATAGTTGGTTGCTTCAGCATCTCCCCTAGGTAAGAAGCCTCCCAACTAATGGAATACTCCCTCACCAATCCTAAAGCGGCGGTGGATGGAGGCAATGAAATCCACATCTTCCCATCTTCCCGTGTGAACATGAGCCATAGCTGCCTCATCACACACGGGTGCTCCTCGTGACGCACCTCCCAGTAGACCTGCGGGGTCAACCGCTGGAGGCACCAGAACTGCCTCGCAAACCGATGCGGGGTGTACGGTTCGCAGAGTGGCTCATGATCTATCTGTGCCACCAAACCTCCACCTCGAAAGGCCAGGAGGTAAGCCCGATGTTCTTCCGTTCCCCACCAGTCATCAGTATGTATCCCCTTTGGCAATGGGAAGGGATGGAAATTAAACTCATCCGCCCTCCACACCTGATTCAGCACCATCAGAATGGCTAGTTTTAATGGGAAGCTCCCGACCGCGTTCAGGATGGAGGGGCGGAAGTTCGATCCCAGCGGCGAAATGGGGTTTGGATACTCGTAAATCCCCCTGATGTGTGCTGTGATCCACCCATAAAGGAGGTGGAAGGGCCCGCATATCCTTGATGGCTTCGTGCCCTCGCTAATGTGCCTCAGCATTTTGTACAGTTTGGCGAGCATTGGAATCCCCAGATTGATCCGCTGCCCCATGGCCAACATGGACGCCATAATAAACGAGCTGGGCCACACCTCCATGATTGTATCCCTCACCGGCAGGATCGAACCACAGATGAGAGCCGCGATGAATGCCGCCAGCCTAACTATCGGCTGTTGTTTAGTGCTAACACTGAAACCCCAAGTCTTTCGTTTGCTGTCCTCCAAAACCTTCCAATACGAGTGCCCTTTACCCCATTGGGCCGCCCTCGGACAAGTTTTAGGCCTTGGAGGGAACTCTCGATTCTATGGGAAATTCAGGAAGCATTTTAACCATCTCCTGAAGAGGAAATCCCTCACTGCCTCCTTGTCCTCTCCAGGGACGAGTTCCATCAGCACTGACGCCAGTCGCGGCATTTGCTCTGTATCCTCCCACACGCTGATGACGGGAAGGAACTCATCATACATTGTCCCCAAGATCGGAACCCCAGAAATCTGGTGGAAATCCCACAGGCTGATGCCCTCCTCCCGTGATGCAGGTGAAAGGTATTGGTCCTAGACGACCATCTGCTCAGCAATTCCGGCATCAGTTGCATTGGTTGGTAAATGTGGAATTGGGAGGCCCATGCCACCTCATACAAACCCACTCTCCTCAGCTCAGCCCCAAACTCCTCGCATGAGGCGCCTACCCAGTAGGCCCAGGCCCAGTCATTAGTGAAGGTGCCACCCTAGCGCAGGTCCCACTCATCGGACCATCCCTTCTTTGAATCCTGCAAAGTCGCCTTCAGCATGGTATGGTTGAGAGGAGGGGACGTCTACGGTTGTATTGGCCTCCCGTTGATATCGTTCACATGGTTGTAGAGACAGTCAGCAGTGATGGGTGTGAAGTTCTCCTGTGCATGACCATCGGCCGCCCTGAACCATTGGTGCTGGTATGGTGTGCTCCTGAACCAGCAGGCTGGTTCATCCCTACTCGCCTCAGGGATGATGACGTCATACCGAAACCCAAAGCCGTACAATGGCAGTTTCTTACACTACGGTAATCCTTTTGACCCTCCGATAGAAGATCTGTCAAAGAAGCATTGTCCGAATGGCTTCGGACCATCTCCCCAAGGCCTAGACGGTTGGCCATATCATTCCGACGGGCAGCATCTGCAAGCACCCCCAATACAGCCTCTTGACGGGCCACTTCGATTCTGACCCTCAGAAAATAATTTTTTCAGAATGGATCAAGAAGATGGATCGCGAAGATGGATCACGAAGGTCAGTCGCGAGACCAAGCCGCAAAGTCTGGCCTAGGCCGACAAAGTAGAAGTTCGCTTGGCGTGGACGCGGAGTCGGAGACCCGTAGTTCGCCGCGAAGCTCGATTCGCGGAGGGCTGTCGCGGAGTACGCGGAGCTTCGCAAAGTTGAGAGGACCAAAAGAAAATAATTTTTTCGTGAAGAAAAAGGAGGTCGACCCCCCTCTTTATAGTCGGCGACCCCGGAGCATCGCATCGCGCCTCACCCACGCGGAGCATCACTGTGCGTCTGGATCCGTGGCCCCGGCCAGAACCGCGGGCCCCCTTCGCGAAGCCGCATCGCGAACCGCCGACAATTTTGGCGATTTTCCCTCAGACTTCGACCCTTCACCCTCCGCGGCTCCAAGTCTGAGGGGGGGCATTTGTTGGCACCAAAATTTTTCATGAAAGGGAGGGACGAAAAAGAAGGCTGGCACGCTGCCTTGCGAAGCACCTCCACGAAGCACCATCGCGAAGAACCGACACAAAACACCCCGAGCATCGCGGCCTCACGACGCTCTAGAGGCGGTAACTCTCTGGGAATGCATTTGATGTTCGCGAGTGCGCCGTGAAGCACTAGAGGCGGTAACTCTCCATGAACTCATTTGACATTCGCGAGCACGCCGCGAAGCTCCAGAGATAGTAACTCTCTGTGGGCGCCATTGATTTTCGCGAGCGCGCCGCGAAGCTCCTGAGGCGGCGCACAAGTTTTGCTTCGCGGCGCCCCGTGCCTATAAATATTGGACTCCCCCTGAGTCCCAAGGATGGACGATCCGACCTTTCGGAATCTCCTCTCCTGAATCGCAAAGCACTCTTTTCCCCAGGAATCATGAGCTCCGCGAGGTACTTCTACTTCGCGAGACGCCTTTTCTATGTCTCGTTTTGACCCCCTCTTCCGAGAGGGATTCCCTTCACGAAGCTCAAGGGAATTCGCGAAGGAAGGGGATTTCCAAGGGAACCCGGGCAGCCGTGCAACATTTATGCTTCGTTAAACACCCAACCCATACTAGTGATCCCTATGCTAAGGCACGATCTCTACACATCGTGAAGCACACTGCTTCGCAGCACCCTGCTTCACGAGGCACCCCTTCTTCGCGAGGTAGTGCTCCGAGAATACTATTCCACTTCGTGAAGCACCCTCCACTCACACCTATTCCCCATGCTAAGGCCAAGGCACTCTGCTTCGTGAAGCACACTCCATTGCTTGGAAATTCCTCCTCCCGTGCGACCCTCCATGTTTGTACGATGTGATTTCAATGTCCCATGGACAATGCCACTCGTAGCGTTGCTTAGCCTAATGCTTCTTTGCATAGGAACGCTAACAGCTATTGCTTCTTCGCATAGCCACGCTAACATGGACCCCTCGATGGTTCGTTCGACACCCCCCCTTTACCACGGCCTTACTGGTACCTTCCCTTCCCCAAGGACTAGAGGGTACCAGTTATGTAAGTCCTAGGGGTGCGGAGTGAACCGACCTCTTCCGAGCTGCAGGACATTAAACTGACAAGCATCACGTCCTCAACACATGACGTTAAATTGTGACCCGACCTCGTGCTTCGCACGCAGGGTCCCCCCAGCTCGAGCATTTTTTACGCCACTCGTCTCCACAGGATTGGAATCACCCTTCCACAAGGGATGATATCCTCCTTATTGGAGTGGCATATGTTCATAGGAGAAGGGAGACCCTAGTTCTCCAGCGGATGGCTGCACCCCTGCATCTCCGTACTTCCCCACTACCAAGGTCAGTGGAGGGCGTGATAGGGAATGGGGCACCTCCCATCATTTCCCCCGAGTCCCTCTTTCACTGCGCTTTGCCACACATCGGGCCACAATCCTGGAGTAAGTCCCAACATCATGGGCCGCCTAACGCGTAAGCCCCTCTTCTCTTCTCACGGACGCATCCTTCGTGACGTGATCGTCGGGTCCTTGTAACCTCTTGTTTCTCACATCGAGCATGACTCACATGGGCTTAGAGTGAGCACCAACCTTGACCCCCACCTGAAGCGAACTACAAGGACATTGATCCATGTCATGGCATGGTACGTAGGAAGTCTCCATGAGGATAAAGCCACATTACTCGGTCGTTCATTCACGTAGAGTTTCGCCCTCATCCAGCATGACGATAAACTGCATGTCCTCATCCTGCATGATGATAAACTGCATGCCCTTGTCGCACATGACATTAAAATGCACACCAATTTGAACTACGAGGTCTTTGATCCATGTCAAGGCATGGTACGTAGGAAGCCTCCACGAGGTTCAAGCCCACCCGTCTCCCAATTCTGGTCGACTTCTACCTGCATCCAGCACGACGTTAAACTGCAATTCCAGTCCGACGGCAAGCCATTGTGACTAACCCAAACTACGAGGACTTTGATCCATGTCAAGGAGTGGTACGTAGGAAGCCTCTACGAGGTTCAAACCCACCATCCGGTCGTTCCGACCTCATTCACGTCATTTCAACCTCGTCCCACATGATGTTAAACTGTATTCCACAGCCCGAACTATGAGGAATTTGATCCATGTCAAGGCATGGTACGTAGGAATCCTCCCAGAGGTTCAAGCCCGTCTCCAATCGGACCAAGGTCCCTCATCTACGTCGGTTCGCTGACACCCACCACTAGTGGACCCCCAGGTCTAATTTCAGGTCGGTTCACTGACAACACCCATCGGACCAAGGTCCACCTTCACGTCAATTCACTGGCACCATCCCGAACTACGCGCACTTTGATTCCCTACCACAGGGATACGTAGGAAGCCTCTTCAAGGCTCAAGCCCAACTTCACTGTCTCCCCTGTGATGGTCCCATTTCATTCCCCCTCGACTTCATTCATCCATCTATCACCCATCCTAATTCTCTCCCAGACCATCATATCTCGGTGAGACCATGTCGATACGCTCCTCTTCACAGCCGCCCATAGGCTGGTCCCAGTATCGGCACCCCTTCAAGGGAAACCCCTCAATCCCATCTATTCCAGCTAATTATCTGATCGGGTTGATCCATCTCCGCTAGATGATAAACTCGCGGCGTACCCTATGTTAAACCCGTGAAGCTGAGGAAAACCTCAGATATGTTTCTATGGCACATAATTCCCCGCGTTCGATGTTGGATGCCTCGGGCTTCCACGCCCTTGAGAAGCCCTATGACCAGGGATAATAGACAGACATGCCAGGTTCCCCAGCATCCAGACACGCTACTGATTCCTCAATGTGACTCCGCCCCCGACTGAAGGTTTCTGCCCTAACTGGACCCTTTGGAATGTCCCGACAGACGCAGTGTAATTAACGGGCGTCCATGGAAACATGGCACTGGGAAGAGTTTCACGAACTACGTATTAAATCTCTGAGGGAGACTCGGACTAGGTGATGAGTTCTGAGGAGGAATCCACAGAAGGAAGAACCGACATCCAATCATCCCATTTTGATCAAGGAGCAGCCGTCCCTGAATAAGGAGCGAATTCCGCCCACCTTTGGAAAGCGGGAATGCGGGGCAACAAGCGCCACGCGTCCTCCTCCGCGGACGGACTAATGCGCGCGCCCCAGTGAAAGCGTTGGAAAAAATATATTAACACCTCCAAATGATAATGGGGTAAATTACTAAATAATATTACTCCTATCAACAAGGTGAACCATAAATTTTGGGAGCCTATCTGATTAGAATTGCATAGTTTAGAAATCTTGGTGTGGAGTAGGGATCAAGATTGGTGACCTTCTAGAATGTTTCCCATGTTTTGTGTGACTGAGGAAAAAGAACACTATAAGATATGTGTCTTGACCTATTGGGACTATCATTAGTCAAATGACATGTTCGGTAATGGGTGTGGGCCCCAAGGCAGTGACCATGTGTCCATGGGGGCAGTATGTGGTAACTAAAGTGCCAAGACCTAACATCCATGTCACGGTATGGTGTTTGTTCTATCACCAGGACCCATTTTTCACATTTGATATTAGAGGAGGAACCCATCCTTAAGTACAGGGCACTGCCAAGGTTGAGATGTAGGGCCCACAATAAGGATGTTTTTATGGGGGGGGGGTGAATGTAACACCCCCGAATGATAAAGGCTAAAATTACGAAATGAAATGACTAATGTCAAAAAGGTGAACCTTCTTCTTTGGGAGAATATCTGATTATAACTCTATAGTTATGCATGAATGTCTTGGTGTAGTTATTAGGATTGGTGAAATTATTGGATGCTCCTAGGGTGTGTGCAAGTGAGGACAAAGAACATTGGAAAGGACATGTATTGGGCTACGGTGACTATCATTAGTCAGATGACTCGTTCTGGCATATGGGTGGGCCCCCGGGTGGGGACCACATGTTTTCAGGGAAACTAGTGGTACATGGCAGGCTATGACCTGACGAACATGTTAAGGCAGGGTGTTTGAGCTTTCACGGGGACCGAGTTTTTAAATATGTGGGTCTTCCATATCTGGACATGGGTGATGAATGGTCTTCCATCATATCAGTTTCATGATCACCAAGTTTTGAGGAATATAATTATTCTATGTCCTACAATCAAGGGGTTTATTTATATATGTCTAGTTACCACGAATATCATTGGGACTGTGTTTGTACAAGATGCCATTCTAAGTGGTAAGCGGTGCGTTATTTCACATTTGTGTCACCATGAAATACTTAAACTATTGCCAAATCAAGGTTCCCATCTACAAATGTTTTCAATACCTATATATAATGCCTGAGGTATTAGAGCCTGAGTGGAAGTTGACCTACTTGTCCATGAAATGATTTATTCTATGGTTTCTATTAACATTTATCTTAAACCCTGAGAGAATCAACCACAATTGATGTATGTTTTATGGGTTATTGGATAATATTTAGGATAATTTATTCAAACTGTTTATAGTGGTGAATGGCCGGTTTAGATCATTTTTTGATCACTCACCGATTCTCATCTTGCATGAGTTTTGAGGGAGTGAACACAAGGGATTATTTTTCTCCTGAAGGTTGGATTTGGATCCCTATTTCAATATTTTCATCAGCACATCATGGAATTAACCAACTCAAGAGTTACCAGGGGTGTTTTTTTATACTATGTAGAGATGACTCAAAGTGGTCTTCAATTATTGGAATATGAGTAGGAAATATTTTTATGGGTATATTGACATCTTGATATCAGAGTTTTAACATGAGGAAACTAAAAATGATGTGGATTGGGGAGAAGGAACCTATAATGATCTCTTAAACAAGAATAGTAAATTATATGAAATGATTTACTAGGAGACATGGGTGGCTCATGAATGCTTTATGGTGTTTTGGTTCAAATATGGTGATCAAAAAACTGGATTCTTCCATTCATACATATGACCCAATAAGAGGCCCTTTACTCCTAATCATTAAAAAGAGTATGAAACAATCATTTATGATTTTAATGTTTTATGGTTCATTGTTTAATTCCATTTGAAGATTTTTCCTGGTGATGTTAACCCCTCCATGCTGTTTTTCTATCTGAGTGGACTTAATAATTTTTTAAAATACTTCCATGATGGTATATGAGTTGATGAACAACTATGCTGGTAGATTATCAGACATGGTGGAGGTGTGGGAGGTGGTCAAGTCCATCAATACGGAGTGTTCCTTAGGACCAAATGGTTTTTCTGATTCATTCTTCATGGTATCTTTGTGTATTATTAAAACATATTTGGTCATAATTATTCATTTTTTAGCGGGAGTATCTTTCCAAGGTTTCCTATCCCCAGAACTATGGTGATCATCCCCAAATACAATGATTCGTCATGAATCAACCCATTTAGGTCCAAATGTATGCAATACATATAGTGTAATGATCTGGACAACAACTTTTACATAATTGATACTCATCACCTTCATAATGAAGTCTCTATGAAACATCGTGGTATTTTAGGAAGGTCCATTTATTGATAAATAGGTATAGAACATGAAAGGATTGGGTATGTTTACATAAAAATTATAGTCTCTAACATTTTTCATAAAGTTGATATGGAAAAATATTATTAATGGATAAAAAGGAGATTTATTATCAAGTTGATGTCAAATTGGTGGTTTTCTGAGATAGATATTGACTATTTATATAGATGTTTTATATCTACAGAATTTTCATTACCTTTTATGGTAAATGGTGTGGGATTGTTATAGATTTATTGGTTTTAATAGAGGGAGATAAATTATCGCATATAATATTTATTATTTATCATGAATATATTAGTATATACATCATAAGTAGTATTGGTGATGGACCTATCTTACCATTTATTTGCAGACACATAACCAATTTCATCTCTAATTTACTTTATCTAGACGATATCATAATTTTTTTCAATGTTAATAACATGAATTTCCATATACTCATTAGGGTTCTAGAGGATTATAACATATAGAGTGAGAAGGTTACTAATAAGACTAAAATTAATTCTTCCATAAAAAGGATTTTTTCTAAAATAATTAGTTAGAAGATAGAGAATGATGTTGGGTTTTTATAGTAGAAGTTATCACTATAATACCATGGTTCCCATATAGATCTATTCCCAGTCCATATACAATTTTTATGGTATTCTTGAAAAAATCAATGGTAATTTATACAAATTGATGAACGGTTTTCTACCTTGGCAGGCGGGTGTGAATTATGATTATTAATTTTTTGTTGTATTCTATTCTCATGCATATATATCCTCTCTGTGTGTTCCCAATATATGTGGGAGTATAATGTTGAATTTGTTTTGATCTTTTGTTGGATGAAAGTTATAATTTGAGATGCCTTTGGGATTCATAAGAATGTTTTTACAAGAATTCAAAGAAAGGTGTCATTAATGCAATAAATGTGGGGGATTTTATACATAATTATTGCGACATGTTAGCTTGGGTAATTCTTCGAGGGTGTTCCATGTGGGTTATTTCATTTCATTGATGTGTAATACAATTCTAGGTTATGAAAATGATAAGGTGGGAGGTATATTGAAAATTATTCAACTCACCCTTCCGATCTTCATCAATATTCTCTTTGGATTATTGGACAAGGAAATAACATCTTCTAGAGCCTTAAATGGGATAGCTCATCTTTGTGGTTATGTAGGTGCCGCACTCCTAATGTTTCATTCAAGGAGGCTTCCAAGTAAACTTTTTATGTTGATGCTATTCTGGATTTGAAGTAGATGATACTAGCTGATAATATCATTTTAACATAGGAGGATGAAAAACAAATTTATACACCCTCTTTCTTTAGTATTTTTAGTACCAAAAACTACAATATTATTCATCATGAATAAATAGCAAGTGATGATTGGGGGGGGGGGGTTAATTTGGTGTTCAAACATACCTAATAAAATTTTATTCCATATATATATATATATATATAATCATACCATCCCTTCTAAAAAATTTATATAGCACCAGGGAATACAACTTGATTCAAGGATCCCATACTACACTCAGACATAGTGGAATTGACTATTTGTCTTTTCATTGATTGTGACATGGTGAATTCTATTTAAAAATGGAACAGGGATTTCTACAGTTTCTAGGTTCATGTTGGGTATAGTGATAAATTAGTCGACATCTGTTTATGTGGTTTTGGTAATCATATTTTTGAGAAAAGGGATAAAGGATGGTTATTTGGTTTAGATTCAACGACCATATGTTGTGATAGGAATAACTATTGATATAAAGGTGTCCATATATCACACTTGGTGCTATCAATGAGATATCGTTTAATAGTGGATAAACATGGATTCCTCTAAAAGAGCTGGAATATCGATCCTTCTCCCTGGGAATTATGCTCGGTCAAAATTTCTTTATCTCTCTCTTAGTGGTTATCCACTCAAAAAAATGGGTGACATGGAACCCACAATCTGATATTGTGAAATTTATAACTAATGGATTAAACATAAATGGTCTAGAATGGGTTGGTGGTATAGTGCAACATGGAATGGGATTTTTAGTTCTCATGTTCTCTATGGACTATGGTCTGGGGGACTCTCTACTGGGGGAAGCTGGGGCACTTCTTTCTAGCTTGTATCATTGTTTGAGTAGAAATAAATATGTCTATGTGTTGGAGAATTATATTTTGGTTTTCCATAACCCTATACATAATCAGGTGGACACCCCGGGTGTATCATTTATATCATCTGATTCATCAGACATATATTAGGAGAATAGATCTAGGTGAGTCACACATGGTGTGAATGAAATAATCTGGCGTATTTTTTTATTTCGAGATCTAGTCCATGCTGGAATGTCAACTTATTTTCTAGTATAAGACCCCTTCCTCCTGAATGTCTATGAATTGTGAGATTAAATTCTCTCATTCTTCATTTATTTCTTATTCCTTGATGTTATTGAGTTCTATTTACTCTATATTTAAATGAATAAAATCTTACGTTTTTGTCAATAATCTTATAATTAATTCATTAGTGAATTATAAAATTCATAATCTCACTATAATATAATTAATTCTAACATTTAATTACTAAAACAAAAATACTAATATCCCTAATTTATTCAATTAATAATTACTCAATTCAAATACCAAACCCTAAAAATTAATTACCCAATTAATTATCTAATTATACCATACCTAAATCTCATTATTTTACAATTACCATGACTAATTAATTCACCACATTAATTAATCTTATCTTGAATATCCAATTTATTAACAACTCTAGAAATTCTACAATTTTTGTACACATAATAAATATTACAACAATATGATCTAAATATTATAAAAACTATATCAATTAAAAGGTGATCAATTTAAAAAATGGAAATCCAAAAAATTTTAGAAGAATAATGTCAGAAAATAAGATCATGATCTAACACCATTAATCACGATGAAAAAAATAAATATATATAATATTGATATTTATCTATAAACATAGATATTTTTCAAAAAACACTATACATATAAACCAAAAAATTAGAATAATCACCAAAACAAAAGGACCGGAAAGGAAGAAGAATTGAAAACCATGCAGGGTAGGATTATCATATTGGGAGAGGATAAGATCATAGACTCATGAATTGAATCATGAAGCACGAAGGTTGGTAAATCATGGATTTATTTGGGAGATCCTCAAAATCATTAAGGATATCCTAGGGTGGAATGAGGGTCAGTTTGGGATTGAATTGGAAGATTAGGTTATTTGAAAACTAATTTTGTAAAAAATTAATTCACATGCATGGTTAGTTTTGAGGGGACACATATGTTTCCATTACTATTCTCTTAAATAGGGTGACACTTTTTTTGCGGTGCACATTTACTCATTTGATTGGAAAAATTATGATAGAATATGTTCCAACCATTCAATTCTCCATATTATGGGGTTTCATGGTCAATTGGGATGGGGTGCATGGTTTTTCCAAACCATACACCAACCATTAATATAAATTATTCCTTTATTTCTCTCAAATTTCCACCAATACACACACCAAAAAAGATCATAAATGAATAGTACTAAACATAATGAAAAATTGTACTAGTACCATTATTGAGACTTCAACATAAAAGTTCATGATTTTACAATTACCCATATTTGATGAATGTTTGAATGATTCCATTTAAAATAACCTTATAATAAATTTAATGAGATAATTAGATATTATGGAGGGTGTATTTCACCAATCACGATTAAATCTACTCCCTTTTAACTTGATCAAATAAAAGATCCTTGAATTAGATATTTTTCATTGTATAGGACATTAAATGTGAACTATTAGAAAAATTAGAGGGTTGAAAAGTTTCTTCATGGGGAAGATTAGAATTGATTTCCTCAACAATGTATATTTATTCATTGATGAAATTTTCAACTAATAATTGATACAGAGTTTAGATATATATATCTTTCTAATCTTTTTTTGGTGATAGTGAAATCCATGTATTGAAATAAGAGTGTAATTGAATTTTCTAACACTAATATTTCAATGAACCTATTCTATTGGTATATTTTATAATATTATTCCTATGAATTTTAAGTGGATTGAAGTATACTTTGTCATAGGAATACCATACATGAACATTTTTTATCACTAAAATAGAGTCAATTATAAAATTTTTCTTGATAACTATGACTAAATTACTATTCTTTATTGTTTTTTTCAAAGTCTTTAATTCATCCATGTTGTTAATGTATCCCATATAAGGGATTAATTGTAACTATAAGTGTTTCATAGTATAGGATATAAGAAAAATCCATTTAACATGAAAACAAAGTATTGCGCCCTCTATTATATTTCATCCTTGGATCCTCGAGGATATGTTTAAATATATGTCTTAGATTAGTAATAATTCATTTATTGAGAAAATTTCATCATTTGGAAATAATGTATATAGAGGACTTTCATCTAATTAAGGGTGGGTATACATGATATAAAATAGTATACACCTTTTTTATCCTTCTAGTATTAAATAATTTTGAAAATTTTCTATCAATTATTACCCATCATGAATGATTCTAAGTCATCATTGTGGAATTGATGTTATATATAAATGTTTCAATATTAGAGAGTTGATGGACATATCGATGTTTTAGGAATGTAATTTGATTCAACATAAAAAATTTCAATTCAATAAATAATTATTTTACTATTAAACATATTCACTCAGTCCATAAAATAGGATTACTATACAATTACATGTATTTCTCATTTCCATTAACATTATATTGATCCAAATGGAAACAATGAAAATATTCAAAGGGATCAATGTTGACTATGATAGGTTTTCCTTCTATAATAAACATTTAAAATATAGGATGGAACAGATACTACATCCATATATCAAATTAATATTTTTAATACTTATTTATTTGTGTTTTTTTCCTCTCTACATTAACATGTCAAATGGTTGACATTAAAAAGTTAAATGAACAATGAAAAACTATATATAATAAAGGGTACCATTGATTCCTACAAACTCAACATGAATTTGAGTCCACGAAATGCTAGGAATTAATATATAAATTTTAGAATCTTCATGATACGAGAGTACTGGATTATAATGTTAATGAGTCTTCAAGAGTTGAATACAACTGAGCACATATTTGGGGTTATTTTTATGTTGTGTCATTATAGTGAGTTCAATAAAATTTCTATATCGATAAAGTGGAAATAGAACATGAACTACATCTCCAGATGAATTTTTATGTAGAATTAAATAGTAATTATAAAAAGGTGAAGTAGGATAACATCTATTAAAAGATAATGTGTTCCCCAATATTTTTCATGCATAAATCAATCACATCTTATAATACTCCCCTTTAGGATTCATGAATAAACTTAACTCTTTGTCATTAAGTTATATTTATATTTTTTTGTACATGGTGTATCTATACCTAAATGAAAGGGATTTAAATTCATTAAATATGCTAATATAAAATTAAACTATTGGTATTGGGAATTTCACCTTCGAGTAATATATATTGAGTTCCTAGATGTCAAAATATGATCTAATTTATCCATTATTATTATTGATGGACCAAAGATGGAATACAATTGTGGTTATTATAATTATTTTAAAAAATTATCCCATCCTAAATTATCCTTCTATCCCATATAAAAGACACATTTAGATGAAATCATCAAACATAATATCTATTTATACCCATGTTTTATGGTTGTGAGATCAAGGTGATATATGGAAACAAAGGGGTCTAATCCCAGCATGTTGATGAAATTATATGTGATGAAATCCTTAGTTCATTAAGATACTATTAAAATTTATCTAAATCCATAGAGATCATAGATAAAATGATTAAAGTTTAATATTTATCATTATTAGTAACTCGGATTATCTAGAAATGTTCCTCAGTTTTTGTTGATACTAATATATAAAAATATGGAGAATCATTTCCATGTTTGACATTTTTTGATATAATAGATAGATAGAAATTAATATTCCCTCTTGATTTTTTTATTTTGATACATTAAACAATATTCTCACTATAGCTATATTATTACTAGGGGAATTCATTTTTGGATGTAATGGATGGTTTTGAACAACATTAGATATTATATTAAATATGAAAGAGAAATTAAAACCTTTTATCCTCTAAATATTATATTTTTCTGTAGCATTGATCACCATGGAATTTTAAATTGGAAATCTATTACCACAGTAATTTCATAATTTATTTTCAAATTATGGTTTAGTATTTTGTGTAGAATTGGTTAATTTAAACATAATGTTGTATAAAATGATATAATATTCAAATCCAACTACCCCTAAAACTAAAACTGATTTTGTTGTGTAATTTTTAATTTATAGGAAAGATAATAATCTTACTCTGTCAATTTTATTTATTTATTTATGGTTAATAGGTATATAGAAGCTATATTTCAAATCATTTTATATAGTTTATAGGATTAATTTAAATATTTCTTTTACTTCATTGAGTTTGCTTTCATAATTTCGGACTAGATTCCCTCTCGTGTTTATTTCCTGATATCAATGTACATGGTTTCAAATATATACAAAGTATACCAATTACCACATATAAATCTTGTTTGAGCATTGTGGAAATATGCAAGGCATTTGTGATATTATGATTAAAATTATACATGCATATAGACTCAGTTTTGACAAAGTAATGTGTTAAATGTATTATCTTTTTAAAACGTTATAAATTTATTTTTATAAATGAGATTTCAATCATGGGTTCTCAAAATTATATATCATTTAGGTTTTAACATGTTCTTGTTATTTCCCTAGATTGTTAGATTGAATAAAGTGATGTTATAATATTTTATCCAATGTCAAAAGAAATTTCAATATATGATTATATTAATTAAATAAACATTACCTATTATAATTTGATAAAAAAATCATCATAACTGATCTTAAGAAAAATATATATAGGGGTTTTAGGTTCCCCCTTTTCATAGTTCAAAAGTATTTTTTAATAAATTAAATCACCGCATGAATGAATAGATGATTCATATAAATATGAAAAGATTTCAATATAGTCACCTCAATCTCAAACTCAATTTTTTTATTTTTTGGGCCTCAATATAGGCCTAAATTAAATCCTTTGATTAGATAAGGTAAAAAATATGAAAATATTGTTTCGGCTATTTTTTGAATTTTTAAAAAATCATATTAATTAGATACTAATAACAACATATTATTTTTAACCTATTTGATTTGCGTATATTTGGTAGGATATAGGCATTGATAGGATGAATGTCAAAAAAATTTAGGGTATGGTTCCTTCACTATATTTTGATTACAAGTAGTGAATTTTATAGGGTTCCTAAATTAAGAAAATTATGATGATCTATTTCGATTGTCAGAAAAATAGATTAGAGTTGAATGTTATATAAATTTCCAATGAACCATTTTACGTTTACATGGTATGTATTGATACATAAATATTATAATATTCATGAATACATAGATAATATGATCATATAGTGGTCCATGAATCCAAATATAGCCTTATATAAATTTTCATCATCATTATCAGCCACTCCTATGAGTATACCAAAGTGAATCCAACTCAAATGATTTTTATTCCCTATTTTTCTAATTATATTATATATATGATGATTTCAAATGTATATTTACCTAACAAATAAACATTTTATTATGCCACATGGCTATCTTCTAATCCATCAAATTCTAGTTGAATGAAATATGAAATGATCTACATTGTTTTCGGGATGCCAATTTGTTAGTGATAAATATTTTTAATGTTTTGATGATTTACTTTTTTGTATTTCGGTATTTTTGTTAAAATAGAAATATTACATATGGATATATTTATAGAGGGGTTAAGGATAGCAGGGTTCAACCATGCACTAATAATGGATTTGATTTAATTACGTAATTTTTATGAAATCTAGTTATTATTATTCAAGGAAAATGTATGTTCAAAATTTTTTAACCCTAATTATTTATTAGAATTTATGTAATGAAAATCCATCATGAAAACACATTCACAATTACCTAAATAGTTATATGAATTATATCATTGAAAACAATGAATTAATGGATGATTTGTGGAAACAATCTATTAAATTATAACTGTTAATGATTATTATGAAGACCATCATATTATAGTTTTATAGAATCATGTAATATGAATACCTGGTTTCCAATCAACGGAATATTCGTACAAGGAAATTTATTAGTGATATTAATGGAATAGAATCCATGTTCAATTTCATATGATGGGAATCTAATGTCTTTATAGAAAGAAGAACATAATGTTTCTATTAAATAGAATAATTTTTCATTTGTGCCTTCTATAATAAATCATACCCATGTTTTTAGTAGGATTTATTTTTTACTTGAATGTGAAAATGGAGATTTATTCTTTTACATTATATTTGTTTTTCTTTGGTGGTTATGACTATGACATTGAGATTTTTCCATATCATTCATCATCCAATTGTTATGATTTATCATTGATTTTTTAAAATAATAGTGATTACTTCAATGAGATTCTAATAGGGTAAACTTAACCATGTATATTCTTATAAAAAAATATCATGATGTTCTCCTTTTCCTAGTTACATTTCCAAAGAGTATGGAAAGCTCTTATAAGGGTAAATAACATCATTTTTCCTATAATTATCCCATTTTTTTGTCAAAGAGATCACTTATACATATTTTATTTTAATATTATTTAAAATGATATATAAAATTACAATGTCGGTCTTAAAATATAGAGATTAATACTGACTTAAAATTGATATATTAGAAGATGGTTGAACACAAAAATTTATAGAAATATCACCCAACCATAGATACCTATTATATATTAGGATTTTCTAAAATGGATCCACATTGATATATGATTTGAGTAAGATACTACATTATATTCCAATACAATTTATTTAAAAAAAATTATATTTTTCAATGATTATAGTAGAATAAAAATATTAAATCCACTTTGGATATATTTTCACCATTATCAGTAATAGTGCGTGATTTTCCACCATGTCATATAACCATTAATTAATGGATTCTTATATTAAATTTAATTATCATTTACCAATATGTTAATGTGATCCTTAGAATCATTTCTTGGGAGATAGTTGAATATTATTTTTTAAATATGCACACCATTAGAATTCAAAAGGGATGAGGTCAGATATATAGTTTAATGTGGATAGTATTAATATGCATTGTATGATCTAACCATATTAACTAAGAAGTACCATTCATTTTAGTTGAGACCCATTTAATTAGTTTTTTGATTTATTTATGAGTTTCATCATTTTTAAGATTATTTTTCATAGATATGTCAACATTATATCCCATAATTCATGTAATCTCAAGACGATGTCTAAAACGATCCTTCACATAATTGAATTTCTCAATAATCTTAAACAAAAATTTCAAATGTGACCAATATGATCATTCCAATTATTTATTTTTTGGATTACATAAATATTAATAATGTTAATATATATAGGAGACCCTAAATCTTTGGTCCACCCTTCATGTGGGGTCTGTATGCCTTTCTTATAAACCTAACTACTTTAAGGATTTTTAAACAAAGGGTCCTTGCCTCTGGGAGCATTTTATTTACTTGTTAAGAATTATTTTCAATGATGATATCGACTAAGGTGTATCTATAGTGTATTGTCTCATCATAAATATTAGTTCTTATTGGGGACCATTCTTTCACAGAATACATAAGTTATGTTCCATATCATTCATTAGAGAAACATATTTTTGAATAGAAACCACCACTTTGTGACAACTATGTAGTTTTTTCGAATGCAAGATATAAATTATTTGAATCAATATAGAAATGATTTAGGGTTTCAATATAACACATTATCCTAATGGTGCTTCACACCTCCTCTATTTCAAAATATATAGGTTGATATACATGTTTTTCTGTTTTCGATAAGTGAATTCTTAGTATAATTGTGATGATTTTCTCTGATATTGATTCACAAAAAATATTTACATAATTTTAATTTTTACTTTTTTGTGATGGTTATATGAATAAATATTCATACAACTCTATTAATTGGTCTATTTGAGATAGGAGTAAAAATCACCTCATAATTATGGGTTGTCAATTTCATTTTAATGTTTTGTGGACCTTGATAAAAACCCTATTTGTCCCATAGTTTCTCTTGTGGATTGTTCTAGATGAATTGTTCATTCAGGATGGGGGGAGGGTGGAGCCTTTGATAAAATAAAAAATATATAATCTGTGAAAAATATTTAAGGTGATATAAAACATAATGGTTTCTTACTTTTCTAATATACATAATACATAAATAAGTTTCATCATGGATGTGGTTGTTAACTTATTAATTTTTCACTTCATACAACTTTTGGGCCCATGATGATAAGAAAAGTGATGGAGAAAACTAAATAGAGGCCTCTCATGGATTTAATGATCCACTAGATTTCATGGAGTTTTACGTTACATTTATTTTTCAATATAAATTATTATTTTATAATGAGTGTGACTTAGTAAATGAGATTGTATTCTTGAATAAATGTTTTTTATATTATATAGTATTATATAAATATATCACACAGAGAAACCAAAAATGCCTTATTTATTTATTGATGATATATTATTAATCAATTAATCCCAATAAAATATAAAATATCACATTGGGATAAAAAAATAAAGAGTATAGATTGGTAAGATTGGAATCTTCAATATATACAATAATTACCACTTCCATGAAAAAAACAAAGAAAATAAATTTAAATACTAAAAATTTTAGAAAACAAAAATACTGAGCCATAGGTGGAAGTGTAGTCAATAATATAAAAAGGAATGAACATTGATTTTTGTGCTACAATAAGATCATTGGAATGGTAATGTTTCTATTTGAATGGTTTTCTGACTACTAGGAATAGCAACCTGATCATTGGAATCAATATTATGACTGATGGAATGGTAATATGATAACAAAATAGAAAAATGTATTAGAAATAAAATATATCCATAGTAATTTAATAACATAAAAATATTTTCATTTAATTTATTTAATTGAATCTATAAAACTCAATGAAATTATAGGAAAATTATAATAAATTTAATAATAATGTATTACATTAAAAAATCCCTATTAATATTTATTATGTCATGAAATTATTTTTTCAAAAAGATTTTGATTTATAGAAACAATACATTGATACTTTTTAAAATTATTATATTGGTAATTTTCTATAAATACAACGGTTTTATGTGAATAGTTAAAATATAGTTTTTTCTAAAACATTATTCTCTTAATTACAAAATTTTTAGTTAAATAATTAACTTAAAAATTTTAGAAATTTTCTCCTAACTAAAAAACTATTTAATTTTATAAATTTAATTTTAAAATAAAATTATCTTGTTTAATGTTACTAAAAATTACATTTCAAATTCTAAAATTCTAATGTATCCCATTAAATAATAATTTTATCATTTTTTCCATTCCTTTGGATTAATATAATAATTTTTTTCATTTTTTAAACCACAAAATCATTCTATTTATTTGAATACATATCATTATTCCAGTAAATTTTTTATAATATGGCCGACCTTTTGAATTTTATTGTTTTCATAATTTGTTCATAAAACACCCATATCTTCAGGTTAAAATACCCATTTTACCTCCCCTTGATAAACATCCAAATCCATATCACTACAAAATTTTTATCACACAAGACTCTAAGAATACTTTGTGATATTATGGATTAATATTACACTATCATTTTGAGATTTTTTGGCTTGAAAAAAAGGAATAAAATAAATAAATGGTACTATCCAACAATACTTTCATTTAGATTTAATTTTTTAGTTTCATTTCATTTTTTTATTTTACATACAAATAAATAATAATAGAACTAATTATTTTTTATTAGGATTTTTATAATTATAATATCTGAAATAATTAGGAATATATTAGGTAATTCACGCCTCCCCATTGGTAATGTAATATTAACGATCAACTAACTACACAGGATGAAATTTTCAACACTATAGTTATACAAAACCACTATGTATGATCAACTTAATTAATTTGTTATATATATATAAACATACTAATAAATTTATTCTAAACATTATTTATTTAATATTAATAATGTATAATGTGAAATAATGACTTATCCTTAGTTCTCTGAAATATGATATATTTTTAGAAAAAATTGTTTCCGAAACATTTCACCGTTAATTTTGAGAATTAAGAAATAAATAAAATAATTATATTTGATAAATATTGATTCAAATGATCAATATTCAATTCTGGTTGTAATTTCTAATAACCACATGGTTATTATATAAGAGGTGTAATAGTAGAAAGAGAAATTAGTATTTACTGTAAGTGGATTCTCGAACCCAACACCTTCCAATGGGTTTTCTCTTATTTCACATTGTTCATAATATTTAAATTCCTAAAATATCATTAATAATTTCATTTAAATTGTCATTCTATTATATTTTGGGTGATATAGTTGATTTCACCTTTTGAAAATGATTTTAAGATAATTAAAAATATTTTCTAATGAGGGATTATTTTCCAAAACATTGCATCGACTCCTCTTGGGTAGTTTATTCACTTGTCAAGAATGATAATTTTTTATTCCAAAACATGATTTATATTATTTATT
Source organism: Viscum album (assembly GCA_963277665.1). Taxonomy (NCBI): domain Eukaryota; kingdom Viridiplantae; phylum Streptophyta; class Magnoliopsida; order Santalales; family Viscaceae; genus Viscum; species Viscum album. Next base: position 958,792,450 of record OY728145.1, read on the forward strand.
TAGGAAAGGAAATTTATTTTAGTGAATTTATGAATTATTAATCCTTTATTAAAAATAATTTGTTTTATGGGTCTATTTCATGACTAATATTTTTATATGGTCACTTTCCATGAGGAAAACATGATTATTAGTATTTTATGAATTTTTGAGTGGTAGATGAATAATATATCCCTTTAATTAATTTTTTAATGTGACATATCTCATTATATTGTGTTTATTATTCATGAATATGATTTTATACTTGTTCTCAAATGTGTGTGGAATTTTACAATTGTTCTATTATTTTAAATTATAATTAAATGTAACACCCCATGGCATTATAAAGTGTTTCCCTAATGACTATAATGATGATCCTTTGCATATGATATGATGATGGTGATGATGATGATTATTATTATTATTATCACCTATGTAATATCAATAAAGCTCCCTCATTCCTCACATTTTCTTCATTACATTAAAAGTATTTTGTCTCACCGCATTATTGAATGTAAATCCTTGGGTGATTATACGTACTTAGAATAACGTTACATCATTTAAGAGGGTAAAATACCAATTCTGATCAGGTTTATTTTTTTATCATGAATAAATGATGTATGTGAATAATTTTCCAATGCTACTAAAATACTAGATCATGGATTCTACTACAATTTTGTCAATTTTAATAAAAATGATGTAATAAATAATTTTTAATATGATTTTTCGCTATTGTATTAAAAACTAAAATATTTACCTACATTTGGATTTTTTTCTAAAAATGTTTGTGAAACCCCTATAGAAAATTATGAATACTAAGGAAAATTGAAATAAGATTTTGTAAAGTGTAATTGAGTGTTCTTTATAAGTAATCAAATCCATCTATACGTATTATAACCAGATATGGATATGGAATTTATATACCAAATGATAATAAACTAAAATGGGTGGATTTATTATTAACGCAGTCATTACATAGTGTAAAATAATGTTATATTATTCAAACTAGGTATGATAATCTCAAAGGATGTGATTTGGTTAATTAAAAAAAATATATATTCCATTGTAAAGGATATATAAAAAAATAAATTTTTTACTTTTACTTTTAGAAAAACATTAAAAAATATGATCCAAGAAGTATCAAATGGGAAAAATATAATACTTTAAGTTCCCATAAGATATGAATTTTTAATTATGTTTGTTTTTTTACAATAAATTATTTATTATTTATTGATTGACATAGTCATTGTACAACTCAACTCTTTTTTAAAAAATGGTGGGAACTAAGAGAAACTAATCCAATAATCAATTTTTTTAAATTATAATTATTTTCCAAAATAAATTACCATTTAAAATAATGGTGTAGTTAAAAATATCATTAAGATGATTACTATAATATATTTATCTATTTAAAATATCAGAACCATATGTAATAAAGTACTGTATATGGACACACCATTGATGTTTTTTGGACACTCTTATCCACTTTCCATGGAATCATAGGGTAATTTCATGGAAAATATATTCTTTAGTTTCCACTATTATTTGAAGGGCATGTTTAATCATGTTGTTTATCATTTAGTCAGAGAGGATGATCAGTGGAAGTAATTGATTAATATTACGTAAAAAAAATTTGAAATTGAAGAAATATTGTGGGAACTTGATACGAATATTTTTATTAATAATAATTACATCCAATAATTTAACAAATAATAGAGAAATATAGTTATAGGATTATAAGAAAAAGTATATGTAATACATAATGGATTATTATGTGAGTTTTACAAAGATAAGAATATATTCATGAGTTTTTCTATTAACAATGATATAAAAATTAATATATTCATTAGTTATTTTATATTACACCTCAAAAAGTCTATAGATATCCTAGAATTTGATAGTTAAAATGACTTAGTATCATTTTCTCTCAAATTGTTCTTGTATTTTTTATAATGGTATAATGGATAGGAATATAATAATATAATAATATTGTTTTAAAGTGGTAAATAAAATTAAAAATTAAAAAATAATATCTAATAACACATGAAAAAACGATTTGGGTAGAATCATTATTGGTGTTTTCTCAGCGGGATAAGGATATAATTCAGTTGTCAGGTAGAAAGATGTCATAATCGTGAATATTGAAGACACTTTAATAAGATGACTGGTGTAATGGAGGAATTGAAATAACCCTATTGTACCACTATGAATTGAATTATTTTATTATATATAGTTAGGGAACTGTATGATCTAAAACACTAAACCATCCGGGTTTGAGAGAAATTAGTGTTTATACAGTCTATATCTAATGGATCAAGGGAAATTCAATTACATTACCACAACCTAAGAGGAATGATAATATGAATATTTACATGGTACACATCAAATTCAATCAATAATGGAAAATGTTTTATTATATTTTGGTTCAACATATTAATTTATATTATCATGGATATACAAAATAATTAAATAAAAAACATAATTTTTTGTTGATATATCTATAAAAACACCCAGTGGTGTGTTCATTGAAACTTAATTGTTATACTCTTATAATACTAACATCTTTTTGAAGAATCTTCCTGAAAATATCTTAATCCATCCATTTATGTAATTTGATAAAATAATGGTTAGCATTCATTATCACTATATAAAAATCACATAAAATAGGTAGAAATAGAAATATATTTGAATATTCCAAACCATCTAATGATATTATACAAATAGATGGAAGATCATAAATTTCCATTACACATTCCACCAATGGTGTGGGTGTTGTTAAATAGTGAATAAGTATATCTATACTAACAATTTTTTTCAATGAAAACCACCAACCATGATGAAATAACCATTTTCATGGAATAAGATATATTATTTCATGAATATTATCCCATTATTCCCAAATAACACAAGGAAAAATACTTTATTTTATACCAACAACTACTAATATTTCAAAATACCCCAATTGGATATACCTGTAAAAATTTGAGGTCAAAAATAAGATAATTAAACCCATTTTATAAATAGTAAATGTTATATAGTGAACCAAAATATATTGTGAAATTTATAGTTTTCATGAAAAATGGTTCATAAATGTGGATATCTATCGATTACAGAGATCTGAACAATATAACCATAATGATTAAGTACCCCTACTAGGGATTGATGAATTTTTTTGACAAACATTGACAATATCACTAATTCTTATTGGGAGATATTTATTATGAACATCATAATATAAAGTTGAAAATAAATATTTATATACAATAAACCTTTACATATATTTTATAGCAACTATGAGTTTATAGTTATGCCCCTAAGTCTTTCTTATACCCCATCAATATTTATTGATTTGATATATAAATTCTTTAAATATAGCCCTAAATTGATGGTAGTATTTACCATTGATATTATCATTTAATCAAATATAAAGGATTAACATATAGATAATATAAATATTTTTTGAAGTAATTATGATAGTTTAATTTGTATCTATATTTAGAATGTGTGATTTTTTTATAACATGTGAATATATGTGATGGAATTTCTTTAGACCCCACAAAGTCAATTCTAGTTGAGAAATTTACTATACCCTAATTTTCTATGTAAATTCATTGTTTTCTTGTATTAGATCAGTGGTAGTAGATGATTTTGATAAATTTATCATGATTTTCAGGACCAATCTGATTATAAACATAGCATCAGGCAAATTATTTCTCAATCGAAGAATATAAAGAAATATTTTAGGATCTCAAGAAGTGGATAATAATTACACCTGTATATAAACTAGAATTAATGGGAGAAGGGTTTGTAAAATATAGTGATCCATAAAATAGTATTTTGTGTATTTTCATCATACAAAATAATAATGTGCTAATTGGTTTTTTAGGATTGTTAATGATTGATGACCAGAACAAACTCATAAAAAATATGATTTTGGAAGATCTGATCTTTGATTTGGAGATTTTTGGACACAAAATCAACAGTGTAAAGTGTGATATATGTATACATTATAATTTTATGAAATATATATCAACATATATATAGATAAAAATTCATCAATACTGATGGTTAAATCGAATCCCAGGCTACACATTCTCGATTCATATCCATCCTAGAAATTTGAAAAAGGTTAGTGATGTTCATAATAGAAAATAAAAATCTACCCTATCCATTATGTGGATTAAAATAGTATAAATCTTTATGGATTTGAAATTGAGGAATTTAGAAAACTTATTGATAAGGAAGACATCATACCTTTCATTAGATATTTCCTAGTTATCCATCAAACATAAAATCAAGGAGGCACAAATGGATGATTTGGTGCTGTAAAACAAAGTGTTAGATGTAATGAAATAGAAGATTTATGAATTCCACATTGATGAAGATATATTCATTCATTTATTACTAGGATTTTTGAGACTTCCTTAATAGAGAGAATAAAATAGACATTGGATAATGTGCATATCATATCATTCAAAATCCCTTATAGAAGTACCAATATATATATAGTGATCTATGAGAAAAAGATTTAAGGGAATCCATGATGAAAGATATTGTTGTGTAAATTTCAATTTTCATTATATGATTGAATATTAATGTATATTTATATGAGTCTGTGGGGATTATTGAAACATTTCCAATAAAATAATCGAAATTTTATAATATCACCATGAATGTTTTCAATAGTATCCCAAAGGTCTCTATTGAAAACCATGGTATATGTGTTATTGTCAATCCACTCTATAGGACTAGCCTCTTAATCAAAATTCATTAAAATTTATCGATTTCCCAATATTATAGTATATACATAAATTACGTAGAGATTCGATAGTGGGAGCTACATTCAAATAGTTTTTATCAGAATATAAATTTCACCACTAAATTATGGATAAGTAATTAATATTATTTGAATAATGAATGTAATTTCATTATCTCCTATCTATCCCAAATTGATATCTATTCAAAAAGGACTATTTAGACATAATTAAACTTTTTAGAACCTACTAAGGTAATTTTCAAGGGTAAAGAGATCAATATCTCCCAATGGTATTGTTCTCATACTATTGTAATTTCCACTCAAGTATCCCGAGGGATCCATATAATGATATATATGGTAATTGATGAATGAATCATATATTATTTGATAATGTTGTTTAATAGAAGATACATGGTACAAATCTTGTGCAATACATAATAGAGAATCATATATCAATCTACAATCATATAAATTAAGACAATAGTTAGCAGAAAATCTATCTCAGAAACTATTTAAGGGAGATATCTGTCATGACACGACCCCTAGGGCCCACATCGTGACTACCCCAATCCCTCCTTCGATAGGCCAGGGGCTAGAGACTAGCACCAAAGGTGTAAATATATAAACTAAAAATGCATTTCATTTAAAACTAAAAACACACACAACATGGCACAAAGTTGAAAACAAAACATTATGTAAACCTGTATAAAAAAGAGTGATGAAAAGAAAAGGGGGGCCGGAAATACAATCCCAACTGTAATGTAAAAGTACAACTAAAAAGGACAAAACAACTAAAAGGTAAAAACCATCTCCTAGATCATCCACCACGGATCCTACCTGAAGGGTAGGTAAATATAGCCTCCTCAGCACTCCACGCCTGTCGGTATTCTCCGTGTACTGTCACACCGTGTGGTCCATCTCTAGGTACCATCCAATCCTGGTACTCTCAGCCTCAGTCATTTTTGTCTGTCGTCTGCAACAAACACAATGAGGTGAGGGAATAGAATATGCAGGGGTGAGTATAATGATACTCAGTTGGGGTCATGAGACCCTCAAGGTCACTCTAAATCCACCAAGGATAATCCACAGAGTACGAAATCAACAGATAAACCCACATCGATATATTACCATACATATACCTATGTTATCAAGTAACCCATCTCAATAACGAGGTAAACACAAAATTTATTTACTCAGCTCACACAGGTATACACCATATGTAGAGAGATATAGATGATCAAATGTAGCTATTAAATCATTTATTTTGTCGAACCCATAGAGGATCTAGGAACATAAATCAAAACAATCGAACCCACACAACATTCAGGAATAGTAAACAGTGATGTCGAAACCACATAGGTTCCAGGAACTGTTGACAAAGATGTTAAACCCACAAGGGATCCAGGAACAGTCATAAGTGTTTTCAAACCCAAACAACATCTAGGAACTGTCATTGAAGATGTTGAACACACATTGGATCCCGAAACATTCATCAGAGTACAACCAGCCATAGAGTTCCACCCGAAGCATGGTTGATTCTGGGAGGGTCCGCTTCTCATGCCAAGTGTCTCAATGGTGTACAGTGTCATAGGGGGAAATACATGCAATATGTGTCCAACACACAGAGACAAGATGACCATGACATTTTCCAAAAAGTATATGGCGTGTTGCAATAAGGCACACACCATGTCTTCAGACCTTGTGTACAAGCCGTGTACAAAGACCCCTGATGAAATGATGTTCATGTATAAAAGCAAGTACATGATGTGTGGTTTGGTTACACGTTGTGTCAATGAAACTTGTGTCATCTCCATATACACTACCCATGTTCCCATACATGACATCAACCCATGTTCTCCAACCTGCAAAACTGATACATTTGGTTGCTCGTGCCACTGGCCTTGCCTGGATGTGTGGCGGAGTACATGACCGTGTACTCCACCCTGGGTCTATGTACCCTTAAGATACACGATGAGTCTCGAAAATCTGCTTCTGCGAATCTGCATAGAGAGTACACGCCGTTCCTCTTGGTCATGTAATTCTACCCATGTCGGTGTATTTCCCAGAATACATGCCATGTCTCTCGAAGCTGATTCTACCATTCTGCAAAGAGAATACATGTCGTGTGATAGGGGTCACAAGTCATGTGTTACTTGTCTAACATCTGTATCTCAAGCCGTAGAATGCCTGTACTACACGGCGTTTTTATCCAAAGTACACATCATGTATTTTGAAATTTTCCAAAAACTACACCTCAGGCCAGTACACCTCCAGTGAAGTCCACTATTCATTCGGACAGTCCATTACTCAAGAAACATCAGACACTAGGTCGCCCCGATGTCCCGTAGTTGTCTCTGGAGTTTTTGGGCCTCTGATCAGCTCTGAAAACACGACTTGATTCTCCCCCTCGAAGAACGGTCAAGGAGCAGTCCTTCCTATTCCAGTCAAATCTGTCACTTGCTATCATCGTCGCACCTCTCCTAGGTCGTTGTGATGTTGGGTCTTCAATTTGGGATCATCGTGTGGCACAATGGTCTCACAAATACTTATTGTTCTTCACCCATAAATAACATCAAGAACACACCAAACATATAAAAAGAACGGCGGAGGGATCATGCCTTGTTCATTTGTCCCAATCCATCCACATTATTTTGGTAGCAAGAGGGTCATGAGAAGGAATCATATAAGAAAGAATCAATGTTGCTCAAAAAAAACACACCAATACCTTTTTTCTTTGATTTTTGACAGAGTCGTGCAAAGGAAGACATCAATTCGTTGTAGACGAACACATCCTACATCGAGAGGGTTCCGATGAGGGATGTCAAAGTTAGGATCAAGGTCAACGTTCTTCGTCGGTTGGAGCATTATTTATCAGTGGAACACGTTCTTCATTGGGAGTGTTCTCCCAAATTCCACTCAAAATTCAAATTCCAACACAAAATAATAGATTATCGTTACCTATTATTTAATCGATTTCACATAATTAAAAAAGATTCAAATTAATTAATTTATTCTCAATTAATTAATGGAGTGGATTTGGCACCATAATGTGGGGAGCTCAAGGGGTTTCTCCCCACTCAATGAAGAGTTGATGAGTTTTTAACCTCAGGTGGTCCCCACAACATTAAACAATAAGAGGTTTTTAGACCTCTAGGGGCCCCACATCCAACTCCCAACTTCCAATTGAATGTTCTAACCATAAAAGAAAAATAATGTTCACACAATATTATTTTTATTTAATTCATTTAAATCCCAAAAAATATCTTTTATTCTTGATCCACTATCGTCGAAGTGATAGTCTCCCTAAGTGAATACCGGCGCTGTGAGTTCAACTGTGCCCTCAGATTTCAATTCCTATCACCTGTTCAAATGTTATAAAAACCCACTCGTACGTTTACTAAACACTCCTGAACAAAACTTCAGAAATTTATTCCGGCCACCACGAGCCTCAGAATCACACATCGTCAGTTTTCGTAGACATGTAAAGTTCTCATTTATTTAATAAACACATTTCCACAAAATTTATGGGCCTTTACATTGTCCCCACATCAGGTATTTACGTCCATGTAAGGTACATCACGAACTAAGGTAACAAGCGGGGGTACTGAGCACACATCTAAGCCACCCGCTCACATGTGATCTCCAAGAGGATCTCACGCTTCCAGCGAACGCTCAACAAGGATATCAACCTTCCACATAGGAAATTTTCCTATCGATACTCAATATCTACTGGAACCTCCATGGAAGATGCCCCATCGTCGACGTCCAGCTCTCTATGGTTGAAGATGTGAGAAGGGTCGTGCATGTATCTCCTCAACTGAGATACGTGGAAGAAGTCATAAACTCGGTGCAATGGAGGTGGAAGAGCTAGGTGGAATGCCACCTCACCTAATCTGTTGAGAACCTGGAAATGTTCGATGAAACTTTGAGATTAATTTCCACCTCTACCAAATCCTCATAAACCTCATCTAGATTTGACCCATAAAAAAACCTGGTCACAATCCTCGAACACCATAGGTCTCTATCTCCTATCATCATATGACGCATGTCTCTTTTGTTTAGTCTTCATCAACTCCTGGATGATCTTCACATTATCTGTGGTTTCTCATACCATCTATGTTCGCACTAGTGCTGACTCACCAAGGTCAGTACTGCAGAAGGGTGATCTACATGGTCACTCGTATAATCCCACCAAATGTTCCATCCAAATGGTGGAGTGATAGCTATTTTGAATGAAAAATCAACCAAAGGTAATTGATCCTCCCAGTTGTGATCAAAGTCGAGGACAAAAGCATACAACATGTCCTCGAGGGTCTGAATGGTCCACTCGGTCTGACCATCTGTCTGAGGATGGAAGGTGGTGCACAGAAAAAGGTGCGTCCCGAAAGTCTCCTATAACCCATTCCATAGCTGGGAAGTAAATAATGCTTCATAATCAAATACAAAATAAGAAGGTACTCAATGTATCTGCACAATCCCATGCACATAGAGGTGTCCCATTATCTCTACTGCACCATGCTCTCTGGTCGGTAGGATGTGGTCCAACTAGGTGAGTCGGTCGACGATCACCCAAATCGATTCATGACCCCATATGATTGTGGATGTCCTGTCACAAAGTACATGGATATCCCATCCCACATCTACTTTGGGACCTCTAAAGGATGAACCATGCCTTCTAGAACCTAATGCTCTGCCTTCATTTGCTGAAAAGTGAGGCATCGAGAGAAAAACTCAGATACAATTATCTTTATTCCCGGCCACCAATGCTGTCATTTCAGGTCATGGTACTTCTTCACCACTCATGGATGTACAACTATAGGGGAAGTGTGAATCTACATCAACACATACTCCTGCAGTTCCCCTGATAGCAAGGTACATCCTCTAAATAGGATGACATGTTCCCAACAATAAAAAAATCCCTCAGGTACCTGCCCTATGGATATATGAGAACATCATGTCTCGTAGTTAGTGCCCACACATTGTGCCTCCATGATTCACTGAAGAAGTGGGGGAGTGACTGTAAGAGATTGAAGGATGTCTTCTCCATCTCTATCCACAAAGGTTATTTGTAACGTGGCCATATACTCTGTCACCTCTACTAGAATCTGTATATAAGATCTTCTACTGAGTGCATCTGAAACAACGTTCTCCTTCCTAGGAGTATACAGTATCTCAAAGTCATAGTCCTAGAGGAATTAAAGCCATATCTACTGTCTCAGCTTCAGGTCCTTATGAAAGATGTTATACATATGAAATTTGTGATCAAAGTACAAGGTAAATGGTTCCCCATTTGATAGTGCCACCACATCTTTATTGTGAAGAACACTGCTGCTGACTCTAGGTCATGGGTAGCGTAGTTCCTCTCATGTTGTGTCAGCTGCAAAGAACCATATGCAATAACTTCTCGATCCTGCTTCAGGACACACCAGAGTCTAGTACCTGATGTGTCACAGTAAACTACCTACCCTACGGTCTCCTCTAAAAGCCTCAAAATGGGGGCACTAGTTATCCTCTCCCTCAGCTATTGAAAGCTCTGCTGGAATCTCTCCGACCACACAATGGGTCGCTGCTTATTCTTCAAGGTTAATAGTGGTGATGAAACTTTGGAGAAGTATGATATGAACCTGAAGTAGTACCCAGCCAATCCCAGGAAACTTTGTACCTCTTTCACACTCTTGGGTGGATCCCCAGGAAGTATTGCCTCAATTTTCACTGGTTACATAGCAACTACAGCCTCAGAGATGACGTGTCCCAAGAAGTGAACCTCTCAGTTCCAAAATAGGCACTTAGAGAGATTACCATAACGATGGTGCTCTCAATGTGTGTCCAGTACTACCTTCAAATGATAGGCATGCTCCTCCTCAGTAGACGAGAATATCAGAATGTTGTCGATGAAGACTATGACAAAGAGATCGAGGTATGTCTACAATATCCTATTCTTGAGTTCCATGAACACTGATGGAGAATTTTTTATGCCCAATGGCATAACCAAGAACTTGTAGTCGCCGTACCGACATCTGAAGGCTGTCTTCTGCACATCCTCATCTCGATCTCTGAGCTGGTGTTATCCTGATCTGGTGTCTATCTTTGAGAACCATCATGCTCCCTTCAGCTAATCAAAGTGGACTTCAATCCTCGTGTTTGGGATCTTGTTCTTCACAGTCACCTATTTTAGGCGACGGTAGTCAACACAAATCCTCAAGCTTCCATCCACCTTCTAGGAAAACAAAATTGGCACTGCCCAGGGAGAAACACTGGGCCGGATGAATCCCTTCTTTTACAAGTCCTCTAGCTGTACCCACAGCTCGTGAAGCACTGTTGGAGTCATCTAATATACTGGTGTAGATATCGGTGTCGTCCTGGGGTACAGGTCAATGTATAAGTCCACCTCTCTGCAAGGAGGTAGACCTAAGACATAATTAGAGAAAACACCCGCGTACTAGTCCACCACTACAGGATAAGTTGGAATTTCAACATCAACTGTTCTGAGGGAAAGGAAAACCATCTGATGAGTGATCAGCTGGACCCTCCTCTAAGTACGTATGTCATGTTCTTCAAAGGCTCCCTTCTCGCCAACGAAGGTAAACCTGGTCCCAACCGTGTTGACACACCGCACATTGCACCTAATACAGTCAATCTGAGCATGGACTGTAGATTAAAAGTCTATACCCAAGATGACTATTTAAGGCCTCAACGGTGCAATGAGGAGATCTCAACCGATGATATCACCTCCTAGAGTATGCACACACTATCGTCACAAGTGCGTAATCATCGAGTCTACTCCCGTAAGATTCCCTATCCGTAAGGATCAAGCCAACCGATCTATCAAAATCTACGAGATCCGAATGAGGGTAGTGGAAATGAAAGAGTGACGGACACTTGTGTCTATAAAAACTGCAACTATGGTGGAGTAGACAGAGACTGTACCACGAATCATCTCTGGAGCGCAATGATCATAAGCCTCAGATACCTGGAGTTGAGCTCTCCCATGTCCATCTACTCCCTGCGGTTAGGGTGGACCTATGGATGGTGGTGGCGGTAACACCATGAAACATCATCCACCACCAGTGGCATGAACAACTCTTATACCATATTTTCCGGCTCCCTACGGACCACATCGATTGAACCTCTATATCTGCCTATTATTTCCTTCAACTATCTGAAAATCATTAGAATGGCGGTTCGGACTATCACGATCCATGTGACCCTACCCGCTGCATGGGAAACACTATTTGTTCATCGTATGAATGGCTTTGTCTTGTGTGTCTCACACAATTGGACCAGAGTCCCTAGGTTGTCCACCAGATGTTCTGCTCCGTTTGGACCTTTGCGACATCTGTAAGCTGCTAGCTGCAGAAGACTCCTCTATATGATTCCCGGTGGTGGGTCTTTCTGTTGGTGACTGATCAGCAAGGAAAATCTCCACTAAGAGGGCTCGCTCCAACACTGCTTCCTACGTCGGGATGCTGAGGGAGATCATCAAAGCCATGATCTCTCGCTAGAGACCCTACTTGAAGGTCCAGACCCTAATGAATGCATCCAACACCATATCTGTGGAGTTGCGTGAGGGGTCGGTGAACCTCATTGAGTATTGTGCCACTATCATGCTACCCTGCTATAGATGAAGTAGCTCTTGTATCTACACCCCACATAGGGTGTCTTGGAAAAAATCCACCTTAAATAGGCTCTTGAGGTCTGCCCAGAGATGTGACGCCTCATCAGGAACATAGAGCATCATGATCCACAATCTACATGCTGCTTCCTGAAGGAGGCTCACGGCAAGGACCACCATAAGTTCGGCTGGTGTCACTAGCAGTCAGTAGACTCTCACCACATCATCTACCCAATCCTCATTTTCATATGGTTCTGTCTCACCCATGAACCTGGGTGGCCTCTAGAACTAGAACTCATTCAACGCGCTCAGTCGGCGTGCACTCATTACTGCTGGGGCTGGTGGCATCGGTGGCCAAATGGGTAGTGGTACCTTTGGTGCCTCTGCTGTGATAGGGTCATGCTCCCAGGCCTCGTCGCTCGGTGGGCTTCCATCTCATACAAATCCTGAAGGCCTGGCTAGATGTATGTGTGGGTCCATCCTCAAGAGAAATAGGTGAGCCACGGTCAAAAAGTTATACCTGATGAGCTAACTCAATGAGATCACAAATAAAACTCGTCAATCCACACATGCTATCATTGTTTTTGCGCATTGAGTAGGAAATAAGAAGTCAGGGTCCTGGTGTATGGATACGTGGTCCGCCACACCAACCCTGGACACCCTGAACTAAAAACCACTCTCAGTACCATTAGCACCATTACTTCATAGAAAAGGTCAGATTCCTATGTTATGTGGTAGATCTGACTCCTTTGATACCATTTTTTCACGACCCTACCCCCAAGGCCCGTGTCGTGACTACCCCAAGCACTCCTTCCATATGCTAGGAGATGATGACTAGCACCAAAGGTGTAAATCCCTACACATGGAAGGCATTGACTGTAAAACAAAAAACACAGAAAACATAGCACACAAATGAATACAAAACACTATGTAAAACTGTATAATAAGAGAGTGCTGAAAAAGTAAAGGGTGGCCAGAAATACAAGACCAACTGTAAAGTACAAGTACAACTGAAAAGGAAAAACCTGGTAAAAGGTGAAAAGTATATCAAGGATCATCCAACACAGATACTACCTGATGGGTAGGTACAAATAGCCTACTCAGCTCTAGATGTCTGTTGGTCTCATACGTGTACCATTGTAATGTCCCAGTTCTGGAATCCTTCCAGAGGTGCCCCATACCTGATTAGTCAGATGGCCTCAAGTTTATTTCCCCGAACGCCAGAGGCTGCTGACTAGAAGTGAGGGCCATGGGTGTGGTAGTGGGTATATTATACCCTTATTAGAAGAGTACATAGTGGATATACACAAATACATACAATTGGGGAAGTAGTAAATATCCAACAATAGTAAACAGTGGAGGACTGGTAAATAAAAAACTAGAGAAAAATATATAAATGATGCATTATACAGTGAAACTAGGAAATTATTCAAACAGGTAACAATGCAGAAATACAGTACTAAACCCATGTATAAAAGAAAGAAGATAAACACCTCAGCATCGCAAGCCATCGCTTGGTCCCTTGCTCTCCAGCTCTAGTGCAATCAAGAACCTGAAGTAGAAGGGCGCTTGTCCTTATCTATACCTGAAACAATAAAATCATTTAGGCCCCAAAAGCATGACTCAAACAGGGTGTGAGACAAAAATCCTAGTAGGAATCCAACCGAAGATCTATACCTAATAGTCACTGACTATATGGAAGGAAAAAGTACAGAAAACATTAAAAAGTTATGTACTCAGTAGCAATCAATCCACAGTTTCTAGAATATAATGTACCAACAAGAACGTAGCCACACAAGCAAGTAGAACAAACAGGTATCCCTATGGGTAGTTATCATAGAATAACCCCATTTGGTTCAACCAACAAGTAATATAAACCCTATGGGAGGCACACACTGTCTCACCCCTCTGGTTCAACTAATGAATATACTCTTTAGGGAAGCATTAAAAATAAATTCCCCATATAGTCTCGTATCAAACTAAAGGTGCTTTGGGGAATCACTCAACATCTCATTCCCCATGTGGCCTACGTCGAGGAACTAAATACACTCTAAGGAAGCACTCAACGTCAATTCCCCATGTGGTCTCACATCGTATTATAACGACCCTCTAGAAAATCCCTTATGTCCATTCTCCATGTTGTCTACTACACTAGGTTCTCACAGCCCTGTGTAAAGTTAGTAAGAATTGCATCATGTGATGGAAAATGTAACCTAATGAACTACATGGCTATATTTATATAGCATCTCATCATGGAAAAACAAAATTCACACCATCCTACAGCTCGACATGGAACTGGAAAAAGCCTAACAGGAAAAAATAGACCAAAATGTCATAATAAGGAAAAACATGCATGGGAAAAACATCCAAAACACAGTAAAATTTCTCTATTCAGAATCAATATCCTCTACTCAAGAATATAAGAAAAGTATGAAAACAAAAAGGGGAAAAAAGGAAAAACGCAATACCTCGTTCATGGGTGTTGGTGGAATTTTCTCAAAATACTCAAAGAATTTATAGAGAAAGGAAAAAACCACATAACTCAAAGGTTTTTATGAAAACCCCAATAAACAAAGAATGCAAAAGAAAAATAGGTTGATTCTCCAAGAAACCTCCTTAGATCTCTTCTCCTAACAAGACCAAGACAAAATATCAGCAAACATTTCACCCACACACATAGATCTTCCCATAACACGCGTAGATCTAAGAAACCGAGAGAAGAGGAGAAGTAGATATAATTATATCTATGAAACCAAACATGAACTAAGAAGAACGTCTACATACCTCAAGAATCCATCTTTGATTCACATAGAGAATCTTTTAGATCTCTTTTGGATCGATGGGAGAACCTAATTTGACATTAGAAGAAGCAAAATCCCAAGATACAGATTCTTAGGAGGAAAAAAGAGCCACTTAGAGGCAAAAACGTGTGATATCCACATTTTTAGGATATCAATTAATTGCCTTCATGGTTTTATCACACGGTTAGAAAAACAGTGCGCTAACCGTGGGTTAGCCACTTCCTCGGCAGACCCTTCACGGACGGTTTGGCCACATGGTTAGAAAAACTATGCGCTAACCATGTGTTAGCCACTACCTTGGTAGACCCTCCACGCATTGTTTGGCCGCACGCTCATAAAAATCGTGCGATGAGTGGGAATATACCCTTTTCCTCAAAACATCATTCATAGTTCTCTCGACGCTCTTATTCATCACCCTTAACATTATAATCATGAAAAGCATCAAACAAGGGTCATATACCTCAAAAAAGGTACATGTTCTTAAAAACATCCCCCATAATGAAATTCGTCCCTGAATTTCCTTAACAAGGAGGCGAAGAAAAAGAAACCGGGATGATTCTCCATGAACCCACCTTACATATCTTCTCATAAAAATTCCAAGACCAAAACTAAACAAAATTGTCATCCACACACATATATCTACCAATAATGGGAATAGATCTAAAAAACCGAGAGAAGATGAGATGTAGATCTCAGTAGATCTATGAAACCAAACAAGAATGAAGAATAATGTCTACATACCTCATTAATCCAGCTTCAATTCACATATAGAATCCTTAGGATCACTTCCGAATCGATGGGTGAACCATCTTTGACCTTAGGAGAAGAAAAATCCATAGTTATGGATTCTTTAGAGAAAAAATGAACCACTTTGACGCCAAAACATGTTAGATCCACATTTTTAGGATCTCACATAAGTTCCCGCATGTTTTTCATGCACTATTTGACAAACCATGTGTTAACCATGCATTATCCACTACCTCGGCAGACCCACCACACACGATTTGGCTGCAAGGTAAGAAAAACCATGCTCCGCACATGCAGCTTCTCCTTTGCCTCAAAAATTCATTAAATTTTCTCCTGACTCTCCCATTCATCACCCTTAACATTATAACCATGAAAATCATAAAACAAGGGTCATATACCTAAAATGAAGGTCCATTTTCTTGCAATTGTCCCACCGTATGGTCCACCTCTAGGTACCGTCCAGTCCTGATACTCTCAGACTCAGTCAGCGTTGTCTGTCGTCTTCAACAAACACTGTGTGGTGCGGGCATAGCCCGTGTAGGGTTGAGTTTAACGATACTCATTAGGGACCCTGAGACCCTCATGGTCTCTCTAAATCCACCAAGGATAATCCACAGGGTATGAAATCATTAGATAAACTCACTTAGGTATATAACCATACATTTACCTATGTTATAAAGTAAACCATCTCAATCCTGAGGTACACAGAAAAGTTACTGACTCAGTTGACACAAGTATACACCATATGTAGAGAGATAGAGATAATCTTATGTAGCCACTAAATCATCTATTTTTTCGAACCTGCACAGGATCCAAGAACAGAAATCAGAATTTTTGATCCCACAAAGGATCCAGGAATAGTAAAAAGAGCTTTCGAACCCACACAGTATCCAGGAACAGTCATCGAAGCAGTCGAACCCACACAAGATCTAGGAACAGTCCTTAGTGCTATCAAACCCATACATGATCTAGGAACAGTCATCGAAGCTTTTGAACCCACATAGGATCTTTGAACAGTCATTAGAGCACAGCCAGCCACAGGGTTCCGCACAAACTATTCTTGATTCCAGGAGGGTCCGATAATCATGACAAGTGTCTCAAAGGTATTACATGTCTTAGGGGGAAAATAAAATCAATACATTTCCAAGACACATAGACAAGATGACCAAGCCATCTTCCAAAAAGTACATAGCTTGTTTGAATAATGCACACGTCGTGTATTCAGACCTCAGGCACTGTCTGTGTACAATGGACCATGTTTAAAGGATGATAGTGTATAAAAGTAAGTTCACGCATGTGGTATGGTTACACTCCATGTCTACAAAACTAGTGTTTGCTTTATGAACTGTGGCCATGTTCCTATAAACAGCCTCAACCCGTGTTCGGGAACCCGTGTAACCGATACACGGGGTAGCCCGTGTCACTAGCCTTACCTGACCATGTGGTGGAGTACATTCCCATGTACTCCACCCATATCTGTGTATCCCAAATATACATGCCGAGTCTCGTGAATCTGCTTCAGGAAATCTGTGTAGAGAGTACATGTCGTTCCTCTTGGCCATGTAATTCTACCTGTGTCTGTGTATTTCCTAGAATACATGCCATGTCTCGTGATGCCGCTTCTTCCATTCTGCATAGAGAATATACGCCATGTGACCAGGGTCACATGCCCTGTGATAATTTTCTAACATTCATATATCACGATGTATAACGGTCGTAATACACGACATGTTCTTCAGAAGTACATGATGTGTATTTTGGAATTTTCCTAAAACAGCGCCGCTGGCCAGCACATCTCTCATAAAGTCGGCTCTTCGTTCTGATAGTCCGTTCGTCATGAAACTTCAGACACTAGGTCTACTCAATTTCCAATAGTTGTCTCTGGTGTTTTTGGTCATTCGATCAGCTATTAAAGCACGACGTGATTCTCCCTCTCGAAGAACGGTCGAGGAACGATCCTTCCCGTTTTGGTCTGATCCTTCGCCTGCTATCATCGTCACACCTCCTTTAGGTCGTTTAGATGTTTGGTCACCAATTTGGGATCTTTTTGTTACACAATGGTCTCACAAAAATCTGTTGTTCATCACCCATGAAGATTTAAAAGAATACACCAATCTTTCACAAGCACGGTGGAGGGATGTGGCCGTGTTCATTTGTCCCGGTCCTTCTACCTTAGTTTGGTAGAAAGAAGCTCAAGAGAAACAATCATGGAAATAAGAATCAATGTTTCACAAATAAAAACCCACCCATAACGTTTTTCGTCGATCATTGAAGATGACGTGGAAAGGAAGACATCATTTCTTTGTAGACTAACACGTCCTATGTCGAGGAGGTTCCGAGGAGGGAAGTCAATGTCGGGATTGAGGTCGACATTCTTCTTCGGTTGGAGCATTCTTCGTCGGTGGAACATGTTCTTTGCTAGGAGACTTCTCCCAATTTCCCCCCAAAAGGAAAATTCTAACACAAAATAATATATTATTCTTACCCATTATTTAATCATTGGCACATAATTCAAAAAAAAATTAATCAATTGATGCTCAATTAATTAATGTTGTGGATCGGGAACCATAAAGTGGGAAGCTTAAGAGGTTTCTCCTCACATAATGGGAAGTTGAGGAGGTTTTTACCTCAAGTGGTACCCACCACATTAAATAAATAGAGGGTTTTAGACCTCGAGTGGGCCCCACCTCCAACTCCCAACATCCATGTGAATGTTCTAACCATCAAAATAAAAATAAATTTTACACAACCATAGTTTTTCTTACTTCTTTTAAAACCAAAAAAATATCTTTTATTTGTGACCCACTGACATAGAAGTGAAAGGCTCCCGAAAAGAATATTGGTGCTGCAAGTTCATTGGTGCCCTCAGATTTCAATTCTGAGCACCGGTTCAAAAGTTTTAAAATCTTGCTTGTACATTTACTGGATGTACTAGAAAAAACCATCAGAAATTGATTCCAGGCACACTAGGCCACAGAATCATGCGTCGTCAGTTTTCACAGACTAGTAAAATTCCCATGTATTTATGAAAAAAATTTCCAGGGTATTTCCTAGTCTTTACAATACAGTTTCAAATTAGAGGCAATGTATTATTTTTAATATCATCATAGAAGTTATTAATTATGTTTGAATGGAAGGTAAAAGTCATCCCAAGTTACATTATCCCATTTTAGATCACTAATAACATATAATAAATGAACTAATAATTGGAACATCCATAAATTATGGATCTATTTCATGATTTGATGAATGTATCCATCCCAATGATGTATACACATTATCCCTTGATTGTTATTAATTTAGAGGATGTATAACAGGAGAAAAAAATCTATTATGAGGAGAATATGGGGAAGATTGTGTACTATGAAAACTCACATTGTAAAAGTGTTTTTGAGGAACTACAAAAATGAAGAGACAATGTAGGATCCTGGTGAAATAATAATATAAAAATTTATCATATATTCTGAATCCTTAATATGAGTTGAAATTTTATTTTTTAAATTTATATGGGGTGAATATATTCATTAATCAATATTTTTATTTGATATTATTTTCATTAAGGAGTGGGTGGTTTAATATATGTTACATAATATTACACACAAAAATTGTGCATCAAATATTCATTTTTCTATTAATAGAGATTATTTTATTAGTAAAAAACTAAAGCAATCAAAATAGAAATTTTTTTTATTAAATTAAATAGTTAAAATAATAATTGTTTCATTAGAAAATATGGATCATCTTAATATTCTAGAACTACCCATCCCCTTAATAACACAATGGAATAGAAAAAAAAATATTTCAAAACTAATCTATACTATTGAAATGGATAATATATAACCTTCATAGTAAGTGTGTTGGATGTTGTCTAAATTAATGTATAAGTATTTATAGGAGATAATATGATTATTGTAATATTAATGTGACCACTATAAGAGAAATGTGATTGGTAGAAATTGTAACCTTACTATTGGTAAAAGTAACTAAACCAATGGTATCATAATATGACATGAAAATAATAAAATTTGTCTTTATAGAAATGTATCACAATTAATTTGACCTAATATAAATCCACTAATCTTATAAAATAAATACCATGATTAAAATTTATAAGAAATTTTAATTATTTTTAATAAATTAAAATTTTGCATATTTAATAAAAATAATTAATTTTCATAATACTTCCTATGTATGAAAATTAATTTAAAAAAATAATATAATTTTTAGATTTCTCAAATGGAAAATATGTAAGGATTTTTTTTAAATTTTAATTAAATAACATAATTTTGAGGTTAAAATAATATCAACTTTCAGTAACCTGGGAGTTTTAAATTTCATCATTAATGATAAAATAATTACGAAATCAATTCTATTAATATTTGATTGTACATACTTTTTTTAAATGATGAATGTTTCAATTTGAAAAATAATATAGTTTTTAAAACTCTAATATATATATAAAAGTTATAAATTATAAACTGTCCCATTAAATAAACATTCATTAAATTTCCCCAAACTCTTTTCTTAAAATAATAAATTATAGTTAAAATAGTTTTTGATTATTAAAATAATTTATTTAAAAATTGTTGATATTTTTATTTTTTTAGTATTAAATGTGTTTCATTGGAAACTATATTTTTTAATATATTTTACACATAAAAACAAATCTCCTAATGAATTAATACCCTATCTCCCACCATATCGAAACCCACTTATGTTCTACTAACAAGAAAGAAATATGTACACAATTTCAATTTCATCTTATCATTATCTTCATCGTTGATATTATAGAATAATCAGACACCATTATTTAAATATGATTAGGTCTATAAATTACATGGAACGTCAAGAAAAAGGTTAATTTCTTTAGTTTTTTTATTTAGTTCTATGTTTCAAATTTCACATCAAATTTCTATTTTATAATAGAATAATTACCAAATAATAAAACATAATATTTACATGATCTTGATAAGTTAACAATCCCAAAAAAATGTTATATATAAACATATAATATATCCAGTTCCTCCATTTAAAGGAAATTATAATATTGAAATGGTTTTCCATTCAAAAAGGGAATTAATAAATATAAATCAATTATTATAACTGATTAGTAATGTTTTTCTATTAAAAATTAGTGATTGTACAACATATTTTTTTTATTTTATATGATATTTAAAATAATTGAAAAATGATAGTATTTAACGAAAGGGGATTCTCGAACCCAACTCTTTATTTTGGGTCATCTCTTCTGTACTATGGTTTTTAGTATATATATTTCTCTAAAATTAATGAAACTTAACTTCCAATATTCTATTACATATATCAGGGAATATATATACGTATTTATGTTGTAAAAATATTTTTTATTCTAAAAACAATTATATTTCTGAGAGAATTTATTTTTCTAAAATTCCATATTAAATCTTCCTGAGTTGTTTCGTCCCCACTCAATAATGATGATGTATAATGAAAATAAATGATTTTTTTATTCGTTTGAAAACCATTATGGTCACCCCTTGATGTATTAGTTATTGAAAATTTATTGAACCTATTATTTTCCATGGGTTTATTTAATGAAAATATTTTTATATGAACCCCTCCCAGGAAGCATACATGTTATGATAACTTAATGATGTGATATGTGTGACCAAAAATATATATCAACCTAATTCATTGGTTAATGCGATATATCTCATAAGAATATATTTGTTATATGTGAACATGAGTATAACATTGTTACTAATTACGATGTTATAATTTATGATCAAATGATATGTGTAAACATGATTATATCTTCATTCGTAACTATATTATGCATTGATCCAATATTCTATAATGGTAAATTTTTATGCATATGAGACATTATGTCCTTATACCAAATTTTTACATCCCTTTTTCAATGATGATTGTCTATTTATGAAATGATCTTATAGATTATTTTAAACTCTGCACTATAAGTACATGTCCCTTATTGCTCCCATGTAATTCATCCACTTTCTGGTATTTTGGATCACCACATTTGTTTCTATATATCTGAAATTCATTACATATTTTAAAAATAACGTTAATGATTTTTGGGAGGATATAAAAGAAGGCCATAAATATTGTTTAATTTTTATCGTGTACATGTGAACTATTTTTCTATTATGAATAATATACTACTCATTTGATAATTGTGTTATATCATTGTGATTTTATTTATCTAAATATATTAAAATAATATTGAATTAAAATTTTCGGTCACTACTGTAGTCATCATTTTATATGAATATTATTCTTGATTAATGAGAGGGTTATTGTGGAGGTTTCAATGAATTCCACAACCTCATATATGAACATAAAAAGATGCCTTTTAAATCACTAAAAAGATTGATGGTTTAATTTTAATGCAATGATATTGATTTTTAGATGGGGAATCCATGATTTTTGGATATCTTCTATTGAAATAATAGATAGATAAATATTTTCTATCATATATTAATAATTTTTTACATTCTATTTATAAAATTAATGACTTATAAGATTTTCATTGAATATATTCATCTTTATCTATATATATTGATTGATGTATTGAATTTGTTTCTGCTTTTTATTTTTGAAATTAACATAATGAATTTTTGTAAATAGTAAGGGCATTAACGTTATCATAGCATTGTATAAATCATAATACATCTTGACATGTAGGGATATATTTTCTAGGAATATTTCAGTCTCCCATTATATAATATCTTGTTTATTTACTGTGTAGTTTATTAGGAAGTATCTATAAGTATAGATGCATCTTTTTAACTCTCAGAGGATTTACTTGTAAACATGTGGTTATTTATTATAGTTGATACTCCAACTACTCAGAGCAATAGTTCCATGTAATTGAAATATAAATTTTGTTTTGATATTAAAAATATTATGGTATGGACACTCATTTATGGTTTACCACATCCTCCCTTATAATAATATGCATAAAACATGACTCATTTTAATATGGTAGCCTATCCCATTCACATTTTGACATCATGTGATGAAAAAATATAAAAACTTTATGTTTATGGTCATTGGAAAAGGGAATGAACACATTATGTATTTATATTCATATTTATACATTTTTACAACAAACTTTATTTATGGAAACCCTTTTTAAATAATATTAGTAATGAATCTTCAATATATGTGAATATTCAAACATTGGGGCCACATGATGACCCTTTCATGATTAAAGGGGACTCTTATCCATCACAAACTTTAGATCCATTGGGGTACCAATGTAGTTTTTGTAGTAGTCCTTGAGGGATTAAAGATATTTTTTGATAGAGATAGTTCCCCTTTGAATAAAATTTTGATGTCCCAAAGAATGAACCATTTATTAATTCAAATTTCTAAGAATCCAAGATTTGAGTTTTTGAACAAAAATTCTCGGGAAGATAGGAACATCCCATAGTATTGATAATGGTAATATATGGGATACATATTGGGTGACTCCTTGGAGGCTATATGGATGTTGGTAAAACCCTCTCCAGCCATATCTAAATATAAAGGTATGTTGTTTTATCACTCAAGGAATTAACTGTTAATTATATTTTAAAAATTTATGATGGTAGCCTATCTACTACTAGAACATAGATATTGTACTGGAGTACGTGGAGTTATCCACTAAAATACTACTAAGTAGTTATGCATGTTAGGATCACATCTTCATATGTTTGTTTTCTTGATAAATTTGTTACCCATATGTAAATAAAATCATTAATTATGAGATATTATGATATTGATCTCAGTGGTTTTGGTAGAGGAAGTTATATCAGTTATAGTATCGTAGGTGTGATGGTAAATTTTTTGGTAGCCCCAAATCATTATTCTAGAAAAAATCCTTATGAAACTCAAATAAAATTATCGAGTAACCAAAATCATTTATTTTTCTATATTAAATTATTAGATGTTGAGTGAAGCTTATAGAAACACGACAAAATCATTCAATGAAATGTTTTAAATTTTTAAACATGACTAATTATTCTCATTTATTGGGGAAGGATTTCACATTGGGTACACAATTATTTATTTCCAATGTTTTGACATACTATTTTGATGAGGGAATATTTTATTAAATAATCAAATAATTAATGATATGATATTATTCATTGATTAGTATCCATGAAAAATAGAGGAAGGAATATCCACTCATATCACATGCGATTTTAATATATAGTTTAGGACTCCCATAAAATGTTATGTCTTGTTTATAACATCCTTACTAAGATAAATTTTGGTTGTTTAAATCACATACAATATTTTTAGTGTGAATATCCTAACAAAGTTGTCACTCAAACAATAAATTCGAATAATATATAAGAATGTAATTACATTCTTATAGTGAATGGGAATTATTGTGTTCTGTCCCCATAATATATAACCTTGTGAGAGGAGAAAATATAGTTTTGTTACATCCCATGAATCAAATAATTCTTCTGTTTTTCAGAAATATGAATCTTTAGCTCCATATAGATTGTCACTATAGATATTATCAACAAGCTAATCACCACTAAAATGATTATTGTTGAACTATCACTTTTAAAGGATGAAAATAATTTCTATGTCATCAGTAGATGGGGTAATATATTTTTCTAATCATCAGATGATGGTTATAATGACTAATATATCATCATTGGAAGGATTCACTGGCTTCCCACAATTGGATGATATCTGTCTCTAATAATTTCTTAATATAATAGTCTACTAGAGGCCCACTAATGGAAGATGGTGGACATTGTCCCATTATAACTTGATCGAGGTGGAATTTTATAAGTAGTGTATGGATGGATATTTCAACCCTGTTAATTATTTTTTTATAGTCCCTTACATATCATTAGTGGAATTATGAATTTCCTATAACTATAAAGGGATAATGGATGTGTTCATTAATATTTCACAATTATAAGGGTCCAATGTATCATCATAATACGAGGAATCATGTCAAATTTGAGTTGGTATTAGTATCATATTTTATTATCATAGTTTTTACAATGATCATAAAAATACTAGTTTTTGATAAATTAATAATGTTATATATGAAAAATGAATTATGAATTAAAATCATCATAAAAGTTGTTAAATTTTTATTGAAAGGATAAAATCCTTTTTAACACTTTATAATGTTCAATCGAACATTTTAAGATTAAGACTCAAAGTTCGTATGACATTCCATGGATTGTAATTCCTCACTGAAGAGAGAATTAAAATATTAAATATATTATATTAAGCATGCATAATTTATTGAATATAATTGAATAACTAAAAAATTGTTCATCTTATGAAAATTATGAGACCACCATTAGATTCATAACATGTTATTTATCCTAAGAGGTGTATAATATTTGTATGCGTCATATTTTTGGATGAATCAATCCCAATAATAATGTTTATTATTATTAATTAGTTAATTATTCTATTTTTAAATTATTTTTTTATTAATATCACCCAAATGGTCCATCGTATGGGATGTCTATGACCATCGTTCTCTCCAGAACAAGGCATTTACCCTTTGAGGAGTATAACTTTAATACAAAACAATGAATTGGATGGTCTATGGTTGTTTTTAATTATTTAATATTTTTATAAATAACTATTATTATTAATTAAATAAATAAAAGTTAAATTAAAATACATCCTCTACCATAATTGGACACATATCATTTCCATGCCAAGAATAATTTTAACAAAAAAATACAATCTTTTGAACCATTTAATGAAAGAAATATTGGCATTTTCTGATTCTGTTTACTCAACACTGTTTATTCAATTGAAGAACACAATTAATATCATGTTAAATCATAGTGAAAATTATACTTGTTTTGGGGTATTGTAAATATGCAACCACTTGGTTGATGTTTTTGGTCGATATCATTCAGTCTAGGCATTCTCTAAACCATTTGAATGCAGTAAGGTGAACATTTGACATATTCCCTTCTTCCCAAACAAATATTCATGCACATCCACCACTTCTTCATCTCTTAGTGCACTGCACAGGTGGATTTTTCATCGTTTTTTATTTTATTATTATTCTATTATTATTCTTCATTTTTTTGTATAAATCAAATTATATAAATTTATAAATGATAAATAAAAAAAATGATATTTTCATATAAATTGATAATCAGAATTACATAGGAATAATTACTATGAATCTATCAAAAGATACACACACACACATAGATATGTATATATATATTGATAATTACATTAATTTTCATGGATAATTTATTAAGATTATAAATGTTAATTATTTTTTAGTATTATTATTTAATACATTATGTATGGATAATTTATGAATTTTATAAAAGGATAATATATTAAAATATCATTTGATCGTATTAAAAATATAAAAGTATAATTTCATCAAATCATCATGACAAAATTTGGGGATTCTCAAATGGTAAATTTTAAAATAAATTATAAAAGTATAATTATATTTTATTGAATAATAATTACGTCATATTATGTAATGTTAGTTTAATAATAAATTGTTTAATGGATAAATATAAATAATTATCAAGAAATAATTTTAAAAAAATATCTCATAAAAAGTGGAAAATGATAATTTGGACGGATTATTTATTGAAATATGTTGAAAAATATTTATAAGGGAAAATTGCACCAAATTATCAAAGCATTATTTTTTTGTGAACAAATTATCGTATGAAAATCGGGAAATGATAATTTTTATGAAATAATTATTTGAATATAATTATCCAACTAATAAAAATTTTATTTCAGAAAAATTTCAAAATTTTACTATAAAATTATATTGTATGAGTAATGATAAAAATACAATAATAAGATGATAATTTGAAAATTATATAGGTGAGAGTAGTACTACCACATGTGATATTTTATATCAATTTGTAAAAAAAAATGTATTGGTTATAGAAACCCTTGATGAATGTCAATATTTGATGTGTTGATGACTCTGTTAATAAGACCATGAGGAGTTGTAATGAACCATACATTACAGATTATCCTTGGAGGGACATCGAAAAATTTTTAGGTATAAATGTTCCTTACCTTTTTTGACCTTTTATCAAATGTTTCATTTATATGATTTATTTTTTGAAATATTTGATGATAATTCTATATTTTAATCAGATGTGGGTTTGTGTATCCCTGGAAACAGTTGTGACATCTATTTCCATGAGTACCATTTAAAATAATATTGATATCCAATGTAGACTATAGGTATTATTGTGATACCTTACTTATGATATTTCCCAATGTCTGTGTAGCCCATGATATGCTAAGCCTTTTTCAGTGATATTGATGTGAGGGATTGATTTCCTGGTGATGTTTGATTCACATGTTATTGTCTATGATGATGATATATTTCTCAAGATGTGTGCTATGGTTGTTATCATGATATGAATTTTCATGTTTTCTTTTGGAGTATTTGTATGTTTATACGTGATAGGTGGACATTGTGGAATGGTTACTCCTTGTGTGGTGTGTTCATGGTGTGTTGTAATGATGATGGAATATGATGATAACCTTTTAAACAAGTGTCTAATCAATGAATTTTTGCTTTTGAGTTGATGGATGACAGTTGATTTATTTTGGATTTTCTGTGTTACCTGATGCATTGTGGATTCCAGGTAGGCAACAGATACTCAATTCCTTAGGTATTCTGAGTATTAACTCATGCCCAAAAGATTTTGGGTATGTTTATATCACTCAATTCATTATGGATTCCACATGACTCACAACTATCATTTGTTAGGGTTTTGGATACTTAATGACATATAATACATTTCTATCATGGAGTTGAAGATGGTATAACAATGGGGTTGTGCTTTCCTTCTAAGTGAAATTCCACCTAGTATTGGGTTATTTGTGATGATGGTTGTTACACATATATTTAATTACAGGATACACTTGTATACAAGAGAAAATCAGATTAAGGATGTATTAGTGGCTTTTAATTGAGTCTTGCACACACACCCTACTATGAAATTTCAGTGCTATTGTAGATTGCTTTAAGGATCTGGAGAAAGTAAAGGGACCTATGGTGAATAGATAAACTGAGGCGCGTGGAGATACTAGTAGTCCATGATGGAATTTGGAGGATCCACTAATAATATATTTGCTTAAAATACTTTATCTTATTTGGACATTCTTTCCACTTGCATGAGTTTCTTTTTTATTACATGTATGTCATCTTTTCTTTTCCACATGTTTATTATGATTATTTATTATATTGTTTATTTTTTATTATTAATCTTGGGAAATTATATTGAGGTTATAATGTCCTCACTGATGGACTCATAGCATCACTACTAGGTGTCATTCTCTTATATATGGGGAGACGTGCTTGTGGTCAAGTAGCAACCCATTTCACACTTGGTGACTCAGGATGGGATGTTACAAAATGGTATGAGGGGGAAGAAAAAATAAATGTTTCTTCTATTTTCATAGATAAGGATATCGTATAATGGATATATGATAGTTGGGACTCATGACATGGTATCTATGGAAGTTATTATAAATAATTGTATAGTGTACATTTGAGATTCAATTAATTGGTTAACATTTGTTTTGTAGTTACTATTGATTAAAAATTACATCGGGAGACACACATGACAATTATTTGGGTTTATGTCTTGTTATTGTGCTTTATTTCATCTCATTATTTAAAGGATTTTATATTATTTATCTATATGATAATTTTAAATTTTTATGATATATATGTTTTCTCAGGCTATGTGACATATCATTTTTAAAATTAACTCGTATTGTTATTCTATTTATTGATTTTGTATAAATATGATGAATATGACTATCATGATGGGACGGAAACATAGGTTAATTCTATGATAGCTATTCCGGGGGTTATGTATAGACCCCTTGGAAAACAATTTTTGATCCCATTTACTTGTCATGATAATCATTGTGTGATCCCATTTACAGATTTTTGTTTATCCTGATTTTTTTCGGTATTTATTCCTTCATTTTATATAATATGATTTCTTGACATATTTTTGATAACTTCATGGGATTTAGGGAGAAAAAAATTAGCAAGGGGAGGCATCATCATTACAACTGGATGTATAGGAGAATGATGTTGAGATTTCATCCACACCTTCTCTATGGTATAAGAAATACGATGACAACAATTAGAATTATATTTCATCGTGTATGTTTTATGCATATGAGGTTAGAACTATGGTTGAATATTCCATGATTTTCAACTCCAACTTTGTTCATCCTACTAAAGCATCATAGGAACCACGATACTGAAAAAATTTGTCATAATGATTACATGAATCCTTCATGTAGTAGATTATCTGAAGGTTTGGCATGTTATGATTTTATTGATCTAATTCAATGTGCAAATCCTATTTTGATAACCATGTATCATATGGAGAAAATGTCACTAAAAGACCCCATGGTACAACAAGATGGCTTGTGGTGGATGGTATTTAACTGACCTAGTAATTAATCATGGATTTCACCAATTATGATGAACCAGAGTCTGTATGGTTGTCTTCGACTATGTGTTGATTCCTATAAGAAAAGTCAAGTGATAATGAATAACTAATATCTTTTATCAGAGATTGATGATCTATTCAAAAAGCTATGGGGAGCCTGGTGTTTATCATAGATTGATCCTTCATCAGGCTAAGCATGTTTTTTAGTTAGGTAGGAAAACCTTCCTATGATGGCGTTTCAAATATGGTAGGGACTATATGAGTACTTATTGATGCCTTTCAGGGTGAAGAATTCACTAACGGTGTTCATGTCCCTCATAAAGAAGTTATTTTTTCCTGTAGTTGGACTCTTTTATCATAGGATTCATTGATTATATCATCTCCTACTCCTCGAAACCATAGAAACATGATAGGAATCATGATATATTATGAAATATGCTTTTAGGACATGACAATTATTCCATGATATCAAAATGTTACTTCTGGATTGAAGAGGTTATGTTCCTAGGACATGTGGTTCTTAAGATCAGTATACCAGTAAACCTAGATAATATCGGGGTGGTCATTAATTGGAAATATCCACAAAACAAGTATGAGATTGGGAATATTCTATGTTTGGAATTATACTATAGATTGTATATCTAATGATTATTTTGATGATCATCACCCCTAAAAGTTCTAACATAAAAGGGTTTGAAATTTTAGTTTAAAAACAAGTGTGATGATTCATTCTTGGAGATAAAGAGAATACTAGCAATAGATCTTGTAATGAAACTCTTGGAGCTTGGGATTGGTTATGAGGTGTATTGTGTTGCATCATGAATTGTTCTTAGAGAAGTTTAGATGCAAACACAACTAGTATTTTCCCAACATTCTCAGTAGCTATGAACACATATAGTGAACTACCCGACATGTTACTTGCATAATGAATCTATAGTCTCTGATCATAAATGTTGGATAAAATATCACATTGGTGATAAATTTATTATTTACATGGACCAAAAGATCCCTTTCTATATCTTCATTCCAAGCGAATTGAAAATGAGGCGGGGGTTCATTGTTGAGTCGCTAAAAACATTAGATTTCAAGATGTAATATGAACCTAGAAAGGGAAATGACATAGTAGATTCCCCTAGCTGAATGAATCAGGGTTAGAATGAACATGGAGAGAGGAACTCAAAGAGAAAATGGCATTTTAGGAGTTTATTTGGATGAATAAATTATGGAAACCATAGAGGACTATGTTAATCTACATTTATCTCAATATATAGTCACATATATACTTATGTATTTGGTAAAATCTAAACATGATTCAGATTCATAGTGTGCTATATTGAGTTAATAACAATTTGATGGTTGCTCAAAGCAACGTTGATCAATGGAAACAAATGAGAATATATTTGTACATAGGAGAGTTTTAGTCCCTTTTTCAATAAGAGCGGAGGTTATGAGGGATTAACAAACCTCTAAAAGGGAAGAACATCTGGGGTGACCAATATGTATCATGATTTTAGGTGATATTACTGGTGGCTTGGGATGAAGAGATACATTGATGGATTTATTTCTCAATGACTCACCTATTAGAGGGTGAAGGCCGAGCACCAGTGTACTTATAGGTTGCTAAAACAATTCCTAATACCTATGGGGGTGTGGGAATACATCATTATTGACTTTTTAATGGGGTTACATAGGATCCTAAGGTGACTTGTCACGTTTTGGGTTATTACAATTGGTTAACTAAATCTTCTCACTTCTTAATGATCAGAGTGACTGAGTCAGTGGAACAATTTGGAAGGTATTTTGTATTAGAGTTTTTTCACCTTCATTGAGTTACCATGAGAACTTTTCTGATAGATATCTGTGTTTCACATAATTTATTTGGAAGGGGTTTACCAATGCATTTGGAACACTGCTGATATTGCGCATGGCGTACTATCTTTAGACTGAATGAATTTCTCAACGGACAACCGACCTATTAGAGACCATTCTATAAACATTCATGATAGGTCTTCATGGAATAAGATATGATCACATAGAATTAAAAGATGTGGCATTAAATAATTTTTATTAGGCTTCTATTCATAGGGAAACTTAGGAGGTTCTTTATTGGAGGCCATATCATTCACAGTTCTATTGTCATGGAGAATGTGAGGCCGCTGTTGTTGGCCAAATTATGATTCATGAGACCTTTGAGAGAGTTTATCTCATTCAGAATATATATATCACTGATTATAAAATAAAAACATCATGAGTTGATTTTATGAGGTCACCCTTTATGTTTTCTATGAGATATCACAAATTCATGACAGTAACTCCACAATTAGGGCACAAACATCTAATAAATAGAGCAAAACTAGCTCCATGATTTATCGGACACTTGGATATAACTGAGCAGATGGGGGTAGTACTATATCTGTGAGACATTCCTTAATGATATTGAGGTATGAATGATTTTTTCCAAGCTTGAGATATTCATAGGTACATACCCAACCATGAACATGTTATTTATTAAGTGGACATTGAGATGGGGTTAGACACATCATATGTGGAGTATCTGATGAAAAACATTTTTCAAAGTGTAATTAAATTATAGGGAAAAATAATAATAGTATCCCATATAATGGTCACATAGGCAGATATACGAGGAATCATGGGTGTGTGATTCTATTGTTTGAGATCAGTAGCCTGACTTGTTCGAGAAAGACAACTTGAGGTACTTCTCAAGCATGATATGTTGATAGATTGGGATTATTGTAATAGGATAGTTTTAATAATGATAATAAGAATATATATATTTTGAAAAATAATATATTTCATATGTGAAAAATATATTTATAATGTAAAAATAACATAAAATGTGATAAATGATTATAAAAAGGATAAAATACCCAATAACACATTCGAAAATTCAATCAAATATTTTTGGAGTAAGAAATTGCGTTTGTGTGAGATTCTGAGACTCATAATTACTTAGTGAAAACAGAATAAAAATATAAAATTTATAAAATGTGTGAAAAAATAATTCAAAATAATTGGCTAACTCACAAATAGTTCATTGAATGAAAAATATGTGATGGGTGTTAGGTTTGTAACATAATGATTACCCTAGTTAGAGTATTAAATATGAAAAAAATCAGAAATTTGGATGACTCTCTCTTAATAAATTATTATTATTATTATTAAATAATTATTTAATATCTTATTTTATAAATAATTAATATCCCCACATGGTTTGTCTTATGAGAAATATGAGACCACTATTGGGTCCAAAATTTGGGATTACCCTAAGCATGGATAAAATATATTACACAATGAACAATTTGTCTGTTCAAATTATATATTTAGTTATTATACATTTATATCAAAAAATAATTATAAATATTTAAACAAGTAATAAGGGTATTACTATTCATATTCCACCCTAATTTGACAAGTGCCATTATCACGTGGGGAAGAATTTTTACACCTAATGAATGATAATTTTCCATGTTTAATGATGGAAATATATTCATAATTTTATGCAATTATCACTGCATTGTTTTTAGTTGAACAATGGATTAAAAAATTTGTTAAATTTGGGTGAAAATGCAGTACATTTTGGTGTATCATAAAGAGATGAACAACTCATTTCATGTTGCATTTCAATGTCATTATATCTATGCAGTCTCGAATACAATTTAATAAATCAAGGTGAACCTCCTATAGATTCCTTTCTTCCGAAACAAGCATATCCATGCATCTTCTACCCATGTTCATCTCCCACCATTCTACATAGGTGTGTTTTCCTTATATTTATTTATTTATTTATTTAATTAATAATTTTTTCATCAACTTCAATTTTTTTTAAAATAGTTTAATTTTAGAAAATGATAAATTTTATTTAATAATAAAAAGTATGTTTTAAAATAAATTGATTGCCTAAATTAATTAATAATTATTCTGATGAAATTAATAAAATATATTCATAGAGACATAAATATATATATTTATATTCATATTTAAAGTTATGGATAATTTATTAATACTATTAATGTCAATTATTTTGGATTATAATTAAAAATTTATTTAATTGTGGATAATTTTAATAAATTTATTAAATGATAGTCTAATAAATTATCAAGTGATAGTTTTTAAATTATAAAATGATAATGTCATCAAATTTTCATTATAAAATTATGGGCTTATCAAATCGTAAATTAATGAAAAAATGATTAGATAATTATTATGTATTATAAAAAATTTATTTTAAATTATAAATCATTAATTAAAAAAAATTATTGAATGGATTGATGTAATTAATTATCAGGTCATAATGTCAAACAACATAACATTAAGATAATTTCAAAATGATAATTCATATTTTATAATTATTATAACATAATTATTCACAATATTAATATATAACCACATAAAATTATCTAAATATAATTTATGGGAAAACATTATCATAAACATATTTAGAAATATTAATTTTAATGAAAAAATTATTATAATATAAATTTCCAACTTATAAAAGGTTAATTTAAGAAAAATTATCAAAATATATTTATAAAATAATAATAAATTATAAATTATAAACTAATAATTATAAAATGATTATTTGGAAATTATTTAGATGAGAGATGTATTATTTCTTGTGATACATTATTTCTTTTTAGAAATAAAATAACATGTATTGGTTATTGGAACACGTGATGAATGTAAATTTTTAATGTTTTGAACATTCCAATAATAAGACAACTATGAGGTGTAATAAACCCCACATTATGGTATATATATGGCTTGAAAGCAATTGATTTTAAGGTAAGATGTTATTCACCCTTTGGGACATCTTTATATACGGTTCATTAAAATGATTAACTCATAGAAATTTCTAATGACCATGATAGATTATGATCACAGGTGGGTTGGTTTGAATACAAGATATCCGTATGAAAAAAGCTTCAATGAGTAACTTATAGCTTATTATTAATGTTTCATGTTGATAACGTATATTTATATGTAATCCTACTTATGATGATGTTTTATGTGTGTATATCCCATGATATGGTATAATTTGATTCCAAGACATTAATGTGATAGCTTTATTCGATGATGATTTTTGATTTCCATGATGATGTATATAATGATGCTATATTTCTCAAGATGCCTTCTATGGATGTTATCATTACAGGAAATTTCATGTTTTCCTTTAGAGGGATTGTATGTGTATACCTATCATGTGGTTGTCGCGGTATGATTAATCTTTGTGGGTTTTCTGCATGATGTATAGAGTTGATGATGACACATCATGATAACCTTGTAACCTGGAATCTACTCGATGCCTTGTGGGTTCCTTGTAGATTACAGACACATGATTCCTTAGAGATTCTAAGTGTTACATGATGCCTTGTTAGTTCCGAATAGGATACATATACATGATATCTTTTCGATTTTGTGTAGTACCACATGCCTTGTGTATTCTAGGTAGGTCGTTTTCATTCCATTCCATGTGGATTTTGAGTGACTCGCCAAAAACCATTTGGATGGTTTGGTATAATTATTTAAATATAGTATACTTCAGGCATGGACCCAATGTAGGTATAGCTATGGGTTTGTGGTAGATTTGATAGTTCATGACTACTCGGTTTTGGATGGGGTTTTAAAATTCATGTTACACATTTATTTTATTGGGGAACATACTTGTATAGTTGACTACATTAGGTTAAAGAGGCATTGGTAGTGTTCTATATGATTAATATTATTAATTATAATAATATTTACTATTGATTATTTATCATATGTAATTTTATTGAGTGTATAATTTCCTCACTAACAGACACAGTGTCCTGACCCATGTTCCCCAAGACAAGGGAATGGACAACAAACTGTCGGATGCTTCCTTCCTCATGTTGAAGGAGTTATAATGAACCCATAGACCTTCCTTCAATAGGTCTTGAAGTGGTGACTTGAACCAATGGTATAAAATAACACCCCAAATGGAATTCATTACCCTTTTTATTTAGTAGGATCATTAGATAAGATAGTATGTCCCAATCAACAGCCTAACTGTAAGTAAAATTAAATCCAAAACAATCCATTCCAATATGGATGTTCCAATAATAAGTGCATCATAAATATAGACAAATCCAAATGAATGTAGAAAATATAATGAAAATGAACAATGTCAATGGTCCCGACGTTCGAGCTAATAGGGTTTGACACGGTTGTCAAAGTACTCATGGAATCCTGAGAGATGTTTTATATACGTAGGGAGATGATATCGATACATTCAATAGGGAAAACCAAAAGATCCCTTGCAAAAGTGGGGAGTCATTCTAATGCCCTGTGAGAACAAGAGATAACTCAAGCACCTATAAAGGAAACAATCCACCCAAACATAACCAAGGAACACTCCCCAAATTACACAATTCATGTAAAGTAATAGTAAAAACAAATTGATGTTTGGGTACCCCATGCCACATTCCCACTGGTTATTGAAGATATCCTTTGCGTTAGACGTCTCACGCCATTCTCATCGTAGTCCCATTTCTATATCCTACCCACACACACATAGGATACCACATCAAAACATCCCACCCACAAACACCTAGGCCACAACAACCACATGTAACCACGCCTACAGACACATAGGCCCAAACAACTACTTTCGCGCCCAAAGACACCTGCGCCTGAACAACTACTGCCACAACCGATGACACAAGGGCCTCATTCTGATGTCACATGGGAAACAACCTACCTGTACACACCCGAGCCAAGCACCATAACAACCATGCCAAAAGAATATTGGGATATAATGTACCTCAGTCCATCACAGCCTACCTGAAGAGTCTTGATATAATCGGGAGAGGGTGAAGAAAAAGCGCTAATATCCAACCACTCATAGGAGTGTTGGAAAAAACACCTTCCCCCATGAAATGGGGGTGTTCATCCCGTACTTCTCAACAAGGGTGGGGTGTGAATAAGAAACATAATCACTAAATTAAATATTTAGGTAATAAATCAGTCATCATAACCTAGGGGTTCCAAAACCGGCCCACACCAAAACACCCTCATTGCTATTCATTCATAAAAAGCACAATAGCCACACCCATGTGACAACTCATTCCTAGAAATCAATTCCCCATTGAACCCATTCTTGTTACTGTATTAAAGTGCTTTAATTTAAAAAATTCTTTACTACCGGGAAACTAATAGTAATAGCTACAATCCAATGAAAAAATATCCAAGCATAAAATTAAGCATTCATGTCTGGTTTTCATGTAATAATATAATGAAAAAATGGTTCTCTAAGGACCCTCAACATACTAAAACCAAGCCAAGCCCCAACATACGGCCGTGAATGGCCTCAAATCCAAAAACCAAAATCTCAACACAATAGGGGATCCAATCCTCATACATGTCACCTTAAAAGAATTAAGAAGAGCCAACATTCATATAATCAGAACAAAGCAAGGGATTTTTCAAATTTTAACAGACCATTCCTTTAGTTCCGCCATTCTGTTGGGTTAACCTCAGTGACCACACAATGATTATTAATCATTGGTAATTCATTTAATCAAACCAATTAACATGATTATCAATTTTTTGAGTAACATCCATTGAGTCACAAAAATATCATGAAAAAATATGTTCATTAGTGCATAATAAAGGACCACCAATAACCATAATTTTTAGTGGATATAATCCCAAAAAATTCAGAAGATATAATCAAATGTAAAAGAGTAATGCAACATCATCAAACACACCCCTTCATTATTCAAAAACCATTTATTATATTTACTAAGTGTTGGTTTCATTCATCCTCGTATGAACATTATCATACCCACACCACATGTTTTATCATAAAGAGAGACAAAGGGAAACCCTTACTATGATGATCAATGATCGTTGTTTTTTTATGACACCAATAACTGGGATATGGGATATTTAGGGGAGGAATTATGTGGACTCCAAAAGTGAGTAGGAATGGCTCTATCACAGGCGCAAAACTAGCCTAAGCAAGGGGGGACTCCAAACACACCATGGAAAGGAAAAAAAGACAATCCCAGAAAAAGAAAGAATAAATAAATGTGTGAGAAAGAAGAGAGACCCCTGAGTTATGAGATATGAATTTTTAATTGATTAAAATGAGGATCGTGGTTTCACCATGTGGTTTGATGGTTACACATGATGGAATTAATTGTCATGTAATAAGTTTTATCATAGGGGTGGCTATAACAGTTGTGCGTTAACAGATTTCATTTTATGAGAGTAAAATAGGTTTTTTGAGGGTCTCCCCACTCTAATAGGATTTAATACCTTGTTTGTGGATTTGAAATGGGATTGTACCACATAAAAAATTCTAAAATAATTAAAAGAGGTGTTGTGGGAAAACTGAGGAAGGAAACCCCGACACCCCGCTATTAACGATTCATGAGACTGATCGTTGAAACCGATCGGTGGATCCGATCAGGTGAAGATGATAAGGTGAAGCTGATCTAGTGGAGCTGATAAGTGAAACAGATTAGTCAAACTGATCCGTGAAACCGATCAGTGAAACCGATGGGTGAATCCAATGGGTGAAAATGATGGGTTAATCCTATGGGTGAAACTGATCAGTGATACCGATGGGTGATACCGATGGGGGAAACCGATAAGTGTGACTGATGAGTAAAACCGGTCGGTCAGACCGATCGATGAACCCGGTGGAGCTGATCTATGCAGGTGATCTGTGAAGATGATCTATGAAAAATATATGAGAGATATATGGGTGGAACTGATCGGTGAGAATTATTAGTGGGACTGATAAGTGACACCATGGTGACATGTTTCCACTGACACCAACATCATCCTGACTCACTGATGGCTTCCAGGACACCCCAACTCTTAGAATTTGGTAATGTAATGGACCAGGAGAGTATAAGGAATTATATCAGATAACTATCAATTTATTATCAACCTCGAGAATACAAGAGTAAACCAAACTACCACTCTAGAAGATAATACTCATGGATAAACCACAACCAACATCTATTAGGAACACAAAGATCACATTTTCCTAACACACA
Organism: Viscum album; assembly: GCA_963277665.1. Classification (NCBI taxonomy): domain Eukaryota; kingdom Viridiplantae; phylum Streptophyta; class Magnoliopsida; order Santalales; family Viscaceae; genus Viscum; species Viscum album. The sequence continues at coordinate 958,830,858 of OY728145.1, forward strand.
GATTAAGGAGTTTTTTTCACCATGCCATGATATTATCTGCATTGGGTGTCACTAACTCATCCGCATGAGATTAGTCACATCCACATTGACACACCTTGATTAGGAATTAGAATCTTCCTTCGCCACATATCATATCTTATTCATAAACACTCACAGGATAAGGAAACAAAATAGCTCATAAACCAAAAAGGTCAACATTACATCAAAGTAGGTCCGAAAAACAAGAACATCATGGGAGGCATGTAACAGCAACTCAAAACAGCTCTGGGTATTGGGGTAGCATTTGAGCTTCTTGATCCCATGTACTCTCTTCGAGGCCACTGTGCCTACAGAACACACAATCCAAATGGATTGTTAGTCCATGAATAAAATTATTCTTTCAATATTCGATCCTCACTAGTTGCTTCATGAACATAGGGTCACCCCCTATATCCAACTCTCCCTAGTCAATGACATGGGAGTCATCGTGTAGATATCGATGAAGCTGTGAGTTGTGAAATACTCCGTGGACCCTTTCTAACTAAGGTGGAAAATCCAGCTGATATTATACCTCATTGACATTCCCCAAAACTTTGAAATTCCCGATGAAACAAAGAGATATTTTTCATCCCTTTATAATCCTTAGTTACTCACATCAAGGGTAAACCTTCAATAACACATGGTTTCCAATATTGAACATCAAGGGCCACCTCCTATGATCGACATTTGATTTATGTAGGTCCTAGGATGCCTTCATCCTCTCAAACACATGCTGAACATTCTCTGTTGTTCTCTACAATACCTCTAGGCCAAAAACACCTGCCTCCCCAACCTCAGTCCAGCACACGAGAGAATGACCTGGCTTCCCCATACAAGGATTCAAACTGTGACATGAAAATAGTAGACAGATAATAATTATTATAGGAAAACTATAATAAGGGAAAATTTCATACCTTGTCTCTCCAACATCCAAAACACATGCCCTTTGAATTTCCTATAATGTATGGATTGTTTGATTTGTCTTCCCATCAGTCTTGTGGTGGAAACAGTGCTAAGGTATAGCTCAGTGCCAAAAGAATGCTGCAATACCCTCCAGACTCGTGAGGTAAACCATGAAACCCTATCTAAGACTATAGACATTGGAACACCATGAAACCATGCCACCTCATCAACATATATTTGTGATAAGGAATCCACCGAAATGGGCTCCATAATCTCCAGGAAGTGAGCTTATTTCGTCAATCAGTCTACCACTACCCAGATAACATCACAACCTCCTTGATCCCTGTGATGTACTATGATGAAATCCATCAATATTTCAACCCACTCTTAATCGGGGACATATAAAGGCTGCAGCAAACCTCCAGGGTAACAATGTTCAACCTTCATCTACTGGCTCCTAAGGCACTTTTCCATAAACTCTGCTACTGACTGTTTCACCCCGGGCCACCGAAACAATTCCACTAGGCCTCGGTACATATTTGAATGTCTTAGGTGTACTACTAAATGTTGGTTATAAAACTCACTGAGAAATCCATCATGTATAATCTCTAGGAAAAAACAAATTCTCTTGGAAAATCATCCTATTATAGCCATCCTCTGACCACCCTTCTGGAGGATTTCCTTGGTCAACCCATAACACATCACATCTCTCTCTATGTCTCCCCACTGAGACTCCTCCAGCCGGAGAATCAAAAAGGATTATACTATCATCTAAAATAGACAACCTCTACTAACATCCACCATTGAATCCTGGTGTAGGGAAACCAACACCTCCATTTCCTTCCAAGCATCTAAAGATTCTCGAATATCTTCCTTCATGAAATCTTTCTCAAGGAATCAGACACAACATTCCCATTACCTTCAGTGTAAGAGATCTCAATGTTGTTGTCCTGATGAATATCCACCAAACTTCATTGTCATATGTTTAGATCCCGCTGGGTAAATATATGCCTCAAACTATTTTGACCTAGGAAGACCACAATTTGCACCACAATTAGGTAATGTCGCCACAACTTCAACACGAACACTACCGCAGCAAGCTCTTGGTCATGGGTGGTGTAGTTACGATCATGAGGACTTAACTGCGTAGACACATAAAAGATCACTCCCAAATACTGCATCAGCACACACCCCTATCCAAGTCTAGAAGCATCACAAAACACCTCATACAACACCCCTTCCTCTGGGAACCTGAGCACTAGAGCGCTGACCATCCATTCCTTCATATAGCTGAAAACTGCGTAACACTTCTCACTCCACCTGAAGGATTGGTCCTTTTAGATCAATGTTGTGAAAGGAGGTGATACTCAAGTGATATCAGGAATGTACCTCCAATAATATACTTCCAGACATAGAAAAAAATGAACACATTTCACATTATTGGGATCTTCCTAAGAAACAACCACTTCAACCATTGACGGTCAACCGCTATCCAATTCGGAGACACTACATTTCCAAGGAAATGGTCTTCTTGTGTCATGAACATTCACATGGAAAATTTCCCATAGAGATGGTGCTACCAAAGGATATCCAAGACCATTCTGAGGTGCTTAGTATCTTTTTCTCTGATCATGAGAAGATCAAAATTTCATCAATGAACACAATGATGAAGCTCTATAGAAACACACAGAAATCAGAGTTCATGATTCCCATGAACAATGTAGGTGCATTCGTAACACCAAACGACATGGCTAAGAAGTCAATGTGCCCATACCTACACCTAAAAGAAGTATTATAGATATCATTGTCATTCAACTATTAACTAGTGATAAGCATACCAGAGATCAATCATATAGAACCAACCATCTCAAATCATCAGGTCAAAGATAACATCTATTAGAAGGAGAGGGTAATGTTCATAACTGTTACCTGATTCATTATCTGAAAGTCTATGCACATCTTGAGAGATACATATGCCTTCATCATGAACAAGACCAGAGCACCCCATGGAAACACGTTGGGTCAGATAAAAATATTCTTTATCAGCTCATCAATCAGAATCTGAAACTCCCACAACTTTGAAAAATCCATCCAATAATGACCCATTGAAATCAGACATGCCTCGGGATTTTTGTCTATCCTGAACACAATGTCACGTCGAGGTGGTAGAGTCACACCCTACAGAAAAATAACATCCATGAACTATGATAAATCTGTCGGAACATCCATCATCTTGGAAAAAAATAATTCTATTAGAAGCTAAGCCAACATAGAAAAATGTGGTTCCACACACCATCTCCCCCTGATAACTATGTTCGCCAAAACAATCCACAAGCTGGAAGTCCTCATTGGAGAAAATGAACCTTTTTCGGAAGTATTCGATAACATAATTCATAGAAAATAGCCATTAGATGCATAGGATGACATTTTATGGCTGCATTTGCTGTAGAAGGTGATCCCCACTCGACTGATGTGGCCCGAACATCAGTCTGCATCCTCAACAAACATTAAACATAGTAGTATGACCCCCAACTAGCATAGTCAAAACAAGGGACATGGAGTGTATCACTATGTATATGACCAAGGAATGTATTATATTTTTGTAACAAAGGAGTGTGAATTGGTTGAATCTAACAAGGTTTTGGAAGGAGTGCAAACAAGATGATCGTACCTCAAACAACATTAGACCATGCTAGAATTATTGCCTCTGCAGCATGCAACTGCCCAAACCTAGCTCCTCTACCTATCCATTGTCAGATGCCTCCCTGAATATGCCCTGGCTGAGGTCCTTGAAGAGTACCTTGGGGTCAGCCTCATACTACCATGTCAACTATCAAACGAGTGGGAGCTTTCTCTTCCTACCGATGCTGCTGCTGCTAAAAGGGTCAGGCTAGAAACTACTACTGATGAGGTGGGTGATAAACCTACCCACCCCCACTATACTGCACGTGGTCCGAGCACTAATTCTTATGGTGCCCACGGTACCCACAGATGATGCACAACTGTCTTTGGCATTAATGGAAAGGGTGAGGACTGGGAGAACGAAACTGGAACTCCTGGGGCCTGTTCCCCACTAATCAAAACCTATAAGGCATTAAGACTAGAGGCATGCTATTGATGTCCTTACCCTTTGATGAGACCATATAGATCCCCTCTCATGGCACACCTCCCATCATGTGCATACTCTCCATCACTTCAGCCTTTTTTGACCTCCAAGTAAATCAGTAGGGTAAAGTGAGTAACAATATACTGAATAGTAGGTCGTAGTGTCTCCTCTATACATCGTTCCCATGACTCCTCATCCAAAAAATGGTCCAGAGAAAAACAAAATAGATCCCTGAACTCGATTCCCAGCTCCCTCACTAACATACTCCCCTGATGAATGGATAATATATCTTACCTTTTTTCTGCCTCCATCGTAGAAGAGGGGATTTCCTCCCGGAATTCTCTCTTGAAGTCAGTCCACAATACATCAAACTCCCTCTTCTCCCCATGACATAAATTCAACCATTGACATGCCGATCCCCACTTATATCTCATGGATGGAGGAACCCATTTCTTTTATGCATCCCAGATCAAGCTGAACGCTATCACCTACTCCTCGGGCCAGCTCTCTACCTCTAGGTCTAAGACGCTACCCTCGTACATCCTGAGGGTCTGCTGTAGAAATAAACCAATCATCCTCTGCCATTGGTCATCCGTCTCCTCTGAATCATTCCTATACTAATCATATTGATTAACCTCTTGGGCCTCGATCACCATCACTAATCGTGTTCGTCGTCTGGGTGCCATAGCAGCAAGGTAATCAAAGAATGACTTTGCCCGAGGATTGTAGAATATTTATTTTAATTTTTTCTTAAACTTTTTTTTCTATTTATTTAAAATTCCAGAACACCCAGAACACAAAATGAAACAATTCATTATGATGGATGTACTTTATCTAGTGTCTCTACCTTGTAATCAGTGTATCCTCACTTGGATGATCAGTAGGTCCCGATTCCTTGCAACAGATCATGGTGGCCCCAAAATCCTGTGTCATAGCTGGTATTCCCTGGCATATTTTATATAGCATGATTTCCAAACAATGTTTCCCTATAATCCCTTGAAATCATCACTATGCATAACCCCTAAATCCATCATATCTCTCATCCATCAACTCTGATACCATTCTTTCACTACCCGCCTTCACTAATATGAAGGAAGGGAGAACAAACTCCCAGGCCCTTCCTTATTCATGTTGAAGGAGAGATAATGAACCCTGAGACCAACCATCAATAGGCCCAGAGTGGTGACTAGCCCCAAGGGTATAAAATCACATTCCAAAGGGATGGTGTCACACTTTTTATTTATTTGGATTGGGAGATAATATAGTAAGTAAGAAAAACTACCAAAATAGAAGTAAAAGTAATGCCCAAACAATCCATTCACATATGTATGTTCCAATAATAAGTGATACAAAATACAATAAAATCCTAAGGGAAGTACCAAAATAAAAGAATATCAAAGACATCAACAGTCCCGACGTCCGAGAAAATAGGGTCTGACATGGTCCTCGTAGTTCTCCTGGAATCCTGAAAGCAGTTTGATATTTGTATGATGAGTATACAAGTACATTTCATAGGGAAAACTAAAAGCTCTAGTGTAAAAGTGGGGAGGCATTCTAATGCCCTATAAGAAAATGAGATAACTGAAGCACCAAGCAAGGAAACTATCTACCAAAACTTCACCAAGGCACACTCCCAAAATAATTCAGGTAAATTAATGAATTAGTAATAAAAAAAAGATTTTGGTGTACCACATGCCACATTCCAACTGGTTATTGAATACTTCCTATGCGTCTGACATCTTTTTCCATTCTCACTGCATTCCGACTACCATATCATGCCCGCACACACCTGGGCTACTACAACCACACATCCCACCCGCAAACACTTGGGTCACAACAACCTCATGTAACCATGACCACAGACACCTGGGCCCAAACAACTATTGCCCCACCCAATGTCACCCAGTCCCAAACAACTACTTCCATGCCCGAAGACAAATGGGGCTCAACCTACCCACACACACCTGGGCCAACCACATCAAATACTATGCCTAAAAAATAGTGGTTTATAATGGACCTCAGGCTATCACAGCCTGCCAAATAGTCTTGTGCTTCTCGGGATAGGGATTAGAAAAGGATCTAATAACCATCCACTCATTAGAGTGTGGGGAGAAACACCCTCCCCCACGAAATAGGGGTTTTTGGAACGATGTACTCAACATGGGAGGGTTGAGAATAAGAAACATAATAACTAAATTATAGTATTAGTAAACATGAACTCATCCCAATCTAGGGTTTCCAAAACCATCCCACACACAAACACCATCGTTTCTAGTCATTTTTAAAGGCACAACAACCACACCTTAGTAAAAAATAATTCCTGGAAAACAATTACCCTTTGAACCATTATTGTTATTGTATTCATGTGGTTTCATTTAAATAATAATTCACTACCATGAAACTAACAAGCATATCCCTATTCCAGGAATGAAAAAATAACCATGCATCGTATTATGAATTTACACTCGATCCACTTGTAAAGTCAAAATGAAAAAAAAGGATTTTTGAGGTTCCTCAAAGTTCTAGAACCAAACAATGCCCCCACATAAATACATGTACACCCTTGAAATCCCAAACCAATAACTACACCATAACCTAGGATCCCATACTCATTCACATCACCTCACGAGCATCATGCAGAGCCACCATACAAATCATCAGAACAAAGCAAGGGATTTTTCAGATTTAAACACACCATTCCTTTAGTTCCATATTTCTATATGGTTAACAGAGGTGACCCCAAAAAGAATATTTTTCATTAGGAATCCATTCAATCCACCATGTTTACGTGATTAACATTTTTCCGTGTTACAACCATTCTTTAGAATAAATATCTATAAAATAGAGGTTCATTAGTGTGAAAGAAACGACCACCAACGACAACAATATTTCATGGAAATAAGTACAAAAAATTCACAACATATAATAAAAGGTAAAAGAGAATCACAACATTATCAAAAACGCCCATTAATTCTTTAAAACCCATTTATTATCTTCTTAACGTTTTGGTTTCATCCATCCCTGTAGGTAAAAAATCATACGCAGCACGCATGATACATATTTAAGAGAGATAATGGATAACCCAACCATAATGATAAACAATTGATGTTTTTCTCCTCACACCAATAACAAAAATAGATGACATACAAGGGAGGAACTCTAGGGACTCTAAGAGTGAGTAGGAAAGGCTTCAGCAGAGGCACACCACTATCCTCGGGATTGGGGGAATCGAAACACACCAGGAAATAGAAATTGTATAGTCATGAAGAAGAATGAATGAATCCTCTTGCAATAAAAAGACAAGACCATGGAATTTTGCGATATGAATTTTAGTGCATTTAATAGAGGATTATGTTTTCATGACACGGTTGGATGGTTACACATGACAGAATTAATTGTTATCTTTTTATTCTCATCCGTGGGGTGGCCATAACAGCTTCTCATTAAAGGATTACATTTTAATTGTGGAAAATCGGTATGTTGTGGGTCACCCCACTCCAAGGGGATTTAAAACATAGATTATGGATATAAAAATGTATTTTAACCACTTTTAAAAGGTTAAATGACTTAATGGTGTCTTAATGGAAAAATATAGTTCAAGAAAACACCAACAAGACATTGTGGCCGATTGGTATGACACATCGGTGAAACTGATTGGTGGATCTGATCGGGTGATGGAGATCTGGTGATGTTGATCCTATGAAGATGATTAGTGATACTGATGGTTGGATCCGATCAGTAAAACTAATGGGTGAAACCAAGGGGTGGAACTTATCAATGAAAGTAATTGGTGAATCTGATGGGTAAAACTGATTGCTGAAACTGATGGGTGAAACCGATGGGTGAAACTAATTGGTGAGACAGATGGGTGAAACTGATCAGTGCGACCTATTGATGAAACCGGTGGAGATGATCTATGAAGATAATCTATGAAGATGATTAGTGAAATTAATCGGTGATATCTATGGTTGGAACTGATTAGTGAGACCGATCCATGGAAATGATAGGTGACACCATAATGACATGTTTGAACTTACACCAACATACTTCTGACTCACTGATGGCTTCCAGGACACCCCAACACTTATAATTTGGAAATGTATTGGACTAGGAGGGTCTGGGCCATTTCACTTAGAACCTCACTACTAGTTGGAATCCTCTTACGTACGTGGAGTTAATTATATGATCACATCAAATTCCGGTTTAGAAGAAATAATTCATATAGGGATGCTAAACATATGATTGGATTCCTACATATCCATAGAATTAAAAAATAAATTCCACATATGTTGGAGTCATTTAATGAATCACATAAAATATTTTTTGTTATTACATGGAAAATTTTGTTCCTTTTATGGTTATTAAACCCTTGAATTTATTTCCGATAAATTAAGGTTGTAAAACTATGTCATGTTAATAGAATTTGTTAGTAATAATGAATGGAACACTTATTATGATGATTGTGGAAAAGGATTTTTGTGGGGATTACTCGTGATAGTAATTCATGGGTGTAAAAAATACCAAATTAGTAGTTGTATTTGTATCCTTACTATTAGTGACTAGAAATGAGAAATTTTGACATATTTAATGGTGTTTTTAAGGAAGAAAAAGTAAAAAAAAGAGGGTTTAAGAATATTAAAAAACCATTTGGTTTCTTGGATGTTATGTTGATTCAAAATGTTTGACACTTTGATGGAAGGATTTGGTTGTCTGATTAGTATCGTCAGGATGTGTTTCATAGGCCTATGATAGTCTCAATAATATCCCAAAAGGAAACATATTTCTGACAAATTAATAATCTACAAAATTGATAGACTATCTATGGTGGTTCATATAAATAAACTTATTTTTAATTGTTCTCTATTTGGGATGTTTAAAATTGGTGAATTTATAGCCAAAATGAATATTGGGTCAAAGTTATCCTAGAAAGAGGATATATGGGGGTGGGTTTTATATAGGATTTAAAAATTCCAGGCCTATTGAAAGGTTTAAGTAATGGTTAGTAAATTGATTAAAAATTACCTAGTTTAATCATTAATAAATAGTTGATGAGTTTTGGTAATACAGTTACAATCATTAGGTAAAGGTTGATTTTTTATAAGGATGTTGCAATTTTATATATGATATTAAATTAAATCTTAGACATGAAAGAATCCCAAAATGATTAATTTATGAACACAATTCCCTTATGTATGGTGGATATTTCATTCTTTAGTGACGTTTCCTGGGAATTTGAATTTTATTCACTGTGTGTTTGATGTATTATTAGGATTCAACATCCTTATGGAATTACAAATGAATTTATGGAGATAGGGATCAACATGATTCCTCAATAAATTATTTATAAATTTTAATTAGTGTGGGAATGGTTTTCTAGAATCATGTTGAGACTATACCGTACTATTTGATATGGATTTAGTTATAGTAACTAGGAGGTAGGTTTTTCTTGATTGATCAAAAATACCTCCAATGTATCGTTGGAGTTATACATAATTTGTTTCCATAAGTTAAGCACTAAGATATATATAATTATAAAGGGGATATCATTGATAGATGACATCATTTCTATCCATTATCAGTGTGATTAAATCGAATGATCCTAGAATAATCATCATTTCGGTTTATTCAAAAAAGGGGAATGTATATCAAAGAGGAATACATTTTTCTAATTTTTAAAGATTGTTAGGTTAGAGGACTCATAATGAAGACAAATTATTGTGATCCATGATTTGTAGTTCCCCATTTCATGTACATGTAAATGTTTGATGATGGATGTTTATATCATCCTGAGGTTGAAATAGACATACTTTAGCTTCACCTCATCTCTAGTACATTCACAACACCTATAAGAATAGTTTTCCCTATTCCTTTGAGTAAATTTATTATTTTTTTCACATCAATTTTCAATTTTGGGATTTTGAAAAATATTAATTTCTTAATAGAAATTGTATCATATAGTTATCTATATTCAATTTTCTAATTAAATTTGGAGAACTTATGGTTTATTTTATATTCGCCGTAAGAAATAATTAATTGAGTGGACATGTGGTCACTAATGGACCACCAAAATAAAAGCATCAAATAAACCATTATCTCTATCTAGTATCTTTAATAAAATATAGAGGAAATTAATAGTATAAAAAAATAGTATATTGATATGCTCAATCAAGGACCAAAGAGTTGTATTTAGTAGTGGTACCATACTTGTTAGTATAATTTTAAATTTTATTGGTTGTGTCCCTTCTGATTCAATCTCATTTGTACTGTGTTTGATGATTACAATATGTCTATTAGGATATATGGGGTGCGAAGACCACAAAATATGTAGTAGATGGTTATCCTCATTCTTTTTCAAAATTCATTGGTCCTTAGTGTTCATATACCAACGGTTTCAAATTGACGCATTATAAAATGAGTAGAAACCTTTTGGATATCAATATATTAGGTTGGGTTGCTATATAAGGGGATATATACAATGATGTTTTTTAAATAACTAATTAAAACGAAAAATACAAAAATGATACCAGAGTAAATGAATTTGTTATTAGTCTATATAATAAATATAAGAATGAGATCTATCTATGGTCATACATCCCACATTTATAATCGATTTTCCTCTTTATAGTGTATGAAGAAGATATAATAAAATTAAAGAAACTATATATATATATATATTCATTCAATAATTGGATGGACGAATCATATTTGAGATTAGAATCTTTTTAATATGTACAATGTTGTTTTTTTGACATCCTACACATAACAGTCCATCTATGAATACTCTACTTTTATGAGAAGTTTTTATGTGGTCGGAAATTTATATTTAGGGATCCCCATATGGGTGTTTAGTTCACTAATTTTATTGTGGTTAAATATATTTTCCTGATTCTAATACATGTATTAAAAAATTAGTTTTAATTAATTATTTTATAAAACACTGTCATAAAATAAAGAGTTCATTTTTCTAAATGATAGTATTTATATAATATATAACTATTTAAATAATTAACGTTAAATAATTTTAAACTTATCTTGGTGATAATTAGACTCTTTATTCAACATTTAATATATAGGGAATCCTGGGGATATAAATAGTGAAAATAACGAGAAATAAATCCAAATAATAGAAGAATTATGATAATTACATATAATAGAAGATATAATATGCATAATATTAAATCATAAAAGAGAATAATAACAATTTTGTTAAAGAATAAATATTTCATGTAATATGATCACATAATCATATGAATGTGGAAAGAATATATAAAATTACACTATAATAATATGTTATTGAAATTTTAGGACCCCAAACATAAACATCAAAATATGGTGTTAATGAACCTATTTTATATATACGATTTAAAAACATGTCAGATTAACTAGGATAAACATATATTTATTTTACAACACTACCATAAATAAAAAATATTTCCACATATTTAACATGAAATACTAAGAATTGAATTGTTAGTTCATTGGGAAATAGATACTTAAGAATCATATTTTATAGAAAATGTGAATATATAAAAATAATTGAGAAGTACTGTACTCCCTTATTAAATTAATATATGTTATTGCTATTATCATTACATGGGTAATGGAATCATATAGAATTATCGAGCTTAAATATATACTAAGGTAAACAATTTCAATATATAATTAAGGGTTATATCATTTCAAATTTAAAAAATATTAACATGGGTAAATATATCATTTAATACACATGGATTAAAAAGGTTTTCCCATAAGTAATTTTAGGAAAACATATTATATAAACTGAACAAACATGTAAACATTAATAATAAATACATATAATAAAAATGATCTATGGATCCTTATCGTTGTAATAAATATTTGGATTGAAATGGAAATGTTATATAACAAATAAATATAGACCAAAAATTACCATTGAGGATTTATTACATAGAAAAAACCGAAATATACATGGATCATGTTTTGAATAAACTATATGTATATCCCAAAAGTTGCGAACAGAAAACCTATCCATGATTAAAAACCTTATATCATGAACTATAAACCCTTTACCAATGAATTATATTTCAATATAGTGCACCCCCCATCTGTCATATATATATATGTGATTCTCATGAAATAAATCAATAATTATTTCATATAGAACACATTGTTAATTATGGATTTAATACCACTTCTAAATAGTATAGCCTAAAGTTAACTTATATATTTTATATGTTCATACCAAAATTTTATCACTCCAATGTAGTACTTTGTTGATGAAAGTATAAAGGGATTCATTGAACATATTTGATATGAGTTATAAATTTTTAATAACAAATTTGAGTCAAAACCATGAAACAGAGCATCATTGAAATAGTCTTTATCCATACCATTAATTAAAAACATTATACTTAAATTTTGAAAATAATTATTATATGGGAAACAAAATATTATTTTTATTTAATAACATGTATAATGAGGAATCAAAATAATGGATCCGTAAAATAAACATAGTGTTTTTCTTGATAAAATTATGTAGTGGATGTAAATATACCAATATGATAGTGAGATAATTTTTAATATTTTCAATCATCCTATATTGAATCCCACATCATAAAGAGAGAGATAAATCAATAATTTTAAATATTTTATATATAAATGACAATTATAATTGTGAAAAAGGCAATTGGATTTTAAAATAAGAAGGATACAATTAGATTTATGATAAATAATGGATATGGAATTAAATGATCTCATTTATAAAAATAGGGAAATTATTCTTAACATCTTATAAAATTTTCAAATAATATAATCAAAAAGGAAACATCTAAAAAATAGGAAACAAAGGAATTTTTGTATCATCATATAACAAAATAAAACTACTATGGAATAACTATAGTTAAAATTGAATCATTGTGACTGATGAAAAGATATTGTGGAGGAGTAACCCAATACATGAAATTCTACAGGGCCTCCAGTACAAAGAAAATAACTATATTAATCAACTATTTTAGATAGTTTTCAAATATAAAATTTTTCCTAAACATCATTTTTATTCATTTATATAGAATATATTAGTTAGTTATATGTTATTTTTAACATCAGATCACATCACATTCAATTTTATTTTTATTAATACTTTTCTAATAGAAATGCCGAATCTTGTTTATAAATAAAATGATAATATTCCAAAAATATTAATAGTTATTACAATATATTTTTCATAATGATTTCTAATTTTATAATTTAATTTCAGGGCTATTTTATGTGTTACCAGTATTGATGAATTCATTAAAGACCTTTTTTCCGCGATTTTATTGTCTAACCGGAGGTGTCATTATAATTTGTATGACTTTACTATTAATATTGAAGGACTAAAAAACGTTATTTAATTATTATTTTTTAATTTAATTTACAGAAAAATTACTTAGTCATTTATGATATAAATTTATATCATTGTTCATGTTGGTGGTTATACAGACCCAAAAAGAAATATAATATAATTTATAGGTGAGTATTTATACAAAATTAATTATTTTGAAAAAATTTCCATATAAAAAATTATAATAAAATTATTTAAATTTTAAGAAATTTTTTAAGAAAATTCTAGAATAGTTTCATACACAAGATATAATATATATAAAAGATAAATATATCACATTCTTAGAGGTCATAGTCCTCAAATATGAACCATTGACACAATAAATTTGCATGGACCAAAATGATGATAAAGAGGGATTTCACTTTTTAGACTCATAATAATCATTCCAATATTATATAAATTAAATATATTCTCTTTTAAAATTACCATTGTTTTGATTTTATGAAAAAATAAACATTTTTTTAAGAAGCCTTTTATCTATATGTACAAATAACAACATCTTCTTTTTACAAATGTATTTGGAGGAAGGTGGAAAATGTATATTGAAATAGTATTATAAAATCAACATATAATATTACTATTTATAATATCACACATTCATTGATAAATAAAATTGGTTTGGATTATGATGAAAATTATTTCGAGATATCATCTATGAAAATCACATTTCCCTTTAGATAGTATACATTGGGTAATGTTGTAGCAGTCCTTATCAATTTTTTTAATGAAATAATGATTTTTGGACTAGGTTACAGTTTATAAGTTAGATTATGTTAGTTATTTGGTTGATATTATTCTTTATAATTAGTTGATAACTTTTATGGATGTGAATACCATTTATAGATGATGGGAAGTGAAATATTCAATATATAACTTCACAATATAAAGAGAACTCTTATTTCAAATAAAATGTGGATCCAAAGTGGATCCTAATGGAGTGGGTGAAGTGTTAATACAGCGAATATAACAAAATATCATATAGGGACATGTTTTAAACTATTTTAATTTTTTTACTATTATATTTATATTTTTACCATTTTTGGTTTTTATTTAGGTAATTTTAGTTTAACTAAGTATTTTTAATTAAATGAATAAAAATAAATTTACATTTATTAAAATATTTAGGAATATGTGAAAAAAATGGAAATAATTTTTTTCAAATAAATTGTACATGTGTAACAATAATTAATTTTAACATTCACTCATGTAATTCGTAAAACCCATTTTTATAAAAAGTATAATTTTAAGAATAAATTAAATGTTTATGAAAAAATTCAAAATTTTGTTGCTTATAATGAGATTATTTTTTTTTATTAATAATAAAATGAGTGTTATTTTATTTGTTAAGAGATCTAAATAATAATTTCACATATCCGTTACTTATTTGACAAAAACAATATAGAAAAATGTTTTATTTAAAAAAAATAGAATTTTGGAAATGTTTTTCGTTGTTTTCATAAAATCAAAATAGTATTTCTTTAATGATCTATTAGAATACATAAATAATTTTTATTATGTTTTTTTATTATTTTTTTAGTTTATAAATGCATCCAAATAAATTTATTATCTAGACTGTTTTATATTTAAAACTATACACTTCATTAATAATAAAAAAATCATCTATTTTAGAAAAAAATTAAAAAACAATATGATGCGAATTTTAAAATGCTGGAATAAAATGTTATGTTTATTTATATAAATATAAATGATACTTGTAATTATAATTAATTTGACATATGAAAATTTATTTTTTAAAATGGATTTTTAATCATAAAATCACTGTAATTATTATAACATTTAACATGGTTTTTATAATGAAATTAAAAATATTTATAAAAATTAATTATAAGGGTATATTACATATTTTTTTTAATAGTATATAATTTATTTTTGGATTAGGAATATTTTTTGATACCATCTAATCAACATAGTATTTCATTTATGATTAAACTATTCAATATAATTATGTGATGTTAAATTCTACCACCATGAAATTGTCCACAAAATTTATTAATTTGATGAAACAATTTGGAATATTTTTTCACTCGTTACGTCCCTGAGTTATGAAGTATATTCCTCAAAGTTATTATTTAACAAAATAACATTTAATAGGTAGTTGTTTTTGTTTTCAAACACATTATCTCATCAACTTAAATATTATCTATTTTTTTATCATATTATGTTTTTTGTTCTAATTTCAAAGACTCTATAATTAGTATATCTGATGGATCTTGTTTTTTCTTTTAGAAATGCTATACATGATACACATCATGTAAATTGGATATATTTTATAAGAGTGATATGTAATATGTTAAAACACCAACATGATCATGGATATCCAGCGGAATGATATACCATGGGATCACCTTCACATTCTACCATAATTTCACATCCCACGAAAAAGTACATTTTAGGAGGAACAACTGGTCCTCAAATTAAAAATATAGATTCCGTTGATGATTAAATTTATAACCCTATTTTCTCATTTATTTTACATTGATATGGTGTTGAATGGTTTAAACCATATTTCACATTTATTACACAATGTATTTTCATATCAACTCCAACACTCTAAATTCATCCAAACATATATGATTGTTGCATATCGTCCCATATAATGTATCATATGGTGTAATCTAAATACAAAAATAGAATTTTTATTATAAATTTATTAACTAAGAAATTTGTTTGATACATATATCCTTGGATATTCAATAAAAAATATCATATGTTATCATTTAGTGTTTGAACGGTTCTATCATACAATCCATATGACTGTGTTTGATAATAATTCAATGTTATTCTCTATATTCAATATCTAATTAATAAATCACTATAATATCTAACAAATCACTTTGGGTCTAAATTATATTCCCTATATGTTGGTCTTCCATTAATTTAAACAACATTAGTTACACCAAATAATAACGATTCAACAAATATTTGTTGGAATATTTTATTATTATGTATTTTTTAAAATGCATAAATAATATATTTATGATTATTAGTAATCTATACTTAAGAGAAATTAGTGATGAGTTTTGTTGGATTTAGTTATACATTATTCAAAAAAAATTCATTTCTTTTAAATGTTTTTAAAATATATTTGATATTCTGAATAACAATTGGTTCGTAAATAAAAAGTAATGAATTTTATTAACCAAGATGAGAGAAATTAATCCAAATTTTGAATTTCACTTGATAAAAATATTTTTGTGATGTGGGTAATTTTTTTTTGGATTGAAATAAATATAATAATGGTCATTTAGTTGATCTAGATAGGGTGATTCAGTCGATTTAATGTTAGACATAGTGTTGATCTAGATTTTGTAATGTGGTCAATCAATGTTTCATCATGTGGTCAAACATCAGTTGCTCATCTGGTTGATCCATGATTGGATTCAATGTTGATCCCCACTACAACCATTTTACATAATCAATAAGAGTCCTCAAGTGGTTGATTTCAATAATGTAAATATAGAAACCATAGTCTCAAAAAATATATTTTCTAAAATATATTTTTCTATAACGATTCTTATAATCATGTATCAAAATAATTTTTGGTTAATTCCTATTATCAATACAAATAAATATAATTTTCTTGAGGAAACATTATCATAAAAAAGCTTAAAATGTTTTAATGCTTAAAGTAATTTTACAAGGGATAATGCTTCAGTTATATTATAATTATTAAATCATTAAAACATATACATTATCCAAGTTTATTTTGGGATAGTTTAAGTGAGAGATCTTGTGGGGCATTGGTTTTACAAAATAGAATAAAATACAAAACTATTTCAAAAAAATGTAGATATATATATTTACCTAATATTAAATTCATGTTTGTTTTCATATATATATAAGGTAGAAAGAATATATTTTTGTAAGGATATTAGAATCCCTAGGTTTGTATTGTGAATGGATATAGTAGATATTTACACGTGTCCATAAAAATAACGAATATGGGAATTAATTAAAAATAATTAAGTTTTTATATATATATATTATGGTTCTAATGAGAAAAAATTATATGAATTATAGATAGAAATTATAATTACTTATTATTCTTTTATGAAGTGCTGATGTATGCATTTTTGAATTTATTGATCCATGTCTTTAGAGGGATTTAAAATTTCAAATATCATAAATTCATGTTGATAGTTAAATAGATGGTTTGGAGGGAATTATATAGTGAATATCTTTCATATATATTGTTTTACATAAAAATTTAATTTAAGATAAAAGAACAATGTGTGGTAGTTTATGAAGAAACTGATGATGTGTGTTAATGTGGAAGCACTAATTAAGATGATATAGTGGGAAATGTTGTTTTTATGATTATTATTTTTTCATTATTATTATAGATATTGATACATAATTAATTTATTTAAACATATTGGGTGTAATCCTATTTTATTGAAAATAAAAAATAGATAACATATTTTGGGATAA
Source organism: Viscum album (assembly GCA_963277665.1). Classification (NCBI taxonomy): domain Eukaryota; kingdom Viridiplantae; phylum Streptophyta; class Magnoliopsida; order Santalales; family Viscaceae; genus Viscum; species Viscum album. The sequence goes on from OY728145.1 coordinate 958,848,698, forward strand.
GGGTAATCTTTTGTGAAAGATACATCATTATGTAGTCGAGAGATATGTGATTTGTATGTTTCAAAGATATACATAGTATTTTATACTCAAAATATGGATCTATTAATGTGATAGATCCTCTAATAATATATTTTTCACCATGGAATATCATTCTCACATTTATAGTAGAACTATAAAAATATTTTATGTTCCATTATTTTTGTTCCCGTTTGGTTGTCTTAGTAGTAAACATCACTATATCCCGATAGGTGGAAAAGGTATTTTAAATTATATTTAAATGTGTATATAATACTAATTAACACCTATAAATTACCTTTAATGTTCCCAATTTTGTTTCAATAAGTTGTATCAAATGGAGGTTCCTTCATTTTTTTTTCTGGTTTTTTTAGTCTCTCATAAAAAGAATAATGTCACACTGAATATTATTTTCACTATATTGGATAATATTAATTAATTAAATATGAAATGGACACAAACAATCTATCAAAAATTAAGATACCAGTAAATTACATTCATATATATATACATATATATATATGAAAAAATATTATATGAATATTCATTACATATAATTTGGGTCAATTATTGAGACAAAAATGTTTAGTTCATTTTGAATCATGGATAAATAAACAATATGTTCATAAAAGATATAAACTATATCCCAATATGTTCTTCTTAACTACACCCTATTTATTCATATAATAATTATACCCATTCTTCCTTTGCTTGGGGAATGGTAACATAATAAATGGTGATCTTAAATGATCGTCACGTGTAAATATGGTGTATATTATTCAATGATCATATATATGAATATAATGCAAATGAAAACCAGCTAACATGATCAAAATATTTTAAAATAATACCCAATATTTATTAGAACATAATCCAAACAAATTTTATAATGTATATAGGTTCATAATACCTAAATTAAAAACATTACAAAAAATCATTCCCTGTTAGAGAAAATTATTTCCAAAAGTTCATTTCATCAAAGAGATATATAATGATTATATTAATCATAATCATAGATATATTATTTCAAGGCTACCCACTAACACATTCATCACATGTTTGTCTTCAGATAATCACATGTGAACATTAATTATTATTGGGAAAACCTAATTTATACCCTTAATGGTCTTGGGATGGCTAACTATATAAAAATATTTTGGGCCTGACAGAACCAAAAAAATAACCATTGAACACATAAAATATTTTTATTTTCCCAATTATATGGTGGTCTATAACTGGCCAACACATTGTATAATCATTATCTAGTCTTATGTATTACAAATGATTCTAAAAAAATTTATTATTTCTTTAAATCATTACAATTGGAATTGAAAATAGGTTTCACCAATATCTCTTAATCATAATCGTGAATAAACAATTGAGTTCATAATGTTGGAATCATTAGATTATAATCCCAATGAAGCAAAATTAACATGAATAAATATTTTCATTGATTAATATACCTCTGAGTGTTCATTGGAAACATAATTAAGGGAAATACCCCTTCAATTTAGATATGAAACATATAAAAATGAAGCACCTTCTAGAATGTTAGAAAACACCATTTCTATAAAACTTTTCATGGAATAGTTAAAGGTATGTTTCAATATAATTTTTATTCCTAATGTTGTGAAAATATATTAATGTGGTATATCTTAAAATAATTATTTTTTTCACTCAATTGGTAAAAACTACGCCATTCATAAAATAACATAAATATTCCCCATAAAAAATATAATAGAGAGGAATTAATTTAGAAGAGTATATTAAAATAATTCTAAAAATAATGACTATAAAAATAAGAAAATAGAAGAAAATGACTCATGTTGAATATAAAAAAGTAATTTGTCAATAGAAACATAATTTCAAAAGTTTTAATTAATATTTTCAAAAAAATGATAGTTAAAAATTATTGTATATATAAATTTAAATAGGATAATAAAATATATATTATTCTCCTGTAGACATATCATATAATTTCATTATCAGATATTTAAGCACAAACTGTCCGGATAAAAAAAATGATATTATGACATCACACCCAAACTAATTTATTAAAATATGACTCATATCCTATATAAAATAAATAACATAGAATAATGTAGTAAATACAATTATCATAAACACATTCCTGGCATAATAAAATAATTGGAAGTATATAAACCCTCTGAAATAAATCAGTGCTGAATATGATATTTGTCTAATAGAAACAAATATGATATGATAAACCCTTACCAGAACTCCACCATAAATCATAAGTGCTATAAATAGTTATAAAATATTACAATTTATTATAATTATATTCTAGAACCATATTCATACTTATAATATCATATTTTGTTAACATATTAATTAACAAAAATATTTTATAATCATTATTCTAGGTGTTAGCTATTTCATTTTTTATGTATGCTAATATTTTCCGATTATGATCCAAGAATTTTGATTATAGTTTTAACATTTCCATAATGTTAATAATGATATAAATATCAAATATATTAATTATATATATATATATTTAAAACCGTTCATTAATGGTAGATATAGATAATGGAATATAACATTTCATATTGATAATAGTCTCTAAGTACACCTAAATGAGGTATTCAGTTAATAATGGAATGTATGAATATATATATATGACATTATCATCAAATATTAATAATTATAAAATAATTGGAAAATTTATAAAGTAATCCATTTTAACCATTAATATAAGTTGTTTATGGAAAATTAAAAATATTACTATTTGGATGAGGTAGTCAACTTATACATAAGAATGATAATTTCATTTAGTATTAAAAGGAATAAAACTTTAATGTGGTTGTCCCATAATAATAATAACATATCATTATGTTCATTATAATAGAGTTAAAATATTAGTATGGATAAAATATATTCATAGGATTTATAATTATAAATAATTTTTGAATGATTTAGTTAATATGAGAATTGATTTTTTGGGAGACCTCCGTTGGACTATAAATTAACAATTCATAGAATGGTATTAGGGGAATACAAGAATATAAATAACTACATTTAGGAAAATAAGTATATATTATGGTAGATATTGAAATATATGTAACCAGAAATTTATGAATATGGGATGACATGAGGTTCCCTATGTTATGTGATAAGATGACACTTATCGAATTACATAAAATATTTTAATATATATAATGACTTATTCAATCATTGGGTTTATATTTAATTTTAATCTTTATCATTGGGTTTTACACCTTGATTACCAATTTTCATCCTTAATTGTTTTATGTGATGTTTTACCTTTAATGACTTATAAATTTCCAGATTTGGTGAAATTTGGAACACAAATGGTAGATTGATGAAACTTTAGACCAGTTACCATTACATATATCCCCAGTCATGTTTATTATTTTATTAATTACTAAATTATATATTATTAAATTAAATAATATTATTAATGTCTTTTTTTGACGACTAATTTAATTTGAAATTAATTTCCTTATGATAATAGTGTATTTTACCATAAATTTTTTTAACATAAATTAGAATTATTAAAAAAAATTATGGAACACAAAAATTCATAAAAAGTTATATATTTTTTTTATAATTAATATACTATATTTTTTCAACAATTTACACAATCATTGAGAAATAACCTTCTATGAATAAATTATAATTATAAAATCCTAAAAAATATAATAATAATAATAATTTCATTATAATAAAAATTAAATTTTTTATTCATTTATAATTTCTTTTTATCAATTTGAAGAAATATATGAATAATTTAACAAAATATGGTGACATTTTGTATTTATCAATTTCATAATATAATATAAATGTTATACTTATAAGATAGTGGATTAAAATTTACAAATTTTCATATCTAGAATGTTTGTGTTTGAAAAAGACAATATAATTTTTTTTTTCACATTTTAGATTGATTTTATAACTATAATCAAGTTTTTAATCATATTCTACATGTTTACCCATACAACAGTGGAAAATTATTTCCATTATTACTATTTATAATGATTAAAAAAAATTAATGTTTACAAAATTTGACCATACTAATTAAAAAGATTATATATTTTTAATCAAAGTCACTTTATCTAAATGGATGAAATTGAATTATAATTATTAGTTAAAAAAATAAGGTGAACCATTTAAAAATGTTTTTATTCATATATAGGATTAATTTTTATTCAATTAATTGTAAAAACAAATATATGAATGTGAAAACATATTTAAAATATATAATATAATCATTTAATTAAAATAATTAATCTATGGTGGTAAATTTATATTTTATGATAAATATACATTTCATGAATAATTTTGTTAAAATTTATATATTAATTTCCTATTCAAATTATTTTATTTTAATTTTAAATCATTAGATGAATAATGAATTAATTTTATACATGTGTTGAACCCATGATTTTATAATTTAGTTAGTCAGAATCATATCCCCAAATCAAATAGATATGTTTTAAATTTTATATTACATTATCTTTTATTTAGACTTGAGGTCTGGTGTAAAGTAATCAATCGTTCGTACTATTCTTTTATACATTATTTTTAGGGTTTTAAATTCTCCCTCCGTGAATAAATTGAAAAATAATAATTTTTTTCTCCATAATAAAAGGAACAATATTTTAAAATTCATTTACTAAAGACCCTCATCATACAAAGGGATTATAAAATATCAATTTTAAAAGGGGAATGGGAAAATAAAAGTTACAAAAAACAGCTGAACCCTAGGTTCGTAGTCATGGAGAAAATTAATGGGAAGTTGAAATATATATGTTTGGGTGAAATATAATTTCTATAGATATTGAATGGTTATTGAAAAATTTATAAGGTAAATATTAATGAATGAAAACACATGATACTAACGGGTGAAAATGATTATCATATTTTAACGAATATTTATAAATAAAAAATAATAATTTGAAATATACTTTATATTTTTCTAGATGGATTATTTTATCATGTATAAAGGGAAAATATACATAATTTAATTCTTGAAATCCATAAATATATTTTCATCATCTAGTTTGGTGTTTCATTTAGTTTCCACTAATTTTCCTCTCATATTCAAAAGATGAACGGACAGTATAATATTATCATGAATAATTTAGTAATATAAACTTAAAAATGATCAATATATAAATAAAAGGATGACATTAATTTCCACCATTCTCAATTTTGTTTCTATTAATAATAATTGATGATACATAAAAGGATACCAAATATAAATAAAATATCATTTCAAAAATTAATATCAAAAATTAATATAATAATATGTAATGAACTATATAATTCTTTCCTAAAATTTATAAGTTCATAGATTCATTAAATAAATATTAAAAAATATTCAATACCATGTTATTTAATAAAATTAAATTTTTTGAAAATCATCTTTTCATAACTCCCCAAATGACATGAACTATCACTCACTGTCACATATTAAACAAATTAAATATATACCCATCTATTATCCTAAATCATGATAATAACTCGAACCACCACAAAAATAATTGAGAATATTTATGCATCCAAAAATTAACTATATATTTATTCCTAATATAATACCAGAGAATATATAATATATTACACCAATCCGAAAATGAATAAAAAAAACCAAATATAACATAAATTACTTTTTTCATTAATTCCATAATTTATTTCGAGGTTGAAAATAATATCCAATTAACATTTTCAATACCAATCATCTCATTATCCAAAAAAATATTATTATCACAACAATAGACACATATTAAAGTTTATCTAGCCTTAAATCTTCTATTTTGAAAAGATATCAACATTACACTAAATTGTGGTTCAATAATATCGATACCATTCAATATTTGATTACAAATCATTATTATGCATCCACAATAGAATAATACATTAATTTTTCACCTTTTTTATAACCATAATATCAATGATAAAACAATTTTATGATAATTCACTCACATCCTGAAACAAAATCACTTCAATCAGTCAATATCCTTCTACAACTAGAATCAAGGATTATTAATCTTATTTATTAATAATTCATTAAAACATTATGAAATATAAATCATCTTATAAAATTTATCATCACCAACTTGATCGTATTTATTACTTTTATAATATGGATTGCTGTCAAAAGAACTTATATAATTCATATACCATTCATTGAATATTTATTTCCAATAACAATACATTTACATTTACAACCACACTATTCCTACTCTCATGATATTCACATATTAATTGTATTTTTATAAATCCCAATATTTACAAATTTAAATCATTTATCCATAAGCAATACCAAATGGATACAATTGTTTCCAAACATTGATTTGACAAACATTTTAAATTTTCCTATTAAATTTTCATATGTATATCCTTTTTTTTACACATAATAATTTTCCATTTAAATTAAAAAAATACCCCAATAGAATGTTTTCTATATTCTTATCAAATAAAAAGACAATTTTATTTTATTCTATTTTCCCCATAAATTTTAAATTTTCCCTTATTTGGTACATTTATAAAGTCACCTTTGTTAAGGTTAATAATCATATACTGAATAAGCTAGTAATGAATAATCCCAATAATCCTCATTTAATATCTAATTTAATTTTGTTTCTTAGATGGACAATAATTTCATTTGACAACATAGTGAATATTAAAAATATTCCACTGGGATACATCTATCTAAATATAATAAAAACGCATAATGTCAGAAATAAATATCATAGTTATAATTATAGATTCATGAAAATCCTCTCACAAGATATCTAAATCATGACACATTGTGTTCACAATAGGAAATAATTTTTTGATACATTGGAAAGGGTTGTTCTATACATATTGAGAGTTAAATAAGTTGATTATGTTTTATAAGAATCAATCGCATGAAGATAAAGTTTGTAAAATATTTTTGGTTTTGATCCATTCGCGTAAAAAAGATTTATTTTCAATTTGTGGAATTAATAAAACAATAATGTAGCAAACATGTAAATTTTTATTTATTTGGACAATGTAAGATATCATACTCTGTTCCTTAGTTAGAACATCGAAGTCACATATTTTCCACTATGAATAAATAATAGTTGTAGATGAATGGGAAAGGATAATCCTTTCCCAAAAAATTAATACAAAAAAATGTATCCCAATTAATGATTATATCTGTTCCCACTAATTTAAATTAGTTGGATAAATTTTTTTTCTTCATTTTTTATAGAATGTAAAATTTATTTCACATGTTTTGACCTCATGAACTTCATCATACATAACATCATTCTTCAAGTAATTAATAATCCATGTCATTCTTATTTTAATGAATGATGGTTTGATTATTGGTGATCTTATCTACTCAAACAAGCTCAACAACATCAATGAACATTACAACCTCATTATTAACATATTTCTGAATGATGGTCCACCATTAAATAACAATTTGTTTTATAAATTTTAGTAACTCATTTTTTCACACCGGAATGAGATAATACAATTTCATTTTAGTAATTTTAGATATATTTTCATTTCTCATTTATTTAGATACTTTGTCTCAAAAACTATTGATTTATGGAAAGTACTTTATTTTTAACCGGAAACTCTAGTTGTTAAGGTTCACATTTTCCTAAACTATTTTGTAATTGTGGGAATAACATTATAATTTTAGGAATCCAAATGGATTAGTAGGTGTGAGGTTGTCCAAACTAGGAGGTCATGTAATGCATAGTTAACTATAGGCCAAGTAGATGGAAAAAGGTTGGATAACTCGTTGGAATCCATGATTCTAAACTATGGGTAATGAATCAAATTCATTAAATAACCAACTTACTCTTCTACATGTTCAAATTTTAAAATTAAAATAACTCTATACCCTTCATAATTTGTTAGTGAAATCTTTAAGCTTCACTCTAATAGTAATTTATCATCCTCAAGATAGATTCATTATATTTTATTATTATTTATATTTTATTGATCATGTTATCCACTCTTAATTTTTTCATATACCTATATAATCCATTTTAAATTTATTTAATTTACCTATCCATGTCTTGGTTGTAGTGTGTGTATATTTTCTCTATATTATCATTAGTATTAAATTTACTCTTGGTTTCTATTTTTCATTTAGTTATTATAGAATTATGTTATGGGTGGATTCAAGTCACTACATTCAAATAAAATTTTTTTGAGGCAGTTTTCATTTATCTGTGTCATTTAGTTCTTAAATATGCTTTCATGGATTTTTAGAGACTATTATATAGATATATATATTATAATGTTAGTATATTTTATTGGCTTGTTTTTATGATTATAATTAACTATATTTTATTTTCAATGTTTCCCATATATTTTTATCACGAATTTAACTTAAAAAATAATGTTTTTAATACCTATTATGATAATTTGTGAACAATTTTTTTCATCAATAATTAAAATGGTTTTTATCAGCTGAGTATAGATCACCCAAGGTTTTTTATTATTTCTATTAGTTGATTAATAAAAACCTAATGAAATGTTTGTTTTGTATAGAGCTTCACGTTCTTTCTAATTTTCATCACCATATAGTTTTTAGCAATACACATTTACATATAAGTAGAGACATATTGTTATTCTCTTCAAAATATTCACATAGGGTTGTTGAAATATATAAAATGGTAGGTCTATTTATATATATATTAACACATATATATTTTTATGTGAAACAGTATGTTTTGAACAAAAAAAATAAAAAATTGGGTTTTCAAATAAACAATATTTTATTTCAATTATTTACATTTGATTGGAACATTATATAATCTCTATTGAAAATGATAACCCCTATAATTCCATTCCTCGTAAAGTAGGTAATTATTTATATAAAAAATATATAATATGAGGTTTTTCTCTTGTGATTTAATCGGTGTTTTTTTAATAGAAATTGGTTTCCTCTTATAATGGGATTTCAGAAAATGAAAACAAATATTTTTTATCATATAATAACTGATTATAATTTTTAATAGTTTGATAAACACTATTATATTTATGTGTCATGGGAATACTTTTTTATTTATATATGATCTCTTAGTTTATGTGTTTTAATAGATCAGTATTAATATCTGACTATTGTACATGAGATAGATTTTTGACATTCTTGTGTTGTGTTCACCAAAGTGAGATGACTGAGAGTAACATCGAGTGTTCATGAATGTTGATAACTATTGTTGTTACACACCATTAACATCATATATTAGTATTGGTTAGTTTTTAATTGACCATATTAAATATTTCCTTGAATAATATAAAATATCCAAAACTCAAAGATCCATGTCTAAAAAGATAATATTTTCATTTATGTAATCAGTAATAAAGAAAAAAACCCATTTTAAAACAACCAAATCATTCAAAATAAAATGGAAATATTGGTTTACATACAAATCCATGGTACTTTGAGGGTTTGAGTTTCAAATAATTATGTAAGACTATTATATAAAATTATAATTTTATATAAATTAGTGTATTTTCAATGTACCGTGCTTTTTTTATTCAATAATAAGATTTCAATATATCACAAAAATTATTCCCACATGAAACCATTATTAACATAATTAACATAACATCACTCTTCATAATCTTGGTAAAGAGAAATAATAATATGGTTGAGAAAAAATACTATATATGGGTAAACATATTAATTAAAAAGGGAATGACATCTATTAGAAAAACATAACAAAATAATGACATAGTTATTGTATATGAGAATATAATAATTGTATTCATATCAATAAAAACCCATGTTTAAAATTATATTAAATTTCATAAAATAATAATATAATACAAGAGTAATACAAGTCGAAAAACATGAGCAATGTGAAAAAAAAACAATAATTAATGAAAATACTATAAATTGATTTAACACTAAAATAAACAATTTTATGTATTGGATAATCAATTTTATTTCAGTATTACAATAAATCTTCCAAATGTTTTAACCTATATGGTAAATTCCAATAATATAATATAATTAAAATCTATTTGGAAACATCCTAACATTTCAATATACATTAGAGAGATATATAATGATAACACATCATCATGACCTATCTTAGGATCACCATTTATCATAAAAAATGTCCAACAAAAATAATCATAAAATAATTATTATTATATTTTTTAACATTACAATAACATTATTTATTTATATCTTTATTTTCCCATGAAAAAACGGGTTTCATTAAACATTTGTTGAGAACATAATAATAAATCATTATAATGATAAATAATGGTATCAGAAGAAAATATATTTACTGGAGAATATATAAAAGTTGGGTCTATTTCATTTATGAATTTAAATAACCCACACACACACTCATATATATAGCATGAAAACTAGTCTTTTGGAAAATAAATTTTTTTTTTAAACTACAACATTGATAAATATTAAGAAATTTTTTTATTTGATATAAATTTTCTTAATAATATACTGGAATTGTCAATGAAATTAATCTTTATGATACTGGAAAATGATTTTAATTTTGTAAATGTTAAAAATGAACATTGTTAACAAAATTTTGTAATGAGGTTAAAATGTGGCCCATAAGGAAATTTTTATGAAATTTTCATTTATAATATTTTAAAATAATGTTAATGACAATGTTAAACAACCATGGAAATAATTTTTTTATTTTCTATTGAAATGTATTGAATTTTTTAGAGAATCATTTGATTTAGAAGATATATATTCTTGAGCTTAAAGAAGATCGAATATCAATATTTCTTATAAATAATGTTACTGATGTTTCAGGGATCAATAATGGAAGAAATTGAAACAAAACCTGTAAAAATAATCAAAACTAGAGGAGAATAAAATATATTATTTTTATGTAATAAAATCATTTAATTTTTCAAAATGATCAATGAAAATAATTAAAATTTAAAGGTTATTATTTTGTAACATAAATAATTTTGCTATTTAGTATATTTTGAATTAAAAATATTTGATAGAAAGTGAAAAAATTTTGTCTCTAAATCCCATTAATTTAATGAAATAATGTGTAAAAATACATTCAAGAGATAGTAAGTATGACATAAAATTTTTCAACGGTTTATAACTTGAATCATGTCTCATGAAAATGATAATGAGACAATGAACCCCCTATAGGGATCATAACACATAAACAATATTTTTTCTATTAATTTATTTTATAAACATAATTAAATAAATATAATAATATTTTTTATACATAACAAATAATTATATATATTAAAATCATGGAATAACTATTTCAATGAAGAATCATTATAACCAGGTGAAAGAGAGTTGGGTTATGATAAAACTTGAAACATGGAAACATTCATGTTATATATCCATAGATAAAAAATTTATAATTATAACATTAAATAACAAGAAATATTTTGGATTCATGATATAACATGTAAATTTTAATGAATATACCCCATAAAAATATATTAGTATGATAACATTAAAACGGTCTTCAATGATGGGAAATTCAAATGAAACGTGTTGACTCGAGTCGCGACATTCTATATTTGTAATTTAAAACCTATATAACATTCATTAAAAAATTGGTTTAATTACTAATATGTTTTTAAATTTTTAAAAATTTATCATTAAGAAAATTAACTCGTTTGGTCTAGTGACTTAATTATTTACATAATCGGTCATCCCAATTTTTAGTATTTTGAGGGTGTTCAGTTCATAATTACAACTATTTATCAGTATATTGATAGTGGTCAAAGTGGTAATTCTTCCATGATCTACATAATAATAATTATAAAATATTTATATGTTTTATATATTAATTATAATTTTTAATATGACTGGGAAATATGGTTATAAAATTCTAATTACGTAACAATTAAAAATGAAATAATCTGTACATAGAAAGAAGTAACATTTTTATTTTCGAATCAGTGAGAGATAAATATATAATGTATTTTTTATCAATAATTTAACATAATTACATCCAAAATAAAATACTATATCTTTAAATAAACTTATATATATCATTCATGTGTTGTGGTTATGAGAAATAAATCATTTCACTTCACGAAGGTGATAATCCACATGTACACATGCATGGAATCATCATTTTCAATAGATATAAATGAGATACAATATATTAAATATTTCCTTTATAAAATATTATTTATATTAATATTTCATATATATATATATATATATATTAGATCCTTAATAAAACTATATGTCAGAGGTGATGATGGAAGACGCAATCCATTGATTAACAAGGTGGTAGTCCTCCGTACACATGAATGATGGTTTCATTTCTTGTTTGATGGAATATGATCTGTACATAAGACATGTAATTTACATAATTAAATTTTAATATATTTTACATACTTCTACAATAATTTAAAAATGGTTGAATAATAATTCTTGGAGGGAGATGGATTAATTTAATCATAATGCTCGACTATGAAGCATACTTCTTATGTAGAACACCTCTTAATGTTTATAATTTAATACATAAAAGGTTGGTGTTTTGATAAAATAAATCCTCTATCACATGTTTATGTATTTTTTTATTGGAAATATTTTAGTAATTTTTTAACTAAAATTATATTGTGGTGTTTATCAAAGTGGATAGGGGGTGTAAATTTCTATTTTTTTTGTGAGGAACTAAAAAAATATTTTTTTATAATCTAATATGTGTCTAACTCATGTAAAATTGTTAAAAAAAGAAATGGATCAGATTAAATGGTGTATATGATGTTAATATAATCATTATAAAATATTTTAATAGTTTTATATATCTTATTAAACATTATCATCTAGATTAACCCATATATTAACCATTTTTAACATAATATTTATAAAATAATCTAATAAACATGATTATAAATTTAAAAAATATATATAAATTGTCTCGTAAATTTATATTGTATCAAATTTAAGAAAAATAATTATTATAATTTAAATATGGAATTGTTTTTATGATTTTTAAATAACATAATAAAATATATTTAACATTAAATTCTATTAATGAGTTGTTAAGAACTATTCAAATAATTTTACTTTAAAAAAAGATAATAAAATTGAACCCTAATATAGTCTATTTTAAAAAAAAAAATTATTGTTAACAATAAAATTTATTTCAAAAAAATTACAAATCGAATAAAATACAATTTTTTTCGAATAATTTAAATTTATTTTATAGTACCTCAATATGAACACTATCATTGTTTCATAAACACGAATGATATTATAACATCAATAAAAATAACAAAAATCACATACCAATAAAATTAATTTTTTAAAAAATTATCATTATTATTCATTGATGACTTATTTCTCTCTCTATCTCAATATATAATATAATTTTAATAGTAATAGAGTTACATTTTGAATTTTTTCTTACATAAAATAATTTATAAATCATTTTTCATTGAACATTACCACAAAATTTACATTATTTAGAATCATGGAATAATATGGTTGAATAAAACACATCTAATATATTAAAACAACATTTTGTAGTCATTTTTATATTATTTTTAACCAAAATTACCTAATTTACCATCACTGAGGTGACAAATTTTTACTATTGTTAAAATACATAATGAAAAAAATACAATAGGTTTATTTACTAAAATTGCACCTCATGATTGAAAATATTGAATTCATTTTTTCAAATTCAAGTCAACATTGTGGTCGAAATTGATTTTAATCTAAACCGTCTCAATGAAATATTTATTTTAAAATATATTTATTTTAATATATAATTTCATAATAAATTTATATAAACTTTTGATTTGAAAAATAATTATTCAATTATGCGTAATTGTAATGATGTAATTATGTTTTATATATAATCAATAAAATATTGTTAATTTTTAAATAAACGAAATGAAAAGGAAATTTTAGATAAAAATCATCACTTCCCATTATTCAATGAAAATTAAATATTTTAAGAAACTTATCAAAATACCAATCCTATAATTTTTTTGACATTTCGATTATGAAAATGCTGATAATTTGATTGAATTAATATTCAACAATTTTCAAAAAAATTATTATAAATATAACCATATATAAAATGAAAACACAATTTGGTAATATGTTATCCAATTTATGATCGTTATTATTAAACTACATAATTTTCATATAGAGAATATAGAACAATAACATATAATTGATGAATATTAATATGATATCATGTATATTTTATATTGACATTACTTTTCTGTTTACATAATTCAAACATTTTCATAATTGTTTCTCATTAATTTTATTGCATGCTTGATATAAATGGTTTATAACATATTCTACTCAAATTCCATCCTGAGTTTGATATGAAAAATTTAAATGATGGGAAAGTATTTCAATATGTAAATATAAATTACTTGATAACTGACTTCAAAAAAATTGATTATAATATTACATTTTATAGATATGTAAATTGAAAAATAAAATTCATCTAAATGAACTTATTCGTAACCTTCCAAATATGATAACATTTTTGGGAATTAAAAATACAGATAAGGAGGAAATTTTAATGACAAATAATGATGGGGAGTGAATGATAGTAATGATCTCATGATAGTGAATGATCATGAGAAATATAATGACCCCAACGCCATAAACTAATTCGTTGTGGAATAAAAATCAATTCATTATAAATGAAGGTAATATGAAAATCATTTTTTGAAAAAAAAATATCTATCGTTGAAAAATTAATTTACCACCTAAAATAACCATAAATAATTAAATATATTTTTGTTAATTAAAATGTCAACTATTAGTATTTTTTTACAAAAATCTCATCATTATAGGAAAGTAATGAGTATTAAAAAATATTTTATCATACCTAAATAACTAAAATCAAATTCTAATAGATCACATTATCAATATTATGATATCAATTTATTCCTATTACCTTTTTATATTAACCTAAATATAAATGGTCAGTATACGGTAAGAAAATATACAAAATGTATAAACCATTATATGATAAAATAACAACTTCATATCCAAAAATAAACAATAGAACCAAAATATAAGACTAAATAATTCCATAAACAAATAAACATTCCCCCCAAATTACCATACGGAATTTAAAATTAATAAATTTTTAAACCTTAATGGTTATATCATACCTCACTACAATTTTGACAAAACATTTAACAACATTTTCGCAAAATAATCCTTCATGATAAACTGAATGATACACATAATGGTTTCATATAACATATATTAATAATAAAACCCAAAAAATATCATTATTCTATCCTAAATTCAATAACATAAAACATCAAATTGTGGAATCTATACCATTAAACATTTTATCAATCTTAACCATACAAATCCATAATATAATCAATTCTATTATGTTAACATTAAATGAATATTTACCAATATCTAATGTTAGAAAAAACATTTACGCTATTAAAATATATACTACCCATGAATAATTATTTTGTGCATTATTTATAATAATATAATCCTTAAAATGATTGTTTTTATACTAATTAATGTGATCCATTTTATAATAAAAACATAAACAATGAAATAGAAATTTTGGACCAGTTATATAACCATGGAACATTTAGTAATATAGTATATAAGATAATGAAAATCTATTTCATAATAACACCCACATATTCTAATGATTATTTTTAAAAAATACATATACCTCATTATACCCCATTAGGTCATTAACAAGTACCATATAATTATTCATTCATGAAACACTTATAAAAAAATTATTCTAATATAATTATTCAAAATATGGGGAAAATAAATTATATTAAGGGTGAGATAAATCAATCAAAAATGTTCAATATAAAAATTAAAATTTGGTTTTTATCTTTGGTCATAAGACCAGGTAAAGATTACATTCAAAAATTAATTACAATAATATAATAGATATCATATCCATACAAACCTAGATCATAAATCATGAAAATGGTAGAAAACAAAAAAATAATATTAGAGTTATATATGCCAAAAAACATTAGTAATTTGAAAAATGTCCTTAACAATTTATCCAATTGAACATGATATAAGCATAAATTAAAAATTATGTTATCTTTGAAAATACTTTTCATATCACTCTTACAATTCCAATAACAAATTATAAAACATTCATGGTAAATCCAAATAATCACTTTAGATAAACACATAATAATTATTCTAGGTCCTCTTACCAATGAATTAGATATCAATATCAATATCTTAGTTACTCATGATAGGTATTGATTTATCTTATCTTTATATAAATTATTTAAGACTCCTATTATTAACACATTAGATAAGTACAATTTTAGCATAATAATTATATCTCTTCATCCATATCTTGATTTACATAAATAATATAAACAGGTTACAATAAAATCTCTAGGAAATTTTCATTTTATATTCAGATAAATATAATTTTGGAATTATTTGAGAAATCCCTAATCATGTAATTTATGAAATCAATGTGTTTTTTATTAATGAAATGACGTACCATAAAATGAAAATATAAAATTCAAGAGGGAGAAAAAAGTTACATAGATAATTAAATTTTAAATTTAAAAAATACCAATGTATTTTGGAAATAATTTTATTTTAAAATACTAATAAAAAGTTATTTATTATATAAAAAAATATTTTCCATGATGATGGGAATTCATGTTCATGTTTCATGAGTAAAAATAAGAATTTATTTTAACATATTTTGATATATTGTAATGTCACCCAAGTGGAAAAATAGTAAGAAATTAATTTTAAAACGTTCCATAAGATAGTAAAATATAATGTAAAATTAATTTATTAATAAATGTATGTTTATAAAATAAAATTAAAAAACACATTTTGGATAAAATTATATACTGAAGGGAAATATTTGTAGATTTTAAATATGATATTGGAATAATATCACTAGAAAATTACATTCATGTTTATTCATTAAAAAATAGGATAGGAAGTGGTTTCTAAACATATACACGAAATTCATAAGAAATTAGAATAAATTTTGTGTAGTTCATGAATAAAACATCATCATAATTTTACAAATAAAGTTTTAACTTAAACAATCTCATAATGGAAGTATACTGTAATATGTTTCCATTATAACATTAAATAGATTTGAATAAAAATCCATTTAAATAAAGATAATTATATTAATTTATATAATCAATTAATTTTTATAATAAATATTGAGAAATTAATTTATGAGATAATGATTACACTATTAAAGGAAATAATGGCTGATGACATGAAACATGTCCCAATAAAATGAAATTGATTTAGAACAAAACCTTGAAAAAATCATAAAATTTAAAGTCATAATTAATATATAATGTGATTATGTGAAAATATTTATATACACATATTTTTTTAAATATGAAATATATCTTTAGATATCATAATAACATTATAACAAATTCATTGAGGATGTGTTATAACATAATGAATAGATGTAGTGTTAAGAAAACCCTTACTACTTGGAAACATACTTCTGGAATCTAATTTGATGAAAATACATGAATTGTAACATAAAACAAAATTATTTATTAATTAATGATGATATAATATGTATTTATGGAATTATATAACCCATAAATATGAAATTAGTTGCATAATATTACCTATTGATGGGAAATTGAGACATAATCCCTTACATTGAGTCCATACCTTCTATGTGCGTCATTTAAAAAATGTATAATAAATATATCTATATTTTTTTATTTACTAACAATTTTTTAGGAATATTATATAATCAATATAAAATTTTATTTATTCATTACAAATACATATTTATTTACAATATTAATTAATTATAGATTGTCTGTTTTGTGGGTGTTAAGTTAAATATTTCTAAATTTAATTGGTAAATTAACCATGTTCAATGATTTAATTATCCAATAATGTATAAAATAATTTTGATTTCATAATTATTATATTAATAAATTAGTTCTATTTTTCAGATAGACCATGAAATATGGTTATGAAATGTAAAAAACATTACAATTATGGGGAAATTATGTTGTATATACAAATGAGTAACATTTTTTATTTTAAAAGAGATTGAGATAAATAATGATAAATAATTAATATATTTAAATAATGATTATCATATAATAAAACTAATGTTAAATATTAAAATAAATTTATACGTTTCATCATTGTGATGAAGTGATGAAAAATGAATCACATCACTTCATGGTGGGTGTAATCCACATGTACAGGCAAATGATGTTATCTGTTATCAATATATCTAAAAATAAGAAAATAGAAGATATTATACATGAAAATAATCGATGTAATTTCATAACTATCACTTATAAAAATTATATCCATCATTGTATCCACATGACATTTGTAGTGATGGAAAATGAATTACATCACTTTCCCTTGTATTAGTCCCCTTTAGACATGAATGATGGTTTCATTTCCCATTTGATAGAAATGTATATGGGCAATGGTTTTCCATAAACATAATAATGTTACTGTATATGGAAGTTACTTATGTAATTTTTTCAAAACAATTATGCGTCTTTTGAGGAGATATAAGAATAAATAAAATGATTTTTTTGAAAAGAACCAAATCTCTTCTCGAGAAATCCTCTTCAAATTATACCTAAATCTTACATTTATTTATTTTTTAATAAAACCAATTCATATAGGACATATGGATGGATGATTATAATGTATTTGTATAGGTAAATATGGAAAAATATGACCTTGTTGTTTTTATGTGAGAGGATATAGGGTTTCTCTATATAAGTGCGGGGTTGGAAACTTTTGGAAATACACTAACTATTACAGTTAAATATTTTTGTAACTCTCATTTAATGGTTCCCAAATGTTATGAATTCAACAAATATGTTTATATAATGATAATATAATCATTCAATAAAATTTTTAATGGTTTAAATATCATTATTAGACCATATATTATGGAATTACATATTCTTTAACTCTTATAACCATAACCCCTATAAATAAATTCAACATAATTGAGTTATAAAATTAAATTTATGTTTATAATTTTATAAAAAATGGCCAGGATATGATATGATAAAAAAATTTAATTCCTACATGTACTAATTCAATGTCTTATAATTATTAAATTATTTAATAATATAAATTAATCATAAAACACTATAAATGTGATTTTAAGATGTATTAAAAAAATTAATTTGGAAAACAATATAGAAGTAGAATTTTAATATTTTCATTTTAACCATTAATAAAACTCTATTATTGAATTTTAATTTTGAGATTCAATATTTCATCCAAAAAAATATTACCTGTTATGTTTTTGAAATAAATTAATATAATTTTTTACTACTTGTTCCAATACAATGTTGTCAATAGGAAACCATTATAAGTAATTAGTTCATCTGAAAAAATTATAAATTATTTAACATCACAAAAATAATTCCATTATTCTCAATAAACTTTTTATAATTTATTCAATAATTGTTGTCCATATGTGAACATATAATAGAAATTTTAAATCATGAAAGTGAGATTATTTATTTTTCATTACATAACATAGTATAAAATTAATTAAAATATAAAAAATGAACAAGCATGATATAAATAGAATCACATCTGGGTATGTTCGAACCCCATTGATTAAATAGATTACGATTATGTTTTGGGGTAATTTCTAGTCCTTAATAAATTATTTCTAACCTTGATTATAGGATTTCATCATAATGAGGTGACAAATATTTAAACTGTTTACTATTAAAAATGATGTAAAAATGGTGTTATTTACAAAATTTAACCCATCTCTTAAAAAAATATGAGATATATATTATCATATTCATGTGACATATGTGTTAGAATTTAATTTAATATTAAACAATCAAATGTTGATGAATCATTGTTTTCTAGATAAATACCTTTTCAATAATAATAATGTTTTTTATAAAATTATTTAATAATGTTGATTACAATAAATGTTTTTTCGTTATATTTATTCAAATAGAACTAATTCAATTTAAAAACTAATAAAAAATTTATGTGACATTAAAAACATAAAAAAGTAAATATATCATAAAAATCATTACCTTTCATTATTCATTGAAAAATAGTGATTTTAGGAAAATACTCAAAAAACGATCACATTTTAATTCTAAAATTATTATTTAAAAAATAAATTACTTTTTACGAATTATAATTATATAAAATGGGAATAAATACAATAAAATAAACCATATAATAAATTAATCCCAAATATGAAAAAAATTATGTAATAAACATTTTATTGAAAATTGCATAGTATTATAACAAATTATACTGATCCATTAAATGTAATTGATTAATTATATTATATTATGAAATTTATTTACTATTATTGTTACTAGGGTTTGTACACCTATTATCCAATTATAAATGTTTTACATGTACATTATTTTCCTAATCTCTCTTAAATTTAATTTGAAATTTTTTCCACTATTATGTTCTTCATAATGATATTATTACATTTTCACATTAATTTAATTAAATATTTTTCACATGAAAATCAATTAATTTATTAAAATTAGTTCAAATTATTAAAATCAAATGGATTTTTGTGTTGTTATATTGATACTTGAATTCCAATTAGATAAAACCTCTATTATAATATACACATTTTCTAAATGTTGAATGAAGTTGTTTCCTATTTAAATATAAGTAATGAGGCACGGTTTCTGCTGGTAATAGTTACTAAACATCCTATTTCTCTCCAATACATTATGCACATAGTTTCAATATCATTATAACTTTGGGTTGCGCATGGAGGATGTATTAATATGATGATAGTGGTGACTCATGAGGTCACATTATGGTATTTTTAGTCATTTTTTGGACTTATTTTATTTGTTTTTATTATATTTATCTATTTTTTATATCTAATGTTTATTTTCTTTTGGATAATTAATTCCAAATTGAGCTTTTCGTATTCATGATGCTATTCTCTTGACTAGTTTTATCACTAACTCAACCAAGGACATATCATGGGCCATATCAAATTCACATCTTGGGGTTGAAAAGATGTTGTTCATGAATACATAGTCCCATTACCATTTTTTCATATTAAGGCTTAGGTCCTGGGATTGTCATCATTATTTGGGGTTGATTAGAATTATGGTGCTATAATTGTCGGAACATGAAGTTGGATCATGTCATTGAGACATATTACCACTACTATTATAAAAAAATATGATCTAATGAGTTGTCTATGATGATCATGCAAAAAACTTTATTACTGATTCACAATTTCAAATAGAATATGATTTATTTATTGTGTTTTTTGTATTACATTTTTGGTGTTTTTTGTAACATTCCAGGTAATTAAAAAATATTAATTATATATACAATATATATATTTATATTTAAGAATCAGGTATTAATTATAAAATAACGGGGATTTAATTTCCCATGTCATACTCGACATACTACATTGTGTTTTTCTAAAATCCAATGTTGCAATAAGATTTACTTATACCGAAAATTAATATATTATTAATTATATTATTTTAAATGTTAATTATCACCTATTCATTATATTATAGGGATATAAAAGAAAAAACTATATAATTTTTACATATTATTATTCAATATATATATTACTAATAAATTTTTGAGGCATTATAAGAGAATAAATCCTATTATAAGCATAAAATACTCTAATATTTTTAAAAGGTGTTTCTAACAGATTCTTATGGAAACTACCTTTTTAAATATATTTATTGAAATTTTAATGAGTTGTATTTTTAAAAACAAACTTCTTATTTGGATGTGGTATATCAAAATTTACTTTGGTTGAATTTTTGGTATTTTTCATATAAAATTCATATTTAAATTAATAGTGAATAATACTGCATTATAATTTCAAACTATCATTATATCTAATATAATTATATTGTTACATTATTTTTAATTCATCTAAAGTATAATTATTTCATTTTATTATCTTTTAATAAAATCATGGCCATTTGAAAAAAATTTACAATGAATTTAGATATAAACACTTGTCAATATTTTGATGGTTTTTCTTTTATAAAAAAGGTTTTCTGATTTTGGCAATGAGGATTAATTTTAAATTTATTAGTATAAATTTTATGACTAGAATGTTGAAAAATGGAATACCAATTTGGAATTATAGGGAATTGTTTTTTGTAAATATGACCCTTTTATTTTTAGAAGTTATGAGTGGTATCTTTAGTAAAAAAATTCTATGACAATTGAAGGTTAATTAGGTAGTTAAAGGTAAAGATATTATTTCAATATTGTAAATCTACAAAAAAAATTATTAAATAAATTTTATAAGTTTATTCCAACCATAAAAATCATTCGGTAGTTTTTAGGAACACGTGGAGCCACATGGATGACACCAATTCATTTATAATATTTAATTCAATGAATAGTCATTTATTATACATTTTTGTTTCCAAAAATGTAAAGTATTTAAATATGTAGTTATATAATGGAAATATCCAACTATAAAAATTCATGGTATAGTTAATAAGGTCTCCAATATCATGGTAAATTATTTATAATTTTTGAAAATTATATATTTAAATTTATTTATGATACAAAGATGATTTATTAATTAATTAATAAATAAAATATAAAATAAAATATATTATAAATATTACAATAAATATTATTTCACATGACTATTTACATAAAAAATATGGATATATTTTAAATGTTATTATTATTTAATTGAGTTTTTTTGAACTTATATACTATTATGATGTTTTTTAAAATCCAACTACTGAATAGTGTTAGAATTGACAGTATTTTTATTTTAAAATATAAAATTTTAAATTAAATGTTATAAAATTCCGAAAACCTTCATAATAGTAGAAATGGTTTTGATATGTCATAATATGTCATAAATGAACGTTTTTATATCAATTGACATGTTAAAGAAATTACATTATCCCACAAAGTGTAAATAACGTGATATCATCGTAAGATTAAAAAGGGTGAAATAAGTGTTATAACAAATATATTAAGATTAAAAAAATATTCAAAACCATTATAATTTTATTTGTATGATGGTGATTCGTCCCAAAATCATTTATCTTAAAAATAATAAACTGTGGAAAATTTTAATCAAAAAGTAAAATATATTAATTTTGTACTTTTAATTATTATACAGCTGCCACTCCCATCTCTTATAAAAAAGAACCCTTTCTCTCTATTTCTAGAACTTCAAAAACCAGTTTTTTCCATCAAAATATTCCCAAACATTTAATTTTTTAAATATCAAAATTATTTAAACCATATATTAGGTTGAACATTGTTCTTAGAGGAGTTGTGTTGTAATGAACAGTTATCATCGAAAGGAGAGGTAATGTTTTTATTTATGTTTTTCTATACTATTTAATCTTCCAATATCTTAAAATATCCTTCACCCACATTGAAATAATAAATCTAGAATCCTCAGTATTCTGGGATTTTATTTTGATAATATCATCACCTAAATTCATCTCCACATAAATTAAATGAAAAAATTATAATCATTTATTCTAATGTGTGAACTATTAACTCCACAAACCTATTTAATTAATTTTCCACAACCACTTAAAAAGACTGGTCATAATGGTGGAATTAATTTTTATATATGATCTTTATGACATATTTATAGTTATTATAATATATTTTATCAATTGTTTTCTTACTTTCCATGAAAAAATTGTTAATGTTATTTGTTCGTACGTGTGAACTACCACCTCTACGAAGTTATGTGAATCATTTTTATTCACGACATAAATTTTATGATATATAAAAGTATATTTTAATTTTTATTATGATGATAAATATAATATAAAAATTCTGGAAATTTAAAATATTTCTTACCTTATTTATATAATGATCTATTAAAAATTAAAACGTTACTCATGAATACGTACAACTTAACATCTCTATGATTATAATGTTGGAAATTTTTCAGAACCCCACTTCATGGATTTATTTAAAGGTATAATTTATGTATCAAAATGATAATATTTTCATGAATATTTTTCTTGATATGATTTAATTATGATCACATTGACTTTTGGCATCCTACCAAGTTCGTTTTATTCTCAACAAAACAAATATCAGAAAAACATCTATCATGAACATAAATCATTATGTAAGTATTATAACGTCCTAATTAGTAAAATAAATGGAATAATGAACATTCTAATAGTTCTAAAAAAGTAAAAATTAACATATGTTTATTATTCATGAAGTTAAGGAACACACAAGATGATTTGGACTTGTGGTAAGGGACTTTATCTCAATTTCCTTTAATTGTGGAAAGTAGTGTTCATATACACAACCAACCTTTTATATGGTGTATAATCAAACCCTATGACATTTAATTCCATTAAATATTTTGAAAATATAATATTATTATACGATGAGTTTTACTTAACGATAAATGGATTATTTTTAACGTATATAGTGATAATGAAATTTCCACTAGCATGACCATTATTTGGTATTTGGCATCCTCTAAAAGCTGTAATGTTTTTAATTCAGAATAATTATCATTTTTATTATTTATGGTCCTATGTTTTGAAATTTAATTTATAATGGGTTGATAAAATAAATATTTGGAAATGGTTTCTTATTATTTTAAAGTGGAAATTTTATTTTCCAATTCATGTTTTACGCGTTATGGTTTTGTAGTGGTTCTTAGTAATTTCTTATGTTTATGCATGGTTTGGTGATAAACTGAGGTGGAGAGCATATGATATCATTACAATGGATTGTTTAAAGAGATGAAGTTAAATTATAATGTTGAACCAAATTGATTTATGTAATATACATAAATCGGTATTCCAAACATAACCATGATGCATACAATCAATGAAGTTGTGAATGATAAAATGTAAGTATGATATGGATGTCACACGATACCCATATGATTTTTGATTTCTAAGATGATTTTCAGGAATCTAATTATGTCATGATGTATGTTAAAGAACATTTGATTTATGAGTGAAAATAGTTATTCTTTTAAAATGTATTCTTGAGTTTAAATATTGAAGGAATAACGGTTTCATTCATCATTTATATCCCTTACAAATAATTTTTTCTCATCCCTTTTATTAAATTTTTATATAGGATATAAAGATGTTTCATAGAAAGGAATAATTCAATATGATTTCTGTGATTACTTCAATCATGAATAAAAACAATCATTCTTTAAAATGTATTATCTTTTGGAAAAAATGGATAGTGAGTAGATGTGACTAATTTGTAATATTTTAGTTTTTTTGTAATAGTTATCGACTAATTCTCTAAAAATACAACCTAAAAATATCGTCAATGTTAATTTTTACATAACTGGATATTACATAATTTTAATGGGAATGAACTAATATTTTGTATACAATGTCAGATTAGGTAACATATAGGGTAATGATATTATTAATAGAATATAAATAGGTTATCTTTTATCTATTATAAATTTGATATGATATTGAATTTGAATATTTCCATGTTTCTTCATCATAAATATGTCTATTGAAAATGGTTTTCTGTAGTAGAAACATGTCACCTATAGAGGGAAAAAATCCCAAGGAAAACAACCTCTAAAATCAGAAACCTATGATTGATGGAATAATAACTGAAACTTTTGATGCATTGAGGGTGTAGTTGAATCAAGATATAAATGGTGGCAGTATTGATCCATAAAATTAGATAGATAAACCATAGATGAACATGTTGGTAGAGGATCATTTGATAATCTAACATCCCACATCATTTTGAGTATCATCTGACCCTGTGAAATCTCATTGTGAGGATTAATGAACAATAAAATATTTTTGATGCCCTAGGGAATACAAACAATCAAAATGATATACATATTTTTTAACATTTATAAGGTAAATCCAATCATTGGTGGTAAATAGTTAAGAATATTTTAGCGAGTTAGATGATTTATTCTAATCAGTGGGATGAATTCAAAGATATGTTTCCTGAAAAATATTTTACTAAAGTGGTTCGATATATAATTGAAAATAAGTAATTGGAACTGAGAAAAGATGAGGAATAAATGGATACATATAAATAATATTCACTCTACTATCATGGTATGATCTATATTTCATTAGGGATCATGATAATAAAATAATCCATTTTTAAATAGGATTACACACTAGGTATCGAATAATGATGTATTCTATTGTGTTAAACTATTTTGAAAAATAAGTTTGATGATAAAACATGGAGGAAATGGATTATTTTATGATTTTTTGTTCATCAATAACCTAAAGAAAAAGAGGTCGATGTGGTAGGATTAAGGTAATAGTTCATTAAAAAATTCTGATAGTATGAAAACTACATTTATAGTTTGTGAAACTTTTTGGGTAAAAAACACATTGGGGAATACCTTTTGAATTATGGTATGTTATTACGATGTCGTAAAATATAACATAATTCATTTAACAGCACTGAAAAAAATCATGGTATTTGTACGATAAAATGTTATTTAATGCTGATATGATTTTTTAAATGAAATGAGATGGATCATTGTGCAATCACATATCTAATGAATAATTTGACGGATAGGAAGCATAAACACTATAAGAAGATTGGTGTGGAAAAATACACTAAAACTACTTCAGTAGTTGTTGGGTCATAAAATTAAGTGGCACTAGGTGCATCGTTTGTTTTTTCAGATTATGCTGATGTGTTGTTTGATTCATGAACAACATAGTCTTTCATTTCTTGTAAATTACCTGGTAAATTAGAAATTCCACCTCACGAAATAAATCTCTAACATATGGTAAACACACCTGTGGGAAATGTTGAGGATAAATTAAATTATAAGAATATTCATCTTCTTATATGTGAAAAATATTACCATAAAATCTTATTGTTTTACCTCTTGTCGAGTTTGATGTTAATCTAGGTTTTTATTGGATTTATTTTTACCATGATAAGGCTGATTTTAGAGTTAAAGAGGTTGATTTTCAAATTAAATTTTAGTTTGTCTAGAAGAACATGCCCTTACCAATGATAACATATTAGGAAGCTGAGAAAATTAAAAGATGGAAAATATTGTTACCTTTCACATCTTATTGAAAAAAGGAATTATTCAGATCGATAATGTTAAAATGGAATATGAGTATCATGATGTTTTCATGATGGGTTTCTTGTTATTATATAAGATTAGGAAGTTGAATTTACTATTGAGTTAGATCATAATTATAAAAAAATTCAAATTCCCATTATTGAATGGATCAAATTGAACTGTTAGAGTTGAATAAGAAATTGAAGTAGTTTTTAAATAAAGCATTCATTTGACCTAGTACATCAACATGGGCTGATCATGGCTTGTTTGTTAAAAATAATGGTGGTTCATTAAGACATTGCGTAGATTATAGTCCCTTAAAAATAATCATTATTAATAAAAAGTATTCCTTGCCCCATTTATATGATTTTTTATCTTCTCTATGGATCATGATATTTTTTTGATGGTTTTCTGGTGGTTAGGGTATAATTAGTTGAATGTAATGAAGGTATATATTCTGAAGCATGTGTTACGTACAATATATTTCCATTACAAATGTTTAGTTATGAAATTTTTTTTACTGTTGAACTTCAAGGATTCATGAATCCTATGAATAGAATATTCCATGATTTCATGGATATGTTGGTGGTTGTGTATATCGTTAGCATTTTGGTATATTCTAAAAGAAAAGTGGAAAAAAATTCATCTAAGGCTTATTATTCAAATCATGAATGAAAATAAATTTTATGTGAAATTAAGAAAGAGTAAATTTTAGTTGCAAAACACTTATTTCCTTGGTCATATTGTTTCTAAATATGGATTAACTATTTACCTTGCTAAAATGAAAGTTTTTGAATAATGAACAAGACCTAGAAATATAACTACGATTCATAGATTTCTTAGTTTAGAAGGAATTTACCTGAGGTTTGTTTTAAATTTTCAATATTACCTATCACCTAACTATATTAAATCGAAAATGCATTATATTCATTTGGATAAAAGAATGTGATGATTGTTTTTAGGAAATTGAAAGAATATTGGTGAATACTCTAGACTACGACCTTCCTTCATGAAATGGTAAATTGTTTATCTACTGTGACCCTTATTTGAAAGGAATTGGTTGTTTCCTAATGAATAATGATTAGGTAATTTCGTATCCTTCACGTCAATTGAATCCTCATGAGTTAAATTACCTCACATATGATTTTTAACTAGTTTCGGTTGTTTATTCATTAAAAATTTTGTGGCATCATCTCTACGGTAAAAAATGTGAAATATATATGGACGAAAAATATTTTGAGTATATATTCTCTCAAGAATAATTGAACAATAGAGAGAGAAGATGATTTTATCCAATCAAGGGCTTCAATTACACAATTCATTTAAATCCTAGAAAAGAAAATAAGCTAGTTAATGCATTAAATATGAAGTGTAATGCTACATTGACAACATTACGTATGGACTTGGATCCATTGATTAATTAATTGATTAAAATTAGCAATGATTTTTTTAGTGTAGGATATTACCGTATTTATTTTTAGGGTTCAGTTCAATCATCTCTATAAAAGAAACTTATCCTAGTACCGATGGAAGATAATGAATTAATGAAAAAGGTAAAATTGGTCCAAAATAGAAAGTTCCATGAATTAATCATTGATAGAGATATAGTTTCGATATTTAAGAAGAGATTATGGGTGCCTTGTGATTTATATTTGAATAATGATTTGTTATGTGAAGCTCATAGATCTCTTTTTCCATATCATCTTAGTAGTACTAAGATGTACAAAGTCCTTCGTGTGTATTACTAGTAGGATATGATGAAATGTGATTTTTCTGATTTGACATTAATTGCTTTACTTTTTAGCATGTAAAATTAGAGGGACAGTTTCCTTGTAGGATGCTTCATCCATTGATAGTACCCAAGAGAAAATGGAAAAATATATACCCAGATTTTGTAGTGGGATTACTAAATACATATCTAGGTAAAAATGCAATTTGGGTAATTTTTGATATATGTACAAAATATTTTCATTCTTTTCCTATTCGAGATACTTTATATCTATATCAAAATTTATCAATTGTATCTTAATGTTGTATCCATGTTACATGGAGTACCTATATCTATTGTATATTATCGTGATCATAGTTTCACTTATAACTTTTAGAAAGGCCTTCAGAATATGTTGGGTACATAATTAAATTTCAATACAACTCTTTATCCTCAATTTAATGGGAATTTAAAACAAAAAATTCATACATTGAAGCATATGCAATAAGAATATTCAATATATAACTATGGAGTTGGGATCCACATATTTCATTTGTTGAGTTTTCTTTTAATAACATTTTTCACTACAGTATACATATAACACCATTTTAATCATTATATGGAAAGTAGTGTCGAACTATAGCTCTTTCAGATGAAGTAGGTAAATGGATGTTGATGGGATATGAATATTGGGAAGATATTGAAAAACTTCCTGTTGATTCAGAATCACTTAAGGACAGCTCACAGCAGGAAGAAAACCTGTGTTGATAATTGGAAGAAGGTTCATTCGTTTGGGGTACGTTGTCATATATTTCCCAAATTTTCTACATGGAATAGTGTGATACATTTATGGTATGAAAGGAAGTTGAATCCATAGTTCCTTAAACCCTATAAAATCTATGAAAAAGTTGGATTAGTTTCCTACCGAGTGACTTTACCTCATAGTTTATCACAAGTAGAAATTGTTTTCAAGATTCAATGTTATGAAACTATATATCATATCCGTCTCAGGTTTTGATTCCAGAAGTAGTTCAGTTGGAAGAGAATATTTCTTATGAGTATCATCCAGTACATATTCATTACTGTAAAGAGAATTTATTGCGGAATAAGGCCTTTGTTCATGTTATGGTCTTATTGAGAACCAATATGTTTGAAGATGAAACAAGGGAATATGAAAATTCTATGAGGGAAAAGTACCCCCACATATTTTATATGTAAATAAAACTTTTAGGACACATTTTCAAAAAGTGGGAAAGGATGTAACATCCTAGGTAATTATAGAATAATTTGTTTTCATATATATTAATATTTGTGAAATAAATATAAATTTTACTTTAAAGGGGACTCTATGTCCAATATCATACTTGACCAACAACAATATTTTTCTCTAAAATCTTACATTACACACAAGAAAGGGTTATTCCAAAAAATAATAATATATTATTATTATTATTGTGAATGGTATTAATCACCTGGCCATTGTATTGGAGGGAATGAATACACTTAACTATACAAAGTTAACAGATGTTAATTCAATATTTTTTGTTTCTTCGAATAAAATTTATATTCATAAAATTGTAATTTGTAAAATATTAAGCATAAAATATTCTAATATTTTTAAAAGGTAGTTTCACTTCCTTTTTAGGGATAACCTTTATTAAATATTGTTTTTAACTTTTATTTGATTTGTTTGGAAAAAAAATTATTATTATTTGGAATTGGGTCGTTATAATTTTATTTAGTTTAATTTATGTAACAATTCTGATAGAATTATTATTTTGATCAATAGTGAAAAATACAATAATTTACTACAAATCTTCCTTTTCATATAATGTATTTATATTGATATATTATCTTTTTAATTTGTTTTATAGTATAATTACATTCAGTTTTTATGATTTAATCCAATTTTTTTATTTTAATTAATTTCTCATTGAAATTAGATATAAATGCATATCAATATTTTGCTGGTTTTTACTTTTAAAAAAATGATATTCTCATTCTAAAAATGGGGATTAATTTTAAATTAAATATTAAAACATAAATTATTTGATTTTGGAAGAATCAGTTATATATTTGGAATAATATAGTCAAAATAATGTAAATAAGTCTCTTTTATTTTTAGACTTTTTAAATAATAACATTAGTAATTATTTTTATTACCATGGTTGAAGGTAAATTATAAAATTAATGGTAAACATAAAAATATAAGAATATAAAACTACTCTTAAAGTAGTCTTAATTTATTTTTTAAAGAGTGTATTCTAAAAATGATCATCCCTGTGTTGAAATTAGGGCCACGTAGAGCTACATTTATCACATTCATTCATTTATAATATTATATTCTTTGAAAAGAATTTTTTGTTAAACTTTTGTTTTTAAAAAGTAATGAATTTTAATAAGTAGTTTTTTGGGGGATCTCTTAGACTTTAAATTTCCATTATAAATAAAAAATTATACATATATCATGGAAATTTAATTATATTTTTATAAATTAAATAGTGAAATAATATTATGACACAACAATGATTTAGTAATTTCTTTATTAATTACTGAATCAAATAAATGATATTATAAATATTAAAATATTTATTATTTTACATAACTGAATCCATAAACGAATTTTATTGATATATGTTACATTTTTATTATGTTTATAGATGTTGGTTCAGAGCTTTCTTTCCAATATGATATTTTTTAAAAGGAAACTAATAAAGGGTGTTGGAATTTACACAATTGGTATTTTTAAATATAAAATAGTTTATTAAATGTTATAAAATTCCAAAAATTATAATAATTGACCAAATGGTTAGAATAAGACCTAATATATCATTATTGTCACATTTTTAATCATTTGACATGTTATCTTAATTTTTTATACCATAATTTGTAAATAACATCATATAATGTTACGTGTAAATATTGTAAAATAAATGTTAAAACAAAAATATAAGGATAAAAAAATAATAAATAATTGTAAAATTTTAATATAATGATTATTATTCTTCCAAAGATCTTTTTATCTATTAAATAAATTACCTTTTGTCCCATTGGAATGAAAATTGAATTTATTTTAATTTAATACTTTTATATATTCCAAGTGTGCCCGTCCCCTCACCTATAAAAAGCCACACATTTCTCTCTATTACTCACACATCCAAAAACTTTTGGTTTGCATATGATCTACCCAAACCACATACATTAATCCCTCCCCACATTTTAAGGCCTTGTATTAGGACCCCTTATTCGACATGATATGGTGCTATGAAATGTGACTATACAAAGGAATGAAAATGATTTTATTTTTAAGTGTTACTATTTTATGATTTGTTCCACTACCATCAAATATTCCCCACCCAAGATGATATAATAAATTCTGTATCAAAAATATTCTTTGATGTTATTATGTTAATATCATCACCTAAATCTCTCTTCACTTAATCTAAATGGAATGAATTTAATCATTTTTGAGTACGTCTTTACTATTAACTCCACGAACCAATATAATTCATTTTCCATAGCCATATCTCAAGAATGTCCATAATGATGGAATCAATGTGTTTATATGATTTTCAAGAAATATTTACCGTTATAATATAATATTATATCAATTATTTTCATAATTTACATTCATATAAAAAGGACAATTGTGTCCATGGGTACGTGTAAACTATCACCTCTATGAATATATGTGAATTATTTTTATTCACCACATAACTTGTTTGATTTATATAATTATATTTAAATGATTATTATGATATTAATTATATTATTATTTTTTGGAAATATATAATAATAAATACCATATTTCAATAATTACCAATGAAAAATGGTAATGTCACATATTCTTACGTCCAACTAACCATCTCCATTATTATAACGCTGGTATGTTTTCATAACAAAAATTCATATATTGATTTTAAGGAATAATTTATGAATATAAATGATGAAAATTTCATGAATATTATTTTTTAGATGATGTAATTATGACCTCGTTGACTTTTGATATCTTACTAAATTCATTTTCGACTCAAATACCAAATATCGACAACACATTTGACACAAACATAAATCATTATGAAATTGTTGTATCATATTAATGAGTGAAATAAAATAAATAATGAACATGAATAAGATACTCAAGAACGTATTGATTAACCTATGTTTATTATTCTTGAAGATAAACAACATACAAGATGACTTGGACTCTAGTTAATGGACATCGTCTCAATTTCCTCTCATTGATGATTTTTTTATTTAATATAGCACTATATTTTTATATAGAGTACAATAATACCATTTGAGTTTAAAATTTCATTAAAATGTTTTCAAAAGAAATACTTTTATACAATCAATTTTACTAAAAAAACAATATTTTTTTAATTTATTCCGTGAAAATGAGATTTCCATAGTCATGAAAATTATTCTTTATTTTGATTCCTCTACAAGCCATAATTTATTTAAAAGAATTATTAATAAAATTTTCCATTTTCAAGTATTTTGGTTTCGTAAATGGTTTTAATAATAGTTTTATTATATCAATATATTGAAATTATATATTGTGATTGAAGTGTGTAAATGTTATTTACACCTTATGCCTATTTTATGAGTTATGATTGTGTTATGGTTCTTCAGAATTGCTTGTGTATACTATTTCTTCCATCATAAACCAAGGGAGGGTGTGATCTTGATAACTCTCCTATGCATTGTTTAATGAGACATAGTTAAATGATACGGTTAATCCTATGAGGTTTAGAGAATATACATTGTTAGGTGTACCAAACAAAACCATGAAGGTTACTCTCTATGTAGTTGTGAAATCTACAATGCATGTTTGATATGGATACCACAAGGTACCAATATGATTTATGATTTCTTTAAACTTTTTTAGGAATATTTTGATTACAGAATGTATGTTAGGGTAATTATGTTTTGGGGGTGAAATATATGATTTTTTGAAAATGTTTTCATGAGTTTGAATATTCATGGACTAACATTTTCGTTCCTTATTTATATCCCTTAATGAACATTTTGTGATCATCCCAAGTTATTGAAATGTTTTATATTGGGTATAAGGATGTATATGATAATATAATATGTTAGGATGAATGTTCTGATGATTTCTATCATGAAAAACACAAATAATGTTTTAAATAGTTTGATTATTTCCAAGAATGGATAGTGAGTATATGTGTCGAAATTATATTATTAGGGTTGTTATGTAATACTTTTGGACTAATTCTTTAAAACTATAAACGTGATAAGATCCTCAATACGAATTACTGAAATAACTAAATATTATAAAATGTCAATGGTCATGGACTTATATTCTGTATCAAATTATGGTTTAGAGAACATCAAGGGTTTAGATATTTTCAACTAAATATCCATATATGTATTTTAATTTATTAAAAAATTTAAATGATATATAATTTCTTGATTTAATAGTTTTTTAAATATCTGTCTCCTAAAAAATGTTTTATATAGTTAAAAGATGGCATCTATTTTGTAACAACAGTAATAGGAGAACATCTTTACTAATTAGTAACATGAGATGGTCAGAATCGTAATTGAATTTTTTGTATTGATAGTGTAGTTGAATTAGGAAATAAATGGTCGGGGTATCCATCCATGTGATCACACCGATCAACCATAGATATAAATTTTTGTAGTGGATCATTTAATGAGGAAACATCCCCAATCATTATGAGGATTATTTGACCCTATGCTAGTTGAAGGGAGGATTCAATCCCTAGAAAATATTTTTAATGTCATGGGGTGTTCAAAAAATAAAAAGGTTAGAATTTCTATTTATTATTTTTCTATTGATGTTGTTCAATAGTAGTAGATGGTTATGAATGTTATGTATAGTGAGTGGATTCATTATCATGAGTGGGATGAATTCAATGATATCTTTCTTGAAAAATATTTTACTACAGAGGATAGACTTAGGATGGAAACATATGCGTGGAATTTAGGAATGATGAAAATTATGTGGCTGCATGTAAAGAACAATTAACTAGAAATGAATGGTACGCTCAAAATTTCATTCAGGATCAAGATAGTAAAATCAATTGATTTTACATGGGATTAAATATAAATTATCAAAGGGTGTCGTATTATCATGAGTTAAAAACTTATAAAAAATATGTTTAATATGATGGGAAGGAATAATTGAGATTGTTGATGAAAATTTGTTTTGTGAAAACAAACAAAAAAAGTGGTAGAGGTGGCAGGAGAAAGGGAAAAATTCATTAAAAAGTTCTGATGGTATGAAATTTATGTTTAAATTTTGAGAAAATATTATTGTAAAATACAAACTGTGGAATGCATTATTATTTTGGTAAGTTCATATGATGTGCTAAAATGGGACATAAGGCTTGGAAATGCACTGAAAAAAAATCATGTTTGTGTTAAGATAGAAACTAATTTAAATCTATTAAAATGTTTTGCATGTTACAAGATGGGTCATTATGAAAATGTGTTCCCAGTGAAGAATTTGAATGATTATAATCAACTAGAAAATTAGTAAAATAGGGTGGTAAAGTACGTTGCAACTACGTCAGTAGATGTTGGGTCATCATATTATGTTGTATCAGGTACATTGTTTCTTTATTAAGATTACACAAATATGTTTTCAGATTCAGTGTCAAAATATTCATTTATTTTTTAGAATTATTTTGGAAAAATGGATATTCAACATATATAAATGTATCTAGACCTTAAGTTAAAATTATATGGGGTAAATATTGAGGAAAAAAGAAATCTTAAGAATTTTAAAGTCTTTTTATATAGAATTAATTTTCCTAAAAACAATTTTTTTTTACTCTATTAGAGTTTTATTTTATTATAGATATAGAATATATTTCTATTTACCATTCTAAGACTGATTATATATATAATAATGTTTTCTTTCAGAAATACATTCTATTTATGTACATGAATGACCCCTTACCATTGATTACGTATGAGGAAGATGAGAAAATATTAAAATATGGAAAAGATTGTTACCCTTTAAATATTATATATTATAAAGGATCTATTTATATTAATGATGTTCTAGTGGTAAATGAGTGCCTTGATGTTTTTTATGATGCGTTTCTAGGTATTATACCTAATTGGACTGTTTTATTTAATATTGAATTAGTTCTTGATGCTAAACCATTTTCAAAAAACACTTATGTATTGACTCAAATTTAACTTCCGTAGTTGACTATGATATTACATGAGTTATTAGAAAAAGATTGCATTCGACCTAGTACATTCACATGGGGTACTCTTATCTTGTTTGATTAAAAGAAACCTGGTTCAATTAGACTTTTCATTGATTATAGACCCTTGATTAACATCACTGTTAATAATAATTATCTATTTCCCCATTTTTATGATTGATTTGATCAGATCAATGGAGAAAAAAATATTTTTTAATAATGACATGAGGCCAGGGAACAATTTGTTTAATGTAAATAAAGTAGATATTCTAAAGACAATTTTTTATACTAGATATGGCCATTATGAATTGGTAGTTTTTCTATTTGGATTAAATAATGCACCTGTTATATACCTGGATCTTATAAATAGAATATTCCTTAAGTTTGTGAATATGTTTATGGTAGTGTTTAATGATAAACTTTTGTTATATTTTAATGATAAAGAGGAACATTAAATTCATATAAGGGTCATTTTTAAAATCGTAAAAGAAAATATATTATATGGGAAATTTTGAAAGAGTGAAATTTGGTTAAAAAATTTTACTTCCTTAAAAACATTGTTTCTAAATATGGAATAACTATTGATCATACTAAAATGAAAGTAGTTGGTTAATGGAAAATAACCACAAATATAACAACATTATGTTATTTTTTTGGGTTTATAAGACTCTTACTAGAGGTTTTTTTTGAAAATATTCATTGTTGTCTAGCCCACTGACTATGTTAACCTAAAATGGTTTTATGTTTATTTTAAAAACAAATTTTATGATTGTATTGGGGAATTTAAAAAATGATAGATTAATACTCTAGTTTTATACATACATTTTAGAAAATGTTGAATTTTTTATCTAAAGTAATTCTTCATCGAAAGGGTTGGGTTGTGTCCTAGTGCAGAATAGTCAGGTAATTTTTTATTCTACACATCAATTGAGACCTCTATAGTCAAATTACTCCACACATTATTTGGACTTTGTTTTTTTTTTTACATTATAAATCTAGAGGCATCATCTTTATGAAGTAAAATTTGAAATTTATATCGGCCACAAAATTTTTCTATCTATATTATTTTCAAAATAATTCAAAATAAAAAATAGAAAATGCTTGGATGTAATAAAGGATTATGATTACATGATTCATTACTATATTGGAGTATAAAAATAGATGGATGATTATTTTAATAGGAAATATAATCCTATATTAACCATTTTGTGTTAATAATTCAATTTTTTGGTTAATAATTTGATTAAATTTGGCATAGTAGTTGTTAGTATAGAAAATTCATATATTTTATTTTAGATTTTAGATTAAATATCTCTATCAAATAGAATCACAAAATCACATATGGAAGAATTTGAATAGGCAAAAAAGTAATAATTAGTTCAAAAGAGAAAGTTTCCAGAATATAACATTGTTAATGATATTTTTTGTGATTTCATAAGTGATTATGTGTTCCTTGTGATTCATAGTTGAAGAAAGTGTGGTTATGCAAAGCTCATAGTTCTCCATTTTCTGATTATCCTATTAGTAACATGATGTACCAAGTCCATTTGATTATTTATTGGTGGGATGGAAGGAAAAGAGCTATTGTTGATTTTACTGTGAAGTGCATGACTAGTCAGTAAGTTAAAGTGGAGCGGACGTTGCCAAAGGGGATGATTCCATCTTTTTCAGTACCAGAGTAGAAATTTGAAAATATATCTATGTATTTCGTAGTGGTATTACTTGATACATTTCATGGTAATAATAAAATTTGGGTAATAATTGATAGATATAACAAAAAATATCATTTTCTTCATATTCAAGATACTTTATCTCTAGATATGCTTTCTCAATTGTATATTTAAGAGACAATCATGATACATTTATTTATTATCTCAATTATATTTTATAATTATCCAAATTTTAACTCTAACTTTTTAATGGATTTCAGATGTTATTATGTATTGAATTAAATTTCAATATAACTCTTTATCCTCAATCAGATTTGACATTAGAATGAACAAATCAAACCTTAAAGGATATGCTACAAGAATATTAAATAGATTACTAGGGAAGTTAGGATAAACATCTTTATTTATTGAGTTTTCTTTTAATAATTGTTTTATTATAATATTCAAATAGAACCATATGAAGAAATACATGGAAATTTGTGTTGAACTCCCTCTATTTGGGAAGATGAATGGGAAAAGAAGTTGGTAGGATCAAAATTAGTAGAATACATGGAATGAAAATTTAAGTTGATTCAGAAATAAAAGAGGTCATATCAAATCAGTTCGAATCATTATGAGGATAATAGGATGAAATATATTTTGTTTTATGGGGGAGATCATATATTTCTCAATGTTTCTCTATGAAATAGTATGATTTGTTTTTTTATGAATGAGAAGATGATTCTGTAGTTCAATAGTCCCAATGAAATTATATAGAAAGTTGGATTAGTTTCCTACGATGTTACATTACATCCAATTTTATCCCAGCTATAAATTGGTTTCATGTTTTAATGTTAAGAATGTATATGTGTGATCCATCTTGTGTTTTGAGTACAAAAGTAGTTCCTTTTCAAGATAATATTTCTTATAAGGACCAATCTGTCCAAATTCTAAACCACATAGAGCATGTGGTGTAGAAAAAGGAAATTCATAAGGATATGGTTTTTAGGAAATCCCAAAATATTTAAGATTAATAATACGAAAATTAAATTTCTTTGAGGGATAAATACCCCCTTATTTGAAAAGTAAATTAAATTTTAAGGATGGAATTTCCAAAATGGTTGAAGTATGTAACATACTAAGTAATTATAGAATAATTAATTTTCATATATATAAATATTTATGAAATAGAGAAATATATTTCTTTAATAGGGATTCTAGTTTTAATAGAGTACTTAACACGAAATAATGTTTTTTTAATTCTTATATTGGACACAAGACAATTTTATTCCAAAAAATAATATATATAATTAAAAATTTTATTTTATATGGTAGTTATCACCTAAGAATTATATTCTAGGTAACAAATATAAGATGATATATAATTTTTACACATTTCCATTCAATATTTTTTCTTTATTCCAATAAATTTCAGAGGCTTAAAATCAGAATAAATCCAATTTTAATCATAAAATAATTTAATATTATTAAAAAGTAGTTTTACCATCTTTTGATGGTGAACCATTTTTAAATATAGTTTATTTAACATTTTTATTTTATATTTCAAAAAATAAAACATCATATATGGAATAAGGACATAAAAAGTTTCTTTGGTAGAATATTTTTAATTTTTCTAAAAAAATCATTTTTTATTAAATTGTGACAAATACTGCATTTTAACTCAAAATCCCTTTTCATCCAATTTATGTATTTTTATATATTATATTATTGATTGGTTTTAAATTATTAATAGATTATTTTTTATCATTTAATATAATTTTATTCATTGGATGTAATTTCACATATAAATCAAATATAAATGGATGGAAATCGTTTGATTGTTTTTTCTTTAAAAAAACAAATTTTCTCATTTTGAAGTGGAAAAATTCTAAATTAATTAAAAAAACTTGTGTGTTCTTATTTTGGAATAATTAATTCCATATTTGGATTAATATGTCCTAAATTATGTATATAGGTACCTTTTTTAGATAATGTGAATAGTAATTGTAGTAATTATTTTTATTCTCATGGTTGAATGTAAATTAGGTAATTGAAGGAAAATATAATAATATAATAAAATAAAACTACCCTAACAGTAGTCATAATTTACAAGGATGATTTCATTTCTACCATGATCATCTTTAGGTCTATTTTAGGTCCATTTGGATCCACTTGGAATAATTTAATTCATTTATAACATTAAATTAAATGAATAGACTATTTTGGTACTCTTTGGGTTTTAAAAAGTATAGAATATTTATATCGAGTCATGCATGGGATGTATTAATCTATAAATAGACATTAAAAAAATATTACCTAAATCTTGTTAATTTATTTATAATTTTTATAAATTAAATAATTATTTTTAATTATGACACAAAGATGATGTAGTAGTTTTGAAATTAAATAAAGAATAAAATGAATGAGATTATAAATATTAAAATAAATATTCATTTTACATTATATATTCCATCCACAAAATTTATTGAAATATTTGTAAATTTTATTACGATTTATATGATTTGGTTAAATCTTATATTTCTATTAGGATATTTTTTTAAGTCAAATATTGAAAAGATTCAGAATTGACACTACTAGAATATTAAAATATAAAATAGATCATTAAATGTTATAAAATTACATAAAGTGAATGATTTTTCCAAATGGTTATGATATGTTCTAATATAACATAAATAACACATTTTATTGATATTTTGTCAATTCATGGTTATTACATTCCTGTGTAATGTTTATATAACATGTTATCACTGTAAAATTTAAAAAGATTAAAATATGCCTTGAAAAAAATATAAGGATGAAAATTATTAAAAACCTGAGTACATTAAATTTCATGATGGTGAGTAGACTCAAAACCATCTTATATTCAAAATATGTTAATTTGAGACCATTTGGAATTGAAATGGAATTTATATTAATTTATGAGTTTTTATTATCCCAGGCTCAGCCTCCCCTATTCTTTAAAAAGACACCAATTCCTCTCTATTACTCACACATCCAAACCCATTTTATTCTTCCTAGATAAAACATAAACCATTCCTAGAATCTCTCACCACATTATTTAGTCTTTCTATTAGTAAAAAAACCATTCATAGATGTATTGGGGTGTTAAAAAATATAATCGTCAAAGGGAAAGGTAATGTTTTTTATGTGTTTATATTTTGTTTATTCTTCCAATACCTTCAAATATTTTTAATCCAGGATGAAACACATAACTCGAGTATCATAAATATAATTATATTTTATTATGTTAATATCATCACATAAATCCATCTCCACTACAATTAATTGTTATAGGAATTAACCATTCCTATATGCGTGTCAACTATCACCTCCACGAACCGATATATTTCATTTTCAAAAATTGTCTTTAAAGACTAGTCGTAATGATGGAATTAATTATTTCTAGTAACATCATGAAATTTTTATATTTATATGTTAATAATATATCATTTATTTTCTTACATTCCATGCACATAAAAATGATAACATTGTTCATGCGTGCGTGTGAACTATCAACTCTATGTGGCGATTTGAATCTTTTTTATTGAACACATCACATGTATTATATATATATATGTATATTTAAAAAATTATAATGTACTAATTTATATTATTATATTTCCAAAAACATAAAATAATAATTACCTTTTTTCCATAATGATCAATGAAAAATAGAAATGTTACTCATATGTACATATGACTTACCATCTGCATGATTATAACATTGTCTATTTTCTATAACCACACATCTTGGTATTATTTAAATGTAAAATTTATTTATAAATTATTTAATAATTTCATTAATATAATTTTTGAGATAATTTAATTTTCCCCACATAGACTATTGACATCGTATGAAGTTTATTTTCAACTCAAAAAGTGAATAACGACAAAATATCTGATGTGAACATAAATCACTATATATTTATCATAATATGCTAATAATTAATATAAAAGGAATAATTAAAATGATAAATGTTCTAAAGCATGTAATAATTAACCTATGTTAATTATTTTGAAGATAATGAATGTATGATATATTTTGGACTCAAGGTAAGGGACTTTGTCTCAATTTCCTTTCATTGAGTCATGTTTTTATATTATGCACCTCTTTCATTTTATATGATATATAATCAACCCATTTAAACATTATGATAATAAAATGGTTTTTAAATTTAATCTATTTATATTAAGTTTTTTATTAAATGTCTAATTGAATTTTTTTAAATCCATACGATGACAACAACATTTCCACCGCCATCACCATTATATGGTATTTGGTTTCCTCAACAAGACATATTGTTTTTAAAAAGAAAATAGATATCATTTTTACTTTTCAGGAATTTTTTTATTTAAATTTTTTTACTAATAGTTCATTTATTTCAATTTCATTAAATGATATCTTTTGATTATCATGTGGAAATGTTATTTTTTCATTATGCATGTTTTTTTGATATGATTATTTTATGGTTCATGGACATTAATTATGTATACAGGTTAATCCATAGTAAACTAAGGATCGGTGAACTTGTGATATCTCTCCAATGCATTGGGTAATTGGACAAAGTTAAATGACATGGTTCTCCAAATAGATTTTGCGAATATACTAGGATGGGTTTTCCAAACATGACCATGACGGTTACTCCCCCTATAGCTGTGAAAGATACAATGTATGAATGATATGAATACTAGAAGTTAGAATTATCATTTATGATTTCTAAGATTTTTTTTAGGAATATTATGATTTACTGATTTATGTTAATGAACATATATTTATGGGTGGAAAATATTATTTTTGGAGGATTTTTTCACGAGTTTTAATATTCATGGAGTAGTGGTTTCATTCTTAATTTTTTTCATTATTAATCTTTTTGTTCGTATATCCTATTTTTGAAATTTTTTCTAATGGTTATAAGGATCAGTAAGAGAAATTAATTTGTCAAGATAAATTTTTGGGAGATTTCTATCCCAAAAAAATGTAATCATGTTGTAAATTGTTTCATCTTGTGAAAAAAATGATTGTGATTATAAGTGTATACATTATAATATTTGAGTTATTATGTAGTATTTATTCATTATTTAGTTGTAACTTTATCTAGATAATATCTTCATTGTGAATTATTTACTTACCTTAAGATTATGTAATTCTTATGGTTAGGGCCTAAAACTTTGAATGTTATTATGAGAATATCCTTGGCTAGAGTGAATATTTTATAGGAACATGAGGGTCCTTGACTATATTCCATGGTTTGGGAAATCATGTAAATTATCTGATTCCATATATAGGGACATATAATTATTCTATCATTGATTGAATATAGATCTCCAATAAATGTCAAAAGCCGATATGATGTTTTAGTATCTCAGGATTGGTGATTTATTTTGTTTTTTTATAATTAAAACATGAATGATTATTTTTTTAATAATTTAGTTTGTTTTTACAAATATTTTTTCGGTGTTTTGGTATTTTTAGTGTTTTATTGGTATGATATTTTAAAATATTTCTTAAAAATATTATTTTGAAATATGTCATGGTATCTCAAATTGTGTGTGTGTTTACAAAATAATTTTGTTTAAATTTTTAAAATAAAAATCAATTTAAAATAAAAAATGTATTTTTTTACATGGGTGATGATGATTTGTATTGGAACAATTATATTTAATAATTTTTAGACATGATATTATTTTGTTAAAAAATATTATTTAATATGGGTAATTGATAATAATTCAGAATTTTGAATTTTTTATTATAAATGTTGATGAGATTCTCAATTGTAAACTTAATTTATATTTGTTCCTAATGTTATAATATTTTCAATATAAGTAATGTCTTATTATAGTTTGAGATGGACATATAGTATTAAAATTGTGACTGATAGATTTTATATTTTTGTAAATTTTAATTATTTTTTCATTTTTCCAGATGTTATCTATTCCCCCACTACGACATATGGAATATTGCCTTGGATATATTGGTTTTTACCAAAATGTGTTCTATTTTTGTTGACCAGGTAATATATTAGACATTCAATTCACTAAAACAAAAAATGGATCTATATCAAACTCATCTAATGTATCTGTATCTAAAATTCTTCTAGTTGAATGAAGAGATAATTTATCATCATTTCATTATATATCAATGGTATTGAATGTTATATGAATGGTTGTGATTTATTGAAGATACATTCATTAATATTGTGATTTCCTAATCACATTAGAGTCATGTCCTCCAATAATAAGTTAATATTATTGTGTTTAATGTGTTGAAAATCTATAATCAATAGAAAATCAAAATAGAACACCTGTCGGAAGTCATAAAATCCTCATTTATGAAAATATATTTAAAAGAAGTTGAGTGCATGCCAATGGATTTGTAAGTGAACCATCCCCAACATGGTGATTCAATATGATTTGAATACCCCTAGATATTTGTTAAATTGTTTATGTACCAAATAGACTTAGATGATGCTAAATATATAATATAATTATAATTTTTAATATATCGTCAACCATAACTAATTTTGGTAGCTCTATAAAACCGAAGCAACATATATGGATATGTTTAGAGGAATCCTATTTGTGGTGTAGCTGACTAAGATGGGGAGCTAAAAGGGATAGTTGTCTAACCTATCGTTGGAATCTGTGGTGTAATTTCCATTAATGGGAATGGGTAAAAAGATATGTTTTGACCATTGGGATCTGGTATTATTATTATTTTATTTTGTCTCTTGAGATTCACCAGGTTGTACATTCAAAATGGTACATTATTATGAAAAATAGTGCATTATAAATATTATTCTTAAGAATAACTAGTGAACGTTCATACCTAAAATCATTTAGGAAACTTGAATATATTCTTCTAGGGTGTCACAATATATCTATGAAAATTAATATTCACTCCCTAAATGTATTATTTATTTCAATTTTATGGTAATTTAATGAGTTCTTTTTCTATTTAATAATTTCATTATTGTGAAATTTTCATATTCTGGTTTACATTATTTTTGACATTGTCCTTTTTTTGTTTTCAGGTATATTAATATAGAAAATGTTTTATTCTATATTCCATATTGGTGTTATTGATATTCAATTTGTTGGAATCATTTTGTTTAATCTCATTTTTATTTTTACATTTGAGTGAGACCTAGAAATACATTTCATTGTGATTTAAATTATAAGAGCTATTTTAACATTGCTTGGAGAAAAATTTCTGATACCACATTTTGTTGAAAAATTATTATTTTTCGAGTTTCATTTATATTTAGATTTAAATTTTTTAGAATATCAATA
Organism: Viscum album; assembly: GCA_963277665.1. Taxonomy (NCBI): domain Eukaryota; kingdom Viridiplantae; phylum Streptophyta; class Magnoliopsida; order Santalales; family Viscaceae; genus Viscum; species Viscum album. Next base: position 958,893,612 of record OY728145.1, read on the forward strand.
TTTATTGAAATATAAATTATTGGAAGACACCTAACCTAGCCACACCTATGAGATGTATTATGATCCTCTCGTTCAGATGTGCTTCTAGAGTAGGATCATTGGGTCGGGGTGATCGCTAGTTTTTGGGTCATGTTCATAGATTATATATATTTTATATTATTTACTAAATTTTATTTTTTGTTATTATTGTATTATTATTACATAGTTTTATTATATAATGTTTCAATTAAAATTATAATTTATAATTTTGTTTTGTTAAGCCTATTAGTAAACCGAAACCATAGAAATTTCCCGCAAAAGAATGTATCATTATTGGAATAATTTCCATAATCTGACAATATAATACCATATAAATATAGTTATTTGATTACCCATATTATTTATATTTCAATAAAATTTTATTTTATAAGAATCAAATGCAATTTGTGCATGTAGTTCATGTTTCATTGTTAATGAAAAATGTTAAATAATCAACACAAAAATATAGAATGGAATCTTTAATTTTATTGATATAAATAATTTTGATGGATCATGTTCTAAAAAACTATTTTGAAGAACCATGAATTTTTCAAAAAAATCTCTATAGACGGGAATATAGTTAGCTTATTATTTGGATAATAATGTGTCTAAACCATGTGTAGGTCATAAAATTCATTAAAATAGAATATAATCATTCTCTCTCATCTATTTTAACTACAAAATCACTCCATTCCCATATAATGTACATATTGAGACCCCTATAAAACTCTTCGCAGATTATTTTTCATCCCAATTATGAATTTATGGGGTTTTTAATGTTTGAATTATATTATTAATTGTAACCATCCTAAATCCATTCCGCTATCTCCATTCTGCTATCTCCATTCCCCCTTTCTTCATTATTTCTCATATATAGTCAGGTATGGTTGATCTATGGTTATATTTTAATAAATTTTTTTAGGGGGAATCAACATTTTTTAGTATTCAATTGTTCAATTATGGATTTTAATGTTTCAATATAATGTATCCAAGTCACCATTGTAGAAGGAGACTAGTTTTATGGGATTTTACACTATGTGTGTGAATTTAATTTCAAATAAATTAATTTTTGGTTTTTTATTGGTTTTTTTGAAAATATTTTTATGTACATATATAATATAAAATTATTTAAATAATTGGAATTTTATTCTTTCAATATTAACATTTTTTCTTACGTTTTAAACCAGGATTTCCTTAAATAAATTCTGTTTTTCAGACTTGTTTATAAAAATGGAACCAATGATCATAATTAATCATTTTAATGGTTTTTAATATTGGTATTTGGAATACTTGTGGTTTTTTATTTTATCTCTACTAGTTATCAAAAAATTAATATGGAAATTTCGGTTTTCTAAATATATCATGTGGTTTACAATTTTCATTCAATAATAGAAATTACCTATACACATATAAATGTTTTTATATATATGGTTGAGTTCATATTTACAAATAGTTTTTTAAATATTAATATTGGAATAATGAGGAAATATTGACATATTAGGTTGTACATTATTCCATGTGGAAGGGGTGGGTTTTCATCCAAAAAGAATTACTGGAATACAATTTTCAAATAATCGCTAAATATTTTCATGTATTAAGACTTGTTAGGATATTGGTAAAATTTATTCTAAAAATTAAAATCCATCTTAATTAGTTTACGTTAAATTATTTAGTCTTTTATTATAAAAATTTACATAAGGTACATTCTTATATATGTATTATGCATTGTTTACATGTTGTGGAATAAGAAAAGTGGTTGTGCATAGAAAGGGAGATTAGCGATCAGAGAAGATAACTTTTTTCCTTCACTATGAAACACATGATATGTATATTTATATAGTAGTTTGATAAAATAATCTCCATTTATGTGTATTAGGATGCGTTGTTTAGATAAATTTATTCTTTACATAAACATACTACAATATTTTAATATTAGACTCTATGTATGGGAGATAAGATTTTTTTGTATTATTGTGGGATATTCTCTATTGTGAGACCACTTAGAATAATAAATAAAAGTCTCTAGAATTAAAATTGTTTTTAGGTTGTTCTATTAAATTATTATTTTGGTATTTATAGATTTATTTAATAGCATATTTACTTTTCCTCTGGGTTCCAATCATTACCATTTTTTTGTGTGATTTATATTCCCAAATAATTATGGTTATATTTTGAAATTGTTTCCAATAGTATAGTCTACCAATAATGAATTTATTATTATATCATGACCGTCATTGAAAATGGTTCAATGGAAAAAAATTGAATCATTAAAATAAAAATTCCATTATGAAATAGTTTTTGGAACTACTATCATCATACTAATATTATAAATGAATGATAATTTTTTTCCTTGTATTAATATTTTCAATCATTCATGAAATTATTTCCACATCAAAAATAAAACATAGGTCATGGATTATTTTTTTATACCTAATTAGAATCTTGGTTCAAATTTCTACATTATCATATCAATTTCATGTAGATTTGGGTCACTTATTGAGTGACTATGATTCGATGGATGGTTTTTGTGTTTGAGGTTGAGCATAGGTACAATTAGTCATATTTTCAAATCTTCTATTATTTATTTATTTTCATTCTCATTTTTTATAGGATATATTTTTTCAAATTGAGTTATTGTTGATGAAAAAAATATTGTTTATTGGACTGTGTTATCAGGAACGCCCCTCAAAAAATTTAACATGCAGATTTGGGTTTGTAGTTCGGGGTTGACCTAGATCATTCCATGAAATGTATGATATGATTTAAAATCCCATATCAATTCATTTATTTTTAATTGTCCTCAAAAAATCAAAATATATAAGATTTTTAAATTCATTGGATTCTCTGGGAAATGTAGACATCAAAACACTCAAATTCATGTGTGTGTGTTTGTGTTCAAATAAAGAAATTCCATTTTGACTAAAACACAATGAATTTTCTTCTCAACATTATTATAATAGATGCAACTTCATATTAATAATATAATGATACTAAAAATCATGAGGTGAATTTACATAGGAAAATGTACTATTTTCCCATTTAAATTAAGTCAATGAACTTCTTTTTAATGTACATTAGGTTATTATACATTAGGAAAACATATTATAGGTGAATGTACATTAGAGAATGTATATAATGTTAATGTACTTATATGAAATTTACTTTTGATATATACAGATTAGAATAATTTATATATGGTAAACATATATTAGAAGAATGTACTATAGGATAATGTAAATTAAGTGAATGAACATTAGGTGAATGTACTTCTTGTGAACCAATAACACCATCTCCAATAATCCTCCACCATACCTCAACACTATGAGTAGAATGAATATATTCTTGTCTTACAATAATGATAGGTACATTAATTGATAAATTATTAAAACATCATCTAAATTATTTACTTAGATCACCCTTACGTATATGTATGACTCTTTATACATTCCTGATCTTAAGATGAAATAATATGAAACAATATAATAAAATTTTTTAATCTTCAGAAATTACATCAGAAATCAAAAAAAAATCTCTCAAATGGTTTTGAAATCAAAAGAAATATTATTTAATAATAAGGGTATTATAAATTTAACATTATGTTTTTATTGGAAACACAACTCTTTTTACTAATATCGTTAACTTTTTTTAATCTGTTCAATTTCCCTTTGTTGAGAAATAACTCATGACACAACAATTGTAATGAATTAGAATTTCCATGTAATTTTATTTTAATTAAATGTGAATTTTACAAGTCTTTGAAAATTGAGGGCGCGTGATTCCGAGGCTCGGTGTACCTGAAATGAATTTCTGAACTTTTTCGCGTACGTTAAGTAAACGTGCGAGATGGATTTTGTAGGTTTTGAATTGGTGTTCAGAAATGTTATATGAGGGCACTGTTGAACTCACAACGCCAGTTTTTTCTTAAGAAGAATTTCACCTCGACGACATTTTTGGTCGAGGGTGAAAGTTAATTTTATGGGGTTTTCATGAAAAAACTAAAATAATATAATATTGAGTGACATTTTATTTTTATTTTATTTTTAAACTCCCATATAGATGTTTTACCAGTGGGGACCACCAGAACTAAACCTCCCTTGAGTGGTTATGGTGGTGGGGACCAGATGAGTATAAACCCCCATGAACTCGCATTTAATGGGAGAAACCCTCAAACTTCCTACTAAATGTGGGGGAGCCTCGTCAACTCCTCCAACGTTTATTATGCCAAATCAGTAAATTAATTATGCTTTTTTTAATTTATTCCAATGAACCAAATAGATAACATAATCTATTATGTTGGGTACTTGGTATTTTTGGTGGAATTTTGATGAAGGAGCCTTGGGAGAATGCTCTCCAATAAAGAATGCCAACGAAGAACGCTAACCTCGAAACCGACTTCTTCCACAGGACATTCGTGGATGAGGAATGTCTTCAACCTCAACGAATCTACAACTGCAGAAACGCCGACATCAGCAACGTTTGTCTATTTCTAATGACATCATCTCCTTCCCCACATGCAATCTTCAATGAATCAAATGAATGAGGTTGGGGTTTACTTCTATATGATTATCACTTACCCTGTTCTCCCCTTCTAATTTTTTTTCGGGATTGGGAATAGTGATGGATGAGGTTTGTAGAGAGGTTGTTTGAATTATTTTCTTTGCCCGTTCTTGATATTCTTGTTCTTGTTGATCCGCTTGCTACCACTCTAATTCGGGCGGGTGCATTCCAATCATACATATCCCAACCCTGCTACCGTTATTCTTGAATGGTGTATCCTCACGATGAAAGAAGGTGGCTTTGGTGATGGTGACTGGTGCCAGCGGTTGGCACTAGTGGAACTCGGGAACCACAGATGAAGGCATGACGCCCCACTACCCTGTAGCCTCCACACCCAGCGGAGCTTCGCCGACAGTGGTCTTCACCGCCCTGTGGCCTTGCGATGCCGCACTGTGTCATCTGAGGCCTCCACCCTTCCGGTCGGGCCACCCCAGACGAGCCGCCCCATGGCCTAAACCCTGCCAACCATGCTGCTCCGATCAAGCCACCCCACACCCTCACGACACCCCCACAACTGAGCCACCATGCACCCTCACTACAAACCCGTGGCTGATCCACTACACGGCCTCACGTCACCCCCGTAGCTGAGTCGCTCCACGCCCTTGCGGCACCCCCATGACCGACCCGACCCGCGCCCTCCTGGAACCCAGTTGTGCAGCTGCCCCTTGCCCAGCCCCAACCCCCCCACCCCCCTCCAAGCCACCCACGCCCTCGTGACACTGCCATGTCCTGCAGGCCTCTGTGGATTTCCGAGACAAACCCAGAAGGCTGGGCCGGACCTAGAGGGTATGGTCAGGTTGGTCCGACTTAGTCAGATTGGTCTCAAACCAGAAACGACCCTATACATTAACTGGGCCAACACATTGGCACTGGATGTCCATTTGATGAACTATCAATGGATCCCAAAACCATGGAGTGAGATGGTCCCTTTGATGTGCCCCACTGGATTTTTGGATAAATTTTGGAAATGGTCGGGTTGGAGCGATCATGAATCAAACCAAGCAATGGGGACAAAAAGTCTAATAAGTCACAGAATGGGTGTCTGAATAACATGTCATCTTTTTCATTGATACCCCTATCACATGGTAGTCTTTGGGTTTCTTCCTCATGGGACTTCATTGAAGTTGGATTATCGACCAGTGACATGTTGAGCGGATCCTCTTGAGACGTGCATGCTTAGTGCATGAACCCAGTAGCTCACTGTGACGTGAATAATGTAGAGAGATCCTGTGTGGGTCAGCATGTAGAGAGATCATTTGTGGGTCAGCTCCTAGAATGATCATGTGTGGGTCAGCACCTTGAGAGATCATGTGTGGGTCAACACATAGAGTGATCCTTTGTGGGTCAACACCTAGAGTGATCCTATGTGGGTCATCACATAGAGTGATCCAGTTTGGGTCTGCACATAGATTGATCTTCTATGGGTTAGCCATTAGAGCGATCTTGTGTGAGTCAGCACCATTCAATCCTGTATGGGTCAGAACCTAGAGTGATCTGTGTGGGTCATCACATAGAGGGATCCTGTGTGGGTCAGCACCGAGAAATCTTGTGTGGGTAAAAACCTAGATCGATCCTGTGTGGGTCAGCACTGAGCAATCATGTGTGCTTTAGCAGCAGAGCCGCTTAACAAAGTAAATTATTTAGCAGTTACATACAATTATCTCTAATACTATATTGAAGATATACCTGGTGTGAGCTGATTCTGTACCTATGTGGTAATTTCATTCCTGGTAATACCTTGGAGGTATTATTCATTGGGGCATACCTGTGTGTTACTTACCATTGTGGTTTTCCATCCTTTGTGGAATAGTTGATCTTTGTGATTTTGGGTTTGGCCCAGTGTTTCCCCATGAATAGGATGGGTATACTTGGTAACTAAGGTATATGTTTGGGTATATACCTATATAGGGTTGACAATAGACTTTATTGATTTCTGGTTATACTTTGGGGATTTTTTGAGAACTTCAAGGTCTTGGGGTCCCTAATGAGTATCGTTATACTCACCCCTGTATGAGCTATACCCGCACGTTGTTTTTTGGTGAAAATGATGGACAACACTGACAGAAGACGAGAGTACCGGGACTAGACGGTGCAATGAGTTAGACCATAGGGCGTGTTGTAATGTAGAGGGGACATATGGACATGGAGTTTTGATGAGGTGATCAGTACCTACTATTCATGTAGGAACCCCAGAGGACAACCCAATTTATGCTTTTTCACATTCTTCAGTCGTATTCTATTTCAGTTGTCCTTTTATCTTTACTGTTGGGATTGTATTCCATTCCCTTTTACTTTTCGACACACCTTTTGTTATACAGTTTACTTGTGTTCATATCTTGCTATGTGCTTGGTTGAGTGTGTTTATGGGATATATAGGAAATGCCATCCCAGTTAGAGGGAATATGAATTTCGGTTCTAGTCGATAGCCCTCTGGCCTGTGGAAGGCGGGCGTGGGGTAGTCAAGATACAGGGCCTTCGGGACGGGTCATGACAAATTGGTATTAAAGGAGTAAGTTATACCATATAACATAGGAATAAGATATTTTTAATGGAAATATATTTGATTTTAATGAGTATGGATATCAGTTTAGGGAATCCAGTGTTGGTGTGGTGGTTGATGTATCCATACACAAGGAACCTGACTTCTGATTTCTGACATAGTGCACGAAAACACCAATTTTCTGTGTGTGTTTTGAAGAGTTTTCTTTTCGATATCTTTGATTCATCTCACCATGTATAACTTTTTGATTGTGGAGCACCTATTTATTTTCCAGATTCTTCCACAAAGACAGACAGTTGGGGTTCTGAGAGTTGTATACACTGGTAACCCACCGAGCGATGAGGCCTCGGTGCAGGGCCATCTTCCCATAAAGGCACCAAAGGTAATATTGCTCATTGGGCCACCGATGCAACCAACCCCAACAGCATAGGGTGCATGCCTCTTAAGGGAGTTTCACGAGTTACAGTGCTAGAGGCTACCCAGGTTTAGTGTAACACCCCATGCTTCTACGGTACGCTTTCTTTGAATAATGTGATAGCGTGTGTTGTACCCAATATAGAGTTCTTACACACCACAACCAATCAAACTTCCCATTATGAATAGTAATAACTAATTTGTGAAATTTTATAAATTTTATCTATCAAAATGGACTTCATTTTTAGATTCAGAAGATTGAATGTAGCCTAGGGTGAAATTTTGGAACTTTTCTGATAAAATTTATATTTTGACGAATAGTGAAAATTACTAAATTTTAATTAAAATCAACTTTTTAAATTGAAATAATTTATATTGATAAATTATGAATTTGAGTGGTTTTAAATTATATTTAGAATATATTTTTACCATTTAATACAATTTTGGTCATTGTACATAATTTTACAATTTAGCCAGACATAAACTAGTGTCAATCTTTTGATAGTTATTACCTCTTAAAAACACGATTTTTGTTTTAACAACGGGAATTAATTATAAATTAATTTCTGCCACTTATGCGTTTTGAATTTGAAAAAATGGATTCCATTTTTGGAATCAGGTTGTCCAAATTTTGTAAATAGGTAACTTTTATTTTTAGACATTTTGAATTATTATTTAGGTAAATATTTTATTTACCATGGTTAAAGGGTAAATTCGGTAAATAAGGGTTAACAATATAATATTATAGTAATAATAATTTACCCTAAAACGTGTCCTAACCTTATTTCTGGATACATGTCCAACCATGGGAATCTTTGGGTCGATATTGGGACCCCATGGAGCCACTTGTAAGTGATAATGACACTTTATATTAATTATGTTAAAATAAATACAAAAATGACATAGGCATATATCTTTGAGAACAATTTTCACATAGGGTTATATATGTTGGATTTTAGACTATATATATTTATTAGAAAGATAAAAGAATTTCCTACATAATGATATTTTATTTATAATTTTTAGACATTAAATAATTTAATTTATTTATGACATAATGATAATGCAGTAATTACCATAATAGTGAAAAATTAAAATAATTGATATTATAAATACCCAAATAAATATAATTTGAGACTTTTTATGAATTAAACTAATTTTATAGGATAATATGACATGTTATAATTGATATAAATAACTTTTTTTGAAGAAATCATTCTGTTATGATTTTTCACAAAAATCAATTTTCCAAATAGTGTCAAAATTCATATAAAAGAGTTTTTAAAACAAATATTATATTATTAATTGATATTCAATTCCTAAAAATCTAATGATCGGCCAAGAGACATATATCATGATAGGTGTATAATTAATAGACCAATTGGGGGTATCTTGGAGGTATATTGTTTGTTTATTAACTATATAATATAAAAATACAAAGTGACATGGTAAGTGTAAAACTAATTAACTAAGAGTTAAAACTAAAATATAAGGTTAATATAATAACCCAAACCTATATAAATTCTATTGGTTGAGTGGTTTTAGACCCATACCCACCTTAAAAATAAAATAATCCACTTTGGATCCATTAGAAACCGAATATGAATTTATTATAAAATAATATTTCTTGCTTTTCCAAAGGTTCCCCACACCCCTCTTATAAAAGGGCACTCCCCCTTCTCATTAATTCACACCTTCAAAGCCTTGTGGTTCATCCATACTCTACCCAAATACTCTCTCAACTTCCCTCACTATATCCTAGAGGCCTTATTTTGATCAATAAGCCAATATAAGGATCCCTTTTGATCAAATCAAAAGGAAGAACCTGAAGAATAGGTAATGTTTTCACCACCCTTTTTCAAATTCATTTCTTCTTCATATTATTCTTTCTTTGTTTTCCCATTCTAAAATAATTACTCCAGTATCTTATATATATTGTGATATTATTATAAATATGGTACAACCATATTCAGTATTCTATCCATCCTTTGAATAACATGTCACCATACGTGCGTACGTACGGCTTACCGTCTCCATGTTGTGGTGTAATTGTTATTCAATAAATTATTGTTAGGATGGGTATAATAATGATATGGAATTCATGTAAATAATAAATATAACATGATAATGATTCTTTATATATGATATAACATCAAAATATATATTATTTTAATATCTAAAAATGATATTTTCGCTCTTGCGTACGTACAGACTACCGTCTCCACGAACGCGATGAGATTTATTCTCCATCGTATCCATTCAAGTCTAATTCTCATTTGATTATTAATAATAGTATATAAGGACTTGATATCATTCTGGATATGATTATGATACAACCTATCCATGAAAAACATGACTTACGTAACAACACATATAAAAGAAAACGAGTAAGTTAACACCTGAAAAAACGATAATACTAAGATATTATTAACAAATCAATGTTAAGAGATCATATATGTTATCATAATAATTTATATGATTCTTTTATAATTTAATAACAATTATTTCACCATTATACATGATGTTAACCTACCCCAAACAAGAAAAATTACATGGTAAGGGTTTATTTTACAATATCTTCATTATCCGAGGTTGTTTATACGTAATAATCTACTGGGATTTCTTTATCATCCACATCCATGTTTCGTAAAAATGTATTTCCAAAACATTGTATTACAATTTAATAGAATACAGGTTAAAGTCATGTAAACCATTGTTGACTTTTATATGTGGTTTATAAAGGAATCTTTCAATTTTTTTCCAAACAAGGTCCTTTTAACCTTTTTGACAGAATTAAGGTAAGAATGTTTTTTTAACTTATACGGAAGGTGCTGCTATTTTCTGTAGTTATAAAATCGTTGAAGTTTCCCTTATAGGCTTATATGAACATTTTCAAAGAAAATGTTTTATTTTATAAATATATGACTCTTAAATGATTTCAAAATAGCATGAGGTATTTCTCTAAAAAGAGTTTTGATTTCATCTATGTCAACATCCTCAGATGGATTTTAAGTTTATTTGTAGTTGATTGATTATGATACAAAACTTCCATATTGTATTGATGGTTTTGTGATATTTTTGACTGTGGATGTGTTATTTTTATACTATTCATGGTTTATGGTGAAAGTATTGACATTTCAAATGCTAGTTTTAATACGAATGATTATGTTATGTTTAAACCTGTCCATATGAAGAATGAATTGGGCTTAATAAGTGACGGGTGCAGCCCGCTATAGCTCCTCGATGCATCGGTAGGTTTCATGAGACAATCTAGTGTCTTGGAACAAGGCCTTGGCAAAATCATATTTGTAGTCTCAGCATGAGGGCTTGGCTATGTGGTTACGATAGTCTGGCATTATTCATTCCATCATTATGAAAGTGGTTATTGATATTTCATGTGATTATTCGACTAGTAGAATATCCATGTGAATAAGTAAATGGAATTATTTCATTTTATATTTTCCATATTATTCTGAAGTTAATGTTTAAAAGGTTTTCGTTTTAGTTATAAATTGCCTTAAATGTTTATGTTTATTTATGAATGTTTCTGCTATATTGTTATCCTTACTGGGCATTTGAGCTCACCCCATTTCAATGTTTTATTTTTCCCTGGATGTGAAGAAGTAAATTATGAATTACCTTCAGGGATAGTATGAGGGGATAAGAGTATTGAATATGGAGACTATGTTGTTGTACTTTTCATTTTTATGATGTAATGTAAAACTTTATGAATATATCTAGTTTTTCTAAGGCTACTAAACTAATCGGTCTTTTGAGATTTGATCTTTCTTGTGATCATGCCAATGTTATATATTAATGCACAGACTCTTGGTAACTGGGGTCGGGTCGTTACAGTTGGTATCTGAGGAAGTTTAGTACAAACCTTGGAAGTTAGATTTAGATAAACTTTGATTAGAGCACATAGATTTAAGATTGACTTTGAGGATTATTATAGAAGAACTTCCTAGAATTTTGGTATTGTATAGATTTTGTTGGTTTTTACGAGCAAAAAATCCTTGTTTGGATACGAGCAGGTAGAGGCGGCTCTGGCACAGATGTACCTAGGAATAAAACCAGAAAATACCGCTTTGAGCTAGACTCGAACGGGAACTGGTGCACGACAACGGGCCTTGCTGTACTCTTGGTTACGAAACTCTCGAGGGATATGCTTAGGATAACTCTCATTTTCATTACAAATCATTATGAATGGTTTATGAGTATATACTTCGTTAAAGAACACATTTTTATTATTATGGATTATATCCATAAATTGTTCAATTTATGTTATGTGTTTTATATGTATGGAATTATGTATTTTGATTCATAAACTGATCTAGTTTATTCCATTGTTTAGAAATGGTGCCTAGTGGTAGAAATGGAAACAGTATCAATGCACACACTCCATGTAGGGATTTCCCTCCTGCTCAAGATAATTATAGTGGAGCTGGTGATACAACTAGTGTCGATCAGCTAATCACCATACTGGGACAACTCACTCAGGTTATTTATAAAAACCTTACCTGTATGGAGGACCCTGATCCACAGCGTGGAGGATCAATGTTAGATTACTTTATGAGGCAATAACCACCAATGATTAATGGGAGTACCAATCCCTTAGTAGCTGAGCAAATGGATAAATTCCCTAGTGAAAATATTTCAGGCTTTGGGAAGTAGTGAAAGGGAAAAAGTTATCATGGCAGTTTACCGCCTCACTGGAGATGTTGATCAATGGTGGTCATTGATTCAAAACACGAAGGAATATGATGAAGTATCAAATATGGAATGGATGGAGTTCAAAGATCTGTTTTTAGAAAAATACTTTCCTGGTGACCATCGAGCAGATATGGAAAGGAAATTTCTGATTCTAAGACAAAATGAGGATGAGAATGTCGCAACGTATGAGGCTAACAGTACAAGGCTAAGAAGATATGTTTGAGATTATATATGTAACCCAAGAATTAAATTTGATCGTGTCTTTGATGGGTTAAAACAAGTTCTCCATCGAGCATTAGTCTCACAATCCGTCTCGTCGTATGAAGACATTGTCTCATGTGCTATCAAGACAGAGAATGAATTATCTAAGTCATATGAATTTAAAGCAAAGAAAGAGAAGAAGAGAACTACTGATCGATCTGGGAATGGAAATAAAGGGAAGATGGGAATAGTTGAATATCCATCCTACAATAAATGTGGGAAGAAACACCCTGGTACTTGCTTAAATGGAACTGGAGTTTGTTACAAGTGAGGTGAAAATGACCACCAAGATCGTGATTGAAAAGGGAAGAAGGAAGCTATCGATGTTCAGTGCTACAATAGTAGGGAGACGGGACATTATGAAAATTAATTTCCTAAGCGTCAGGGGAACATACCTCAAAAAGGCCAAGGGATAAAGGCCAAGCTTTTGCTATCACTACTGCTAAGGTAGAAGCTCCGAAAGAGGTGATAGCGGTAATATAACGGGTTCCTCATGTTTAGAAAATGCATTATTTGATTCTGGATCATCGCATTGTTTCTTATCATCCCAGTTTTCTAAGAAAACTCGATATTTACAATTTGATTTAACAAGGGAGTTGTCAGTTTAAACTCTTAATGGAAGTATCATTGCAACAAAGTTTTGTAAATTAGTCCCCATTAGAGCACATAAATGATCTTTATCCGCCGATCTCATCGTCATAGCTATGATTGAGTTTGATATAATCCTCAGTATGGATTGTCTTTCGGACCATGATGTGAAGATTTATTGTAAGAAGGAGGAGGTTATAATTTTTTATAATGATGATAAGGAACACCTTATCTTTAGAGCAGAATCGTCACGACCTAATTCTTATCTAGATCCACCCTCAGTAGATCAACTATAATCTATTATTGGGGAGGAAGAGAATGAAATGAATATGGGTGAGGAAAGGAATGTTAAATTAGAGGATGTACTTATTGTGAAAGAATATGTAGATGTGTTTCCGGAAGATTTACCAGGACATCCTCTAGAACGAGAAGTTGAGTTTTCCATTGATTTAATTCCTGGATCAAGGCCTATATCGATGACCACTTATATAATGGCCACTATAGAATTATTTGAACTAAACAAACAACTAGAGGAATTGAGTAATAATGGATTTATTCTCCGTAGTGTTTCTCCATGGAGAGAACCTTTTATTTTTGTTAAAAATATAGATTGATCAATGAGGTTATGTATCGACTACAAGGAGATCAATGCTATAACAACAAAGAACATGTATCCCCTACCTCACATTGATGCTTTATTTGACCAACTACATGAAGCACAATACTTTTCAAAGATTGACATTCGATCTGGATACCATCATTTGTGTGTGAAGAAGGAAGACATTCTGAAGACAGCATTTAGAACCAGGTATAGGTGTTACGAGTTTACAGTAATGCCTTTTGGATCGACTAATGCACCCTCTGTATTCATGGATCTGATTAATAGAGTTTTCAAGGAATATATTGATGAATTAGTGGTGGTATATATTGATGATATCTTGTTTTACTCCAAAAGCTACGAAGATCATGAAAATAAATTGCGCATTATCCTGAAGACTATGAGAAGAAATGAATTATATGGGAAGTTTAGCAAGTGTGAATTCTGGATTCAGGATATTTCTTTTCTTGGATATATTGTATCTAAAGATCCAATCTTTTTTGATCCTTCTAAGACCAAGGCAATCCATGAATGGCCAGAACATACAATTATAACAGAGGTACGTAGTTTTATTGGTTTAGCAGGTTATTATCGACGTTTTGTCTATAATTTTTCCCGATTGGCTAACCCATTAATAAAGATCACACGTAAAGGGGTTAAATTTGTTTGGACGAAGGAGTTTGAAGAATGTTTCGATGAACTGAAGAGAAGATTAGTCAATGCTCCTATATTGACTCAACCATCGAGGAATGATGGGTTACTTATTTATAATGATGCATCAAAGAAAGGACTTGGCTGTGTCCTTATACAGAATGATAGGGTTATTGCCTATGCATCAAGACAGTTGAAAATTCACGAACAAAACTATCATACTCATGATCTCAAGATAGCAGTTGTGATATTTTCTTTGAAGATATGGAGGCACTACCTCTTTGGTGAAAAATGTGAGATTTTTACTAATCACAAGAGTTTGAAGTATATTTTCTCAAAAAAAGAACTCAAAATTAGGAAAAGGAGATGTCTTGAATTACTCAAGGATTATGATTGTACGATACACTACCACCCATGTAAAGAAAACAAGGTGGCAGATGCTTTGAGCAGAAAATACCATGGAGTTTCAAATAATATGAGAATTGAAAGGGATCCAATTTTCATGGATCTAGTGAAGATGGACATGGGAATAACCAGGGAAGGTGAAACATCAATGAATTTTCAAATGTTTTCCAAACCATATTTACTAGAATGGATTAAGAGTTCTCAGACCGATGATGAAGAATTTTAAAAAAAGATTAAAGTTGTGAATGATGGTAGATTGAGAGAAATTGTGTATGAAGAAGGATTTTTGAAATTTGGGAAGAGACTTTGTGTTCCCGATATACCTGGTCTATAAAGGGAATTGTTGGATGATGCTCATAGTTCCAATTTCTCAATACACCTTGGGAGCACCGAAATGTATAGTGATTTGAAGGAACATTTTTGGTGGGACAACATGAAGAGGGAGATTGCTGATTTTGTCTGAAGATGTATGGTTTGTCAACAAGTGAAAGCTAGAAGGCAACAACCTGGAGGAGTCATGAAACCTCTTCCCATACCATAGTGGAAATGGTACAATATTATGATGGACTTTGTCATGGGGCTACCCAAGACTCCTAGAAGGAACGATGCAATATGGGTCATTATTGATCGTCTTATCAAGTCAGTACATTTTCTTGCTATAAGGGAAGACTTACCACTTGAACGACTAGAAAGACTATATATTAATGAAGTTGTGAGACTTCATAGAGTACCCCTAACAATTGTTTCTAATCATGTTCCCCATTGTACATCATGATTCTGGAAAAGTCTTCAGAAAGACTTGGATACTAAACTTCATTTGAGCACTGCCTACCACCCTAAAAAAGATGGACAAACAGATCGATCTAATAAAACCTTAGATGACATGATTAGATCCTACTAACATGACTTTCAGGGTATGTGGGATCAATATTTACCTCTACAATAATTTTCATATAACAATAGCTTCCATTCGAGTATTCAGATGGCACCATATGAAGCGCTATACAGAAAGAGATGTCGCACACCATCCTGTTGGGATGACATTGGTGAAAGAAATCTTCTATGTCCAGAACTGGTGTAGGAAACGATGGAAAAGGTGATTGTAATCCAAAATCACATCAAAGCAGCTCAATGTAGGCATATGAGCTATGTCGATAATCGAAGGAAGGATTTGGAATTTCAAGTCAGTGATCATGTTTTCCTGAAGGTATCTCCCTAGAAGGGAGTCATACATTTTTTTAAGAAAGGTAAATTGATTCCCAGGTACATCGGACCTTGAAAATTCTAGAATGAATTGGGGTTGTAGCTTACCGATTGGTAATGCCGCCAAATCTCTCCAAAGATCACGATGTTTTCCAAGTATCTCTGTTGGGGAAATTCATGCCTGACCCAATGCATGTACTCACCTATAAGGAATTAGAAACAGAACCCAATATTTCCTATTGCGAAGCGCCCGTCATGATTCTTGATATGATAGAACAAGTACTGAAAAACCGGACGACTTGTCTGGTAAAACTCTTGTGGAGAAACCATAATATGGAAGAGGCAACGTGGGAACCCGAGGAACATATGATGAAGAACAACCCAAGTATTTTCATGCAGTGGTTTTCTAGAAATTTTGAGGACGCAATTATTTGAATGAGGGGAGAATGTAACACCCCATGCTTCTACGGTACGCTTCTCTTTGAATAATGTGATAGCGTGTGTTGTACGCAACATCGAGTTCTAACACACCACAACCAATCAAACTAGCCGTTATGAATAGTGATAACTAGATTTTGATATTTTATAAATTTTTTTCTCTCAAAATGGACTTCATTTTTTTATTTGGAATATCAAATTTAGCCTAGGGTTAAATTTTGGAACCTTTCGGATAACATTTATATTTTGATGAATAGTGAAAATTAATAAATTTTAATTAAAAACAATTTTTTTATCGAAATAATTTATATTTATAATTTATGAATTTGAGTGGTTTTAAATTATATTTAGAATATATTTTTACCATTTAATACAATTCTGGTCATTTTACATAATTTTACAATTACACCAGACATAAACAAGTATAAATCTTTTTATAGTTATTATCTCTTAAAACACGCTTTTTGTTTTAACAACGGGAATTAATTTTAAATTAATTTCTTCCACTTCTGTGTTTTGAATTTGGAAAAGTGGATTCCATATTTGGAATCAGGATGTCTAAATAGTGTAAATAGGTAACTTTTATTTTTAGACATTTTGAATAACTATTTCGGTAAATATTTTATTTACCATGGTTAAAGGGTAAATTCGGTAAATAAGGGTTAAAAACATAATATTATAGTAATACTAAATTAGCCTAAAACGTGTCCTAAACTTATTTGTAGATACATGTCCGACCATGGACATCTTTGGGTTGATTGTTGGACCCCATGTAGCCACTTTTAAGTGATAATGTCACTTTATATTAATTAAGTTAAAATAAATACAAAAATGACATAAGCATATATCTTTTAGAAAAGAAATTTTTACATAGGGTTATATATATATATATATATTTTATTTTCGACTGTAAATATTCATTATAAAGATAAAACGACTTCCTACATAATGATATTTTATTTTTATTTTTTAGACATTAAATAATTAAATTTATTTATGACACAATGATGATGCAATAATTACCATAATAGTGAAAAACTAAAATAATTGATATTATAAATACCCAAATAAATATTATTTGAGACTTTTTATGAATTACACTAATTTTATAAGTTAATATGACATATTATGATTGATTTAATTAACTTTTATCAAAGTAATCATTCTGTTATGATTTTCATGAAAATCAATTTTCTAAATAGTGTCAAAATTGACATTAAAAAGTTTTTAAAACAAATATTATTTTATTAATTGATATTCAATTCCTAATAATATAAGGTTCTGGAAAGAGACTTATATCATGATATTTGTATCATTAATGGACTAGTTGGGGGTCATTTGGAGGTATATAGTAAGTTTATTAACTATATAATATAAATATACAAAGTGACATGGTAAGTGTTAAACTAATTAACTATGAGTTAAAACTAAAAGATAAGGTTAATATAATGACCCAAACCAATCTAAATTATATTATTTTAGTGGTGTTCGACCCATACCCACCTTAACCATAAATTAATACACTTTTGTTCCATTATAAACTGAATATGAATTTATTATAAAATAATATTTCTAGCTTTTCCAAAGGTTCCCCTCACCCCTCTTATAAAAGGGAACTCCCCCTTATCATTATTTCAAACCATCAAAGGCTTTTGGTTCGGGCAACCTCTGACCAGATACTCTCTCAACTTCCCTCACTATACCCTAGAGGCCTTATTTTGATCAGAAAACCAACCTATGTAGCCCTTTTGATCAAATTCATAGGAAGAATCCGAAGAAGAGGTGATGTTTTCACCACCCTTTTTCAAATTCATTTCTTCTTCAACTTCTTCTTTCTATGTTTTCCCATTCTAAAATAATAACTCCATTATCTTATATATACTGTGATATTGTTATAAATATAGTAAAACCATATTCAGTACTATATCCGTCCTCTGAATTACATGTCACCATACGTGCGTATGTACGGCTTACCGTCTCCAAATCGTGGTGTAATTGTTATTCAATAAATTATTATTTGGATGGGTATAATAATGATTTGTAATTCATTTAAATAATAAATATAAATTGATAATGATTCTGTATATAAGATATATCATCAAATTATATATTATTTTAATATAATAAAAATGATATTGTCGCTCGTGCGTACGTACGGACTACCATCTCCACGAACGCGATGAGATTCATTCTGCATCATATCCATTCAAGAATTATTCTCATTTGATGATTAATAAAAGTATATAATGACTTGATATAATTCTAAATATGATTAAGATACAACCTATCCTTAACAAACATGACTTACGTAACAAAACATATAAAAGAAAATGAGTAAGTTAACACCCGAAACAACGATAATACTAAGATATTATTAACAAATCAATGTTTAAAGGTCATATATGATATCATAATAAGGTATATGATTATTTTATAATTTAATAACAATTATTTCACCATTATACAGGAGTTTAACCTACCCCAACCAAGGAAAATTACAAGGTAAGTGTTTATTTCACAATCTCATCATTATCTGAGGTTGTTTATACGTAATAATCTACTGGGATTTCTTTATCATCCACATCCATGTTTCTTAAAAATGTATTTCAAAAAAAAATTATTATTTACTAAAATACGGGTGAAAGTCATTTATACCCTTGGTGACTTTTAGAAGTGGTTTATAAAGGAATATTTCTATCGTTTTTCCAAACAAGGTCCTTTTTAACCTTTTCGACAAAATTAATGTAAGAATGTTTTTTTAAGTTATACGGTAGGTGCGACTATTTTCTGCCGTTATAAAATCATTGATGTTTCCTTTACATTCATATAAAAATATTTTCAAAGAAAATTTTTTATTTTATAAATATATGACTCTTAAATGATTTCAAAATAGAAAGAGTTATTTCTCTAGAAAGAGTTATGATTTCATCTATTTCAACTTCCTTTGATGGATTTTAAGTTTATTTGGAGTTTATTGATTATGATACAAAACATCCATATTTTATTAATGGTTTTGTGATATGATAGACTGTGGATGTGTTATTTTTATACCATTAATGGTTTATGGTTAATGTATTGACATTTTGTATGCTAGTTTTAATATGAATTTTTATGTTATGTTTAAACATGTTTATATGAGGAATGCATTGGACTTAATAAGTGACGGGTTGAGCCCGCTATAGCTCCTCGATGCATCAGTATGTATCATGAGACAAACTAGTGTCTTGAAACATGGCCTTGGTAAAATCTTATTTGTAGTTTTGGCACGAGGTCGTGGCTATGGGGTTATGATAGTCTGACATTATGCTATCCATTATAATGAAAGTTGTTATTGATATTGCATGTGATTATTCGACTGGTAGAATATCCATGTGAATAAGTAAATGGAATTATTTAATTTTATCTTTGCCATATTATTCTGAAGATAAGTTAAAAATGATTTTTTTAGTTATACATTGTCTTAAATGTTTATGTTTATTTATAAAAGTTTGCGCTATATTGTTATCCTTACTGGGAATTTGAGCTCACCCCATTTCTATGATTTATTTTTCCTAGGATGTGAAGATGTAAATTATGAATGACCTACAGGGATAGTATGAGGGGATAAGAGTGTGGACTATGGAGACTATGTTGTTGTAGTTTTCATTTTTATGATGTAATGTAAAACATTATGAATATATCTAGTGTTTCCAAGGCTACTATAGTAATCGGTATTTTGAGATTTGATCTTTTATGTGATCATGCCAATGTTATTTATTAATGAACCGAATCTGGGTAACTGGGGTCAGGGCATTACATTTAGGGGAGAGATGGACCCACAGGCAGCGTAGGATTGGCTGGAGGCCATGGTGAGAGTTTTCCAACTAGTAAGGGCACTAGCTTATGTCATGGTGATCATTACTTCCAACCTTCTATAGGAAACAGTTGGTAGATGGGGGAGTTTGATGCACCCAGATCACGACGTGGTGACACTTCTCTGGGTAGACATCGAAATCGTTTTTTGGGAAGTGTTTTTTTCAGAGACTCTTCACGTAGTGCGCATTGAAGAGATACTTCATCTGCAGTAGGGCGGTATGAATGTGGTTTAGTACTCAGTGAGATTCACCGACCTCTCACACTACTCCCCAGATATGGTGCGGGACCCATTTTTCAGGGCCTGAACATTCGATCAGGGGCTCAGGAGGGAGATCAGGGGTTCGATGATCTCACTCAGCATCCCGATGCAAGAGTTGGTGTTAGAGAGAGCCCTCTTAGTGGAGAGTTTTCTTGTTGAGCTGTTACCAGTAGTGGGACCCACCACCAGTTTTCATGTAGTGGGTTATTTTGCATCTAAAAGCAGACATATGTTGAAAAGGTCCTAGAGTAATAGACTTATAGGTGGAAGACCACAGGATTCATGGACTGTAGTGCGAGACACACGAGGCAGATCCAGTCATGCCTAGAGCGGGCAGTGTTAGGTATGCGGCGGGCAGGGTCAAATGGATCGTGACTGTCTGAACTACCATTTAGATGATCATAATACGGTCAAGGGACCGCCCAGGCAGAGACATAGATTCAACCTAGGAGGTTCGCAGGGAGTAGGCAGATGTGGTAGAGGAGCTGGTCGTGCAACTGTTGGTGGGTGAAAATTCGATATGTTACCGCCACCACCACCAGAAGTCCCACACCAACCGCATGGAGCAAGAGGACTGGGGTGAGCTCATCTCTATGCAGTTACGGCCTACGATCATGGGCCTCTGGAGATGATAAGAGGTGAAATCTGTGTCCACACCACCTTAGCTGCAATACTTATGGACACAAGTTTCAATCATTGTTTTATTTCCCCTACCATCGTTTGGAGCTCGGAGATTCCTATGGATCTGTTGGACCGATACTTATTGATAGAGACTCTTAAAAGATATGATTTTACGATTATACGCTGGTTCCGGTAGTGTGAGCTTACTCTAGTAGAAAAGAGCTTCGGCTGGGATCACCTAGTAGTAGTGTCGAGGCCTTACGATGTCATCTTCGATATGGACTGGTTATCTATAGTCCATGCTCAGGTAAAATGTATTAGGTGCATAGTGTGGTGTGTCTGCACGGATGGGACCATTTTTACCTTCACTGGTGAGATGGGAGCCATTGCAGCAGAAGATAGACTTACCGGGTTGAGAGTGCAGCCGATCACTCATCAGTTGGCTAGCCTTACCCTCAGAGCAGTTGATGTGGAGTTTCCAAGTTATTCACTAGTGGGGGACCAGTATGCGGATGTCTTCATGGATTATGTTTCGGGTCTACCTCCTCATAGAGAGGTGGAATTTTAAATATACATATACCCTATCATGACACCGATATCTGCACCAGCACATCGGATGGCTCCCGTAGAGCCTTGTGAGCTGCGGGTACAGCTAGTGGATTTGTAGGGGAAGGCATTCAGTCAGACCAATTTTTTCCCGTAGGCTGCCTTGATTTTGTTTTCCAAGAAGGAAGATAGGAGCTTGAGGATTTGTGTTGACTATTGGCACCTATATCAGGTGACCATGAAGAACAAGTACCCACTTCTGACGATTGACGATCTCTTCGATCAGCTAAAGGGAGAAAGGTTGTTCTTGAAGATAGACTTCAAATTAGGCTATCAATAGCTTAGAGTGCGAGGGGAGGAATTGTAGAAGATGAATTTCAGATGCCGCTATGGCCACTATAATTTCATGGTTATGCCATTCGGCTTAACCAATGCTTCAGCAGTGTTTATGGGACTCATGAACATAATCATTCAGCCATACCTTGATCGCATTGTAGTAGTCCTCATTGACGAAATTTTGATCTACTCAACTACTAAGGAGGTGAATTTCTATCATTTTCATGTAGTACTAGATACACTATGAGAGCACCACCTTTATGGAAAACTCTCAAAGGGCCAGTTATGGATCTGAGAGGATCACATTCTGGAACATGTCATATCAGGGGTTGGAGTTGCAGTGGATCCATCAATGATTGAGGTGGTACTTGCCTAGGAGCCACCCATGAGTGTGATGGAGGTACCGAGTTTTTTTGGGTTTGGCCGAATACTACTAGAGATTTTTTTATAGATTTCTCAAGATTTTCAGCACCACTATCAGCCTTGATGATGAAGGGGAAACCATTTGTGTGGTCGGAGAGATGCTAGAAGAGTGTTCATGAGATGAGGAATAGGCTCACCAGTTCCCCCATATCAAGACTTTTAAAGGAGGGAATAGGGTATATAGTCTACAACAACGCATCAGGGACCATACTCGAATGTGTCCTGATGTAAGAGTGAGCATTTATCGCTTATGGTTCACAACAACTGAGGAAACACGAGCAGAAATATACTACACATGATCTGGAGTTAGCAGAAGTGGTCTTCGCCTTGAATATGTGGCGACATTACTTAATGGTGAGCATTTTACATTTTACTCTTATCACAAGAGTCTCAAGTATATCTTCTCTCAAAGATACATGAACCTCAGACAATGAATTTTTATTGAGTTCCTCCATGACTATAAATTCTATATAGTCTATACCTCTTGGAAGGGGAACGTTGTTGCATATGAACTCAGTGGGAGGTCAGGTATACAACTTCTAGTCGAGGAGACAGAGAAGCAGGCCGCTTGGAAGATATCTATTATGTAATGGGATTGAAAAATTTTTCTTCGGTCTCTTACATTCATCACCATCATATTCATTGAGGCACGGAGGAGCATCATGGGAACACTTACTGAGAGACATGACATGCTCAAATATCCACAGGACATGCACCTGAATGATTTTCTGAATTTTGGGAGCACATCATTCTTTTCAGAGTATGTACTATGGTACCGGTGTCACATGAAGGAGACGTGTTGAGGGAGCTCCTCAAATCCCCACTAGAGGGACACACAGGAGTGGCAAAGATGAACCCGGATCTCTAACAACAACACTAGTGGCTGGGAATGAGGAAACCAGTTGCAGAGTTCGTATCTTGGTGCCTCAGTTGTCAGCAAGTGAAGGCAGAGTATCAGGTACCAGTAGGCTTGGTTCACCCTTTAGAGGTCCCATAGTTCTTGTGGGATAGCATATAAAAGGACCTTATGGTAGTAAATCCATGTACAACTAGGGGACATGACTCGATTTGGGTGATTGTCGACCGACTCACCATGTTGGCACACATTCTACCGATTAGAGAACAAGGTTTTGTAGGGAACATGAGACACCTCTATTTGCAAGAGATTGTACATATACATGGATTACCCTCGACTATTGTCTCCAATATTGATGCATGTTTTCATCCCGACTATGGAAGGGGTTGTAGTGGGCTTTTGGGATGCAACTTCATTTGAGCACCACCTTCCATCCTCAGATGGGTGGCTAGATTGAGCGGACCATTCAGACCCTCGAGGACATTCTTCATGCTTATATCCTCATCTTCAGTAATATCTTGGAGGATCACTTTCCTTCGGAAAAGATTGCTTACAATAAAATCTAACACTCCACCATTGGTATGGAACCATTGGAGGCGTTTTGCGGGAGACCTTGCAGATCACCTTTGTGCTGGAGTGACCTAGGGGAGTCAGCACTAGTGGGACCATAGATGGTACGGGATACCATAGTGAATGTTCAGATCATCCAAGAGCAGATTAAGATTTCACAAAGCAGGAAAATTTCATATTCCAATAGCAGATGGAGACCTATAGAGTTTGAGGATGGTGACCAAATCTTTCTAGGGGTCTCACCTTGACGAGGATTCCAGAGATTTGGATGAGATTTCAATTTATCTCTTAGGATCATCGGACCTTTTCATGTACACAACAGAGTTTGTGAGGTGGCTTACATCTTAGCTCTTCCACCTCAGTAGCACCGGGTTTACGACATTTTCAACGTAACCCAAATGAGGACGTATGTGCACGACCCATCTCAAATCATAGACCACGATGATCTGGACATCCACAATGGGGATACTTTTATATATGTTCCAGCAGATATTGATGATCGAAAAAAGTAGGTTCTTCGTGGGTGTTAAATACCTCTAGTGCATGTTTTCTGGAAGCACAGTACCCTCTAGGAGATAACATTGGAGCGAGAGGCTCAGATACGTGCTCAGTACCCCCCATATGTATACCTAGTTTTTTGATATTTCTTATGAGGATGTAAATCCCTGAGGTTGGGAGAATGTAAAGACCTGTAATTTCCATGTAATATTTTTTAAAATAAATTTAAATTTTACGAGTCCATGAAAATTGATGGCACGTGATTTCAAGTCTCTGTGTACCCAGAATGAATTTATGAACTTGTTTTCGAGTAGGTTCAACAAATGTGCTAGCGGGATTTCGTAACATTTGAACAGGTTCTCGGAGTTGAAATTTGAGGGCACTGTTGAACATGTAGAGCTATTTTTCCCTTAATTAGAGTTTCAGCTCAATGATAGTAGGTCGAGGGTAAAAGTTAATTTTTTGGGTTTTTCATTAAATAATAAAATAATATAAAATTGAGAAACATTTTATTTTTATTTTATTTTGAAACTTCCATGTGGATTCATTATAGATGGGGACCACCTGAACTAAACCTCCCTTGAATGGTTATGGTGGTGGGGACCACCCAAGTATAAACCCCCTTGAACACCTCTTTAAAGGGAGAAGCCCACAAACATCCTATTAAATGTGGGGGAGCCTCTTCTACTCCTCCATCATTTATTATTCCAACTCGGTTAATTAATTAAGCCTTTTGGAATTAATACCAATGAACTAAATAGAAAACATAATATATTATGTTAGCTACATGTCATTTTTTGGTGGAATTGGGAAGAAGGAGCCTTGGGAGAAATATCTCCAACGAAGAACACCAATGAAGAACTCCGACTTCCTCTCTGAATTCTTCAATAGTACATTCATTGACGTGTAACGTCTTCAACGTCAACAAACTGGGAATCGACGAAACACTAATGTCAACAACATCCGTCTATTCCCAACGACAATTTATCCATCCTTGATTTCACTTTTCAACGAATCAAACGAACAAGATAGGGGTTTACTTCTATATGATTATCACTTCCCATGTTCTGCCCTTCTAATTATTTTGTGGGATTGGGAATACGGATTGACGAGGGTTGTAGGGAGGGTGTTTGAATTATTTTCTTCACTTGTCCTTGATATTATTGTTAATGTTGAGCCACCTTCTAATTCTATAAGGAGGAGGGTGCGGGCCAAAAACATTACATGGCCCCTCCGCCATTCTTCTGGAATGGTGTATCCTTCGTGATGAAATAAGGAAACGTTGGTGAATGCGGTCGGTGCAAGAAGCTGGCACCAGTTGAACATGAGAACCGCATATGAAGGCACATTGACTTGCTGCCCCTCGAACTCAATGCCCCACAACACTTTACCGTCTATGGCCATCATCTCCCCACAGCATCTTTGTGCCGCCATGCGGCCTCGTCGCATTGCACAATGGGATCCGCGGACTCCGCCCTCCCGGACAAGCCACCCCGCGGCCTTCGTCCTCCTGGCCTAGCCTTCCCGCAACCTCCCTCCTCCCGGTCGAGCCACCCCACGGCCTCCGCCCTCCTGGGAGAGCCGCCCTATGCCCTCGCGGTACCCCCATAGCCGAGCGGCCACGCACACTCCCCCCACCCGTGGCCAAGCCACCCAGCACCCTCACGACACCCCTGTGGCCAAGAGGCCCCGCGCTCTCCCAAAACCCTCGCTGCCTAACTACCCTGCCCCAACACCCCCCCACCGTGTTCGAGCCACTATGCAACCTCATGGAACTCCCATGGCCTCGTGGCCCTCACGTCTTGTCGGGCCGTACCCAACAGACCAGGCCACCAAGCGGGCTGGGCCAATCCTAGTAGTCCATGCTGAAACCAATTGGTCGGGTCGGGTCAGTCGGACTGAGTCGGACTGGACCAGTACCATATATGACCTTATACTTTTCTTGGGACATAACATTGGATCCAGACGTCTGTTTGATGAACTGTCAGTGGCACCAGAGACCTTGGAGAGAGACAGTACCTTTTTATACCCAAATGGTGTTTGGGATAATATTTGGCAATGGTCAGGTTGGATTGAGCATAAATCCAACCTGGCCCTCAGGAAAAAAAGCTAATAACTCACACACGGGGTGTAAGAATGACACGCCATATGTTGCATTGATACCCCTATGACATGATAGTATTATGGGTTTCTTCCTTTTTTGACATTATTACAGTTAATGTATCGACCAGTGACTTGTATAGGGGGTCCTCCCAGAGATGATCAGGATTAGTGCGAAAACCCAGTAGCTGGCTGTGACGTGATGAATGTAGAGTGATCCAGTGTGGGTTAGCACTTAGATTGATCCGGTGTGGGTCAGCATCTAGAGATATCCTATGTGGGTTATCACATTGATCAATAATTTGTGGGTCAGCACTTAGAGAGATCATGTGTGGGTCATCACCTAGAGTAATCATGTGTGGGTCACCATTAAGAGTGATCCTATGTGGGACACCACCTAGAGCGATCATGTGTGGGTTAACACATAGAGAAATCCAGTATGGGTTAGCACCTAGAGCGATCCGTTGTGGGTCAGCACCTCAAGAGATCATGTGTGGGTCAGCACATAGAGCGATACAGTTTGGGTCAGCACCAAGCAATCTTATAAGGGTCAGCACCTAGAGCGATCCTGTGTGGGTCAACACTGAGTGATCCTGCCTGGGTCAGCAGCAGAGCCTCTTAACAAATTCTGTTGAATTAGTAGTTTAATCTAATCATCTCAACTATTTTACTTAATTTATAGAAGTTGTGAGATGATTTTGTACATGTATGGTACATTCCATCCTGGTAATACCTTAGAGGTATTCTTCTATGTTGAATACCTATTTGGTACGTACCATTGTGGTTTTTCTTCCTTTGTGGAACAATTGAGCTTTTGGATTTTGGGATCAACCGTATGTTTCCTCATGATTGATATGTTTATACGTCGTAACGTCGGTATATGTATGGTAATATACCTAAGTAGGGTTTACCGTTGAATTTATTGATTTTTGGTTTATCCATTGTGGATATTTTTTTTGAGAACTTGAGGGTCTCTGGGTCCCTACTGAGTATCATTATACTCACCTCTATATGGTTTATGCCTTCACCTTGTTTTGTTTGGTGCAGGCGATATACAATGCTTACTGAGGACAAGAGTACCAGGACTGGATGGTGCCAGGAGGTGGACCATATGGCGTGTTTGTACGAAGAGGAGACGGACAGACGTGGAGTGTTGAGAAGTTGATCTGTACCGACCCTTCAGGTAGGAATGTCGAAGGATGACCCAATAGCTTCTTTTCTCTTTATTCAGTTGTATTGTATTTCAGTTGTACTTGTACCTTTAATTTTGGGCATGTATGCTGTCCCCTTTTACTTTTCGGCACTCTTTTTGTTACAGAGTTTACTTGTTTTTGTATCTTGTTGTGTGCCTGGTTGAGTGTGATTACAGGACATAAAGGAAATTCCTTCCCAGATATAAGGAACACGCCTTCCGGTGCTAGTCGCCACCCCTAGCCTATGAATGTGGTCTTGTGGTAGTCATGACACAGGCCTCAAGGGACGGGTCATTACAACAATATAAGATAAAGAAGTGGTTTTTGGATAATTCCACCTCTCGACGAACATAAATTTTTCACCATGTAATTTTTAATGGTTTATATATAATTTTTATACATATATTATGGTGTCATCCTTTCATTATACCTTTTTACCATAGCCTCATTTAATTAAATTTCAATATAATCGAGTGATAAATTTACATTAAATTAATAATTTTTTTATAAATGGAAAAGAGATCAATGTTTCATCCATTTAACATCCTTCGTGTACTTTTACAATATTGTTATAGCTATTAAAAAAAATTCAATAATATATTTTAAACATAAAATAAAATTAATTTCATTTTAAATTGTATTTAAATAAATTTAATTATAAAAGAATTATGTAGAAATTTAATTACAATATAATACTTTTATACATTGATAATATTTTATAATTGACAATAAAATTCATGGGAAAAAATAATTCCTCTGAAAAAATATTATATTTGATTTTTGTAAAATAAATTTAATTAATCTTCTATTAGATTCATTAACACAATGTCATCATTATAAAGAAGTTATTAATAATGATTTTATCTGAAAAAACAATAAAAAAATTTAATCATAAAAATAAATTCATTTTCTCAATATAAAATTTATTGTTGAATAAAAACTAATTCTTCCCTATGTGTACATATAATAGATATCTAAAATTAAGGAACATAAATTTTTTACATTTCAATACATAAATAAATATATAAATTAATTTTCAAATAAAGTGGAATCAAAATTTAAATAAAATAGAATCACAGATGAGGATGGTTGAACCCCAATCATCCAATATATTTATGTCATGTTTTCTAGGTCATTTATTGTAATATAATATTATTTTTAAACATAATTACTTATTTAACCATAGTGAGATTGAAATTATTCACTATTGTTAATATTATAGATAAAATAGAATCGAAGGCAATTATTTAAATAATTATATCCATATAATGAAAAAAATATTCGATTAATTTTATATAATTCAATTACACTAATTGGTATAATTTAATTTAATATTAAACCCGAAAAAGGTGATTATAATTGGTTTTTCAGAATAATTCCTTTAAATGGACTACTTTTTTAAAATTAAATTCAAAAATAATCTTGATTATAAAAATATTTATGGGATTATTTATAGTCATATAGAACTAATTTAAATTTTCAACATAATCAAAATATAGATTGAATTTTTAAATGCCTAAGAGGAAATGTCAGATTTCAAAAAAAAGTTGATACAATTTACTATAGATTGAAATATCAAAAATATTAAAAAATAAAATTAAAAAATTCATAATATTCTCATTTTAATGTGATGATATAAAAATTTAATTAAATTTTTAAAAATTAATGTTATATAATTTGGAAATAATTAATATAAATAAAACATTATAATGCACGAAACCCCGATTTGTCCAAAAATTATGTTATTTCCTTTTTACATAAAAGTTATTAATATAGTCCAAAATAATGTCGATCAATTAAATATAATTAATGAATTGAAATATGTTATGAAATTTATTTAAAATTAATATTACCATTATGTATACACCTAGGATCAAATGATGAATTATTCACATGTAATTCATTTTCTAAATGTTTTGTGGCACTATATTGAAATGGTTCCCAAAAGTCTTTTTCCACTTTATACATTAATATATTTTCATATGACCTTAGTTAAATATTTTTCCCAGTAAAAATAAATCCCACCATTATTTTTTTAATCTGAAATTTAAATGGATTTCGTAATTATTATCTTGCTTTTTTATTTTCAAAAGAGATTAATACCAAATTTACATAAGAATATATTTTCATTATTGAATGCTGTTGTTTAATATTTAATGATAAATAATACATACTAGTTCATATTTGGAACTACTATTGAAAATCAGTGTTCTCACTGCTACTCTCTAATTTTAGTTTCATGATTGTTCTATATTTGGGTCACTCAGGGAGAAAGTGTGATTCTAAGGTTGGTGGTGAATCATGATTTCACATTAAGGGATATTTATTCATTTGATTATATTTTTATACTTTTGTTTATTTTATTCATGAATTCTATTAATATTTACATATACATAATTTTATAGGCTAAATCATTCAAAATAGATTTATTATTGTTCTATAATTGGGGTTTCTAGTTCGGGTTTATCAGGAACTCAACTCATTTCATATTTTGGGCAAGTTAAAATACATCGTTTGTAGTTGATTTAGGTTTTTCATAAAAAATTGTATAAATTCTTTTTTTCCTTATGAAATTTAGTATTCTTGTCTCATCCCTCTTTATTTTTTAATTTCATGAATTTTTCTTCTAGATTATCAAAACTGCAGGTTGGATCGGTACTAGAAACTCGATAACCATCGTTACAATATATGGTATGAGTGATCATTATAGATTAGGATATTAATGACTTCAATTTGATAAATAATTTACAATTTCATATAAAAATTCTGACATTTTAGTTGTTCTTTTTTCCACTTTGAGGTTTTTATTTTTTATTTTAAAAACTCCATTGTTAATGTGAATACTGGGTTACAACATGAGGGACCATTTTTATTACTAATGGAATGGAAAATCATATGAATCAAATTATTAAATGTATTTGGAAGTCAATTTATTGGGGCAAGGTTAGTGAATTTCCCACAAATCCATATGTCTAAATCATTGGATGTTTTAATTTCATTATATTAATAAATTTAAATGTCCTTTTTTGAATTTGGACATTGATTATTATTCTTATAATTCATGTAGGATGTTTTTGGAATTCATGATAAATGGATTTCTATCACACCTATTTATAAGTAAATAACCATTTATTTATGTTTTTTATGTATTTAATGAGTTTCAGTGATGTTTGAAAATGTGTTTGCAACTTTTTGAATGTTTTGGGGATTCTATGAATTTTCACATATTGATAATAGATAGTATAAACTTTGGTACTCTTATAAGAAACCTTAGAATGATTGTCAGATAGATCTCGGTGGTATTACTGTTATTCCCATGTTTTGAAAACACGTTATGAACACATAGTAATAACCATGTGACGCATAAATGGGGGAAAACATTGTTGGTGAACAATTTTTCTAATTATGCAATCCAACCATGAAATGTGTGTTGGGAGGCATTGTATAGAGCACAATTATCACACTTTTACCCCCTCTGTGGGATCCAATAATGCATGGTATAATTACAGATCAGATGAAAGTGAATCTTAATTTCTTTTACATAGAAACAAATTGAATTTACTCCATTTTTAACCTAACTATGTTTTTCCTCATACAAATTGATTTGGAACTTTCCCCTTTGATACATGAGTAATCTGTGGGAAAAAGATAGTGTTTTGAAGATCATATTTCTCAGTATGTCTCTATTCATGGTTTTTTTCCGTAGACGATATCTTCTTCTCTCTATTTATCTCATATAACTAATCTTCTAAGAATATATCTATTATATATTTAAACAATACTAATGGGAAATGTTTGTTTCAATTTTATATGATATTATCTAATGTAAATTCATGTAGATAAATATTTAATTTACAGAATAATAAGTTTTTTCGATCATTTTTATTAATTTTTTCTATTTTAGGTGGGTGCACCATATACTAATATTAGTGGAACATGAAATAATTAAATTAAATTATTTTTTTCATGAAATATGTTATGATATTATTCTAAAATTTATAAAAAGAAACCCACTTTGGTGATGGTTTATGGAATTGTGAACATTTGATATTTTGGTGGAATTTTGATGATGTAACATTATTTTATAATGAAATAATTAATATTGATTCTGGGCATTAATTCATAGAATTTGTTTTTCAATAAAAGTGTTGTTTTATTGAAATAGATCGGAAGAGATTGTATTTTCTTGGTTGTTTTCTTAAATGGTTATGTTTGATTTAAATGGGATGAATGTTGGTCACTAATAATCATTATCAAATCGATAAGTTGTGTATGTGAAGGCACAATACTAATTGTAACACCAATATTGTGAGGATGATTGTGTGCATGTGGCTGTTTGAGATATAATAGGTTACACTATATGATTTTTGAGAAATGGTTGAATGGATTGTTTTGTTACATTCATTAGAGATGGATTTGGTTTGGGAATATTTTTTGGTAAAAAATATTATATACATGGAAGTATATTAGTTTCGATATATACTATTTTGATTTGTTTTATGAATTTTTTTTATAAATGTGATAAAATATTCTATATTTGTGTCATGAGTAAGGAATTATTGTGGCGAAAACATTCCATGTTTCATTACTCACCTCCTATATTATAAATTTGTTTCTTTTAATGATATTTTTATTCAATACAAAGGTAATGGGAATGTATCACATATCTTTAGTAGTGCTTCGTGATACATGAGAATAGATTGTGGAGTTGGATCATGGATCTTATTAGGAGTAACATAGTTGGTGAATTTTTAGCATTGGTTATTTTTTTATTCTTCATTTTATTTGATGTTGATCTTTTCACTCTGATAAAGTATGGTTTATTTGGTTATAAATTGAATTTTATATGTCGTTATCATACATAATTTATCTATTATTTGGTTATGGTGTTCATGTTATTTTTTGTAAGAACCTGTGCTCTTAGAACTGAAAAAATACAAGTTTTTTTAAAAAAATATTGTTTATTGATGGGTCAGTTTTAAAACTGCGCTTCAGAATGAGGATCCGAGTTCACGAACCAGTTCAAGCGGTGACATTGGGCTGCACGTGGGCGGTTAGACCATGTGGGTCAGGTCGCATAGTTGACCGTTTGTCAAAATGGTTTATCTAATTAATTTGAATTAATGGATGTTTTAATAATAATAATAATAGCGAGAGATCATTATTATTAAGTGTTGTGAAAATGAGTCTAATAAAATGATGGTTGAACGAGATTAAATGTGGATGTTTTAATAAAAATAATTTTGGAAGTTTATTATTATTAAATATTACGCAAACGTGTTTGTTTAAGTGGCGGTCAAATTCCATTAAATGTAACGTTACAGTTTGACCAAAGAGTGTCAAATTAAAATCATGGTAAACGGATTTTAATTGACGTTGTGGTTTAATAAAAGACGTTCTATTTAATTAAGTCACTCAATGAGATTAAAGTGATGTTTAATAACAATAATATAGGGATATTATTATTTATATTATGTTTTATTAATAAAATTCCCAGAATGGTAAATTTAATTAATTGTGTGAAATAATTTCATTGATTACTTGGGTCAAAGATATTTTATTTTGATGGGATGTTTTAATAATAAAAATGTTAGGATATTATTATTATAAAATTTAATGCAGACACATTATTTAATTATTCTAAATAAATGAATGTTTTTAATAATAATAATTTTGGGAGATTATTATTATTAATTGTTGCACAAAGGCGTTTATTTAAATGGTGGTCAAACGCAATTAAATGTGATGTTTCATTTTCACCAAGAACGTTAAATAAAAATCACGGTTTAGTGGATTTTAATTAACGTTGTATTTTTTTAATTAAAAGGAGGATTATTTTTATCGCATTATCTCAATTGTGGAAGCTTCGTTGGGAAGATTTTAATTAAACAAGAGGGTTTAATTAAATGTTTGGTTATAATTATAATTTTTGATCATTATTATAATAATAATTTTGTAATTAAATAAGGGTTATGGTTGAATTAATTAATTAAATAGATGGGTGAAGAATCCATTTAAAGAATTAAGTGTATTTAATCCTAATAATAAATATTGTTGACCATTATTATTATTATTATTATTATTATTATATTCTTGTGAATTTTATTATAAATATAACATTCTTGATGGCATATAATATATATATATATAAAAAGAGTGTAATATATATATATATGTATATATATTAGAAGTAATATATATATGAGTAAGAAAAAAATTAATAATTTTTTTAAAAGAGGGGCTAGGAAAGGGGGGCGTGACTCCCCCCTGTCCCATTTTCTTCCTCTTCTTCAATCACACATGCCCCCATGTGGTGTTCTATCTCTCTTTTTTTATTTATTCCCTCTTATATCTTCTTCTCCCATGCGAGGCGCCTCCTCCAAAACATTGGCGCATGAGGGTTTCTTTCCTCACTAAGCACTAGAATTCCCGCCTAGACAGCGCCTATAGAGAGACACCCTTCTTTGGCTCCTCTCCACACAGCGCGAATCTCTGTTGTGCGTACATCCCCACAAATAGACCTCCTCCTCCCATGGGTTCCACTGCTACAGCACGCCGATGACCCTATCTCCTCCTATGGCGGCGGCCTACTTATCTTCTCCCTTGTAGCGGTGCAAGGCCTTCCTCGGTGGACCTCCTTCCAGGGCAGTGCGACTCCGGACAGCGGGTGTGACCCCCTGTAGTGTGGCTTCAGATTCGGGTCGTTACAAAGTGGTATCAGAGGAGGTCGTTCTTTCTTTTCCTTTTGTCTTACTGTTTCGGGGTTGGTAGACCGGAGACTAGGAATGTGTTAGCTCTTGGGTTAATATCCATGCTTGGGACTGATCACCCCATGTATGAGAAATGACCAAGAGACCAGGGTTGGGATTGATATTTATATCGGTTTCTGTAACAGTTGATATGATTTCACCTTGGGTGAATGTTATACTTTCCGCAGCTTATTGATTATGAAAAGTTTTAAGAAAATTTTCCTTGGCCTGTTATGGAAAGAAAAATTGCATTACATGCATCATATTATGCACTTAGAGATTCATATGCATACATATGTGCCATGCCATGTAGTTTCATTAGTAAATTGCCTACTAATATTGATTGTGTTCCTTGAATATGTGACATGTCTTGGATTTATTTAGTATGTCTTGATTAGATAGCACGTTTCGGTGATACAATTAACATGCTTGTGTGATACAATTACATGCTTCCTATCTTGTTATATGGCTTGATTTTATGTTATAACATGTTTTGTGATTTAAAAATGTTGTGTTGTTATAGTTATTTATAGTGACATAGAAGCTTGCTGATAAATGATAGGTTGTTATGGATAAATGTTGTCGGTTGCGAATACGACAGAACCCGTTTTTTTAGTTGTAAGGTGTATGGGCGCCTTATAACTTGGAAAAAGGGAAACCCCTATATTTTAACTTATGAAAAAGGTTTCTAAAGTAAACCATTATGTGAATTGATCTTGAATGGGACCTTCGGGGGAAGCCTTTTTCAGTAAATGGAATTTAGAAACTAAATTTCCTACAAATGTTTGAATAACATTGAATGATTAAATGTTAAGAGGAATGTATTCTAACATTCTTGTATTGAAATGGGTGTTGAGTGAAAACCAAGTGAACTTGTTGTGAACAATACTTGTGTGTTTTTAGAATTCTTTAAAATGCTTAAGGGTGGAAATGAATTAAATTTAAATGGTTAAAATGAAAATGGATCTTGAGCCTAGTATTTAAATTTCTTTGCGTGACCAAGAGATAGAGTCAAAGCGTGGACTTCATAAGGGGCTATCCCATGGTAGATAGTAGCCTTAGAGCCGGATATTCCTTGTTTCGGTTGTGATCTTTTAAGGTTGGTTCCTTTCGTTACATTGTTCCTAGTAGGACTTTTACAGTTTAGAAATACATCCTCGTTCAGATGGGTGGTCATTGACCCATTTGCATCTTATTAAAGGGGAGACTTGTTATGACGTCATCTGAGACAATCGTCAGGTGATGTGACATGACCCTGATGTAAAACTACTTGCGCTGTTGAGTACGATTTTCAGGTTTCCTCCACGATTGAGTGACCTATGCGTTATGGAATAAGTTGCATCCCACTGTTCTGGAGAACTTTTGACTCGGGTGTTTTGACATGCCGACCTGTTTATTTATCATCTTCCATGTAATATTTTTATGTGGTGATAGAGGTTCGTGTAACATCACACATGGGTTAAGATATTCTCATATATCATGCTGGTAAGCGGCTGATCTCTTTTTACGACGACATGGAAGATATTAAGGTGGGTAGTGTCACTTTTGTTTCCATAATCGTGTTGATAATTACTTGGTAGCACGATTGATCTTCCTGATGACCTTGGTTCTCTCTTAGGGAACTCTCTCGAATGTGACGAGAATGTCCCCCATCTTGAACTCATGCTAGATGCACTAGGATAACATCAGTTATACGACACGCTAATGTTTCAAATCTGTAGGCTTGTCTTGTGATCTCCATCGTATTTGTTCACTGGGGGTGTGTTTCCCTTAATCATTGACCTTATCCATGAGAAGGCAAAATATTTTTCAACAAACCTTGTAATGGTTTGACTTCGGAACGTCAATGAAGATCAGGTCAGGACTTCGGTGTGCGCACAGTTGGTAGTCTAATGGTTTTGAAGACACATCGTCAGTTAAATGACAAGTGCAGGTTTTGGGTCAGCGATGTCTTCTGAGGAGGCATGTGTAACCTCTTTATGTTGGGTGATTGAGATTGACCATTTTCATTGATGGGGTCCCTGTAATGGCTCAGATGTAAATCTTCATTTTGGTGTTTGTGTTTTAAAGTGAGTGTTGGCTCGAGTTTTAAAAGATCATGTGCGGTTTTCTTATGAAACACTTAAAGATGCATTGGGCGTTGGGAACACAATGCGATCATGTTTAACGGAACTTGAAAACCCTTGTAGGTCATGTGATGTTTTCGTTGGTTCCCGAAGGCTTCTCAGGGATGAAAAGTTTTTAAGGTGGGTAGTTTTTACAAACCCGTGTTCCTAGACTTGATAAAATATGTGTTTTTTTAAAATTTCGTTTATCGATGGGTCAGTTTTAAAACCGCGCATCGAAATGAGTTTACGAGTGCGCAAACTGGTTCAAGTGGTGACATCGGGCAGCGCGTGGGCGGTTAGACCATGCGGGTCAAGTCGCACAGTTGACCATTTTTCAGAACCGGTTATCTAATTAATTTGAATTAATGGATGTTTTAATACTAATAATAGTGAGAGATCATAATTATTAAGTGTTGTTAAAACGCGGTTAATAAAATGATGGTCGAATGAGATTAAATGTGGATGTTTTAACATGAACATTTTTGGAAGATTATTACTGTTAAATATTATGCAGACGTGTTTATTTAAGTGGTGGTCAAATTCCATTAAATGTAATGTTACAGTTCGACCAAAGAGTGTCAAATTATAATCATGTTCAATGGATTTTAATTGACATTGTGGTTTAATAAAAGACGTGCTATTTAATTAAGTCAATCAATGAGATTAAATGGATGTTTAATGACAACAATATAAGGATTTTATTATTTATATTATGTTTTATTAATTAAATTCCCGGAATGGTGAATTTAATTAATTGCGTGAAATAAATTCATTGATTACTTCGGTCAAAGATATTTTATTTTGATGGAATGTTTTAATTATAATAATGTTAGGATATTATTATTATTAAATATAATGCGAACACATTATTTAATTATTCTAAATAAATGCATTTTTTTAATGATAATAATGTTGGGAGATTATTATTATTATTTTTTGCACAAAGGCGTTTATTTAAATGGTGGTCAAATGAAATTAAATGTGAGGTTGCAGTTTGACTAATAACGTTAAATAAAAATCACGTTTTAGTGGATTTTAATTAATGTTGAATTATTTATAATTAAAGGGAGCATTATTTTTAACACATTATATTAATTGCGGTGGCTTCGCAGTGAAGCATTTAATTAATCGAGACCGCTTAATTACATGTTTGGTTATAATTATTTTTTTTGATCATTATTATTATAATAATAATTGGGTAATTAAATAAGGGTTATGGTTGAATTAATTAATTAAATATATGGGTGAATAATCGATTTAAGGATTTAAGTGTAATTAATCCTAATATTAAATAATTTTGACCATTATTATTATTATTATTATTATTATTATATTCTTGTGAATGTTATTATAAATATAACATTAATGATGGCCTATAATATATATATATACATAGAGTGTAATATATATATATATATGTATATATATTAGTAGTAATATATATATATGAGTAATAAAAAATAATAATAATAAAATTTATTTTTTAAAAGAGGTGTTGGGAAAGGGCGTGACTCCCCCCTACCCCTTTTTTCATCTTCTTCAATCACGCAGGCCCCCACATGGTGTTCTCTCTCTCTCTTTTATTTCCTCCCACTTATTTCTTCTTCTCCCATGTGAGGAGCCTCCTCCAATACTTTGGCACATGAGGGTTTCCTTCCTCTCTAAGTGATAGACTTCCAACCTGGATAGGGCCTGTTGTGCGACACCCTGCTTCGGCTCTTCATCGCACAACGCGACTCTCTGCTGCGCGAATAGCCCCATGACCGGACCTCCTCCTCCCGCGGGTTCCCCTGCTGCAGCATGCCGACAACCCTCTCCCCTCCTATGGTGGCTGCCATCTTCTCTTCTCCCTTGTAGCGGCGTAAGGCCTCTCTAGGTGGACCTCCTTGCAGGGAAGTGCGACTCCAGACAGCGGGCGTGGCCCCCCATGTAGTGTGGATCTGGATTCGGGTCGTTACATATTTGTTTTATTTCATTGGTAATTTCTTACTCAAATTTCATTAAATCCCATGTAATTTATTTATAGCTTTTGATTTCTTGGGGATGTTGCAAAAGGCCAATAAAATATCTTATCCTTCTAATACATTGAATATGGGAGATATGTTAGAAATGATATCAGCTTGTTTATATCTTGAGATTGATAAGGTGTTAGCTCTTGGACTTGGAGTTCAAACTTGTTCTAAGTAGTCCTTGAGTTTCATTTCTAGGAAGTAGTATGATAGTTAGTATGTTAAATGCAGAGCATACTGTAGATACCCAAAGCTTGTTTTACATGGACATTAAATTACTTTTGTTGAAAACTTAATACATGACAAAAATATACACCCATAGATCGTATTAGTTTAGTGTCTTTGGAAACTCACAACATAATCGTCTAATCATGGTGAATGATCTTCACCATCTCCCATAAATATCTCCCCATTTTGTTTTCTTATCTAAAACCATTATTTATATTATGGGGAAATGAAAACTTATAAATAGTGAGCTCAAATTCTCAGTAAAGGTAAACATGGATAACCTAAAACAATCCATAAACTTTTGAACGTAAGAACATTAACATAAAACATCAAAATCTTGTGTAATGACGTAAATCGTGGCAGTTCATAAGGAATAGTTCATAAAGGAACATTAACCATGATAAAATAGCATTGAAATAAAACATGTAATTGTGGCAACCATTAAGCACATGTTATGATTTCCATAGTAGCCAAGGAATTGCTACCAAGACCATCATAGTAGAAAAATTCCATTACAAAACCGGGTATACCTGTCATTCCATCCATGTCTATTTAATGAGATATAAATCATTACCCAATGAATTAGTGGGTGATATAGGTCCCACCCATCTCAAAATGAAATCATTATTTTGTGTTCCAAAAAATAAACATACATCATTCAGAATAACCCAACGAATAAAATGGGTTTCATAAGCATCATCCCATCATAAAATAGTCCATATAAATGAAATTGATATCATTTCATAATAATAAAAATATAACCATGTACTTAAAAGATACATTATACTTGAAACATAAACATACTAAATAATGTCATATTAGATAGAAGATTATTTTATTAAAACACCCGAAAAGAATTCTTGAAGAAAATATCCTTTCTTCATCAAAATCATTTTATTTTCTCAAAATGCCATGAAATTTTAAAAGAAAAGGATTCTTTTGAAAATAATTATGAAATTTATTATATGATACATCATTGAAATAAGTATTTATGAAACTATAAAAATCAATTCACACCATATAATTTAAAAAACATTCATCTCGTTCTATTGACAGATAAGTAAAAAAATACCTTTTATGGTAACCAAATGAATGATTTA
This sequence comes from Viscum album, assembly GCA_963277665.1. Classification (NCBI taxonomy): domain Eukaryota; kingdom Viridiplantae; phylum Streptophyta; class Magnoliopsida; order Santalales; family Viscaceae; genus Viscum; species Viscum album. The sequence continues at coordinate 958,933,409 of OY728145.1, forward strand.
TTCCATACAATGTTGTAAAAAGTTGACAAAGGGTAAAAATGACGTTAAACATAAATGGAAGAATCATAAAAATTTTATGAAAACATTTTTAGAAAACATGGACATGGATCATAAACATAACCCCAATTAATACTTACGTATAAGCAATCTCGGATAAAAAAGAGATTTACAAAATTATCCCTTACATTATGTCCAATTTCCTGCGAATGTGTCTGAGACTCCTGTATAGTGGGTTTAACCATATTATTAACTTGTTACATAACCATAATAATATTTATGATATCATATATGACTCACTTATGACTTTATATTATCCATTCTTTTGTCAATTCCATGTTAAAGCAACATTCTGGGTAAAATCTTTTCATTTATCGTACGTGTTTGGACTTGTTGTTCTTGAAATTATTACTTATAACCTGATTTAATTAATTCAAAAATGTAAAAAATTATATATATATATATAATATTAAGAATATAAATATATATTATAGATCGATAAATGGAATGATATACACCATTCCTAGAGACAGTAGGTCGTTCGTACGCATGAACGTTGTATTCGTTTCCTTATTGAATTGGATGGAATTAAGTAAATGAAACATATATGTTCAAAAATTTAGTATCATTATTATCTCATATATTTAATTATTACTTATTATATATACTTTATAATCATTCTTGAATGGTAAACATGGAGAATGAATCTCATTGCGTCGTGGAGACGGTAATCTGTACGTACGCACGAGCGGTGATATCGTTCCCATAATTATTGAATGGAATTGGAGTGGAGGATATAATATATCAGAATAATTATGATGTTATAATTACCATATATATTTATTATTTACACCATTATACCCTTCCATGTAAGGTGGTGGTGGAAAAATAGATTACACCACGGTGTGGACACAGTATTCTATATGCACGCACGCGGCAAGATTTCATTTTCCATAGGATGGATAGAATGAAAAATGGGGTTGTTTCACATTTATAATAAGATATAATTGTATTAGTTATACTGATGTTATTACTTTATAATGAAAAAACTAAAGAAGTGGAAGTAGAAAAAAATAACCTTGAATGAATTTGTAGAAGAGATTACCTCTTCTTCGACGCGCCTTCTCTTAACCTCCTCTTAGGGCACTAAAGTTGGTCTTTGAAAAATACCAGGACCACTAATAGGTTTATATGGAATTGGAGAAGTTAAATGAGCAGAGTTTTTCTAAGCATGAAGGCTTAAATGTGTGTGAAGAGGAGAGGGGGGAGGTTCCCTTTTATAAGGGAGGAGAGGGGAACCTTTAGAACCCCCAAAAAATTTAATTTCATATAAATTCAAAACCCACATAAAAACATCCAAAATGAATCATATACGAAGCATAGATGTGATAGGGTTGTAATATTATCAACCAACAAAATTTAGAAATGTTGAAACTTTATTTTAAACCTTATCAAATTGATTTATCCCTATTTAATTAATTTAATTTTTTTGAGGTAATAATATTCTAAATTTTAAATTTTTTAAATAATTACTTTTGTGTTGTGAATTGCTCATAATCGTATAATTTTTGACATTTTAGAAAATATAAATTTAAACTTTTAATTTTTAAATATTTTTTTTATTTTTAAACAATTTTATAATATGATATTTTTATAAAACAATATTAGTGTCAATTTTGACACTATTCATTTATTTGAATTTAAATAAATTCCAAAAAGATGGTATATTTGAACAACACTTTTTAATAGAATTATTACATGACATATTCATCAATAAAATTCGTGGAGAACATTAATTAGTTCATATAATATTTATTTTAATATTTTTAAAACCATTTATTTGATATTTCCATAAATAAAATAATTTGTATATCACTATTGTGACGTCATTAATTATAATTATTTAATCCCTAAAAATTCTAAATAAATTCAAATGATTTATATACATTTATTATATTTCTGTATACTATTCATGTTTGATGTTATATTATGTTTATCACTATGTTATTATATCTTTATGATATAAGAGTGTGACATGTTTTCACTTTCTTTGGTTTTAAAAATAATTATATAATTTTCATGGTCAAAAGTCCATGAAATTAATCTATTCCTACCCTTAGGTGATATGTGTCATATTTTATTCATCAAATAGAATTTTGGAAGGTGTTATGGTAATTTTATAATCTTATTTTTACCCTTAATTACCTGATTTACATTTAACTGTAGTAAATAAAATTTATCGTAGTTACTATTTATAATATCAACAAAATAAAAGTAACATATTAACATAATTTAGACCCACTGAATCCAAATATGGAATCCATTTTTCAAAATTCAAAACACAGAAGTTGCAGTAATTAATTTAAAATTAATCTCTTTATTGAGAAAATGAGTTTTAAATGATAAAACATTGAAAAAGATTAAAATGTTTTTACCAGAGAATTCATTGTAAAATTAATGATAATGACATACATTATATTAAATGGTAAAAATATATTTTTTTTATAATTTAAACCCATGAAATGTTATAATTTAACAAAATAAATTATTTCGATGAGTATAATTGTTTTTAATTAAATTTTATCAAATTTTTACTATTCATAAAAATATGAATGTTATCAGAATAATCTCATAAATTTCTCCAAAGTAAATTTTTGTATCATAATTCCAAGAAAGAAGTTTTATTTTTCAAATTGAACTTATTAACATGTCAAAAACTATATTTAATGTTGGTGCTCCATCAAATGGTGTTAATAATGTATTTTTTTTGAAAAATACGTATTTTACATGATAAATTTATTTTATTCTGAAAACAATTTCTATAATATGTGTAAGATGATTTATAATGTCATAGAATTCAAAATTTATTTACTACTATTCATAATGGCTATTTTATAATAATATTATAACAATATATCATTGTTTAGTGAAACATGGTATTGCGTACAACACACGCTATCAAGGAAGGTCTCTCTTGCATGCAACAGAAGACAAGAATTGTGTTTGTGTATACTAAAAAATAGTATGATGTTGTGTATAGCGCAAGATAGTCGTGGTGTAGTGTACAAAATAAGGCATCAAAGAAGATAAAAATAAATTTTCTCATAATTTTTTGGTGTTTTACATTCTACCCCCTTAAAATTAATTTCGCCCTCGAAATTCAAGAGGATTATAAATCACTTACTACTTGAAATTTTCATTAATAGAAACCCACATCATAAAAAGGAATACTAAAACACAATTTTAAAAACTGAAGTATGAAACGTAAAGGATACAAAAATTAACTCATCACTAGGTTTCCACATAAGAGATATAATTGAAAATATGGATATGGAAGAGAAATCTAACCATCATGTTCTGATGATGATTGGTAGAGAACATGGATATAAGAAATCCAACAATCACAAGGCCATAAATTTGTGATGATCTAAGGTACCATCTAATTCATCTAATATGATGGTACTAGGACAATGTTTTTGGTTTTCAAGATCATTTCCCTAATGTTGATGAATTAAAAGAAATACATACTTGATTTTGGTACAATCTCAATGTAGTTTCTGTCTTGTAAAATTTCCACTTCATATTTTAAAGAAATGAAGTTGAATTTGTCTTCCGTGAAGTGTTAAAAGATCATGCGATTGAATGATTGGTCATTCCATCTGTCTCAAACACAAGAATAGAAAAATTTATATACATAAGTGCATCTTATGGTGAGATTAACCTTATATGAATCCAAAAATGGACTTATAATTCAACCATCATACTGCTTAATAAATTAAAACTAATTTCTACTAATCAGGGACTTCCTATAGGCTAGTAGTAAGCGATTAAGGCCTATCGCACATCGGTTGTGGGTTCAATTCATGCAACCATGTCCGATGTGGAGGGTTGTCACAAGTCCTGCAGGTTCTCCTTTTTCTAAAAATACAATATTATAGTGTTACAGAAATAATATTAAAAAAAGTCCTAGCCTTAAACAATACTATCTAACGTCTGACATAATCCATTCCAATCATTAGACTTATCCAAAATAAAACTGTCCAATCACATAGTATAATGAAAATGATTACTGAAAAGGTCACAAAACAAGAACATGAATACCATTATTTATCCCCCATATATCATAAGATATATCTTGTTGATACAATTCCAAACATGTGAATATCTTAATCATGTATTTTATTGAAACATAAACTACCATAAAACCACAGTGAAAAAACGAATGCTATCAAAAGGTAACACATTTCACATTCCAAAATCCCAAAAATTCTATAAACTGAAACCATGATATCACTTAGTCTTTATTTCAGTCATGAGCTCATGAATAATATCAAACATATTATTTTATTTTTATCCCTTCATTATGAACATATCATATTATTTCCAAATATATTTCAATCACTTTTAATGATTACCGGTACCATATTATTATGGAAAACCACAATGGACCAATACATAGATATTCCAATATACCATAAATGTACCTCAACAACATTATTCTTTAATACCAATACATAAACAAATCAATCCATTATCTTCAATGATTGTCATGGAATAGGTCCTTCCTTGATTTATAAGTACCCTCTTAGGTTGGGGCATTGATTTGGGTAATGTCCATGTTTTCCATGGATAAGACATTGGACTCCATAATAGTCTGTCGCTATATGTATCTTTTCCCCACATAGATAACATATTCCCCTCCATTTTTAGTATTCCTCAGGGTTCTTCTTCCCTTCTTTAGTAATCACAATCTTCCTTTCTCTATGCTCCTCACCATGCGAACATGCATAAAAGTCGATCTTCCTCTTATTTGATGAATTAGGAATACCATTAATGTTCACCTTGTTATTCATATATCACTATGTCTGATTCGACATAATCATAATATCATTCTCTCTAATACATACACAATTTTGTTGCTTATAGTCACCAATTTGTCCATTGGATTCAATGTTAACCCAATTCCTTCCAGTTCCCTCCATTAACTAAATCCTGAAACCATTGTGTAAAAAATAGTTAAAATAGTAAGGAACCGCATAATCATAAAAAGTCACTTATAGGATGTCTAACATATAACCCCTTCTTTAACCTATGATATCTTAGGTTCACCCTAGGTTATTCATTATCGTCAAAAATATGACAACCCTGCTTTTATTACAAACTTAGACGTGATTTATTAAATAAACTATTCACTTGATACAATATGGAAGATCAAAATTTTTAGTGTAGTTGGGGCTTAAGATCATTACATAACAACATAAAACATGAAATACAACATCTTTATAGAAAATTTCCATTACATGACCACTATATTCCCTCATACTTACCATTGCATGGGATAACCTGAGGACATGCATAAGAAAATGGGTTTGCTATAAAGCACAACATGGCAATAAACATTGAAAACATGAGGGGTACAATACATGTTAGACAATAGGAATATCAATAGATCACAAGAGAAATATGATCATAAAGGCATGAAAGAGCATGATAATCATAACATAGAAATGTGGCAACAACACTTACCATGGAATTAACATGATCCTAGGCTCATTGCACATGAAGAATGAGTAAATTCTCATTGCACATGAAGCACGAGTAAACCCTCGTTGCACTTGAATTATCATGAGTCAAAACTCATTGCACATGACGTATCATGATACAATACTTTAGCAAATGCATTTGAGTGCTATAAAGGGTCACCCTTCTTAAACATTTCATTTCATTCATAAGTGTTCCACATGGATCATAAAACTTGGATTCATTAAACACAATCATTTATTCCATGATAAAGAATGTGGAATTCGTACATAAATATTTATAATCAATAAGTAAATGTGCATAATGGTGAATACCCTTGATGGATAAATGGTCATGGTATTGACTACATAATGGCATTGGCTTAGAAAATCGGTGCAATTTCGGTAGTGTAACAGTGTGACATAAGAATTCATAAAAATGGTTGATGAGAGAGAAAGGGGTATCTCATCATATTTTAATTAAATGGATCGTAAGGGAATAATATAGATACATGTCCTAACAATTGTAATGGAAATTATATTCATGATAAAAAATTATTGCTTGAATGTAAATGAAGAGAGAAAAGTTCCTTTAATAATTTCGGCATAGTAATGGGTGTACATGGGAGGCATTTAATGAGAGATAAAGGGGTATCCCATCATTAAAAAAAATATAGGGAAGTATGGGAGAGGTTCACAACCATGCCCCATCATTTATAATTGAAAGTAAAAGGGCATAACAATATTAAGAAAATTGGACAAAAAAGTGAAAGGAAGAAAAACCCTTACATGGAAGTGTGCTTCCAAGGCTTGATAGAGGCATGAGAGTGGCTTCATGGGAGCTTGAGGCACCATGGGAGGATTTAGATAGAGTAGGGAAAATGTTGGACGAACTGAAAAAGCTTTGAGTGAGGAGGAAGTGGGATCTTGGATGAGTTTATATAGGAAAGGTGAGTGAATTATTTATTATTTAGATTTGGGAACCCTTACATTAAACTAATACAAACCACAAATCAGCCCATGGTTTTTGACTATGGTTTTTGGAAATGGGAAGATGAAAAAAAATTATAAGTCCAAAGTCAGAACTTCTTAAAATAATGGGGTTGCTTACGTGGAAGTGAGTCACACTCCCATTGAAAATAATTTAAAAATACATGATGTTTAATAAGTCATGAGGGGTCCATTAATACTCTGAAAAGTCTGTCAAAAAAACCCAAAATCACATTATTTTAATGGTAAAACATATATTGGTGGAAAATAAAGCTTATAGTATTTTATTACATCACTATTGGGTCATTATGATGTCATATAATACATTATATATTTAAAAGGTATTTAATTTTTACCCAAAAATTTTACTGTCTCATAAAATTATGAAAAATTCACCGTTGGATAAATTTGATGTCCTAATTCCAGAAATATAATTTATTATATTTAAATAATTTTCTAAATATGTTAATTTTCACTTTTAAAATAAAAACTGACTTCTATAAATAATTAACTGGTTTTGAAAGAAATGGATTTCAAACCTTAATAAAAATTATAATTGTATTCATAAAATTATGTGATCATTTATATATAATAAAATTAATTTAATAATAATAATATTAATTTATTTAAAATATTATTTAATTCCAAAATCCCTTAATTTAATAAAAAATATTTCTTAATTAAATAATAACTAAAAACACTACTTTTTCTTTAAAAACTATTTAAAATGAATCTATAAGGACAAGAAAGTATATTCATTATTATATACAAAAATAATGGACAACAACATAGTACTATAGATTTGTTACATAACCCCTTAAAGTTATCGCTTAAGACCTAAGGGTAAGGTGTGCGATGGTGACAGACCTTTGGGGTGGCTCAGAAAACACTACTCGAGTGGTAATCTCTATCAACATCCACTTTTCCCGTAGACGGTCCTTTTCGAGCTTTACATGATGAAGCTCATCTTGGGAATGGTCAAGAGAGAAGCCTAGAGATTCCACCTCTTTTCTGAGCTCTAAAAAATGGGCTTTATATGGAGAAATTCTACTGGATGAGGTAATCACATTCTTTGTCTGAGTAAATTGTATTTATTAAAGCCCTATATTTACACTAATCATGTTATCACTGTTCTACGGTTATAAAAGAAATGGCCACAATTCTTAACAAAAAACTAAATAAGTTGACATTTTATATAAAAAATTTACATAAAGAGATATTTAATTAGATCAAGAATGATTTATATTAATGAAACTTTGTGTTCTTACAAAAATAATTCTAATACTGTAACCTATAGTTATTCTAAACCTTAGGGACATCCCTAGACATACCTTAGAAATCTCTCCAGGGATCTCACTAATGTTTTCCCATCCTAGTTTCCAAATGTTAACTAATACATTGCTCTGATACCAAACGTAGAGACCCAAAGCTTTCCGTACATGGACATTACATTACTTTTGTGGAAAATGTAATACATGACAAAAACAGATGCCCAAAGACCATATTTGTTCAGTGTCTTTGGAAACTCAAAACATAATCGTCTAATAATGGTGAATGATTTTCATGATATACCATAAAGATCTCCCCGTTTTTATTTCTTACCTGAAACCTTTCTTAATTTCCTGGGGAAAAGAACACATATAAAGGGTGAGATCAAATTCACAGTAAAGGTAACCATGGAGATCCTAAAACAATCCATAAACATTTTAATGTATGAACATAAACATAAAACATCAAAATCATGAGAACTAACATAAATCCTAGAAGTGCATAAGGAATTGATCACAAAAAAACATTAACAATGATAAAATATCATGTGAAAAAAATGTAATTGTGGCAACCATTAAGAACATGTTATGATTTCCATAGTAGCCAATGCATTTCTTCTACGACCATCATAGTGGACAAAGTCCCTTACTGAACCGGGTTTACTTACTGTTCCAGCCATGTCTATCTCATGAGATATAAATCTTTACCCAATTAATTGGAGGGAGATATACGTCCCACCCATCTCATAATGAAATCATTCTTTCATGTGTGACAAAATAAACACACATTATTCATAATAACCCAACGAATAACATGGGTTTTAATAACAACCTCCCTTCATAACATAATCCATATAAAAGAAATAGATATCATTTCAACATAATAAAAATCAAACCATGTAAATAATAGAGACATTATATTTGAAACATAAACATACAAAATAATGTCATCTTAGATGGAAAATAATTTTGATAAAACACATTAAAAGAATTCGTATGGAAAGTATCCGATCTTCTTCAAAATCATTTTATTTTCTCAAAATTCTATGAATTTTAAAAAGAAAAGGATTTTGTTGAATATAATCATGAAATTATGTAAAGAAGATTCATTGAAATAATTAAATATGAAACTATAAAATTCCATTCACTCCGTATAAGTTAAAAAAACATTCTTCTCGTTATTTTGGAGAAAAAGTGAAAAAGTTCTTTATATAGCAACCAAAGGAAATATTTCTTCCATACAATGTGGTAACAAGTCAATAAAGGGTAAAAATGACTTTAAACATACATGGACGAATAGTAAATATTTTATGAAAATATTTTAGATATCATTTATATGGATGATAAATATATCCCCAGTCAATACTTATGTATAAGAAATCTCGGATAAAAATGAGATTTTCAAAATTATCCCTTCCATTATGTCCAATTTCTGAAATTTGTGTCTGCGAATCTTGTATAGTGGGTTTAAACTTTTTATTAACTTGTAAAAGAACTATATTAATATTTATGATATCATATATTATTCACTTATCACTTTATATTACCCGTTCTTTTGTCAATTCCATGTTAAAGCAGCATTTTGTGTTAAATAGTTTCATTTATCGTACATGTTTTCACTTGTAACCTGATTTACATAATTAAAAAATGTAAAATATGATATATATATATATATATATAATATTCAGCACATAAATATATATTATATATCGATAAATGGAATGAAATACACCATTAATGGAGACGGTAGGTCGTTCGTACGCATGATCGCAGTATTCGTTTCCTTATTAAATTAAATGGAATTAAGTAAATGAAACATATATGTACATAAATAATTTATCATTATTATGTAATATCATTCATCATTAATTATCATATAAACTTTATAATCATTCTTGAATGGTTAACATGGAGAATAAATCTAATCACGTCTTGGAGATGGTAAACTGTACGTACGCACGAGCGGTGATATCATTCCCATAATTATTGAATGGAATTGGAGTGGATGATATAATATCTCAGAATCAGTATGATGTTTTAATAAACATATATTGTTATTATTTACACCATTATACCCATCCAAGTAATGTGGTGGAAGAAAAACATATTACACCATGACGTGTAGACGGTATTCCGTACGTACGCACGCGCGGTGATTTCATATTCCATATGATGGATATAAGGAGAAATGGTGTTGTTTAATATTTATAATAACATATCATTATATTATTTATATGGATGTTATTATTTTATAATGAAAAAAATAATGAAGTAGAAGTAGAAGAATAAATAAACTAGAAAGAATTGGTAGAAGCGATTACCTCTTCTTCAACACTCATTCTCTTAACCTCCTTTTAGGGCACTATAGTTGGTCTTTGGAGAATCTCGGACCTCTACTAGATTTCAATAGAATTGTCAAATTGAAATGGGTAGGGTTTTTTTGATCATGAAGGATTAAATTTTTGTGAATAGGGGATGGGGTAGGTGCCCTTTTATAAGGGATGAGAGTGGCACGTTTGGAAACCTCAAAAACATTAATTGCATATAAATTCAATCCCCACATAAGAACTTCCAAAATGACTCAAATTCGAATCTTATATGAGATAGGGTTGTAAAATAATCATCCAATAAAATTTAGACATGCTGAGAATTTATTTTAAACCTTATCAACTTGATTTATCCATATTTAATCCATTTAATTTTTTGTGGTAATAATATTCTAATTTTAAAATATTATAAATTATTACATTTTTGTTGTGAATTTTAAATTTTTTTTTAATTTATGAAATTTTAGACCATATAAATTTCATTTTATAATTTTTAAAAATTTTTGTGATTTTTAAACAATTTTATAATATTTTATTTTTTTAAAACAACAATAGTGTCAATTTTGACACTATTCATTTATTTGAATTCAAATAAATTCCACACAGAGGATGTATTCAAACCAAAATTTTTAATAGAATTATAACATGTCATATGAATCTATAAAATTTGTGGAGAACATTAATTAGTTCATATAATATTTTTTAAATATTTTTAAAACCTTTTATTTCATATTTCAATCAATAAAATAATTTCTATATCACTATTGTGTCATCATTAATGACAATTATTCAATCCCTAAAAATTATTAATAAATTATAATGATGTAGATTCTTTTAATATATTTCTGTATACTATTCATGTTTGATGTTTTATGATGTTTATCACTAAATTATTATACTAATATGATTTAAGAGAGTGACATGTTGTCAGGTTCTTAGGTTTTAATTATAATTATATAATTATCATGGTCAAAAGTCCATTAAATGAATCTATTCCGACCCTTATGTGATATGGTTCGACTTTTATTCATCAAATTGAATTTTTTCAGGTGTTAGTGTAACATTATAATCTTATTTGTACACTTAATTGCACTATTTACCTTCAACTGTATTAAATAAAAATTACCGTAGTTTCTATTTATAATATGAAAAAACTAACTGTAACCTATCAACATAATTTAAACCCACTGAATCCTAATATGGAATCCATTTTTCAAAATTCAAAACACAGAAGTTGTAGTAATTAATTTATAAATAATTTCGCTATTGGGAAAATGGGTTTTAAAAGTTAAAACGTTGCAAAAGATTGAAATGTGTTTACCAAATAATTCAATGTAAAATTAATGATAATGAATTACATTATAATAATGGTAAAGATATATTCCCTTTAAAATAAAACCATTAAATATTATAATTTATCCATATAAAATATATCGATGAAAAAAGTTGTTTTTAATTAAAATTTAGCGTATTTTTACTATTCATCAGAAAATGATGGTTATCAGAATAATCTAAAAAATTTATCCAAAGTGAATTTTTATATCCTGATTCCAAGGAATAAAGTTTTATTTGTAAAATTTAACTTATAAACATGTCAAAAACTATATTTAAGGTTGGTGTGCCATCAAAAGGCTGTAAACTTCATTTTTTTGAAAAATACTTATTTTACCTGAAAAATTTATTTTTTTCTCATAAAAATTTCTATAATATGTGTAGGATGAATTATAATTTCCTAAAAATGAAAATATATTTAAACCAATTCATAACGGCTAGTTCATAATAATATTATAACAATATATCATTGTTTAGTGAAACTCAGTATTGCGTACAACACACACTATCGAGGAAGGTCGCTCGTGTGTGCCACACAAGCCAATAATTGTGTTTTTCTATACTACAAGCTAGTAAGGTGTTGCATATAGTGAAAGAAAATATTGGTGTAGTGTACAACACAAAACACCAAAGAAATTAAGAATAATATTTCTCATAAACTTTCGGGGTGTAACATTCTACCCCCCTTAAAATGAAATTCACCCATGATATTTAGGCAGGGTTATAAACCGTTTACTTCGTGAAAGTTTCATTTATAGAAACCCAAATCATAAAAAAGAATAATAAATCATAATTTTAAAATGTGAAGTATGAAACGTAACAGTTACCCAAATACACTCATCCATGGGATTCCACATAAGAGAATATAGGTGAAAATATAGATATAGAAGAGAAATATAACCATTATGTTCTGATAAAGAGTGGTAGAGAAAATGTATATAAAAAATACAATAATAACAAAGCAATAAATTTTTGATAATCTAATGTACCATCTGATTCATCGAATATGATGGTACAAGGAAAGTGTTTTTTGTTATCATGATCATTTCCCTAATGTCGAATAATTAAAAGAAATTCATACGTGATTTTGGTACAATGTCACTGTTGTTTGTGCCTTGAACAATTTCCACTTAATCGTTTAAAGAAATGAAGTTGAATTTGTCTTTCGTGAAGTGTTAGTATATCATGCGACAGAATGAGTGGTCATTCCATCTGTCTCAAACATATGGATAACAAAAGATATATACATAAGTCCATCATAAGGAGAGATTAACCTTATATGAATCCAAAAATGGACTTATACTTCAAACATCATACTTTATAATAAAATCAAACTGATTTCTACTAACCAGGGCCTTCATGTAGTCAAGTGGTAGGAGATAAACGCCTAACTTCATTTGTGGGTTTTATTCCCGCAACCTTGTACGAAGCGATGGGTTTTTTCTCGTCCTGCATGTTGTCGTTTTTTAAAATTACACTATTATAACATTACAGAAATAATATTGAAATAAGTTTTAGCCATAAACAATACAATCTAATGTCTGACATAATCCCTTCCAATCATTATACTTATCCAAAATAAATCTTTCCAATCTCATAGTATAAACAAAACGATTACGAGAATGGTCACATAACAAGAACATGAATACCATCATTTATTCCCCGTATATCATAAGATATATTCAGTTGATCACATTCTAAACATGTGAATACCTTAATCATGTATTCGATTGAAACATAAATTATCATGGAACCTTAGTTAAAACATGAATGATATCAAAAGGTAACTCTTTCCACTAACCAAAATCAAAAACAATTATATATACTCAAACCATGAGATCACTTTTTCCTTATATTAGTCATGATCTCATGAATACTAACAAACATATTATTTTCTTTTTATCCCTTAATTATGGGCATATAATCTTCTTTCCAAATATATTTCAAAAACTTTTCATGGTTACCAGTATCAAATTATTATGGAAAACCACAATGGACCAATACATAGATATTCCAATATACCATAAAAGTACATCAAGAACATTATTCTTGAATACCAATAAATAAACACTTAAATACATTATCTTCAATGATTGGCATGGAATAGGTCCTTCCCCAATTTAGAAGTATCCTCTTAGGTCAGGGAATTCAGTTGGGTAATGCCCATGTTCTCCACAAATAATTCATTGGACTCCATATGAGTTTGTCACTCTATAACCCTTTTCCCCACATAGATAACATTTCTCCTCCATTTTTGGTATTCCTCAAGGTTCTTCTTCCCTTCTTTAGTAATATCAATATTACATTCTCTATGCTCCTCACCATGCAAACATGCATAAAAGTCCATCTTCTTCATTGTTGATGAATTAGAAATACCATTAATGTTCCAATTTTTTATCATATATCGTGATGTATAATTCAACATAATCATAATATATTTCTCTCTAAGAATTACACAATTCTGCTGCTTATAGTCACCAAATTTTCCATCAGATTCAATTTTAACTCAATTCCTTATAGTTTCCTCCATTAACTAAAACCAGAAACCATTGTTTAAGAAAAAATTAAAATAATGATGAACCCCATAATCATAAAATGTCACTTATTGGATGTATAACTTATGACACCTAATTTAACCTATGACAGTTGATGTTCACCCTAGGGTTTTCATGATCATCATAATAATTCTAGGACTGTAACCTATAGTTATACTAAATCTTAGGGACATCCCTACACAGACCTTAGAAATATCTCAGGGATCTCAATAATGTTTTCGCATCCTTGTTTCCAAATGTTTACTAAACCATTGCTTTGATACCAAGTGCAGTTACCAAAAACTTATCTTACATGGACATTACATTACTTTTGTGGAAAACATAATACATGAAAAAAACAGACGCCCGAAGATCGTATTAGTTTAGTGTCTTTGGAAACTCAGAACATAATCTTCTAATCATGGTGAAAGATCTTCAAAATCTCCCATAAAGATCTCCCTATATTGTTTTCTTACCTAAAAGCTTTCTTTATATCATGGGGAAAATAAAACATATAAAAGGTGAGCTCAAATTATTAGTAGGGGTAAACATGGAGAACCTAAAACAATCCATAAACATTTGAATGTAATAACATGAACATAAAACATCAAAATCAAGAGTAATGACACAAATCATTGTAGTGCATAAGGAATAGATCATAATGGAAAATTAACCATTATTAAATATCATGATAATAAAACATTTAATTGTGGAAACCATTAATCACACGTTTTGATTTCCATAGTAACCAAGACATTTCTACCAAGACCATCATAGTGGAAAAAGTCTCTTACTGAACCGGGTTTACTTGACGTTCCAGCCATGTCTATCTCATGAGATATAAATGTTTACCCATTTCATTAGAGGGAGATATAGGTCCCACCCATATCATAATGCAATCATTATTTTGTGTGCCACAAAATAAACATACATAATTCATAATAACCCAACGAATAAAATGGGTTTCGTAAACATCATCCCATCATATCATAATCCATATAAAAGAAATGGATATCATTTCCTTATAAGAAAAATAGAACCATGTAAATAATAAATAAATTATACTTGAAACTTAAACATACTATGTAGTTTCATCTTAGATGGAAAATTTTTTTTATATAACACATGAAAGGAATTCTTGAAAATACCCTTTCTTCTTTAAAATGATTTTATTTTCTCAAAATGCCATGAAATTTTACAAGAAATGGATTTTGTTGAAAATAATGCTGAATTTTTTTATAATAATCTTCATTTAAAAAATACTTTATGAAACTATAAAAATACATTCACATCGTATAAGTTAAAAAAACATTCTTCTCGTTCGTTTGCCGGAAATGTCAAAATGTACCTTATATGGTAACCAAAGGAAATATTTCTTCCAAACAATGTGGTAAAAAGAAAAAAAAGTGTAAAAACGACATTATAAAAACATGAAAGAATATTGAAAATTTTATTAAAACATGTTTATAAAACTTGGACATGTATGATAAACATAACCCTAGTAAATACTTATGTATAAGAAATCTTGAATAAAAATGAGAATCGAAAAATTATCTCTTACCTTATCTCCAATTTCCACCATATGTGTCTGAGACTAATGTATAGTGGGTTTAAAATATTATTAACTGGTAAAAGAACCATAGTAATATTTATGATAATATATATGATTCTCTTATGACTTTATATGACCCGTTCTTTTGTCAATTCCATGTTAAAGAAGCATTCTGCGTAAAATTGATTCATTTATCATATGTGATTGGACTTTTGGTTCTTGATATTATTACTTATAACCTGATTTACTTAATTCCCAAATGTAAAACATGATATATATATATATATATATAATATTCATCATATAAATATATATTATCGATCGCTAAATGTAATGAAATACATGGTTCATGGAGACGGTAGGTCGTTTCGTACGAATGAACGCAGTATTCATTTCCATATTGAATTGAATGGAATTAAGTAAATGAAACATATATGAACCTCAAAAAATTATCATTATTATGTCATATATTTCATGTTTACATATTACATATACTTTATAATCATTCTTGAATGGTTAACATACAGAATTAATCTCATCGCGTCAGGGAGATGGTAATCTGTACGTATGCACGAGCGGTGACATCGTTCCCATAATTATTGAATGGAATTTGAGTGGATGATATAATATATCATAATAATTATGATGTTTTAAAAACCATATATAGTTATTCTTTACACCATTATACCAATCCATGTAAGGTGGTGGCAGAAAAACAGATTACACCACGACGTGGAGACGGTATTCTGTACGTACGCACTCGCGGTGATTTCATTTTCCATAGGATGGATAGAAGGTGAAATGAGGTTGTTTCATAATTATAATAACATATCAGTATATTATTTATACGTATTTTATAACTTTATAATGAAAAAACTAAATAAGATTAAGTACAATAATAAATAAATATGAAATAATTGGAAGAAGAGATTACCTCTTCTTCGACGCCCCTTATCTTAACCTCCTCTTAGGGAACTAAAGATCGTCTTTGAAGAAGACCGAGACCTCTAGTATGATTATATGGAAGAATAAAAGTAAAATGGGTAGGGTTTGTCTGAGAATGGAGGCTCATATTTTTGTGAAGAGGAGAGGGGGGATGTGCCCTTTTATAAGGGGTGATAGTGGGATCTTTGGAAACCTCAAAAATATTCATTTAATATAAATTCAAACCCCATGTAAAAACATCCAAAATGACTCAAATTTGAATCTTATATGAGAAAGGGTTGTAATATCATCTACCAATAAAATTTATAAATGTTGGAAATTTATTTTAAAACTTATCAACTTGATTTATACTTATTTAATCTATTTAATGTTTTTGTGGTAATAATATTCTAAATTTTAAATTGTTATGAATAATTACTTTTGTGTTGTGAATTGTCCATAATTGTATACTTTATGAAATTTTCGACCATATAAATTTCAATTTATAATTTTTAAAAAAATTTATGATTTTTAACCAATTTTCTAATATGATATTTTTATAAAACAACAATAGTGTCAATTTTGACACTATTCATTTATTTGAATTTAAATAAATTCTACACAGAGGATATATTCGAACCGATATTTTTAATAGAATCCTATCATGTCATATTAATCAATTAAATTTTTGGAGAACATTAATTAGTTCATATAATATTTATTTTAATATTTTTTAAACCTTTTATTTGATATTTCAATCAATAAAATAACTTCTATATCACTATTGTGTGACCATTAATGAAAATTATTTAATCCCTAAAAATTATAAATAAATTCCAATAATGTATATACTATTATTAACTTTTTGTAGACTATTCATGTTTGATGTTTTATGAAGTTTATCACTAAATTGTTATACCTATAATATATAATAGTGTGACATGGTGTCACTTTCTTTGGTTTTAATAATAATTATATAATTCTCATGGTCAAAAGTCCATGAAATGAATCTATTAAGACTCTTAGGTTATATGGGTCGACTTTGATTAATCCAAAAGAACTTTGGAAGGTTTTAGGGTAATTTTATAATCTTATTTTTACCCTTAAGTACCTAATTTACCTTTAACTATAGTAAATAAAAATTATCGTAGTTACTATTTATAATATCAAAAAATGTAAACTATTAACATAATTTTGACCCAATGAATCCAAATATGGAATCAATTTTTCAAAATTCAAAACACAGAAGTTGTAGTAATTAATTTAAAATTAATCCCACTGTTGAGAAAACAGGTTTTAAAAGTTGAAAAGTTACAAAAGATTAATTGTTTTTATCTATGAATTCAATGTAAAAATTATTATAATGTCTTACATTATATTTATTGGTAAAAATATATTCTCTTTATAATTTAAAACCATTAAATATTTTAAATTAACCATGTATACTTTCTCAAGGAAAAAATTTGTTTTTAATTAATATTTAGAGTATTTTTACTATTCATCAAAATATGATGGTTATCAGAATAATCTCAAAAATTTATCCAAAGTAAATTCTTATATCTTTATTCCAAGGAAAATTTTTTACTTGTAAAATTAAACTTATAAATAGGTAAAAATCTAAATTTAATTTGGATGTTCCATCAAAAGGCGGTAAAACTGTATTTTTTTTTTAAATACTTATTTTACCTGAAAAATTGATATTATTCTCATACCAATATCTATAATATGTGTAAGATGAATTATAATTTCATAAAATTCAAAATTTAGTTATTACTATTCCTAACAGCTAGTTCATAATAATATTATAACAATATATCGTTGTTTAGTGAAACTCAGTATTGCATAAAACACACGCTATTGAGTAAGTCGCTCTTTTGTGCAACACAAGCCAAGAAAAGTGTTTCTGTATACTTCAAGCTAGTATGTTTTTTCGTATAGCACAAGCTAATCTTGGTGTATCATACAACAAAATACATCAAAGAAATTAAAAAGAATCATTCTAATAATATATTGGGGTGTTACACATACAATGTAAATTTTGAACCTATTTTTGTTGATTATCATGTTACCATGAAGATGTGTATATAAGTGTTTTGTATGAACATATTGGAGTTCTAATATCATAGTCATGGGTTATTCTAATGATAATTGCATGAATTGTATTGATTAAATTTAATTTCCCCCATAAGAGTGTATATTTCATTATTGGTATTTATTTAGGGAATTTTTGAATAAAATATTACTTTTGAAACATATTGATTAGTTTTTTTCAAATGCGATTCTTTGAAAACATTGTGATATAGTATTTTGAAAATGGGTGTATTATCAAAAGATTTCAGAATGTCAGAAAATTTTGATGAAAAATGAAAGCATGGAGTTGTGGGAGAGACTTGTCATGATAGTTTGGATATAGTAGAATATGATATTATTAAACAATGTAATGAAAGGGATTTGAAGATATAAAATTTTTGTTTTATAATAATTGTAACCCAATAGGAATTTGAGAAAACCACTAGAAGAAGCTATTGAGAATGGGTTTTAATAAGAGCCACGTGTCAACCAATATCTGGTTCATAGTATATTAAAATATTTTTAGGTTATGGATAGAGGGAACTAAAGGGATGAAACATAGAATGTGGAACAATTCGATGTATTCCAAAAGAAGTACACACCCATATTTTTTGGTGATTTGGACACAGAGAAAGAAGTGGTGTGGATAAATTGGATGAATCAAATCTTTAATTTCCATGGGACACCATGAGAGATAATGTTCATGTTGGTAATGCATATATTGGAGGATCATGCACAGAAATGTTTGGATTTAGTAATTTATAGTAAATTAGACCATGGAATTTCATGGGAGTTTTTTGATGAACTGTTGGACAAAAACTTATATCCACACACATCTAAATTAAATAAATTAAAAACTATTTAGAATGAAAAATTTTAACCTCTAAGTGATAAACTATTTGAATAAATTTACGGATTTGGATTTCTTTTTACACGCAGCTACTTATAGTGTATCCTCGAAGGGACATGATTTTGAATCAAGGATAAGGTGGGAAGTTCACATATTTATTTCCATTCATTGTATAATAGGTTATATAGAGATGGTAAATAGAGAGATGGTGGTAGAAGGGGAGATATCAAGATTTGAGGGTGGAGAGCACAATTTGATATCTATAGTCAATGGGGAGATGTCTAACTCCTAAAAGAAGAGAAAGTGGTAAACATATTTCCAAGGTAGTTGAATGGATCAAAAGCATATGGATGGATTGTTGAATCATCTTGTAAAACCCAAGTGTGGGCTTGTTTGTTTCTAGTGTGGTTCATTGGATCATATGAATCATGAAACTATGAAACCACATAGAGAATCCACCAATTGTAATCATATGGTAAATCATCAATGATATTGTCACAATGATTATTGTTTAGGAATTCAAGAAACATCTCTTGTATAATAAACATCTCATGCTTCAAAGAGAATATTGTAAAAATTAATAATTATTGACATCCAAACCAATATATTCATTGGGTTTATTTTAATTTCATTCCTCCTTAGGTTTTTCATTCGCAAAAGGTCAATAAAATTCCAAGGTCATTGAGTTAGATGTTATTTTGTTCTAATAATTTTATTATAGATGATCAATCATGACCACTGTCAATGATTGGTATAATAATTTTTGATTTTAAAATTATGAATTATTATATCGATATGGGTTTATAACATTAATTTATTTCTAAATGTGTTATTGCATTAATGGGATTTTAGTTCATATGATGCCTTCTACTCTCAATCATCAAACTCTTCTTGGTAAAAGTGAATGTTCAGAATTTAATGGTAGAACATGTTAAATATATATTAATGGAGCTACATTGAAATTTTATTTATCTTTTCTTGATATGAAAATATATGATATAATTATAGGTACATATTGGATAAAAATTTTCAAATATCACTTCAATTTTTACTTATAAAATATTATTTTATGATTTATTATAACATTTTTCATCACCATAAAAAAGAAATGAATGTAATCGTAGTTGGAACATGACTTTAGGAGCCATAATGTTGACCTATCAAATACTTTATAATTTTTTTTACCTTAGAATCAATTTTATATAAAATTAATATCATTTATACATTTGTTGTTAAATGGTTTCTAGTTTTTTTACAAAACATTTCATAGGGTTTGAACCCACATGAGAACTTGAGAATATGATTGATCTACATATAGGGACTATTTACGTTTACCTTACATCTTACTACATAGAATCAATAATATTTAGGGAATTTAATGTGTAGTAGTTAGACATGAAAATCAATGGTTAATTTGGACTAGAACATCTCTATGGGTATAACTACACTTGTTTTTCAGAATATAGGATAAAACACTTCTTCTATGTTTTGATTGTAATAAGATTAATCATGATATGGTTACGAAAATTAGTTTATTATCTATTAGATCAATTTGGTAGATCCATGATGTTCTCTGAAATTGAATTAACGTAATGATGTTACCAATTTTTGGTTCAGAATGATGACAATACATTGGAAAAATTCGTGAATTGATATGGGTGTTATGAATATGTAGTTATTCCTTTTGGTCTTATTAATGCACTAATGGTATTCATGGAATCAATAAATCAGTTATTTCAATGATATATAGGTTATTTTTTGGAGGTTTGTGTGGATGACGTATTGGTGTATTCATAGAAAATGGTTAAAAATGAGAAACACATTGAGGCTATGTTCGAAATCATGAGGGATCATTGTTTGTATTACAAATCGTCAAATTGTGATTTTTGGATATAAATGGCTCATTTTATTAACCTTGTAATAACTAAAAGGGGTGATTATAGAGATCCAAAAAATATATAGGATATTATATCTTCGAAAACAATAAATAATTTCGTTGAGAAACATAGTTTCCTTATACTAAGAAAATATTAACAATGTCTTGTTCAGGATTTATGAGGACTGGATTCTCCAATGATATATTTGACAAGGGATAATGTTCATGTCCACTAGAATGAGGAATTTTAGAATTCCATTCAAGATAAAAATGTTCACATTATATAAACACGAATATTAACTTTTCAGAATCACGAGATGGGTTCTTGTGGTATTATGATGCACTGAGATATCGAATGGGATGATTTCCCATGCATGGTGACCTTGTTATTACTTATAGACCACAATAGTTTAAGGATTCATGAAATAACTACCTGATATATTTATGTGAATTATCTATTATACTACATTTTTTTATCATAGGGCATCATAATTCCTTTAGTGAAAAATGTATAGTGTTAATGTATTATAAGTGCTTATAATATAGTTTCTTAGAAATGAATTTGAATCATATAAAAAATTGGATAGATTATATCAAAATGATCAAATATTAATTAATTTATACCATTATTAAATGAAATTTGGTGGTAGATTCATTAAGTATAAACTTTTATGGTTTATTGGGAAAATAATCTATAGATTAGTGACAGTTGTTATTGGCGACAATAATGTTAATCTTATATTGTGAATTATAGGGTAGTGCAACTATTTTCATCATAGTTTCTTTTGTTGCTTATTTTTCATACAATTAATGAGGCACAAACATACATTTCAAAATACAATTCATTGGCAACAGAAATCAATGTTCGGGAGACCATTGATGGATGTAAACTAGATGAGATATCATTTTTTGTGGTTTTGATGTCAGAAGGTCATACCTATGGATTTTTAGAAACATCATCTCCATGAAAACCACCAAAAAAATGGTTAGTTAATCTGAGATTAAAATTCCTATAATTCATTTAAACTAACATATTAATAGGATGGAATAAAATTGTAGGTGGCTGAGTTTTTTATATACCTCACTTATCAACATTTAAAGGAAGATCACCAATTGTCTGTGGAAATATTAGAGTATTTAATAATTCCTCTTTGTAATTTTTTGTAGATAACATTAGATTTTCTGAAGGGTAATTATTGAATGTTTCAAAAACATGGTTCCATATGGGTGATAGTGGACTACCTCACAAATTTTCACTATTAGTCCATGTTCATGAATCTCATATAGTGGAGGAATTTGTAAAAAATATATATATGAGACGTAGTGCAGAAAAATGGTGTACCCATTTTGATAGAATCAGTCAATGATCTAAGGATTATATCATTCTTCTATAAATCCATATAGAAATACCATGCGACTCAGTTGGAAATGAGTGAGGAGTATCATCCTAATATGTATGGGAAATTTGAAAGGATTGTAAAATTTTTCAGTAACATGATGTGTCTTTGTTTAATTAATTATTGTGTCTCTAAAGAGGAAAACGCACCATTAGAGGTGTTATAGTTTAACAATAGTATTCAAGAATCAATATATATTTCTCATTTTATATGTTTTGTAAGATCTTCCTTATTGATACCCAATTTTTTGGGTGGAAACAACTCAGACTTCACTAGATGGTACAAGCATTGTCCAAGAGACAATATAGATGAAATGGTTGATCAAGAAAATGTTGGAGATGACTCAATGTCATAAAAAATAATATTTTGATCATCATTGATGATGTTTGTCATTTGAGGTGAGTGATAATGTGTTATACCTAATCTATCTAAGGATTTACAATTTTGAATATGGAATGTAGGTCCTGATATTTACTCTATACATAGGACATTCTGAGACACTAGAATAGGTTAGTGAGGTGGAATATAGGATTTATTTTAAAAAATATTCAATACGGTGCACAATTTTAATCGTGTATCTCAGCTGAAATAATATTATCCCAATCCCATGCATGTGATTCAATGGGATCACATAGACCATAGACTGGATGCTTATTGGTTCATATTTTGGTATGGATTGTGTAAAGGAAGCAGAACATCTTTTATCAGAAAACAATCATTCTAGTATATATTTTGAGGATAAATGGTCATGTTTAAGAATTATAATGTGAATAAGAATATGAAATTTTTTATTAATAGAATGAAATATTTTATTAAACTTTTGTTTTTTTACTTTCCAATGACTGAATGGAAAATGGTTGGGAGAATTTTCCACCACCAATTTCAATTAAGAAAACCATTAACTATGTATTTTATGTATTTATAGTGTTTAAATGAGGTTTAAATAGTTTAGAAGAGGATTTTGAATATTTTTCAGGACATTTTATCTGTGCGTAGTTTGATAATAGTTACTATAAACCATTCAAATCTAATAAGAATCCATGAAATGTGAGGTAGTGGGATCTAAGTATGAACAAGGTTAAGAGTATTGTCTTTATAAACCATGTAGATGGACATTACTAACTATGAAAAGAGGAACTGAGAAAAAAATATAGTTGGAACATGGTTTTTTTAATCATGTTATCCTATTGCATGAATTTTGTTGGCTGGTAGTGGATATTGCATGATTTTCCTAACCGTTCAAACCAACAATGCACAGATAAATGATAGATTCTTAAAAAGTGTATATCGTATATTTTTACCTATAATGAATTATTTTTCATGAATTTCAACATTAAATTAGTATTTCCTCTTCCCAAATGTTGTTATGTTTTACACCTCAATCATGGAGTGTTCCATTGAAAAATCACGGCATGTTGAAGGCCATATTTCATGAAAAGTCAAAATTCTGGATAGTTTTCATTATACCATATTATTACACACATGGATTCATATATCTAGTCTATTGGATATATATATATGTATTATATTTTATTCCTATCATGTTGATATGTTTATGGGTTGTTATTATTCAACCTGACGTATTTTGGGTGTTTGGATATTCAACTATGTTTTTCAAAAGAATGAGTGTCGTTCATTATTTTCACCAATGTTTAAAAGGTAAGTGAAGTCACCCTTAAATATAATTAGTAGAATGTTAAGGGTTCATTTCAAAATGAATTATTTAAATTAAAATAATTGTTTCATTTTTTTAAATTTTTTTACTGGAATCCTGTCATGGTGAAGAATTATGAAATTCTGAACGTTGGGTGTTTTGGTTGAAATTGAAGGAGGTAACATGATTTTAAAATTAAAATATAAACTTGGTTTTTTAGTATTGATTCGTCTAAAGGTTTTTTCAATACAATTATAGTTATATTGAAGTTTTTTGGAAAATATTTTGTTATCATAGTTTTTGGAAGAAATGGTTACGTGTTAATTGAATGGGATGGCTAATGGTTATGAAATATTATCATCAAGGGGGTGGGTTATAGATGGGAAATTCCACCATAAATGGGAAGACAATGATTATATAGTTTATATTGTACATGAGTTTGTGTGAGATAGAATATTTTAAACCAAATTATTATTGTAAAATTTATGAATGACATGCTTAGTTTCATTCCTTGGAAATGGATTTGGTTAGGACAATTGTTTTTTATAAAAACCATTTTATATTGAATGGATTATCAGTGAAAATAATTATTTTGAATTGTTTTTTAGAAATGCATTCATATAAATGTGCTAAAATTTTATATCATAATGGTGTGAGTAGGAAGTTATTTTGGGAAAACCAACCATGATTCATTACTCACACCATTATTTAGAACATTGGTTCTTTGGTATATTTTATTTATTGAATAATACCAAAATGGAAAGTATCAAATTTCATTATTATTACTACGTTGTACATGGGCATTGATTATAGAGTTTGAACATATTATAAGTTTCAATGTTACTTTATTTGGAGTCATTGATTTTCATTCATTTTTCATTCACTTTTTAGTTTATATTAATCTTGATATCTAATTTATTTTTGTTTTTTGATACATTGAAATTTACACTCTAATATCATGCATCATTTAGTTGTGTTTTTATTTTGTGCATATTTTGGTTGTTTTATTTTAATAGGAAAATCATACTTCAATTGTATTTACTTCCATGCAATATATTTATATTATTTGTATTCTTTGGTTTTCCACCTAATGCCATGTAATATCATTCTTTATTCTAAAAAAACGTGGTGGGGTGAGATGTTATAGATTTCATGAATCTTAAGTCATATTTTTTTTCTGAGATTATCAATATATGTATTCATACAATAACATTGAATGATGTGTCTATTTATCAAATATGTGGGCTCATAATGGAATTTTTTCTACTTTTGTAAAAGAAACATATGTTTTTGTAAAAAATAATTTGGTGAGGTCTATGATGATATAGAGATAAATCACGAGATTTTAAAAAGTGTAACCTTTAGAATATATGGATAAAAAATTTATTAAAAATTTTGGACATAATAATGTAATAATTTATTTGACATAAAAAATCTAAATGGTGATGTTTTGTTGAATAGTGCATTGATATTTTTTATTATATTTTGTTTTATATAATTGTATTATAGTTTATTGAGAATGATCTATATTTTTTTTAGTTTTGGAATTTTTAATTAGAGAAAATCATAAATTTCGTTCATGATTCATTTTTTAGACCATTCAATAAAAAGCTTTATGGAATCTCTCGTTGGATTTGTGGGTGGATCCATTATAGGGTAACCTTTTTGATGATTGAATATAATCTTGTTCGTTTTGTTCTCCATGTTATACATGGATAATTGTTGACCACATAATCAATAATTATCAAGTTGATTCATGATTAAAATAGTCCTTGTAACATTAGATAGAAGGCGAATACAATGGTAAATGAATGGTTGCGAATTATTTAAAAGTCCATCATTTATATTGGGCTTCCAAAAAATATTATGCTCATGTTTTCCACTGTTAAATAAAATTTATTGAGATTAAAGGGGTGTAAATCTATAATCAAGAAAAATCAATAAAAATACCACTCATGAAAATTATTAAAATGATTATTTATCTAGTTATACATCCAACAATGAAAGAGGATACCAATGGAAATAGAATTGTTCTTTATCCAAGAAATAAATTCCACGGTATTTGATTACAAAGAGATTTTATGAACTGGTGGTGTTCCATACAGATCTAGCTAATGATTATTCCTTGAATGTGAGGTAATTTGGTTGAGATATTAAAATATATTTTTTAGTACTTCTGTTACATAATGAAGTGATGACATTTTTGGGGAGTGTTGTTTCAGTTTAATCTAATATAGATGGAGAACAAATAGATGTTTATTTTTGACCTATCCCTATAATAAGTGGTGGTAACTCCAGGAAAGGTAAGGGGTAAAGATCTATGTTTGGCCTATTGGGATGTTGTGTTAAATTTTTTTTGTTATTTTATTAATATTCATCTGGGTGCATATTATAATTGGGTCATTAATATAAAAAATGTGACATAAGAAGTATTCCTATTAATAATCACTACAAACTAATCAAACATATGGTCATTTAGGTAAACTGCTCATATTCATATATGGTGTCACCAATAGTGAATGAGGAACCATATCCAATCCCTGTATGGAAAATGCACTTAAATTTTATTATTATGAAACAACATAATATTATATTTAATAAATATTTTATGATCAATTTTTTAATTCTGGTTAATGTTCTTGATGATGTAATCCTTTTTTCGATATGGATGAAAATTTTAAGAATATTATTTCATCTATATTAGATTGTGGTGTCATCCTTTTTTGGCATTTTATAATCCTTTTATTTTATGTCCTCTCCAGTTGTTAATTTTTAGTGAGACATAGATAATATGTGTTTTGGGAGTTAATGTATAACTGAGATTTTATTATATACGATAAATCACTAATTGTTAACTCATTTTGTTGATAAAATTATTTTTTGATGAGTCTCATGTAAATTTAGGATTTAATTTTGGTTAATATATTTTTTTATAAAAATATTAATATTTATAATTGGTTGAAACCTATCATAGCCTCACCCATGAGGTGAACTAATCTTTAAGATTTATTTCTATTATAGGATTATTAGGTCATGGTGTTTTATTGTTTTTGAATATTGTTCCTTAAGTCTGTTTCATTTATAATATATACTCAAATTCTATTTTTGGGATTCTTATTTTACACTTAAATAATCTCATTATTTATAGATTTAATTCTCAATATAGTTGTCGATTTTTTTGTTCGTTTCCTTGGAGATCCCATATCTTTGGGGATTTTAGAAGAAGAAAGAACCCTGACTGGAAGAATTTTTAAAACCCATCATTAAGATTCTCTATTATTTCAATTATTTTGGATGCCTTTTCATTAATATTACCATATGGGTAAATATAATATAATATGACATGATTTTGGGAATGCACTACATTTTTCATTATTATGGAACACCATTTAATAAACTATATCGAATCCACCCAAAATACATTGTACCTTTATATACATAAACAAAATAGATGTCCCATGATCTACCAAACTGTGTGGGATACCTATTTATAATGCTAAAAAATCAAAGTATTGGTCACATGGTTGGCTCATGATTTGGAAAACCATGAAGCTATACAATAAAAAGTGCATAGAATTCATTAATAGTGGAAAATGCCTTTTTTCCTCATCGAATATGTTCTATGAAACTAGTTATTTCTCTCCTCGTTTTTATATTTTGATCCCTAGGATACTCGCCAAATTCATTATTCAAACCCATGATGGTTTATTTGTTTTTAATAATGTATTAAATTTTATTATTCTAGCTTACTATTTTAGATATTTTAAACTCTACCCATTATTGATTTCTACTTTCCCTTCCCCATACATGTATCGTTGATCTATGGTTGTATATTAGTAAATTTTATCACAATGATTAATTTTCCTGTAAAATTTTATTATTTCTCTTTGGATTGACTACTTCATTTATGTTGGATTCATTACACCCATAGAGAAATAAACATGTTTTGGGGTATGTTACACTTTTTCCGCCTTGGAATTGAAAACTATAACATATTAAAGGTTTCTTTATGTTTTTTAAATATTTTACAAAGTAAATATATTATATATAATTATGAAAATGAATATAATCAACTTATTTTTAATTTTCAATTTTTTTTATTTTATCTCCCTTGATTTACGATACAAAATCATTCATTCACACTCATTTAAATGTTTTAGGCACACGATGTGGTTCATCAACAATCAAAAGTATTTTACCATGATATTTTGAAACACCAATGAATAATTTATTATTTATACCATATATTCAACAATTTCCTATTGGTATATAGGTTTTTTAACAAGCATTAAGTGGTTTGTAACATTCTATAACCATAAGATATTACCTATACACATATAAATTATGGGATATAAATAAAAATTTCATTGTTTATTTATTAGAATTGGGTGGTAGGGATATATATAAAAAACCTAGGATACATATGTATATATATATATATTATGGTGTACATTTATGTATGATTAATGGGTTGAATTGGAATATGAAAATGGACTGAATGTTGTTTTTCAAAGGTGTACTAATTATATTCTTGTGTTGAGTCCCACATAATGATTTTATACATTTATTAGATTAAACTCCATGTTAATATGTTGACCATGAAACATTGAATATTTTTTATAATAAATATTTTATATGATTTTCTTTCCTTTTGATTTAATTCTCATTTTTTGTCAGTTGTGTAATAGGATAAGATGTTATGCCAAGAAATTCAGTTTATTGGAGGAGTAAGATAAGTGTTTTATTTAGTGTGTGATAGATGATGTATATATTTATAATTGATTGAAAACATCACATATATTTGAGTTTCCTAAGAAGCCATGGGTATTTTGAAGGGAGGATTATGTAGACATTCTACCAATGTTTAATATTATAATGTGATGAGTAACCATAAGATATAAATTTTGTCTACATAAAATAAATACACTTCAGTGAGTCCACTAATTTTAACATCTAATGTTCTAATAGGTTTAGGATTATTTTAATATGGATCTAGTATTATCTTATTTTTATTATTATATACATTTCTATGGAAATATTTAATTTCAATTAGGTTCCATGGATTTATAATTTATAACTAATTTACACTCCAAAACATTTGGGGAATTGTGTTTTATTAGATTCCATTAGTATGTTCTCACTATAGAGACTATAATATTATCTCATGACATTAATTAAAATGTATTCAATGGAAAATAAATAATTCTTAAAATATTTCTATTTAATAGGGTAATATTTTTATGATCTTATATAATTCTAATCTTTTCACTAAGACAAGAAAGACAGATTTACATATATATATTCAAACTACCATGAAGTGGTTTTCCTCACTAAGGTAAATCATGGGGAGTGGATTATTTTGGGGAATATATAATGATAATACTATTTTAAATTTAAACTTTATAATATTAGATTAATATGTAGGCTATATTTGGGATACTATTTAAAATAGTGTGATTCTTTGGTGTGTTGTGACTTTTGAGGCCAATCAGAGGAATGTCTAGTCAGTTGTTCGGATTGTTCTATTTGTGTTTATTTGAAATGTTTATTATATTTATATATTTTTTTTAAATTTTTTATGGGATATAGTTTTCCAAATTATTTTATTCTTCATGTCCAAAATATGTTGACGTTTATATTTATTTGGAACACACCTCATGACAAGATATGGGAAGGGTCGAGATCTTGGTTCATGTATTACACAAGGTGGTTGAAGACATGTGGAATGATATTGAAAACCCCCTATAAGTCATTTTTTTATCAATTGCCTTGAAAATATACAAATTCATATGATTTATGTATTCATAATATTCTCTAAAATGTATTTACATAAAAATCCTAAAATTCATATATAAATCACTATTCCAAAAACAAATATTCCATTTTGGCTAACACACGTTAAATGATTAAAACAACATTATCATAATTGATGTGAATTCATGTTAATTATATGAAGATACAGACACCCTTGAAGGAAATTTATTTAGGTAAATATACTTCTTTCTAATATACAATTAGTCAATTTAATTCTAGTTCATTTTCATTCTGTTATAATACATCATGTGATCATACTACTAGTTATGGTTTTTTAGTTAATATATATCATTTGATTTTACATCATTAGAATATTTTAAAGGAATATATAGGTTAGTGTTATGTAAATTTGGTGAAAATAAATTTGAATAATTTATATTTGGCTATCTTAAATCAAGTGAATATACATTAGTTTAATGTACTTCATGTGAACCAACAACTTTAACTTGAATCATTCCATGTCTTGGTTTAACATTATTAGTTGCATGAAACAATTATAGTATTCCCTAAAGAGGTGTACATCCATTTATATAATAGGAAAATATCATTTACATTATTTACCATTTTCTACCTTTGATATATGTCAAACTCATTATATATTTATGATCTTCTAGTGTAATAATAAGAATCCCTCGACTCAGCTCATCGAATCTCCACAGATTATATCAAAACTCGAATACAATCAATCCAATTATTCGGAAAAAATGATTCATCATTAAATACCAATGAGAACATCAATATTACACTACAAATTAAATTTATACATAACTCATCTATATACCAAAACACGTTCTTTATTAATATATTCAATTAATTTTTTTTGAGAAATAATTCTTTAAAACACATTGACGGGGAGGGTTTTTTTTTATATAATTCCATATCATGGGAAAATAATTTCACCATGTGATTTTAATATACCCACCATGAATTCATCTACAATTTTTTACCCCTTATTTATGATAAATCCATACTTATATCATAGGAATATAAGAAGTTGGTATGACTATTTATCATGAAAGTAGTTGTACATATCTCTCAATTTTTCATGAAAATAAAATCCATAGTGGAATTTTTTTCTTAAACAATTTTTATGTTGATGGAAAATTCATAAAATTATATTTCAATAATTTTTCCTCAAACAATTCACTTGGTATATATTTATGGATCATATCAATAAGTTTATCTATTATTGAAATATTTTCCATCATAAATTTCCCATAATTATAATTTTCGTATATAATATTAAATATCTAATAAATTTGTTCTTATCTAGATTGTAGACTTAGTTTCTAATATAGATTAATTACAATTTTTATCAAAAAAATTAAATGGATGATAAAAAATCATATTCAAGTCATCATGATAAACTATATTGCACATAATTTTTGTAGAATAATTCTTGGTAGTAAAATATTATGATTCTGATATAAAAAATCTCAATCAATTTTTATTCTCACTATTCTAACATATATTAAATTATCCCACAAATAATGTACATAATGTTATTTATTTATTGAAATTGAAATCATCATCCCTTGGTATATTTGTGAATTTATGTACGATTGACTAATCGTATCATTTATACATCAATAAAAAGTTTAATTTTCCTTTGAAATAACATAACATTAATTTTGTATCAACTACGTCGGACCCCTTCAGATATCATTGATATATAGTACAAAATGTGACTTAATTAACTATGAGTAGTTGTGATAAAGTTAGATAAATAAAATATATAATAATCATCTAGAAATATGTAATACTGAAACACATAAAATATTAATTATTACCAAAATTTACTCCAACGTATAATGGAGTATCATATTATTTGGAATCATTAATATCAAACATCCTCATCAAAACTCGATCTAACATTTACTATTATGGGAATTGGTTCATCATTTTTTTATAACCAATATCATGTGATATAAAATCATCTTGACAAACATTAAAATATCATTGTTTTCTTTCAATTTTTTCATAATATTACTTTTTTTGGATAATATTTATCACAATAAATGACTATGGGATAATTTTATACAATAGATATAATATTTCCAAATCATTCCTAATTCAGAGGTATGTTTATACAATCATTTCCATTATGAATGTTCAATATGACCTAGATTATATCTTATTTATAATACCATTATTGTAGGGCCCTATTCAAGATATTTAAAACATTATAGAGTTTATGTATCAAACATCCATACTTATCAATTATAAATACCTATAGCTGTTCAATGTAATATTCTTCATCAACATTACCTTGATATGTTTAACATTACATGATAAAATAAAACTTCTAAATTTAATGAGAATATAATCAAATCAAGGATACATGTTATCAAGGATAGAAACTGGTAAATATGATTTTGACATATAATTACTTCCCACCATTGAGTATCCATAAAAATGACCATGAATTATTTTTAGAAATCTATCCCTATTTTTTAGCTTCTTCGTAGTCGCCAATATAGTTATATGGATATTTCTTCCTTTTGGTTTCACGATAGGTTCCCTGGTTGTATTTTAATAAATCTGAAATAATTATTTCCTCATGGAAATTAACTATACCTTGTGTTAAACTACATATGATATTGACTGATTTACAATTTGAGAGATAATATCCATTTAATTCTAAATTATTACCTTTCTCTTTTTATATTCGGAGTATTACAACATTTTATGATATAACATTGTTTTTTATTCTTCTATAATGGAATAAAATTTATGTTTCAACTCCCATTAGAATCATTTTAATTACCAGATTCATCCAATAAATTATTTTTATAAATTATACATCAATTTATATAATCATGATATGTCAATCTATAATATTTTCATACACATTTTAGTTCATCATCAGAATAAGATTCCAATTATTTAATTGTATTGGAATGAATTCAATTAATTTGACATGTCTTGTTTTCATAATCTTCAATAAATATTTGATCTATGACGTGTACCTACTTACACTTGGTGTGTAACCCATGAATGACCCTTCAAAATTATTATCATCACATTTAACAATAATTTAATTATTTATCTTTATTAAATATGGGCTCATAAACTCTGTAAAATATTATTACCACTACTTTATTTTAATTCCAAAACTATTAAGGGATGTTTTCTGTTCTCATTGTATAAAGACATCTATTTGGGCTATGTAATTCTATTAAAGTTTATTTCCACAAAAAATAGATTTTCTATTTTTTATCCATATTCCTTTATATTTTAGATAATATTCTTGTTTACCAAAGATAAATTTTGATGAGCTGTGTATGGAGAAAAATATTTATTCTAAATTTTATTTTTATTGATATGTTTCAAAATAATTACATGTAATCTTCAATACATTATATTTTTTCTCTTCCAAATATTCAAATGATTTTATTATGTAGGATCCCTCATATAAAACATGAATATTCTCAAACCATCATATTATATTCTAAAAACATATACCCATTCATATGGGTGATGTCCCCAATAAAGGTAATAAAATAAATATAACCCTTAAAGGATAGATTCCTCATTGGTTTTTATACATAGAAATTTATATGTTTATAATGTTTGGTGGACATGATTTTTATTATACTATGTTTTCCATCAGTTATATTCCATTTCCAAATATACTTAAAAATAATAGTTCAGTCACATTTTAATAGAGGAAAATAACATACATCGTCTTCTATTTATATTTTTATTGTATATTACTGAAAAATATATCTTTATACCATTTAAAATAGTTGTTTCTAATATTTATATATTTGTAACAGGTTTTACCTTTAATTTAAATCTGAATAATAATTTCATTAGTTAATATTTGTTCATAAATAGTTATTTGATCCACAATGAAATTGATGATAAATATTTTTTCTATATGTTTGTTTCATTTCCATTATCTCCTAATTGGCATAAAAATAGTATGTAATTTTTAATACTATAAATAAAAATTTATTCCATGCATTTTTACATTTTAGGATCTTTAATTTGGGATCCAAAACATTTTACATTTATGGAACATTAAATTCTGAAGGTAACCACTCCTTCATTATTATTTTATAGTTAATTAATATTTTATTTCAATCAGTAATATGTGATGTGAATTAAATCTAAATAATAATTGTTTTCCAATTATAAATTGAATTCAATGTTAGATCAAGAATTAGGTATTTGTTTATTTCTAATTAGTCACCATTTCTGTATTTAAATTATAGGGAATGGTTCATATGGAAGAAGTGTATTCATAATTTCTCATACACTATGACCTATATATTCAAGTCATTAACTTGTTTCGTATAATAAGTTAAAAATTATTTATTCTTAAAGTCATATAAATCTTTTGTTCAATAATTTTTCAGATATTTATAGAAATAATTTAATTTAATTTTTTTCATTGAAATTTAATCGCCCCTCAACTTGAAAATTCAACATTAAGGTTAACTATTATCCCAGTAGTGGTATGTATGGTGTATGTTGTTTTATATCACTAATAATATCTACCGAACCTAAAACTTAAAAATGATAAATGTTATTTTTATAGAACTATCATTTATGTTCATTATAATATATAAAATCCTTCTTTATTAATCATCGAGAATGTAGTTTTTCGATTCATGGTCAAACTGTTCGTGCTTTAAAAAATAACTTATATTATTATTCTTCATCCATACATTCACAATATTTTATTGAGAATGCGACATTATTTATATAAATATATTTATCATCAATTAAAAAGCAACATTTTATTATATTTAATGAATATATTTTAATGATATAACCTTAACTTCATTGGTATGATGAAAAATTCTTCTAGTTTCTTTAATGATCATTCATCCACAAAACATATTTATTTGGTCTTTACCAAATCATCATCCACAGTATAAATATTTTTATTTATATCCATTATGATTTTCTACAATTTTTTTGAAAATAGATAGCGGTTATTTATTTCATAAATTTATGTATTCTCACATATAATAGTCACTTCTCAAATATAACATTTATTTAACATTTTCTTTTCAAAAGATGAAGATCTTTCAAGAAATTATTTTAATTAGGATTTGTTAGAAGTAAATATTTCGTAATGATGTCCATGTAAGTAAAATTACCATATTCAGATTCATCTAAGGAATCATCCATTATTATATGATCCATGATTATTAGATGATTATTACTAAATTAAAATTTATATTATATGATTTCTTATCATTCCATTTCAACTTCATTAAAAATTAGACATCATTTCGTCTAATGAGTTGACTTATTTTATATTTATCCAATTTTATAAATTAAATTGTAATATTATTCCATTTCTAAATTCAATATATTTCATCAGCAATGTCTTCTTCATAATCCTGGCACTTCAGTTTGAGATATTAGACAATATAGTTCCCAACTCCACCATACTAAAAAAATTAAAATTGAATATTAACATTTTTACATTCCATTTCCTATTATAAAATTATATGATATAAAAGGTATTATCTTATTATACTTTTAATATTCAATTACATAGACAACTATCTCATCAAAATATTCTATAGTAAATACATTGTGTAAGTGTTTTCTCCTGGATTCAAAATCCATCACATCCTTTACTAATTTTATAAATGTTGGTTATGTACACATTTCATATTCCACTACAATATTTCTAATGTAATTATATTGCTAAGTCATATTTATCTTCAATAGAATATATTTTGGTATAAAATATATCAATGAATTTCCTCAAACAATTTATCACATTATTAAAGTGGGTAATATATTCACTAAATCATGTGATGTTACTGATGATTTGGATGAAAATGGTTAAAAATTTATTATGATGTCATCATTATCCTTCTAAAATTTATCCAACTAACATCTTTATATTTTAATGACTCTTTCCTTAACATTTAACTACCATCAGATATACATTATTGATAGCTTAAAGATTCCATAGTAGATTGAGGACTCATAATCATGGTTGATTGTCTAAAGATATGTGAATTTCATTATAAGACTTACCATCAACATCCATGTTATTTTTATAAAAAAACATATTGGTATCATTTATCCTAATTGGAAATAGCAATATAGAATCATCCACACATTCTATGATAATATATATCAGATATTATATAATAACACTTTGGAACCAATGAACAATTTAGAAATCAATGGATTAAATTTCATGAATATTAATGGAATTTACATCATCCATTAAATAAAATGGATCCTACATTTGAATCATTATCTTATTATAATTTTCAAAACAATAAAACAATTAATCCAATATTAATAGGGTTTGAATGAGTGGATCAATTTTTAAATCATTTGTAAAACAAATTAAAAGCTTTGTAACTTGTTAATGAAATAATTTCATCATAAAAAGGGGAAATAATAGTGATCAATGTAAATTAATGAATAATGTAAGGAGACAGAAGATTTTAGATGTTTTAGACCTAATATGGGAATATAATCATTATTTCACAAAGAACTTCTGTGAGAACTATTTTCCATATTTAAAAATGAAAAATTACAATGGAATTAGTAACGATGAACCTTTACCCAATAGTCACTCATTATAGATAGTAACTCAAAAATATAATATACATGATTTCACAAATTTACATTTTATATTATCATTTAATCCCACTCCATAGAAAAGTATCATATATTACCGTGATTCTACCTCAAAAACTTTTTTATCTAGAACATAAATAATTTGGTAAACTTTACTATATGACCTCTTTTATTTATTGAGTAATGGGTGGATTAACAATGATATGTCTACACAAATTGCGTTAATATAATTAGTTAAAACAGTATTAACATAAATAACATTTTATAAAATGATATTATGATTAAAATTATCCATATATTCTATAACAAATGAGAACAATGTGGGCCTTTTAAATTTAACTACTAAAACAAATAAATTTTTTTAATCAAAAAACATAAAAACATCAGAATGTATAAAAGTATTAACTTCATAAAAACATCTACATTATTCATGGTCAATAACCATCAATTATTTTATACAACTAATCTAAAATAGACGTCATTCCATCATGTATAATTCACAATAAATTTATATCTCAACATATTCATAATAGAATTGACATCATATAAGTTATATAAAGTAACTTCATCCTTCAGGTGAATGTATATTATATGAACATACATGTACATAGTGTAACAATTTGAACATACTTCAATTCTGAATACGATATTTGAATCTACATGTTTTGATATTACCTCAGTTGAATGATCTTCTGCCAAACATACATTTCCAAAATGTACTTCTGGTGGACCTAAATATGATGACTATACATTAGTTGAACATACATTAGGGAAATCTACCATAGGTGATCCATCTACACTAGCTGAACTCATTATCCTTCAACCATCACTACTCCTTGTAGTATGAGTCACTGTGGGTATTCCACCTACTTGATTTACTTCCATTAATCAATAAGAGCAAATTTATTCCCTGTTAACCCATTTCTCCCTTAGATTCACTTCCAATAAATCATTTCATCACTCAAAAAATATAATAAAATAAGAACCTCTCATCATAATAGTTCATATTTTCACACGTTAAATACTAACATAAAAATATTATCAATATTTATATTGACATAAAAACCAAACCGTAAATGACTTAGAAGAACATAAATTAGATTTAATATTGGTCATCCATGTTTTATATATATTCAAATACATCATAATCTCTCATATTTTTTTCATTTATCCCATACACATACCATTAGAGTGTCATTCCAATTATATAATCTTCGACCCAGTCATCGTTCTATTTAGATGATCTAGTTATTATTGAATCATGAACTATTGGTTTTACTACCCGAATGTGTATAACTGCCACACTCATATCCACACAAATGTATCTTGATACATAATTAATGTCTATGGAAACAACATAATATATAAATTGATGAATCATTTAAGTGTTATACATTACAAGGAATTATCTCAATGGATTTAATCAGTATTCTAAATTTTAATCTCTAAAATTTAATAATCTCTTCTATGATAAGAATTGTGGAATACCAAATAATTAGATACTGAAATATTAGGTATTATATTATTTATATATGATATGTATCATTATAATTGAAAAGAAAATATTATTATTTTACTATATTTTATATCATTGACGTTAAAAAAACTACTATATGAAATTTCTTTATAATCTCCAAAATAGTACACTACCAAAGGAATCCTTTATTGACATATCATACCTAAAACCTTTATTCATATTATTGTGAAATTAAATCATAATAATTGGTGATATAATATGATCAATAATGGTAAAAAGGGATAAATTATCCACTTCTCATATTTAAGAATATCATAAAAATAATTATATGAGAAAATAATCTTAAAATTTTAAAATCAAACCCATTAATTCATTGATAATAATAGAGGGTCATTGAATAAGGATTTAATTTTTAAAAGACAAGAATATAAAATTATAAAACAAATACGAGACACCATTGTATATCATTTATATATTACTCTTTTGTAAACGAGTTCCATAATCATAACAATAATATTATTATATTAATTATTACCAGCTATAAATTCATCAAATCTTAGGTTTAGGATATCCAACCATGTATCTACTTGGGGATTTCGATAACCGCCATTTTAACCACGTTGGTCCTAGGAGATTAACCCTTTTATACTACTTGGGCATGGGATAACCACTCTTCTATCATTATATTTAATTAATCATTAATAATTAAACAATAAGATAGAATGACGTTACAGATCCACCCAGAACATTAACAAGATCTTTAAATATATATTCCAAAAGATCTAGAAAGCATGTATCAGTAAAATGGATGATGAAATGGGTTTTATCAATTTGTCATCATCATACATATAAAAATCCATTTAATTAAAAAATATGTATTCATGGGATCATAATCTCATTGATCCATAAGTAAAATATTTGGATGATTCAATAGATGATAATAAATTTAAAATATCCATGTATCATTTCTTTATAAAAGTAACATTGTTATTAATAAATCACATATTTAATATTAAAAACAATCATAATAATATATCAACCATTCAATCTGGGGTATGATCAATGACTCCTCATGCCAACCTTCATAATCCATGAGATAACATCTAGCACCGAGTAGAAAGGTCACACAAATGGGAGTCAATAACTTATGGTAACTATATATACACAACTACAAACGTCTTCATTAAATTGTGTATATATAATATAAAATGAAAACAAATTCATGAATACATATATTTGAAATCTCTAGTAAAAAGTACAAAAATTATAAAAGTGAAAAAATTCCCACTATAAATTGGAAAAATGTATAAATAACTCTTAATGGGGGGGATTACATTCTTATTAAAATACTAAGAAGATCCTATAACAAGATCTAGTAAACTCTTTGATCAATCACGCTTAATAAGATCCACATGCATATGGTTCTCCTGGGCCTCCATCGAAAGGTCTGTGATCTGCAAACGACACAAAATGTGCATGAAAATCTATATAGGGGTGAATATAACAATACCTTATAGGTCTTCCAAAACCCAATGTAAAAGGGAGAAACTAAAAGTAATCATTCTTATTGACACAGCTAGAGGGAAACCTAATTGATTGAAAAATCAATCTCTAAACCATCCTTTAAAATACCTGACTAATAAGTTGAAACCACATTGTGAGTCAGTAAATACATCACAAAACATAGTATGAAACCCCAAAAAAACCAACATATACTCATATCAGACTTCATGTATCATGTGGTTCCAACCAAATTTCCAAATACATGATTCAACTCAATTCACTAAGGTAACATATTCTCCTGATAGCATTTTCCATGATCTCAACCATTATATATAGAACCTGTTTGAGAGATACACTCAATTGAAAACCACACTACCATCCCAGATAGTATATCTGAGAGAATACAATCCATCAGGAATATCTAACTTCATCATTCTCTATTTTCCAGCACCATAGGACATATATCCAATATCATTCACCCGACACAAGCTCACAAGAACCTGGGTGGAGAGGCCCAATCCTCAACCCTGAAAATAGTTGATGGATCACTGCACTAGACCATAAACCAAGTATATACTCTCTAGATAGATATAGAGATAACATACATTCATGTCACCGCTACCCCAGATTTTATAGAGATTTACATCTGAGCAAACCATCCTAACCAATAAAGTAACTATAGTATGAGGCTCCCACCACCATATGTCAAGGGGGAAATAACTCCTAGGATTGTATCACTAATTATTAGTAGAGGGTCCCACTCCTAAAAGATTTACCCCTCAGATATGGAAGATATATTTCTTGTGGAGGACCCACATATCGACAAGGCAAGTGTTATAAATTCACAGATAGAGGACCTAACCTCGAGTACGACTAGGGATTACCTCTCTGTGCATAGAGGACCTACACCCTGGTACAACAGGGGAGTACGAATGTTGAAGTATTAAATTATAGGGAAACCACACCCTTACATGAATGGGGATTAGTAACCCCGTGATAGATTAATTGCACTGTAAAATGACATGAGGGTACTAACTCCATAGAATTATCCGGTATTGAGGACCTCCTCCCTAAGAGGAAAGAGTAGTTCTAACCACAATTAATGAATACATTAACACTACTATGATGTTAGAGTACTCACTCTATATACATAAATTATATTGAGGACCCTCAATATAGTGTGACAGGGGAGTACTAACTCTACTGATAGAGTAAACACTCCCTAGTATGATAGGGGAGTAACTACAACATCTCTCCAACCATTTTTGGGGGCCCAGACATGGGTTTTATTAGGGTGCTCTATCTCTAATTGCACGAATGGTATAATAATCTCATTACATGGTCCATGAAAGGATTACCAACCTAGAAATAACTATTCTATGGGTAGAGAAACCACCCCCACTAAAGGGTATTTCCATCTCTATCCATCAAATATTTAAAGGAAGCATGCTTCCTGACACGAAAGATGAGTACCAATACCAGTATTTCAATGGTAAACCCATCCAGTCTCATATATTGGTAAGTAATGGATCTAAGTAGTGTCACACTCATCCTATATAACATCATATCTCATCCACCAATAGTGTACCTACACTCTATTATGATTTGTGAGCACCGCTCTACCAGATTTAAGAGACCATTGGACACACATCATGTGACAATGGGGAAGTGTACCAACCACATCATCACCGAAGTGATCAAGCCTAATATTTTCACAATTTAAACAACATATATTGATTTTTCAATATTTAATCACAAAATATCATTTCTCAAGGGCCACCATAGTGTTCACCATTTTATTCTATGTGGGAAATTAATTAGGACATGATACCCACATGACTAATTCCAAGACAAAAATAAGGTGATATAGTTGTTGTCATATCATCCAAATCAGACAACACAACATGTAATAGGGTATAAATGATTGGTAACCCCACCTTAACAATTAGAAGTGTCTTTATCTCCTAGTATTGGCTGACCTTGTGGGAATACATGGAATATATAGTAAATATATGACATGTATTGACTCACTGGGTCCCCAACCATGTCTTTCCTCAAATTAATATTAAATATTCATCTCATACATGATTTGTATTCAAGGTATAATAAATTACCTAGGTAAACTTATCTATGGATAAACCTATTACCTATTCCATGTTATGGCATTCCATGTTTATGTATTCTTTGATGTACACCAACAAAGGCACTCCCCATTATAATTATAGTCATCCATGTTCCTTGGACACATGACCTAGGGACTCTACTTAGTATGTTACCCCAATACACATAATCTAGTCCCCAAAATACATCCTCCCAAATTCTAAAGAACACAAATCATGTAACCCTATAACACATAACTTTTTATTGGAAATGATGATGGGAATTTCTCAGTGAGCAACCTAATCACCATATCTACCCATGAAACCAATATATGGGCCCTCAAGGAATTATTAATATTCATAATAGTTCCCTAAAAAAAGAATCAAATGAATAAAATGGTATTATGAATTTAAAATAAAATCCACCTATTTTGCAGTAAAATGTTGAAGAATTAGGCTTAAAATGATTTTTGGGTGTCTACATAATTTTTTTTGTGGTTAATCTACACCAAAAATATTTATTGACTTACCATAAAATCCTCAAATGGAATTAGTGTCTATTAATCACCATGGGTAAACCACATCCTCTACCTTTTTATTGTGTGAGAAGGTGTGGATGACGATGTTAGATAGTTTTAATAAACTGATATCCTCAACCTGCCCACTATGACATCCTCACCCGAACACCTGGTGCAACACAAATCATGTCACAAATACAGTAAACACCATAATTTAAAATGAACCAAAACTTCTAATTCCAAACAGAAGACCCCACATGAGAGTTATTGAATGTTTCTAAATAATTTGCATGTATGAGATAAAATATTTTTAATATTTTTAATATCACCAAAAAATGTATATCTTGGCCATGGGATCCCACACTCAGTCAGTGAATGGCTTTAACAATATTTATAGAAATATTTAAAAGTCTACTGGGTCAAATAACCAGCCACAAAATCCTATCCACATTAAGGAATTCTATATTTGAATAGAAAAAACCATGTAATATGGATAAATATGATCTTGTAACAAGAAATCCAACCTGTTAAGATCAATATGTTTTCTCATATTTAGTACAAGAATCCCTTTGTGGAAATATAAAGGCTAAAGTACCGACACATCTAGATACAACTAGGTTGAAATTATACACCAAATCATACACATGTATCCCTAGTTGTGATAGATGAAAATAACTAATAACTAACAAAACATTCAATAATGTGTCTAGAGGTATGGAACTCAGCTAACCAATGCACATGAACGAAAACATTTCCACAAATCCATAATAAAATTTTCTCTATGAGACAATGACTCACCTATATAATTGTTTATCATTTCTCAAAAACACATCTTAGATGGGGAAGAATCCATAATTCTTGATTATTATAAGCCACATTAAACAATAAAACATACTTCTAATGATTTATTTTTAAAATGATAATTCCAATGAACATGATGGAACCAAAAAAAATAAATTTTTTCCTATGTGTAAATAATAGGTCTTACCTGTCCTGGTATCTGCAAACCTCCAACACATTAACCCAGTTTGTATAAACAAGTCAAAGGGAGTCATCCACCACAAGTTGACACTATTCACTTTTCTTTTAATGGAAGAAAACCCTCAATTATACTTTCATAATAAAAACACATCTCCATGGAGAACAGGTCCCTATTACTAATTCATTAAATTTTATTCATAACATCAATAATACAAGGTTATATCGATGAATTATTTCACCCTGGAAAAAACTCGATCAAGTAGTGTAACAAAAATAGTACCTACCAAGGGTTTCTTTTAATAGTAATGAATAATGTAAAATGGAAATGGAGAATACATTTATTCATCCTGAGAGCCTACA
This sequence comes from Viscum album, assembly GCA_963277665.1. NCBI lineage: Eukaryota > Viridiplantae > Streptophyta > Magnoliopsida > Santalales > Viscaceae > Viscum > Viscum album. The sequence goes on from OY728145.1 coordinate 958,977,021, forward strand.
AGTCAAATGCCTTAATGGATCTCATCTCTCCTCACCCTATCCTCCTGCCCCCTGAGCCTAGCGCAAACTACATTGGTGTAGTGGTGAAAACAACTCCACTCATTTTACACCTCCAAATTTTCTTTCTACACCCCCCCTTCAACCATCTTGAAAGTATCATTGATCTAAAATATTCCTTCATCAGGCCGATCCATCAATAGATTCTCTCTTATTAGCGTAGCTAGTTAGAAAATATCTAGCAATATATCCTCAATCATCATATGTGTAACACCACATATATATAGAATGAACAAATCCATGATGTTGTTCATGTGATACAACCCCAGGTGTTTGGGTCAGGAATATTGGTATTCCTCCATCATTTGGCCCTTCCAACTATAGTCCCTTGTATACTATAGAAGACTCGTTATCATGACAACCACTTTCATCCACATAAAACCAATTCTACCCCATGAATATCTCCACCACGATATATTGTTATGTTACCCTCTAATAAGAGGTAAGACACAAGGAGACCACACATGATCAGAAGAATCATTATAGGACATTATCAAGGTAATTATCTCTAACTAATGGGTATAATTCCATATAAATGTATTATTAGAATTGATCTATGAACCTAATTGAGTACAATTCCATGTAAAATGTATCATACCATTGATATAAAAGATCCCAAACATGAAATGATCTCAAATGTTTTAGATAAAAATCATCCATAAATAGCATCTATAACACCATACAGGTGATAATCACCACCTCATGGGTCTATGTCACTAGAAACCACTGTTCCCTGACCAAACCCTATAGAAGGTTCACCGTGAGGACCACCATCTGGCTATGATATATCATCACAAGGGAAAACATAGTGTGACTACCTCAATACAGTAATTATATACATAAGGCTCAAGATCTTCCTAATAATGTAGAGTTCACTACCATTGGAACCCTTTATTCTCTCATAATGAACACATCATTGGCTAAAACAAAGGCCATAAACTGCTATACAATGCATAGTGGATCAACAGGTGGAAAATCTGGAGGTATTTCCTTAGGGATGGTACACTATACTGAAGCTTCATTTTTATGATTATCATCATCATATTACCATCATTGAACACTATATAGATATTTTTTTTGGAATACTGAAATATAATCAATATAAACCATGTTCAGAAAGGATATTTGTGTATTTGAATTAAGAGAATATAAAACCACAACACAGTCCCATATGATGCGTGTAACAAAATTTCAATTTAACTAGTTCCCTAATGTAAATATTTGGAAATTTTTCAATAATAATCCTAACGAATGGATAAGTCAGCTTCCACAACAACAACTAGGTTTCCTATCTTGAAATCCAAACTCCAAAAACATTAACATTGTATCTCTGAAAACCAGGCCTAGAACACCACTCTAGTCCCAATATAAAACCTACTATAATAACACTATTTGACAACCCATACCATAGAGGCCCATGATATAACTCCCCAATACCAACTTCATAGGCCTTGGGATATCATCCACTGCCGATTATACATATTTCACAAATGAGAGGCCTTATTATTGAGACAGTTATGAACTCATCCAACAAAATCACCAAGAAATAGTATAGTGAAAATATAAATAGAAAATAAATTCATGAATACATATATTCCTAACCAATTAACAAAAACTAATCAATGTATAAAATAAATAAAAATTCCCAGAAAAAATGTAAAAGTGTCCGACCAGCTCGGAAGGAGAATATCAATATCAAATGAAACTCTCAGAAATCTCTTCAACTGTGCTATCATTAACACCTTGTTTGGTCTATCTCAGTAAGATATTTATTCATTGGTTCCACCTAGGCCTTCATCAAATTGAATGTGGTAAAAAAATGATATAACATTTGTGGAAAATTCATTTTATGGGTCATTATATATATACCTGATTGGAACCAGGAAACCCAAATGAAAATGGAGAAATTGGAAAGAATCAGTTTTCTCGAGACATATTGTGGGTACCACGAATGGGAGATAATGATCATCTCAAAACCATCATTGTCTATAAATTACTAGTAATATCAAATCAAATGGTGTGTCAACAATGATTTTTTACAACACTTTATGGAAACAAAAAAAATCAAAATATAATTAAATCATTCTCAAAGTATCTTGATATTATGAACTCATAACCATCCATATGATTTTAGTCACGAATCGATGGAATCACACACCTAGGATATCATAGTCCATGAGATTATCTATTACATAAATAACATTAATGATATATACACACGATTAAGTAAAAATCTACAATCCCAGATGGTATATCTAAGAGAACGCTCTCCCCTATAAATAACTCTTTAGAACATAATATAGTTACTATCACAAAAAAGTCCAATCATTAGTGTATTTCACCCATCCCGAGCTTGTAAAATATAAGTGATATTCCCTCCCATCACAACTATAAATAGTTGAGGGAACACTTCTCTAGACCATGCACCACATGGATCCTCTCATAAGAGAGAGAGGGAAGGTATGAGAACATCTTTGATTCCCCACAACTGAATACGTAGTAGATCTAAACTAACCCAAAAACCGATGAAGTACCCATTGGAAGAGTCCCTCACCTTCCTACGTCGGGGGATGACTTTCTCATATCTACAAATTTTTCATAATGAATGGAGGGGCCCACTGAAATGACCTATGTCTTTATATAATCAAAATTCTTTATTTCAATTAATACTTATGAATATGATATTATTTTAATGTTAAAGGGGACAGTTCTTCTGATATCATACTCAACATGCAAAAAAAATTCTTTAAAATTTATACATTGGACACAAAATTAACGGGTAAAATATTTTTTATAGCGTACTCGACACGCAATCTGGGGTTTCTCTAGAATCTTATGTTACATACAATATTTAGATATACTAAAAAACAATACGGTAATAACATTATTATTTCAAATTTTAGTTAAGTCATAGTTGTTGGAATGGGAGAAATGGATAATATCAAATGAATTATGAAATATTATTTATTACTATTTAAATAATGATTCATTAGTTACCAAATTTATTAGAAATGAAAATAGAAACCTATTTAATATAAAGATCGGTTTTATGAAAAACTTTTTAAAAGGGAATAACTGTATTTTCATATGTCGTTTTATGGATTTTTATTTAAAGAAAAATATAATTTATATTATAAATTTTATTTTTTAAATTCATCATATATGTTTCCTAGATATGATATAAGAATAAAATCATTTTTTGGATAAAAGAATTATTTTTCTAAAAATACATTTTTACCACCTTTTTACGGAGAACACATTTTAAATGTAGTTTTTTTCACTTTTAAATCTTATATGAGACAAAATAAACCACTTTTATATAATTAAGACAATCAACTATAATTTGGTAAAAAAATTTGTATTTCTCTGATAATGTTTTTTAATGAATAGTAAAAAAGTACTGCATTTTAATTCAAAACTTTCATTTAATATAATTTATTTATATAGATATATTGTCCTTTTAATTGTTTCAAAAGTATAATTACTTTATTTTTATATCATTTAATTCAATTTTGGACATTGGATGTAATTTATCATTAAAATTGGACAAAAAAATATGTCAACATTTTTATAGATATTAATTCTTAAAAACCCGCCTTTTTGTTTTGACAACAAGAAATTGATTTTAAATTAATTATGGAATCAGCTGAGTTTTTAATTTGGAAAAAAGGATTCCATATTTGGAATAAAGATTTCTAAATTATTTATATATATAACTTTTATTTTTAGACATTATGAATAGAAACATTAGTAATTATTATTTTTACCTTGGATAAAATGTAAATCTGTTAAATAAGGGTAAACAATTAATATTATAATAATATTAAACAACCCTAATAAGTGTACTAATTATATAATATGAGATATGTTCATCAATGAAAATACATAGGTCAATTTTGGGAACCCATGGAGCCACATGGATGTGAAAATGGAATTTTATAACAATTAATTTACAATAATGAAAAATGTAATATAGACTTGTATCATTTAATAAAACAAATTTTAAATAGAGATATATAAGTGATATATTTTACTATAAATATTCATTAGAATAAGAAAAATATTTCATAAATCCTTTTATTTTTTATGATATTTAGTCTTCTTATAAATAAATATATTTATAACACAATGATGATGTAGTGATTAATTTTTTAATGAATGATTTAAATAAATTAGATTATAAATACTAACATAATTTTATTTTGAACCTTTTTATGCCATCCAAGAATTTTATGTATGATTATGATTTGTTATATTTGAATTAATGATTTTTTTTTAAATAATAATGTTGTTAAAGAATTTTAAAAAGCCATGATATGTTAGTATAAAAAGTGACAAAATTGTATTTTTAATCAAATACTATCTTATTAAATGATATAAAATTTCTAAAAATATATAATTCAACATCATTAAATAGTTATTTTTTCATAATTTCATTAATGAACCAATTTAGGTTCTATTTTTATTTTATAGAGACTATTTTAACTATATTTTTTGAATATACAAGAACACATCGTAAGAGTTTAATTAATTAACTAAGTGTTAAAACTAAAACATAAGGTAAAATTTGATTCCTATAATTGTCTAAAAAATATTATTTGAGAGTTTATTGACCAAAAATATAATTATATATGAATAAATGACATTGGGACCTTATTAAATGGAAAATTATTTTATAATAATTTAATATTTCAGTGCCTTCCAAAAGTGCCCCTCCTCTCACTTATAAAATAAATAACCTAAAAAACTATAATAACACATATTATGCCCCTAGGATTGTCCAAAACATGACTAAATAAGCTCCAATCATTCCTCCATTCATCATTGAATCCTTAACTTGCGCAAAAGGAAATTCAAGAAAGCATTTTTGTTCAAATCAAAAGGGGTTAAGCGTTTTATAGGTAGCGTCATTTCAAATGTTTCATTACATTATTTTACTTCTTAACTATATATTATATTATTATTATTTTATTAAAAAACAAAAACAATACCTGAAATATACTATGATTTTTTTTTCATATTGATTTAATCTACACTTATGCACACCTACATCTAAAGGATACAACCATAATGATTCTGTGTACAGAAAACTACTGCCTCATGAAACGATGATCATTTAATTTTCCCCTACCTCTTTTCATGGTGGAAATTATTATGGAACTATATTTCTATATTATATATATCATATTTATATTGCTTCTATGATACTGAATCTTTTATTTAAAAACATTCCTTCATTAATTTCATTATGTGTTAATATGATAATTTTATTTAAGGAAGTGCAGAGTACCGCCCATCAATGTGATATGAATTGTTCATTATACTCATGGAACACATAACTTATGGAGTATACGAGGTTATGTAACATGTATACCATATTTTATTGTACTAAAATTATAATATACATATATTTCATGTAGTTTTCTTTTTTAATATGACAAATAAATGGAAGTAATGATCATGCGTACGTACAGGTTACCATCTCCATGGATGGTGCATTTAATTTTTTATCTCCAAATATTATTAACTATTAAAAATAAATATATATTGGATATATATGATATTTAAAGAAGAAATAATATTCTGGAAATAATGTACTTTTGACAACATTTACAATTTGTAATTCTAACAACTCAAGTACCTAATATCGACTAAACAACCGATATTAACTTATTTAATTATGTAATTTTTATAAAATAGTTATATGTGATATAAAATGAATAATAATCTTTAAAAAAATTTATTAATTATTTATAAATTAACATATGTTTATTATTCAAGAAGAATAAAGAACAAGCATGGGGAATCAGGCTTATGGTAAGGGAACTTCTTATCTCAATTTCCATTCTTTGAGTTAATCTTCTACTTCTGGATTATGTAATTATATGATTTTGTGAGAAATAAATTATGATATAATATCTTGTATTTATACATTATATATGTGTATTTTTAATTAATACACACAATCTATCTATTTTATTAACAAAATGATCTTTGTAAGGGACTTTGTCTCAATATCCTTTCATTAAAAAATATATTGATAATATACACATCCTTCTATTGTAAATTGTATTAAAAAACATTTTGACTTTTAATTTCATCCAAATGGAATCATTATTCTATAACAATTTTCAATAAAATGAAAAAATGAATTTTTTTAACGTTTTCAACGATAACAACATCTCTCATGCCGTAATCATTATTTGATATTTTTCTTCCCCAATAAAGATTTTTGTTTTTAAAAGATAAAGAAATACATTATTCACTTTTTGGTTGTTTGGGTATTGAAAATGGGTTTTAAAATTGATCGAGTATTTTATTATATTGATATTATTTCATGTGATTGCAAATGAAATGTTTTTATCGAAATGTTTATTTATGAATTTTTTTTATGTTTAATAATTATATTATGGTACTTGGATATGTAACGGGTGGTTACGTGATAATCCAATGATAGGGGTTTATATGATAAAACAAATGATAGGTGGTCCCATGATAAACCAAGGACATGATGTTACATTATAACCTCAAATTCATCGGGTAAAAAAGTCATCCATATGGCTATTTCATTTACTGATATATGTGTAAGTGAACTATATGGTTATTTTATTTAAGTGTGTTTATGTCTAATGTTACCTTTATAAAATATATGTTTCTTTATATAGGATTTATGGTAATCCTTTGGTTAAAAAAGGGTATGCAATGATATTATAGTCATTCAAGTGTTTTTACTAATTCTTAAAGGTGCAATGTATTATATTACAATAATGTATTCATGGTTTTCATATTATCCCAACACTAACTATTTTTTTTCTTTATGTATTCCTTACATTGATTTTTATGCTCATACCATGTTTATAAAAAAATTCATATGAAATAAAGAATAATATAATTAAATATGGGATCAATGAAAGTTTATGATGTTAAAAATTCAAACATTGTCATTATTCTTTTTAGAAAGGTTTAATTGTGTAAAAATTGGATAGTTAGTATATGTTTAAACATGTAATATTCATGATGTTATGTATAAGTTATGAACTAATTCTTTAAAGATCTATACCAATAAAATATCCTCAATGTAAACTAAAATCAAATTATTGACTTATCTCATGTTTAATTCATGATTACGGCTGGGGACTTATTGTTTGTATTAGTAGTTAGTTTAGATAACATTAGATGTTAGGTTTCTTATTTATGAATAGGTTACATAATCATAATGGTTATCATTTTTTAAAGAGTCGTAGTTATTTTAGATAAATTGAATGAGTTTAAGATAATGACAATAGGTACATATTAGTTATTACTCTCTTCATTAGATAGTATATGATGATTTTTTTTTGATATAATCACACATTCCTTTTGGGATTTAGTAAATGGCTAGATTTAGCAGGAACTGAAGTAAAAATGGATGTGAAAGAAACTATGATGGCTTTTTGGATGAGAAACAGAATGAAATAGTTATTGTAATGGGAAATCTTATGGTTGTTTATAACCAACTATCTGGAGTCACGATTGACAACATGATCATACATGATTTTTATATGGAAACATATATACGGGAAACATATCCCTATGGATGATCATGTAATAATCATAAAGGTGCGTATTTTCAAAAACATATGTGACATGGATGTGGAAGGAAACGAATTGAAAAATTATTTAATGGGAAAGGAATATGTTATAGAAATGTTAATCAAGGTCATAAATATATAATCTATCTTGGAAAAAGGAAGTGTTTAGTTGACTCTCAGAATGGGAAAGAAGGTCATTCAGATGGTTCAATTGAATGTTTAAAGTGTGGTGTTCAAGTCCATTATGAAAATATATGTCATATGAAGAGGTTTTGGGAATGGTATCAACTAGACCTTACAAATATATGTTTACCAATACCTAATTCCATTCCAATTGAAGACGAGGAAATTGAAAATGACCTGTGAAATGTATGGATTACTTTTTGTGGATGTTTTGACAATATATTAATAATAGGTTATTAATCATAATTTTTTTCGGAATTATGTATAAAATAATAAAATGAAAAAACATGGATAAGGGATCATGATTTTTTATTATTATTATGATCTGTACATTTTTGGAATTAAAAAGTTATGTTAGACCTATGGTGATGATATGTTTAAATATATAAATTAATGGATTAATTTGGAAGGCTTCTAGTATTTTTAAAACTTAATCTTGATATATATAAATATTAATTGATGATAAATTATCATTTATTTTGTGTATATAGATATAATGAACGATTAGGGTTAATATGATTCCTAAATTTGAGGCAATTATGGGTTATTTGCCTTTGGGATAATGAATGTGATGTTTGAAATAACCTTTCAGGTTAAAATACGTTAGGAATATTTTTATGAATTTTATAACATTTTGTTATTTTTATTTGAATTATATGTTTTCTGAAAATTAAAACATGCTGAAAATGTGACAACCCGTCGTATCAGACATAGCTATGGAAATTGAACCCACAACCAAAGTGTGACTACGATTTATAACCTACCACTACACTATAAGAAATAATTAAATAATATGACTTATTAATTTTAGTTCAATTATTTTATTGATAAATAATATGTTTATAATGGTATATTATGATTTCTCTAATAGATATCCTAATTATAGGAAATTAATTTGGTGATTAAGTTATAAATATTATTTTGGAAGGTGTTCCTTCTTTTAATATCATTGTATGCCTTAGAAAAATAGAATACTAGGTGATTTAATTTCAGGAGTAATGGTGGAATTTTATTTTGGAAGAATCTATTTTTTATTTATGAATATTAAATTTTTAGTTATTTATGGAAGTGGTTAACCTATTATAGGGAACATTTGATTAAAATAAATAATTTTTAGTATGAAACATTAAGAGTAATCGATGTTATTTGGTGATAAATGTTAATATTTATCATGGAATATTATGTGATCAAATAATTATAATATTAGGATTTCAATTTTAATTTTTGATTATTATATTTGAGTAATTATATGTACAATTAATTATTTAATGGAAATTATTGATCTTTGGGTATAGTTTGTTGAATTTTTTGGTTTAATAGTGGTATTTTCTTCTATAAAAGAATTATTTTGTTGGGATTGTTTGGTCTTTTACTAACCATTTTGGTTTTGGTTAATGTATATATATATGGTAAATATATTGTTTATTATTTTTTTACTATTTTATTCTCAAGAAGATGATTCTAGAGTGTCAGGTGTGATGAAGTCATATTGAATACTCATAATTTGGAGAAAAGATATGTTTTTTTGTATAAATTTATTAAGGTATAAAAATATACATGAAATATAAGTATATTTCCTTTTGTTCATAGTCAATATAATAACTAAATTCCTCAAAATTTTGAAAAGGAACATACAACAAAAATGTTTTCCGATTAATTTTCTTACTGGGGAATAAAGGACTGTTTAACCCATCACATTTTTCTGGTTTTATTATTTTTAACATTATTATAATCATAATTTCAATCACTCTCCATCATAAATTCATTGTTATTTTTCTCCTCTATATGCAATATTATATGGAATCCTAGTATTTGTTATCTTAGGTGACCTTTGTACTTATCCTTCTTCCATTTAATGTTATAGGACTATTGACTACTTTTTTGATGGGGTAGATTCAATTAAATTTTCCTGCCCATTTTTAAAATTGGGAGGACGCAATATCCAAAAGGGAGATGGATGTAATGACCCATGTATTTATATAATACTAATTTTTCATTTATATTAGTAATTATAAATATGTTATTGATTTTTCTTTAATAGGGATACATTTTCTTATAGCATACTTGACACACAAAAATTGGTTTCACCAAAATACTACATTTCACACAAAGTTAAAGGGTACTCCTCTTCAGATGTCTTACATGACAAGCAACATGGGATTTCTCAAAATTATTATTTTTCACACAACATTGATATATACAAAAAAATAATCTAGTAATAATATTATTATTTTAAATTGTAGTAAACGCCTAGCTGTTGGAATCACCAGAATGAATAGTATCAATTGAATTTTTAAATAAGGTTTACACATGTTTAAATAATGACTCATTGAATACCAAATTTCATAGAAATAGAAATAAAAACCAATTGAATATAAAAGTTGTTTTTTATGAAAAAATATTTTAGAGGTAAAATTGTGTTTTCATATCACACATTATATATTTTTATTCAATAAAAAATATATGATATATATTTAATATAATTTTTTAAAATCATATTATAAGTTTTCTAGATATGATGTGAGAACAAATTCAGCTTTTTTGAAAAAAGAGGTATTTATCTAAAAATACAGTATTACCACCTTATGTTGGATAACCCTTTTTAAATCTTATTTTTGTCTCATTATTATGTTCTATTTGACAATATACATGTATTTTATAGAATCAGAAAATAATAACTTTCATCGGATAAATTTTTTTATTTTTCTAATATTTTTTATTTTTTTTAGAATACTGAAAAATACTAATTTTTAAATAAATAATATCTTTCCATAGTATGTATTTTTCTAGTTAGATTTTCTTTAAAATTGGTATTTTAGGGTAATTTATTTTTAAAAAAATAACTCAATTTTGGACATTTGAAGTAACTTCACGTCAAAATTAGACATAAACACATGTCCATCTTTTGATAGTTATTATTTCATAAATACACGCATTTTGGTTTTAAAAACAAGAAATAAATTTAAATAAATTTTCAAAAAATATTTGTTTTTAGTATGGAAAAATTGATTTCGTATTTTGAAATATGAAGTATAATTTTTCTAAATATGTACCTTTATTTTAAGACATTATTAATAGAAACATTATTAATTATTTTCTTTACCATGGATAAAAGGTAAATATTGTAAATAAATGTAAAAAAATTAATATTATAATAATATTAATATACCATAACATGTCTCTTAATCATATTGAATTATGATATGTCCAACCATGGAAATCCATTTATGGATTTTGGGACCCCATAGAGCCACTTGGATGTGAAAATTACATTTTAAAACAATTAATTTAAAGTAAATAAACATGTTAAATAAACATGTATATTTTAGTAAAAAATTTAATATGGGGTTATAGAGGTGATCTCATAGACTATAAATATTCATTATAAATATAATTTTTTTTCTAAATCATGGTATGTTTTTATGATTTTTAGACATCAAATATATAAATATATTTATGAAAGAATTATGTTATAGTGATTACCTTATTAACGAATGATTTATTTAAATGAGATTGAAAATATTATAATAAAAATATTTTGAAACTGTTTATGCATTAAAAAATTTAGGGATGAGTGTGGCTTATTATTTTTGAATAAATTGCATGTTCTTGAAATATTCATGTTGTTATAGATTTTTAAAATTTCATCCTATGAATATTATAAAAATTGACATAAATGAGTTTTTTAAAAAATATTATTTTATTGAATGATATAATAGTTCTAAAAATCTATGATTTAGATGACTGACAAATATAATTGTTAACATGAAATTAATGAACCTCATTAGGTTTGATTAACATTTTATAGTAACTATACTAACCGTATCGTATGAATATACAAGAAGACTTGGTAATAGATAAATTATTTAACTAAGGGTAAATACACAAGATAAGGTTACATTTGTCATTTAGACATGTCTAAAACATACGGTTTCAGAATGTATCAACCCCAAATCATCTTATATTTGAAATTAATGACTTTTTTACCATTTTAAACCAAAAATATTTTTATAATAATATAATATTTCAATTACTTCTTAATGTGGACCTCCTACCTCTTTAGAAGGGAATAAACTATACCCCTTTAGTTGCACCTCTAATGCCCCGTGGATCATCTAAAAACTTCTAAAATATGCTACCAACACCCCACCATTATTCCTAGAATCCATTCCATTGGAAAAAGCCAGTTCAAAAAAGCCTTTTGGTTCATATCCAAGGGAGTTAGACATTTTAAAGGTAGCATCTTTTCTAATGTTTTTTCCATTATTTTATTTATTAAATATCTATTATATTATTATTATTTGAATAGAAAACAAAAATAGTATCCTAAATATACTATTATGTTTTTATGAGAAGTATTTTAACTATAGTTACACACACCTCTATCTAATGGATATGAACATACTATTTTTGTGTACGGTGAACTGATGCCTTAAGAAAAGTTGATTGTTCGATTTTCCTCTACCACCTCACATAGTGGCCCTTATGATAGAGAAGTATGTGTATATTATATATATTATAATTATATTGTCTATATAAAAGTGTATGTTTTATTAACAAACATTCCTTTTTTCTTTTCATGATTTGTAAATATGGTAATTACATTTGAGGAAATGCAGACTACCACCCTCTCAATGTTATATGACAAATTCATGTCATACATAGAATGTATACAATTTGGATTTAATGAACTTATGAATAATATATATCATATTTTACTATATTTTAATTATAATATACCTATTTATCATGTATTTTTCATTTATTTAGTAATGAAAATAAGTGGATGTAGTGTTCATGCGTGCGTACGACTTACCGTCTCCCTGAATGGTTCATTTTAATTTTTTATCACAAAATGTTATGGAAACATATAAATACATTCAAAATGGATGTATATGATATTTCAAGAACTAATTCTATTTTATGGATAATTTACTTTTGACGACGTGGACAATTTTTAATTATATCCATATCATTTTCGACTCTAGTACCCATTATCGACAAAACGACCGATATTAAATTAAATAATTATATAATTTTTATTATTTCAAAATAAGTGATATAAAAGGAATAAAACACATGAAAAAGTATCTTAATAATTTATAAATAATATTATGTTTATTATTTACTAAAAACAAGGAACATACGTGATGAATTAGAGTCATGGTAATAATACTTCTTTACCCAATTTACATTTATTGGGATAATCATCTACTTATTTAATATGTCATACTATAATTATGTGGAAAATTAATTTTGATATCCTATCATGTATTAATAATTTCTTTATGTGTATTTCTCTTGAGTACATGTAATATATCTATTTTGTTAAAAAATCATCTTTGTAAGGGACTTTGTCTCTATCTCTTTAAATTGAGGTATATTTCTATAATGTACACCTCTGTCTTTTATAAGGTGTCTAATAAAACAATTGGACTTTTTAATTTAACTTAAAGGGATTATTTTTCTATGATATGTTTTACTAAATGAGAAAATTAATTTTTTAACTTATATAGACACTACAATCCCTCTACCGCCATTATTATTATTTGATATCTGGATTCATCGAGAAGACTTAATATTTTTAAAAGGAAATGAAATCCCTTATTCCATTTTTTGTTGTTTTTGTATCAAATTTTTTTTTTGAAATGGATTGAGTATTTCAATATCTTGATATTATTTCCTGTGTTAGTAAATGAAATATTATTAATGAAATGATGATATTTTAAATTTTTATGTGTTATGATTATATAATGGTACAATGACTTTTTATGGGTGGTTATGTGATAAACTAATGACGGGTGGTTATGTGATAAAATATATAAAGGGTGGTTCCGTGTTTTACCATGGAATGGTGTTTATGATATAACCTACAATACATTGGTCATGGATGTCGGATGTATGGCGATTCTATTTAATGATATGTGTGGATCTAAACTATATAGTTGTTTGATTTAAGTATTTGTATTTCATATGTTACCTTTATAGGATATGTGTCACCTTTTATGGGATTTATGGTAATAGTTGGGTTACAAAAAGAAAATCAATGATAATATATTTTGTAAAATTTTTTAATACTTTTTAATGGTGAAAATTATCACTTTATGATAAATTATTCATGGTTGTCTTGTTATCCCAAGACTAAATGATTTCGTTCATTATGTACCCCTTACTATGTTATTATTTATATAACATGTTTCGAAAAAAAAATATAGGGCATAAAGAATGATAGAGTCAAATATGAGATTAATGAAATGTTATTATATTACAACATTAAACTTTATCATGATTTTTGGTAAAGAGTTTTTGTTTTTTAAAAAAATTGTGAGTGTGTAGAGGTGTATACATGTAATATTAAAGATGTTATGTACATGTAATGATATAATTAACTAAATTTATAAACCAGAATAGATCCTTAATGTGAATAAAATTCAAATTGATAACATATCTTGATATTAAGTAATGTTTAGGGGTGGGGCCTTATACCCACTCCTTGTATTTGTTCTGCTTCGAAGATGGATTTCATAATCCATTTAAGAACACATAACCTAAAATTTTATGGGAGTATTTCTATAGAGATAGAGAAAATAAACCCTCATATAATAGGGGAGTACCTATCTGGGGTTAGAGGACACATACACTAGAATAAAAGAGGAGTACCAATCTACTTGTATTATATCTATTGGGGTTCATAAAACTATAATGATAGGTTACAACAAACCACATTCTAGAGGTCATGTCCCCTGACATGTAAAGGGAGTAGAAACTAAACTGAAACATCACTTATGGAGGAGATTCTCTATTGAATTGTATGAGAGATGTAACCCCAAGTATATAAGACAAGAACATTGGTACATCAATGAGGTACCATTTCTATATATACATCTCATATTTTGGACTGATTCCCTGGTGGTATAGGGGAGTACATGCTCCATTGATAAAAGAGTCTCACCCTAGTATGATAGTATAATATCATATCTATCTTTCCAATGAGTACGAAGGTCATGGAACTTTGTATGATATGGAATATATATCTATAACTCTATAAATGATAAGAAAAAATGATTACCGAGTCCCATAGGTGAGTACTAACCCGCAAAGAACTACCATTTGTGTATAAGACCCACACCATCGAAGTGGGAGTTCCATCCCTATCGATCTGATAGGTAATTGAAAATCTTTCCCTAATAATTAGTAGAACTAGTTATCCCTTTATATCCCTAGTAAAACCTATTTAATGGTATCAGTAAAATAATTATCTAATGATCATCCTGAATATAATGTCTCACATTGCAATAAATCTGGAATCAGGGGACCATGAATTTTTAATATAAGGGATCACCACTCTACTGGCATAAAGAGTCTAGGGGAACCATGTCCTGGGATGATAGGAAAGGGTACTACCTCATCATTTCCATAATGATCCACCCAAATAATTACCTGATGTCTAATACCGATATTATATAACCATGATAAATTCACACCACATCATATCTCACAGTCTAGAAATGAGTCCACCATCACATTCTATACAAAAAACATAGGATAGAAAACTCATAAGCTGAAATCCGATCCTAAAATAAAAAAGATATGCTAGAAATAATATCTTCCAAATTGGAAAAGACAAAATGCATGGGGTAAAAAGTATGTTTGACCAATAAAACACCGGGATGTGTTTTATTCAATATGTAATTTATGGCCATCTGGGTGTACCCAGCGTTTACCAGAATTTAACGGTGTTTATTTCCCCTCTAGGGCCCACACTCTCTTTTTCTCACATAGATAGGTCATATGTTCCTCACACATTTCATGTAGGAAATGTACATAGTGTGTCATGGAAAAATGGCCACATGTTTGTTCATATTTCTATTTTCCATGTACTGATCCATATATCCATGTACTGTTTTAGTGTACTTGCACATGACTGTGTCCCATTATAGGGCTACCTTGGCCATGTACATTGTCCACACACCCCAGGGTCACTATATGTTGTGTAACCCCTGTAAATGGATTGTAGTCCCCAAAAATAATCTTCCCTAAATGGTAAAAAAAAATTACTTGTAACCTTTCACTATATGTTGGGTGATCAGACGTTATGATGTCAATTTCTGAACATACCACCCGAATCACCCTATTTTCCCCCGAAACCTATATATCATCACCCACGGGATCACTATCAGTCGTAATAGGGATGTAAAAATATTAAAACAACTCATAAAATTTTAATAAGAATTAAAGTAAGATTCATAATACCACATTCAAAAACATTGATGCTTTGGGTTAGGAAAGATACTTGCGAGTCATTTCTTCCTGATTGAGTGATGATCTATTAAAAAAATAGTGATGGACAACACATTCTCACCTCAATTCAGAATCAACTCCATCGTATACCATGGGAGATCCTATTACTCTTGTTATTATTCATGTGATAATGGACTGGGGGGATAAATGTTTTTATAAATAACAAATATCTTCATGTCTCCACCAATTTTCCCTAACATGAACTCCCAGCACTGAAAATTACTATTTCGTGCCAAAGAAAAATAGACACCTTCTAAACTCAACCATGACCATATATTTTAAATCCATGACATGACACATGAGTTACTCTAAATTTCCAAATAAAATTCCGACACATTAAAAAATATATTTATTAGTTTTAATATCATCAAAAATATGGATCTTTGAGCCCTGGGATTCATTGATGACACAAAACCAAGTGTTAGAAATATTCATATAAATATTGAAAATTATTAAAGGTCAACACCAGGGTTGCTACATATTCAAACAATTTGTAAAAATTTAATCATTAAAAAATGAAAATAAGATTTTGTATTATATATTTCTATGGAATGTACAACACATATAAGAATGAATTTAATAAATACTGTTATTATTTTCGCAAAATTATGGAAAAAATTTCTAATTAAATATATACATTGATGGAGTTATTATGTGACAGAATAAAAAATACCCATTTTGATTCAAAATAATCTTATAGAAAATTGAGTTTATAGAGAATGGAAAATGGATAAAGAACATTTATTTTTTCGAGACACCCTTTGATAACAATATACATGTGATTTTAGGTAGATATATCGTATAATTTATCTATCCTAAATTCAAATATAAAATATACATCTAAAAAGTGAGATTGAATTATAAACCTGAACTACATTAGTAACATATTAATTATAACCAATATAAAATAAATAAATTTGAAAGGAAAAATAAGAATACTGATTATACTTATTATACATATATAACGTATCAATGAATAATTATAATGAAATTACTGGTGAATATGTCATATTTCTCATAGAAATAGAAGATAAATGAGATACCATTACATGGGGGCTTGAATTGGACTCAAAAACCCTAAAATATTTGATAATAAATTCATATTTATTATAATTCTACACCATATTTATGGTAACATATATGATACCATGAATATTAAACCATTAAGATTCATGTATTTATAAAAAATATATCTTGTCATTAATTATTTTGTTTTTCATGCATTTTCATTCTTATATAATGGTCCTCGCATCCAAATTACGGTTACATCATCACTAGAATGTTTATAATTATATAATATCATTTGTAATAATTATATATATATTTAGAACCATCCATAATATGAATTTATTGAAAATAAAATAACATCATTCATTGGGATGGTAGTATTCACATATATTTGAAGACATATATAATTTTTAGAAAAAAGCATAGAAAAATATTTTCATTAAATAATAATTAATATATCATATATATTTATTAAATAAATTATAATATTCATATATACGAGCTATTGGTGGAAGATAAATTATATCAATGTACAGGGGTTGTAGTCTGCATGTATGCCCGTGTGATACATTCATTTCCAATTTGATAGAAAGGTGGTCGAAAATGGTTTTACGAAAATATTAATAACACCCCGTATATTTATTAATTTGAATTCACGATTATAGTTTCAATAAAATACACTTATTGGACATAAAATTTGAAATAAAATCTGAAATACCTCATCAAAGTGATTACCTCTTCTTTGGGAGACCTCAATTGGATTACACATTAATCCATTTTATAGTGGTCAAAGTATAAGAATTTGAATTCAATAATGATGTTAAGGAATATATGAAATTAGTTTTTTTTATTTTATGATCCCTAATACTCAAAATTTGTGAATCATGGTGGAAATGTGGTTCCATTTTATAGTATGGGAGAGGGTATATATGGAATTACTTAAGATATAAAAATATAATTAATGTATTTCCCTAGTAATGTTATTAAAAATGGACAATAATTATGATAAAATTAAATTTTGTTTAATATTTAACCATTAAATAAAAATTTTATAGTTTTTGATTTATTTTTCATCCTTATAGTACTTTTTATCCAATTACACAACCCTTTTAACCGTAAATATAGTAACAACTTTTAAAAAAATTAAATGGTTTAAAAAATGATCTATGGTGAAATGTGGCTAAAAATGATCCATCAATGAAATTTTAGTACATTTCCCCTTTCGAATATACATATTGATTATTTTTTGTGATTTTTAAATAATTTAATAATATGGTATCGTACAATAATGCATATTAAGAAATTTTTAGCACTGTTTATTTAATTTTACAATAATGTCATTAAGATTTACATTTATTATGAATGTAAAAACATTTAAAAATAATAATAAATTATTATTAACCAAAAAATTCATGTACCATTACTATTATTCCCAACTATATTTCCATTAAATATTTTTCAATCATTTAAATTCTATATCCCAATGTTTTCATAAGAACCCTTTTAGCACAATGCTAAAATTTAAGCTAAATATTCCATAAAAAATATATAATATGAAATTATTGTTGTAGAAATAATTTATTCCTGTTTTAAATATATAATAATATTAATCTATAACCAATTTTAATCCTTATTAAAATTTATATGAAAAACTATAATGAAGAGAGTTATATTTTTTATTGATCCGCTTCTTAGAAGAATATAAAGATTATTATAATTGTAATGTGGTAGAAATTTATATATTTTGAATATATGATGAATTCAGAAGATAAATTCTCATTATATATTATAATTTCATGTTTTATAGTGATTAAAATTCATTACACCGTTTTTATCCTTGTTTTCTCGTTTTACCTTATCGAGGGAAAAATCATTGAAATTTCACAACACAATTTGTAAGAAATGAAAATGGTGTATTCCAAAAAATTGATTAGAAATATTATAAATATTGAATCTATTTTTTCAAATTATATTCTTATATTTGAAAGAACTAATTTTCTAATTATTTTTAAAAAATAATATGAAAATAGATTTTTCAGCCTATGAATTTTGAATCACAAAATTTTAATTAATCATATTTTATTCTTATTAAAACACATTAGGTGAATGTTAAAAAAATTATATAATATATTATATATAAAATTCATTAATTAATTTCTTCAATATTTATCAACATTATTATTAATATAAAAACACTATTATCATAATCATCAATTCTTAGAAATCATCTCTTTTTTAGCATCAAGTTATTTTTTTCATTTTTTATTACCTGATAAAAATGGATACAAATATATGATGTGTAAATAATATATATAAATATTTTTTTTCTTGTTATTACCCTATAAAAAATAGATGTTAAACTTCATAATATATCATGGTTTTTTACACTCATTGTTTTTTATAAAGAAATCTACAATGAAT
Organism: Viscum album; assembly: GCA_963277665.1. Taxonomy (NCBI): domain Eukaryota; kingdom Viridiplantae; phylum Streptophyta; class Magnoliopsida; order Santalales; family Viscaceae; genus Viscum; species Viscum album. The sequence continues at coordinate 958,996,562 of OY728145.1, forward strand.
ACTATTTATCAAATCTAAATTTTATAGGTATTTCTTGAAATTTAATAAAATATTGAAGGGAATGATGATTTTATTTACATTTAATATCCTTTAAGATGTTTTGGAACTAAAAAATGATGGATTTTCACGATATATAATTTTTTGACATGATAGAAGTAGATTAGTGGAATTTTATGAATGATGTCCTATTAAGAATTCTATATTATCTCCACATTCCATAAATAAATTTACAAAATTTTAATGGTATTTAATCTATGAATTTTATATAAAATAAAAATTATCATAACTGTAATGTATATAGTATATAGTGAAGAAGAATTTGATTCATTTTTTGGAGACCTATGTATGAAGATATCTACCTGAATAATGATGACACTAGTGATATAATCTTCAATGGGGTAAAATAATTTTTTTCTACCATAATAGTAAACAATGAATATTTAGAGTAATATTTTATATTTCAAATTTATTTTATGAAAAATAAATTATAAGGTTAATGATAATATATAATCATTATACGATTAATATTAAGATAATATATTTTATTACAATTTTAAATGTTTTCAAATTTCATATGAAGTAAAAAATGAAAATTTAATTATGAAATAATTAACAGTTGAAATTAAAATTATATTTTAACCATATAAATATGAGAAATGTGATAATAATTTTTGTATGGCTGATAAATATTAAAATAAAAATTCCTATATTTATATGGATGTGAAATGTTTCAAAATGTTTTCTCTTATTTTGTGATATTTGAGATGTGTAATGTGAATCATCAAAGGGAATCCACCACATATGTTTTTAAATTATGAGGATGTTGGTAATTTTGTATCACAATATATATATATATTAATGAATATAAAATCCTTGATGACATATGAGGAATATATTAATATTAATCAAGCATGACTAATTCTATGAAAGAATAATTTTATAAAATAATGTTTAGGAATTTCATAAATAGAAAATAGAAATTAATTTATATGAACATAGATTGTATAGATATTACTTCAAACACTGGGGTTTACATTGATAATTAGGATGGTAAAAATTATTCTACTTCTAAATAAAATGATGTTAATTTATCATATAAAGGATGTAAAATGGATAGAAATAATGAAAATTAAACTGAATTAGAGTTCTTACATTCAAATCTAACATTTAAATTCTTTAAAATGATAACATGAAATTAAAGGAAGATGATAAATAACTGAATTTATTTTAAATTGTTCCTGGTTAAAAAATATTATCTTTCAATGTAGATATATGAGTATAAATAATAATATAATATAAATAATAACATGATTTTTATGATAGAAGGAATGAAAATGTTTTTGGGGAATAAGTATGAGAATACCCGACAAAAATTGGTTAATGTGGAAGAATAAATGAACCAACTTGGATTCATATATCAAAACACAATTTATGATGAAGGGGAGTTTTCAAGAATAAATAATTAAACCAATATCGACCAATTTATATTACAAGGATGATTTTGTGAATTATGTCATTGAAAATTATTATTGATAATATGTGAAATGAAAATAAAACCATGATTTTTCAAAATCAAATTTTTTTAAACAATTTGGAAACTCTATGAAGTAGATAATTGATTTCAAATCAACTATAACTTTTGATTATAAATTTTTTTTAAATTTTTCTTCCCTATATATGATCATTAATGTTTTTTTGAAATTTATTTTCATAAAATATAGCTAAGGTAACCCATATAAATGAGGTTGAATAGTAGAGAAATGTTTCTAGAGATAAGTTTTTATACAAATTTATATATTATTTTTATTGGTATTGTTTTCAAGTTGGTTATTTTGGTAATACACATATTATGTAATTTTTTAATTAAAAAACCCACCCTTACTCATTAAATCATGGGATATTAAACATGAGGGGGACTAAAAACACTCAATTAGAAATATATAGAAACATTATGAAAAAAAATATTTAATATTTAATAATATAATTGAACCATTGGAAGATTTATGTGGAAAGTGTGACTGTATGGGTCAGATATCTAAAGGAAATCTCACAAAATTATATTAAAAACATGAATAAAAGATATCATTTGAGGGAGAGGAATGGAAAATAATAATATTATATTTTTGAAGTTTTACTTCAGAAATGATTGAATAATAGGCTATAAATATTGTATAGTGTATTTTCATTAAATATGATTATAAATTTTTATGTTTTGAATGATGTTGAATGTTTTACAGAGGTCTCCATAACATTTTTACATTATGGGTCACTTAATAGAAAAGGGGTTGGTTCAGATGTAATTGGAAATGAATGGTTAAGGGAAAATAATTCCTTTTATGATATTGGAATTCTACAATACATGTAGAGAGTTTATCAATACTGTGAAGATGAAATTGAATTGATTTTTTAAATAGATTTGGTCATTTTTCTGATACTCAATGATAGAAAATTGAGGATAATAGGACAATAAAATATGATATTTTCTTCATGTGGATGATACTGTAAACTTATTTTATCAAAACTCCAAATATGAAAAATAGTTATGGAATTGGGGGATTGTTTGTTATTTGAAAAATAAGATAAATTGTATTATTAAAGGATGAATTCATCCCGATTTCTCATTTCTTAGAATATATATAGACCATATGTGTTGAGCATTCCCAAATAGGGTGATATTTAATAATTCACAAAAGAATGTTACGATTCAAAATACATATCAATTAGATATAATTAATTCATATGTGTGACATTCAATGTTGAATAAATAATGTGATGTAAACTATTTCTGAATTATTTTTATAGATAAATTCATTATCATCACATGTTTTCATTTTTGATGCAATAATAAGAGGCCTCAAAATATTTTTTTATGATTTATATAAATAGAGTTTGGATTTTCTATAAATAAAATCCTAATTTAAAATAGAATTGGGATTAAAAATATGATATTAGAAGATTATCATTATAATCAGGGTATTAAATATGAAAATATAACACAACTCCCACCATTGGAAAATTCTTTGGATAAATTACAAAAAATATTTGGGGTATGTATATAATATAATACATTCTGAACATTGGACACCTCAATATATGTAGGGACACTCTATTTATGTAGTAGATCATATTCAAAAAGTATTTTTACACATAATAAAATTAGAAAAATTTTCTGATGAGATGTATTAAAAATAATCTCAATAACTACATAATCTATTTGATTATTAATCCCATGAATTAGAAAAATTAATTGTGAAAAAATGTAGTATATTTGAGACCAAATTTTTTTAATAATGTTACATGGATATCCCCAAAAATGTATGAGGGTGTTATTGTTATTAAATGAATACTAGATGACCTTTTAATACAATCGATGTAGTGGTCCCTCATATAAAAATTATAATTTATTTATAAAAAATTACCTTTATAAATAATGTTGATGACTATACTAAACAGGTTGAATAAATTAAAAACAAAAATGAAAGTAATAAATATTTACATGCAGGAAAATTTTATTCAACAATTTCAATTTATTTGGATAAATATCATTCATTTCATACAATGATTAGATATACTTTTAATGTCCAAAAAAATCATGGTGATTTTGGAAAATAGTAAAATCCTTATATAAATATCAAAAATAATAATTTTCGTAGTTATATATTACATCATATTAGTAGAATATTCATTAGATAATATATTTACCTGCATCAAAATCATAATTTCATTGTAATATTGGAATAATTATTATTTAAAACATTAGTAAATATAAATAATCATAAAACCCAACATAGTTTATCATATCTATCACCCCTCATAGTCACATGAAACCAAAAATACATCTAAATATCCCACTAAAAAAATAATCAAAGTAACGGCTGATCTCAAGTTTTCAGTAAGGCTAATAATAAGAGATATCATTTATTGGTAAAAAACAAACATAAATGTTTTAAGAACATGAGTGTATCCTATGAAAATAATAACCTATAATTTATAGATAATAACCTTGAATCATGGAATAAAAATTATTAGTTCATAATAACAGAATCTTAAAGGCATCAAAGAACATTATCCATTATAACATAACACTGGCATAATATCACATATTAAAAGAGTGTAATAAAATGTAGAATAATCTTAGTCATTGGAATATTATTTCAAGGATATCCTCCAATAATTTAATCAAAATTTATCCCAGGGATAGCCACACCTATACTTATATACCTCTTTGGAAAACATCTCTTATACCCTCATTCCGGTGTGGGTTAACCTCCGAGGTAAACTCATTCAAGTGTGGGATAACCTATAATGTACCCGATGAGATCAATAGAAATTATCCATTACCCAATGAATATTAATATATATAATTTTATTCCCATAAACTACATAATCAAAAATCCATTCATATATATGCCCCAGGATGATAAAAATATTCATTATAACTTATCAAATGTAATAGAAAAATATTCTCATTGATATTTCATCATTATAAGCATAATCCTTATAGATATACAATATATATGGTTTTATTGGATCATATATCCATTAAAGAATAATTAATATTAAATAATGTTATCATAGAAGATAATATTCTTTAACATATATATGGAATATTTTATGAGGAAAATAACCATTTCATTCTCAAATAAAATATTTAAAATATAAAAAATATCAAATACTAAGAAACAAGTATTCACTAAAATATTACTCAAATACATTTAATGGGTGTTTAAAATCATTGATCAGAATTTATGGTGAGAAATTCAATTCATAGAAAGAAAGATGAAATAATGATTCCAATCACATTTTCAGTAAAAGGCAATTGTACATACATCATAAAATGATAGGATTATTAAATTATAAAATGAAAATGAAAATAATGGGTAAAACGAAATTAAAAATATCATAGAAAAATATATCAAAATATTGACAAAATATTTTGAATACATGAATATAAAGGGGAAATAATTTTCAAAAAAAGAATAAAGTGGTATTTTTATTAAAAACCAATATCTTGTTTCCTTGAGTAATTCAAATTAGTAAAATGAAAGGGAAAAATTATTCTCAATAAAGAACTGTTATAGAATAAAATTTATTTATGTTCTCTTTAATGGTCTATAAAAATTCCATTAATAGAAATTCAATAAATAATAATTCTAATTAAAATGAGATTGAATCCTATATCCAGTAACTTAAGATTTAATTCCATAAAAATAATTCAAATCATCTGTATACTAATTTAAATTTTTTTATATCTATAAAATCAATTTATATAAATAATTATTATATCAATTTATACCATCTTAGATAATTTTTTAACCAATTTAATCATAACTCAATCCAAAATTCATAATTTTTAGTAGTTAAATGTTTCATTTGGGATGATAAATTTTTTTGGTTCTTCATGTATATATAAATTTATATTGATTCTATCATCCAATGAATATTATTTATTACAAAAATATAAAGTATATTCATTATAAATATATTTATATTCTTGCATTAATGTTAAAAATAGAATATTAGATTATTGGGATCCTAGAGATTGTATATCACACATACACATGAATCGTTTTTTGATATTTGATGGAATGAATAAATGGTAAATAATAAATTGATTTTATTAAAAATAATTATTTATAATATATAATATATAATAATTCAATATATCCTTATTACAATTTATTTAATTTTTAACAGAAAAATTAATCATACTACATCATGGAGGTTGAAGTATACATGTCAATATAAAAAAGGATATAATTTTATAGCATATGATATGAAAATAAGATATATATTTTTTATAATTAGAAAAATAATATATTATAAATTAAATATATATTATTTAAATTCATCATAATAAACATGCATGACGTATGGTGATTAAAAATTATTTCTAACACTACATGGAGGGAAATGTATATATTTATGCATGATTAATATTTTTATTTCAAAATTGATGTAAAATATGGTGTATAATAGTGGTTTTATATGATAAATACATTTAAAAAAATTATAGGATTAAATTTTTTATTTAATTATGAATATTGTATATATATATATATGTATAAGTGTTACATTTAGAACATAATTGAAGTGGGTGAAGTTATTTTCTTACCATTTCTTTGAGATACATCCATTCTGTCATTTCATAAAGACCATTGGACTATTATATAATGAATAATAGAACATATAAATTATATATATATATATATTTTATAAAATAATTGGATTGGTTTTTATTGACCCATATTGTTCAAGTTGGTGAAAATAAATGAGAGATGGGTTTCCACTTTTTAGGGTAGGAAAGGATGCACATTGAATAATTTAATTTTTTTTAAAATAATCATTTTCTTTATCATTTATATTTATTCCAAATTTCCATGATTTTGATAAAAATTGTATATTGTTGAAATGTAATCATATGTGTAAATTTATATAGGTTTTTTAGAAATTGCAAATGATATCATTATGATTAACCCATTCGTTATCCATTTTTATCCATTATCATGATATCAAATATATCAAAAATGAATAGTTATAATTATATATATATGGTAAAAATTGAATCAAAAAAGTAAAAGTGAAAAATTTAAGACCATCCATTGTCCAAAATTATCTATTTTATCATTTTAATGATGTTTTATAATCTAATAAATATTATTATCCATAAAATAAAATTACCATAATTTTCAACACTATTTATTTATTTTGAAATAAGGGTTTTGATGATAGTAAGGGAATTTGAATATAATACTTTAAAACATCAATAATATGTTATATGTATCAAAGTTTTTTGAAAAATAAATCAACCAAATTGTATTACTTAAAATATTTTTAAATAGAAAATTGCTTCCATCTAATTGAATATATATTTTGTCAAATGTGTGTAAAAATTTACTATAATTATTAAATCTCTCAAAATTAAAAATAAATTACAACGAAAAAATATTAATTCTTTTTGAAAAAATATAACCGAAATTATATTATTTTTATAATTATGTAAAAAATATTGAGATATTAAAGTTAATAGTGTGAAATTTTAAATACATTATTTCATTAAATGAACATAACTATCATAATCATAATAATATGACATAATGTGAACGTATATTTGAGATTTATATTTAAATGTGTAAAATTCATACATATAATAAGATAAATTATATTTTAGGGAAAATATGTAGCATTTTCCCAATGTATAATCTTTTTTTATCCATTTTACCCTTACATGGGTGATAAATATTTACAATAGTAACTATTCATAAATACAAAAAATAAAAGGGATCTATTTTTCTAATTTTAACAACAGTTTTTAGAAATATAGAAGAATTATTTTTAAATTATATTATAATTTTTTTATAATTTAATTTAAAATTAAACACCCTATATGTGATAAAAACATATTTCTCGAAAATAATAATTTCCTCAGTATATTAGTTTTTTATTACAAAATACCATTATAAAACTAATTACAATCACTTAAATTGGATTATTTTTAATATTTATGAACTAAATGTATATTTAAACCATCAAAAGAATATTTATTTTTAATTACATTAACCAAATATATAATATTCATTAAAAATAAGTATTTTTCACTATGCATTAAAAGTTTATTATTTTTAGAAAATTAAAAAAATCAATATAATATCTATATGAATTTTTAAATTTAATAATGATTTTATTTTTATAAAATCATTTTTTAAATATATTATAAATCAAAAATATAATTTTACCACAAAAAAGAATCAAAATATTTTGGACAAAACAATATTTTTATGGTATATATTGCCTTATCTAAAATTTGACTACCAAATTTTCAGGAAATTTTCCTTAAAAGTATATATATATATATATTAATTTTTTTTACACAAAATCATTCTATAAATTTCGTTTCTATATTAAAATTTTATAATATATTATTTTTCATTTAGACATAGGGTTCCCTGTATAGAAATCTGTGGAATACGATAAATTTATATAAAGTGGGAACTATTATTAAATTTTAGTGAATTATGTTCTATCACCATTAAAATGAATCACTCCCTTGAAATTGTATAATATTTATAAAAAATGAATATATCTATATTTCATCACTTGCATACATTCCCAAGTACCTTATTATTTATTATTTATTCTTCTATAACATATTAATGATGTGAGTAGCCTCGTTTTGTTGAACTTTATCACCAAAATATAGGATCTATAATAAATTATCATTAAATGAAAGATCATTTTATAGTGGAAAACCCAAAATTTATAATTATTTTTAAAGGATCAGGCATGTAATTCATCAATAGTGATAAATGGAGCACATAAAGAACTTGGGATTGGTTTGGTGAGAGCACCATGTACTAAGCAACTACACCTACTTGATGAAGAATAATATTGATTCCAATATTCATTGGGCACATGAATATCTTTTAATCAAATCAAAACAATGTATTGTATAGATAAATTCATATGATTACCTTCTCCCCAACAACAAGATCATTATTTCGCAAGGGATTTCTAGCATAACAACTTCGTCAACTCTGTACTTCCTTAATTTTGTTATGAATGGATCTAAATTTTTCTACTGTTTCCTTATCTATATAAAAACTGAATATATTTATATCTTAAAGATCATTCTAAAATGTTAATGTTCTATAATTCAATGCATTTATATATTCATATGGATCAATTTGAATTATTAATTTTATTTTATTTTTATTGGAAACCTATAATCTTGGATGTTGTTGATCTCTATCACTATTGAAATCCATAAGAAATACATCAGTATATCCTCAATAATTTGAATTGTTCTCTCACACTGACCATATGCCAAATGATGATTTGTAGTAACAAAATAACACAATGAATCTATAAATTAATGAAGACATTAAAAAAGTCACAACTCCCTCCCATCAAATTGTACCCCTCCAGGGCTGGTAATATGAGAAGACAGATAATGACCCCCGAGTCCCTCCTCCTATAGGCCCCAGGTTGGCGACTGGAACCATGGGTATAAAAAACACCCAAATGGGAGACATTACCCTCTAAGAGAATACATGTGATAGAGAAAGATAATATATAATCCATCCAACTCCAACTCAACCAGTATGATAAATGAAATCCAAACTACACATATGAAATGTCATGTAAAACAAATTCAACTGAAAGGGGAAAAACTGCAAGTACCCAAAAGAATATAAAACAGCAGCAACCATAAGCCCGAACATCTCCTGCAACTACAAGATAGTAGTAACCAGCCTGATCTACAACATCCTCTAAGTGAGATGAAAAACAATTTATATATACAATCAAAGGGTAAGTATAATAGTATACTTAGTAGGATCCTCCCTGAAGCCTATCATAGAAATTTAAAGAAATCTTGCTAAACCACAGTGAACAACAAGTCAAACTAACTCATCATCTAAAAATGTGTACTATGTTAAAATCCTCGCCATGGGTACTCTCACCATGTAACACATACAATAATCTATCATATAATAAATAATATCAAGGGTACCCCACTAATACTTCCCCACTGGTTTGCTGCTTTTCCACAATGTCACACGTCTTGAGAATCTCTCTCCAAAAAGGCTTTCCCACTGACACATGGGCGATGCACTACAACATGCACATCGTGCAACAAAACCACCATGTTCAGGTAAGCATAGTTACCATGTAATTTCTCAGAGCCACCACATGTCGCATAACATGTATCATATATCGGGTATTATACCTCAAGCCATTACAACACATACACCGAGTAAGGATCCTCAAGCAATCATAGCCTATACACGTTACACCTATATTAGTCTATAGGAAACTATAACCAAACTATATGTTTCTAAATAACCACAAACCATTACATCCCTTTACACACATATATGGTGGAAAATAACCTTTATTCATACCTTCATAAGTATCTACTAAGAGAAGATAGCGGGGCCAAAAGGTGTAGTCATCCATTCATCATCCCACCCGAATGTTGGGGAACCCCCCCCCCCCCCCCCATGGCTCAGAATCCCCAGGGTTTTAGTTTCTCTTACTAATTAGGTGGAGTGTCATGTAGAAACAGAAAAGTATAGAATATAATTTTTCTCATAACCACACTTTGGGAATACCATAGTCATAGACTAAACTGCATTTAACATCTCTTGGACTTTATGCTTCCACATCTAATACTAGGTATCCTATAAGTACACAACTATTTTAAGAGAGTTATTAGATTAATTCATTCCCTTTTTATTAGTTCCAATTTACATTAATAAATTCTATAAACATTAATTAACCCTGAACAATTCCACATTATATTTCATTAGCACCACACCCAAAATACACTGTCCCTTTAAAATTACAACCTTATCATTATGTTCCTGCAAAATCTAACCCCAGGTGTTAACATCATTTATTCAATTATTTATTAAAGAATTACTTTCCCACATTTCCAGGCACACTATAAAATCATTATATTCTACTAAACAAAAGGGGGATCAACATGGTGATTAGATGTACTACCCATCGAGTCTTTGTCGATTATAGAAAGAGAATAGACCCATCCTCCCTTGAGAAACTAAACATGGAAATCATGTGGCATACCTCGACCATATTCACCTTTTTTCGGAAGAAGGGTAAGAAAGACCAGCTGCCTTAGCCTGTGGGAAAAAGTAAAATAGATAATCAACCAAAAAAGAAATAGCAAGCATCCAACAATCACATTCATCCCATTCCTTCATCCTTGGTGTCCTCCCAGACCCCCAAAGGGATAAACTAATGCCTCTCACCACTCTGGGCGTTATCTTCTGCCACAACCAAAAGGACTCCATGCCCCCACATATCACAACATCTCTTCATGCTCACATCACAACACAAGAAGCATGAAAACAAACATCATAACAATTGGGCTCTTGGACCTTTCACAAACAAAATGGTCAGTCAGAACACTTCAAGGAATTATCAATCAAATAATCATTTTTTGATTAAATGATTTATTATAAGTAGTTTCCACATTCGAGAAACCTAAGTAGTATGTGATAAAAAATAATTAAGCAAGATTACTACACCATTTTGATTAACATCAAATTAAAACAAGGATAACCAGATTCATTTACATTCCTCTTTATCTTTATCCAAACAATTATCAATTATTTCTAGTTTACATTCTTCACCAATTTCTTTAAAGAATGAACAAATATAAAAATAATGAATAAATATCACACTATCTAGAAAAACAAGAATCAATAACATATTAACGATATCAATTTATTTATCTGGTTAAAATATTTATTATTTGAATTCTATTATTATCCAGTGGGATAAAACATGCTAACAATACAATTTCATGTAAATGAAACGAGAATGAATAAATCCCCTACCTCAAACAGTTATTGACAATCTTTAAATGAGAATAGTCCACACAACGGGTAAAGATCCTCCTCTCGTGACTACTACATCCACCTGCGGATACCATGGTACGACCACACCATCTGAAACCCAGGAAAACTCTATTAGAAGCATGAAGATTTCTTTCTATAAAATGGGAAGGACAAACATGGGATAATGAACCCCAAAAGAACGACGATAAAACATACTATATATCGATGATTGATTGATAAAGCTTGGTCACATTAAAACAGAGTGGAACTAATCCAAGGAGGAAAGATTGATCATGAAATTCCTACAAGAAGTAATGGGATTTTCGAGCATCTCACAACTGAGAACATGGAGAAATAAAGAGGGAAGAAGATATCTTATCCCTTTAGAATATTTAACGGAGCTACAGTTTAATATACGCTAAATTTCCCATTAAAATAGGATCACATTAAACCACACAGTTCGACCAAGTAAAAACATCCCGAGCCATATGCCTAATTGATATAGGATTTATGGAATTTAAATCAGCCTTAGATTCCTTAAAATGATGATTTAAATGCATTTTACATCAAGGGAAAATGATAAAGGAGTGAAGTATAGGAAGTTGGAAACACTGTTCACGAACTGAAAATTTTCCAAAATAAAAACACTGTTCATGAACATCACCGTTAGAACCACTCTAATAGAACATTGTTCATGAACCTCACTAATAGAACACTGTTCATGATACTCATTGTTAGAACACAGTTCATGATCCTCACCATTATAACCTCACTGATAGAACACTATACACCTACCGTTTAGGAAACACTTTTAACATAACACAAAATTTGGCAAAGGAAAAAGAGGTTTCCTTTAGAGGGTACCGATAAAACTGTTCACTGATAGAATTTTTCATAGAATTTGACATTTGGAAAAGTAAATAGAGGTTACCATTAAATGTTACCGATAGAACTGTTCACCGATAGAACTGTTCATAGAATTGGAAATTTGGTAAAGGAAATAGAGTTTTTCATTAGAGGTTATCAATTAAACTGTTCACTGATGGAACTGTTCACATAACTCAAAATTTGGCAATGGAAAAAGAGGATATCATTAGTGGTTATAGATAGAACTAGTCACTAATGGAACTGTTCATAGAATTGGAAATTTCGTGAAGGAAAGAGAGTTTACCGTTAGAGGTTACCAATAGAACTATTCACTGATGGAACTATTCATAGAATTGAAAATTTGGACAAAGAAAAAAGGGTTTACCATTAGAGGTTACCGATAGAACTGTTCACTGACAGAAATGTTCATAGAATTCGAAATTTGGAAAAGGAAAGAGAGGTTACTGTTAGAACTCACTGTTGGCAATGTTCACAACTATCTACCATTGGAACTATTCACTGAGGGTCACCAATTATGTTGATCAAAGAATGGATAATTTGAAAAAGTGTTGGGGATAAGTCACCTTGACCTCTTAGAACACCTCAACCACCAGATTCTCGAAAATAACTGACCAAAGTGGTCTGTTCCATTATATCAGATACCTCTCAAAACATTCTCATCCTCGTGAATTAAATTCCATCCTAATGGGAAAACAAAATGGGGTCCGAAAAACCACCCATCAATACACATCTCAAATCAGATAAAACCCCAAGAGGCAACAAAATAAATTCATAATATAAAGGTCTAACCGCAAAGGGGACATCGTTACATGAAATGAGTGAAACATCAAAAAACATTGGGTACTGAGCACATATCTATGAGTCGAATTCCCAGGTGATCTCCTATATTCCATCATGTCACCAAAAGACATGAACAAAGGGGATAGAACACTCATGAAACACCTTCTCCTTAACGTCTTGGATCTCTATAAGTCACTCCTCAAAGGTCACATCATCATTAATATCCTTCTCTCCCCAATCGATGATGTGAGAGTCATCATGAAGATAACGATGGAGTTGTGATACATGGAAAAGATCATGTATCTGAATTGTCTGCGGGATAATTGATACTCAATACACCACAACTCCAACAAGAGCTAACAGCTTGAAAATCCCCAAAAACATGGAGAAATATTACTCCCACGACCAAAAATTCGCTACCCATGATGGGGAGTCACATTCAGAAACACCTGATCTGCAACATTAAACTCTAAGTGTCTCATTCTTTGATCAGCATATGATTAAAAATAATCTTGTGCTTTTTTCATCCTCTCATGAATAACTTGAACCATCTATGTTGTATTCTGCACTTGTTTCGGTCTGAGAATTACTGACTCTCCAACCCTAGTCTAGCACAATGGATAATGATAAGGTCGTCTATACAAGGATTAAAAAAGATCCATACTGATGGTGGAGTGAAAACTAATATTGTATGAAAACTCCACCAAGGGTATGTTCTTCATACAAAAAACTCCAAAATCAAGAACACAAGAGCATAACATGTCTTCAAGAGTCTGGATGGTTCGCTATGTCAGACAGTCTGTTTGAGGATAAAAAGTAGTGCTAAGGCATAGCTGAGAACCAAAAGAAAGTAGGAGACCACTCCACACCCCAGAAGTAAATAAATGATCTCGATCATAAATGATCTCGACCAAAAATGATCTTCATTGGAACTCCATGAAGTCTAACCACCTCTTCTAGATACTGATTTGAAAAAACATCCACCGAGATCGACTCCTTGATTTCTATAAAGTGGGGAGATTTTGTGAAATGATCCACTACCACCCAAATAGAATCATGTCCTTCTGGAGCTCAATGTAAACTAGTAAAAAAGTCCATTGAGATTTCCTCCCTCTTCCACTGATGAATCTCTAATGGCAGGAGCATACCACCAGCAACACGGTGTTCGGCCTTCAACTTCTGGAAGACCGAACATCGATACACAAACTCCAAAAATAAATGCTTTGGCCCCGACCACTAAAAGTAACTTCTCAAGGCTCATTACATATCTGTCATGCCAAGATGCACCACTAAAGATGAACTATGAAACTATTTTAGAACCATCTGGAACATTGTCAAAGGAACAAAAAGCATTCCATGATACAACACTTGGTGTTGTTCATCCTCCGACCCACCATCAGGGGCCTCACCGCAAACATCTCGGTCTCTCCATTCCTCTACCTCTAAATCCACCAAATGGGACTCTTCAACCTTATCCATCAAGGATGACTGTACCATTATCTGATAAAGACATCCTCTGCCCATAAAATCTCTCAAATGAAGATGTAATACTGACAGTTCTTCCATTACTCTCCAGGAATCATTGGATTCACACATAGCATCACTATGTGACTTTCGACTCAACACATCTGCTACAACATTCCACTTACCCAGTGTATAAGATATCTTGAAGTCATATTCTAGTATGAACTCCATCCACTAACTCTTTCATAAGTTCAAGTCATGCTGGAAAAAACATACCCTCAACTCTTATGACCGGAGACATCCACAATGCGCTCTTAAACGAACACTACCGGATGTCCATCTACACTAAAGAAAATGACCTTCTTCTTGAAGCATTCCATGATATCCTTCAACAAATAAAAACAATCCATGATGATGATGAAATAAAATGGTTTTATTCGTAATGATATGAAATCTTCCCAAGAGAGGTTCAACCCCTACACTAGCTCACTGTCACTACATACTTAAAAAAAGTTAGCTCGGCCTCCAACTGGCATTGTCAACACCAAGGGCACTGGAACCCTCTCTACTTCATGTCACAATGAATGGAAAATGGTAGGTGATATGAAGGAGTATTTCTCTCCTGAATCAAACAAGGCATACACCAAGGTAGAAAACAAGTAAAGGGAACCAAGAACGACGTATGGACCGCCTGGATTTGGCAACACTATAGCATGAAGCTGACCACAACCTCCTCCATGGCCTCTCTAACCCAGATGATGACCACTACCTCAGCTGCGCTGTACTCTATGAGGACGGGGTGAATCATGGAGCTGTCCTCTGCCTACCCCATCTACCCTCTACTAATCTAAATCGGTTGAATCCAGCTGCTGCTACCTCGGCTGAAACTGCCTCAATGGAAGAACCTGTAGGGTAGCACCTTGTCCATGATGACTACTCTAAAAGGTTTGGAAATCCCATTGATAATGACCTCAACCACCACATGAAAAACAATCACCAGAACCTGTTTCATATTATTGAGAGTTTCTTCCTCTAGATAAATGAGATGTAAAGGGCTGGTACCTACCCCCGGCTAAACGAAAACACTTCTGTCCTAAAAAATTGGAACCCTCGACCAAATATCTTCATTATGAGGGATCAATATGACACCCCTCTCATGAAAATCAGGTTCTGGCCAATCTCCTTTTGACAACGTCTACCCTCTCTAGCACCTCAATATATATCATCATCAATAATGGGGTGACCTGGCGCTGGATCTCTGGATGCAAAGCCTCCTCTAAATGCCTCTCCCTGGCCTCCTTATTAGGAAACAAGTTTGAAGAATTTGTTAAAAGGTTCTTGAACTGTATTCTAAACCCTCGAACACTATAACTCACCTATCAAAGGGTAATAATCTCTTGGAGACTAGATTCCATCGCAGTCGAAAAAAGAAACTCGGCTCTAAACAAATCTAGGAACTCCTCCCATGATATCGTAGAATCCTCGCGATCCCTGAGGAATAGGAACCACACTGCCTCACTGCTCCAAGAAGCATCATCACAACCAATGTCACCTAGTGCTTCTTCCGATCATGGACCAAAATGAAGCATATCTCGAACTCCTCCAATAAGTCTTCTGTGATTGCATATGAAACATAGCCCTCATACTTCTACAGACTCTGGTGCTGAAACTCTCAGAGTGTCTTCATCCAAGTGTTTTCGCCGTCATCCTCTACTCTATGGTGATATTCTGGAACAACCTGCTAAACATTTTCTGTACAAAGCTAATGAGGATGTGGACCTGGAGACATACCTGTAAAGTAAAAAAAATTAAGAGCTCCTAAACCTGGAATATAAAAGACTCATCATTAATTAATTAAATTTTTTTCATTCATTTATTTTAGGTTAACCAATACCAAGGTCTACCCATTCAAACATAGACACAAAGAAAAATGATGCATGATCCTTTCCTAGGTCTCTACCATGCAATTAGTATCAACTTGTTTAGTGGCCATTGTAATCATAATGGTCTGTACATCAGATCAAATGAGGCCATAAATGCTTATTTCTCAGTTGGTCACCAGTGTTTACATTACATGCTAAACATGAATGACACCATTTCCCTACCAATTCATGCATCCTCACATGTACCTATCCCCAAACTCTATCCAATCCCTCAACCAAACCACTGATACCATGCTGTCAGTACCCCATCCCCATAATTTTTAACCCTCCTGGGATGGAAATGAGAGAAGGGGGATAATGAACCCCAAGTCCCGCCTCCAGTTCTCCTTGGATTGGTGAATAGAACCGAGGATATATATAACACACAAATGGGAGGCATTACCCTCTATGAGAACACATGTTGAAGAGAGAGATAATATAGACACCAACCAACTCCAACTCAAATAGTAAGATAAAATAAATCTCATGTACACATATAAAATTCCATGAAAGACTACCACAACTGAATGGGAAAAAACTGCAAGTACCCCAAATAAGGTAAAATAGAAGCAAACACAAGCCCAAACAGCTCCTAGAATGTAACACCCCGACCCCAGCTACCCAGAGTCGGTGGATTACTTCGTAACATTGGCATGATCACAATAGATTATGTCTCGAAAGACCTATTAGTTTAGTAGCCTTGGAAACAATAGATACATTCATAAATGTTACATTACATCATAAGGTGAAAAACTACAATAACAAAGTCTCCATAGTCCACACTCATATCCTCTTCTGACTATCCCTGCAGGTCATTCATAAAATACTTCATCACATCCTGGAAAATATTAAAACATTGAAAGGGGTGAGCTCAGATGCTCAGTAAGGATAACAATATTGCGGATGCTTTCATAAATAAACATAAACATTTAAGGCAATGTATAACTAAAACAAATGCCTTTTGAACTTGAACATCAACATAATATAGAAAATGTAAAATGAGATAATGCCATTTACTTCTTCACATGGATATTCTACTGGTCGAATAATCACATGCAATATCAATAACCACTTTCATAATGATGGAATGCATAATGCCAGACTATCATAACCACGTAGCCAAGGCCTCGTGCCAAGAACACAAATAAGATTTTGTCAAGGCCTCGTGCCAAGACACTAGTTTGTCTCATGAGACCTGCCGATGAATCGAGGAGCTATAGCGGGCTCCACCCGTCACTTATTAAGTCCAATGCATTCCTCATATGAATAGGTTTAAACATATCATAAACCATAACATAATCGTATCACATAAAACATGCATAAAGGAAACATAACATTTCCACATTTCAATCACAAGATATCAATACAACACATTGATATAATAAAAATGCTTTCAAAACCATTTTCAATACCAAAATAAAAGAAAGTTAAAACATTGTATTTATTTTTCATTAAAAAAAAGTGATGGCTTGTAGAGGAAGCCGAAAATCAAATAATGGTCACAGCGGCGGAGAAGTCGTTGTCGCCGCATATGTACGGAAAGAAAAACATTCCCTTTTTGTCGTTTAGTAAAACGCTTCGTATAAAAACAATTCCTTTTGAATAAGCGTAAAAGTCAAAGGGGTTTATACACCATATAAAGAAAGTTGTGTATAAAACCAAATATGCCTCAATGAAAGGAGATTGAGAAGATGTTCTTTAAAAGATCATTTTTAAAATAAAATAGATCTATTATGTGTATTCACTATAGTTACACATAAAGAATGTAAAAAATACAAAATATGACATAATAATATCATGACATAATTTGAAAGTAGGAGATTAACCCAAAGAATGGAAGTTGGGTTAAGAAATTCCCTTACAAAGATCATTTTTTAAATAAAATAGATATATTATGTGTATTTACTATAAGCACACTTAAAGAAGGTAAAAATACAGGATAGGACATAATAATATCATAACATAATTTGAAAGTAGGATATTAACCCAAAGAATGGAAATTGGGTTAAGAAATTCCCTTACCTCGTGTCTGACTTGACTCTAACATTCTTTAACCTCTTGAATAATAAACTAGAGTTAATATATACATTATTAAGAACCATTTTTAATTTCATTATCCTTTTTATATCACTTATTACAATGTTATGAACATTATGTAATTATTTAAGTTAATAACGGTCGTTTTGTCGATCTTTGGTACTTGAGTCAACAATAAATTTCTTATAATTACAAGTTGTTTATGTGGTAGAATATCCATTATATCCAGAATTATATTCATGATTTAGATGTCATATATATCATATATATCCAGTATATACATTCATTTATAATATTACGTAACATTTAGAGGTAAGAAATGAAATGCACCGTTCATGGAAACGGTAAGCTGTACGTACGCATGAACGCTACTTTCATTTCTATTTCATATTTAACGGAATGAAATAATAATGATATAAATGTATAATATAATTCCATAATAATATAGTGTATAATACCATTTACTCCATCCTTTATACATCCCACATATGGCATTAACGATTCAAATCACTTTGAGGGGGCGGTAGTCCGCACTTCCTAAAATGAAATTATCGCGTTTTACCCATAATGGAAATCATAACGTATGCCATAAATGAGAAATACAGGAGCATAATTAAAACATAAACATATTATATATCATATATAAATATAGTTACATCTTAATGGCCACCTTTAAAGGTGTTATATGAGTGTTGAACAATCATCGTTTCGTGAGGCAGAAATTCGCCATCCACAGAAACCGTATGTTCTTTAACCATTAGATGTAGTTGTGTGTAAGTTTAGCTCGAATCCTTCTTATAACAACATTCTAGTATATTGATGATACTGGTGTTTTTACAAAAGAAATGAAAAAAAAAGTTTAGGGGGTTGGAGAAGAAAAATAAAACAAAACAACATTAGAGAATACATTACCTCAAAATCGGGTAACTCTTTTTGATTTTAGCCAAAGGCTTCCTTGGGAAGAGTTCTGCCCAAAGTGAGGCTTCTAGGAGTAAGAGGGGGAAGTTAGGAGAGTATTTGGGCAGAGTTTGTCCGAGCCAAATGGCTTGAAAGTGTTAATGAGGTGGTAGAGGTGGGTGCCTTTTATAAGAGGAGAGGAGGGGCTCTTTTGGAAAGATTGAAATTTTACATTATTATACAATGCTTTTCGGATTCTAAAGGTCCCACACTTATATAATTCGTGTATAAGGTGATAAGGGTTCGAAATATACCCATCCAATAGTCTTTGGACAAGTGTACGCCTTGGATTTTACATTATCGTTTAATTTTATTAAAATCGTAAAATAATGAGGTCATCGCTGCATCATAATGATGTTATAAATAATTTAATCTATTTAATGTCTAAAAATTATAAAAAAAATAATATGATGTAGGAAATCGTTTTAGCTTTCTAATTAATATTTATATTCAAAATTTGGACTTGTGTAACCACACTTAAAAACTGTTTTAGTAGAACAACTCATGTTTGTGTCAATTTAATTTTAACATTAAATAAATATATATTAATGTCATTTTCCAACCAAAGTGGCTCCATGGGGTCCCCAAGTTGACCCATGGGTTGTCTTGGTCGGCCATGACTCATCCAATAGTAGTAGGACAAGTGTCAAGCTCATCTCATATTATTAAAACATTATTTTTACCTTAAACAACACTAATTACCTCTAATCGCGATTAAGAACTTAAAAGTTACTATTCACCAAAAAAATTATTTTAATCTCATTGAACCACATTTTACTTCTTAATTACAAACATGTATGTCGGATTTTTGAAAATCAAATTACAGAAGTGGTAATATTTCATTTAAACGAAAAATCAGTTATTTAACTACCACTTAGTGGTTTCACTATTCATCAAAAATTGAAGTTTTTCAGAAAAATGCCAACATTTCACCATAAGCTATAATTGATATTCCAAAGTCAAAAATGATGTCTATTTTACAAAATTCCAAACATATAAGTTGAATTAATTAATTTTATAATTAATTCCCACTGTCACAACAATAGCGTGTTTTTAAGAAACAATTTATATCAAAAGATTGGCAATTGTTTATGTCCAATTTCAATGTTAAATTAATTCTAATGACCACCATTTGATAAAATGGTAAAAATATATTCTAATTATACTTTAAAACCACTAAATAGTATAATTTATCAATATAAATTATTTTGATTAAAAAAGTTGTTTCTAAGTAATTTTCACTATTCATAAAAAATTGGAAGTTCTCAGACAATTACAAAAAATTCATCTTTGTATAATTTCGATATTATGAATACAAAAATGAAGTCCATTTTGAAATATAAAATTTCTATAATTTTAAAAAGTGGTTATTACTATTCAAAATGGCTACTTTGATTAGTCGTGGTGTTTTAGAACTCGAAGTTGCGTACAATGCAAGCTATTGCATTATTGAATGAGAAGCGTATCGTGGAAGCTCGGGGTGTTACATTCTACCCTCCTTCAATAAATTGCATCCTCGCAATTTGAAATTTTTCTTTGAAAATAAAAGGTTGAAAATAGAAAATACCTTTGTAGAAAACCCACATCGGAAATATGGTTAATAGAATTTAGCCTTAATAAGAGGAAAATGGAAATAATAAAGTCACCACCAAATTATGATCTCGATAAGGAGAACATTGGTGGAAATTAGAGACATATAATTGGAGGAAAAACGTAAATATTTTTATGGAGTGATTGAGGTCATCAATCACAATCAACTGTCAAATTAAGGGCCTCAAAGCCTTCAATCTATGTTGATTTAAAATATCATCAGTTCAACAAGACATAAGGTATTAGGATGACACATTTTTTTGTTTTAATATCCCTTTACTAAAGTTTAATAATTAATTTATTCATTGAATAACAGATAGGTATATATATATTTATTCTTGACAATTATAGTTTCAACCTTCAACTCACCTTTCACTCAAAAAGATAATAGAACCCAAAAAATATTATACTTATCCTAATTGTATAAGGTTCCAAATGTTAACACATACCATTTAGATTAGTAAAATTATTTTGTAATAACCAGGGACTTCATGTTGGCTAGTGGTAGGAAATAAAGGCCTGTCGTACTATGGTTGTGGGTTCGATTCCTGCAGCTTTGTCCGACGCGACGGGTTATGCCCCACCATACAGGTTGTCCTTTTCCTAAAAATATAGTACTATACTATTCCAAAAATAATCTTCATAAATGTTTTAACCTTAAACAATACTATAAAAAGTTCAACTTAATCCATTCTAACCATTATTGTTATCCAAAATACCTCTGTCCAGACGTTCTCTAAAGGGTCTCTAAATTCCAAAATCAATTGTGACATCAGATTCCCCAAACAAATTAAAGTTTCTCTTTTGTCACATACTAAAAATATGATTACCTTCATCATATTAAAACCTTACTGAAATCAAAAAGTACTGCAGTACAATCCTTATATATCACATTATTCTAATAACCAGAATATAATCCATGAGTCCAAATGCAGCAATACATTAATTATTCTGCTTCAACTGTAGTAATAGCATAAGATTGTCCTTGATCCCATGGCCTTTTCTGAGGTACGTTTCCCTGACGCTTAGGACATTAATTTGCATAATGCCCCATTTTCCTACAATTGTAGCATTCAACATTGATAGCCTCTTTCATTCCCTTGCAATCACGAGCCTAGTGACCTTTTTCTCCACATTTATAACAAACTCTTATTCCTTTTAGGCAAGCACCAGGGCGATTCTTCCCACAATTATCACATAATGGAAAATCCTTCTTTCCATTTTCCCTTTATCCGTCTCTTGTTCCACCGTTCTCTTTTTCTCTTGCTTTACTTTGTTGTCATACGACTTAGAGAATTCCTTTTCTGTCTTGATATCACATGAGACAATATCTTCGTATGACGAGAAGGATTGTGAGACTAATGCTCGATGGAGAAATGGTTTTAACCCATCAAAGAAACGATCAATCTTACTCCTTGGGTTAATTATATAATCGGCAGCATGCCTCGCTAACCTTGTAAAGTTAGCCTCATACTTTGCGACATTCTCGACCTCCTTCTGCCTCAGACTTAGAAATTGCCTTTCCATATCCGCTCGATGGTCTCAAAGAAAATTATTTTTCTAAGAACAGCTCTTTGAACTCCTGACATTCCATGTTTGTTAATTCATCATCTTCCATTGTGTTTTGAATTAGTGACCACCATTGATCGGCATCACCAGTGAGGCGGTAAGCTGCCATGACTACATTCTCCCTTTCACTACTCCCCAATGCATGGAATATTTTCTCGAAGGAATTTATCCATTGCTCAGCTACAATAGGATTTGTACTCCCATTGAAGGTTGGTGGTTTTTGCCTCATTAAACGGTCTAGCATTGATCCTCCACGTTGCAGATCAGGGTGCTCCATACGAGTAAGGTTATTATTCATAACCTGTGTGAGTTGTCCCAGTACGGTGAGAAGCTGATCAGCACCAGTTGTATCACTAGCTCCACCATAATTATCTTGAGTAGGAGGGAAATCCCTATACGGAGTGCGTGCATTGATACGGTTTCTATTACTTCCACTAGGCGCCATTTCAAAATAATGGCATAAACTGGATTAGTTTATGAATCAAAATACATAATTCCATACTTGTAAAACACTTAACATAAATTGAATTAATTATGGATATAATCCATAATTATAAAAAAATTTCTTTGAGTAATTATATATTCGTAACCCTTCATAGTGGTTTTTAATGGAAATGGGAATTATCCTAAGCATATCCCCCGGGAGTGTCGTAACCAAGAGTGCAGCAAGGCCCGTTGTCATGCACCAGTTCCCGTTCGAGTCTAGCTGAAAGCGGTGTTTTCGGGTTTTACCCCTAGGTACATCTGTGCCAGAGCCGCCTCTACCTGCTCGTATCCAGACAGGGATGTATTTCTCGGAAAACTCACAAAATCTCAATAATACCAAAATTCAAGGAATTTCTTCTATACTAATCCTCAATGTATATATTTGGGCTATGTGCTCTAATCAGAGTTTATCTAAATCTAGCTTCCAAGGTTATTACTAAACTGCCTCTGATACCAACTGTAACACCCTGACCCCAGCTACCCAGAGTCGGTGCATTACTTTGTAACATTGACATGATCAGAATAGATGAAGTCTCGAAAGACCTATTAGTTTAGTAGCCTTGGAAACACTAGATACATTCATAAATGTTACATTACATCATAAGGTGAAAAACTACAATAACAAAGTATCCATAGTCCACACTCATATCCTCTTCTGACTATCCCTGCAGGTCATTCATAAAATACTTCTTCACATCCTGGAAAATATTAAAACATTGAAAGGGGTGAGCTCAGATGCTCAGTAAGGATAACAATATTTCGGAAGCTTTCATAAATAAACATAAACATTTAAGGAAATGTATAACTAAAACAAAAGCCTTTTAAACTTGAACATCAACATAATATGGAAAAAGTAAAATGAGATAATGCCATTTACTTCTTCACATGGATATTCTACTGGTCGAATAATCACATGAAATATCAATAACCACTTTCATAATGATGGAATGCATAATTCCAGACTATCATAACCAAGTAGCCAAGGCCTCGTGCCAAGACCACAAATAAGATTTTGTCAAGGACTCGTGCCAAGACACTAGTTTGTCTCATGAGACCTGCCGATGCATCGAGGATCTATAGCAGGCTCCACCCGTCACTTATTAAGTTGAATGCATTCCTCATATGAATAGGTTTAAACATATCATAAACCATAACATAATCGTATCACATAAAACATGCATAAAGGAAACATAACATTTCCATGATTCAATCACAAGATATCAATACAACACATTGATATAATAAAAATGCTTTCAAAACCATTTTAA
Source organism: Viscum album (assembly GCA_963277665.1). NCBI lineage: Eukaryota > Viridiplantae > Streptophyta > Magnoliopsida > Santalales > Viscaceae > Viscum > Viscum album. The sequence goes on from OY728145.1 coordinate 959,020,886, forward strand.
ATACCAAAATAAAAGAAAGATAAAACTTTGTATTTATTTTTCATTAAAAAAAATGATGGCTTGTAGAGGAAGCCGAAACTCAAATAATCGTCACGGTGGCAGAGAAGTCGTTGTCGCCACATATGTACGGAAAGAAAAACATTCGCTTTTTATCGTTTAGTAAAACGCTTCGTATAAAAAAGATTTCTTTTGAATAAGCGTAAAAGTTAAAGGGGTTTATACACCGTATAAAGAAAGTTGTGTATAAAACCAAATATGCCTCAATGAAAGGAGATTGAGACGAAGTTATTAAAAAGATCATTTTTAAAATAAAATAGATCTATTATGTGTATTCACTATAGGTACACATAATTAAAGTAAAAATACAAAATAGGACATAATAATATCATGACATAATTTGAAAGTAGGAGATTAACCCAAAGAATGGAAATTGGGTTAAGAAATTACCTTACAAAGATAATTTTTTAAATAAAATAGATCTATTATGTGTATTTACTATAAGAACACTTAAATAAGGTAAAAATACAGGATAGGACATAATTATATCATAACATAATTTGAAATTAGGATATTAACCCAAAGAATGGAAATTGGTTTAAGAAATTTCCTTACCTCGTGTCTGACTTGACTCAACCGTTCTTTAACCTCCTGAATAATAAACTAGAGTTCATATATACCTTATTAACAACCATTTTTAATTTCATTATCCTTTTTATATCACTTATTACAATGTTATGAACATTATGTAATTATTTAAGTTAATAACGATCGTTTTGTCGATCTTTGGTACTTGAGTCAACAATAAATTTCTTATAATTACAAGTTGTTTATGTGGTAGAATATCCATTATCTCCTGAATTATATTCATGATTTATATGTCATATATATCATATATATCAAGTATATACATTCATTTATAATATTACGTAACATTTAGAGGTATGAAATGAAATGCACCATTCATGGAGACGGTAAGCCGTACGTACGCATGAACGCTACTTTAATTTCTATTTCATATTTAATGGAATGAAATAATAATGATATAAATGTATAATATAATTCCAGTATAATATAGTGTATAATACCATTTACTCCATCCTTTATACATCCCACATATGGCATTAACGATTCAAATCACTTTGAGGGGGCGGTAGTCCGCACTTCCTAAAATGAAATTATCGCGTTTTACCCATAATGGGAATCATAACGTATGCCATAAATGAGAAATACATAAGAATAAGTAAAACATAAACATATTATATATCATATATAAATATAGTGACATCTTAATGGCCACCTTTGAAGGTGTTATATGAGTTTTGAACAATCATCGTTTCGTGAAGCAGAAATTTTCCATCCATAGAAACCGTATGTTCTTTAACCATTAGATGTAGGTGTGTGTAAGTGTAGCTCGAATCCTTCTTATAACAACATCCTAGTATATTGAGGTTATCGGTTTTGTTACAAAAGAAATGAATAAAAGGAGTTTAGGGGGTTGGAGAAGAAAAATAAAACAAAACAACATTAGAGAAGACATTACCTCAAAATCGGGTAACTCTTTTTGATTTGAGCCAAAGGATTCCTTGGGAAGTGATCTGCCCAAAGTGAGGCTTCTAGGAGTAATAGGGGGAAGTTTGGAGAGTATTTGGGCAGAGGTTGTCCGAGAAAAATGGCTTGAAAGTGTGAATGAGGTGGTAGAGGTGGGGGCCTTTTATAAGAGGAGAGGATGGGCTCTTTTGGAAAGATTGAAATGTTACATTATTATACAATTCTTTTCGGATTCTAAAGGTCCCAAACTTATATAATTTGTGGCTAAGGTGATAAGGGTTCTAAATCTACCCATACAATAGTCTTTGGACAAGTGTATGCCTTGGAATTTACATTATCTTTTCATTTTATTAAAATCGTTAAATAATGAGGTCATCGCTGCATCATAATGATGTCATAAATAATTTAATTTATTTAATGTCTAAAAATTATAAAAAAATTACTATGATTTAGGAAATCGTTTTACCTCTCTAATTAATATTTATAGTCAAAATTTGGACTTCTTTAACCCCACTTAAAAACTGTTTTAGTAGAACAACTCATGTTTGTGTCAATTTAATTTTAACATTAAATAAATATATATTAATGTCATTTTCCAACCAAAGTGGCTCCATGGGGTCCCCAAGTTTACCCATGGGTTGTCTTGTTCGGCCATGACTCATCCAATAGGATTAGGACAAGTTTCAATCTCCTCTCATATTATTAAAACATTATTTTTACCTTAAACTACACTAATTACCTCTAATCGCGATTAAGAACTTAAAAGTTACTATTCACCAAAAAATTATTTTAATCTCATTGAACCACATTATACTTATTAATGAAAATCATGTATGTCAGATTTTTGAAAATCAAATCACAGAAGTGGTAATATTTCATTTAAATGAAAAATCAGTTATTTAACTACCACTTAGTGGTTTCACTATTCATCAAAAATTGAAGTTTTTCAGAACAATTCCAAAATTTCACCATAAGCTATAATTGATATTCCAAATTCAAAAATGGTGTCTATTTTACAAAATTCCTAACATATAAGTTGCATTAATTAATTTTATAATTAATTCCTGCTGTCACAACAATAGCGTGTTTTTAAGAAACAATTTATATCAAAAGATTGACAATTGTTTATGTCCAATTTCAATGTTAAATTAATTCTAATGACCACCATTGGATAAAATTGTAAAAATGTATTCTAATTATAATTTAAAACCACTAAATAGTATAATTTATCACTATAAATTATTTTGATTATAAAATTTCTATAATTTTAAAAAGTGGTTATTACTATTCGAAACAGCTACTTTGATTAGTCGTGGTGTTTTAGAACTCGAAGTTGCGTACAATGCAAGATATTGCATTACTGAATGAGAAGCATATCATGGAAGCTCGGGGTGTTACATAGAACCTCATGATATTAGTAACCAGCCTGTTCTCCAAATTAAACCAAGTGACCTGAAATATAGTTTATTTATACATTCATAAGGTGAGTATAACAGTATACTCAGTAGGATCATCCCTGAAGCCTCTCTTGAAAAATTAAAGAAAGAATACTAAATCACAGTGAACAACATGTGAATCTAACTGGTCACCTAAACATGTATACTATGATCCCAAACTCACCATGGATACTCTCACCATGTAATGAATACAAAATATTTCATATAATAAAGAATATCAAGGGTACCCAGCAACTACTTCCCCACTGATTTGCCTATTTTCCCTAACATCGCACGTCCGGACCATCTCTCTCCAAAATGGCTTGCCCATAGACACCTGGGAGAAGCCCCTAAATAGGCAACTCATGCATCAAAACCACCACGTCCTTGTAAGAAAACTAACGAGGTAGTTTATGTTAGACACCATAGATCGCATAAATTGTATCATACATCGGGTATTATAACTGAAGCTGTTACAACCCATACACTGAGTAAGGATCCCGAAGCCATCATAGTATATACATGTTATACCTATATTTGTCCATAGGAAACTATATCCATAATATATGTGTGTGAATAACCACAGACAAATTCATCCCTCTACCCACATATATGGGGAAACCTATCCATTGTGCCTACCAACACAAGTATCAACCATAAGAAGAGAGAGAGTCCTAATGGGGTAGTTATCAATTCATCCTCCAACCAGAATATTGGGGAAAACACCCACCAGGTCTAAGAATCCACGGGGTGTCAGTTTCCCTTACTGATAGGGTGGAGTAGCGTATTGAAACACAAAAAGTACAGAATATACAATATCTCATAACCACACTATCGGCATAAACTACTCCTAGACTCAACTGTAGATAACATCTCTAGGAATCCAGGTTTCAACTTATTAGACTAGGTATCCTCTAAGAACACAACCATTTAAATAGATTTATTAGATTACTTCATTCCCTTTATATCACTTCCACTTTATGTTATTTAATTCTTTAAACATTAATTAAACCTGAAAAATTTCACATTAATGTTCATTAGCACCACACCCAAAACAATCTATCCCTTTATAATTACAACCACATCAATATGTTCTAGAAAACTCCAACCCCATGGGTTATCCCCATTTATTCAATTATTAATTACATAATTACTTTCCCACATTCCCATGAATTCTAGAAAAGAATTCTATGCTACTAAATAGAAGGGGGATCAACACGATGAGTAGAAGTACTAGCCATCAAGTATTTTCCGCTAATAACAAGAGTGTAGAACCATCCTCAACTAAAATATTAGCATACAAAGCACATGTCATACCCTATGAATCATCTACTCTTTCAGAAAAAGGGTAAGCAAGACCAGAATCCTTAGCTAGTGTGAAAATTAAAATAGATAATCAACCAAAAAATCATCCAACAATCAATTTCATCTCATTCCATCATCCATGGTGTCCTCCCTGACACCCACATGAAAAACCCAATTCATCTCACCACTCTAGGAATCATCTGCTACCAAAAACAAAAGGCATCCATTCCCACACATATTACAACATCCCTCCATGCTCACATTACAAAACAATAAGTATGATAACAAACATCGTAACAAATTGAGATCTTGTCCCTTTAAAAAACAATTGGGTAACACAGAACCCATCAAGGAATTATCAAAAAATAATCCATTTTTATTTAACCGATTTATATTACATGTAACTCCCCGACCCCAGTTACCCAGAGTCGGTGCATTATTGCATAACATTGGCATGATCACAAAAGATCAATTCTCGAAAGACCGATTAGTTTTGTATCCTTGGAAACACTAGATACATTCATAAGTCTTACATTACATCATAATGTAAAACAAAACTACAAAAACATCTTGTATTCACATCCCCTCATACAATACCTGAAGTTCATTCATAATATACCTCATCACATCCTGGAAAAATTAAATCATTGAAAAGGGTGAGATCAGATGCTCAGTAAGAACAACAATATAGCAGAAGCTTTCATAAATAAATATAAACATTTAAGGCAATGTATAACTAAAACAAAAGAGTCTTAAACTTGAACTTCAACATAATATGGAAAAAGTTAAATGAGATAATGCCATTTACTTATTCACATGGATATTCTAATGGTCAAGTAATCACATTCAATATCAATAACCACTTTCACAATAATGGAATGTATAATGCCAGACTATCATAACCACATAGCCAAGGCCTCGTGCCAAGAAAACAAATAAGATTTTGTCAAGGCCTCATGCCAAGACTATAGTTCGTCTCAAGAGACCTGCTGATGCATTGAGGAGCTATAGTGGGCTCCACCCGTCACTTATTAAGTCCAATGCATTCCTCACATGAACTGGTTTAAACATATCATAAACCATAACATAATCTCATAACATTAAACATGCATAAATGAAACATAACATTTCCTCATTTCAATCACAAGATATCAACACAACACCTTTATATAATAATAAAAACTTTCAAAACCATTTTCAATACCAAAAGAAAAGAAAATTAAAACATTGAATTTATTTTTTATTTTAATAAAAGTTATGGCTTGCAGAGGAAGCTGAAACTCAAATAATGATCACGAAAACGGAGAAGTCATTGTCGCCGCATACGTCGACAAGACAAACATTAATTTTTGTCTTTCAGTAAAACACTTCGTATAAAAATATTCCTTTTGAATAAATGTAAAAGTCAAAGGGGTTTATACACCATATAAAAGAAAGTTGTGTATAAAAACAAAATATGCCTCAATGAAAGGAGATTGAGACGAAGTCCTTACAAAGATCAATTTTTAAATAAAACAGATCTACTATGTGTATTCACTATAATTATACATAAAGAAATTAAAAATACAAGATAGGACATAATAATATCATGACATAATTTTAATGTAGGAGATTAACCCAAAGAATAGAAATTGGGTTAAGAATTTCCCTTACCTCGTGTCCGACTTGACTCGATCGTTCTTTAACCTCCTGAATAATAAACTAGAGTTAATTTATAATTTCTTAAAATCCTTTTTCAAGTTTATTATTCATTTTATAACACTTAATACCATGTTATGAACATTATGTAATTATTTATGTTTATAACGGTCGTTTTGTCGATCATTGGTAGTTGAGTCAACAATAAACTTCTTATAATTACACGTTGTTCCTGTGGTAAAATATCCATTATATCCAGAATCATATTCATGATTTAGATATCATATATATCATATATATCCAGTAGATACATGCATTTATAATATTACATAACATTTAAATGTAAGAAATGAAATACACCCTTCATGGAGATGGTAAGCCATATGTACGCATGAACGCTGCTTTCATTTCTATTTCATATTAAATTGAATGAAATTATAATTATATAAAGGTATACTGTAACACCCGAGATTTTTATGAGTAATATTTTGTTCAAAAGAATCGTTCACTACACACTAGCTTGGCTTACTTTACACGCAATCACGACCTTCCTCGATAGCTTGCGTCGTACGCAATACCGAGTTTCACTAAACAACGATATGCTATTAAAATATTATTAAAACTAGCCGTTATGAATAGTAATAACCACTTTTTGAAATTTTATAAATTTTATTTTTCAAAATGGACTTCTTTTTTTGGATTCGGAATACCGAAATTAGCCTAGGGTGAAATTTTGGTATTTTTCTGAAAACATTCAATTTTTGATGAATAGTGAAACCACTAAGTGGTAGGTTAAAAACTGAATTTTGCATAAAACCAAATTTTACCACATCTGTGAATGGAATTTAGAAAATCCGACAGACACGGTTGATATCAGTAAGTAAAATGTGGTTAATGAGATAAAAATAATTTTTTGGTCAATAGTAACTTTTTACTTTTTTTACCGTGGTTAATAGTAAATAGGGTAACTAAGGGTAAATATGATATTACTATTACCCTAACACATGTCCTAATTCTATTGGATAAGTTTAATTCGACCAAAAACAACCTTATGAATAAAATATGACCATTTAGGCCAACTTGGGTTAGATTAGGACATTTATTATTAATTTATTTAAAGAAGCGTTAAAATAGTTAAAATCAAAGTTTAATAAGTAAATCATTTTTAATATGGGGTTATACATAAGATAAATTCGACTATAAATATTCATTAGAAATATAAAAAGATTTATACATAATGGTATTTTATTTATAATTTTTAGAGATTAAATAATTTAATTTATTTATGACACAATGATGATGCAGTAATTATCTTATTAATAAAATATTGACATAATTGATTTTATAAACACCAAAATAAATGTAATTTGAGACTTTTTATGAATTCCACTAATTTTCTAGGTTACTATGATATATTAGTGTGCATTTAATAAACATGTTTCGAACATATAATTCTGTTATGACTTTCACAAAAATCATATATCAAATAGTGTCAAAATTGACACAAAATAGTTTTTAAACAAAATATTATATTATTAATTATTATTTTATTACTAAAAATCTAAGGTTCGGCCAAATGACTTATATAAGGATATATATATTAATAATAAACAATTTGGGGTTCTTTTGGCATGTTATTGTAAGTGTATTAACCATATAGTGTAAGAAAACAAAAAGACACGGTAAAAGTTAAATTATTTAACTTAGAGTTAAATCTAATTGATAAGGTTAAAATAATACCTTAAACTTGTCTAAATCCTATTGGTTCATAGGATTTCGACCCATACCCACTTTATCTTCGAAATAAAACCCTTTGGAACCATTATAAACTGATTTTGACTTTAATATAAAATAATATTTTGAGATATTACTAAGGTGCCCCTCTCATCCCTTATAAAAGGGCACCTCCTCCCCCTTCTCCTCACACCAATTTGAGCACTCAAGCTCGGCCAACCCCTTCCATTTTCTCCTCTAAACATCCCTAGAATAATCCTAGAGGTCCTGGTCTTCTTCAAAGTCCAATATTAGTTCCCTAAGTGGAGGATTCAAAGAGGCGTTCCAAAGAAGAGGTAATATCCATTACCGATCTTTTCAATTTCTTTCTTCTTCAACATCTTCTTCTTTAGTTGTTTCATGATAAAGTAATAACATAAGTATTAATTACATACTTATATTTTATTATAAATATGAAACAACCCTAATTCACCTTCTATCCATCCTACGGAAAAATGAAATCACCGCGCGTGCGTACGTACGGAATACCTACTCCACGCCGTGGTGTAATCTATTTCCCACCATCACCATGAAAGGATGGGTATTATGGTGTAATGAGTAACTATTTATGATTATTATATAGTAATATTGATACTGAAATAATATATATATAGTCCAATACAATTCCACGATCATAGGAACGATATCATCACTCGTGCGTACGTACGGAATACCGTCTCCACGATGTGATGCGACTCGTTCTACATGATCATCAGTACATAGTAATTATATAAATGAATTGAATGAATAAATATGATATATGTTACACTAATACAATTCTGGATTTAATGTATCTATAACCTTAAAATAAGAATAATAATTTATTCGGCAAAACACGCATAAGAACAAAAGGCAATAAAGACCCGAGTAACAAATAACAATGAAATATTACTAACAAGAAGCTAAGAATATGACCATATATGATATCATATCAATATGTATGATTCTGGAATAAGTCAATAACATTATTTAAACCATTATACAGGAGCTTCGGACATGTACAAAGCAAATCGGACCTAAGGTAAGGGAAATATCACAATCTCATTTTTATCTGAGATTGTTTATTCGTAAGTATTTATTGGGGTGTATTTTATCCTCCACATCCATGTTCCCTCAATATGTAATATTGTTTCCATCTACTTAAAATAGTTTAAATCCAATTTTACCCTTCAGTGATTTTTTATTAAAGAATATGAAAGGAATCTTTTGTCGTTTTTTTTTTCGTACGAGGTACTATTTCACTTTTCCGATAAAAGTACGAGAAGAATGTTTTTTTAACTTATACGGCAAGAATGGATTTATAAAATATTATTTCCAAGAATCTCCCTTTATAAGTTTTCAAGTTTATTTTTAATCAACTTCTTTTTTTTAGAATTGTACAACATGTTAATAAAGGAAAAGTGTTTTTGAAGAAGAAAGGATATTTTCCTCAAGAATGGAGTTCAAGTGTTTTATCAAAATTATTTTCCATCTAAGATAATAAAGGGTTCTGTTTTTATCCCTATTATTACAATGAATTGATTATGTGATGATGGAATTACTTTTATGAATTCCTTTATCATATATTAATTGTTTTATGATGTCACGATGTTTAAGATTCCCATTTTTATTACATTGGTTATGAAATGATGTATGATTTATGATTTTGTGGCACACATAAGAATGGTATCATTATGAGATGGGTGGGACCTATATCTCCCTCCAATGCATTGGGTAAAGATTTTATATCTCATGAGATAGAAATTGCTGGAACGATATGTTATACCGGTTCAGTGAAAAAAGACTAGAACGAGGGTGACTCGGTTCAGAAAGGGACTTTGTCTACTAAGATAGTCTTGGAAATGAGTCTTCACTAACAAGAAATGATTTTCCATGATTATGTGTGCATGACACAAAGTTTCAAGTTTCATGTTAAGATTATGGGGATCTCATTTTCACTTCTATGATTTGTTCCATGTTAAGATATTATGATCTCTTTGGCAGGTTATGATTTTCAAAAAGATATGATATGATTTTTATTTCCTTTATTTTCCCTTGCTGAGCATTTGAGCTCACCCTTTTATGTTTTCTTTTCCCCAGGTCAGGAAGATGGATATTAAGTAGAATATGCTAAAAGGGACCCTAGATATGATGAAATAAATGGGATACACTGTAGAAGATTTATGAACCAGTTGTTATGTTTCCCAGTTTCTAAAGAAACTATACCTATACGGTCCTTTGTGGTTTTGTCATATGTTGTAATAAGTGTGCTTCAATTTTGATGTATTAACAATGTTTGTAAAGTATGGGTCGTTATAGTTGGTATCAGAGGAAAGGTATAGTCAACCTTTGGAAACTAGGATGTGAAAGCCTTAGTAAGAACCCTAAGGATAAGTCTAAGCATATAACACAATCTTAGTGTTTTAGAAATGTCCATGAATACCCTAGGATAAGACCTTAAGTGTGAAATTTTATTCTTGATTATGTGGTTTTCCTATTATAATTAGTGTTGCTCACACTATTCTTCTTGGTTTTAGTCAATGGATGGAACTCGAAGGAACCGTGTTAATGCGTAATGCGATGGGAAATGCAATGATTGCCCCCTTGAGCCACCAAACGATATGGGAGATCGAATGCAAAATATTGTAGCCATGCTCACACAACTATCTCAAGCTATGAATCATGTAGGAATTCCAAACGAGCAAAGAAAGGAGAAACATTATGTTGAATCCTTCATGAGGCAGTGTCCACCTTCATTCAGTGAGTCTACTGATCCATTAGTTGCTGAACAATGGATTACTACTACTGAAAAGATATTTTCAGTTCTTCAATGTTCCGTACATGATAAAGTCATCCTAGCAGTGTAACGTTTGGAAGGAGATGCTGATCAATGGTGGAATCTTATTAAGAATACAAGGCAAAGGGATGAAATTGAGTCTATGTAATGGGACGAGTTCAAGAACTTATTTTTCAATAAGTACTTCCCTCGTATTCTCCAAACAAAGATGGAGAAAGAGTTTCTTGAACTGAAGCAAAGGGATGATGAATCGGTTGATACCTATGAAGCAAATTTTACAAGACTTTCAAGGTACACTTCTGGTATTATTATCCAACCCGAGAGTAAGATCGATCGATTCTTTAGTGGCTTAAAACCAAGTCTTCGAAGGGCGTTAGCCATAAGGGACTTCAATAGCTACGAGGAAATCGTTCGATGTGCTCTCAAAGTCGAGATGGAGATTGGAGTAACCCATCAGTCACATGGGCTTGATAAGAAGAGGAAGATGGAATTCAAAGGAAAATCTAAAGAGCACACTGAAAAGAAGATGAGCTTTCCCTTATGCTCAAATTGTGGAAAGAAACATGGAGCGAGTTGTCTTAAAGGGACAAGTAAATGTTTCAAATGTGGAAAGGAAGGTCATTGGGCATTTGAATGCCGCGATAATGGGAATAAGATGTCTAATGATACAAACAAAGGAAGGGATACACAGAATGAACCTACTACACTTCAATGTTTCAAGTGCAAGGAGATGGGGCATTATGCCAATCAATGCCCAAATCCAAGGGTTGATGATGATGGTCGACGTCAACAAAATCTTAAGGCTAAAGACAAAGGAAAGTCACATGCAATTTCAATCAGCGATGTGGAGTACGATAACGAAGTGGTGAAAGGTACACATACCATCCACTCTAAAGTAGCAAATGTTTTATTTGATTCTGGATCCACCCACTCTTTTATTTCTGAAAAATTTTCTAAGGGTATCACCGTATTACCTCAAAAATTATATGTTGAGTTAGCTGTGACAACACCTAATGGCACAACAGTCGCATCAAAAGTTTAAAATTCTTCTCCGATCGATGTTTGTGGGAAAGTGCTTCCTGCAAATCTTGTGATCCTTCCTTTAGTGGAATTTGATGTGATTCTTGGCATGGATTGGATTTCTCTACATGGAGCTCATATCAATTTCTAAAGAAGGGAAGTCACATTTCATATTCCAGATCAATCTATGATCGTCTATCGATGCAAGGATGAATATAACCTTCCAGTGGAAATTACTTCCATCTTATGGGTCTTGATTCCACTAAATGAAGGTTATTTATCTCAAATGGTTGGTGAGAAACTCATGATTAAGAATATGCCCATCGTACAGGAGTTTGATGATGTCGTTCCGGAGGAATTACTGGGTCTTCCACCAAATCGTGAAGTTGAGTTTTCAATAGAACTCGTACCGGGTGCTTTGCATATTTCAAAGACACCTTAAAGAATGGCCCCAATTGAGTTGCAGGAATTGAAGAAGCAACTCCAAGAGAATCTTGATAAGGGATTCATATGCCCCAGTGCGTCACCTTGGGGAGCACCTGTTCTATTTGTTAAGAAGAAAGATGGATCAATGAGACTCTGCATTGATTATTGAGAAATTAACAAGATCACTATCAAGAACAAATATCCTCTCCCATGCATTGATGACTTATTTGACCAACAACTCGGAGCTCAATACTTTTCCAAGATTGATCTTCGTTCAGGGTATCATCAATTAAGGTTCAAAAGGGAGGATATACCAAAGACGACTTTCCGTACAAGGTATGGACACTATGAATTTATAGTGATGCCATTTGGTCTTACTAATGCCCCTGTTATCTTCATGGATCTAATGAATAGTGTCTTTAGAGACTATCTTGATCAATTTGTGGTAGTCTTTATAGACGATATTCTTGTCTATTCAAAGAGCAAGGAAGAGAATGAAGATCACTTGAGAATTATATTGAAGACCCTGAGAAAGGAGAAGCTTTATGCCAAATTTACAAAGTCTGAATTTTGGCTTCAAAAAGTTGCATTTTTGGGTCGCATAATCTAAAAAGAGGGGATATCTGTGGATCCAGCAAAAACAGAGGTTATCAAAAGATGTTCAAGACCAACAACAGTAACTGAGATCAGAATTTTTCTTGGTTTGGCTGGATATTATCGACGTTTTGTAAAAGATTTTTCACGATTATCTAATCCACTCCCCAAGTTGACTCGGAAAGGAGTTAAGTTTGTTTGGACAGAGGAATTTGAAGACAATTTCAAGGAGTAGAAAAGAAGTTTATCCCGTGCACCTGTGCTCACACTGCCTTGTAGTGGAGAAAGGTTTGTGATCTAACGTTATGCATCCAAGAAGGGATTGGGGTGCGTTCTTATGCAAAATGATATGCTGATAGCTTATGCCTCACGACAGTTGAAAATCCATGAGAAAAATTACCCAACACATGATTTGGATTTGGATGCGGTAATCTATGCATTAAAGATTTGGAGGCATTACCTTTATGGTGAATGGTGTGATATTTATACTGATCATAAAAGTTTAAAGTATATTTTCACAGAAAAGGAGCTGAATATGTGTCAAAGAAGATGGTTGGAGCTGATTAAGGATTATGACTGCTCAATCCAGTACCACCCTGGGAAAGCAAACAAGGTGGCAGATGCATTAAGTCGACAAGACCATGCTAGTTTATCCATGATAAGGATCACAAAAGATCCAATATTTATGGATTTACAAAGGATGGATCTTGGAATTATAATGGAAGGGGAAAATCTTATCTTTCTCAAATGAATGTTCAACCATCTATACATGTGAAGATTAAAGAGGCACATAAAGAAGATGTCGAGTTACAAAAGAAGGTGATAAATGTTCCGGAATTCAACCTTGATTGTGATTGGATAATAAAGTTCAGGAATCGGGTTTGTGTTCCTCCCATCCCCGAATTAAAGAAGGAGCTGCTGGATGAGGCTCACAGTTCTTCATTCTCTATTCATCCTGGGAGCACAAAGATGTATAGGGACCTGAAAGAGTATTTCTGATGGGATGGCATGAAAAGAGATGTTGCTGAATATGTCTCTCGATGCCTGGTTTGTCAACAAGTTAAAGCTGAGAGACAGAAGTCTAAGGGAATGTTACAACCATTACCCATACCCGAATGGAAATGGGAAAACATCACTATGGACTTTGTCACAGGACTTCCTAAAACATCCAAAGGCAATAATGCTATTTGGGTCATAGTTGATCGTCTTACAAAGTCTGCACACCTCATTGCTATTAGAGAGGATTTCTCTCTAAATCAGATTTCCAGGATATATGTAATGTGGTAAGATTGCATGGAGTATCACTTTCTATTATATCTTATCGGGATCCGAGATTTACCTCGAAGTTCTGGCGAAGTCTTCAGCATACTCTGGATACAGAGTTGAGTTTCAGCACTGCTTATCATCCCCAGAGAGACGGTCAGTCTGAGAGAACAATTCAAACCCTAGAAGATATGTTGAGAGATTTCTCTATGGATTTCAATGGAGGTTGGGATCAACACCTACCTTTGGTGGAATTTTCTTATAATAATATCTTTCACTCCAGTATTCAGATGGCTCCTTATGAAGCTCTCTATTGAAAGAAATGCAGGACTCCAACTTGCTGGGATGAAGTTGGGGAAAGAAAGCTATTAGGACCTGATCTCGTTGATGAAATGGCAGAAAAGGTCAGATCTATTCAACAACACATAAGAGCAGCTCAGAGTCGACAGAAAAGTTATGCCGACAACCGAAGAAAAGACCTAGAGTTTGAAGTGGGTGATAAAGTGTTCTTACGAATATCTCCCTAGAAGAGGGTTATGAGATTTGGAAAGAAGGGGAAGTTGAGCCATAGATATATCCGTCCTTTCGAAATAATGGATCGTGTTGGGAAGGTAGCTTACCGATTGGAGCTTCCACCGAATCTCTCTCAAGTTCACGATGTGTTCCATGTATCTCTCCTGAGAAAGTACATACCAGATCATTCACATGTACTCAGCTCAGAAGTTGTACCACTGGAGCAAGATATTTCTTATGAAGAACAGCCGATAGAGATTCTGGATCGTAGCGAAAAAGTCCTACAAAACAAGACCACTCTATTGGTGAATGTTTTATGGAGGAACCACCAATTAGAAGAAGCTACATGGGAGCTTGAGGATATGATAAGGGAGAAGTATCCTCATCTGTTTGTTACAATGTGACGAATTTCGAGGGCGAAATTCTTTTTAAGGGGGGTAGAATGTAACACCCGAGATTTTTATGAGTAATATTTTGTTCAAAGGAATATTTCACTACACACTTTCTTGGATTACTTTACACGCAATCGCGACCTTCCTCAATAGCTTGCGTCGTACGCAATACCGAGTTTCACTAAACAACGATATGCTATTAAAATATTATTAAAACTAGCCGTTATGAATAGTAATAACCACTTTTTGAAATTTTATAAATTTTATTTTTCAAAATAGACTTCTTTTTTTGGATTCGGAATACCGAAATTATCCTAGGGTGAAATTTTGGTATTTTTCTGAAAACTTTCAATTTTTGATGAATAGTGAAACCACTAAGTGGTAGGTTAAAAAATGAATTTTGCATAAAACTAAATTTTACCGCATCTGTGAATGGAATTTTGAAAATCCAACAGAAACGGTTGATATCAGTAAGTAAAATGTGGTTCAATGAGATAAAAATAATTTTTTGGTCAATAGTAACTTTTTACTTTTTTTACCGTGGTTAATAGTAAATAGGGTAACTAAGGGTAAATATGATATTACTATTACCCTAACACATGTCCTAATTCTATTGGATAAGTGTAATTCGACCAAAAAGAACCTTATGAATAAAATATGACCATTTAGGCCCACTTTGGTTAGATTAGGACATTTATTATTAATTTATTTAAAGAAGGGTTAAAATAGTTAAAATCAAAGTTTAATAAGTAAATCATTTTTAATATGGGGTTATACATAAGATAAATTTGACTATAAATATTCATTAGAAAGCTAAAAAGATTTCTACGTAATGGTATTTTATTTATAATTTTTAGACATTAAATAATTTAATTTATTTATGACACAATGATGATGCATTAATTATCTTATTAATAAAATATTGACATAATTGATTTTATAAACACCAAAATAAATGTAATTTGAGGCTTTTTATGAATTCCACTAATTTCCTAGGTTACTATTATATATTAGTGTTGATTTAATAAACATGGTTTGAACATATAATTCTGTTATGACTTTCAGAAAAATCTTATATCAAATAGTGTCAAAATTGATACAAAATAGTTTTTAAAACAAATATTATATTATTAATTGTTATTTTCTTCCTAAAAATCTAAGGTTCGGCCAAATGACTTATATAAGGATATATATATTAATAATAAACAATTTGGGGTTCTTTTGGCATGTTATAGTAAGTGTATTAACCATATAGTGTAAGAAAACAAAAAGACACGGTAAAAGTTAAATTATTTAACTTAGAGTTAAATCTAATTGATAAGGTTAAAATAATACCCTAAACTTGTCTAAATCCTATTGGTTGATAGGATTTCGACCCATCCCAACTTTATATTCGAAATAAAACCCTTTGGATCCATTATAAACCGATTTTTATTTTAATATAAAATAATATTTTGAGATATTCTTAAGGTGCCCCTCTCCTCCCTTATAAAAGGGAACCTCCTCCCCCTTCTCCTCACACCAATTTGAGCACTCAAGCCCGGCCAAAACCTTCCATTTTCTCCTCTACACTTCCCTATAATAATCCTAGAGGTCCTGGTCTTCTTCAAAGACCAATCTTAGTTCCCTAAGTGGAGGATTCAAAGAGGCGTTCCAAAGAAGAGGTAATATCCATTACCGATCTTTTCAATTTCTTTCTTCTTCAACTTCTTCTTCTTTAGTTATTTCATGATAAAGTAATGAAATAAGTATTAATTACATACTGATATGTTATTATAAATATGAAACAACCCTAATTCACTTTCTATCCATCCTACGGAAAAATGAAATCACCGCGCGTGCGTACGTACGAAATACCGTCTCCACGCCGTGGTGTAATCTATTTCCCACCATCACCTTACCAGGATGGGTATAATGGTGTAATGAGTAACTATTTATGATTATTATAAATTAATATTGATACTGAAATAATATATATATACTCCAATACTATTCCACGATCATAGGAACGATATCATCACTCGTGCGTACGTACGGAATACCGTCTCCACGATGTGATGCGACTCGTTCTACATGATCATCATTAAATAGTAATTATATAAATGAATTGAATGAAAAAAAAATGATATATGTTACACTAATACCATTCTGGATATAAGGTATCTATAACCTTAAAATAAGAATAAGAATTTATTAGGCAAAACACGCATAAGAACAAAAGGCAATAAAGACCCGAGTAACAAGTAACAATGAAATATTACTAACAAGAAGCTAAGAATATGACCATATATGATATCATATCAATATGTATGATTCTGGAATAAGTCAATAACATTATTTAAACCATTATACAGGAGCTTCGGACACGTACAAAGCAAATCGGACCTAAGGTAAGGGCAATATCACAATCTCATTTTTATCCGAGATTGTTTATTCGTAAGTATTTATTGGGGTGTATTTTATCCTCCACATCAATGTTCCCTCAATATGTAATATTGTTTCCATCTACTTAAAATAGTTTAAATCCAATTTTACCGTTCAGTGAGTTTTTAGTAAAGAATATGAAAGGAATCTTTTGTCGTTTTTTTTCGTACGAGGTACTTTTTGACTTTTCCGATAAAAGTACGAGAAGAATGTTTTATTAACTTATTCGGCAAGAATGGATTTTTAAAACATTATTTCCAAGAATCTTCCTTTATAAGTTTTCAAGTTTATTTTTAATCAACTTATTTACTTTAGAATTGTACAACATGTTAATAAAGGAAAAGTTTTTTTGAAGAAGAAAAGATATTCTCCTCAAGAATGGAGTTCAAGTGTTTTATCAAAATTATTTTCCATCTAAGATAATAAAGGGTTCTGTTTTTATACCTATTATTACATTGAATTGATTATGTTGTGATGGAATTATTTTTATTAATTCTTCTATCATATATTAATTGTTTTATGATGTCACGATGTTTAATATTCTCATTTTTATTACATGGGTCATGAAATGATGTATGATTTATGATTTTGTGGCACACATAAGAATGGTATCATTATGAGATGGGTGGGACCTATATCTCTCTCCAATGCATTTGGTAAAGATTTTATATCTCATGAGATAGACATGGCTGGAACGGTAGGTTATACCGGTTCAGTGAAACAAGACTGGAACGAGGGTGACTCAGTTTAGAAAGGGACTTTGTCCACTAAGATAGTCTTGGAAATGAGTCTTGACTAACAAGAAATGATTTTCCATGATTATGTGTGCATGAAACAAAGTTTCAAGTTTCATGTTATGATTATGGGGATCTCATTTTAACTTCTATGATTTGTTCCATGTTAAGATATTATGATCTCTTTGGTAGGTTATGATTTTCAAAAAGATATGATATGATTTTTATTTCCTTTATTTTCCCTTGCTGAGCATTTGAGCTCACCATTTTATGTTTTCTTTTCCCCAGGTCAGGAAGATGGATATTAAGTAGAATATGCTAAAAGGGACCCTAGATATGATGAAATAAATGGGAGACACTGTAGAAGATTTATGAACCAGTTGTTTATGTTTCCCAGTTTCTAAAGACACTATACCTATACGGTCCTTTGTGGTTTTGTCATATGTTGTAATAAGTGTGCATCAATTTTGAAGTATTAACAATGTATGTAAAGTATGTGTTGTTATAGTTGGTATCAGAGGAAAGGTATAGTCAACCTTTGGAAACTAGGATGTGAAAGCCTTAGTAAGAACCCTAAGGATAAGTCTAAGAATAGAACACAATCTTAGTGTTTTAGAAATGTCCATGAATACCCTAGGATAAGACCTTAAGTGTGAAATTGTATTCTTGATTATGTGGTTTTCCTATTATAATTAGTGTTGATCACATTATTCTTCTTGGTTTTAGTCAATGGATGGAACCCGAAGGAACCGTGTTAATGTGGAATGCGATGGGCAATGCAATGATTGTCCCCCTGAGCCACCAAATGATATGGGAGCTGGAATGCAAAATATTTTAGCCATGATCACACAACTTTCTCAAGCAATGAATCATGTAGGACTTCCAAACGAGCAAAGAAAGGAGCAACATTATGTTGAATCCTTCATGAGGCAGCGTCCACCTTCTTTCAGCGAGTCTACTGATCCATTAGTTGCTGAACAATGGATTAGTACTACTGAAAAGATTTTTTCAGTTCTTCAATGTTCCGTACATGATAAAGACATCCTAACAGTGTATCATTTGGAAGGAGATGCTGATCAATGGTGGAATCTTATTAAGAATACAAGGCAAAGGGATGAAATTGAGTATATGGAATGGGACGAGTTCAAGAACTTATTTTTCAATAAGTACTTCCCTCGTATTCTCCAAACAAAGAAGGAGAAAGAGTTTCTTGAACTGAAGCAAAAGGACGATGAATCAGTTGATACCTATGAAGCAAATTTTACAAGACTTTCAAGGTACACTTCTGGTATTATTATCCAACCTGAGAGTAAGATCGATCGATTCTTTAGTGGCTTAAAACCAAGTCTTCGAAGGGCGTTAGCCATAAGGGACTTCAATAGCTATGAGGAAATCGTTCGATGTGCTCTCAAAGTCGAGATGGAGATTGGAGTAACCCATCAGTCACATGGGTTTGATAAGAAGAGGATGATGGAATTAAAAGGAAAATCTAAAGAGCACACTGAAAATAAGATGAGCTTTCCCTTATGCTCAAAGTGTGGAAAGAAACATGGAGGGAGTTGTCTTAAAGGGACAAGTAAATGTTTCAAATGTGGAAAGGAAGGTCATCGGGCATTTGAATGCCACGATAATGGGAATAAGATGTCTAATGATGAAAACAAAGGAAAGGATACACATAATGAACCTACTACACTTCAATGTTTCAAGTGCAAGGAGATGGGACATTATGCCAATCAATGCCCAAATCCAAGGGTTGATGATGATGGTCGACGTCAACAAAATCTTAAGGCTAAAGACAAAGGAAAGTCACATGCAATATCTATCAGCGATGTGGAGTATGATAACAAAGTGGTGAAAGGTACACATACCATCCACTCTAAAGTAGAAAATGTTTTATTTGATTCTGGATCCACCCACTCTTTTATTTCTGAAACATTTTCTAAGGGTATCACCGTATTACCTCAACAATTAGATGTTGAGTTAGCTGTGACAACACCTAATGGCATAACAGTCGCATCAAAAGTTTATAATTCTTCTCCGATCGAAGTTTGTGGGAAAGTGCTTCCTGCAAATCTTGTGATCCTTCCTTTAGTGGAATTTGATGTGATTCTTGGCATGGATTGGATTTCTCTACATGGAGCTCATATCAATTTCCAAAGAAGGGAAGTCACATTTCATATTCCAGATCAATCTACGATCGTCTATCGATGCATGGATGAATATAACCTTCCAGTGGAAATTTATTCCATCTTATGGGTCTTGATTCCACTAAATGAAGGTTATTTATCTCAAATGGTTGGTGAGAAACTCACGATTAAGAATATGCCCATCGTACAGGAGTTTTATGATGTCTTTCCGGAGGAATTACCGGGTCTTCCACCAAATCGTGAAGTTTAGTTTTCAATAGAACTTGTACCGGGTGCTTTGCCTATTTCAAAGACACCTTATAGAATGGCCCCAATTGAGTTGCAGGAATTGAAGAAGCAACTCCAAGAGAATCTTGATAAAGGATTCATATGCCCCAGTGCGTCACCTTGGGGAGCACCTGTTCTATTTGTTAAGAAGAAAGATGGATCAATGAGACTCTACATTGATTATCGAGAAATTAACAAGATCACTATCAAGAACAAATATCCTCTCCCACGCATTGATGACTTATTTAACCAACTACACGGAGCTCAATACTTTTCCAAGATTGATCTTCGTTCAGGGTATCATCAATTAAGGGTCAAAAGGGATGATATACCAAAGAAGGCTTTCCGTACAAGGTATGGATACTATGAATTTATAGTGATGCCATTTGGTCTTACTAATGCCCCTGCTATCTTCATGGATCTAATGAATACAGTCTTTAGAGACTATCTTGATCAATTTGTGGTAGTCTTTATAGACGATATTCTTGTCTAGTCAAAGAGCAAGGAAGAGCATGAAGATCACTTGAGAATTATATTGAAGACCCTGAGAAAGGAGAAGCTTTATGCCAAATTTACCTAGTATGAATTTTGGCTTCAAAAAGTTGCATTTTTGGGTCGCATAATCTCAAAAGAGGGGATATCTGTGGATCCAGCAAAAACAGAGGTTATCAAAAGATGGTCAAGACCAACAACAGTAACTGAGATCCGAATTTTTCTTGGTTTGTCTAGATATTATCGATGTTTTGTAAATGATTTTTCACGATTATCTAATCCACTCACCAAGTTGACTCGGAAAGGAGTTAAGTATGTTTGGACAGAGGAATGTGAAGACAATTTCAAAGAGTTGAAAAAAAGGTTATCCCGTGCACCTGTGCTCACACTGCCTTGTAGTGGAGAAAGGTTTGTGATCTACAGTGATGCATCCAAGAAGGGATTGGGGTGCGTTCTTATGAAAAATGATATGCTGATAGCTTATGCCTCACGACAGTTGAAAATCCATGTGCAAAATTACCCAACACATGATTTGGAGTCGTCTGCGGTAATCTATGCATTAAATATTTGGAGGCATTACCTTTATGGTGAAAGGTGTGATATTTATACTGATCATAAATGTTTAAAGTATATTTTCACACAAAAGGAGCTGAATATGCGTCAAAGATGATGGTTGGAGCTGATTAAGGATTATGACTGCTCAATCCATTACCACCCTGGGAAAGCAAACAAGGTGGCAGATGCATTAAGTCGACAAGACCATGCTAGTTTATCCATGATAAGGATCACAAAAGATCCAATATTTATGGATTTACAAAGGATGGATCTTGGAATTATAATGGAAGGGGAAAAATCTTATCTTTCTCAAATGAATGTTCAACCATCTATACATGTGAAGATTAAAGAGGCACATAAAGAAGATGTCGAGTTACAAAAGAAGGTGAGAAATGTTCCTGAATTCAACCTTGATTGTGATAGGATAATAAAGATCAGGAATCGGGTTTGTGTTCCTCCCATCCCCGAATTAAAGAAGGAGATGCTGGATGAGGCTCATAGTTCTTCATTCTCTATTCATCCTGGGAGCACGAAGATGTATAGGGACCTGAAAGAGTACTTCTGGTGGGATGGCATGAAAAGAGATGTTGCTGAATATGTCTCTCGATGCTTGGTTTGTCAACAGGTTAAAGCTGAGAGACAGAAGTCTAAGGGGATGTTACAACCATTACCCATACCCGAATGGAAATGGGAAAACATCACTATGGACTTTGTCACATGACTTCCTAAAAAATCCAAAGGCAATAATGCTATTTGGGTCATAGTTGATCGTCTTAGAAATTCTGCACACTTCATTGCTATTAGAGAGGATTTCTCTCTAAATCAGATTGCCAGGATATATGTAAAGGAAGTGGTAAGATTGCATGGAGTACCACGTTCTATTATATATGATCGGGATCCGAGATTTACCTCGATGTTCTGGTGAAGTCTTCAGCATACTCTGGATACAGAGTTGAGTTTCAGCACTACTTATCATCCCTAGAGAGACGGTCAGTCTGAGAGAACAATTCAAACCCTAGAAGATATGTTGAGAGCTTGCTCTATGGATTTCAATGGAGGTTGGGATCAACACCTACCTTTGGTGGAATTTTCTTATAATAATAGCTTTCACTCCAGTATTCAGATGGCTCCTTATGAAGCTCTCTATGGAAAGAAATGCAGGACTCCAACTTGCTGGGATGAAGTTGGGGAAAGAAAGCTATTAGGACCTGATCTCGTTGATGAAATGGCAGAAAAGGTCAGATCTATTCAACAACACATAAGAGAAGCTCAGAGTCGACAGAAAAGTTATGCCGACAACCGAAGAAAAGACCTAGAGTTTGAAGTGGGTGATAAAGTGTTCTTAAGAATATCTCCCTGTAAGAGGGTTATGAGATTTGGAAAGAAGGGGAAGTTGAGCCCTAGATATATCGGTCCTTTCGAAATATTGGATCGTGTTGGGAAGGTAGCTTACCGATTGGCGCTTCCACCGAATCTCTCTCAAGTTCACGATGTGTTCCATGTATCTCTCCTGAGAAAGTACATACCAGATCATTCACATGTACTCAGCTCAGAAGTTGTACCGCTGGAGCAAGATCTTTCTTATGAAGAACAGCCGATAGAGATTCTGGATCGTAGCGAAAAAGTCCTACGAAACAAGACCACTCGATTGGTGAAAGTTTTATGGAAGAACCACCAATTAGAAGAAGCTACATGAGAGCTTGAGGATATGATAAGGGAGAAGTATCCTCATCTGTTTGTTACAAAGTGACAAATTTCGAGGGCGAAATTCTTTTTAAGGGGGGTAGAATGTAACACCCGAGATTTTTATGAGTAATATTTTGTTCAAAGGAATCTTTCACTACACACTTTCTTGGCTTACTTTACACGCAATCGCGACCTTCCTCGATAGCTTGCGTCGTACGCAATACCGAGTTTCACTAAACAACGATATGCTATTAAAATATTATTAAAACTAGCCGTTATGAATAGTAATAACCACTTTTTGAAATTTTATAAATTTTATTTTTCAAAATGGACTTCTTTTTTTGGATTCGGAATACCGAAATTAGCCTAGGGTGAAATTTTGGTATTTTTCTGAAAACTTTCAATTTTTGATGAATAGTGAAACCACTAAGTGGTAGGTTAAAAACTAAAATTTGCATAAAACGTAATTTTACCGCTTCTGTGAATGGAATTTCGAAAATCCGACAGACACGGTTGATATCAGTAAGTAAAATGTGGTTCAATGAGATAAAAATAATTTTTTGGTGAATAGTATCTTTTTTCTTTTTTTACCGCGGTTAATAGTAAATAGGGTAAGTAAGGGTAAATATGATATTACTATTATCCTAACGCATGTCCTAATTCTATTGGATAAGTGTAATTCGACCAAAAACAACCTTATGAATAACATATGACCATTTAGGCCCACTTGGGTTAGATTAGGAAATTTATTATTAATTTATTTAAAGAAGGGTTAAAATAGTTAAAATCAAAGTTTAATAAGTAAATCATTTTTAATATGGGATTATACATAAGATAAATTCGACTATAAATATTCATTAGAAAGATAAAACGATTTCCTACATAATGGTATTTTATTTATAATTTTTAGACATTAAATAATTTAATTTATTTATGACACAATGATGATGCAGTAATTATCATAATAATAAAAGATTGACATAATTTATGTTATAAACACAAAACTAAATGTAATTTGAGCCTTTTTATGAATTACACTAATTTTATAGGTTACTATGATATATTAGTGTTGATTTAATCAACTTGGTTCGAACATATAATTCTGTTATGACTTTCACAAAAATCATATATCAAATAGTGTCAAAATTGACACAAAATAGTTTTTAAATAAAATATTATATTATTAATTGTTATTTTATTCCTAAAAATCTAAGGTTCGGCCAAATGACTTAAATAAGGATATATATATTAATAATAAACAATTTGGGGTTCTTTTGGCATGTTATTGTATGTTTATTAACCATATAGTGTAAGAAAACAAAATGACACGGTAAAAGTTAAATTATTTAACTTAGAGTTAAATCTAATTGATAAGGTTAAAATAATACCCTAAACTTGTCTAAATACTATTGGGTGATAGGATTTCGACGCATGCCCACTTTAGATGCGAAATAAAACCCTTTTGGAACCATTATAAACCGATTTTGACTTTAATATAAAATAATATTTTGAGATATTCCTAAGGTGCCCCTCTCCTCCCTTATAAAAGGGCACCTCCTCCCCCTTCTCCTCACACCAATTTGAGCACTCATGCTCGGCCAACCCCTACCATTTTATCCTCTCCACTTTACTAGAATAATCCTAGAGGTCCTGGTCGTCTTCAAAGACCAATCTTAGTTCCCTAAGTGGAGGATTCAAAGAGGCGTTTCAAAGAAGAGGTAATATCCATTATCGATCTTTTCAATTTCTTTCTTCTTCAACTTCTTCTTCTTTAGTTGTTTCATGATAAAGTAATAACATCAGTATTACTTACATACTGATATGTTATTATAAATATTAAACAACCCTAATTCACCTTCTATCCATCCTACGGAAAAATGAAATCACCGCTCGTGCGTACGTACGAAATACTGTCTCCACGCCGTGGTGTAATCTATTTTCCACCATCACCTTACAAGGATGGGTATAATGGTGTAATGAGTAACTATTTATGATTATTATAAAGTAATATTGATACTTAAATAATATATATATACTCCAATACAATTCCACGATCATAGGAACGATATCATCACTCGTGCGTACGTACGGAATACCGTCTCCACGATGTGATGCGACTCGTTCTACATGATCATCATTACATAGTAATTATATAAATGAATTGAATGAATAAATATGATATATGTTACACTAATTCCATTATGGATATAAGGTATCTATAACCTTAAAATAAGAATAAGAATTTATTCGGCAAAACACGCATAAGAACAAAAGGAAATAAAGACCCGAGTAACAAGTAACAATGAAATATTACTAACAAGAAGCTAAGAATATGACCATATATGATATCATATCAATATTTATGATTCTGGAATAAGTCAATAAAATTATTTAAACCATTATACAGGTGCTTCGGACACGTACAAAGCAAATCGGACCTAAGGTAAGAGAAATATCACAATCTCATTTTTAACCGAGATTGTTTATTCGTAAGTATTTATTGGGGTGTATTTTATCATCCACATCCATGTTCCCTCAATATGTAATATTGTTTCCATCCACTTACAATATTTTAAATCCAATTTTACCCTTTTTTGAGTTTTTAGTAAAGAATATGAAAGGAATCTTTTGTCGTTTTTTTCGTACGAGTTACTTTTTGACTTTTCCGACAAAAGTACGAGAAGAATGTTTTTTTAACTATACGGCAAGAATGGATTTTTAAAAAATTATTTCCAAGAATCTTCCTTTATAAGTTTTCAAGTTTATTTTTAATCAACTTCTTTTAGTTTATAATTGTACAACATGTTAATAAAGGAATAGTATTTTTGAAGAAGAAAGGATATTTTCCTCAAGAATGGAGTTCAAGTGTTTTATCAAAATTATTTTCCATCTAAGATAATAAAGGGTTCTGTTTTTATCCCTATTATTACATTGAATTGATTATGTTGTGATGGAATTATTTTTATGAATTCCATTAACATATATGAATTATTTTATGATGTCACGATGTTTAAGATTCCCATTTTTATTACATGGGTTATGCAATGATGTTTGATTTATGATTTTGTGGCACACATAAGAATGGTATCATTATGAGATGGGTGGGACCTATATCTCCCTCCAATGCATTGGGTAAAGATTTTATATCTCATGAGATAGACATGGCTGGAATGGTAGGTTATTCCGGTTCAGTGAAACAGGACTGGAACGAGGGTGACTCGGTTCAGAAAGGGACTTTGTCCACTAAGATAGTCATGGCAATGAGTCTTGACTAACAAGAAATGATTTTCCATGATTATGTGTGCATGCCACAAAGTTTCAAGTTTCATGTTATGATTATGGGGATCTCATTTTCACCTCTATGATTTGTTCCATGTTAAGATATTATGATCTCTTTTGCAGGTTATGATTTTCAAAAAGATATGATATGATTTTTATTTCCTTTATTTGCCCTTGCTGAGCATTTGAGCTCACCTTTTTATGTTTTCTTTTCCCCAGGTCAGGAAGATGGATATTAAGTAGAATATGATAAAAGGGACACTAGATATGATGAAATAAATGGGAGACACTATAGACGATTTATGAACCAGTTGTTTATGTTTCCCAGTTTCTAAAGACACTATACCTATACGGTCCTTTGTGGTTTTGTCATATGTTGTAATAAGTGTGCTTCAATTTTGAAGTATTAACAATGTATGTAAAGTATGGGTCGTTATATATACTATAATTCCCATATAATATAATGTATAATACCATTTAATCCATCCTTTATACATCCCACATATGGAATTAACGATTCAAATCACTTTGAGGGGGTGGTAGTCCGCACTTCCTAAAATGAAATTATTGAGTCTACCCATAAGGGGAATCTAAAAGATATGCCATAAATGAAAAATAAAGAATCATAACGGAAAAAAATAAATTATATATATCATATATAAATATAGTGACATCATATTGGCCACCATTATAGGTGTTAAAAGTATATTGAACAATCATCATTTTGTGAGACATAAATTCACAAACCACAGAAACAGTATGTTCCTTAACCATTAGACGAAGGTGTGTGTAAGTGTAAATAAAATACATATGATAAAAACATACTATTATATTTATGATAATGGTTCTGTTACAAAATAAAGAAATTAAAAGAGTTTATGGGGTTGGAAGAGCAAAATAATACAAAATAACATAAGAGAAGACATTCTCTTAAAATCGGGTAACCCTTTTTGATTTGAGCCAAAGGCTTCCTTGGGAAGCATCTTTACCAAGAGAGGCCTATAGGAGTAAGAGAGGGAAGGTTGGAGAGTATTGGGGCATAGGTTGGCCAATCAAAATGGCTTGAAGGTGTGAATAAGGTGGTAGTGGTGGGGCCTTTTATAAGACGAGAGGAGGGGAACTCTTCGAATGTCATGAAATGTTATATTATTATGAAGTGATTTTCAGATTCCAAAGGTCCCACAATTATTTATTTCGAGGATATGGTGATAAGGGTTCGAAATATACCCATCCAATAGGTTATTGACAAGTTTATGTCTTAGATTTTACATTGTATTTTCATTTTATTTAAATCATTAATTAATGAGGTAATCGATGCATCATCATGGTGTCATAAAATATTTCATTTATTTAATGTCTAAAAATTATAAAAAAATTAAAATGATGTAGTAAATAGTTTTAGCTTTCAAATTAATATTTATAGTAAAAAAGTTAACTTAAATATCCCCATGTAATATTTGTTTTAGTAAAAAAACACATGTTTTTGACAATTATATTTTTACTTTAAATAAAAAGTTATTAATGTCATTTTCTTACCCAAGTGGCTCCATGGAGTCCCCAAGTTGACCCATGGATTTTATGGGTCGGCCATGACTCATCCAATAAGAACAAGGGTAAATGTATTTTCATATTTTTATAATATCATTTTTACCTTAAATTTCACTAATTACCTTTAATCGTGATTAATTAAACATAAAAGTTACTATTCAACAAAAAATTATTTTAATCCCATTGAAGAATGTTTTACTTAAAAATGAAAACCATATATGTCAGATTTTTGAAAATAAAATCACGTAAGTGGTAATGTTTCATTTAAAATAAAATCAGTTTTTTAACTACCACTTAATCGTTTCACTATTCATCAAAAATTAATGTTTTTCAGAACAATGCAAAAATATCACCATAAGATATAATTGATATTCCGAATTCAAAAATGATTTCTATTTTAAAAAATTCCATGCATATAATTCACGTTAATTAATTTTATAATTAATTCTCGCAATCACAACAAAAAGCATGTTTTTAAGAAATAATATATATCAAAAGATTGACAATTGTTTATGTCCAATTTCATAGTGTAATCAATTCTAATGACCACCATTGGATAAAATGGAAAATATATATTCTAATTATACTTTAAAACCACTCAATATTATAATTTATCACTATAAATTATTTTGATTGAAAAAATTGTTTTTAAGTATTTTTCACTATTCATAAAATATTAGAAGTTCTCAAAAAATACCAAAAATTTAACATATGCTAATTTCGATATTCCGAATCCAAAAATGAAGTCCCTTTTGAAATATAAAATATATTTAATTTCAAAATGTGGGTATTACTATTTATAATGACTATTTTGATTAGTCACGGTGTTAGAATCTTGAACTTGCATACAATGCAAGCTATTGCATTATTGAAAGAGAAGCGTATCGTGGAATCTTGGGTTGTTACATTCTCCCCTCCTTCAATAAATTGCATCCTCGCAATTTGAAATTTTTATTTGAAAATAAAAGGATACAAATAGAAAAAACCTTTTTGGAAATCCCACATCGGAAATAAGGTTAATAAAATTTAGCCATAATAAGAGGGAAAGGGAAATGAAAAAGTCACCCCAAATTATGATCTCGATAAGGAGAACATTGGTGGCAATTAGACATATATAATTGGAGGAAAAATGTAAATATTTTTAGGGAGTGATTGGGGTCATCAATCACAAATAAGTGTAAAATTGTGGTCCTCAAAGCCTTCAATCTATGTGGATTTTAAATATTATCAGTTCAACAAGACATAAGGTATTAGGATAAAACATTATTTGTTTTGATATCCGTCTACTAAAGATTAAGAATTAATTTATTCATAGAATAAGAGATAGGTATATATTTATATATTTATGCATGGCAAGAAGAGTTTCAACCTTCAACAAATTTCTACAACAAACTCATCTTTCACTCAAAAAGATAATAGAAATCAAATATTTTATATTTATCCTAATCGTAAAAGGTTCAAAATATTAAAACATACCATTTAGGTTAAGAAAACTATTTTTTAATAACCAGGGCCTTCCTGTAGGATAGTGGTAGGTAATAAAGGCTTGTTGCACTACGGTTGTGGGTTCGATTCCTACGTCTTTGTCCGACGCGATGGGTTATCCCCCGACCTACAGGTTGTCCTTTTCCTAAAACTAGAGTATTATAATATTTCAAAAATAATATTCATAAATGTTTTAACCTTAAACAATACTATTCACGGTTCAACTTAATCCATTACAACCTTTATAGTTATCCAAAATACTCTTGTCCAACACATAGTCCAAATTTTATAAGGAAGGTAATCATAATGAAGTTCCTTTTTTCCGTGTAACAACATGTGAACACCTTCATCATGTATTCTTTTAAAAAACTGCATCATAATTAATTACCATGATCCCTTATTCCTTATAGAATACTATATATACTCCTTCTATCAATAAATGTATACAAATCATTAATCAGTTTCATGGAAGTTAAGAATATCCAATATAATTTGTCCAAATCAATCATGTCTTATTCCAAAATCACTATCTCGATGTCAGAACCATAATATGGTTTATATTTCTCTCAACCATATATTTTCCAAAAATTCAACCTACTATGGAGTCAGTTTTCGTGGTTCCACACAATCTAAAGTCCTTGATTAAATAGTGATGTAGTACAATCCTTATATACTCCATAATTATTATAACTAGTACATCATTGATACAACACTCAAATGAAAAAATTCATTAATAAAAAATTAAGAAATCTAATTATTCCTCCTCATCTGTGGCAGTATCATAACTTGATTATTATCCAATAACATCATTTGGGGCATACTCTGATGATTTGGACATTGGTTTGCATAGTGTCCCCACTCCTTGCAGATGAAGCATTGTACATTTGAAACCTTTTTCTTACCCTTGCAGTCAAGCACTTGGTGTCCTTTTTATCCATAATTATAACAAACTCCCATTCCCTTCAGGAATGTTCCAAGCTGTTTCTTCCCCAGTTATCACATATTGGAAAATTCTTCTCTTCCCTCGTCCCTTTATCCACTATTCTCTCTTCCATCCTTTTCTTCTCTTTCTTCCCTTAAAAGCCATAAGACTCAGAGAATTCTTTACTTATCTTATTAACTCATGATATTATTTCTTCATATGTTGAGAACACATGGGAGACTATTTACCTTCTAAATGTTGGATTAATACCATGAAAGATATGATCCTTCTTACTCTTTGTATCATACGTATTGATGGAGTTCACATTCCTTCTATTGGGCGCCATTTCAATACAATGGAATAAACTAGGTTAGTTTATGAATTGAAATAAATAATTCCAAACATGTAAAACACTTAATGTAAATTGAACGGTTTATGGATATAATCTATAATCATAAAAAATGTTTTCTTTGAGGAATTATATACTCATAAACCCTTCATAATGGTTTGTAAAAAAATGAGAATTATCCTAAGCATATCCCTTGGGAGTGTCGTAACCAAGAGTGCAGCAAGGCCCGTTGTCGTGCACCGGATCCCATTCGAGTCTAGCTCAAAGCGGTGTTTTCAGGTTTTACCCCTAGGTACCTCTGTACCAGTGCCGCCTTTACCTTCTCGTATCCAGTCAGGGATGTATTTTTTCGAAAACTCACAAAATTTCTATAATACCAAAATTCTAGGAAATTCTTCTATACTAATCCTCAAAGTCTATATTTGGGCTATGTGCTCTAATCAGATTTTATCTAAATCTATCTTCCAAGGATAGTACTAAACTACCTCTGATACCAACTGTAACACCTCGACCCCAGTTACCTAGAGTCGGTGCATTATTACGTAACATTGGCATGATTACAAACGATCAAGTCTCGAAAGACTAATTAGTTTAGTAGCCTTGGAAACACTAGATACATTCATAAGTCTTACATTACATCATAAAGTAAAACAAAACCAAAAAAACATCGTGTCTTCATATCCCCTCATACTATCGCTGAAGGTCATTCATAATATACCACATCACATCCTGGAAAAATTAAAACATTGAAATGGGTGAGCTCAGATTCTTAGTAAGGATAAAAATATAGCGGAAGAATTCATAAATGAACATAAACATTTAAGGCAATGTATAACTAAAACAAAAGCCTTTTATACTTTATCTTCAACATAATATGGAAAAAGTAAAATGAGATAATTCCATTTACTTATTCACATTGATATTCTACTGGTTGAAAAATCACATGCAATATCAATAACCACATTCACAATGGTGTAATGCATAATGCCATACTATCATAACCATGTAGCCAAGGCCTTGTGCCAAGACTACAAATAAGATTTTGTAAAGGCCTCTTGCCAAGACAGTAGTTTGTCTCATGAGACCTGTTGATGCATCAAGGAGCTATAGCGGGCTCCACGCCTCACTTATTAAGTTCAATAAATTCCTCATATGAACAGGTTTAAACATATCATAAACCATAACATTATTCTATAACATAAAACATGCATAAATGAAACATAAAATTACCACATTTCAATCACAAGATATCAATACAACACATTGATATAATAAAAAAACACTTTCGAAACCATTTTCAATACCAAAATAAAAAAAATTAAAACATTGTATTTATTTTTTATTTTAAAATAATAATGGCTTGTAGAAGAATCTGAAACTCAAATAATGATCACGGCGGCAGAGAAGTCGTTGTCGCCGCATACGTACGATAAGAAAAACATTACTTTTTGTTTTTTAGTAAAACGCAATGTATAAAATATTTCTTTTGAATAAACGTAAATGTCAAAGGGGTTTATACACCGTATAAAAGAAAGTTGTGTATAAAAACAAAATATACCTCAATGAAAGGATATTGAGATGAAGTACTTAAAAAGATCATTTTTTTAAATAAAATAGATCTTTTATGTGTATTCACTATAATTACACATTAATAAATTAAAAATACAATATAGGACATAATAATATCATGACATAAATTTAATGTAGGAGATTAACCCAAAGAACGGAAATTGGGTTAAGAGGTTCCCTTACCTCGTGTCCGACTTGACTCGATCGTTCTTTATCCTCCTGAATAATACACTAGAGTTAATTTATAATTTCTTAAGAACCTTTTTAATGTTTATTATTCCTTTTATATCACTTATTACCATGTTATTAACATTAGGTAATTATTTATGTTAATAACGGTCGTTTTGTCGATCTTTGGTACTTGAGTCAACAATAAACTTATTATAATTACAAGTTGTTCATGTGGTAAAATATACATTATATCCAGAATAATAGTCATGATGTAGATATCATATATATCATATATATCTAGTAGATACATGCATTTATAATATTACATAACATTTAGAGGTAAGAAATGAAATGCACCATTCATGGAGACGGTAAGACGTACGTACGCATGAACGCTACTTTCATTTCTATTTCATATTAAATGGAATGAAATTATAATTATATAAAGGTATACTATAATTCCAGTATAATATAATGTATAATAACATTTACTACATCCTTTATACATCCCAAATATGGCATTAACGATTCAAATCACATTGAGGGGGCGGTAGTCCGCACTTCCTAAAATGAAATTATCGTGTTTACCCATAATGGAAATAATAAAGGTATGCCATAAATGAAAAATACAGAATCATAAGGAAATAAAAAAAATTATATATATCATATATAAATATAGTGACATCTTAATGTCCACCATTAGAGGTGTTAAAATAATATTGAACAATCATCATTTCGTGAGGCAGAAATTCGCCAACCACAGAAACAATATGTTCTTTCACCATTAGACGAAGGTGCGTGTAATTGTAAAAAAAATACATCTCATAACAACATCCTAGTATATTGAAGATACTGGTGTTGTTACAAAAGAAATAAATAAAAAAAGTTTAAGGGGTTGGAGAAGAAAAATAAAACAAAATAATATAAGAGAATACATTACCTTAAAATCGGGTAACTATTTTTGATTTGAGACAAAGGCTTCCTCAGGAAGAATTCTTCCAAAAGAGAGGCCTCTAGGAGTAAGAGAATGAAGTTGAGAGAGTATTTGGGCAGAGGTTGGAAGAGCCAAATGGCTTTTAAGTGTGAATAAGGTGGTATTGGTGGGGTCCTTTTATAAGAGGAGAGGAGGGGCACTCTTGGAAGGTCATGAAATATAATATTATTATGAAGTAATTTTCGGATTCCAAAGGTCCCAAAAATATATATTTCAAGGATAATGTGATAAGGTTTCTAAATGTACCCATACAATAGGTTTTTGACAAGTTTAGCACTTTGATTTTACATTATTTTTTCATTTTATTTAAATCGTTAATTTATGAGGTAATCGATGCATCATCATGGTGTCAGAACAAATTTAATTTATTTAATGTCTAAAAATTATAAAAAAAATACCATGATGTATAAAATCTTTTTAAATTTCCAGTTAATATTTATAGTAAAATATTTAACTTATATAACCCCATGTAATAATTGTTTTAATAAAACAACACAAGTTTGGGACAATTTTATTTTTACTTTAAATAAAAAGTTATTAATGTCATTTTCTTACCCAAGTGGCTCCATGGAGTCCCCATGTTGACCCATGGATTTTCTTCATTTTCTATGACTCATACAATAAGGGTAGGACAAGTGTAATGGTTTTTTCATGTTTTTATAATATCATTTTTCCTTAAATTTCACTAATTACCTTTAATCGTGATTAATTAAACTTAAAAGTTACTATTCACCAAAATATTATATTAATCCCATTGAACCACATTTTAATTCCTAATTACAACCATGTATGTTGGATTTTTGAAAATCAAATCACAGAAGTGGTAATGTTTCATTTAAAAGAAAAATTCAGTTTTTTAACTACCGTTTAGTGGTTTCACTATTCATCAAAATTTGAAGTTTTTCAGAACAATGCCAAAATTTCAACTTAAGATATAATTGATATTCTGAATGAAAAAATGATGTCTTTTTTAAAAAATTCCAAGAATATAAGTTATACTAATTAATTTTATAATTAATTCCTACTGTCCCAACAAATAGCGTTTTTTTAAGAAACAATATATATCAAAAGATTGACAATTGTTTATATCCAATTTCATAGTAAAATTAATTATAATGACCACCATTTCATAAAATGGTAAAAATATATTCTAATTATAATTTAAAACCACCCAATATTATAATGTATCGCTATAGATAATTTTGATTAAAAAGTTGTTTTTAAGTATTTTTCACTATTCATAAAAAATTGGAAGTTCTCAGAAAAATACCAAAAATTCAACATAGGCTAATTTCGATATTCTGAATCCAAAAATGAAGTCAATTTTGAAATATAAAATATATATAATTTGAAAAATAGGGTATTAATATTCATACTGGCTATTTTGATTAGTCACGGTGTGCTAGAATCTCGAACTTGCGTACAATGCAAGCTATTGGATTATTGAAAGAGAAGCGTATCGTGGAAGCTC
This sequence comes from Viscum album, assembly GCA_963277665.1. NCBI lineage: Eukaryota > Viridiplantae > Streptophyta > Magnoliopsida > Santalales > Viscaceae > Viscum > Viscum album. Next base: position 959,055,663 of record OY728145.1, read on the forward strand.
GGGGTGTTACAATACGTAAGTTTCACATTCAGAAAACCTAAACTGTAAGCTATCAGAAATAATTAATCATTCTTACTGCAAAATTTTATGAACATTACATTACAACAAGGAGGACCAGATTCATTTTCATGCCCCATTATCATTATCCCAACAATTATCAATTAATTCTGGATTGCGTTTTATACCAATTTCCATCAATAAAAAACTGTTATACGAAGAAATCATAGATATCACACAATCTAGAAAAACAATACACAATAAAATATGATATATATAAATGTAATTTTCCGGTTAAAATATTTATTATATCAATTCCGTTGTCATATAGGGGGATAAAACATGCTAGCAATACAGTTTCACGGAAAAGAAAAGAGAAACAACGAATCTCCTCACTCAAATAGTTTATGAATTTATATATATGAGAACAACCCACAAAACGGGTCCAAGTCCTCCTCTCGTGACAACAGCATCCACCCAAGGATGCCATGGTACGACCACACCAACCGAATCCCAAAAAAAACTCTATTATAAGGAAGTATATTTCGTGCTATAAAATGGAATGGAGAAATAGGATATGATGAACCCCAATAGAACGATGATAAAACAATCCTTGTATCAAAGATTGATCTATGCAGATTGGTTGCATCAAAACAGAGCGTAACTAATCAGAGGGGGAATGTTTGATTGTGCAACTCCTATTAGAATGAATGGGATGTTCTATCGTATCACAATCGAGATCATGTAGAAAGAATTAGGAAGGGGGAGATATCCCATCCCTTTAGAATTTTTAATGGAGCGATGATTTATGATACGCTTCATTTTCCCTTAAAAGAGGATCACATTAAACCATGTGTTTTGAACATGTAAAACATCATGAGCCATAGGAATAATTAATATAAGAATTATAGCCTTCAAATCAGCCTTTGAGTCCTTAAAACTAGGTTTTAAATGAATTTTACTTCAATTGAAAATGCTAAATGGAAGAAATTATAGGAAGTTGGAAACACTGTTCACAAACTCAAAATTTGGCAATGGAAAAACATTGTTCATGAACCTCATAGTTAGAACCTCACCGATAGAACACTGTCCATGAACCTCACTGATAGAACACTAGTCATGAGCCTCACCGATAGAACACTTTTCATGAACCTCACTGATAGAACATTGTTCATGAACCTCACCGTTAGAACCTCACCGATAAAACAATGTTCATGAACCTCAACATTAGAACCTCACCGATAGAACATTGTACACCTACCGTTCTAGAAACACTATTCACAGAACTCAAAATTTGGCAAAGTCAAAAGTGGTTAACGATAGAACTGTTCACTGATAAAATTGTTCATAGAATTTAATATTTGGCAAAGGAAATAGTGGTTATTGTTAGAGTTTACGGATTGAACTATTCTACGAATGATATTTTCATAGAATTGGAAATTTGTCAAAGGAAAGAGAGGATAATGTTAGAGGTTACCGATAGAACTGTTCACTGATAGAACTGTTCACAGAACTGAAAATTTGGAAAAGGAAAGAGAATTTACCATTACAAGTTACTGATAGAAATGACACTGATGGAATTGTTCATAGAATTTGAAATTTGGAAAAGGAAAGAGTGGATACAATTAGAGGTTCCTGATAGGACTTCTCACTGAGGGAATTGTTCATAGAATTGAAAATTTGGAAAAAGAAAGAGAGGTTACTGTTAGAGGTTACCATTACAACTGTTCAATGATAGAACTATTCATAGAATTGGAAATTTGGTAAAGGAAAGAGTGGTTACCGTTAAACTACACCGTTGGCAATTTTCACAACTATCTACCATTGGAACTCTTAACCGAGGTTCACCGATGCTACTATTCAAAGAAAGTGAAAATTGGAAAACTGTTGGGTATGAGTTTCCTTGACCTCCCAGAACACCTCAACAACCAGATTCTCGCAAAGGAATGGAATAGAGAGGTCCATTCCATTACATCAGATACCTCTCAAAACATTATCATCTTCGAGAATTCAATTCCAACCTAAAGGGAAAACAAAATGGGATCCGAACAACCAACCATCAAGATGACTCTCAAAAGAGATCAAACCCAAAGAGGCAAAATAAGAAATTCATAATATAAACATGAATGGTCTAACCACAAAGGGGACATCGTTACATGAAAGGAGTGAAACATCAAACAACATTGGGTTCTGAGCATGTATCTTTGACTCACATTCCCAGGTGATCTCTTCTATACCATCGTGTCACCAAAAGACACAAACCAAGAGGATAGAACACTCACGCAACACCTTCTTCATGCGGTCTTAGAACTCCCCAGGTTTCTCCTCGAAGGTCGCATCATTATCAACAAAGTTCTCTCCCCAATAAATTATGTGGTAGTCATAAAAAAGATAACGATGGAGCTATGATACATGGAAAACATCATTTATCTGACTCGTATGCAGGGAAAGTGATACTCAATACACCACAACTCCAACAATATCTATCACCTTGAAAATCCTAACAAAACATGGAGAAAGCTTACTCCCACGACCAAAACATCACTTCCCACAATGGGGAGTCTCCTTCAGAAATACATGATCCCCAACATTAAACTCTAAGGGTCTCCTTCTTTTAACATCAGATGAATACAGATGATCTTGTGCTTTTTCATCCTCTCACGAATCACATGATCCATATATTTTGTATTCATCACCAGTTCCAGTATGAGAATTACTAACTCTCCAACCCCTATCTAGCACAATGTAGAATGGAAAGGTCGGCCATTCAACGATTCCAAAAGCTCCATACCGATGATGGAGTGAAAACTAATATTTTATGAAAACTCCACCAAGGGTAAGTGATTCATCCAAAAACCTCCAAAATCTAGAACACAAGAGCATAACATGTCTTCAAGATTCTGGATGGTTCGCTAAGTTTGACCATATTCTTGATGATGAAATGTAGTGCTAAGGCATAGCTGAGAACCAAAATCATTTTGGAGACCTCTCCACACCAAAGAAGTAAAGCCATGATCTTGATCAGAAATGATCTTCATTGGAACTCCATGAATTCTAACAAACTCCTCTTGATACTTCCTTGAAACAACTTCCACCGAGCTCGAATCCTTGATTTCTATAAAGTGTGTCGATTTTTTTAAATGATCCACTACCACCAAAATAGAATGATGTACTTTTGGAGCTCGAGGTAAACTAGTAACAAAGTCCAGTGAGATTTCCACCCTCTTATACTGAGGAATCTATAATGGAAAGAACGTACCACTGGAAACACGGTGTTCGGCCTTCACCTTCTTTCTGACCAAACATCAATACACAAACTCCGAAACTAAATGCTACTTTTCAGACCACCAAAACAGGCTTCTCAAGGATCATTACATCTTTTTCATGCCAGGATACACCGCTAAAGGAAAACTAGGAAACTATCTGAGAACCATCTGGAACATTGTCAAAGGAACAGAAATCCTTCCGTGATACAACACTCGGTGTTGTTCATCCTCCGACCAACCATCAGGGGCCTCACCGCAAACATCACGGTCTCTCCATACCTCCACCTCTAGATCCTCCAACTGGGACTCTTCAACCTTCTCCATCAAGGAAGACTATACCATAATCTGAAAAAGACATCATCTGCCCCTAACAACACCCAAATCCAGATGTAATGATGACAGTTCTTCTATTACTCTCTAGGAATCACTGGATTCAAACACAGCATTACTACGTGACTTTTTACACAACACATCAGCTACAACATTCACATTTCCAAGTGTATAAGATATCTCATAGTTTTTTTCCTATAAGAAATCCAGCCAATGACACTGTCGTAAGTTCAAGTCATGATAGGAGAAAACATACCTTAAAATCTTATGAATGGTGACATCCACAATGAGATCTCCAACAAATACTACCAGATCTCCATCTACGCCAAAGAAAACGACCTTAGTCCTGAAGAAATACATGATATCCTACACCAAATAAAATCAATACATGCTAAGGATGACATCATATGGTTGTATTCATAAAAATAGGAAATATTCTCAAGAGCGGTTCTACCCCAACACTACCACACAATATCTACATACTTCAAACAAATCTGATAGACCTCCAACTGGCGTAGTCAACACCAAGGGGACATGAAGCCTCTCTAATTCAATTCCCAACATATGGACAAGGATAGATGATATGAAGGAGTGTGTCACTCCTGAATGAAACAAGGCATACACCAAGGTAGAAAACAAGAAAAGGGTACCTCGAACGACGTCTAGATCGCCTGGATCTGGGAACTCTAGAGCATGAAGCTGACCACAACCTCCTCCATGACCTCTCTAACCTAGATGACGACCACCACCTCAGTCGTGCTCTGATCTCTGAGGATGAGGAGAATCATGGGGTTATCCTCTGTCTGTCCCATCTACCTTATGCTAATCTAAATCTGTTGAAACCAGCTACTGCTACCTCGACTGAAACTGGCTCAATAGAGGAACTTGGAGGTTAGCACCTGGTGCACGATGACTGCTCTGAAAGGACGGTAAATCCCACTGATGATGACCTCGACCACCTCAATATAAACAATCCCTTGATCCTTTGACATAGTTATGTGAGTTTCTTCCTCCGGAGAAACGAGATTTTAAGGGCTGGTACCTACCACCAACTCTATGGAAACTCTTCTGCCCTAAAAACATGGAACCCCGGTCCACAACTTTTCTTTAGGAGGGATAACGATGACTCACCTCTCATGAAAATCCGGTTATGGACAAGGTCCTCTTGACATCATATTCCCCTGCCCACACCTCAAGATATGTCTTCATCATAAATTGGGTGACCTGGCACTAGATCTCTGGATGCAAAGCCTCCTTGAAATGCCTCCCCCTGGCCTCCATATCAGGTAATAGGTCTGAACCATCTGTTAAAATGTTCTTGAAAGGGATTCCAAACACATGAACACTATAACTCTCATTTAAATGGGAAAGAAGATCCTAGAGACTAGATGCCTTCGCAGTTGATGAATGAAAATTGAATCTAAACATGTCTCGGAACACCTCCCGTGAGATCAATGACTCCTCGCGATCCCTGAGGAACATGAAACATCACTACCTCCTTGTTCCAAGCAGTATCTTCACATCCAATGACACCCAGTACTCCTTCCAAGCATGGATCAAACTGAAACCTATCTCAACATCCTCAAACTAGTCTTCTATAATTGTATCTGAAACAGAGCCCTCTTACTTCTACAGACTCTGGTGCTGAAACTCTCTAAGTGACTTCTTCCAAGTGTTTTTGTCGTCAAACTCTACTCTCTGGTGATCTTATGGAGTAGACTGCTTGACATTTTTAATGCAATCCTGATGAGGACATCGACCTGTATCCATACCTATAAAATAAAAAATTGTTAGAGCTCCAAATCCTAGAATATGGAAGACTCAAAATTAATTAATTACTTTTTTTCTTTCATTGATTTTAGGTAATCTTATCCCAAGGTATACCCATACAAATATAGAAACAAAGAAGAATGATGAATGATCCTTTCCTAGGACTCTACCCCGCAACTAGTATCACAATGTTCAGTTGCCATTGTAAACTTAAAGGTCTGTACATAAAATCATAGGGGGTATAAACGCCTCTGTCTTAGCCGGTCACTAGTGTTTACATTACTTGATAATCATGAATGACACCATTTCCCTACCAACCCATGAAACCTCACATTTACCTAACCCCAAACTCCATAAAATCCCTCAACCAGACCTCTGATACCACTCTATCATGACCCCCTCCCCACAATGTGTACCCGTCTTGGGCTGACAATGTGACAAGGGAGATAATTAACCCTGAGTCTCACCTCCAGTTGGCCCTGGATTGGTGACTAGAACCGAGGGTATATAAAACACACAAATGGGAGGAATTACCCTCTAAGAGAACACATGTGGAAGAGAGAGATAATATTGACACCAACTAACTCCAACTCAAACAGTAAGATAAAATAAATCTCACATACACATATAAAATTTAATGAAAAACTACTACAATTGAAAGGGGAAAAACTATATGTACGCCTTGGAAAGTAAAACCATAACAACCACAAGCCCGAACAGATACTCTAACCACAAGATAGTAGTAACCAACCTGATCTTCAACTTCATAAAATGACCTGAAATATAGTTTATATATACATACATATGGTGGGAATAATATTATAATTGGTAGGATCATGCCTGAAGCCTATCATGGAAATGTAATGAAAGCATGCTAAATCACAGTGAACAACATGTGAAACTAATTGGTCACCTAAACGGGTATAAAAACTTCCCAAACACACCAGGGATAATCTCACCAAGTAACGCATACAAGAATATATCATATAATAAAGAATATAAAGGGTACCCCGCTACTACATCCCCACTGGTTTGTCTCTTTTCCACAACATCGCACGTCCTAACCATCCCTCTCCAAAAAGTCTTGCTCGCAGACACCTAGGATAATCTCCAAAACATGAAACTCATGCAAAAAAACCACCACATCTACATGAGCAAAGTATCTAGGTAGTTTATGGGAGCCAGCATAGCTCACATAACATGTATCATACATCAGGTATTATATCTAAAGCCATTACAAATCGTATACTGAGTAATGATCATGTAGCCATCATAGCCTATACACGTTACACCTATAGTAGTCCATTGGAAACTACATCCATAATATATGTGTGTGGATAACCACAAGCCATTTCATCCCTCGGAACACATATTTGGGGAAACCTAACCATTGTGCCTACCAACACATGTATCTACCAACAAAAGAGAGTGAGGCCAAATGGGGTAGTTATCCATTAATCCTCCCACCATAATGTTGGGGTAAACACCCCCAGGGCTCAGAATCCCCGAGGTGTCAATTTCCCTAACTGAAAGGGTGATGTAGCGTATAGAATCACAAAAATTAAAGAATATAATATATCTCATAACCACACTATGGGAATAAACTAGTCTTAGACTCAACTGTATCTAACGTCTCTCGGACTTCGGGTTCCCACTTATAATACTAGGTTTCTTATAAGAACACAACCATTTAAATAGATTTATTAGATTACTTCATTCCCTATATATCAGTTCCACTTTATGTTATTGAATTCTTTAAAAAATTATTAACCATGAAAATTTTCACATTAATGTTCATTAGCACCACACCATAAATACACTATCCCTTTATAATTAAAACCTCATCATTATTTTCTAGAAAACTCTAGCCCCAAGGGTAAACCCCATTTATTCAATTATTCATTAATGAATTCCTTTCCCACATTCCCAAGCATTCTAGAAAAACTTTATATGCTACTAAATAGAAGGGGGCTCAACATGGTGAGTAGATGTACTAGCCGTCAAGTATTTCCTGCTTATAGAAAGAGTGTAGACCCATCCTCCCTTGAAAATATAAACACGGAATGTGTGTGGCATACCCGGTGCGTCTTAACCTCTTCCATATTTTGTTTAAAAAATACCAGAATCCTTAGACAGTGGGGAAAAGTAAAAAAGATAATCAACCAAAAACAAAAGTATCCTACAATAACTTTCATCCCATTCCATCATCACTGGTGTCCTCCCCGACACCCACATGAAAAAACCAATGCATCTCGCCACTCAAGGTGTTATCTACTGCCAGAACCAAAAGGCCTCTATGGCCCCACATATAACAACATCCCTCCATGGTCACATCACAACACATGAAGAATTGAATCATACATCTTAATATTGGGAACTTATCCCTTTAACAAACAATTGGGTAACATAGAACACTTCAAGGAATTATCAAACTAATAATCCGTTTTGAATTAACCAATTTATTATTTGTAGGTTCATCATTCAGGAAACCTAATAAATAATCTATCAAAAATAATTAAACATTTTTACTACACCATTTTGATTAACATCAAATTACAACATGGAGGACTATATTCATTTACATGTCTCAGTATCATTAAAAAAAATTATCAATTAATTCTGGTTTACATTCTTTACCTATTTTCTTCAAGAACAAACTGCTATACAAATCAAGCATTGATATCACACAATCTAGAAAAACAAGATTCAGTAACATAAGATCTATATAAATTTATTTATCTTGTTCAAATTTTTATTATGTCAATTCCATTTTCATCTAGTGGATAATACATGCTAGAAACACCGTTGCATGTAAAATAAAAGAGAAGCTATGAATCCCCTCCCTCAAACGGTTCTTTACGTTCTTTATATGAGAACAATCCACACAACGGGTCACGATCCTCCTCTAGTGACAACAACATCCTCCCAAGGATGCCATAGTATGACCGCACCAACTGAAACCCAGAAAAAATCTATTATAAGCTTGATGATATTGTGATATAAAATGGAAATGAGAAATAAACGAAGATTAACCCCAAAATAATGATGATAAAACATACCCTGTATCGAATATTGATCGATAGAGCTTGGTGACATCAAAACAGAGCAGAACCAATCTGAGGAGGAAAGTTTGATTGTGAAACTCTTATTAGAAGGAATGGGATGTTCGATCATCTCACACTTGATAATAGGGAGACAAAATTGGGAGGGGGGAGATATCCCATCCCATTAGAATATTTAACGGAGCAGTGATTTAGGATACACTTAATTTTCCATTAAAAGTGGATCACATTAATCCATGTGGTTTTACTATGTAAAAACATCACGAGCCATAAGAGTTGTTAATATACAAATTATGGACATTAAATCAACATTCAAATCCTTAAAACTAGGATTTGAATGCATTTTACGTCAAAGGAAAACACTAAAGGGGAGAAATTGTAGGATGTTCGAAACAATGTTTAAAAACTCAAAATTCGGAAAATGAAAAACAATGGTCATGAACCTCATCATTAGAACCTCACCGATAGGACAATTTCCATGAACCTTACTGATAAGAATAATAGTCATGAACCTCACCGTTAGAACATTGTTCATGAACCTCACCATTAGAAACTCATCAATATAACATTGTTCATGAACCTGAATGATAGAACATTGATCATGAACCTCACCGATAAAACAATGTTCATTAACCTCACCATTAGAAAATCACTAATAGAACACTATTCATGAACCTCACCATTAGAACCTCACCAATAGAGAATTGTACACCTACCGTTTGGGAAACAATGTTCACAGAACTCAAAATTTGGCAATGGAAAAAAGATGTTATAGTTATAGGTTACCGATAGAACTGTTCACTAATATAATTGTTCATTGAATTTCATATTTTGCAAAGGAAATAGATGTAACTGTTAGAGGTTACCGATAGAAATATTCACCGATTGAACTTTTCATTGAATTAGAAATTTTGCAATGGAAATAGTAGTTAACGTTAGAGGCTATTGATAGAACTGTTCACTGATGGAATTGTCCATAGAACTCAAAATTTGTTAAAGGAAAGAGATGTTACCATTAGAGGATACTGATAGAACTATTCTCTGATAGAACAATTCATAGAATTGCATATTTAGAAAAGGAAATATTGGTTACTGCTAGAGGTTCCTGATATAAGTGTTCACTGATGGAACTCTTCAGAGAATTGGAAATATGGCAAAAGAAAGAGAGGTTACCATTAGAGGATACCGTTAGAATAGTTCAAGGATGGAACTGTTCATAGATTTTGAAATTTGGTAAAGGAAAGATATGTTACCATTAAAATACACTGTTGGAACTATTCACAACTGTATATCATTGGAACTGTTCACCGAGGGTCATCGATGCTACTATTCAAAGAAAGGTAAAATCGGAAAAGTGTTGGGGATGAGTCCCCTTGACCTCTCGGAACACCTCAAACACTATATTCTCACCAAATAATGGACCATAGAAGTCCGTTCCATTACAATAAAACATTGAGGTTAACCTATTATTGAAATAAAATACAGTAGAACATTGTAATACATGTAAAATTGACGCTTCTATAATTGAAATTTTATAATAAGCATCAAGAAATAATTCTTCTCTCATATTGTAGAACATTGATGAAATTATAATGTTGAAGACTACTATCTAAATTGAATTATTCCTGTCTGAAATTTTTGGGAGTCCACTTAAAAATTACAATGAGATGATTTACCATTTCCATTTAGCAATGTGAAATGAGTCTAATATACACTTATACATCTATCAGATAGATTTATATTTTTTACATAAATATCCCTAACTTACAGACTCTTTAATATAACTGTTCATATCATCCATCACTTAAAACTCATTAAATATTTATATATTATCTTTCTTACAGGATTATAATAGTTAATTTACCTATAAATTTCACTAAATATCCTTTTTATTAGATCTGGTTCGGATGGAACATATACAATGTTTAAAATCATATCATTACATCAATGTAAAGGACGAACTCCCAAAAATTTCCCATATTATTTTACAATAATAAATATTAATAATATATCTATTTAATTTTAACATGTATATAAAGATTAATACTCATTTGAAAAAAATATAATCTTATTACTTCCATCTATATCTCTAGATCTAACCATTATAAAATTAGAAATAATATATTTTTTTATCCTCATAATGTATAAGATAGCATGATCTTTTTCACTCATAGCATCTTCCACCTTAATTGACTTCACAATGTATTTATGTATTCTATACTCATAATAATTATTCAACATTAACAACATTCACTATTAGATATTGACCAATATTTTAGTAAATATATACATTATAATTTTTGTTTACATATATAACACATTTTCCTATAAGGATTATATATCTATATCATCAGTGTAAAACTTATTATTACTAACACCAAATAATGTGTTGGGAAAATTTTCCAATGTACCCTTAATTATAGTGAATAATGAGATATAACTATATAAATATTCATGAAGACGCAACACATTTCCCTTTTTTGATGCATCTTAATAGATAAAAAATATATATGTTATACGGTAGTGTAAAAACTTGTTTTATTACATTTATTCTCATTAATTCCATGAAAAATTACTCACATTCATATATTAAAAGGTACATTTTTAAAATCTAGGTTAAAATGGGGAGTGGATAATACAATAATGATTAATATTTCATAGGAAATCCGTAATATCTAGCCAAAATTAGAAAACTACAGATCTTAATCATTGGGGTTGGTCTAGAACAATATTTAATAATATCATTATTGGAAGGGTCAATCATTGTACCCACACGTGAGGCTATATGCACCCAAAATAAAATGTTCTCTTGATAAAATTCCTATATGATTTTTTCCAAACAACATATAATTTCATTGTGTCTTCATTACTATTCATATCTTATCTTAATAATCTTATTTGATTTTAGAATATATATATATATACATGACATTGTAATCTTTGAATACATACAAAAACATATCATGTTAATATCTAATGAATGTAGTAATAAAATCCTTGAAGATAGAGAGGTAGTATTTAGGAACAAATAGAACCTCTATAATATCATAGTGGCCACAACTTTTATATAATCGTTTTTTGGTATATACTCATTATTTCACTTCAATTGATAATAATGACAATGAAGGTCAGTCATTGGATATTATTTATCTATATGATGTCGAACAATCAATTATTCAATACAAGATCAATGATATATTTTCTTGATATGTATTTTCTTACCTCTTGATAATCATTACATATTCACATCGATTCACAACTCTTCTTTATAAATGAATATGTGCACCCATGGAAATACCCATGGAAAAATGAAAACCATGTCAATATTCTCATAATTTTTCTTCTATAATTCCTCAAATCATAAATATAAATTCTATAAGCGTAATTCAAAATAAATATATCCTTATGTTTGTGTTATATTGACAAATAAAGATGAAAATTAATTTGAAGAAAAATTAAATCTTCCAGAAATGCATCAACAAAATCCCTTACAATTTCAATATATTCACTATTCAATTTCTCTATCGTCATTAAAGATAAACACAAATTATGAATAAGAATTATAGCCAATACAATAGAAATGATTTTCAATAGATATATATATAGCATCACATTTATATATAATAAAAAGTTCATTTATAATATCAAACATGTCTTGGCTTCCTTATCAATTTTTATAGGATTTAAATAATGAATTGTAATCCATGATTAATATAACATAAAATTCAACTATTGGGTGAATAATGAGATTAATTTGAATAACATTCCCATATAAATAAATTGGTGATGAATCATAGACATGATATGTGATCATTGTACCATTAGGGGTCTTCTTTTCTAATTAAACATAAAACAATTGTGGTAGTACAGTGATTCCAATTGATTTTTTATATAAAAGTTTGATCCAATTTAGAAAAAAATAAGAAAATATAAATTCTATAGTAGATGTTATGTTTACCTTTAAACACATTGATTTTTTATCCCACATTATTAATATTTATCCTAGTATATTTTCATTTTCTATTTGTATTAATATATTAATGACATTGATCATCACAATTACCCTTCACGTTTGAGCACTGGTTAATATAATTCCTATACTCCTCTTATTATAAACTCAGTCACGTGGGTCGTGCATTATATGGGGATTTATCTCCATCATTAGCTAACTAATTACCATAAAATGAAATTTACTTTCATAATTATCATCCTTTACACACATAATGCATTTCCTAGATACTTATGATGGTTTTCTCTATACATCTTTCCCACAGTAGATTATAATAACCACTAATATTATTTTTTATATGTTTATTGTTATTATTGTAATTTAAATTTATTTTCATATTTATTTGAAAATCAATACCATTATTATTTTTGGTATCAACAATATTAATTTTCACTACGAAATATCATTGAACATTTTATTTATAGATATAGATGTCCCTTATGGATAACGCCCATGGAAATCGTATATTTAATCCACTAAAAATAAATAAATCAACATGACCTTCATTTTGGAGGACAATACAATAATAATTCCTTTAAATACTTATTAAATTTTAATTTCAATACTAATGGATTCTTATAAAATGCTTTTATTGTAAGGAATTCCATTTCTATTTTCATAAGATTAAAATCAAGAATTTAATTATTAAAAATAATAATAAATAATCTAACTCTAATTTGTCATTTCAATCACATTTCCTAATATTCCTAATTATTTTTTACAATGAAATACATATCTTATCAAATGATTGACAGAAAGAATTACTATTTCCCACTCTACACATTGGGAAGGGAAAATATTTTTCAATGGTTCAAATCCTTTATTGAGAAAAAAATTGGAGAAGAAATCCAACTAAACAAAGGTGGAAATTACCTCATGAATAACTCAAAAAATATTATTTCATTTTTTTTGATTTTAAATATCATTAGAATTCATGTACTAAGAATTTTTGATTTTAATAAAAATGAAAATTTTCATTCTAGATACCATAACGTTTATTTTTTTGTGATAAAAGTATTTCATTATCGATCAAATTCAGCATTAAAAAGGTTTCTTTAGATTACATTTGTTGACTAAAACCAAAATTTATTGTGTATGTAACAATAATCATATTGGAGACTATATAATCATGAAAAATTATTTTCAAGATTTATAAATCATGAAAAATTATTTTTAGTCTATGAAACTATACATTTATCATAAGTCATCATTGATTATCATCTACTAAAATCAATCATGTTGGTTTAGAGATAAAATTGTAATTAGAATTATTATATATCTATAATGTTTCAAACTATTAATGACTTATTATACTACTCACCATGAACCATATCAGTTTTAGAGTTTTACTAAACCTAATAATTTCAGGTTTATTACCCTTAGATGAATTTTTTCATAAATCACAACGACTTAATTTATATTGATAGGTATATTTTTCTTGAAAAAAGAACATCATTCATTAAAAATCTTTTAGAAATTATCTTATCATTTATTAATTATTTTATATCATCATTGTTTATAAAGGAAAGTTAAAAATTTGGTGATTCCAACTACAGAGACCCACACATTCATTAAAAAATATTATATATATTTAGATGAATATTCCATTCATAAAATCATGATCCCCATAAAAACAATGATTTTTTAGTATCTTTATCACATAGCTCCATAAAAAATCTTCCATAAAATATTTATAACTTCTCACACATAATTCATCATATATACCATTATTCATAAAGACATCTAAAAACAATATTACTTCATATCCTGGGTAAATGAAAAAACGGTGAGATGAGTATCCCAATTAGGGTAATGAATGGAGATATCATGTATCATTTAAATAAACCAAGAAAAAATGGATATGATAACATGATATGAACTATTGAAAATCAAACCCATCAATTATCATATTATAAACTAGATTTGTCACATAAATAAAGGTATTTTACAATACATGAATTTAAAAAAACATAGAACATATTCCATGGGAACATAACATTAGAATAATATCAGGTCCAAATATTTTTTAAATGTTTTTAATTTAAATAATTATAGAAATATAATATCAAGGATACCCCCTAAAACATTTATATCATGTTAGTCTTGGGATAGCTGCCCCTCAACCCACTTCAAGCATGGTATATCCACCAATATACCGTATTTTTACCGTGGGATAATCTCTCATGTATATAGTTTTAGCCATAGTAAATCCTCTATTGTGACCTTTGATATAGTATAACATTAATCATTACCTATTTCATTAGATTAAATTATAGATTTTAACACACCTATTAAATAACAATAAATCCATTCATATTTATTTAATGAGATCATAATTAAATAACTTGACCCATTGAAAATAAACTAGGATCCATCAATATTTAATTATCACAACTGTAATCTAATTACAGTGATAATAAATATAGTTTTGTTAGATTATTTTCCTAATAATGAATATGTATTATCAAATGATATTATTGATTAAGAAAATTTTATCTAAATTCTCAATATGATATATCTTGAGAAACATTCCCTATTAATTTTTAAATAAATTTTTTCTAATATAAAAGATTTATTAAATAATAATGAAAAATATTTAACATAAAAAACATTTAAATATGTGATAGAACCATCAATGAAATGAATCATTATAATTATGAGAAATTTCATTCATGTCATGGACATTAAAACAATGAATCCTTTATATTTTTTGAAAAAAATTAAAAATATTTTTTTGGAAAAATGAATTAATATTCCTTTCAAAATATAATTTAACAGTATAATAATGTGTAAACATTACATTAATGAATTATATTAAAAAATAATTTTTTTTGATATTATTTTTTTAAAACATAGATATAGTTGAAAAATAATTTACAACTTCAGAGAGACATAATTCCACTCATTTTGTAAAAATTTATTTTGATTGTTTGATAAGATTAATTGAATAATGTTGATGTAAAAAATAATCATTCATGGGATTGAATTTTGGGGAGAAAATTAAGGGTATTTATTATAATCATTTCATTTATTTTCTATATAATGAAATTCATTTATAATAATAAAAAAATAAAATGGTATTGAATAATAAATCCCTTTCCTCATGTAACAATTAATTTTATGGACCTCCAACATATTGTATTATAAATAAAAATATATTATAAATTAATAAAATTTCACTTATATAATTATAATATCTTATATTACACAAATATAATATTTCAAAACTTTTTTATTAATATTTATTTAACAATATCATTTTTTTGAGTGTTAAAATTTTCATTAATCATGAGAATTTTGGTTTTGTATTTCCATTCATTTTAATTTTCACATGGTTACATCATGTATAGAATTTCATTTACTATAAGTATTATACATATTCATTAGACAAATATTTTAAAAATTCAATAAAATTTATAGTTATAAAATTATTATACATTGTTCATGGATATGGTTGGTAGAACATACACATAGACGCTATTTTTACTATAGGATGAATGGGAAAAAAGAAATGTAAAAAAAATACACCTTTAAATAATATTTATTATATCGTATATGTGATATATATTCCGGAAATAAATTATTGTGATAATATATATAAATAGTAAATAAAAAATTAATCACATCCCTTCCTGAATGTTTTAGTCTATACATATGTTGGAATGTCGTCATCACATTCCAATGGATTTCTAGTAACGAAGGGGTATATTATATTATAATTACAAAATTATAATAAAATTATAAATATTATATATAAATACGAATATATTTATAATTACTATCCATTAATAATGGTGATATAAAATGATTGGTATCCCTATGTGGAGCTTGTGGTACACATGTAATGATTGGTAATATTATCACAAAACATTTTATTGGAATCCAGTTGGATAATGGTGGTTTTGTGATCATAATAAAATTTATCTATATATAGAAAACCTAATGTTTTATTTCACAAATAATAAAATATTTTATTTAGAAGGTATACTAATAAAATAAATTGATATTGGTCGTTTAAGATTATTACATATTCTTTAAGAGACCTCTATTAGACCCTTACTTAAAGACTGTTGGAATTGTATATTTTTATAGTGAAAACATCCAGTATGTGGATAGGAATGTATAGAAAATAGATGAAAAGTATTTAGTTGATCTATATTTATTAATGTGGTGTTACAAAAATATAGAATGAGTATCATTTTATAAGGGTGGGAATTGAATCCCAATTAATTACTTAAAAGTGTTAAATATCATTTTTCAATATTTTATAATAATTATTTAAATTTAAAAATAAAAAAAAAATTGGATATTTTAGAATATTAATTATCTAATGAAATTTATAAATTTTTTTAGTTACACATAAAACCTTATAATTATTAAGAACCCCTCTGTTAATCATTGTTAAACTTTACCACGGTTAGAACTACTTGAATCATAATGGGTTATAATATAACATATAATGTACCAATTAGATAATAATTGGAAAAGGATAAAAATATTTTACCATATCATTGATAAATTTACCCCTTTAAATTTATTCATTCCTTTAAAATAATTTAACAAAATACTATTTTTTAGAAATTAACATTTCATTTAATTTTTTATTGTATTAATTTACATTGACATTATTGATATTAATATAGATATGGATATGGAATCTAAACCTTCAACAAAACTCTATTATGGTATATTTATCTAAAATATTTTTCTAAAAAACTATTATTCAAAATTCTATTACAATTAATATCATCAAATATGATTATTTTAAATTTTCCCTAGATTGAATATATATTTTGTCGGTGTTGTGTAATAATTTAAGGTAATACTTAATTTACAAATCATTAAAAATAAATTGAACAGATAAAAAATTAATTCATATTTTAATGAATCATTTATAACTAAACATATTCACATTTGATATTTGTGTAAATTTTACACACATTATAGTCAATAAATTGGAAATTTTTATTTTTTTATATCTATAAATTAATATATATGTCATTATCAAATCTAAATTTATCTTTGTGACAATTTATTCAATATATAGATTGTCATTGACCAAATACACTATTAATATAGGATTAAGGAACATATTTGAGTAATTTCAATGCCTTATACTATAGTTTTATCCCTATATTACATGTTTTATACTTATAGAGGCGACAAATATATACCAAGGTCACAATTAATAATGTCAAAAATAAAAGTGACCTATTTTCATAATTAAAAAATTATAAATACAATTATTGAATCCATTTTGTTAAATATAACTCATTCACGTAATCGAAATTAATTTAAAATTAAACTCACATAACATGATAAAAAAAGTTTTCTGGAAATAATTTTCTATTCAGAAAAAAATGATTTTAATAAAACAATCTAAATAAAATTATTTATAATTAATTTTATTAGATTATTAATTATATAAATGAAATTAATTTAATATTAAAACCACTAGAAGCAACTTATAACATTTTCATTTATTGAAATAAAAAAAGTGTGTTCAATAAAAATTATTATCTTTCCAAACTAATTGAAATATAAATAATTATAAAAAAATATAAAAATTCACTTAAAGACGATTTTAATATTCTTATTTAAAAAATTATGTTTATTTTATATACATTATCTAAAAGTTGAATTAATTAAATTTCATAGTTTCTAAAAAAAGTCAAATACATTTTCAAGGAAAATTTTAAATTTATATCATATAATGAATTTTCAAAAAATGGAGTACGTAATTGTAAATAAATATCCTATATATAAAAACATTAGGTCTAATTATCTAAAAATATATTAATATTGACTCATTTCACCAAAATTATTATTACCTCACAATGTTACACTATATTATGGTTCATATAGACTTTGAGTGTCTTGTATCAAAATCCTGAGAAGAAATTATATTTATTGATGAATAAATATATAAAAAAATATCATGGTGTTACAAGAAATATTTGAAAATATAATAAAAAAATGATTGTTTATTATGTTTTAAAAATGTGATTTTGATGAAGAAATGAAGATTCAAGAATGATTTGTTTCTATGAATTAGTATTTGGACCAAATAGAGAATAATGACAAATATAATATAGTATACATGACTAAAGAAATGATTATAATATAGAAAAAGTAGTTCTTTTGTGAAAATATGAATGAAATTTATGATGTCGTGTGAAATAATTAACAACTACAAGGTAATGGTTATTTTAAGGTTAATGAATAAACATTTATTGACCATTTTCTTCAGTTTTAGGGCTTCAAACCATTAGATTTTTTAATTATATTATATTAAATATAGAATATATTATATTCTAAATATATGTCAAGTATTCTATCCCTGATTATGAATGAAAAATTTTTGTATATATTACTGAAACACGTGGTTTAATTAATGGTAAATATTGTTATTTTTTGTAATAACAAAAAAGGAATAAAGATATTTTACACTATCCCAATGATCATAATATTATATGTTTAATACATGGTTGAATAAGATAAAATATAGAAAATGAAGAGCATACAATAACATCATAATCTTTTATGTAATGTTGAATCCATTTTTTATTATGTTTTGTGGATTATATCATATTAGTTGAGAATGATGAATAAATTTGTAAGAAAGTTTATAATGTGATTAAGATGTTATTTTAAATGAATAATCATAAAGAGGTATTATTTTTTAAAATATTTACAAATTTATCAATAAAACGTTTATATATTTCATTTGTCAGAATAAGAGGGTAAGAAAATGGGTTTTCATTAATGAATTAATGTATTATTGATCAACTATTTTAGTGTTAATTAATATATCAATAGATGAACATGCAATGGATGTGTATCCTATATAATTTAAAAGTTCACTAGAAGCATGTAATTTTTAAATGTTTCTCACTTAATTAAATAAATGTTGTTATGTTTTATTCTTGGTATCATAGTTCCAATAATGAATCAATTTCTAATAATGATAAAATATAATTTTTTATTGTTATAAAATCTATTGGATATAATTATAACCCAAAAGGGATGTTTCATCTATTTTCTAATATAGATATAGGTTGGGAATGATGGTTTATTGACAGAAGATCAACATCTCAAAGAGTCTTCACTTATGAAACCCCTATATTGAATTTGGTGTCATCCCCTAATCATTATTTCTCTCACTTGGATGTTTGGAGATAATTTGGAAAAAATAATTTCAATATAACTAAAAACATAAATTCTTATAAATTATGTATTATAAAAACCATTTCATATACACCAATTGAAATCACAACCACCATATTATATAAAATCATTGTCTCATGGTATATTTTTTATAATCAATAGATAAACTATTTATAATAAATGGGCTAATAAAATTTAAAATAAAATAATTTTTTTAAGAAGGAATATATAATGTAGTCTTAGTAATTTTAATAATAAAATTTGGAATTCAAAAAGATACACAATGAGTAAAAGTAAGAGATAGTGAAATCTAACTATTTAGTTTCACCTTGTGTATAATCCACTCTCCCTCATGCTTCTCCAAAATTTTCGATCCCAAAACATGTATAACATACCTAATATTCAATAAAATACATTTCCTGATTTATAACATAATGATAAAAATAATTATACCCTAGAATATCAGGTGCAATGCATCTCTTCATAATTGGGAACATTTCACAATGAATTGAATCAAAAATAAATAAACATAAACTAAACTTCCCCAAAATTCCATAAAAATACTGATCAATATATTAAAAAAATAAATAAAGTGGTTATGTACATTCTAAATGGTTGAGTAATAAATAATACTATTATAATAATAAAATAATAACGTTATTAATGTGATGTAAGAAAGTCAACAAGAATATCAATTTACTATAATAGGGTTGAAAATTGTAAATATAATCCATGATGAATTATATAATATGGAAACATATTGAAATCAATGGAATATGGATACAACATAAAACATATATCATAAACACTAGTCAATGATAACCACCGATAAATCTTGTCACAGTGTTCGTAGGATAACATCCAAATCAAAATAAATGGTATCTCAAGAGATTAATTCATTTCCCAATGCATTAGAGGGATATATAATTCTTGGTTTATCTGCTATATTCATACCATGTACATTCATAAGCAGTCCACATAGAAAAAAAATCATTAATTTCATTCATAACTTTTAATCCCTTTACCAAGGAGTGTTGTGTTAATACATGGAAGTCTATAATTAGTGATGGAAGGGTACATATAGGGGGATATACTTTAGTGGAAATGTGGATGTGAATTCAATACAACAATGTTCAGTATGGTAAATCAAAGGTTAAATTCAATCGTATTAACGTTGTATATAAATATTTGTACAGAGTTTTATATAAATTTACGGGTACATTAAATACTTCTAATTCATATGTTCATTATTGGAGGATGGTGGGGGAGCTCCGCTCTATAGACGACCATGTTCCCCATTCAATTTAGGGTTTCCCTTCATGGTTTTATGACATATCCTAAGATTTTCTCTTATCGATAGAGGTGAGGAGCATGATCCTCTTCATGTTTGTTTAAACACTATAAAACGAGATCAGTGTCACCTTGATAAAGGCAGGGTACATGGAAGTTTGGTGGATTCCATGGCTGGAAATCGAAAGGTGCATCATCTTGATGGAAGCGAGGTACACAAAATATATCCTCGTGTGAGTTCAATCTAATGGTTGAGGGGGCCCGATGCAGTGGGAGATGAAAAAGGTTTCATATATGGTAGATCTTAATTGCATGCATAATTAATAGAATTTTAGGGTGATTTTAATGTAGGCAAGACCTACGATAATCCTTGGTTTGCCGATGATGGCACTTGTGGGACTCAATCTTGGGAAACTGGTCTAGATGTGTCTGAATCTGTTTTTGTTGCTGCCAATATTGACCATGGATTTAAGGTGGTGATGGATGAGAGGCCTCAATCTCCGGTGGAGCGTGGTGATGCTCGGCGCGCTATAATGGGGTTGGTCACGAATAATGGTGAGTTTGTGTCTCAGCATGCTACGATGGAGATATAAGAGAATAAATTCTCATCTAAAGACATTGACTATAAGAATAGGCACTTCAAAAATGATAAGCATTCTATCCCAGATCGAATTTAAAATAAGGATGACAATGCTCGTGTTATTCCCAACAAAGAAGTTATTTTTGAAATATTCAAGACTTTCAAGTTCACTATTATTGCTCGGATGATACTCCTTGCTGGTGGAAAACTCTGGAATTTTGATGATGTTGTTCAAAAATAGGCCTCAATATGGAATTCTTCAGTTTAGAAATGCATA
Source organism: Viscum album (assembly GCA_963277665.1). Taxonomy (NCBI): domain Eukaryota; kingdom Viridiplantae; phylum Streptophyta; class Magnoliopsida; order Santalales; family Viscaceae; genus Viscum; species Viscum album. The sequence continues at coordinate 959,077,411 of OY728145.1, forward strand.
CCCATGGATAGAGGTTTCTTCCACATTATTTTTCCATCGGAGTAACTAGAGTAAAAATCTTGGGGGATTGGGAAAATTGCATTAAGTCCATGTATAATCTATTTTCAAGAATGGGATTTCCAGTTTCACACATTTTCCATAAAAAAAATACTCATGCTCAATTCTGGATTAAAATTATTGATTTTAATTAGATTTTATGGTATCACATAATTATTTTTGATATTGTGTCTACTGTCGGTATTCCAATTAAAATGAATCGATCAAATGAGGTTTACAGGTATGGGCATTTTTCTATGGTTCTGATGGAGGTTGATTAACGAATTTTCTTAACTAACCATATAGTGATGTCAGTGTTGGATGATGACATACCTTTTAAGGTTGAATACGTAAATCTTCATCATTTTTGTGTGGACTGTGAAGTGATTGGGAATTTCGAAGATACATGCCTTAAAAATGGAGTTTTCTCCTTTTCCACTACAAAAGGGAATCACAAGTCATCTTTCTGGAGGAAACTGATAATTCAGGCTAAGGTGGAGCATGGTGGTGACAGATCATCAATGAGGCTTGGTTCTGAGGTCAATTTTGGAATGATAGAGAAGCAAGTGAATAATAATAGTGGAAATCACTCTTCAATTGACAAGAACATGGAGAATATTGATGTTGGTCCCACATGAATGACTGAGGTCCTAATTCCAAACAAGGGAGAGCTGAATAATGATGAGTTGGGTAATTCAAAACCTAGTGAGGACAGGTTTCATTGCACACTGATTATAAAACATGAATCTGAGGAGCATCCAAACCCAAATAATAATGAAAATCTCTCAAAGATCCACGAATAAATCAATAAAATAATAGAAACATTGGGTATTCATGGAAAATGAGATGATATTGAAGATTATTTTCCAAAAAAACTGTTCTTATATTCAGGCGCCTTTTAAATGGAAAAATGTTCTTATGGACTATGAAAGAATTCAACCCATCACTCCGTGGAAATCAATACGATGGAAAGACTATTCATACCTCAATCTAACCATGGATACCAGGTCTCACGGACTCGATGATTCTAAATCATAATGTTATGAAAGTTATTATTATTCATGTTAGTTTGATTATAACTTTTGATGCATCTTTTTTTGGTCTTTTTTATGAGGGCATAACAGCTTGTTTTCCCCTTTCTATCAATATTCCCTTTTTTTCATTGTTTTTTAATAAAAATGTTACTTTCCTTAAAAAAATTATAAGTTCAGTATAGGGTATTTTTTGAATGTATCATAACATGAAAAATTGGGAATAAAAATGAACAACATATAAAAGGTTCTTTATTTAAGAGAAGACTGAGAGAATCCCATATCATGAGATGGTGAATCTAAAATCTTGTTATAATATTGTTATGTTTGTAATAAAAAATTGGAAGGTATATATAGAAGTAAAGGTAGATTAGATTTGTGCTCAATGGTTTCTTAGTGAAGATGAATGTGAGGTAGGTTGTGTAAATATATAAAAATGTAGGAGAATTCATTATTAATTTTTAGACATTGTGTTTGGACTATATATGAAAAATTATTCTAATCACCACACCATCCATTTTTTTACCAATGGTTTCTACCTATGTAGAGTGGTTATTTTTTAATTTCTAAGTCAATTAAATGAAAACATTTAAATAATACCTTCTGTGATGTATAATCATGTAATATTTATAAGGAATTGATTTTAAAACATTAAAAATACAATTTAGGGTTTTGAGGATTCATTAAGGGTTTATAAAATCTATTAGAAAAAATCACAAAAACAAAATTTTAATGGTTAAGCAAAATTTTGGTCATAAATACTCTTTTAGGTAATTCATACAAAACTTGTGGGTTTTTATGATCTCACTATATTTATAGAATGTTTTAAAATATTTTTATTTTATTCCCAAATATTCAACAGTATCTGAAAATTAGGAAAAAATAACTAATAATTAATTTTTATATGATAATTTAAAAAATATATTTATTATATCAATATAATTATATAAATATGAAAAATTAAACTTTTAAATAATGTATCCCGATGAAATGAATAACACGAGATTCTATAAAATAAAATACATTTTAACCCTTATAAAAATTACATTTTTCTATATTAAATAATATTATCCATTATAACATGAAAATAATATTTAATAAGAATAATTTGTTAAAAAAATATTTCATGAAATATGATGAGGTCATTAAAAACAGTGTCTTCATTGCAACTATATATCTCCCAAAAATACAGTTTTTTCATCTGATCAAAATGTAATTTTTATCTAAATCAATATTTAATAATATAGAAATTAATAATAAAATGGTTAAATGTAATCATTATATTATTAAAATATATAAAACTATGTAATTAATTTCATTAGGGTCTAGATACCTAACAACTTATTACACAAGAATGTTCTTTAAGGGTAAGGTGTGTGTTGGTGATGCTTTCATACGATGGTTTAGAAAATTTGATTAAGACTCTGATATCAATAAGTTCTCACATCTCTAAAACAAGGATTTTATCATGTTTTAGTGATTTAATCTCATTATGGGGTTGTTCATGGGAAATCCCAATTGATAGTGACTCCCTCAAAATATACTAATTTTCAAGGATATCATTTTTTTCATGTGGGTTAATAGTTTTTTTCATAACTATAAATATATAACAATCGTAATGATAAATTTACGAAAACTACATTAATGAAGGTGAGGATTACTAAGGGCCATTTAAATATGAAATTACATGACTTATAATGGTCGAAATTAACAACTATAGTGTATGTGTTTTATGTAAATAAATTACATCTTACATCTGTTATTAATTACAAAGATGGTTTAATTTTTAAAATCATATGTCATTACATTCTCCCCCCATTTATAAATTTCAAAATCAATATTTTATTTCATACATGAAGACGGATGAAGGTAATTCTCTTTCATTTCCTCTAATGGTTCCCATGTTTCATCATCAATGTTGGAATTCTTCAACAAATCATTAACCATTTGATTTATATTTTTAAGTAGATCCTTGTATATATGATCTTATACATTCACTGGATACTCCTCATATGAAATTACTTTCTATAAGGGAACCTCGTATAGATTGAGTACATGTTTGGGATCCTGTATGTACACCCTCATGGTGTAACACCCCGACCCCAATTACCCTTAGTCGGTGAATTATTACATAACATTAGCATGATCACAAGAAAGATAAAATCTCAAAAGACTGATTAGTTTAGTAGCCTTGGAAACACTAGATATATTCATAAAGTTTTACATTACCTCCTAAAAATGAAAACTAAAACAACATAGTCTCCATAGTCCACACTCTTATCCCCTCATACTATCCTTGTAGGTCATTCATAATTTACTTCTTCACATCCTGGAAAAAATAAAACATAGAAAAGGGGTGAGCTCAAATTCCCAATAAGGATAACAATAAAGCGGTAAATTTCATAAATAAACATAAACATTTAAGGCAATGTATAACTAAAACAAAGGTATTTTAAACATTAAATATAGAATAATATGGAAAAGATAAAATGAAATAATTCCATTTACTTATTCACATGGATATTCTACTAGTCGAATAATCACATGCAATATCAATAACCACTTTCATAATGATGAAATGCATAATACTAGACTATCATAACCACATAACCAATGCCTCGTTCCAATACTACAAAGAATATTTTTCCAAGGCCTTGTGCCAAGAAACCAGTTTGTCTTATGAGAACTACCGATGAATCGAGGAGCTATAGCGGGCTCCACTCGTTACTTATTATGTCCAATTCATTCCTCATATAAACAGCTTTAAACATAACATAACCATTCGTTTTAAAACTAGCATACGAAATGTCAATAATTTCACCATAAACCATGAATGGAATAAAAATAACACATCCACAGTCAAACATATCACAAAACCATCAATACAATATGGATGTTTTGTATCATAATAAATCAACGCTAAATAAACTTAAAATCCATCAAAGGATGTTGACATAGATGAAATCAAAACTCTTTTTAGAGAAATATCTCTTTCTATTTTTAAATCAATTAAGAGTCAAATATTTATAAAATAAAACTTTTTCTTTGAAAATATTATTATAATATTGTAAGGGAAACTTTAACGATTTTATAATGGAGGAAAATAGCCTCACTTTCCATATAAGTTAAAAAAACATTCGTACCTTAATTCTATCAAAAAGGATAATGAGGGCCTTGTTTGAAAACCATCAATACAATATGGAAGTTTTCCTTGGTTGGGGTAGGTTATACTCATGTATAATGGTTAAATAATTGTTATTAAATTATACAATAATCATATACATTAATATGATATCATATATGATCTATTATCATTGATTTGTTAATAATATTTTAGTATTATCGTTGTTTCGGGTGATAACTTACTCATTTTCTTTTATTTGTTTTGTTACGTAAGTTGTGTTTTTCATGGATAGATTGTATCATAATCATATCCATAATGATATCAAGTCCTTATATACTATTATTAATCATCAAATGAGAATTAGACCTGAATGGATACGATGAAGAATGAATCTAATTCCGTTCGTGGAGACGGTAGTCCGTACATACACACGAGCGACAATATCATTATTTGTATATTAAAATAATATATAATTATATGGTATATCATATATACAGGATAATTATAATGTTATATTTATTATTTACGTGAATTACACATCTTTATTATACACATCCAAATAACAATTTATTGAATAACAATTACTTCACGACGTGGAGACGGTAAGCCGTACGTACGCACGTATGGTCACATGTTATTCAATGGATGGATAGAATACTGAATATGGTTGTACCATATTTATAATAACATCACAGTATATATAATATACTTGAGTTATTATTTTATAATGGGTAAAAAAAGAAAGATGAAGTTGAAGAAGAAATGAATTTGAAAAAGGGTGGTGAAAACATTACCTCTTCTCCAGGTTCTTCCTTTTGATTTTATCAAAAGGGCTCCGTAGGATGGATTGATGATCAAACTAAGGCCTCTAGGTTGTAGTTAGGGAAGTTTATAGAGTATTTTTCTAGAGGTTGGCCGAACCGAAATGCTTTGATGGTGTGAATTAATGACAAGGGTGAGTGACATTTTATAAGAGGGGTGAGGGGCACCTTTGGAAAGTCTAGAAATATTATTTTATAATAAATTAATATTCAGTTTCTAATGGATAAAAAGTGTAATATTTAAAGGTTAAGGTGGTGATGGCTCATCCAATAGAGCTTAGATAGGTTTGGGTTATTATATTAACCATATCTTTTAGTTTTAACTCTTAGTTAATTAGTGTGATACTTACCTTATCACATTGTATTTTTATAATATATAGTTAATAGACATACTATTTACGTCCAAGATCCCCCCAAGTAGTCCATTAATGATACCCCTATCATGATATAAGTCTCTTGACCGAACCGTAGATATTTATCAATTGAATATCAATTAATAATATAATATTTGTTTTAAAAACTCTTTTATGTCAATTTTGACATAATTTGGAAAATTGATTTTTGTGAAAATCATAACAGAATGATTACTTCGAAAAAAGTTAATTAAGTCAATAATAACATGTCCTACTAACCTAAAAAAGTAGTGTAATTCTTAAAAAGTCTCAAATTATATTTATTTGAGCATTTATAATATCAATTATTTTAATTTTTCATTAATTATGTAATTACTGCATCACCATTGTGACATATATAAATTAACTTATTTAATGTCTCAAAATTATAAATAAAATATAATTATGTAGGAAATCCTTTTAAATTTCAAATAAATATTTATAGTCTAAAATACAACATATATAACCCTATGTAAAAATTGTTTTTCTAAAAGATATATGCTTATGTCATTTTTGTATTTATTTTAACTTATTTAATATAAAGTGTCATTATCACTTACAAGTGGCTCCATGGGGTCCCAAAATCAACCCAACGATGCCCATGGTAGGAAATGTATCAATCAATAAGTTTAGGAAACATTTTAGGGTAATTGGTTATGATTATAATATTATTATTTAACCCTTATTTACCGGTTTTACCCTTTTACCATGGTAAATAAAATATTTACCGAAGTAATTATTCAATATGTCTAAAAATAAAAGATACCTATTTACACAATTTGAACATCCTGATTCAGAATATGGAATTAATTTTTCCAAATTCAAAACACATAAGTGGAAGATATTAATTTTAATTTAATTCTATTTGTTAAAATAAAAAGCGTGTTTTTAAGAGATAATAACTATCAAAAGATTGACACTTGTTTATGTCCTGTTGAATAGTAAAATTATGTACAATGACCAACATTGTATTAAATGGTAAAAATATATTCTAAAAATACTTTAAATCCACTCAGATTCTTAATTTACAAATATAAATTATTTCGATTAAAAATTTTTTTTGTAATTAAAATTTTAGTTAATTTCACTATTCATCAAAATATAAATGTTATCCAAAAAGTTCCAAAATTTCACCCTAGGCTAAAATCGATATTCCAAATCCAAAAATGAAGTCTATTTTGAGAGATAAAATTTATAAAATTTATAAAATTATGTATTACTATTCATAACGGCTAGTTTGATTGGTTGTGGTGTGTTAGAACTCGATGTTGCGTAAAACACACGCTATCACATTATTCAAAGAGAAGTGTATCATAGAAGTTTGGGGTGTCACATTTTCCCCTCCTTCAAATAATTTTGTCCACAAAATTTATATAATACTACTGCATGAAAAGACTCGGGTGGTTCTTCATCATAAGTTCCTCGGGTTCTCACGTTGCCTCTTCCATCTTATGGTTTCTCCACAAGACTTTTACCAGACGAGTCATCCAGTTTTGAAGTAATTATTCTCTCGTATCAAGAATCCTGACATGCTCTTCACAATAAGACAGATTGGGTTCGAGTTCTAATTCCTCATAGGTTAGTACATGCATTGGTTCAGGCATGTATTTCCTCAACAGAGATACGTGGAACACATCGTGAACTTTGGAGAGACATTGCGACATTGCCAATCGGTAATCGACAGACCCAATTCGTTCTAGAATATCAAAAGGTCTGATGTACCTGGGACTCAATTTACCTTTCTTACCAAAACATATGACTCCCTTCCAGGGAGATACCTTCAGGAAAACATGATCACCGACTTGAAATTCCAAATCCTTCCATCGATTATCGGCATAGCTCTTATGCCTACTTTGAGCTTCTTTGATTTGATTTTGGATTACCTTCACCTTTTCCATCGTTTCCTCCACCAGTTCGGGACCGACAAGTTTTCTTTCACCAACGTTATCCCAACAGGTTGATGTGTGACAACTCTTTCCATATAACACTTCATATGTTTCCATCTGAATACTCGAATGGAAGATATTGTAATAGGAAAATTCTACCAGAGGTAAATATTGATCCCACCTACCCTGAAAGTCATGTGAGAAGGATCTCAACATGTCTTCTAAGGTTTGAATAATTCGTTCTGATTGTCCATTTGTTTGAGGTTGGTAGGCTGTTCTCAAATGATGTTCAGTATCCAAGGCTTTCTGAAGACTTTTCCAGAATCTTGAAGTAAAACAGGGATCACGATCAGAAACAATTGATAGGGGTACTCCATGAAGTCTCACCACTTCATCAATATATAGTCGTTCTAGACGTTCCAGTGGTAGATCTTCCCTTATAGCATGAAAATGTTCTGACTTGGTAAGACGATCAACAATAACCCATATTTTTCTTTCTAGGAGTCTTTGGTAGTCCCATGACAAAGCCCATTGTGATATTGTCCCATTTACACTTCAGTATGGGAAGAGGTTGCAATACTCCACCAGGCTGTTGCCTTCCAGATTTCACTTGTTGAAAAACCATACATCTTGACACAAAATCAGCAATCTCTCTCTTCATGTTCTCCCACCAAAAAATGTTCCTTCAAATTTATATACATTTTGGTGCTCCCAGGGTGTATAGAGAAATTGGAACTATGAGAATCATCCAGAAATTCCCCTTTTTAGATCAGGTATATCCGGAACACAAAGTCTCCTCCCAAATTTCAAAATTCCTTCTTCATACACAAAGCCTCTCAATCCCCCATCATTCACAGCTTTAATCCTCTTTTGGAATTCTTCATCATCAGTCTGTGAACTCTTAATCCTTTCTAGTAAAGATGTTTTGACAACCATTTGAAAAAGAATTGATGTTTCACCCTCCATGGTGATTCCCATATCCAACATTACTAGATCCATAAAGTAGGATCCCTTTCAATTCTCATCATGTTCAAAACTCTATGATATTTTCTTCTCAAAGCATATTCCACCTTATTTGCCTTCCCCTGGTGGTAGTGTATCGTACAATCATAATCCTTGAGTAATTCAATCCATATCCATTTCCTCATGTTGAGTTCTTTTTGAGAGAAAATATACTTAAAACTCTTTTGATCAGTATAAATCTCACATTTTTCACCATAGAGGTACTGCCTCCATATCATCAAAGAAAATATCACAGCTACTAACTAGAGATCATGAGTATGATAGTTTTGTTCATGAATTTTCAACTATCGTGATGCATAGGTAAATACTTATCATTCTGCATAAGGACACAACCAAGTCCTTTCTTCGATGCATCACAATAGATAAGGAAACCAACATTCACCGATAGTAGTGTAAATATAGGAGCATTGACTAATCTTCTCTTCAGTACTTAGAAGAATTCTTCAAACTCTTTTGTCCAAAAAAAATTAACCCCTTTACATGTCAGCTTTGTTAATGGGTTAGCCAACCGGGCAAAATTCTGGACGAAACGTCGATAATAACCTGCCAAACCAAAAAAATTGCGTACCTAAGTTATACTCATAGTTGCTGGACATTCTTGGATTGCCTTGGTCTTAGAATGATCTATAAAGATTCCATCTTTAGAGTCAAATATGTCCAAGAAATAAATCCCTTGAATCCAAAATTCACACTTGCTAAACTTTCCATATAATTCATGTCTTATTAGAGTCTTCATGATAATGTGAAAGTGATTTTTATGATTGTTGTAACTTTTGGATTATACCAAGATATCATCAATAAATACCACCAAAAATTCATTGAGATATTCCTTGAAATATCTATTCCTCATATCCATGAATATAGAGGATTCATTAGTAAATCCAAAAGGCATTACAGTAAACTTGTAATGCCCATACCTGGTTTGAAATGATGTCTTCAGAATGTCATCCTTCTTCACACACAACTGATGGTATCCAGGTCGAAGGTCAATCTTTGAAAAGTATTGAGCTCCATGATGTTGGTCAAATAAATCATCAATTTGAGGTAGGGGATACTTGTTATTTATTGTTATAGCATTGATATCCATGTAGTCGATACATAACCTCATAGATCCATCTTTCTTTTTAACAAAATGAACAGGGGCTCCCCATGGAGAAACACTAGGGAGAATAAATCCTATATTACTCAATTACTCTAGTTGTTTCTTTAGTTCAACTAATTCTACAGTGGCCATTCTATAAGGGGTCTTCAATATAGGCCTTGATCCATGAATTAAATCAATAGAAAACTCAACTTCTCGTTCTGAAGGATGTCCAGGTAAATCTTCGGGAAACACATCTACATATTCTTTCACAGTAGGTACATCGTCTATGTTAACATTCCTTTCCTCACCCACAATCATTTCATTCTCTTCCTCCCCAATAATTGAATTTAGTTGAGCTAATGGGGGTGGATCTAGATAATAATTAGGTGGTGATGATTCATCTCTAAAGATAAGGTGTTATTTATCATCATTATATAAAATCATAACATCCTTCTTCTTATAATAAATCTTCTCATCATGGTCCAAAATCCAATCCATACCAAGGATTATATCAAACTCAACCATAGGTATGCCGATGAGATCAGCGGATAAAGAACATTTATGTTCTCTAATGGGAACTGATTCACAAAACATTGTTGCAATGATACATCCCTTAAGAGTTTTAACTGACAACTCCCTTGTTAAATCAAATTGGAAATATCTAATTTTCTTATTAAGATGGTAAGATATGAAACAATGCGATGATCCAGAATTAAATAATGCATTTTCCAAACATGAGGAAACCATTAAATTACCTTCCACCATGCCTTTTGGAGCTTCTACCTCAGTAGTAGTGATAGCATAACTTGGCCTTGATCCCTTGGTCTTTTTTGAGGTAAGCTCCCCTGACGCTTAGGACATTCATTTTCATAATGTCCCATATCCCTGAAATTGTACCACTGAACATTGGTAGCTTCCTTCATCCCTTTTCAATCACGAGCATGGTGGCCTTTTTCACCACACTTGTAACAGACACCCATTCCCTTCAAGAACGTACCGGGGTGTTTCTTCCCACATTTACCACAGGATGGATATTCAACCTTTCCCTTCTTCCCCTTATTTCCATTCCCAAAATGATCAGAATATCTATTCTTCTCTTGCTTTTTTTAAAGTCATAAGACATAGAGAATTCATTTTCAGTATTAATAGAACATGAGAGAATGTCTTCGTACAATGAGAAGGATTGTGAGACTAATGCTCAATGGATAAATGGTTTTAACCCATAAAAGAAACGATAAATCATACTTCTTGGGTTACGTATATAATCTCTAGAATACCTTTCTAACATTGTAATGCTAGCCCCATACTTTGCGACATTCTCATCCTCCTTTTGTATCAGAATCAGAAATTTCCTTTCCATATCTGCTCGCTGGTCACGAGGAAAGTATTTTTCTAAAAACAACCCTCCATTCCATATTTGATATATCATCATATTTCTTCGTGTTTTGAATCAATGACCACCATAGATCATCATATCCAGTGAGGCGGTAAACTTCCATGATAACTGTTTCCCTTTCACTACATCCCAATGCATGAAATATTTTCTCTAGGGAATTTATCCATTGCTCAACTACTAAGGGATTTATACTCCCATTGAATGTTGGTGGTTGTTGCCTCTTGAAGCGATCTAACATTGATCCTCCAATGTGCAGATCATGGTGCTCCATATGGGTAAGGTTATTATTCATAACCTGAGTGAGTTGTCCCATTATGGTGATTAGCTGATCAGCACCAGTTGCATCACCAGCTCCACTATAATTATCTTGAGCAGGAGGGAAATCTCTACATGGAGTGTGTGCATTGATACAGTTTCCATTTCATCCACTAGGCTCCATTTCTAAACAATGGAATAAACTAGATCAGTTTATGAATCAAAATATATAATTCCATACTTATAAAACAGTTATCAAAAATTGAACTATTAATGGATATAATCCATAATAATAAAAATGTGTTCTAGGAGGAAGTATATACTCATAAACCCTTCATAATGATTTTTAAATAAAATTAGAGTTATCCTAAGCATATCCCCTGGGAGTGTCGTAACCAAGAGTGCAGCAAGGCTCGTTGTCGTGCACCAGTTCCCATTCGAGTCTATCTTAAAGTGGTTTTTTCGGGTTTTACCCCTAGGTACATCTGTTCCAGAGCCACCTCTACCTGCTCATATCCAGACATGGATGTATTGCTCGGAAAACTCACAAAATCTCTACAATACCAAAATTATAGGATGTTCTTCTATACTAATCCTCAAAGTCCATCTTAGGTGTATGTGCTCTAATCAGTGTTTATCTAAATATAGCTTCCAAGGTTTGTTCTAAACTTTCTATGATACCAACTGTAATGCCCCAACCCCAGTTACCCAAAGTCGGTGCATTAATAAATAACATTGGCATGATCACAAGAATGATCAAATCTTGAAAGACGGATTAGTTTAGTATCCTTGGAAACACTAGATATATTTACAAAGTTATACATTACATCATAAAAATGAAGTCTACAACAACATAGTCTCCATAGTCCACACTCATATCCCCTCATACTATCCCTGTAGGTCATCCATAATTTACTTCTTCACATCCTGTGGAAAATAAAACATAGAAAATGGGTGAGCTCAAATGCTCAGTAAGGATAACAATATAGCGGAAAAATTCATAAATAAACATTAACATTTAAGGCAATGTATAACAAAAACAAAAGCCTTTTAAACCTTAAATTCAGAATAATATGGAATAGATAAAATGAAATAATTCCATTTACTTATTCACATTGATATTCTACTAGTCAAATAATCAAATGAAATATCAAAAACCACTTTCATAATGATGGAATGCATAATGCCAGACTATCATAACCACATAGCCAAGGCCTCGTGCCAAGACTATAAATAAGATTTTGTCAAGGATATGATCCAAGACACTAGTTTATCTCATGAGACCTACCGATGCATCGAGGAGCTATATCAGGCTCCACCCGTCACTTATTAAGTTCAATGCATTCCTCATATGAATAGGTTTAAACATATCATAAAAATTCGTATTAAAACTAGCATAATAAATGTCAATACATTCACCATAAACCATGAATGGTATAAAAATAAAACATCCATAGTCAAACATATCACAAAACCATCAATACAATACGTATGTTTTGTATCATAATAAATCAACTCCAAATAAACTTAAAATCCATCAAAGGATGTTGACATAGATGAAATCAAAAATGTTTTTAGAGAAATATCTCTTTCTATTTTGAAATCATTTAAGAGTCATATATTCATAAAATAAAACTTTTTATTTGAAAATATTCTTATAAGATTGTAAGGTAAACGTCAAATATTTTATAATGGAAGAAAATAGCTGCACCTACCGTATAAGTTAAAAAACATTCTTACCTTAATTCTGTCGAAAATGCTAAAGAGGACCTTGTTTGGAAAACGATGGAATGATTCCATTATAAACCACTTATAAAATTCAACAAGGGTATAATTTACTTTAACCCATATTCTAGTAAATATTAAAAAAATGTTTTTGAACTACATTTTTAAGAAACATGGGTGTGGATGATAAAGAAATCTTAGTAGATTATTACGTATAAACAACCTCGGATAATGAAGAGATTGTGAAATAAACCCTTAACTTGTACTTTTCCATGGTTGTGGTAGGTTAAACTCCCTCATAATGGTGAAATAATTGTTATTAAATTATAAAAGAATCATATATGTTAATATGATATCATATAAGATCTTTTAACATTGATTTGTTAATAATATCTTACTATTATCGTTGTTTTAGGTGTTAACTTACTTGTTTTCTTTTATATGTTTTGTTATGTAAGTCATGTTTGTCATGGATAGGTTGTATATTAATCATATCCATAATGATATGAAGTCCTTAGATACTATAATTAATCATCAAATGAGAATTATACTTGAATGGATACGATGGAGAATGAATCACATCGCGTTCGTGGAGACGGTAGTCCGTACGTACGGACGAGCGACAATATCATTCTTTTGATGTTAAAATCATATATAATTGGATGTTATATCATATATGAAGAATAATTATCATGTTATATTTATTATTTACATGAATTAAACATCATTATTATACCCATCCAAATAATAATTTATTGAATAACAATTACACCCCGACGTGGAGATGGTAAGCCATACGTACGCACGTATGTTGACATGTTATTGAAAGGATGGATAGAATACTGAATATGGTTGTACCATATTTATAATTACATCACATTATATATAAGATACAGGAGTTATTATTTTATAATGGGAAAACAATGAAAGAAGAAGTTGAAGAAGAAACGAATTTGAAAAACGGTGGTGAAAACATTACCACTTCTTCGGGTTCTTCCTTTTGATTTGATCAAAAGGGATCCATAGGTTGGCTTTATGATCAAATTAATGACTATAGGTTATAGTGATGGATGTTGATAGAGTATTTGGGAAGAGTTTGGCCAATCCAAAAGGCTTTGAAGGTGTGAATTAATGAGAAGGGGCAGTTCCCTTTTATAAGAGGGGTGAGGGGCACCTTTGGAAAAGCTATAAATATTATTTTATAATAAATTCATATTCTGTTTCTAGTGGCTCCAAAGTGGATTATTTAAATGTTAAAGTGGGGAAGGGTCGAAAACCACTCATCCAATATAATTGAGGCAGGTTTGGGTCATTATATTAACATTATCTTTTGGTTTTAACTCTTAGTTAATTAGATTGACACTTACCAGGTCACTTTGAATTTTTATAATATATAGTTAATAAACATACTATATACCTCCAAGAGACCCCAAAGTGGTACATTAATGATAAACCTATCATGATATAAGTCTCTTGGCCGAACCTTATATTTTTAGGAATTGAATATCAATTAATAATATAATATTTGTTTTAAAAACTCTTTTATGTCAATTTTGACACTATTTGGAAAATTGATTTTTGTGAAAATCAAAAAAGAATAATTACTTAAAAAAGGTTAATTAAGACAATACTAACATGTAGTATTAATCTATAAAATTATTTTAATTAATAAAAATTCTCAAATTATATTTATTAGTGTATTTATAATATCCGTTATTTTAATTTTTCATTAATTAGGTAATTACTGCATCACCATTGTGTCATAAATAAATTAAATTATTTAACGTCTAAAAATTATAAATAAACAATAATTTTGTAGGAAATGTTTTTATCTTTATAATTAATATTTATAGACGAAAATCCAACATATTTAACCCTATGTAAAAATTGTTTTTCTAAAAGCTATATGGTTATGACATTTCTGTATTTATTTTAACATAAATAATATAAAGTGTCATTACCACTTACAAGTGGCTCCATGGGGTCCAAAAATCTACCCAAATATGAAAATGGTCGAAATGACTCAACCAATATGGTTAGGACATGATTTAGTGTAATTTGATATTATTATAATATTATTCTTTTACCCTTTTTTACCGGATTTACCCTTTAACCATGGTAAATAAAATATTTACCGAATTAATTATTCAAAATGTCTAAAAATAAAAGTTACCTATTTACACAATTTGAACATCCTGGTTCCAAATATGGGATCCATTATTCCAAATTCAAAATAAAGAAGTGGCAGAATTTAATTTAAAATTAATTCACGTTGTTAAAACAAAAAGCGTGTTTTAAGAGATAATAACTATCAAAAGATTGACACTTGATTATGTGCAGTTTAGTGGTAAAATTCTGCAGAATGACCAACATTGTATTAAATGGTAAAAATATATTCTAAATATACTTTAAAACCACTAAAATTCATAATTTATCAATATAAATTATTTCGATTAGAAAAGTTGTTTTTAATTAAAATTTTAGTAATTTTCATTATTCATCTAAATATAAATGTTATCTGAAAAGATCCAAAATTTCACCCTTGGAAAAGTTCGATATTCCTAATCCAAAAATGAAGTCCACTTTGAGAGATAAAATTTATAAAATTTCAAAAATTAGTTATTACTATTCATAATGGCTAGTTTGATTGGTTGTGGTGTGTTAGAACTCGATGTTGCATACAACACACGCTATCACATTATTCAAAGAGAGGCGTACCGTAGAAGCTTGGGGTGTTACACAGGGGGTAAATGGAAGAAAACATGTTAATGAGATTTCATCACTTGGAGTGCTAGTCGATAGGCCTTGAATCTGATGATACAAAGTATCTCAAAGTGGCCAATTTATATTTGACTAATACTTCCATTCTTCCCAAAAATCGTGTAATTATTCATGAATATATACAAATAAATACCTTATTTCCAATATCATACACACCCTCTAATTGATTATTGACTAAATACATTTTAAATAATCTTTTTTGTGATTTGACATGATTTTTAGTGTTTTATACCTTCTATGTCTTCTCATGGATATGATAATTTTCCATCATACTCTACTATCAAAACTAAATATATAATTTTGGATACTGATACATCTTACTATACAGTTAATCAGTTTTTCACCTTTGAAAACATCAATGGGAAATATTTTCATTTGAAAAAAGAATATGGTTATGTTTAATATCCTTATATACATTCAAATAAATTGAAAAATATATCCTCATATCATCATAGTCTAAACAGTTCATTTATAATCACAACACAATTGAGGTTGATAAGCTATTATGAAACATAGCTGTCTTTCATGTGTTTCTTGAAGGATTCACTAGAACCATAAAGTAATCCTAATATATTTATCAGTTAAAATGGGGAGCGAAACTCTATTAAGTATTTACACATCTCTTATTTATATCATGTTGAGTTAGTGAATAGAGATATCTTATTTGATTTAAATGAAATTCACTAACTTTTTACGGTGGTTTCCTACCACCTTGATGGTGTTATTTACACTAGGTTTCATAGAGATTCCTATGATTAAATCCCCTATAATGATTTTTCAATTGCATACATGTATTGGTAATGGTTGTATGATACCCCTAAACTTATTTTTTTCATTATTTACTCATTATAATACCAAACAATGAGATATATATTCTATAATATCACACTTCATGGTATTCCATGAGAACATTTTCCTCAGATATATATAAATAATAGTGCTTCCTGTATGAATAATGAAGGATGATCTATTGATATAATTTATGTGTTCTCTCTTTACTTACTCATTTAATGGTACATATGAATAGGTTACAATCATTATAACATCATTCATATCAATATTGAACTATGACTAATTTATATCATATTTCATTGTAACACATCATATATCTAGTCATCAAGTTTTATATCATGAAATGAGGCTTTAATAGTTGGATGAGAATGGTATGATGAATTTTATTTCATTATTATTACATAATTTAATAACATATATAATAATATTGGATCCCTTGCAATCCATATCATGGATATAATTATAGAATTTATTAACAATAGTGCATCATATACATTCCTTTTCATCCAAGGATGATTATGGATTAGAAACCCATAATTATTGATAATCCATATCCAATATTGTTTTTATATATTGGTGTAAGTTCTTATGAATATACACGTGGTATTTTTATGATCTTTATATATTTAAATTTTCTCTCATTTGACACAGTGTCCCCAAATCCTAAAGTCCATGATCGATGCATCCAATTATAGATCATGTGGTCGGTAGTTATATGGATGTATCATTAATTGGTGGAAGGACTATGATATCATGTTTTAATCATTCTTATGTACACAACCCAATATATTTTTGGAAACATTGATGTAGATAATAAATCCTCTTCCACTGGTGGTGAATGTGATAACATGAGTAGTAATTGGATTATTATTCGACTATTAAAATATATATTCTAATTAATCATCCAATATACTCATAAATCATACGAGAGTAACCATTTTTAGTGGACTTGAAAATCATGAGATGTTTCCCAAAAATCGTTGATAGTACCCTGCTAATCCAAAGAAGCTATTGATTTCCATCAATGATGTTGGTCTAGGATATCATGTGATCTTCTGTATTTTTAATATATGCATAGACACACCTTTAATGAGGATAAAATGCCATAGGAATGTAACTTTACCTATCCAAAACACATATTTACAATATTATTCATTTAATGTTTCCATGAGAAATATTTTCAGAACCACATTCAAATGATTCTAATATTAATCAAGTTATTTGGAGTAGTTCAAAAATCCAATATAAGTACGACCATCAATTGGGTACAATAATAACTAAATAATCTATATTTTATTTCCATGAATATTTTTGGAGAATTAGGGAGTCTAAGTTGAATCACTCTGAATAGATAGGGATTATACCATTTACTAATATTACTCCTGAAAATATTCGTCTACTTATATTTCATTTCATAAAATCATAACCAATGATCATCCTTTTGTATGTATTGAGATCCATGATTCTGATCAACCAATCCATAAATTCATTGAATTGTATAAATGATCTTTATCATGATATATTTGAGCTCATTATAATATATACTGAGGCACATTGAACCATTATTATTCCTAATGAAAAGGACTGGTGCACCCTTCAGTGATGCTCTTGGGAATATAAAACATAATATGATGATTATTTTCTAATGATTTCTTCACCACCTCATGTAAAAAAATTTCTATGCTATAGGCATTAATATATTTTGGAAAATCATTGGTTATATATTTTACTAAGAACATAACCTCTTGTTTTAGAGGAAGTGCATGTAATTCTTTGGGAAACACATCATTAAATTTCCTTACAATGGGAATGTCATCAAGGATTATATTTTCCTTAGTCTCAATCAATTGATATATATATATATAATTTATATTTAAATAATATATATTTTTGATCTAATGATACCATTGTATATTCATCATCAACATTTCACTTAAACAAAATCCTAAATTAATTTTCGATATTGATTTGATTTCCATATCCCCATAATTTTTGTTTTCTCTTTATAAGGAATTTTTATTAATCCTTGAATAGCATAATGGTTTATTAAAGAGATTATTAAATTCTTTTATGAGAATTGATTCCAAAAATATGGATAGAAAGGATGTTCTATACTTGGGATAAAATAATTTCTCCATTTCCCATTTTTAATGATGACTCAAAATACATGTTTCTCTATAGTTTTTTATAGTTATATTAATCTTTAATGATATGAAATTCATTGTAAAACTAGAATAAATTACAACATTATCTATTTTTAAATGAATATATACCACACTATTTTCCAATTCATTAGTAGAATCCAACATAATAGTTGTGATTGCATAAGACTAACCATTATCCATTGGGAATAAATGTTTTTATCTTTGGTATTCATTGAAAACCCATGCCTTAGTGAATTAGTCCTCAATGATAAATTTTGTACTTCTAGATGAAATTTTGGAAATTATGATGAGGTTTTAAAAGAGAAATAAATTATTCTATCACATAGGTCAGATTCTTTGAAATAAATATTCAAGATATGTTCCATTATTATAAATTAATACATAATATAAATATCCCCATTAATAATTTCATAGATTTTTCTTCCATAAAATTTGAAAAGTGGAATTTTAGATATCATTTCCACCATGAGTTTTTTCTTTTTTACCATAGGTATTATACTATATTTTTTACCTCCTATCACTGGACCACTAAGTCTAGTGATATTTTCAAATATCCACATTAATGTTTTTGGAAATTCTATCAATTTCCATATAGTTATAAATGTCTTAGATCAATAAATAATTTTCTAGGAACAACTTTAGCACACCCAAAAATACACTAACCTTAATTTTAGGGTAGATTTTAAATATAGATGCATATTAGTAAACTTTTTTTATATTTCCCTTATATATCTTTATGGATACTTCATTATTTGGAATAAGGCTAAGGAAATCCATTTTCATTATTAGTTATATACTATTAGGAATTGATTTATCAACAGATATTTTCTGTAATTAATAATGTTTCATTTTTAAAATAGAACATTTGATTGTAATTATACAAGTTTGGTTGTAACACCCCAAGACTTCATAGTGTGTTATTTCTTCAAAATAATTCAATAACTTGCACTACACGCAACACCGAGTTCAATCACACCATGACTTACAAAAAAAGCCATTAAAAGAGGTCATGAATAGTATTAACTAAATTTTAAACTTTATATAATCCTTATAATTTTAGAATCCATAATATGAGTTTCTTAGTCATAATGCAAGAACAGATTCATTTTCAGTATTGTACTTTTATCAACTTTTAATAGTGAAAACTTTTTAAATACAATATTTTAAACTTTTTGACTAAATAGAGACAT
This sequence comes from Viscum album, assembly GCA_963277665.1. NCBI lineage: Eukaryota > Viridiplantae > Streptophyta > Magnoliopsida > Santalales > Viscaceae > Viscum > Viscum album. The sequence continues at coordinate 959,097,112 of OY728145.1, forward strand.
CAAAAAAATTTAAAATGAAACATCCCAAGCTTCCATGGTATGCTTTAATTTGAATAAAACAGTAGCGTGTGTTGTTCTCAACTTCGAGTTTTAACACACACCACAACCGATCAAACTAGCCGTTATGAATAGTAGTACCTACTTTTTAAAATTATATATATTTTATATTTCAAAATGGACTTAATTTTTTGATTCGGAATATCTAATTTAGCCTAAGGTGAAATTTTGGTACTTTTCGGATAACTTTCATATTTTGATGAATAGTGAAAATTACTAAATTTTAATTACAAACAACTTTTTTAATCAACATAATTAATAGTGATAAATTATGAATTTTAGTAGTTTTAAAGTATATTTTGAATATATTTTTACCATTTAATATAATGTTGTTCATTGGACATAATTTTACAATTAAACCGAACATAAACAAGTGTCAATCTTTTGATAGTTATTATCTCTTAAAAACATGCTTTTTGTTTCGACAGCAGGAATTAATTTTAAATTAATTTCTGCCACTTCTGTGTTTTGAATTTAGGAAAATGGATTCCATATTTGGAATCAGGATGTTCAAATTGTGTAAATAGTTAACTTTTATTTTTAGACTTTTTGAATAATTACTGCGGTAAATATTTTATTTACCATGGTTAAGGGTAAATCCGGTAAATAAGGGTTATCAAATAATATTATAATAATACTAAATTACCCTAAAACGTGTCTTAACCCTATTGGTTGATACATGGTCGACCATGGGCATCTTTGGGTCGATTTTGGGACCCCATGGATCCACATGTAAGTGATAATGACACTTTATTTTAATTAAGTTAAAATGAATACAAAAATGACACAAGCATATATCTTTTAGAAACAAAACTTTTACATAGGGTTATATATGTTGTATGTTCGATTATAAATATTCATTAGAAAGATAAAAATATTTCCTACATAATGATATTTTATTTATAATTTTTAGACATTAAATAATTTATTTTATCTATGACACAATAATGATGCAGTAATTACTATAATAGTGAAAAATTAAAATAATTGATATTATAAATACCCAAATAAATATAATATGAAACTTTTAATGAATTAAAATAATTTTCTAGGATAATATTATATATTATTATTGATTTACTTTACTTTTTTTGAAGTAATCAATCTTTTATGAGTTTCACAAAAATCAACTATTGAATAGTGTCAAAATTGACATAAAGGAGTTCTTAAAACAAATATTATATTATTACTTGATGTTAAATTCCTAAAAATCTAAGGTTCGGCCAAGAGACTTATATCATGATAGGTTCATCATTAATGGACCACTTGGGGGTCGCTTGGATGTATATAGTAATTTTATTAACCATATTATATAAAAATACAAAGAGACATTGTAAAAGTAAAACTAATTAACTTAGAGTTAATACTTAATGATAAGGTTAATATAAGTACCTATACCTGTCTAAATTAAATTGGTTGAGTTTTTTTCGACCTATCCCCACCTTAAACTTTGAATAGTCAACTTTGTAGCCATTAGAAACTGAATATAAATTTATTATAAATTAATATTTCTAGCTTTTCCAAAGGTGCCCCTCACCCCTCTTATAAAAAGGCACTCCTACTTCTCAATTCTTCACACATTCAAAGCATTTTGGCTCGGCCAAACTCTGCCCAAATACTCTCCCAACTTCCCTCACTAAAACCTAGAGGCCTTAGTTTGATCAGAAAGCCAACCTAAGGAGCCCTTTTGATCAAATCAAAAGGACGAACCCGAAGAAGAGGTAATGTTTTCACCACCCCTTTTTAAGTTCCTTTCTTCTTCCACTTCCTCTTTCTCTGTTATTACCATTATAAAATAATAACTCTAGTATCATATATATACTATGATTTTATTATAATTATGGTACAACCATATTCAATATTCTATCCATCCTTTGAATAACATGTCACCATACGTGCATACGTACGGCTTACCGTCTCCACGTCGTGGTGTAATTGTTATTCACTATATTATTATTTGTATGGGTATAATAATGATGTGTAACTCATGTAAATAATAAATATAACATGATAATGATTCTGTATATATGATATAAAATCCAATTATATATTATTTTAATATCAAATGAATGATATTGTCGCTCGTGCGTATGTACGGACTACCGTCCCCACGAACGCGATAAGATTCATTGTCCATCATATCCATTCAAGTATAATTATAATTTGATGATTTAAAAATAGTATCTAAGGACTTGATATCATTCTGGATATGAATAATATACATCCCATTAATAACGAATATGGATCACATAACAAAGAATATAAAGTAAAATGAACCCGTTAACACCCGAAATAACGATAATTCTAAGATATTATTAACAAATCAATGTTAAAAGATCATATATGATATCATATTAAAGTAAATGATTCTTTTATTATTCAATAACAATTATTTCACCATTATAAAGGAGGTAAACCTACCATCGACCAAGGAAAAAGTACAAGTAAGGGATTTTATTATCTCACTTTCAATTCCGTGAGATTTCCATTGTTCGCCACTAAATTATTGAAAGTGGTGTATTGTGTACTGCCATTTGATATATATATTCATGATTATATTTATATTCATGTTATTCTGTAAATAATTTGGTGGTTATTAACTTTTGGCCATACGACTCAGTTGATTAACGTGGTAAGGAGTTTCTTATCTCGCTCTTAATTTTGTGAGAATTCCATTGTTCACCACTTAATTATTACATGTGGTGTATGTGTACTGCCCATGATTGTATTCATTGTGTAATATACTTTAATTTATGGGTATTTACATATCCATGGTATGATCCTTATTTCATGGTTGTTTGTTTCGTAAGTTACCAAATCGATAAGGGAATTTCAGATTTCAATTTCCACTCATTCTGCTTTACGCATATTTCATTGATTATATTACTCCAAGATTATGTGTGGAATCACTATTCATTTGATAATTTCCACTCCCCTTCCTGTGGATATACTTTTGATACACATAATCACTCCATTGATAATTCTCAAGTCATTAATATGAATTTGATAAGAGTAATTTTAACTCTTTCACCATTTGTTGAGTTAAACATCCAATTCGTTGGTTTTGTTTCTACAAGAATATGTTTGAATATCCTTTGATTGTTTTACACTGAATATTCAATCATATTTAGTGTATTTATATTTTTTCACACATAATTATGTCGTTGATTTATCCTTAACCTAAGGATACAGCCTTTATGAGAGATTTCATCTCAATTTACATTCAACTGAGACTTCTTTGTTGATATACACCAAATCACTTTTATGTGGTGTATATAATGTACCTTGACATAGTATATCATGAATACATTTATTCTCATGATATTAAAAATTTTTGATTACCTCAAATATTTGTATTCAAGTGTCTCTCTTTTGGTTAGAATCTCTATCCAAAATACCATTTTAAAATGTTTTAAAGACTTATTCTTCTATATCTTGCTCATTAATGTCCATGTTTTAAAAATGGTTTTATGGATTTATTTATATGGACATTAAATTTTTAAAATTGAAACTCCTTTTAAAAGTTTCAAAGTGGTATGGGACACTTTGATTCAAAAAAATCTATTTTTAAATGGCTTCTTGACAAATAGTGTGACTTTTAAATGATTTCAAGAAAGGGGGGATATTTCCCTCAAATAGTTTTGATGATTATTTTCATCTATGTCAACATCCTTCATTATTCATGATTGTGGTTAATGTGATACAATACAATCTTCCATATTTTATCAAATGAGTTATGTTTGACTGTGGATGTTCTATTTTTATACCATTCATGGTTTGTGTTTAAAGTATTGACATTTCGTGTGCTAGTTTTAATACGAATGTTTATTTTATGTTTAAACCTATTCATATGAGGAATTCATTGGACTTAATAAGTGATGGGTGGAGCCTGCTATAGCTCCTCGATGCATCGGTAGGTCTCATGAGACAAACTAGTGTCTTGGCACAAGGCCTTGGTAAAATCTTATTTGTAGTCTTGGCACGAGGCCTTGGCTATGTGGTTATGATAGTCTGGCTTTATGTATTCCATCATTATGAAAGTGGTTATTGATATTGCATGTGATCATTCGACTAGTAGAATATCCATGTGAGTAATTAAATGGCACTATTTCATTTTACCTTTTCCATTGTATGCTGAAGTTCATGTTTAAAAGGCTTTTGTTTTAGTTATAAATTTCCTTAAGTGTTTATGCTTATTTATGAAAGCTTCTGTTATACTGTTATCCTTACTGAGCATCTGAGCTCACCCCTTTCAATGTTTTATTTTTTTCCCAGGATTATGAAGAAGTAATTTATGAATGACCTGCAGGGATAGTATGAGGGGATATGAAGACAAGATGTTTTTTTATGATGTAATGTAAAACTTATGGATGTATCTAGTTATTCCAAGGCTACTAAACTAATCGGTCTTTCGAGACTTGATCTTTCTCGTGATCATACCAATGTTATGTAATAATGCACCGACTCTATGTAATTAGGGTCGGGGTGTTACAGTTGGTATCAGATGAAGTTTAGTACAAACCTTGGTAGCTAGATTTAGATAAACTCTGATTAGAGAACGTAGACCTAAGATGAACTTTGAGGATTAGTATAGAAGAACTTCCTAGAATTTTGGTATTGTGGAGATTTTGTGAGTTTTCCGAGCAATACATCCCTGTCTGGATACGAGCAGGTAGAGGCAGCTCTGGCACAGATGTACCTAGGGGTAAAACCCGAAAACACCGCTTTGAGCTAGACTCGAACGGGAACTGGTGCACGACAACGGGCCTTGCTGCACTCTTGGTTACGACACTCCTGGGGGATATGCTTAGGATAATTTTCATTTTCTTTACAAACCGATTTAAGTAATATATACATAAGATGAGAGTAAATGACCTTGGTTAATCCTAATATGTTTCAAATTGAGAATATGGTGACATTTTACTCTCTAAATGATTTTACGACTACTATTACTCACACAATGATTCCTGGTTTTAGTCAATGGATGGATTCCAAGGAAGTCATAGTGACTTTCAGAATGATGTACAAGGTGGGAACGGTGGTGGCAATGAGAAACAAAATGGAATGTTGATAGGCATAAAAGATATTGTCTTTATGCCAAATCAGTTTTCCAAAAATATGATCAACAACATATATATTAACCAACTCCTAGACTCAACAAGGAAGAGAACGGTGATAAATGATAAGATCTACAACAACGGAGTCCATGGATAAAAAAACCTCAATTTTCATCATGCAGGAAATGTGGAATGAGACACCCAGGAAAGTGTCTCAATGGGACAACGAAATGTTTTACGTGCGGGAAGGAAGGACATAAAGTGAAGAATTGCCGAAAAAAATGAAGAGTACTATGGAAGAAGATAAAAATGGTCCCAAGAGTCCATTTACAGTCATTTTCCATAAATGTAGGGGACCTGGCCATTACCCGAGTGAATGTCTTATTCTATAGATTATTTTCTTGGTCAAAGAAGAAGCTATGTGGAAATAAATCGTTGCAGAAAAATTTTAAAAGTATTAGCACTCCTTGTTGATGGGTTTACTTTGGAATAATTTTCTCTTGTATTTGTAACCCCGCTGTTTTCCATGTGAGAATGATATTTGAGGAAGAATTGTCTCTTCTCTTGTGGATATTGGTATAAATAACCATTTGGTTTTATATGATCATTGGGGTTTGAGAAAATGATATGTTATTATAATTTGGGATGAAAATGCAAAGTATGATATAACATTTTGTGGTTAAATTATGTTATTTTGAAGAATTTATCTCATTTTGGTAATATTATAAAATATAGTTTTTGAAAAAGGACATCACGTAGACCGTGTGACAACCCGTCGCGTCGGACAAAGCTGTGGGAATCGAACCCACAACCAAAGTGCGATTGGGATTTATCGCCTACCACTGGACTACGTGAAGTCCCTGGTTAGTGTGACTATTTTTTTTTAAATGATTTTATTGATCAATAATAAGATGATTTGGGTTCTTATGTCTTATCAAATGAATACCCTTGGTATAGGAAAATTATTTGGTGATTAAGTGATAAATGTTATTTTGGAAGATGTTCGTTTTTTAGGAACACTATATGCCCAAGGAAAATAGAATACAATGAGGTTTCATTTGTAGAGTAATGGTGGATTTTTATCTACATTTTTATTGTTGATTTATAGTGATTTGGGTTATTTATGGAAATGATTAACCTATAACAGAGAATATGTGATGATGTTAATTACTTTTAAGTATGTGACTTTAAGAGTATTTGATGTCATTTGGAGATACAATGTAACATGGGAGACTACATAATCAAATTATTCTATGTTTTGGGTTTCAATATTAGTTTGGATTATATTAAATGATTTTAAGGACAATTGGTTATTGAATGGTATCTATTTAACTTTGTGGTATTGTTGGTTTAATCTTAGAAATTAAGATTAGTACATATTTATCTCAATGAATATCCTTTTGGGGGATCATTAGATCATTAACTAACCATTTTGGTTTTGATTAATCTTCAAATACAATGTAAATATATGGTTTATCCTGCATGGATCATGTGATTCTATAGAAGTTTATTCTAGCTCTTCCAGTGTGACCAAGTCTTCTTTAATACTTATCGTTAAAAAAAAATTTGAGTTAGTGGTGGAAATTTATTAAAGAATGAAAATAAACATAAAATGTAAGTATATCTCATAATGTTCTTAGTCAATATCATAAATGAATTCCTCTTCCTTATGTAATGTAACTTTAAAAAAAAAATGTTGTCCTAGATGGTACCTTAAATCATCACTAATTTATGGCTTTGGGATTGTTGGCCTTTTCATAGCCATGTTCTCTACCACTCTCCATCAGATAATTGATTGTTAGATTTCTCTTCCATATCCATATTTTCCTACATGGAACCCTAGTATGTGTTATTTTCGGTAATCTTCATACTTTCCACTCTTTATTTTAAATAGAGGCCTCATTAATTCATTTTTCGATGTGGTATTTCAACTAAGATATTTTGAAACGTCAAAAATGTGTTATCCCAATACCCTATGCTTTGTTGGACCAATGGTATTTCAAATCATCATAGATTGATGAGTTTAAGGACCTCAATTTTATACTTGTTTGTGATTGATGACGTCAATCACTACCTATAAATATTTACGTTTTTCCTCCAATTATATGTCTCTAATTACCATCAATGTTCTCCTAATCGAGATCATAATTCGATGGTGACCCTTTCATTTCTCTTTTCCTCATATTAAGACTAAATTTTAGTAACCCAATTTCCGATGTGGGTTTTACCACAAATATATTTTCTATTTTAAACCTTTTATTTTCTAAGAAAAATTTCAAATTGCTAGGACGCAATTTATTGAAGGAGGGGAGAATGTAACACCCCAAGATTTCATAGTGTGTTATTTATTCAAAATAATTCAATAACTTGCACTACACACAACACCGAGTTCAATCACACCTTGACTTACAATAAAAAAGCCATTAAAAGAGGTCATGAATAGTATTAACTAAATTTTAAACTTTATATAATCCTTATAATTTTAGAATCCATATTATGAGTTTCTTAGTCATAATGCAAGAACAGATTCATTTTCAGTATTGCACTTTTATCAACTTTTAATAGTGAAAACTTTTTAAATAAAATATTTTAAACTTTTTGACTAAATGGAGACATCAAAAAAATTTAAAATGAAACATCCCAAGCTTCCACGGTATGCTTTCCTTTGAATAAAACAGCAGCGTGTGTTGTACGCAACTTCGAGTTTTAACACACACCACAACCGATCAAATTAGATGTTATGAATAGTAATACCTACTTTTTAAATTTTATATATTTTATATTTCAAAATGGACTTCATTTTTGGATTCGGAATATCTAATTTAGCCTAAGGTGAAATTTTGGTACTTTTCGGATAACTTTTATATTTTGATGAATAGTGAAAATTACTAAATTTTAATTAAAAACAACTTTTTTAATCAAAATAATTAATAGTGATAAATTATGAATTTTAGTAGTTTTAAAGTATATTTAGAATTTATTTTTACCATTTAATATAATGTTGGTCATTGGACATAATTTTACAATTAAACCGAACATAAAAAAGTGTCAATCTTTTGATAGTTATTATCTCTTAAAAACACGCTTTTTGTTTTGACAGCGGGAATTAATTTTAAATTAATTTCTGCCACTTCTGTGTTTTGAATTTAGGAAAATGGATTCCATATTTGGAATCAGGATGTTCAAATTGTGTAAATAGGTATCTTTTATTTTTAGACTTTTTGAATAATTACTGCGGTAAATATTTTAATTACCATGGTTAAAGTTAAATCCGGTAAATAAGGGTTAAAAAATAATATTATAATAATACTAAATTACCCTAAAACGGGTCTTAACCCTATTGGTTGATACATGGTAGACCATGGGCATCTTGGGGTCGATTTTAGGACACCATGGATCCACTTGTAAGTGATAATGACACTTTATTTTAATTAAGTTAAAATGAATACAAAAATGACACAAGCATATATCTTTTAGAAAACCAATTTTTACATAGAGTTATATATGTTGGATTTTCTATTATAAATAGTCATTAGAAAGATAAAAAGATTTACTATATAATTATATTTTATTTATAATTTTTAGACATTAAATAATGTATTTTATTTATGACACAATGATGATGCAATAATTACTATAATAGTGAAAAATTAAAATAATTGATATTATAAATACCCAAATAAATATAATATAAACCTTTTAATGAATTAAACTAATTTTAGAGGATAATAAGATATATTAGGATTGATTTAATTGACTTTTTTTGAAGTAATCAATCTGTTATGAGTTTCACAAAAATCAACTATTGAATAGTGTCAAAATTTACATAAAAGAGTTCTTAAAACAAATATTATATTATTAATTGATATTAAATTCCTAAAAATCTAAGGATCGTCCAAGAGACTTATATAATGATAGGTTCATCATTAATGGACCACTTGGGGGTCGCTTGGATGTATATAGTAAGTTTATTAACCATATTATATAAAAATACAAAGAGACATTGTAAAAGTGAAACTAATTAACTTAGAGTTAATACTTAAAGATAAGGTTAATATAAGTACCCAAACCTGTCTAAATTCAATTGGTTGAATGGTTTTCGACCTATCCCTACCTTAACCTTTGAATATTCAACTTTGGAGCCATTAGAAACTGAATATGAATTTATTATAAATTAATATTTCTAGATTTTCCAAAGGTGCCCCTGACCCCTCTTATAAAAAGGCACTCCTCCTTCTCATTTCTTCACACATTCAAAGCCTTTTGGCTCGGCCAAACTCTGCCCAAATACTCTCCCAACTTCCCTCAATACAACCTAGAGGCCTTAGTTTGATCATAAAGCCAACCTAAGGAGCCCTTTTGATCAAATCAAAAGGAAGAACCCGAAGAAGAGGTAATGTTTTCACCACCCCTTTTAAGTTCCTTTCTTATTCCACTTCCTCTTTCTTTGTTATTACCATTATAAAATAATAAATCCAGTATCATATATATACTGTGATGTTATTATAATTATGGTACAACCATATTCAGTATTCTTTCCATCCCTTGAATAACATGTCACCATACATGCGTACGTACGGCTTACCGTCTCCACGTCGTGGTGTAATTGTTATTCACTATATTATTATTTGGATGGGTATAATAATGATGCGTAACTCATGTAAATAATAAATATAACATGATAATGATTCTTTATATATGATATAAAATCCAATTATATATTATTTTAATATCAAAAGAATGATATTGTCGCTCGTGCGTATGTACGGACTACCGTCTCCACGAACGCGATGAGATTCATTGTCCATCATATCCATTCAATCATAATTATTATTTGATGATTTAAAAATAGTATCTAATCACTTGATATCATTCTAGATATGAATAATATACATCCCATTAATAACGAATACGGCTCACATAACAAAGAATATAAAGTAAAATGAACCCGTTAACACCCGAAATAACGATAATTCTATGATATTATTAACAAATCAATGTTAAAAGATCATATATGATATCATATTAAAGTAAATGATTCTTGTATTATTCAATAACAATTATTTCACCATTATACAGGAGGTAAACCTACCATCGACCAAGGAAAAAGTACAAGTAAGGTATTTTCTTATCTCACTTTCAATTCCGTGAGATTTCCATTGTTCGCCACTAAATTATTGAAAGTGGTGTATTGTGTACTGCCATTTGATATATATTATCATGATTATCTTTATATTCATGTTATTCTGTAAATAATTTTGTGGTTATTAACTTTTGGCCATGCGACTCAGTTGATTAACGTGGTAAGGAGTTTCTTATCTCGCTCTTAATTTCGTGAGAATTCCATTGTTCACCACTTAATTATTACATGTGGTGTATGTGTACTGCCCATGATTGTATTCATTGTGTAATATAATTTAATTTATGGGTATTTACATATTCATGGTATGATCCTTATTTCATGGTTGTTTGTTTCGTAAGTTACCAAATCGATAAGGGAATTTGAGATTTCAATTTCCACTCATTCGGCTTTACGCATATTTCATTGATTATATTACTCCAAGGTTATGTGTGGAATCACTATTCATTTGATAATTTCCACTCCCCTTCCTATGGATATACTTCTGATACACATAATCACTCCATTGAGAATTCTCAAGTCATTAATATGAATTTTATAAGAGTAATTTTAACTCTTTCACCATTTGTTGAGTTAAACATCCAATTCGTTGGTGTTGTTTCTACAAGAATATGTGTGAATATCATTTGATTGTTTTACACTGAATATTAAATCATATTTAGTGTATTTATATTTTTTCACACATAATTATGTCGTTGATTTATCCTTAACCTAAGCATACGGCCTTTATGAGAGATTTCATCTCAATTTACATTCAACTGAGACTTCTTTGTTGATATACACCAAATCACTTTTATGTGGTGTATATAATGTACTTTGACATAGTATATCATTAATATCTTTATTCTCATGATATTACAAATTTTTGATTACCTCAAATATTTGTATTCAAGTGTCTCTCATTTGGTTAGAATCTCTAACCAAAATACCATTTTAAAATGTTTTAAAGACTTATTCTTCTATATCTTGCTCATTAATGTCCATGTTTTAAAAATGGATTTAAGGATTTATTTATATGGACATTAATGTTTTAAAATTAAAACTCATTTTAAAAGTTTCAAAGTGGTATGGGACACTTTGATTCAAAAAAATCTATTTTTAAATGGCTACTTGAAAAATAGTGTGACTTTTAAATGATTTCAAGAAAAGGGGGATATTTCCCTCAAATAGTTTTGATGATTATTTTCATCTATGTCAACATCCTTCATTATTCATGATTGAGGTTAATGTGATACAATACAATCTTACATATTGTATCAAATGAGTTATGTTTGACTGTGGATGTTCTATTTTTATACCATTCATGGTTTGTGGTTAAAGTATTGACATTTCGTGTGCTATTTTTAATACAAATGTTTATTTTATGTTTAAACCTATTCATATGAGGAATGCATTGGACTTAATAAGTGACGGGTGGAGCCCGCTATAGCTCCTCGATGCATCGGTTGGTCTCATGAGACGAACTAGTGTCTTGGCACAAGGCCTTGGCAAAATCTTATTTGTAGTCTTGGCACGAGGCCTTGTCTATGTGGTTATGATAGTCTGGCATTATGCATTCCATCATTATGAAAGTGGTTATTGATATTGCATGTGATCATTAGACTAGTAGAATATCCATGTGAGTAAGTAAATGGGATTATTTCATTTTACCTTTTCCATTTTATGCTGAAGTTCATGTTTAAAAGGCTTTTGTTTTAGTTATAAATTGCCTTAAGTGTTTATGCTTATTTATGAAAGCTTATTCTATAATGTTATCCTTACTGAGAATCTGAGCTCACCCCTTTAAATGTTTTATTTTTTTCCCAGGATTATGAAGAAGTAATTTATGAATGACCTGCAGGGATAGTATGAGGGGATATGAAGACAAGATGTTTTTTTTATGATGTAATGTAAAATTTATGGATGTATCTAGTTATTCCAAGGCTACTAAACTAATCGGTCTTTCGAGACTTGATCTTTCTCGTGATCATGACAATGTTTTGTAATAATGCACCGACTCTAGGTAATTAGGGTCGGGGCGTTACATTGGTGGTTTAAAATTTATATTCATAGACATGTATGATGTAATTAGAACTTCCTCAGGCTTATCGAGGAGTTTCAAGAGTACCTGATCAGGAAAGGTATGGTTTTTTTACAGTCATGCTGAGGGTGCTGGGTTGATGCAAGGTCTGTTAAATTATGCATCCTAATTCAGACATCTATGTGGCATGTTTCTTGGGAATAGAGGCTTCCATACGATCTATATATGGTTAGTATACCTATGGGGGAAATAGTGTGGAAGGGGAGTATATCAAGAAGTAATGACACACAGTTGAAATGATTTTTGGATAACTGTGCATCCCAAACTGAGTGTGAAACCCAATTTTTAAATTTTTATTTATTTAATTTTATTAAATAAAATTAAAAACCTAAATCACAAACTAAACCATCACACTTATCTCCCTCATATTACGATTCCCCACCATGGGAGGGTTCCCCCTATGATGCACAACCCCTCTCCCTAACTCCCTCTTTGGTTGTCGGTTGTCATCTATTCCATCATGATGGTGGTCTGATTCTTCATGGTATTTCCATCCCTCTAATAACTACTTCATTTTCAAAAATATTTTGTCTTTCTGTTTCAAAATTCTTATTTGGCTGACACTCTAGGGATATGAGTGTTTTCAATTTCGGTTTTCTTTGGTTTTAAGTTTATGAAGACAGGCCCCTGGGTGATGTTGGTTCATTTTCCTACAAACACTCTTGAAGGAGAGGTGGTTTAGGTCAATTATCTTCACCTACACCATTTGGGGGTACGTTTATAAACCTGTTTTTGTTTTACACCCTCTAAATTAGGGTCTTACGGTGTTTATGATTGTCGTTTGTTTTTTGTAGTGAGTTTTGGTACCTTTGGATGAATCGTGATCATATAAAAGGTATACATATATATTTCGTCTATGTCGATGTTTCCTCATTGTATTAGGAATACGATCATTTGGAAAATATTATACATATTATAAATGGAAGTCTGTATGCACGTGTGGATGTCATCTTGAGTTAGGAATCACTAATTGAAATTCATTTTCATTGCCTACATAAGGTGGGTCCCTATCCTTCACATTTTTTAAGAATTATTTAGTTGATTCATTAAATAAGTTGTTTTATGAGTTTCATAGTTCTATGGAATTTCATAGTTTTTTTAAATGCCTATGATGAGAAATTACTTATTATTTGTTGAAGTCATTTTTGAATAATAAAATCCCTATAATGGAGGTATACTACTTTCAAACCAGAAAGTAATGATTGTTTTATTTCATGTATGATTGTGGTTTGAGTATTCCATATTTTCTTCCTATAAGTGAGGATTATGGTATGTTAATGCTTGAACCATTTGGTTTTGTTATATTTTTGTTCCCAATGGATTTAATTAGGGACATATATGTGCAGTTGTTGTTAATAATGTATTTCCTACTATATTAATTTTACCACATATGTTAGGCTTATGACTATTCCATGCAATAGCTTGTGGAACTAGATTACACCATTGGGATTTCATAATAATTGGAACATGAATGGATTTGGTGTTGGACATACTTAGGTGTCCCCATTTTCCCATTGTCCTTTGATGTTAGTTATGTATTTGACTTATATACCAATTTTGAGTTAAATGTATTAATTGGGAAGTGATGAATGGCAAGAACCTAATCCATTATTATGTCATTTCTTAATTAAACATTAATTTCCCTATAAGGATTTTCCCACATGAGTTAAATAAACCAAGGTTGCGTAGATGGTTGATAGTTTTGACTGATTTCAATAAAGAATTTCCCATGTGATTTATTTTATGTAATATTCAATTAATGTATTTTGAAATCTTTTAGAACTCTATAATTCCATGAACATGTTAGTAAATAGAAGGATATGGCTTAAATTTATTAAATATAATTTAATTTCTTTAATTGTATAATTTTATACTAGAGATATATTATAAGTAATAACTTTTTATGATTTTTAGGATTATTATTTTTTTGTTGTAAAAAATGCACCCATGTGTGTATTTGAAGTGATGAAGGTGATCATGGCCAAGTTATTCAATTTCCTTTATAATAATGATTTGCTCATTTTATTCATGATCCCACGTGAGTTGAATAATGATAATTCCATTTAATGGTTTAATTTACATGTGTATCTTTCTATGATAAATGTGCCAATGAGAGTAATAGAAAGGAGAAGACTTGTGAGGTTGGTCATTCCCTAAGACACCCTTTAGTGGTGTGTTATATTAGATCCTTTCGGATTTGAACTTAGCATGCTTAATGAATCTATTATGAATAAATATAAAATATCATTGGGTGGATCATTGATTCCGTTTAGAATTCCCTGGACAAGATTATATGTCTATTGTAACATTGATCCATGAGTGACCCTTGGATTCAGTTTAGAATGTCATGGATGAGCTCAAATGGTTTTTTATGTTTAATCCATCAGTGAACCATGGATTCCATGGACGGACTCTTAGAATCTTTTCTTCTATGCCGATTATATCATGGATCCCTATAGGCCTACCATGGATGGGCTCGAGTGGTAGTTTATAATATGTTTTGATTTATACTCGGGGATTCCATATTGGATCAACATGGATAATCCCAATTGACATGGACTTTTACCAAACATAGTGTGATTCAAATTTTCATTGAGGTTCTCTGATATGGTCATGTAGGGTTTTGGTGAATTTTTTTCCAAGATTGATAGAAAAAGTCCAACTTAGTAATGTAATTGATGTTAAATTGATATAATTGATTATTGAATGAAAATATATATGGCACGTCATCGAAACTAAATCACAATCCTGGTTTGGTCTAGAATTGTGTTGTTTATATCACCTTCTGCGGCATATGTTGTTCCTACAGTCATACAAAATATTACAGGCGTAGGATGGATGTAGAGACATGAAAATTAATTTTTTTAGCTGTTTAAGCATTGATTAATGTAAATGTATTTTACATTAATATATTCATATGAAGGATGTTTTCTTATGAGAACTTCTTTACTGGTTACATATATGCTTTCGCTATACCTTTTTCATTTCATATGATTTTTTGGGAATTAGAATAAGGTGACAGACTTATGAGTTTATTATCTCACACCCTACTTAGCTACCATTGGTTTAAGAGTATTTCTAGTTTTCTGTAGGGTTTTGACCAATTAATGTTGTATATCTTGTATCTGGATGTTTGGGTAAAATGATCAAGATCTAGCTAGGGATGATCGTGGTGATTTCCATTGGTATTTTTTGTCTTCTATATATTCTTTTAATGAAATTTTAAGCATGTATTCATGTTTAATACTTTCATATATGTATAATAAAATGAAATGCATGAATTTTATGAACTAAAATCATTCGTATTCTATATTCAATTGTTATTGGAATTGTCTTCTACTTCAATAATTAATGCATTCTATTTTTTTGAACTTTATCTTAGTTTTATTATCTTTTTACTATTGTACACTCTAAATTTGAAGGTATTGTATCCCCACTAACTACCTTTACACCCTCGTTTCTAGTCAGAAACCCCTATTATAGAGGGAGACATTCATGAGGTCATGTGGAGACCGACTCAACTACCAGTTTAGAGGTATGTTTGGTAAAGACATTACACAAAGTTGTTATAGGTTATTTCTTTTTGTTTAACTATTATTGGATGAGAGATAGGAGACTAAGAATCTGTCAGCGCTTGGTAGATAGTCTTGCATAAGGCTAATCACCCCAAAACAATAAATAACCATGTGTTGGGTGTAATGATTTAATGTTTATACTTTTCGATGTTATATTTGATGTTATTTGACATTTTCTGAATGGTTTATTTTCCATGACATATATATTTATGTTATTTTTATTTTTTCTGGAATGGAATGGAAGAAATATGACGTGACATGAATCATTATAGAAACATAAAATTTTCATTCCCTACATATTCCACAACTTGTATCAGCAATAGTTGATTTATTACTATGTTTCATTGTGTTCCTTGGGTGATTATATTTTGTGTTTTATACTTGTTGATGTAATATGGAAGCATTCCTATTAATTTGTAAATTTTTCCTTGTGTTATAAAAACATTTTATGATATATTCCATTCATTGTGTTTGTTAGATGATTCTAGTTTTTGATATGTAAAATGGATTCATGTGATACAAACTGATGGTTGTGCTTTAGGTAGGAGCCAATTTTAAATCGTAAGGTGTATAGTAGCCTTATGATTTTTTAAAGGGTAACCTATATACATTAGCCAACTCTATATATTTATAAATTGTTATATAAATTGTTAAAATGTAAATGGATTCTAATGTAAAATTATAAAATGGAATGTTTTGTTGAATAGGATCCAAATTCCAATGTTAAGGGGCATGGATGACTTATCGATTGGTAAATGGTCAGCCTTGTGATTTATCCTTATATATCAATGGTATTTTTGGGAATGGTTATATATTTAAAAGTTGTTATGTTTTCACTTGACTGTCTTGTTATCTTTTATATGCTCAACTATACCCACGTAGTTTAGTTGGGGTGTGCCTTTACAAAATAAATCATTGTGGTGTTTATGATTTTTATGATTAAAGATATTTTTACTGTTTTCGTTTAAATAATTGAAGATGGTTTAGCGGGAGCCCCGAAGGTCACTTAATTGGTTAAAATGAATGTATGTCCAAATTTACATATTTGATCATTGTGATTTTAGGTAATGTGTATTCCATGATCCATTTTTTTATAGAATTCTAGTTAAAATCTTGTTTAAAATTATTTAAAATTTTTAGTGGTTGAAATTAATTACTGAAATGGATTTAAATTTGAACCTAAAGCCTTTTATTTTGTTTGAACCCTCATTCAAGGGTATATTCAAATGTTTCATATGATATTCCATTGAACTGAGACATGAGAATTTATTTGTAGGTTGTTTTTATTAAGTGTGTATTGATGAAGAAAAGGTGGGTCATGATCCTAGAAAAATATTTTTTTTATGGCCAGGTTATAGGGTTGATGCTTTTCCATGTAAGGGGTTATCCATTGAAAGGTAGGACCCTTTGAGATTTAAATGACTTGCTTTCACAATGAAATTTTGATGTTGGTTCTTGTTGGGTGTCATTTTCCCTATTATGAATATTTTTAATAAGAACCCCATGATTAGATGGGTTGTCATTTTATATTGACCATTGGAATAGGAGTGAGTATCGAGGAATTTTGGGTAGAGCATGATAGAAATTCCTCCAACATGGTTAGCTTCTTAGGAGGTCATGTAAAACTCTGTTTTCTTTTAGAATGGGTGACTCTGTATGTCAGCGTCCATGTTAATGGTGTGCTTTGAGCTAGTTTCTGCATGCTACATTTATTACATGATTGATGATGGAGGAAAACATATGGATAATACACATGATTTTATATTTTCACTTGTAATCTATGGGAAGTATATGTCGACAAATGCAGTTCCCTTTTAGTGCTAATGCTACACCAATCCATTTGACCTCTATTAAATCATCATATTTGAGCTATTGTGTATGTTTTTTTGGTCATCTACAGAGTAGAGTGACATGAGTGTTTTATAATAATGTTTTTCCCACTATTCGGGATGAAATTATATGATTCAGGTGTATGGATATGCCAGTCAGTTTATTTCCGACTATTATTCCATGTTCTCTAACGTGGTGATCAAGGTTCATGAAACATCACAAATGTTTCTAAATATTAAACCAATAATTGTTTGACTAACCATCTTGGATAACTATTAGTGTACTCTTATAAATTTAATGAGCATGTATCATATCTTTATGTTTTCCATGATTCACTAGGAGAGCAGCATTTATACGCCACAATATCATTTGGAAGTAATTGAGATATTTAATGAATTATATCTTTGTTTTATGGTAGATGAGATGGTTTTTTGAGGTCTGGTTGGTCCTATGTGATAGTTTGGTTTCCATGGAGGAACACCTTTGATGGGATATCCCTTTGAGATATCCCTTTGGGATTATTCAGGCTTCATTTGAGGACATTTTAGAATTTATTTAATGTGTCACTTGTATCATAGGTCATCGGAGAAATCAGGATAGTTCCATAGACTCCACTGGGTTGTCTGCAAGGTTATCCCAGACATGTTCTAAGGCATGTATGTAATGTTTAATGGGTAGTGTTTCTCATGGTATGGAACTGTTCAAAATCTTATTTTGTATTAAGGAATAAATTTTTTAATCGATTAATGTTGGCTTGATTTTTGAGAAGTCCCTGGAAGTTAGGTTTGTGAGTAGGTGGTCTCATTTGTTGTGAAACTCTAAGGGAATGTTTATAAAGAAATTATAGCTTTGGGGACAAAGACCCGATTTAGAATGGGACTCTTTTTAATGGTAAAAACTATGGCTAGAGAACCATTATCACGATTTTAAAAAAAAATTATTATCTGATCATGTCCTGGTTAAAATGGATCTAGTAGGATCCACTTTAACGTTTTTGTAGGAAATTGAGCAGTGGGTCGATTTTTGACGGCGTGAGTTCCAGGTTCTTAAGAGGTAACATTAGGGGAATTTGTTATTTAGAAATTGTTACAAAACATTTTTAATGATGTTTCACGACCCATTTATATTGGGTGAGGTATTTTTTGATTTCCCTATAGATTCTAAGGGACCATATGTTCTATAGTGTAGTGATTGTAAGAACCCATGTTTTGGAACTAGATAAAATTACGAGTGAGTTTTAATTTATGGTAATCAATAAGAGGGTCATTTTTAAAAATGACAGTAGAATTTATTTTCAAGAGTTATGATGTTTAAAAGTCGTGTTTTTGGACATTGGAAAAGGATTAAAAACATCCACTGGTAGATAGAGGAGTTTCGGGAGTGCCATTCCTAGAATGGCTGATTTTTTATGGACCTTCAGAGGTAACATGGTTGTTAAACGGTCTGTTAAACCATGTCACCCACATCAAGAAACCATGTTGTTTATTTTAGGGGTACAGATTCATTCTCATGATCTTCGCATGGTTAGGCTGACTATATGGAATAAACTATGCATGGGGAGTCTCTTAAGAAGGTGGTGATGCACGGTCATCACACTATTTTCCTGATCGTTTAACCCAAGATGTGATTGACACCTTGTTTTTAAATTTTGAATTATTTTATTTTAGGTAAATTAAATTAAACAATATAAACCATAAACTGAACCCTCTCACAAATCTCCATCATATCACGACGCACCTCCAGGGGAGGGTTCTCCCTTCGATGCATGGCCACATCCCCTAACATTTTCTCTAGTTGTCATTTTTCATTTTTTTCCTTCATAGTAGTGGTCCAATTCTCAAGGTATGGCTCTATAACCAATATAATCATTATTTTTGATGAATTTTTTTCTTCCCTTTTCAATAATTGTTTTCATCCAAACACCATAGTTTTAGGGTTGTTTTCTACATCAGTTTCCATTTGTTTTATGGTTTTTCTTATCACCTCTCGGGTGTTGTTGGTCTGTCTTCCGGAATCCACTACTAATGGAAACATTGTTTAAGTCAATTATTTTGGTTTCCACCATTTTAAGGTAATTTTATAAAACTTTTTTTTTTCACACCATCTATATTTGGGAATTATTGTGCTCATGGGTCCCCAAAGTTGTGTGTACTGAGTTCTGGTACCTTTTATAGAATAGCGGGTATATATAAAGGTATATATATGTGTGTGTACATCCACCATGTGCATGTTTATTCATAGAGTTAGGAATACATTAATTAGTTAAAGGGAATGAATAAATATATATGTAAGTGTGTATGTTTGAGTGGAATTAATCTTGAGTTACAAAGCCCCTAATTCCAAGTGTTGGCTTGGTCTACCTGAGGTAGGGTACATTTCCCTGACTTTTAATTTAGAATTCTTTCGTTGATTCTTAAATAAGTTGTTCTATGAGTTTCCTAGTTTAGTGGAACATCATATCCAGAATAAAATCCCTTAAATGTGAAATGAGTTGTTATATGGTAAGTTAATGTTTATATATTACTACCCCTCTAACGGAGGTGCGCTGCCTTCAAAAAATTTTTTTTTATTGTGTTATGTTAGGATTGATAATGGTTTGAGTTTTTTAATTTGTCTTATTATTAGTTATGAAATATGGTATGTTAATGAATGACCCCTTTATTAATGTATTTACTATTATATAACATTTTCACATGTGATTTATGTTTATATTTATTCCATGATAACAATTGTTAATCTATATTCACCCCTTGGTGTTGGTGAATAATTTTACATGAATGGATTAGGAATTGGAATCATTTAGTGGTGCCCTTTTTCCAAGTGTCATGGGATGTATGTTATGAATTTGAAATTTATAACTATTGTGAGTTGGATGAATTAATTTGGAAGGGATGAGTGAAAATACAATTGGCCCTTGTTATATCATTACATGATTATGCATGATTTTTTATGTAAGGATTATCCCACATGATTTAGTTACTATCATGTCATGTATTTGGTTTTCAAGGTTGAGAGATTGATATAAGGAATTTTCCATGTGATTTGTTTGATGTAATTTACATGTAATGGCTTCTTAATTCTTGTGAAAATTTGTAATTCTTAGAGCACATGAGTAAAGGTATGGATAAGGGTTAAATTTATTCAATAATATTTAACTAATCTAATTATGTAATTTCCCACATCAGAGGTGTTATAACTAATCCCTTTTAATGATTGTTATTCTTGTTTGGATTTTTGTGATAAGAAATGTTCCCATGTTAGTATTTTAAGGCAAGAATTTGAGAATGTCCTAGTTTTTTAATTTATATAATAGAAATGAATTTCATCTTTTATTCAAGTTCCAACATGAGTTGAATAATGTTAATTTCATGTAATATATTAATTTACATGTGATGAATACTACGAAAAATGTGCCCATGTGAGTAACAGAAAGGCCAAGCCTTATGATTTTTGTTCTTACTTTAGACTCCCTTTTCCAGAAAGTTATGTTAGATACTTTAGGTTTATACTATATCATTCTTAATGAATCTCTTATGATTAAATAGTAAATATATTTCGGTGAATCATGGATTATAATTACAATTCCATGGACAGGTATATATATCTATTTAAAAATTGTTCCTTATGTGAACAAACGATTCTTTTTAGAATTCAATGGCTGGGATCAAATAGTTTTCTATGTGTAAGCCCAAATTTAATAGTTGATTCCATTGATGGACTCATAGAGGCTTCACATAAGTGTCGATTGAATCATGTATCCCAATAGGACTACCATGAATGGGCTCAAGAGGTATTTGATTATATTATGTGAGTGATACTTTGGGATTCCCTATAGGAAATCCAATGAAGGGATTAATTGACATGGACTTATATACAACCTTGAGTGATATCAGGTTCCTATGAGGTTCACTAGGATGGGCATGCAGGGAATTGTTAGAAATTTCACATGGAATAATACCTGAATTTCAACATTGAAATGTAAAGTACTGGATAAAGTTATAATTGATTAATTAATGAAAAAAATTTATAAATCGTATTCCAAGACAAATCAGAAAATTGGATTCTATTTTGACTTTTATTGTGTAAATATCCTTATATGTCATTTATTGTGCTTACAAATAATTGGGGGTGGCAGGCTTAGGCCAGATTTTGAGACTTATAAATTAAATATTTTGAATTGTAAAACCTTTTCTTAAATTAAATGGATATATAATGAATACCAATGTATGAAGGATTTTTTACTTTAGAGTACATCCTTACCTTTTATATATCTTCTTTCACTGTTAATTATTCATTTTATGTGATGGTTTGGGATAGGTACCATTGGTTCCACCCTAATGATATTATTATATCAGACCCTGCTCAGGTAACATTGGTTCTCGAGTAGATATACTAGTCTATTGGGATTTGGACTTGTAATTGTTGTATATCTTGTATCTAGATGATGGGAGGAAAAGACAGAGCTGAAGCTCAGGATGCTCGTGGATATTGCCTTCATGTTTTGTAGTCTTTTATTTATTAATGTACTAAAATGTAATGAATTTGTTTCACTTTATTTATTTTAGATATGTATAATCATATAAAATGCTTGAATTGTGAAAATTAGAATTGGCCATAATCTATATTCAATTTTTATTGAAATTATCTTTTAATGCATTAATTAATGATTTATACTATTTTCAATATTATCTGATTTTTACTGTATGTTTTTCGTTTTCTACTCCGAATATGAGTGTATAGTCTCCCCACTAAATACCATTATTCCCTCCGAGCTAGTTAGTATCCTCTAGCAGATTGGGAGATGCGCTTGAGGTCATGTGGTGATCATTCCAGCTACTAATTTTGTAGTTAGTTGGTCTAGGACATTACATTCAAATTGAATCATTTGACTTTGTGATTAGGGTTGAGAAGAGAATTAATTTATTCTATAAAATATTTGGGTTTAAGGAAAATACATTTTCAAGATAGGTTCCATTATTTTTAATAACAATAGATTATCATTATTCCCTTAACGAATTACATGGATTTCTCTACCAACACATTCAAAAAGATGAATTTTGGAACTATTTTCCACCATGAGTTTCCCCATTTTACAATAGTTATTAAAATACATATATCCCTTACTATTAAGAAAAAACAATGAATTTGAGATTCTCCAATCAACACATCAAATTTGTTGGAATTTAAAAAATATTAAACATATTTTTCACTGTATTGGATCTATAAATATATCCATAGACACATCTCTTGCTAACCCAACAATATGTCAACATTATTTTTAAAGGAAGTGTCATAGAAGGAGGCATATCTGGATAATCTTGTGATTTTATACTTGTATAGTCATATGGATTCTTCATCATTTTGCATTAGGCTTACAAAATACAATTCTATTTTTAGGAAGAGAGTTCTAGGGAACAAATTATCAATAGAAATTTTCTTTAATTATTTCCTCTTTATAAT
Source organism: Viscum album (assembly GCA_963277665.1). NCBI lineage: Eukaryota > Viridiplantae > Streptophyta > Magnoliopsida > Santalales > Viscaceae > Viscum > Viscum album. Next base: position 959,120,311 of record OY728145.1, read on the forward strand.
ATAAAACACATCCCCGAGATATATGTTTTGGAACAACATACACAACTGATCATGTTATCCCACAATATGATAAAAACATATAAAGTAAATCTCTTTTTTGGATCATTTGAGGATGGAGAATATCTTATCAATAGAGTTATTACCCTATTCCTTGATTATGGGATCTTATGATCTATTGAAATTTAGAGTCGTTTGTTGTAAAATGGTCTCAACTGCCAAATTCTATTTTTTGGAGGACATCGTTTCCCCATACATCATGTATTCATTCCAAACATGATTTAACAAAGAATCTAAATTTTTTTCTCTAGTTCTTTCTCTTATCTGATTTGGAATCACCTTTAGTAAGTTCTTACATTTCTCGTCACAATGGTTCTTAAATCATGTGACACTATTTTTGTTAATAATGAAAATAAAGGGATAATTTTGAATGTTAAATTTTAGAATGGTTAAACAACTAAATTAGAATCCATGAAAATTAATGGGATAGCTCATAAATGCAATATAGTCATTCAACTATGAATTTATATGTTTTGATCAATCTTATCTATTTTTTATTTCCAAAATGAAAATATTTTGAATTTTTTTCATTAATAACAATTTTTAGGTTTTTTTTAATTCACCAAAGAATTCCCCGTATAAGTTTCCTAGTAGGTGTCTGATAGGTCATTTATATCATGTACCTGGTGATGATCGAGTCAATCCCAATGCTCTCTATGTAGGGTAATTACCCCTTCTTATAACAATGATAGAGCCTCATAATTTTTCAGTACATAGATATGGGGTTGGTTGTAAGTAATACGCTTGATAAAAAATTATTCAATATTTTAGAGATGTTTTATGTTGTTTATCATTATCCTTATCATTTTTAGAAATGTTTTGAAATCATGAACCCCCAATATTACAGTATATTTATCTCTTTTAGAATATGAAAATACATATATTTAATAAACAATATATCATGATTTATCACATAGAGATACACATAATGAAACCCTAAAAAATCATGAGGCCCCGTTTCATTATCTAATTAGGTATATAGGATAGAATCATTCTGAAAAATAAAATGGAAAACTAATAGATAAAATAATTCAATTAAGTTTTATATATTCTTCTAAAATTGTACAGGATAAGCTGAGGGCTTTCATAACAATAAAATGAGGTATAAAGCCTAGTGTGATAAAAAAAATTAATAGAATTTTTAATGTAACACATGTGAGCTGAAATTTATATCAATCTAACACACCTGGGATGATAATTATAAAATTTATCCTTAATGAACAATATATGATTATAAATAAAAGGCATCATGGGATTGTGAAAATAAAATTAAACATTTACTTATAAATATTAACAAATGATAACCAATGAGACATCATATCATCGTGTTTATAATAAAACACCATTAAAAACATACATGTTATCTCTTGAGTAAAAATGATTAACCAATGCATTGGTTAGTTATACTATTTCATAGCCACTTGTCACATTCATTCATTTTAAATGCATAAGTGGTATATATAGATCATAAAAAATAGGTATTACAGTCGTAAAATTTAATCCTACGATTAAGGAGTGAGGCTTAAACACATTGATTTCAAAAATAAGTGAAAGAACGGTTCATTTTATGAAAACCATTGAGTGGAAATGTGGAATCATATTCATTACACAAATGCATGACATTGAAAATTCAAGGATAATATTAGCATAATAATATGTGGTACATAAACATTCATTTAAATGATTAATGCGATCTTAAATATTCAATCATTATGTAAAAATCATAATCAATGTATGTTGTATGATTTATTACATATCCCAACATGAGAAGTTGGAAATAAAAATTCACAATATAATGTATTTTCATTAATAAATTGGTGAAGAATATGATAAAAAACAATGAGAGGGTTCTTGTAAAAGAACCAGAGGTTCTTCTTATGATAATGATATCACATTCGGAGGGATCTAGAAAGGTTAAACTATAGTAAATTATTGATAAATGTGTTATTAGTTTAATATAATGGGGTGTTGTTTTTCCATTATAAAAAAATATAGGGTATTTATTTATTAATATCTAAATACCAATTTTGATCTCTATATTATAGGATAATAAAACTCAAAAATGTTGAAATTGTTATTAAAATTGATTCATAGAAAACTGAGTGAGTTTATTTACATTATCAGGCCATAACCAATATAACTTATACTAATCTAATGCTATCTCATGCGGCCAAACAGGGATAGTAACATGTCATCATGTGTATCTCTCAAAAGTCCAGTGGCATCCCAATAGCTACATTTTTATAATAAAAAAATTGGGTACACTATACCCTATGGAATTGATTCATAAAAATAAGGAATATATTATTAAAGTAATAACGATACTGGGAACAATATTAGAGTAATGGAAATAGAAAAAATAGTACAACAACATCAAATAAAATATAAAGTGATAGTAAGTTATAAAAAACAATAAAAACAATCCAATGATAGGATGAAATGTTAAAATATGTTATGATTACATTAATACATATGAATGACTAAATAAACTCAATAAATACACCAAATTATCCTGTCCCAATTACCTTGTTAGTCCCATATCCATGGTCTAATGCTTCTAGTAAGAAAAAATCAACAACATGGTCCTTTTAAATTGTCGAAACCTACATCCATTTAAAATTCATGGGAATGAAATGCTGGATTGAATAGGTTGTGATCAAAACTCACAAATTTAGCACCATTATGTCTATGGAAAACTAATCTGAAAAAAAGTTTATGAATTAAGATGATAATCATGGTTATAAATTTGTAAATTAATAGTATATAACAATTAAAAAACATTGGTACCATTCCAAAATATCTTTGGGCATGTAGAATCAAATTTATAACCATAAACATTATACATGGAAAAGAAACATATCTTGGAATATCCCTATATATATGAATTTCATCGTAACCAGGATAATCCCTCTATATATTAGTTTCAAAATAACTTGGAAAATCCCTCTATATTATCATTTCAGTATAACTGATCAACACCCATTATATTAATATTTTAGTACAACTGGTAAAATATATCATTATATGAATTTCAACATTACTCGGCTAGGCCCAAAATATAAGAATATCATCATATGTGGTCCAATAACTATGTATAAGAACTATATAACCCTATAATATAGAGGATTTAATGGTATCATTAACACATCATTAAAATATACCTCATAGTGACTAAATTCCTCAAATTATAATTTATCATTCAATTACGTATTCGTTTATCAAATTATGTCAAAAATCATTATCATTGCATTTTATATTATCACGTCATGTAAATGTATCGTCATCCATTTAAATAAAAATATATGAAATATTTCAATTTTTTTATATCAAATAACTATTTATGCTCTTATTATATACTAATTCATGATTCCATAAAAAATCTATATCATTATTATTCAAGGGTATGTTTACCCATTCAGTGGCAATAATCCCAGTCTTAGTAATATGTGATCTAATATGATCCAATGATTTTTCCAAAAGAATGATATTTATCAGAAATTATTCCATTATTTTTCCCTCATTATTTTGGAGAAATAACAAAGTATTTCACCACCATAAAAAATTAGATATAGACCATATGTATTTGTTCTAGACCACAAAACATTATTTTATAATCAAGGAAACAACCTTAATAGGGATTTCATCTGAATAAATAAGGAAAAGGATATCAAATTGGAGTCCCTAGATATACAAATAAATAATATCAAATCCTAGTTCAATGGATGTTGGGATATCACAGAAGCTATAACATAGGGTAGTGGAAGAATGTAGAAAAAGTGAGTGAAGGAACAACCCAGATATAAAACACAATACTAAAATGTCTACTAGGGATTTAATTTCCCATAAATTTTTTGGACTGAAGATATGAATTGAGAGATGATGTTTCACCATGAAAAATGTATTTTTAATTCATGATTCATGTATAGAAACTTCTACTCTTGTTGAATTAAAGTCATGAACACCATTCATTGCATGAATTTGATAAAGGGAAATGTGTTACCTCAAGTTAAACATACACTGATCAACCTTGTTCATGGAATTAAATAAATTTATATCATGTATAAAATTGAATTCCTGAAACAGTTTCACCAAATCATCTAAGAGATGGATTCATGCCGTTTATTACATACACAGTCTGAATATGTACTGTATGAAGTAATCACTGTGGATTCTCAAAGAGAATACTGAAAGGCCTTTAACACCACCCAATCATGAAGTTATATCCCATTGCGACTTTAGAAACATTTATAATAGGAATAAACTAATTAAAATATAAATAATTCCTAAACATCTACACATTTCCCTATTAATATAAATTTATCCCCAAATAATTTCATAGCCACAATGTTCTAAAGATTAAAATAAACCGTTTATAAAAGTGGATCAATATAAACTCAAAGAGGGATGTACCTGGAAATAAATGATCTTACAAACATCCCATTGAATAAAATATCTTCATTATTAGGATACAAGAATTTTTTTTTTTAGTGAACATGTATCACCACTATACTCACACATATGTTTCACTCTCAAATGTCTCCTTTAGAACAAGCATGTTTTTTTATTGTACTCATAATAGAAGGTTTTTCTTTACATGTAGAAAATTATAAAAATCGATCAATATTCATATTAGTTACTCCCCAAATGATGCATCTACACTAATATATATTCCATTAATGTCTACCTTGTGATAATGTTCAGGTTGAAATCACTGAATCTATGATACATGAAACAAATCATACATGAAACTATAGAATTTTGGATGTTCTAATAAATTTTCCACTTAAAAAACCTCCCCTTATTTGAAAGAGAGTAATAATCCTAGGTTAGTTCTTTAACTATGTTGTTTTATGATTTTTTAACTATCTATTAAAAAACTAAAGGAAGACACAATGACCCACCACAAATACAAGAAGTTGTATCTGTTGGTTAGAATTAGATTTCTTCCTAATTTATGTTTTTAAAAAACTCTTCATCTATAACTAAACATATTCTAACTTATATTTCATGAGACCTAGTCTAACATATGATTACTTGAATTCCTTGAACAAATAATGACAAAATTGGATCACCCATCTAAACAAATAATCAAGGAGGTCAATTTGGATAAATGAATTGAATCATTTGTTATATGAAAAATATTCTTATGACATTGGTTCTCCCATGATCCATTGAATTAAATCACACTGGCACTTAATATATTATCGAGAATCTAAATCATCTATTTAGATTTGATGTCAGTATAAAGATGATATGATATAGTTAGAAGAACATTAAATTTTAGATACTTCTTAAAACCCTTAATAAAATCAGAATTTAAATGACGATCTCTATAAAAATGATATTACATTGAACCCCATGTAGTAAAATTCCACCACATGTATAGACAAAATGATAATAAAAATTGAAGGCAAACGTGATGGGATAGAAGTGGTATAATTTAATTAGTTGATCTAATATCACTAATATTGAATCATTAGTATGAGATTCCATGGGTAATACCATTCTAATAGCCTAGTAGACCTCTAATTCTCAGATTTCACTCATTAAAATGTGTATCTTCTAGAAATGAATTCCAGTACATCATTCTTCATTACAATCCACTAAAATATCTACAATGAAAAAGATACACATTTTATATACCTATGTATGTTTTTCATTGAAGATTCGCACACACCCAAATTAGATCTTACCACATGCATATAGAACCCATACTCATCCATTAAGAAGAATGTAATTTTGGATGCCAAGAGTCCATCCTAATGCTGGTTCAACCCCGTATATTTTTATACTTATATCAAAGACCTATAGATCTGATATATTATTGTCATGATACTTCCAAAAAGAATTGTAAAATATATATTGTGGTTAGAGATACTCATCATAGAGACTGGTTGACATCTATACACAAATATACAAATATATCCATTATATGACTGTAATTATAAGACTCATTCACTACCTATCTACATCTTCAGGGTCAAGGAATTGATAAATGCATTTACTTTACATATAATTTATGCTATATTGGTGTGAGAAAAACTATAGATAATCAATCCACCTCCTCTCCATATGTTTTAGGTCCCACATAAAAAATATGTACATGAGACTACTATGGTCACTGTACACCAGAAACCTCTCACCTAATGGGATGGTTCACTGTCATCTCATGGGTAATATTTTTCTATCTAACTACAAATTCTAAGTTGTGTAATTTCTCTTATGTAGTCATATCCATGTGGAGCCATAAGAAAACAACCAATCCTCCTAAATCAAAACATCTCTTAATAAAACTCATGATGTGTCACTGTACATGGTGGACACCTTCCCCAATATATGAAATTTGAGAATCTATAATAATGATGGAATAATCATCAACTAATAATAAACTCTAATGAAAGAATCAGACCAAACCAACTTCACTCTATTCATGTTGAACTCGTAAATTGGTGAAACTAGACAAGAGAAGTCTCAAATAAATAACTGATAATGACCTACTAGACCGAAAATATCAAATAATTAATATATTATTGGGATAATCACATGATACTATTGATGAAACCATCTCTGGGTCTACATCCAGTCCTTCCTCTGAGAAAACATTTCCTCGACATTTCCCCTTGTAAATCTAAAAAGAGGATTTGGTTAGAATGGCATAAACATTGTTCTCTATCGATGTACTCATGAATATATAACGATGTAGGGAATGATCAGCTACCTAATAGGAGTGGAAAATGATTTTTTTACACAAATTTTTGTAAAATCCACATGGAAGTGATGGAAAATATAGTTCCTTAACAGAATGAATTTGGATTTCACATTATTCATATCAAACAACATCACCATGAAATAATACAAGCCATAACTAATCATAAAATTGGTTTCATGTATATATAATTCTATCACATTAAATAGATGATACCATGACCATGAGAAAATATTATAGAAAATATGTGCATTTTTTTGCTTATCAAAGACTTTTTTGATTCAAAACATGACATACCAGTTCATGAACATCAATTGGTTCAATATCATATTATCCACACACATGTGAAAATGTTCTGTCATCCTTCTTGGTCAAAAGCACATGATACCCTTAGGGTGGCGTTCTAAGTCTTATGAAATTAGAAACATTCTGGTTATCCAACAGAAAATTCAATTCATTATGCTCTTTTTGTGTCATCATATTCGGCGGGATATAAACTATATTTTCTCCTTCCATCAACCCATTTGTGGTCATGATCTCCCACTATATTGGTATGACATATAATTTTTAAAATAACATCACAAAATATCAATACTTATATAGGAAAATTATCTAGCTACATTCCAACAATTTCTATGTAATGAACTACTCTTTGATATATGATAAAATTTAATATAAACACAATTTTCCCTCTACAACTAGCCTGAACACCCCACTAACAGAAGTAAAAAATTAGATACCACATACTAGAGATAGAAAGGTATTTCTCCTCTGATAATAGGTGATATGTTTCTAATATAGAATTAATCAATCCATACAATTAATTAAATCATTTAATTTAATTTCAAGTAAAAATAGATCCTAAAAGAAATAGTGAACTCAATTTCCTGGAGAACATGCATTAAAAATTTTATTATCTATGACCGCGCTCTCAATAGTGTTTCCCTGACCAAGAAATCAACAAATACATCAAATAAAAAATTTATTTTATAATAAATATGATATAGAGGAAATAAATTCTCTTGAATCATATAATACTCTAGAAATGTCACATAATATAAGAATCATACCTCTAAAGGTAGAATGTTCTGCATCCAAACTAACTAGATTATACTGTATATCATGAAGATAACCCCTAATCATTGGGATCGAGTCATATTAATCATTAGATGGTGATGTCACACTAACAATAGGGTACCACATCCTGTGCATAAACCTAATCATCTAGTGCAACTCTAACTATCAGTAGGATGATGGGTATATGAGTCATCCCTAGACTCTCTTTCCTATCCTAAACCATAACGAGTGAATTTCAATTTCATTCCACTATAAACTTCTATAGGTTGTCCGTTATTTTAAAATAATGTCACTTGGATTAGAGGTAGTGATGTTGAGGCTTCTTGGGGAATAACATTCTACAGTGATTGAACAACACCAAAACACTCTACAAAGATGGAAGTACACTTTAATGGATTCTCTTCCCTCTATTTCCATCGAGATAATAGTCATAGTGGTGGTGCATGTCAATATAATAATATCTTCATATTAACCAAGATGAATACATTGGCTAGTTCTTGTGGCACTTATTATATCCCCATACATAATGAGATCCTAATTCATGACATTTAAAAGGCTACTCAATCATAAAATTCCCATTTGAAAAAATATCAAGGAATAGACAAATCTATTAATACCTCCCATTGGTAATCTCATAAAATACTAAAAATTCTAAAAATAACCACATGCTAGGGAAAAATACTTTATTTTCCATCACTCACATTCCCTCCCACAATAGCTTCATGAATGAACAAGAATTATCAACACTCGATTATTCATGATTGAAGTACTTTAGTAAATTTTCTAGAAAATAAATCTAGGATAGCCATCATTGCTTCTTGTATTGAAACAGAATGTCCCATTAACAGTTGTAATGTCCATGAATAATGTATAAATTTAGCCTTGATGTCCTATATGTGGTTATATTAGGGTGTTTAATGACCAGCTAGACCGACTCGATGAAGAACATGGCTACCTAACGGACTCACACACTTTTAAATATAGGCACATTCTGTAGTTGAAACTCCATCATCATCTCAGATAGTGAATGAAATGGGAGATCAATATCACTTTCATTATATTTCATTACTTAGATGATGTTATTGATAAACTAAATAAACATCTATTTCTCAGGATGTTCAAGAATCTTTGTTTTAGGTGTGTTCTATGTTTCATAATTCATACACTCATAACACTCAATTCTAATTTAGAAAGGGTGAATTTTATCTAAAATATAAATGAACACCATACACCATTAGATACACATCACAAAATACCTCAACTAATGAGAAAAAGAGATAAACAATGGACCGTAGCCACTCTAAACATGTATAACCATTTTAATTGGAAATAAAAAATACTTAATATAATAACACATTTATAAGATATAATAGGTATCTCATTAAATAGATCATATAAGAAAATATACCACATTCAATAAATATAAATATATCATGAACAATGAATACCATGAAACATACCTACATCCCAATCATGATTCATGCATAGTCATTTTTTCAATACCGTAACAAAATTTTATGTATAATTAATAAATTAAATAAATAACCTGTGAATAAACCAAGGTAATATATTATCAACCATAACAGTTGAACATTTGTAAAAAAAATACAATGTCTAATTACATGTCTTCTTCCATATAAATTTTTTATCCACTCCAATGCATAAAATTATATCAATGTCCTGACATGTTCTATATTTTACTTCTACCATTCCAAAATAGTTTATAAATATAAATGAATAACATTATTCTCTACTCAAAATACTCACATCCCATGATCAAAAACACTCTCACATGGAAATCCCAATATGGTCGGAAGACCTCATGTTTGTATTCTGATATATTAGAGGGTTAGTATTGGTATATGGTGTGTAATGAACATAGTTGGGAGACTATATTCCCTGTAATATTTCTAGAATAATATCATAAGTTATATTAGAGTAATATAAATAGTTTGAATAATATGAGAGTAATGGAAAACGTAGAAACAAAATAAAGATAGTTGATAAACCAAATAGTAAAAATAACTCATAAAACACACAATATAAAATATAATTTAATTGAAGGATGAATTTTAGATAAGTTTATTTATGGGTGTAATAGTGGGGAATTTTTAAAACAAAAAAAGGAAAATCCCAAATACCCCAACCATAATCCCTAAATCATTCCAGTATCAATGCTCTACCCAATACAGTAAGATATAATCAACAAGAATATATTTTTCCATTATCTAGACCAGAATTTTGGTAATATTAATGGTAATTGGATTGTTGTCTAAATATCTTGTGAGTAAGACTTAATATGTCAACACCACCCTATTAAAAAAACACTTTAACACAATGTTTATGAAATAATGTAATAATGAATAGTATTAATTAAATAATTAATTAAATATAACCAAACATGGAATAATATCTAGATATATTTTAGAATATAGGTTCCCAATTCCAATAGTAGCCACATTTTCATTGAATCAAAATACAACTGAGAAATTACCTCTATATGTGAAATCAATTATAATTGTGTTGCGACCTCTATGTAAGAAATTCATTATAATCAGGGAAATCCCAGTATATAAAAAGTTTAGAATAACCAAGACAAGACCTCTATAAAGTCAATAAACTATAGCAAGGACATTCTGTCTATGTAATCATTTCAGTAGAACCAGGTGAGGTCATATATAGAGTCATTTCGAATTAACAATAATAATCCATCTGTATTAACATTTCTCGTAATATATGTCAATGTATATAATGGATATATTAACACACCATAACTGTATAAGACATAGTGGTTAATTACTCCAATTACATTCCATCATTAACATACCCTCTCATTCCTCATGTTACATCATAAGTCAGTATCATGGAAGTCTACATGACCAAAAATAATAAATTCTTCCCCAATAATTTTAGAAAATAAGTAATCCATATTTCAAAGAGATGATAACCCAAGGAATTACATAAGTTATCATTTTAAGCTATTTCAATATTAAATAAAAAATCCATTTCAATATTTTTCAAGGGTAGGCTCCCCATACTACTAGCCACAATCCTAGTATCACCATTTATGGATCCAAAGGGATACAAGGAGTGTTCTAAAATCATTAAAATAATGAACAGTTATTCCATTATTTAAAATTAGATTTTATTTGTACGGTTGCATAATGTCATAAATACATAAACAATTATAATCCATTCATTCATATTTTTTTTATAGAACCTACTTTTATAATGTCATAAAATAAACCCCATCAATTGGGAACATCAATGACGAATGAAAGTGAAAGAGATCCAAAAAATGAAACCCAGGTAACAAAGGAATCAATATAAAATTATGATTCAACAATGGTCATGAAATGAATCTTCTATAATAGATGAATACTAATAAAATTGAAAACAACAGTTAATAGTAATGAATTTGTATTAAATAAAAAAACTTGTCCCAATTAAATTACACTATAAACAACATTAACGTCATGAACTCCACCTAGACCAACAAATATTTTTTTTATCAAGATTAAAATTAAAGAATTGATCTCTTTATTGGAGCTAAAAAAGTGACATGTTGAATAAATATCACATCCTAAAACTATTTCATGTATTTTCTTAGGTGATCAATTCCTATTATATATTACTTACATGGTGTTAATATGTATTTCATGTAGTAATCACTTCATATTTGTACCAAAAAATCTTGAAATCCATAAGATCAACAAATGAATAAGGTAAAATACATTTTAAACAATATAAACATTTGTACTAAGAATCCACTATATATAAAAAAATATATCCCTAAACATTTGTTCATTTTCCTCAGTAAAAAACACAATATCCCCCATTAAAATTCTCAACCACCAAGGTTTAATGACGGAATGAAAACCCAACTAAAGGAGGTTCAACCAAAACTCAATGCGGGATGTCCTAGAAATGATATAATCATACAACCAAATTTATTAGAATAATACTTGTTGTGTTGTAGAATTAAGTCATGTTTATAAATATTTGATTTAAAGACCGTAAAATATAATATAGGTTTTAGAGAATTTATCACGGTTAAAAAATTTATTATATATCTTAAATAACATAATACTATAAATTGGAAAAATAATTTTACCTAGATTCTCTTCATTTCATTTATTTCATCACTTCTGGGAGATCAATTTCTAATAATAAATTAATAAAAAAATAAGGTATTTTACTTTTACTAAAACATTAGTCTATCTTATGAAAACCTGAAAATATTACAAAATTGATATTTTTGGTATTTTAATTTATAACATTATTATTATAATTTCATATAAATATATATATATATATTAAAACAAATAAATTTAAATCAAAATATACATTTAATGAAAAACTATACGGTTTTTATGATTACAGTATCAGACCTTTAAAAACATCCATTTCAAATAATAATTTTTTATCAATTAAATTAAATATTTCTTATTTATTAACAATATTTTAGCAACTAAAATTTCAATAAAAAATCATCAATTCCTCAGAAATATTTTCTTTAATGAGACTATATTTTCCTATAACACATTTTTTGGTTCATTATATCAAATTAGATTTTTATCCAAACTAATTAATTAGTCACTTAAAATTTAATATAAAAAAGGATAAATTAAATTTATAATAAAATAAAAATATATATCATTTGATTTAAATCAACATACATAACACATTTTTATAAGATCATATTTCATTTAGATATGTTGACTGTTGATTAAACTTTTTTGGGGTGCTTCAACGTACTTGGATTTTGTTCTAATCTGGATAATCAAGAAATTATCTCTTGAATTGTTTTGATCATTGTTCATTTATGGAATCTCAACTTGGGTTTTGTCATTGGAAAATCCCAATGATTCCAACTCCCTCTGATGCTTCGAAAAATGGGATTTATATGGAATGATCCTACCAGTCAAGGACATTGAATCATTATTCTATGTTAAATAGATTTATCAAAAACATGAATACATATATTAATAATAATGATCAGTATTCAATTGATATATTATTAATGGTTAATATTTTTAATGGAAATTTAAATAAAGGAATATATAACCTAGAGTTGACTAAAATAATCTACATTGTACTTGTGTTTTCTATGAAAAATTAAATAATATAGAATTTATTCATTTTTTACAAAAATATCAAAATTATATTCTATTATATTGAAAAAAATTGTAGAGAGATCGAATTGTAATGAAAAAAAAATGAGTTTGGGAGATTACAATTAATGAAGGATAAGGGAGTATCCAATGATAATACTCACACATTAGAAAAATGAATTTTATTTATAAAACATGGGTTATTACAATATTTTTTTCATTGTTATTTTTAGTTATCCACGTCATAATTTACTTCTTCTAATGGTGAAACCTAGAATACCCATTTCATATCCAAATATTCATAGTTTATATAAGATTATGTAGTAAAAAGTTAACAGTGATAGAAATTTCACGTGGACAGCTGTTGTGGTAATGAATTTAGAATGTGAGTGGTGGTGTGGTTTGTGGTGGTATCAGATATTTAAGGAATGAGATGTGTGAATGATTTTCAAAATATGTTGTGATTATATGTTTTGAAAATTTCACAACTTCCAGTTTCCCCAAAATAAAATGTAGGTGGAAAATAATTTCATATTAAGAAATTCCACCATAGTATCTCTATAATAATCTAGTAGTTTTTAGAGGATTCATGCCACCACTGAATGTCGAACCACACAAGAAAGACCTTCTTACAATTACATCATGGACACTGCTCCCATGTGTCAATTTTAGAGTCTACATGAATTTGTACAATCATTCGATTATGTTGACTCATACAAGGGTTTAAAACATCAACAAGAGATTCTATAGAGAGTCTTTCCAGCTTCCCTCTATAGTATATCTTTGTGTATTGAACTCCATTTTTGAGGGACAACTAGGCATTGGATTATTTATTTCCATTATTTGTTCATAATACATAAATAAACAACATCTGTATAAATTGGTTATCAAAAAATAGTTCACACATTACCTCTAAAATATCCAATTCACTATCAAAGAAAAATTTACTTGTTTTCATGCCATATTAAAAAAATAACAGTTAACTTAAATTTAGATAAAATCCCCAAAAATTAATGATGATGTAATATATATAGTAAATATTACCCATATACCCCACACATAATATTCTTTTCTTACTATGGTGGAAAATGAAACTATAAAAAAGATGTTTATAAACTCTATATCATAAATATTAAAACAATCATGCTTAGAGAAAAAACCTGTCATTCGATATTTAGTAAACAATTTAAAACTCAACCAAAATTATGTTCTAAAATCATTACCCCTTTTAAAATTTCCAATTTAAATCGTACTATTTTATTTCACAGACATTATTATACCATTTATAAAAATATCCATGCCAATATTCATTTACCTCATTGGAATGAATTTCACTCATCAGTCAAGAACATTTCAAATGAATGAAAGTTTAATCTCATGAATCTTTTCACTATTTATAATTTTTAATATATTCCAAATGTTCATATTGAATCTTAACATAAAATAATCAAGGGTACATTTAATTTATGTTCTAATTACTATGGTGCTCATAATGATTATGTAATGATGTAAACATTAAAACACGATGTTTGAAATATAGGGTTCAATTCATTCTATAAAATTTCTAATATTCATGTAAATATAAATGGATAATTATTTCTCCTTTAACACCATTTATAATAAAAAAATTACAATTTCTTTATCCTTATCACATTTATGTTTCAATTTTTATATGATAAATTGATAAAAATGATCTTTTTTATTATAATATTATATTTTTTATATATTAATTATTTTATTGAATATGTGTATGAATAAACACTATCACTATTGAAATTAAACCCAATGGTGATATTAACCTAGATATATCTCAATAATAGGTATCACACATGCTCAATCATCTACTATCATTTTTATTCGTTTCATTATTTCATTACATATAGAGGTTTGAATTAAATAACAATGAAAAAAGGAACCATTTCAAAATATCCCCTGATAAAAAACCCCGCTTATCATTTCAATACATAAATCTCAATGGAAATACTATTTTATCATTGTAATCTAAAAATTATTGATCATGAATTTTATATCAATGAAATAGTGTAATAAATATTTATATTCATTTTATAAATCACTTTTTAAATGAATTTAATATTTTCAAACATTTCTAAAATTTAACTTTTCGATGTGTGTAGGTAAAATATGCTCTAATAATAGCTTTTGATTCCACTATCCTAACCAAGATACAAAAAATAATCATATCTTGATAAGAAAAACAATTATATTCAAGTATTTGAACACATATGGATTTTCCTCAATATTATGGATTATGATAAATAAAATGTCTAAAATTCCCTAGAGTATTCTCAAGAATAGGAATTGAAAATTTTAAACAATCAGACATGGAATAATAATGAATAATATTTCTAAAAATGTAATTTTTATATAAATCCATGATAAAATTCATATCAAAAATCACATTTCAACAACATAAAATTGTAATAATTATTTGACATTAAAAAATATCTCATTATATCTTTTCAATTTATAGTAATTAGACATTTCATAATTTTAAACAGGCATAGAAATATCTCTTTAGAGAGTATTTCACGAGGTTTAGATTATAAGGGATATATATATATATATATATGGTGTATCAAAGGATTCCTCCACCATTGATAAACTGAACATCATCCCTTATGATCAACCAATGAGAGGGAGTGAAAATACTTTTTTTTGAAAATTTATTTCATCATATGTAATGTCTCAAAAATATTTTAAATTATAAAACATATAAAATAATCCCATTTTTAGTAGAATATATTCCATTATTCCACGAATGAATCATTATTTTTTTTAAATAAAAAAAATATTTAGAGACCCATATTTTCTATGATATTACATTCTATATTTGAGATTTTTTCATCTTCTGAACTTCAAAAATATATTAATAAAGTAGTTTAATAGATATCCCAAAATTTTATTATAAAAAATAATTTAGAGTTAATATTAAACCGCAATAGAATTCTAAAATCAAAATTTAAAATAAATATTCTATTTAAAATATAAATTAACAGTACATCAAAGAAATTTGTTATCAAATGGATTTTCTCATAATAGTGATTTGTTTTTTATCTTGAAATTGGACCTCATACCATTGGTATTAGTTCTACAGAGTGTAAAATATTGTTTCAACATCAATGTCTGAAAATGCTTCAAATTCTGATCACTCATGTTTAAAGTGAACTTCCATCCCCTTTTCAGTATCATGGAACAAATTTATGGTGGAATCCTTGTGATGTAATCACTAAATTAAAAAAAACGAAAATTACATATAAAAAATTTCTATAATTATTTATTTATCACATCAGATTTCTTATTTTAGTGTAATATAGTAACTAATCATTTAGTTTTTATAGCGTAATAATATATTAAAAATATTGGAGGAAATAATTTTTCAATTAAAAAACTGGTTTGTAGTAGTAATCCCTTTCATAAACTATTTTTTACCATACTGACTGAAATCACCCTCCTTAAACACCACTTGATCCACCTCTTTTTTAAACACTAATATTTTATTCTGTATCTATCATGTATTCCTTTTATTCCTTAAAATATGGATCTACTAATTCATGAATTTCAATATCTTACCCATTTTTATACATGACCATATCATTTATGTTTTCTATATAAACTTATATAATATCTACATACTCCGAATGGAATTCATCCTCTAACAAAAATTCATTACTATTAGTGACAGACATGGAAAATCAATTAAAATTTCAGCATGAATTGCATGTGAACTTTGATCTTTCAATCATTTCCTTTAACCAACAATTTCTATTTTGTAAATGATAATTTAATCAATTATATTTTATTTTTTATGGGATGTAGGTGGCTTATTTCCAAATAAACAAGTGGGGGTAAAAAAATTCCCATCTTAATTAGGGATCGAGGGATATTATTCATGAAATGTTCATAAATTCCAATATACTCATCCATTATTCCATCATATATTTGTTCATCATCAACAATAGTGATGAAATTTAATATTTTAGACACCTTGGTATCTTTTTTCAACACACTAAAGATCGTTTTACAAGGGTATTTTCACTCTAGTATAGACATTATTTCTTCTATGATAATCAAAATTTTATTCCTAGATATTTAATATAAGTAATGAAATGATTACCAGTCTAATTCATTTTCATAAATTCTAGTGACATACAATTATATCTTTTACTCATCTTATACATCAATATTTTAATCTATGACAACATTTTTGTGTGTCTACAGATCCATCATTGGTTGTTTTTCACTAGATGGGATTTCAGATTCCTCTTTAAATTTTTACCATATCTAAAAATGTTTTCCAATTAAATTAAAAGGCTACAGAAAGAATGATACATCACATTAATATTATCCAATACATTTTAATAATTCCAATAGATTTCTATCAATCATCCTCTATAATAAAAACGAGGGATAATTGGTTGAAATAAACTTCTGTCACATGTTCATGGAAGATTTTTTCCTTTCATCATGAGATGAAATTATATGATTGGAATGTATCTCAATTTTCTAGCATGATTTTTTTCTAAATAAATCATATCACAATTACCATTGAGGTTGGTTTCATACACTTTTAATTTAATTTCATTAGTTTCAGTGGATATCAATATTATTTCATTCAACTCTTGTCGTACACTATTCAATTACATCCCCAAAAATTAAGCATTCATCTTAATTTTAAATTAATCTTCTATTTCTTAAACATTAGGATCTCAATTTCATAGTGAGTAGAAAATAGTGTAAATACATTATTGGTGACAAAATTATAAATACTAATCCATTTTTGGTTTGTTCTATAAAATTTATTATTGTGAACACTATGTTATTTTTTTTACAACACAATAGGTTAACATATCTTAATATTTAATGTAAACCAATAACTATAGGGAATCATTTATTTGATTTATATAGATAATATGACACATTATAAGAAACAAAAACAATTTTACAATGAAAGGGAAAAGAAAAGTAAAATAATAAATGTTAATGGAGAAATAAAATCAGGAAATAGAAATGAGGTGTAATTGAACATGAAATAATCAATTAACTTTTTAACTATCATGATCCTATGTCGAAATCCAAAAAATAAATATAAATTTCCTATCATACCATAACATCCTCTACATATACGAATTATAAATTTTTTATTATTCTTAATTTATACTAATCTTAACATTCACAATATAATAGGTACATTATCATTGATTATAATGAATAATGGTATTCTATATTTGATGCACTGTATTTTTTTAGTGTTCTAAAATAACTAAATGAAATTTTTTGCACAACATAGTTATATGAAATGAACAAAATATATACTCGGAATTATGTACGTGATATAATAAACATAATCCATGCCAATTAATCATAGGCATAAAATCTTTTTCACGCTTGGAAAAATAAAATAATTATTAATTATTGAAAAAATACATGGGAAATAGAAGATATTACACTATGAACCAATAAAATATATATGCTTTCGGTTTTAAAAAATCATACTTTTCAAACATTCAACTTTGAAAAAAATTTCAATGGTTATAATCTATATCACAGAAGATATAAAACCATAACCAATATATTTGTGGGAAAAATTGGACCCCACGTATTAATAATCTAGTCATATGTGTTCCACATCAATTCAACCATTTTATATATAATAATAAACCCTTGCAAAAAAATTAGGTTTCAAATAATATCCAAATGGTATTTATTAATATTTCATCATATATTAGAAGAAGTAATTCCATCATCTCGCCACCCTAAGGGAATATTTTATATAGGTATTAATAGAATGATTCTTAGAATATCACTCTATTGGTGTTATTTATTTTAATGTGTCTAATGGAATAGAATATATAAAAAATATATATATTGAATGAACTCTTTTTACAGTTTCATTAATAAATATAATTTCAAATCACATTAAAACATCATGTTTGAAAAGGAAATAATAAAAAAAATAACTTTTTCAATGTAATCCGAATAATATAGCTCTGATAGGGACATAAAACCTTTTTCGAAATTTAAATTTTGAATGGAACATAGAATTAGAAATGTGGAAGGGAAATCCTTGTAAACATTTTTTAATATAATTTTTTAAATCCCACAATATAGATAGATAGATAAATCATTCATTTTAAAATATATAAAGTGAAATATTAATATTACCAAAAATAAAACATATTTGAATGTCCAAATTTGAAATTACAATATTAGTATAATACCTGAATAACAATATGTTTCAAAACATTTCATTTGGAAGCAATTGGAATTATTATTAACATTGTCATATTTTATGAAGAATTAATTTAGTTTTTTCCTCATAAAACAAGAGTTTAATTTATTATTATATCATCATTGAATACATGAAAACTATTTTTGAGTTGCTATATTAGAAAATTAATCGTTATTATTCAATAAAACATGTTGAACCAGGAAAAATTAGTTACCATTAATAAATCATTACCACCTATATAAAAAATAACAATCATAATAACAGATTTAAATATGCAATAAATGACCGCAAATTTTTTTAATCCTAATTTAAAATAATTTATTAAAAATTTATTATTTAGTAATTTCTAATTTTTCCAAAACAATTTAATATAAATTTATTTTTTAATAACAAGATTGAAAATTGATGTATTGGTTTGTTATTCACCGAATCGGGTGCTTCACACTGGTGCCTCAAGCTGGTTGGTCACATGACTTCAACCCCTCCTCCCTTACACCATAGGATGTTGAATAGATAAATGTGTATGATATCAATCTCATGGAGACTATAGCCTATTTATCAAAGTATCATACCCTTTAAAAAATAATAAATCTAATGATATAACCATAACTGGAATAATAACATTATAACATGATGACTATAACATTAATACAATATCCATAACTAAAAAATCGAGAGGTCATGCATTGTAGGTTTTCTGTGTTTATTAAAAAACCCAAAATAATGGAAATTAAAACACCATATCTGTCCCAACACAATGTCAGATACCCTCATCTGTGCTCACACCCATATCCGTTATCCAGTGTAGGGAACTTTCACTTAACCCATCTCGCATCCATTAATTTTATTATTGTTCTAATAAAAAATCCCACATTGTTAGTGAGTATAACATAGTATTACACCACCAAAGATATCTAAAACAATATCCATTTAATTAATGTTTATAAAGTGATATATATAATATTGTATATTGATAAATTAAATAGTTTTCATAGTTTAATTAATAGTTTAATTAACCACATAATTCCTCCGTGTTTCCAAGGACACCTGAACCCTCAAAACCTATATTTGACAATGCCATTGTATGAACCATATCATATAAAATAATAATTAATTAACAATCAATTAAATTTATATTACAACCATTTTGAACTATATACCAATGTAATAATTTTGGGCTTTGAATGCCATGTCTACTACCCCTTTGGTATTTTTAGCATTAGTCAATGTACCACCACTCATATAACACCATGGGATATTGAAGCATCATTATTTTTTAGACACACAAAAATAAAAAAAATCATGTGTGTCATAATATCACATATTACATGGTTAATAATCAGTAACCTTATTTGCATCATTATCATTATGGGGTACCAATTAAATTATCAATCCAATTTATAAATGTCTCATTAATCACATGGAATAATATTACCAAATCATAGTTAATCTATTTATAAAAAATTAAGAATATATCCCATTAAACCAATTAGGATCAGCCAAACATCTCCTGACAATCCTCATCAATTAAATAATAATATCTTTTGTTGACCAATTACACAACACAAACATCCCATCAGTTTTAAAATTAAAATATTTCATTAATTAATAAATAAATTAATCAATCCAATTTCACTAATTTCAATTTCCCCAATTTATCAAAATTTATTATCAAAAAAAATTAAATCAATTCAATTCAATCATTGTCAAAATTTACCAATAATTGAAATTTCATTTTAACAATAATATAAATATAATAAAATAAATACGATTGGATTTTCAATTTAGACCACCTGAATATATATTTATGATGAAAGCACCTTAATTGAAATCCTCAATTGATGTAAAAAACCCATGATCATCACAATAATATGTGATCTAGATCGGAAAATTAGTTTTAAAACCAAATGAAACAAAATCTATGAAACCTAGAGCTAATCCTTTTTTAATGATGGTTAAAACATTCGACATTTTCAATAAAGAGGAGAGGGAGAGTCAGAAAACCAGTCAGAATGAAACAACATACCTGTAATGTTATAGACCCACCAATTTTTACTTCAATTTATTTGGAACTATGTTAGAGAGTCCTATGAATTCATCTATATGTCCTTGAAATGAGAATAATGAATAATTGTTGAGTTTGTTCGATATTATTGTAAGGCCGTAGGGTTCAGGATTTTCAAATATTGTTTTTGTAATATTAAAATAAGTTAGCTTGAGTTCCTGGGAAGGGGTTCATGGTTTGAAAAAATTGTGTTCCTTAACCAAGTACCACTCATGGTGGGTGTCTACGGTCAACATAAATATGGTGAAAATATTTAAAATAAGTGCACTATCCTTATGATTTCCCTATATCTGGGTTTTCACAGTTTTCTGGTATGGATATACGGTTAAGAAAAGACATATGCCCACTATTCATTACCCTTCGTCCTATCAAAATTCTATAATTTTACCCGAAAATAGCCTAAAATAAAACCAAGAAAAGTTATTCTAAAAAATGTTCTGTGAAAAATTTTTCAGGTCATCACCAAAAATTAGTTGGGATCATAAAAGCACACCATGTTATAATAGATTTTCCTTGATCTTCTTATCAAACATCTCTATAATTTAGAGGTAAAATTATCATGATACTAAGACCTTATATTCACTTCTATCTCTTTGATGATTCCCCTGAATGATGAAAATGTTTTTACAACACATGAACTATCAGCATGATCTTTCCCCAGAACACATTCTCACTATGATCTAATAAATATTTTATAATTTCCTAAACGGATTCATAAGTCTCAAGCACAAAATCACCTGAACCAATTACATGATATGTTTAAATGTGATACCAACGACATTGTGACACATGAAAACATCATTCATATCATTGGTCCTCCGCAAAAGAGCCTATTGGTATGCCATTGATCAGATTCAATCCACGACCACTAATGTTCCAACAAACCTGGCCACAGACATTCTCTATCTGAGAATCCGATGGCGACCAACCTAGTTGAAAAATGAAGGAACACATTATAACACTTTATAATTTATTTTTTTATCAATCCCTACAAGAATATGTCTTCTGTCTACTCTAATTCACCACAATTTGATTATGAGTAAATTATACCTTATCTGACATCTCCAGTATGAGACATTGTCCCAAAAACACTTACTCGCCTTCCTCTATCAATCATATAGGTGATCAAAATCGCCTACCATATAGGGCCTAATATATTCCATATGAAAAATATACTAATACCAATTTTTGTAATAAATCTCAAAATTCACTAAGTAATTCTTACATGAACCATATAAGATAAGAACACAAACTAAAATCATATCATCAAGAAAATTTATAGTATGTTGTGATTCCCCATATGGCTATGGGTGGAATGTTTAACATAGAAAAACATATGTACCAAGAAACTTATACAATACATTCTCAAAGTGAGATGTAATACCTATGTCATGGTCTGAAACAATAATCAGTGGGATCCTGTTAAAATTTACCATCTATTGAACATATAATAATCCCAACTGATCCACTAAGAATGTTTCTCATTTACACAAGATATGCTCTACCTTTTTCAAATGGCCCACAACCAACCAAATCGATCCATTATTCCAATAATTCATTGAGATACCAACCAAAAATTCCGTGTTAATGTTGTCACACATTAATTCTAGAATGGTAAATATATATAGTAAATCACTATGTCATTGATGCTCATCTTACACCTATTGACACATACCATTATTTAATGGACCCTGTAATCTTTCTTCTTATACCTGACCACCAAAAATATTTTCATAGTAAATTGTACATTTTATCTAGAAGTTGATGAAATTTCTACTGAAAAGACTGATATTCATCAATTATCTCATCATGGATTTTCATAGGGAAAAAATATTGACTACTGAAATATTTGATCTAATTTTCATCTAAAGTAAAATCTAAAGGCGACCCCCCACCTTCAAGGATTTACCTCAAGGACAAAAATTATGGACCCCCTAACTTCATACCTATAATATTTCCCAAGAGTACATATTCTACTAAAAATGATATGATGTCCATCTGTTTCTAACCATCATGAACCAAAACATGCATCTCAGATGGTATGATCATCATTTTCCACACACCACTAGACTTCTAAAATTATTGAGACTGAGTTTTTCTTCTTAATGTTTCTGTAATAACATCTCCATTCTCCTGTTTATAATATAGAAAAATGTCGAATGACTATATATAATCATCCCATATAAAATTAAGGATATTATTGTCTCACTTTGGGAAGATATATTTTATGATATAGTGATCAGAATACACAAAAAACTTATCAACAAACAAATAGCTTCAACAAAACATAATGTCATAAACAACTACTTCCAACTCCAAGCCATGTGTTGGGTTTTTCCATTTTTGTGGCCTCCACTTCAATGACCCATAATACATAACTCAGACTCCTTATATCAACAATGCTCGATGAATAATCCTATACATGTAACAAAACATTGTATTCTCCACACCTGGCTTAGGTACGATCAAGATTGGGGTCATTATAAATCAATTCTCCAACTCCTAGATGAAATTTTTAAATGATTACATCCATTCACACTTTACCCATGACTATGTCAAAACAAATATTTGTTCTAACAAATGAGAAGATTCCCAGATTAACATCTGACAATAACCCCCTAACCCCAAAAATAAATGAATATAAAAAACCATCTTTGGATGCACCCATGAAACCAATGCATGAACATTATTTTGGTCAATTGTCACACATTATTCTAAGATGATGTAACCCATGATTTGTACCTAATAAATTAAAAAATGACACTTAGAATGCTTGAAATACCACAAATATTAATATATCATGTTTTTTTGAAATAGATGAAAATCCAAAGGAATTTTATTTTTTTTTGTTTATTGGATTATATATTCATTGAACTGAGCATCAGAACACATTTCTGATAGTTGTAACACATTAATCTCTTTTATTATACATGGTTGAATACTATAAGGTTTACATTGGTATTTTTTGAGTTTCAGGAGAATTGGGTAGGAAAATATCTTGTTTTGAAGATCATAACATGGTGCATTGTTTATCTAATACTATGTTCCCCTAGTAATAAAATTGTGCATCTGTATAGGGGGAGAAGATCTTCCCCACACTAGTTGGGTATATTTTTCCAAAACCCTATGTATTCCCCCAATTAGGTAGTGAAATTTAAGATGTAACTCGACACTATTCACTCCATGTTTGGCATATGGTTAATAAAACCATGTTGCAGAATCATGTGAGGTTGGATCCTTATGTAGTGGCTACGATAGGATTTTCGCACAATTTTTCAAAAATATGTATCTAAACTGTGTCATCCATTTTTTGGGTGAAATTCAATTTTCCCCTCACATATCCTTTATGAATTTTCTTTTTTTCATCTTATACATCTAGTGGATGAAACCTATTCTCCTCATCCATTGATGTTTGAAATATCCTAACATAGGCTTTGAGGTATGTTCATCATCTGGTGTCTGATCATCAATATGTCTAATGAAATGAGTCAATATAGCTAATCTCCCCATGTTTCTTATCTCCAGTCTTAGATTATCTTTGGATATTTCACTCTATTAAGGTGCAAGATTGGTTTCCCAATTTTTAAATAATTGGACCCATTTTCTGGATATCCTCCAACCTATTTCGAAACATAGATCGATATTGAGGGAAAGGTCATCTACATCCCAAAGGTATTTGGTCACATTGTTTTCCCTATCACGTTCATTGTTTCCTTAATATTTATATTGTGTTGCATTCCATACATTATGTCGAATTTCAAAATTCTTGGTTTCTTCAATTGAATTTGACACTTATTCCATTACACTAGTTTATGGATCACTGTCTGGTAGATTTGTAGTTGTTCATACCATTTAGGGTCATCAAAAGGGTGTGCAATGTGAAATTTTCCATTTTTTCTCTATTTCCTCAATGTACCAAATACACATTTATTCCTTCTAGATTATTTTTTAAATGATACTTCCTTCAATACATATGAATAAAATGTAACCCAAATTGAATACTATGTGTTTTGTTGCTCTTTTAAGTTGAAAGTCCCTTTTAGGAAATAACCTTGTTAGACTATAGTACCATGAATTTCCCCATGATCACTACACTACAAATAGCCTTTTCATAAGAAATAAAATTCATAATGAATGAAATTTGATGAGTGATACAGTTTTTTTATGATTAATTACCCTTCCATTAATTAAATACCTTTTTATGCAGATTTGGTGTACGAATGTTGGTTGTATTTCATTATAGGAGTTGAAATGGTATATTTCATATAATGTTTGATGCCTCATTTTGATAAATATATATATGAATTATTCTCCTCTAATGTTCTATCTTATCATATACTATTAATTTCCCTTATAATATGAATTCTTTAGTGAACCAAGGGTGACTAAAAAGTGTATCGTCAACCTAGGCTATGAATTTCTCGAGTTAGAAGTTCACTAAAAGGAATTGGAACTTTATTAAAGACCCATAAAACCATAAATAAATTATATATGTTTAAGTAAATTGTATGGTTTTTTATTGTAATTAGATAATTCATGAATTTTTCCATTATTTAAATAAATTGGTTCTGTTAAATAGATTTTCTAATAAAGGTGATGAGACAATACCTTTGATTATTCGTTATTAAATTTCTTATATACGAAGGCTTATTCATATTGGTTGATTAACATTATATTAGAAACATGTTAATTTCTTAATTATTTGTAAATGATGGGTAGATCAAACCATTTGATTATACTTATTTTAATTTTAATTAGGAATGAAAATTACATAATGGTACTTGAACATGGACCAGGAACCACATAATATGATGTTCTTTATGTTTATTATTCTGAATGAATTTTCATATTATAATTATATATGGGATTTTTTAAATCGAAATAATGAGTGTTTTCACCTCATGGATTGTGTTATGATATTATGTTGCCTTTGTAAGGGGTTGATAAATTCGAGGCATGAGTGGTACTGCTTCATGGTTGTTTCTAATAAATATGATTATGCCTAATACTTTGGTTGTGTGTAATGGTAATGGGTGTTAAGTGAGGAGGTAAATCACACTCCCTTGAATTTGTTTTTCTGTTCTTTGCATCTTAAACCAGTGATACTATATAGGCAATAGGTTGAGGTGCCACATTCCATGACTATAGTATTTCCATGCCAAATCACATGGAATCCCGAGTGTTGTATTATGAAATTTCACACCCTATTAGGATGCAGTGTATATACCAAATTTAATTATATTTTAGTATCATTAGACCAGTTATGGTTCCCTTTGTTATTCTCTAGTACAGTCCATCACTAGTATTCCATTTATGTGTCCATTACACATATGCACACACATGGTTCATAGAGGTGTATTCATTAAGAACTAAACAATATATATATATATATATATATATTGTCATTATTACTCTTAAATTATGGCAATGCATTGATAAAGGTAGACTTGCTGGGTGTTTTATATGAACATGAGTGGGATGGTTATATATTTGAGCATTGTTTTAATTTTTTCATAAACCTACACGTTTTTAGTTATGACCACTACTCAAATTACATGTAGACACCATTGGTGGTGGAATTAGGATATTTCTATCTCACATACAACTCAGGCATCCTATGGAACCTGAGAATATTTTATGATGGTATGAACGAATAAGGGAAAGGTCCATTCTATTGGTATTTTATATTCCAACTTATAGATGAAGATTAAGAGTAAAGGACCAGGTTTTAGTTCAATAATCATGGATATATTTTGTCCTTTGTATTTTATTAATATTTTGTAGCATGGAAGTATCTATATTTTTGTTTTTAATTACATGATTCCATGCATCCATGTATTAGACACTCCCTTAGAGGATGTTGATATTATTTATTAGTTTCTTAGTTAGATCACATCTTCAGAAAAATATTTATTATGTTTTTTGTATATCAATTCATAGTTTACTGATTTTGCCTAATTATATATTCTTCCATTGTTTTGTTTATATTGAATTTATCCCCCTTGCTAATCTGACTTGATTTTATAGTCTCCCCATTATAATACCATAACACCCTCACTACTAGTCAATAACCACTAGTATTTCTTAAGGATCCCTTAATTCCATGTGACCCACCGGATCGGGTCGTGGTTTAATTGGACACTGGGTCAAGATTTTATAACGTGGTATCAGAGGGATTATATTCTATTTTCTCTCTATATTCTTTTAATATAATAATTTTTGGTAATGTAATTGGATTTTTTAGGGGCTCTCCATGGCCATAGCTAACATGAATACAGAAAAAATACAAATTATCTAAAATGAGATTGATTTTTTTTGGATTTTCACAAATAAATATGATTTTATTACACTATTGGTTGAAGAATTTTGTTAATTATTTTATTATTGATTAGATAATGGGGGTTTATTTTTTTTTCTTCTAAATAAGATGAGGGCATTATATATCTTGAACCATATTAGGAACCTTCCATAAAATGCATTCCATGAATTTTACCATTAAATGTATATTTATTAGTGATTATAGTGTGTGCATATTAATAGTCCCTTGAATATGAACTGAATTATGCAGGAAATTCATTTAGGTATTGGAAAAAATAAATGTTAGATAAATTTCATGCCTTTAACTAATAGTTTTTTCTTAAGTACGTCAAATCAAAAATCCTAAGCAGTCAATTATGGATCATTTAGAAATAGATATTTTGTCGAATGGGATGGAACACGTAATAGTATTAGTCATATAGAATCCACTTGTTGGTTCATAATGATTATACACCCATATGAATCAGAAAATGGTAAACCATATGATTCAATAATTTTGAGTTAATTAATCCATTTATCAGGTACAAATGAAAATTAATGTAACTCCAATAGTTAAATTAACTCTTCAATATTCTCCCTACATATAGAGCATGTTCTATTTTATTATTATTATTTTGATCATATAATCATAATTTTTTAGACTAAATCTAATGATGACATGTAATTTATGATAAATTTTTTAAATTTTTTCAAGGGTTGAAATTATAAGTTTCCAAATAAATGATAATCCTATTTCATTTTTATGAAATATGGTTTCCTTACAAATGGAAAAAGGTATCCTGATTATTCAAATCATTATATATATATATATATATATTTATATTTATTTACGTTCATCCATGTTGTATTTGAAATGGTTTAAAGGAAAATTATATTTAGTTTTATGGTAAAGGTTTTTGGTTTTCCACAAATCATCATGATATTAGTTACTAAATTCAAATTTATACCCATCCTGGTGATTTAAGGAATGTTTCTTTTGAGATAACCTACAACGAGTTGTTTTTAAAATAATTAATAATTATTCAAGTTTTGATTTCCTATAATTTAGTTTTAGGATTAGATATAAATGATTTTATGTGATTAAAATTTTATTATTAATCAATATAATGATTTTAAAATGAAATCTTAGGTGGTGATGTTCACTAAAACCCCCCGTGTATGGGTGTTTTAATCTTTTCAGGTTGATTTTATATGGAAGGGAAGTGTTATATTATTTCTTCACCCATATTCATTTTAGAAATGACATAAAACATAGTCTCTTAAGACTAGAGAAACTACTATTGGTGTGATCTTGGGATAAGGTCATCATTTATTCTTTGATAAGATGCAATCTTGAGGTAGGTTGGACCCATAAATATTTAATGTATTTCTAAATTCAGTCAGTTTTTCTGACTCTTGGTGCCATTCTGGTACTATTGTCCTTTGTAAGTCTCTTACCATCAAAGTGAAACAATTATTTGGATGCGTTTTCATGGTATCATTTAACTTTTTTTATGGGAGTGAGCATTTAGTAATGCTAATTTTTAGAAGGTTAAAAACAAAAATGGAATAGTTACCTACATTATTTTTCTTGTTTCCCTATTTTTAATTTCATGGTCCACTCATGATGTCATGTACTATTTTAAATTCATTTGATACAATGAAAATAAAACCATTTTTTATGGGATAATAGATACATGTGTTAATTTGGATAATAAGTCAATGGATTGTATCACAGATGTTTCACCCTTGATTCTAAACACAGGGTAGTGGGAATTTATGCATATGATGTCATTGAGTTTCTTTGTGTTTATGATGATCATGCTGAGTTTGGCAAAATCATTATTCCCTATAATGATGAGTATGGTCTCAGGTCATCTCCATTGTAATGTTTCTTGAGCATTAAAGGATCTAGTTTGACCCGCCACTCATGATGATGTTTTTGGAGAATAAGTTGTTTTGACATGCTAGTTATTTTGGTTTTATTATCACGTATTGTGACTTGGTGTTGTGAGTATCACCTATAGAATTGTCACACATTCCTTTTAAGAATAATCTTGTATATGTTTTCTCGTGTTGACTAGAACACTCAAAATTTTGGGACCATAGTGTCTGTTTGTGTTAATACCTGTCATTCTTTGTAGGAGGGACACAACCAAGGATTAACATTTTAAATTGTTTATATTTCTTGAATTTCAATAAGTATTTCATGTGATAAATCTTGTTGGTTCATTAATTGCAGCATGAAGTTAAAGGGGTTGGATGTGAATGAATCATTTTAGAAACTGTATTGGTCTTGGATGGAAATTTGTTTTTATGTTGAGATATCATGTGATGCCTCAAGTGGTAATGTCGTATAATCAGTTACTGACATTGTATCAATAAGAAAAGCTGAGCTTCAGTGGATATGTCAAATAGTATTGGTTCGACTATTCTTCATTTTATATTCTTAATATCAAATCGAAATCATATTATATTACTCTTGATTATTGATTTTCAGGTATCTTATCTTTATGTAGACATATATTTTCTAAGGGATTGTTAGTATTAAAAAATGCTAAATATTTATAACCTATTGGGCTAGTTGGGGGGGTCAACTATTATACACATTGAAAAATGGTTCTTTTCATTTATAATGGTACATAAGATCTCATGTTGTAATAACATTGATGGAATCCTATATACCGGCCTTTTTTCATTTAATTGATAGCTAGGGGATGATTGTATAAGTTCAGTAAATGATCTAAAGAATATGATTTAGCCGTGTACAAATGTATCATTTGTATTATTGGATGGAGGACTATCTTAGGTCAGATCCTTGGACTATAGTTCATTAATGCTAAGGATATCTTGGATTTAATGTCTATTTTGGAGGTGTTTTTTGAAGGGAGATGGGTTCCAGTGGATAGGATCCGGGATACCCTACTTTTTTGTGCTGAGGAATGGAAATTTAAATATCTATAAGATGGTTTGATAATGATGCATCTTCGGAAGTCAAGATATGGATTTGGTGAAAGTGCTCACAGTAAATGAATGATTCCATGGAAGATGACATATTTATGTTGGTTTATAGCATGCTGACTTTCTATGCTGAGAGACTTAAGGATGATAGTCTAGGGATGGATTGATAAATTTTTCTTCTTGTTCAATGTGTATCCTGGAGGTATACTTTATTATTTTTATACATTTGGGATAAGGTTTTTATGGTTTCGAAGGTTTCAATAGTGTTCTTCATGGAAACAACACATTTCCAATTTCGGTTTGGTTCATCCATGTTCATCTATTTTCTATTTCATGTAACATTCATGTTGAGATCTTAGGAGTAATTTTGTTAACCTAATTGAAGGAATCACATTGGTGGAATCATTAGATTATTGGGATACATGTTTGTTAGAAAATCCAAATGGTGGATGTATTATGGTTTAAAATACACAATTTAGTAATGTTATTTCCATTGGTGGGGATCACCATTGGTCAAACGTTTAATGAAGTGATTTTGTGATTTTGTCTCTAGATAAACATGTTTGGTTCATTTATGTTACGTTTTTTTTGGTTAAGAATGAGCAGTGATTCAGGTTTTTGAAGACATAAGTGTCATATGGTAATGTTGATCTAGATGGTTCTTTGGGAATTTGTAAATTCAACATGATAGTTTCAATAACACTTAATGACCCTCAAGGATTGGGAGGTTTTTTTATTGTTCTCGAAGGATACCCTGGGTTGAAAAGTACTATAGTATCGAGGTTGTAACAACATGTATTTTTGAACCAGACAAAAATAAAATGGAAATTGAATTTTTTTTGTTTGCTGGATGGGTTGTCCTTTGAACTAATAATTATAATTCAATTCCGATTGATGTTACACTTAAAGGTATTTTTTATAGACAGAGATGATGACATGAAGGGTTCCTAGGGTATTTTGTTGAATTCTGGGAGTTTCAAGTAAAAAAATAACATTTTTTCAAGCTCTGAATAGGTTAAATGGTTTTTTAGAAATAGTGCATCCCCATTAGAAAATATTGCAGCTAGAGTGGGGGAGGAGATTTTCCATGCAGAGGCTTTTCATGGTTTTCCCAAATTGTAAACCAGGCCTGCATGTGTTGTTTCATTTATATAGTACCTCCACCCCTTTAACATAAATATTGGCATAGGGTTAGGCCCACCATATGTCACATACATGTGAGATGGTATCCATAAAAAATTTCTATGATAGTTTTTTCACATGGTGTGTCCAAATGATTCGTCAAAATTGTGTGCCCCTTATTTTAGGGTGAAATTTAATTTTTAACCCTCAGTTATGTTTTAATTATTTTCATTCATTCATCTACATACTTTATCAGATGAAACCAAATCTTCTCTTCATTTGAGATACCAAATATACCATCTTACAATTTGATGTATGTTCTTCATCCAATTTTTGATCACCGATCCTTTAGAAGTAATGGATCCAATGCGGTAAGATCCCCTAGTCTCTTACCTCATATCTTTGTTTATTTTTTTGATCCATCAGGCTATTTAGGTGAAAATAATTTCTATATGTTTGGGTGTTAGACCATTTATCGGATCACCTCTTACCTTCTATGAATATGATACCAATATTTTTAGAGTAGTCATCTACGACCACTAAGTAGGTGGTCACATTGTTTTCCCTTTTAGTTTTTTCGATTCTTAACCATTTCAATGGATTAAAATGATTTTTGATTCTAATTATCTTATAATTATTTGTTATTCATATCAAAATGACCCATATACCATGATACAGATCTATAGATGCTTCATTGGTAGATAAAACGTTTATTATACCACATATGGTCACCCCACTAGCGTTCCATGGAAATTGGCCACGTTTAGTCAATTACATTAAAGTATATTACTCTTTTTTTCCTTCTAGTTGAGTTTTTAAATTCAATTTTCCTCAAGGCATGTGAATAAAATGGAACCCAATTCACATCATATGTGATTGAATTCTATTATAGTTAGAATTTCGATTTTATCAATTTCATAGTTAGACCATATCACTGTGAAATTCTCAATAAGATCTACACCATGAATTTCATTAGATAAAAAAATTTAATTTAAATTGAACACCATTCTATAAATGGTAGGATTAGATAATGATTAATAGCTATTATTTAAATGAACTAATTGTTTATGAAGAGTTTTCCTATGCACACTGGTTGTGATTCCATAAACTAGTTGAAATGGTCTATTGTATGTTATGATAAATGCTCAATTTTTTTAAATGTATTTATGATTGATTTTCCTCCTAGGAGTTTATATTATACTTTACCTTGGATTTCCATTATAATATGATCACTCGATTGAACCCATGGTGACTCCCAAGTGGTTGGTCAACCTAGGGTTTAAATTTTCCATATATAAATTATTTTAAAGGCCATGACACCTTTTTAATGACCCAATGAGCCTTAAATGAATTTTTGATGTTTAGGTAAATTGGAGGGTTTTTTAAAGGAATTTTTCAATAAAAGTGGTTCCCATTATCATAATGAATATGTTTAATTAAATATATTCCATTATAAGTGGGGTATTAACATTCCTTTGATTAATATTTATTAGATTTTATATATGGGAATTATTATGCATGTTTTTTTCTTTAATATAAAAAAAGATAATGATTAAGGACATGTAAATGATGGTGGGATCAAAAGAAACTTACTATACTTATATGATTGTTTACTGATAAAGAAAATTTCTTTATTGTAATTGAACATGGATAACAAAACACATAATATGTTTCCTTATGTTTTTTATTATTAATAATTATACCTTTAATATTTATATATGGGATTATTTAATGGAAAATCAAGAGAGTTTTTTCGATTTTCTTTTATTATGATATGATGATGTCATTATATGGGATTCAATAATTAAATTAATGAGTATTACTGCCTCATATCCATTTATAACAAATATGATTACACCTTATACATAGGTTGGGTATTATAGGCATGGGTATTGAATCTGGGGGGAAATCAGACCCCCCTACATTAGCTATTGAGTTCATGGAATCCCACAATAGTGATAATATATGGATAATGGGATGAGTTTCTATGTTCTTTGATTATAGTGTTTCAATGGAGGCTCACTCGCCATCTCGAGTGTTGTGGAATGGAATATCTCGCACTATTGGGCTATAGAGAATGTTCCCAATTTCATGATATTATAGGCTCATTAGATTTGTTATGGATGCTTGATTTAGGCTGTAGTCCAGTCCAACACTAGTATTCCAGAAATATAGACAATAAGAATCTACACACACTTGTTTCATATAGTTGGATATGTATACTATTACTAATAATATTTATATAGTGACATGATAATACATAAATTTTGGCTTTGAGACAAACTAGGTAGAGTTTCTAGGTGTCGTGTTTTATCATCTATGACTGGTTATTTATTTCAGAATTGTTTTACATTTCTATACATACCTACAAACTATTTACTTAACATAAATTCTTGGATTACATGTAGACACCATTGGTGGTGTCTAACAAAGAGTTTTATTTCACACTCTACTCAGACCGCATTTGGCTCCCAAGTAGATTTCGTGACTATAGGTATGAATAAGAGAAAGATATCTACTATGGGCTATTGATATGCTTACATTTAGTTGGATCATTGTTCGAGAGGACTTCACATTTTCTCAATATGCATAGTGTTATTTTGGTTTATTATTATTTATAGGTGTTTATAATTATTGTATATTCCTATTCATTTTTCATATTATCATTCCATGAATCCATGCATTATGCACTTCCTTAGATGATTTTGATATTTTTTATCAGTTTATCAGTTAGTTGAAATTTTCTACTACTTATTTACTAAGTGGTTTGTATATGATTTAATTGTTCAATAAATTTTTCAACATATATATACATCCACTATATAGTAAATATTGAATTTATCAACTATGATACACTAAAAAGAGGTTTTTGTCACTACATTATAATACCTTTAGACCCTCACTACCAATAGACAGACTCTATTGTATGGGGTGGTGCGTTTGTGGTCATGTGATCCACCAATATAGGAAACGGTTTCCGTGGACCCTAGGTCAATATGTTGCAATGATTCTCTCTTTATGTCATTAAGATGATATAAGTATGTTGGTAACGATTTCCATGATTCACATATTAAGAAAATATTTCATCCACAAACACATTAACAAACTAATCTAGTTTTGGGTGGTTAATTCAATTCATAAAAGACATGAACTCTATTGGTGCCTTCTTCAACACAAAGAGATTCACAAAAGACAAATTACCGACAAACAATTTTTAAAATAATATCATTTTATAAAAAAAAATATCAAAATATAGGCTGATGATACCCTTTATGTACTACGATGATGGGGAAAATAGATGCTCCTCTCAACTGGTCAAAAAATTCATCAAAACGCCAATTACAATACTAGTTCTGCACCATCATTTGGTTTCAATACCGATTATTAACACACAATCACAATGTCACATCATCCTTGTTAATAATTAAATTGATAAAATCCAAGGAAAAGTAATCATATAGATAATCCTTTTATCCATCAACTATTATAGCATATTCATAAGCTCTTGAATCTATATTGGATTCATTATACATGTTTGAATTGAAAATGGATCAGCCCCCTACAAGAGAAAAATTTTAAATTCCACATATTTCACAAGTGGAATCTAAGATAGTTCATTAATAATAACATCCTAAAACAAATCCACTTCAAGATAAAAGACAACATTCATTGCCACTCAATCATCCTGCATTAGTCTACCAACCTCTATATCGAGCACCCCCAGTTGCTAATTAAATTTCACTACATGGCCTGCCTTGATATCCCACTCTCCATAGAGAATATCATTCTCACCAATGAGATAAATAAAAATCACCGTTATTTCTTAAAAAAATATATGTGGGATACATATGAAAATTACCAATCTATACACATAATTAGGTCAAATCTGGACATATACAAAATGTATTGATAAAAAAGGAAATGATACTCCCTGACATCAAATAAACACCCTTTTCATAAAATATATATCTCTAAATCATACTCAAAAAGGGGTCTTTTTCATCATAACCCAACTCAAAAACTCTACATCCAAACCCAAAGCATCCTCAGGTTGGGAAGATATAAACTAATGAGAGGAATCATTATAAAATAAGTTACTTGAAAGTGTATGAGCTACTAGAATAGAACCTTTATCTATTAAATTTCTATCATCAATATCCACCTGTCTAGGATAAACTACATTCAATTTTATTTCCTATATTACCTATGTTGTAGTCTAAATACCCATAGCTACACAAATCAATTCATATGGGTTCTATTTCCTCGAATCTATTTATCCACTACCTCAACTTCCAAGCCTTGTATAACTTCTACTACCAGACTTTGGTAATGAAACATTGTTGGAAAAAATATGGGGAAAGTAAAACAAATCGCAATGATGAAATCAAATCCAATGAGGCTATTGTGCAAAGCCTGTTCGAAGATTCCCACATCATTGTGGCTCACAAGAAGACGCCCTCTTTGTGTTGCCACAAAAAAAGAAGTGGGAGGCTTCTTTATCTGAAAGGAGTTTGCGAAGCCACCCCCTTAACAAGTGACACAATGAAAATATGTGGGAGGCTCCACAGTCCAAAAGTCCTTTGTGAAGCCACTGAGAATAAAAGAGGTGGGAGGCTATGCAATATGAAAGCTATTTTTGAAGCCGCCACGAAGAAAAGAGGCGGGAGGTGCCATGATCTAAAATACATTTGCGAAACCAACATGAGGCAAAGAGGCGGGAGGCTCCTCAATCCGAAATATGTTTGTGAAGCTATAGTGACACAATAAATAAAGAGGCATTGTGATATGAAATACGTTTACAAAGTCACCACGATGCAATGAGGTGGGAGGCTCTTCAATTAAAAAATATCACCACATGGCTTTTTGTAAAGTAATCCCTACATCCCACCTCCTCTTGCATATAACAATTGGGCTTCAACTGAGACCAAAGAATGGATACTCTGACCATTTTACTTATTAGCTCTCAAATCAAGAACCACATTCTTCTCAATGAAAAATGAGTTCCCCAAGGTACATTACCATCGCGATTTTCCTTCCCATTTTCTTTGGCCCAACTCCTCTTTATGAAGTGATGCACTTCGTGATTCCCATGAGCCATTTAAATGGATGGAGATTCCTTATGGGACTCAGGTCATTGCAATGTCCGCATTCTTTGCGAAGTACCTTCCCTACACATGTGAACCACAAGAAAAGGTAGGGTAACTGCGCTTCCTCACGTATACTGCTTCAAAGGTAAATGCTTTTAATGGAACCCTTACATCATGAAGCCCTACAATGAGAGAGCCTCTCTGATTCATGAAGCACCCTACATGTGAACCCATGCTTTATTCCTAGGCTAAGACAATCCACTTCACAAATCATAACCATTCGCAAAGCCCCTTCGCTACATGGAGCACCAGAGCTTCATGAGGCCGCTTCCTATGAACCCCTTTTCTCCACAACCCATTTTCTTATGTGACCATATAGGTCTATTTGGAGTGATTTCATTTTCCCTTGGGTGGTGCATTACGTTTTTTTCTTAGACTTATTCTTTTTTTCATAGTCACACTAATGACTATTGCTTCTTTGCATAGTCAAACTAATGTGCACCCCATAGTGGATCACTGCACAACACTCCAACACTACAACAATGTAGATTCCTTCCCTTCCCCATGGGTGGGTGGGTATCAATTATGTATGTCCATGGGGTGTGGAGTGAACCTTCCTCATCTAAGCTATAGGATGTTAAAATACCAAGAATCATCATCCTTAGGACATGATGTTAAATTGTATCCTTACATCGTTCCTTATACGAGGGGTTCCCCACCATAGACTTTCAACTTCCCCACTCATCTCTACATTAGTGAAATCTTCCTCACATGGAATGAGATGCTATTTGATTTAGTAGTTCATGTGTGTGGGAAGGGAAACCATATTTGTGTAATCCTCTATCATTTCATGTAAGAGGAAACACGCCTCCTCCTCCTCTCTTCTTCGGTGCCAAAGACCAGAGGAGAGATGGGAACTGGGACCTTAATTATCACATCCCTCTAACACTGGGCATTGTCACCACCCAGGCCTACATCCTAGAGTATGTCCCAGTATCCATAACCCTAGGATACCAACCACACTTGGTCCCCTTTTTTGTCTTTGGGGAACTAACAATGTGTGAGCTTCAATCTACATCCCAAAGACCCACCTTTTGCGACATGATCATCAGGTCTTTGATGCCTCTGGTTTCTCACACCAAGCATTACTCACGTGGGCATAGAGTAAGCATCGAAAATGACATCCTCTCTTGGTCAACATAGCACTTATTCCCCAAACCATTCCAATATATGTGTACATTGATCCTTCATAAGGAATGGTTCATAGAAATCCACCATGAGGGTCGAGCCCCGCACCTATTGGTCCCAACCCCCTTCATGTATATTCACTAACACATCTTCCTGAATACATGGTCTTTGATCCGTGCCAAGGAAAGCTACATAAGAATCTACCTAGAGGTTCAATAACTACACATACTGGTCTCGAATCCCCATCATGTCAGTTCACCAAAAAATCCTAACCACTTCACGTGAGGTTACCCTCGTCATGCATGACGTTAAAATGTATGACCCTTTTTTTTCATGACCCTAACATGTACCCATTCGAACAACATGGTATCTAATCCATGTATCCAAGTAAGTGTACATAAGAAGCCTCTATGATGTTCAACCCAATCTGATGGTATTTCATTGTGATTCCCAACCAATGGTAATCCATTTTGATCCACATTTTATGGTGTGCCACTACGATAACCATCGGACGATAACCTGTTGTGATCCCAATCTGAAGGTAAAACATTTTGATCATTATCTGAATGTAATCGGTTGTGATCCCCATCCAACAGTAATCAATTGTGATCCCCATTCGATGGTAAGCAGTTATGATTCCCATCCGATGGTATGAATTTGGGATCTTCATCTGATAGTAAGCGGTTGTGATCCCCATCCGATGGTAAGCCTTTGTGATCCCCATCTGAAGGTAAGAGGTTGTGATCCCCATCAGACGAAAGGCCATTGTGATCCCCATCCGATGGTAAAGAATTGTGATCCTCATTCGATAGAAATCCGTTGTGATCAGCATATAATGGTAATCTGTAGTGATCCCCATATGATGGTAAGCCGTTGTAATCCCCATCCAATGTAAGCAGCTGTGAACCCCATTCAGTAGTAAGATGTTGTTCTCACCCAACCAGTGGTAATACATTGTAGTCAGCAATGGAAAGTAAGACTTTATAGTCCCATAGTTTAGACCCACATCTCTGGTCTACCCCTGTGGCGTGAGACCATCCTTAGATGTTATCCATGCGTAATCCCTAAAATGTCATCGGGAAGCTGTCCCCTGTGTACACCTCGATTCTATACACCCATCCTGAACTACATAGAATTTGGTCCTTTCCAAGTCAAGGTATGTAGGAAGCCTCTCTGTGGTTCAAGACCATAACCCATGACTCATCTTGGTCATTCCCTCTAGCCTATGTGTCCCAATAAGATCATGCCCAAACCTGAAGGTTTTATTTCCTCTTAGAGAAATCAACGAATCCATTCTCATCGGCCGCCTGCTCAGGTGTCCCATCGCCAACCAAACTACACATATATTTATTCCCTACCACCGAGATATATAGGAAGTTTCTTCAAGGATCAAGACCAGCATCACCCTCTGCTTAATGTCTGCTGCATCTCACTCTCCATCCACCCTCAACAATCCTTATCTACCCTGATTCTTACCAGGGCCGCCACATCTGGGTGAGATCATGGAAACCACATTCTCACAACTCCTATTAACAATCAAGATACCAGCCACACGTTATACCCAACATCAGTGTCCCCTTTATATGATTCACCAATCTGATCCACTCTTATCAATGTTCTGACCAGTTTGATTCATCTCTGCTAGACATTAAACTCGCAGCATACCATGTGTTAAACATGGGAAGCTGAGGAAAAAATCAGAAGCATGACTATGGAATAAAATTCCTCGAATTAAACATGGGATGCGTTGGGTTTCTGCGCCGTCAAGATTCCCTATAATAAATGAATTAAACCCATACACATCAATGTTACTGTGTCCAGAAACGACATCAATTTCCAACGTGAATACTCCCCCGACTGAAGGTTTCTGCCCTGGCTGGACCCCTTGGAATGTCTTGAAAGAAGCAACATAATTAACTAGAATCCATTAAGTCATGACAATTGAATTATTTACACAAACAACATCATAAGACAATGAGGGAGACCTGGTCTAGGTGACGAGATCTGAGGATGAATCCATAGAAGGATGGACCGACATCGTATCGTTCCATCTTGATCAAGGGAAAAATGTCCCTAAACAAGAGACAGATGTCACATACCTTTAAAAAGTAGGAATTTGGTGCAATAGCTACATGTAATCCTCCTAATGAGAGACATATGGATGCCATGGAAAATGTGTCAGAAATAGAAATGGTGAACCCGGTGTGAAGTTATTCTCTTCAATGTGGAGATAAGTAGCATTCAAGACATCAATGGATTAACATGTCACCAGATCTAGGAATCCGGAACTAGGTCCCACCAAAAAAATAGTGGGCCTTGCGTGAAGCTCACCAGAAAATGGGGAAGTTAAATTTTGGAGATCCTAGATTGTGATGTTGTCAGTATGGATCCTTCTTACCAACAATGGAAGGAAGAATGGCATAGGGGAAGTAGACATTTAGTTCCCTTATTTCATCACTAATGATTAAATCTCCCTGTTTTTTAGCACCCATGTTTCTATGACATGAAATTGATAAATTCCCACCCACCGGCGCAGGGTCAGGGGAAATGTTAATACGGAAATACCACATGGCCCCATCAATTATGCGCCAAATGCCTCACCCAAAGCTATAGGGCCCCCATGTCACATATCCACATCTAAAATTTTTCAAAGAAGGTTAATAAATGACCAAGTTTGATGATATGAGCATGAGGGTATTTTCCTAATCCATGATATTACCATCATGTAATTGAGGCTTCTGAACATCACTTCCACAACTTACCTTAAGGCTCCCATAAAGATCCACTGCTCCCTAATCCAATGCATAACCATTACAGGTGCCTTTCCCCGGAACACTTCGATGACTCCCTCCCATACACCGAGGAGGTGAGGGATGTCTGGGCCAGCCTGGCCGTGATCCTATCCAAGGGGCTCTCATGGAGGGATCCCTCTTGGCCACGTCAATGCCGACACTCAGTCGAACGGGATGAAGAGAAGGTAATCTATGCCCCTGCATAACCGGTCCTGGTCCGGTTAAACCGATTCCAACATTGGTTTCATGATGAGGATGATGCCCATAGAAGTGTGTCAACGTCAAAAACTACCATGGCATGTTCCCCCACTCACACATACCATCAGTTCCCTGTCTATGCCGAATAGTGGGATACATACACCCGGACCAGATTAAGGCTCCAACCACCCCATGGGTTGGTTGGGTCGACTCTGTTTGTCACAGATACATGTGGAACCTGTAGCGGGCCGACCCATGGTAATGATACCCAGTACGGAGGTCCTAATCATACCATCACTAATGAGAGTACTGGTCTGTCCAACTCTCATATTAAACGTGGTGGTCCTCCCCATACCCCCTTTAATCTGGATGAGGTTCTTCCCCACTGTAGTGACTCTCAATATCAGAGCCTTCTTCGCAACCACTACCTCATGTATGGATAAGTTCCTCCATTCAGAGGTTTCTGGTGAAAAGATGTTACAAATCCGGTCAAACATCAGCGTGGGGGACTTATCCATGTCCTTACATCCACCATAAAATGTCATAATTATACAAACAACTAAAGAAGTTGAGGTATTACTTACTTCTTAAACATCCAGCATGGAGGTACTCCATGTGATCCTAATATCTCCAGAAGATGTCCTACCCACTTCATCACATCCCACAAATATTCCCTCTGCACGTCGTACAGTGGACAAAGAGGTCCTCCCTGTGTTCCTTATGACATCTTTCTACATTCTACTACCACCCTAGCTAATCCAGGAGGATGTGCTCTCTGTCCCAGGACAAGTTTAGATGAAGGTGATCCTTTATCCCAAAATTTACCATCTCCCAATGTTCCATCCAGGGGCAGGAGGGTGGGTCGCCTCCGCCATTAAAAGACTATCGAGATGATTTAGACTTCAATTAAAAAGATTTATTCTTGGATTATGAGGCAGAATATGACTCTGCAATGGAACCCTCTATTCAATACTCTGTGTCAAGGGATGGGGAAGAAACAAGGTGCATCAGCCTCATTCATCCGAAATGTGAGGTCCACCCAATAACTACCTCACTTCAAATATACATCACAGAGGATGAATATTTGGTGTCTCCCCAAGTTATGGTCCTGAAATCGCCACCATCCTTGCCAGGAGGACTCTCTACCTCAACCAGATATCACAGAGACTTATTCTGGGGACCAATGGAGGACCAGCAACAACATGGTCCACCACCAGTATCCTTAGTACCAACACAATAAAAACATGATCTCTATCCCATCTTACTGTGATGTGGTGTCTATGTCACTACACTCTATAGAGGATAACCTATGATGTGGCGACTTGTCTTCCCACTCACCGTATTCTCCACGATCCAGCCTATTGTCTCAGCGGTCTTCTTCAGTACCACTACCGGTTCCCCAGCAACCTCCAGATGGCGAGAGGGTCAACCAAGGGCTAGAACTCGAGTCAAAGACATTGAAATAGTAGGATATTCTTATGCTACACCATTTTCTTGGAGATGTTTTGGATAGTGGAAACACAAGCGTTAGTGCCTCAGAATCGCTCACCAAGGGGGAAGATGGTTTCTTTCACTAGGCCCTATAGGCATTTCACTTTTTTCTTCTTCTTCATCGAGTGGATTTTCCCATTATTCTAGAACACATAGAATAACATGATCAATTGTGACATTCGATTGATTTTTATGAAATCCCCATGGCCCAATGCCCTGAGTCACCAGGCCTCCAAAAAACCATCTAACAACAAAGTGTTCAGAGCTTTAAATTGATGCATAAGATTACTAAGGAGGCTTCCCCCATGTGATGATTTGTTGTTGGGGGCAGTTATAAGCCCTCCATTTCAGTTATATTTGGAGCCAGCTCGACATTCCAGCAGATATCAAGGATATGACTCCTGGAGAAGTCTCGGTTAACATAGATGGTCTATCAGTGGGGGAGAACAAGATGGAGCTCCTTGATAGGGACTTACCCTTGGTGGAATGCCATACCTATTAGACACATTGGTAAGGGTTACTCACGAGAATAGAAATCTATTGGGTCTGCTTGTACGTACTGAGTTATAAGTCCTTAGCAGGAATCCTAATAAGGGAAAATAAAATCGTTGATCCATCAATACCTATGACCCATCTGGCTCAATGAAAAATATGGTGGATAATTCTGAAAAAATACTTATTGCATTAGCAGCTCACAGAGAAGAAGAATATGGTCGATGACCTCTTTTCTATAAATGTCGAAAAGTGTTGATTGGAATATGGTGATTCTCTATTGGGGAAGTAGGAGAAGGTACAAAAGTCACCTGACAAATTGCGTCTGGGAATCCTAGACCATCCTGCACACGTAGACATGACAGAGCCCAGAATATATGGAAAGAGGGCACGATACTTGTCACCAAATCCACCTGAGTAGCAGGATAAAACCCGAGACCTGGCTCGGGTTCCTCCAGTCACTATGCACATCACCCCACTAGTCTCTCCATGAGCCGACATACACAGATCTATAAAATACATTGGTGGTCATTAATCCTCATCAAGAATGGAATCCTTTCCCAGATGATCTGATGGAAGCGCTCATTGCTCACCTGGAAGCATAAGAAACACGACCGGTGGAAATCCCACCTTATTGAAATCCATATCTGGTATGGGTCGATGAAATGCCATCACCCGCGAGTCTTACACCCCCCCCCCCCTTTCCCCCATTAATATGATGAGTGACCATCTGTAGCGGTTGTCCCATTCCATCTCAAGGTTTGGACCCGTGTATGGAAAAATAGCGCAGTATGAGGCCACCAAACACTGATGTTTTGAACAGACATTTGAATGACCTATGTTTTTCTGGTACAACCAGCTACCCATCGATTTGGTTATTAGCAAAGAATATCTCTGTAGGCATTTTCTCTACCTGTTCAACTCTACCACCTGGAAGACAAGATTCCATGATCAATTCATGTGAACGAATAGGCATGACAAGCATGTTGTATACTTTCTCACCCAGTGGAAAATACTTACATACATTTTGAATATGCCACTGAATCAATAA
The DNA here is from genome assembly GCA_963277665.1 of Viscum album. Lineage (NCBI taxonomy): Eukaryota > Viridiplantae > Streptophyta > Magnoliopsida > Santalales > Viscaceae > Viscum > Viscum album. The sequence goes on from OY728145.1 coordinate 959,164,259, forward strand.
TAGATGCTGAAAATGTCTGTGGGGAACGTCATGACAGAACTTTTACCCTCTATCATTACCCATAAGTACCCGAGACGATACCGAGACTTTTCTGATAATGCCTAGTGTCTATAGGAAGACATACAATAGGCCACGGAGGCATGTCTATTTCCTCCTATAATTCCCGCAAGAAAAGAAGGTAAGGTTAGGACTGCCTCGGTGGCCCAAATAAGGGCTACTAAGAAACTAGAGTTATTTTTAGTGTAACCTCCTTCACAGCCCCACAAGATCCCTCCTCCTCAAGCACAGCCTCCGGCAAAGTAGCGCCCACCTCAGAATCGGCAGGTGCCCCTGCGTAATGTGCTTCCACCACCCTTGAGATATAACTAAGTCCAACCACCATGATAAGCTCCTCCAGCCCCTCATCGTGGCAAGGATCACAAATTCCACTTACTGGATAAGAAACAATATACCTACTAATTCAATGAGATTCATCCCTATAGTGATTTCCTATATGCTTTGGAACTCAAACTTTTCTTCTTGCATGAATGTTAGAGACCAAAAATATCAGATCATATAGATCACCCCATCTACTGTACCTATCACCAAATATACGGGCACACCCTCAAACAATGCTATATTATTAAATACTAGCTTCAATACCAGGATTATAAAACCATAGATAGGTTAGGCCCAGCTCTAGCATAGTTGACATTTGACATTGTGAATCCAGACAAGATCAGTGACAGAGAAGGTGAGAGGCATCGGGTTTCTAACTGTGGATCCCAAAAATATGGTGACTTGATGGCTTGTAAAATAGTTGCATGTGATGATGGTATTATATGTGAAAATTTGAATTTACGTGAACCTCTAAAGTATGACGCTACACCTACCATGAGGATCTCTGCATCAACAAATCAAAAATCATATTCCTAGAAGAGAAAGCATCGACGACTCAAAGAAAAACAATGTACCCCACAGAAGTAGTCTTCATCCCATACTCTCGGTGACTTCAAGCCCCCAGAGATGAAGATCCCCCACCCCAAACCAAATATCTTCAGTGTTGGATGATTCTTCAAGTGATAGTCATGGGTGCACCTCAGTTAACACCATAATGCTTTTAAACCCAAACATAATTTCTTACGGTAAATAACTCCAAACAGATCCTCCTAATGTCTCTAGACATTTCCATCGGTGACTGAGATATGGAAATATGGGTATTCATAGTGCATCAGTTAGTACATACATCCATGTTGTGTATTCCACCGAATCTATACAACAATCCTACCGTAGAGCTCTGCATTTTCATCCTTATCAACCAGTGTAATCAGGTCCGCCTTCACCACCATTTGTGTTTCATGATTAGGCGGAGCCGCCTCAACCACGCCATGATTAGCCACACTCTTCTACTACAGTCCCTAGTCTTCTCATCCACACATTTTATTCACTCCACGTGATTTGTGTATTGAGAAATAGGATATCCCTGCACCGTACATCCATTCGTTCAACCAGGAGGTCCAGTCATTCACCCATCCACAGAACGACATCATATAAACGGAATATTATTCCTGGAACGGAAGTACGATGTCCTCAAACATCTTTACATAATTCAGAAAATGATGTCTATCCTTTTGGCTCTTCACCTGTTAAATGTTATGTTGTAAGCCTTCGCTGAGGCTTTATGAATCTCACACCAGTTTGAGACACATGTACCAGCTGCAGAAGTCGTCCATGCTGAGGCAATCCAGCACGCTGAATGTGAGTCCATTATCTCATTCACTGAAGAAGATGAAGGATCTGCCATAAAAGGGCACAACCACCCATTCTATATTACATTCCATTTCTTTGGCATGAATATTTTTCAATTCCTTATGGACACATGATTCATGATAATCCTAATCCCAAAAAGGACCCTCTGGAGGATGGTTCTATATGAGGATGAACTAAGTCCATCTGGCCTAAAAAATCAATATTTTGATAGGAAAAAATAGACACCGGTCAGCATGATCTGACTGATGAATTTTTTCAATGGCCTAGGTCCCAGCTCCGCGTTCATGGTGTTCTTAAAGCACACCGCCTAAAACATGCATATGCGCATGCCATGGATCCACATGCATGCAGTTGTCCCATCATTGTATCCATAGTTCTTCATGTACTCCATTAATGGTCGATTATTCATTCGTCAAGTTAGCATGTCCCCTTTTCCTCATGTGAAGCCCGTTGTGTGGACGACCACTATTACAAGAGATTGGAAAACCATATTCCATATAATGAGGTCAAACACGTGATGACTACGACTGACCTGTGGACACATCTGGATGATGCCTACATTTTCCCGATCCATCTATTGGAGGCTATGAAACGAGAAATGGGGAAATGAATTTTTCTTTGGGTAACATGGAGAAGTATATAACCAATTCTAAGAGATTTTGGAATATCACCTTGTACTCCGACACAAATCAGGCTCAGGTGATCCCAAACCCCCCAACCCCCATAAGGTATTAGGATATCCTTTCTGTGGAAATATCAATAATCCTTAAATTCTTGTTTCAATAGGATGGGGTAAACCGGTTCAAGATGACGTGATGTTGTTATATTGATATCACCATGCATGTCCTCGTGGGCCGAATTCCAGATGGGATCAGATTGACAACAGTCATCGCTATGGTTTGGGTAGCACATGAGTCCCCTGATGCAGTTTCTATCACCACTCTAGCTACCACCAACCACCAATCTAAATCCATTGATTCATATGAAGATCCTCCTCGAGGATCCCTCCTCCATATGTGAGGAAGATGATTTAGAGGATTCTCCTCCTTCATTCAAAGAGGTTGTCTCTACCACGGTCGATGAATTGGTACAGGTAAACCTCATTAGCGAGACAGATTAGAACCCAACATTAATCAGTGCCGCTATTCTTGTTGATGAGAAACAGCAATACATGGACATCCTAAAGCATCGCCATGATGTATTTTCCAATAGTTATGTTGAGAATATAAGACTAGATACCCATTTATCCATCCCCTACCAAGGGCTCATAGAATATCATGGTGGGTTCAAGAAGCCTCCCAGAATGATGCACTATTCAAATGGTGTCATGGTCGAGGAAGAAGTTGATGAGCTCGTCAGAGCTAATTTCTAAAAGGCGGTCCAATACCCCAAATAGTTATCTAATATTATGCTAGTCATGATGAAGAACTGAATGATCAGGGTCTGCATCGAATTCTAGGATCTCAACCATCACTGTATAAAAGATGATTTTCCCCTTCCTGTGTGAGAGTTGTTGATTGATTGCACTAATGGGTTCCAAGCCCTCTCATCCATGGATGACTATTCTGAGTATAACCATATTTTAGTGGATACTGAGAATGAAGAGTCCACATCCTTCAGGGAAGCAAAAGGTACTTTCTACTACCAGATAATGTTCGTTGGTCTATAGAATGCAGGTTACACATACCAGCGGGCTATGCATCTAATATTTAAGATGATCCTAGGGACATTATAATAATGATACATAAAAAATCTGGTGGTAAAATATTCTAGTGTCAGGAACATCTCATGGGCCTTGAGAATGTGTTATTATTCTTCCATTCATGCCACCTGAAGATGAACCCATTGAACTAGGCCTCCAAAGACACCTCTGGAATGTTTCTCTACATCGTTGTCCAATACAGGCGCACAAGGATCAAACCATAGAATATCATTTCCATTAGCTAGATTTCTACTCCGGGAAACATTCGGGAGCTTCAAGGCTTTCATGATCACATGGACTTCAAATGTCGATCCATAGTGAATGTTTTCTATAAGTGTAATCCCTTTTCATTGCTCATGAAGAAAATTACTTGCTATCAGTGGGATGAATAATGCTAGACTTCCTTCGAGGAAATCATGTATTTTCTACTCTAGCCTCTAGTATTGATGCCACATGTTTCCGAAAAGCCTTTGGTTATTTTTGTGATCCCTGGAACAGTCTCTTGGTTCCCTTATCGCCCAATAGAACAATGAGGGAACCAAGAATAGTCTCTTCAATATTACTCACATGCTCCTTGATATAGGGACAAGATTCTCCCCTATCCGGAAGAGATTCTTTACATTGGTATTCATTGAATAAACATTGTGACATTATGTGTAGAACCATGAGGTACAGTTGGTGTCCAAGGTGGATCCACATAAGTACATCCAGAACCACCCAATGTCTAAAGACCATTATGGTCAGTGGAAAATGATCCTCTAGTAGTTCCACATATGGTTCTTCCCTCATAATGTTATTTATGGGGAAGCATTGGCATATTTCTTCACGGCCCATCTAGCTCCCTTGGACCAGTCTCTAGACCTTGATTTTCCTAATGAGGGAATTCCCTCGGTAGACCAAGCCATTTCATGCTCACAAATTCACAGTGAGGGTGCTTCCCCAAGCAATTTCTATAGAAGGCTCAATGAACCAAACACAACATAGTTGGTATGGGTACCGTCTTCATTAACCCATCACATTTCATTCTATAAAATTCATTCTTACTATCATAAGGCTGCCCCAAAAATGAGGTGGAGTACTAGGCTCTCATTGTTGGCCCTGCGTTGGACCTCTAGATTGACTTCCCCCACATGAATGTGAAAGGGGAATCTGAAATAGTCATCCAAATGATTAATGGTGTCTATTTCATCAGATAGCTAGATCTTGTACCACTTTTGGAATGCACCCTCCAGCCGATGGCCCAGTTCCCATCTTTTCAAGATGTTACTCATGTCCCTCGATCCATGAACAATCGACCTAATTCTTTGACCATCCTAGTAGCTTTAGTTAATGATCCAGAACATGATGAATTTAATATCAACATGGCAGACCTTATGGTCATTGCCCCAGTCACTTCCAATGATGGTGATAAACTGCATGTAAGACACTTTACCATCGACCCCTCCATGTCATGTTCCCCAAGTTCCACTAACATAGTGTTCGAAGTTACTCTTGATTGGAGGACCCCCAATGTAGAGTACCTCCATCACATAAATCTCCCATTACATTGAGCCATGTGTGCGAGAATCAGACATTGTGTGTTTTAGTTTACTCTCGAGAGAGATCCTAGTCTTGATCAGATCCTCTACAAGAACAGGTTTGACAAGGTTCTCCTCTGTTGCATTAAAGGATTTGAGATTTATTAGGTCATGCAGGATATTCATGGATGTTCTTGTGGGGCTCATTAGATCTGGCTTATGATATACCACCATATTCGAAGATTGGGGTATTTTTTTCCATTCAATATTCATGACTGAATCGAGTTTTCAAAGAGGTTCCATGCCTGCCAAAATCAGTTCATTTTTGTGAATCGGCCACTAGAGGCTCTCCACACTACTATTTACACAATTACATTTGTGGTCTGGGGAGTCAATGTCATTGGAAAATATCCACAGGTGACAACCCACTAATGCAGGTTCATTATGACAACAATAGATTTTTTCCTAGTGGGTAGAGGTAATTATGCTAAATGGAGTCAAGTCATATTCTATAGTTGACATTGTGAGCTCAAATATTGCCTACTTATTTGGAGACCCTCATTCCATCCTCACCAATAACGGGACCAACTTCTGGGTAGTCTAGTTGATGAAATTGTACGTAAAGTACAACATTCATTCCAACCATACCTCCGGCTATCACACGCATGAAAATGGTTTGATCTAGGAATTCAACAAAACCCTCTCCATAATTATGAAAAATATGGTTCTTCAAAACAAGGAGACTTGGTAAAACAGTCTCTCCAATTCCCTCTGGTCTTATCCGACGACAACTAACAATTCCACATAGGTGACCCCATAATCATTGGTGTACGAAATGTATGTTTTCCCACCCATCAAGATTTAGTTGCATTCATTATGCACAACTTTCTATGGTCAGAAAGAACCATATAACGTAGCTAAAATTCATATGGAAGAATTGGAGTCAGTCAACGAGAATATGCTTCATGCTCTCCATAATCTGTAAAGGCATCAGAACAAAATAACTTTAGATTTCAACAAAAAAGTTCTCCTTCGCTCTTTCTTTCAAGGTAACATGGGGTGGTCCCTAAGAACTCCAATGATACCTTGTAGGAATGCACCCAAGTTGGAGCACAAATGGGAAGTAACTTAAATCATTCACATGGTTTACCCCAATGGCATGTACTCCTATGTCACCAATTTTTTCGAGCGTATAACTCCTCCCACTAGTGACACATTTCTCAGAAAATACTTTTCCCAAATAAATCGGTCCTACATGAACTTAAACTGTTATGTATTATATGAAATAAAACTATATGTCATCCATAAATACATTATATATCTTATTCAGAACTACGAATTGATTTATTTCAATTCTCATGGGATACATAGGAACACTTGGACACCTTGTCTTGAGTTTAGCACTAAACTATTTTCAATGACCACACGTTGGTGTAGTTATCTTGGAGGGTCCCACATGGTTTAGTGCAGCCATCTTTGTCCCCCACTCGTGTTGGTATTATGATGATCACACCATGATCCCATCCTCGTTCTTCTATCATCCCATGTCTTCACCGCATGACGAAAAACTAAATGAAATTTTTCATAACTACGTATGCCTTGATTCCCATCCTTATGGGATACTTATCAAGGCTCAGACATATCATTTTTAGGCCCAGATCGACATATAAATCTCCCCATGGGTCGAAACACATGGTTTGGTGTAGTGTTTTTGTCTCATTCGCATCAATTTCATCAAGACTGCACCAAGTATTCCCCTCCTTGGAGATCTCTTCCTCTTCTGGCTTACTCCTACACGTTAGGCAGCACATGCTTATTCATGTTTCATGCATCCCATCATTTTGGCTTTGTTTAAAATTCACATCCAAAAGGACCCCCCGAATGGCATTGATGCTAGGATGAAGATCACTCCTACCATTTCAGTCCAACGTCCTAGAGAATTTCAAGAGACTAATTGATAGAAGTTCCACATTGCGAATATGGTCAGCGATCGACTCCCATTTTTTATTCTCATATCAGGTCAAATGAAATGAACATTGTGTTATGAAAATTTTCAACAACCATACTATATCATTATAACCTTCCCTATATGTCAAAAAATTTTGGTGCAGTGGATAGTTTTTTCCAGCTACATATTCATACATTCATCCCCTTCAGGAAGGAGAGTTGATCTGGCTGAGCCAGACCCTGCCTGAATTTCATCCTTCACTTTTATCCACTCTTGTGTGAAGATAGAATTATTCTATTCATTTTTTCCAATACCGTGCATGGCTCATGTGGGCTTAGGAGATTTAGTATGTAAATGACAGCATAATAGGTCATGTGTCTACGTCTGGCTAGACTACTAGGCTCAGGTCCCTCGACCCTTTTGCCCACCTGACCCAAGTTACCATCTAGGATTGTGCAGTGTGGTGTGGACATACATCCTCATTCAAGTTAGGATATTTTATCCACACCACTCATATCCCCTTGATACATCCCTCATTAATCTATTTCAATTCTAGAATCACATGTCCAGTCATGCTTCGCACATCGCATCATATGGGTTTCCATCATCATTCACATCCAAAAGCACCCCCAAATTCCTTGGATGCTATTCACTAGGGATCTCCTACCATTTCAGTCCATCATCCCCAAGGATTTAGAGCAACAAGTTGATACATGTCATGGGATGTGAATGCGTTAAACGGTCGAAACTCAATGGTTTTCCCCTAATCCCTAGTCACCCAAATACAGAAACTGTGTTGCGAACATGGTCAACAGTTATCCTCTATTATTTTTTCTATTTTTTGGTTTTCCACAAGAATGATGATTCTCCCTCTCCACTCACATTTTTGATTCACATAACATTAAACTAGGATTCTACAGACCAATCCCTATGACTTTAAAATAAGATCACCATCATCCTAATCGTAAGACGTTAAACTGCCAACTGGTTGGGACTTCATGTCTTAGATCCCTCAACCATGTTTCCCCCCTGGACCAAGTTCTCATTTTGGATTGTATGTTGTGGTAGGAGATTGTTTCCTCATTCACATCGGGTGACGTGTCATGATGTCCACATCCATTGTTGAGATACCTTTCCCCTATATGTGTCCTTTCTACATGGAATACACTTCCCAACAACCTCCATTGCTATGTGAAGCTTGATTCCCATACTTATGGGATACGTAGGACCACCCATACATTTAGCTTTCGAGTCCACCCCATTTCTTAGAAACCTTTTTATCATCTTGTCCCCATAGACTATATTTATATAGGTGGTGGTTATATGGTTTGGTATGGGATTATGTATTCATTATCATCGGGTTTGTAACAACCACTCCATGTACCTATTTCTCATAAGAGATCTTCACCCCCCTTTACTACACTAATATTCTCACGTCATCTACTCTTAAGTTGGGCCCCTCGACCCCCTTTGTAAACTCACCAATGTGTGTAGGTGTACTTTGCTTCATGACCTATAGTGTCAGATTCTTCGTAGAAAAATTCTTATGTATTTTTCAGGATTTTTGATCCCCTTTATTTGAGAATCCATCATGTTTCACATACAAATGGACCCCAAAATGGCATTGATTCTCAGCCTAAGGGATCTCCTTCCATTTCAGGCAAATTTCCTCAAGGTCCTCGAACGATAAATTGATTCAAGTCCTGCATTATGAATGTAATAATTGGTCGTTGCTCAATTTTTGTTCCCATGTTATGTCACATGATTGGAATGTTGTGTTTCAAACACAGTCAATAGTTATTCTCCATCATCACGCCAACACCCTAAAGTCATAAATGCCAGTTTCATGATTCAAATCATTTTCCATCACATCAAGTCCATGTGGAATTTAAACACACTTGGTATTATCCCTCAGTGTGCATTTACACATTAGGGGAACAAATCCATGGTAAGTTGTCCTTTGGGGATTTCCACTGATTAACCCTTCGCGTGTATTCCATGTGTTGCAAATATCTTTTCAATTTATGTTTCTTACACTTTGTCTAACTCATGTGGGCATAGGGATCATATCGAGGTTTGGGACCCCTTGGAAGAGTTTCTCTTTTCTTTGGTTTTAGCTCTATGACTTTCGACTATAATCTCCTTATACATCCTTTACATATGTCGTAATGGCCGTAATTCTCAGAACTATTTATAGATATATTCCCTTTCTCATAAGACAAATAGTAACACCCAAACATCTCATCTTCAGTTTCAACCCAGGTTCACCTAGTTACAACTTTTTTTCGGCCTTATGGTGCTTGATTTTAGGGAATTTCATAGCGTGGAGTAAGAAATATGTCCTCATTTATGTCGAGTTTGCAATAGCTTTACCACATACATCCCTACTAGGATCTAGTATCTCATGGCCCTCAACCCACAAGATGTTAAACTGCACTCTCAGAACTATGTATGGCTTGAGTCATGTCGACAAGGGATACGTAACAAAACATGGACGTTTCTTCCATAGGTCCATCCCCATATATTTCTAACCATTTAGGGCCAATAGGCCCAAGGTATCGTCCCTATAATTCCACGTGGTGTGGTGTGGTGTGGATATAGTCCTCAATCACATCGGGTATGATTCATCGCATGATGTGCATAGCACCCCCCCCCCCAAAACTCATTTCTTATGTATGTGTCCAAGACATAAGACAATAAACTCTTCCGCTGAGTCCCAAAAGACTTTAAACTGTTGCATTATTATTTAAGGATGTTAAAACTCATTGGTAGTTCCTATCATGTGAAGATAAAAAATGACATTATCATCATGGTCGTACGATGAAAAATAGAACTGCATTGTGATGTACTCACGCGAGGGGACTTCATGTTAGGTATTTGGTCTCCACCAAACAATTTTTCAGTGACTACATGTGGCATGATTCCTACAGAAACAACTATATTATCCAACCTAGTTTTAATTCTTCAAAAAAACACACATCCATCTTAAAATAAAAAACATGATCAATCAAATGCTACTTCTTTTGGTGTGTGGGCCAGAGTCTCACACCAATATTGTCTCCAGCACTGGTACCCAACCTAACCGCTTCTATAACTATATATGGCTTGATCCCTATCATAATGGTGTATGTAGTAATGGAAAAGAAAATTCCCCAAAGGCCCAACACAACTTTCATTTTTGGTCCCTTTAACTAAAATTACCCCAAGGAACACATGGTATTATAGGGGAATATGTCCTCATTCATGTTGGGTTTTTGCAATTACTGTGCCATGTGTGCCCCTCCCCCATTTTTCACGGTCTGATTTCTAATACCATTAAACTGAGATAAAACTGTCTTGGTCGCATGACACTAAAATATGACACATCCTATAGAACTATGTATGGCTTGATTCCCATCTTCATGGGATACATAGGAATGCTTGGACGTCCCATCGATGGGCTAGCCCCATGAATCTTATATCTTGCCCAATTTATTTCCCCTTTGTGAGAGAACTATTGGATGTATGTGGTGTGGTGAGTACCTCTTGGTCTCTCATTTGTATCAGATTTTTAAAAAAATTCACCATGTACCTCCCTTGTCTCTTCTCGTCCTTGTCTGAGTTCTACGACCCTAATCTAAGATCTCCCTAAGGGAACAATGCATCAGGGTTGACTACTTAAACAACCTGATATAAATTCATTAAATCGGCCCCCTCATAATGATCTTTTATATGACTTTATACTTGGATTGTGTGACTGGTTGACCCCTGCCCTTGGAAAAGGATTTGACTCCCTCTATCTGATATGTCTTATTGTTGTACTCAGATGTGTCATGAAAAAGAGCCCAATGTGTGGAATTTTTACATGGACATTCCATCGTTCCATGACCCAGATTTATGAGCCCTTTATTTTGATACTCATACTCTTCCATGTATCAGAGTACCCCATTAATGTCATAATGAAATGAAAAGTTGGCTAACCTATCGTATTGGGAAAACAAACCTGAATACCTTGAACAATATTAATGTAAGGTCCCGCCTTTTGAACATGGTCAGAGACCGACCCACATTTGTCTGTTCCCATTATTAGCTAACATGAAACATATATTGTGTTTCTAATGTGTTCTCTATTTATCCTCTATCATCATGAAGCTATCATTGTGATCCATATCTAATGCTCCATGATTCATATCATTCCACTTCCAGGAATTCCAACAAAAGGTTTTACACCTCCGCACATATATCTGAGTTAGTCAAGAAGGTCAATTATTTAGGGATTTCACTCAACTATCATTCCATTTCACCTTATGTGTGCCTTATGGTACTATGGAATCTCTCCATTACTCTATGTTTCCCACATCGAGCACGACTCATGTGGGCATAGTTGTTTTGGTGGGGCTTGTACTAGTGTAGTAGTACCACACGGGACCGTCATCCTACATGACATTAAATGGTTATTTGATAACTATGTGTGGCTTGATTCCAATCCTAATGGGGTACATAAGAATTCACAGGCACCTTTCCTCGGGCCCTACCTAACTCTCACCTTTGGTCCCTTGACCTAAAAATCATCCTCTTGGGATACATGGTGGGTTGCAGACTCCTTATGGCTTTATTCACATAGGGTAAATGTCTACCTCATCAAATGCTCCCTTTGTGGGATCTCCCCCTCTCACTCCTCATGATCCCATATGTTGTTAAACTACATGAGTCCATGTGTCATCATCTCATGACACTAAACAAAGGTTATACCCTTAACTAGTTCAGGATGCCCCATATTAACTATGGGATGAGACCGTTTCCTCGTCAGAGAGGGTTTCCATTAACATCAATGGTCTTCGACCACAACCAATTTATGAAATACATTATTATTCATTATCACCCTTATAAAATATGTAGTGATGCCCAAGAATTTCAACACAGGCACAACCTCGTAGTCATTTACCCTTCTTTCCCTCGGCCCCGATCATGGTCTAGGAAGTATGAACTTGAAACTATTTGCAATGTTCGCACTGTACAACATTAAACTACGTGTCTATGGTCCTCCTTAGTATGAAATAAAACCACAAGGAATTCTAGGTCCTAACCAGAGAGGTCCTGTCTAGAAAGATGTTTGATCTCTGATCAGACCGATGTGCCCAGCAAATGATTTTTCACCACAGTTGTGTAATTTCAAGAGTGTTGGAATCTATTAGAACAAACCATCACTCAACCATTCACACTTTTTATTCCACTTTTTTATACCCTCATTATCATTTATGTTCAAATGATCCCCCTTACAGTACACATGCTCAGCCTATGGCTCAAATAAGGTCTTGGGGTAATGTTCTATTAGACTAATGGATGAAATTTCGAGTTAGGCCCCACGTTGCAAATATGGTCAGTGGTTGGCCCTCATTTTTTATCCTCATTTCATGCTAATACAACAACGATAATATGTTTCAAAGCTGATTAATAGTAATCCATCATTGTCATTCCATCCCTATAATGATTTGAATTTTATTTATCTTGATTCACACATTCCACTCCCCAATATTCAGATTAATTCTAACTTCCCAATCATTATCCTGCTTGTGCACTAGATCATGTAGGAAAAATAGAACATCGACTGTTCTGAGAACATCATTCTAAATTCAGGCCTTCCCCATTCTTCCTAGAGGTCCAGATTTTTTTTTCAATCCTTGGATGTACGAATATTGGTTGACACTCTCATATTCGGATTAAACAATGTGGTTGTCATCCCTTGTTTCCCACACTAGGCCCGGCCCACATGAGCTTAGGGATTGATCTCTAGATGTATCATGAATATGATAGACACAAAATAGGAAAAAACATATAACAGAAATCATGGATGCATCAAGAAAAAACAATTAAATCATGAAAGTACATTCGATGGTTTATAAGCATTAAATCACCCATAGATTGACTCCTCCCATGGATGATTTGACCACTTCTATAGAGAATTCTAATTCTGCCACTCTCTGGTTGGTGGCATCCATGATATGTTTATTTTTGTTTACTTGCCACTCCTCCTTGGATAAAATGGGGCCTAATTCATTAGCCATAACCCGAGCCCACTTCTCGTTCGCTCAGATGGAAACCATCTTCTAGGAAGCATGTTTTATTCGTTATTTGGCCTCTTCAAGTAAGGCCTTTAGACGAAACACAAGTTGTAGATATGAATTATGGAAAAAAAATTTAACATTCACTCAACCCCACAATTGTTGAACCTCCTTTTCGGCCTCCTAATGCCTCATGATGTACAATGATTTCCTCCACTTCTTTCCCACATTGAGGATATGATCACGCTCTTGAATCTTCCCTGCCATGTAGACCTAAATGAGCATATGGGGATGATGTTTATCTACTCCCCCAACGCATACCTCCTGCATCCAGGAATGAAACATCTACATCTAGTCTATACATTTCACTTTATGAGTCTCCCTGATGAAAAGTGTTACCAGCTTCCATGATCGATGATGGAAGATCTTGTTGTCTTCATCTTCAGAGGCCTTAAGATCTTGGTCGATGGGATCCATAGGCTCATTTGTGGGGAACACCTAGATGAACTCGTCAGTAGGATCAGTATCTGGCATCTGATCAGGTACGTCAGGACCAATGTTTTCTGGTTGATCCAACTCGTCGGATCCTACCTCATAGATATCAGGCTAAGTCATTTTGACAATCCTTACAGTGATCAAAAGCACTACAGATTAGTCTGTTTGGATATCCTCTTCAATGAACACTAGTATCCCCCTAGGAAAGTGCTTCCTGGAGATCCAAAAAACCACACCAAAGAGGAACATTCCATTATAAGAAATGTGCATACATGAGGAACACATGCATTAATTAATCTAATCGATGGATAACAGCTACGTATTCTGTGAAGGATACATATAGAGATCAAATGATTGGTCTCTTCCAGAGGTGTTTTTCGTTGGATCCCCTAGGCATGGCCCTCCATATATTGTTGGGATGTCCAATGGTTTTGAGAGGACCAACCTGGGTGTCTCGCCGCATCCCGACATGATAATTGTCAGAGCTACATGCATAGATCCCGAAGTTTCTATAGTTTCATATACTACTGGGAGAGAGTGGGATTTATGTATGATTATTTCCATCATAGTTCAAATCCTATTTGAGAATCCCTAGAGAACTCGGGTGAAGACTTTGGGGGAGTGGTTTGGATTTTACATCAAAGGCCTTTATGAATTATTCTTGCACTAGGTCTAAGTCGCTGACCTCACCATCCTCCAAACGGCTCCCTTCACCAGCTTCCTCCACCGGGAGGACTTGTTTGATTCTTTAGATTGTAATATGTGCTCCCTTAATTCAGTGGTCGACACCTATGGTGGGTACATTCAATACAGAAACACCTTTACCTTATCCACCATTAGACGTGGAGCACCCTGAGAGATTAGACAGTCCTCCATCTCATCCAGGTATTGGTCCCCCTCCGCTTGGGATACTGCAAAGCCAGACCTAATAGGACCGATCCCCTAAAAATCCATCCCATGATGGTTTATGTTTATCCACATTTCTAGCAGGCTGAGGAATTTCATGTTGACATCCATGATATCCCAAGCCTCTTGAAGGACATCGCTCTACAACATTTTTTTATGGCGCAGCTTCTTCCCAAATCATGGATGGATATCCTAAGGAACAACATGGGCAGCCTCCCCTCCAAATAACTTTGTCCCTTTGGGACCATTAGATCCTCTTCTTATACTTCCCATTCGACTGGTGCGGGCCTCGTTGCCACTACAACCCCAAAACCTTGAGATTTCCTCGACGCCATCTAGCCCCAACTTCAAGGTCGAGGAGACACCCCTTCACTGACCCAGATAGTTTGTTGCCTCAGCATCTCCCCTAGATAGGCCTTCTCCTAGCTCATTGCATACTTTGTCAGTAGCCCGAAGACGGTTGTGGGTGGAGGTAGCTTGTTTTGAATCTTCCCATCCTACCACGTGAACCTGAGCCATAGCTGCCTCATCACATAAGGTTGATCATCTTAGAGCCCGCCATGTAGACCTATATGGTCAGCCACTGAATACACCGAAATTTTATTGGAAAACTGTGTGCGTATATGGCTCATAGAGAGACTTGTGGTCAATCCATGCCATCGGGACTCCACTCTAAAAGGTCATGAGGTAAGACCGATGCTCTTCCATTCCCTGGTCGTCATTAGTAAACACACTTGTTGGCAACAGGAATAGGAGGAAGCTGAACATTTCCTCAATCCAGACCCGTGTCAGTACCAACTGCTCAGTCAGATTAGACAAAAATATCCTTGTGACATTTAGAATGGCAGGGTGAAAATTAGATCCTAGAGGAGATATGGGGTCCAAATATTCATTGATACCCCTAATATGTGATGGTATCCACCAATACAGAAGGTGAAATTACTGACATATTCTCTTCCACTTCTTCCACTCACCAATATGCCACAGAATATTAAAAAACATTGCAAGCATCAAGATCCAAAGGGTGACCTATCCCCCTATCGCCAACATGGATGTGATAATGAATGTTCTCGGTTGCATGGCATGTTCGTGTCTCTCCTGGGTTGGATCCAACAACATATAAGTGTTTTGAGGAATGTATCTAACATAACCACCGGTTGATGCTCGATACTGACACAAAATACATAGGTTTTCCACTAGATTTCCTCCTAGAGTAACCATCATCAGTGATCCTTTCCCCGTTAAACCCCCTTCAGGCAGGTCTGAGGCCTCACAGTGAACTACCCATCTTCTAGGAAATTCAGGAACTACTGGAACCATCGTTTGAAATAGATATCCATCACCAACTATTTTTTCTCCCCTAGAACCATGTCTATCAATTCCCTTTCCAATGGAAGCATTTGTTTCAGGTCAACCCATTCATTTACAATGGGGAGGAACTCATCCTACATTTCCCCCATTAACGGGACCCCGAAGATATAGTGAAGGTCCGACAGGATAATGTCGACCTCTCCATGTTACAAATGAAATTTTTTGGTCCTTGAGGACCATCTACATAGTATCTCTGACATCAACTACATCAGATGGAGTATATTAAATTGGGAAGTCGAAGCCACCCCGTACAGGCCCACTCGCCTTAACTTTTCCACGAACTCCTTACATGAGGAACATACCAAGTAGGCCTAGGCCCAATCATCCGTGAAATTTCCGCCTTGGCGTTGATCCCAATCATCAGTCCTCCCCTTATTTGGGTTCCCTAGGGACACTTTCAAGATGGTGTGTCAAAATGGGTGAGATGTCTCTGGCAGCAGCATGTTCCCTTCAATGTCATGCACATTGTTGTATAGTAAACCAAAATTAATAGGTGTGATGTCCTCCCATGTATGGTCATTGGCCTCACTAAACCACTATAAATGACATGACGTGCCCCTCAACCAGCAAACCAGAACATTCCTACTCACTTCTAGAATGAAGATTTTGTCCCACAGACAAAATATGTGTAGAGGATGCTTTTTATCGAGTGGGTAGTAATTATGTCTATATAATTGTAGCTCTATCAACAAATCATGATCTAAATGGTTTAGAATGAATTCCCAGATACCTGAGATATTCACTATCTCTTCCCTCAACAAACTCCCCCAAGGACCCCCTATAATATTTTAGATGATCCATTTAGTTTTCAAAATGTGGAACATTTTTTTCCTGGTTTGTAAAGCTGATCGTGGAGCTTGTTCACAAAGATCGTTCATGGAGCATGGTCCCAACAAGAAATAGTGAAGCCCTATCCCCAACCTAGCAAACACAAGTCACGGATCATACTAACATAGATTCAACAGACTTAATGTGTTCCGTGAAGTCAAAATCCCCATTCATGGAGAGAAATCATGGTGTGCACAGAGCTTCGAAAATTGAGATCATTATCAACAAAATGAGTAGGTGAGAAAGGACAGAAGGGAGGTCAGCCTCCCCAATTTATAGGAGAAACCCCCGTGTGCTTCATGCCGTGTCTGGTCATAGAGAGCTTCAAGGAACTGTCAACCTGTGTGCTGCCTCTCCACATTGTGACCATCCTTTGCATTCCATCTTTGCAATTGAGAAAAAGGATTTGGCGATGGACATCAGACTTAGACCCTCATTTTCGACTAATATCAAAGTTGGGGGGGTATTTGTTGGAGCCAAAATATGGGAACAGGAAATTAAATCTCAAAGATGAAACCACATCCAATGAGGCTACCTCGCAAATCCAATTCGCAGATCCCCACAACACCGTGGTTAGCAAGAAGCTGCCCCTTTTGTGATGTAGTGAAGAAAAGAGGCGGGAGGATCCACGATTCAAAAGGCATTTGGAAAGAAACCCCCTTTATGGGCACATTGAATCAAAGATAAAGGGGGTTCCACGATCTGAAAGTAGTTTGTAATTCTTCCGTATTGCAAATGGGTGGGAGGCTCCGCTATCTGAAAGTCATTTGCAAAGCCACCACGAAGAAAAGTGTTAGGAGGTTTTGAGATATGAAATATGTTTGCAAAGCCACTGAGATACAAAGAGACGAGAGGCTCAAGAATCCGAAAGAATTTTGTGATGCTTCATCGAGGTAAAGATGTGGGAGGATATGCAATCTAAAAAACATTTGGAAAGCCACAATCACGCGAAGAGGTGAGAGGTTCCATTATCCGAAAGATGTTTCTTAACCATCCATGAATCAATGTGGTGGAAGGCTCCACAGTTACAAAAAAGTACCACATGGATTCGTGTCGGGTGATCCTAGTTTTGCACCACATATTTCCTAAAAATATCAGGCTTCCCCCAAGCTAAAAATATGGATACTCAGACCTTTCACCTTCTCATCTCTCAAATCGTGTTTCCCTTTCATTTTAGAAAAAAACTATCTCTTCAAGGAACTTTATAATTTCAATGTTCTTTTCCATTGGTTTAAAAATATCCTCTCTTCATGATGTGAATCTATTTGCGAAGACCATGGGAATTCGCAAAGAATGAAGATCCCTCATGGGACTCAGGTCTTTCTAAAGCATTCATGCTTCACGAAGTACCTTCATGGAACATGTGAACCACATGATAAGATATGGTCACAGTGATTTTCGAGGTATACTTCTTCACAGTGTTGTGCTTTACAAGGCACTCATGCCTCATAAATTCCCTACACTATGAGATCCTTTCTTCTTCATGTAGCACCCACCATGTGAACTTATGCCCTATGCCTAGGCTAGGACACTCCACATAGATAATCATACCCCTTCGCGAAGGCCCTCCACTACATGGAGCACCAAATATTCACGAAGAGAATCCCTGAGAACTCCATTTCTTTGCAAACCAATTTCCCATAAAACCTACTAAATATGTACAATGTGATTTCAATGTCCCATGGGAAGCACTTTAAATTGCATTTCATAGCCATATGCTACTCCGCATAGGAACGCTAACTTTTATTTCTTCATCGCATTGCCATGTTAATGTGGACCCCTCATTGGATGACTACACAACACTACAACACTACGACATTGATGATTCCTTCCCCTCCCTAATGGTGGGTCAGTATTAGTTATGTATGTCCTTGGGGTGATGTGTGAACCAACCTCATCCAGGCTGCAGGACATTAAACTGCCAAGCACCATCATCCTCAGCACATGATGATAAACTGTGGCTTTACCTCATGCCTTCTATGTGGGGTACCCCACCATGGACATTCTCCACACCTGTTCATCTCCACGGGAATGAGATATTCCTCACATGGAATGATATCCTCCTTAAAGGAGGGGAGTCTATCTATGGGAAGGACAATCACCTCTGTGTAAGCCCATTTCCAATCATGTAGCAGGAAACACCAATGTGTATCCTCTCTTCTTCAGTGCTAATGACTAGTGGAGAGATGAGAACCTGGAGGATCATTATCACATCCCCCTCTCATTGGGGTTTGTCACCACCAATGCATCCATCCTGGAGTAAGTCCCAATATCAATATCCCTAGCCTACTAACCACGCATAAGCCTCGGTTTCCTCTTTGGGGACACAAACCACATGTAAGCCCCACTACATATCCCACAAACACACCATTCATGATTTTATCGCCATGTATTTTCTACCACTTGATTCTCACATTGAGCATGACTCCTGTGGTCTTAGAGTAAGCATTGACAATGACATCCTCTCTAGTTCGTCTTAGTGTGTAATTACAAATCCATTACGGACTATGTGGACTTTTAACATTTCCAATGCATGGTATATAAGAAGCCTCCCTGAGGTTAAATCCCATCAACTATTGGTCCAGAACCCCTTAATGTCTTTTCAAAAACAACTCATTAGAACTACGTGGATTTTGATCCTTGGATTTTTTATGATCGTAGGATGTCTCGCTGACATTGAATCCCAAAACCTAATAGTCCCTTCACCCCTTCATGTCGGTCCACCAAACAATCCTGACCACTTAAAATTGGATTACACACGTCCTGCATGACATTAAACTATACGCCCCTTTTCATCCCACATGATACTAAATTGTAACAATTAAAACTACATGGGATTTGATACCTGTCTCTAAAGCAGGGTACATAGGAAGCCTCCTTGAGGTTCAAACCTCTCTTATGGAATTCTGTTATGATGACCATCGAATGGTATGAAATTGTGATTCCCATACGATGGAATTCCATTGTGATTCCCTTTTGACGGTAAGACGTTATGTTCTGTATTTGACATTAATCCATTTTGATCTCTAACCGACTATAAGTTGTTGTGATCCCCATCAAATAGTAATACATTTTGATCCCCATCCTATGCTAAGACGTTCTGATCCCTATCTGACAATAAGCTAGTGAGATCCTAATCTGATGGAAAGTATAACGAACCATACTTTACATTCATTGTTATTACTTCAAAATTGAAGAATACTTATTTAAACATATAACAAAACCATGAAAGGACAGTATAGGTATAGTGTCTTTAGAAACTGGGAATCATAAACAACTAGTTCATAAGTCATCATATTGTCTCTCGTTTATTTCATCATAACTAGTTTCCCTTTTTGGCATATCCAACATAATACCCTTCTTTTTGACTTTGGTAAAAGAAAACATACAATAGGGTGAGCTCAAATGCTCAGTAAGGGTAAAAAAAATAAATATCAATCATATCATATTCATAAGAACATAACATTTTGAACATCATAACCTACAAAAGAGATCAAAATATCATAACATGGGATAAATCTTAGTGGAGAAATGTAATCCCAATAATCATAACATAAAGCATTAAACATTGTTTCATACACACATAATCATAGAAAATCATTTAATATTAGTCAAGGAACATTTCCATGACCATCATAGCTGACAAAGTCTATTACTGAACCGAGTTCACTCCTCATTCAAGTCCTGTATCACTGAACCAAATTAACTTGTAGTTCTAGCCATGTCTATCTGATGAGTTAAAAATATTTACCCAATGCATTGGAGGGAGATATAAGTCTCACCCCTCTTATAATGAAACCATTCTTATGTGTGCCACAAAATCATGAATCATACATCATAACAGAACCCAGGTAATAAAAATGGGATTCTTAAACATCATGCCATCATATCATAATCCATATAATATAAAAGGACATCATAAAATTAATTCCATCATAACATAACCAAATCAATGTAAAAATAGGGATAGAAACAGAACCTTATATTATCTTAGATAGAAAATAATTTTTATACAACACTCAAATTCCATTCTTGAGGAAAATATCCTTTCTACTTAAAAACATTTTTCCTTTCTTAACATGTCATACAATCTTAAACTAAAAGATGTTTATTAAAAATAAACATGAAAACATGAAAACGGTGCTTATTGGAAATATTTTCTTATGAAATCATAAATATCCATTAATGTTTTATAAGTTAAAAAACATTTTTCGCGTACTTTGGGTGTAAAAGTCAAAAAGTTCCTCGTACTAAAAACAACAAAATATTCCTTCCATATATTTTACTAAATACTCATCAATGGGTAAAATTGGATTTAAACAATTTTATGAGTATATAAATAATATTACATATTGAGAAAACATGGATGTCGATGATAAATATTCCCCAGTAAATTATGAATTATAAACAATCTCGGAGAAAAAATGAGATTGCGATATTTTCCCTTACTTTAGGTCCGATATGCATTGCACTTGTCTGAATGTAACAGCCCGAGATTTTATGAAAAATATTTTTTTTATTTCACTAATGTCTTGTGTTGTACACTACACCAAAAGGAGCTTGCACAACACGCATCCTTGACTTGCCTTGCATTACACGCAATCACAACCTTCCTTGATAGCGTGTGTAGTACGCAATACCGAGTTTCACTAAACAACGATATGCTATTAAAATATTATTAAAACTAGCCGGTATGAATAGTAATAACCACTTTTTAAAATTCTGTAAATCTTATTTTTCAAAATGAACTTCATTTCTGGATTCGGAGTATCGAATTTCGCCTAAGGTGAAATTTTGGTACATTTCGGATAACTTTCATATTCTGATGAATAGTGAAAATTACTAAATTATAATTAAAAAACAACTTTTTTAATCGAAATAATTAATTGTGATAAATTATTAATTTGAGTGGTTTTAAAGTATATTTAGAATATATTTTTACAATTTAATACAATGTTGGTCATTGAATGTAATTTCACATTTAAACCGGACATAATCAAGTGTCAATCTTTTGATAGATATTGTTTCTTAAAAACACGCTATTTGTTTTAACAGCGGGATTTAATTATAAAATTAATTAATGAAACTTCTATGTTATGAATTTGGTAAAATAGACTTCATTTTTGGATTCGGAATATCGAAATTATCCTAGGGTGAAATTTTGGTATTTTTCTGAAAACTTTCAATTTTTGATGAATAGTGAAACCACTAAGTGGTAGGTTAAAAACTGAATTTTGCATAAAACTTAATTTTACCGCTTCTGTGAATGGAATTTCAAAATTCCGAGAGACACGGTAAATATCAAGGACTAAAATGTGGTTCAATGAGATGAAAATAATTTTTTGGTGAATAGTAACTTTTTACTTTTTTTACCGCGGTTAATAGTAAATTGGGTAACTAAGGGTAAATATGATATTAATATTACCCTAACACATGTCCTAATTCTATTGGACAAGTGTAATTCGACCAAAAACAAACTTAGGAATAAAATATGACCATTTAGGTCCACTTGGATTAGATTAGGACATTTATTATTAATTTATTTAAAGAAGTGTTAAAATAGTTAAAATCAAAGTTTAATAAGTAAATCATTTATAATATGGGGTTATATATAAGATAAATTCGATTGTAAATATTAATTAGAAAGCTAAAACGATTTCCTACATGATGATATTTTATTTGTAATTTTTAGACATCAAATAATTTAATTTATTTATGACACAAAGATGATGCAGTAATTATCTTATTAATGAAATATTAACATAATTGATAATATAAATACCAAACTAAATGTAATTTAAGACTTTTTATAAATTCCACTAATTTTCTTAGGTTACTATGATATATTAATGTTGATTTAATTCACTTGGTTCGAACATATAATTCTGTTATGACTTTCAAAAAAATCATATATCAAATAGTGTCAAAATTGACACAAAATAGTTTTTAAATAAAATATTATATTATTAATTGTTATTTTATTCCTAAAAATCTAAGGTTCGTCCAAATGACTTAGATAAGGATATATATATTAATAATAAACAATTTGGGGTTCGTTTGGCATGTTATAGTAAGTTTATTAACCATATAGTGAAAGAAAAAAAAAGACATGGTAAAAGTTAAATTATCTATCTTAGAGTTAAGTCTAATTGATAAGGTTAAAATAATACCCTAAACTTGTCTAAATCTTATTGGTTGATAGGATTTCTACCCATCCCCACATTATCTTCGAAATAAGACCCTTTGGAACCATTATAAACCGATTTTGACTTTAAAATAAAATAATATTTTGAGGTATTCCGAAGGTGCCCCTCTCCTCCCTTATAAAAGGACACCTCCTCTCCCTCCTCCTCACACCAATTTGAGCACTCAAGCTCGGCCAACCCCTGCCAAAATCTCTTCTTCACTTCCCTAGAATAATCCTAGAGGTTCTGGTCTTCCTCAAAGACCAATTTTAGTGCCCTAAGAGGAGGTCTCAAAGAGGCGCTTCAAAGAAGAGGTAATTATCGTTACCAATTCTTTCATCTTTATTTCGTCTTCCACTTCTTCTTATTAGGTTGTTTCATTATGAAGTAATAACATAATTATCACTCATATACTGATATGTTATTATAAGTATGAAACAACCCTATTTCACCATCTATCCATCCTACGGAAAAAGGAAATCACCGTGCGTGCGTACGTACGGAATACCGTCTCCACGTTGTGGTGTAATCTATTTTCCACCACCACATTAATTGGATGGGTATAATGGTTTAATTAGTGATTATTATAAAGTGATATTGATACTGAAATAGTATACAAACACTTCAACACAATTCCACGACCATGGGAACGATATCATCGCTCGTGCGTACGTACGGACTACCGTCTCCACGACGCGATGAGATTCATTCTCAATGATTAACCATTCATGAATGATTATAAAGCATATATAATAAGTACTAATGAAATATATGACATAATAATGATACTGGATTTATGTATATTTATATTTATGACATCTACTTAATTCCATTCAATTCAATAAGGAAACGAAAACAACGTTCATGCGTACGTACGGACTACCGTCTCCATGAACGGTGTATTTCATTCCATTATCAATATATAATATATATATATGTATATTCTGAATATATATTATATATAAATCATGTTTTACATTCTGGATATAAGTAATCATCATCCAAGTAATCATATTAATAATTACAAGTTAAAAACACGAACGACAAATAAGACGATTTTACCCAAAATGCTACTTTAACATGAATTTACAAAAGACCGGGTAATATAAAGCCATAAGAGAACCATATATGATATCATAACAATGAATATGATTCTGTAATAAGTCAATAACATTATGTAAATCATTATACAGGAGGTTCGGACACGTACAAAGCAAGTCGGACCTAAGGTAAGGGAAATATCACAATCTCATTTTTATCCGAGATTGTTTATTCGTAAGAATTTACTGGGGTGTATTTTATCATCCACATCCATGTTTCATCAATATGTAATATTATTTCCATCCACCTACAATTGTTTAAATCCATTTTTACCCTTCGGTGAGTTTTTAGTAATATGTATGAAAGGAATCTTTTGTCGTTTTTCGTACGAGGTACTTTTTGACTTTTCAGACAAAAGTACGAAGAATGTTTTTTTAACTTATACGGCATGAATGGATTTTTAAAACATTATTTCCAAGAAGCTTCCTTTACAAGTTTTCAAGTTTATTTTTAATCAACTTCTTTTATTTTAAAGTTGTATGACATGTTATGAAAGGAAAAATGTTTTTGAAGAAGAAAGGATATTTTCCTCAAGAATGGAGTTCAAGTGTTTTATCAAAATTATTTTCCATCTAAGATAATAAAGGGTTCTGTTTTTATCCCTATTATTAAGTTGATTTTATCATGTTGTGATGGAATTATTTTTATGAATTCCTTTATCTTATATGAATTGTTTTATGATGTCATGTTGTTTAAGAATCCCATTTTTATTACATGGGTTATGTGATGATGTAAGATTTATGATTATGTGGCACACATAAGAAAGGATTCATTATAAGATGGGTGGGACCGATATCTCCTTCCAATTCATTGGGTAAAGATTTTATATCTCATGAGATAGACATGGCTGGAATGGTAGGTTATACCGGTTCAGTGAAACAGGACTGAAATGAGGATTACTCGATTCAGAAAGGGACTTTGTCCACTAAGATAGTCTTGGCAATGAGTCTTGACTAACAAGAAATGATTCTCTATGATTATGTGTGTATGCCACAATGAGTAATGTTTTATGTTATGATTTCATTTCACTACTATGATTTATCCCATGTTATGAAATTATGCTCTCTTTTGCAGGTTAAGATTTCCAAAATGTTATGTTCTTATGAATACGATGTGATTGATATTTCATTTGTTTACCCTTACTGAGCATTTGAGCTCACCCTTTTATGTTTTCTTTTCCCCAGGATATAAAGAAAGGTTTTAGGTAAAAAAAAAGGGAAGATCTTTATAGGAGATGTTGAAGATCTTTCACCACGATTAGAAGATTACGTTCCGAGTTTCCAAAGACACTAAACTATTACGATCCTTGTGTGTGTGTTTTTGTTATGTACCAAGTATTCCGCAATAGTAATGTAATGTCCATGTACGATAAGCTTAGGGTCTCTACAGTTGGTATCAGAGTAAAGGTTTAGTCAACCTTTGGAAACTAGGATGTGAAAACGTTAGTGAGATCCCTAGAGTTATTTCTAAGGTATGTCTAGGGATGTCTCTAAGGTTAAGTATACGTATAGATTATATTACTAGGACTACGCTAACGATCATAGAATTAAACCTAAGATGTTAGATATTTAAGGTACTCCCCCTTTATTTTGTTGTTTGCCTCTCACACTATTCTTTTTGGGTTTTAGAAAATGGCTGGAAACAAGATGATTCACAATAATGGAGGATATGATGAACAATGGAATGATATTCTTCATAATGAAATGGGATTTGGAAGTCCAAACTTCATTATTATGCCGAATCAGCAATCTCATAATATGATCAATAAAGTAAAATTTGGTAAATTTCCTGACTCGGCTAATAAGAGAAAGATGGAGTTTCATGATGATCATAGAGGAAAGAAAGTCCAATTTCCCCTATGTAAATCATGTGGGAAGAGGCATCAAGGAGAATGTTTCAAAGGAACTGGAAGATGCTTTGGGTGTGGAAAAGAAGGACACAAAGCAAGTAAGTGCAAAGGAAAAGGTTCAGTTAACACCATGGATGCGGATAATGGTATTGCTATGACATCAACAATGGTCAAATGCTTTAAATGTGGAATGTACGGGCATTATGAAAACCAATGCCCTAAGGGAATGTCTAATGAAGAGAATCAGTATGGTCGTATGGGAAGTATTTATGTTGATGATGATGAAGAAACTACAAATGATATGTGAGATGAAAGAAATGTTGAAGCTCGGTCAATGGTCTAAGAATGCAGTGAAATGATTACATGTTTATCATATAAGTAATCTCATGGAATAAGGATACATCTAAGGATTGTTACACTGTTGTCTTTCCTTAAGTTTTGAAAGTGTATGATGAATGGTACCAGTAACCATGAAAGGTTATTCAGATTCTTTTGGAAAGTAGATGATAAGTGCATAATGAAAGGATAAGAAGATAATGAGATGTTTGATTGTATTCATGAGCTCATGATTGATATAAGGACTAAGTGATATCATGGTTTGAGTATAAATAATTTTGAGGATTTTGGTATGTGTAATGTGTTAACTTTTAACTGCATTCAAGTTTTCACTAAGGTTCAATGGGTATTCAAGAGAATACATGATTAAGGACTTTGAATGTTTGGAATGTGACCAACAAAACATATCTTATGATATATGGGGTTCAACGATGGTATTAAATCTATGGTAATCGTTTTCACTATGTTATGAGAGTGGACTGCAGTATTATGGATAAGCCTAAAGATTGAAATGGATTATGTTGGACATAAGTGAGTATTGTTTAAGGATATAAGTTTTTCGATATTATTGATGGGATGTTATAGTAACGTAGTTTTAGAAAAAGGACAACCTGCAGGACGGGTGACAGCCCATCGCTTCGGACAAGGCTGTAGGAATCGAACCCACAACCGAAGTGCGACTGGCCTTTATCGCCTACCACTGACCTACAGGAAGTCCCTGTTTAGTAGAAACTAGTGTTATTATATTAAGTAGTATGATATATGAAGTATAAGCCCATTTTAGGAACCATATATGATTATTCCCACTATAGATCGACTTATGTATATAAATTTTTCTAACCTTTTAAGACAGATGGAATGACCCGTCATTCTATCACATGATCTGTTAACACTTCACGAATAACAAATTCAACTTCATTTATTTAAGAGATGAAGTGGAAATTGTTCAAGGCACGAACAACAGTGAGATTGTACCAAAATAAAGTAAGTATTTATTCTAATTCAAATTCTTCAACTTTAGGGAAACGATCTTGAAAACCAAAAATGTTGTCCTAGTGCTCTTATATCTGATTAATCGGATGGTACCTTAGATCGTCACAAATTTATGGATTTGTGATTGTTGGCTTTTCCATAGCCATGTTCTCTACCACTCTCCATCAGAACATGATGGTTAGATTTCTCTTCCATATCCATATTTTCACCTATGTGGAAACCCAGTGATTAGTTTATTTTGGTAATCGTTACATTTCATACTTTAGTTATTAAAGCCGCGTTTTGGTATTCCTTTTTACGATGTGGGTTTCTATCAAAGAAACTTTCAAATAGTAAACAATTTATAACCCCGACGAATTTTGAGGGTGAAATTCATTTTAAGGGGGGTAGAATGTAACAGCCCGAGATTTTATGAAAAATATTTTTTTATTTCACTAATGTCTTGTGTTGTACGCTAAACCAAAAGGAGCTTGCACAACATGCATCCTTGACTTGCCTTGCATTACACGCAATCACAACCTTCCTCGATAACGTGTGTAGTACGCAATACCGAGTTTCACTAAACAACGAGATGCTATTAAAATATTATTAAAACTAGCCGGTATGAATAGTAATAACCACTTTTTAAAATTCTGTAAATCTTATTTTTCAAAATGAACTTCATTTCTGGATTCGGAGTATCGAATTTAGCCTAAGGTGAAATTTTGGTACATTTCGGATAACTTTCATATTATGATGAATAGTGAAAATTACTAAATTATAATTAAAAAACAACTTTTTTAATCGAAATAATTAATAGTGATAAATTATTAATTTGAGTGGTTTTAAAGTATATTTAGAATATATTTTTACAATTTAATACAATGTTTGTCATTGAATGTAATTTCACATTTAAACCAGACATAATCAAGTGTCAATCTTTTGATAGATATTGTTTCTTAAAAACACGCTATTTGTTTTAACAGCGGGATTTAATTATAAAATTAATTAATGCAACTTCTATGTTATGAATTTGCTAAAATAGACTTCATTTTTGGATTCGGAATATCGAAATTAGCCTAGGGTGAAATTTTGGTATTTTTCTGAAAACTTTCAATTTTTGATGAATAGTGAAACCACTAAGTGGTAGGTTAAAAACTGAATTTTGCATAAAACTTAATTTTACCGCTTCTGTAAATGGAATTTCAAAAATCCGAGAGACACGGTTAATATCAAGGACTAAAATGTGGTTCAATGAGATGAAAATAATTTTTTGGTGAATAGTAACTTTTTACTTTTTTTACCGCGGTTAATAGTAAATTGGGTAACTAAGGGTAAATATGATATTAATATTACCCTAACACATGTCCTAATTCTATTGGACAAGTGTAATTCGACCAAAAACAAACTTAGGAATAAAATATGACCATTTAGGTCCACTTGGATTAGATTAGGACTTTTATTATTAATTTATTTAAAGAAGGGTTAAAATAGTTAAAATCAAAGTTTAATAAGTAAATCATTTATAATATGGGGTTATATATAAGATAAATTCGATTTTAAATATTCATTAGAAAGCTAAAAGGATTTCCCACATGATGGTATTTTATTTGTAATTTTTAGACATCATATAATTTAATTTATATATGACACAATGATGATGAAGTAATTATCTTATTAATGAAATATTGACATAATTGATAATATAAATACCAAAATAAATGCAATTTAAGACTTTTTATGAATTCCGCTAATTTTCTAGGTTACTATGATATATTAATGTTGATTTAAGCAACTTGGTTCGAACATATAATTCTGTAATGACTTTCAAAAAAATCATATATCAAATAGTGTCAAAATTGACACAAAATAGTTTTTAAATCAAATATTATATTATTAATTGTTATTTTATTCCTAAAAATCTAAGGTTCGGCAAAAGGACTTAGATAAGGATATATATATTAATAATAAACAATTTGGGGTTCGTTTGGCATGTTATAGTATGTTTATTAACCATATATTGAAAGAAAACAAAAAGACATGGTAAAAGTTAAATTATTTAACTTAGAGTTAAATCTAATTGATAAGGTTAAAATAATACCCTAAACTTGTCTAAATCTTATTGGTTGATAGGATTGCGACCCCTCCCCACATTATCTTCGAAATAAGTCCCTTTGGAACCATTATAAACCGATTTTGACTTTAAAATAAAATAATATTTTGAGGTATTCCTAAGGCGCCTCTCTCCTCCCTTATAAAAGGACACCTCCTCTCCCTACTCCTCACACCAATTTGAGCACTCAAGCTCGTCCAACCCCTGCCAAAATCTCTTCTTCACTTCCCTAGAATAATCCTAGAGGTTCTGGTCTTCCTCAAAGACCAATTTTAGTGCCCTAAGAGGAGGTCTCAAAGAGGCGCTTCAAAGAAGAGGTAATTATCGTTACCAATTCTTTCATCTTTATTTCTTCTTCCACTTCTTCTTATTAGGTTGTTTCATTATGAAGTAATAACATCAGTATCACTCATATACTGATATGTTATTATAAGTATGAAACAACCCTATTTCACCATCTATCCATCCTACGGAAAAAGGAAATCACCGCGCGTGCGTACGTACGGAATACCGTCTCCACGCCGTGGTGTAATCTATTTTCCACCACCACATTAATTGGATGGGTATAATGGTTTAATTAGTGATTATTATAAAGTGATATTGATACTTAAATAGTATACAAACACTTCAACACAATTCCACGACCATGGGAACGATATCATCGCTCGTGCGTACGTACGGACTACCGTCTCCACGACGCGATGAGATTCATTCTCAATGATTAACCATTCATGAATGATTATAAAGCATATATAATAAGTACTAATGAAATATATGACATAATAATGATACTGGATTTATGTATATTTATATTTATGCCATCTAATTAATTCCATTCAATTCAATAAGGAAACGAAAACAACGTTCATGCGTACGTACGGACTACCGTCTCCATGAACGGTGTATTTCATTCCATTATCAATATATAATATATATATATATGTATATTCTGAATATATATTATATATAAATCATGTTTTACATTCTGGATATAAGTAATCATGATCCAAGTAATCATATTAATAATTACAAGTTAAAAACACGAACGACAAATAAGACGATTTTACCCAAAATGCCACTTTAACATGAATTTACAAAAGACCGGGTAATATAAAGCCATAAGAGAACCATATATGATATCATAACAATGAATATGATTCTCTAATAAGTCAATAACATTATGTAAATCATTATACAGGAGGTTCGGACATGTACAAAGCAAGTCGGACCTAAGGTAAGGGAAATATCACAATCTCATTTTTATCCGAGATTGTTTATTCGTAAGTATTTACTGGGGTGTATTTTATCATCCACATCCATGTTTCATCAATATGTAATATTATTTCCATCCACCTACAATTGTTTAAATCCATTTTTACCCTTCGGTGAGTTTTTAGAAATATGTATGAAAGGAATCTTTTGTCGTTTTTCGTACGAGGTACTTTTTGACTTTTCCGACAAAAGTACGAAGAATGTTTTTTTTAACTTATACGGCATGAATGGATTTTTAAAACATTATTTCCAAGAAGCTTCCTTTACAAGTTTTCAAGTTTATTTTTAATCAACTTCTTTTATTTTAAAGTTTTATGACATGTTATGAAAGGAAAAATGTTTTTGAAGAAGAAAGGATATTTTCCTCAAGAATGGAGTTCAAGTGTTTTATCAAAATTATTTTCCATCTAAGATAATAAAGGGTTCTGTTTTTATCCCTATTATTAAGTTGATTTGATCATGTTGTGATGGAATTATTTTTATGAATTCCTTTATCTTATATGAATTGTTTTATGATGTCATGTTGTTTAAGAATCCCATTTTTATTACATGGGTTATGTGATGATGTAAGATTTATGATTATGTGGCACACATAAGAAATGATTCATTATAAGATGGGTGGGACCTATATCTCCCTCCAATGCATTGGGTAAAGATTTTATATCTCATGAGATAGACATGGCTGGAATGGTAGGTTATACCGGTTCAGTGAAACAGGACTGAAACGAGGATTACTCGATTCAGAAAGGGACTTTGTCCACTAAGATAGTCTTGGCAATGAGTCTTGACTAACAAGAAATGATTCTCTATGATTATGTGTGTATTCCACAATGAGTAATGTTTTACGTTATGATTTCATTTCACTACTATGATTTATCCCATGTTATGAAATTATGCTCTCTTTTGCAGGTTAAGATTTCCAAAATGTTATGTTCTTATGAATACGATGTGATTGATATTTCTTTTGTTTACCCTTACTGAGCATTTGAGCTCACCCTTTTATGTTTTCTTTTCCCCAGGATATAAAGAAAGGTTTTAGGTAAAAAAAAGGGAATATCTTTATAGGAGATGTTGAAGATCTTTCACCACGATTAGAAGATTACGTTCCGAGTTTCCAAAGACACTAAACTATTACGATCCTTGTGTGTGTGTTTTTGTTATGTACCAAGTATTCCGCAAAAGTAATGTAATGTCCATGTACATCAAGCTTCGGGTCTCTACACTGAATGTCCTGTATAAGGATTTAAATATTTTTATTGACTTATTACATAATCATAATCATTGTTATTATATCATATATGGTCATATTTTTAGTTTCTTATTAGTAATATTTCATTGATACTTGTTATTCGGGTGTTTATTTCTTTATGTTCTTATGCGTGTTTTTTTTCGAATAAATTCGTATTAATCTATTAGGGTTTTTGATACATCATTTACTGATTTTTATTAGTTTCATATATATCATATTTAATCATTCAATTAATCTATATAATGATTATTCAATGAATATCATGTAGAACGAGTCACATCACATCGTGGAGATGGTAGGACGTACGTACGTACGAGCGATGATATAATTCCCAAGATCGTGGAATTGCATTGAAGAGTATGTATACTATTTAAGAATTAATATGACATTAAAATAATAATATATAGTTATTCCTTACACCATTATACCCATCCATGTAAGGTGGTGGTGGAAAACAGATTACACCATTGTGTGGAGATGGTATTCCGTACGTACGCACACGCAGTGATTTCATTTTCCGTAAGATGGATAGAAAGTGAAATAGGGTTGTTTCATATTTATAATAACATATCAGTATATTATTTATACTGATGTTATTACTTCATAATGAAATAACTAAATAAGAAGAAGAAGAATATGAAATAAAATGGAAAAAACCGGTAAAGGATATTACCTCTTCTTTGACGCGCCTCTTCTTAACCTCCTCTTAGGGCACTATAGTTGGTCTTTGAAGAAGACTAAGACCTATAGTATATTTCTGGGGAAGTGGAGAAGAGAAATTATTAGGGGTTGTCTGAGCTTGAAGCCTCAAAGATGTGTCAGTAGGAGTGGGAGGAGGTTCCCTTTTATAAGGGAGGAGAGCGGAACCTTTGGAATTATAAGAATTATTAATTTATAATAAATTCCAACCCAACTTAAAAACCTCCAAAAATAACTACAATACAAATCATAGATGTTATAGGGTTGTTGTCCCATCAAAAAATAAAATTTATACAAGTTGGGAATTTATTTTAAACATTATAAACATGATTTATCCTTATATAATCTATTTAATTTTATTTGTGGTAATAATATTCTAAATTTTAAATCCTTATAAATAATTACTTATATGTTGGGAATTATCCATAATTTTATACTTAATTACATTTTCGTACATATAAATTTTAATTTATAATTTTTAAATATTTTTGTGATTTTTAAACAATTTTATAATAGTTAATTTTTATAAGATAACAATAGTGTCAATTTTGACACTATTCATTTATTTGAATTTAAATAAAATATATACAGAATATATGTTCGAAATAAAATTTTTAATAGATTTATAACATGTCATTATTATCTAAGAAATTATTGTAGCACATTAAATAATTCATATAATATTTATTTTAATACTTTTAAAATAATTTGTTTGATATTTCAAACAATAAAATAATTTTATCATCACTATTGTGTCATAATTAAAGATATTTATTTAAACCCTAAATATTATTAATAAATTCGCATGATGTAGATAATTTTATTATATTTCTATGGAATATTTATATCCGAAGTTTTATGATGTTTATCACTAAAGTAAAATTATTACACTAATAAGATTTAAGAGAGTGACATGATGTCATTTTATTTGGTTTTAATAATAATTATATTATTTCTTGGTCAAAAGTTCATGAAATGAATCTAGTCTGTCACTCACATGATACGGGTCGACTTCTATTCATCAAATGGGATTTTTTTCAAGTGTTAGTGTAATTTTATAATCTTATTTTTATCCTTAATTACCAAATTTACCTTTAACTGTATTAGATAAAAATTACCAGAGTTACTATTCATAATATAAAAAAAGTAACCTATTAACTTAATTTGGACCCACTGAATTCAAAATATGGGATCCTTTTTTCAAAATTCAAAACACAGAATTTGGAGAAATTAATTTAATATTAATCTCACTGTTCAGAAAACAAGTTTTAAAATTTAAAACATTGAAAAAGATTGAAATTTTTTTACATATGAATTCCATGTAAAATTAATGGTAATAACATACATTATATTAAATGGTGAAAATATATTTTATTTATAATTTAAAACCATTCAATATTATAATTTGACCATATACATTATTAGGATGAAAAAAAATGTTTTTAATTAAAATATAGCGTGTTTTTACTATTCATTAAAATATCAAAGTCATTAGAATAATATGAAAAATTTATCCAAAGAAAATTTTTATATCATGATTCCGAAGAAGAATTTTACATTATAAAATAGAAATTATAAGCATGTCAAAAAATATATTTAAATTGGGTGCTCCATCAAATGGCGGCAAAACTGCATTTTTTTAAAAATACTTATTTTACCCGAAAAATTGATTTTGTTCTCATAACATGTTCTAGAAAATGCTTATGATGAATAATAATTTTATAAAATTTAAAATTTACTTAATGATATTCATAACGGCTAGTTTATATACTATATTATTGTGTACTGAAACTCGACATTGCGTTCAACACACGCTATCGACAAAGGATGCTTTTGCGTATAACGCAAGCCAAGCTAGTGTTGTGTGTAGTGAATGATTCCTTTGATGTTGCGTATAACATAAGACATAAAGAATATAATTCTCAAAAAATAACATGTTGTTACATTCTACCCCTCTTAAAATGAATTTCGCCCTCAAAATTCATCACTTCGTAACAAACAGATGAGGATACCTCTCCCTCATCATATCCTCAAGCTCCCATGTAGCTTCTTCTAATTCGTTGTTCCTATATAAAACATTCACCAAGAGAGAGTTCTTTTTCGGTAGAACTTTTTTTCTACGATCCAGAATCTCTATCGGCAATTCTTCATAAGAAAGATCTTGCTCCAGTGGTACAACTTCTGAGCATAGTAAATGTGAAGTATCAGGTATGCACTTTCTTAGGAGAGATAATTGGAACACATCGTGAACTTGAGAGAGATTCGGTGGAAGCACCAATCGGTAAGCTACATTCCCAACACGATCCAGTTTTTCTAAAAGACTGATATACCTAGGGGTCATCATTTCCTTCTTTCCAAATATCATTACTCTCTTCCAAGGATATATTCATAAGAACACATTATCACCCACTTCAAAATCTAGGTCTTTTATTTGGTTTTCAGCATAAAGTTTTTGTCAACTCTGAGCTGGTCTTATGTGTTGATGAATAGATCTGACCTTTTCTCCAATATCATCAAAATGATCAGGTCCTAATAGCTCTCTTTCCCCAACATCATCCCAACAAGTTTTAGTTTGGCATTTCTTTCCACACAGAGCATCATAAGGAGCCATCTAAATACTGGAGTGAAAGCTATTATAATAAGAAAATTCCACCAAAGGTAGGTGTTGATCCCAAACACCTTTAAAATCCCTAGAGCAAGCTCTCAACATGTCTTCTCGAGTTTAAATTGTTCTCTCAGACTGAACGTCTATCTAAGGATGATAAGCAGTGTTTAAACTCAACTCTGTACCTAGAGAATGCTGAAGAGTCACAAGAAATTCGTGGTGAACCATGGATCCCGGTCAGATATAATGTGGAGTGGTACTCCATGCAATCTTAACACATCCTTCACATATATCCTGGAATCCTAATCCAGATAGAAATATTCTCTAATAACAATGACATGTGCCAACTTCGTAAGACGATCAAATATAACCCATATAGTATTATTACCGTTGGATGTTTTATAAAGTGAAGTGACAATGTCCACAGTGATGTTTTCCCATTTCCATTATGGTATTGGTAATGGTTGTGATATCCCCGTAGACTTATGTCTCTTAGCTTTAACTTGTTGAAAAACCATGCGTCGAGAGACATATTCAGCAACATCTCTTTTCATTCCATCCCACCAGAAGGACTCTTTCAGGTCCTTATACATCTTCGTGCTTCCAGGATGAATAGATAATGAAGAACTATGAGCATCATCCAGTAGCTCCTTCATTAATTCTAGGATGGGAGGAACACAAACCCGATTCCTGAACCCTATTATCTCATCACAATCAAGGTTGAATTTAGGAACATTTTTCACCTTCTTTTGTAACCCTACATCTTCTTTTTGTGCCTCTTTAATCCTCAGATTAATAGAAGGTTGAACATTCTTTTTAGAAAGATAATATATTTCCCCTTCCATTATAATTCCATGATATATCCTTTGAAAATCAATAAATATTGGATCTTTTGTGATCCTCATCATGAATAAGCTAGCATGGTCTTATCGGCTTAATGCATCTGCCACCTTGTTTGCTTTCCCAGGGTGATAATGAATTGAGAAATCATAATCCTTAATCAGCTCCAACCATCTTCTTTAGTGCATATTCATCTCCTTTTGTGTGAAAATATAATTTAAACTTTTATTATCAGTATAAATATCACACGTTTCACCATAAAGGTAATGCCTCTAAATCATTAATGAAAATATTACCGCAGCTAACTCCAAATCATGAGATGGGTAATGTTTCTCATGGATTTTCAATTGTCAGGAGGCATAAGCTATCACCATATTGTTTTTCATGAGAAAACACCCCAATCCCTTAATGGATGCATCACTCTAGATCAAAAACCATTCTCCACTATAAGGTATTGTGGGCACAGGTGCACAGGATAACATTCTTTTAAACTCCCTAAAATTATATTCACACTCCTCCGTCCACATGAACATTACTCCTTTTCGATTCAACCTGGTTAGTGGATTAGATAATCGTGAAGAATAATTCAAAAAATGTTGACAATATCCATCCAAACCAAGAAAACTTCGGATCTCAGTTACTGTTGTTGGTATCTACCATCTTTCGATAACCCCTGTCTTTGCTAGATCCACAGATATCCCCTCTTTTGAGATTATGTGACCCAAAAATGTATCTTTTTGAAGCCAAAAATCACACTTGGTAAATTTGGCATAAAGATTCTCCTTTATTAGGATCTTTAATAAAATTCTCAAGTGATCTTTATGTTCTTCTTTTTTCTTTGAATATACAAGAATATTGTCTATAAAGACCACCACAAACTGATCATGATAGTCTCTAAATACTCTATTCATTAGATCCGTGAAGATTTCATGGGAATTAGTAAGACCAAATTGAATCACTATAAATTCATAGTGTCCATACCTCGTATGGAAAGCTATCTTTGGTATATATTCTTTTTTGACCCTTAATTGATGATAACCCGAACGAAGATCAATCTTAGAAAAGTATTGAGCTCCTCATAGATGGTCAAATAATTCATCAATGCATGGGCGATGATATTTTATCTTTATAGTGACCTTGTTATGTTCTCGATAATCAATGCAGAGTCTCATTGATACATCTATTTTCTTAACAAAAAGAACATGTGCTCCCCAAGGTGATGCACTAGGGCGTATGAATCCCCTATCAAGATTCTCTTGGAGTTTCTTCATCAATTCCTGCAACTCAATTGGGGCCATTCTATAAGTTGTCTTTGAAATGGGAATAGCACCTGGTATGAGTTTTATTGAAAACTCAACTTCACGATTTGGTGGAAGACCTAGAAATTCCTCTGGAATTCCATTATCAAACTCCCGTACACTGGGAATATTCTTAATCCCTGGTTTCGCTGCAACCATTTGAGATAAATAAATTTCATTTAGTAGAATCAACACCCATAAGATGGATGATATTTCCACTGGATGGTTATATTCATCCTTGCATTGATAGATGATAATATATTGATCAGGAATATTAAATGTGATTTACCTTCATTGGCTATTGATATGTGCTCTATATAAAGAAAGATAATCCATGCCAAGAATCACATAAAATTCCACTATATAAAGTATCACATGATTTTTAGGAAGAACATTCACACAAACATCAATTGGAGAAGATTTGTAATCTTTTTATGTGACAGTTGTGCCATTAGGGGTTGTTATAGCTAAATAAATATATAACTGCTGAGCTAATATGGTGATACCATTAGAAAATTCTTCAAAAATAAAAGAGTGGGTGGATCTAAAATCAAATAAAATATTTGATACTTTAGAGTGTATGGAAAGTATACCTTTCACCACTTCGTTATCATACTAGACATCTCCGATATAAATTTCATGTGACTTTTCTTTGTCTTTGGACTTAAGATATTGTTGACGTCGATCATCATCAACAACCCTTGGATTAGGGCATTGATTGGAATAATTCCACATTTCCTTGTACTAGAAACATTGAAGTGTAGGAGGTGCATTCTGTGTATCTGTTTCTTCATTCGCATCATTAGACATCTTCTTCCAATTATTTCGACAGTCAATTGCCCAATGACCTTTTTTCCAACACTTATAACATTTTATTTTCCCTTTAAGACAATTCCCTCCATGTTTCTTTCCACAATTTTTTCATAAAGGAAAACTAATCTTCTTTTCAGTGTGGTATTTAGGTTTTTCTTTTAATTCCATTTTCCTCTTCTTATCAAAGTCATATGATTGACGTGTTACTCCAATCTCCATCTCAACCTTGAGATCACATCAAACTACTTTCTCATAGCCTTTGAAGTCCCTTATGGTTAACAACCTTCAAAGACTTGATTTTAAGCCACTAAATAAATGATTGATCTTACTCTCACGTTGGATAATAAATCTGGAAGCATACCTTACAAGTCTTGTAAAATTTGATTCATTGGTACCAACAGATTCATCATCCTTTTACTTAAGTTCAAGAAACTCCTTTTCCATATTTGATAAAAGAATATGAGGTAAGTACTTATTGAAAAATAAGTTCTTGAACTCATCCCATTACATGGACTCAGTTTCATCGCTTTGCCTTATATTCTTAATAAGATTCCACCAATGATCAGCTTCACCTTCCAAACGATATAATGCTAAGATGGCTTTATCATGCTCAGAACATTGTAGAACTAAAAATATCTTTTCAGTGGTAATGATCCATCGTTCATCCACTAATGGATCAGAAGACCCGCTGAATGAAGGTCGACACTGCCTCATGAAGGATTCAACAGAATATTTATCCTTCCTTTGATCGTTTGGAAGTCCTACATGATTCGTAGCTTGGGAAAGTTGTGTGAGAATGGATAAAAGATTTTTCAATCCAGCTCCCATAACGTTTGTTTTCTCAGGGGTGAAATCATTGCATTTCCCATCACATTCAGCATTAACATGGTTCCTTTGGGTTCCAACCATTGACTAAAACCAATATGCATAGTGTGAGAAACACTAATCATAATAGGATAACCACAAAATCAAGAATAAAATTTCATACATTAGGTCTTATCAAAGGTTGTTCAAGGCCATTTATAAAACACTAAGATTGTGTTTTATTCATAGACATATCCATAGGGTTCTTAGTAAGGAATTCACATCCTAGTTTCAAATGTTTGACTATACCTTTCCTCTGATACCAAATATAACGACCCATACTTTACATACATTGTTGTTACTTGAGGATTGAAGCATACTTATTACAGCATATAACAAAACCATGAAAGGAACATATATGTATACTGTCTTTAGAAACTGGGAAACATAAACAACTAGTTCATAAATCATCTACATTTTCTCCTATTTATTTCATCATATATAGATTCCCTTTTTGGCATATCCTACTTAATACCCTTATTCCTGACCCGGGGAAAAGAAAACATACAAAAGGGTGATATCAGATGCTCAGTAAGGGTAAACACAAGAAATATCAATCATATCATATTCATACGAACCTAACATTTTGAATATCTTATCCTGCAAAAGAGATCATAATATCATAACAAGGGAAAAATCATAGTGGTGAAATGTAATCCCAATAATCATAACAGAAAACATGAAACTTTGTGCCAGACACACAAAGTCATATAAAATCATTTCATATTAGTCAAGGCTCATTTCTAAGTCCATCATTGTGGGAAAAGTCTATTACTGAACCGAGTTCACTCCTCGTTCCAGTCTTGTTTAACTGGATCGGATTAACTTGTCATTCTAGCCATGTCTATCTCATGAGATAAAAATCTTTACCCAATGAATTGGAGGGAGATATAGGTCCCACCAATCTCATAATGAAACCATTCTTATGTGTTCCACAAAATCATGAATCATACATCATAACATAACCCATGTAATAAAAATGGGATTCTTAAACATCATGTCATCATATCATAATCCATATAAGATAAAAGGACATCATAAAATTAACTCCATCATAACATACTCAGATAAATGTAAAAATAAGGATAGAAACAGAACCCTATATTATCTTAGATGGAATATAATTTAGATAAAACACTTGAACTCCATTCTGGAGGAAAATATCCTTTCTACTTCAAAAACATTTTTCCATTCGTAACATGTCATACAATCTTAAACTAAAAGTATTTGATTAAAAATAAAAATTCAAACTTTTAAAGGAATCTTCTTGGAAATATTGTTTTATGAAATCATAAATATCCATTCATGCCGTATATGTTAAAAAACATTCTTGTCGTACTTTTGCCGGAAAAGTCAAAAAGTTCATCGTACTAAAAACCTAAAAAAGATTCCTTTAATATATATTACTAAAAACTACCAAATGGGTAAAATTGGCTTTAAAAATTTTTTATGAGGATTGAAATAATATTACATATTGAGGAAACATGGATGTGGATGATAAATATTCCCTAGTAAATTCTGATGTATAAACAATCTCGGATAAAAAATGAGATTGCAAGATTTTCCCTTATCTTAGGTCCGATATGCTTTCCACATGTCTGAACCTCCTATATAATGATTTAAATAATGTTATTTACTTATTATAGAATCATAATCATTATTATGATATCATATATGGTCATATTCTTATCTTCTTATTAGTAATATTTCATTGCTATTGTTATTTGGGTGTTTATTGCTTTATGTTCTTATGCGTGTTTTTTTGAATAAATTCTTATTCTTATATTTTAGGTTATAGATACCTCATTTCCAGAATGGTATTAGTGTAAAATATATATAATATTTAATCATTAAATCCATTTATATAATCCTTATTCAATGAAGATCATGTAGAACGAGTCGCATCACATAGTGGAGATAGTAGGCCGTACGTACGCACGAGCGATGATATCGTTCCCATGATCGTGGAATTATATTAAAGAGTATGTATACTATTTCATAATCAATATAACTTTACAATGATAATATATTGTTATTCATTAAACCATTATACCCATCCAAGTAAGGTGGTGGTGGAAAACAGACTACACCACGGCGTGGAGACGACATTCTGTACGTACGCACAAGTAGTGATTTCATTTTCCATAGGATGGATAGAAGGTGAAATAGGTTTGTTTAATATTAATAATAAAATATCAGTACATGATTGATAATGATGTTATTACTTAATAATTAAACAACTAAAGAAGAAGAAGTAGATGGAAAAATAAAATGGAATGAATCGGTAAAGGATATTACATCTTCTTTGACACGCCTCTTCTTAACCTCCTCTTAGGGCACTATAGATGGCCATTGAAGTAGACCAGGACCCATAGTATATTCCTAGGGATGTGGCTAAGAGAAAATGGTAGGGTTTGGCCGAGCTTGGAGTCTCAAAGTGATGTGAGGAGGACATGCAGGAGGAGCACTTTTATTAGGGAGGAGAGGGGCACCATTGGAATTATAAGAAATATTAATCTATAATAAATTCCATCCCAACTTAAAACCTCCATAAATGACTAAAATCCAAATCTTAGATGAAATAGGGTTGTAATCTCAGAAACCAATAAAATTAGGCAAGTTGGGAATTTATTTTAAACATTATCAATATGATTTATTCTTATATAAGCTATTTAATCTTATTTATCGTAATGATATTATAAATTTTAAATCACTATAAATAATTACTTCTATGTTGTGAATTATCCATAATTTTATACTTTATTACATTTTTGACCATATAAATTTTTATTCATAATTTTTAAATATTTTTGTGATTTTTAAACAATTTTATAATATGTAATTTTTATAAAATAACAATAGTGTCAATTTTGACACTATTCATTTATTTGAATTTAACTAAAATATATACAGAATATATGTTCAAACTAAAAGATTAAATATATTTATAACATGTAATATTTATCTAGAAAATTAGTGGAGAACATTAAATAGTTCATATAATATTTATTTTAAAACTTTTAAAATCATTTATTTGATATTTGAAATAATAAAATAATTTCAACATTACTATTGTGTCATAATTAATAATAATTATTTAATCCATAAAAATTTTCAATAAAATCATATTATGTAGATAATTTTATTATATTTCTAGGGAATATTTATATCTGATGTTTTATGATGCTTATCACTAAATTAAAATTATCACACTTATAAGATATAAGAGAGTGACATGTTGTCACTTTCTTTAGCTTTAATAATAATTATATTATTTCATGGTCAAAAGACCATTAAATGAATCTATTCCGACCCTTTGGTGATATGGGTCTACTTTTATTCATCCAATAGTATTTTGGCAAGTGTTATGGTAATTTTATAATCGTATTATTACCCTTAATTACCAGATTTACCATTAACTCTAGTAAATAAAAATTATCGTAGTCACTATACATAATATCAAATAAAAGTAACCTATAAACA
Source organism: Viscum album (assembly GCA_963277665.1). Lineage (NCBI taxonomy): Eukaryota > Viridiplantae > Streptophyta > Magnoliopsida > Santalales > Viscaceae > Viscum > Viscum album. The sequence continues at coordinate 959,206,495 of OY728145.1, forward strand.
TAATTTGGACCCACTTAATTCAAATATGGAATCAATTTGTCAAAATTCAAAACATAAAAGTTTCAGTAATTAATTTAAAATTAATCACGTTCTTAAGAAAATGAGTTTTAAAAATTAAAACATTGCCAAAGATTGAAATGTTTTTACATATGAATTCATTGAAAAATTATTGGTAATGACATAAATTATATTAAATAGTAAAAATATATTCTATTTATACTTTAAAACCATTAAATATTATAATTTAACCATATAAATTATTGCGATGAAATAAGTTGTTTTTAATTAAAATATTACGTATTTTTACTATTCATTAAAATATGAAAGTTATCATAATAATAAGAAAAATTTATCCAAAAGTAAATTTTTATATCATTATTCAAAAGAAGAATTTTATTTTTTAAAATTAAACTTATAAACATGTAAAAAACTAGATTTAATGTAGGTGCGCCATCAAAAGGCAGCAAAACTGCATTTTTTGAAAAATAACTATTTTACCAAAAAATATTATTTTGTTCTCATACCATGTTATATAAAATGTTTAAGATGAATTATAATTTTATAAAATTTAAAATTTAGTTAATATTATTCATTAAGGCTAGTTTATATAATATATTGTTGTTCAGTGAAACTCGATATTACGTACAACACACATTATCAAGGAAGGTTGCTTTTGCATATAACGCAAGCCAAGAAAGTGTTGTGTGTAGTGAAAGATTTATTTGATGTTGCGTATAACATAAGACATATAAAAATATACTTATCATAAAATACGATGGTGTTACAGTATTCCATTGTGATCCGCATATGATGGTAAGCCGTTGTGATCCCCATGTGACAGTAAGCAGTTGTGATCTCCATCCCACGGTAAGCTGTTGTGATCCACATCCGGTGATAAGTTGTTGTGATCCCCATATGATGGTATTCCATTGTGATCTACATCCCATGATATGTTTTTTTGATCCCCATATGACAATAACATGTTGTGATTCCCATATAACGTTAATCCATTATGATCCTCATCTGACGGTAAGTCATTGGGACCCCCATTTAGCGGTAATTCGTTTTCGGCACCCAACCAGTGGTAAGATGTTGTAGTTAGAAATTGATGGTATTCCATCAAAGTCTCTGTTATTGGGACCTGAGTCTCTAGTCTGCCCTTGTGGCCTCAGACCAACCCAGAATACACTTAGTAAGACCTGACAAGTCATCAGGTCGATTCCATCTATGTACACCTCAATTTTTATGCCCCCATCTTGAACTACATGGAATTTGATCCTATCCAAGGAAAGGAACATATAAAGTCTCCCTGAGGTTCATGCCCATCCCCCATTTCTCATCCTGGTCTATCACTCAATCCTATGTGTCCTGAGAAGATCATTCCCAAACCTGATGGTTCTATTTCCTCCAGGACCAATCCATGTGTCCATTCTCACGAGCTTCCTACTTAGGTGTCCCATCGCCACAACGAACTATGCGGCCATTGATTCCCTACCACATGGATATGTAGGAAGTCTCTTTGAGGATCTATCCCAACATCCCCCTCTCCCATATGTCATCTCCCTCTCACTCCCCATCCAACCACAGAAATACATATCTATTGTAATTATTACCTGGGATAGCACATGCTAGTGAGATATTGTCTCCCACTTTCTTACTTCTTCTAGTAGATATCGGGCTACCATCCACAAATTATCCCCAGCAATAGTGTCCCCTCATGCAGTTTCACCCTTCTGATCCACACCCGTTAGTGTTCCGATTACTTTGATATGTATCCACTAGACATTAAACTCATGACATACCCTATGTTAATCATGGGAAGATGAGTAAATCCAAAGAGACGTGACTATGAAAAAATATGCTCCGCAATCGACGTGGGATGCCTCATGAATCCACACCATTTAGAATACATATAATAATGGGAAGAAACCAAGATTAATTCATGTTCCAGCATCCATACATGAAAACGATTCCCAACATGACTATTCCCCTGACCGACGATTACTACCCCAGCTAGAACGCTTGTAATATACTATATGAAGCAGTGAAATTAACCAGAATCCATGAAGCCATGGCACTGGAAAGGGTTTCATGAACAATATCTTATGCCTATGAAGGAGACCCGAACTAGGTAACAAGCTCTGAAAAGGAATTCATGGATGGATGGGCCAACATCTAATTATCTCATTTCAATAAAGGATAAAACTTCCTTGAATAAGTGGAAGATTCCACCTGCCTTTGGAAAGTGGGAATTCAAGGAGACAGGTGTGTGTCCTCCTCTAAATGAGATATGGATGAGAGCCCCAATGAAAGCGTCAGAATCACTAATATTTTCAAAATAATACACGGATCATTAATTTTTTTATTTCAATACCCTACATTCACAAAATAAAAATTTATAATCCCTTTATGGAGGTAAAAAGTGTGTGGGGGGTTCATTTGGAGCCTGGTGATCCATAAAGGGAAAAAAAATTGTTTCCTGGTATGTCTACAATAGTGCATCCTATGGAAAAAAACCATGATGCTGATTGTAGATAATGGTAATACACATTATTCATGGTTTCCACATGGATAGTAAAATAGTGTGACAAAATATTCGGTGTTCCCCATGTAACAGGGAACTGAGCACATGTTGTCCATGTGTTTCGAAACTGTGTTCTTTGATATTTTGGATGAAAATTCCATTTTTCATACACTTAAACCTATTTACAATTTTTTTCTTTTTTCCCTATTGCCACTATAGGATATACATGGCTATCCATTTCTTTTCTTCTCCCAAACACCTTAATCTATTCATTGACTTAGTTCCTCCATCCATTGTTCTTTCTTCGATTGGTCGAAAGATATGAATCCATCCAAGTAATCTATCATATTCTCTCAATTATTATCTATTTTTAGATTCTTCTAATTGGGTGATTTAGGTGCATATAATTTACCCCATTTCTATGGCATTGTAATGTTTCTTGTATCTCTTCCAACCTACTTAAAATCTATGGATGGTATCAACCGCAACATTGTCTATTGCCTTAATGTAGGTGTAAAAATCTTTTTTCAATTGAGTTTTCATGTTTCAAATTTTTTCCATTAGACCACATGCCATCCATTTTATAATATCTAAATTATATTGACTACTTCGTGTATAAATGAACATTGTAATAATTTACATTTTTATTTATCTAGTATTGTGGATTAAATGTATTACATACATTGAATGTCACCCCATGGTTGTTCCAAGTAAACTTTTCCATAATGGAAAATTGGTTCAAAATTCCTGGAACTCCTAATTAGATAACATCATATATTTTTATTTTATTTCCATTAGGATAAGAGGATTACAAGTGATCCATGGAACCAATTGGGTGTTTGGAATTCTTGATGTTGAAATTTCCTATGTGGGAAATTTCCTTAATGATTTTTTTATCTTCTAAATGACCAATTATGCCTTTTGAATTGATTTTTCATTCCAAAGTTAGTTGAATTGTTTGGTTTTTATAGGATGACATAGTATTGATGGTTACACTTCATTAAATGGATTGGAATAATGAAATGATAATTTTTTATTTGGAAGTAAATATAAAGGATGATGATAACATGCCTTTAGATTATGTCTTATTAAATGAATTTGATGAATTTTAATGAATAGAATGTAATTGAATTTGATTAATGGAAAATGTGAGAGGTTTTTCCACATGTATTATGTTTTTAATGTGAATAATCCTTTTATTTATATAAAGATTGATTATCATGGAACAATAGAGTTAATTCCAAATGTATTAATTTATAAATATGTTTATGAATTAGGTAGTATGATACAAATGTTTATTCCTTTCTTATCTATACCAGGAAGATAAAATAAATGTACGGGAGGTACTGCACCAGACTAGTTACAATTATAATAATCATCTATAGATGTTTTTTCAGGTTGTATGGGGTGTTGTAAACGGAAGATAATCACACTCACATACATCGGTAGTTGAGGTCATGACATCTCACACCAGTGATACGATAAAGACATTGGTTTGAGGCACCAAATTCCATGATTTCTGTACTGGCATGATGGGTCACTCACCATCGGAAGAGTTGTTGCAAGATATGTGACACTCTTCTTGGTATGTATGGAATATACCTTATTTCATGATATTTTAGTCTCTATAGACATGTTATGGTTGTATGATTTACAACCATATAAAATAATGTACTATTATTCATGGTATATGGCCATTATCCTTCTTCACAAACATTCTTCATATATGTGGATTAAATATATACTTAATATATATATATTATTATTAGTTATATATATTGTGACATTATCAGAAACTCTTATCGGTAATGGGCTGAATTAGGTAGAGCCGTTAGGTGTCCTCTGAGAACCTAAGTATCATGGTTTTTTATATTATTATTTAATTACTTATTATGGTATACCTATACATTGTTCAGTTATGAGAATTACATGGATTACATATAGGCACTATTTCTATTGGCCTACCATTATTGTTTCCTCAAACAGATCTTCGGCCACCTGTAGAACCAGATTAAATTATTTGAATGAATTTATGGGTATGGGGAGGCCCCCATTTTATAGGGTTTTCACTTTTTTTCTTTATATGGATATTAGGATTAATGGATTGAGTGTGTTCTTGGGATGCACAAGGATCAGTTTTTTTTTTAATTTTTGTAATTTTTGTATAGAATTATTGTATTCATGTTTTCATGGTACCTTTTTGTATATAACTAATCAATGAATTATGTATTTTCAGTAACATAGAGCCCATTTTTATATTTATCCATATGTATGGTTATCTATTTTTACCGCTTCTATCTTATTCAGTTATAAATTTATGCCTCTCCAATTGGTTTATTCTGATTTTTTATATTGTTCTTCCGATATTTTTTTAACTATTATTTCCACTATCCTACTCTAACATGAGTGTATTTTATCCCCACCATATCACCTTTACACCCTAACTTCTATGTGACAACCTCTATTGTATGGTGAGGTGTGCTTGAGGCAATGTGACCCACCGACACGAATAACGTGTTATGTGGATCATAAGTTGGGATGATACAAAGTTATATTAGAGGATGTTATTTTATTAATTTTATTTTTGGAAACAATAGATAGGATATTGGAAACGTTTCAAATAAGGCCTTAAGTCAATCTTGGGAAACACAAACCCATTTTTGGGGTATTGTCCATGATTCATGAACTATAATTATTATTTTTATTTTTTCCCAATACTAATGATAAGACTTATAAATTGGGATCCACACATGTCCTATGATGTAATTGATATTGGAATGATTAAAATTATTATTTCAGTATTAGGACCAATGAAATGGGATATTTTTTAGGACATTCATCACTGTAGGTATAGTAGGGTATCTATTCCACACGTTTCTCCATGCCGCATTTATTTTCAGCATTCATTTTGTTGTTTCAAATTTATTGTCTCATGATATGTATTGAATTTTTTTGAAATATATTGATGTAATTGGTAAAAATAATTGATACATAATGTTCTTTCCTTTATGTAAACGATTTTTCCTAAACTGGTTAAAAATTAACCTTATGTACTCAATTATGATATGTTCAGCTATGGACCATTGGTCATACAGGTCAGAATGTGTTACCGTGTGAGTTGAATGGATATCATATTTTGGTTAATAAAATGTATATTACCTTATAGATTGAAATTAGTATACCATTTGATTTAACTATTTATGAATTATTCACAAATGAACAAGAACATTAAAAATGAATATGAATTTTAAATTAAAATGGCCAACATATATAATCCAAACACGAATACTTAGTCACAAACCTTAATAGTAGTGGGTAGTGGGGTTTCTATTTCGATTATTTTGTATTTTTATGGTATCTTTATATCGAAAAAGCATCTTTTTGATGTTGAAATAGAGGTTTGGTTGTTTCTATAGGAAGCTTTTATACCTTTCCTAGTATCTGAAATGAAATATTTTCACATTATAGAATATATTGTGTGGAAGACATTTGGAATTGTAGTGTCATGCCACCATGGAGCCATCCAGTCACACGACCAGATGTGGTGATGGCCATGCTCTTAATGATGAGGTTCGTCAGCTGTTAGTGATTCCTACTATAGATCCACTTGTATCTCCTCTTCTATTTCCTGATATGGGTGTTGATGCCATGTTTCTATAGAATTTTTTATATGATTCATTCTATCAAAGGTATAGTTTGACCTAAACAGATCAATATATATTTGATTCACAATTTTGATCAGAATAATTATCCAACCATTTCTAATAATGGAATACCTCATGTCGTAAATTAATGGATTGAAAAAATACATTCTATGTTCTAGAATCTTGAGACATTTCCTGTGTAGAAGGTCAAGGCAGAGGATTATAATCTACATGATTCAGTTATGTTGTGGATAGATATGATCACCCATGTAGATCAGAATAGATATATGTTATGGTCTCACATTCAGACAATATTTTATGACTAAATCATTCCCCAAACACCAAGGGATTACAGAACAAGATAATTCAAAAATCTAGGGTTGGGATGAATTTTAGTTATGGATTACATTACCCATTCCACAAATCTAAAACAATTTACTCATACTCTAGATGTTTTAGATCTATTGACTACTTGGAGATTCGTGGATGGTTTAGTTTATTCCATCAATTAAAAACTCAATGTGTTCAGGTTTGTAACCATTTCAAAAATCGTCACCCCTGACCTAATCACATAGAAAAATTTTAGGGATAATGAAGTTGATATTTTTTTTGGTTCAATAATTATGGGTATAAATAATTATTGTTTTACGCACTACGAGATGTTTTGAGACTACAATTATAGATATAAGAAGTTAGGTTCCTCAGGGAGATAATTTTCTTATCTATCACCAATGTGGGAATTCAAGAAACATCATGTCATAGTTCACTCAGGATCTAGTTGTGTGTATAATATGTGGAAAGATGGTCCATCTCATGTGTTTCTATATGAAATTACCTCCAGTGCCTAGAGAGTGGGTTTCAATACCTACTACTCGGTCAGGAGCATGGTCACCAGGATCACGACCTACATACAGTTGGAATACCACTGGTTGTTTAGGCCGAGGTGTTGGTTGAGGAAAAGGCAATGAGAATAATGATTCATTGATCCAACATCATGATAATTTATTAAGGATGTCAGGTAGTGAATCAGGGTATCATTATAGGCTAGTTACATGTATTTTAACCTACATCATATATACAGAGAACTAGACCTTCTATAATTTGTGGTACAATTTAGGTTACATCCAATTTATTATCTACTATATTTGATATAGGTGTGTCTCACAAATTTTTCATTGAGGAATTAACTGAAAGTTTGGGACTGAACATAAATTAATCTAGTGGAGTTATGATTGTTGATATATCAATAGGTATATATTCATAGGGCATTCACTATAATCAAAATTTCCCCATTAGATAGGTGTTTTAATTTTCATTCGGAATCTATATGTACTCAACATGAAGGCCTTTTATGTTACCGTTAGGATGGATTTGTTAGTTCCGTATTGATCCATTTTTATTTCTATCATCATAAGGTGATTTTTAAATAATAATATTGTGGTAGGAATGTGAAAAAGGTATAATGGGTTGTGCAAGATTCATGATCAAGACCCAAGCAGTAGAGGTTGGGTAATGTGACAGTTTAGATCACCTATATTTTCCATGATGGCCATGAGTTTCAAAAAAATTTATATCCTCTTATCGTGTAACATCTTAAAATTTTCATTCCTAAAGTATTCATGGGTTTAGATTTGATATTAGAGGTAGAGTGTACTATTGAAATTGTTCTACGAGCAGCACCAATGACCATTCCCCCTTAAAACCTGGCCCATACAGATTTTCTAGAGATCAAGAAGAAATTGAAGAAACAAGAAGGTAATGGTTTAATATACCCCAATAGTTCCCCATTGGGTACCCTGGCCCTTTTTTCCAAACATGTGAATGATACCCTCATTTCATATGTGAATTACCATCGATTAGATTAGCTCACAGTAGTGAATCAATCTCCGTTACCAAAAAAAAAGATTTCATCTTTAATCATCTCTGAGGGGAGAATGAATTTTTATAGATGTATATACGAGTTTGATAAATCATCGGGTGCATTGTAGAACTTAACACATACCTTTTACAACATTTAGGAGTAGGTATATTCTCTACAAGTATTTGGTTTTGTCGTTCGGACACACGAACTCGCCAGCATTCTTCACGTATCTTGTGAATCGGAGGTTCCACCAGTTTCTAGATTTATTTTCATTAGTATTTTCTGGTGATATATTTGTGTATTCATGACCCATAAACAATGATTAAACATATCTGGATAACATGCTAGATACAATGAAAGATAATTAGATATGTGATAGGCTCAGTAAATTCATCTTCTATATTGATAAATTCACATATTGGGTGACATTATCTCATAGTAAAGAGATTCAATAGACCAAAAAGTGAGAGATATAGTTTATTAGGAGCATACCCAGTACTTATTTTACATATTTAATTTCTTGTCGTAAAAAAATTTATTACAGTCACTTAATTCTTTATTTCTCACAAATTGCAGCATCGATTAATGGATTGATATATAAGGGTGTGAAATTAATATGGTTTGAAGATTTTGAAGCTTCATTTCAACAGATGAAGGGTTTTTAAACTTCAGGGATGATATTGATTATACAAGAGAATCCAATGAGATTTATTTTATAAAATTACATGTCATTTATTGGGATAGTACTTTTTATAACATAGGATGAGCGAGTAGTCGCATAATGATCAAATCAATTGGGGCCTCACCATTAGAATTACCCAAAAATGACCTTGAAATAGCTTCTATGTGCATGATTTACAATATTTTAGACACTATCTTCATAAAATGAATTTTCTAATATAAAATGATAAAAAAATAATCAACTACATTTAAAAAAAGAAAAATTGAAATCATAAATAACATAGATGGTAGGAGAACCTACATTCCTTTGATTTCAATTTTTCTTCCATGATTGTAATGGGAAATTTTGTGGTTGATTATCAGAGATGGAAGACTCACACACATGTGGTAATAGAATATAATTGATAGTAGAGGAATAAAGACTTATTATATAATAAGAACATCAAGGATCAAGAGAACCATGGTAATATTATTACCTTATCATGAGAAGTTACATCAAATCCTTTCGAATGGTCAAGGATGTGACTGATATCTGATCCTGAAGGCATCGTCCTAATGAATTATATCAGAGATGAGGATACATATTAGAGTTGGGATATGGATGGGTATGGTAGTATATTATTCCATGGGAATGTATGGTTCTAAAAATAAATCATAGGGGAGTTTATGTCATAATTACACACATCATCATGGGATGTTCACCTTGATGTCACCAAAATAAATCGTGATCTACGATTCCAATATTGGGGGCCTGTTATGAAATGTGAGATTTCTGACTTCATTGCATGGTGGTCCACCTATCATTAGGTGAATGTTGAATACCAGTGATAGGTAGGGCCTCTATAACTATTGTTCATTTCCGATATGGGATCGTACGATATTTTGATTGACAATTTGACTATTCGACATGGATAACCTCATGTAGACGAAATAGTATTGGTTTTTTTGGACCATTTGATAATGGTTTAAAACATCATACATATACGTGAGACCTTATCTATAGATGTTCTCATAATATTCTTTCTTGATTGGATTTACTTCTTCATAGAGATCCACATTCAATCATTTTAAAGGTAGAAAATCATTTCATGTCACATTTTTGAAGGGGTTGCAGGAAGACATTGATATGTAAGTATATATAAGTATGACCTATCACCAACATATTGATAGCTATAGAGGGTGTATGATTCAGGTTTTGTAGAACATGACCCTTTCATGTTAAACCATATTTTGGGTTTATCTAGAGAAACACATTAACCTCACTGCGATTACATATAATTAAAACATTCATCCAACCATTAAGATGGATCCTTTGGAAGCCCTGTATGGTAGACCATTATTATCACCTATATATTGGAAAGAAAGATGGGGGAAGATATTCTTGGACCATGTCTTGTGTATGAGACACTAATGTATGTCCCATGGATTAGAAATAAGTTGTTGAAACCTTAGAAGATACATTAGTTGTAGTTAAACAGACACCAACAACCTAATCATTATAAGGTTATAGACCAGGGTTTCTTATGAATCTTAGTAAGGTTTGGGAATATACATATCAATATGTATGGTGAATATCACTTCGAGGATCATTGAACAATTTAAGGATGGGAAAAAATCAAACTAGTGGCTTACCAATTAAAATATCCATAGAGGTGTTGGTCCATGCATGATGAAATTCATGTATCATAACTTCCCCAAAATTATCAAGACCCAACACATGTCTTCTAGACATATGTGGTCAAGATTGGTATGTATTCTTTCTTTAGATAGTATCTTGTATTTATAGACAATCAGATCATGAAGACACCTAATGAAGGTATGATTGTTTGTTATGGTTTCATGTGAATCGTAGATGAGTATAATGAAATACATAGGTGAAGGAATCTAATATACAATAACGTTGTCTTGATTATTTTCATACATTACATTTTTACCATCAGAATTTCAACTCAGGGAAGAGTTTCTTTAAGCAGGTGATGTTATAATGACTCATTTTTTAAATATCATGTAGATCATTAGTTTTTCAATTTGAATACCATAAATGACCCTAATAAAAAAATAATCAAGCCATGAGGGTAAAGGAAGCATCCAAGGATCGTTTGGGGCCCGAAGATCAAAAATGGGAAAAAACATAGCGGTCTGCATGGTTTTTGTGAAATTGTATGACTGAGAATGCACGACTATGTGGATGATTGCATACATGCGGCCAAAGCATTTTGAATGGTTTGTGCATAGTTAGTGAAACTATGCACCTAACTATGTAGTGTTCCAATTATTGTAGATAACCAAGCATATGATACATGTGTTTTGACCAAACCATTTGAGTAAACAGAATTATTTGATATTTTGGATGAAATGTATAATTTTACCTACACATAAACCTATTTACCATTTTGGTCTTATTCTCCTCCCGGGAGAATAAATCCATGGATTTCCTACTATTTTGTTCTCAAAAACACCTCATTCTTGGAATTGAGCTAGTTCCTCCATCATGTGCCTATTATTCAATGTATCTGAAGAAATGAATACATCTCAATAATAGCCCATATTTTCTCAATTATTATATATATATATCTTACCATCCATTGATCTATTTAAGTGTCCTCCCATTTTCCCCATTTTCATGGAATTTTACTTTTTCTTAGATCGTACCCATCTTGCATCAAATATGAAGCTTATAGTAATAGAGGTGTAATTTATGTCCATAATGTAGGAGGTCACATCATTTTCCCATCAATTATTGATGTTTGGGAATTTATTTCATTATGGCACATGAATTACTATTTAAAGAAACACTGTTACATTGATTCATTTATGTTGGATTTTCCACTGTACCTAGTTAAAATTTTATTGATTTTTTTAGTGGTTTATAAGTTCTACATACCTGGTATGGACACACCATGGGTGTACCGAGTATAATTGGCTATTATGGACAATTGGTTAAAAATGCACAGAACTTCTAATTAGGAAATAATTTCTTTGTAAATTTAATTTCCAATTATACCAGAGTGTTACATATTAAAATATTAACCGATTTGGAGTTTTTTCTTCTTAGTGTTGGAATTTACCACGTCGGATATTTCATTAATGATCTTGTCATATCCCAAATTAATCCTTGACCCTTTTGAATTAATTTTTCATGTTATTTTTAATTGAATGGTTTGGTTTATATAGGATTACTTACTCTTGATTATTACAATTATCAAAATGGATGGGACCAATCAAATAAAATGGATTAAATGGAATGATTTGTGATGGATGATAATAGCATGAATTTTTATAATGTATTATTAAATTATTATGATGAATTTAATTTCCATGAATGGAATTGGATTTGATTATAGTAACATCTGAGAGGTTTTTCATCATGTACGATATTTAAAATAAACATTTTCCTTATCTACATTTAATGTATTTTTATCATGCAATATGGAAATAAATACCTAATTTATTAAATTATAAATATGTTTATGCCTTATTTATTATAGTAAAATTGATTTTTACATGTATATATATATATATGGGCTAGATTAATGAAATAGATGAAAGGTACTACACCATGATCGTTAAATTAAAATATGGCTTTATAAAGGATCTGTTTGATGGAATGGGGTGTTGAGAATGGAGGATAGTCACACACACTAACATCGACTATTGAGTTCCTGGAATCTCACACCAATGATACTATATAGATGTATAGATGGGGTGACACATTCCATGATTTTAGTTTCAACATGATGGCTCACTCAGTATGTCGTGAATTGTTGAATAATGTATCACACTCTTCTAGGGATATAGGGATTTCCCACTATTTCATGAAATTTTAAGCTCATTAGATTGGTTATGGATGTCGGATTAATGAACTCGTCCATTATAGAATTTATATTCTAGCTATATGTTTATTACGCATCCTCAAACACCTTTTTTGTATAGTTCAATGAAATATATAACTAAAAAATATATATTATTACACATTATATGTGTAGTGACATGTTCAAACACTTCTCATGGCTATGTGATGAACCAGTTAGATCCGTCGAGAATCATTTAGTAACATGTGTGCCCTGGTTAATTATTTCAACATCTCATTACATATTATTTTATTCCTTTAAACTATTTAGTTATGAGAACTACTCAGATTACACCTACACATCCTTGGTGGTGCCTTAATGAGAATTTTTTCTCACACCCTACTCAGGCCTCCCATGGAACACATGAGGATTGTTTTATAGCATGTATTGATATGGGTAACAAAAATTATGGGTGGTTTATATGTATCTTTTTAGATGGGTCTTCTGAAAATATGACCTATCATGGGCTTGAGATACTAGAGGTGTATTTTTTGTTATTTTTGTACTTTTCAGTAGATTGACTATATACTCCTATTTACCTGTTACATTTTTTATATAATCATGCCATGAAACATGAATTGGAACTACCTTACAAGGGATTGTTATGTTTGGTTAGATTTTTAGTTATTTATTTCTTTCAATTCTTACTAATTCAGTTATTTATTTATGCTTCTACAGTTTATTGAGTCTAGTTTTTTATATTATGCGTCCACTAGTTGTTATTATCTATTTTATACACTATAGTAATCTTACATGAGGTAATAGTTTTCCCACCATACCACATTTACACCCTCACTGATAGTCAGCTACATCTGGGGTACAAGGAGGTGTTCTTAAGGATATGTGACCAAACAACTTAGGGAATGAGTTAAGTGAATCTGGGGTCGAGAGTTCAAAACTAATATGTGGTTTAAGATCCCCTTCATAAAATATTATTCTTCCTTTATTTTACATATTTACTCTTATATATTGGGTTCCTATAGAAACATTATAGATTTCCCATCGTACCACAGTATTGAAAGTCTACCGGGGGTCAGTGGTACTATCTACGAAACTCACCCAGACATCCTAACTGGTGGAAAGTCTCCTAAGTAAGGTTATATGTAACAAATCCTTCACCCTATACACTTATCTTCCTACTACTATGGTCTAATATCTTGTAACAATGATTCGTTATATCAGAATTTTTTCTTCTGGATCATCCCATGGAAAATATCATTCCAGCAATAGAAGCATTCTTTAGGTTCCCCTTATAAATTATAGACAAATTCACCAACTATTAAAACATAATTATCCAAATTATATTCACTATAATATTAATTTAACATTTTATCACTTACTAAAATAAATTATCCACTATATCATGATCCCACTACAATGCTGGAACAAGGCATTGTAAATTTATAAAGTAACTATCACAGCTCAAAAGAGACACTCTCCCCTAATTCAACCTCATAAACTCCACCACTCTCTCCATCCTAACCATATCATTGTAAAAGTTATCCAATAAAATATCCTAACTTTCCTTCAACCCCATATTATTTATCTATCCATAACAAGTCTTGATTCCCACCAATCCATTTATTATCAATATTACATATAAATTAAAAATGGACACTTTTATTAGAAGAATTGTCTAGGTGGTCATGTATTTTATATAATGACTAAACCCAAATCTCAGATGCCTCAGGTAGTCTCCCTTTAGAAAACAAAGGAGAGTGATGTAACAAGAAAACCCTTCTCAGATCAGGAATACCCTTCACCTTCCAATGTGGGTAATTTTCCATAAAAGTCATAGAAAATGAAAATTTCTCATGAAACTACTCTTCAGCTTTCAGACACACCACTATTGGGGCCTTAGGTTCCATTGTGGTGGATCAACTCTATCAAAAACCTCATGTCTTCACCTCACTAATCATTATCATAGAGGAATATCTCTTAAATTCCAAACCCACTTCCCAAGTCAAAAAAAATTGAATTTTTATCAATGTTAACAAGTGGGATTTTCAAAAATCCATAACATGTCATCCCTATATCTCCACAAAACGGTTAAAAATGAGGTGCTATCACTATTATTAACTATCTCACATATTGGTATAGATTACAAAAGTGTTAACACATTATCTTTATTAATTTTTCTCATTAGCTTCCAATTTACCATATTTTTTCCTATTTCAAAATATTCAATTTTATATTAAGAACATTTATTGTAAAATTATACGAACAAGTAAAAACATTTAAATCTCAACATCTTACCCAAAACTAAAATTTTTCTACACATTCGTAAAATGATTCAAGACACAATAAATTTTAAGGGCCTAGATTAATGAATGAATACCTATCTCTCAAGACATTATTGGAAATTATTAAAATAAAAAAAAATCCCTGACAAAAAACAAAAAAAACTCAACAAATAACTTAACGTGACATAAAATCCCATACTAATATAAAAAAAAGTCACAATAGGAACATTGGATTCTCCTTATAAATGGATTAGATACTCCCATCCACTATCTCATGTACAAGGACCAAATAATTCTAGTCATCTGTATAAATTTACCTCATAGTCTAAAAACCCTCTGCAGTAATTTTGTTTCATCTGGACTGAGGTTGTATACACCGATTCTCCAAGATAGTTATTAACATGACCTCAAGTGTGCCTCTCCATATGCCATAATCATCTAATTAGCATTGAGGGTCTATTATCGATAATGGGTAGAATATACCCTCTTAATAATTTTTGAATAATAGAGTAAATAAAAAATGAACAACCAAATGATATAAATATAACGTTAATAGTACCAGTTTCACACGATGACAATAATAGGAATAAAATATCATAAAATTAAAACTAGATATATCATTCCAAGTATGTGTCAAGTGTAAAATGTGAAATCCAAAATATTGACATGAAAAACTCCAAGTGGGTACCAACACCATGTCTGGTTCTTCAATCCAAGACACATCCCATGTATTCCATCTATGACATGTTTTCTTCCTTTATCCTGTCTAGAAACCCTGATGTCTATTCTGGTATCGATTAGGAATACCAAGTAGGGTGTGAGTAAAACTCAGTAGGACAACACATATGAAATATAAAATAATATAAAATTAGTAATAGTTTATGTAGTAGTATTTATGAAAACCACAATGAATACATTAAATAATATAAAATTTTAAATCATTATTTAATTAAACACATAATTCGAATGGGTTAGAAAGGACACAAACAAGCTCAACTCCTTCATCATCCCCTTCCTGATTCTGAACCTTGTACCATATAATTGAAATCAATATATAGTCAATTCAATTTATATTATATCCAAGTGGAACCATAGTCATGGGATATAATTTTGAACATAAAATTCCATGTATAGTCCCCATGTGAAATTGAAGCATTAGACTATGTCCCACAAATCAATTTTTACAATGGGATATTTATGCATCAATCCACTCCCTAAACAAGAATATCAGTTCATCAGATATTGTATTTTGAAGAATCTATCCATGTCTCAAACATGTATATCATAAAAACACATGTATCCCAATATCACATATATCATGGTTAGACATGATTAGCCTTATTGTAAAGCATTATCCTCATGGGGTACCAATTCAATTATCAATTCAATTTTCTTAATCACCTTCACCATATAGAATAATATAACCTATTCACCATTAAACTAGTTATCAATATTTAATCATAATTAAAATAAATTATTTAGGTTATGAAAATTATCTCATAATCATCATTATCATTAAATTCATACTCACAATAATTGACCAATTACACAATCCAAAAATACTATCAATTTCACAGTCATAATATTCCATTATTTAATTAATCAATTAATTTATCCAACATAACTAATTCCAATTTCACAATATGAACCCAAATCATTATCATATGGAAATTAAATTAAATTAATTCGATCCCCAAAAAAATTTCCCATTCATGTAAATTAAAATATCCTAATTATATAAAAATAATTTAATCAACAATATATAATTTTTAATTCATACCAACTTCATAAAAATTTCTAATGAACACTCAAAAATTAAATTACTCAATTGAAGCGGAATAATCAAGATCATGATGAATAAATGAAAATTGATTTGAAACCTAGATCCATGTCTGGGTGAATCCAGGTCCATCAAACATAGATATAATCCCTTTTTAGAAGAAAAAACATTTCTCTTTACCCAAAATAATGAGTGGGGGAGAGAGAAACATAATAGTGAAGAAGCCACTTACCTTGAATGGTGTTGATCTATCAACTAGACTGCGAATTTGTAAAAAATTGTGTTCATGATCCCTATGAATTTAACAGAACGTCTCAAAATGTGAATAATAATTTAAGGCCATGTTTTGTTGACATTGGGTGATGTACAATGTGATTGGGATTTATAAAAAAAATATTCGAAATATTAAGATTCATGTGAAACATTTACTAGGAAATGAATTATTGTTTACAAAACTATAACCCATAACCATGTACCACTCTTAGGGGATCCACAAGATCCTTAATAAGACTATGAACAGTTTTACAAACCAAGCGCCTATAGTGGTAGACCATTATTTCTGGTTCCTGTGGTATTTTGGTCTTGGAGTTTGCTTTGGTAAAACCATACACCTACTATGCACAACATTCATTCCTTCCAAAATTCTCCAAATTCATCCAAATAATACCTAGGATAAATCCCAAACAATATAAACTCGAAAAAATATAAATTTGTCATGTGAGAAACGGGTTAATTCATCACTTTAAAGGGTTGGGATCTTACATGGTTCATCTTTATAGATTTAAATTTCATAGTTGTAAGATCAATAAATCAAATATGGCATATTATTTATATCAATATATGATGTTTCAATTTTAGTTCATATGTTTTTAGTTATGATTTTAAACATGTAATTTAGTGAATATATCTTTTTAGTAATTATATTGAATGAGAGGTGGAATCTAAATAATAGATTAGATATTACTATTACAATCAAAAAATGAAAAAAATTGATTATTTACATTTTAATTGTCATTAACACCTTTAATTAGGATTCTTAAATTACCAAGGATAGAAATTTATAGCATTTTCCATATAATTACTAAATCCATAAAAAAATGCTATACTGGACGTGTGAGTGTTGTTTAGAAATATTTTATTTTGGAATAATTAAATTATCAAGGATTTAAAATGTTCTTATTAATATTTTATTATATTTTTGAACCATATTTGAATATTGTTTGATGTATAATGAAGTAATACATTAAAAAATGATATAAACTTTTTTGGAGGTTGTAGTCAGCACATATGCATTAGAGATATGTTTATTTTCCATTGGTCAAGAAGAATATTAACACTAATATTATATTTTAACTGTATTTATATTGAATTAATTGACATTAAAGTCATTATAATATTCATTTATATATATCCATGAATGGTGATGATGAAAAATCAACCCTGTCATTCGAGGTCGTGGTTTCCTAAAAAACTCTTGACAACATCTTCAATTTTTCATTATTTTTTTCGGAATTATGAAATTGAATATACATTATCACAATAAATACTCATCATATTTGTAATATTGATTTTATCATTAGTTAAAAAAGTGAATCACATTAATTGGTATGTTAAGGAATATAATTTATAGTTATCAAATGAGAACATTATCTTTCCTTTTGAATTTCTACTATTGGTAATAAAAAAAGTCTTTATAGAAATTATTTTTAGAATACCTAAGGATTCCAGGATATTGGGAGAGAGAATAATAGGGACATGGGAAGAGTTTGGTATTATCTACTTTTATATAAAAAGTAGAAATATATAGTGGATGTTTCCACCTATTATTCATAAATAGAATGAAAATTTTCTAAATATAGTTTATTAATATAAATATAACACATGTTTCAGATGTTTTAAAGTAACAAAGTATAAATTAATGTATTTTGGTACATGGTATGGTCATCAATCCCCCATCCAATCATATTATAAATTATTTTTAATAATATATGAAGTCTTTAAACATTATATTTTTACAGTTTCAGTTTAATTTACAATATTAATTTGTTTTTACCTAAATAATTTTCTTTTATGGAAAAAAAATAAAATTATATATTTAAAAACGTTATTACCTATTGATTCCAAATATTATATAATGTTTACTATATAATATTTCTATTTGTAAGGAACATTAATTTTAAAATTCATCCTTGATAGAAAAAGGATATCCCATCAGGATTCCCAAGATAAGAAAGAATAAATTATTTCTAGATAATATCATCTTAATATACATGTTGTGGTTCTAAATATGAAGATCAAATAATTAAAATTTACAACATGATGTAGAATGATTGATAACAAAATAAACGTAGTAAAATGATGTTATAAAGTATGATTAATGAATCAATGTGTAAGGAATGTGAATGGATCATAATTAATGTGACCAAAAATAACAGTGGGTGTGTGTGAATTAATATTGGTAATATTTTTACTAATTAAAACATTTATACCCTCTCAACACATCACTTATTTCATTAATATTTTTTTCAATATCTTTCATTATCATACCGTTGTTGGGTAATAATATAGATAAATATGAAAAATTATAACCAAAAAATGACATTTTAATTGTGTCTACATAAATTAGGATGACTCTGACCATACAATATATGTGTTTTTATCACACTCACACATGATTTAATTCCTTTTATCAAAATAGGCCTGAAAATTTGTTTTTAAATGAACTCATTATCCTTGAACGAACAATGTAAAAGGTAATAAATGGATTAAAACCTCACTTTATGGAGATATATGATTAGAACATCACCTAATAAAGTGTGATAAAAGAATTAATGATTAAATTATCTTGAGAAGAACAATATAATATCCTTCTTCAATAAGAGACACTCTTTGGTGACTTCCATACATCTTCTACAAATAAAAGATAAACTTGACATCCATTACTATATGTCTCAACTTCCTACTTATACAGTTTACTTTTATGTATAATATGTATAAATTTTTATAAATATATTTTATGATTATACGTATCTATACAATAAATTTTTTATTTATTATGATATTTTTCCTTTTAATTAATAATTCATTGTTAGGATCGTGGTTTCCATAAAAACTAATTTTTTTAAATATATTTTTCTAATTTGTATTTTCAGTCAAAAATTTTTTATCACAATTTTTACATATCCATATTAATAATCATGAAATGAATATAATATATATACATTAATATGCATTTCTGATATATGATGAAGGATATGTCTAGAAAATGTTGTTCATTTGGACTATTGAGATGGTAGGACATACATTTTCACGTGTAACATTTCAATTTAAAAAACAATATGGAATGAAGGTTTGTAATATTTAATTGTTGAAGAATGATCATTATATAATATAATTTCATTATATATACTTATATATATCATTCATGTATTGCAGTTATGGTAATAGTGAGTCACATCACTTAGTGACAATTGTAGTACACATGAATATGAATGACATTATCATTATTTAGAGCATGAGATGGTATAAAATAAAATTATATATTCTATATTAAGAATAATGAATATGTTACTAATATAATAATTATTTCATGTATATCACATATATTTTTCCGTATTATAATTCATGAGAATCATTACAGAAAAAAATATCATCGCTTCACGAGGTTGTATCCAGCCACACACACAAGGAATTTATCATATTCATTGTGTAATGGAAACTAAAAAATATATGTTATATAAGGAATTAGAATCTAAAATTATATTATATATTCTATATATATAATTTATATTCATCATCAGAACCAACCTTCCGAGGATATAATGTAAAAATGAGTAACATCAGTTAGTGATGAGTCATTATGTTGTACCCACCAACATTTATTTCATAACCCATTTGATGGAAGTGGAGATGACTGATAGTAATTATATTAACATAACAACAAATAATTTTATAATTTATATTTAATTTTTTTATCAGAATATATAATTAATAAAAGTATTATGTGGTAGAATAAATGGTATATAAACACTTGTTGAATAATAATACCTCTTCTTCTAATAACCTCCTTGTGTTTGTACCCAAAGGCTATGATTTTTTAGATTTCTGAAAATATAAGGCTTCTAAGATGAAAAATGTGCATCCAATTTTTTTTAAAATAAATACTATTCTTATAGAATATAGATTATTGTTTTCTTATGAACCTAGAAAAGCTTATTAGATTTAGTGGAAGTAGTTAGAAAATATAAGTGAGGATCCGCATATAAGATAATATGAAACTTGGATATGAATAATAATACCTCTCATTCAAATATAATCTACATTCTATCAATTATAATTTGTGACCCTATATGAAATTATATTGTTCCTTGAAAATATAAATTTTTTAAATTCATATATTTATGAAAAGAGAGGTCTTTTGAATAAAATCAATTATAGTCTTGTAATAAAGTTATATGGTGTAATATCTATCAAACACATGTATCTATATACCAATTTCTTCCCCTCTACATCATACAAATATGTGAATTATAATATTTATCCACAATTAAATTTACAATGTTACCAAATAACGTGAACTATTTCAATCCCATATTTCTAACCAATATGTTCCCCACTTTATGAGTATATACATATCGAATGGATTAATATATCAATAATTATTTTACGAATAATGATAGGTACATTACATTTAAAGAATAGATATAGAGATACATTATTTGGGAGTGGATGAAAACTCCCAATGTATATATTGATCAAGAGATACCATGTCGTACTCATCATATGAGTGGAATAATCCCATCATGGTAATGCTCAAACTGATGAAATGAACAGCAACAAACCCAACCACCCATGTATTATGTAATTATTTACAGAAACCATATAAAATAAGGATACAATGTGTGAAGGTTATCTTTTTATGTATCTCACCAAACTCAATTAGTCAGGACTAAAAAGAGATATATGAGACTCTAATATACAGAAGGTGTCTTATGTATTCCACTTCATGTTGGATAATTAGTTATTCAGCTAATGGGCACAAATAAATTATATTCTTTTTCTTTCATCATGAGAATATTTTATATCCCTATTCAAGGATGCCACTCATGAAAACCTTAACATCACATCATAAAATATAATACTCCCTGAAGAACATCAGTTAGGGTTAAACTCAACATCATAATTTGACATGTCAATTAACATTACCATTCATGATAAATATATCCATGTGTAAATTTTTCTAGAAATTGATAAATAATGATAAAACATATATATTATTTATTTAAATGAATTTAACTACTCCAAAAATAATAAGTAATATTTACACGATACATTCAAATATTTTGAAACTCTTAATGTATAATTTAAATAATCATCATAAAAATCGGGATTTCATATCATATATGATAATAGAAAAGAAAAAACATACATTTTACAATCATTTTGTATTTTTTAACTCATTATATAATATGAAAACAACATTACATCACTATATGATCATATAAAAAAGAATCCCACTAAACTATTTACTGAAAAATTTCTATGAAGTAATATAATTGTATAAATGGAGGGAGTTAGAAACAGAATTTATAATTGTTCAACTCAGGAATTAATTCCATCATTCTAACATTACTACATCAAATGTTATGATGTTAACATCCATTGAATACATAGAAATATTAATTTTTTTAATCAATATTATCCTTATAACCTTATTCCATCAATATATTTCATTGAATTAAATTGATTATATTAATTATTTATTATAGCTCCACTTAAACACTTTTAAGGAATAGTGACAATCTCATTAACATGAAAAGAAAATTTAGGTCATTATTTTCTCTTTAAAATGAAACCCTATAATAATTTAGGATATTATGTGCAATTTATATTTTATTTAGAATAATATATTCCATCATTAAATTTTTCTTTTCTTGTTTTATGATAATTAAATGTAATGAAATTCGTTATCCTTTTCTTGTTATATATATAAAATATTTTAGGACATTCTAAATGGTAGATAAATTTAACACTTTAATATTTTTTTCAATAAAAAATTCATAACATAATATGATATTACATATAAATTTCATTAAATTTAGAAAAATAGATTATTTTTTAATTTTTTTGTCATCTTTAAATCCAAGAATACTCTTAATAAAACCTTAGACAATATAATATTTTCATAATAACTTTATAATACAAAGAATCGATTTTGTGTTTGGAAGTTACATTTTTTCCATTTTAATAAGAATATTATAAAATTAAAAATTAGTTTCTATATAGTATATTATATTCCATGTTTCAATAGAAATTGTTAATTAACAAAAATATTTATTAAAATAAACCATTGATGTGTGGTCGGAAGACATTACCAAATATTGTCAAAAATATCTAAACAAACATTTTTTCCAGGATTGATCAATTTTATCCATTCCTTATTCCAAAATCAAGATACAAAAATAACTTTATCATAAAACATATATATGAAATTACACAGCTAATAAATCTTTATAATAACTCCTAGAAATTGAAAAAATTCTAATATTATGATACACATATGTTGGGTTTATTTGTTCTCTCTTGATGAAATTCATTACATTCAAATTCATAATATAATTACTATTTTATCAAATATATTCATATAATATATATGAATAATAAATTATTCCATTAATTTTTAACTCTTTTATATATGTTTATATAAATAACAATTCTAATATAATCATATAATGTCATATAATATTGATTGATTATTTTTAATATTATACATAGCTAAATTGGAAGTGCAATGGAGTCTAATAAAATCCTTCATCTATATACTGCATAGTCCAATCATATTGAATTATAATTCCCACTTCAAAACATACATTGGTTTTATTTAGCATTATTTTAATCTTGATGAAACATACATGAACTATTCATCAGTTTATACTCATTCATCTTTAAACTATTACCCACATTTATTTTCCATGCATTTCTTGAATTCAAACACCAAAAGTCTAGTTCATACAATAAAAACTACTAATGAATATTGGATAAAATATTCATTTATTTCAATTAATTTTTTTATATAATTTAAATATATTAAAATATATATAATTCTTGAACTAGTACTTTCCATTTCTTTCCCTTTATAATGTACGTTATAGAATTTTACATCTAAAAACCCTTGAAAATTTAACAAAGCTTGTCTCATTATATTGGATTGAAATATTTTTAACAGTATCACTATGATGAAAATTTGTTTTAAAAAATTTTGAAATATTATTACATCATTTAATTATCCAAGTTAAAAATGAAGAATATCATTTTTCCCATTAATTTAAAAATAATTCAATCATTAATATCTATCTTCTACAATCCATTTATGTATTTGTTGTACTTTATGAAACATACAGTTTATATCAATTAAATTTCTGAATAATTATGTTTTTTATAAAATCATTGGGTATAGAAACCATATATCTCATGAGAACATCAATATATTCAATCATATTGAATATCATTTGATTTTCCAAATCATATTTGTTATATAGAATTAAAGTCATTGATGTACACTCTCTCATTGATTAAATGTGAATAGAATAATATCAATTATTAATTCATTATATAATTCCTCTTAAACATTTAAGGAATCACTCTAAACATCAATATGAATCCAAGTTCAGTTGTTGAACAATTTAATAACATGATTAATTAAGAAATAATTTCTTAGAAACATTACTTTTATTTTATGATCATTAATTATATAAAAATTCAAGCATAATGAAATTTTATAAGTTGTCAATCTTAATAGTTACATACATTAATATCCTTTTATAAACTATTTATTACAATGTTTTTCCTCAAAATTTAATTATAATCATTTTATATATAACAAAATCTTTTATCAGATGTTTTTTGTGTAGTAATATCCATTTATAATGACTTTTATTTAATTGCATCCAATTAAAATGATAATGCCTTTGCAAAATACATTATAACCATCTTTGGGCTATGTAAAATATTCCACTAACCAATGAGTTTTCAATAACGTGTATCACACCACTTTATTTATAATGGAGGGAATCCTCCAAATCATATTATACATGAATACTGGATTGTTGTTTGGGAAACCCATATTCCAAACCATATTATAAGGACCTGACCTTATTACATACATAATATTGAATTTAGTCCAGAAAATAATTACTTTTACATTGAATATAATTTCATGTTTAGAGATTTAGAGAATTAGGACAGTACATTCATAACATTATACATTGTTACATAGTGGATACCATAAAAACAATTTCCATTTTTCTCTAAATATAAAACATTAAATCTTAAAACAAGACTCCTTGACAATTATTCACCATTTAACATGTATTCCTTCCTTGTATTAAACATCCCTTAACCTGTGAGAAAACATTTAGAAAATTGTGAATATCACAAAAGCTCAGTAAGGGATGGAAAATAAATAAAAAATCACATTAGTCCATGAATACTCATAACGTATGAAAGAATTTGCAAAAGACATTCTTGTAACCCATATATAATTACTTTGTGTAACATTATATTTACACAATATGCACACAAAAACATGAGACCTTAAATATAATCAAAAAGGTATCTTGGGGCATTACTTACATAATCTTGTAACCATCTTGGCTACCTTAAAATTTGTAACCCTCACGGCTACCTTACTTTGTGTAACCATCGCAGTTACACTTGGAGTAATCACACGGCTGACCTCCAACTTACTCATAACCAATGAATTGGAGGGAGATATAGGTCCTAAACTTCATTATAAATAATTTCGAAGAACCAAAACATAATCATGCAACAAGAAAAATTCTATAAAAACATTACTTTGGAATTTCATAAAACTGAATTTAAAAAGAGGATTTTAAAATAAAAGCCTCGTAAAAATATCATACAATTTAATAGAGACTTAATATAGTTGATGGAGTTTGTATATATACTGTAAATATACATAATAAAACATAATAAAAACATAAAACATCACACAAACAATTTAAATAGCACATATATTATGAAGTAGAATGTTAACCCAAAGAATGGAAATGGGGTTAAGAATTCATTTACCTCGGGTTTGTCTTACATCCAACTTGTTTAATCCTCCAATATAATGGTTAAAATAGTGTTTTTAATATTTTACAAAAACAATTTCATGTTTAGATCATCTTATAATATCATTTTTAATTATTTCATCAGGATGATTAATAAGTTAGAACATTAACGATATTCGTTTAGATCCTTTTAGTGGTTCTTTGATAATAACCACATTGTTTTGTCTTATAAATTAGAACCATGTGTAAAAAATAGTTACATAACCTTGGGTGATACATAAATCATATATTATAATATAATTCATCCATATAAATAGTTTCATGACCATACTTGAAAGAATTAATGGATTTAGAAATCACATCGTCCACATTGTTGGTAATTCAACTCAAACGAACAATGTTTTTATTCTTTAAATATGTGGGAGAGTAGAAGAATAAAGATGAGTAATTTTTCATAAACATGATAAAATAAAAATTATAGATGATTTCTGGAGACTTCATTCCTCTTGGTTAAGTATATATGAAGAATGAAATAGGAAGGAACACAAAATAATAGAAAAAGTGTGAAATTTATTACAAAAATTCGGTAGCCTAATGGCTACACAACATGGTTTTAGAAAAATACAAAAAAACTTTAAGAAAAGGGTCTCCCATACAAAAATGAGTCATAATATAAAAAATATCAAGAATAAGAAGGAAAATAAGATCATGGTATGGAAACATGAATGTTTTACCACATAAAAGAGAATTTGAAAGGAAAAAAGAAACAAATTGAGAATTTTAATACCTTGTAGAGTAACCAATAAAACATGAAGGTTGTGACCTTGGGGTCTTGGGGAAGCCTTGGGAGGACTACTATGAATATAAGTATTCCATAGCATCATTTAGGGATAATTTTGAATGAATTAAATGAAGGGGATAGTTGTTATTTATAGGAAAAGTGAGGGATTATTTTAATAATATTCAAGGGACACCCCATGAGTGGTATTTACAAAACCAAGGGCTTACTCGTGGTATTTTACCATGGTATAAGCCACATGGGACACCTCACTTATTATTTAACTATTAAAGAGTCGATCAGATTTATGACAACAATATTATATCATTAATGATGTCATTAATACACCGAAACTAAAGACTGTATTTTTTACTATTCACCGAAAAATCACCTATTTTAGGGAAATTCTCAAAATTTACCCTAACCATTTATTGACGTGTAGATTTTAAAAATGAAGTCCATTTTTTAAAAATAATTTTTAAAATACTAATAATTCAATTTTTAATTAAAATAATACTTTATTCAAAAATTAACAGTCATAATTCTACAACTAAATCTTTATCACAATGGAAAATTAACCTAGATGATATTATCCTAAAGACTTAATAAAATAAAATAATAATTAAATTTACTATTAATTAGTGTCATATCACTAGTTATATTACAATTTATAAGGGTATGTTACTATTCATCTAAAAAACATTGTGGTTCCAATAGACTCCAAATAACATACTAAATAGAAATGAAGATGGCAGTTTCTTGAAATTCATAACATAGAAGTAAAAAATTATTTTTTAAAGGTTAATTAAAAATATACTCTGAAAACAAAGTTCCAAGAAGTTTTATTTGTTTTTAGAAAAACATGGGGAGTTACATTATCTACACCTTCTTGAAATTGTGTCCTTGCAATTTTATTTAGTTATGAAACAACTGAGTGTATTTTTCCCACATAGCATTTTCAGACTCCCATGTTTCTTCATCAAACAAATGGTTTCTCCACAAAACAATTACCTAGTGGAGTACCTTATTCTGAAAAACCTGTTCCCTTCAATCAAGAATCTAAACTGGTTTCTCTTCATAACAAATGTTCTTATCCTGCTGAACAATTTCTGGGCTCAGGACATATGATGAATCTGGCACATACCTTCTCAACATTGAAACCTAAAAAAATTATGTTCCTGAATCAAACTCGGAGGCAAAGCTACGCGGTATGAAATTGTTCGAACTTTTTACAAGATTTGAAAAAGGAACGATGTTTCCGATTCTTTCGTCGGGGCGCGCGCATCCGTCTGTGGAGGAGGACGCACTGCTTGTTACCCCGCATCCCCTCTTTCCAAAGGCGGGCGACATCCATTCCTTATTCAGGGATGTCTGCTTCTTGATCGAAACAGGGATGATGGGATGTCGGTTCTTCCTTTCGTGGATTCCTCCTCGGAGCTCATTACCTAGTGCGGGTCTCCCTCATAGATTTAAGATGTGATCGTGAATCTCATTCATGGTTCCATATCTTCGCGGATGCCGGTTAATTACACTACTTCTGTCAAGACATTCAATGGGGTCTTAACATGGTAGCGACCTTCGGTCAGAGTAGATGACATCATCAGGCATGTCTGGGCATCTCTGGGTGCATGGACATTGGGGAACCTATATTCTTCTTCATAAGAGGGCATCTCAAGGGTGCAGAACCCGAGGCATCCCACATCGGATGCAGGGAATCATATGACATCTGAGGTTTTCCTCAGCTTCCCATGTTTATCACGGGGAATGCTGTGAATTTAACATCATGCGGAGACGGCTACGCCATGGGCGTGTCTTCTGAGGTTTTATTCAGGCATCTCATGTTTAACACGAGGTAGGCCGCGAGTTTAACAACTTGCGGAGACAGAATGAGAGTGATCAGAACGTCCCATAGAGACAGGTCAGATTGGTACATCCCAAGGAGGGAACACCTGGAAGATTAATGGATCAGAACGCCCAATGAGGACAAATCCAAGGTGGTGCTCCCCATGTAGGGGAGAGGCCACACCGTGGCTGATCTGAACACCACTGAGGGAGGATCAGGGAGAGTGCACCCTAAAATGGTAGACCCCAAGGATTACCATTGGATTGGATTTGGCCTCATGGAGGTTTCCTACATACCCTGTGTAGAGGAAAAGGATCAAAACCCACGTAGTTCGAAGGGGTGATGGTACGGGGTGTACACAAAGGACAACGACCAAGAGACATGCTGGGGCTTATTCGTGGATGGCTGCCCGGGTGCCGTAGGGAGAGGCGCTGGTGGATGGATGGCATGATCTCACCGGGATGTGGCGGCCCGGTTTAGAATCAGGATGAGTGGTGGATGGATTAATGAAATGGAGGGGGAATGAAATGGGACCATCGTAAGGGCGACGGTGTAGTTGGGCTTGAGCCTCGAAGAGGCTTCCTACATATCCCTGTGGCAGGGAATCAAAGTCAATGTAGTTCGAGATAGATTGGGGCTTACGCAAGGGTGCTGCCTGGGTGCCGCTAGGGAGCGGCCCAGGGTGGATAGTGAATCGACGTGAAGAGGTCGGAACAACTGGGTGGTGGGCTTGAACCTCATGGAGGCTTCCTACGTATCCATGTGGCAGGGAATCAAAGTCCATGTAGTTCGGGAAGGATTGGGGCTTACGCAATGGTGCTTCCCAGGTGCCGCTAGGGAGAGGCAAAGGTGGATGGGGCTTACGGTCTGAGGCGGCCCATAGTGTACGGGGCTTACGCTCTGAGGCGGCCCATGGTGGATGGGGCTTACGCTCTGAGGTGGCCCAAAGTTTCTTCCTCACGTCTATCCATGGGGGCATCCCAACTCACTAGCGGGTTGAGGTAATCACCTATGCACTAGTGCACAAGCGGGATAACGCCAAGGGCATTGGAATTTATCCGAACAAAGAGAGATGAAAAGTGTGAATCACATGACCAATATTCAGAACATCATGAGAGTGGCGTGGTGATGGAGGATAACTGTTGACCCTGGAGGAAACGCAGGATCCATATCACGTTAGCCAGAAATGAGGACAAACAAATGAGGGTCGACTGCTGACCTTGTTCGAAACACAGGACCTGACTCAATGTGTCGCCCAAAGTCTTTCGGGGCGTTGGCCCTGGATAGCAGGTGAACCAAAGGTCTATCATCCATACTGTTACAGCAGGCGGACCGTAGGTCTATCATCCGTACTGTTAGGGGGTCCCATTAGACTTGGAAGTGAGTGAAGATCCGAAGGAAGGACATGCAAAGCGTGAGGTGGAGTGATGGAATGTTTGAATGGATTCCAACGCTCTTGATATTACGCCACTATGATCATGGCATAATGAGTCTCATGCTAGGAGCATAAGGCATCTCTCATATAGGGAAAGAGGTATCCTATGTTTGGCACATAGGGATTACTACAGTTTATAGTCATGTAGATATGACTATTGGAATCTCATGCTAGGAACATAAGGCATCTCTCCCATAGGGCAAGAGGCATCCTATGTTTGGCACGTAGGGATTACTACAGTTTGTAGTCATGTAGATAGGACTACTGCCATCTCATGCTAGGAGCATAAGGCATCTCTCGTATAGGGCACGAGGCATCCTATGTTTGGCACATAGGGATTACTACAGTTTATAGTCATGTAGATAGGACTACTTTCATCTCATGTTAGGAGAATAAGGCATATATCATATAGGGAAAGAGGCATCCTATGTTTTGAACATAGGGATTACTACAGTTTATAGTCATGTAGATAGGACTACTGGAATCTCACGCTAGGAGCATAAGGAATCTCTCGTATAGGGCAAGAGGCATCCTATGTTTGGAACATAGGGATTACTGAAGTTTATAGTCATGTAGATAGGACTACTGGCATCTCATGCTAGGAGCATAAGGAATCTCTCATATAGGGAAAGACGCATCCTATGTTTGGAACATAGGGATTACTATAGTTTATTGTCATGTAGATAGGACTACTGGTATCTCATGCTAGGAGCATAAGGCATATCTCATATAGGGAAAGAGGCATTCTATGTTTGGAACATAGGGATTACTACAGTTTATAGTCATGTAGATAGGACTACTGGTATCAGGCGCCTAGAACGGCTGGTGTTAGGTCTTATGCAAGGGAGGCCCATCCTGGTTCAACCTGACATAAGAGCCAGGGGATAGGGTTTGACGGAGTTGCCTGAGGAATGGTTCGAGTTAATGTACTCGGGGAATTGATGATGAGAATCTCGACCCACGAAATGTGATGGGGACCAAGAGGAATATGTCGACTAAAGTTATTTCATGGTGTGCAGAGGAGTATCTCAAATCATACTATTCCATAGGTGTAAAGAGGTTGTGGATAAGGGCTTAATGGGAAACCTCGATGTCCAGGCGCGAAAAGTTCGCGGTGCGACTCTCCATTTTTCATGGGGGGTCTATGATAGTAGTGAAGAGACCGGCCAAGCAGTGAGGCCGAGCGGGGGTGCGGGGGAAAAGCCCCCGCGGTATGGAGCAGTGGGTGCAGGCCTGAACACTGTTGCGTAGGGAAGGCGTGCGCGAAATTGAGTTTTTTGCGCGGGAAACACAGGGTCGGCGCGCAATAGGTGCGGCGGGTGCGCAACATCGGATGTGGGCACACAAAAGCGGTGGGGCGCGCAATAGCGGAAGGGCGTGCAATATGCGGTGGCATGCGTAATAGCGGCGGGGGCGCAATAGCGGTAGGGCGCACAATATACGGCAGTGCGGCGCGCAATATAGAAGGCTTGTACGCAATAGGACTGGTGCTGCACTGGCGGGCGAAAAATCGGGCTCAGCGGCACTACTGCGTGCAAAAATTATGAGTTGCATGGAAAACTGGGCAGGTTGGCCCTTTTCCATGCAAAACTGATGTTTTTTGTGCCGAAGGGGAGTTTTCCGCGCGGGCACGGAAACTGCGGACTTACGCCCATCAGAGAGGCGACCGACCTCCGGGGATCCACCTCCAAGGGGGGGGGGGGGGTTCCCTCGTATTTATAGGCGGAACACAGGAGCCGGTGCGCGGAAAATTCCGCGTGCGCGAAGTGTTTTCGGCGCACCAGGTAGTGCACGTAGAATTTCGTGCAGGCAAAGGCGGTGCGCGCAAAATTTCGCACGAGAAAAGTGATGTGCCTAAAATTCCGCTCCCACAATGATGGGCGCAGAATATTCTGCGCGCGCATATGGTTTCCCGCGTGGAACTCCTTTTTTTATGCGCAAATCCATACTTCGCCCCAAAACTGTCCTGGATGACCATCCCCAGCAGTCCAAATTGAAACAGCTATAACTTATCATTCGTAACTCCGTATGGGCTCCACGACCAGTCAAATCGAAGCTTGTGGAACGATCTACGCTCCAAGATCATCTATGGGGACGTTTTGAAAATTTTTCGGGACGCGTTTTTAGCAGTCAACAACCGATGAACTGTGGAATTAGCTTTCCCTTCTTACTGAAACACATCACACTTCTCCATGGAGAGAATTTAAGAAAAATATGGTCCTCTAACTCGACAGATATGTCTTTCCCTCTATTATCTACATAACCGTTTTGCCTGCTCTGAGCTTTTTTCACATGCTGTTGGATCATCCTCACTTTCTCAGCCACTTCTTCAACTTATTCTGGCCACATCAACATTCTCTCACCAAAATCATCCCAAAACGCTGTAGTCCAACACTGCTTTCCATACAAGGCCTCAAATGGTTCCATCTGAATATTAGAATGAAAACGGTTATTATAATAAAAATCAACAAATGAATGATGTTTATCCCACCTTCACTGATAGTGCATTGAACACGCTCGAAACATATCCTACAAATTATGAATCATTCATTCTGACTACCCATCTGATTGAGGATGAAAAGCTGTGCTGAAATTTAACTCTTTTCCCAATGACTTCTGAAGTCCCTACCAAAAGATAGAAGTGAACCTGGGATCTTGGTCAGATATAATGGAATGATGAAATCTATGTAACCAGAAAATCTCCTTGAGGTACAATCTAGAAAGATCATCCAAATACATTGTATCTCAAATTGAAAGAAAATGTGCAGACTTTGTTAGACGATCAATAATAACCCAGATCACATTGTTACATCGAGAAGTCTTCGGTAGTCCCACCACAAGGGCCAGGGATACATTCTCCCATTTCCACTCTGGCACTGGAAAAGGCTCAAGCATCCCCTTTGGTAACTGCCGCTCTTCTTTAACCTGTGGACACGTCAAAATCTCATGGTAAAATCAACAATATCTCTTATCATTCCATCCCACAAATAATACTCTTTAAGGTCTCTGAACATCTTAGTAATTCCAGGATGAACATAAAATGGAGAACCATGAGATTCACACAACAAATATTTCTTCAACTGAGGATCCGTACGAAAAAACAACCTTTTTCCAAATCGTAAAACACAATCTTTATAAACATTAAATAATGGTAACTTATCCATTTTATCCAATTATACCTTTTTCTATAGCTCACGGTCTTCCTTCTGTGCTTGCTTAATTCTGTCTAACAACAAAGACTAAACTTAAACCTGAAATAAAACAAATGTTTTCCCTGCACCAACAACTTCTAAGACAAAATTCATCAAATAATTAATCAATGGATCATGTTCCAAATGTAGCATGATTCATGATGCATGATGTTTCTGACTTAAGGAATCTACCACTTTATTTTCTTTTCCGGGATGATAATTGATTGTGTAGTGATAATCCTTTATCAGTTATAGCCATCTTCTTAGCCTAATGTTTAATTCCATCTGAGTGAATATATACTTTAGACATTTATGGTTAGTATATATTTGACATTTTTTTCCGTATAAATCATGCCTCCTTATTTTCAAAGAGAAAACAAGAGCTTCCATTTCCAAATCATGTGTGGGATAATTTAGCTCATGAGGTTTAAGTTGTCTCAAAGCATAGGCAATTACCAATCATTCTACATCAAAACACAACCATGTCCCTTCAATGAATCATCACTGTAGATGTAAAACTCACCATTTCAAGAAGTTAAGGCCAAAACTGGAGCATTCACCAATCACTTCTTCAGCTACTGAAAACAAACATCACATTCCTTTGTCGAAACAAATTTAACCCCTTTCTGTGTTAACATAGTAATCGTGCTACATAGCCATGCAATGTTCTTAACAAAAAGTCGGTAAAATATTGTTAAGCCCAGAAAACTATGAATCTCTGTAAAATTTGTGGGTCTTGGCCATTCATCAACTACGTTTGTTTTGGCAGGATCAACTTTTATTCAATCCTTATTTACAATGATCCCATGGAAAGAAAAAAATTTCAACCAAAAATTAAAGTTTTTGAATTTTCCATATAGTTTATTTTCATTTAATGTTTGTAAAAAAACCCTTATATGTCTTTCATGCTCCTATTTATTTATAGAAAATACCATAATATCATCAATAAATACAACCAAAAACTTATCCATGAACTCATGAAATACTCTATTAATAAGATTCATGAATACCGCCGGTTCATTAATTAATCCAAACAGTATAACAACAATTTCATAATGCCTATATCTAGTATGAAAGTCTAATTTCGGGATGTCATCCTCCTTCACCTTCAGCTGATGGTGTCTAGATCTCAAGTCAATCTTGGAAACGTACTGAGCTCCCTAGAGTTGATTAAACATGTTATAAATATGAGGAAAATGAAACTTCTTTTTAATAGTGATGTTTTTCAAATAACTATAATCAATTCAAAGTCTCACAGAACCATCTTTATTTTTAGCAAACAAAATAGAGGCTCCCCATGGTGATGTTCTAGGACGAATGAAGCCTTTGTTAAGAAAATCCTATAACTAATTTTTCATTTCAAGAAGTTCTATGGGAGCCGTATGATATGGGGGTTTTCAAATTGGCTTAGCATCAGGAACTAAGTCAATTGTGAATTCGAATTCTCGATCTGGTATAACCCCGGGTAACTCATCAGGAAAAACATCTTGGTATTCATTTACCACTGGAACATCATTAATTTGAATAGTTCCCTTATTATCAATAATATGAGCAAGATAACATTCATTTCCATATTTCAATAGTTTCTCATCTTCATGATATGCTATCAATTTTATGGGTTCATTATTGTATACAAACTGAAACTCTTTCTAAAAAACAACTTTTTTATCACTACAGTCAATCATAACATGATAATCAGAAAGCCAGTCCATCCCCAAAATAACATCAAACTCGACTAAGGGTAAAACAAAAAGTTTTGCAGGTAAAGTCCTTCCACAGACCACAATAGAAAGATTCTTATAATTCCCCTTTGCTATAACATTTTCCCTTGGTGTTTTAACAACAAGTTTAGGTCTCATTTTTTGAGGTGATATTTCCAATTTACCAGAAAATTTCTCAGAGATAAAGGAATGTGTAAACCCCGTATCAAACAAAACTTTACCAAAATCTGATTGAACAAACAAATTACCCTGATACAACTTCATTGTATGTCCTAACATCTGCTGATGTAGTCGCAAAGGATCTCACTACACCTTTCTGCTTGTAGTCTGGCTTCTTTGCATCATTCAGATCTCCCTTTGGGAAGGAATTTTCATAATGACCCATTTCACCACATTTAAAACACTTTATAGTCTCCTTATCAGGATTATTTTTTGGATCATTTTCATTACAATCTCGGGCTATATGTTTAAAATTACCACATTTAAAACACTTCCCAATTCTACTAACACATTCCATAAGGTTCTTCTTGCCGCACTTTTCACAAACTGGAAATTGGATTTTCTTACCATCAGATTTATTTGGTTGATTCTTACCCATTTCTTTCCAACATGACCTCTTCTTCTATTTGACTCCAAAATTCACAAGATCACCAGTAAACTCCATCTCTACCCTCTCACCACATGGGACAATATTCTCATAAATTTTGAATTCACGGGAGGCCAACTCCCTTCGAAACCTTGGCTTCAATCCTGAGTAAAAGAGGTTGATTTTGCTATCAAGATCTAGAATAAGAATTGATGCATACCTCTACAGTTGGGTGAAGTTAGATTCATACACAACCACTGCATATTCCTCCTTCTATTTCAATTGAAGTAATTGTTTCTCCATTATTAGTTGCACCACCTTAGGAAAATATTTTTCAAGGAAATGAAATTTAAATTCATCCCACTCTAAGGCATAAAAATCATCTCTACCCTTGATATTACTTACCATTGACCACCATTGATCAGTGTCAACTTCAAAACGTTTAATGTCAAGACTTACCTTTTGATTGTCTAAATATCCCATAACATCAAATATCTTTTCAAGTGATTTGATCCATCCTTCAGCTGCCACTGGGTCCGAAGATCCATTGAATGCAAGAGGATGTTGTCTCATAAAATGTTACACCACTGTCATGTTCCGTTATGGTACCTCTATTGGTTCTCTTGCATGGATTCCACCACAATTTATTTCCTGTGTTAGATGAGCCATTATTGTCACAAACTGCTCAATTCCAATCCCTACCATTCCAGGTTGTAGTTCCAGAATAATGTCATTCTGTCAGTGCCTCTCCTCTTTAGCATCCATGTTCCTTCTACGAAAAACCATTCTGAACAAACATGTCTTAGATAACGAAACATGGTAATATTTAAATTAT
Source organism: Viscum album (assembly GCA_963277665.1). Lineage (NCBI taxonomy): Eukaryota > Viridiplantae > Streptophyta > Magnoliopsida > Santalales > Viscaceae > Viscum > Viscum album. The sequence continues at coordinate 959,242,542 of OY728145.1, forward strand.
ATAACATTTCAAATTATTCATAGAGTGTATATCATTATGGTATTCTACTAACATCACCGTAACCTCTAATGTAATCTATACCATCCTTTGATACCAACTATAAGGACCCGACCTTATTACATAAATATCATGAATATAGTGAAGAAAAATCTTCCTTTTACATTAAATATCTTTTAATGTTTAGAACTTTATAGAATTAGGACAGTACATTCATATCATTTCACATTGTTACATAGTGGATACCATAAAAACAATTTCCATTATTTTCAAAATATAAAACATTAAAACATAAAAGAAGAATCCTTGACAATTCTTCCTCATTTAACGTATCTTCTTTCCTTGTATTAAACATCCATTAACCTATGAAAAATAATTTAAAACAATGGGATGAGAAAAAAATCTCAGAAAAGAGATGGAAAAGAAGGAAAAAATCACATTAGTCCATGAATACTCATAACATATGAAAGCATTTCCAAAAGATATTCATGTCACCCATATATAATTAATTTGTGTAACATGATATTTACACAAGATCCAAACCAAACATGAGAGAATAAATATAATTATATAGGTATCTTGGGGAATCACTTACATAATCTTGTATCCATCTTGGCTACCTTAAAATTTGTAACTCTCAAGGCTACCTTACATTGTGTAACCATCCCAGTTACACTTGGAGTAACCATACTACTGACCCCCAACATACTCATACCTAATTAATTATAGGGAGATATAGGTCCCACCCTTCATCATAAATAATTTACAAGAAAGAAAATATAATCACACAACATGAATAATTTCATAAAAATATTACTTTGGAATTTTGTAAAACCAAATTTAAAAAGAGGATTTTAAAAGAAAAGCCTCTTACAAATATCATACAATTGATGAGAGAATTAATAGAGTGGATGGAGCTTGTATATATATAGTAAATATACATAATAAAACAAAATATAAAAATATCCCATCTCATAAACAATTTAAATAGCACATAAATAATGATGTAGAAGGTTAACCCAAAGAATGGAAACCGGGTTAAGAATTCCCTTACCTCGGGTTTTTCTTCCAACTTGTTTAAACCACATATATAATGGTTAAAAGAGTGTTATTAATATTTTAATGATACATTTTCAGGTTTATAACATCTTATATGATCATTTAATAATATCGTTTCAGCCATTAATTGATAGTCTTTTCCCCTTGCACTGTTTTTGGTTGAATTCTTACATGATTTCTATGGTTGGTTCATGGTGGACATTCTTGTCGATTGGAAGTGAAACTCCAAAATTGGAATGGAGTTGTATTTTTATATAAACAGTAACATAAAATATTCAATTTATAATTTATAATTCTTACATGAGGATGATTCATAAGTTAGTACATTAATGATATTCGTTTAGATCCTTTTAGTGGTTTTTGATAATAACAACCTTGTTTTGTCTTATAAATTAGAAGAATTAGTAAAAAAGAATTGCAGAACCTTGGCTGAGACCTAAAACATATATTATAACATAGTTTAACCATATAAAATGTTTCATTACCATAATTGAAATAATTAATTTATTTTGAAATCACATTGTCCATGATGTCGGTAATTCGACACAAACAGACAATGTTTTTAATCATTAAATAAGTGGGAGAGGAGAAGAATAAAGATGAGTAATTTTTCATAAACATGATAAAATCATGAGTATTAATTATTTCTGGAGATTTCATCCCTCTTGGGTAAGGAGATATGAATAATGAATAATGAAGGAACTCAAAATTAAAGAAAAAGTGAGAAATTTCTTACAAAAATTCGGCAGCCTAACGGCTACACAACATGGTTGTAGAAAAACATTAAAAAGAGAGGGGACAAGGGTCACCCATATAGAAATGAATCATAATATATAGAAGGTAATTAATAATAATGAAAATAAGATCATGTTATGGAAACATGAATGTTATACCACATACAAAGTGAATTTCAAAGGAAAAAAGAACGAAATTGAGAATTTTCTTACCTTGTAGAGTAACCCTTCGAACATGATGGTTACGACCTATGGGGCTTGAGAAAGCCTTAGGAGGACTACTTTGATGGTAAGGAGGACATAGATTCATTGAGGGAGAATTGGGAATGAATTCATTGAAGGGAAGAGTTGGTATTTATAGGAAAAGTGAGGGATTATTTTAATAATTTTCAAGGGACACCTCATGAGTGGTATTTACAAAACCATTGGCTAGCCCATGGTATTTTCCCATGGTATAATCTAATTGGGAAACTTCACATATTATTTTACTATTCACATGTCGACCAGATTTATTACATAATTATTATATCATTAAAGATGTCATTAATACACGGAAACTAAAAACTGTATTTTTTACTATTCACCGAAAAATCAACTATTTCAGAAAAATTCCCAAAATACACCCTAACCATTTATCGACGTGTACATTTATAAAACGAAGTCCATTTTTCGAAAATAATTTTTTAAATATTATTAATTTCATTTTTAAATAAAATCATACATAATTCAAAAATTAACAGTTCTAATTATACAACTACTTCTATGTCACAATGAAACATTTACCTTAAAGCTATTATCATAAAGCCTTAATAAAATAAAATAATAATAATATTTACTATTTATTAGGGTCGTATAACTATTCATATTACTATTCATAAGGATATGTTACTATTCACCAAAAAACGTCTTGGTTCCAATAGACTCAAAATAACAAACTGAACACAAATGTTGATGACAGTTTATTGAAACTCAGAACAAAGAAGTAAAAAAGATATGTTTTGAAGGATAATTAAAAATATCCACTAAAAAGAAAGTTCCACGCATTTCTATTTAATTTTAGAAATACTTGTCTTGTTACACATATTATAGAGATACATGACTATATGCCCTTATTAGCCAAATACTATATGGGTATCCCAATTAGTATAACTAAAAACTAACAAAAAAATAAAAAAAGGAAAATTTAGGGGAAACTATAATTATAATTACCCACAAAATATGAAAATCTAGTGCTTCTTGTTACATTATTTTCATACAAAATCTAATCCATGGACCCCCCCCGACATATCATGGTCTACCCGATTAGATAATGAATTTCTTGAAAAGAACCTCATTGGAATGTGTCTCACATTATTTTTATGAAAGGGTTTTTAATATAAAAATATATATCATCTTATTTCCTTTTATGCATACATTATTCTAGTAATATATCCTGAAAAATATTTCTTAAAAAAATTAATATTTTCATATCATATTTATTTTTATCCCTATACACAACCCACACATTTTTATTACTCATACATAATATTCATCCAAATGTATTTATAAAAATCTATGTGAATCATATGCATAAAGGAAAAAAACTAATTTTGTAAAATGATATTTCTATACACATAGTAATCCCAGGTAGACAGGCACATTTATGTTCGATGTTGTTGGGCGCACGAGCGGAGGGCGTTTCAATAACCTTGCGCGGCTCTTCCTGGGTAGCGACTCAACCGCCCATTCTCAGAAAATGAAAATAAATGATTTTTCAATTAGAACAATATTTAATTGAATCGTTTAAAATTTTATTACAATTATTTTTATGAATATTAAAATGAAATTAATAATATTATTCTTTTAATTTTTATTGTCATGATTTTATTATTAGAATTATTCTGTAGTACTATTATTATTATTACGATTTTTATCACTATTATTTTGTACATATAATAATAATTATTTTCTCCTTTTATTATTAACATTATTAGTTTTATAACTATCTAATTATAAGTTATTTTAAAAAATATAAATGTAAATAAATATATATATCATGTTTTAGTTTTTTTATTTGTTTTATTATTTTTAGTATTAATATTAGTATTATCATTATTATTATTATTATTATTATTATCTTGTTTACATTTTAATTATTATTTTTAGATTTTTTTTTTCTTTCCTTTCTATTAGGGTTTCAGATGGCCCTCTCTCTCTCTCAATTTACTCTCCCGCTCGGCCTCACCCTGTACGCCCCTGTTAGCAGTGTTCCGCCACCCTTCCCCCTTGCCCTGCTGCTTCGGTTTTGCCTCTTCAGTGCAGAAGCCTGTGGTCGGGGCTTTTTCATGTAGTGCGCCTCCCGATCCCGGTCCCTGATTGTGCAGCGCGGCGAAGGACACCAGCGACACCCCCCTCCTAGCCGCTTCATCCATTGCAGCAGCAACCCTTGATCTTGCCTCCTACTTCTAGTGGCGGAGACCCTCACACCCAGCCCCCTGCTGTCCGGCGTGCACCCCCTCGGCTCAGCACAAAAAAGCAGCAGCGCAGCCTGCTTCCGACTGTACGGTCCTCCCATAATCAACACCCATGCTAGCATCTCCCTCCCTGACTAGCTGTAGCCCCCCCCCCCCTAGATGACCAGCTCCTTTCGGACACCCCACCTCAGCGCCACTGGTCATGACTTCCCCTGCTCGGTGAGTAGCAACACAACCCTCCTCTCCAGCACAGGTAGCTCCCAACCGGCATACACCTCCTATGCCCGCTTCGGTTGAGACCCTCATCCATTATTCCCCTAATTCTCCTAGCACAGCTACCCGTACATTGCCTTGCTTCTCCTTTACCAGATCGCGCCCCCCTGACGGCTCGTACCTCACTGGTGCACCCTTTATTCGTGAGCGCACCAACCCGCATTGCCTTGATTTGACGCCTCCACTGTCGGCATTTCCCTGACCAGCCCTTCGGTATACCATTTTCCACACCCGGTGTGTTTTATCATTATTTTTGTTATTATTATATTTTTTTATTATTATTCTTTCTTTGGTCTTTTCTTTGTTAGATGGTTTTGTCGATTTATGGTTGGTTATGGTAGGAAATGTTTTAGAACTCACGCGGAGTGATTCCGATTTTGCGTCGTTGTCACGCTTTAGTTTCAAGGTGAGTGTTTCTTCCTACCTCTTGGTTTCTTATACCTTAAATTATGTTTATGTATGTGTTTTGAGTCCTTGATAATTATTATTTAGGATGTTGGACTTTACGATGCTTTTTTCGAATGTGCGTCGTTTCATCGCATCGTGTATCCGAGGTAGGTTCCCTTTGCACTGCTTTTAAAATTTATGTTACATTATTTCCTACAATCTTTGCACACTAATTGTTCAAAATAAATATTTTAATAATTCTAAATAATGTGAGATAATATACGATAATTAATTTTTAATATAATATAGTTAATCATTAAATGATTATTTAGTGTAAAAAGATCTGTTTATTTTATATTGGATGCTTGAAATATTTTTTTGATGAGCAGCCACCCAATAATGAAAGAATGACAATTTGGATTTTAAGCATAATTCACAGAATGTAAAATAGAGTTCTGGTTTAATGATAAATTATTTCTTTTGAAGCGTGAACAAGTACTTTGGTTCTACTGAGAAGTTGTCTGGTTGGCTCATAAACTTTATTTGGAAAAATAAAATGGTTTGGTTTGGTATGGTTTATAAAAAATATTTTCATCCTATGAAGTAGTGTTATGGGGGTTCTTTAAATGGTTTTAAACTGGGTTTGGTCTTATAAAAAAGTTTTACTTTTTTTAGACTAGTGATTGTGAAATGTATTTAATGCCCCTTTGGAACTTTATGGATATCGATGAAAATGTTTTGATAAAAAACCCTCTTAGGATGACTCTCATGCCTTAGTTGTAATTGATTTTTTGGGAGGTCACGCATAGAGGCTGCTAGGTACTTGAGTAGTTAAGGGCAAGAGGTTGTCCCATGGAATGGCTCAGGGTGATGCTTTTTGTGCTTTATATATAGATATATCTGATTGGAATCTCAGTTGGTATCGGTTGGCTCACCCCCTTTTTAAACATTTGAGACATGGGAATCTGGAATATTGAGAGAATATTCTAAGAATGATTGCTGCACTGGTAGGTTATGGTTCTGACCAGTGGCCCATAGTAGATGGATATATTGGGTTTATTAATATGGGATTTTCCTTGACCTTCCTGAGAGAGGATGGTTGAGCGTATTGTGTGTTTTGATTTCATCGTGACATGTCGATATGGATTATTTCTCATGTATTGGTGTCTTCTGGTTTATTCTCGATCTCCTAGGTTCACCCATGTCTATTCAGATTTTGTTTCTTGCAGTAGTGATTATGATGCCCACATGTATACCTACATTTCCCTTGTTGTGTTTTACTTTGTCCATTTTGGATTATTGTTTTCCTTGGAAAGTGGTAAATTGATTTAGATTCGGATTCTAAAAATGGTTTTCAAATGATAGTGTTTAATCCTCTTTGTACAAATTTGAAAATATAAAAATCACTTTCCCTTTTCATAGAAAGCCATTGACACTATGAAATGAACCCAAATTTTTAAATGGTAAAGGGAAATAGTTGGTACTTTTTTTTAGTAGAATACCTAGAAAACCATACTTTTATATATTGTAGTTTAAACATGAAATGATGTTTCTTTTATTATAAAGGTAGTGAATTGGGAATAGATATCGGGCTAGCCTACTATGTTTTAATACTCACCCCTATAGTACCTTTCTATTTTCAGTTTTTTTTCAGGCTATATCTTGAGTGTGCTCGCCTAGGGAGACGCTTCATCATTGAGTCGGAGAGCAACCCACGAGGTCACACGGAGTTAGTTCGGACGTCGTGTTTGGTCAGTTTTATTTTTATTCTATTCCTGTTTAGTCACTTTATTTGGTTTATTTATTCTACGCAGATCTGTATTATTACTGCTGTTTTATTTATTCATATTGGGAGAAATCGTTCCCATAACCTCTATTGATTCCTTGGCGCTTGTCGCCCGCCCGGGAGGATTCAGAACACCTCTCATACCATTTTGTCACGAACCAACCCGGGTCGACCCTGAACCGTTCACCCGAGCTAGCCCACGACCTTTTCCATTGGTATTCTTTAGAGTCTCACTCACATGCATGTATCTATTTTTTAGGATTTTTATTTATTGAGTTGGAATTGATTAGGTTTCGACTTTTCCTTGTCTAGCGGTTATCCCTTTAATGTTTCGATGGGTGATCTTAGTGAGGTTGATCATCCTAAGGATTTTATGGTTGACTTTCGAAAGATAGATCCACCACTCTTTTATGGTAATGAATAATCATCCGTAGCAGAGTAGTGGATGCAGAAGATTAAAGGGGACATTAACCTCATTGATTTTCCCGAGTCATTGAAGGTCAATTTTGCGACCTTCATGCTTGAAGGTTCACCGTGGATGTGGTGGAAGTCGGTGTCTCGAAACAAGCCCCGTCAAGAGATTACCTGGTAGTTTTTCAAGGCTTTGTTCATTCTTTGGTATTTCTCCGAGGAAGAAAGGGTGACAAAGGGGATGGAAATGTGTTGTTTGTAGCATGGCGACAGACCCGTGTTGGAATATTTCCAGCGCTTTGTGGAGCTAGTACATTATGATATAGGGTATTCCACGAATGACCCCATGAAGGCAGGACGCTTCGAGGTAGGTCTCCACCCTGATCTAAAGTTGAAGGTGTCAGAGTCCAACCTAACTTCTTTTATTTATGTGGTAGGGAAAACTTTTCATGTTGAAGCCATGATGGCAGGAGTTTTCTATGTATTCCTCCCTCCTTCGACCCCAATGAGCAGTGGTGAAGATTCTGGAAAGGAGATGAGTAAGAAAATGAAATTGGATGTAGCAGGTCGTGGAATCAAGAGGCCTTAGGATCTTTCATCAACCTTTTTTGAGCAAGAGATTATTATGTGTTATCATTGTGGAATGTGGGGTCACATGAAGTAGTCGTGCCCAAGTGATCTGAAGCCCTTCCAGGCATGTGGACGCCTGGGTCACTTGAAACAATTTTTTCGGGGCATTGCAAGAAAGCGTCGCAGAGGAAGATCTCAGAATTAATGTGATGTTGGGTCTTTGCGCAATGTTTCTGGTATAATTTGCCTTTTAGTTTAAGGGTTATTTTATGGTTGTAGTTGTACTGATGGTGTTTTGGGTTTGAAATGTATGGGAATGTCATGGGACTTTTGATGAACATCGTCTTTCAATGCTGGTATGTTTTTAAATTTTAAAATCTTGTCCTTTCTTTTGTCAAATTAAAAGATGTATGTTTCTCATTGGGATAATCAGAACCTGACTGCGAGGCAGAATATGCTTCATCCATCAGAGCTCCAGCCAAAAGGTCTTGGAATAAATCCAACGCGTAGTCAGGAACCCCCGGGAAATTTTAAGAAGTCTGGTTAAAGTCGTGCCTCTATCGTCACTGTGAGATAGTTCTGGTATTGCTGCTCTGGTTTCTCTGTCGTTGTATTTTTTCTCTTGTCACAAAGTGCGCGATGGATTTAACCCTCACACAATGTCGATAATTGTGTCTTTTTTTTGATGTGAGGTGTCAATTGGTGGTCATGCGTGGACAACCCCTGTGAATAAGTTGCGACATTGGTTTGTGTTTATCATGAAGTGATGAGTCGTGGGTAGTCGTCCATTGTTGTTTTAGTGATCCGATCCTTAGACCCTCCATCCACGCCCATGGAGAGAGGGTTTTTGGTTTGGGCAGACTTTTCGAACTAACTCCCGTCCCTTTCGGAGGGGAGTGAGTGGTTTAAATGTTTTTGTTCTGATCTTTCTAGTTTGAGTAAGGCCTGGTGCATGTCTAAGTTGGATTTTCTTGTTGGGAACTAGTAGGTTGGTTATTTATGGTGGGGAGACCCAACGTGAGTCTCTTTTAGTTATCTATTAAGTCATTATCGGGTGCTAGTTGAGTTCATATGGTGGGGAGCCATTCAGACCTCCCCTGATTTATTTCAGGAAATGAGGTTGGGTCCCGTAGATGGTTGATGGAATGTCATTTGGTTATGAGGTTGGATCGTGTTGTGTGGAACCCTTAGGTGTTGATCGATCGGTTGGATGGTGTTGTGGCCTTTCGGGGGCAGAAAGCGTTATGGTGGGGAAAACTGTCACACCCTGACATGTGGGTATAGATATATTTATTTATTTTCGTCCATAAATAATTTTTTTCTGTGGTTCGGGTGTGTCCCGGGTGATTTGTTCCTTTGAGTTATCTTAAAACGGGCACTTTTTTGTTCGACGTTGTTGGGAGCACAAGCGGAGGGCGTTTCAGAAACCCTGCATGGGTCCGCTCGGTGAGCGACGCAACCGTCCATTCTCAGAATATGAAAATAATTTATTTTTCAATTAGAACAATCTTTAATTGCACCGTTTAAAATTTTTATTACAATGATTTTTAAGAATATTAAAATGAAATTAATAATTTTATTATTTTAATTTTTATAATCAAGATTTTATTAGTAGAATTATTTTGTAGTGATAATATTATTATTACTATTTTTATCACTATTATTTTGTTCATATAATAATAATAATTTACTCCTTTTATTATTAACATTATTAATTTTATTACTATTTTGTTATAAGATGTTGAAAAAAATATATAAATCTAAATACATATATATATATATATATCATGTTTTAGTTTTTTTATTTGTTTTATTATTTTTAGTATTATTATTAGTATTATCATTATTATTTTAATTATTATTATCTTGTTTACATTTTAATTAGTTTTTTTAGAATTTTTTTTTTCATTCTTTTCTATTAGGGTCTCAGATGGCCCTCTCTCTCCATTTACTCTCCCGCTAGGCCTCCCCCTGTACGCCCCTATTAGCAGTGCGCCGCCACCCTTCTCCCTTGCCCAGATGCTCCAGTTTTGCCTCCTCAGCACAGAAGCCTCTTTTCGGCGCTTTTTCATGTGGGTCTCCTCCCGATCACGGTCCCTGATTGTGCAGCGCGGCGAAGGACACCGGCGGAACCCCCCCTCCTCCTAGCTGCTTCATCCATTACAGCATCAACCCTTGCTCCCGCCTCCAACTTCCAGTGGTGGAGCCCGTTGCACTCAGTCCCCTGACATCCGGCGCGCACTCCCTCGGCTCGGCACGACACATCTGCAGTGTAGCCTGCTTCCGGTCACGCGGTCCTCTTCTAATAAACGCCCCTACTAGCATCTCCCACCCCGACGAGCCGTAGCCCCCCCGGACTTCCAGCTCCTTTCGGATGACACACCTCATCCCCACTGGTCATGACTTCCCCTGCTCGGTGAGTAGCAGCACAACCCTCCTCTGCAGCCCAGGAAGCTCCCAACCGGCGTACACCTCCTATGCCCACTTCAGTTGAGACCCCCCATCCATTATTCCCTTGCTTCTCCTAGCGCAGCTCCCTGTACGCCATCCTACTTATCCTTTACCAGAGCTTTCCTCCCTAACAACTCGTACCTTGCTGGCACACCCTTTCTTCGTGAGCTCACCAACCCGCATTGCCTTGATTCGACACCTGCACTATAGGTGTTGCCCCGACCTGCCCTTCAGTATACTAGTTTCCACTCTAGGTGTGTTTTTATCATTATTTCTATTATTATTATCATTTTTATTATTATTATTCTTGATTTTGACATTTCTTTGTTAGATTGTTTTGTTGATTTATGGTTGTTTATGGTAGGTAAGGTTTTAAAACCCGCGCGGAGCGATTTTGAGTTTGCGTCTTTGTCACTCACTAGTTTAAAAGTGAGTGTTTCTTCCTATATCTTGGTTTCATATACCTTAAATGATGTTTATGTATGTGTTTTGAGTCCTTGATAATTATTATTTAGGACTTTGGACTTTTCAGTGCTTTTTCGAATGTTCGTCGTTTCATCGCGTCATGTATCTGTGGTATGTTCCCTTTGCACTCCTTTTAAAATTTATGTTACATTATTTCCAGCTATTTTCTCACACTAATTGGTCAAAATAAATATTTTATTAATTCTAAATAATGTGAGATAATATACGATAATTAATTTCTAATATCAGATAGTTAATCATTAAATGATTATTTATTGTAAAAAGAGCCATTTATTTTATACAGGACGCATGAAATATTTTTTTGACGAGCGGACACCCAATAATGAAAGAATGCCCCCTTTGTCTTTTAAACAAAATTTACAGAATGTAAAATAGGGTTCTGTTTTAATGATAAATTATTTCTTTTGAAGCGTGAACAAGTACTTTGGTTCTTTTGAGAAGTTGTCTGGTTGCCTCTTAAGCTTTATTTGGAAAAATAAAATGTTTTGGTTTGGTTTGGTTTATAAAAATATTTTCATCCTGTGAGGTAGTGTTTTGGGGGTTCTTTAAATGGTTTTAAACTGGGTTTGGCCTTATAATGAAGTTTTACTTTTTTAAGTGTAGTGAATGTGAAATGTATTGAATGCCCGTTTGGCACTTTATGGATAGCGATGAAAATGTTTTGATAAAAACCCTCTTATGATGACTCTCATGCCTTGGTTGCAATTGATTGTTTGGGAGGCCACGCTTATAGGAACCGGGGTACTTAAGTAGTTAATGGCAAGATGTTGTCCCATGGAGTGGCTCGGGGTGATGTCTGTTGTGATTTATATATTGATATATCTGATTGGATGCTCGGTAGACATCAGTTGGCTCACCCCCCTTTTAAACACTTGAGAGATGGGAATTTGGCATATTGAGAGAATATTCTATGAATGATTACTGCACTGGTAGGTTATGGTTCTGACCAGTGGCCCATAGTAGGAGGATATATTGGGTTTATTACTATGGTATTTTCCCTCGACCTTCCTGAGAGAGGATGGTTGAGCGTATTGTGTGTTTTTCATTCATCATGACATGTCGATAAGCATGATTTATCATGTATTTGTGCCTTCTGGTTTATTCTAGATCTGCTAGGTTCACCCATGTCTATTCAGCTTTTGTTTCTTGCAGTAGTGATTATGATGCTCACATGTATACCTACATTGCCCTTGCTGTGTTTTACTTTGTGCATTCTGGTGTATTTTTTTCCTTGGAAAGTGGGAAATTGATTTTGATTTGGATTCTAAAAATTGTTTTCAAATGGAAGTGTTTAATCCTCTTTGTAAAAATTTGAAAATATAAACATCAATTTCCCTTTTCCTAGAGAGCCATTGAGGCTATGAAATAAACCCAAATTTGGAAATGGTAAAGGAAAATAGTTCATACTTTGTTTTTTAGTAGAATACATAGAAAAACATACTTTTATAAATTATAGTTCAAACTTGAAATGAAATTTATTTTATTTTAAAGGTAGTGCATTGGGAATAGATATCGGGATAGCATACAGAGTTTTAATACTCACACCTATAGTTCCTTTCTGTTTTTAGTGTTTTTGCAGGCTATAGCTTCAGTGCGTTCGCCTAGGGCGACGCTTGATCATTGAGTCAGAGAGCGACCCACGAGGTCGCACGGAGTTAGTTCAGACGTCGTGTTTTGTCAGTTTTATTTTTCTTCTATTCCTGTTTAGTCACTTTATTTGGTTTATTTATTCTGCGTTGCTCTATATTATTACTGTTGTTCCATTTATTCATATTGGGAAAAATCATTCCCACAACCTCTGTTGATGCCCAGGTGCTTGTCGCGAGCCCGGGAGGATCGGGAATGCCTCTCGGGCCCTGTCGCGGACCAGCTCAGGTGACCGGTTCAGGGTCGACCCCGGTTTCTTCATGACACTACTTATTATAAAATATTTTAATTATGTAATCAGATTACACAATCTAGATAAAATGTACATAATATTATTTAAACCATGATCATATAAAAAAAATTTAATATATCATAAATAATATGAAAATAAATTCTATTTAACATGAGTAATTCAAATAAATTAATTACAATCATCTATAATTTTAATATATAAATAGGTTTTTCACTTTATTTTAAAATTTATGACCTTTTATAAATTAAGACATATAATTTATAAATAATAATTATTTTATTCAAAACCATAATAATTATAAGATAATTTAAATTTTATTTGAAATATTAATATTAATAATTTTGGAATTTTGTTTTATAATAATTTATTTAATTAATAATAAAATATTAAATTTTACTTTTTATTTACCATCTAAAAATAAAAAACAATAAAAATGACTTTTATAAATACATATGAAAATTAATAAACCATATCATTGATTTTAAATGTTAATATAATTTTTAACAATTCTAATGTTTACAGTTACACAAAGTGTCATTTCTATGTATGGGTAATGCTTTATACACTTACAAAAAACATATAGAAGAACTTTTGTAATGTAAATCCACTAAAAAACATTATATGACTTAAAAATAATTCACGTGATATAGGTAATATATATATATTACGTTTATGTGGATCATATAGAATTAGGGTATAATGAAACTAACCATCATGTGAATATTTCATGTAATGGTATTTCACCTTGTGACCATTTAGTATCACTATATAAGTTTCATGTCATTATTTATCACTTTATTAAATAACATGATATATACTTAAATTTAATTTATATTTATGTGAAAATTTAAAAGCATGAAATTTATTTTAATGTAAGCGTGTTAACCATTTTGAAAACGTTGTTCATAAAGAGATTCCTCATGAATAATTTCATACAAAAGGGTAATTCTTTACTACCATTAAGTTTTTATGTTTCATTAATGTATGGGATTAATTACCATTGTAATTCTTATTGATCTATGGTAAAGTCATTGGGTTAACAATCAGTTTTTTTGTATGTAATGGTAATCCATTTCTACGCATTTTGGAAAATCCCGTTAAATAATTCTCATTAATGATTTCATATACATTGCAACATAAACCATTGATACAACTATTATTTTTTACATTCAATATAATAAAAAATATATTATAAAATGATGAAGTAATTATAAACATGATCTATTTATATTCAAGCAAGATAATATGAAACCATTATTTTAAAATATAGAAATGATGAACATTATATGTTAATGTTACATAAACATGATAGCTAATTCAATGTCTTCATTTTATCATATGTATTGACAAGGATCATTAACCCCCAAGGAATTAGAATACCACCTCCATAGGTATTCATATAATGAAAAAAATAACCGTTCATACAAGTATGATTCAGTTTTCTATCACAATGTGCTATAATAATAGCATGAAAATGACGGAGTCTGAGAAGGCAAGCTATGGGTTACGAAGTATCAACCAAACATTAATAAATGAGAAAAATAGACCATAATATTATTGCATGTTCGTAGTTATAAATAGTACAAAGAATACATCACTGGATCCTAACTTCCTCTAAGTGTTTCTAATGAATGATTATATATTTCTTATTCAAACTCAAACATTTAAATCATATAAAAAGCATTGACATGAAAAAACTTGTAACAAATCAGTAAATGACAGAATATATGTGAGGTGAATTATTACAACATTAAGACTATTTAATATTCATATATTCCATCTAGGAATGGTATTATAATGAATTAAATATCATTTCATTCATTCATCTTGATATATAATACACTTGATATAGATTGAATTAGATAATTGATTTAGAATTAGGTAATTTATCCATCAATATTGATAATGGAATTTAGTTTTTCTTATCATGAGGACCCACATATAGACATGTAGAATCTATATATTTATATTTTTTGGGATCACATAAGTCATATATAATCATAAAAATTAAATATCTAATATTTTTCCTCCGAGTAATTTTATTTCATACATAAAATCAATAATTTCATATAGTCATAATAATCAATATGGGACTTTAAGAAGATATCTCGCACACTCTCTCAGGGGAACAAGGAATGATAATATCACTACAATATTCAATATCCTATAATAAATTAGAATCAATATTATACAAGATGTCATTATATAATGAAAAAAATATACATAAATAATCAAAAATGTGCCACATTATTAGAGTCACAAATCAAAAGAAAAATAGGGATAAATCTCAATTATAGAAAACAATGAAATATAAGATTATTCATAAACACCATATGAGTTCCCCTTTCAATATTCAAACATGACACCTTGAATGGATTTTCTCCATAAATAGTGTGCCACCATGTTCACCACTCACCTAATCCTCATGTGATAGGCCTTTTATTCCGAATTCATGTAATAGTTTGTGGAAACCCATGAATTTTCCTGTTCATGTAACGTACCATCCAATGTGTATATTACACATCACATATGATTTTCTACCACAAGGCATGAAGGTCATTATTTATCACTAAGGGATAGATAAAAGTACTTGGTTATAAACAAATTCAAGAATGGTAATTATTTACCCATCTACAACACCCTCTTATTTCTCATGTACTGATGGAGATATAAATAAATATAAATAGCATAGGGAGTATATATAGAATTTTAAAAAAATTAAAAAAATATTAGAAATATAATTATAACATATCAACGTTCTAAAAAGAATATACAAGATATGACATGATTGTATATTCTTGCGATAATCTGTCTGCATCTTCCCAAAGCACCTAAAAAATAGGACTAAGAATATACAATCATATTTTAATTCCATTCTCTTTACCTAAATCCTTCCATTTTTTTTATTTTATCCAAGTCATATGTTTTTTGTGAGGTATTTCTATTTAGTGTACCACTAGTAATATTTAATAATTATTTACCATGCACTATTTCTTTTATATTAAAAAAATTAGATTCATAAATCAGTTCATGTGAAAAAAATGTTCAAAACGCATCCGATTAATTTTATTTTCAATATAATCTATATTCTAAGCATTATGAACAACTATGTGAATTTTTTTTATTAAATAAAAAAAATACACAAGAAATACATGATTTAAAAAACATATTTCCATGTAAGTAAATATTATCTTGGTAATGTCTATGAAAAATTGGAAAATGGGAAGCATGCTGGGGTCCTTGATTCCGTGGAATCTATTGAAATATTAACTATATGGGGAATACTATGTTCCTAAGAAGAAATATATACCATGGTCTTACCCATCTTCCAAAGCATACCATTAGATTCCACGGAATCCAAGATCATTATTTTAATAATATATATATATTTTATTTCATGATACAGATATTGTATATAAAAACTATTTATCAAGTAAAAAAATTATAAAATAATTTATTTCTCTATAAATGATTGAATAAAAAACATGGATTTAAAGTTAAACATTTAAATCATCAATCCAATCATTTTTATATTCGTAAATAAAATTACATTAGAATTACTTTTATTTAATTCATGGGAATGAATTTATTATAAATATACACCTTCCGCGTTGTAGGTGTAAATATTAATGCCTAGTAATTCAGTAATGGGAAACAAGAGATATATTACTAATCAAAGGAATAAAAATATCATCATAACCAAAAAACGAGATAATCTATATCATTCAATCACAACCTATATCGGTTCTAATAAATCAATAATAAAATATTTCCATGATAGATGTAGATAAAACTGGATAAATCAAGATGAAATATTAAAATACCTCGAAGAGACCAACCCAAATTAATCATGGATCACCATGAATTCATTGTGAGTGTCCTCTAGATTTTCATTAATGGGATAGATAGATATAATTTAAAATTGTTTAGGTGACTACATAAAAATACATAAAAAATCTTAATTGTAGTTTTCCATAATATTATGCCATTATTTTGTCACATGATTATGCCATATGGATATATAGAAAATTAACTAATAGTATTTTAGCCATTATCTCTTCAAAATAATGTTGAATGATTATTTAAAAATTACCAAACGATATAAAAAATCATATGAGATCAATTAAATATCATATGTACCCATATCCTAACTTTTAAATTAATTTATTAGAGCCTCAAATAGTTAAAAAAATCTTCTCAAAACCTGAAAATAACCAATGGAAAAAACATTCCTATATCGTATGGTTACGAATTATTTTATGCATCAACCATTCATGTATAATGATTCATAAAAATATAAAAATTCATCAAACCTCTATTATATTATACATATATGACCTCAAAATAGAATCATTGAGTTAAAAATAATAATATTTTTTATAAATATCCTGTCAAAATGGTTTCCATGGAATTTCTTTAGAAGGTTTTAAACTATTCAATAGAATAGGATTCAAAATATATAAGATCATTATTACCACATAAATTATTCCAAATCCCCTATCTTAGAGGAATCTCCACCTCTCTAAAACAAAACATAGGAAAAATGAAACATTATATCCAAAAACACCATATCTTTATGTTAAATAATCTGAAATTTTTATTCAGCCACTATGGTTTTGGGTTCAATCATGTTATCCACACATAAAATTACATGGTATAAATACAAATGATAAATATTCATATAGGAAACATGGAATATGTTTTTAATTTTTGTTCTATGATACGAATTGGTCAAATGATAAGCCATATCTCCAAGGTACACAACAAACGTAAAAAGGTATATAAACCATGAAGCCAACATACCCTAAATTCCAAAGATAATACACCACTTCTGAGGAATAATATATAAGGAAATAACAATCACCAATCAAAAAATTTAATAGTTTACAATGATGGTGAATGTATGATTGTTGGTGAATTTGATCATCCCATAACACCATTCTAATCAAATTCAACATCATTTTTGTCTTTTGAACAACCCCCATTACCATGATTTATTACTAACTATGAATTCTAGAACATAATGGATATATAAATGATCCTCATACATTTCTTATAGGGGTTCTATTTTAATCAATAAATAAAAAATATTACTATCTAAAATTTATATAAAGGATATATTATTTACCATGATCCGTAAAAGAATTTTATACATTCTGGAATCATACCATTATTAATTTTGATGGATCAATCCATGTCACAATCCTTATAAGGATTATATTTCCTAATTAACTTCATTTGGGTTCCCATTACCTATAGAAATACCTTCTAAAACTAAGATAAAATGACTGTGACTCTATAAAAAACTATCAATGTCATTCTATGGAGCTTAAAATTATCTTGGAAAATCATGTGATTTATCTATACTATCTTTATTATCTTCATAATTGGAATGAAATGATATGAAATAGTGAGTAGATTCATGATAACTAAAATGGAATTCATTCCACCATGATTCCAATGTCATATAATCCGGTATTCTATATATATGTCATCCCATTACAAACGATGAATGTGTAAGGGAATTATTAAAATGGAACATATCTTATTGTCAACTATAATCTTATAGTAAGAATGTGATCATGATAAAAGGATACAATAAATTGTATCAAAATCACCCACAACAATAAATATTTCAAGTCTTGACACATTTTTGTTGCTATTTTATTAATAAAAAAACTTGATCGATGTCTGTTATCCATCAAATGATACATTAGGTCGATCAGAATAACCAATGTCCCTCAGAAATAAAAAGCATCCCCATAAATAATAGTACACACACCCAAGGTCTCCACACCATAATGAAGTTATTTAAAATTATCATAATATTTGTCTATTTATTTCCAAATAAGAATCCATTAATCAAAATATAAAATATCATTCACACTATCTAATTACTCCCACTAATCATCTTATTCGATTTCCAAAATCACCCTAGTAAATATATACAGTTAATACCAATCCTCTATTGATTCCTTCAATTATTGAGTAGTAAAAATCATTTTAAATGAATTAGTGACCAAAATTCATATCCATGGTGTATGTGAAATACCAAAATCAATAGCCTGAAAATATTCAACCCCAAAAAATATATATTATATTGAATTATCCCTAGGATAAAATGAACTTTCTGAAAATATGACATGAATAAATCGTAATCCATCGAAAAATACATAGTATAACAAACACAAAATTGAATAAAAAATATCTTTGAGCAATAGATGAAGTGTTTTATAGTAATTCTCTTGAGGGGATAATTGATGATATTCATTGGACAACACATTTTTTCAGTATTATAATTCCTCTCGATCCCATAAATGAGGAATCATAGTTAGTATTATAGATTAAACAATGATCATGGAGAATTGCATATGGAGATTAAGCCAATATCTCCATCAATTCATCAAATGAGATTTTATGCATATTATCTCATTTGAATATAATAGATTTGTGTGTTAATTTTGAAATAGATGATTCTGGATAAGAGAAGACATAAGAAATATTTTTGTAATAGAATTTTAAATGTACAAACTTCTATATCATAACCAAATCTATTGGTTATTCATATGACATAACTGCCAATATATTATCTGGATCCACTGACATCGGTCTCTCAGATGTTGAATTTCCTAATAACTACACATCAAGGATCCATATTCAAATTTCTATAAATTTCCATATACAAAATTCTATTTCAAGATTCTATCAGTTATATTTAATTAATCTCCATTTACCTCATTTAACATAGTGTATAAAAAACCTTTAGAAAGGAAACACAGAACCTGTTTTAAAAATGATCAAATATCTAGTTTATAGATGTTACAAAATATACAGGCTTTTTAATAGGAATTAATTTCATAACATGGAATCTAAATGTCCAATATTGTATCTGTTTTCAACACATTCACTTGGGCATGTGCATCCTTATGCGGAGGACGCGTAGTGTTTCCCCACATTCATTCTTTGTAAAGGTGAGCGTAATCCATCACTTATTTAGGGTTGTTTTCTCCTTGATCGAAACATGATGATGGGATGTTTGTTCACCTATATGTGGATTCCTCTTAGAAACTCCTTAACTAGTCTGGGTCTCCCATAATTATTAAGTTGTGGTTCATGAATCTCATTCATAGTGCCATACCTTTTTGGATTCTAGTTAATTACACTACTTCGATCAGGACATTCCATGGGGTCATGACATGGTTGCAACCTTCGGTCAGAGTATATGACAATATCAGGCATGTTGGGGAATCTATAGATGTGTGGACATTAGGGAATCAGTATTCTTCCCATTAAGAGGGAATCTCAATGGTGCAGAACCCAAGGCTTCCCACATCAGTCATGGGGTATCTTATGCCGGAGGCATGTCTCTGAGGTTTTCTTCAGATTCCCATGTTTATCATGGGGTATGCCACGAGTTTAACATCTAGAGGAGTTTGTTATGCCAAAGGTGTGTCTTATGAGGTTTTCCTCTAGTGTCTCATCTTTAACACGAGGATGGCCATGAGTTTAACTTCATGTGCAGACAGAATGAGAGTGATCAGAATGTCTCATAGAGAGGGATCAGTTTGTTATATCCCAAGGAGGGAACACTAGGAATATGGTTGGACCCGATCACCTAATGAGGATGGATCTGAGGTGGTGCTTCCTATGGAGGGGAGATTTCACACCTTAATGACTGATTTGAACACCACAAAGGGAATATAATGGATAGTGAACCCCAAAATAGGGGACACCATGGTCTCCCATTACATGGGATTGAACATCATGGAGGTTTTATACGTACCCTGTGTAAATGAAAGCGATCAAATCCCAATTAGTTTGAAGGTTTGGTGAATCAGAGTGTACATAGACAAAAACAACCTGAATATATGCTGGGGATTACGTAAGGAAAGAAGGTCATGTACTACTAGGAGCATCGAGGAGGTGGATGACATGATCCCACTGGGATGTGGTGGACCGGGTACGAATCAAGATTGATGATGTGAAATTGAATGATGTGGATGAGGTGAGATGAACCATTGTGAAGGTGACAATATTTTTGGGCTTGGGAATTAAAGATTTTTCCTACATATACTTGTGGTAGGGAATCAACGTCTAT
The DNA here is from genome assembly GCA_963277665.1 of Viscum album. Lineage (NCBI taxonomy): Eukaryota > Viridiplantae > Streptophyta > Magnoliopsida > Santalales > Viscaceae > Viscum > Viscum album. Next base: position 959,263,147 of record OY728145.1, read on the forward strand.
CTAGTTTGGTGGGATGATGGGAAATATAAGGAGGAAACATGTGAAAATGGTTGCATGGATAGGATATCGAGGAAATAGAACCTCCAGGATGGGTAATGATCTTCCCGAAACACATGGGATCGAGATTTAGATCAGGATGAGTCATGAGTGATTGGAATGAACCTTATAGAGGAATCCTATGTATCCCCAGGGAAGGGAATAAATGTCTACCTAGTTCATTTGATGATGGTTTAATGTCAATTGGGGACATCAATGATTTACCATTGAATGGGGATGACAATTGCTTAATGCTGAATGATGTGGACAACAGCCTACCACTGAATGCGTTTGGCAATGTATTACAGCCGAATAGGGTTGACAACGGGTTACCACTGAATGATGTTGACAATGGCTTACCACATATTTGGTTTGACAATGGTTTATAACTGAATGGGGTTAACAACCGATTACCGCTGAATGGGGGATTCAAATTAATGTCATGTAGGATGAAAAGGGGCATGTTGTTTAACACCATGTGGGATGAAGGTGGTCCGATGTGAAGGGAGTCATAACAAGTGGAGTGTTGGGCTTGAACCTTAGGGATGCATCTTACATACTTTTCCTTAGATAGGATCAAAGTCCATGTAGTTTGGGATGGAGTGGGAACCGATGTGAAGATGGTCAGAACCAATGGGTGTTGCACATGAACCTCAGGGAGAAATCCTACCTACATTGCCTTGTTAATGATCAATGTCCACATAGTTCAGAATGGGTTTTGGGGAGCCATCATTAAGATGGATGAGACCAAGGGGTGTTGGGATGGAACCTTAGGGAGGCTTCCTATGTACCTTTCCATAGCATGGATCAATGACCACGTAGTTTAGAAGGTGGGAACCGACGTGAAGGAGGTAAAAACCAATGGGTTGTTGGGCTTAAACCTTAGGTAGGATTCATGCATACCTTGCCTTGGAAAGGATCAAATTCCATAAATTATAGATATCATTTTAGTGATGCGAAGTGAATATGGTCGGGGGCAATGGGTGGTGGTCTTGATTCAAAAGAAGCATTCCTACATACCTTTCCTTGGAAATGATTAAAGACCTCATATTTAAGGTGGGGTTTTGGTGAACCGATGTGAAGATGGTTGAGACCAATAGATTGTGGGCTGGAACCGCGAGGATGCTTCCTACGTAGCTTGCCTTGGAAAATATTAAAGTAAACATAGTTCATGTTGGTGTTTGGTGAACCGATGTGAACATGGTCAGGACCATTGGATAGTGGGCTTGATCCTCGGGGAGGCGTCCTACATACCTTCCCTTGGCGAGGATCAATGACTTCATAGTTCTAGTGGGTTTTGGGGCTTACACTTTAGGCTGGCCATAGGTAATGTCATGGTAGATGCTTACTACTCTAAGACCATGTGTGTCATGATCGGTCTGAGAAATAAGACTCAAAAAGGACCTTAAGATCACCATGCAATGTTGTGTCCAAGAAGGGTGTAGAGTGGTGATTACGCATGTATGTTGTCTGGGTGTCTCTAGGGAGCGGGAATAGTGAATGGGGGCTTACGCAAGGGAGCTGCCCAGGTACCGCTTAAAAGAAACAATGGTGGATGGGTATTATGCAAGGATGGTTCCTATGTGCTACTAAAGAGAGGAAATAATGAATGGGTCTTACGCAAGGAAGTAGCCCAGATACCTCTATGGAGGGGAAATAGTGAATGGGGATTATGCAAGGTAGCTTCTGAGGTGCCACTATAAAGCGAAAATGGTGAATGAGGTATACATAAGTATGTAGCCCTGGTGCCACTATGGAGTAGCAAGGGTTTATGGGGCTTACGAATGGAAGCAACCCAGGTTCCGCTATGGAGCGACAACAGTGCATGGGGCTTACACATAGAAGTTTCCATGGGTACCGCTATAGAGTGGCAATGGTGGATGGGGAATATGCCTGGAAGCTGACAGTGTACTACTAAGGAGCGACAATAGTGAAGCGGTATTACGGAAAGATGCTACAAAGGGTCTGCTTTTGAGAGAAAATGGTGAATGGGGATTATGAAAGGAATCATCCCAAGTGACACTAGAGAGCAAAAAATGGTGCTCGGGGCTTACGCAATGGAAGTAGCCCAGGTACCTCTATGAAGCAGAAATGGTGAATGGGGATTACGCAGGGAAAAATATTAGGTGCCGCTATGGAGAGACAATGATGAATGGGGCTTATGCAATGAAACTTCCAAGGTGACGATATAGAGCGACAACAGTGAATGTGGATTATTAAAGGAAGCATCACAAGTTCCACTATGTAGCATCAACTGTGCATGGGGCTTACGCAAAGAAGCAGGCCAGGTGCTGCTATGGAGTAGAAACGGTGCATGTGTATTACACATGGATGCATCCTATGTGATGCTATGGAGAGAAAACGGTGAATAGGGCTTACACAAGGAATCGTCTTATAATGTATTCCTCATGTCTATCCTTGAGGGATTCCCAACCCACTAGTGGGTTGAGGAAATCACCAATACAATATTGCACATGAGGGATAATTCCAAGGGCATTGTAATTAGTCTATACAAATGGAGAATAAAAGTGTGAATCACATGCTTGACATTTGGAATGCATGGGGGTGGCGTGGCGATGAAGGATAACTATTTACTGTGTTCAAAATACAACATCCATGTCACATTAGCCGGAAATAGGGAAAAACTAATTAGGGTCGACTATTTACCATGTTCGAAACACAGGACCTGGTTCAAAGTGTCATCTAATGTCTTCCAGGGTGTTGGCCCACGATGGTAGGTGAACCGAGGTGGCATGGCAGTAGGACGTTAGGGGGTCCCATCAGATGTGAAAGTGGATGATTCTCTGAATGGAAGACATATAAAGCGTGAGGTGGAGTGATGGAATTTTTGAACGGATTCCAACACTCTTGAAATTATGACACTATAATCATGGCATTAGTAATCTAATGCTTGTCACATAAGTTATCTCTTTTTAGAAACAAGATGCATCCTATAATTGAATGATATGTAAAGCTATAGTTTATAGTCATATAGATAGGACTATTGGCATCTCATTATTGGAGAATAAGGAATCTCTTTTTTGTAGAATGATGCATGCTATGTTTGGAAGATAGGGTGCACTACTATTTATAGTCATATAGATATTATTGTTGGCATCTAATCCTTGGAGGAAAATCCATCTCTTGTTTAGAGAAAGAGGCATCCTTTGTTTTAAAATAGGGTGTACTATAGTTCAGATTCATGTAGAAAGGATTGTAGGCATCTCATGCTTGGAGCATAAGGCATCTCTTGTTTGGAGCAAGATGCATCCTATGTTTGGAACATTGGGTATAGTACACATTACAGTCATGCAGATAGTATTTTTGGCATCTCATGATTGGAGAATAAGGCATACCTTGTTTATAGCAAGATGCATCATATGTTTGGAACATAGGGCACATTACTGTTTCGAGTCATGTAGAAGGACTGTTGGGAATAAGGTGTCTATCAATGGATGTTTTTGGGACTTACGCCAGAGCTTCCCTTCATAGTTCAACCAGGAATTTGAGTCTTGTGAAGGCGTTCAGATATGTTTCTTGAAGAATTCATCAACTCAAGTTACTATGTGTGGATTTATTATGACAATATCAAATCACGACATAGGAAAGGGACCAAGAGGGTGCGGGGGAGCAGCCCCAGTGGTATGGACCCCCGAGAACATCCATGTATACTATTGCGCATAAGATGGGAAACATGCTGGATGGGATGCACACAAGATTGGGATTTGTGTCATAGGTGTGTGCAAGATTCAGCACCATGGTACTGTTTCATTCAAGATTAATGTCTTGTTCACAAGATTGAATTATAACACCCATGATTTAAAACATACACACAATGTTGGAAGTTGCGTACAAGAATGGATGTTTTTCGTGCAAGATTGATGTTTTGCGTGTAAGCATAGAATCTTATGTCCACCTGAATTTGGAAAAAAATATGCCAGGGGAGTATCATACCACTGTGGGCCCACACGAAAGTGAACTCAAATGGGACCTTCCACACAAGATGTCACATTATGTATTCCATTCTTCCATGTGGGTGAAAAATATGCATTCTTATGCACAACATAACAATATCCTACCTCTAGAGCACTCCAATTTGGAGAAGTTGTTGTACCTCTCATACCCCTCGTGGGGTGATAGCTCCACATCCTCCTCCTCCTCCTCCTCAAGTGACAACGGTCAAAAATTCCTAATGGAATTTCATGAGGTATCCTCTTTCGACTCCTCATCCTCTAGTTCTTCAAATTCTTTCAATCATTTATCTTATGAGGATCTCCAACATGCTAGAGATCAATTGGAGGAAGGCTTTCACGAACATTCTTCCAAATTTATTGCTTTAAAAAAGAATTTCAAAAAACTTTCTTCCGAAAAGGAACAACTTCTCAAAGAAAAGGAGGAGTTGTCCCTCAAGGTCCAAAACCTTCCCGATGTTGATTCTATGGAATTAACAATCAAGGATTTAAGGAAATCCCTAGCTAAGTTCACCGAAGGTGAACATACCCTTTCGAAGCTCCTTGGTTCCCAATGCGTATCTAGAACCACCCAAGGGCTTGGCTATTCCAAGCAAGCTTCCTCTTCCCATGCTCCTACTATTTTTGTAAGGGGGAGCTCCCAATATAAATTTTGCAACTATTGTAAAAAACCCGGGCACTTAATTTATGAGTGCAATTGCAAAAATGCCCGGTATGGAAGGCCCAAAACCATTTCCTTTAATGAAGAATTTCATAGAAGAAGACCCTCCACTAGACAAGTATGGATTGAAAAATCCCTTTTAGCGAGTCTCTCTGGACCAAAATTTGTCTCGGTTCTAAAATCCTCTCCCCGGTGATTTGTTGTTTTTATTTAGGGGGAGTTAGGATCATTTAAGCCCTTTTGCGTTTTTCTTTCAAAACTTTCAATTAAAAACATTCTTTCAAAACTTTCAATTCAAAACATTCATTCAAAACTTTCAATTCAAAACATTCAATTCAAAACTTTCAATTCAAAACCATCAATTCAAAACATTCAATTCAAATCTCAAAAATTTCAATTGGTTTAAAAACTCTATCTTGTTTTTCAACCTTTCCCTCAATCAAGTTTTATGCCCCGTGCTATTTTGATAATCACAAAGGGGGAGAAATTCTTGTTTTATTGGGGGACAAATATTTCTCTCATGCTTTGCTTTATCCTTTAAAGCATGCCTTTCATTTAAATCTTTTACATTGCTTGTTTTGGTGATTGTGATCATCAAAATAGGGGGATATTGTTGTACCTCTCGTACCCCTCGTGGTTTAATTTTCATGATCACAACCACTCTCTTATTTATCTAATTTTGTTTTAAGTGTTTTTGGATGATAGGCATGATTTCAGGTTGCCAAGGAAGTGGGCCAAGAAATCTAGAAGGCAAAAGTGGACTGATTTCAGTTTACTGGCCAACTGGTGGATGACCACCGGCCAGTCGGTGGAATCTTGACAGAAGGCATCCCCTCTGTCCAGACCACCGGCCAACCGGTTTCCCATCACCGGCCAGCCGGTGGAACCCAGACAGACGGGACACCTACTGTCTCACCACCGGCCAACCGGTGGCCTCCTCACCGGCCAACCGGTGGTGCCTGGGCAGAAGGCCTCTCCATTTTCCAAAGCACCGGCCAACCGGTGGCCAAGCACCGGTCAGCCGGTGGAGCCAGTCAAACTAGTCGTTGGGCTTTGACCACCCTGCTCCCAACGGCTCCGAAGACTTTTCCAACGGCTCCGAAGACCCCGAACGGCCATATGAGGGTTCCTCATCTATAAATAAAGGACTAGGAAGCCCCGGAACAATGTGTGGAATAATAACAAAGCCAACGGAAGCCCACGGGATCATTTTTCATCATTTGGAAAACCTCCGGCGGATTCCTCCATGGAACCCCACTTGCTCCAACTCATTTCCACATCCAAGGAGCATCACCATAGAAGCTTGGGAGTTCTCTTCATCAACTCCAATCAATCCATTGGCACCCAAGGCTTCTCCTCTTACGGTTTTTCTTGTTTTATTATTTTGGGCATCAATTTGGGTTTGTGCCTACAAACCCCTCTTTCTCTCATCTTCCCTTTGTTTGGGTTTTCACACCACCTTCAAGGTGTGAAGAGGTTAGTCAAGCCTTCCCTTTAAAAAGCTTGAGTCATAGGTGAGCTAGCCTTCACCTGTAAGAAGGCTAGTGGGTTCTTGCTCAACCATTAAAAGCAAGCTGTAATAGGTTCTAGACTACCTTAAAGTCTAGTGGGTTTCTTGCTAAAACCATTAAAAAGAAAGCGGTAGTAAATCTCTCAACGGTTGAGTTGGGAGCGGAGATGTAGGCTTTGGTTTAAGCCGAACTCCGTTATCAAGTTTTGTGTCTTGCCTCTTTTATTTCCGCTGCACTTTTAACTTTGTTTTTAAATTGTTAATTATTTTTTAAAAGGAAATTCACCCCCCTCTTTCCATAACTCTCCGACCCAAGAGAAGGGAGTGCACTTTTATATATAGGAGATACCTAGGGAGGTGGTGCATGTAAAATTCACGCTCAAAAGTGGTTTTCCATGCATGTCGGTGCACATAAAATTCTATGTGCACAAGTTGTTTTCTACGTGATCTCTAGACGGTGCACGTGCAAAGGGGCATTGGACATCACATTTGGTGCAGAATGGGTTGGCTAGTGGCGTTTCATGAAAAATTACATTATTTTGTGAAATATTCCATTCGAGAGAGAAGTATTCCTTTATTTTACATGATTCCATTTTTTCGCACAAGATTCCACCTTTTGCGCTCAACTCCATATATTGCCCCAAATCTGTGCTTGATGGTCATTTCCAGCAGCCTGACTTCCAAAAACCATAACTTATGATCCGTTAATCTGTTTGGGCTCCACGAATAGTCAAATAAAATCTTTTCGAATGAGATACACTCCAGGATCACATGTGGAATCATTTTGTGAATTACATGGATGCTTTTTCTGGTGCAAACAAATGCCCCCTTAAGAATGAGGTCCAACAAGGATGAGGTGGGGGAGGTATACCATGATATAAAAAAACACTAAGTAAAATTCATGAATTGGGGACCATTGTATCTCAATTGTATAGAGGAGATAATTGACTAAATCCCAACGCCCGTTTTAGATATTCTTTCTGCGGGAAACAAGAGATAACAGGAGCTACGGTACGAGAGTTCTAAACAATGAAAGATGTGGGGGGATCTGAATGGTACATAAATCTCCATTAGAAGAATCCTAAATAAGGGATTTCAGTAGGAGAATTGGGCACTATGAACTGCTGATCAATATTTCTAGGACGAAACATGGAGACCTTGTTGGGGAATTATCTTAGAATAATCTAATTACTACTTTCCCAGTGTGCTCTATTGCACTAGCGGGGTAACGCTAGGGGCATTGGATGTAATATGAGAATATGGTTATGGAAATTGTGATTCACGATACCCCAAATTTGGAACACTATAGAGGTGGTGTTTAAATAATGGATAACATTTGACCATGTTCAAAACACAATATTTGTATTGCATTAGCATGAAACAGGGACACAAAATGAGGACTCACCAATGACTATTTTCGAAACATGGGGCCTGACTCATAATTTCTTCTATTAGTATTCCAAAACGTTGGCCTAGGATAGTAGGTGAGATATAGTCTGAGAATCGATACTAATAGGGGGTCTTTTAGATGTGAAAGAGGACGAGGGTCCGATTGAAGGGAAAACAAAGCATGGAGATGGAGTGATGGGTTGTTTGAATGGAGTCCAACACTCTGGAAATCACACAATTGAGATAAAGGAACATTAGGTGGGAGTATCTGTTTGATCATGGGTCAACTGAAATTCCAATCATGAAATCATTGGCAAGGGATCCGATGCATCGTAGGATTAATATAGGTCATCCGAAACTTTTTCAGGGAAGAATCGTAGTTTAGTGTCATGCGCGGAGGAAATAAGGACTTGTGCAGTTTAACATCATACGATAGGATAAAGGGTAAAAGGGGAGATCCCAGAAATGGATTATGTGGTGAGGTAGGTATAAAACCAATGTGAATGAGGACATTAGGAGTCTGCACCACACCATGTATCCCTGATGAAAATGAAAAAAAAAGTGAATATTTGGACTGGCCCAAAGTAAAGTGGATGGATGTTCCTATATACCACATTAGAATGGGAATCAATCCATACATAGTTCTGATGGAATAGATTAACGTCATTCGTGATGATGAAATATGTGCATGTCATGGTTGTTCCCGTATATATCCTACTAGAACTACTAAGCCCACACGATTCATGCTCAAATTGGGAAACAAGTTGTAGTGATTGGACTTTCCTAGCACAATAAGTCGCATGTTAGGGGCATTGGGATGCTAGTTGAATGAAGTCCCAATGATGCTGACCCACCAATATAATGCACCTAGATGCGTGAAGGGGTTAGTCAGAGTATGTTCAAATTGCACTTGAACATAAGGAAGTGAAAATGTGGGAATCATGATGCTCAAGATCTGGTCCACAATGATGGTGGCATGACGATATGAAATAACTATTGACCATGTTCGAATCAAAATATCTATATTTTAATAGCCTAGAATGTGGATAGACAAATGAGGGTCAAACTCTGACCATGATTGAAATATGAGACCTATCGCAAATGTTTTTCAGGGTCCTCAGAGATGTTGGCCCAAGATGGTAGGTATGCCAATGTGGAAGGAGACCAGGTTGTAAAGGGGGTCCCTTTAAACGTGAAAGAGAATGAGGATCCAAATAATGGGCTCACAGAGCTTGGACATAGAACAAGTGAATGTCCCTGTGATAATACCACATTTCGAGTTCTTTGTCACAACACATCTAAGTATGACAAAAAGACATATCATATAGAGGGAATCAGGCACCTTTCCAAGGACATGGGTCCTAGGGTCACACACGTCCAAATTTATTGTCCATGGATGGGCCAAAAAGGGGGGCCTCAGTTAATGAACTAGGTACAGGGCAGCGAAGTAGCCAATTGTTACGCACAATTCTCAACGGGATATATGTGGCGTGGTAAAATATGATAGTATGAATGAAGATGTGAGTCTATATCGCACCACATAATCTGAGATGAGAACATGGTCCAGGGGCCCAGAAAGGCCGGGGGACTGGAGGTTTGGCCAATGATGGGAAGTTAGAGCCAGCTTTTAGTTTATTTTCATGCGGTGCAAGTTCTGAGTGGTTTCCCATCCTACAATTTGGATAGATCACACATTTTAACATCATGTGATATGGATGGTTGTGATATTAGTGTAGGGTCATATAGCTCGGGCTGTTTTCTATTTTATTGTCATGCGGGAGGATAGTGTGCAATTTAATGTCATGATGGACAATGATGCTGTTTAACATCATGAAGGAACAAGATGAACAGTTTAACGTCATGTAAGAAGATGATGCAGTTTAATTTCATGCTAGACGATAATGCAATTTAACATCATGCCTGACGAAGATGAACAGTTTAACATCATGCAGGACAGTGATGCAGCTGAACATCATGTGTTATGAGGATGAGCAGTTTAACGTCATGCTGGATGTTGATACAGTTTAGTGTCATGCAAGACTATAATGTAGTTTAACGCCGTGCATGATGATAATTCTACTTAATGTCATGCTGGACGAAGTTGAACAATTTAATGTAATGCAAGACGATGGTGCAGTTTAATGTCATGTGGGACAATAATGAGTTGTTTAATGTCACGACAGATGATAATGATCAGTTTAATGTCCTAACAGACGAAGATGAACAGTTTAAAATCCTGCAGGATGATTATGTAGTTTAATGTCATGCAGGACGATAATGAGCAGTTTAACATCATGACGAACGATAATGCAGTTTAACGCCATGCAGGAGGAAGATGAACAATTTAATTTCATGCAGGATGATGGTGCAGTTTAATGTCAAGTGGGACGAAGATGAATTTTACTGTCATGTAGGATGATAATGAGCAGTTTGACATCATGACATAAAATAATTAGCAGTTTAACTTCATGAAGGATGAAGATGAACATTTTAACGTCATGTCGGGCAATAATGTAGTTTAAAGTCATGCAGGATGGTAATGAGTAGTTTAACATCATGTCAGATGATAACATAGTTTAACGTCATGCAGGACGAAGATAAACATCTCAATGTCATGTGGGATGATAATTATGTTTAACATCTTGTTGGACGATGATGCAGTTTAACATCATGTAGAACAAATATGAATAGTTTAACACCATATAGGACGATGATGCAGTTTAACATCATTCAGGATAGAGATGAACAATTTAATGTAATTACAGACAAAGATGAATAGTTTAACATAATGTAGGACGATAATGCAGTTTAACATCATGGGGGACAAAGATGAGCAGTTTAATGTCATGCAGGACAATGATATATTGTAACGTCATACATTATGAAGATGAGTAGTTTAACATCATGCCAGACAAAGATGTAGTTTAACGTCATGAATGACAGAGATGAACTATTTAATGTCATGCTGGATGATAATGAGAAGTTGAACATCATGACAGATAAAATAATCATTTATGTCATGTTGGAAGATAATGGGTAGTTTAACGTCATGACAGACGTTGATTCTATTTAACATCATGAAAGACGAAGATGAACAGTTTAACATCATGCATGATGATAATGCAGTTTAATGTTGTGTAGGATATAAATTTATCAGTTTTACATCATGACCGATTAAGAGGAAGAGTTTAATGTCATCCATGATGATAATGTAGTTAAACGTCATGTTGGACGATGATGTAGTTTAACGTCATATAGGGCGAAGATGAATAGTTTAACGTCATGCATGACGATGATGTAGTTTAACATCATGTGGGATGAAGATGAACTGTTTAATGTCATGAAAAATGAAGATGAATAGTTTAATGTCATGTAGGATGATAATAGAGTTTAACATCACGCAGGATGAAGATGAACAGTTTAAAATCATGCAGGATGATGATGATGCAGTTTAACATTATGTGGTACGATGATGAGCAGTATAACATCACGTAGGACGATGATGTAGTTTAACATAATGTGGGACAAAGATGAATAGTTTAACATCATGCATGATTATAATGATTATTTTATCATCATGACAGACAACATACATTTTATTGTCATATGGGATGATAATGAGTAGTTTAATGTCATAATGAACGATGATGCAGTTTTACGTCATGTAGGATAAAGATGAACAATTTAATGTCATGCAGAACGATAATGAAGTTTAATGCCATACGGGATGAAGATGAAGAATTTAACTTCATGACCGAAGATGATGAACAGTTTAACATCATGGAGGACGATAATGTAGTTTAACATCATGCGGGATGAAGATGAACAATTTAACATCATACAGGATGATGAAGCTGTTTAACATCATGCAGGATGAATATGAACAGTTTAACATCATGCAGGACAATGATGCAGTTTAACATCATGCGAGATGAAGGTGTCTGTGTCACTCAACCATATTCGTACACATCCAACCTAAACTAATAAGACCACAAGATTCACGCCTGGTCTGAAAAAACATGTAATGATGGGATTTTCATGACACATGGAATCACATAGAATGTGGAATGGAGATGTAAGGATGGAAATATCCTAGAGACACTGACCCAGTAAATCAATGTGAAAATATTCATGGAAGGGTAACACCAGGGGTTTTGAAGATCAACCTAAACATAGAGAGGTAAAAAGAGGTTGAATCATAGAGTTCGATATCCGGATCATAATGATTCTTGTGAAATGATAGAAAATATCTTGTGAACATGTTCGAAACACTTCTTCCATACTGTGTTACCTGAAATGAGGATATACAAATGAAGGATGACCTGCAATACATGTTCGAAACACAGGACCTATCGCAAAATGTCATCCAACTTTTCCCGGGGTTTTGGCCTAGTATACTAGGCGAGCCATAGGCCGAACATCCATACTGATAGGGGGTCCCATTAAACAATAAAGAAGGCATGGATCCAAATAATGTAATGTTATGAATCGTGGAGATAGATTGGGATTCTATTCATTTGGAGTCCAACACTCAGGGTTCTACACCATAGACCATCAGAGCAAGTCTGTTCGAAGACGTAGTTGAACATAGAGCAATGGACCCTTTAGTTGAAAATAGCTTACAATATAATTTCTTGGACCAAAGGTTCATAGATTAAGGTTATATTTTTTGGACAAGGGGCATAGTTTAACATCGTGTGGCTACGAAGAGTGATGGCTACTATTTAGTGTCACATAGATTTGACAATGGTTTCTGTTGTTTTAGGTCACGTAGAATTGACCATTGTTGCGGGATTTTTAGGTCGCATATCATTGGCCACAATTTTGTACATTTTTTCGGCATGTGAACAAGACACTGTCTCATATATTAATTTCATTTTACCAAGATGGTGGTTGTTATGTAGTTTAACATCGTGTGACTAGGACATGGTTTTTACATAGTTTAACGTCATGCTGCTAGGATGTTGTACCACACAGATTGTGTCAGTAAAGGGATGGTCATCTCTACCCTAATCTAGTGGGATGGGATGAGGGGTGTAATCTATATGATGGGATTTCCCTAAAATTCAATAATCTTATGCATGGATGTTCTCCATTCCTGAGCTGGGATACCTCATAACGAACCTTCCAAGTGCTTCTTTCATGGCAATAGGTAGGACCTCTGAGTTTGGAGTAATGTGTAAGTTGGGATGACATAGAGTGTCACAAGGGTGGAAGGGATGACAACATTCCATTTCTTCGGAGGGTCGATGATGCTGGGATTGTTTGTATGGTGGGTTGATGGATCCTGAAAGGTGAGGAATCCTGGAAAGATGGTACGACATGGGCGAAGGAGCCTGAATGGTGTGGAAGCATGAAGTGTCAGTACGATGGGGGCGATGGAGCCTGAAAGGCTTGGATGCCTGGATTTCGGTACGATATGGGTGAAAGAGCCTAGAAGACGTGGAAGCCCATAGCATTGGTACAATTAGAGGGAATAAAACCATATGGCGTGGAATCCTGGAGCATTGGTACGATGTGGGAGAAGGAGAACGGAAGGCATGGAAGCCTAGATTGTCAGTATAATGGGGGTGATGGATCCCGAAAGGCAATGAGGCCTAGAGCGTTAGTATTATGGGAGAGAAGGTGGCCACTAGGTGAGGAATCCTAGAGTGTCATTACAGCGGGTTTGATGGATCCTGGAAGGCCTGGAAGCTTAGATGTCAGTAAGACGTGAGTGACGAAGCCTCGAAGGCGTCTAAGCTGGGACCATCGGTACGATCGGGGCGGTGAAGCCTGTAAGTCCTGAAATCCTAGTGTGTCGTTACGACATGGGTGAGAGAGCCCAAAAGGCATGGATGCCTTGAGTTTCATCTCATAAGGAATGGAAATCTTGTTGATTAATATGGAGGACCTCACTTTTGTTGATTTCGGGGAAAGGGAGAACATATGTGTCGAATGGTAGCAGTGTGAGGAGTACCTCTGCAATGGCTGTTGGTGATTTTGGAGATGTTCCATTGGATTGAGGGTTGTTTCACCCATCGTGCCCTATGGGGGAATCAGATTTAGAAAGTTTCGGATGAAGTAAGGGGTGGATACCCTTTGCACAACCTATTAAGGTGGAAGAGTCACAAAGGAGACTATGGAGTCAGGGGTGGATGTCCCCTGCACGACCTCTTAATGTGGTGGAGTCGGTAAGGAGCTGATTTAGTCGGGAGAGGAAGCCCCCTACACTTCATCTTGAGGAGCAGTGGTAGGTGAGGAGATGAAGTATTCGGCAGCGGATTCCCCCTGTGTGGCATCTTGAGGCGGCGGGGTTGGTGGGAAGCTGATGGTTTCGGGAGCGGATGCCCCATGCATTGGCTTTTGATGCAGTGGGGTCGGCCAAGAGCCGATGGAGTCGGGGGGGGGGGGGGGGGCAGATTCCCCCGGCGTGACATCTTGATGCGGCGCGGTTGGTGAGGAGCCTATGGAGACGGGGGGGATTCCCCATTCGCGGCCTCTAGAGGTGTCGGCGTCTCTGAGGAGATGATAGATTCGATGGCGAATGCCCCATAAACAGCCTCTTGAGGCATCAGGGTCGACAAGGAGCCGATGGATTGGGGGGTGGGGGATGCCCCCTGTGAGACCTCTTGAGGCAGCGAGGTTGGTGAGGAGTTGATGAAGTCATGGTCGGATTCCCACTGTGTGGCCTCTTGAGGCGGCGGGTTTGGCAAGGAGCAGAAGTACTATGGGGTGGATGCCCACTGCGTGGCCTCTTGAGGGGGCATGGATGGGGAGGAGCCAATGGATTTGGTAGAGGATTCCCCCTGCAGGGCTTCTTGAGGCGGCAGGTGTAGGATCAAAATAATTATGTAGATGCTCAATATACAAGAGGGGGGGTGAATTGTACACTTTAAAAAATTTCTTTGGAACCTTTAAAGTTAGTTACGAATAACTATGCCTTCCTTAAACAAAGGGAAGATCTAAGTTTATCAATGTTAAACTAAGTAACCTCACAACACCTCTAACACCAAATGAAAACATGGAATAAGGAATGAAGTTATAAACTTCAAGTCCTATGTACTTGCTTAAAAGTGGAATGAGATTCTGAAAGTAGGTTGCGGAAATATGGATCCGGAAATTGAAACTTAACTAACGATTACAATATGAGATTCTACCTTAAAGCGTATATAATCTAAATGAAACAGAGTACAAGTAAGAAAATATAAGAAAGTTATACTTTCCTTATAATACAAAATAAAGCGGAAACAAACAAGTAGTAAAACTACATGTAACAAGATATAATTCTTTTAACCCAAAGAGAAGGGTATCCAATAACCTTGGATAAAGGTCCCTTGATTTATACTTTCAAACAAGTCTGTCTTACGCACACCAGGGTAAGCCCTCGATACAAAGATCGGAGTCTATCATGCTATCCCCGCAAGCCCTCAACTTCATGGTAGTTGGCAACCTCTGTCTTCCTCAGCAAGGAAGCCCTCGAACTTCAAGGTAGTCGGCACCTCTGTCTTCCTATCCCCGGAAGTCCTCGAATGTAATCACCAACATTCGGAGTCGCACGAAGCAAAAACTGAATGAGTGGTTCAGTACACACAAGGCATGAAAAGCTTTCTCTCTCTAGAAATCACCTTAGCAGTGTGTGGTCTCTATATCGATCAACTTATGTGTCGTTATGAGCTCTTTCAAATGAGATCCTATTTATAGGCAAGGTCAGCCTCCTTTCCAATGGTCATTTTTCCTTAAAAATCGGAGGGACCTGTACACGTGTAACTTAACCAATGGTTAGTTTATAACAGAATAAACTACATCGTTTTATAACAAAACAAGTGCAACAGAATGTATGACATCGTTTTAAGTCTAACTCAAATGTTCGGAGTGAAGGTTAGGAGTGTAAAAAAAATTCAAAGAGTAGACAAATTATAAAAGTGTAATCAAAATGAATGTTCGGAGTCTAACCAAAAATAATTTTCTGAGACTAAATAAATTCAGAGTGTATAAAACAAAGATGATCAGATTCTGTTTAATAGGTGAATTCGGAATGAGAATTCATCAACAGAATTTGTAATGAGAATTCTTCATCAGAATTCGTAATGAGAATTTGATGTCAAACTTCATGAGAATTCGAATCCAGAATTCGGAGTAGAACTTTATCAGAGTTCGTATCCAGAATTCGGAATGAAACTTCATTATAGTTCTCATCCAGAATTCGGAGTGAAACTTCATTACAGTTCTCATCCAGAATTCAGAGTGAAACTTCATTACAGTTCTCATCCAGAATTCGGAGTGAATCTTCATTACAGTTCTCATCCAGAATTCGGAGTGAAACTTCATTACAGTTCTCATCCAGAATTCGGAGTGAAACTTCATTACAGTTCTCATCCAGAATTCAGAGTGAAACTTCATTACAGTTCTCATCTATAATTCGGAACCTAAAACAGAAGGATTTATATCAAATATTCAAACGATTCCGATAATATAGAAATGAATCCGAATCTTATACTTAAGAAATATATGGATGAAAATATGATAAGGATAATTTTTCTTATAAAAGAAATCTTCCTTATAAAAGAAACTTGTCTTATAAAAGCGATTTTCATTAAAGATAAGGTGTTTGTGATTTTCAAAACAAGAAGGAATCTAAAAGACATAAGGAAAACCTTATTGACTCAACAATCTCCCCCTTTTTTGGAAAGCACAAACATCTTTACGAAAAAGAAAGTCTAAGAAGAAAGAAAAACATCAAGGCTTATCTCCCTTTGCTTATGGATGCTGATGAATACGACTAACTCCCCCTTATGCTTTGAAACTCTAAGGATCATATTATAGATTTCCGGAATGATATTTCAAAAAGAATAATAATGTATTCTTTAATGAAAAACTCTCCCTTATATAAACTCTATTAGAGATCTTTTTCTTTCTCACCCTTTGTTCAGATTCGTTTTCCTTTTCCACCTTTATTAGGTTTCTTTTCCTTCTACCCCTTTGTGATTTTCATAAAGAATTTGAGGGAATGGAAAATATAACAATGTACCTGAAAAATTAGTAACAACATCAAAAGAGACGAGCAAGAAAAATTTTCGTTATGTTTTAAAGTTCATCAACAAGGAAGTTAAGATACAACAAAAGATCGGATTTGTCTATTTTGGATCTTTTTCCTTTGCCATGAGACCCTTAAGAATAGTCTTTATCGTCTTCAAGTCTTTATGGTATTCCTCATATTTCTTCTCTAAAACAAATATTCTTGCACTTTGAGCTTCAATTTTTTCATCTTGGGATTGAAGCTTTTCTTCATGAGCCTTCAAGATTTGTTCTTGGTTTAACAACTTCTCTTAAAACTCAATACGATGATCCTTTTCATACATCCAGTTTTGAGCAACAGAATTCAGATTCCCATTCAGATCTCTGACATCTTGAATCCAGAAATTCTTCCCAGCTGTCGTCTTTTCTTCAAAGGAAGAAGTATGTTCATTTATCTTCCTATCTTCTATCTCAAATGTATCATTAACATTATCTTGGAATTAATAAAATAGCCTCATCTCTTCTAACGTTTTCTTCATCCAACTAGTCATTCTCTTGAAAGCCCTTTTGTGGGCTTCATAGCCGACAAAGAATGTTTTGAACTGAGCCTCAATCTCAACACATTTGTCCATAACCATTGATATAGAGTCTGTTTTCTGATTCAAAGCCTGTTGGAGCATCTGGCATCTTGAATCAATAATTGAAAAAGTCAGAATAGTACCCACTAACTTCTTTAATGACTAAACAACAAAGTCATGCCCCAAAAAAGTCGACTCCAAATCCGAGACTTTTCTTGGATAATTTCCTTCTTCAATTTTATCATCATTCTTCTTATAAGAATCACCAACATCCCTTCTCTTTATAGCCACTGAACTCGGGGTATCAACAAAAAGTTTCTTTCCCTTGCCCCTTTTTGGAATGGATTGTTGTTCTGGAGTCTTCTGTTCACTATCAGAAACATGAACAACACTGTCTTCATCATCAGAAACGTTTTGAGAACCATCCTCTACATTATTTATTTGAGAAACATCATGTAGAAGTTGTTCTTCCTATGCATGATAAGCTACTTCTTGTTCTACTTCCTCCTCATCCTTCCCTGGAGTGACTAACTTCGATGATTCAGCTTCTGAAGTTTGGAGCGACAAATGTTCCGAAGGTGTCCCCTTATAAACATATACTTGCTTAAAAACATCTCTGGTCTCACCACTGCCTTCAACAACTGCTTCTTCCTCTTCCACTTGTTCAATTTTCTCAACTTCCTCAACAGGATTAGCAACTGCCTCTTCTGGAGCGACAAAGTTTCTTCCTGGAGTCTCAGGTAGAGACTCCAAAGAAAATGATCTCCTAACAGGAATTTTTCTGGAGGCCATCTCAGTAAACTTTAATAAAGTATGAACTACCTCAGCTTCAGAAATTTTCTTCTTGATCATCTTTTCTTTCACTTGTTTTTATAGCTCATCCGCTGTTCTTTCCTTTAAGGCCTTAGCCTCCGCAGGATCCGAGCCAAACTAAGGCTCCCCTTGCACTCTATTCTCTTTGATTTCCCTCCACACAAAAACTACCTCATCAGGGTAAGCTTTCTTCTTCTTTGGTTTTGGAGGTGCGGAATCAACTTCCTTAGATTTGTGATTATCTGCATCAACTTCAACTTCTTTCAACTTTCTCTTCCTCACTGTCTTAGAGGATTCAGGTTCACCAACATTCAGAACCACTTCTTCTTGAACAGGTAAATCAATAAACTGACCAGTCTTCTTGTCGAAGGCTACATCCATCCTTTTTAGGGTACCATCACTCACCAACATAATCATGAAAACTCTCGTCTTAGACTTTCAAGCCTCATTGAAAGACTCAAGGCACCGAACTATTAGCTTCGAGAAAATTGCTGGAAACATTATAATATGAGCTCTCAAATTCCCTATCTTAACATTCTCAATGGTAATAAGAATGTGTTTCATCAGATTAAGATTCCTCAGATTTATCAGAAAATCTAAGATATAGATCTCCCTCTTCTTCAGACTATCATTGTCACCCTTTCTCGGTACGATAAATCCTTGTACCCATAATTCTAGAATCCGAAAGTTCGTAGACAGAGTAGAAATATTCGGAGCCTTTTCATCATCCAGTTCGAGAGTTTCCAATGCTTTTTCCTTGTTGAAGCTTCCCTTTGAATCCGAAAAAACATGAGAGATGTACTCAGCTTCTCCTTCATTTTTCATCCCTACCAAGCTGGCTGTCTTGTCATACGAAAGCTTATAAGTCTTACCGTAAGACTTAAAAGACAACTTCTCCCTTCCATCATCCTCAAGGAAGGAAACTGTCTCATAGAACACTATAAGAAAATCTGAATAAACTTCGTCTTGATTTCTGGGCATGGACACAACAACATCTTCCCATCTATTATGCTTAATGTTCAAGGATATAAGAGAATCATAATTGTTGAAGAAATCAGGATGAACCAACATTTCTCTATATACTAACAACTTGGAAATTGGCTTAGAGGATGTCATGTCTTGAGAAGCTACTTCCACAGACATTCGGATCTAAAGACTGTTAGGATGTTCGGAACGGATTTAACTGAAGATCTGAACGGCCTTAAAACAGAGAGGCAGAGCTTCGGGACGCTGGAGCTAGAAAAACCGATGTGGGACGACCATTTGGGTCCCCTTTATATAGGCAATGAAAATACGGTTCATCTTCCTCGGCTGATCGAACGGTTGTAACAAGCTGAGATCAGATCTGACGGTTGAAATCCAATTCTCAAGAAAACTTGAATCTGATCTTTTGAGGTTTTTATTAAAACAAGGATTTAAGAAAACTATAATTTGAAAACAAAATATAAGAAAATACCAGCAAGTAATGTATGATTACGAAAACATGAGTAAGGAAATCATACCTTTCAGATTGTCTTTGGAGGATTATTTGTAATGGGTAATATTCTTTTTTAAGAGAAAAAATAATTATTATTACTACGAAAAGACATAGTTCTCAAAACTCACTTCGAAAAACACAACAAAAAAAATTATCATGAAAAACTTCATTACAATATTTTGAAAATGAAATTCTCATTATGAAAGTCACGGTACAAAAATCTTGTTACGGAAAAACCAGTATGAAAATGTCCATTCCGGATGCTTTCAATACACAAATTTCTATTCCAGAAGTTTTCTATACAAAAATATCCATTTTGGAAAATTTCAGTTCTGGAAATTCCCATTCCTGAAATTTTGTTCCGAAAAGTTTGAAAAACTAACTTTGAAAAATATAGTTACTCTAACAATAAAATGTACTCCCCATATGAAAATTTTTTTATTACTGTAAGGAGACTTTTTCAACATAAAGATAATTAAGAAAGATTACCTTACGGTTATCATTCCTAACTTCTGTTAAATGTATTCAAATCTATCAGAAGGCAACGATTTTGTGAAAATATCAGCAAGTTGATCTTGCATTCCGATAAACTGAAGAATAAAATCTCTTTTTAGTGTGTGATCCCTAAGAAAGTGATGCCTAATATCTATGTGTTGCTACTGGTACTCTCTTTACTTTCCTTAAATAAAGAAGAGAATTAGACCTTCGGAATCCAAACTGGTTTAGATCCAAGATTTCTAGATAATAAAATTTTATGTACCCACATCTTCTTATAAAAGTAAGCTTTGTGAAATTCTAAAGATTGGGTTTTGTTTAAGGAACAATTCATTGCCCAGTGTCCACCACATTGACACTTCGTACAAAATGGGTCACATTGAAGAACAAAATAAGTGTTAATAAAAATTTGTTTTTCGTGGGTATAACCAAATCCGGATTTATTTCTTAAAGGTCGTATTTGGGAATACATTTTATAAAAAATTTCCTTACCATGGGTAGAGTTTGATAAACAATTCTATAAGGAAAAAATTTCAGAACTGAGTTTTATAACCATGTTTTTATCCTCAAAATAATTAGTTTTAGAACTAGTGCTAGGCTCGAGAATATTTTTCTTAGAAATTACTTTTTCTAACTCTTTAGAAAGTTTGTTCTTCTCAGAACTTACTTCCTCATGATTTTTTTAAATACTTTCAAAATCAGTATTTTTCCTATCATGATCTTTAGAAAGATATGATATCTCTTTTATAAGAATATAATTCCTAGAGTTTTCCTTATCATGTTTTTTATTGTGTTTAGAATTCTCAATCTAAAGAAGTTCAGCAAACCTAGAGACTTCTTCATAATTAGGTGAAGTATTTTCTGCATCAAAAGAGGATTCTTCATCTGAGGAATTATAATAATTACCATCATTAGAAATTAAAGATGCATTGGTCAATGATTCATCATTTAGTAACTTATCCATAAAGAAATGATTGTGAATAGGTAATCTAGATATAAGACCAAGATTCTTCTATCCTGAAGATCCATAATTAGTAGATTCATCTAAAGAGTCACAACCACTGGCACTCCAGGTATCACTAGATTTCAGAAAATTCTTATGTTTGGCTTTATAATACTTCTTTATGTTCCTGTTTAAATGCCTTTCTTTCCGTTATTTCGTTTTGAGCAAAGGGCAATCTGGTCTAATATGTCCAGCTCTCTTGCATTCATAACATTTGACTTATCCATCTTTCCTATCTTTCCTGTCCTTTTTCTTATACATGGATTGGAAATTTCTCTGACCAACTATCTTGTTCATCCTTCGAGCAAGATTTTCTAATTCATTTTCAGATACATCACTCTCACTATATTTGGATTGAACAACCTTCTTCTCATACTTGGATCTAGTTACTCTCTCAGGAGTCTTAGCATTCATATTATTTGATGTTGTTGTAAAAGCTACAGTACCATTCCCATTCTTTTTTTTGATGTTTTCAGCATCTATCTTCATTCTAGTTTCATGTTGGAGAAGAGTTCCAAATAACTAATCAAGAGAAATTTGAGTGACCTTCCTTTTCTCATCTATAGCAGTCATTTGGGATTCCCACTCATTGGGCATAATATCAATTATCTTATCGACAAGTGCTTCATCATCTAAACCTATTTCTCCCATAGACTGTAAGCTGTTGTGAATAGTCATGAACCTCTGTTGAACTTTACAAATTGGTTCACCATAATGAAAATTGAATCCATGATATTCACCTCTAAGCATAGCTCTAATAGTCTCAATCACTTTAGAAGGTCCAAAGTGTGAAACCTCTAACTTCTTCCAGATACAATTAGCTGCTTCACAAGAAGAAATTTGGCTATATATATTTCCAGTCATTCAACAAAGTAAGGTATTTCTTACCTTATAATTGAGTTGATACACTTGATTTTCCTGGTTAGTAAAAGTTCTAACTTCCTTATCAGGAATTTTATAATCTCCGGTAAGTATAAAAAAGTTTTCCACTCCAGTATTGATAACAAAAGACTTCATTTGATCTCTCCATTATTCATAGTCATTTACATAAAAGATTGGTGGTCTTGTGGGATTTAGATTATCAATGGAACCAACATCGACTCCTGCTATACTAGAACAATCTTTGGCACACAAACTTGTTAGTAGAAAAAGTTTGTAATCACAAATTCGGAATGAAAAAGTTTGGAATGAGAATGTTCGGAATGATAAAGTGAGCACAAAAAAATTATACCTGAGTACAAGTATTTTAGAGACTTTATCTGATACCAATTGTAGGATTGGTATAGAGTATGAGGTTTCCAACCGCTGATACTAATTGTAGGATTGAAATAATGATGTAGATTCTCAATATACAAGAGGTGGGGGTGAATTTTACAATTTAAAAAATTACTTTGGATCCTTTAAAGTTAGTTACGAATAACTATGTTTTCCTTAAACAAAGGAAAGAGCTATATTTAACAAAGTTAAACTAAGTATCGTCACAACACCTCTAACACCAAATGAAAACTTTGAATAAGGAATGATGTTATAAACTTCAAGTCCTATGTACTTGCTTAAAAGTGGAAAGAGATTCCGAAAGTAGGCTCCAGAAATATGGATCTGGAAATTGAAACTTAACTAAAGATTACAATATGAGATTCTACCTTAAAGAGTATAGAATCTAAATGAAACAGAGTACAAGTAAGGAAGTATAAGAAAGTTATACTTTCCTTATAATACAAAATGTAGCGGAAACAAACAAGTAGTAAAACTACAAGTAACGGGATATAAGACTTTTAACCCAAAGAGAAGGGTATCCAACAACCTTGGATAAAGGTCCCTTGATTTATACTTTCAAGAAAGTCTGTCTTACCCACAGCAGGGTAATCCCTCGATAAAAAGATCAGAGTCTCTGTCTTACTATCCCCGCAAGCCCTAAACTTCAAGGTAGTTATAAACCTTTGTCTTTTTCATCAAGGAAGCCCTCGAACTTCAAGGTAGTCGGAACCTCTGTCTTCCTATCCCCGGAAGTCCTAGAATGTAATCACCAACATTCTAATTCGCACGAAGAAAAAACTGAACGAGCGGTTCAGTACGCACAAGGCATGAAAAGCATTCTCTCTCTAGAAATCACCTTAGTATCATGTGGTCTCTAGATTGATCAACTTATGTGTCGTTATAAGCTATTTCAAATGAGCTCCTATTTATAGGTAAGGTCGGCCTCCTTTCTAACGGTCATTATTTCCTTAAAAATCAGAGGGACCTGTACACGTGTAACTTATCCAACCGTTAGATTATAACAGAATACACAACATCGTTTTATAACAAAACAAGTGTAACAGAATGTACGACATTGTTTTAAGTCTAAATGAAAAGTTCAGAGTGAAGGTTCGGAGAGTAAACAAAATTTCAAAGAGCAGAAAAATTATAAAAGTGTAAACAAAATGAATGTTCGAAGTATAACCAAAAATAATTTTCGGAGTCTAAATAAATTCGGATTTTATTAAACAAATATGATCAGATTCTATTTAATAGGTGAATTCGGAATGAGAATTCGGAATGAGAATTCGTCAATAGAATTTTTAATGAGAATTCTTCATCAGAATTCGTAATGAGAATTCGATGTCGAACTTCATGAGAAATCGTATCCAGAATTCGGAGTAGAACATTATCAGAGTTCGTATCTAGAATTCGGAATGAATCTTCATTACAGTTCTCATCCAGAATTCGGAGTGAAAATTCATTACAGTTCTCATCCAGAATTTGGAGTGAAACTTCATTACAGTTCTCATCCAGAATTCATAGTGAAACTTCATTACAGTTCTCATCCAGAATTCGGAGTGAAACTTCATTACAGTTCTCATACAGAATTCGGAGTGAAACTTCATTACACTTCTCATCAAGAATTTGGAGTGAAACATCATTACACTTCTCCTCTAGAATTCGGAACCTAAAACATAATATTTCATATCAATGTTTCAAACGATTCCGAGAATATAGAAATGAATCTGAATCTTATACTTAAGAAATATATGGATGAAAACATGATAAGTAAAATTTTTCGTATAAAAGTGATCTTCCTTATAAAAGTGACTTTTCTTATAAAAGTGATTTTCCTTAAAGAGAAGATGTTTTTGATTTTCAAAACAAGAAGGAATGGAAAATTCATAAGGAAAACCTTATTGACTAAACATCGGGGTCATCCAAGAGCATATGGAGTCGGAGGGATTCCCGATGCGTGGCCTCTTGAGGCGTCAGGGTTGGAAAAGAGCCACTGGATTCAGGGGAAGATTCTTCATGTGTGGCCTCTTGAGTTGGTGGGGTTAGCGAGTAGCCGAAGGATTCGGGGGCAGATTCCCATGCACGGCCTCTTGAGGTGGGAGGATCGGCAAGGAACTGATGGACCATTGTCTTCATAAACCCGATGGTACTCATCATCTCACATATGAAGGAGAGGAGATTAACATGGTTGATTCCTCAATTTTCACGACATATTAGTTTAACTATCTATTCAATTAGAAGAGCTTCACGATGGGTTCACCATTTCTGGTTCTGATGCTTTAGCCAGGGTGCGCACATCCGTATGTGGTTGATGAGTTTCTGTTTCCCCGCATTCTCATTTTCCAAAGGCTGGTTTCATCCATTGATTATCCAAGGACGTTTGATCCATGATTGAAACTGGATGACGAGATGTCCATTCATCCATCCATGGATTCCTCCACAGAACTCGTTTCCTAGTCTTGGAATCCATTAAATATTAAGTCACGGTTATTGAATATCTTTCTCGATGCCATATAATTGTGGATTCTGGTTAATTACACTACTTTCATCAGGATATTCCATGGGGTCTTGACCTGGTAGAAACCATCAGTCAGAGTAGATGAAAACATCAAGCATGTCAGGGCATCTCTTGATGTGTGGGCATTGGGAAATTAGTATTCTTTCTTATAAGAGGGAATCTCATGGAATCATAACCAGAGGCATCCCACATCAGTCATGGGGTATCTTGTGCTAGAAGAATGTTCTTGATTTTTTCCTCATCTTCCCATTTTTAACACTGGGTATGTCGTGAGTTTAATTTCTAACAATGACGGTTACGAAAATGGTGTGTCTTTAGAGGAATTCATCAGGCATCTCATTTTTTACCTGATGGAGGTCACAGGTTTAACGTATTTCAGAGACGGAATGAGAGTGATCAGAACATTCCATAGAGACAGATCAAATTGGTACATCCTAAGGAAGGAACACCTGGAAGATGGATAGATCAGAACTCCCAATGAGGATGGATATGAGGTGGTTCATCCCATGGACTGGATATGTCACAATGTAATGGCTGATCTAAACACCAAAGAGAGAAGATTAGGGAGAGTGCACCATAGAATGGGGGACAACAATATTTACCATTAGCTGATATTGAACCTCGTTGAGGTTTCCTACGCACCCTGTGTAGATGACAGTGATCCAAACCCATGAATCACTGTGGCAGGGTATCTAAGTATGCATATTTTTGTGGGACGTTGGGACACTTGTGGAGGAGACTGTTGAGAATGGATGCAAGGATGTGATCTGGAGGAAATCGAACCTCCAGTTTGGGGAATGATCTTCCAGAAACACATGCGATCGAGAGGTAGATCAGGATGAGTCATCAGTGATGGGATTAAACCTTAAAGTGGCTTCCTTTTTATCTGTGTGGAAGGGAATTAATGTCCATTTAGTTCATCTGAAGACATCTTACCATCGATTGGGTAATTCAATGACTTACTGTTTAATTGCGATGACAACAGTTTACCAAAGAATGATGTTGACAACTGATTACCGTTGAATGAGGTTGACAACGACTTACCGCTGAAGGGGTTGACAATCGGTTACCCCATAATGGGGTTAAAAACAACTTACCTCTAAAAGGGGTAGAAAATGGCTAACCATATAATGGGGTTGACAACAACTTACCGTGGAAGGGGGGATGTCGTTTAACATTTTATAAGATGAAAAGGGGGAATTATATTTAATGTCATTCTGGAAAAAAGTTTTCCAATGTGAAGGGGGTTAGAACCAGTTGGATGTTGGGATTGAACCTCAGGGAGGCGTCCTATGTACCTTTCCTTGGCATGGATCAAGGTCCACATAGTTCATGATGAATTAGGAAACAATTTGAAGATGGTCAGAAGCAATGGTTGTTGTGCTTGAATCTCTTGGATAATTTTTATGAACTGTTCATTGTCAAGGATCAAAGTCCACATAGTTCAGAATGGGTTTTGGTGAGCCGTCATGAAGATGGTCTGGACCAAGGGGTGTTGGGCTTGAACCTTAGGGAGGCTTCCTATGAACCATGATTTTGCAAGGATCAATGAAAACATAGTTCTGGAGGTGGGAACCTACATGAAGGTTGTTTGAACCAATGGGGTGTTGGGATTGAACCTCAGGGAGTCTTCTTACATACCTTGCCTTAAGATGGATCAAATTCCACGTAGTTCAGGTTGGTTTTTGGTGAGCCGACTTGAAGATGGTCGAGACCAAGGGGTGGTGGGCTTGAACCTCAGGGAGGCATCCTATGTTACTGTCTTTGGGAAGGATCAAAGACATAGTAGTTTAGGTTGGGTTTTGGTGAACCAATGTGAAGATGGTAGGGACCAATGGATGTTGGGCTTGAACCTCGGGGAGGCTTCCTATATACCTTTCCTTGTCAAGGTTCAATGTCCACATAGTTTTGGTTGGGGTTTGCGGAACGGAGGTGAAGATGGTCGGGACCAATGGATGGTGGGCTTGATCCTTAGGGAGGGTTCGTAGAAACTCTGCCAGGGCACGGATAAACATCCTCGTTGTTCAGGTGGTGTTTGGGGCATACACTCAAGTATTCTCTTAGAAGATTGCACGGTCGATGCTTAATACTCTAAGCCAATGTGAGTCATTCTCGGTGTGATAAATAAAAGGCAGCAAGGACCTGATGATCACACTGCAAAGGTACATCCATAAATGGTGGTGAGTGGGTATTACGCAAGGAAACTACTCGGGTGTCACTAGGGAGCGGCAATGGTGAATTGGGGCTTACACACGGGAGCTTAACATGTGCCTCTTTGATGTGACAATATTGGATGGGTCTTACGCAAGGAAGCTTCCCATGTGTCACTAGGGAGCGAAACGTTTAAATGGGGCTTACCCAAGGAAGCAGACGAGGTGCCGCTATGGAGCGACAACGGTGAATGGGGCATATTCATGGTAGTTTCCCAGGTGCCGATATGGAGTGAAAATAGTGAATGGTGATTATGCAAGGAAGTAGCCTAGGTTACACAATGGAACAGTAATGATACATTGGGATTATGCAATGAAGTAGCCCAGCAAACACGATAGAGAAGCAACGGTGCATTTTCTATAAGCATGGAAGTTCCCCAGGTTCCACTATGGACTGAAAATAATGGATGGGGATTACGCATGGAATCTGCATGTGTGCCACTAAGGAGTGTCAACATTGAATGGGTATTTTAAAAAAAAGATTCCTGAGTGCTGCTATAGAGCGACAACGGGGAATGGGGCCTACGCAAGGAAGTAGCCCAGGTGCCGCTATGGAGTGGAAAATGGTTCATGGGGATTAAACAAGGAATCGTCTTAGGTGCTGCTATGGAACGGCAAAGGTTCATGTTGTGTATGCATGGAAGTAGCTGAGGTGCTGATATGGAGAGACAACGGTGAAGGGGGATTGCGCAAGGATGTTTCCTGGGTGTCACTATGGAGTGACAATTGTGGAAGGGGCATACACATGGAAGCTACCTGTGTTCCGCTAAGAAGCGCCAGTAGTGAATTGGGCATACAAAAGGATGTTTCTCAGGTGCCTCGATGGAGAGACAATTTTGAACGGTGATTATACAAGGAAGCATCCCAGGTGCTCCTATGGAGGGGAAACTGTTCATGGGGCTTACGCAAGGAAGCAGCCCAGGTGCCACTATTGGGCAACAACGGTGCATGGGGCTTACACATGGATGTAGCCCAGGTGCCACAATGGAGTGGAAAAAATGAATGGGTCTTATGCAAGGAAGATTCTCATAATTTATTCGTTGTGTATGGCCATGATGGCATCCCAACCCACTGGTGGGTTGAGGCCTTCACCTATGTACTAGTGCACAAAAGGGATAATGCCAAGATGGTTGGAATTAGTCTGAACAAAGGGAGATGAAAGGTGTAAATCACATTCTCGACATTCGGAATGTGGTGATGGTGGAATGGAAATGAAGGATAACTATTGACCATGTATAAAAAAACATCCATAACGTGTTATCCTGAAATGGGTATAAACAAATGAGGGTCAAATGTTGGCAGTGTTCGAATAAATGGACCTAACTCAAAGTGTCTTCGAAATTCTTCCGGGGCATTGGACCAGGATGGTAGGTGAGTCGAGGAGGCATGAGACCCGACCATTAGGGGCTACCTTCAGACATAATGGTGGATGATGATCCAAATGGGAGACACACAAAGCATGAGGTGGGGTGATTGAATGTTTGAACATATTCCAATGCTCTTGAATTTATGGCACTGCAATAATGGCATGAGACATCTTATGCTTTTCACAAAAGGAATATTTTATTTGAAAAAGGGAATAATATTATTGAATGATAGGGAAACCATCAATTTATATTAATATAGATAAGACTATTGGCATCTCATTTTTGGATAATAAGGAATGTCTTGTTTAGAGGAAGAGGCATCCTATGTTTGGAAGATAGGGTTCACAATTGTTTTAGTCATGTAGATATGACTATTCGCATCTCATGTTTGGAAAATAAGTAATCTATGTTCTATATTATGACAAATCTTATTTTTGGAACACTGGGTGTACTATAATTTAGAGCCATTTTTAAAGGTCTATTGGTATCTTAATCATGGAGCATAAAGAATCACTTGTTTGGAGTAAGAGGCATCCTATGTTTGGAACATAGGGTGCCCTACAGTTAATAGTCATGTAGATAGGAATGTCGGCTTCTCATGCTTGGAGCATAAGGCATATCATGGTTAGAGAAAGAGGCACTATTTTTTTGGTAAATAAAGAACACTTCATTTTAGGGTCATGTAGAAAGGACTCTTTGGAATAAGGTTCCTAGGAATGGCTGATGTTTGGACTTACGCAAGAGTTTCCCTTTCTAGTTCAACCTAACATAGGAGTCAGGTGATGGGATTTTGATGTGTTTCTTAAGTAATGGTTCAACTCAAGGCACTCAAAGGGAATTGATGATGAGAATCATAACTCAAAAAATAGTAAATAGACCAAGAGGGTGTAAGGGTGAACCCTAATTCTATAGACTAGTAGGAACAACCACGTATACTATTGCGTGTAAGATGGGCTACATGCAGGATGGGTTGCATGAAAATTTGGACTATGTTACATAGGTGAGTTCAAAATTCGGAACCATGGAACTATTGCATGAAATATTAAAGTATTTATTTTAGGAATGATGTATAGGGTGCAAGATTGATGTCGTTCACACAATATTGGATGTTGCGCACAGGATTGGATGTTTTGTGAGCAAGATTATAATTTTTGTGCATAAGAATGGAATCTTATGCACTCATGAATTTGGAAAAAAATATGATAGGAGGGGATCAAACCACTTTTGGTCCACCCAAAAGTGAAATCATATGGGAAATGTTTCACAATATCTCACATGGAAGATTCCATTATTCTGCCTGGTCGTGGAAGAGGTGGAATTATGCGAGAAGAGAGGCAGCCTACAACTAAAGAGATCCCCTTTGAAGAGGAGTTTCACATGTATTTATAGGTGAATCCTAGAGAGGAGGTGTTCTTAAAATACCTTACATGAAAGTGGTTTTCCAGGCAAGGCGGTGCACGTAAAATTCCACATGAGCAAGTTGTTTTATGAGTGACCTACAGCAGGCGCACACACAATGGGTCATTTCCCCAAAATTACTGAGGATGGTCATTTCCAGTATCTTGACATTGACCAGCCATATATTCCGATCTGTAACATTGTTTGGGCTCCAGGACATGTCAAATTGAAGCTTGCAGAATGAGTTACACTCCGGGATCATATTTGGAAGCCTTTGGTGAATTACATTGACACTTTTTCTGGTTCCAATGTTATCCAATACACTATAGTAGATGTATCCCATTCTCTAAATATTAAATAATACTACAATGATCATAGGTATAATATAGATAAAAATTATAATCCACTATGTTGATCAAATGTATCATAATCCACTATGTGACATACTAGGATACATTAATCCCATGATTTATATTATTGAAACTAAAAACAAAACTTATTTTATGTTTTGGGTTCTATATGATCAAATTGTGTGAACAAGGGACTTTACCTAGGAAAATGGTAACTAGTGAACATTGCCACAATATATTGTTGTATCATTGAAAACTCATTAAGAAAGATATCCTGGTAATCACTCACCACCATATGATGTGATATTGAAAAACACATGTGAGTAACATAATTAAATATATTTGAAAATTTGAAGGATATAATTCCTTCATAAGGAGAAATATTTCTAATTCTAACTGACCTTGATCCCACTTTACTAGGAATACATGATATCCTCCATTAGAATAGATAAATTGATCATTATAATGGTAAAAACCGCTCTGATCCGTCAAAAAGATAATCAAATACCTTTTAATTATAATATATAATATATCAATATAAAAATAAAATAAATTCTACCTGACTTTGACATTGTAAATATTTTTCCAAAAATATGATAATACGAAACTTTCTCCATCCACATTAAAACTAGAGTAACAAGATCGGTCATAAAGGGTATATTTTATGAACAATAAACCATTATATAAATCAAAAAAGGTGATATAATGTATTTTTATGAAATGGTCTGATATAATATAAGAACTAAAACATTTGGAATCAGTAGTAGATTTATAAATATATTTTCCCCCAGTTAATTTTCATTTAGAGTATAATTCATATTTAAAATATAACATTCCACAGGTCGAACATGTGATTTCATCACATTCTATGTATCCATTTTAGAATATAGGTGATCTAGAAAAACATTAACTATATAATATAGAATCTATAATCATTTTCTAACAAAGGATCGAGCCCTACTACATTGACAATTTATACCAAAAAATCACTGGAGATGAAAATACTACCCATAGATGTGTCATGCTCAGAGTGATGACATACATTCTTGCTCTGTGAGGCCTTATGTTCAATACTATATCGAATACACACATCTATAGCTCAAAAATATTATTATACACTAAAAATACACTGATGTGTTTCTCCATTCTTCATATATTATCTAAAAGACACTTCTTAACTTCCCCATTTTGTTAATAAAACTCCACTGAGTCCAGTCAATATAAAATTGTATAAAATTACCGAAATTCTATAGGAAGTACCTTAAAAAAGGTATATATAAATAATTAAATAATAATTAAATGAAAATTTTCCTCTAAACCATTCATGATTATTTAGGTTTTATAATAGTCAATATAATTATGCTCTTGGGATAAGTGTTCTAACATTTTGAATCAAATTTTCTACACCATTACCGGAATTCCCCTTATCTCAAGGTTATAAATACATTATTTTTCAACAATAAACATGTTTTAATGAAATTTTTTTTATTCAAGACAATTTTTATTGTGGTATCAGTAATATATTCTTAAATCATAGCTTGCATGTTGTTGTACAACAATTTCCAGCCCTTTCAATCAACAAAATTTGTGGGGAAATTGACCTTGGAGTATATTGATGTCTTGAAGAAGTATGAATTTTTTATATTACATTCATGAAAATTATAAGGATCAAATGTTACTATGTCAATATAAAATATATGTTGATTATTATTTATAAACACAATGTCATGGATAATAGTCAATTCCCAGTTTCAAATGACGACATGACAGGGATGATGGATTTTCATTATAACAAATTACACTAATGAAAGGTATCCTTGATAATTTTCAAACAAAACATATCTCATAACATCCACTCTTGGATCCCTAATTTTAGTGCTTTGAGTTATTATCTAATAATGGAAAAAGAGACAACATTTTTTGGGATGTAATTTATCTCTGAAACAATAGTTAAACTATAATACTATATATTAAATATCTTAAATGAAAAATATCTAATGTACCCACATATTTAGTTAATAAAATTTTGATATATTAGTAAAAAAATATGAAAATATTGGGTTCAGAAAAATAAAAACCAAATTGAGTTATTTTATATGACTCAAAATCTAAAATCAGGTTTTATGAGAAAACCCTAACCATCAGTGTTACCTCCATAGTTTATAAAAAAGTGAACTAGATCAAAACCCTTCCACACTAACCTCTTGAATATGGCCATCATCCTACAATATACCAATAACCCTCATTATGACGTATTTTGATAAACAAATATAACCAACATACAAATATTAACCCGAAATATCAGCATTTTTGGTCCACTGCAGGGAAATATGCATTTTCTAACCACTTTGAGATAGTAATAATCTCATCGGTATAAAAAAAACTAATCAGGATGATTTAACCATGTGAATCACTATGATATGTTTCATGTTCATATATAATGTATCTAAATAATAACATTGATGCATACAATAAATAATACCAAATTTCCTAAAAACTTGAAATATAGTTTTCTGATAATCAATATTTGTGATATAATTTGTCAACAACTTCAAAATTTACTCAAAAAAAGCATCGATTAATTGGTACCAAAAATATATATAGAACCCTTCCACTTAGTTATATAATATAGAAACATATCCAAAAATTCTCTATGGAATATATTATTTGTAATGATGTTCCCAGTTAGATACCCATCTATGTTAGTAAACTTTCCTCCACTATAAATCCAATAGTCATATTTGAAATAAACTAGTTTTATATAGTAGTTCATATGAAAAAACATTTTTATTAAACATCCCTCTAATTTTACTATATAAAAACACATATTTGAATCATTAGGAACATTGTAGTAAAACATGTTTTATTAAATAAATTATAATTATCCTAAAATACATGAATAATAAAACTTATTGAAAAGTAATGAACATTTGGCTAGGTAATGTATACTAATTTTGTGAAAATGGTTTATAATATGATGTTTGTTATACCAAGTCAACATAGGGACTGTATTTAAAATATTGAATCCTCGGTCGCTATAGGGACATGTATCCCATGTGGTTCACTAAGGACGAATTATTTCCATTTTGTGAATGAGATTCCATGAAAAAAATTTGAAGTTATAATTGGGGAATTAATTAAAAAACATATATTTCATAAAATACTATTTTAAAATAAAACTCCCCTTTAAAACAGTTTCTGTCACAAAATTGTTTCGAAAGAAATTCAGGGATAACAATTTATCGTTTAACAACATAAAAATAAGAAATATTATATTTCAAAATTAAATTATTTCACTAAAACAACCAAATTTTCAATGGTAATGATTCCATATTTAAGAAAAAACTTGAAGATGAATATGGAAATGTTGACACATTTCAGTAATGGTAAACATCTAATATAGAAATCAGAAACCCTAGTCTATAAAAAACACAAGAATTCACATCTAAACCCCTTAATAGTTGCATTCAAAACCTAGCGGTATTCCAATAGATCAAGTGGAAAAGAGATCCTAGATAGAACTAAGGTAAATATAAAAAATCAAATGAGATTCTAGCATAGGTCAATGAGGTCCACCAGAATATATTGAGGAACACTATGGAATCAAGGGGGTTTTCACATATTATATCATATAGGGGAATGTTAGAGCTAATGTGGGTTTGAAACATTTTTAGAGTAAAAAAAACAACATATTTTTCTTATTTTTAATTTTGTGATATCTTTATTTGGTTATAAATTTATGGAATATGGTGATAAAAAACATGTTCTAACTAGGCGGAAGACACATTATCCTAAAAAACGTGTCACATGGTTTATAGGGAATAGCCACAATATTAAATATCTATATTCAATTTTTTTGATAACCTTTATATCCATGTATAAACATAATCATGGTTTTGTTAATAACATTTAAGGTTAGAACATCCAGGCTGAGACTATGAAAATCACATCAAGAAAAAATGTATCCATATTATATATTTACTTTATAGATAATACAAAATGTGTTTCAAAACCATTCTCCTTGCATGTTTTCCCAAAAACTCTGAATTTTCAACACCAAACTTTCACAAACAACAGAAATGAAAAAAGTGTTATACGATGTTCAAAAACAAAAATACATGTCACATGGAGGGGGACTGGGTTTGGGAGAATCCATTATTTTGAGGGTCTTTTGGTCTTTGATAATGCATAGTTATCAGAAATATTTTGTTATAAAACTATCCCACAATTCCTTTGTAAAATAAAATTTATGCATCTACCCTCTTGCTATTAATTTCAAACACAACCTCAAGCCTTCTATAAATTTTAACATCCATGGTTTTTTAATATTTATCAATGTAGACATAAAATTACCCATATTTCAAAAATCCCCCAAAAAATAATCAATACAAAACAAGTACACTATATAGAAATAAATATTTTTAGTAACTTCATTTCTTTATCCATTTTAGTCATCATTGTTAAGAATCTCCCAAAAATCAATATTAGTGATCCATATAATAAAAAATATATGTGACATTATTCGAAGCTATAAAAAATTACCTTTCTTTTTTATTCTCACGATGATCTTGGGGACTCCAAATGACCACTAATAATTTATTCATCCAAAATTTTACATAATTTAAATTTTATTAATTCTATTGATATATATTTATAAAAAATTAATATTCTGTTCGGATTCATTATATGTTATGATACTTGATTATTGGAGGATTACTACCATTTCACAGTCATTATTTCTGCTAGGTTTTATCCAGGGAAACACCCAATGTCTCCCACATCCATAATGAAATATAAGACACTATTGTAAATTTAAGATGGCTTTTGAGATTTTTAATAATGAAATATGTGAACATAAATTGGTTATGATTAGTTGAGGTACATCCCATATCACCATGATAGGTGAATTATTTCCTATTATATTACTCTCATATATATTTAGGATATGTTTATAAATCCTTCCCAGTCATTTATATGAGATTAATTATCTAACGAAAAGTTATCTAACCAAAACCATTAATTGATGAGAAAAAATCAATGAATCAGAAGTTATCTTTTATTTTATTATCAATTTACAATGATCTTGTTTATATAAATATATGTTCTTATTGGAGTTTATCACTATCCATGGAGGATAATAATTTTTTTTGGGATTTGAAAACAAAGATGAATCTTACATATCCTATGATAATAAGAACCTAATATTACATATTTTGTATGTAACCATATACTATAGTCTAACATCCTGTAAAAATGATTTATATGTGGTAATATCAATATAGGATATGAGGCATGAGCATTAAATTGGAATCCAACATATCATGTGAAGATAAGAATCTTATCCTACATATATATAATGAGGTGTCTATGTCATAAGATATGTGACAATATAGGATTGGTCTAGAATTTTGTATATGGGGGAAGCTTATAGATATGTAATCAGGAACAAGGCCCTTTTATGGTTGATAATATATAATTATCCTTTCATATGTAATGAGGTATGTAATATAGAAAACTACAGCATAGTGACAACATAATCATCACCAGCCTCTAATCCCTCCCGAGTCATTCTTGGTGTCTGAAACAAGTGATGGTTGAATATTTGAAACATCACATGACAATATAATATTAAATTATATATGTATTTTACACTATCGAATCAATAGGATGCTTCATGTGGAATATTTTTATTTACAAAATATTGGGATGTGGTCATGGATTTTTAATACGGGGGATGCTATAATATTTTAATAGGGGATACACATTATGCTTTCATGGATATATGAGAGGGACTAAAAATATATGATATCCCTCCTATTTGATTTGGTCTTAAAAATTATGGTAGCTATGATATTTTTGATGGAATTTCCCACTATGGTAACAATGTAATTTGAGAGGGGAATACACAGTATATTCATGAAAAATACTTCAGTGGCCCATGAACACAATGTTCACCCCTAATATTTGTGTATGCCTTAAACACTAAGGTCGTCATAAGATTCTTCATTCATTTTAGATAATAATGAAGGAATATATATTATAGTTAGGAATTACACTGATGTGGATGCCCATGTATGAAACCATTTATCATATGCCAATAGATGTGTAAATAAATTAGAATCATAGGAGAATATATTCTCATGGTCTATAATAAATAGAATATTAATTTAATTACACTATATTGTATTCCCAATGACATATTAATTATTAAACTTGTAATGGAAGGATATTAATGATTTCCATTAAAATCATTTTAAATATTTTTTTAAGTCCATTTTATTCTAAAATTCCAAGAGAACCACCCCCATATCTATAATAGTTTAGGGGATCACACTATCATGTTATGGTTTATGAGATTATGTGAACCCAAGGGGGTTATGATTATGGGATAGACCCTATTCATGGATAGGTTTTCATAAATACAGTGGTGAATAAAACATGTCTGTCATGTACACATCCAAATTAAAAGGGGTCCTTGGTCAAGGTCACATTAGTTGGATATATGGGGCCACTATACAAATGGAGGTACACATAATGTATTTTAACATGACGAGGGTGAATGTTCAATAGTTCCAACCCATGATTCATTGCCTAAGGGAGTATATAAGTTGATATCCAATCAATATTTTTGATTATTTATCCACAAGACCAATATCACATTACTATGTCTATATAACTCAATCCATGTGAACATCAATACATAATAGTATCACTTGACCATTGTTTTTGGCATGATAGGGGTATATATCCATGGTTTTTTACATGCCAAGACATCGTGGAGATGGATATATTTACGTGGTAGTTCCCATTATAAGGTTGTATATGAAATGGAATTAAAATGAAGAAGTGTGTCCATGTGATAATAACATCATTATTAACATCATGGAACTGATAAAATTTATATGGTACAATAATTGTTGTCACATGAGGAAGGCTTCCAGATTTGTGTCTAATGTTCATGACAGATATCTCACATGACTGGAAAAGAGTTTCATGATCATGGTTGTATATTATAGGTGATGGGTAACATATATCCCAGGACTATTACTCATGTGATGATAGTTATTTCCCATGTTACCATGATCATGGATTTTATTTTCATAACCAAAAGGCACATGAAAACAGTGAATGGTGTCAACACCCCTATTTGTAAATATGAATCATGAGACCATGTATACATGATAAAGAGTGATTTATGACATATGTTTCTTAGAATTGTGTTCAAATACTTTATAAGAATTAGTCACATAACTCAGAACACACAATGGTGTTATTCCATTGATGCTTCACATGAGAGAATAAAATTTTATAATATTTATAAGATATTTCATAATTGGATAACTCAATGTAGTCTCACATGATGTGAAGATACCAGAAGAAGTTCTCTAAAGGGGGAAACAATAAAAACCCCACTTATATCTCAATAAATATAATTTTTTTATCTATA
The DNA here is from genome assembly GCA_963277665.1 of Viscum album. Lineage (NCBI taxonomy): Eukaryota > Viridiplantae > Streptophyta > Magnoliopsida > Santalales > Viscaceae > Viscum > Viscum album. The sequence goes on from OY728145.1 coordinate 959,300,627, forward strand.
TTAATTTCCCACTTATTCATGTGGGTGGGATGTGGTTCATATTGTTATTTAGGGATGATTCTTCCACTTCATTACATATTATGTTTGATTCATATGTCTGTTTCTATGATGGATGGTGTCTCTTTCAATTATAGAAACTATTTTAGTTCTCGATACACATAAAAAATGTAGGGATTCAAATGATCATATTTACATGATCATATTAATGGTAGATCAGTGACATGTAATAAAACCAAGACAATCTAAGACTGGATCCTCCCATGTTCATTTTTCATTAGGTGATTCCATGATAACATGTGATAGATTCATTTTATCGATACATATTCATTCTTGGATACATCATACAATTAATGATGTTGATGAAATTATTCTATTCATAGAAATATCACATTAAATAATGAAGATCAGTTAATCTAATTTTATGGGATGATTGTTCAGGTCTCTTCATTAGAATTATAAATTCAAGGTGTGTGATTTTATCATGTGTAGAAACCATATTCTAGTCATTGGAAGGAACTGATATCCTGGAGGCTCAATATGTGAAGGATCTATTTTTATCAAATGAAAATTTTATATATATATGTTCATATAATAAAATAATAGTGTCATGTGAATTTTAATCCCATGTGGAAATCAAAATCATTTGGGATACACATAATAATAGACCATAAACCTAAAAACCACTATAAGTGAGAACTGGGGTCTACTCCTGACATCTATCAATAGTGACCCATGTTGGTGTGATCCTCCACCATGATTTAAACTCAATACATGGATATTTCCAACATTGACATCTGAGAATGTGTGCACAACCTCCCATTACACCTTGTTAAATGGATATCCTAGCTCCCTTCCATTTTTGATAATATTCCCACATGATCCTCAGCTGAGCTAGCCATATGTATAGCCATTTCATGATGTTTAATTTAGAATGACTCAAAATAAATAAAATAATATCTCTTTATAATGATTCATAAGTGGAACCAAAATAAATTCCACCATAAAAAATCCCTTGATTTAATTAAAATAATTTCTCTTTTAATCCTCCTAATATTCACTAAATCCAAAAATTTGATAGACTAAATTTTCCATGGATTAATAAATCCCAAATAATTACTGTTAATGATAATGATATGTATTTTTGTGTGCCAAAAAAATTCCACCACATAATTTTATTTATTTTAAATTAAATAAATTGATTAATTTCAATAACATGTATCACCAATCCACGTGCTTTAATATTTGGAAGGATTTGAATATGAATTCTATGGTATGATTATCTAATATTAGAGTGATAATAGATGGAATTTTATTGTTTTCAAGAAGAGTGTACTCACCCTTTGTGCATGGGAAGATGAAATACATTACCTACAGAAAGAATTATGTATAATATTCTTAATAAAATGAGAATCCAAATGTATCAACCATGCCTTGGTATATAATTGTTTTAAATGTAAATAGTAAAAATGATAGTATGGAAATAGAAACTATGATTGGATCTAGAATATGGTTCTTGGAAGTAACTTCATATCCCAATGTATTGGTAATTATTCCATACATAGTTTCTATAAAACGATCTTGTGAAGATGATGCTCATGCATATGAGACATAAGATCATTGATGAGAAATTCTATGATGAATTCACCAACACAGATCCGGGAAATGCATAGGATAAAGGATGTGATATCATTATTATAAAATGCTTGGTAAAGAAACATCTTATAGTTTCTATATCACATGAATATTTCATTAATGTCACATTTACAGCCACATAAAGTAAGATATTATAATCATTTAAATGACATTAATGATAGACCATGTTTCACTTAGTTTCAAAATATCATTAGAATAGGTGAGGATAAATCATCCCTAAAGAAATAGATATCTCTTCTTATTTTATTCCTTGGAAAATAGACCTATTGAATGTAGATATATTATTTCTAGGTCTAGATAATGGTCCTAACATTATGTAAATCTATTATTTTCACAAAAAAAATTATGTAAATGATCAAGGGGGATTAATTGTTAGAGTGGATTCATCTGTTACTTATTTTACAATCAATGTGTTCTTGAAATGAATAGTCCTACAACATTTCCATTTTATAAGAGATCAATATTTCTTAGATCAATCACGGTGTCTTTTTAATGGGCATAGACTCAATTTTTCCCATTTTTCACTTATTTGGATTTCAATCTAAAGAATTTTTTTCCTAATTAATTCTAATATTATAGAACTCAAACTATATAGAAATGAATTATTTTTAGGTTAGAAAAACATTGACCTAAGAATAAAAAATTATAAGGTCATATAGCTTGGAAATTTGTTTTCATCTTTTTAGTTTCATATAACTAAGGGATTAGGTTTCATGAAAAATAACATTTCAGGACTGCTATCCGCATGAAATAGGTAAACCATGTCATAAATTTCTTGAATAAGTGATATAACATGGGGAAACATAACATGGATGACCTAGAAACAGAACATAGTGACGTGTTTTTTTGCAATCTTTTCAAGGATCACAATGTTCATAGGTTCTTATTAATTGTATGAGGATTCATCTAGATGATGGGACATGGGATAATATTTATGATCCAATATGGGAATAAATGATGGGATATATAGAGGATACCTTGATCCTATCACATAGAATTTTATGCTTTTATAAGGATTGAGATGCTCAATATAAGATTATATCAATAAAGAATACATATTGAAGAATGATTTTGGCACCATGAATCTTTATATAGGACTTGATGGATGAATATTTATGAATAATTATGGAATCATGAATCCTTATTTGGATAATTATGGTTGAATATCCTTGAGGGTTTTAAAACCTGTATACATGATGATTATTATCATGGATGGATATTAATGAATGGTTCTAGCACCTTACATCATGGCATCGTTAATGTGGTATGAATTTTAATGATACACTATGGATCCTTGAATCCATTATTGGTTTATAGTGTATAAATTTTAAATAAGGATAATAAAACACTAGTTCATTTAATATTATTATAACAATAGATATTTACGTTATGATCTAGCTCCTCGATTGCTTATGCAGTTCAGTAAGGATGAATATTCATGATTGGTTTTGACACCATCCATCCTTTCTATGAACATGTACGGTTTCCAGTTAAATGATTTCAACGGTGTGGATTCGTATTGGGCAGTTGGATTATAGAGTATATATTTAAAACCTCAATGATTTTTAATCAAGGAAAATGGTATGGGGTAGACACATCATAGATGATTTCAAAATACACAGTGATACAATGTTCGGTCGTGATGTTTCTTGGGATCAGATATATTGGAAGAACATTATTTCATAAAATAGAATCTGATGGTTGATGATCTAATGTTCCTTATTTGTAAAAAAATATGTAAATACATTAATGGTATTGTAGTTGGGTTAACATTACTTTTTACGGTTTATAGATACATTGTGATTATTCGAACATATAGATATTGATGCGGGCTATGGGAAAACCACTATCTGAAGGGGGTTAAGGATCCATGTGTTTAGTTTTTCCATTACACTTGAAATGCGGTAATTCTATATATTATCATTTAGTTATGTATCATATATCATCTGGTTTTGGGTCACATTATAAGGACCACCAACGATTCAAGAATGACCTATCATGATCATGTATTGAGAATGGGTATAATACATTGCTGTAGAATCAAGATTGTAGAATATGCATATATAGCTTGGTTATGGGAATTTTGAATCATTATATGGGAGTATATGAGTCAATGAATAGTGGATATTGGTTTATACCAGTTTAACATTGGTAATTTTAAAAACCAACAATGCATTCACTCAAATAAATTACTCATGTGATTTAGAGAAACCTCTATTTCAAGACCAGGATTCCCTATTGGCGCAATCTATGGTATATTAATTTATTCACCAATGAATCTAATACGGGTATTATTATATTATACAATACAAATTAACAATATCATAATGTCCCAACACAATTATCCTAGAGTCATTGGAAAATTTATTACGTTAGCACTAAATATAGGGAATCACTTCTCAAAGGATAGAATAATACATATTTCATGGAAGAATAGATATAAATATGAATCAAATATTTAAATTAAAAACATATAAAAAAATATAAATTTCAGTTATTTTATCTCTATTAACATAGTTTATTGAAAAATATTAATCATAATACACTTCACTTAATCATAATGAATGAAAACATAGGACATATTGACATATAATTCTTTATATGTGTATACACAATATATATTCTATCATTAATAAGTAAGGAATCATCAATATGAAAGGGTAAATAACTAAAACACTTTCCATTTAGTAAATAAAATTACAACAAAGAATAATATGGGTGGAATAATGGATGATACTAAAATGAAATAAAAAATTAAAACAAGATCTTGAATATTATCCCGGTATATTCTCACTAATCAAATAATTACATTGAAATCAAAAAATAATATAATAAATAGGTATTAACTAATGAATAAAATCATAAAAACTCAATGAAGTCCCATTTAAAAGATATCTTATATAAATTGGTATGTCCTCATATATGAACACATGACACAATGTCTTATGAGTGATATAGATGCATCGAGGGGCTATAACTGGACGATACCATCCAATATAATGTCCAATTCATTCCACATATGAAACGAGATAAACTAAATCATGTAAGAATTTATATTTAAATCATTCATCTAAAAAATAAATAATTTCTCTAATAAATAGACATAATCCATATTATCCATCAATTTTCAATGTGAAATCTGAAATGTTTTATATTTCTATAATCAATAATCATTATCACAAACCATCAAAATTAATATAGATAATGGTACAAAAATATTACACATCATGTAAAACCAAACATAAATTTTTTTATAAAATAATAAGGAATTTTTCATTATAACATATTCCCAATATATCATAAGTAATATTATGGCTTTTGAAATCTGTGAATTTAAATTCTGTAAAAAAATATATTAATAAAATCAGGTGTATAATTTTCTTTAAGGATTAATAAAGATTTTTAAAAATACAATTTTATAAAAAATTAAGGAAAATTTTATTTGAAATGATATTTTTCAATTTTTAAATGAGGATATAATGCATTGATAGGACATGATGGAAGTAAATTTTTGTTCCGGATGAGTATGTTAAGAGAAATACTCCATTAACACATTTATATGAAATGTAAAAGATTAACAAATTTAGAAAGAAAATAGAATATTCTATTAATTTTTTTTTTAAAAATATAAACTATGATAAGTGATAAATTTAATCAATAATTTTATAATATTTAGAGTAATCTGTATTTTTTATAAAACATGACTTTTGAAGAAAATGGATTTTTGATTGATGAATTAAATAAGGTTTCATTCTCTGGAAAACATCATATAAATAATTTAATTAAAAACATGAAAGAATTATAACTTCTAAATAAAAAATCAATGAAATATGAGGGGAGGATAAAATATATTGTTATTTATATATAAAAACAATAAAATAATCACAGTGGAGACTTTTCCATAACAATGCTAAATAATTATGAGATAGTCAAATAAATTCTAGTCAGTTTGGTATGTTTTTTAAATCATAAATCATAGGAAAAATTAACTAAAATTAAATATTAAACAATATGAATATAATTATATCTATAATATATGTTATTATATGGTTTGTATATTCACCACATTAAGAAATGAAGTGTTCAATATGGAAAAAGTCTTATAGATGTAAAATTACGACCGAGACCCCTATATGATTTGGTATCGTTTTAAATCGTTATCCTCATGGAAAATAAATATTAAATTAAACATTAAATATAATAATATTAAATAACTCTTTATATAACTATTAAACTAGGATTTATACACACATCATAATAAAGTATTAGTTAATTACATAACATACAACCCAAAGAAGATAACTTGAGATAAAAAACCCATAACACCATTATGATTTCCATCATATGAGTTCAATCCTCACGGATAATCAATATAAATTTATTATACCTATATATATATATTTAATAATATGTATCATTCCATATATTATTTACCTAAATAATTTATCACCCATTATAAATAATCATTTGTTCAAGTCAAAATTCTTAGTGATAAATGCATTTTTTACATATATTTTTTGGTTTGTTTGTTTAATTAAATTTACATTGATCATGGTTACATAATATAAATAAATTTAGAAATTAAATATATATCATATATATAACCTCCATTCACCCTTATTATAGGTACGTTTTAAAAAATATAATGGTTTTCCTTTTTCGTCGTATATGTTTGGTAGAGAAGGAATTTGGAGGATACATATAATGGGGAAGTTAGAGATTTGTTGTAATTTCATCATAAAAAATACTATTTATATTGAATATTGGTTATTTATATACTGTGTAACTTGGATACATTTAGAGTAATATATAAAATAATAATAAATCTCTTTTTCCTAAAATGTGATGGGTTTTTTGTTGATTTTGTATTTTTTTCAAATACACGATGTGTAATTGGGTAACACATCATACAAATCAACAAGTGTTGTTTTAAACTACTATTTAAGATTAAAAATCTATTTAATACCCAATATACTTATTTTCTCTCAACCCCAGATCAATCCATTTGAAATTTTGGATCCCACAAACCCTTTATGGTCATTTTGTTCAGTGGGTGATAAGTGTTGTGATTGATGTGTGACATTCTGGTTAAGAATTCTCTAGATAGATTTGTATATTTCTTCTTCCATCATTAGAATTTGATATGTCATATTTGTATATATTTATATAAACACAGATTTTTTGAATTTCTTATAGGATTATATAAAGAATATTCTCTTAATTCATTCTTACTGGTGGGTTCTATTGTATGCTTGGGGTTTCTGTGATAACAATATATGGTTATGTTAAGATGGAAAAAATTGATTAATAAGGAATTCCATGAATTAAATTTAATGGTTTTATTTAAAATAAATTACATGACTATTATTAATTTGTGTTTATTTAAAACATAATTTAATTTAATTGGAGGATTTGAATGTGATATTTTATTTTGGAACAAACCTAGGGAAACGCCCCAATGTAATTGAATTGGGATGTTTTTGTGAAATTGATGGAAAATTGTTGAATTTAAATATTTTAATTTATTTATGAAATTAATTTTATAAAATTTAAATAAATTTTTTGTTTGATACAATTTAAAAAAATGATTTTTATAAAAACACAGTGGATTTATCTTGTAAATGATGTATGTTTTGATTAAAAATCCAATTTTTTATTTTCAATAAAAAATTGGAACATTTTAAATAGTTGAATGTGACGATTTGTATTTTAAAATGGTTTTAAAATAAATTTAAAATCACTTATTATACTATAGAACTTTAAATCCTATGTTGTTAGTGAGTTATTAGGGTAAAACTCTTTTCAGGATTTCTATTTCGAATATGACATAATATTATTGGTGACATCCCGAGTTGGATGGTGACAAGTATCATTTGGCCAGTGTTTGAGGGATGTGTGTATAGTCATATTTTTGTGATGTCCAATAAGTGTGTGAGGATCATAAAACATAGAACTATCATACAATTTGGCAGATGAAAATTTTTCCCACTTATTTATATATGACATAAAATTGTGAGCTAATATTTGTAAAATATTTCCCAGAACAAAGGAATTATTATAAATTTTTTTGTATTATTTGATTCTAAATCTATTTTTTAAAGTGTATGAATCAATTGAACTATAAAGCATGTGTTTTGTTAACTACACTATCATATTTCATTCTGATTTATTTGAAAATGGAATATTTATTTTGTTAATTATATATTAGAATCTCTTATCGAATCCCCGATGAGAACCTATTAGGATTTTAGGTCATCCTTACATATGCCTTTAGTTGTTTATAAATTATTTTATTCTAGGTCTGAGAAAGGGTAAGGTTCCACTTGGAGATGGTAGCAGCTATTTATCTTTGTCTTTGGAGAGTTGCGTCCAATGGGACATGAGAATTTATCCAATTTTAATGGTATTATACTGTAGTACATTTTTTTGGACCAATATGACTTTTGGTAAACTTATCCCTATTAATATATTACTATTTTAATACTGACAATTTTGTATTTTTTCCAGAATACATGTGGAAGTATTGTTCCCACAATAATTTTCTATGTTTCTAGGTGCTACTCGTCCACCTATATGTATTGTGGATTCCCTTTGACCCATGTCAGTGTCATCATGGTTATTGGGTTACCAGGATAAATGGTATTTTTTATGAGAATGTCGAATCATATTACTAGTTTGAGATTCTTCCCTTGATGTTATTATGCATTTTTTTATTCCTTTTGGGACACAGGACGTAGTTGTGAATTCGTTTCTGGTTAGCTATAACTATAATGATCCTTATCTCAGAAGATATGGTTTGGAGAAGGAATCCTGAGGATTAGATATATCATTTTCCCATATATTAATTTTGATAAATTCAAATCCATATAGTATGTTATTATCTATTGGTGTTCCTTTTCTGAGTTTCTCTGTTTTATTGTTAATATGATTTCATTGTAGTTTTCTAGTAATCCTTTGATAAGATGTCAGAGTCATATATAAGAGTGAGTTGTTGATGAACAATAGTGATAAAAACCTCTAGTGGAATCATGTCCTGTTGAAGAGATTGTGTGAACTATAAAATCTCTTTGACATTCACCTCTATGTGTTCCCATTCAGGATAAAATTTTGGAACGAAAATTGGATTCTATCTGGAATCATTTTCTGGAGTTACATTTCCAGATGTCCCCATTAATCAAAGGCCCCAATGATACCCAATAGTTGAGGAATGACTGAGATGAATGCTTCAGTTTTTGGATTTATTAGAAACACCTAAGGATATCAAGGTGATGTGCTCTACATTTAAGTTGGAGGGACTAAGATATAGATGGTGGGATATGAAGGATAAAGAAATGAAACTCGAGGGATTATAATAAAAATACATCAAGGATCATTTCACGAACTAGTTTTATCTAGAGTCTATTCCATTATACATGACTTTATAGTTATTCAAAAATTAGTAGGATGATAAAACTATGAAAGAGTATGTCAACTGTTTTGCTGAGCTAGAGTACTTTTCACTTGAGGTGGTATCAAATGAGAAGATGAGGATTCAAGGATTCAATTGGGACATTAAACTGATATTCATTATAATGTTTTCATAATGATGATATCTTCTTATGCAAATGTGATGGATAGAACATTAATGGTATAAATGGACCTTTTGGGTAGGTTAGGGTTGCTGAGAGTTTCATTTCATATAGTGGTAGGGAAATTTCCTCTAAACAAAAGAAGGTATGATGATTCAAGTGGTGGATATAAATGACATGATATTTCTAATCCTCTTGATGTTCCTAGTAGAGGACCTTTTATATTCTACCAGTATAAAATTCATGGGAACACAATGAGGTTTTTTACTAAGGAAACTAAGATTTGTGGCTCATGTGGTTGTTCAGGTAACGTGAATAAGTTCATACATATCATTCACACTCTATGTAATGGCACAAGAACACCATATTCTACCAAAACTGCAAGGAAAATAGATGCATCATGTACAAAATGGTTCCATCCACAAGAATCTCGAATGAATATTGTTCACATAGTGGATAAGTCCATATTGGAAGAAGATAGGATTCTACATAATTTAAAAGTTACCATTACTATATATTCTCCATTAATGACTACATTATATGATGCACATTCATATGATCTGTTTATTTCACCCAATATTGTTAATCATACAAATATTATTATAGATATTTTTAATTTTTTTGAATGATATTACTATACCCCATAGATCACAGATGGATAAGGGCCTCATTTGTCCCTCTTATGGTTTCTCTTTATTATATGATTAACATTGTTTGATTTCTATGGTTCTTAAAATGAAACCTATTGATGTAATATTCTATATGGATTATATCATCACCAATAAATAATTTATTGAACGTTACCTAGGATGTGTCTCCTTTACAAAAAATGCCGTTGTGTATGATGTGTTTGAAGGAGAATGGGAACCAATGTCAATTAGATCCGGACCTTCTTATCTGAAGTTAGGGAAATGGATATTTGAGATTGGTTTTGATATTGATCTAGAATCATTGTGAGGTGATTTTCCCTCCAATTTTCATCATGTTTCTCAATGTGTTTCATTAGGAATTCTATAGCTTTACAATAGCATGAGAGGAAGAGTTTTCTTTCGATCTATTACCCAGTACTAAACTAATAAAAATTCATTATTGCTTCATGATTTTTTATGAAGTGAAATAGTTGAATGTTTAATTTTAGGATCTTCTAGAAAAGGAATTTATACTCCCTAGTGTGTCACATGGGATTCATATGTTTTCTTTCGTAAGACTGTTTATACTTCACTTCTCCTTTGTGTTGATTACGGATATCTCAAAATATATATGGTAAATTATAAGTATATATTTATCTAGAATTATTATATATTCGATTAGTTGAAATGAAAAAATAGGTTCTTGAATATCTCAAATCGATATGGTTACCATAATTTGGGGGTAAAAAATCCATTTCTATAAAACCACATTTCAAAGTATTTATTGCCATTATGTGTACCTTTTCATGACATTTTGTTTAACCAAATCTTCTACAAAATTTACAAATTTAATTAACAAAATTTTCTTTTCATATATTGATACTATTGTGGTAGTCTTATGGGTGGATATCCTCATTTACTCTATATATGAGGTAGATCATGTGGTTCATCTAAGGGAAGATCATTAATTTTTGAGAAATCACATATTTATTCCTAGATATCAAAATGTGATTTTTGGTTTCCTAAAGTAATCTTGTTGGGATACATGGTATTATAAAATGGTATTTCAATTGATCCGGAAAAGCTAATGGCATAAAATCTTTTTTATATAAAGACCTTCATAGGTATAGAGGTGTACTATTGTTGTTTGATCAAAGAATTATTAAGGATAACTTATAATGTTGATAATTTAATTTGTAAGGGAGTCATGTTTTCATGATCTGAAACATTCTAGAGTTATTTTGTTCAGAAGAAACATCATTTAAATACAACTCTAGTGTTGAATCTTTTAGTTGGAATTAAGGGATATATCTTCTTTCGTGAGGCTCTGGGATGCATAATGAATCAAGATGATCATATCATTGGTAATGGATCTTTTTGGCTTAGGTCATACAAGATTAATTATATCACCCATGACCTGGAACATTTAGTTGTGATGCATGGGATTGAGAGACGATAGCATTACCATTACATAGAATGTTTAACCATGTTTTAAGACAAAATGGGAATGAGTTATATCTTCCCTCAAAATTATTGGAATCTTCAAAAGAGGCATTGGGTGGAATACCTGTAGTATTTCGACATTGAATTCACCTATAACCCAAGGAAAGGGAATGTTATTGCAGATGATTTTAGTATGAATTTTTTGAACCATGATGTGAGAGAATACATAAAATAGAGAAACATGATGGATCCATTTTCATATATCATTATTAACGTCTAGGTATCAGGGCTGGAGGTTTCATTGACCAATTTTTATTTGACCACAGCTCTTCTCAAAATAATTCTTTAGGATTCGATAAATTCGGTATTATTATAGAATCTCATTATGGTATAGATATCATTCCATTGTGGTCGTTCTACAAGTTATACATTATATGATATCAAAATAACAATGTTGTGTTGTTAGTAGTAATAAATGATGACATGTTTTTGAAATAAGGATTTTCATTGCTGGGAATGGAGGCTAATTTGTGTTTCTTGACAATCCACACATTTTTATTAGGTAGATTCCTTATAAAATGATCATATAGTACATTCCAACCACAATATTGATGGTTAAATCATTTCATGTTGTTTGAATTTTTTTATCGTAATCTATAGGAAGAGTTTGACATCATGAAAAGATATTATTTTGGAATCATCTCTTCAAAAATATGGTAATGGAATGGGTTTGTTGATGACTAGGATTAAAAAATATAGAGATTCATGAAGTTATGGGGATTCACAAATGTGTGATGATTTTATGGTTTTCTCAACAAAAAATGAGAAGTTTATCATCATGAATGCGTGATGAGTTGATGATAATCATTGTGACTGTGAAAAATATCACTCCAAAATTTGGAATGGATGATTAAACAAAATAGGTTTTTAATGATTTATGACAAATGTGATGGACGCATGAGAGATTTCGGAAAGAATAAGACTATAAATATAATGCATCTACCACATGATTTGACATGAATTTATTTCGATAAAAATGTTTAATCGGTCTGAATTGATGAACGTTGTGAAGATTTGTGAATCATGTATTAAATGAAATTTTGTGAATCATGAAATGACATATATAGTCTTAAACAATTTTTTGTAATATGATAAAAAGGAGTATCATGATGATGTGTTATTCTTGTATTACTTAGTGGGCTTCGAAAAGTATGTTTTTCCATTGATTATAGTTAGATTTCTAAAAATTATGAGCTTTAAGAAGGAGATCCACGAACTATAGTTCTAAACACCATGATTAAGTAAATAGTGGATTCAATGTGAACCAATGAATGTCTATAGTGAAAGTACAGTATCGTGCTAGTCAGGGATGAAGACAATAATTCAAATCTACTAGTGTTCCCTCTACGTTGATAAATTGAGAAATTATTCAGCCATGGTAGTGGGCTAGGGGAGTTGATGGAACTATTCAATTGTATATAGTGTGTTATAACTATAATCATGTAAAGGTAATGTGTCTAGCATAGAGTAAAAATTTCTAATCATACATATTAAAAAACTATTGATGATTAGTGAATTCATATATGGATTACATAGTGTTCGGGTATGCTATATGAACTGCCCCTTTTTGTTAATCCATGTAAATTTTTTTTACGTCTCTCTACAAGTGATTGTTTAAATTATTACGCATTTGCATCAGACATGTATAGATGGTTCCTACAAACTTTGGAATAAGATCCATCACATTGGATGAAAAATTGGACAACCTGATTCACCCCTACCCTCAAAGGGAGCTATAAAGTCCAACATTATGGTGTATTTTCCATAATTACTAGAGGAAAGTGAGTCCAAGAACCATAATAATTTTGTACGACATGTGCCATAAATTATCGTGGCCATGAATGTGATGGTACATTGTTAATTTTTTTTCTCATTGCTATACATACCAACTGGTCAATTGTGAGATAAAAAACATTCATGTTTGCTACAAAGACAGTCAATGCCAACATGGAAGTGGGATGATATCTATATGGAATTTATGTTTGGGTTTACAGGTATATTTATAATGAAAAATATAAAATTGTTTGTGATTGATATATTTGAAAAAATCTCACATTGTACCTATTCATGATAAAACAAAACTACAATAGTTGGTAAATAACTATGTGAAATAGATTTCCCTTTTTCATAGTGTTACATTTGACCTAAACATAGACAGAGATCCTTGGTTCACATAAGTATTTTATACATTCCTTCTGAAGGAACAAGATTCTCTAATCCATTTTTGTGCGACATAATATCTAAATTAGGATAGCCGGATTAAAGGATAAGTATATATTCTTGAGTATATTATATTTCCTCATGTTCATAACATTATAGAGATTGGGATGACCATATGTGGATGGTTGAATTGTATTATAGGAATTATTACATGTTCATAATCACAATGGATCCAGTTGTTCCCTTGTATATATGACATTGCATATCTCTATTATGTCTTTTGGAGATTTCTGAATGATCCATGGTTGGACCATATTTTCTTCATGAGATGTCACCAAATGATTTAGTAGATTAATCATAGAATGTTTATGGAATAGTGATTGTATAAATATCATGAAGATCTTCATCATAGACCATATAAATTCTTATTTAGTGACTATGTTTTCTGGAAAGATTCATCTTAGTTGGTTCATCAATTGCATCGAAGTCAAGAATAACATTCTCGTAATTTTGTGATAACTTTTGTGGTTTTTATTTGAGAGGGTATGTTATTAATTTCCACAATATATGACATATATACAAAACATATTCAACGAATACTAGCTATGAGTGTATCTATCTGATCATTCTCATGATCTGAGCTCAAGTGATATTGAGTATTAACCTGATTCATCCATGACTGAAGGACCAGTCTGGATTAATGATTTTAAAACCAAGGTACATCATGGGAGAGTGATACCACCAGTTCGAGATCTAAGGTAGTGAAATGTAGATTTTAATGAGACTTGGGATCACCAAAACTGATTGGAGAGAAGGGGCCCCACCTTTTTTATGTGGAATACTCTGGATATGGTTTATGGGCAGATAACGTTTTTATGGTGGGGAGGTTGTTACATCCAATTACCCTTTATATAGGTATACCATAAAAAATGTAACAATTTTCATTTTTTATTATCTCTGTAGAGATGAGAAGGAATTGGGAGGAAACCTATAATGGTGTAGTCATATATTTGCAGGATGTTCAATAAAAAAGGCTATCTATACATCATCCATTTGATTTACACACAATGTAATTTGAATACAAGATTTAATGTTCTAAAATCATAATTAGTCAATTTTTAAACAAAATGTGATGGGGTTGGAAGTGATTTTAGGATTTTCTAGGAACATGACATGTAATTGGGTTACATATTGTGTAATGTGAAGAGTGTTGTTTTTAAACAATATGTTTATCTGAAAATAAAATTTATTTTTCTCTACAGTTTTAGTCTCTCAATCCATGTTATACACCTAGGTGAAATTATATCACTAAATCCCTTTACTATCATTTCCTTTAGCAGATTATTATTTTTCAAATTGTTGTGCGACTTTGTTGGTATAAATTATCCAATTATATTCATCTCAATCACATTACTTAGCGAGATTATAAGAGATCATGTGGGTTTGATGAAACTAAAAATCATGTTGTTGAATCTTGATGTAAGGTGGATTTTATTGATCTTCTACACAATAATTCTTGTTTTACTGTTTTGATTCAAGTTTATTGTTTCTAAGGGAAATCTAAGAGGTTCTTTTATGGTAGTCAACTTTGATTAAAAATGAATTAATTAATTTGAATTCAAATGTTTGATTTAAAATATATTATTTAAACTATATTAAATTGGGTTACGTAATCCATAATTCCATTTAATATGTGTATTTAAATTTGATATTTAATTTTGGACGGAAATTGGGGAAAACCTAAAATTCAATTGAATTGGGGAGTGTTTGTTAAATAGATGAAATACTATGAAATTCAAATTATTTAATTAATTTTTTTAAATTGACTTTAATGTTGTATTTAAGAAAATATAAAACAATGAATATTATTGAAACATAGTTGTTGAATCTTAAAAAGGAAAGTTTTGATTAAAAAATATGTTTTATTTTTTAAATGGAATATTTATAATTTTTAAATTGGTGAATGAGAATAATTGTATTTTAAAGCAATTCTTAAATAAATTTCCTATAATTGATTATTCTAGAGAACATGAAATCTGAGGTAGTTTTTGGGCTATTGGGATATCACTATTTTGACGCTTGATAACTGAAAAAACATATTGTACTCGGTTGCATCTCCAATAGAAGTTTGATGAGACCTCATTGTCTAGTGACATGGCAACATGTGAATAATAATATTTTTTTGATAACCTTCATGTCTATAAGTATCCTATATCATATAACCGACATACCTGTTGGAAGATGCCCATTTTTTTAATTGATTATATATTATATATATTTGTGTTACAATGTATTATACGTAATGAATTTATATAATATATTTTATATAAATTTTTTGTGAATACACATACTCAATGTATTTCCATCATTTTAAATGTTATGAATGAACTGTTTTAATTATACTATGAAATGTTATACACATTTATTTGAACATGATAGTTTGATTTGGGTAATTAAATATTATAATCTCTTATAGAATCCTTGGTGAGAACGTACCGGGTTTTGTATCTCAGACCCTACCTATGCCTTCAGGTTTTTGTATATTATTTTATTTCATGTTCATTCAGGGGTAAGGCACTACTTTGATGTGGTAATAGCTGTTGATCCTTGGCCTTAGTGAGATGCGTCCACTGGAATTCAAGATGCTAATATTTTTTATAGTATTATAGAATAATAAATTGGGTTTTCAAACCTTTTTGACTCATTTTACACTTATTCTTATGATTTTTATCTTATATACATACTATTTTCTATCTTCGTCATTATTGTTTTTAGAAAACAATTCCCACATTCATGTTATATAATTCCGAGTGCTAGTCGCCAACCCATGGGGATCAAGAAGGCCCTTCAAGCCATGTTAGGAATAGATCGATTATCGAGTTACCAGGGAACCATGCCTAGTTTGTGAAAATATATATTCATTATATAAGTATTTATAATAGACCATGAATGTGTGGGAGAGATAAAGGAGTATCACCATTCAATGAGATGCTATTGTTTATGTACACATGAACTCTGTAATAATTTTGTTTTGATAGATGCAGAGAAATAAATGTAATTAAAATAAAAATTTTATATAATCATTAATATATAAAATATATAATATATATCCATTTAATAAATTGTTAATTCCATATATATTAATATAAAATATGTAATTTTTCATATAGATTTATGGAGGCTGAAGTCGACATGTTTGTACGAGCAGCATAGTTGTTTTCCAACACACTAGAAGGTAAGAATTTAAATGTTATATTATAATTCAAAAATATTATTTATGTAAAAAATAATATATATATATATATATATATTAATTAAATAAATTATTATATCAATTTTTTAGAGGTGTTGATAGAAAACAAATTACATTAGTTCACAAGGTTGTAGTCTGATATCCCCATGATCGATAGTTTTGTTTCCAATTTGATTGAAGAGGGTATGTATATATTTTATTCTATTAAAATAATAAAATATATGTATTGTAGTGTTATTTGTGACATTATTTTATCATGTTTTATTAAGAATTGAAATAGTTAAAGGAAGATATAAAATGAAAACACATACTAAAAAAGGATGCATCTTCATCAGAAAACTAATTTAGGTTTATGCGTAAATTCTTCATAGATTGTTTTTCCAATAAATACGAGGAATATATTTTATGCAGGTAGATGTGTTGAAAGTATTTTGGTACTTAATGGAAGAAATGGATTTTAATTTTTTATATTTGAGGGCAAATGGTTCCCTTTTTAAAGAGTCGTAGGAAAAACATAGGCATCTTAAAAAAACTAATTTTACCCACACTATTCACATGATAATGGGGAAAAAATGGTTCATTAAAAAAATATGATATAATATCTAAATATGTAAATATAATTGTAAATTTACTGGTTATTTATTTATTTTTACATTTATCTTCATTGATTAGAACCATAGTAAACAAATATTATGATTAATCATTGTAACTAATTGATTCTTGTTTACAATAAATTATGAAGAAAATATGTTGATGATTTTAAAAAATTACAATTATTATTATTAAAAATACTAAATGAATATTTCAAAATTAAATTAACAAAATTTATATAATTTAATATAATGTGAAACCCATAGATGAGATGAAAAAACAGATTCCAAAGTATATGTTTTTATAAGTATCAAAATGTTTCATATTAAAATTAATATATAATTGATTCCAATTATTAAAATTATATTAAATATCATATAATTTAATTAATTTTAATTTGGAAACAACTTTTAATTGGTCAATACTTCTTAAATTATTTAAATAAAATGTCTTTTTAACAAAAATCAAATTTCTGTTATAATTTTTCAAAAAATAATATATTTATAAAAGTATCAGAATATATTTGTATGAAGAAATAAAATATTTATTTTTATTTTCATAAATAAAATTTCTAAAATTAGATTCTTATATTTTGAAATAAAATAAAATAAAACATGATGGAACAACTTTTTGGAAGAAGAAATGTGTTTTAAGAATAAAAATGGGCTTATTATTATTTCTAGAATATATAAAATATTTGATGTGTGGTAAAAAAATTTAATTAATATATCTTATATAAAAATAATTAGATTCCTTCACCATTAATTATTAATTTAATTTATTAAAATAATAACACATAACAGGCATAAAAATAGTTTTACAAAAAAAATATTTAATTTACATTGACATTTTTTGTTGTTATTTATAATTTACTGATTACCAAAGAAATTATTTTATAAATTTGTAATCTATATAAAATTTAAAATTTATTAAGTCCAATTCGTTCAATCAAATTTAATGCAATAGTTATAAATATAACATTAAATAATAATATTTTAAAATTATATTGTGATTAATTTAAACTATGTTTTGTGAGTAATTCAATATATAAAATAAATAAAAATTATTTACACCATAATATGTTATAAAATATTTTGAATTTTCAAATATTTTATAGGGAATATCTGTTATGAAAAACTCAAGGTTAATGTGTTTTATTTTTAGTGTATTAGTTTAAGGAAATATTGGGTATCATCTCAGACATTGATGTCATGCTGTTGATTTATAGAAATTTTAATATTTTAAAAGATTCTTAGAACACTTGACATTCTATAGCCTCATAATAAGCACACTATCCTGGTGAGGGGATGTTATCAATAACATATCAATGTGTTTCCTTGGCCAAAAGGGTCTAGTAACAACTGATAAACTATTTCTGGGTTCATAATATGGGATTCATGAGTTATTTAATTTTTTATTATATATTTTTTATTAAAATCTAGAGATAATTATATTAGTGATTTGAGAGTTCACTTTTTCATTCACTTCACATTCTTTGCTATATAAAATATGACTTTACATGAAAATGAGGATCTTATACAAACACTATGACTAAGAACCATAAAATATATATATTTCAATTAAAATAAATAAATATTTATTATATAAATTTAATTTATATAATTTCTCAATATAAGTTATTTTAATTAATTAAAATTGGCAGACAGTGTGAACATAAAAATATATTTAAGAAAAATGACATTACAATCCTAAAAAAACTAATTCAAAAGTCATATATAATGATTATTCAAATGTAACTAATTATTATTAATCTAACAAAAGAATTAATATTTTACATTGAAATTTATATTAAAGAACAATTGTAATTGTAATTTTCTTATTTTGTTGAAAAAAAATAATTTTACTTATAAATTATGGATATTTTTCATTTTTCCCTAAAAATTATCTCTTTTATGAGATATCCATGACTTTTACCCCAAATAAATTTTACATGGTGAATGAGGTTCATTTTTTGAAATATATTTTTTAAATTTGTATGATACTAATTTTATTAGTTCATAAAAAATAAAATAATTTTAATGAAAATATATTTTCCAATCATGAAAATTATTTACTAAATATGATGTCTTTATTTACCAGAAAATCAATTTTACAAAAAATATTTATACATAAATATTATAAAATAATATTAAAAATCATAAATAAACTTTTAATGTATAGTTTATGACAATCTCATTTATATAATATATTTTAATTCCTATAGGATTGGCGATTCATGTGGTATGTGTTATTGAACATGATGTTATTATTTTAAAATATTAGTTTTTTTAAAATACGAATCATGTCCAAAATAAAACATTTATTCAATAAATTATTTTTTTAATCTATATATATATATATTATTGTGGTAAAAAATGTATTATTTATAATATCTGTGATTATTTCAGAATAGAATGGATTGGTGGAAGGTATATAATGTTTCATAAATTAAGATAATTAAATTTTAGTGTATTATTGATACAAATGTAACTTTATTAGGATGTATTTTATAGTCCTATATAAGGATGAAGAAGGAAATGTAAATGTGTATAAAGGAATGTGAGAAATATATAAGAGAAATTATTACCTAACTTCTTGGTAAACATATTTTCTAATTTTATTATGCCTTTAAGTGGTGGTCTTTTGATATGGCTAGAGAAGATAAGAAAAGGAAAATAGTTCTTGGGTGGAATATTTGTGAATCATGGATGATTTAAAAAATTATATTTGTGGGGAGAAGTGAGGATTCTAAGGGTTGTGTTAATAATAAAGAATAACTATCTATTAAGTAAAAATATTGGTTAAATTATCGAAATAGAACATTTTTGTTGAATGGTGATGATTCCAACCATATTTATTTATTTATTAATAATTAATTAATGGTTCTTGGAAATTTATATCATAAAAAACACAATGTACAACATTTAACCATTAAATGAATACAAAATAAACATAAATAGTTTTATAATAGAATTGAATATATGTTAGGGTTTTATTTTTTATTTATTGATTTATAAATTCAAAATAATTACTTAATATTTTTTTTATTTTCAATATAACACAATTTTTAGGTGAAAGTAATGTTTCATAAATTTTTATGAAAATTTAATATCATGATGATGTCATAGAATTAAAAATATTAATAAGAACATTATTTGTATATCTATATAATATTATCTTATTTCAGAATATACCATACATTCCCAATATGTTTAATTTAATGTGACAAATTCAAAAATTAAATTAAATATCTCAATGTAATTTTCTAAATAAAATAAATTTAATTTTTAAAATAAAATAATTATTTATTGAAAAACACTAATTAGTGTGAATCTATCAAATTGTTGACACATCAACCAATTATATATGATTATATTTTTATTTATATAGAAATTAGTTGTGTTTAATTAATACAATTTTGTGAAAAATACATTTCTATGTACTTTTAAAATTTATCATAAAATATTCCATAATTACAAAATATTATACATTTTCAAAATAATAAGAAAAATAACACAATTGTGTCAAAAATTTATTTTGATATATTTATAACATATATTTAATTATGTTGTGATTAAAATTACAATTATTATTTATATAATCTTAATATTCCTTTTTAGTATATTTAATTTTTGTTTTTTATTATACGGTGAATGAGTTTTATACTATATTACATTAATAAATGTAAAACATACTTATTAAGTTGGATAATTCAATATATAAATTTGTGGTCATAAAAGTATTAAAATATATATAAATAATTTTCTTCAATCATTAATTATTGTAGTAATATGAAAATAATTTGGGAGCTTCTACCTCATGGATTCCATAGTTTCCTATGATACTTATTCATACATATGTTTCTACCAAAATAAGATAAAAAGTTGATTTGAACTATTTCATATAACATTTTATATATAGTCCATGATTTTTAAAAGTCAAACATCATATAAAAGGTCATGATCCAAATGTTACACCTCTGTTATTGTCATATTTAAGCAATAAGAAATTACATTAAAAATAGTGATATGTGGGAGACATCATAAATATGAGATATATTTTATGGTGTTTCGTGTCCATATTCCATGGCTCAAATAATATAAAAAATATATAAGGGTTAAACATATTTGGGGCATAGTTATACCATATATCTGATCTTCAATAATCTCTATGAAAGAGAAAATATAAATACAAAATTATCATCAACCTCAAATAAAATTTCTGATAAAAATTTTATATTCGATCTATTCAATTCTAATGCGTTTCAACTTTGGGATGGTGAATGTATTTTCCAATAACATTAATTTCATCATCATGTTTTGGACGCAATATATTTTTTACTCATTATTCATCCCAATAAATTGGGGTTATGCATTTATTTCCATAGAATGGTTCCTAATTAGTAATATAGATTCTTTAGTGGAATATATTTTTTTACGAGGACATAACCAATGCCTTATATTGAACTAATCCTACAATAATTATAATAAAAAATATCATATAATATAGACAAGTTTCTAGATAGCCAGTTAATAATGGAAATTTATCTCTAGTTGATTGTAAATATTTATCTCCAACACAATGTTCAATGATTTTTTATAATGTTTTGTAACATTATCGTTATAATCATATTTTGATTAGATATAATGATTAGTTATGTTCAATATATTCTAACTAATACTTAAATGTATATATTTTCATATTAAATGATTGATAATTCTTCATGGATACCAATGAATTGAGATGTTTTGTGAGATGGACCATTATAACTCACATGGAATTTATACATACCCAAGGATTTTTCATATTTTGTTAAATTATTTTTCATTATATATTCATCAGATACATACTGATGATATAAATTTGTTTTTGTATGTGAATGATATATTAATTAAAAAAACTAAAACTAAATAATTATAACTATTTCCATATTTATCTCGTAATTATCTTGTTCTCCTAATGATATATATGATATCCTTGGGAATATAAAAAATAAATTTGAGAGCTAACAAGTCTTGTAAGAGAATTTACATCATAAGGGAACATAACAAGTGCGTGAAAGTAATAACATGATATAATAAAATATGAAGAACATGAATAATAAATTATTAGAATAAAATATAGAGCATGGTATATTAAGATCATGGAATCATTTAATATGTTACAGAAACAATAATTTAAACATAAACATCAGTCAATGATAACTATCATGAAAACATCACACGGTGGAAGAAGTCCAATAATAGATTATTTTCGCTCCATAATATCATACATGACATCTCATGAGAATAACACAAAACCCAATACCATGGAGGTATATATATAATTCTAGGACCACCCATAAAATTCATTTCATATACATGGATATGATTTATGAAGAGAAAATCATTCATAAGTAAAAAACATATGGATGTTACATGGAAATAAAATTGGTGGCGTAATCATTCATAAATAAAAATCAAATGTGATTTCTTAAAGAATTATTTTGAGAAGTTATTATAAGGAATGTATTACTACATATATACAATTGAGGGTGAGATACGTAAATTTATTTGAGACTTATATATAGAGTTTAGAATAATTCCATAACATTAATGGTTTTCGTAATGGATTAAAATGTATTTTTAATATTACAGAGAATAACTTTTGATAAAAAAAATAAAATAATAAATTTGGTATTACCTTTTTATAATATGATAACAGTAAAAAAAGTATAGAAAATATTTTCATTAAAAATAAACATGTATACATATAATTGAGTATTCAATGATTACAGTGGACATGACGATGTGTATTTATATATATGGACTTCTATTTAAATGAATTCCATTTTTCAATTTTATAAATGGAAAAAATGATACATGTATGGAAAATGATCATAATGACCCTTATATTGTTTTTAAAATGATTAAATAAGTAAAAATAAATTTTAAAATACATTGAAAATTTTTTAACGCTTTTTTATTTTTTTAGTAAAAATATGCAGACAATAATGAAATGGTTTTTTGGACGAATGGATAATTAAATTATTTAAGCTTAAAAAATTTAATTAATCAATTTATGCACCAATGAAATTAAAATATTAATATTAATTGAAAATTTCCAAAAATACTAATTGTATAATAAAAGTAATTTGTTTTATTATGAAATTGTCAACTAATTTTGTTCCATGGAAATTTAAATCATAATCAATAATAATTAAAATTATATTGATTAATAAATAATTACTACAATTATAAACATTGAATCGGACCCACCAAGACTGATTAGGTGAATTGATACATAGAAAATAATGGCTTACAAATTATTAATAATATAATATGTAAAGGGTTAGTACATACATCATATAAAGTAAATTAGTTGCGGAAATGATCGAGTGTCATGGAAGAAGAAAACTTTTAGAAAAAATAATTACTGTGATCATATCACTAAAGTGTGGATTAATCATTGAATTGATTATTCATATTTAATTTAAATCAATATAAAATGATTTAAATATAATATAAAATAATCAATGGTCATTACACATAAAATCAAAACATAACCATGTTAATAATGTTTATAATTAATTCAATGAATTGAAAATTAGTTAACAAATATGAAACGTCACACTTCAATTTCATTGAGATATAATTAACCTCATATATCGTGAATTAAAACCACTTTCTCAATAAAAATAATAAAAATTTGAATATCTTATATACTCCATTTTATAACTACTTATCACTATTTTATTAACAAAATTTCTTTATTAGTATTGTTTTGGTTATTAATATCCTTGTTTTCTAATGCATGTTTGATCATGAATGTTATTGATCTTGAAAAGTTTCTATATTTTATTCATTTATAAAATGATATTAATGTGATAAATATCTTGTTTTCATAAGATACATCTTTATAATCATTATTTAATTTTGATCATAGAGAATGAATCACATCTTTTTGTTGAGATGTTAGGTCATACATATCCATAAACGATATTACCATTTCATTAATGGATGAAAGAGTATGGAAATGGATTTTAATTTAATTTAATATAATCAATATAAAGTCATATATATATATCATATATTCATTGATTTTATCATTTAGAACTTTCTTTATATTGTGTTAGTGGAAAACGAATCACATCGCTTCACAAGGTTGTAGTCATTCGTACTTCTAAGTGACATTATAGTTTTCCTTACAGAACGGATCGTATGAATATATATGTGATGTTATACATAAAGTATAATAATTTTATCATAAAAATAATATTTAAAAATTGAATATATATTTCGATATATTTGGAAAATGTGGTGATGCAAAACAGTATACATTGGTTTGTAAGGCAGTAGTTTCCCATAAACATGATAAAAAATTTCATTTATAATTAGTGGGAGGAGGAGAATTATATAGCTCATTAACTAAACATAAAACATATGACTATATAGAATATATTGAGGTTATTATATCATAATTTTTTTAAATTATTTGATTTATTTTGAAGGAAAATGAAAATAAAAACACTCATTTAAGAACACTGCCCCTTATCAAAAAACATCTTTATATTTACACTAAAATCCTTCCAGCGAAGGAATTATAATTATAAAATGTATTTTAGGAAATTTTTATGGAATTTAACTTGTTGTTTGGTCTTTTTTTGGAAAAAATAATTTGGAAATTGAGGAAAATAGAGTAGATGTGGTGTCTTTTATTACTGGGGAGAGGACACATTTTGAGTTTTTGAAAATAATGATTTACATCAACATTATTATAATGTAAAATTGTATCAAAATGTACAATTATAGATCCATAGATGTTATATGGTCGATATATGTTAAAAATAGTACGTAAACACATTTTATGTCAATTTTAGTCCTTATATTTTATTATTAACCCATTGAAAACATTTTTTTACCATTATTGCGGATATAATTTATATTGATATCACATCTCATTATTGGATGGAAATTAGTTTTCCCTTAATATATAATATGAATTATTACTTTTAAAAATATGGAATCCAATTTTCCAAATACTGCTCTCGTAAGTGGTAGAATGTATGTGAAAATTAAACCAGTACAGATGTTAAAAATATAGGTTTTCATGATATTAAATTTTTATAGATAACATGACATCATATTTATTTTATTATATGTATTCATGATTTTATGAAAATAAAATATTTTTATAGATATATATCTTGTAAATTAAATCTATATTATTCGTCATTTATAGTGATTGGAATTATTTTAAATGAGGAAACATTATGCACTTGAATATTGTTTTCAAATAATTTTTTTTTAATTCCAAAAAATAAACATATAATAAAATTCATTATAAAGATTAATAAAAAATAAATAATTGTCTTTAATTTTACTAAAATATATATATTATTTTGAAATAAAAATAAAATATCAATGTAAATTTTATATTATATACAATATTAAAAATAAATAATCATTTACCGAACATTGATATGTTAAGACAATTAATTGAAGAATTATTATTTTATAAAAAATCTAGAACATTCACCCTAGGATACTATAAATATTATGATTTCAAAACTAATTTTCAATTTAAAAAATAAATTTTATAAATTAAAAAATATTTATAATATATCTTCATACACAAAATTTTAACAATTTTAAGTGGATTCATATTTTATTATAGAAATAATATATTTATTAATGTCTAGTTATTTTCTATTAAAAAATTTTTAAATAAATTTATATAATTTATTAAAATTTTATATATTTTATAAACTATTTAGTATTATATATACGCAATAATTTTCGGATAATGTTATATCAATCAAGTGAAAATAAAAATATTCTAATATTATATCATGATTTATCTAAAACAACTAATGAATGTTAAACTATATATCAAATAAATAATATTTATTTAAAGATAAATATATTCTCAATTCTCCGGATGAATCATTATACCCGCATTTTATAAATTTCAATAATGTAATCTGACCTTGTACGTAGTAATAATTGGTTTAGCCTTCCAAAATTCATTTATAGAAATCCCAAATCTGTCAAATGTTTAATATGAATTCCAAATTCAAAGAGTTAAAGGGAAATTTGATGGTTATCTAGAATAACACAGGACAAGGTTACCATATTGGAGACCATTTGTGGGATATGGGGATATGGAAATGGTACAACATAGTACATATATATAGAGACTGATAGAAATCATTGGTAAAAATCTAGTCAATAATGTAGGGATATTTGAAAATATAAAACTATCAATATGTGATGAAATAAAAGACAATTGATTCATCAGATATGATAGTAATTATATTAATTTGTTTTTAGGATCCTTTACATAGAATTGAGGGAATATTTTAATATTACTATTTAAAACCAAAAAATACATACCTAATAACTTTTTATTTCATATATTGAATTTCTTCATATCATATTACTTCATTAAATTTGAAATTATCCTCTTAATCTATGTAATAAATATCCAATATAAATTTTTATACATAGAACATTAAAATTAAATATTAAATGATCATAATATCCATAAAATAATTACAATATATTTCTCAAATATTTATTAAAACCAAACTAGTTATTAAAAATTATGATAAAAATCATATGAATATAAATGTATTAAACACTAAAATTCAACAACAAAAACAACGGTTTTAAATATATCATCATTTAAAAAATTACCATATTTCCAAAATAACAACAATATCCGTAACATGAATAAATGTATAGAACTCAATTGATATCTCATAACCACATTGTTATGTCATGAAAAATATGATAATAATTTTTTTCAAGTGATTATTTACATTAATCATAAATGATATACACATTTCAACCAAATAATACATTTCCCAAAATATCACTAAAATGACAATGATAATTAATTCCCTTTGTAAGAACTACATGATTCAATATAGTGAATGTTTTCTAGATAATTAAATAATATTAATTGAATATTATTATATAAATATCATTTATATATTAAACTATAAATATTAAAATTACATTTATATTTATGCCAAAAAAATAATGTTATCGATCAACAAATAACTATATTTACTAAAAAATATACTAATCATAATATATTCATTATCATAAATATCCAATAAGACATATTAATAAAAATAGAAATACATATAAAATTTGAAACTGTTAGTTAATCCATTTATTATATGATCAACCATAAAATTAATATCCCATTAAATTTTTTTAAACTAGGAGTTCCATTATTATCATTTGATCAAGTCCTTCAAGATGGTTTATAAAGGTTTAATGAATTTCTAAATAAACTAATGGGAGTGTCAGACTAGGTGTGTAGTAGGGTTTGTTGTATTGTAGTAGGTGATGATTCAGGGATGCTCAATGAATCCTTTTTCAGTTATTAATTATATTTACAATAATTCGAGGGCCACATCCACTTGTATAATATAGATATGGATTAAGATTCATAGAAACCACTCCCTCTATACATCACAATTTATTTTTTTGTTATTTTCATATAAAGACACTTATCTTTATAATTATCTTAATAAATATCAATTTTTTACCAACTAGTGTTTTTTCATTATAGTTATCATGTTTAACCAATATATTCCAGTACTAAAAATTATAGTGAACAATTACATTTTCACATTTAACTAAAAATAATTTTATATAATAATATATTAAACCCAAATTGATGATAAAAAATAATATGTTTCATTGAAAGACTATGTATATAAAACAACTAAAATACATCTTTATTATAATATATTTTATGAGATTTTAATATCTTTGAGCTCTTAAATCTATATTATTTAGGTTTTGGAATACATGAAATGATGGGGTGTGAAAATAAACATTTAAAGGTAATTAATTTAATAATGAAACATTACATCTGATACAATTATATAACATTATTTCATAAAAACGTTACATGAGAGGTAATATAGAAACATAAAATAATTAATGTGGAATTATAATACCATGACAAAATAGAAACTATGGATGCTTCAAAAAAAATCACAAAAACAAATGTCAAGCCTAATTGTTGATAACACATCACATGGAGGATAATGTCTTATAAAATATTAGGCTCACTCCCTATTCTAATATGTGAGATTTTATAAGACTAAAACAATACCCATTTCTCTAGAGGGATATATCATTCTGTTCCCGCAGATCATACTTATTTCATATAAAATAAAATGTGTTCCACATAATGAAATAATCTTAATTCATAAACATAATAATTATGAATGGAGTGAAAATGGGTTTCATAATCAAACCTTATGTCATGATCAAAGGTGATTTCTTAAATAAGGAATTAGTGAAGGAAATGTAAGTAATATATTACTCTATAAAAATATATATAGTTATATAGGTATATATATAATAGAGATATATACATAATATATATTCACTCCATACCATTACAAATTTATAATTGATGGAGTTGTCTTTGGAAAATTATATGGAATATTTTATGAGAGAAAACAATCCTTTTTACTATAAAATTAATTTTACAAAATCATAAAAATTCAAAAATATTTTTGGATTTTTTAGAAGTACTCATGGAAAATATAACGAAATTAAAAAAGATAATACCGGTCAAGATAGTGGGTAAGTCTGCACACACTACAGTGGTTAATTGTTTTTTTACTCGCACAGTTTTAAAAAGGATAAGAAATTACCCATTTGGAAGAAGAAAAGAACGATATTATTAAAAAAAATTAAAAAAATTAAAAAACAGTAGAATTTAATTTAAATGATAATAAATTATTTTTATCATATTTTAAGAATACTTTTTACAATTACTTGGACCCATAAGAGAAATCGTTTCTAATTTAACAGATAATTGTAGAGGATTGGAATTAAAAAATTATCCCAAAAATTTAAAGTTAAAATGACTGTAAAATGGGGCAATTACAGGAAATATTCCGGATTAAAATAGAAAAATATAATTAAAGTATTCTATTATAAAAGTATTAATTAAATTCCATTAATGGACAATTTAATAATAATGAATACTAATTAAAATGAGATTGAAACATAAACCCTAACCTCCATGGTTACCTTTGAACAAGAACCCTAGATAAAGAAGTTAGCTTACTAAAATTTAAATTACCATGAATTATTACTTATTTAATATTTGTATTTTAAATATTGTATATGTACCAAATATGAATGAAATTTAATATAGAAAAGAACATGTGTCTCAGAAAAGGATGTTTTGAGACGAAATCCTCACAAAGGTCATATCAATGAAGTGAAGATTAATTAATTAATAAATTATATATTTCGAATTTATATAAATAATGATAAAATACAACATAAAATTATCAACGGTCATTAGAGAATAATTCCTTCAAAATATAATCATTGAAGTATATGCAAAACCTAAAAAATTGATGTCGAGTTAATAAATATTTTACCTCACACATCCCTTCAATTGAGTTGTATTTAAAATATTATATTTTGGATTTTAAATTTTATTAACATATATAAAATAACTTTAATATATAAAATTATTTTATTTTCTATTCTATTACATCATTGCATCTATTTTTTAATAATATTTCATTATAAAAGATGTTTTGTATTTTGAATGCCTTATTTTGTCATAAATGTTTTATCATTACTTTTATGTATAACAAACATATCATATATTTCTATTATTTATAGTATAATATTATGCACAAAAATAACAATCATTAATTAGATATATTACTATTCTCATTATTTAATATTTAATATTGAAAATGAATCATATTGCATTTGGGATAATGTATGCCGTACATATGCCCGAGTGGAGTTTTAATTTTCTTAATGAGTGAATAAATATGGAAGTGGATTTTATATTACCTTTATGTTATAAATATAATCTAATATATATCAATAATATTCATTATGTTCATTCTTTATTACATTCAATTTAATTTGATAGTGAAAAATAAATAAAATCACTTCACATGGGTATAGTTTATGATCAGGGAAATAATTAAAAGGTGAGTTTAGGGATGTAATGAAGTGATTTTGCTAGTAATTTTAATATATAATTTGTTTTATAATAATATAAATTATAGTATAGGGGGTGTCCATGTATAAATTTAGTGGTGAAATATTTAGAATTTTTGGAAAGAATGAATTTAATTAACATTATTATATGTAAAAATGGCCACATAATAGACAATTTTTTAAAACATTAATATCAAATTTTGAAATATTTCCATAAAATACGAATTATTCATGTATTGGGTAAATTTAAATTAATATATATTTATTTTTACAACCCGTTAATCACAATTTTACATTATACACTATAAATAAGATTAAATGTTATCATTATTCATTTTAGTCAAAAATTGATTTCAACTTATTATTTAATGAATGTAATGAAAATTCAAAATGAAGAAAAAATTTCTCTAAATCTTAGTCCCAAACATGTTATAATGAAAATTTAAATCTAACTTGAAGACGTGTTACTTTTTTTAGGAAATTCATTTTTTAGTGAAAGTGTGATCTCATGTTAACTATATCACATGTAGTTATAGATAAATTTAAATAAATAAATATTTAAATAAAAAGTAAATATAAATTTTATTTAACCCATCCCATATTAGGGTTTATTATAATTTTCTATAGATTATTAACATTATGCACTATAAAAAAAATTTCAGAAAGAATTTCTGTTAAATCATAAAATCAACAAATATAAAAATATAATAATAATATGGCATAAATAAAATTAATTGAATTAAATTTAACTAGAAAATATATTTTAGTTTTCAATTAAACGATTATAATTATTTTCTTAATAATTATTTAATTTATTACAAAAAATGTGGTTTTCCTAAATAATGAGTTGTTTTCACTATTAACTAAAATAGTAATACTTTGAAAAAAATCCCATTATTTTTCAATTAGATAATATCAATTTTTGGATTTCAATTATTCAATACCTTTTATAAAATATTTTTTTCAAAATTTATAAATATTAATTATAATTATCAATCATAAAATAAATAATTTTCATGTTTGAATGAAATGTATTTTCATATAGAATTCAATATAATTATTAATGTTGAATGCTTATTTTTAAAATAATTGAATATAAAATTATATTTAATAATAAAACTGTATATATTGAATAAATCTGTTAATAATAGTCATACCCTCAATTTTAACATCTACTTTATTGTGGTCTCATTTGAATTTTTATATTTTAATATTATATTGTGATTGGTTTAAACACTGCATTCCATCTGATTAAATATTTCGATGAAAAAATATTTATTTAAAATTATTTTATCCTAAATTGTATTGGTGTTATATAATTTTTTCTATTAATTATAATTACAATAATCGTAATGGAATAAGTAAGGATATCTGTCCACTTTGATATATATATGGTTAATAGAAGGCTTATCAATTATAATTTTACATTTTTAACATCATATATAAGAATTATAAAAAAATTACATTTAATTTCCAATAAGCATTATGATATTATACACCCAATATTTCAATTTAGGATATCTATAAACAATTTATAAACCATGGTGGATTCATAATGTTGAGTTTTGAGAATTTACAAATAGATTCTTTATCTCTTTCTTTCCTGGAACACCTAACAATGCCAAAATCATATAAGTCGTTTGTCAATGTTGGACAATGATGCATTATCCTATATCACATTATCCACCCTCTCGTGTGTCTCCATATCATCCCTAGAATCCTTTGAAAGTTATCTCTATAATTAATATATGAGTTATAATTTGAGCAAGGATGGATATTTTCCCATCCACTATTATTTTCAAGTTTACCTTATGCATGGATAATAATTTTATATCCTTTAATAATCTGATCATCAATAAGGCTTCATGATGTTTTCTATATAGATAAATTTATACTTTATTCCCCATACCATTATGGTAATGGATTTATCAATCATAATCATTGAAAAAATCTAATCATATTCCATATTTCTTTTTGATCTCCATCAATGAGAATATATAATGGTTTTCTTGGAATCATTATATATTTCACAAATATCTCGATAAAGATAATTCCAAAATATATAAAATTCATAAATTACCCTAGATATATATTGATCATTCATTGGAATATGTTTCTCATGAACCATCATTTATATTGATGTATAAGCTATTATATAATGATTTTTTATAAGTAAACAAACTAATAAATACATTTATTCACTAATGTATATAAAAAATCACTCGCAAAATATGGTTATTGTGAGAGTAGATTTCGTGATTAGAAAATTAATTAACTCCATTATAGTCATCCAAGAGTTATCACACTAGATAATTAGTACTCTCGTTTGAATAATATTTTTTAGTGGGTTTAACAATCAAGAGATTTTTATAAAAATTTTCAATAATACCCATCTTATTTGAATAAATTATAAAAAATATAAAAATGATGTTATATTAAATTTCCCATTTATTGTTTTATTTAAAACATTAATTTAAATTTTCTATATTATGATAAATTACCTATAAATATTTCATTCTCCATTTAATACTTGCATTTATTATACTTGGGATATAAAATACCCATTCAAAATATAAAATAATAATAAACAATTTCTCATCTTGTTTCTACTTTTCATTAGAGTATATGATAATAACCTATAATAAGACTTTCATATATTTCTCATGGTAATATATTTTGATTATATTCAACAGTTTATGAAATTTATAGGAATTTGTATTAGTTTAAATAGAATAACCAAGAACTGGTAAATTAATTACATTATATATAAGGTAGTATTATGAATATCCTTCTTGCACAACTCTAAATGATGTTATCTTGACTAAAGGACATGTTTGAGATGAAATTAAACCCATGTAGTTTTTCATAAATTAAACATTATATGTCATGATATTTTCTTTCTAGATTATTTTGATTGTCTGATTATTAATTTATAGATATATTGAATGATCCTTATTTTTACCAATGATGAAGGTTGAATCCCATGGGAAAGAACTTCGGTGTATAATTCAATTTTGATAATACTCTACCAATTGTATCATTGGTTATTTAATTTCAATGGGGTATAATATATAATGAATCTCACAAATTGGAAGAGATTTGGATATATTATGACCAAAGAGATCATCTATGCTCTCAGGATCTGACCATGTAGTTTTTTTTGTAAAATATATGTTAACTAAATGGTTTTACTTATCAGCATTCCATTCATTTTTTTAAATCACAACACTATTCTTAAAAACATGATTGCTAACTTTTTCCTGCCCATATTATTTTAGAATTTTTTTATAAAACACAATATTTAAACATAGATGGATGTATTTCAAAATAATTCAATAATATAAACTAACATATTTTATTACAAGCATCATAATGATTAAATATATCCAATAATCATTGGATTAAACTTAATAATGTGAGATATAATAATTTCATTAATGTATTTCATACTAAATAGGAAATTATAATAGGTTGGAGAAGGATCTAATAAACATTATAATCAAACTCATTAATATTATACTAATGATTTTTGTAAGGATGTCTATTAGACTGACTATGTTTAAATTCTGTGTATAGAAAATTGTTTTCTAATATAACATAAACAAATTACACTATAATGGTGTCATTCAACATGATGTCAGAAAATATGTGAATAAAGAGTTGTTGAAGTGCTAGGTGTCCAATTCATTGAAAATAACCAATATAAAAATGACCATTGGAAAGATAATATGTCCTTTGGGGGTTTCCTATAAATACATTATAATTCAAAGAGTTTTAAGTATATCATATATTGCTTATTGATTTCATTTTCATTTTCTTATTATGGCAGTTATTTTATGCTTAAATGTGTGAATGAATTGTTCTTAATAATATTTAATAGTTTTTATGTTTTTATAATTTAAAGGAATCCTTGTCAGGTTTCCCCTAGAAGAAAAAATTTTAATTGTAATCCAACTTCTAATCTATGATTTTGTCTGTTGAAATTTTTTGGGAAAAAAAAGAAAGATAATCTATAATTATGATCAATGCCTTGTGGGGATAGAAATATATAGTTGGTCCATCGAATCATAGTCTATATTTGATTGGAATACAGAAAATCTAATATTCATATTGAGTGTTTTCTTTAGTTAGGAATGAAATAATTTCTTTTATGCATGAATCACGGCATACCATTATCCAGCGTTTCTGGCTACGTTAAAAATAGGTTACATGATATTTATTAATTTTAATATTTGTATGTAATTATTAAATTGATATATCTATTGAAACACTTATTTCATAGAATTTGTATATTGTGTTGAGAGTTTTTGTAAATTTTTTATTGAAACATATCTAAATACGAAAATCATTAATTTAATAATTTGGATCTAAATAGTTATATTTTTTCTAGAGTCAATTATTTGCTAAATGTTTTTTAAATTAATTTTTTAAGATATATTTTATCATAAGAAAAATATGAATTTTTGCAATTATCATAATATAATTAGTTTTCAAATGTTATGAAGAATATATTATTTATAACAATGACAATATCCAACTCAAAAATCAATTCTTATAATATTGTAAAATATTAATCTATTATATTATAATTTTTAAACTTTGTTCTCATTAATAAATTTTTTTAAAAAAAAATACACATTGTTTTTTACATATCTTATTTATTAAAATTTTATTTAGTAGCAATATGATAATTCTTTTCGAATCATTGATATTTAAAATATATTTATTATTTAGATTTCATTTATATTAATCTCATCAATTTAATTCAACGTGGAAGAAAAAATTTCAAATTTTATCACCTATATACATGAGGGACCCCATGTCCCACATTAAATATCTCAGACATATTGTGATGAATTGTTGATTCCATAAAAAAATTATAGAATGAAAAAATTTTAATTGTCTTAATACTCGTTCTCCTCTTTGAATATGATGACTTCAATTCAATACTTCAATAAATATTTTCCATTTCCTGTAAATATAATATAATTTTTATGATAATTATGGATCTTCATTGAGAAAGGTAAAATAAACTTGATTGGAGTCATTATGTGTAGGTAATTCTGATAAGGTTATTTGTTATGTTTATCATTATCCTTTGAATAATTTCAATACTACTGTTATGATTTTAATATTATATGAATCAAATACAATCATGAAATAAGAAAAAGGGTAAAATAAGTCATATAATTAATAATCATGGTTATTTAAATACCATTGGTTGGAGAAGCTTGCTATCCTTCTAAAAAATTAACTAATGATATTTGTTAATTTAACAAGGAAGAAGAATACTATTCCATATTTTATAATAATTAAATTTTATCTAATGTGACTCATATCACATATGATAATATGGTTATTTCATTTTTTATTTATGGTTCTTTAATTTTATGAAAATTGTATCGTGATACTTTAATGGTTACATATGTTCTCACACTGTAATTTCATGTGATGTTGAGAAAAATAGATCTTTTCATATTCATTTTAATACCATAAATGATATAAATAATAAATCTATTATCTCCAATAACATCATGTTTCTTTCACTTTTAAGTAATTTATTTCTACAGATGATACAATCATTCATCATTATAAATAAGTTAACGTGGAAAAAGATTAATATTTTTTTCATCAATGATAAATTTTTAATGAGGCTGAATTTTATTATTAATACTGAAAAAATGTTCTCTTTTAACAATATTTCAGAAACAGAACAATCAAATAAACCAAATCATGGTGATGATAAAAGGAAAAAAAATCAAAGAAAGGTGAAAATAGGAAGAAAATGATGAATGAATCTTATCATACGAAGAATGAAAATAAATTGAGGGAATATGATTATATGATATGATATGAAGGGGTATATATTATGTCCAAAAATAAATAATGGGATCTAATTCTCAGTATTATCCTATGAGAATCCTATCCATCATGAATTCATGATTTTGATACTCATGAAAAAGAAACAAAGAAACTGAAAGAATATAAGAAACTACAAGGTGGTAGATTTTCAGATTCATTGATGAAAGGTGTTGAGGAAACCTAAGAAAATTTTGGTTTACCTCATTCATATTCTGATCAACCAAATCATGATGTTGTGTTTTATTTCCTATAAACCATAGATGTTGGTGATAATGTTCCTCTTGAAAATAATATAGGAAAAACAAAAATAATTGAAGAATAAATACTGCCTAAAGTTCAACAAAATCCATCTAAATATATTCAATATGATAATTATAATTTATGAAAAGAGACAAAAATCCCTAGGATCATTCATAAATAAATAGATAAAGGCATTCTAGGAACTGATTTTTTATATATAGATGGTGAAGAAGGATAAGTATGTTAATATAAAAAAGAGTTGGTTGATGAATAAATACAAGAAGAATAAGAATAGGAAAATGATGAAAATATAGAAGACGATGAAGATAAAGAGGATGAATATGAAGTCTATGAGAAAGAGGTTGAAAATGAAAATACTAATAAAGAGAAGATTCAATCTGATAAAAATTCATCAGAAAATTCAACCTCATCACAATTGACCTCTAAAATAGATAAGGGTATTGAAGTTTAATATTTTCACGATCTATAAGAATTTTATCAAATAATGATAGGTCCATATCAGAACAAAATGTTGATCATAATTAAATGAAAATTGTTAATAAAATTAATTATGATGTCGATGGTATCTTTTAATTTACTAATTTAATGGAGGTTGGCAACAATGTTGAGGAACAAGTCACAAAGAATGTAAATATTGGGAAAGAAAAAATATGAACTTGGAACTTATCATCCTTAACATATTGAAATGGAAATAGAATCATATTTATAGAATTCTATAAATGCCCAGGGAGTTGATTATATTATTAAATATATACAAAGGATTAAAGTAACAATTCCATATATTCAAATACATGATGCGAGTATGTAATTGATTTGTGAACATCAATTTCAAAAAATTTTAAAAAATAATTAACTGATAATGTGATTCGTTTAAAAAAATTTATAATAATAATGTATAACTAAAAATTCAATGGAACAAGGTTGAAAAATTATCTCACAATATTGATATTGATGTCATGTTTCATGAATATAGACGACAAGATATGAAGAATATTTTGAGTGAATCAACATAATCGTTTAATTGGTTATCCAAAAGCATGTAAACCATGGTCAGATTCATAGAAAAAATCATATATTCAACTAAAAACAAGTCTATACAAGTGAAATAATTAAATCAGAAGATAAAATATTTTTTTAAGGATTTATAAAGGTTAAAATATTAAAATGACAAAAGCATCATCTAAAAAATATAATTATGATTTATCTAAAATGATTTAGAAACATGAAGATAAGTTACAATATTTGAAATAGGATATTTAAATTCAGAATGAAATGTTTAGGAAGATGGAGTAGGACAATTTTTTTCAAAAATTTCAAATTATTTATAAATCCATTAAATAATAATGAATGGGTTTTAAGAACATTATTTTAATTTTATTCTATTTTTTTTGTTCAGATCAATGAATGAATTAATCTTTTCGTCTAAATATGATTTTTCGAATGTTTAACCATTCTTGATTGGTTTTACATTCATTCAAAAAAAATTGATGTGTAGGTTATACATTTTATTCATTCTTTATAACCCATTTTATGAAAATCCTAATTTTTCCCATTATATTTTAAAATGAAAAAGGGTGATATTTTTTACAGAGGGGGATTAATCTATTTAAATGATTAAAATATATCACTAAGAGGTAGAATACAATCCTAAAGAGGATTTTTTATCCTATGGTGTTGTTAATTGTATTAATGATTGTATTTATATGAATCATTAACTCATAGGAACTTAAATATTTATTTAAATTTTGAAAATGATCTACCAAAAGTATAATGAACTATATTTTTTCCAAATATTATTATCCATAAATGTTTTATGTTTGTGTCTTCAAAATGTGGGTAGTTTTTTGATTGAAATGTTTTACATATGAAATTTCAATTCCCTTTGTTTTTGAATTAAAAAACTATTTCTTAAAATGATTATTACTAAATTCTTCTTATCCAACATGTTTTAGAATGTTTAAAAAACCAATTCCCTTAACACACATGAAATTTTTATTATTGTATTAATTTATATAAACTAATATATTTAATTAGATTCCTTGTAATATGTATGGATCCGATAAATATTATATTCACCTTTATTAGATCAAATGAAAGAATTTCTATATTTTCATTGATACTCAAATAGTTTTTATCATTGTAATGATGATGCAAGGGATAAAAATCGGAATCACACTCATAAATATTATCGAAATGATATTTTTATGTAAGTACCTAAAACTATCTATGTTTAAATTATGAATATCGAAAATTGATTTCTAATGTATGGTAATAATTTTTCACTATACTGGTGTAATTAAATACAATAATAGAAATTCTGTTACAAAAAGCTGTTTTAGTTATACGTGTCCATCTCATTGTGAGAAAATAGAAGAAATTGACTATTGGGAAAAAATAAGATCTTTGTATATTTTCTTAAAAATAAATTTCCATTCAAATAGCATGAATTAGTTCTAATGAAATGATCAATTATGTTGGTAATTTATCATTATGTGATAGTTCCAAAGATTAAAAATCATGAATGGATTATTCATATTTTTTTATATTCTTTTAGTGTTTTGACTTATTATGGAAGACTTTAGAGGTTTTCATCGTAAGGATAATTTTTGTATTGTACTCTTGTATCCAAAAGTTTATTAAAATTGAGGGATTTGGGGTATAGAATGATGGTGAATCTGATTCTCAGATTGATGGCTTGTGGGAATAGCCAGATAGAGTTAGTCCATCACAACAAGGGCTACCAATTAATGGAAGCCATAGAATCTGGTATTCATATCAATTCCCTTCAAATATGAGAAAATAAATAAATCTTTTTAAGTATAAAACAAGGGGCGCCTTTATCAATGTTTTTTAATACATTAATCATACTGTTAAAATAGGTTTATTCATTTTAATAGTTATATGTCATTGATACATTAATATATCTATTTAATTAATTGTTTCATAGAATTATGTTTTTGTACTTATATGTAATTTTATTTTTTAATGTATCTAAATAATATAAACATTAATCTATTAGTCATATATTATATAAATCCAATCATTTCACCTTGTTATAATTTAAACGTAGGTGATTATGATTTTTATACTATGATTTATCGAAATCATTTTGATTATAAAACATTGATAATCAGACTAAGATCCATGTATGTATCTAATATTTTTAATAAAATTGTTTTTCTAATTGTTTATTTTTGAAAATAATTTTAAAAAATGTTTTTAAAACCTGAATTTACCCATCTCTGGTTACAATTTGATCAAGAACATATTCATTAAATCCTTATATCAACAGAACTCAAATTGATATCAATCAATATATATATATATATATATATTCATTCATAAAATTAATGTATACAATTTTAATGCTCTCCTTTTACAAAATAATATTATTATTATATCATTTCACAAAAGGAATAAATATCCAGGGTTGACGATGACATTATCATAAAGATATATCATCAAATTTACAATTGAATTAGATCAAATAGTGATACGGTACATGGGATGTTATATTTTTACCATTGTATTTTATTTTTTCTCAATATAAAGAGAACGAAAACATTCCCATTAGAATATCAACTCCCACCAAAATAAGTAAGTTTAGGATTTTATAGTGGTTCATACATTAAATTGATCTTGTGATAGGTTGTATAAATTGAATGAAAAAATTAACTAACTATGTGTATTCACTTTTATCATAACCTCTCTAACATGAGGTAGTGTATGTGTATTTCTACAGAATTCTAATAATGAAAAACAATGTGTAAAAATAGAATACAATAAAAAAATTTCTATTCATTAAAGAATAACATGTGTACATATAACCACTATGCTTTCATGACCCCATCATCAATAGTGATAAAATATTCCAATCATTATCATCATTTCAATATAGTGAATTTTGTTTTTAAATCCAAAAAAAATCTTTCATATTACACTTACAATCCTTGGGATTATAAACATTGAAGTAGAAAATTTTTACCATATATTATTGATTTATTGGTTGATTTATTTCTTCTATTATATTCACAGGATTTATCAATATCCTTTAACATTCATTAGCTTGATTCCCTTCCTCTCCACACTATTAGGATGACATTCTTCCCTTTAGGTAGTTTCATACATTATTATTCAAACATATAAGAAATATGGGTTGTTTCATTTTATCCCCTCTAAAATATCTATCATTTAATCCTCCCAAATAAAACAATATTTTCCAAATTCTTTCTCTAGAACCATGAGAACATTTAGAATCAATAATATTTGTCTCAAAATTAAGGGAACATTATGTTAGTTACTCATACATATCAACGACTCAATAATTTAGTCCATTTCAATGTCATCAATTTATTCTACTAAATAATATGTAGACATCACTAATGAGTTCAAAAAAATATATAGCGATGTTTGTTGAAATATGAGTAATGTCAGAAATACAAGACAAGGTTAATCCTTCATCCCTTTGTATGATTCCATGTAACTACATCTCCATTTAATCAATTATTTTTTAAATAAATTATGTTTTTATTTTTGTTAAATTCTTCATAATCAGAAAATTCAATACCATAATTTTGTTTCACTTTTTATGATTATTTTCAACAACATAAAATTATATTTTATATTGAATTGGTAATTATAATATATATTTTGAGTAAATTTTATCAATTTTTTATTAGTTTTATTTATGTGGATCTACTAAAAATTGTATTCCATTACGTCATAAATAAATCAAATATAATATGTTCTAACATTAGAAATGTATTTTATTTTTCATTGGTGATGTTATTATTTATATAATGAGATAGATGGTAAATTATTTTTTTGAAATTATTAAATCTCTCTACCATAAAATTAAACATATATTTTGGGTTCTCATCACTTTTCCAATCTAATACATTCTTTCTATTATTCCTCTTGTTTACATTGATATAATAACTTAATGGAATGTTAGATATAAATAATATATATTAAATAAACATATATGAAAACTATAAAAATAAATATAGTAGTTAGTAAATAAAATAAATATCCAATATTATTAATTTAAAGGGCTTAATTTAATTATTCTTGTTGAATTTCATATTAATCTCTATTTTTATGTGTTTGAAGGGGTACAACCACATATCCACAATATGGCGATGCACATGTTGGGTCCTCTTATTATCCCCAAATTCCGTATTTCCAATGGTAGGTGAAATACTCTACATTCATTAGTGATTAATGATACATGATCGTTGTAGGATTTTGAGATCTCAGTACCTCCATAAGGGGATTCCTCTATAGAACTTGTTTCCTTGTCCAGGTCTCCCTTTCATATTTGAGTATGTTCATGGAACCTGTTCCTTTTTTAATATTTTATTGGATGTATGTTAATTATACATAGTCTATCAATACTATCTAAAGGTTATTGATAGGGAAACAAAAAAAAAGTGATGAGAGGATTCATTTTTTTCATCAGTGATTAGACTTGAATCGTGAACATCGGTCACCCACATTCTTAATCATAAGTGATAATCTTGTGGAGGGAACCCGGGCAATAAAATATGATGAATATCATGTCGATTATAGAGTATCTAATTCCAAATACATTTTTTCCTTGGTTTCAAATAGGCATACCATATTTAACATGATTTATCATTGTGAAAATTCAGAAGTTTAACATCTTAGGGATATCGAATTAGATTGATTCGAACACCCAGTGGAGACAGATCAAAGGGGTAAATCCCTTGGAGGGATCACTAGGAAGGATTACATGATGGAGGGTTATAAATCCAATTAGAAGATAACCCAGTGGGGGATCTCACATAAAGATATGGTTTCACATCATGAAAGATGATTGTACACATCAATGGTAAGATGAGGGACGTGAACCCCTCTAAGTGTGTCCACAAGGTTTATCATTGGTTAGGATTGATACTCAAAGAGGCTCCCAACATACCCTGTTTTAGAGATAGAAATCAAAACCCAAATAGTTTTATGTATGTTGTGGGTATTACATACAGATGATCCTAGAGTTATATTAGGAGTAGAGATAATTTGGATGAGGATTACGGGTAGGAAAGGCCGAAATGGATGACATGACTTCAACAAGATGTGGCAGCTAGGGTAAAATCAGGTTGAGTATGGATGAATTGGATGCGGTGGGTGGATTGGATTGTTTTGTGTGTGTTTGGGGTTTTTACCTTAGATAAGATACCTTTGTACCCTTTATAGGAGGGAATGATCTATGTCCACATAGCAGGAGGGGTGATTGGGTATAACACATTATAAAGAGGCGAATGGAATTAGAGCATGAATTTGGGGATTATGTGTAGAAACAACCCAAATCAGTGAACATGAATATGCTTACACCTATGGATATTTACCATTTATTTTTTAGAAAATGTTTGGGGATTATTAATAAGATATCTCTATTGAGGACATACATGCATCATGGTGGATACTACGATCTAATAAAATATCAGTTAAGATAGTTTTGAAAATGAAGAGGAATTTTTATACCTAAATATCATGTTCTAAATAATGAGCCATTGGGAGATGGTGTGGGGGTAACACCTGAAATATCCCAAAGCAGAACATCATTTCAAACAAGTAGGATCATATTCTGTGAGTAGAATATCTCATTCTATGTCATTTATACACTATTTATCCTATCAATGGTGTGTGTGGGGATTATGAATCGAAACCTAACAAGGCACACATGGTAAAAATTATCAAAGGGAGAGGGATGGATGATTGATATTATGGTAGTTGGGAAGGTTCGTAATTCCCATACCCTATCTAATAATGTTTTAAGGATATCAATCCATGTTATAATTATCGAAATCTATATCACTCATACACGGGGACATCCCATTTTTTTCGTACATGGATATATCATAGTTTCATGTCATGTGTTGAGTGCATTAGTTCTAGGATGTTTTATAACCTGTATCTCATGCATTGATGGCTCAATCCTCACCCATTATTATTACATAACCATAACTCATCACCCCTTGGGAGAGGGATAGAATAAAAAATTTAATTTTTTATATGTGTTGAGGAATAATCTCTCACAATGATCATGTTATCATGCCTATGCTGATAAGAAAAAGGAATTGGCATACCTACAGTGATAATAAAGAACTGTATTGGATCATCAGAATAAAATGAAAATGATGTGGGAAATAATAATGGGTGGAAGGGATTGAATAGGGAATGAAGTCTGTGTGAATGTAACATCCCAAGGTTTTCTAAAAATAAATTGAAAATGCTTGAAATTTGGTTTAAGGTATATATTTATAAGTATCCTTTAAACATAATTTTATTTCTTCTATGTTTTGAATTTCAAGAAACTATCATCTACAATTGTGTTCAGTATGTTATTTCGAGTCTGATGGAACAAACTTGTTTTTTTTGGTGAATAGTAACATGCCCTTATGAATAGTAATATGAATAGTAATATGAATAGTAATAT
Organism: Viscum album; assembly: GCA_963277665.1. Lineage (NCBI taxonomy): Eukaryota > Viridiplantae > Streptophyta > Magnoliopsida > Santalales > Viscaceae > Viscum > Viscum album. The sequence goes on from OY728145.1 coordinate 959,344,558, forward strand.
GAACTCATGAATAGTAAAAAATATTAATATTTTATTTTCCCATGGCAATAGGATAATGGGATCTTAATTAATTTTCCAATGTCACATAAAACTAATTGCACTTCAATTTTGTTATTTTTCGAATTAACTGTGACGTTATTTTAAAATTAAATTAATAATATTTAGAAAATTATTTTTGAAAAATGGATTTCATTTTTGAATTCTACACGTCGAAAAATGGTTGGGGTAAATTTTTGGTATTTTTCTGAAACTCTTGAATTTTCGGTGAATAGTGAAATACGGTAAAATACCGTATAATCAATTTATCAGTAAAAATGCACTATTTATGACATCATAAGTTATGCAAGGCCACTTGCTTCGAAATCACATGATATTTTCACTAATTAAGGCCACTTGATTTGAGATTATTCATAGTCTTGATAAAAATATTATAATAATAATTAAAATAATCTAAAATACCTCCCCTCCTCCACTATAAATACCACCCTCACTCCCCTCTTCCTCCCACACCTCTCAAGCCTTGAGCATTGTCTAATTTCTGCCAAATTCCCTCCTCAATCTTCTTCCCCACGTCCTAGAGCTGCTGGTCTCACCAAAAGACCAAAATCAAAGCCCTTAAGAAGGATCTCAAGGAGAAGAGATCAAGAGGTAAACATCCTCTTTCATTTTCATTCTTTCCATCCATTTTATGTTATTCTCTTCCTTTCCCTTTGTCTTTTGTTGGGATATTTCATTAAATATTTTCCCTTACAGTCCAAATTTTGTATGATTGATGAGATATTCCATTCCTCTCATCAATCTTGTTTTTATGAAATTTTTAGAGGCGCCGTTAGGCTGCATAATTTTTTGTAAGAAATTTCTCATGTTTTCTTTATTTCATGATTCCTTCCACTTCTTTCTTCACCCCCTCTTATCCAAGAGGCATGAAATCTCCAGAATCATGTATATTCTGGATGTTTTCATGTTTATGGAAAATTACAAATCATTTTTTTCTCTCCTCTCTCACTTATTTAAAGAATCAAGAAACATTGTCCATTTGTGTCGAATTACCGATATCGTGGACGATGTATTTTCAATTTCCATTAATTATTTCAAGTCTGGTCATGAAACCATTTATATGGTTGAACCAGGTTATAATATATGTTTTATGAATCATATAAGGTTCTGTAATTCTTTTGTACTCATGATTCAAACTTATAAGACTAAATGAAATTGTAATTATCAAAGAACCACTTAAATTATCTAAACGAACATAATTAATGTTTTAACTTATAAATAATCATCATATAAAGCACCAAAGTGATGAATGGTATAATTTATGGTACTGGAGTTATGTAACTAATACTCCATTCCAATTCTGTAGTTTCACTTCCAATCAACAAGAACGATTCTTCATGAACCGATCGTGAAAATCACAAAAGACCTCACCCAAAATAATGCAAGGAACAAAATACTAACAAATAAGGGGTGAAATGAGGTTATGAAAAGACCATATAAGATGTTATAAAAATGAACACGTTTCTTTAAAATCCTATTAACACTCTTTTAACCATTATACAGGAGGTTCAAACAATTTTGAAGTAGGACAAGCCTAAGGTAAGGGAATTCTTAACCCGATTTCCATTCTTTGGGTTAACCTTCTACTTTATAATTTATGTGCTATTTAAATTGTTTGTGTGATGGGTTCTGTTTATATTATGTTTAATTATGTGTATTTACAGAGTATATACATATTCCATCCACTCAATTAAGTCTCACTTCAAGTATATGATGTTTATAAGGGACTTTTCTTCTAAAAATCCTCTTTTAAAATTCTGTTTTATAAGATTCAAAGGCAATGTTTTTATGCTATTATTTATGTTGAATGATTATGTTTTGGATATTGGGCATTGTTTATGATGAAGGGTGGGACCTATATTTCCCTCCAATGCATTGGGTATGAGTAAGTTGGAGGTCGGCCGTATGGTTACTCCAAGTGTAACTGTGATGGTTACACAAAGTAAGGTAGCCGTGAGGGTTACAAATTTTAAGGTAGCCAAGATGGTTACAAGATTATGTAAGTAATGCCCCAATATACCTTTATGATTATAATTATGTTTGTATGGATCTTGTGTAAATCTCATGTTACGCTAAGTAAGATTTTATGGGTTTAAATCATGTATTTTGAAAATGATTCCATATGTCTTGTGTATTCATGGACTAATGATATTTTTTCCTTCTTTTTCATACCTTACTGAGCTTTTGTGCTCATCCCAAGTTTTTAAATGATTTTTCACAGGTTAATGGATGAATAATACAAGGACGGAAGACATGTTAAATGTTGAAGAATTGTCAAGGAGTCTTGTTTTATGTTTTAATGTTTTATATTCTGAGGAAAATGGAAACTGATTTTATGGTATCCACTATGTAACAATGTGTAATGTTATGAATATTTTGTCTTAATTCTCTAAAGCTATAAACTTGAAAAGATCCTCAATGTAAAATGAAGTGTTTTCTTGAATAAATTCAAGATTATGTATGAAATAAGTGCGGGTCCTTACAGTTGGTATCAGAGGATGGTTTAGATAACTTTAGGGGTTAAGGTGATGCTAATAGAATACCATAACTAATTCTCACCCTATGTTTAATTTGTTATAGCATTTAAAGATTACCATGTTGCTTCATCTAAGAAATGTTTGTTTAGAATGGTTGTCCGCAGAAGGAACATGGATGCTGAAGAGGATAGGCCCCGACAGAATGACATCCTTCCTGATCAACAGCCCGGAATGGTAGGGATTGGAACCGAGCAGTTTGTGACAGTAATGGCTCAGCTAACATAGGCAATAAATGGTGGTGGCATCCATGCAAGAGGACAAATAGATGTACCCCAACGGAACATGACAGTGGTGGAACATTTTATGAGACAACATCCTCCTGCATTCAGTGGATCTTCTGACCCAGTGGCAGCAGAAGGATGGATTAAGGCCCTTGAAAAGATATTTGATGTTATGGGATGTTCAGACAATCAAAAGGTAAGTCTTGCCATTTATCGTTTTGAAGGGGAAGCTGATCAGTGGTGGTCAATGGTAAGGAATATCAGGGGTAGAGAGGATTTTGATGCCTTATTATGGGATGAATTTAAAAGTCTTTTTCTTGAAAAATATTTTCCTAAGGTGGTGCGACTTAGAATGGAGAAACAATTCCTTGAACTGAAACAAAAGGAGGAAGATTCAGTGGCTATGTATGAGGCGAACTTCACCCGACTGGCGAGGTATGCTCCGAATCTTATTCTGGATCTCGATAGCAAAATCAACCGCTTTTACTCAGGATTGAAGCCAAGGTATCGAAGGGCGTTGGCCTCCCGTGAATTCAAAAGTTATGAGAAACTTGTCCGATGTGCTGAGAGGGTAGAGATGGAGTTTGCTGACGATCACATGCAATTTGGAAACAAAGAGAAGAAGAGGTCAAATTGGAAAGCAATGGGTAAGAATCAACCAATGAAATCTGATGGTAAGAAAATACAGTTTCCAGTTTGTGAAAAGTGTGGCAAGAAGCACCCTGGGGAATGTCTTATCAAAACTGGGAAGTGTTTTAAATGTGGTAAGTTTGGACATATGGCCCGAGATTGCAATGAAAATGATCCAAAGACTAATCCTGATAAGCAAACTATAAAGTGTTTTAAATGTGGTGAGATGGGTCACTATGCAAATGCCTATCCAAAGAGGGATCCAAATGATGCAAAGAAGCTAGACTACAAGCAGAAAGGTGTAGTGAGATCCTTTGCGACTACGACAGCAGATGTTGGGCCATCCAATGAAGTTGTATCAGGTACTTTGTTTGTTCACTCAGATTTTGCTAAAGTTTTGTTTGATACGGGGTCTACACATTCCTTCATCTCTGAGAAATTTTCTAGTAAATTGGAAATATCACCTCAACAAATGATACCCGAACTTGTTGTTAAAACACCAGGGGGAAATGTTATAGCAAAGAGGAATTATAAGAATATTTCTATTGTGGTATGTGGAAAGACTTTACCTGCAAACCTTGTTGTTTTACCCTTAGTCGAGTTTGAAGTTATTCTGGGGATGGACTGGCTTTCTGGTTATCATGCTAAGATTGACTGTAGAGCTAAAGAAGTTGTTTTTCAGAAAGAGTTTCAGTTTGTATACAAGAATGAACCCATACAATTGATAACATATCAAGAAGCTGAGAAACTACTGAAAGATGGAAATGAAAGTTATCTGGCTCATATTGTTGAAAACAAGGGAACTATTCAAATCAATGATGTGCCAGTGGTAAATGAATACCTTGATGTTTTTCCTGAGGAGTTACCCAGTGTCATACCTAAACGAGAAGTTGAATTCACAATTGACTTAGTTCCTGATGCTAAGCCAATTTCAAAACCCCCATATCGTATGGCTCCAATAGAACTTCTTGAATTGAAAAATCAGTTGCAGGATTTGCTTGTCAAAGGCTTCATTCGTCCCAGTACTTCACCATGGGGAGCCCCTGTTTTGTTTGTTAAAAAGAAAGATGGTTCCATGAGACTTTGCATTGATTATAGAGCTTTGAATAACATCACTGTTAAAAACAAGTATCCTTTGCCTCATATTGATGACTTGTTTGATCAGCTCCAGGGAGCTCAGTACTTTTCCAAGATTGACTTGAGATCCGGATACCATCAGCTGAAGGTGAAGGAGGATGACATCCCGAAAACAGCCTTTCGTACTAGATATGGGCATTATGAATTTGTTGTTATGCCATTTGGGTTAACTAATGCACCTGCTGTATTCATGAATCTTATGAATAGAGTATTTCATGAGTTCTTGGATAAGTTTGTGGTGGTATTTATTGATGACATTCTGGTTTTTTCTAAAAATAAAGAGGAGCATGAAAAACATCTAAGGGTTGTTTTACAAACTTTAAAAGAAAAGAAACTATATGGAAAATTCAGCAAGTGTGATTTTTGGTTGCAACAGATTTCTTTTCTTGGGCACATTGTAAATAAGGATGGAATAACAATTGATCCTGCCAAAACAAAAGTAGTTGATGAATGGCCAAGACCCACAAATGTTACAGAGATTCGTAGTTTTCTGGGCTTAGCAAGTTATTACCGACGCTTTGTTAAGAACTTTGCACGGTTATCTAGCCCAATAACTAAGTTAACACGGAAAGGGGTTAAATTTGTTTGGACAGAGGAATGTGATGTTTGTTTTCAGGAACTAAAGAAGAGATTGGTGAATGCTCCAGTTTTGGCCTTACCTTCCCGGAATGGTGAGTTTGTCATCTATAGTGATGCTTCTTTGAAGGGACTTGGTTGTGTTTTGATGCAGAATGATCAGGTAATTGCCTATGCCTCGAGACAACTTAAACCTCATGAGCTGAATTATCCCACACATGATTTGGAATTGGCAGCTGTGGTTTTTGCTTTGAAAATATGGAGGCATCATCTATACGGAACCAAATGCCAAATATATACTGACCATAAAAGTCTTAAGTATATATTCACTCAGAAGGAATTAAACATGAGGTAGAGAAGATGGATAGAACTGATAAAGGATTATGACTGCACGATTAATTACCATCCTGGAAAAGCAAACAATGTAGCGGATGCCTTAAGTCGGAAAAATCATGCATCATTAACCATGCTACGTTTGGAACGTGATCCCTTGATTAATGATTTGATAAATTTTGGCTTGGAAGTTGTTGGTGCAGGGAATATATCTGTTTTGTTTCAGGTTTCAGTGCAGTCTTCGTTGTCAGACAGAATTATGAAAGCGCAGAGGGAAGACTGTGAGCTACAGAAAAAGGTAGAATTGGTTAAAATGGGTAAGTTTCCAGAATTTAATCTTGATAAAGATTGTGTTTTAAGGTTTGGGAAAAGGTTGTGTGTGCCTTGTGATTCCCAGTTGAAGAAAGAATTGTTGTGTGAAGCTCATAGTTCTCCATTTTCTGTTCATCCTGGAAGTACTAAGATGTACAGAGACCTTCGAGAGTATTACTGGTGGAATGGGATGAAAAGAGATATTGCTGATTTTACAATGAAATGTTTGACATGTCAGCAGGTTAAAGCAGAGCGACAGTTACCGAAGGGGATGCTTCAGCCTTTGCCGGTGCCAGAATGGAAATGGGAGAATATATCCATGGATTTTGTGGTGGGACTACCAAAGACTTCTCGAGGTAACAATGCGATATGGGTTATTGTTGATCGGCTAACAAAGTCTGCTCATTTTCTTTCTATTCGAGATACAATGACATTAGATCAGCTTTCTCGATTGTACCTCAAAGAGATTGTCAGGTTACATGGAGTTCCTCTTTCCATTGTGTCTGACCGAGATCCCAGGTTCACTTCTAAATTTTGGAAGGGACTTCAGAAGTCTTTGGGCACAGAGTTGAATTTCAGTACAGCTTTTCATCCTCAATCAGATGGGCAGTCAGAGCGAACGATTCAAACTTTGGAGGATATGCTTCGAGCTTGTTCAATGGACTATCAGGGAAGTTGGGATCAGCATCTTTCATTAGTTGAGTTTTCTTATAATAACAGTTTCCATTCCAGTATTCAGATGGCACCTTTTGAGGCCTTGTACGGAAAGCGGTGTCGGACTCCTGCGTTTTGGGATGAAGTCGGTGAAAGAAAGTTGATGGGGCCAGAATTAGTAGAAGAAGTGGCTGAGAAAGTGAGGATGATCCAGCAACACATGAGGATATCTCAAAGCAGGCAGAAAAGTTATGCAGATAACAGAAGGAAAGACTTCTCTTTCAAGGTAGGTGACCATGTTTTCCTTAAAATATCTCCTTGTAAAAGTGTGATGCGTTTCGGTAAGAAAGGGAAACTAAGTCCACGGTTCATCGGTCCTTTTGAAATCTTGGATAAAGTTGGAACAGTTGCGTACCGCGTAGCTTTGCCTCCGATATTGTTTCAGGTACACAATGTTTTTCATGTTTCGATGTTGAGAAAGTATGTTCCAGATTCATCACATGTCTTGAGGCCGGAAGAAGTTCAGCTAGCAGAGAACCTTTCTTATGAAGAAAAACCGGTTCAGATTCTTGATCGAAGAGAACAGGTATTGCGGAATAAGGTAATCCACCAGGTAAAGGTTTTGTGGAGAAACCACATGGTTGAAGAAGCAACATGGGAGTCTGAAAATGCTATGAGGGAAAAATACCCTCAGTTGTTTAATAAGTAAATAAAATTGCGAGGACGCAATTTCAAGAAGGTGGGGATAATGTAACATCCCAAGGTTTTCTAAAAATAAATTGAAAATGCTTGAAATTTTGTTTAAGGTATATATTTATAAGTATCCTTTAAACATAATTTTATTTCTTCTATGTTTTGAATTTCAAGAAACTATCATCTACAATTGTGTTCAGTATGTTATTTCGAGTCTGATGGAACAAACTTGTTTTTTTGGTGAATAGTAACATGCCCTTATGAATAGTAATATGAATAGTAATATGAATAGTAATATGAACTCATGAATAGTAAAAAATATTATTATTTTATTTTCCCATGGCAATAGGATAATGGGATCTTAATTAATTTTCCAATGTCACATAAAACTAATTGCACTTCAATTTTGTTATTTTTCGAATTAACTGTGACCTTATTTTAAAATTAAATTAATAATATTTAGAAAATTATTTTTGAAAAATGGATTTCATTTTTGAATTCTACACGTCGAAAAATGGTTGGGGTAAATTTTTGGTATTTTTCTGAAACTCTTGAATTTTCGGTGAATAGTGAAATACGGTAAAATACCGTATAATCAATTTATGAGTAAAAATGCACTATTTATGACATCATAAGTGATGCAAGGCCACTTGCTTCGAAATCACATTATATTTTCACTAATTAAGGCCACTTGATTTGATATTATTCATAGTCTTGATAAAAATATTATAATAATAATTAAAATAATCTAAAATACCTCCCCTCCTCCACTATAAATACCACCCTCACTCCCCTCTTCCTCCCACACCTCTCAAGCCTTGAGCATTGTCTAATTTCTGCCAAATTCCCTCCTCAATCTTCTTCCCCACGTCCTAGAGCTGATGGTCTCACCAAAAGACCAAAATCAAAGCCCTTAAGAAGGATCTCAAGGAGAAGAGATCAAGAGGTAAACATCCTCTTTCATTTTCATTCTTTCCATCCATTTTATGTTATTCTCTTCCTTTCCCTTTGTCTTTTGTTGGGATATTTCATTAAATATTTTCCCTTACAGTCCAAATTTTGTATGATTGATGAGATATTCCATTCCTCTCATCAATCTTGTTTTTATGAAATTTTTAGAGGCGCCGTTAGGCTGCATAATTTTTTGTAAGAAATTTCTCATGTTTTCTTTATTTCATGATTCCTTCCACTTCTTTCTTCACCCCCTCTTATCCAAGAGGCATGAAATCTCCAGAATCATGTATATTCTGGATGTTTTCATGTTTATGGAAAATTACAAATCATTTTTTTCTCTCCTCTCTCACTTATTTAAAGAATCAAGAAACATTGTCCATTTGTGTCGAATTACCGATATCGTGGACGATGTATTTTCAATTTCCATTAATTATTTCAAGTCTGGTCATGAAACCATTTATATGGTTGAACCAGGTTATAATATATGTTTTATGAATCATATAAGGTTCTGTAATTCTTTTGTACTCATGATTCAAACTTATAAGACTAAATGAAATTGTAATTATCAAAGAACCACTTAAATTATCTAAACGAACATAATTAATGTTTTAACTTATAAATAATCATCATATAAAGCACCAAAGTGATGAATGGTAGAATTTATGGTACTGGAGTTATGTAACTAATACTCCATTCCAATTCTGTAGTTTCACTTCCAATCAACAAGAACGATTCTTCATGAACCGATCGTGAAAATCACAAAAGACCTCACCCAAAATAATGCAAGGAACAAAATACTAACAAATAAGGGGTGAAATGAGGTTATGAAAAGACCATATAAGATGTTATAAAAATGAACACGTTTCTTTAAAATCCAATTAACACTCTTTTAACCATTATACAGGAGGTTCAAACAATTTTGAAGTAGGACAAGCCTAAGGTAAGGGAATTCTTAACCCGATTTCCATTCTTTGGGTTAACCTTCTACTTTATAATTTATGTGCTATTTAAATTGTTTGTGTGATGGGTTCTGTTTATATTATGTTTAATTATGTGTATTTACAGAGTATATACATATTCCATCCACTCAATTAAGTCTCACTTCAAGTATATGATGTTTATAAGGGACTTTTCTTCTAAAAATCCTCTTTTAAAATTCTGTTTTATAAGATTCAAAGGCAATGTTTTTATGCTATTATTTATGTTGAATGATTATGTTTTGGATATTGGGAATTGTTTATGATGAAGGGTGGGACCTATATTTCCCTCCAATGCATTGGGTATGAGTAAGTTGGAGGTCGGCCGTATGGTTACTCCAAGTGTAACTGTGATGGTTACACAAAGTAAGGTAGCCGTGAGGGTTACAAATTTTAAGGTAGCCAAGATGGTTACAAGATTATGTAAGTAATGCCCCAATATACCTTTATGATTATAATTATGTTTGTATGGATCTTGTGTAAATCTCATGTTACGCTAAGTAAGATTTTATGGGTGTAAATCATGTATTTTGAAAATGATTCCATATGTCTTGTGTATTCATGGACTAATGATATTTTTTCCTTCTTTTTCATACCTTACTGAGCTTTTGTGCTCATCCCAAGTTTTTAAATGATTTTTCACAGGTTAATGGATGAATAATACAAGGAAGGAAGACATGTTAAATGTTGAAGAATTGTCAAGGAGTCTTGTTTTATGTTTTAATGTTTTATATTCTGAGGAAAATGGAAACTGATTTTATGGTATCCACTATGTAACAATGTGTAATGTTATGAATATTTTGTCTTAATTCTCTAAAGCTATAAACTTGAAAAGATCCTCAATGTAAAATGAAGTGTTTTCTTGAATAAATTCAAGATTATGTATGAAATAAGTGCGGGTCCTTACAGTTGGTATCAGAGGATGGTTTAGATAACTTTAGGGGTTAAGGTGATGCTAATAGAATACCATAACTAATTCTCACCCTATGTTTAATTTGTTATAGCATTTAAAGATTACCATGTTGCTTCATCTAAGAAATGTTTGTTTAGAATGGTTGTCCGCAGAAGGAACATGGATGCTGAAGAGGATAGGCCCCGACAGAATGACATCCTTCCTGATCAACAGCCCGGAATGGTAGGGATTGGAACCGAGCAGTTTGTGACAGTAATGGCTCAGCTAACATAGGCAATAAATGGTGGTGGCATCCATGCAAGAGGACAAATAGATGTACCCCAACGGAACATGACAGTGGTGGAACATTTTATGAGACAACATCCTCCTGCATTCAGTGGATCTTCTGACCCAGTGGCAGCAGAAGGATGGATTAAGGCCCTTGAAAAGATATTTGATGTTATGGGATGTTCAGACAATCAAAAGGTAAGTCTTGCCATTTATCGTTTTGAAGGGGAAGCTGATCAGTGGTGGTCAATGGTAAGGAATATCAGGGGTAGAGAGGATTTTGATGCCTTAGTATGGGATGAATTTAAAAGTCTTTTTCTTGAAAAATATTTTCCTAAGGTGGTGCGACTTAGAATGGAGAAACAATTCCTTGAACTGAAACAAAAGGAGGAAGATTCAGTGGCTATGTATGAGGCGAACTTCACCCGACTGGCGAGGTATGCTCCGAATCTTATTCTGGATCTCGATAGCAAAATCAACCGCTTTTACTCAGGATTGAAGCCAAGGTATCGAAGGGCGTTGGCCTCCCGTGAATTCAAAAGTTATGAGAAACTTGTCCGATGTGCTGAGAGGGTAGAGATGGAGTTTGCTGACGATCACATGCAATTTGGAAACAAAGAGAAGAAGAGGTCAAATTGGAAAGCAATGGGTAAGAATCAACCAATGAAATTTGATGGTAAGAAAATACAGTTTCCAGTTTGTGAAAAGTGTGGCAAGAAGCACCCTGGGGAATGTCTTATCAAAACTGGGAAGTGTTTTAAATGTGGTAAGTTTGGACATATGGCCCGAGATTGCAATGAAAATGATCCAAAGACTAATCCTGATAAGCAAACTATAAAGTGTTTTAAATGTGGTGAGATGGGTCACTATGCAAATGCCTGTCCAAAGAGGGATCCAAATGATGCAAAGAAGCTAGACTACAAGCAGAAAGGTGTAGTGAGATCCTTTGCGACTACGACAGCAGATGTTGGGCCATCCAATGAAGTTGTATCAGGTACTTTGTTTGTTCACTCAGATTTTGCTAAAGTTTTGTTTGATACGGGGTCTACACATTCCTTCATCTCTGAGAAATTTTCTAGTAAATTGGAAATATCACCTCAACAAATGATACCCGAACTTGTTGTTAAAACACCAGGGGGAAATGTTATAGCAAAGAGGAATTATAAGAATATTTCTATTGTGGTATGTGGAAAGACTTTACCTGCAAACCTTGTTGTTTTACCCTTAGTCGAGTTTGAAGTTATTCTGGGGATGGACTGGCTTTCTGGTTATCATGCTAAGATTGACTGTAGAGCTAAAGAAGTTGTTTTTCAGAAAGAGTTTCAGTTTGTATACAAGAATGAACCCATACAATTGATAACATATCAAGAAGCTGAGAAACTACTGAAAGATGGAAATGAAAGTTATCTGGCTCATATTGTTGAAAACAAGGGAACTATTCAAATCAATGATGTGCCAGTGGTAAATGAATACCTTGATGTTTTTCCTGAGGAGTTACCCAGTGTCATACCTAAACGAGAAGTTGAATTCACAATTGACTTAGTTCCTGATGCTAAGCCAATTTCAAAACCCCCATATCGTATGGCTCCAATAGAACTTCTTGAATTGAAAAATCAGTTGCAGGATTTGCTTGTCAAAGGCTTCATTCGTCCCAGTACTTCACCATGGGGAGCCCCTGTTTTGTTTGTTAAAAAGAAAGATGGTTCCATGAGACTTTGCATTGATTATAGAGCTTTGAATAACATCACTGTTAAAAACAAGTATCCTTTGCCTCATATTGATGACTTGTTTGATCAGCTCCAGGGAGCTCAGTACTTTTCCAAGATTGACTTGAGATCCGGATACCATCAGCTGAAGGTGAAGGAGGATGACATCCCGAAAACAGCCTTTCGTACTAGATATGGGCATTATGAATTTGTTGTTATGCCATTTGGGTTAACTAATGCACCTGCTGTATTCATGAATCTTATGAATAGAGTATTTCATGAGTTCTTGGATAAGTTTGTGGTGGTATTTATTGATGACATTCTGGTTTTTTCTAAAAATAAAGAGGAGCATGAAAAACATCTAAGGGTTGTTTTACAAACTTTAAAAGAAAAGAAACTATATGGAAAATTCAGCAAGTGTGATTTTTGGTTGCAACAGATTTCTTTTCTTGGGCACATTGTAAATAAGGATGGAATAACAATTGATCCTGCCAAAACAAAAGTAGTTGATGAATGGCCAAGACCCACAAATGTTACAGAGATTCGTAGTTTTCTGGGCTTAGCAAGTTATTACCGACGCTTTGTTAAGAACTTTGCACGGTTATCTAGCCCAATAACTAAGTTAACACGGAAAGGGGTTAAATTTGTTTGGACAGAGGAATGTGATGTTTGTTTTCAGGAACTAAAGAAGAGATTGGTGAATGCTCCAGTTTTGGCCTTACCTTCCCGGAATGGTGAGTTTGTCATCTATAGTGATGCTTCTTTGAAGGGACTTGGTTGTGTTTTGATGCAGAATGATCAGGTAATTGCCTATGCCTCGAGACAACTTAAACCTCATGAGCTGAATTATCCCACACATGATTTGGAATTGGCAGCTGTGGTTTTTGCTTTGAAAATATGGAGGCATCATCTATACGGAACCAAATGCCAAATATATACTGACCATAAAAGTCTTAAGTATATATTCACTCAGAAGGAATTAAACATGAGGTAGAGAAGATGGATAGAACTGATAAAGGATTATGACTGCACGATTAATTACCATCCTGGAAAAGCAAACAATGTAGCGGATGCCTTAAGTCGGAAAAATCATGCATCATTAACCATGCTACGTTTGGAACGTGATCCCTTGATTAATGATTTGATAAATTTTGGCTTGGAAGTTGTTGGTGCAGGGAATATATCTGTTTTGTTTCAGGTTTCAGTGCAGTCTTCGTTGTCAGACAGAATTAGGAAAGCGCAGAGGGAAGACTGTGAGCTACAGAAAAAGGTAGAATTGGTTAAAATGGGTAAGTTTCCAGAATTTAATCTTGATAAAGATTGTGTTTTAAGGTTTGGGAAAAGGTTGTGTGTGCCTTGTGATTCCCAGTTGAAGAAAGAATTGTTGTGTGAAGCTCATAGTTCTCCATTTTCTGTTCATCCTGGAAGTACTAAGATGTACAGAGACCTTCGAGAGTATTACTGGTGGAATGGGATGAAAAGAGATATTGCTGATTTTACAATGAAATGTTTGACATGTCAGCAGGTTAAAGCAGAGCGACAGTTACCGAAGGGGATGCTTCAGCCTTTGCCGGTGCCAGAATGGAAATGGGAGAATATATCCATGGATTTTGTGGTGGGACTACCAAAGACTTCTCGAGGTGACAATGCGATATGGGTTATTGTTGATCGGCTAACAAAGTCTGCTCATTTTCTTTCTATTCGAGATACAATGACATTAGATCAGCTTTCTCGATTGTACCTCAAAGAGATTGTCAGGTTACATGGAGTTCCTCTTTCCATTGTGTCTGACCGAGATCCCAGGTTCACTTCTAAATTTTGGAAGGGACTTCAGAAGTCTTTGGGCACAGAGTTGAATTTCAGTACAGCTTTTCATCCTCAATCAGATGGGCAGTCAGAGCGAACGATTCAAACTTTGGAGGATATGCTTCGAGCTTGTTCAATGGACTATCAGGGAAGTTGGGATCAGCATCTTTCATTAGTTGAGTTTTCTTATAATAACAGTTTCCATTCCAGTATTCAGATGGCACCTTTTGAGGCCTTGTACGGAAAGCGGTGTCGGACTCCTGCGTTTTGGGATGAAGTCGGTGAAAGAAAGTTGATGGGGCCAGAATTAGTAGAAGAAGTGGCTGAGAAAGTGAGGATGATCCAGCAACACATGAGGATAGCTCAAAGCAGGCAGAAAAGTTATGCAGATAACAGAAGGAAAGACTTCTCTTTCAAGGTAGGTGACCATGTTTTCCTTAAAATATCTCCTTGGAAAAGTGTGATGCGTTTCGGTAAGAAAGGGAAACTAAGTCCACGGTTCATCGGTCCTTTTGAAATCTGGGATAAAGTTGGAACAGTTGCGTACCGCGTAGCTTTGCCTCCGATATTGTTTCAGGTACACAATGTTTTTCATGTTTCGATGTTGAGAAAGTATGTTCCAGATTCATCACATGTCTTGAGGCCGGAAGAAGTTCAGCTAGCAGAGAACCTTTCTTATGAAGAAAAACCGGTTCAGATTCTTGATCGAAGAGAACAGGTATTGCGGAATAAGGTAATCCACCAGGTAAAGGTTTTGTGGAGAAACCACATGGTTGAAGAAGCAACATGGGAGTCTGAAAATGCTATGAGGGAAAAATACCCTCAGTTGTTTAATAAGTAAATAAAATTGCGAGGACGCAATTTCAAGAAGGTGGGGATAATGTAACATCCCAAGGTTTTCTAAAAATAAATTGAAAATGCTTGAAATTTTGTTTAAGGTATATATTTATAAGTATCCTTTAAACATAATTTTATTTCTTCTATGTTTTGAATTTCAAGAAACTATCATCTACAATTGTGTTCAGTATGTTATTTCGAGTCTGATGGAACAAACTTGTTTTTTTGGTGAATAGTAACATGCCCTTATGAATAGTAATATGAATAGTAATATGAATAGTAATATGAACTCATGAATAGTAAAAAATATTATTATTTTATTTTCCCCTGGCAATAGGATAATGGGATCTTAATTAATTTTCCAATGTCACATAAAACTAATTGCACTTCAATTTTGTTATTTTTCGAATTAACTGTTACCTTATTTTAAAATTAAATTAATAATATTTAGAAAATTATTTTTGAAAAATGGATTTCATTTTTGAATTCTACACGTCGAAAAATGGTTGGGGTAAATTTTTGGTATTTTTCTGAAACTCTTGAATTTTCGGTGAATAGTGAAATACGGTAAAATACCGTATAATCAATTTATGAGTAAAAATGCACTATTTATGACATCATAAGTGATGAAAGGCCACTTGCTTCGAAATCACATGATATTTTCACTAATTAAGGCCACTTGATTTGATATTATTCATAGTCTTGATAAAAATATTATAATAATAATTAAAATAATCTAAAATACCTCCCCTCCTCCACTATAAATACCACCCTCACTCCCCTCTTCCTCCCACACCTCTCAAGCCTTGAGCATTGTCTAATTTCTGCCAAATTCCCTCCTCAATCTTCTTCCCCACGTCCTAGAGCTGCTGGTATCACCAAAAGACCAAAATCAAAGCCCTTAAGAAGGATCTCAAGGAGAAGAGATCAAGAGGTAAACATCCTCTTTCATTTTCATTCTTTCCATCCATTTTATGTTATTCTCTTCCTTTCCCTTTGTCTTTTGTTGGGATATTTCATTAAATATTTTCCCTTACAGTCCAAATTTTGTATGATTGATGAGATATTCCATTCCTCTCATCAATCTTGTTTTTATGAAATTTTTAGAGGCGCCGTTAGGCTGCATAATTTTTTGTAAGAAATTTCTCATGTTTTCTTTATTTCATGATTCCTTCCACTTCTTTCTTCACCCCCTCTTATCCAAGAGGCATGAAATCTCCAGAATCATGTATATTCTGGATGTTTTCATGTTTATGGAAAATTACAAATCATTTTTTTCTCTCCTCTCTCACTTATTTAAAGAATCAAGAAACATTGTCCATTTGTGTCGAATTACCGATATCGTGGACGATGTATTTTCAATTTCCATTAATTATTTCAAGTCTGGTCATGAAACCATTTATATGGTTGAACCAGGTTATAATATATGTTTTATGAATCATATAAGGTTCTGTAATTCTTTTGTACTCATGATTCAAACTTATAAGACTAAATGAAATTGTAATTATCAAAGAACCACTTAAATTATCTAAACGAACATAATTAATGTTTTAACTTATAAATAATCATCATATAAAGCACCAAAGTGATGAATGGTATAATTTATGGTACTGGAGTTATGTAACTAATACTCCATTCCAATTCTGTAGTTTCACTTCCAATCAACAAGAACGATTCTTCATGAACCGATCGTGAAAATCACAAAAGACCTCACCCAAAATAATGCAAGGAACAAAATACTAACAAATAAGGGGTGAAATGAGGTTATGAAAAGACCATATAAGATGTTATAAAAATGAACACGTTTCTTTAAAATCCTATTAACACTCTTTTAACCATTATACAGGAGGTTCAAACAATTTTGAAGTAGGACAAGCCTAAGGTAAGGGAATTCTTAACCCGATTTCCATTCTTTGGGTTAACCTTCTACTTTATAATTTATGTGCTATTTAAATTGTTTGTGTGATGGGTTCTGTTTATATTATGTTTAATTATGTTTATTTACAGAGTATATACATATTCCATCCACTCAATTAAGTCTCACTTCAAGTATATGATGTTTATAAGGGACTTTTCTTCTAAAAATCGTCTTTTTAAAATTCTGTTTTATAAGATTCAAAGGCAATGTTTTTATGCTATTATTTATGTTGAATGATTATGTTTTGGCTATTGGGAATTGTTTATGATGAAGGGTGGGACCTATATTTCCCTCCAATGCATTGGGTATGAGTAAGTTGGAGGTCGGCCGTATGGTTACTCCAAGTGTAACTGTGATGGTTACACAAAGTAAGGTAGCCGTGAGGGTTACAAATTTTAAGGTAGCCAAGATGGTTACAAGATTATGTAAGTAATGCCCCAATATACCTTTATGATTATAATTATGTTTGTATGGATCTTGTGTAAATCTCATGTTACGCTAAGTAAGATTTTATGGGTGTAAATCATGTATTTTGAAAATGTTTCCATATGTCTTGTGTATTCATGGACTAATGAGATTTTTTCCTTCTTTTTCATACCTTACTGAGCTTTTGTGCTCATCCCAAGTTTTTAAATGATTTTTCACAGGTTAATGGATGAATAATACAAGGAAGGAAGACATGTTAAATGTTGAAGAATTGTCAAGGAGTCTTGTTTTATGTTTTAATGTTTTATATTCTGAGGAAAATGGAAACTGATTTTATGGTATCCACTATGTAACAATGTGTAATGTTATGAATATTTTGTCTTAATTCTCTAAAGCTCTAAACTTGAAAAGATCCTCAATGTAAAATGAAGTGTTTTCTTGAATAAATTCAAGATTATGTATGAAATAAGTGCGGGTCCTTACAGTGAACAAGTCCAAGATGGTTTAAAAAGTTGTGAGAAGTTGGCCTTTGCGAATATGATAAAATATAATGGAAGAAACATGGAAAATTCCATGAAGAGGGATTCATGAAGCATAGTGATTTAATTGTTGGAATTTTTTGATGCATAGGTGATTCTCATATGTAAGGAGATTCATGGAGGAATGGGCTTCATGATACATTGACTGCTACTTAGTATGAAGTGTTAAATCGGTAAAGGAGTGATTAATGAAGGATAAATACTTCGTGAAGCCTCAAGTACCCTTGAAGGACTTCATTCTTTTTGAATGAAGTATTCCAAGAGGAATGGAATTCATACAATTGGGAGATATATCTAGAAACATAGTAAAAGTGGCTTCATGATTCTAGTATTGCGTAACTAATTATATTTTGGATGGTTCACAATGCTCATGGATCTTCGTGTGTCGAATGATATCTGAAAGTTGAATGGTTGGGTAACGGCCTTTTGATGGTCATAAATATTTGGTTATATATAGGGATAGGGATTCATGATCCCCAATTTTAGTTTGAGGAGAAAAGGTGGGATTTGAAAAAGTTTTTGATTTCCTCAAAAATGATATGAATATCATCAACCCTTAGAATGGTCCTTTAGAACCATCAGATTCATAGATCATTCTGTTAGGTCTTTGTGTGTTTGGGGAGGGGAAGGTGTATCCATGAAAGGAAATAATGAATTAGTACCTTTATAGTGATTTAGGAGCCATTTGGGAATGGATTACCATGAAAATTCCCATTTTCCTTCAAATAATTATATTGCATGTATTTCAGTAATAAAAAATACCCCCTCATAATAAGAGTTAACGATAATATGACAGATTTATTCTGAGGAAGAATCCCGGAAAAGTTTAAATTCTAATATCATTTGTGATAGTAATTTAGGTTGCTCATTCATGATTCTCGCTCATGAGAACTGCTGGAGTGATGTTCATCATGCTGCTCCATTGTCTATACACCTATAAAATCATAGGGGGCTCCAAAGATCATGGAATCATGTGAAGGATGAAAATGTTTCTCTAACTTCATGAAACTAGTTTCCTTGGGGAACCAATCGTTGAGAACACTTCCTTTTTGAACTAGACCTCATCATTTCTCTATGAATACAACAGTAAAAAAATTATAGAAAAACCATTTTACACTATGAACACTTCATTGAAAATCAGTCAGTTCAGCTTTGAACTCAATGAGGTGTTATTTGAAATCATGCTTTATAAACGACCTCCACATAATACATTAAAATAAAAAATATGTCCAAGATTCAATGGTTACTCTAAAAGCTTCAATGGATGTCTCAATAATGCCACCAGGATGTGAAATGATGGAAAAAATCATGATTGTAGAATATTCCTAAAGAAATATATATCATGAACCATTATACAAAATGTTTTCAGATGTGCAGAAATTGTACCCTCTGCAAAAAAAGATTATAATATTTGACTTTGGTTAGAGGGGAAATGTCATTATTCCACCTTCCATCAAGGATGAACCATCATATTTTATTATAATTATACTTGGTTAGTACTAGTGGAATTTTTCTACTAAAAGACCCATCTAGAAGGAAAACTCACATGTCATGGATAACTGTCTCTACAACCACACCAACATTATCTACAAGGAGTTGTTTTTGGTTGAGGAATATTTCACTCAGTACAAATTGATCATTAAATTGGGCATGTTAAACCTATTGAATTGATTGAATGATAGATGGTATTTGCATTAGGGTGGAAACATCATTGTGGAATGGGCATGGTCCTACTTGGTATGAATGTTCATTACTATCTTCAGAGTTGAGTTGAGGTGGTTTGGCCTCTATGAAGTGGAATGTGCTTCCTATTTTCATGTCTACCAGCCATGGGGGATCATGGAGGAGGTATTGCGTATATGGTACTAATGAATCAACACATTATATCTACACCACATATAATTCACATATATCATTTGGGACCAAATTCATATTTCAAAAACCCTGATTCTAGGGGTAATGTATTATGAATTCCTACCTAAAAATATTGTGTCGGAAGATAAAAAAACCGACCCTATTAGAAAATGTGTTCTTTGACCTAGTGTGTCTGCTGACAAGGAGAAGAGTGGGGTGAGTGATTTCCACATCATGAAATGGTTCATCAATTTTTTAAACAAGGAAGAGGAGCTCGAAGGAGGTGAAGAATGATCAAGGAATCTGCCAAAAAGTCCCCATACATATTATAGTGGAGTACATCAAGGAAATGAGGGACATTATTGGTGGATACTATATGAAATAAAATGTGACTTGTGGGGGTACATCATCTGTTGTGTGGTGCTACCGATGAAGGATACACACATTGGTGTATGGCCAATCACCTTTATAATGGTGGAACTGCTGGAAATGGTGTATTGTGCCAGCCTTGGAATCCCAATATAAGAGATGATGTAAAAGTTACTTCAATACATCAGGGATGGGTAGATGATTCTACAAAAGTGTGGAACATTTCATTTATTTTATATTTGTGTGCTCGTTCACATGGAGGCTTTGAGAATTTATACCATATCTCCCCTCCAGAGACAAACATCCATCACGTGATTCTAAACATCAAGGAGATTTTACCATTCATGCTTATACTACCAAATTTTCTATGAATGAGTTGGATGGAATATCAATTTAACTTCCACAAATTTCATATTCACACATGGGTGGTGAAATTTGATGAAGCTTTGTCTTAGTTACAATGATTATATTTTATTTCATTCTATAAGAGGATAATGTTTGAGAGAGAAGTCTTGAGCTAGTCTGTGAGTAATACAACCCACATATTTTCTTAATTTTAGTTTCGGTTCCTACCCAAGATAACCCTAACGGTTTACTCAAAGGTACATAATGTGTGTCACCATTCAATAGTGAATCATATTTGGCTCATGTATACAATGTATGAAGTATGAATTCCAAATAGACAACCACCATATGATGTTGTGTTCGTTATGATCCGTGAATATGTGAAGAGCATGATGGCCACATACTCAAGGGAAATTATATTGAAGCTAACCATCAAGGATGATGAATGGTTGATTAATCAAACATGGGGTTGGGAAAGGGTGGTAATTATATTTTTTATTCATTGTAAAGATATATCACTGGGAAGGACCGTAGAACTATGTCTAATTGTTGATGGGCCTACACAAGAGAGGGGAGACATAGAAAGAGATGTAATGGTACATGAACCGAAATATTTATGAATGTAGAACTAAATGAAGGGGAGAAAAAAAGTAATGGGAGAATCAATAGGAAAGAGAGATATCCATAGGATTCTGTGGGATATTTTTCCCAACTATGAGAAAGCGATTGTGCAACATGGGCATTCCTATGGATTAGATCTTTCCTAAAACATGGGATAACTAGGACACCCGTAAGCAGTTCTCTGGTTATTATGATACGTGGTAAAATATAAATATATGTGGGATACACCTATTGACAATTTATCATGCAATGATTGACTTCATCAAGGCTCATGATGAGGAGGTATGGTATGTTATGTACATTGTAGATCAAAATTACTATTGGGGAAAAACACATCCAAGTAAAGAACACATGAAGGTACTCTTAGATCTTACCTCCCCTATGAATCAATCAGCCACAAAGGGAGAAGTGAATTCTTCCTTTACCAAAGGATGAAATGAATATTGTGGAGGATATTCCAATGAATGGATTCCAGAAAAAAACTGGCTGGTTAAAAGGGGTTATATTACCTTCAAACTCATTAGCGGCGGTTACACAAAACCACTACGAAAGGGCCCACATACTCTAATTTGTGATGGTTCTAGGAAATCACCAGTAAAATGACTCCTCCCTTAAGGGATTTTAGATTAGTGTGGGGTTTAACCGCCTCAAATATCGTACAAAATTCACATGAAACATGCCAATTGGAGGTGGTTCTCACCACCCCTAATTTTGGGATTCAATTAAGTGTGGTCATAACCACCTCTAGTTGAGGTCCAAAATTAATATTTAGGGATGATTAAATATCATTTCCTGATATAGTGTATTATATTTTTACTAGTCATCCCCAAGAACCCCACATGACATGCCCCCTTGACGCCCCACCAGACACCCCACTGACCATCCGACAAACACCAGGACATGCCCCGCTAATGGCCTGACTAACACCAATGACAGGACCCCTAAACACCCTGACTGACACCAAAAGAAGGATCCCCCAACATCCCCACTGAAACCCTAAGAACACACACAATGGAACCCACTGATGCCCTAGATAGACCATGACACCTACTAGTAACACACCCAGAAAGCCCGCTGACATAACCCACGCATGCTCCTGTAACCACCGTCAAGAAAGCCCTGGAAAATTCAATGATGGGAGGACTCAATGACTGTACTAGCTAATAATACGTGGACCACATTATCCTCCTAACCTATATCATGTTTATTAATATATGGACAATATTTTGTATTTATTTACATATTGTATATTCAATTTTCTTTTATTCAAAAATATTATATATATATATATGTATATATTTTCCTATATAAATATAAGTATTATAATATATTTTGATATATATAATATAATTGTGTATTATATTTATATATAATATATATAAATAATAATATATATATGTACAAATATATATTTACACAGTTATATTTGTGTGTGTGTGTGTGTTTATGTGTTTATATAATATCTACACATATAATATAATCAGAATATATATATATATATATATATAATTTTTGTTATATACTCATACATACATACATACATACATACATACATACATACACACACATATATATATATATGTGCGTGTTTATAACATTAAAACTATTAATTATTATTGTTACATATATTCTTTATACATTAACAATTATATGTTTGTTTTATAAATACTATAAATTTATATATTTTATGATTTTTATTTTACTTATATTTTTAAATACATTTATAGTATATAATGTACACACATATATATACACAGAAAAATAAATGCATTCATATAACTGGAAATTAAAAATATAATTAAATGTTATTTATTTATATTTTTATTTACTAAATTAAATTTGAATCAATATGGTATACTAATATATATAAAATAATTTTATTTTATATATAATTTTATATAGAATAAAACATTTATAATAATATATATATTTTATATTTATTTATTTCAATTTAATTTCATATATATTATATTTTTATACATAATAAAATATAAATGTATATATATATATATATAAATAATAAAAATGCATTTAATATAAAATATATAAAATAGAAATCATAATATATACATATTATATTTATAAAACCATATATAAATTTTATATATTTGAATAAATATATTTATAGTTGCATTTATAACTTATATACTAATATTTATAAATGTATACATTTTTGTTTATATGTATAAGTATTTATTTAAATTATTTATATAATGCATATATATATATATATTAATAATGCATTTAAATATATTTATACAATTTTCGTATATAATATATATATACACCCACATGGGCCTAGACAGACAAACATATGTTTTAAAATTGGTTTTATATGATATTTAGATTAAAAATAAATAAAATTTATGTCGGGTTAAAAAAACCATGTATTCAAATGGAATAGCAGAGGTTCATAACCCCGTCTAATTTATGGAATTAGATATGGTTGAAAACCACCTATAATTTCATAGATTATAGAGGGTTCAAAACCCTCTTTAATGTCATAGATTATTGGGGGTTCACAACCCCTTCTAATGGAATAGATTATAGAGGTGATCAAAACCCCATCTAATTCATTGAATCAGAAGGGGTTCAAAACCCTCCTCTAATTTATTAAATTAGAGGTGGTTCACAACCCCATATAATATCGTAGATCATGGGGGGTTCAAAACCCCCTCTATTGATATATATATTAGGGGGTTTAGAACCCCGTATAATTTAATAAATTAGAAATGTTTCCACACCCATTCTAATTTCTATATTTAGAAGGGGTTAAACCCCCTCCCCCACCCATAAAATATAATTGATTAGTCATGGTTCATAATCCCCTCTATTTTCATATATTAGAGGGTGTTCACAATACCCTCTAATGTCATACATAAAAGGGGGTTCAAATCCCCCTAATATCCACACACACACACACATATATATATATTACGCCTCTAAAATCTAACTGAACTTATAAAACTACTAATTATTAAATTTTCAGTTTTATTCTTGACAAACCCACTTCTAAAATTTAACCAAATATAAATTATTAATGATAAAAAAATTTATAGGGGTTGTGTAGAACCCCCTATAAAAATCACTGCTAATCTACTATTATATTTATAGTGTCCCTCTCGATGATGGTGAAATCACAACTTCTATAGGGGAATTCATTGAACTTATTGGAGTAATATTTAACTCATATTCCAATGATTGACTTTCATTAATGCTTTATTTAGATTATCCAACTAAAAGGTGGTCCATGTAGGAGGGTATTGAATTGGGTGACCCTATAAATAGGGATAGTGGTATTGTAATTGGTGTAGAAGAAAACACCATGAGGCTTGTGCCTAGGGAAGAAGTGTCTATGTTGATGACTAATATTGAGGATTTTAAAGATACAATGTCAGAATCACTGTCGATTCTATTCATCTATTGAATTACACACCATATCATTACCATAATGGATACCTATGATACTGATCACTATATTTTTGGATTTCGTAATTCCAACTTCATTGTAGATTCATATTGACTATTTTCCATTCAAAATTGCTAAACTTCTCTATAAAAAAGTACTACATATTTAATGTTTAAAATGATTTGTTACGTAATATTTCATTGAATACGACTCGAAATATCAATAATACTAGTTTATTTTTTAATTTTGAAAATTTCATTACAATTTTGAAATTAAAAAACATCATCTTTATAAAAAATTATATCATAACATGCTCTCAAATAACAAACAATCGATAAACTAGGGACAGACATAAGAAATGGGTGAGATAAAAATTAAATTAATTGAATAAAACTTTGAAAAACATGAAGATGATAATAATTAGTAAACAATAGACAAATAAATGGGAAATAAAATGAACATGAATAAAAAGGCATGATATAGCATTATAATCATAACATGGGAAATGTGTAAATAACATAAAACAATTCATCATAGACCTTTGCCATGGAAAATTACCAAGACAACATGACATAAATAGTCCAATTAAGTAATCAGGTTCACTCCAAATTCTATCATCACATCTCTTTATACTAAACAACATCCATCCATTGGATCGTTATATAACTATGGACGCACCCAGCGCATTTATTTCATTCTCTAGTTTAAGTGTTCCTTATAGATCATTAAACATTGATTATCATCATTATAATTTATTCAATGATTATGGAGACTATAAAACAAACTTTTAGGAACCAATTAAATAGGTATATGTTTATAATGGTGAAAACCAATATATGAATTGGATAAGGTATTCACTACTCAATTTTTTAAGAATAGGAAATCGTGTTTCATTTTCAATGGCATAACAACATCACTAAAGAACTCATTACATAGTTGATGATAGGCAAAAGGATCTCTCCTCATTTTTGAATCAAATAGGCAGTAATAGTAACTTGTAAATACATATCCCCATATTAGGAAAAGAACAGAAAATTCATAAGGTAAATAAAATACTTGAATAAATAAGAGATATGAAAATATACATTTTTTGAGTAAGTGAATCAATATGATTGGTAGAGGCTTCTTGAGAGATTTAATACTCGTTGGGATGAATATAAAGATTATATGATAGGGTATAGAATTCCTAAAAGTACATTCAATAATGATAAATGTGAATGTGGTAGGGTTTATATAAGAAATTGGAGAGATTTCGTTTTTTCTTAGGTTTTAGAATCCACAAAATAAAATTACAAAAAAAATAACTACCACATGGTATTTTCGTATGGTTTTTAAAAATTGGAATTATTATCATTATTTTAAATGGACTAGTTCGGCAAATAATAAATTAATTCCCTTTGCTTATGTGGATGAAAGTCACACTCTTAAATAAATGATTTCAAAACCATAAAATATATTATTTGTTAGGGAGGATTCATAATGTCTTTATGAAATAAGTACAATAAATATGAAACAACATTAATTTAAATGAAAAATCTCTATTTTGTCTTGTATACCTCTTGTAGAGTTTATTAAATTACTTTGGGCCATTAGGTTGTCATGATACATAGTGTATATTTAAATGGTATTTATCTTTTACATAAAAAATTCACCAACCTCAGAAGATTTTAAAAAATTCACGTTTTGATAATTATTAAATTTGAATCCAAAAATATTATTCATTTTCTGTAATTAATTTTATAAATATATTAATTTTCACTCTTAAAATAAAAACAATATTTGTAAAAAAATTGTTTGTTTTTACAATAACATTTTTAAAACCCATATTAAAATGATACTTGGATTCATAAATATTATATGATAACTTAAATTTAATAAAAAAAATTAAAAATAATAATTCATTAAAATATTATTTATTTCATAAAAAATCACAAATTCATGAATACAAATTCCTCAATTCATTTTGAAAATTTCCATGAAATATGTTTTTTTATATTGTATTAAAATAAAAGTAATTTACAATGTAACAATAATAGGATGAATACATATTCATTATTATATAAAACCTAATGTAAAAAAGAATATATCTATGGCCTCAATAAATATATCATTAATACACTAAAAATTATTTATGTGTAAGCTGTGAAATAACTAGACTTTCATGGGGGGGGGGCGAGTTCTATGAATATGGTTTGGTTTGTGATCTCTATGATCATTAACCTCAACCTTAAATGGGTTTTCTCCTACATAGGATGATATCACCTTGGTCATGGTCAAAGGAATAGCCAAGTTAGGTTATCTCCCATAGATTATTTGATAAATGTTCTTTATAGGGTATGATCCTTATAGTTGAGGACACCAATTACTTGGTCTTGGAAAATTGGATTTATTAAAACCCGGTATTTATATTAGTCATGTGATCACTATTTAATGACTATATTTTCAAAGTTATTTATTCATACTGGTATTTTAAATTGGGTTTAATAAAACCAAAATAGTGCATGTGTTTTCCATTACCATGATACATAATAAGAAATTTTAATTAAGAAATGAAATTAAATTTATGATAGTTCATGTTGTTACAATACTTCCCCCTTTAGAAGTTTTTTCTTCAAATAATTAATTTAATAAACTAAAATGATTAAGTTAACTCTATTTCATCACCTCATCTGGTTCCCATGATACATATTTATATCATTCATCTCTCTATAACATGTTGACCAGGATCATTATCTTATTCCATAGAACAATGTTTGTATGGTCAAATATCTTCACCATCATATCCTCATAGAAATGAAAATTTCCAACTGTACCACCTATAGATTGTGTACATGCGAGTGGTATGGAATATACTTTCTTAATATGGATATATGGTATACATCATATATATGAGATAGGTTAAGTAGGATTACTAGTCAGTATGACACCTATCGAATTAGATTAAGGATATCAAAAGAGGATATGTATCTTGGAGAAAGATAGACCGTATTCCAAAATGTCATCAGTTTCTTACATGGAGATTTTCAAAGTAATATGGTATCTCCAACATAAATCTTATGGTCTCACTAATGATTTTCATCATAAATCATTTGTTGATTTTGATAATCCTTGATGTTCTACTAAATGGTCTTAACATTTTACACCATTTCATAAACAATTTCTGGAGTTTGAATTTTTTTCCCCTACATCATCCCAAAATGATGGTGTTTGACACTACATCCCAAAGAGGAAATATTTGTGAGCCATTTGGATTCTTGGGTGGAAAATGATTTTATAATAGAAATTTATAAAATGTAAATTTTTGTCCATTCCTCATTTGATGTTCATAGAACATACTCAAAACATGTTTTGTTGTGTGGAATAATTCACTCAGACTGGACATTAGTTTGAGGATGATAATATGTAATGATTTTCAAATAGGTATTTTTAGCATGATTGAGTCTTTCATGGAACATGGAGATTGATCTCGGATCATGATCAGATACAATCAATATTGGAACTACATGAACTCTCACCACTTATTTGATTTATTTCAATGAAAATATTTCCACTTATAAACCATCCAAATCACAATGAAGTGTTCTTTCATTTTATAATGGTCCACCAAAATCATGATAGCATTATTAACTCTTGAGGACTTTGAAAGGGCATCAAAAATTTCCATAATTTTGTTTTCCCATTTACATATAATTATTGTTACAGGTTGCACCATGCCCTTCGATTTTTTCCATTTCCTCTTTCACACGATGAAATAAATGAAATAATGATGTATACTCTACAATATACTTATTCATATTGTACCACAATTTGTGTTCACAGATATCTTGATACATCACTGTTCTTCCTAGGTGCTTTGAAAAAGATGAATGATGTGCATCATCCAATATTTACATCATTAATTCAAGGTATTATTGTATATATAGTCTTGAAATAACTCTTAAAACACCATTTTCATTAACATTAAACAACAAGGATTTCCTTTTTTCTTATAGTTTCTAATTTATACTAAATTCCCACATCATTTCTCTGATAATATTTTATTATAACCAAAAAACATTGTTAATCAATAATTTGTGAATGGATTTATGATATTCATTCCTTCATGATTTCTAGATTAATCCATTTCAAATCTAATAAGAACGGTTACCACTCAATTATCATTAATGATTGAATTACTAGATACTTTTTACATAAATAATCCTTCACATTATTCTCATTCATAGTATTACAGTTAGAAGAGAACTCATTGCTCTTGATCATCTCCAAACATCTTCATTGGTGAAACTTTCATTCTTTTTTCTTGAGTGTATACTTGAGGGTTTTGTGATCCACGTATATAATTTTCATTTCTTTATAAATTGAAAAATCTACCAAATTTTTATTGCTAAACCACACCAACAAACTAAAAATAAATTGTTTGTAGTTTTTCTTAATCAAATTTCATCTTCATTAAATATTGTTCTATGAATTCTTCATTATGCAGTGACACACATCCCATACAATTTTTCAAAACAGTACTAAATACCATGAAGATTAATCAACGTGTGGGTAGTGTGAGAAACAGGGTAGCGATAAGCCTCCTTTTCATCTCTATGAAGTTCTCTTGCCATTGATAATTCCAAGAAATCTTGACTTCCATTTGAGTAATCATGGTTAGATGGTTGGATAATTGTGGGAAATTTCCCACAAATCAATGATAATATCATTAAAATACATGTAAATTGTGGATATCTATCACATATCTTTCCATCATTCATCCTTTACATTCATATGTCATTTAAGAATACAAAAATATCCATTTATTGTTATAATATTCCTCATGAATGTTACATAGCTCAACTAGAAATCACACTTGATGTACATGGAATAAAGCTTCACCTTTCTCAAGGTTTTTATAAAAGTTCTCAAATACTCCACAACCTTTTCCTTGGTATTGATGAATATTAGGATATCATCATAAAAGTATACCAAAATATTTTCAAGGTAATATCTAAAGAATATATTGATAAATTTTTTAAAAATTTCTAGAGTATTACTAAGTTTTAATGGAATTACTATAAAATCATAGTGCCCGAATCATTTAAGAAAATAATTCATGGTTTAATACCCATTATTCACCAAACATGCTAATATCTCACCTTTAGATAATTCTTGCAGAAGTATTATAATACACATTTATGAATTAAAAAGTCATAAATCCTTCATATATGATTCTTTTTATTCATCATAATCTAGTTGATATCTTAATAATAAATGAAAAAGATAATTCCCCCATCATTCATCTTAACATTGAGGATTGGTGTACCATATGGTGAAAAAACATGGCGTGTGAACCCTTTATCTAGATTCTCATGTACTTTTTTCTCTATCTCCTAATGATAGACATAAATAATTCTATATGGTTTGTTGGATAATGTAAACACCCTATCTGTATGATAGATGGAAAATTAAACCTATGATCAACGGGGGTGACTAGATTTTACACGAGAAACATATCAGCATCTTCCCACATAATTGTCATGTCTTTGAGAATAGTTCTTTCCTTAGAAAACATCATTTAAATTATATACTCCTTTCATAGGGAACCAATATCAATGCTTGATATTTTTGTGTCAAATAAGATTTATCCTTATCCTAAAAATGTAAATAATTGGGGGTCAATTCTCAATACTGATAGTGAATTCCCTCTTGTGACAATTTATATTGGCTCTATATAAAGAAATATAATTTCTTCCACGAATTACATCAAATTACACTAAATGGAGTGTAACATTATTTTATATATGGTTAATCCCACACATATTGGAATGTTAGGTGTTATATACTTAGGATGAAATAATTTTCTTATTTATTTCTTTCATATATCTAGCACTAAAAGTTTTTGTAGTGATTGTATAGTTTTATTAAACATTCTTTATATGAAGGAATGTGTAGATCCAGAATCAAAAAGAAAGTTCACTATTATTGAATGAGTAACAATTGTACCATTGACCATTTACTTTTAGGAATCCACCATAGTGGTTGTTATGTACAAATCTATCCATTGATTCCTTGGAGGTTATTTATTATATCTAGAATCCATTGGATTATGGATTTGATCTGAAAAAATCCATGATTCCATATAGTTAAAGAAATGAATATTTATATTAGCATTGACTATTCATTTCATTTTTCTATTGAATTTTAATTTTCTCCTATCATTATTCATTCTAAGAGTTCCTTCCGTCCAACACATAAATGAATTCTTCTTTAACATCATGAAATTTCTAAGGTTCTTTTTTACTCACCCTTGACAAGTGGAATGTTGAAATTTAATTGTACTTTCATATTTCTAAATAAAAAGGATATAATTATATTACAACTTCTTCTTCTTATCCTGTGGAATGCATTGATATTCATAAATATCCATTTCTACACTGAGCGCACAACAAACAATCTCATCATATCTATCAATGTTAGGGATTGACATTGAATTCCATATACTTGGTTTTATCCAACCACAGATATAGTCAACCATGAATTTTGTGTATCCAAAAATATTATGGTATATCATGGATGTATTTTGATGTTATCGTCATATGACCCTGTAGATTCATTATATTTTTTCATGAGGGTAACAAAATCCTATTCCATTTTATGATAAGAGTTAGAGGAGTACTTTTATCAAAACTAAATAGAATTAATTTTTCATCATCTCTTTGATCTCTATATCAGGCATCAAATAATTGATGAATGACCACCATTTATCAGCTTATCCATCCATATGATAACTCAAAAATAGAATATTATATTGTTTGGATAATTTATGGATGGATAAGATATTCTATTTTTTTTCTTCAATTTTTCAATGATTAATTGATCTTATGATCCACTGAATATCAGATGCTTTGGTCGCATAAATTTCCCAATCGCATCTTGTTCACTCTTAGAAGGATTAGGATGCTCATCCTGAACAAGGTTTACATTCCGAACCTAAGTCATTATAGAGATTTCCTTAATATTTTTTTCAATTCCGACTCCAACTAGTTTGGGAATCTAGTTGGGGAAACCATCACATTTCCCATCACATTGTCTGTTTACCTCATTACTCATGTATCTATCCACTATCTAAAAAATGTAAAATTATGGATTAGTATTTTTAAAATACTAAAAACATATATGGGAGATCAGTTACCTTAAATAGATAACATTTAATATATATTTATAATTATATTTCATTAACTCTTGAAATTCTAGGATTCTTTATATATTATTCATGATCTATTAAATAACATATATTCTCATGGTATCTTATGATTCCATTAATAATGGTTCATTATGAGATTATTAATTTACCAAAACATATCCCATAATTATGTCAGACATGTTGTTCAGTAAGTCCCTCTATCGTGTACTATGTTTCACATATTATATCCTGACACACCTTGTCAGATTTGTTACCCCTGGGTACATATAGTGTCTTTGTGATATAGGTATATTATATAAATATTTTAATATTGGAAAAAACATCATTTTATTAAAATCATCATTAACATGCTCACACATAAAACTACATGGGATAACCTGGGGACATACATAAGAATGGGGTCAGATATATGGCCTTGTAAGTGAATAAATATGGAATAACAAGAAAAGATAGTATATGTTAAAAAATTATAATATCAATGGGGAATAAAATAAAAATGAATAAAAATAGATTATATAGAATGATTATCTCAACATGGGAAATGTGGAAACAAATTAAAACACTACATCATAATTATAGGTCAAGGCCAACTACAAAGACATGATAAATGAAAAAGACCCATTAAAGATGAAGGTTCAATCTCTATCCCAAAATTATATCTCATGGAACTAAACAAAACCAATTTCATTGGAGTATTATATAATTCAGTGTGAACCCATTACATTTATTTCATTCTAATAATTATTTTTATATATATATTACAAAACAAGTATTCTTTCATCGTCATAATTTATTCATTAATAAATGGTTGTTGAATATATACATATATGTTCAAATTCAAAGAGGTTAATGTTTATAATGTTTAATAAACCAATTGTAAATGTGTAACGTAATAACTATACAATTTGTTTCTCAATGAAAATCATCTTGATATTTTATAAGCATATGGATGAATCATTACATTGCATAAAATATTTTGTTGGTAGAAAAATTTGTGTACTATCATTTGTCCATCAAATAAAAAGTAATAGGTATATGTAAAAATGTATCTAAACAAAAGAAAATTATTATAATTGATATACGGTAAAAAAATTACTATAATAAAAAGGAAAAGGGAAAATATCCCTTACTTAGTTGTGTTACACAAAATTCTTGGGAGGGGTTTCTATAGAGGTTATGGAACCATGGGAGGACTATTGAGAATGGAGGGAATATTATGGGAATCCTCCAAAAAGTTTTAGTGAAGCAAAATGGGCGGTTTGGTTTCTCTATATTGAAAATTATGTAAATTTATTTATTATTTATGTTATAGAGTCTATATAAAAATATAACCCAAATGAAAAAACATCCCATGGTTTTTTTATTTTTTAAACCAAATGGGATTGGTTCTCATTATTTTATATGTATAATGGTGGGAAATAATTAAATGTTATTATTTTAGTTTTTTCTATATACCTTGGTGATATTTTTTTACTATAGTTTTGTAATGTATGTAGTAGTGTTTATTAATTTAAGATTTATTGAAAGGAAGAAAAATAGATTACATATTTATTCTATATTAAAGAAATGGAAAAAGGGTAATGGTGTTGCTTACCATTCTCCCAAAATAAAGTAAATTCTTGTTGTGGTTATGCAACCTTTAACCTAAGGTAATTGTGAAAGGTGGAACACTCTGCCACCTTCCCCTTAATTCCCTATAAATGTGGACCCCCGCTCTTTACTTAAAAATCATATCCTCTTATAATAGTTGACACATTTTATCTCTAAAATAATCTTTATTTGTCTATGGTTGTTCTGATGTACCTATTGAAGCCCCAATTTTTTAAAAAGCATCATTTAGAGATATTTTTTCTTATTTAATGTAATGTTATTTATTTCATTAAATTGGTTTTAGTTTATAAGGCCCCAAACTTAACCCTTACATAATCTTGGGTTATTACAAGATTACACATTGAGGATATTTTCAGGTTTAGAGTTTTAGAGAAATAGATCATAAAACTTGCATTACATTCCACATTTAAACAAAGTGGTTATATAAAAGACAGGATTCATTCTTCCCATCAACGTAAACATATTTAAAATAAAACATGGATTCATTCTTGACACATCCTTGACACTATCATCACATCACGTACCTTTTCCTTAACCTGTGAAAAATATTTCAAAAACATGGGATGAGAAAAAAAACCTCAGTAAGGGATATAAAAATATGGAAAGGAAACATGAGTTCATATATACATAAGAATGAAATCATACTTTACCCATAAAACATAGGCACTTTAACATACCTCATCAAATCATGAATAAATCATAGAAATCATAAGACATAAAAGGTAAATTGAGGAATTCATAACATTCTTACGTAGGGAGTAACCCTCTTGGTTACGTTTTGGAATACCCAGCACAGTATATTCCCTAAATCTCTTCGGAGAAACCTTAATGTTTCACTCCTTCTCGTTACCCAATGCATTGGAGAACTATATCGGGCTAACCCGCCCTTAGTCTATCACGGAACCACCCATCTTCATAATAATGCCAAAGAACCTCAACATAATCGTATCACATAAAACATGCATAAATGAAACATAAAATTTCCACCTTTCAATCACAAGATATCAATACAACACATTGATATAAAAACATTATGAAAACAATTTTCAATACAAAAATAAAAGACAAGTAAAACATGGTATTTCTTATTCTTTTTTAAAAAAATGTATGGCTTGTAGAGGAAGCCGAAACTCAAATAATGGTCACGGCGGCGGAGAAGTCGTTGTCGCCGCATACGTATGACAAAAACATTCCTTTTTGTCGTTTAGTAAAATGCTACGTATAAAAAATATTCGTTTTGGATAAACGTAAAAGTCAAAGGGGGTTTATACACCGTATAAAAGAAGGTTGTGTATAAAACAAAATATGCCTCAATGAAAGGAGTTTGAGACGAAGTCCCATACAAAGACGGTATCCTTGGTTTAATGATAAATCAATTACATAATTATGTGTGACAAACGAATACACCAAATATAAGTGGATATTAAGTGTAAAATAATCAAATTTCATTCACACATATTCAAAGGATGACATATTCAATAACTACATGTTGAACACAAAGAAATCGAAATTGGGTTAAGAAGTTCCCTTGACAGCCTAATAAAGTCACCTCAAAAAAAGGGTATATCATTACTTGGACATAAAATTTACATCAATAAGGATATATGAGAACATATCCCCGCATAACAATATGAAAATTAAAATACCCAACAAAAGAAGTCTTTTAAAAAGAGGAGCGTGAAAGGTTTCCTTACCGACATGGGTATCTTTCGAAACATACACCTCGTGAAAGAAGAAAAATAAAACATTGATGTAAATACTCATAAAAGAAATTATATTACACAATGAGTAAAATAATGGACAGTACATACACCACTCAAAGGAAATTGTGGCAAATGTAACATAACTCTCATTGGAATAAAAGTGAGATGAAAAATCCCTTACGAAAACACGGCAGCCTAACGACGCCACTTAAAACTTCAAAAAATGGATTGATGAGATCAAATAGGGTGTATCATCGTATTAACATAATGTTTAAAGAAATATGAATATAAAAGGACATCCCCCAACATAGCAAAGTGGATCTTAAAAGAAGTGACATAAAGGAGAGGACTTAAAAATAAAGAGAGAGGTTAGATCTCTTACGAAAATTCGGCAGCCTAACGACGCCACTCAAAACTTACAAAATGGATTGATGAGAGGAAATAGGGTCTCTCATCATATGAAAATAATAATTACAGTAGGATTAATATAAAAAACATCCCAATCATAAGAACGATGAGCTTAAAAGGAATGACATAAAAGAGTGTACATAAAAAGAAAGAGAGGTGTAGGATCCCTTACCTCGGGTCTGACTTGACTCGATCGTTCTTTAACATCCTGAATAATAAACTTGAGTTAATATCTATTTGATTAAGAACCTTTTTCATGTTCATTATTCTTTTTATATCACTTATTGCCATTTTATAAACATTATGTAATCATTTAAGTTAATAATGTTTGTTTTGTCGATATTTGGTTCTTAAGTCGAAAGTGGACTTCTTACAATTACATGTTGTTCATGTGGACAAATGTTAATTATATCCAGAATTTTATTCATGATGTATATATCATATATATCATATATATACAGTATATTCATGAATTTATAATATTACACAACATTTAGTGTTAAGAAATGAAATGAACCGTTCATGGAGACGGTAAGTCGTACGTACGCATGAACACTACTTCCATTTCTATTTCATATTTAATGGAATTAGAACATAATGATACATAATAGTATTTTAATTCCAGTATGTAATCATATATAATATCATTAAATATATCCTTTATACGTACCACATATGATATTAACGAATCAAATCACTTTGAGGGGGCGGTAGTCCGCACTTCCTTAAATGAAGATATCGCGTTTACCCATAATGGAAACCATAAAGGTATGACATAAATAAAAAATACAGAAGCTTAAGTAAAACATAAACATATTAGATATCATATATAAATATAGTGTCATCTTAATGGCCACCTTTGAAGGTGTTAGAAGAATGTTGAACAATCATCGTTTCGGGAGGTAGAAATTCGCCATCCACAGAAACCGTATGTTCTTTAACCATTAGATGTAGGTGTGTGTAAGTGTAGCTCGAATACTTCTTATACAAACATCATATTATATTGAATATACTGTATTTGTTACAAAATAAAAGAATAAAAAGTGTCTAGGGGGTTGGAGAAGTAAAATAAAACAAAAGGACTCAAGTGAAGACATTACCTTAAAATCAGGTAACTTCTTTTCATTTGAGCTCAAAGGCTTCCTTGGAAAGGATTCTGCCAAAAGTGAGGCTTCAAGGAGTTAGATAGGGATGTGGAGAGACAAAACGGGCAGTTGTTGGCTGATCCAAAGGCTTTGGGAGTGTGGGTAAGGAGGTAGAGGTGGGGGCCTTTTATAAGAGGAGAGGAGGGGCACTCTTGGAATGTAAAGAACAATCACTTTATTTTAAAATGATATTCGGATTTAAGAGGTCCCACATTGATATAAATCGAGTCTAAGGTGATAAGGGTTTGAAATACACTCATCCAATAAGTTATGGACACGTTTAGGTCTTAGATATTACATTATCTTTCCATTTTATTTAAATTGTTAAATAATGAGGTCATCGCTGCATCATCATGATGTCATGAATAATTTAATATATTTAATGTGTAAAAATTATAAAAAAACTACTATGATGTAGGAAATCTTTTTATCTTTCCAATTAATTTTTATAGTAAAAAATCTTATTTTTATAACCCCATGTAAAAATTGTTTTAGTAAAACATTTCATGTTTGTCTCATTTTTACTTTAACTTTAAATAAAAAGATATTAATGTAATTTTCCAACCAAAGTGTCTTCATGGTGTCCCCAAGTTGACCCATTGATTTTCGTGGTCGGCCATGAAACATCAAGTGAGGTTAGTACTTGTTTAATGTTCATTTCATATTATTAAAACATTATTTTTACCTTAAACTACACTAATTACCTCTAATCGTGATTTATAACTTAAAAGTAACTATTGACAAAAAAAATATTTTAATCTCATTGAACCACATTTTACTTCTTAATGAAAACCATGAATGTATAATTTTTTAAATTTAAAACAAAAAGATGGAAAAATTTCATTTAAACGGAAAATCAGTTTTTATGAGTACCACTTAGTGGTTTCACTATTCATAAAAAATTGAAGTTTTTCAGAAAATTAACAAAAATTCACCCTAAGCCATATTTGATATTCCGAATTCAAAAATGAAATATATTTTAAAAAATTCAAAATATATAGTTTGCATTACTTAATTTAATATTTAATTCCCACTGTCAGAGAAAATAGCGTGTTTTTGTGAAACATTAAGTATCAAAAGATTGACACTAGTTTAAGTCTGATTTCAAAGTGAAATTAATTCCAACGACCAATATTCAATTTAATGGTAAAAATATATTATAATTTCACTTTAAAACCAATTCAAAAGATGATCTACTAATATAAATAAATTATATTAAAAAGAGGTTTTGAATTAAAATACAACATTTTACACTATTCATTAAAAAAAGAACTTTATCGGAAAGAAACCAAAAATTGACACAAAGTAAATTTTGATGTCCCGATTCTAAAGAAGAGTTTTATTTGGTCCAATATAATGTATAAGAGTGAACAAAACTATATTTAATGACGGTTCCCCATCAAAAGGCGATAAGTGAACCTTTAGTGAAAACTAGGGCATATACGCCTAAATTTGAATTCATTCCGTATTTTAAGCCTTTATCTTTTATTTGATAAATGTAAAAACATTTAAAAACATATATAATCATATTTTAGTTATTTATATACATTATCGCCAATACAACGGACAAATGTTAACTATCATTTAAAATAATATTATTTTATTATTAGAGTGCAACATAAGATTACCAAGAAACTCGTTGTTGCGTGTTGGGTACACCATCGAGCATAGCGACCCCTTTAAAGTCATATTAATATTTTATTCACAAATATGGATAAATATGAAAATGTCATATTCTTTATTTACCTGGAGTGGTACATCATTCACCCCTTTTGGGAATTGCCTACTCACAATTTTTAAAATTGGGCTTGGAAACATCCTTTAAAGTCCCACATCGGAACAAGAGTCGGTAAAACAATAACATTAAAATAAAGAAAGATAAGTACAAAGGTCACCCGAGTTAACCCATACTAGGATTCCAAGTATGAAAATATGGACATGGAGGAAAAAACAAAGGGTCTTGTTCTGATGGAGAGTGACAGTAAACATGTCTAGGAGAAATTTAACCATAAGAAAATCACAAACTTGTGATGGGTTAAACAGTATATTATTCCCCAGTATGAAAAGTTAATAGACAACATTTTTGTTTTAAGTTAATTTTTATTGAGGAATTTATTCATAAGGAAACATAATAACTTATCATGTTGACTTTAAACTTTTATTATATTCCTTACACAAACTCATATTTTCTCCAAAAGACAGGTATTTAGGAAGACTTGTTCATATTAAGAGTACAATAATAAACTTCTAGAGAATCACTTAATCCACAATAGAGAACTATATACTTCCCATGTCTTTAGACTCTAACCAAAAACAAAACCAAAACGGTTAGTACATGATCAGATACTCCAGAAAAGGATACCCCTTTATAAAATGAAAATATATTCTCAATCTCAAAAATTTGTCCAACAATACCCAAAGTTCAATGAGGATCATTCGATAAACAATTTGTCCATAAAATTCTTCAAAGTAAACCAAAATAAGATTGAAACCCAAATATTTTTAAGGATTTAGTCACGTAGTCTACCAAGTTAAATCGTATCATTTATCTCCAAACGACATCAGTTGCTCTTAATGTCTCGTATTGAAAAGTAATTAATCCTAATCACTTATCCTCCATGATAGGTTAATAAATTTCCATAGAT
This sequence comes from Viscum album, assembly GCA_963277665.1. Lineage (NCBI taxonomy): Eukaryota > Viridiplantae > Streptophyta > Magnoliopsida > Santalales > Viscaceae > Viscum > Viscum album. Next base: position 959,383,347 of record OY728145.1, read on the forward strand.
AACCCAAAATCAACTTACTCTTAATTCATAAAATCATCTAACTAAAAAGAATCAGTCAAACTAACCAAGGACTTCACGTAGTCCAGTGGTAGGCGATAAATATCAGTTGCAGTTTGGTTGTGGGTTCGATTCCCGCAGCTTTGTCCGACGCGATGGGTTGTCACACGATCTGTGTGTTGTCCTTTTTCCAAAACTATATAATTCTCAAAAAATTTCCCAAAATGAGATAAATTAATCAAAAATAAACATAACATATTTTAACCTCAAGTTTATCTCATGCCTTTCATTTTCCATCATAACATATAATAACCCATAATTACCTCAAAAGTAAGGATCATATAAACCCTAATGGTTACCTTTTTAATTATTACCTGTAATTCCACATCGATTGGTCATCTTGTACATGATGAATTATATAAAATACCAATGTTCAAGTGGTTGATCATGACTCCTTTATAGTTGGTTTAGAACAACCCCGAGTTTCCTCATTGAACACCCCATTTCATCCAGTCTCTTAATCAGAGAACCACCACAGTTTCCTTCAAACCAATTGTCACTTTGGTGCCTGCTAGATCTAGCCATTTACTAAAACCAAAAAGGTCAGTGTGAGTATATCAACATAACAATCATGTACTAATGAGGAAGATAACCACTAAGATATACTTACTCATTCACTTTATTTCAAACCAAGACTCTTTCTGAAATCCTAACCATTATGGTAATGTCAGTTATGCTTAAAGAATACCATAACCTATAAAGTTATCTAAACCGACCTCTGATTCCAACTATAAGGCCCCAGCCTTAATCCTTACTTAATCTTGATTTATTACAATATTACACATTGAGGATCTTTTTAGGTTTAGAGTTTTAGATAATTAGATCATAAAAAATGCATTACATTCCACATTTAAACAAAGTGGTTACATAAAATACAGGATTCATTCTTCCCATTAATGGAAACATATTTAAAATAAAACTTGGATTCTTTTTTGACACATCCTTGACACTATCATCACATCACGTACCTTTCCCTTGACCTGTGAAAAACATTTCAAAAACATGGGATGAACATAAAAAACTCAATAAGGGATATAAAAATATGGAAAGGAAACATGAGTTCATATATACATAAGAATGAAATAATACTTTACCCATAAAACATAGGAACTTTAACATACCTCATCATATCATTAATAAATCATAGAAATCATAAGACATAAAAGGTAACTTGAGGAATTCATAACAATCTTACGTAGGGAGGAACCCTCTTGGTTACGTTTTGGAATACCCATTACAGTATATTCCCTAAATTTTTTCGGAGAAACCTTAAATTTTCACTCCTTCGTGTTACCCAATGCATTGGAGAGCTATATCGGGCTAACCCGCCCTTAGTCTATCATGGAACCATCCATCTTCATAATAATGCCCAAGAACCTCAACATAATCGTATCACATAAAACATTCATAAATGAAACATAAAATTTCCACCTTTCAATCACAAGATATCAATACAACACATTGATATAAAAACATTATGAAAACAATTTTCAATACCAAAATAAAAGAAAAGTAAAACATGGTATTTCTTATTCTTTTTAAAAAAACGTATGGCTTGTAGAGGAAGCCGAAACTCAAATAATGGTCACGGCGGTGGAGAATTCGTTGTCACCGCATACGTATGACAAAAACATTACCTTTTGTTGTTTAGTAAAACGCTACGTATAAAAAATATTCGTTTTGGATAAACGTAAAAGTAAAATGGGTTTATACACCGTATAAAAGACGGTTGTGTATAAAACAAAATATGCCTCAATGAAAGGAGATTGAGACGAAGTCCCATACAAAGATGGTATCCTTGGTTTAAGGATAAATCAATTACATAATTATGTGTGACAAACGAATACACCAAATATAAGTGGATATTAAGTGTAAAATAATCAAAGGTAATTCACACATATTCAAAGGATGACAAATTCAATAACTACACGTTGAACCCAATGAAATCGAAATTGGGTTAAGAAGTTCCCTTGACCGCCAAATGGCGTCACATAAAAAAGGTTATCTCATCACTTGGACATAAAATTTACATCAATATGGATATACGAGAACATATCCCCACATAAAAATATATAAATTAAAAGACCCAAAAAAAGAAGTCTTTTAAATAGAGGAGGGTGAAAGGTTCCCTTACCGACATGTGTATCTTTCGAAACATACACCGCGTGAAAGAAGGACAATACAACATTGATGTAAATACTCATAAAAGAAATTATATTACACAATGAGTAAAATAATGGACAGTACATACACCACTCAAAGGAAATTGTGGCAAATGTAGCATAAATCTCATGGGAATAAAAGTGAGATGAAAAATCCCTTACGAAAACTTGGCAGCCAAACGATGCCACTTAAAACATCCAAAAATGGATTGATGAGATCAAATAGGTTCTCTCATCGTATTAACATAATGTTTACAAAATGAGGAATATAAAAGGAAATCCCCTAACATAACAAAGAGGATCTCAAAAGAAGTGACATAAAGGAGAGGACATAAAAAAGAAAGAGAGAGGTTAGATCTCTTACGAAAATTCGGCAGCCTAACTGCACCACTCAAAACTTTCAAAATGGATTGATGAGAGGAAATAGGGTCTCTAATCATATTTACATAATAAGTAAAGTAGGGTTAATATAAAATAACATCCCAATAATAATAAAGATGAGCTTAAAATGAATGACATAAAATATTGTACTTAAAAAGAAAGAGAGGCGTAAGATCCCTTATTTCGGGTCCGACCTGACTCGATCGTTCTTTAACATCATGAATAATAAACATGAGTTAATTTATATTTTCTTAAGAACCTTTTTCAAGTTCATTTTTCCTTTTATATCACTTATTTCCATGTTATAAACATTATGTAATCATTTAAGTTAATAATGTTTGTTTTGTAGATATTTGGTTCTTAAGTCGAAAGTGGACTTCTTACAATTACATGTTGTTCGTGTGGCCAAATGTTCATTATATCAAAATTTTATTCATAATTTAGATATCATATATATCATATATATATCCAGTATATTCATGCATTTATAATATTACATAACATTTAGAGTAAAAAAAATGAAATGCACCGTTCATGGAGACGGTAAGCCGTACATACGCATGAACGCTACTTCCATTTCTATTTCATATTTAATGGAATTAAAACATAATGATACATAATATTATTTTAATTCCAGTATGGTATCATATATAATATCATTAAATATATCCTTTATACGTTCCACATATGGTATTAACGAATCAAATCACTTTGAGGGGGTTGTAGTCCGCACTTCCTTAAATGAACATATCGTGTTTACCCATAATGGAAACCATAAAGGTATGCCATAAATGAAAAATACAGAATAATAAGTAAAAAATAAACATATTAGATATCATATATAAATATAGTTTCATCTTAATGGCCACCTTTGAAGGTGTTGGAAGAATGTTGAACAATCATCGTTTCGGGAGGCAGAAATTCGCCATCCACAGAAACAGTATGTTCTTTAACCATTAGATGTAGGTGTGTGTAAGTGTAGATCGAATCCTTCTTATAAAAACATTCTAGTATATTTATGATACTGTAGTTATTACAAATGAATAGAATAAAAAGTTTTTAGGTGGTTGGAGAAGTAAAATAAAACAAAAGGACGCAAGTGAAGACATTGTCTTAAAATCGGGTAACTTCTTTTGATTTGAGCTCAAAGGCTTCCTTAGAAAGGATTCTGCCCAAAGTGAGGATTCAAGGATTTAGAAAGTGATGTGGAGAGACAAAATGGGCAGGGTTTGGCTGAGACAAAGGCTTTGGGATTTTGGGTAAGTAGGTAGAGTTGGGGGCCTTTTAAAAGAGGAGAGGAGGGGCACTCTTGGAATGTAAAGAAAAGCTCCGTTATTTTAAAATGATATTCGGATTTAAGAGGTCGCACATTGATATAATTAGAAGATAAGGTGATAAGGGTTATAAATACACTCATCCAATATGTTTTGGACATGTGTAGGTCTTAGATATTACATTATCATTCCATTTTATTTAAATCGTTAAATAATGAGGTCATCGCTGCATCATCATGATGTCATAAATAATTTAATTTATTTATTGTGTAAAAACAATAAAAAATACTATGATTTAGAAAATATTTTTATCTTTACAATTAATATTTATAGTCAAAAATATGATTTTTATAACTCCATGTAAAAATTGTTTTAGTAAAACATTTCATGTTTGTCTCATTTTTAATTTAACTTTAAATAAAAAGATATTAATGTCATTTTACAACGAAAGTGGCTTCATGGGGTCCCCAAGTTGACCCATGGGTTTTCTTGGTCGTCCATGACACATAAAATGAGGTTACGACATCTATCAAGTTAATTTCATATTATTAAAACATTATTTTTACCTTAAACTACACTAATTACCTCTAATCGCGATTAAGAACTCAAAAGTTACTATTCACCAAAAAATTATTTTAATCTCATTTAACCACATTTTACTTCTTAATGACAACCATATATGTAGGATTTTTGAAATTTAAAACACAAAATTGGAAAATTTTCATTGAAACGGAAAATCAGTTTTTATAAGTACCACTTAGTGGTTTTAATATTCATCAAAAATTAAAGTTTTTCAGAAAATTACCAAAAATTCAGCCTAAGCTATATTTGATATTCTGAATTCAAAAATGATTTCTATTTTCAAAAATTCAAAAAATATAGGTTGCATTAATTAATTTAATAATTAATCCCCGCTGTCAAAGAAAATAGCGTGTTTTTATAAAACAATAAGTATCAAAAGATTGACACTAGTTTAAGTCTGATTTCAATGTGAAATTAATTCCAATGACCACTATTGGATTTATGGTAAAAATATATTCTAATTTCACTTTAAAACCAATTCAAAAGATAATTTAATCATATAAAAAAATTATATTAAAAAGAGGTTTTGAATTAAAATACAACATTTTACACTATTCATTAAAAAAAGAACTTTATCGGAAAGATACCTAAAATTTACACAAAGTAAATTTTGATGTCCCGATTATAAAGAAGAGTTTTATTTGGTACAATAGAATTTATAAGAGCGAACAAAACAATATTAAATGACATTTTTCCATCAAAAGGCGATAAGTGAACCTTTAGTGAAAACTAGGGCATATACGCCTAAAATTGAATTCTTTCCGTATTTTAAGCCTTTATCATTTATTTGATAAATGTAAAAACATTTAAAAACATATATAATCATATTTTAGTTATTTCTATCCATTCCTTCCAATACAACGGCCAAATGTTAACTACCATTTAAAATAATATTATTTTATTATTAGAGTGCAATATAAGATTCCCATGAAACTCATTGTTGGGTGTTGGGTACGCCATCGAGCATAGAATCCCCTTTAAAGTCATATTACTATTTTATTAACAAATATGGATAAATATGAAAATGTCATATTCTTTATTTACCTGGGGTGTTACATAGTTTGTTATTAATAATTTAATATTTATGTAATTTATTTTGTTATATATAGTTTCGAAATAATAGTTTATATTAGTAGTTATTATATATAGATTAACTAATAAACAACATATCATTAAAAATTTATAACATATAATGATTAGCTAGTAATAAATAATAACTTAATATCATGTGATTAAATAATTATTAAGGCACAATTAATAAATTTTAGTGTAATGATTAACTAATGATTATAGAGTGTTTAACTAATAATTTTGTAATGATTATGTATATACTAAATTATGATTAACTAATAATTATGTTATGATTGAATAATTAATGATAAATGATTAAATAATTTTAACTAATACTCATGCATTAGTTATTTATTGATTAAATATTGATTCTGTAATGATTAAGTATTGATTATGGATTGATTAATTAAAGATTAAAGAGTTAATAAATAATTATTAAATAATTATTAAGTTCATAATAAAGAATAACTTACTAATGGTTAACTAATTATTAATTAATAAATATTTAATAATTATGTAATGATCAAATAATAATTAAGTAATGATTAAATAATGATCAACTAATGATTAATGAATGATTTAAAAATGAGTAAATAATGATTCAGCAATGACAACTAAATGAATAAATAATGATCAATGAATGATTAAATAATGATTTGATTGTGGGTGAATAATGATTAACTAATTGTTAAATAATGATTAAGTAATTATTAATTATTGATTAAAGAATGATTAATTAATGATAATTAATTATTAAATAATGATCAACTAATGGTTAAATAATGATTAACTCATGGATAACTAATTATTAATTTATGGTTAACTAATTATTAACTATTGATTATATATAAGTTAATATAAAATAAAAAAACAATTGATTATGTAACAAATAGAGATTCAATTACTAGTAATCATCCAGTTATTATGTAATGATAACTGAATAATAAAGTAATTAGTAAATAAATTTTAAAGAATGATTAAATATTTATTAACTAATTACTAACAAATGATAAACTAATATTTAAATAATTGTAAATAATTGTTACCTAAGGATTAATATATGGTTTAATAATGATTAACTTCTAACTAACTAATGAATAATTAATAATAAAAAATTATTATATAATTATTAACAAATGATTGAACAATGATGAACAATTTATTTTCTTCACATTAACAATGAATAAACATAGGGTGAATGATCAAAAACTAGATAACAAAGAGGTTTAAATGAAAATTTGATTTGTTACTGTCATGATTTAGATAATTCATCACATATTTCATGGCTTTTTTAACATAGATGGATAAGTTTTAGATGATTGAAATTATGTTTATAAATCATTGAACATATGATTACGAGTTTTAAAAATTATACTATAAAAATATTCTATCTTCTTTTAAAAAATAATAATATTTTCCCAAATTTTGTTAGCATAATAATTAGGTGGTTATCTAATAAATGAAACACTTGTCTTGACATTATAATTGGATGTGGCTCTTGAATATATGTACCAAGATGTAGAAACTGTGACAAGGGGCAATAAGGCTTGACTCAATGTAACATGGTAAACAACAATGAGTATTTCTATACAAAGAGTTTGAATCCCCATGGGTATGTTTTAGGTGATTCATATTTTAGTTATAAACAACTTAAAAACCATTTAGATGTTTTAAAATGGTAGTAAAAAACATTATTGTCAAATGTTACTATATAATAAGACGTTATAAAATATTAGTATCATAATTATTATATTATCAGTTCTCATTGTCAATATTAATAACATAATGTTTTGGAAACTATGGAAAAAAGAGAAAGAAGAATTCTTTTATCAATTATAAAATTAAAATTATGGTAATAAAAATTGAAACAAAAAAACAAATTTAAGAACATGTTATTGTTTAAAAATATACTAGAATGTGATTGAAAACATTCCATTATAATATAGTATGGATGAGATGAATCTAAATTCATATGTGAGGTAAAATTATGATTATTTTCATGTGGTTCCTCAACGACATGTTCCAATGTTATGTACTTATCTTTTGAATTTTTGAACATTTTTTGCCATATTTGAAATTTTTTAAACATCTTATTATGATAATAGAAGAATGGATGCTTTTGAAAAATCATAAGTCAATTAAATATATTAGGAAGATATTATTTAGCTACTACTTGAAAATAAGATTGATTTTACACCACTTCCAAAGCTAGACTCATCTCATCCAAACACAACTCTTTTGAAACATTCCATGGTTTATTAATCTTCTGTGAATAATTCATGTGTTATTTAGTGTGTTTGTTCTTATCTATTTCACTTTATATGATCATAATCATATTTTCATCATGGATAATTTTTTTTTTGTGTTTTCTCTTCCTTCTAAACATAGATTCCAAAATATATAATGAATTATATTGGAAATTTTGTATTATATACTAAAACATTAGTATCATAATTTCGGATATCATAACACATACAAAAAATTTAATATCATATAGATTATATGGTCAACCCTCATTATTAGTATTATTTACATAGTAAAAATATTTATATAGAAACATTTAACAAATAGATTCATATTTGACCATGTCAACTACTACATATATGTTATTCAAACTATGGAAGGAGTGTTAATTGAAATCAACCAACAATAATGGTTTTGAAATCAAATTGTGGGACCCTAATTGAACATAAATACATAATTCATGGTATCTTATGTTTGGACAATATCCCAATATAAATTCTATTATATATAGACATGTTAATTTTTTAGTGTAAAATATATGCTGCAAGTACATGGAAATTACATTAACATTGTAGAATACTAAATACAAGACAAAAAAACACCCAAATATTGTATTAGTTTAGTGTCATCGTAAACATGGAACACATTCATCCAACATGGTTAATGACCTTAAATATAACCCATAAATACCTTCCCCTTAAGATTTCCAACCAAAAACAATTCTTTGTATGGAAAAAATAAGAAAATATTAAAAATGGGGAGTTAAAATTATTAGACAGGGTAATAACATAGAACATCAAACAAAACATAAGTTGAAGAATATAAAAACCTGAACCTAATTATTGAATATCAAAATACTGATTCATGAAGATAATCTTAGTAGATAAAAAGGCATGAATCATAAATGAACATAAACCATGATGAAAAGTAATTGGCATACAACATTGATTTTTCCAAAGAACATATGCATAAAAAATTATTTCCATATTATCCAATGCTCATTTCTAAGAAGATCATATCATAAAAAGTCCATTATATAATTGAGTTCACTTCTCAATACATCCCTATATTACTAAGAAAGATTTAATTACCACTATAGATATGTCTATGTCATGGGATATAAATCTTTACCCAATGAATTGGTTGGAAAAATAAGTCACACCCATCACATAATTAAAACCATAAATATCTGTTCCACAAAAAAATCATTCATCAAAAAAAACCCAACGAATAAAATGGGATTCTAAAATATCATCCATTCATAACTTAATTCATGTAAATCTAGTGTATTTTTATAATGTTCATTATATTATAAACAAAATCAACGGTAATAATTATAGGGATAGTATACATGAATAATATACTTAATCATCGATGAAATATAATTTTCATAAAACAATTGGAATTATTTTATTAGGAAAATAAACATTCTTCTTGAAAATGATATATTTTTTTAAATCAGCATGCCATTTAAAATGAAAATAATTTCCCAAAAAATATCCTAGAAAACGTGAAAAAAAATTTTTATTTTAATATGTAATTATTAAATAATAAAAATTTCTTTATTCCATATATGTTAAAAGGGAACATTATTCTTTTACTTTTTCTTGAATATCAAAACGTACCTCATACAAAAAATGATAAAAGATACCTTTCAAATGGTTTAATAAAAATTCACCAATGGGTAAAAATTTATTTAAAAATTGTTTAGAATAGAAAAATTATTTTGAAATAAATTTTTATGAAACATGAATGGGGATGAAAAATATACCCCAGAAAGTACAAAAAATGAACATTCTCAGATAATAATGACATTGAAAATTTATATTTTACAAATTTATATTCAGTCAAATAATATATCTCATAAAATAAAGAAAATTATAGGCATATTTTAATATCATAACAATTATAATATATATCATAATAACATTCCTATTAATCATAAAACCTACAGAAATGAAATATAATTTGTAAAAGGCATATGTCCCAAAAACACGTTAGGAAAATTAATCACTTAAATCATGTGTGAAATAATTTGTATGATTCCAAAACTAATGTCTAATGATTTAAATATTTTCATTTTTTTATTCCATAATGATATCATATATGACCATATTATCATCTATTTTTTAGTAAAATTCATTGTTACTCATTATATGTGTATTAACTGCATTATGTTCTTATGCATGTTTCTTCGAATAAGTTACAGTTATCCTAATTTGGTAATAATTATAACATAAATCCTGATATTAACATAATATATTTCATATTTACTTATTCTGTACATTTATATAAGTATTCATTAATGGATATCATGTAGTATAAATGCCATCACATCATGGATATGGTATGTTTTACGTATGCACGAGCGGTGATATCATTGCTTTAATTATGAAATGGTGTTGGAGTGGATGTTATATATATTGTTATGGAATAAATAACTTTTTTAAAATAATAACATATAGTTATTATTTCAATTATTATACCCTTCCACGTCATGCGGTAGTGAAGTAATGATGACACCATGGCATAGAGAAAGTAATTCGAATGTACGCACGCGTGGTGATTTTGTTATGCGTAGGATGGATAAAAGGATGAATATTGTTGTTACATAATATTAATAAAATCTCAGTATATATGTGATGCTGGAGTTTTTAACTAATAATGTAAAAAACTCATGAAGAGTATGTACAAGATGAAATAATTTAGAATAATCGGTTGTTGAGATTACATATTCCTCAATGAGCTCCCTCTAGATCTCATGTTAAAGGTAGTAGAGTTGGTTTTTCTAAAATAACACAACAAATAGAATGTAAATAAATATGTTGATAAAGGAAATAGGGAGGGGATAGTAGAACATTATCTCTAAATGAGTTTTTATGAATTGAGGGAGGAGTTTCCATTTTATAATTATGTTTAGGGGCACATTTGGAATCTCCAAAAAATTAATTGATGATAAAATCAAAACCCATTTGAAAACCTAAAAAAATTATTATATATGAATATGAGATGATATAAGGTTGAAATATATGAAGCCAATAAATTTTGGTCTTGTGTTTATATTAGTTTAAACCTAATTATTTCAATTAACCCTTAGTTATACTATTTTAATTTAAACAATGGTACCAAATTGTTCAATATTAAAATAGTTTAATTTATATTATTTATTGTAAATTATAACATACATGAATAACTTATAAAATTATAAAGCATATAATAATTGTTAAATATTTTTAGAATAATTTCCATTATATGACATAATGTATAACCTAAATAATTAATGTTTTTGTTTCATTCCTATATAAAATATTACAATTTTTAGTGTCATTTTATAGCATTTATAATTTTATTTCTGACCAATATTTCCTAATTTACCCTTTGATGTGGAAACAAGTTTACCATGGTTACTATTCATATTGGCCAAAAATAAATGTGCCCTATTTACCAACATTATACCTTTTCAATCCAAATTTTAAAATAATTTTTAAAAATTAAAAACCCATAAGTTTCATTATTAAATATAAAATTAAACTTGAAAAATGTCACAAAAATTAGTTTTCAGAGAAATTCCCCATTTTAACTTCAATTTTTATTATTAAAAATTAGTATATAAAATAATTTTCAAAAAAAATAATTGTAAAAAATGAAATATATATAAATATTATCTAATCAAAAATAATATTTTTATTATGTAATGGCTTCAAAAGAAAATATGGTTTTCATTAATAATCAATATTTTCATTATTTTTCAAAAAATGAAATTTATCAGGACCATACCAAAAATTCAACCAAAATAATTTTTTATATTAATAATTAAAATAATATGATTATTTTAAAAATTTTAATACAAAAAATGTCAAAATAGATTTAATATGGTTTCACCATGAAAAGACGAAAAAACTACGTTTTGTGAAAAAAATACGTCTTTTATACAAAAAAATAAATTTTTTCCTATATAATATCTTGAAAGGATTTAATATGAATTTTAAACATTATATTTAATGTATTAAATGTATTATTCATCAATAAAATCCATTAAGAGTGATTTTAGTTTTTCAGTGACTCACTTTTTTGAATATAAATAGTTTTTTATAAGAATTTTAATACTATTCATATCCACTGTTATAATGGCTATGATATTATGTTTAGTTGTTCATTTATACCCAACCTTCTATGAAATGAATTCTAGAAAAATAATATTAAAACTTTTTCAACATAACAAAAACATTTATTTTCTGGTACTGAAGATATGTCGGTGTACCCTATAGCGCAAGCTTATATGGTTTAGCATATAACATAAGATATCAAATAATGTAAAATATATATTTTTTTTATAAAAATATCAGGGTTCAACATTATACCCCCTGAAAATAAATTTCAACCCTGAAATTTATCATGTTTATAAAAGTAATATTACAAGAATCATTCATTCATATATTCCAAAATTGTTAAAAGGAATAGAAAAACATTGTTTTATAAAATAATGTTCGAAATTAAATTGTTTTACAATGTAACTCATCACTAGGATTCAATAGAGGATAACATAGGTGAGAAGTGAAAATATAGATATGAAAGAAAAATATAACTATCATGTTATAATGGAGAGATATAAAAAGAGGTTAATAAATGTTATCAACCGCACAAATATAAATCTATCATGATTTAAGATACCAACTAATTAATCGGATAATAATTTACTAGGATTAATGTTTTGGTTTTCAATTTTCATTCCCAAAAGTTGAAGAACATTAGAAGAAAAAATTACATGATTTTAGAACAATATAACAGTTGGTCACATATTTAAATATTTCTACATCATATCTTATTCAAGGAAATTATTTTGAAAGTTTCAATCCTAATTTTTTACCAGATTATGTGGTTGATAAATAAAATGATAGGTTATTACGTCTGTCATTATCATAAAAATTGAATCACAAGTTTTCAAATATGCCTAATTATACATATAGATTTATAAGACGTTATTCTAAAAAATGGCATTTGATATTCAATAGAAACTTTCCATAAATTTATAACCGTAAAATCATTTTGAAATATTAAAATTGAAAACATTATATATAGGTAAACTATATCAGAATAACATTTATACCTATATCTCAAAAGGCAGTTCTTGGTTGTCACCTTCCTAACATGTGAATATCTTAATATTTATTCTATTGAAATATGGAAATAACTTGAAATACTAATGATCCTTAGTGAAAACATGCATGGTATAAAAAATCAACTCTATCAAAATAAAACAATCCCCAAAAATTAATATAATAAAACCATGATTTCACATTTTCTATATATCAGTATGGATTTTATTAATACTATCAAACTTCAAATTCTCTTTTTATCCCATTATTATAAAAATATCATGTGTTTTCGAAAAATATTTCAATCAATTTTGATGGTTACTGGTACCATATACTTATATAAAACCAAAATAGAATAATACATAAAAATTTTGAATATTCCAAAATATAATAAAAGTGATTTTCAACATTATTAATGAATACCATTACTGAATCATTCCACAACATAATTTTCATACTCAAAATCTCTAATAGTTAACACAAGTGATTTTACATTTTCATTGGCACTAGAAGGTTGTTTACATCATTCATCACTGATAACCCTTAGATTAGGGGACTGGGTAACATAATGACCTATTTTCTTTCACATGTATCATTGTAGTGTGGGTGGTGCATTACCTATTTATTTTTCTCAATTAAAGCCATTAATGAAAATTTTATCATTACTCAAGAACTCAATTGACTAATGATAATCTTTTCAATAGTTAAATCATTCTCACTTCTCTTTAATACAATCACCACCATGCATATTTCCACACATTATGCATAAAGAAACCCCAATATTCTTTTAATCGTTTGAATGAGATTTTCTGTAGAACTCCATCATTTGATTCATGTCTGAACCAAGAAATATATATCCATCACCAACATTCATTTCAACCATGATAGGGAAACACACAATCTCTACATAACTACGAATTCAATTATATCTAATTCTCTTATAAGGATTGGTTTTATGCCACTAATTAATCAACCCTCTATACTTTAATGTTGTATGATAATGCGAGAATAATACCTTGCATGTCTTATAAAATTGTCCTTGTTTGTATAAATGGATTCATTAATCTTTTTATTAATATCATAGTACTCATTTTTCATCTTTTTTTAAATAATATGAGGAATTTAATTATTGAAAAATAATTTTTTTAACTCTTCCCATTCTATGTATTCAATTCCATCTTACTACATCATATTCTTGATTAGTGTCCACCAGTAGTCTGATTCTCATTCTAAATAAAAAACAACCAAAAGTAATTTTTAATGTTACAAATTTTGATGGATTTAAAATATATTATCAATGGTGTTAATCAATTTTTTAGAGACAATTTCATTAGAAGAACCACTGAATGAAGGTTGAAATTTCCTTACGAATGACTCAAAATAATGATGTTCCCTTTATTTTATCATTTGGTTGTCAAGAATGATGCATAGATTTTGTACAAATAGGGATATAGGTTTTTCTTCCAGATCACATAACTTTTGGTTGATTAGGATGAAATAGATGATTTCCCATTACATTATTCATCAACATGGTTCCCTTGGATTTCAACAATTAAGAAAAACCTAAATAGAATAGCGTTAATGGAAAATCAGAAAAGGAAAAAACATAATTAATGTGGATTAATTTCAATATCTAAAATATTATGATTTATCCTAGGTTATTTAGGATTTTTATCTTAATTATAGTATTTTAACCTATAGTTAGACATACCATTAGGTACATCTCTAGACATATCCTTAGTAATATATCTAGGGATCTTACTAATGATTACATACCTTAGTTTTAAAATTTAAACAAATCCATTGCACTAATACCAACTATTAATCCGCATGATTTATATATATGGGAACTACAATACATTTTTGGAATACTAAACACATGACAAAAACAGACGCCCAAAGACCATATTAGTTTACTATATTTCGAAATTGGCAATATATTCTGTTAACTTGGTGAACGATCTTCAAAATCTTTTACAATGACTATCCCTATTAGTTTTCCTTTATAAAAATATATTTTTTATACCAGGGAATTGAAAAAATAAAAAATTTGACCTCAAATGATCAATAAGGGTAAATATAATGATCATAAAAAAATATACAATAAAATAAAAAAACATGAACATAAATTTCGAATATCAAAATATTGATTCATGAACGATACCAGGGCATTTTGTACGGAATAAATTATAACGTAAATAAGAACCATGATAAAATAGGATTGTAATGAATCTTGAAATCATGTAAAATGAATAAAAATAGAAAATTAATTTTATATTATTCATGGATCATTTCCAAAACCATCATAGAAGAGAGTGTCCATTACTGAACTAGGTTTACATCAAATTCTAGCACTACATTACATTGCTGGATTTATATTCTATTGAAGCCTTGTTTTATTGAACTGGAATTACTTTCCATTCCTATAATTTCCTTATAATGATAAAAAATATCATTATCCAATTCATTGGAGGGAGATATTGGTCCCAAACATTACAAAATGTAAACCTTACATATGTGTTCTACAAAAACTAAATCATACATCATAACAATACCCGAGAAATATAATTGGATTCTTAAAATCAATTCCTTCGTAACTTAAATAATATAAAAAAATTTATTTTATAAAAGCATAAAATCATAAAAAATCATTCATATGATTAATATGGATTTTACTCGTGAAACATATCATTAATCTATCATGGAAAACAATTTTTTAAAAATAATTGAAATTAATTTTTGAGGAAAACATATTTTATTTATCAAAATGTTTACATTTTTTTAAACACATTTCTATTTGAAAAGAAAAAACATTCATTTAAAATAAAATTGATAAATTTTATGAGAATATTCATGTAAATTAGGCATTATGAAAGCATAAAAATTAGTTTATTCGGTATTAATTAAAAGAGAAAATTCTTCTCATACTTTTTTCACAGAAACTCAAAAAGTACATCGTTCCAAAATGGAAAAAAGAATACATTAATACTATTTAATAAAAATTAAAAAATGGTTAAAATTTTATTTAATAAATTTTAGATGAATATATATAATATTTTGAAATGCATATTTAGGAAACATATCAATGAATGATAAATATGACCCTGTAAATAGATATGAATAATCAATCTTAGATAATAATGAGATTAGAAAATAACCCCTTAAAAATTTATAATTAGTAGAATCATATCCCTCAAAAAATAAATAATGTTAAATGTATACGTAAATTTCATAACCTTCATAATAAAAATCCTAAAAAAATTCACAGAAATCATAAACCCAACGAAGATGAAATAGTTGTGGTAAAATCCTATGTACCACACAAATAAATGTGATACCAAATAAACCCTTTCCGTATATCCAATATCCATTTAATATATTTTAACCACCTGTATAATTATTTAAATAATTTTATTTATATATTCCAAAATGATATCATATATTATAATAATATATTTGGATTGTTAGTAATATTTTGTTGTTACTTGTTATTTGGGTATCAACTGATTTATTTTCTTATGATTGTTTTGTCAAATAACTTCCATTTATCCTTTTTATGTCATAGTTATATCATTCCAAAATGATATTAAAATAATATATATAACATTTATTTATTACATACATGTATATAATTATTCTTTAACGGTTATCATATAGAATGAATCAAATTACATCATGGAGACGGTAGGCCTCACGTACGCATGAGCCTTGATCTCTTTCATTTAATTTTTAAATGATATAGAATTGGAAGATATATATTGTTGAAGAATAAATAACTTGTTATTATATTAATATATTATTATTATTTTAATCATTATACTAATCCATGTCAAGTGGTGTCGAAAAAATTACACCACGACGTGGTGACTTTAAGATGTATGTACACACAAGTGGAGATTTCATTTTTCACTAAATGATAGATGGTTGAACATAGTTGTTCCATAATATTGATAACATTATGGTAGATAATTTATAATTTATTTTTTAATTTATTATGGAAACCATAAATAAATAAGATGTATATGACGAAATTATTTGAATGAATCAGTAGGGGAGATTACCACTTCTTTGATGTGATGCCTCTAGATATCCTCTTAAAGCCACTATAGATGGTGTTTTTAGAAGACAAGAACCAATAGAATATGAATAATGACATTTATTAGGTAAATTAGAAGGATATGGATAAACATTAATACTTAATGTGTTTTGAATAATTGATGTATTATGTTCCCTTTTATAATTGAGAGGATATGCACATTTAGAATCTCTTAAAAAATTAATTTATAATAAAATAAAAACATATAAAAAAAATTCTAGTATCAATTATATATTATAATCTTATTAATATTTATAAAATTAGATTTTTAAGGTTGTAAATTCATCAATAAATAATTTTTAGGAATGTGTTTAGATCAATTTAAACCTTATCACTTCAATTAACCCTTAGTTATTTTATTTCATTTTTAAATAAGGTAAATAATTGTCCAATAATAAAATACTATAATTTACACTTCATTGATAACAATTAGACCATACATGAATACCATAGAACATTTAAAATTATATAATAATTATTATATATTTTTATTAATGTTTTATCACTTTTAAATAATTAAAGAAAAAATTATTTTGATTATCAATAAATAGTGTCAATTTTGCCAATATTTAATTCATGTATTTTTTTAAAATATCAATATAAAGTGTATTTATAAAAACAAATTGTTTTAAAATGGGGTAAATACATTCTATAAAAACCATTTAATATATTAATTAACCTAAATTATATTTATTTTAATATTGTTAATAATATTTATTTGATATTTCCATTAATAAAATAATCACTACATCGGTTTTGTATAATTATTTAAGATACTTATTTTTTAGTTGATAATTAAAATTAAAAAACTATGATGAATATAAATATACTATATTTCACAAGAACACTTATAGATGAATTTATCTTCTATAGTAGTCTTCATAAAATATGTTAAAATTATTAGAACATTAATATGAAAACAATAACATTGTATTAGATAAAATATAATAAATGTCATAATATATTCCATGAGTATCAAAATGGTCAATTGTTTAACACATGGATGATTACAGTTGATATATACTTGACCACAAATATTGGGTCATGTTGTTTTTTCTTATAATATTTATTATCATTTTAAAAATAAATATTTTGGTTATTAATCAACAATTAAATATTTTATGTATCGTCAATGTATGAGCCATTAAAATGATTACATACTGCATTAAAATTAAAAATAAATTACCATAATAAATAAAACTAGTTTATGGTTAGAACGAGTCTTTATAGTTGAATTATATTCTGTATAACCACATATTAAAAATTATATGTTTATTAAATCATTAATGTGTCATTTTTATAATTCTAAAAAATAAAAAAATATATATATATCATAATTCCACAAAAGTGGCCCAAAATGAAAAAAATGTATTTTTTAACGTTATTATATGTTTTTATGTTAATAATTTACATTTATATTCATTCATTATATAAATTTGTCCCCATATGGATACAGAATATATATTAATGACAAAGAAAAAGACACTTTCTATATTTCATTTATGTATATATTATTTATAAATTTTCAAGGACAAGATTCCATTAAATTAAATATTTATAGACTCAATTTTTATTATTATTGGTTCACTCATAAAAAAATTCACCATTTATTAGGGACATTTTATAGCCTTTATAATTTTATTTATAAGTTAAATTACCCAATTTACACATTACCATGGTAAACAAATTTCCTATGGTTTATATTAACATTGGCCAAAAATAAAAATGGGAAATATTAAAAATGTAGACCTAATTAATCCCAATTTTACATTCCATTTTCAAAATTCAATATAAATATTTTTCAGAATTAAATTTAAAAAGAAATTGATAAAATACCATGACTAATTGTTTTTGAAAAAATAATCCTTTTTAAATAGAATTTTTTTAAATAATAAATTACTGTATAAAATAATTTAAAAAACAAAATAGATAAAAATGATATATTTAAAATTTATAAGTAATCCAAAACATATCATTACTTTGTAATTACTATCAAAGAATATGATGTTTTAAACAAAACTAATTATTCTTGATATTAATCAAAAAATGAATCTTATTATAAAAATTCCAAAAAATAAACCAATGTAATTTTATATATTCCACATTAAAATAATGATAATATTTTGATAATTTTAATACACAAATATTCATACTATATATCAAAAGTGTGCTCCATTAAAATTTGAGAAAACTACATTTTTAAAACAAATTACATCTTCTATCCAAAATAAATAAATATGTTCTTATATCATGTCTAAAAAACATATAATATAAAATTTGAACAATATATTAAAAATATTAAAAATATTATTAATTAATTAAATCCATTAAATGTGATTTAATTATTTTATAGACTCGATTATTTTCATTTAAATAGTTTTTCTGAAGAAACATAGTACAATTAATACGTGCAATTATAATGACAAGGTTATAATATTTAGTAGTTCACAAATACTTGATATTTAATTACATGAAATATATCAAAAGAACTTTAAATTATTTGCAACATAAGACATGCATTGATTTATTTATTATCCTTTCTATGACAGTGTTAAGTATAACACATGCTTTTCTAGATGTAGCATACAACATAATAAATCAATGAAATTATGAAAATATAGTTTATAAAAATCTCATGGTGTTAAACCCTACTTCAATATGGATTCAATATTGTCCATTGGTTACTAGTTACAATTGTTTCCAAGAAATAAATTCATTTTCCCAGTAATCATATGGTTCTATAATGGAGTTATAGGTTGGAGTTTCTTCTATAAAATAACAAGGTCAAATTTTATGGAGATGTTGACTTACAAAGTGGTTGAATATAGTATGCCTCATTAAATTATGGCTCCTTTATACGGTGAAGAAGATGACATCCATGATTATCTTCAAGATATAAATGTAAATAATATTTTTAACTGGCATATTCTAAATGATCGAACTGACACAGACAAAAATACTGATGAGGGAGATTATAAAATGTTATGGAAGATGTTTGTTCAAATGGGGTAGTTTTATAGTATCCATAACCCAAAATATATCATACCACGCTTATAAAAATAATGTTAGAAGAAATGGCCCATTTCTCATAAATTGGATATAATGTTTTCACACTTTTAAATTAGTTACCATGAGTTATAGTGGATATGTATAGTAAGCTAGAAAAAACAATATATGTTGGAATGACTTTCCAAGTAAATATTAATTGAAAAAACATGGTAACAGATTACATATATAGATTCATATTATATATTTATTTCAACAATCTAGATATAAAAAATAAATCATATGGTGTGACAAGTATGGGGATGATTTTATATTCTTCTCGAGGGAGATTCTAGACATTTCATTTAAAGTTTGGATAGTTTTGATGGTTGGCGTAGCTTATACCTACACTCTGCCAAACCCGACAGAAGATCATACTTCACTGGATGTTCAATTTATGTTACCTATTACTATTTAAGGGTTTTTTTGACTTCAAAGATATTCTTATATCCCTTGTTCAAGAGAGCATGAAAAAACATTCAAATATAATATTTCCGATAATAAGGCATGAGTGACAATATAATGAAATATTGATGGTCTATGCTTATTGGGATGAATTGTATCAAATGTTTCCTTAATTGGTAGCCATATTGAGACTCAAAGACCATGTTTTCATAAATACTTATTCGTATAATCATGTTTCTCAAGTCAACATACTTGATCCATCTAATTCTCAATTTCATCGGTTGTTCTAGAATTTCCTCCCAGGTATTTCCTCATTTTTGTTTAGAAAATAGTTTATATAAATTGATGGATTATTTATATTAGAAAATTAAAAGTTCGTATTTTCATTATAGAAACCCAATATAGAAACTGTTCAACTTTTCAACTTTCGTTTTACATTATGGATATGGAAAACAATTAATCATGAATTTTGTTTAAGTATAGTATTAGAAACTATTTCAACCAAAGATGGGTAATCAATTTGATATCTAATCTGTCAATTAGGTAGTAAATTTAGACCATAATACATGGATAACCCTAAGTGTACAATATTAGAACTAAATCTGCAAAAGTTCTGGAAATTAAAAAACAAATTCTACAAATAACCTTTTAATAAGCCTATCATGATGGTTGGTATTAAAGGACATTGTTGTTTTTTCCTATTTTAATGTAGTGATAATATAAATTTGTGTGAAATATGATCACATCTGTGAATCATACGATCTGGGTTAATGGATCTTTGTCAAATGATTAAAAAATGAATGGATTATCAAGATTTGTATGAATATATAAAATGGATTACAAAAGAAAAATGGGTGTTGGAATATGAAGAGGGATGGGGTATAGAAACATGATCACAATCATTATGGACGACATTAGTGGTTTCTTTAAGGGTCATCACATGTCACCTATAACTTCTATAATTTAAGAGAAATTTTATCATTGTGTGAATTACTTCATTGATAGGAAAAAAAATATTCTAAATCATTATTCAATAGTGGTTATGGAATAAAATACAACATTAACGAGAGATTAAAATGAACATTGAAGAAGGTTTTGGTTATTGAGTGTGTCTTTCCCACCATGAATAATCTTTATTAGAAGCTAAAGAGAGTATGTAACCCATCAAAAGTCACGCAGGTGAAAAATTTGTGGTATTACTATATGTGATGAAATAAAAATATGGGAAATTCCAGGCATTATGGTTATAATGTTTACATTCTATCGTAGAGTGTGACTCTGTAAACATATTGTGGGAAGCATATTTGATCTAGTGTTCCAACAGGACACCATTTATAATAGTCATGTTACATCACGGATGCCTATTTGGGAGTTTTTACCTTTCCTAATAGATAAAGACCATTCTATAGTGATAAATGACTTCAATTGGTTGTGTAAATTAAGAAGAATGAAGACCAGCAGGATACATAATGAGATGGGATAACATCAACAAAATGGGAAACATTTGGGATGTATAATATTTCTTCAAGAAGGTCATAACCATAATCGTTTCACTAACATTACTGGATTTATTTGACACTCTCAGCCATAATGATATATTTTATCTAATGCAGACATTTTATTGTAAATTATATGCTGTTAATATAAAAGTCATATTTTTTTTATAATTTTATAAAATTTTCCAATATTTTCACTATTAAATAATAACATGACTTTCATATTCACATCAAAAACAATACAAAAATTACATATGAGGTGAAGTGAAAGTATTTCCAATCATCCTATTGCTAAACAATAAAGAAAACAAGTGTTAAAATAATCATGAATTATACCATCTTGTTAGAAATTGTGCATAAATTTCCAATCACATTCATTTATAATAAACATTATGAATATGAACGAAAATGTATGTATATATATATATATATCATAAAAATCACCATTTCAAAGATAAAAAATAACTAATTACTCATTTTTAATATTATTTTTGAAACAAGAATAGATTCCCTTTCCATTTGGAAAAAACAATCATAAAACTATGGGAATAAAGATTTCATATCATACATTATACAAGTAAAAACATTATTCTGAATATAATGTTATATTTAAATTTTACACTTAACCATTATTTCAATTTTTTGACTTATAGATAGAGGATTATTTACAAATCATTGCACATGCTTTGTATTTTTCTAGTGTTGTGGTATAAAAATGTTTGGTTTGATGTATTAGGGTGTGTCGAGTGCACCATTATCATCACATGATGCCTTCAATGGAAAATATACAATACCACCATCATTCTAGATTCTATGAATTTATGGGATCTAATTTTAAATTCAAGGATCATCACCTTTATTTCTCCCACCGATATTGGTGGCGAGCATCATCAAATATTTCACCTACATGAGGAACATATGAACATCACCCTTTGGGATATAGCAGTCCTTCTCGGTCTTCCTATCTCAGGGGGATGTAGTTTTTGGACCCACCCAATAAAACAGGCCTAATAATGTTCAATGATTTCAAGGAATAATTTTTCTTGAGATGATGAAGCTACATATAGAAGGTATATAACTATAAGGTGCCTTAATATGCACTATTTCCATTTACCCGATGATACTGATGAGAAAATTGTAATGTGACACACACATGATTATATATAATTGATCATTATAGGGAAAATCTGAACAGATCAGTCATGTATTCATGTGAACAAGATGTATCTATTTCTATTTTAGGGATTTGATTGTGTCGGGACATATAGATGGGGAACTGTGTGAATGGATTACACTTACTGAACACAATATACATAATCGTGATATGATCATACAGATCTCAGAGGGTGATTCATCCTTCATTAGATGAGGGCATGGAAGAAAATCCAACACTTTTCCATAATATTGTTTCTCATATGACACATATAGAGGTTATGAATGACAATCCATATGGATGATGGAATTATAAAACATCTCTTTTGGTTTCAAAGGAAATTATTATTTATTGAATATAATTTCTTATTATTTATCACTTTTGATGATGTGGTTTATAGGTGTTGTCCTGTAGACAACATTCCTAGTACTCTAAAACACTATTCCGGTGTATATTTGTTCATGATATATAGTATCCTTCCCACCTATATATTTATACACAATCATTCATTGAATATAAAATTTCAAAATATCACCATTTTTTTCTTTTTAGTAACAATATTTTTTTTTGAGAAAATTTGTATTATTTTTAGATTTCGTGGATTCCATACTAGGATTTTTTGGGCTAGTTGCCTACTAATGGGTCTTCTATACTTGATGATACTACGGTTTAAGTCCCTAAAATTCCCTTTCATATTATTGAGTTTCACTATCCGTATATAGTCATTCCCCAATTTGGATGTGTTTAGTGCATTCCATTTCCACCGAGACTGTTACAGGATCATCATGCCATGAATCTAACATGGAGGTAATAAATCAAATAGCAGTGAAAAAATGACTAGTTTCTCCACCTATGGGGAATATGAGAATTCCTTCCTTATCAGGGAGTACATAAAGATTGATTCAATCAATCATTATGGAAAAGGTTGATCCACGATATACAGTAAAGTCTATAATGTTTTTTATTTGACATGGAAGAGGGATTATGTGAATAAAATTATGCTATTTATTTATTTTACTATTTTATAAATCATTTTATATTATATTACAACAAACGTCATTATAATAGATTATCCACTTGATTGATCCAAATGAGGATGAGGTTTCTAGCAAGGGAGTGATCCATGATGCATTAATGGGACTCTTGCTGATTTACCATGCATTTTATGATATAATTTTAAATTATCCACCACTAAGAGATGATATTCCCGCCCAGTGAACAAAGGTTTCTTCTCAAGAATCTCTCCCAATAGTTTTGGATAATGGAGATACATTCCAATGATAACTTAGATCATGTCGTTCTTTCTATGAGGCCTCACCTATTCTTTATCCCGAGGTCGTCCCTCTAGTAGTCATAACTAAACTAATTAGGGATGTTCATATGGAAGCATGTGGTGAATCTATATTTATTGGTTATCCACAGTTTTCTCTAGGTGTATTGTAATCGTACTTATATCAGTGGTCATTTCCCACGGATAAAGATTTTTTTCCAGATCCTTTATATATTGTATTGTTCCCCTACTATGATGATGGAATTTCATTATACAAAACTAATGAGATATCAATCAGTGGCACATAACAATATCATGTTTCCACCTCCTCTTATTAATTCACAGACAGTGCATTAGACTGTTGGGGTTTTAATGCTTGTGTATCATCCGTCTCTAGGTCATCCTACTCCAACAGAGCATGGAGCTCAAAAATATCGATATGGGCATCTCATTCATACACCACCATATGAAATGGAAACACACCATAAAAATTTATTATTCTCATTCATTTATATATTTTATTACCATTATAATGAATAACTTTCTTACAAGAAACCATTTCATATGTTTAACCACTTTTTGAATTTTTATTTATAATTTACTCACAGTTAATATTTTATGGGTTTTCATTTTTGAATACTTGAAACATATTAAAAAATATTAAAAATAAAGTAGAAATATTTTAAAATATTAAATAATGTAATGTAAAAACAATCTACATAAATTCTGTAATATATCTTAAGCATCTAAAAAGTTATTGAAAATAAAAAATTTCATAAATATAATAAATAATTTAAAATGAAAGGAATTTAAAATATAAATATAAATACTAATATAATGGTTTAAAATAGTAAATATATAATTCTACTAAAATTAATTTTCATAAAAAAAATCCTGATGAATTTGAAACATTTTAGACTAAAACTAATCATATAAATTAAACTCCCCTAAAATTAATACATTCTACCCGAGAACCACATTTTACTATAACATTATAATTCTATAGAACAGAATGACATAAAAAACAATAAAGGTAGTAATATAACAAAATAATATTTTATATCAGAATAAAAAATTGTGTTGAGATAAGTGGTCTTTCAGTACTATTGAAATAGTGGAAATTTATGAAATCCATTGGTCAAATGTCTTTCATTCAAGTAACACATTGCATTCTTATGTGTTTAATAGAAACAAATGAATCTAATTTTTGAAATAATATAGTATGGTAATTATATAATATATATATATATATATATTTATAATATAGATATTTATAAAGTTCATTTTTATAATGAATAATAATATTATAGTTATGTAATAATGAAAAAGAAAATTAGTGTTTAACTAAATGAAATGTATAATAAAACCGTGTATTATTTATTTATAAATAGATACAAATGAATAATAAACATAATGTTTTTTACAATAACATGTAACTATACAGAATTTAATATACATGAAAATAAAACATAATATAAACTTTCAAATACATAAATATAAAAAGTAAAATATTATTTACAAGTGACGAAATATATTTCATAAAAATACAACATTTTCTCTTTCAAATAATAATGAACTAATTCTATAAATAAACAAAAAACACAATATATATATATATATATATAATTATATATAGGCCTCTATATTTTTAAATTTAACATGTATAATTATAATAATTTTTTTTATTTTTACTGAAATGTGGTAGGGGACCTCATGCCATTCAGACACAAGTGTAAAATTTTTTTTACCATGGATATTTAATATTTTTAAAAAATGCATAAATTAATTTAATAAAATAACTCCCTTTTCTTATTTAGAGGTAAGTCACACTCACAAAGAAATTTTCTAAAAATAATAAAATATATTACAAGATTGGGATGAGTCATAATGGAATTATAAAATGAATTAAATAAATATAAAACCAATTTACTATAAAGGGAATAAATTTATTAGCTCATTTATATCTTTTATAGTATTTATTAAATAACCTTTGGGTCATTATGATGTCATAATAAAGATTTTATATTTATACGGTATTTAATTTTTACCTGAATAGTCATCTATAACTTTAAATAATTTACCATAAACCATTTCCTAATTTTTATATTGGATTCCAAAAATAATATTCATTTTATCTATATATTTTTATATAAATTTGAATTTGAATTTTGAAAAAAATAGAAAATTATTAATAAATGTTTCTTTTTTTTGACAAAAATATTTTAAAAACCCTATTAAAAAATATTTTTTACATCCTCAAAATCATATGATCTTTTATATTTAATAAAAAAATTAATAATAATATTTTTTTAAAAACTATTTATTTAAAAAAAATATCTTAATTCATGAAAATAAATTCCTATTTGAATTTGGTCATTAACCTAAAATACAGTTTTTGGTTTATTTTATTTATTAAAATCATTTATAAAGAAACAAAAACATGGTGAAAATAAATTCAATTTTTTTAAAAAAAATAGTTTACATTCACATATTTGTGGGGTCCTGATATATATCAATTTAATACACTTTTAATCTCTCTAGGAGTAAGGTTTGAGATAGTGACACTTTCATTGGGTGGTTTGGAAAATATGGTTTGGACAGTGATCTCAATTAGCTTAAACTTATAGCATAAATGGTTTTTCTAATGAATAATTATTTAGATCTCCCCTTCATATTAGACATGTGAAAATAATATTAATACTATTACCACCAGATGCTTTGATTAGAAGGATCTATATGTTATGACCCTATGGGTTGAGGACATCACATTCATTATCTTTATCGATTGGATTAATTAAAACAATATATTAATGCTATTCTTATTATTACTGTTCAATGGATATATTATAAATGGTAATGATTCTAAATGGTATTTAAAATAAGAAATAATAAATCCCAAGGATTTCTTTTGGTTTATACAACCATAATACATAATAATACATTTTAATTAAAAAAATGGAATTGTATTTAAACTTTTTTCTAGTGTTACAGGAACTCCTTCTAAAGAGTGTGTAAGTATCATGTTTTTTTTCTACCAAAAATGGTTGTATGATTATGGGTCCCTTTCCTGAAAAGGGTTCCAGTATATATGAGGTCTTTCATTTGAGCTAAACAGGATGCAGCCTTTGATTAATAGTTGATTTAATCTATTTGTGACACCACTGGTGGGGAATAAATAAGGGTTAAAAAGAATAATGTTGTCACATTGGGATCAATATAGTACTACTAACCTCACTATATAGATCCCAACCCATATGATAGGATTTAAAAAGAGGATATTATTACTTAAATCCTTGCTGCTTTCCCACAGTGTGAGCCTACAGATCATAAAGAGCATGATCACTCTGATCTTGATGTGGTTGAAGAAAATCATATAAATTGGTAGTGGGGTGGATGCTCGAGTTTCCAATGCATTAAACTGTGACTATCTTTGCAAGAAGATGAAAGACAGAATCCAACACATGGATGTCGTGTGGCACCGGTATATGGATGATGAAACTAATAAGATATAGGAGGCTTGTCAAAAAATCCAATGCTTATAATGATAGACAAAATAGTGTTCCACGTTCATCTCTAATATGCTAGATCTTGTCATAAAACATAGGTCCCATCTATTGGTGGGCCAAGAACGAATAATGGAGGTATCAAAATGAGTGTATGATCTCAATGATGAATGGGATTGGGTGCAGATCAGGTCTAATGAGCATTATCTAGAGGCTGATGATGAAAAAATGTAACTTAAGAGTGAGCCAAATGCTATCTAAGTAGCACACCAATGTTTGGGGATGTTTGGTCCCTTGATTTCAACAATATATCTATATGGGCGGTTATTTGGGAACCCATAAGAGGCTCTAACATGTGGATTTTCCTAATACTGCCACAAAATCATTGGATTATTGGAAATTTCTTATGTGTAAGGATGAATTCCTTTTAAATCTTTAATTATCTCACTTTCATCGTATTTATGAAAAAACTTATTACCATTCCCAAATCTATTGTTGGTCATGCTGAGTGTGAGAAGCAAGGTATGACCTTATAATTTATCACAGCACATGAGAGATCTGTATAATCATAAAACATGTGATTTCAATGATTTTTAATTGAACAGTGAAGGGGTTATGTCTGAGAGACGATATGGATAGAGAATAGGGATCTCCAGATAACCTACCAGTATCTCCCAACATGTGCTAGTGAATGAATGGGATAATGCTGGAGGCATTGGAAAACAATAAAACAAAAGGGGATGAGAATTTTGAATCAAAATTCCCAATAATTAGAATTTTGAGAGAGTGGAATAATGATACATGATTCATGATGAATATGTACAATACAAATAATCTACACCATTAGCTAGAAATATCGACTCCCAATCCAGGGTCAACCAATGACCATGTTCGAAACACGAAACCCATATTCAAATATCCTCTAATGTATTCGTGAAGAGTGTAACATGGTGATTGATGAGACAAAGTGGCATGCGTCCAGGCCATTAGAAAGTCCCTCGAGATGTGGAAGAGGATGAGGATATAAATTAGTGGCATGGAAAACATGAAAATGTAGTGATGGATTTCTCTATTGTACTAAATCACTCATGGAATTAATACATTATGTATTCGGACACATTTTTGCAAGATCATTGGTCTTAATAGAGATCATAAACAATTTCATTGGATAAAATAGATCTAATTCTAAGTGATATCATAGATTGTGAACAATGTGGTAGATGACTAGAATTGGGAAAAAGGTCCTATTAAGAAAGGGACATAAATTTCATGATGTTTTTTATCATGAAAATGATGATCGATGACACACAGTTTGACATCATTTTATGAGGTTGTTGAAAATTAATTTTAACATCATATAGTAAGGAGAAATTATTTTATAGTTTAATTTCATGTAATTAGAATTCATCACACTACTTAACATCAATTTAATAAAAATTTTCACAAAGTTTATAGTCATATATATTCCACCAGATGCAATAGTTTGATGTCAGGTTCCTTGAAAAAATGGATCTTAGTTTAGGTTCATAGATTTGGGACCTATGAAAATCCCAATATGGGTATATTTGACATAAATGATGAAAAACATGTCATTAAAGAGGAACTGGTTGGCCCATCGTTACATCACATATTCATAAGGATAAATTTTCATGTAATTAAATTCATCATTTATTAGAAATATGATTATTCATAATGGATATAAATTTTGGAGAAAATGGAAGAGAGATTCCACAAATAAGAATGTGTGGATCTATAAGGTGACAAAACCAATGTGAATGAATCTTTATGAGTAATATTTCTAAACCCAATTCACCCTTGAGGTTCATAGTTTCAGGTCATTTATTTTTTACCAAATAATAAATTGTGTGGTCAAACCAAATTGGTACCCACTCCAACAAAATAGATAATCTTTTGTGACCCATGTTCGGTGTGGGAAATAATGATCAGAAAAGGGGGTCTACCCGAAATGTGGAAGCACACATTAGGGGTGATTCCATGAGAAAATCAATTCGAACATGATTGAGAGATATGGAATGGAGGAAAGTCAATACATTCTATTTCTAGAACCAAGGAGATAGATAGGTAGGGAAAATCTAATAATCATGATCAAAACATGGGGATCACAACTATGTTAGTCAAAAAATGGGTGAGAAAATGAATGATTAATTAGTGACAATGTTTAAAACATAGGATCATAAATTTATTACCAGATATCCATCAGGGTGTTAATCCAGAATGGGAGGCGATCCATAAATGGCCTGAGACCCAGCCATTAAGTGGTCAGTTTGGATTTTGATGGTCATAAAAAAAAGAAATAAATAAAGACATGAAGTGGGAAATGAGCGTATTGTGAAATGATATTCCAAACCTGATTATTTTAACCTATTTTATGTCATATTTTTTGGACAATGGATTATATGTAAGAGTCATATTAATCTGAATATTTCTGAAGACAAAGGAAAAAATGGATGATAGACTTACGGCTATACAAATAGAAAAAATTTCTAATCATATCTACATATCCCTTAAGGATTGTAATCAAACCAAATGTAATTCTTGAATGCAGTGTGGTTATTGACCATCACTGTTCGGGGAGACCCACTATATCAAGCGAACCAAGGTATCATGTGATTATCATGGGTTCATCCTTAACATTCTAATGTGTTTTTTTGAAATTTAACATCATGTATTGTGGATGTTGGCTCCATATTGAATGTCATAGTGTTTTGACCAAAAATTGTATCTCGGGTGGACAAGTGTAATGCGGTGTAATGAAAATACTAAAATGTATGGGTCCAAAGGTTCCCCAAAACCATGTGTAACATTCAAAAATTGAATTTAACAAATTTTAAATTAACTGTTTTTAGAATATTCACACTTATATTAATGTCAATGAGTTCAGACATAAGATTAAAGGATCCAAAAAATGGGTATATGTGGTGTGAAGGATAATAAATACAGAAAGAATAAATACATAGGTGTCCTAATGAAACAACATGTTTTCTAGAAAATTAATTTCAGATAATACTTTTAGGCATGAGTGTGGTTTAGATAAAAGGAAAACAGAACATCAATGAGCTAAGGAATATTCTATTCAATAAATGGGGTTCTAAGGGTGAAAAACAAATGATGAATTTAATTATCAGGTATTCCCAACAATGTAGTGAATGCACATCTGTACATAGCGCATAATGATGGGAATAATTCCAAATTTAGTTCTTGAAGATGAAATGATAGCTGACTAGTTCCAAAAGTGAATTTTTCTAGGGAAACAACATCATAGTGCTATTGCAATTTTTTGTAGCCAAGATTTTAATTTCCCCATTTATGGTGATGTGATAGGACTACTTCATCATGTTTAATATCATGTCATAATGACCTTGAGGAAGAGGTGTCTTGATAAGAATATTTATGATGAGAAATCAATATCTTGATGTGGATATGTACCATGGAGGTCAGTATGATGCTATAGTCTCTTAATGAAGAAATGTACATAGTTTGAAGTCATTATTTATAGACATGATCTCCCAGTTTATGGTCATTGAGAATGGAAAAATATGGAATTTATCAAATAGGTATATGTAGTGAGGTTTTATAAAAAACCTAATGTGAATGATGTTGAAGGAAGAACAAAACCATGTGACACATCCCCGAGGATACCTTCACATAGATTAATGTTATGGTGTATATAATATAATGAGGCCAAGGGGCTAAAGGTTTGAAGTATCAACAAGTTTTCCCAAATATGAACTTTTTGATAACCACTACATATCTCATAAGAATGGGAATCCTTCCGCACATAGTTCATGAAACATGAAATCTCTATATATAGGTCTATCCAATACACATAGGGTAGCATGTAATTTGTGGTAGTTGGGCCAAGATATAGAATTTGGGTCTCAATACATATCTCATATGGAAAATAATCATGTTGTATAATATTAATGAATATCGAACAACAAATGACTGATGATGAAGGATATTTCTTCTTAGTTGAGTACATTGAGGAAATTTGAAATTTATTGACATATATCTAGGATGATGGCATAACATTTAATTTCATGTTCAATGGAAAATGAAAGAAATAATTCCATGTTAGATAATCATGGAATCAAAATTATAAAAGGATGTGAATAATGACATATGGGTCACATATACATGCCATATATTCTGAAGATAGATCTATAAATAGTTAAAAGTGACAATGGTTGAACTATAAAATTTAAAGAGTGTTAAATTTTATAGATCATTAATCTTTTTGGTTTGGGCCCTTTGAATCAGAGATATATAGTGTTCCGCCTTGAAAAAAAATGATGTGGTTGAGGCTGATGGAGTCTCAACATCTAGTTGTATATTATTGAGGGATCTTATACACTTTATATTTAGGATACATGGACTAGTGATAATATGTTTAATCTCATACAACATAGACTATGGAGGGAAGAATCACAACCAACATGGATAAGTGGGTTATGGTAGGAATCCCAACACGAATAAGGGCCAACAAGGTTCATTCCACGTAACAAATTTCTATGTTTGATCATTATAAGAGACTATATGGTTGGGGTATGTACAACTAGGCTAAAAAATTTCTACGAATTAATACATGTCCTAGAAATATTGGATTCAATCTATACATTTTTCTTGAAATGTGGCATAGTAGATGAACAATAACAATGGTGTCATTCTCTCATGCAGGAACATCATGGTGATACACAATTTTTGGTTGTATGGATTTGATTATGGTTATTCCTTTTATGACCATCCACATTAGTATCAATTCTATGTATTTTACTCTCATTCAGTTAGGATGGTAGAGATAACCTCTTAGACTATCTATATGTATAGGCACATAAGAAATAACCCATTTGAATGTGGCTGAAGGAAGACTATGTCATACGTCATGATCTTATAGAGATCCACAAATAGATTAATGTTATGAGTTAGGGATATGAGTTATCATATTATCGTTGTGATGATTTTACTATAGTAGTATAGTTTAACATTATGTTTCGGGGACAATGATGCATCAATTTTAAGGTCATATGAAAAATATCACAAATGAAGTGTAGTTTAACTTCATATAGATAAGACGTTGAAACTCATTTGATGTATTTATTGAGAAGAATATATTTTTTGTAGGATTAATTCACTCTACCTCCATATTGACCAATGATTATGCACCATTGGGGTAGACCTTATGAATCATCTAATGTCCTTCATTATAGGGATCCAACTTTGGTAGTAACATTTTTATTATCATTGTATTTCTACAAGCCAATATTGTATCACCCTAGATTAAAGAGAGGAGATATACATTTTTTAATGCTGGGGATTTTCCATTCATGTGCCTTTAATGATTGTGCAATTTAGGGATCATATTATATTTGGGGGAATATATCACAGCTAGATAGTTCTCTGCTAATTTATAGAAAGATATTCAATGTGATGGAAACATGATCTCGATTGGAATAACTACTTTTATTCTCTACACAATGCAATGTGGAGTCACCTAGGTTAAATTTCTGGTCCACACTTGATAAGACCATAGAGTGTTAGGGAGATTCTCCATCCAATACTTCATGTTATGTCCCATCATTTTATATAAATTTATTTTGAGGTTTTTGTTCGATAACCCAATCTATCCATTTTACTAAGAATGATCACAAGATGTTTTGCTGGAATGCATGTCATATATAGAATATAGCTTATTCATCTTAGACGCCCAAATTTTGGTGTATTTATCCATAATAATAGCTCAAGTGTCATTTAACCGGTGGAAGATATTGGAGATGATGAGTTCAATGACTTTTAGGATAAATCTTTTTTAAGTGGAGTCATGTATGCCCACATAAATAAAACATTGTCATGTTCAGAATTATCCTACACAAGTGATCTATCACTGGCATATACATTCCCATGACATCAAGTTTCTAAAACCAAATGGGACTTGAATATTTGGTAGTCTAATAGGGATATTGAGGTTCATTCATGAATTTTTCTTGGGCCCAAAACACATGGATCATCATGGTGAACCCAATTATGTTTTGGACCGTGGTGGGATTGAAGTAGAAAAACATTCAAATATGATTGGAGAGCATCATTGTTTCCTGATTAGCACTACATGAACTAGCATGAACATTCTATAAAACATACAAAATCAAATATAATTGAATTAAATGAAGTATAATTTCATAAGAACCATTCTTATTGAAAGTCTAGTCAAGGTTAGCACCACTCTGAAGGGTGAACAATGTTTCAAACTAACGGAATAATTCACAATTAGATCCATTTCATGTGAGGATCCCATGTTTTAGATACTTGATAAAAGGAGTTATCCAATCAGGAGTTTCTTCAGCCACAAGATGATTCGAATATCTCGATGTAGAAAACCCTATAATATGGTGGTTTACCTTCCAACTATCATCCTCATATGTGGTGACTATAACAATGTTTATTCATTGTGACACATGAATGAAAATATCATTCTGGGTAGGATTCATGAAATACGCAGCTAAAATAAATAATAATCAACATGACCATTCTTCGATCAGGGAGAATGAGTTACCAATGAATTGGAATGAAACTGGTCCATTAGTGGGAACATATGCTTTAGTAATTGTATATGCTCTGGCATCCTAAAGATATAATCACCATTGATTTTCTTGAATAATAACTTTGATTCACCCTTCATGTTATGCTAGGGAACATCAACCTCAAGATATAGCTCTAGTCCAGTAATGAGGGACATATACTCTGCCTCATTGTTGGGGAAGCCTTATGATAGTATGAATGAGTGTGGAAGAACATCATGTTAAATGGTTATTAATAAAACCCACAAACCTAAGAGGGATAGTGAGGAGACCATGGATTTTAAGAAGGGTTTGGGGGAGAAAGCCATAAAGGAAAGGATTTTTCTGGGGGAGGAAAAAAAATTGACTGACCCAGTTAGTCGTTCTTTCAGCAATGTTTTTCAAAGTGGGAATCAGAAACTGGCAACTGCTGACGAACCTTTGTCTGATACTCCAAGGAGACGGAAAATAAGAGATTACTCATACCTTTTAAAGCTGATGCCGACTAGATCTGCATCTAAGAGGGATAGTGAGGTGACTGTGGCTTTTAAGAAGGGTAATGTGGTCAAGAGGACATCACCAGACAATTGAGTACTGGATCATCTTAGGAGTCGAGTTCAATTATAAAGCTATTGGAGGACACCAGAATGGGAATCGACTACAACTACTAGAGAGGATGAATCCATCCTTGTATGTGGAGATGTGTATGGTTTTTTATGTGTAATATCATGTTGGTTGTGTTGTATGTATTTACATTTCCGTTATTTGATTTTGTGTTTGTATTTTTGGACTCCGGAATCCCATAAACCAGCCCTTGAAAATCAAAAAAAATATTGATTCGGCCTAATCTGTTATGTTTGGGATCATTTATCATTATATCAGTTTTTCAATGATATGAACCTTCGAAATAAATTTTATAGAATATAATCAGCTGATCAATTGAGATGAGAACATGATATTGGAAATCAATGTCTTGGGGAATTTACATGGTGGTCAGATTAGAAACCTGAATGCATTCTAGCACCTAACCCATGATTTAATTCTATGGAGCAAACCTGATATCGAAATGCTGAAATATCACACCCCAACATTCTAAATGGACTATCAATATAGGGAGAAACATGATAAAATTTAGTGGATCCATGTGGGGTACTTGAGGTATCTCATGATTTTGTAGATATTACCACATTATCATCACTAAAAAAACTAGTGTGTGGTAGTTATTATCGATAAGAAAATATACAGTCACTGTGTCATGGAACATGTGGCTGAGATAGTACAAATTATTTTCAATCATTTTTTTAATATTATAACCTATAAGGTTTTGGAGGGATCATTACTGGGTTGTCACAAAAAATATTGGAGGCTCCCCAATGATGGAAGGAATCGGAACCAAAGCAAATAGATAAAATATGTTGATATCCTCAAACATGATCTGGGACACTTCATTCCATAGTTTGAGAATACCAATCATTATTATCTAGTAGAATGGAATACACATTCTAGAATTATTAAGTACCACATTATCTGATGATGAAACTAAGAAACATTACATTAGTAACCATAAAGGAACAATTCATGGGGTTCATCAAATAATGTCTTGAATAGAGGAAGATTAAAACTGTCTCACCATCACTTATATAGTTCTGATGATGTCTTCATTTGACCACCGAATATTCCATGTATGAGTCCACTAGCATCCCAATGGTTCATTTTATGACACCTTTCATTGCTCCTGGATATGTATAAAACAAATTATTCTTATTGAAATGAATTACATGATAAATGAAATTGAATACCAGCCTTTTAATGGTACTAAATTTGTCTTATTTTTGGTTAATCTATGAATGATTTTCCCCACAGTACCCATCCATGAAGTAGAGATATTGGAACACATTTGTGGTGTCGATAAACATATTTTCCACAAATAGAGGAGATCATCTTTTAGATAGTGGTGGTTGAGGTCCTTATAGTCAATAAATACTATGTTCTTCCAATTCTTCTTCACGAATTTGATAATATTGGATTTCTACATGGGGTACTGAACATCCTTGATAAAGAAGAATTTGATAATCTTGTCAACCTCAACCTCAACCATTTATCCCTAATAAGGGTTTATTTTCCTTGGAGGATACCTGAACACACGAATACTCTATGAAAGACATAGATAATGGAAAATGACTTCTGGGTGCTGTCTGATTATCATTTAACACCACCAACCAAATTCCTTATAATGTTTCTTCCAGATATACATGTAATATTTTTGTTTTTTATATAGACATGGATGCACTGATCAATGTTGGTCTTGGTTTTGACTCTAAAACCATGTTCACATTAACCAACTCATTGATGGTAGTGGATATTCCCTTTAAAATGTAAGAGTTGCATCTTCCAGATCCTCTTTTTCAACCAGGATTGGGGAATCATTGGGAGGAGATGGTTCTTCTGGGTCAAAAGATACTGGTAGAAGAATAGTACCTACTTGGGCAGTGATGGAATCCTCAATGTGAGACAAATGCTCTATTGAAAACATTTTTATTGAAGATATCATGATGAAATCAAAATCCCATCAACTAAAATAAACATTTTTGATATCAGAGAAATTTTTATTGGTTAGTTCGTTGCAGTTCAACCCAACTCAACAAAGTAATTGAGTCTCATGTATATTTGTAGCCATCGGATGAACATCTCAGTACATGATAAAGTTACGTGTACTATTTTTACCTGATCCTAATCTATGATGGAATACAAGGTAATATTTTGATGACTGTTTAATTTAGTGACTGAATGACCTTTCCTCCCTGAAAAAAAATCATTTTCCATCATTATTATTATAGACAATAACCACTGAATCAGAAGGATGAATTTGTCATCCAAATATATTCACAGGCTCAATTGAGTGGATTTATGGTCTATGTCATAGGTATATACCTATTTAAAAATTCCTTGTTAATAAGAAACATCCAGGTAGTCAGTTTACCATAGTCAAATGGAGACACGTCACATTGGAGTATGCCAATAAGAACATGAGTGGGAACATGAGGAATTTTTTATATGAGAATTGAAATACATCATGGATATGGATCAAGGGACTAACAATAAATAAATTGGTTGTTGATTCATATGAGACAACCATGTAATTACTATTTTCTACTGACACATAGAACTGGGACATCAAAGTGTTCATTCCACAAGATCTATGTTCAGTCCTCTAATATCCCTGAATCTTCTTGTCATAGGGGATCTGAGATTCTTCATTGAATCCTAGAATGATAATTATCCGGGTTGGGATATGAGTGATCCAAGAAAATATGTTACATATAAAGAAATTTCATCTACGCCATTAAACTAACTGGTGATATAAAATGGGTGTATGTTACCCTATATGAGGGAGGCCTCATATTATCTAGAAAATGAGACGATGGCTTGATATTCTTCTCTCCCAAATTCCTCACCATAGATGGATTCCACAGATGCTACTTAATATAAAAAATATGGGTCTTTTAATGGCTTCTACAATTCCATATCACCTCTCTTATGATAGGAGGATGGAACCTAGGTTAAAGATAATTTTTTGGAATCATTCTGAGATGTTTGTACCATTCATATATCTTTTCATGGAGAACATTATTTCACGTAAGGATTAACATTATTGAAAGATGCATGAGAGGAATAAATAGATGAATGACTATAATTTAAATGGTTATAGAAATGTACTTATACACATTGGACAAACAATCAAAAATTGTCATTACACCGCTGTTGGCAAAATCAAGCCTAATTCTAGGTGAATTTGGGTGATCATGGTGAAGTTGTGGCCATTTGTCTTATTCAATTATCATGGTTTACAATGGTTATGAATTTGGAAGAGTGGGATGGATAGACTGTGCATACTAAGATCTTGACCCCACTTTTTATCTTTATTTTGTGGAATGAACAACCAATCAGGAAGCACTAGACTGTGAATTCCAGTAGTTTTCTTATCCTAACTCATTTTTCAATTGCATTAGTCAGGGATATTTAAATGGAATTCCTGATATTTCTTATCACCAAGAACAATGTTGGGTTACACCAATTTTATAGTTTTATCATATGCATATTATCGATGATTATCCTATGTGTCTTCCAAATTATAGATAAACTCAAGGTTTTCTTTGCATCTACAAAGGAATGATTTCACCAAGGGTATGGGATAGATTTGGAACTGGTATGAAATATTACATTACCTTGAAACATCGGCAACTAATCATTTGAGATGTTGATTTATATGAGGTGGATGAATATGTAATTAATGGAGAAGGAAACATAACACCAGGATCTTCAGAAAATCTGAAGAGACTAGAGATGAAACCATTGGTGTGAGAAATAGAAACTAGACTGAACCTGTCATCATACATATGAGCCCTGAAACTAGAAACATACTTATATTCACCAAAACTTTCACATTTAGTGTCAATATTTGTATATGTGTGTGTTACATTTGGAGGTAATTCTCTTAACATGACTACACCATTATATACTAGGTCCATGAGAAAATCCATGAACACATTGCATTCCTTGATTATACGTCCAAGGATCATATGGTATGTTCAGTGGTCGAAATAATTAGTGAAATCATCCCCAGGGGGTTTCTTGTATTATAATAGTGCAAGAATTCCTTATTCTAGGGACCTGCATAAATAACCAGGAATGTTGGCCTCATGAATAGAGAAGGTTCAGATTTTCCTTTCCTAGAAGGGAGCACTAGAAGTATGTCCATGATGGGTGGCTAGAGACTAATGAGGGGTCAGAACCACCATATCTCATCTTGGTGGTAGTGCTTGTTACAGAGGCACAAGTGGATTATGAACAATGAATGATGGGGATTGTGGAGTTTAGTTACCTCAACAAGCATATGATTAGAGATGAATTACTGGAAAACCTCTTATAGCTCTGGATCCATCCCCTGTACATGATACCAGTTTCATTATGGTATCTATTCATGAAAGAGATGGAATATGAATGATAAAAGATTTATTATTCGGGTTCTAGACTTACTATAAGAATTGATACTTGTAAAATATGTCATATAATCCATTTGGGAAGTTTTAGTGGTGTGGGTGGGATCCAATTTCGTCATTACATTCCCAATGAACATCATCAACTGTTTCTCCTTGGTTAGTGGAATATCATGAAAATATGTAAACCCCTTCAACTAGGTGAAAAAGTCTACAACACAAGTATCTGATAATTTCATTACCTTGAAGTGGTCAACAATACTTTTATTTTTGGTTTTATTGCAGAATTGGAATGGAAACATTAGTTGATGGTCTTCCCAACTAGTGATTGAGATAATGGGGATCTGGTTGTTCCATGAGAATTAGGATAGATCAAATATCTAGAAGAAACATGGGATCATAGATACCTTTTTCTACCATGTGTTTTGAAACATGGTTTACACCTTGATATTAAGTGAGAACGATGTTTTAGTAGTTATCTCATCTCATCTAAGAGAGATAAAGTTGGATTTTAGAAATTTATAGGTACTCACTTAGTGTCTATCAATATCAAATATTGATTTCCATTTGGTGGGATTTATGCATATCTCATATCAAGGTATTTGAGAAGAGTGTTGGGAGTATAAATAAGATCATCCAAAAGGGGTTTCTATCGTGGTGATAATTCCTCACCACTAGGGAACTGACATGCTCATTAACGTGGTAGGAATGATCGATGGCTTATAGAGAGACATGTATAGTGTCTTGTATAGAATCCAGATAGAGTTATCAAGGTAGGATCTCATTCTGTTTCTGTGGATTGGGAAACACATTTTAGCATTTCTCTCTATCAACTCTGGCATCTACTATGTTGTATGGGGTTGGAACACTGAGATCGACTAGGTGAAACTGCATGAGAAGTACATGTAGCTTCCCCTATTTCTCTATATGGGTAAGAACTATATCATATCGAGGGGCACCATATGTTGGGTGCTAATTGATAAGGATTTAATTGATGATCGGATTCATATCGGTGATCTTCTTAAAGAAGGAGACAATAATAGGATAACTGTCAGTCTTCTGTGTGTCATCTAACAGATCATAGGTAAGAGATTTTTAAACCCATTCCTTTCCCCTGATTGAATTTCAATAGGTGGAAATGGTGTAGGGGGTTGTATTTCCATATTCCTACCTATACATGTAGGATAGAATAGTTGTACAATAGTACAAATAATACTATAATTTCTCAATATGATTTTTCCCTTCATCAGATCCAATTTTGGTGTCCTCATCTTTGGGGAATGTGAGATCATCCATATTCACCATTATAGTACAATGTCCTATCCTCAACATCATCATCTGGATGTCACATTATGGGAATAAAATAAATAGTTTAGTATTATCCCAAACCACTGTCCAATATATGTGGTTATAGTTCTTCATCGATTCAGTGGAGCACTATGAAGATCTGAACACTTCATATTTGAAGGGTCAAGTGGTAACTGGGTGATATAGGATGTTGTGCCACTGGGATTGTATCCAAAATCGACCATGAAGCATTGCTATCATATTTCATATAATTTATTATATCTCCTTGGGTATAAAAAATGACTATTACAGTCATGGTAATTTCTCACCCATATGGTCCGAAAAAATAACGTGGCCATGTCCTATGTTAGGGACTATAATATTTCAATTTTGGGAACCACATTCTCCTAAATTAACTAATATAGGTAGTCAAACATAAAAGTTTCCAAATGGATTATTGTTCATAATTATATCCCAACTCTTGGTTATACCAATCTATGATCAGTCCTTGATACAGAACTAGTGGGGACACAAATGAAGATCAGTGTAGAGGTGGAATAACCCACTGAGAGGCCGCTATATTGAACCAAATGGTCACTGCATGTTGGGTCATCTCTAAAAGGCAGTTGTGGTGTCATCATCTCATCTTTGTAGGATATGTTAATTACCAATCCCTCATGTGTGAGGGAATCAATAATCAACTTTGGGTGTAATGAGTTCTTTTCATCAATCAAACATAGTTTGACACTCTGTGATCTTGAGTAGAGGTAGATAATGTTAATAGAGATTACAAGACTGATTAATCTGTGGGATCCAAAGAAGGAACCTAATCATCCTCATCCTAGATATACCTATAAAGTTATTTGGGAAACATTTAGACCTCTCATTTAAAATAAAAAATATAATCATTTAGGTTCCTTCCTCAAACTCTAATATTTATGACATGGTCGATGGTTCCATCATTGAGTCACATTATACATCAAATTATGAGAGGTGAATGAGACTGAAATCAACTTTTCACCTCCCGGATTTTTCATTTAGGTGAAGGAAGTCTTCCATATTCCTTGGTATGGTTCATCATGGTCGGTAACTTCATAAACATGAGGAGAACCATTGCATAGTTGCGAGATTGTGTGGGAAGGGCCTCATCTGTGATATTTTGGGTTATATGGACGACCTCAATATATGATTATTTTGGAGCAGGTAGGTCCTCCTCCTAGATTCCCATAGGTGTGGGGAGGTAAACCACTCCATATTTTGACATCTAAGGTAGGTTCTATAAATTGGTCATTGGGAACATGGTGAGTAACTCCATGATTGTTTGTATAGTAGGAAGAACTATCAATTTGATGGGCCTATGTGTGAGGAGGGCATTGGAATTGATCGAACTGTACATGGGGAAAAACTACATGTTCAGAATAATGTGTATGTGGAAGGACTCCATATTTAAGGATGGATGCATTGAGAGGATCTCCATGTTGGTTGAGAAGACAACATGTGGAGGGACTTATATCTGATCATCAATGGAGTGGAATGTGAATACAATTTGGTAGGTGATGGAGGGGGGAGAAACTCCACCTGACGCATGAGTTCTACAATGGGGACTTTTTTGTTAATGGTATATGACATGGGGAGGGTCAAAATATTGGGAACCATGATTATAGAGAGGATCATCTCAATGGATATCGATGGAGCATGGATTAAAACATCTTGGTCTGATATTGGTAACATAGGGCAGACCTCCATGATAGTTGTGGGAGTGTGGACGTCCTCCAAAATGATAATAAACTGTATGGGAAGGTCCTCAGTACAATGATTAATCTTCATATACTATAGTGTAGTGGAATCTAGGGATGCTAATGGTTTATAGTGTCAAACCCACCTACTTGTGAGGAGGGTGAGGGATCCATCACAACCGAGTGTTGATCGGTTACTACATTATAATGGTAGTGAAATTTTTGAATGCACTAGATGTGACAGTGGGTACTAGAGCTATGAAAGATGATCCCCTTTGAAGTAATAATCTGGAGCATGGGGTTGACATTGGCGCTAGGTCATCTAGACTGGGGTTATAAACGCATGGATTTTGTTCACATGTTTTATGGACTAAGATAATGGTCATTGTTGGAAATTATAATGCCTTGTGGAGACACTCCTTGGAACTCTTGGGTGGTAGTCATATCTAGGATGACCCAGGAATCACCTACCTTCTCAGCATATGGTATAGAGTCAATGGAAGGCTCCTATTAGTGAATCCTGAAGTGGATCATTATTGGAGTGGGGTGGAGAGTCTCCTTATACAACCCTTATGACGGTGGTGTCAGGGAGGCATAGAAAACACCTAGTCCTACTGAGTCATATTTCTTTATGGGAATTAATATTATGCTCATACAATTATACAAGGGTTTTTATCACCATCTTACAGTTTATTTAATTGGGTGAGATGAGGAGTGGCTCCCTATATATGATTGTGTAATAAAGGTTGTTATAGAGGTGTGGTCATGCACGTTTTTCACATTGACATTTGCCCTTCCTCTTCATTGGGAGGGACAGGGTGAACAATTTGATACATATTTAGTCTTGTATAGAAGTAGGGTTTATATATCATTACTGAAACAAGGAAAATAATTCACAATATCACATCATTGTCTAATATTCTATTTTGAAATGTAGAGATCCATTCTTATGATTTTTAATATTATAATGCCTAAAGTTCAAAAAGTCAATTTTTTTGAGTTCCATATAAGGACCGTTAAATTCCTAATGTGTAAAAAAAGATTATATTTGAAACTAGGAACATTCTTATATTTTAATTTGTCTAGAACTTCTATTCCCATTATCTATGAGATGTTTTTTCTGCCTGGTTCACAATTTATTTTTTCGACACATTCACCAATGCATTCTTGCATGTACGCAACACAGGGATGGACACACTAGGTCATCATGTTTCCCGGAATTTCCACTATCCAATGGTCTAGGGATTCAAAAACTTTTATCGGTGACTTTTAATCCTTGATTGAAACCTGATGATAGGTTATCAGTCCCTCCTTTGATTTATTTTTTCTTGGAATTTGTTTTCCAATAAATGTCTCCCACATAAATTGTTTATATTTGTGAAACTTATTACCGGTTAATTCAACTGGTAGCCTCCAGCTAATTATGCTAGTTTTGTATGTACATTCCCAAGGGTCTTGACAGGGAACCAACCTTCGGCTAGGAGATGGGTCAAATTAGAGAGCACAAGTATGTATGGACACTAGAGCATTAGTAATCTATATTCTTCCACAGAAGAGTGCTTCTAATGGAGGCATCCCATACATGGAATGTAACGACCCGAAATTTTGAATAAATCTTGTTTCCTAATTTTATGTGTTATTTTATTTTATTTTTATACTCAACAAAAATGTTTCATTT
Source organism: Viscum album (assembly GCA_963277665.1). Taxonomy (NCBI): domain Eukaryota; kingdom Viridiplantae; phylum Streptophyta; class Magnoliopsida; order Santalales; family Viscaceae; genus Viscum; species Viscum album. The sequence goes on from OY728145.1 coordinate 959,427,452, forward strand.
GATAACATGAGTATAATTAAAATGATAGCGTTGGTTTTTGACTGTTATATGACCATTAGTCAATATGACTGCTGGAAACTATACGTTTTGATTATTGTCTCTAAATACAAGTAATCTTGGTTAATTAATATAGAAAGAAGATTTGATGGCCTCACCCAGTAGTCTTGGACCGATCGAAGCCCATCTAACAGAACTTGGGAAGGAGGTAGCACCACTGGGCTTTGCTCTGGACCAAACCCAAGCTGAACTTCATCGTGTGAAGCTAGAACAGGATCGCCTTCGCGAGAAGTTCAAACTGATAGAAATTACTACTCGTGCGATGTTGGCCGAGCCTCCCTCAGATTATATCACCTTAGCACACCTTACACTTAGGTCCTATGCTGGTGTGATAAGGGGCTATGTAAGGAGACCGTAACTTCCTTGTGTAATCCTTTGTTTTAAATAAAAATTGGGATTTCCTCTTATGATGAAGTTTATGAATTTTCAAATGACCGGATAAATATAGTATGCATATTTTTGATGAATTTTAGAAAAAAGTATATTTTAAATGTGTTTGGAAACCTTAAATAATTAAAAATGTGTAATGATTTAGAAAAAATGGTCTTCTACAATTATGTTTATTATGAAATTTAGAGTCTAATAAGATCAACTTGATTTTTGATGAATAGTAAATTATGAATAGTGATTTTATGATTATGATTAATAATTTGTCCAAACGGATTAGTAATCTCACTTAAAGAAAGTATTAAAATAAGATAGGCACCTTCATTAAGTAATGAGATTCAATAAAATGGGTAAATAACGGTTTCATAAATTATTAGTTAAGTATTAGTCTTTTTTAGGTGAATAGTGTTTTTTAATTAAAAATTTAATTAAAAATAATTAGAAAATTATTTTTATAAAATGGACTTTATTTTTGAACTCAGAGCATCGATATTATGTTAAGGTAATTTTTGGGGATTTTTCTGAAAAAAATGAATTTTCAATGAATAGTGTTTTTATTTAAAAATTAAATTAGAAATATTTAGAAAATTATTTTTATAAAATGGATTTCATTTTTGAAATCAGAGCATTGATATTTGGTTAAGGTGAAATTTTGGGATTATTCTGAGAAAGTTGAATTTTCGATGAATAGTGAAAATATAGTTTTTAAGTTACGGGTGTTTACTGACATCATTAAATGATGTATTAAGTATATATTCAATATGGTCTAATTATGAATAGTAAGATAAGGTATGAGGTGTCCCAAGTGGCCAATACCATGGGAAAATACCATGGGCAAGCCCATGGTTTTGCCAAAACCACTAATGAGGGGTCCTTTGGCCATTAATGCCTTGTCCCCTCACATTCCCTATAAATACCAAGCCATCCTCTCATCCATTCGACTCCCCACTCTTCCCCAACGAAGTTCTGATCTCATTACCTCCCAAGGAGTCCTCCCAAGGTGCCCCCAATCCCTCAAGGTCCAAACCATTGAGTTTTAAGAGTTACATTTTAAGGTAAGGGATCCGACATCTCTCTTTAATTTCAAGTAATCCCTTTTATGTCATTCCTTTTATGCTCCATGTTCTTATGTTGGAGGATGTTATTTTATACTCCTATTACTTCCCGTTTCATGTTCATATAATTAGAGATCCCCTCTTACTCTCATTATTTCGTTTTATGAAGTTTTAAGTGGCGCTGTTAGGATGCCAAAATTTTTGTAACAGATTCTTTCTCCCTTCTCAATTTTCAAGATCTATTTTCATGTAAAGTATTTCAAGTTCCTTTTTGTTATTTTGGGGTATGATATCTAAATTTATCATACTGGACTCTTATGTTCATATGATTAGAGACCCCATTTGATCTCTTCAATTCAGTATTTTGATGTTTTAAGTGGCGTCGTTAGGCTGCCGAATTTTTAAGTGGTTCTTCACCCTTCTCGTTTTGAAGTTCTACTTTCATGTAAATCCTTTCAAGTTCCTTTTTTGTTATGTTGGGGTATGATATCAATATATATCATACTGGAATCTTATGTTCATATGATGAGAGACCACATTTGATCTCTTCAATTCAGTATTTTGATGTTGTAAGTGGCGTCGTTAGGCTGCAGAATTTTTAAGTGGTTCTTCACCCTTCTTATTTTGAAGTTCTACATTCATGTCAATTCTTTCAAGTTCCTTTTTGTTATGTTGGGGTATGATCTCTATATATATCATACTGGACTCTTATGTTAATATGATGAGAGAACCCATTTGATCTCTTCAATTCATTATTTTTATGTTTTAAGTGGCGCCGTTAGGCTGCCGAATTTTTAGGGTATTCTTTCACCCTTCTCATTCTTTTCAAAGTTCTACTTTCATTTCAAGCCTTTCAAGTTCCTTTTTAATTATAATGGGGCATTATCTCTATATCTATCATACTTAACTCTTATGTTCACATGATGAGAGACCCTATTTGATCTTTTTAAATCATTTTGTTTGATGTTTAAGTAACGCCGTTAGGCTGCCGAACTTTCATAAGAGAAATGTAATTTTTGTCTTCCTTCCATGTTTTTCATTTCAAATGGTATGTCCTTGAAATTTCATTACCATGATCATGTATCTTTCTTATTCTGTCCATATACTGTTTTATGGGTAATTTATGAATGTTTGACCCATTTTTCCTCTCTTTTCAATATCTTATAAAACCTCGTAACATAGCCGTTATGCTGCAGAATTTCCATCTCAAAATGTCTCTCTCTTTTTCTAAAGTTATTTTATATTATTAAGTGAATACTCAAAGCTCGTTATTCTAAAAGGTTATTCACATATATACCAAAATGTTCTATTTTAAATTCTGGGATTTACATACATGAGACCCACCTTCCTTTTCTGTGGGTTTTAAAGTGACGTAAAGATCATGTCTTTAAAGCAGTTTTTAAAACATTATGATTATGAAATGAAACACATTTATTTTATGCTATGTGGGTTATTTATGAAATTTTTGATGATGGTATATGTGGATCACATGATAATAAAGGCAAATTTAAGGGTGCTCCCTGATAGCGCTCCAATGCATTGGGTAATGATGTAACCACTAGAGATTCCAATTTTCACGATACCTTGGTGAATAACCTTGGTAATTTTCAAATGACACATTGGGGATGGACCTTGATGATATGTTCATGATTGTCTATGTTAAATTATGTAGCCAAATCTTCATGTTATGAAAATGTTTTATTTTTATTATCATATGCCTCATGATTTCATTTTCATGCCTTAAAGTTCTTTTCATTACTTTATTGATGTATCTCAAGTTCATATGTAAAATGTTTCACTTGTTTCCCTTGCTGGGCCTTCTGCTCACCCTTCCTTTTGATGTATGTCCCCAGGTTATGAGATACAGTAATGAGCCTAGGGTGAACATGAGTAGAATCCTTTCAAGTGTTTAAGAAGAATTTTTTTTCTTTCATGTTTTATGTTCCTTATTTCCAAGACACTAAACCTTAAAGATCCTCAGTTCCGTGTAATGGAATGAAAGTTATGTTATAAAAAGACAGGATGCTATATGGAACCTAAGGAATACATTTTCAATAATGATTTATCTACTTACAAAGGCATGTATTCCATGATTTTTATATTGGATTCCATGTTTAACATGTTGTAGTTGTGCAATAGGTTGTGAGTTTTATATATTACAGAGGTGAAATGAGATTAATCAAAATGCCCAATAAATGTTTATCAAAGAAGTACTTCCCTAAAAGTGATCACATAGAATTTTTATCAGATGGATGGGTCATAACACCTTAGGATGCCGACATGATAGAGTGTTCCTCATAAGTAGAATGTTTCACACCGTTAATTTTGGTCTAGAAACCACTGGGGGATGATTAGGTAGGTGAACCCCTATGAGGGGGGCACCAAGGTTTACTTCTTATTGGGATGGAAACTCAATGAGGAATCACATTACCATGATTAGGGGAAAATGGATGAAAACCATTATAGTTCTATAGATTATGTAGGGATTACCTAAAGAAGTATATGGGGTGATATTATCAGTAGTAATGGTGTGGATGGGGATTATGTGTTGGAATAAGCTAGATGCTAACATAACTTCATTGGGATGTGGTAACCTAGATAAAATCTAAATGGATATCGATGAATTTGTTTATGTGTATAGAGTAGAAATTATATTGGGTGGGATTAGTTTATAAATAAAAAGCGCATTATATGTACCATTACAAGGAGGAAAAGAAAAAATACCACATGGTTCTAAGGGTAGCATTGGGGTTTACACATGAGGATGAGGACCATTGAAATAGAGAATGTAGTAGGGGAATATTTATTGGAACGGACCAATTGAGAGAACACTGATTAGCCACTAAATGAGGCTAATATTCATTGGTAATATATATAATATTCATGTTATTTATTATTCATAAACACCATTTTAGTGCATTTTACACTTTGAACATCATTTAACATTATGATTGTAATACCTTCTTAAAATGCACTATTATGTGGTACATTTTTGAACATCATTTAAAGTACCAAATGATTCATCTGATTATACATATTTTAATTTAATAATTGATCTACACTCCAATATTAACATGTTTCATTGAGGGATCAATGGAGAATTCATGGAGGATGATGGAGATATTTGGCAATGAAAGAAAGCAATTCTGGAGAAGGCAGATTGGACATCAGCCCACTGATGAGACTGTGGGGCCCAACCTACAGGCCTAATTAATCCAAAATATCGTGGGATGTTAGAAGACATGTATAGGAACAAATCCCTCTTCATGAGTTAATTCTGATTCTGCCTCCATGGTGGCCAGTTAGGCGGCCCACGTTAGAGATACAATTCTGGGCCAGATTCTGCGGCCCAGAAAAACAGCCCTCTAATTTGATCATATCTCGGAATACCCAACTCCAAATGGGCCCATATTTTATAGGAGCTTAGAAGACATCCGGAGCTCCATTTTTCTTCTTCTATGGCTCACTCTGATTCGTCCTTCTAGAAGGTCTTCCAGACACGTCTGTTCGGTGGATGAAAATTGGCTGCCACCTCGGGTCAAACGTGGAAAAGTCCAAATTCCACAAGATTTCCACCACCTATAGCCTACCAAAATTAATTAAGATGCTTTGTACTGTTGGTGGCACGACCCAAGGCTCCCAAAATGCCTATTTAAGGCAGTGTTGGTGAAGGATTTTAGGATCTTGGATGCTTTGTTCAATTGTAATGTTATGCTGCATTTTTGTTGCCTCAATTTTGTCTTTCACATGTAAGTTGTTCAATTCACATTAGTTTCATAATAAAAAATCTTCTTCTACTCTTATTCTATTGTTCTTAATATCACTTTGATACCATTGGATCACGGTGTGAATTTATTCACACCAACCCTTGTGAAATTATTCCCACAACAGTGGAGTGATCATTTTATTTTTGCTGTTTTCTTTACTTCTCCATTTCCTCCCTCATGAGTCTACTTTCCGCTTCCATTGAAACCATGGGATCAATGGAGGGCTAACCCACTTATGGGTTGATCCAAGGGAGTAGCAAGGGGATGGATTGGATGTTATTTATCACCTAATTAATGTTTAATCACTTCTTTAATTGGGATTTTTATTTGATGATTTTTAAACTCCATCGTCCTTGTTGAATTTAAGGCCACACACTTCAAGTACTAATAAGATCCTTACCTTGAAGTGCTTGAAACATTGAACCTTAAAGTGTATAGGTGATTAGTATTAAAGGGTGTTGGAATTAAACCAGTAAGTGATTATGTTGTTTTATCTCCTTAAATGAACCCATCTCAAATTGAAGAATTTGAAATCATTAAAAAGAAAATACGTCCAATCCACCCTGAGTGATAACCTACGATAAACTCATTATTTTAATTTGAATTCACTTAAGTAACTTAGAGTTCACTTAAACCCATATAAAATCAACCCAAATTTGGCCACTTCATAGCCAAAAATACATCCCTTAGGTTGTGTATCTTAGGTATCTTCTTAGGTCCCTGTGGAATCGACAACCCAAGCTACACTACAAGGACCGTTCTACCCTTCTTCTCTTGGGTAAATTTGGGCGTGAACCAAACACAATGGGTGATACACCTACAGATGATTCCTATTGAATGTGGAGAAAACTTCTATGGAATACCTGTTAGATTTACTTTTTGAGAAGGGATATGCATCATGGATACTACAATCCTCTAAACCCATGTGAGTCATGCTCGATGTGAGAAACACAAGGAAGCATTAGACCGAACTACCATTCCATGAAATATGTTCCAATGAGATGTGTTTTGGGAATTGCACATGGAATATGCTTAATGATGATATCATTCCATAGGAGGAATATATTCTTCTATTTGAGCAAGATATCATTCCATGCTAGTCATACATAGAGAATACCATTAATATTTTGATGGTTTCAAACATGTGGACACAACCTGAGGATCATATGTAGATAACAAACAATGGGAGAGGGATAGAGGATTTATAATATGGAAGGTTGGAAGGATCCAAGGGTCCATCCTATCTCTGATCATATTGGGAGGATATTATTCCATGTGAGGACAATTTTATTACTTGAAAATTATACACATGTGATTAATATTTATTCCTTGTATTGTGAGATTAGACTTTAACACCATGTGTATAAGACATTAGTTTTTTGGATGTTTGACGTAATGTAGCTCAAACATGGTGGACCCACTCAACACCGATTTTTCATTCAAAATCGTTCCTCGTATACCGTTGGGAGGGGGTGACATCCGAAATGGATGGTTCTAATCGTGTGGAGGATTGATCACTTATGATTTTCACATTAGCGTGCCTATTATAAAAAGGATGAATCATTAGCGTACCTATTATGAAAATAAATTTGTTAATGGGAGTCTCTAGCCACACTAAAAATGATGTATCCTCAAGAATGGGTTTAAGAGGTTACATGGGGACATGAAGTATGAAGGAACTAGTTATAGGAGAGTGAAATTGTTTTGGGAACTCAACCATCATGAATTGCTTTCCATAAAAGGGATGAAAAAGGAAATGTTTAGGGGGGATTTTGAATTGGGGGGGGGGGACACATAGTAGTGTTTTTTGAATATCGGGTGCATCGTAAAGATCAATATATTCATCAATAAATGATATCAATAAGACAGGTTACCCCTGAATGGTAGGAAGCCGTGTAATAGAAATGTAGTGATTCATGAGGGATGAATCCATGGAGAATCCTCAAGTACCAATAATTACATTCCCCCTCTTCAGAGGTTGTAGGACTTCACGGAACATCTAACTTAGATGAAGGCATCGACCAACATGGAAAGAGGGATTCACAATGATAGGATAACATGGTTTGATCAATTTTTGGTTACTTCAGGATTCATAAGGCGCTTAAAAAATCAATAGAAATTAAGTAGTTTAATGGTAGGGTATCAATCTCTCTATGGTCATAATGAGGTGGGTATTTATATGAAAGGGTCTTGCAATGTTTATATGCAGTTCATATTGATAAATTTGCGTTGTGAAAAGATGTGGCTATGTTAGGATAATAAATCTCAATGTCAACCCTTAGTGCAGTTGTGGAGTATTGTCGATCTTACGATGTCTTCCATTGGTGATTCATGTATGGGAAGGGGTCTCCACAAAATCGCTTTTTGAAGATGACCATTGAGATTGATTTTGGGTTTGATTGGGCTCATATTAATTTCCAAATGGTTGTGGCCTCCTCGACTAATCAGGAGGCATATTTTTTGGCACAAACAATCTATCTATCATAATCCCTAAAAATATATATATTACACACAAAAAAATAATCTAAACCATTTTTTATACAATTATTTTTACAATATGAATATTAAAATATTTCATTAATGAAAATCTGATAGTCTTATGGTATGTATCCCTTAGGATATTGGTTTCATAATACATAAACATTGAAATAATCTACTTCAATCTTATTATTATATTATTAAATGTAAAATATACCTATTTATTACAAAATTTTTAAAAATGGACCTGTAGAGCTATATATAAGGTTATTTTTAGCTAAAATCCCATAAATAGAATGATGATTATATAGAAATATATCTTAATAGTCTAGAAGAATACCATGATATCATAGAAGAGAATACTTGGATGGATCTATCTCATAACAATTTAGATATCAAAGGAGTTTTCCATCATAATAATTAGGAAACAATGAATTACAAGCCAAATTCAAGGCTCCCCACAAGGGAAACAAAACATTTTCTGACAATATAAATGCATTCTCATAATACATGATAACTCATGGGATGAAAACAATAGCAAATTAATTATATAATTTGAGCCCAACCCATATAATTATAATATTTAAATTAATATGTTTTCCAAATAATGGAATGAATTATATGGAGGACACATAATAAAACCAAATGAAAAAGAAATTGTTAACATTATTTTATCTGATGACAGAAGCATATGATATATTATAATGACGCATAATGGGAGGAAAAATTTATTTTTTATGTTAAAATATTTGAAAGGATATATAGGTGTTAAATAAATTGATAAAATAACTAAAGGATTTAAAAATGAAGTGTAATAATATATATTGAAAATAACAAATTAAATGATGTTTTTTTCTTCATATTTTTAAAGATACTATGAAGAAAAATAAATGATAATGTTTTCATTAAAACCATTAATATACTAAAATTATTTCCCATTAAATAGATACATATTTATAGTAAACATTTATGGGAACAAATATTCAAATACCAACACATGAAATTTATAAATAAAAATAAAATATTTATTTAAATAGGATTATGTAAATCAATTAAGGAGAAGGAAATGTGGAAAAAATCATGACTCCATCATAGAGAGAGAATGTATTTTTTTTAAATATTCTTGATTAAATAAAGAATATAGAATATGAATATGAGGATATTTTGACATAATATTAGTTAGAGACAGAATAAATAAACCATATGAAATGTGATGGTCAAAAACATACATTTCTTTGGGTCCATACTCAATCTAAACATGCATATAATATCTATAATAATAAATTGAATTTGTTAAATACCATATTCAAATGGTTTTTTAGTATAATGAATTTTTTATGATAATTTTTATTATATTTATCTCCTAAATTTTTTATTTTTCCCTATCATTATTCATTTAATGTTTTTATGTCTATTTCTCCCTGAAGGATTTGGTTTTTTAAAAATGGGAAATGTTGTTATCAAATAATTCCAAAATATATGTAATTATATATTTTTATGTAATTTATAATTTGAGTATATTTTATTAATTTTAATATAATTTATAAATAGTTTTATTTTATAAAAGATATCTCATCATGCTTATCTTGAGTAGTCAAAATATGAAGTACTATTTACTATAGATGTAATTAATTTAAGGTATAATTAAAATCTCTATAATATTAATATTGTGATAAATATTATACTTTTAATTTAAATGTATTTTTTAAACCAGCCATGTATAGTGGAGAATAAAATAAATATGTCATCAATGTATGTGGTGAACCGACCGTAATACGTGTGACATTTTAATTGTAGATAATTTGAGATGAATGTGTAAAAATAATTATTGCATCGATAGAGTAACATTTTAGTATATTAATGTATTGTTTAAATTATTCCAGAATGGTCTGAATAATGATAGAGGTGTTTGAAGAGGAAGATATTTGGTAATATACATGAGAGAGACATAATGTTCTCATACATTACATATTATGAAGACTACTTTCCAATTAATAATTTCCTCTAAAAGTAAAAATTAATGAGAGCAGCCCATTTATGAAATGTGTAATTTCATTGGGGAGGGATTATCATTGATTCATCCAAATGTTTTAAAGTGTGTAAATAAATGATCTGACGATGGGTAATATTTACAAGGGGATGAGAGTAAAACATTATATTAAAATATTGATTATTTTATCATTTGGCCAGATACCATGAATAATGTTGATTTAAATGAATTCTATTTTATTATTACAAAAAAATTGATGGTACATTGAAATTTATATTTTGAAAAAACTAAATATATTTTTTTACCCACAAAATTAAATGAAACAACCATAAGACACTGTTTTTCTAAATTTAATTTTATTTATATTCCAAAATTAAAATTAAATTTTTCAGAATTTAAAATAATAAATTATGAAATTCCCCAATAATCAATTTACCAAATAAATGTGTAGTTTAATTAGTGTTTTTTATAATTTATTTATTTTTATTTGAAAAAAACAACTTATTATTGTTATGATATTATCTTCTCATGTTTTCCATATAGAATTAGTAATGTGAACAATATTAATATAGTCAAGGAACATGTTGTAGTTTTTCTTGGTTCCAACCTATTATGGGTTTTTATGAGTTATTTTTATCATACCCCATAGATACATATGAAAAATAAATGATTTGTCTAATATGTGTTTTGGATCATAAACAGTTGACGTATTAAATGTTTTTCTAGAAAATATAAATTACATTTCGATTCATTTTTGAACTAGACCTAATTAGGTCCATATGTTTAGTGATGAATTATATAAATATCATAAGATAAATTTATACATATTTAATTGATTTAATGAAAAATATAAAACCATAATATTTATCATTCAATATCTTTAAATAATAAAATAGATCTTATGGTAGAAAAGGAAGAATAATAATTTTTTTACAAAGAATAATGATATATATTTATCTAATAGAAAACTAAATAGAAATCAAAATAGGTTCAAAGAATGAAAAATTCTTCCACATATATGGTCTAAACAAAATAAACCTAAATATAGTACATAAATTTGATACGAACTAAGATATTGGAAAATAAAGAAATTAATTTATTCATTGTCATGTTTTACAATTTTTATATTTAATACTTTTTCTACTAGTCCAAATAATGATATTATTTCTAAATATATATTGTCTAATTATAGAAATCTAGAAATTTAATTATTAATTCATAATTAATTATATAGTAATATATATACCCATGTAAACAATGTTTCGAAATCATTTTTTGTTTAAATATGTTTTGTTTTAATCCTTCTTGAATAATTAATTTAATAAATAATGGTACTTGGAAAGTGGATTTTCTCTAAATATGTCTCTAGACTACTAATTCTTTAAAAAACTTTTTTATTTTGACGGTGGATATGTCATATTCTATGATAAATATAAAGATAAATTAATTGGTATTTTGAATAATGGTTACACTAAAAATGTTTTAATTACCAATTTTTTATTCGTAGATGAATTGAAATATAATATTCTATAAATTTCACATTTTTTATTATGGTTTTCTTTTTTTGATTGAAAATATTTAATTTAATGTATTTTATGCCAACCATGATTTAGTTTTTTATAATTATGTGAAATGAATATGTTTTTGTTTTAGATTTAAATTATTTATATTATCACATTGTTTCTTATTTATGTTCATTTCACAAGAAATCATGTATTTGGAATAAGAGACTAGGAAATTGAAATATGTAGTCACTTGAAGTTAATACACTGAAAGGATTAGTTAGGGATCTACCAAACACATCATTCCCAATATTCAGTTATATAATCCCTTTCAATAGTGAATGGAATATAAAATCTATAACTAATTTAAGAAAAAAAAATTAATATTCATAAAACATATTTTTTTCACATGGATTATTTGGCAATCAAGAGTTTCTAGTCTAGAAGGAAATCTTTATGCTTTAGTTATAATGGATGATTATTTAATACATACATTGGGTATTTTCCTTTCTTATAAAATTCAATCTCTTTCTTCTTTTTAGAAATACATTAAATATGAATATAATATTAGTGGAGAAATAATTAAGACCACAATAAGTGATAATTGGAGTGACATTGAAAATAATGAGTTTGAATTTTTATGCTCATAATATGGAAAGTATCATAACATTTATCCTCCTACAAATCCACAAAAAATGACCAAGTAGGGGGATTAAATAGAAAACTTCCAAAAATTTCATGGACAATGCCCAAGGATTGTGTTTTACATGTTCATTTTTTTAAAGAAGATGTGATCAGTTATTTATATATAATTAATAGTTTTTCAATTAGCCCACTATAAAATAAGAACTATTTTCAATTATAGAGATGTAACAAAACAGTTTTTAACTAAATTATACTTGTTTTATGAAAAGTATTTATACTAAATACACAAGAGAACATAGTTATTTTTTTTTCTTATATCGATAATGGAATTTTTCAGGCATATTAAAAAACATAGAAATAAATATATAGAATTTAATAGAAACACCAAGAGAGTGTAAGACACATTTCATGTATTTCTTGATCAGGAATGCCCACAAGATATAATTTCCTCCTTATAAAAGATGTAAAATTATCTATCTAATGTTGACATCAATTATTCTAGACTTCTTGAAAAAAATTACCTTAGTTTCGATATATATTTTGAGTCCCACCCTACATATTAAAATTTGGTGTTAAATACTTATATTACATGACCTATTAGGACTTATAAATATTATACCATAGATGATTTTTTTGGTGGCAGCAAAAATGAAACACAAAAAAATAGACAATAAAAAAATTCCAGTGGAACAACATTGTTTTTGGTCACATATTGATCCTCCAAATATCACTAACTCAATAGATGATTATTGATATATAATTTCAAAGCATGAATATGTTCATCATTTTGAAAGATATGGAGTCTCATGTCTAACTAAAAGATACAAATAGTAGTTAATCCTTCACACTAAATTTTTATTTTTTACCATGGTTGATGAGTTGGGTAATATAGTTAGAAACAAATACATATTGGATTCAGAATGATATATTATAGTAGAAAATATTTAATTTGATTAATCTTTTTCTATAGTAGATAGATTGGAAGCCATTATAATATTATCTTTTTATGAAGAATATTGTGATTTAAAACATTATAAAATTGATATCATGTGTGAATTAATTTTTTCCATGTTATGCAGGATGTTTTTATTGAAACACCAGCTAGATTTCAAAACCCTAACTTTAAAAATAATGACTCCAAATATAAAAATATTTATATAGTGTGAAATAAAATCTTAAATAATGGTATGATTATGTAAACTAGTTTTTGATAATAAATGAATTATACAATAGAATATGTGACCCTACTAAATTTATTAAATTAAATTTATAATTAGTTTTATTACTACAAAAATAAGTTGATACTTATATTTTTGAATATTTAATATACTATTTTTGTAGATTGTTTTAAAAAATTATGTGAAGAAAATTTGAAATAATATTGATTGGTGAGGTTAAATTACTTATTTTTTGGAATTTTCATGTGAAAGTAATTATTTTAAATAAAAATAAGTAAACAAAAGATGTTTTGAAAAAAATTAGAAATGGTAGTAGTAAATGTCGTGATAGTTACATTGGTAGTAGCTATATTTTTTATCTTTATTAAACATAGAAACAAGTTGATCAATCCACAAAAAAATTTATGCTCAAAAGATTACTATAGATAACATCTTTCCATCCTGATAAAATGTATATTGTGTATAAGTTCACTTATTATTGACACATCCCAACAGAGTCACATTTACATTCCATCAAAATAATTTTTAGATACCAATTTTGGAAAAAATTATAATATTTATATCTTAATAGACTAGAATATTATTTTTTTGAGTTATTCAAAAGATTATTTTTGTTGAAATTTGTTATTTAGATAAATACCATTTGAAAGATTCCACATTATCAAAAAACATCTTGTATCATGTTGTGGTAAGAAACTGTTCATTGCCATGTTTTCCACAGCTGAAGTTATGTCCATTGATTATGGATGTTGTTGTGATCATATTTTCTATAATAAAAATATATTACTAAACCATGGATATCATTTTTTATATTCCACTAAAAATTATGATAATATATATATGATAAATACTTATTTAAATCATGTAAATCATTCTATAATAAATCAAATTAATATGAGACACGAATCTTTGAGAGATCATATTCAATAGGGTGATGTGAATCATGAGTTCATTGGTACTGAACATGATTATGATGAAATAATTAATAAAAACTAATTTTTAGATAATAAATTATATCCAACATGAATTTGGTATGATAAATTATGCCTAATATATTTATTCAAATTTTATCATTTGAAGATATATATATTGTATTTATCATATATATTCTAATAATTTTTATAATAGATATTGAAGTTTAGTTCATACCGTTAGTAGAGTGACCATGAGGTTTTTGTCGTAAAGTCAGTATTCATATAATGAACAGCTACTCATTAATAATCCTTTTTTACTATGAGTATAAACTCACCCCACCACTGTGATGTTATAAAATGTTTAATTCATCTGATTTTCATTCTTATAATGATCTCATAATTATCATGCCTACCATTACCATGTTTTTAAATATTTGCAGCCTCCATGCCTACAAAGCCTATATAAACATTATTTTTCATGAAACCATTTTCAAGTGATTTTATTTAATATATTAATTATTTTAATACCTTTATGATTTATCATAAAATTTAAATTGGATGCTTAATATGAATCAATATCTTCTCTTATACTTATTTAATCTTTTCAAGATTTTTAAGAAGGATAGCCTCTTTCTATCCAAACCACATTCCCACATAAACATGGACCAGTTTTTTCTCTCATTTTTCATAACTGTCATATATATAGAACATAATTAAAATTATAAAATTTAAAATTGGTTTCAATATCATGCATCTTGTCAAGCTGTATCCTACTATTAAATCGATGAACTAAAAATGAATCAATGTGAATCTGTAAGGAAAAAGAACCCACATATTTAGATGTTTGGTATCTATATGAAAATAAGTTCATGCATAGTGGATCAAATTGAAAATATCATTGATACTGATAGGGATTCAAATTCATCTTTGGGATACTTAGTTTATAGAATATTATAGAAAATTATTTCTGAAAATTTTAATGTATTTATATTTTTATTTAGACATTTTCCCAAGTGAGAAAATTGATATGATTAGAACAATGGTCATTGTTGATGTTCTATATTTTTTTATTGAAATGAAATAATCTTTTCATGGATGTGATGGAAAAAGGGGTAAATTAGTATTACCAGCATTCCAATACTATTATCCGTTGTAACATCAAAATAATATGTTCCTTTGATGGACTATATTGGACTAGATCACTAGGGAGACCCTGATCTATTTTGTAAAATGAAAAATGTAAGAATATAGTCATGTTTATCTAGAAATTAATATTTTCATGAATATTGTATATTAGACATATGAATAATATGGATATTGATTTTATATTCATGATGATTTGTTTTCAGAACATTCTTTGAATATAAATCATGAAAAATAAGATTGATTTTTTAAGGTAAACTATAAGGTTCATTTACAAGAATTATCCTAGTCACATTTTTCTCCTTCCAGATTATATTGGCTTACCTCATTAGGGGTTAAGGAGAAATTCATTTGATTTATTTTTCTTACTCAAATTATTTTTATGATAATTGTAGTTAACTAGAACCCATGGAGAGAATAATATGTGGAATACGTAGAAGAGCTATATAAAATGTCTAATCTATTTATGTTTTCTATTAAATCTAGTGATAAAATGTATCTATGTATGAAACATGATATGGTGTTGGAATAATCAGTTTATTATGTTTCATTATATAGAGAATAATCGGATATTGTTTTTGATTAAGAGAAAATAGAAAAAAAGGTATGTTGTTGGCATTGATGATGAATCAAGAGTTGTGAATTTAGATGATCTAGAGTGGGATATGTCTTTTGAATATGATTTAGTAATTGATATCATAGAATTATATTGTTTTATTTGAATACCCCTAAATAGAATGTAGTTTTATACCCACTACGAAGGATATGTCCCCTAGATCACTCAACTTTGTCTTATACAACCCTAATTCTAATGATGTTGATCTTGGAATCAGTTAACTTTGATAAAGTGGACCATAAATTGTTTCTAGTAAGAGGACTATAAAAGGATCATTGATCACTAAGGATTTAGTTGAATAGATAATTTATCTGACTCAATATTCTTTTCATTTGGATATATTTAAATATATTGACATACTAGTAGAGGATACCATTGAGATAGATGTTAAGAATCATGATAATGATTTCTCTCCCTCTTCTCCCACACAGTCCCTTACTTATAAATAATATTTCATTAAGAATGATGTGGTTGTGTTCAATTTCAATATCATGGATATTTTCAAAGAGGTATTTTTTAAAGTTATAAACAATCTCAATCATGTGAGAAAATAATATATTTATTGAGATACTACTTTGGTCATCGGTAATATTTAGCATATATATATTCTTAAAATTGAGATAATAGGGAATGATATTGATTAATTGTGTTTTTTAAATTGATTATATTGAGCTTAATATATAATACAATATTATTCATTTATACACATGGTTTATGAATGTTGTGTTTCACCCTACACTAGTACCTCCTCCTACTCATTCTGGTCAATCAGTTTTTTATGAAGTATAGATTACAAAACCCATTAAAGATGTGTCGATGATTTTTTTGATAATTTTTTAGGGATAGACAATATGTGTTTTATTGGATTTTAAACCATGATTAATGTTTTTTTTCATTTGATCGATTGGATTCCACGAAAGCTTCTCAAGACAGAGAAACCAAAAAGAGATAAATTAATTATTACATGAGTGGGATCTTCAAAAATTAAAATATAAAAGTGTAGAATTAATATCATTATATAAACATAAGATTCCATAAATTAATTTGTCTCATAAATACATGTGAATAATATTGGATCTATAAATCCAGTTTTGGATTCTTTCATTCAGAATAAATATATTTTCGTAAGATTTAGTGGAACGGTTCTTGAGAAGTCATTGAATTCACCCTGTTGATGTAAATCATTCATTATACTTATCATATAATATTACAAACTCTTTACCCCAAAGCATATTCCATGCATACTACCTGAAATGATATTAATTCATTTTTCGTAACTCCTACACATGAAATTCAATAACTCAGACATATTTTTCTTATGTCTAGTTCCAGGAAATTATACCTCATCATCTACTCCTCAGACTATGTATGATCATTTTTCTACACCCATGTGAAGTAATCATATCTTTCCCATAAATTTATGATGTTTCCCTCATTAGAATATAGGGTAGTATCTCGGATAGGGAACATATTTTTCAATTACATGTTCCATTTTTTATTTCGTTTGATACATTAATGAAATACAGTCTTTTATTGCCTTTTTTATTATTATTGAATATTTAATTCATTTTTTTCAATTTTTAGTTCTATAATCCCATTATGAGGATTAAATTATTATTCATAAATGAAATTACATTATTTTAATTTGAAAAAACTAAATTTTTTTAGTTACATTCTCAATAGTTAATTAAATACTTAGTGAAATGTTTTTTAGATTCAATTCATTTAACAATTAATGTTTTGAATTTTGATCACCAACAGGGGGGATATTATTCTCATAAACTAGAATCACCTTTTTTATTGATAAAAAAAATATATATATATTTTTTATTAATTAATATCATGTTTTCTGTTATTTTTTTTTAATAAAACTAATTTAAAATAATCGATTAGTCTGGGGATAGAAATATCAACCTACTATATGAGAAATGATCTTACTATGTCACATTACAAAACATTATACATCAACATGCCTAATAAAAATTATTCTTATCATGACTCTGATGAGAAATACTTTTTAAAATCATGACCTGGCGACACATTGACTATTTTTCATCCAATATTTTGAGAATCACCTATTCACATGAACAATCATCCAACCACATACTAGACCTAGTGAATTTGTGATGTAACCACAATAATGTAACAACAGACTACAATATTAAGTCATATTAGCTTTCCATTGTATGAAAAATTTTAATAAATTAATATAATAAAAATGTTTATTATTATAGTGATCATGTGAATAAATATATTAACGTGTAATGTCCTGAACCTAACTCGTGTTCATATGATATGACCATGTTATGTGATTTTCCAACAACAAAACCTTTCCACATCAACTTACCATGTAATATTTCATAAGATCACCTATCCATGCATTTTGTATATACATATTAATCTATACAACAATACATTCGATCTTTTTAAAATATCCAATGACTGGTTTTCTGTACATTAAATTAATAATCAATGTATTTATTTCTGTAATTATTATTCTAAAATGTATATTTTTTTTCTGAAGATATTTTTAGGAAGAAAACCTAAAAATATAAAGGGGGAGAGAGGCACTATAAAAAATAAGTTACTCAAAGAATAATATAGAATCCTACAGACATTCACATATGCTACAAAAATAATCTATGACACTATTTATCCATATATGAATCTTTTCCGATTTTTAAACTAGTTGAAATTCAAGGAAATGTATAATCAAATATATTTGGATCGAACTTCATCAATTTTCATATTTTTTTATCTTAACCATTATAATTTAAAGATATTTCATGATTTGATTTTATATTACTGACAATATTCATAGAATATAGTATCATATATTAATATATAATGTACATATTACTCTATCAATATTTTAATTTTTATTACCATGTACAACTATATAATATTCCACTTGTGAACTAATCAATTTTAACCCCTAATAGAGCTGTCGAAGTGGATATGATTCTAGAAATCCTATATGTGGTATTTATTATTTTACCTAACATAGTTTGGGTATTAGTTTATCATATATAAAAAATCAGGAACCATCTTTATAAATTACATATTATATTGTTTTTTAAATATAATTCACATTTTCTGTTATTTTTAGTTTAGCATGTTAAAAAATTTGGAAAAAACATATCATGTAATACCACACATTACTAGTGTACACTTATATTGAGTAATGTTTTTTCATATTATGATTCTATTAAAATAAAAAATGATGTCTTTCATGTAATATCTTATTAAAATTTTTCTTGATTATATCCATTCCATTACATATACATTAATCCAATGAAAAAAAATTATTAAATTGGATTGACCATAATATGCCCATTTAGGTATATAAATTAATGGAAATTTCAATCCATGATAGAATAAATATACAAATTTCATAAAAATACATTTTATTTAGAAAAAAGAATCATATTTTCTGGAAGATCAATATCGTATCATTTGAAAAATCAATCGGTTTATTTAAAAAATCAATAAATAGAATCTAAAATAGAAGTATTTAACATGGGGGATAATTATACTAAAATTGACTTTCAATGTAGTATACATCAAAAAAATTTCACTCAAAAAAATTGAATAATCATATGGTCGAATTCCATACATGTAACATATAAAATTGGAATATCCATACTATTGACTTCCATAACTAATTTATTGGAGGTTACAACATAACCACATGTCATTGGTATATCATGGAACCACCCATAATTGACATATCTTGTAAACTCCCTTAAAATTTCCAAGTACCGTTATATAGTCCTAACATATAAAACATTTATCTTTTCAAAATTACAATAATAAAATATTGTTTTTACACATAATAAAGTAGATAATGTTATATAAATAATCAAATCATTTAAAATTATGATTTTAATGATAAAAAACGTATTTTTAAATAAATATTTTCCACACCTCAAAAAAATATAGTAATAATTTCAAAATTATCAATTATAAATAATTTATGTCCATATAAATATATTTATAAAAACAATTTTAAAAACATAGACTTGTAAAGGAATGATTTAAAGTAATAAATCATTAAAATATTTAAAATGAGGCTACTAATTAAAACATACCTTATATTGAGTCTCACTGACCATGTAAAACCATTATATTCATGAATAAAAAAATATTAATTATTTAAAGTCATGATAAATTTTATATGATTTTATTTCTTTTATATAACTTATTTTTAGGTTATAGCAATTACTACATCATTTTAAGTTCATGTGGAATGTTATGACCATATTCAAAACACAAGTCCAAAATGACATTTGTATGATGTCTAAAATTAAAGTGTTCATTATAAAATTATTTTTAGCATAATGTTAATGTCATAATATAAATTATTATACATCATTAATAAATTTAAATTCATTTAGTGAATATGGTTAAGAAAAATGAACATCGTTAAATCATGTATACGATATTCAGTACATACACATGTGTAACGTTTCCATTTTCCAATGATCAATATGAAAAGAGTTTAAGTGTTTGTATTTCATTAAAATATGATAATAATATTTTTATTATAATATTAGTCATTCAAAAATAAATTTAAATACCATCCATAAGATGCGGTGATGAAAAATAAATTGTGTTTCTTTATGGAGGTGATTGTTTATACGCAAGCATAAATAATGTCAAAAGTTTTCTATGAATAGAAATGTAAGAATAAGTAAGATATACTATAATAAAATTTTGATAGATATTCCTTGAATATCTAATAATGAATTAATTCCTAAATTATAACCATTACCAAGAGATTGTGATTGAAAAAAATTATGAGTTCCCGATGTTGCAGTTCGTTGTACACATGAATGATATGATATTTTCCCGTATAAGGAATGTGGATATGGATTTTTGTAATGATATTAAATACTTTACATATCAGTATTTTTATTATTTTGGAGTTATTACTTCAACATTTTCCTAGTATAATTTTAGGAGTTGGTTGATGAAACAAAACATACACCCATCATTTAAATTGATAAATTTTCATCAGAAAATGTTTTTTAACACCTTACGACCACTGTGGGTGGTGTTATACTTCATATAAGAGCTATATAATTTGTGTTGGGAAGATATGAAGGTATATAAATAAATATTATTAGTCCGAATTATGTTTTATGGTAGAAGAAGAAAATAATCACATGACACATTTTATAAGATAAGATAGGGGCACTCTTGTTATAAATCAAAACTAGTACTTACCCGTGCATTCGCACGGAAATATGTTCAATGCTTAATTTAAAGATGAGAAAATTGTACTTGAATATTGATAAAGAACTTAAATACTGTATATATTGAAAAAAACAGCGATACATAATATTTAACTGTAATAGGATATAAAATATAGAATTAAAAACATAAGAAAATAAGAAGAAGAAAATAACATAGAAGAATATGTAGTATAATATTGAAAACATATTAGAGAATATATGATAATACATAATAAAAACATAATCTTAACATCACTATAAAAAATCAACCATATAAATGCTTGAGTGAGAATATAAGAAAATCATATAATATAATATATAATGGAAGTAAAATTCTTTGAAAACATATAAAACATAATGGAGAATATAGTGGATAACAGTGAATTGAAAATGAAAACAACAATTTTAAAAAAAATGAAATGAATGTGCATGAAAACATTAAAGAATAAGTAAAAGTAAATAGATCACGATGTCGAAAAATAACAGAAGTATAAATTTTCAAATACATGAATAAAAAGAAGAAATGGACAGCAATTAGAAAATTACACTAAAAAAGGAACATGAATGAAATTATATAAGTATTAATGTCACAGAGATATTATGACAAGTACATGAAAGAATTAGTATACACTAATTCCATAAAGAACAGAATATTACAATGAACATGAATGAAAAGAACATTTATATGGACAATTACATTTGAAGACATACATCAGAAGACTTTTTGTCATCGAGAAACTATGTCACAGTGTACAAATATCAACTTGAAATGCCTGAAAAATATTTCAGCATAGATGTAAATCCTTAGAATAATAACACCTTAATTTTTAGATTAAAAAAATGATTACATAGATGTAATAATTAAAAATCAAATTAAAAGTAGTCGCAATTTACCTTTTCAAGCCTACAATGAAAACCAGTGTGCTTTTTCCATGCATTCCCTCAGATGGTTGAGTGAAAGTGATACATAATGCACCTCACGGGCCAGTGATACCTAATGCACCTCACAGGCCAAAAGAGAAGACAATAATTGATGGAACAATAGAATCAGATCACAAACATAGACATCTTTATTCTCATGTTTCTGACAGGTAATCAGCTAACAGGGCCTACAAACTAAAAGTTGAAGATAAAATTGGTTCAAAATAAATGGTACCTCACGCAAGAAAGTCTGAGCTTCGAAAAAATAGTCACACTCCCTCTAAGTACACATAGTAATAGACTCCATGCCGAACTGCAACCAATTACATCAGCTTCAAGGGGAGAAAGAGAGAAAATGAAAAGGAAAAATTTGAAAATACCACTTGTAAACAACACTGTGTAATGTATGTATTTATAGAAATATATGGCTATATTTATATAAATCTGTTGCAAACATGAAAATTAAAAAAGTTCTATGTATACAACACTGTATATGTACTATATACTACCAGGACACATACAACCGGCTATGTGTACTGTATTCATTTATATAACTTCAAAAATTATAAAATTTCACAGTGTATACAACACTATCTACTGTAAGCAGTGATAGAAATTCAAAAAAATCATTTATATAAATTTGTTGCAAACATGAAAAATCTAAAAGTTCAGTGTGTATAGTATCTTTGTAATCATTCATGAGCTGAAAACGATTTGAGGAGCACATATTTACATAGGAAATATTCAACAGAAGGAAAAAGAAAACAAGGTACTATAAGAATTAGTACCTGCAGTCCTATTTTTTTCATAGAAATGGAAACTAGAAGTGCAATTACAGTTTGACGATGCACGACCGACCTTCATAGCACAACCATAAATTGATGTAGAAACCAAAATGTAAATAGAATCCTGGGAACTTGGACCATATCTAATTGAAGAAACAATAAACCTATTAGATGAAGAGAATCCACCAGAATTTGATGATCAAAGATAAATAAATGAAAAATTGATAAAATACAAGGTTCAATTAGACAGATATGATGAAAATAGAAACTGGGTTACATGTTTCACTGTCAAATAAATCTCAATAGATTCAATTTAGGTATGCTTACCTTTAGGCATGCAAACACCCATTAAACACCATAAATGAACCCATATAGAAATAAATACAATGAGTCATGAATCGGAACATAATCAAAACTGAAATCTTGCCTTTGAAAAATGAGCAGTATCATATGTAATAAGTTTTACGAGAATAGTTGAATATGATCATAACTTGCAGTCAACTGTCATCTCAATGACTCCACATGCTGGCAGATGCTAGTGTTCTCCTTCCATAGGAGTTGAATCTGTACATAATGCAATCACCCATTTAATACCATATTTTTCTAGTAAAATGATTCATTGTTCTAATAAAACAGATAAACAATACTTGAACATAAAACATGATACAATACCCCAAAATAATGCATGATTCACATGCTGAAATAGTGTTAGTCACACTAAAATGAAGATCACTCTTAAAAACAGATCTATTTATTAATTCAATGTACTTTAAACTAAGGAATTCTAAAATCTACTATGTCATTTAAGTATCGAAAACCCCTATCCTTGAATGTTGTTTGGTGCAAAATATTTGTGTTCAAAACTAGAAGGTCAGAAGGTTTAATAATACAATATGAATATAACCAAAGGATAATAAATACTACTGATTCATCAATGTGAAACAGCCATATGTATAATAAATTTTAATAGTGGTCATTCTATTTAGGTAGAAAAATTATAGTTGTCTCCAAATATGGTTGTTAATGGTACCTCAATGCAAAATCCTTGTGAAAAATATGGCAAACGACAAGGTATTAACATTATTTAGTATTCAGAAAACATGTTTTGACCTTAGAAGAATACACTGGAATGCACCCTGAAAAATAAACCATAATTAATTTTGAATGTCATCCAAACAACAATTAAAAACATAAATAGGGAAACATATCCATAAAGATCCTTAAAAAATGATACGATAATGTATCTAGATTACATAACAGTCATGTATCCAAAAAAAGACCAGAACGTAGTTTTTCAAATTAATATGCTGAACAAAAAGTTCATTGAAGAGGCTTTAGGGAGAAGTTTTCGAATGGAATTGGTAGACATCCATATGAAGAGGCAAATCCACACTGCAGTGGAGATACCCAATTAATCACCAAATACAAACAGCAAGCTTTACAATATAATTAAATAAATATATATGGAAATGAAACAAAAGTAATAAAAAATTGAAATTTTGTATATCTCAAGAATAAAGAAAACCTTATTCTTATAGCAGAAAACATGTTACATGACACAAAAATGTTAATGAATGAGACTAACTAAACATAAGTAAACCAATTATATTGTACAGAATACAGTAGTTATTGCATTTTTGCGATATGAAAAATAAACAAAATGAAAAGGAACACTGACTGAAAAAAGGTTTACAAACACAACCATAATACAGTTTAGAGACTCCACATGAATTATGTATGGAGTTAAATTTGCAATGTCATTTTCAAATAATTAGATAGAGATAGTTTTAAAAATTACCTTCGGTTAGGCGTATATACATTTAGTCTATTTTTTCTGTTTTTTATGTTTCTCATTTTCACTGTTTGGAGATGATGTTCATTGCAAAAAGATGATGCAGATTTCGGGTCTGGAGACAGGGAGACTTCCACAGTAGCATCATCATCGAAGTCAGTCATCATTTTTTTCTTCATGATAGTTCAATTGTAATGAATGAGAAGAAGCCAATACGTATTAGTAATACCAATGTAACATAAAATTATTTTTGAAGAGATGGAAAATCACCAACAATAGAGTGTTATGAGGATTATATGTAATGGGCAAAAAAATATGAAGAAATATACTGAACTGTATTGAATATGTACAACATCAGTGTTACAGAGTTGGAATTTTGAAAATTTATACCTGGGTTAAAGAGACAGCAGTATTACTTATATCAACAGCATCACATATGTTCAAGATGAGTCCTGAAGAAGAAGAACTTTGATGTTCTTAATAAAGATGGTTAAAAGAGGTTAGAACATTTCAAGTATGTGGTCTATGTTTTCATAAAAAATTGAATTGTAAAAAATTAACTATATAAACATTGTTGTTATGTAATCTTCAGCATGCTTCATCGAAATTGTTGTGGATGTTTGAGACTGCATACTTGGTTGTGTACAGAACTCTAATTATTGTTCATGATAAAATCTTCATTATCACTGATAAAGTGCACCGTGTATGTGTTTTGTTCAGAACTGCGTTTTTGATTTTGAATGTTGTACTCTATCAGGTCAAGTGAGAGAAACACATTCTTTGATTTGAAAACATTTAACTCAGGGGGGAAACCAAACTCATCATGGTCCTATGTTATAATAAAATGGGAAAGTGAGTTAATTAACACTATTTATAAGAAAAAAAACAGATATGTGAATAATCATACTTGTATCATATCATCTCTCAATTGTGAAGCTGATTTGATTATAAACTGCATGACTTTCTTATCCAAGAGAACAATAGATAACGAGTCTATGTCATCTTTAATTAGCAGCTGTACTCTAAACCTGATATATTTATATATGTGTACTGTCTTTACAACTTCTATCGTATAGAAACCATAGTAATGAATAAAGAGTTCGAAAAGAAGGTAGAAAATAATTGAATACCTAGGAGTAGTGAAGGGTGGTGTTTTCTTACAACTTGGGCACCAAAATTTTCTATCAGATACTTGTATTTTTGTGTGTGCATGAGTTGCATGATTCAAAATACCAGTGATGAGTGCTTTGATGTTTTACTATTGTTGCATAAATCAGACACCTTGTCGGCTATGAAATAATTAATAATGTTAATATAGTTATCAAAGAAGATATTACATGTAGTGCATGATAGTTGACATCCTGAAATAATGGGTAATGGATGCTATACTGGCCTGCACTAGCTGTTTAAATCAGAAATGCATTTTTTATTATTCCAATAAGGAATCGTTGTAATGCATTTGTTTGATCTTGTTGATGGAGGACATTGAAACAGGGAATGACATATGAATCCAGTTCTGATTAATGAAGTAAAACTATTATTATGGAACATAAATAATGTTAATTTTATACATATGGAACTTATTTGAAGGCATAATAAGTTCGAAAATAATGGAAGTTGATATTTTACCTGCTCATATACTCATGGACTACTGGGATGTCAAGGTTGAGTAGTATTTTCGAAGCATTAATTGAAGTGGTGATAATAACAGATGCTGGGACATGTAGAACAAAATGTGACGGAAATGAAGTTTGCATATTAAGAAAAATATTTTTCATTAAGATAAACATGTAATGAATTTTTTTTAACACATAGATAGATTTCTTACATGTCAACCGCTTCGCCCTGACCAACTGCAAGATCACTACTGTAGAGGATTCCATGTTGTTATACAAGTACTCTGACCTGATGTTCGCAAACTCTCCCCACAAGCTACAATTTATTTGGAATCCTCTGGAAGAAATCATAGTAGATGTTTTGGTAATAACAATAGTACTTGTCAATTGTAGTGGGAAGAGCAGGATTCAAACCTGTCATCCTCTAAAATGAGGATTACATATATTAATTTTTCCCTTAAATAAATGTGAATAATATTGGATCTATAAATCCTTTTTTGGATTCTTTCATTCAGAATAAATATATTTTCTTTACATTTAGTGGAATGGTTCTTGAGAAGTCATTGAATTAACCCTATTGATGTAAATCATTCTTATACTTATCATATAATATTACAAACTGTTCACCCCAAAGCATATTCCATGCATACTACCTGAAATGATATTAATTCATTTTTCGTAACTCTTACACATGAAATTCAATAACTCATACATATTTTTTAATGTTTATTTCTAGGAAATTATACCTCATCATCTACTCCTCAGACTATGTATGATCCTTTTTATACACCCATGTGAAGTAATCATATCCTTCCCATAAATTTATGATGTTTCCCTCATTAGAATATAGGGTAGTATCTCGGATAGGGAACATATTTTTCAATTACATGTTCCTTTTTTTATTTATTTTGATACATTAATGAAATACATTCTTTTATTGCCGTTTTTATTATTATTTAATATTTAATTAATTTTTTTTCAATTTTTAGTTCTATAATCCCATTATGAGGATTAATTTATTATTCATAAATAAAATTACATTATTTTAATTTGAAAAAACTAAATTTTTTTAGTTACATTCTAAATTGTTAATTAAATCCTTAGTGAATTTTTTTTAGATTCAATAAATTTAACAATTAATGTTTTTGATTTTGATCATAAACAAGGGGGATATTATTCTCATAGACTAGAAACACCTTTTTTATTGATAAAAAATAATATATATATTTTTTATTAATTAATATCATGTTTTCTGATATTTTTTTAATAAAACTAAATTAAAATAATGGATTAGTCTGGGGCTAAACATTTCACCCTACTATACGAGAAATGATCTTACTATGTCACATTACAAAACATTATACATCCACATGCCTAATAAAAATTCTTCTTATTATGACTCTGATGAGAAGTACTTTTTAAAATCATGACCTGGTGACACATTGACTATTTTTCATCCAATATTTTGAGAATCGCCTATTCACATGAAAAATCATCCAACCACATACCAGACTTAGTGAATTAGTGATGTAACCATAATAATGTGACAACATACCACAATATTAAGTCATATTACATTTCCATTGTTTTCAAAATTTTAGTAAATTAATATAATAACAATGTTTATTATTATAGTGATTGTGTGAATAAATATATTAATGTGTATTGTCCTGAACCTAACTCATGTTCAAATGATATGACCATGTTATGTGATTTTCCAACAACAAAACCTTTCCACATCAACTTACCATGTAATATTTCATAAGATCACCAATCCATGCATTTTGTATATACATATAACTCTATACAACAATACATTCGATATTTTTAAAATATCCAATGACCGATTTTCTATACATTAAATTAATCATCAATGTATTTATTTATGCAATTATTATTCTAAAATGTATATTTTTTTCTGAAGATATTTTTAGGGAGAAAACATGAAAATATAAAGGCGGAGAGAGGAACCATGAAAAATATGTTACTCAAAGAATAATATAGCATCCTACAGACATTCACATATGCTACAAAAATAATCCATGACACTCTATTTATCCTTATATGAATCTTTTCCTATTTTCAAACTCGTTGAAATTCAAGAAAATGTATAATAAAATATATTTGGATCGAACTTCAACATTTTTCATATTTTTTTATATGTTACCCATTATAATTTCAATATATTTCATGATTTGATTTTATATTACTCACAATATTCATAGAATATAGTATCCTATATTAAAATATAATGTACATATTACACTATCAATATTTTCATTTTTGTTACCATGTATAACTATATAATATTCCATGTGTGAACTAATCTATTTTATCCCCAAATAGAGCTGTCAAAGTGGATATGTTTCTAGAAATCCTATATGTGGTATTTATTATTCCACCTAACATAGTTTGTGTATTAGTTTATCATAAATAAACAATCAGGAGCCATCTTTATAAATTACATATTATATTGTTTTTAAATATAAATCACATTCTATGTTATTTTTAGTTCAGCATGAAAAATTTTTGGAAAAAAACATATCAAGTAATACCACACATTACTAGTGTACACTTATATTGAGTAATTTTTTTTCATATTATGAATCTATTAAAATAAAAAATTATGTCTTTCATGTAATATCTTATTAAAAATTTTCTTGACTATATCCATTCCATTACATGTACATTAATCCTATGAAAAAAATTATTAAACTGGATTGACCACAATATGCCCATTTAGGGATATAAATGAATGGAAATTTCTAACCATGATAGAATACATATACAAATTTCATAAAAATACATTTTATTTAGAAAAAAAGAATCATATTTTGTGGAAGATCAATATCGTATCATTTGATAAATCAATCGGTTTATTTAAAAAATCAATAAAAATATTCTAAAATAGAAGTATTTAACATGGGGGATAATTATACTAAAATTGGATTTCAATGTAGTATACATCAAAAAATTTCACTCACAAAAATTGAATAATCATATGGTTGAATTCCATACATGTCACATATAAAATTGGAATATCCATACTATTGACTTCCATAACTAATTTATTAGAGGTTACAACATAACCACATGTCCTTGGTATATCATGGAAGCACACATCATTGACTTATCATGTAAACTCCCTTAAAATTTCCAAGCACTATTATATAGTCCAAACATATAAAACATTTATATTTTAAAAATTACAATTATAAAATATTGTTTCTACACATAATAAAGTAGATAATGTTATTTAAATAATCAAATGATTTAAAATTATAATTTTAATGATAAAAAACGCATTTTTAAATAAATATTTTCCATACCACATAAAAATATAGTAATAAATTCTAAATTATCAATGTTAAATCATTCATGAACATATAAATACTTTTATAAAAACAATTTTAAAAACATAGACATGTAAAGGAAATATTTAAAATAATAAATCATTAAAATATTTAAAATGAGGTTACTAATTAAAACATACCATACATTGAGTCTCACTGACCCTGTAAAACCATTATATTAATGAAAAAAAATATATTAATTATTTAAATTCATGAGGAATTTTATAGGGTTTTATTTCTTTTATATAACTTATTTTTAGGTTATAGCAATTACTACATCATTTTAAGCTCATGTGGAATGTTATGACGATATTCAAAACACAAGTCCAAAATGACATTTGTATGATGTATAAAATTAAAGTGTTCATTATAAAATTATTTTTAGCGTAATGTAAATGTCATAATATAAATTATTATACATCATTAATAAATTTAAATTCATTTAGTGAATATGGTTATGAAAAATGAACATCGTTAAAGCATGTAGAAGATATTCAGTACATACACATGTGTAAAGTTTCCATTTTCCAATGATCAATATAAAAAGAGTTTAAGTATTTTTATTTCATTAAAGTATGATAATAATATTTTTATTATAATATTAGTCATTCAAAAATAAATTTAAATACCATCCATAAGATGCGGTGATGAAAAATAAAATGTGTTTCTTTATAGAGGTGATTGTTTATACGCAAGCATAAATAATGTCAAAAATTTTCTATGAATGGAAATGTATGAATAAGTAAGATATACTATAATAAAATTTTGATAGATATTCCTTTAATATCTAATAATGAATTAATTCCTAAATTATAACCATTACCGAGTGATGGTGATTGAAAAAAATTATGTGTTCGCGATGTTGCAGTTCGTTGTACACATGAATGATATGATATTTTCCCATATGAGGAATGTGGATATGGATTTTTTTTATGATATTAAATACTTTACATATCATTATTTTTATTTTTTTGGAGTTATTAATTCAACATTTTCCTAGTATATTTTTAGGAGTTATTTTATGAAACAAAACATACACCCATAATTTAAATTGATAAATTTTCATCGGAAAATGTTTTTTAACACCTTAAAACCACTAAGGGTGGTGTTATACTTAATATAAGTGTTATATAATTTGTGTTGGGAAGCTTTGAAGGTATATCAATAAATATTATTAGTCCAAATTATGTTTTATGGTAGAAGAAGAAAATAATAACATAATACCTTTTATAAGATAAGATAGGGGCACTCTTGTTATAACTCAAAATAATAATTTAATATAATTTACTATTAAATTCCATATGGTTCCAAACTGATTTATTCCAAATATATCTTTATATCGGGTCAAAATATAATCATCCACATAATATTATATAACATTTTAATAAGTTTTAATCCATATTGTTTTAACTTTTATTTATCCCCATCAATACTTACTATGACATCATATATTTTCACTTTTTTAGTAAATATAAACACTAAAAAATCATATTAAAATTAAACTGATTCATTGATGAAAATTTAAACACTATCTTATTTAGTTTACAAAATAATATTTTTTATGAAATTCTATATCATTTAAAATTTTTTTATTTATTTTAAAATTTAATTAATGTCATCTTTGACACAATTAAATACTTAAATATTTAAAAGTACCATTATAATATTTATATTTTTAAAAATTAAAAATAATTACTATTATTTCCTAGTGACCTATTAAATTCTTGGTTGAAATTATTGTTTTTCAAGTTATATATTTTTTAATATTTATTATATAACTTATTTGATACATCCATCAAAAATATTACATCATCATAATGGATTGAACATTTAATGGGATTATTTATTAAAATATAAATTATAAATAAATTACTATGATATAGAAGAAAAATTATGTATCGAGTTACTATTTATATTTTAAGATAACTTCTAAATGAAAATATATTATTAATGTTATAGTTATTAAAACATAATTATCACATCATTAACTTGTCTTTAAATTAAAATACTATAAAGGGATTAAAGTCATCCATGGGGATTCAATAGGTTATAAAATAATTATTCATTTTAAAAATGTGTTATATTTATGATGACAAGATGTTTATACATATTTTTTCCTATAAACAGTTTATACTATCATAAATAAATTATGAAGCACCCATCTTTGTCCATTGGTTTTTCAATGATGAAATGAAGAGTTGATTATGAAGAATGTTTCCAATACATATGTAATAATATGATAAAATGTATATGAAACACATTAAATATAACAGGTTATGGTATTTTAAAATTTTTATAATCATATGGAACTTTTTTCTATGATTTTAATTATATAAACTGACAGACCTCTATATCCCTTTCATACATTGGGTAAATATTGAAGTCTCATGACATAAATTAGATTTGAAGTGATTGTGAACCATGTTTAATATTGCAAAATATCTACTATGATAGCCTAGGCAGTGAACCCTGAGGAATAATATGGTTTGGTGAGTGTGATCAAAACAATATGAATGTCTATTAATGATACATGAACTATTATGGAAATTATTTTCTAAATTTATGTGTATTCTAAAAATCAACATCTCATGTTGATGTTATGATATAATGGTTCATTTGATTAAATTAAATTTTTATTCATGTATTTTTAAGTACCAATAATTATTCCATGAATCATTTTTCTGAACTATAATATGAATACTATGGTTTCAAAATGTTATTCTCATGATCTAATATCCTTATACTCCGGATTTGTTGATATATCTATTTTTTACACCTGAGAATATGATATCACCTTTTTAATGTTTCCTGTACCTAGTTTATATTTAATTTTATTAAGTATGTTATGTCTAATAATGTATCTATTTATGAAGATCTTATTGGGATATTATGTAGCACACATATATACCTATAGTTCATTTTCCATGATTCCAAAGGAACTATACCTTTACCATACTCTGACATGTGTTTGTGTAATGTAATGAATTGTCATCTAAAAATTTGTGATCTATATGTCTAATCAATTTGGAATAATAAATTAGTAATACGAGGCCAAATTTTTTGTGGTTAGTATAGATTTACTATGTACACATTTATTATCAAATATATTTTCATACCTTTTCATTTAGTAAATGTTTAGTATCTTCCATAACATGTATGATAATGTTTCTTTATCATAAATATCTGACCATTAGTGGATAGATGATAGTTGGAATAGTGGTTGGACATTATTTTCGATATTTTATTTATTATCATCAACTCATTTTTTCATTTGTTCTTCCCATTATCCATGAGGTTACCATACAAAACCCAAAATTTAGAGAAACATATGATTTCATAAATGTGATTGAGGAATATTTTCCATCATTAATTACAGATAATTATTCTTCCAATTTGGGGATAAATGCATTTCAATGATGAAAAAATTATAATATTGGTATTTTATTTATAAAATTACCCCTATGGTTTCTATCTCTCATGAGGAAAATATATAGTAGTTTTTCATATTATGAAGTAGATTTGGTGATTGATGAATGAAATTGGATTAAATTTTCTTGTGTGATTTCTCATTATTAACATAAAATACTCCTTTAACTATAATGTATAAATATAGATGAAACTATTAAAATTGTAAACAATTTTAGACCTAGATGAATAGGCCGCATGATCACGTATATTCCATGTCTACTACAATAGGTATCTCTATGACATTTAGAAATTTTTAGAGCATCACAGAATGAATC
Organism: Viscum album; assembly: GCA_963277665.1. NCBI lineage: Eukaryota > Viridiplantae > Streptophyta > Magnoliopsida > Santalales > Viscaceae > Viscum > Viscum album. The sequence goes on from OY728145.1 coordinate 959,460,631, forward strand.
GATTAAAAAGTGACATGGTAGAAAATGAATTATAAATGGATATGGAGTAAATTTTATCTCTTTTAATAATGTACATTTTTTGGATGATTCAATTTAATATATGTGAAATGTGGGATTAACATTATTATGGATATTCAACTTCTTCATTTAGAAACATAATAAGGACACAAAGATCATCTCTATGTAGTACGAGTTTCAGTTCTTCTACTTCTATTTTATATTTCTTAAATGTGGAAGAAACTATACTTTTCTTATGATATATAAAAGATTTTCACATAAATTTTAATGAAGATTAGATATTTATTATTTCAATAAATGTATAAGTTATGTTTAGAGTTTACAAACATATGAGATCATAAATGTTTTAGGAATAATATACAATAGTTTGTATAATGAATGGGGAGGTGACTATAATATTCTTAATAAATTCAATATTTAATGTATATTTATATTATTACTACCATTGAGTCTGTACAATCCATATTCCAGATGATATTTGTTATTATGTACTTCCCTTGGACCATAATATAATCGTGATATCTAGAAACATATTTTTGGCATCACGCGAAGAGGGGGATATTATATGGATTGTTTTAATTTTTACAGGATGTTAAAAACATTCCTTGATGCACAATATTGAAGTAAAAGTCCTCAACCATACTAATAGTTCTCTATGGAAGGTTATATAAATGTTTTAAAATAGGTATGTGAAGAAATATGTATAGAAAAATAGTATTTGTTTTCCAGATATGGGTAAAATAGTAATTATTCGGATAAAGTGTAGATAACAAGGTAATTATCAAAAATCATCCACATGGATTCAGTATGAGAGACAAACATAATTTCTTTATTTTGAATAATTACATAATATTTTTTCTAAAAAATTTAATATAATATTCATATGATATATTTGAATGGATTAATTTTAGATACCATATGTTTCTCATGATGATGTAAGTAAAATTGTTGCACTACATCACAATGATTAATGAAATAAAAATATTTTCAACCATGTTAAATCTAGTCTTATTATATACAAACATGATAATGATGAAAATATTTACTATTTATGTTACTATTCATTATTTAACACTATGATATCACTATGTAACATCTCTAGATATTATACGGAGAGTATGATAGGTTTATCATACATTTGAAACATCAATCTGAAATGATTTCAAAAGATATTGCTTCATCCAATGAATATCACTTTATTAATCTTCACATAATTGATATTTTATGACTTTTCAAGAGATTTTAAATGGAAATAACATTCAATTATTTTCCCCAATGATGATTGTGATTTCGGTAATGTACCCATTGAGGTCTCCCATGTTTCGATGGTTTTGATATGGTGGCATGGCAAGAACGACATAAAAATATTATCTCACTACCTTGATACCTCAATAGTGTATATTTAAAATGAGGAATGTCATATATATTGCTAAAAATTATGATTTAAATGATTTCATGTATATTTTTTCATTTATTTTTTTGTAAAAATAAATTTTTTTTTGTTGTAGACATCACATAATGGGTGCCACTACTATAGTAGATTATCCACAACGCATTCCACTGCATCCCAATTCAAGGTTGCAGTGATTTTCTAAATCACATAATAATATTTTCTTCAACATTTCTGGTTCCAATGTGATTCCCAATATAATAGTACACCTAATGGGTGACTAAGATGACTTGAATCCCACATATATTAGACAAATCTAGATTTAGTTTTATATTGAATATCTGAATCTAAAAAAGGGAGCATAGATAGATTAAATGGAACATTGTAATAATTTCCTGATTGTGTAAAATATAATATAATTTAACAAATAATATCTCAATTCATTTAATTTAAATAATATTCTCATATGTAAAAACATTATCTTGACAATAATAAACATTTCCAAAAATTTATTGTATTGAACTTCCTATGTGAAAAATGTTATGAAATAATTATCCATATTGACATACACAGTGGTTATCTCGGAGGGTTTAATTTTTCATACACAATTTTTATATACATTATGATAACAAGGAAGAACTATGTAGTTAATGGAATCTCAGTGAATGAAATCCAACATCCGCAAGGAATTATGATGAAATAGATCACAATATTTCAAATAAAATGTAATATATTAAACATATTCTTATATATTATGGGTAAAACTAATTTATGTGGGCCCTTAGTCACCTTTTACTCAAAATTTTAAATTTATATGGTCATTAATTTGTTTTATGATACCATATTCAACGTGGAACGAAAATAATCATTTTAATTATTAGTGTAGAGAGAAAATTTGAATTGTATATCCCCTCTACCTTATGATTATAGAGACTCATCATCACATTATTTTTATGGTAATTGTAACTCCTTTAATTTATATTAGAGTCGGATAGTGGGGTTTTAACCTATAGAGAGACCATTAGGATATAGAAAAATCATTCTAGGATGTGGATCTTATATTCAATGGGATTTTTTATGCCATCAAATTCTCTAAGAATTGATGATCCGACATAATATTCACACAAATTTTGATAAGACCTCATCTAATGAGGCACCATATGTATTGGGGAAATGAATATTTTTATGGAAGTAAAATATAGATCATGGATAAAATGTGACTTCCCATTATAGGAAAATAGACTACTCCAAGTGAAATTTTTATTTTCTATGAGAATAAGGTATTTCCAATTGTCCATGTTTATTAACCCTATAATGTGGAAGATAAATAAGGGTTTGTTATCAAAATATTTATAAATTTTATATTAGAAAATATAACGACCATTTTAGCTACCACTTATTACACCATTTATTTTATCCTTATTTTTACACACTTGAATAATCCTTTAAAATAATTTCTTAGCATACACATATTCTAAAAATAAAATCATCATCAAAAAAATATTCTTTCATTACTTTTGGAACACTCTTAGGATTTTTTATATATTTATGGAATCATTTAATTAATATAGATCTAGGGTTGTCTAAGTACATCATTGAATTCTGTATCCTAAATAGAAATAATGAATTAAATTTAAAAAAATTGATATATAAATTGGGTCCTAAGCATGATCTTTCTAATTGGTTTTTTTCACTCTTTTATTATCAATGAATTGGAATCCCAAATATTGTTATGATAACATATAATAATTAAATCCATCCATATTCTTGTTATATGGTAATATTAAAGGTGAAGTGATTAAAAACTAATAGCTGAATAATATCTACTTCATTCCACTGAATGAGCACATAAATTGGCATAATTTGTCCTCTTATCAAGGTTTATTAATCCTGATATATTTTGTAAATAATTATATGATATACCAATAAATGTATTATATATTATATATTCCTAGGATGCTAAAAACTATATTCAAAAAATGATTTTTTTCATAATATTAATTCATTTTTACTTATATTCCTATAATTGGTGATGAACGTCTAATATAATGATCTAGAAAAAAATATATCAAATTTATTTTCAAAATAAAATTTATTATCTAGTTTGTTATTAGATAACGGAAATTATTTTTAATATGATTCCGAATCATTTGAATCTATTTTGACGTACTTTTTTGATTATTTATAAAATAATTTATGTAAGTTGTTGTAGATAATAAAATACAATAAGTCTTTGAAAATAGTCTAGATAAACTATATGCATTAGTGTATTGATGAAAATTGTAAATATTGTATCTTTGTAAAGGAACAGTTGAATCTGTATTGCAATATAAAAGTAACATCATTGAATTTATAAATTATTGGAAGAGGTTCTGAAAAATAATGAGAAATTCTCGTATATATGATCATGTCTATGTGAATGTGATTGGGAATTTTCTAAAATTTGGTGAATCTGAAAATGTAAATTTTGATATAATTCATTAGATTAAAAAATTTATAGAATATCTCTATTTATTGTGAAAATAACCTAATGTAGAACTGGAAAAATATGGAAATGTATTGAAGTGTACTGTGATACATAAAAGTTAATTACTGGATATATAAAACTTATCAAATATTTATTTGATTATTATTTACGGTCATTGGTTAGTGAAATAAAATATTTGACAAATAATTTAGAGTAAAACAAATATGTAAAACTAGTTTGTAAAATATTAAATAGTATCCCTAACTATAAATTACATAAATGAAAAGTTGTCATGTATACCTATATATGTAATTATAAAATTCATCAATATTTCTCGTAAATTTATAAATTCCATAAAATTTAATAGTCATTGATGAATTATATAAGACACGTTTATTATATAATGTGTATTATAATGGCTATTAACATCTTCAAAATAATAAATTTATGGTGTTTCTAGGGAGTTTGATAACAATGAATTTTTAAAATTAATGTGTATTTAATATAGTGTGTAATTAATGCCTTATTTATATTAATTGATATGAATATAATTAATAATGTATTATTCATGATCTAATCGATTGTAATTTGTGATTAATGTGTAATTTGAAAGAATGAGTTTCCATTTCATGATCAGAAAAATCATTTTGTTTCACTATTTTAAGGCATATACAACGTAGATTTCATTTTTTATAGATGATCATTTATTTTATTGAGGTTTAAAAGGAACCCCCAAATAATCATAATTGTTAATACATTATTATTAAATGGCCAAAATTCCTAGTAACACACATCCTAATATGTGACAACATCACCTCTAATTTTTTCATATGACCAAACATTCTCATTTTGTATTTCATAACACCATCTCCAGCATCAAATTTTTCTCTACCTATTATATATTATAACTATATTAAATAATATGTATCACTTCTACCACACTTTCTATGTACAACCTATATTAATACATTTCAAACTTCTAACTATCATTGTCCCATTAAATTTCTCAAGGGCATGTGGGACATTAATATTCATGAGGTGATTTATCCTAAAGGCCGAATATTTTTTGTTTGAATACCCATTTATGATTTATAATTCCACTATTAAAACACCCAATTATTGTATCATCTATGATACCCTCACTACTACTATCATATAACATTATGACTAAACCTACCAATGTACAAACTAACGTGACATTGGAAATTCCATCAAAAATAATTTTGAACTAAAGTCTCATGAATGACTATAGGGTGACATCACTGATATGGTATGTATCAAAAAACATATATGGAGAGATCTAACACTCCAAGCATCCATGGTACGCTTCTCTTTAAATAAACAATAGTGTGTATTGTACACAACTTCGAGTTCTAACACACACCACAATCAATCAAAGTAGCCATTATGAACAGTAATACCCACTTTTTAATATTATATGAATTTTATCATTTAAAATGGACTTCATTTTTGGATTCGGAGTATACGAATTAACTTAGGGTAAATTTTTGGTATTTTTCTGAGAACATTAAATTTTTGATGAATAGTTAAAATTACTAAATTTTAATTAAAAACATCTTTTCTAATCGAAATAATTAATAGTTATAAATTATGAATTTTAATGATATGTAAATATATTTAGAATATATTTTTACCATTTAATACAGTGTTGGTCATTGGACGTAATTTCACATTTAAACAGGACATAAACAAGTGTCAATCTTTTGAAAGTTATTATTTCTTAAAAACACGATAATTATTTTTACAGCGGGAATTAATTTTAAATTAATTTCTACCACTTCTGTGTTTTGAATTTATAAAAATGTATTCTATATTTAGAATAATTATGTCCAAATTTTGTAAATAGTTATCTTTTATTTTTAGGCATTTTGTATAATTACTTTGGTAAATATTTTATTTACCATGGTTAAAAGGTAAATCCGATAAATAAGGGTAAAATATTAATATTATAATTACAATGAATTATCCTAAAACGTGTTATAACCATATTGGTTGATACATTTACGACCATGGTCATCATTGGGTCGATTTTGGGACCCCATGGATCCACTTGTATGTGATAATGACACATTATATTAATTAAGTTAACGTAAAAACAAAAATGGCATAAGTATGTTTCATTTAGAAAATCAATTTTTACATAGGGTTATATATGTTATATTATCGACTATAAATATTCATTATAAATATAAAACAAATTCCTACATAATCGTATTTTATTTATAATTTTTATAAGTTGAATAATTAAATTTATTTATGACATAATAATGATGCAGTATTTTCATTATTAATGAAAGAATTAAATAATTAGTATTCTAAATGTTAAAATAAATATACATTGAAAGTTTTTATGGCATAATAAAATCTATTGGTTACTATAACATGTTAGTATTTCATAAATTATTTTTTTTCTAATAAATAATGTTGTTACGACTTAAAAAAAAATCAATTAATAAATATTTTAAAAATTGATATAAATGAGTTTCTAAAACAAATATTATATTATTAATTGATATTTTATTCATAAAAATATAAGGATCGGCCAAATGTCTTATATAAATATAGGTTTATTATTAATGGACCCCTTGGGGGTCTCTTAGAATTTTATTTTAATGTTATTGACTATATAATATACACATACAAAGAGACATGGAAAATGTCAAACTATTTAACTTAGAGTTAAATAAATAAGATATAGTTAATATAAGAATAAAACCTATCTAAAACCTATTGGTTGAGTGGTTTGCGACATATCCCCTCCTTAAAATTTAAATAATCTACTTTTCAGCCATTAGAAACCGAATATAAATTTATTATAAAATTATAATTATAGCTTTTCCTAAGGTGCCCCTCAGCCCTCTTATAAAAGGTCACTTTCCCTTCTCTCAAATTCACACCTTCAAAGCCTTTTGGCTCAGCCAAAACCTGCCCAAATATTCTCAAAACTTGTTTCACTTAAAACTAGATTCATTAGATTGATCATAAAGAAAACCAATGGATCCCTTTTGATGAAATCAAAAGGAAGAAACTGAAGAAGAGGTAATGTTTTCACCACCCTCTTTCAAGTTCTTTTCTTTTCCACTTCTTATTTAATTGTTATTTCCATTATAAAATAATAACTCCAGTATCTTCTATATATTGTGATTTTATTATAAATATTTTACAAACATATTTAGTATTCTTCCCATCCTTTGAATGACATGTCACCATATGTGCGTACGTACGGATTACCTTCTCCACATCGTGGTGTAATTGTTATTCAAAACATTATTATATGGATGGGTATGATAATTATGTGTAATTGAAATAAATAATAAATATAACATTATAATAATTATTTATATATTATATAATATCCAATTATATACGATTTCAATATCAAAAGAATGATATTGCCACTCGTGTATACGTACGGACTACCGTCTTCACGAACGCGATGAGATTCATTCTCCATCGTATCCATGCAAGTCTAATTATCATTTGAAGATTAAAAATAATTTTTTAGGAATTTATATAATTATGTATATGAATAAGATACTACCTATGGATAACAAAAAATGCCTTATGTAACAAAACATAAAAAAACAATTAAGTGAACACCCAAAATGACGATAATACTAAAATATTATTAACGAAGAAATATTAAAAAATAATATATGATATCATATTTATGTATATGATTATTGAATAATTTAATAACAATTATTTAACTATTATATAGGATTTTAACGTACCCTCGACCATGGAAAAGTACTAGGTAAGGCTTTATTTCACTATCTCTTCATTATCTGAGGTTGTTTATACGTAATTATCTAGTTGGACTTCTTTATCATCCACATCTATATTTATTAAAAATTTATTTCACAAAATTCTTACTATTATTTATAATATGGGTTAATGTTATTTATACACTAGTTTGACTTTTTATAAAATGTTTATAAAAGAATCTTTCCATTATTTTCCACACAAGGTCCTTTTAAACCATTTTGACAGAATTAAGGTAAGAATGTCTCTTTTTAACTTATACGGTTGGAGCAGCTATTTTCAGCCGCTATGAAATCATTGAAGACTAACTTAAATGAAAATAATAATATTTTAAAATTAAATGTTTTATTTTATAATTATGTGACCTTTAAATGATTTCAAAAAAAGAGATATTTCTCTCAAATAGTTTTGATTTCATCCTTGTCAACATCCTTTGATTGATTTTAATCTTATTTAATGATGATTTATTATGATACAAAACTTCCATGTTGTATTGAAGTTTTTGTGATTTGTTTGACTGTGGATGTGTTATTTTTATACCATTCATGGTTTATGAAGAATTTATTGACATTTCGTATGCATGTTTTAATACGATTTTTTATGTTATGTTTAAACCTGTTCATTTGAGGAATGAATTGGACATAATAAGTGATGGGTGGATCCCCCTATAGCTCCTCGATGCATCATTATGTCTCATTAGACAAACTAGTTTCTTGGCACAAGGCCATGAAAAAATCGTATTTATAGTCTAGGCATAATTCCTTGACTATGTGGTTATGATAGTTTGGAATTATGCATTCCATCATTACAAAAGTCATTATTGATATTTCATGTGATTATTCGACTAGTAGAATATCAATGAGAATAATTAAATGGAATTATTTCATTTTATTTCTGTCATATTATGATGAATTTCATGTTTAAAAGGATTTTATTTTAGTTATACATTTTCTTAAATGTTTATGCTTATTTAAGAAAGTTTCTGCTATATTGTTATCTTTACTAGGAATTTGAGCTCACCCCTTTCTATGTTCTATTTTTCTCCGGATGTGTATAGTATTTAATGAATGACCTGCAGGGATAGTATAAGGGGATATGAGTGTGGAGACAAGATGTTGTTGTAGTTTTCACTTTATGATTTAATGTAACGATTATGAATGTATCTTGTGATTCCAATGCTACTAAACTATTCGGTATTTCAAGACATGATATTTGTGATCATGCCAATGTTCTATAATAATGCACCGACAGAGGGTAACTGGGGTCGGGTCATTATAGGTGGTATACGAGGATGTTTAGTACAATCCTTGGAAGCTATATTTAGATAAACTCTAATTAGAGAACATAATCCTAAGATGGTCTTTGAGGATTAGTATGGAATAACTTCTTAGAATTTCGGTATTGTAGAGATTTTGTGAGATTTCCAAGCAATACATCCCAATCTGGATACGAGAAGGTAGAGGCTGCTCTGGCACAGATGTACCTTGGGGTAAACCCCAAAAACAACGCTTTGATCTAGACTCAAACGGGAACTAGTGCCCGACAACAGGCCTTGCTGCACTCTTGGTTACACCACTCCCAGGGAATATGCTTAGGATAATTATCATTTTCGTTACGGACCATTATTAAGGGTTTATGATTATATATTTCCTCAAAGAAAACATTTTTATGATTGTGGATTATATACATAAACTGTTCAATTTATGTTAAAAGTTTTACAGGTTTGGATTTATGTATTCTGATTCATAAACTAATCTTGTTTATGCCATTGATTAGAAATGGAACCTAGTAGATGAAATGGAAACTATATCAATGAACACACTCCATGTAGGGATTTACCTCTTGCTCAAGATAAATATAGTGGATCTCGTGATGAAACTGGTGCTGATCAGCTAATCACCATACTTGGTCAACTCACTCAGGTTATGAATAATAATCTTACCCGTATAGAGCACCCTGATCCACAACATTGAGGATCAATGTTAGATCTCTTCATTAGTCAATAAACACCAAAATTCAATGGGATTAAGAATCCATTAGTAGCTGAGAAATAGATAAATTCATTAGAATAAATATTCCATGACTTGGGGAGTAGTGAAAAGGAAATAGTTATCATAGAAGTTTACTTCCTCACTGGAGATGATGACCAATGGTGGTCATTGATTCAAAACACAATGGAGGATGATGAAGTATCAAATATTGAATGGAGGGATTTCAAAGAACTTTTATTAGAAAAATACTTTCCTCGTGACCATCAAGAAGATATAGAAAGGCAGTTTCTGAGTCTGAGACAAAAGGAGGATGAGAATGTCTTAAAGTATGAGGCTAATCTTACATGTTTAGCGATCCATGCAACAGATTATATACATAACCCAAGGAGTAAAATTGATCTTTTCTTTGATGGGTTAAAACCATTTCTCCGTCGAGAATTAGTCTCAAAATCATTCTCATCGTATGAAGATATTTTCTTATGTGTGATCAAGATAGAAAAGGAATTCACTATGTCTTACGACTTTAAAGAAATACAAGAGAAGGAGAGATCTACCGATCACTCTGGGAATGGAAATAAGGGGAAGAAGATAAAAGTTGAATATCTATCCTTCTGTAAATGTGGGAAGAATCAACCTGGTACTTGCATGAATGAAATGAGAGTCTGTTACTAGTGTGGTGAAAAATTCCACCAATCTCTTGATTGCAATGGAATGAAATAAGCTATCGATGTTCAATGAAACAATTTCAGGGAGATGGGACATTATTCAAATTAATTTCCTAATCATCAAGGGAACATAACTTAGAAAAGTCCAAGAGATCATGTCTAATCTTATTATATCACTACTACTGAGGGAAAAGCTCCAAAATATGTGGTGGCAGGTAATTTAATGGCTTCTCAACTTTACCAAAATCTTTATTTGATTCTTTATCTTCGCATTGTTTCATATCTTCCTAGTTTGCTAAGAAAATTAGATATATTCAATTTGAATTAACAAAGGAGTTTTCAGTAAAAACTTATAAGGGAAGTATAATTGATACAAATTTCTGTGAATCTGTTCCCATTAGAGAATATAAATATTCATTATCTACTGATCTCATCGTCATACCTATGATTGAGTTTGATATATTCCTCAGTATGGATTGGATTTCAAACCATGGGGGGAATATTTATTGTATGAAGAATGTGGTTACAATTATTGATAACGAAGATAAAGAACACCTTATCTTTAGAGTATTATCACCACAACCTAATTCTTATCTAGATCCACCCCCAATAGCTCAATTAATTTTAATAATTGAGGAGAAAGATAATAAAAATACTGTGGGTGAGGAATGGAATGTTCAAATGAGAGATGTATGTATTTTGAAAGAATATGTAGATGTGTTTCTGGAAGATTAACCTAGACATCCTCCAGAAAGATAAATTTAGTTTTCCATTGATTTAATTCTTGGTTCAAGGCCTATATCAAAGACCCCATAGAGAATGGCCACTGTGGAATTAGATGAATTAAAGAAACAACTAGTGGAATTGAGTGATAAGGGATTAATTATAGCTAGTGTTTCTCCATGGGGATCCCCTGTCCTTTTTATTTAGAATAAATATGGATCTATGAGGTTATGTATCGACTACAGGGAGATCAATGCTATAACAATAAAGAACAAGTATCCCCTACCTCGCATTGATGATTTATTTGACCAATAGCATGGAGCTAGATACTTTTAAAAGATTGAACTTCGATCTGGATACCATTAGTTGTGTGTGAAGAAGGAAAACATTCTGAAGACAACATTTAGAACCAGGTACCGGAATTACGAGTTTACAATAATGTCTTTTAATCTTACTAATGCACCCACTGTTTTCATGTATCTAAGGAATAGAGTTTCCAAGGAATATCTTGTTGATTTTGAAGTGGAATTTATTGATGATATCTTTGTATACTTTAAAAGCAACGAAGTTCATGAAAATCACCGAATCATTATCCTGAAGACTTTGAGAAGACATGAATTATATGGGAAGTTTAGAAAGTGTGAATTCTGGCATCCAGAGATTTTTTTCTTGGCTATATTATCTTTAAAGATTGAATCTATGCTGATCTATTTAAGAACATATCTTTCTATGAAAGAACTCAACAAGATGATAGGATTATTTCTTATGCATCACGACAGCTTAAAATTCATGAGAAAAACTATCCTACTCATGATCTTGAGTTAGCTACTGTAATATTTTCATTGAGGATATGGAGAAATAATCTCTATGGAAAAAAATGAGATTTATACTAATCACAAGTGTTTGAAGTATATTTTCTCACAGAAATAACTCAACATGAATAAAAATGAGATGGCTTGAACTACTCATGAATTATTATTACACAATACACTACCACCCAGGGAAGGCAAATAAGGTGCGGATACGTTGAGTAGAAAGGATCATGGTCTTTTAAATAGAATGAGAGTGGAAAGGGATCCTATTTTCATGGATCTAGTAAAGATGGATATGATAATCACCATAGAAGTTGAAACATCTATACTTTTTCACATGGTTGTGAAACCAAATTTAATTTAAAGGATAAATATTTCTATGGATGATGATGAAGAGTGTAAAAAGACGATTAAAGCAATGAATGATGGTATATTGAGTGACTTTGTGTATGAAGACGGAATTTTGATATTTGGGAGGAGGTTTTTTGTTCCCAATTACCCTAACTAAAAAAGGAATTTTTTTATGATGCTCATAGTTCCAATTTCTATATACACCCTGGGAGCCCAAATATGTATAGAGATTTTAAGGAACATTTTTAGTGGGAGAACATGTAGAGGGAGATTTTCTGATTTTGTGTCAAGATGTATGGTTTGTCAAAAAGTGAATGATGGATGGAAATAGCCTAGAGTATTCATGAAACCTTTTCCAATACCATATTTTAGATGTGAAAATATTACAATGGACTTCATCATTGGGATACCAAAGACTTCTAGATGGAACGATGCAATATGGGACATTGTTGATCGTCTTACCAAGTCAGAACACTTTCTTTCTATAAGAGAAGTTGTACCACGTGAATGTCCTGAAAGACTACATATTAATGAATATGTGAGACTTCATGGAGTACCCCTATCGATTGTTTCTAATCATGATCCCCATTTTACTTCCAGATTCGGGAATTTATTTCAGAAATCCTTGGATACTGAACATTGTTTTACCACTGCTTACCACCCACAAACAGATGGACAATGAGAACGGACTATTGAAACCTCATGAGACATGTTGAGATTTTACTCACTTGAATTTCAGGGTATGTGGGGTCAATATATACCTATGGTAGAATTTTACTATAACAATAGCTTCTATTCAAGTATTCTTATGGCACCGTATGAAGCGTTATACAGAAAGAGATGTCGCACACCAACATGTTGGGATGATGTTGTGAAAGAAAACTCATAGGCCCAGAACTGGTGGAGGAAATGATGGAAAAGGTGAAGGTAATACAAAACCACATCAAAGAATCTCAAAGTAGGTAGAAGTGCTATGCTGATAAACGAAGGAAGGATTTGGAATTTCAGGTAGGATATAATGTTTTCTTGAAGGTATCTCCATTGAAGGGTGTTATACGTTTTGGTACGAACAGTAAATTGAGTCCTAGGTACGTCTGACCTTTCGATATTCTAGAACGAATTGGGGTTGTAGCTTACCATTTGGCAATGCCTCCAAGTCTCTCCAAAGTTCACGTTGTGTTCCACATATCACAGTTGAGAAAATACATGCCTGACCCAATGCATGTACTCACTAACGAGGAAGTAGAACTGGAACCCGATCTATCTTATTGCAAAGAGCCCGTCAGGATTATTGATAAAAGAGAACAAGTTCTGAGTGACTGGACGACTCGTCTGGTAAAAGTTTTATAGAGAAACTATGAGATGGAAGAGGAAACATGGGATCCTGAGGAACATATGATGAAGACCCACCTGAGTCTTTTTATACAGTAATATTCTAAAAATTTCGAAGATGAAATTATTTGAAAGATGGGAGAATGTAACACCTCAAGCTTCCACGGTACACATCTCTTTGAATAATACAGTAGTGTGTGTCGTACCCAACTTCCAGTTCTAACACACACCACAACCATTCAAAGTAGAAGTTATGGATAGTAATACCCACTTTTTAAAATTTTATTAATATCATATTTCAAAATGGTCTTCATTTTTGTATTATGAGTATCGAAATTAGCTTAGGTGGAATTTTTGGTATTTTTCTGAGAACTTTTAATTTTTTATAAATAGTGAAAATTACTAAATTTTTATTAAAAAAACCTTTTTAATCAAAATAAATAATAGTGATAAATTATTCATTTTAATGGTTTGTAAGAATAATTAGAATATATTTTTACCATTTAATACAATTTTTTTCATTGGATGTAATTTCACATTTAAACCAAACATAAACAAGTGTCAATCTTTTTATAGTTATTATTTCTAAAAAACGTTTTTTGTTTTCACTGTGGGAAATGATTTTAAATTAATTTCAGCCACTTTTGTGTTTTGAAGTTAGAAAAATGGATTTGATATTTAGAATCAGGAAGTCCAAATTGTGTAAATTGGAAACTTTTATTTTTAGACATTTGAATTATTACTAGGGTGAATATTTTATTAACCAAGGTAAAAGTGTAAATTCGGTAAATAAGGGAAACGAAATAATATTATAATAATAATAAATTACCATAAAACGTGTCCTGACCCTATTGGTTGATTCAGGTCCAACCATGGGCATCATTTGGTCGATTTTGGGACCCCATAGATCCACATGTATGTGATAATGACACTTTATATTAAATAAGTAAAAGTAAATACAAAAATGACATAAGCATATATCATTTAGAAAAACAATTTTTACATAGGGTTATATATGTTATATTTTCAGCTATAAATATTAATTAGAAAGATAAACATGTTTACTACATAATGGTAGTTTATTTATACTTTTTAGACATTAAATAATTAAATTTGTTTATGACACAATTGTGATGTAGTATTTTCATTATTAATGAAAGAATCATATAATTAGTTCTATAAAATGTATAATAAATATAATTTGAATGTTTTGATGAAATCCACGAATTTTATTGGTTAGTATAACATGTTAGGATTTATTTAATGAATTTTTTTCGAATTAGTAATGTTTTTATGACTTTAACAAAATCAATTATTAAATATTTTCAAAATTGACATAAATGAGTTATTTTTAAAAATATTATATTATTAATTGATAATTTATTCCTAAACATCTATTTTTCTTCCAAAGGACGAATATAATTATAGTTTTATTATTAATGGACAACATGGGGGGTATCTAGGAAGTTTGTTGTAATTATAATGACTATATAATATTAAAATACAATGAGGCATGGTAAATGTCAAACTATTTAACTAAGAGTTAAATAAAAAAGATAAGGTTAATATAATGACCCAAACCTGTCTAAACCTATTGGATGAGTGGTTTTCAACCTATCACCACCTTATACTTTATTTAATCTACTTTGGACCCATTATAAACCGAATATGAATTTATTATAAAATAATAATTCTAGCATTTCCTAAGGTGCCCCTCACCCCTCTTATAAACAGGCACTCCCCTTCACTCAAATTAACTCATTAAAAGAATTTTGAATCGTCCAAAAACCTGCCCAAATATTCTCTAAACGTCTCTCAAATCAACTTAGAGGCCACAGTTTGATCAGAATGCCAACCTAAGGATCCATTTTGATCAAATCAAAAGGAAGAACCCGAAGAAGAGGTAATGTTTTCACCAACCTCTTACAAGTTATTTTATTCTTCCACTTATTCTTTAATTGTTATTTACATTATATAATAATAAATCTATTATATTCTATATACTTTGATGTTATTATAAATTTTTTACACCCATATTTAATATTCAATCCATCTTTTAAATTACGTTTCACTATACGTGTGTGCGTACAGCTTACCGTCTCCACGTCGTGGTGTAATTGTTATTCAAAACATTAATATTTGGATTGGTATGATAATGATGTGTAATTGAATTAAATAATAAATATAACATTATAATATTTCTTTAAATTTGATATATCAACCATTTATATACGATTTTAATATCAAAAGAATTATATTTTCGCCTGTGCGTATGTACGGACTACCGTCTCCACCAATGTAATGAGATTCATTCCCCATCGTATCCATGAAATTCTAATTCTCATTTGATGATTAAAAATAATTTTTATGGACTTGATATTATTATTTATATGAATAATATACAACCTATGGATAAAAAACATGGCTTATATGACAAAACATATAAAAGAAAATGAGTAAGTGAACACCCAAAACGATGATAATACTAAAATATTATTAACGAAGCAATATTAAAAGATCATATATGATATCATATATATATATATGATTCCTGTATAATTTAATAACAATTATTTTACTATTATATAGTATTTTAACCTACCATCGACCAATGAAAAGTACAATTTAAGGTTTTATTTCACAATCTCTTCATTATCTGAGCTTGTTTATACCTTATTATCTACCAGGACTTATTTATCATCCACATCTATATTTCATTAAAAAGTATTTCAAAAAATTCTTACTATTGTATATAATATGGTTTAAACACATTTATACCCTTGTTTGAATTTTTATAATATGTTTATATAGGAATCTTTCTGTCATTTTCCAAACAAGGTTCTTTTTATCGTTTTCGACAGAATTAAGCTATGAATGTCTCTTTTTAACTTATACGGCGGGTGTGGCTATTTTCGGCCATTATAAAATCATCAAAGCTTACCTTACATGTTATTAAGGATATCTTAAAATTAAATGTTTTATTTTATAATTATATTGCCTTTAAATGATTTAAAAAAAAGAGATATTTCTCTGAAATAGTTTTGATTTCAACTATGTCAACATCCTTTGATGGATTTTAAGCTTATTTGAAGTTTCTTTTATATGATACAAAACTTCCATATTTTATTGAAGGTTTTGTGATATTTTTTTTCTGTTGATGTGTTATTTTTATACAATTCATGGTTTATGGAGAAATTATTGACATGTCATATGGTAGTTTTAATACGAATGTTTATGTTATGTTTAAACCTGTTCATATGAGTAATGCATTGGACTTAATAAGTGATGGGTGGAGCACGCTATAGCTCCTCGATGCATCGATAGGTCTCATTAGAAAAACTGGTTTCTTGGAACAAGTCCTTGAAAAAATCGTATTTGTAGTCTTGGAAAAAGGCCTTGACTATTTGGTTATGATTATATGGAATTATGCATTCCATCATTATGAAAGTGGTTATTGATATTGCATGTTATTATTCGACTGTTAGAATATCAATGTGAATAAGTAAATGGAATTATTTCATTTTATTTCTGCCATATCATGTTGAAGTTTATATTTAAAAGGCTTTTGTTTTTGTTATACATTGACTTAAATGTTTATGATTATTTATGAATGTTTTTTCTATAGTGTTATCCTTACTGGGCATTTGAGCTCACCCATTTCTATGTTTTATTTTTTCCATTATGTGAAGAGTATTTTATGAATGACCTGTAGGGATATTATAAGGGGATATGAGTGTGGAGGCAAGATGTTGTTGTAGTATTCATATTATGATGCAATGTAAACAATATGAATGCATCTACGCATTCCAAGGCTACTAAACTAATCGATCATTAGAGAATTGGTCTTTTTTTATCATGCCAGTGTTATGTAATAATGCACCAACTTTGGGTAACTGGGGTTGTGGAATTACAAGAGATACCAGAAGACTACAATTCATGGAATCGATTCACCCATTACATGTCAAATAAGATATCACTAAGAAGTTATTTGGGGGGAAATTATAATTCAAAGGTCATTTGGAATTATGATAAGTTATCGATATATTTTGAGAAGTTAAATATTGTGATGGTATTCCTATATGCCAATATAAAGAATAATATTTTTGAAATATTGGATAAAAAAATTATAAAAAAATTAAATTATAATTGTAATATTATTATATTATTTGGAATAAGATTATTTGAAACTGATGATTGTTATCATAGAGATATGATTTATTAGATGACTTCTTAGACTACTCTAAATGATAATGGTTATTTTAATAAAATAACAGAGATAATATTATAAATTATGTGATATATATATATATATTAAATATATATATATATATAATGAATGATTCATTACTAAAAAATAGTAATGGTGGTTTGGAAGAAGTAATAAAATAGAAAATTCTGTGAAATTGAAACTACTTTATATAAATATTCTATGTATTAGATATATAAAATAAGTGAAGAATTGAAATAAAGACATCCAATGAGTCATTTTAAAATTATCATCACATTTATAAAATACTATTAATAATAAGAATATAGGTAGAGACAACCTGTTAAATCATGCATTCTAGTAACACCCAATCTATAAATAATGTATAATTATTATTATTATCAACATTTACAACTCTCATATTGAATCTAATTTTATAATTAATCTAATTAGTGTATCACTTTAACTATTTTATCCACTAATACATTTATTAATTATTTGATACATTCAATTATAATTAATAAAATCTTAATGGGATATACCAGTCATTCCAAAATTATAATAGATAGTGGAGGGATTCTGTTCCCCAGACAATGGAATTGAAATTGTTTATATGTTTATTTTATATCAAAAGTTGATAAAAAATAACATGGTTCTATCTACCATAGAATTTTTCATTCATAAATTTTTTTCCCTTATATAAAATCTTTATTATTATTAACCTTTAATCATTTTATACTATATTCAACACCCAAATGGCTCAAAAAAAATTATTCATACCATGGTCTTATTAATTACTAGAAAAACTCCAATTATATCACTTCAAATCTGATAAAATTTTTAAATAATGAAATAATATATTATATAACATATAATCTCTAAATAAATTCAAATATCAAGCTATATGTTTGTCAAATAATTAATTTCAAGTAAATTTAAAACTTTTAAAAAGGAAATAAAAACTAATATATGAAAAATGAGACATATATCAATATTTTAAACAATATTTTATGTAAACAACATCAAATATCTCCTTCTAAATTACTACAATAATAAAATTGATGATTTAATTATTTCATGAAATTAAAATCAGATCTCAAATACCCTCCTACAAAACAAGCATCGAGTAATCAATAATTCATAAGGTATGTGAGTAATGACACATATTTAATTATATGATTGAACTTGTTAATTCAGAACTATTTTTACCAATTAATATCCAAAATCCCTACATTATTTAAAAGTATTCATAAATAATGGGTAAAGATATATATATCAATTTATTATAACCAACTCATATTGAATGAGTTTCATTATAGAAATTGAATAATGATCAATTGATTAATATAGTGAAACCACTTATTGTTAGTGAACTTATACACTCATTAGATTTTGGTATCCTAAAAAATAATCTATAAAATTCACATTTTAATTGATTTTAAAAGAAAAATATGTATTCCATTAATGTTGTGGATTCCATAATTTAGTATTCATATTCTAATTTGGTGTTTTAGTAGAACTTGAGATATGTCCTTATATAATTTATCGATCAATTATAATTTGACATGGTAAATCCTGATATTTGAATTTAGTATTTGAAACATACTCACTACAGAATTTGGATTTACATCATTTGAAATTATTTATCTTATAATGAAATTATATATTCATCAATTAAATTAAATGATGCTAGACAAACAACTTATTGAGACTGATAAGGGAAATAAAATCGTATCATGTCTTTGTAAATAATTCATACATGTTTCAAGTTATAAAAAATAAGATCCAATTACTTTAATGGGACTATTTTACATAAATCAACTCCCCATATAATATTTATTTCACATAATGTTTCATCATCTGAAAATAATGGTAAACAAAAATAAAATATAGGTATTAGGCTACTTTTAAACAATCTCAATTTTATATTATTTTTCTATCATTTAACACTAACACGTATTTTTTATTTAATTCTAAATATCTTATTATATTATTCATCTATAGTATAAAACCATTTTAATTCATTGAACATAATTCATCTTCTTATAAATCATTGTTTTTATCACCTTCATTTAAATAATATTCTTCATGGGATTTATAGAATTATCTAATGATGATTGGTATTAATATTTTCTGCTATAAAATAATGGTATGTCATTTATAATCAGACATGAATGGATATATGAAGAATAAAATACCAAAAAAATATAACAATAAACTAAAACAACATCATTAATGGAGTATGTTGATGATAATAATAAAATTAGTAAATAATTAGATACCAATCTCAAATGAGAATAGATATGAATTTGGATCATTGTTCCTATAATGATGATTCTTATAAACTGCGAGAGACACTACCATCTTTGTAACATCCCAGGTAAATAAAGAATAAAACATTTTCATATTTATTAATATTTACGAAATAAATATTAATTTTACTTTAAAGGGGTTTCTATGTTCTATAGCGTACCTTATACGCAACAAATAGATTTTTTGAAATCTTACGTTGCACACTAGTAATAAAATACTATTATTTTAAAAGGTACTTATCACGTAGTCATTTTATTAGCAGTAATGAATAGAAATAACTAAAATATGATTTTATATGTTTTTTAAATGTTTTTACATTTATCGAATAAATGATAAAGGCTTAAAATACGAAAAGAATTCAATTTTAGGCTTATATACTCTAATTTTCACTAAAGGTCCACTTATCACCTTTTGATGAAGAACTGTCATTAAATATATTTTTGGTCACTCATATACATTATACTACACCGAATAAAATTCTTCTTTAGAATTGGGACATCAAAATCTACTTTTTGTAATTTTTTTATATTTTTCCAATAAAGTTCATTTTTTAATGAATACTGAAAATGTTGTATTTTAATTCAAAACCTCTTTTTAATCTAATTTATTTATATTATTAGATTATATTTTGAATTGGTTTTAATGTGAATTTAGAATATATTTTTACCATTTAATCCAATAGTTGTCGTTGGAATTAATTTCACATTGAAATTGGACATAAACTAGTGTCAATCTTTTGATACTTATTGTTTCATAAAAACACGCTATTTGTTCTGACAGCGTGAATTAATTATTAAATTAATTAATGTAACTTATATTATTTTAATTTTTTAAAATAGACATCATTTTTGAATTCAGAATATCAAATATAGCTTAGGGTGAAGCTTTAGTATTTTTCTGAAATGCTTCAATTTTTGATGAATAGTGAAACCACTAAGTGGTACTTAAAAAATTTATTTTGTCATTTAAATGAAATTTTACCACCTCTGTGTTTTTAATTTCAAAAATTCAACATACATGGTTGTCATTAAGATGTAAAATTTTGTTCAATGTGATTAAAATAATTTTTTGGTGAATAGTAACTTTTAAGTTTTTAATCGCGATTAGAGGTAATTAGTGTAATTTAAGGTAAAAATAATGTTTTAATAATATGAAATTAACATGACACATGTCCTACCCTTATTGGATGTGTCATGGCCGACCAAGAAAATAAATGGGTCAACTTGGGGACCCGATGGAGTTACATTGGTATGAAAATGATATTACTATCTTTTTCTTTAATATTAAAATACAAATGACACAAACATGTGTTGTTTTACTAAAATAATTTTTAAATAGTGTTATACATGTCATATTTTTTACTATAAATATTAATTGGAAAGATAAAAATATTTCCTACATCATAGTATTTTTTCATAATTTTTAGACATTAAATAAATTAAATTATTTATGACATCATGATGATGTAACGATTACCTCAATATTTAACGATTTAAATAAAATGAAAAGACAATGAAAAATATAACACCTACAAATGTCAAAAACCTATTGGATGGGTGGATTTCGAACTATTATCACCTTATACTTGAAATATATAATTTTGGGACCTTTAAAATCAGAAAAGAATTTTATAATAAAGTAAATGTTTATAACATTCCAAGAGTGTCTTTCCTCTCCTCTTATAAAAGGCCCCCACCTCTACCACCTTACCCACACATCTCAAGCCTTCGGCTCGGCAAACCCCTACCCATTTTGTCTCTTCACATCTATTTCTTTGTAACATCCCAGGTAAATAAAGAATAAAACATTTTCATATTTATTAATATTTAAGAATTAAATATTAATTTTACTTTAAAGGGGTTGATATGTTCGATAGCGTACCAGATATACAACAAAGAGTTTCTTTGAAATCTTACGTTGAACACTAGTAATAAAATAATATTATTTTAAATGGTAGTTACCATGTAGCCGTTATATTGGCGGAAATGAATATAAATAACTAAAATATGATTATATTTGTTTTTTTAAATGTTTCTACATTTATCCAATAAAAGATAAAGGCTTAAAATACGAAAAGAATTAAATTTTAGGCATATATACTCTAACATTCACAAAAGGTCGACTTATCGCCTTTTGATGGCGAAACATTTATAAATATTGGTTTGGTCACTCTTATACATTCTGTTGGACCAAATAAAATTTTTCTTTAGAATCGGGACATCAAAATTTACTTTGTGTACATTTTTGGTATTTTTCGATAAAGTTCATTTTTTTAACGAATAGTTAAAAATGTTATATTTTAATTCAAAACCTCTTTTTAATCTAATTTATTTATATGATTAGATTATATTTTTAATTGGTTTTAATGTGAAATTAGAATACATTTTTACAATTTAATCCAATAGTGATCGGTGAAATTAATTTCACATTGAAATTGGACTTAAACTAGTGTCAATCTTTTGATACATATTGTTTCATAAAAACACGCTATTTGTTCTGACAGTGGGAATTAATTATTAAATTAATTAATGTAACTTATATGTTTTGAATTTTTTAAAATAGACATCATTTTTGAATTCAGAATATCAAATATAGCTTAGGGTGAAGTTTTTGGTATTTTTCTGAAAAACGTCAACTTGGGGACCCCATGGAGC
The DNA here is from genome assembly GCA_963277665.1 of Viscum album. Taxonomy (NCBI): domain Eukaryota; kingdom Viridiplantae; phylum Streptophyta; class Magnoliopsida; order Santalales; family Viscaceae; genus Viscum; species Viscum album. The sequence goes on from OY728145.1 coordinate 959,483,340, forward strand.
CACTTTGGTAGGAAAATGACATTAATATCTTTTTATTTAATGTTAAAATAAAAATGTCACAAACATGAGTTGTTTTACCAAAACAATTTTAAATGGGGTTATACAAGTAATATTTTTGACTATAAATATTCATTATAAAGATAAAAATATTTACTACATCAAGATATTTTTTTATAATTTTTAGACATTAAATAAAATAAATTATTTATGACAGCATGATGATGCAGCGCTTACCTCATTATTAAACGATTTAAATAAAATGAAACATAATATAACATCGAAGACCTAAACATGTCAAAAACCTATTGGATGGGTATATGTCGAACCCTTATCACCTTATCCTCTAATTATATCAATGTGGGACCTTTTAAATCCGAAACTCATTTTAAAATAATGTAACATTTCTTTACATGCCAAGAGTGCCCCTCCTCTCCTCTTATAAAAGGCCCCCACGTCTACCTCCATACCCACATTTCCAAAGTCATTGACTCGGCCAACCCCTTCCAATTTTGTCTCTCCACATCCCTCTATTACTCTTTGAAGCCTCAATTTGGGCATATGACTTCCCAAGGAAGCTTTTGAGCTCAAATCAAAATGAGTTACCTGATTTTAAGGTAATGTATTCACTTGTGTTGTTTTCATTTTTTGTGCTTCTACAACCCCCTAAATTATTTTTTATTCATTTCTTTTGTAACAACTACAGTATATTCAATATACTAGGATGTTTTTATAAGAAGGGTTCGAGCTACACTTACACACACCTACATCTAATGGTTAAAGAACATACTGTTTCTGTGGATGGTGAATTTCTACCTCACGAAACGATGATTGATCAATATTATTTTATCACCTTCAAAGGTATTCATTAATATGTCACTATATTTATATATGATATATAATATGTCTATGTTTTCCTTAAGCTTCATTATTTTTCATTTATGGCATACCTTTATGGTTTCCATTATAGGTAAACACGATATCTTCATTTTAGGAAGTGTGGACTACCGCCCCTCAAAGTGATATGGTTCATTAATGCCATATGTGGGACGTATAAAGGATGTATTTAATGTTATTATATATGATGTTATACTAGAATTATAATATACCTTTATATCATTATTATTTATTTCCATTAATGTATGAGATAGAAATGAACATAGCGTTCATGCGTACGTACGGCTTACCATCTCAAGGAACAGTGCATTTCATTTCTCATCCCCAAAATGTAATGTACTATTATAAGTACATATATATAGTGGATATATATGATTTATGTTACATCTAAATGATGAATATAATTCTGGAATTAAAATATACATACCCCTCATTTAGTTTTTATTACATTAATATGACATCGAAATGAAAGTAGCATTCATGCGTACGTACGACTTACCTTCTCCATGAACGGTGCATTTCATTTCTTACCTCTAAATGATTATGTAATATTATAAATACTTGTATATTCTGGATATATATATGACATATATGATATCGAAATCATGAATATCATTCTGGATATAATGAACCTTTGACCACACTAATAACATGTAATTGTAAGAATTCCACTTTCGACTTAAAAAAAATATCGACAAAACAAACATTATTAACTTAAATGATTGCGTAATGTTTATAACATGGAAATAAGTGATATAAAAGGAATAATTACCTTGAAAAATGTTCTTAATCAAGTAGAAATTTACTCAAGTTTATTATTCAGGACGATAAAGAACGATCGAGTAAGGTCGGACTCGAGGTAAGGGACTTCGTCTCAATCTCCATTCATTGAGGAATATTTCGTTTTATACACAACATTCTTTTATACGGTGTAAAAACCCATTTGACTTTTATTTTATACAAAAGGAATTTTTTTCTACGAAGCATTTTACAAAACGACAAAAAGGAATGTTTCTTTTAACGTACGCGGTAACGACCTTTTCTGCCGCCGTGAGTATTATTTGGTCTTTGGCTTCCTCAACAAGCCGTAATGTTTTTAAAATGGAATAAATAACATATAATCATTTATGTATTTTTTTATTGAAAATGGTTTTTATAATGGATTTGTTATGTCAATATATTTAAGTGATATATTGTGATCAAAGTGTGGAAATGTTTTCATTCCATTATATTTGTTTTATGTCTTATGATTTTATAATGGTACATGGAAATTTGACGGGTGGTTACATGATAAACCATATGAGGGGTGGTGCCGTGAATACCAGGACAGGTGGTAACATTATAAACTCTAATGCATTGGGTATGGAAGTCGGCCGTATGGCTATTCCATTAAGTGATATGTGTGGAAGTCGACGGTATGGTTATTCCATTCAAGAATGTTTATGTCCCAAGTTACCTTTATATGTTATGTGATCTTTATATGGGTTTTATGGTAATATTTTGGTTACAAAAGGGTAAGTAATAATATTTTATTTAGTGAAGATTTTTTACTACTTCATAAAGGTGAAATGTATTACTTTGAAAAAGTATATAAGGCTTACTTTTTTTTTGAAAAACTAACAGTTTTCATTCATTGTGTATTCCTTACTGAGATTTTTATGCTCACCCAGAGTTTTTTTGAAATGTTTTTCACAGGAATTAATGTGGAATTGGGTCATGGATGGGATAAAGGGAAAGCCATTTATCTAAAACATGGAACTAGACATGTATCATTTTAAGAGTTTTTATTTAATGGAAACTTAGTAGAAGTTTCTAATTTGTAATCTTTTGAGATGTAATAGTTATGTCCTAATTATCTAAACCTCTAAACCATGAAAAGATCCTCAATGTGAATTATTCATTTAATTCAATATTAAGTAAGGTTAAAGGTCAGGGCCTTATAGTTGGTATCAGAGGTCGGTTTAGACAACTTTAGAAGTTAGAAAATTGTTAAATTATAAATTAATTTATGGTATGATAGAAATGATATAGAATTTAAATATTACCATGTTGCTTCTCCTAAGATATTTCTGTGTTCAGAATGGTTTTCCGAAGAGGAAACAAAGTAGCTATATTGGGATGACATCAGGAGGAAGACAACCTTCCAAATCAGCAACCTGAGATGGTCAGAATTGGAACTGAACAGTTTGTTGCAGTGATGGCACAGTTGACTCAGGCTATAAATTGTGGTGGTATCCTTGTATGAGATCTGACAGATCAACCACAAAGGAACATGTCAGTGGTGGAACATTTCATGAGGCAACATCCCCCATCATTCATAGGATCATCTGACCCTGTGCTAGCTGAAGGGTGGATTAAAGTTCTAGAGAAGATTTTTGATGTCATGGGGTGTTCAGAACATCAAAAGGTTAGTCTTTTTGTTTACCATTTTGAAGGTGAAGCTGATCAGTGGTGGTCGATGGTGAAAAATATCCGGGATAGTGATGAGAATGATGATCTTAACTGGGAAGAATTCAAAGGTATGTTTATTGAGAAATATTTTCCTAAGGTGGTTCACCTTAGGATGGAAAACAATTCCTATAATTGAGGCAGGAGGATGACTCAGTGGCTACTTATGAAGAAAAGTTCACTCGACTGGTAAGGTATGCTCCAAACATCAAACGAGATCTTGATAGTAAAATCAACCGTTTTACTCAGGGTTAAAGCCAATGTATCGAAGGGATTTAGCTTCTCATGAGTTCAAATGTTATGAAAAACATGTTCGATGTACGGAGAAGGTGGAAATGGAGTCGCTGATGATCATGTGTTCTTTAAAAAAACAATAGAATAAGAGGTCCAGTTGTTAGGAAAAGTGGAAGAATTAATCAATGAATCAAGGAGGTAAGAAAACAAAAAATATCCATCCTGTGAAAAGTGTGGTAAAATTCATCCTGGAGAATTTTTATCCAGTTCTGAAAGTGCTTTCGGTGTGGTAAGTCTGGTCATATTGATCGTAACTATAAGGTAGATGATCAAGTAGGCAATGAAAAGTCAGTGGTAAGATGTTTTAAGTGTAATGAAATGGGTCATTTTGCAAATGAGTGTCTAACGAAGATCTCAATTGGGGGAAAGCATCCAGACTACAAGAAGAAAGGGGTGGTGAAATCCTTTGCAACTACTTCAGTAGATGATGGGCCGTCGAATGAATTAGTATCAGGTACACTGTTTGTTTATTTAGATTATTCCAATGTGTTGTTTGATTCATGGTCTACACATTCTTTCATTTATGAGATGTTTTCTAGTAAATTGGGAATTCCATCTCAAGATATGAATCTTGAACATATGGTAAAAACACCCATAGGGAACGTTGAGACAAAAAGGAATTATAAGAACCTTCCTACCCTTGTGTGCGGAAAGAATCTACCACCAAACCTTATTGTTTTTCCTCTAGTAGAGTTTGATGTTATCTTGGGCATGGATTGGATTTCTGTTTATCATGCTAAGATTGACTGCAGAGCTAAAATGGTTTCTTTTCAGAACGATTTTTAGTTTGTGTACAAGAATGAACCCTTGATTTTGATAACATATCAGGATGTTGAGAAACTAGTAAAAGATGGAAATGAATGTTACCTTGCAGATATTGTTGAAAATAAAGGAACTGTTTAGTTTAATGATGTACCAGTGGTAAATGAGTATCTTGATGTTTTTCCTGATGGGTTTCCTGGTATTATTCATGACCAAAAAGTTGAATTTATTGTTGACTTAGTTCCTGATTCTAATCCAATTTCAAAACCCCCTTATCAAATTTCTCATGTTGAACTTTTAGAGCAAAAGAAGCAATTTCAGGAGTTATTAGATAAATGTTTCATTCGACCTAGAACATCACCATGGGGTGATCCTTTCTTGTTTGTTAAAAATAATGATGGCTCAATGAGACTTTGCATTGATTATAGAGCCTTAAATAACATTACTGTTAAGAACAAGTATCCTTTTTCTCATATCGATGATTTGTTTGATCAGCTCCAGGGAGATCAGTATTTTTCGATGACTGACTTCAGGTCGTGGTACAATCAGATGAAAGTAAAAGAAGCAGACGTTCTGAAGACTGCGTTCCGTACTAGATATGGCCATTATTAATTTGTAGTTATGCCTTTTTGGTTAACCAATGCACCTCATGTATACATGGACCTTATGAATAGAATTTTCCATGAGTTCTTGGATAAGTTTGTGGTTGTCTTCATTGATGATATTTTTGTGTTTTCTAAAAGTAAATAGGAGCATGAAAGTCATTTATGTGTTATCTTGAAAACCATAAATGAAAAGAAATTGTATGGAAAGTTCTGCAAGTGTGAGTTTTGGTTACAAAAAATTTCTTTCCTGGGTCACATTGTTTCAAAAGATGACATAACTGTTGATCCTGGTAAAACAAAAGTTGTTGAAGAATGGCCGAGACCCACAAATGTAACCGAGATCCGAAGTTTTCTTGGTTTGGCATGTAACTACCGATGGTTTGTTGAAAATATTTCACGATTATCTAGTCCAATGACTATGCTAACTAGGAAGGGTATTAAGTTTATCTGGACAAAATAATGTGATGATTGTTTTCAGGATTTGAAAAGAAGATTGGTGAATGCTCCAGTTTTGGCACTTCCTTCCAGGAATGGTGAGTTTGTTATCTACATTGTTGCTTCATTGGAAGGACTTGGTTGTGTCCTTATGAAGAATGATCAGGTAATTGCTTATGCTTCACGCCAGTTGAAAATTCATGAGGTAAATTACCCTACAAATGATTTGGAATTAGCTGCTGTTGTTTTTGCTTTAAAAATATGGACGCATCATTTGTACAGAGTAATGTGTGAAATATATACTGATCAAAAAAGTTTAAAGTATATATTCAATCAGAAAGAGTTGAACATGAGACAAAGGAGATGGCTATAATTAATCATGAATTATGATTTTACAATTCATTACCATCCGAGAAATGAAAATAAAGTGGCTGATGCTATGAGTCGAAAAAGTAATGATTCATTAACAATGTTGTGTTTGGAACATGATCCTTTGTATAAGGATTTGATGAACTTTGGAATAGATGTTTTGGTGCAGGATGTTCATCTGTTTTGATTCAGGTATCAGTGAAATCTTCTCTATCAGACAGAATCAAGCAAGCACAGAAGCAAGACAATGAGTTGCAGAAAAAGGAAGAGCTGGTTTAGATGGGTATGTTTCCTGAATTTAGCATTGATAATGATTGTGTTTTGAGGTTTGGGAAGAGATTATGTGTGCCTAGCGATTCACAGTTGAAGAATGAGTTGTTATGTGAGGCTCAAAATTCCCCGTTTTTAGTTAATCCTGGAAATACTAAGATGTACAGAGATCTGTGGGAGTATTACTGGTGGGATGGAATGAAAAGAGATATTTCTGATTTTACTGTGAAGTGTTTGACTTGTCAGTAGGTTAAAGCAGAGAAGAAGTTACTAAAGGGGATGCTTCATCCATTACCAGTGCCAGAGTGGAAATGGGAAAATATATCCATGGACATTGTTGTGGGATTACCGAGGACATCTCGAGGTAATAATGCAATCTGGGTTATTGTTGATCGATTGACTAAGTCTGGTCATTTCCTTTCTATTCAAGATACATTCTCTCTAGATAAACTTTCTCGATTGTATCTTAAATAGATATTCAGGTTTCATGGAGTTCCCCTCTCCATTGTATCCGATCGTGATCCCATGATTACTTCTAACTTTTCGAAAGGCCTTCAGAAGTCTTTGGGTACTGAATTAAATTTTAGTACAGATTTTCATCCGCAATCAGATGGGCAGTCAGAACGAACAATTCAAACCTTGGAGGATATGCTACGAGCTTTCTATATGGATTATCAGGGAAGTTGGGACCAACATATTCCTTTGGTTGAGTTTTATTATAATAATAGTTTTCATTCCAGTATACAGATGGCAACATTTGAGGCATTATATGGGAAGCGGTGTCGACATCCAGCTTTCTGGGATGAAGTAGGTGAAAGGAAGCTGATGAGACTAGAATTGGTAGAAGAGATGGTAGAAAATGTTCAGTTGATTCATAAACACATGATAACAGCTCAGAGCAGGCAGAAGAGATATGCGGATAACCAGAGGAAGGATCTATCTTTCGAGGTAGGTGATCATGTTTTTTTCAAAGTTTCACCGTGGAAAAGTGTGATGAGATTTGGTAAGAAATGAAGGCTGATTCCAAGGTTCATTTGACCATATGAAATTCTGGAGAGAGTTAGATTAGTTGCATATAGAGTGGATTTACCTCCGAGTTTATCTTAGGTACACGATGTTTTTCATGTTTCGATGTTGAGAAAGTATATGCCAGATCCATCTCATGTTTTGAGCCTGGAGGTAGTTCTGTTGGAAGAGAATCTCTCTTATGAAGAACAACCAGTCCAGATTCTTGACCGATGATAGAAAGTGTTGCGAAATAAGGTAATTCACTAGGTAAAGGTTTTGTGGAAAAACCATATGGTTGAAGAGGCAACATGGGATTCTGAAAATGCTATGAGGGATAAATACCCCCACTTATTTTGATATGTGAATAAAATTGCGAGGATGCAATTCCCAGAAGAGGGTAAGGATGTAACATCCCAGGTAAATAAAGAATAAAACATTTTCATATTTATTAATATTTACGAATTAAATATTAATTTTACTTTAAAGGGGTTTCTATGTTCGATAGCGTACTCCATACGTAACAAAGAGTTTCTTTGAAATCTTACGTTGCACACTAGTAATAAAATAATATTATTTTAAATGGTAGTTAACACGTAGCCGTTATATTGGCCGAAATGAATAGAAATAACTAAAATATGATTATATATGTTTTTTTAAATGTTATTACATTTATCCAATAAATGATAAAGCCTTAAAATATGAAAATAATTCAATTTTAGGCATATATACTCTAACATTCACAAAAGGTCGGCTTATCGCCTTTTGATGGCGAACCGTCTATAAATATAGTTTTGGTCACTCTTATAAATTCTATTGGATCAGAAAAAATTCTTCTTTATAATCGAGACATCAAAATTTACTTTGTGTAATGTTTTGGTATTTTTCCGATAAAGTTCCTTTTTTTAATGAATAGTGAAAATGTAGTATTGTAATTCAAAACCTCTTTTTAATCAAATTTATTTATATGATTAGATTATATTTTGAATTGGTTTTAAAGAGAAATTAGAATATATTTTTACCATTTAATCCAATAGTGGTCGTTGGAATTAATTTCACCTTGAAATTGGACTTAAACTAGTGTCAATCTTTTGATACATATTGTTTCATAAAAACATGTTATTTGTTTTGACAACGGAAATTAATTATTAAATTAATTAATTTAACTTATATGTTTTGAATTTTTTAAAATCGACATAGTTTTTGAATTCGGAATATCAAATATTTCTTAGGGTGAAGTTTTGGTATTTTTCTGAAAAACTTCAAATTTTGATGAATAGTGAAACCACTAAGTGGTACTTATAAAAACTAATTTTCCATTTAAATGAAATTTTACCGCTTATATGTTTTGAATTTCCAAAATCCGACATACATGGTTGTCATTAAGAAGTAAAATGTGTTTCAATGGGATTGAAATAATATTTTGGTGAATAGTAACTTTTATGTTTTTAATCGCGATTCGAGGTAATTAGTGTAGTTTAAGGTAAAAATAATGATTTAATACTATGAAATGAACATGAAACATGTCGACCCTTATTGGATGTGTCATGGCCGACCAGGAAAATCCATGGGTCAACTTGGGGACCCCATGGAGCCATTTTGGTTGGAAAATGACATTAATATCTTTTTATTTAAAGTTAAAATAAAAATGACACAAACATGAGTTGTTTTACTAAAACAATTTTTAAATGGGGTTATACAAGTCATATTTTTTACTATAAATATTAATTAGAAAGATAAAAATATTTCCTACATCATTATATTTTTTTTATAAATTTTAGACGTTAAATAAATTAAATTATTTATAACACCATGATGATGCATCGATTACCTCATTATTTAAAGATATAAATAAAATGAAAAGATAATGTAAAATATAAGACCTACACTTGTCAAAAACCAATTGGATGGTTATATTTATAACCCTAATCACCTTATACTGTAATTATATCAATGTGAGACCTTTTAATTCCAAAACTCATTTTAAAATAATGTAACATTTCTTTACTTTCCAAGAGTTCCCCTCCTCTCCTCTTATAAAAGGCCCCCACCTCTACCTCCTTACCCACACTTCCAATGCCTTTGGCTCGGAGAAACCCTACCACTTTTCTCTCTCCTAATCCCTCTCTTACTTCTTGAGGCCTCACTTTGGGCAGAAGTCTTTCCAAGGAAGCCTTTGAGCTCAAATCAAAAAGAGTTACCCGATTTTAAGGTAATGTCTTCACTTGTGTTCTTTTTTTTAAATTATTTTTCTCCACTCCCCTAAAATATTTTTATTAATTTATTTTGTAACAACTCTAGTATCTTCAATATACTAGGATGTTGTAATAAGAATTATTCTAGCTACATTTACACACACCTACATATAACGGTTAATGAACATACTGTTTCTGTGGATGGTGAATTTCTGCCTCACGAAATGATAATTGTTCAATATTCTTTTAACATGTTCAAAGGTGGCCATTAAGATGTCACTATATTTATATATAATATATAATATGTTTATTTTTTCCTTAATATTATGTATTTTTCATTTATTTCATACGTTTATGGTTTTCATTATGGGTAAACGCGATATCTTCATTCTAGGAACTGCGGACTACCGCCCCCTCAAAGTGATTTGGTTCGTTAATGCCATATGTGTGACGTATAAAGGATGGATTTAAAGTTATTATATATGATGTTATACTAGAATTATAATATAACTTTATATAATTATTATTTATATCCATTAATGTATGAGATAGAAATGAAAGTAGCGTTCATGTGTACGTACGACTTACCATCTCCATCAACGGTGCATTTCATTTCTAATCCCCAAAATGTAATGTACTATTATAAGTACATATATATAGTGGATATATATGATTTATGTTACATATAAATGATTAATATAATTCTAGAATTAAAATAAACATACCTCTCATTTAGTTTTAATTCCATTAATATGACATAGAAATGAAAGTAGCGTTCATGCGTACGTACGGCTTACCGTCTCCATGAACGGTGCATTTTATTTCTTACCTCTAAATGATTATTTAATATTACAAATACATGTATATTCTGGATATATATATGACATATATGATATCCAAATCGTGAATATCATTCTGTATATAATGAACCTTTGATCACATGAACAACATGTAATTATAAGAATTCCACTTTCGACTTAAGAACCAAATATCGACATAAACAAAATTATTAACTTAAATGATTAAATAATGTTTATGACATGGAAATAAGTGATATAAAAGGAATAATGAACATGAAAAATGTTCTTAATCAAGTATAAATTAACTCAAGTTTATTATTCAGGACAATAAATAACGATCGAGTCAAGTCGGACCCAAGGTAAGGGACTTCGTCTCAATCTCCTTTAATTGAGGCATATTTAGTTTTATACACAACATTATTTTATATGGTGTATAAACCCCATTGACTTTTACTTTTATACAAACGGAATATTTTTCTACGAAGCATTTTACAAAACTAAAAAAGGAATGTTTCTTTTAACGTACGTGGTGACAACAACCTTTTCCGCCGTCGCGAGTATTATTTGGTCTTTGGCTTCCTCAACAAGTCGTAATGTTTTTAAAATAAAATAAATACCATATAATCTTTTATATATTTTGGTATTGAAAATGGTTTTTATAATGGATTTGTTATTTCAATATATTTAAGTGATATATTGTGATCAAAGTGTGGAAAGGTTTTCATTCCATTATATTTGTTTTATGACTTATGATTTTATAATGGTACTTGGACATTTTACGGGTGGTTATGTGATAAACCATATGACGGGTGGTGCCGTGAATACCAGGATGGGTGGTTATGTTATAAACTCCAATGCATTGGGTATGGAAGTCGGCCATATGGCTATTTCATTATGTGATATGTGTTGAAGTCAATCGTATGGTTATTCCATTTAAGTATGTTTATGTCCCATGTTACCATTATATATTATGTGATCATTATATGGGTTTTATGGAAATATTTTGGTTACAAAAGGGAAAGTAATGTTCTTTTATTCAGTGAAGAGTTTTTACTACTTCATAAAGGTGAAAAGTATTACATTGACGAAGTATACATGGTTTACATGTTGTTTTGAAAAACTAACAGTTTTCATTAATTTTGTATCCCTTACTGAGATTTTTATGCCCACCCCAAGTTTTTTTGAAATGTTTTTCACAGGACATTATGTGGAATAGGGTCAAGGATGGGATTAAGGGAAAGTCATGCTATGTAAAACATGGAACTATACATGTTTCTTTTTAAGAGTTTTTATTTTATGGAAACTTAGTAGAAGGGTCTACTTTGTAATCTTTTGAGATGCAATAGTTATGTCCTAATTCTCTAAAACTCTAAACCATGAAAAGATCCTCAATGTGAATTATTAATTTAATTCAATATTATTTAAGGTTTAAGGTCGGGGCCTTATAGTTGGTATCAGAGGTCGGTTTAGACAACATTAGGAGTTAGGAATTTGTTAAATTATAAATTAATTTATGGTATGATAGAAATGATACTACATTTAATGATTACCATGTCACTTCTCCTAAGATATTCATGTGTTCAGAATGGTTTTCTGCAGAGGAAACAAAGCAGCTATATTGGGATGACATCAGGAGGAAGACAACCTTCCAAATTAGAAACCTGAGATGGTCGGAATTGGAACTGAATAGTTTGTTGCAGTGATGACACAGTTGACTCAGGCTATAAATGGGTGTGGTATCCATGCACGAGATCAGAAAGATCTACCGCAAAGGAACATATCAGTGGTGGAACATTTCATGGGGAAACATCCCCCATCATTCAGAGGATCATCTGACCCTGTGCTAGCTGTAGGGTGGATTAAACCGCTGGATAGGATTTTTTATGTCATGGGGTGTTCAGAACATCAAAAGGTTAGTCTTGCTGTTTACCGTTTTGAAGGTGAAGCTGATCAGTGGTGGTCGATGGTTAAAAATATCAGGGATATTGATGAGATTGATGATCTTCACTGGGAAGAATTCAAAGGTATGTTTCTTGAGAAATATTTTTCTAAGGCGGTACGTCTTAGGATGGAAAAACAGTTCCTAGAATTGAGGCAGGAGGATGACTCATTGGCTGCTTATGAAGAAAAGTTCACTCGACTGGCAAGGTATGCTCCAAAAAACATAAGAGATCATGATAGTAAAATCAACCATTTTTACTCACGGTTAAAGACAAAGTATCGAATGGATTTAGCTTCTCATGAGATCAAAAGTTATGAAAAATTTGTTCGATGTGCGGAGAAGGTGGAAATGGAGTTTGTCGATGATCAGGTGTTCTTTGAAAAACAACAGAATAAGAGTTCCAGTTGGCAGACAAAGGGGAATAATTCATCAAAGAAGAAAGAGGTAAGAAAACCAAATATCAATCCTGTGAGAAGTGTGGAAAAATTCATCCTGGAGAATGTTTAGCTAAGTCTGCAAAGTGCTTTCGGTGTGGTATATCTGGTCATATTTCTCGTAACTTTAAGGAAGATAATCAAGAAGGTAATGAAAAATCAGTGGTAAGATGTTTTAAGTGTAATGAAATGGGGCATTATGCAAATGAGTGTTTAACGAAGAATTCAACTGGGGGAAAGCAGCCAGACTACAAGTAGAAATGGGTGGTGAAATCCTTTGCAACTACTTTAGCAGATGTTGGGTCGTCGAATGAAGCAGTATCAGGTACACTGTTTGTTTGTTCAGATTATGCCAATGTGTTGTTTTATTCAAGGTCTAAACATTCTTTCATTTCTGAGATTTTTTCTAGTAAATTGGGAATTCCATCTCAAGATATGAATACTGAACATATGGTAAAAACACCCGGAGGGAACGTTGAGACAAAAAGGAATTATAAGAACCTTACTATACTTGTGTACGGAAATAATCTACCAGAAAACCTTATTGTTTTGCCTATAGTAGAGTTTGATGTTATTTTGGGCATGGATTAGCTTTCTGTTTATCATGCTAAGATTGACTGTAGAGCTAAAATGGTTTATTTTTCAGAAAGATTTTCTGTTTGTGTACAAGAATGAACCCTTGATTTTGATAACATATCAGGAAGTTGAGAAACTAGTAAAAGATGGAAATGAATGTTACCTTGCACATATTGTTGAAAATAAAGGAACTGTTTAGATTAATGATGTCCCAGTGGTAAATGAGTATCATGATGTTTTTCCTGATTAGTTTCCTGGTATTATTCATGATCGAGAAGTTGAATTTACTGTTGACTTAGTTCCTAATTCTAAGCCAATTCCAAAACCGCCTTGTCGAATGGATCAAGTTGAACTTTTGGAGGTAAAGAAGCAATTGCAGGAGTTATTAGATAAATGTTTCATTCGACCTAGCACATCACCATGGGGTGCTCCTGTCTTGTTTGTTAAAAAGAATGATGGCTCAATGAGACTTTTCATTGATTATAGAGCCTTAAAAAACATTACTGTTAAGAACAAGTTTCCTTTGCCTCATATCGATGATTTTTTTGATCATCTCCAGGGAGCTCAATATTTTTCGAAGATTGACTTGAGGTCGGGGTATCATCAGTTGAAAGTTAAAGAAGAAGATGTTCCGAAGACTGTGTTCCATACTAGACATGGCCATTATGAATTTGTAGTTATGCCTTTTGGGTTAACCAATGCACCTGATGTATTCATGGACCTTATGAATAGAATTTTCCATGAGTTCTTGGATATGTTTGTGGATTTTTTAATTGATGATATTTTGTTGTTTTATAAAAGTAAAGAGGAGCATGAACGTCATTTTAGTGTTATCTTGCAAACATTAAAAGAAAAGAAATTGTATGGAATGTTTAGCAAGTGTGATTTTTGGTTACAACAAATTTCTAACCTAGGTCACATTGTTTCAAATGATGGCATACCTGTTGATCCTGCTAAAACAAAAGTTGTTGAAGAATGTCCAAGACCCACAAATGTAACCGAGATCCGTAGTTTTCTTGTTTTGGCAGGTTACTACCGATGCATTGTTGAAATTTTGTCATTATTATCTAGTCCAATGACTAAGCTAACTCAGAAGGGTGTTAAGTTCATCTGGACAAAGTAATGTGATGATTATTTTCAGGAGTTGAAAAGAAGATTGGTGAATGCTCCAGTTTTGGCACTTCCTTCTAGGAATGGTGAGTTTGTTATATACAGTGATGCTTCATTGAAAGTACTTGGTTGTGTTCTTATGCAGAATGATCAGTTAATTGCTTATGATTCACGCCAGTTGAAAATTAATGAGTTAAATTACCCTAAACATGATTTGGAATTAGCTGCTGTTGTTTTTTCTTTAAAAATTTGGAGGCATCATTTGTATGGATTAATGTGTGAAATATATACTTATCACAAAAGTTTAAAGTATATATTCACTCAGAAAGAGTTGAACATGAGATAGAGGAGATGGATGGAATTAATCAAGGATTATGATTGTAAAATTCATTACCATCCATGAAAAGAAAATAAAGTGGATGATGCTTTGAGACGAAAAAGCAATGCTCTATTATCAATGTTGTGTTTAGAACATGATTCTTTGTATAATGATTTGATGAACTTTAGCATAGAAGTTTTTGTGCAGGATGTTCTTCTGTTTTGTTTCAGGTATCAGTGAAATCTCCTCTATCAGATAGAATCAAGGAAGCACAGAAGCAAGACAGTGAGTTGCAGAAAAAGGTATAGCTGGTTCAGAAGGGTAAGTTGCCTGAATTTAACATTGATAATAATTGTGTATTAAGGTTTGGTAAAAGATTATGTGTGCCTAGAGATTCACAATTGAAGAATGAGTTTTTATGTGAGTCTCATAGTTCCCCATTTTTAGTTTATCCTTGCGGTACTAAGATGTACAGTTATCTGCAGGAGTATTACTGGTGGGATGGAATGAAACGAGATATTGCTGATTTTACTATGAAGTGTTTGACTTGTCAGCAGGTTAAAGCAGAGCAGCAGTTACCGAAAGGGATGCTTCAGCAATTACCAGTGCCGGAGTGGAAATGGGAAAATATATCCATGGTCTTTGATGTGGTATTACCTAGGACATCTCGGGGTAATAATGAAATTTGGGTTATTGTTGATCGATTGACTAAGTCTGCTCATTTACTTCCTATTCGAGATACATTCACTCTAGGTAAAATTTCTCGATTGTATCTTATAGAGATAATCAAGTTACATGGAGTTCCCCTCTCCATTGTATCTGATCGTGATCCCAGGATTACTTCTAACTTTTGGAAAGGCCTTCAGAAGTCTTTGGGTACTGAATTAAATTTTAGTACAGCTTTTCATATGCAATCAGATGGGCAGTCAGAATGAACAATTTAGAACTTGGAGGATATGCTCCGAGCTTTCTCTATGGATTATCAGGGAAGTTGGGACCAACATCTTTCTTTGGTTGAGTTTTTATTAAAAATAGTTTTCATTCCTGTATACAGATGGAACCATTTGAGGAATTATATGGGATGTGGTGTCGAACTCCATCTTTCTAGGATGAAGTAGGTGAGAGAAAGTTGATGGGACCAGAATTGGTAGAAGAGATGGCAGAAAAAGTTCAGTTGATTCAGAAACACATGAGAACATCTCAGAGCAGGCAGAAGAGTTATGCGGATAACCGGAGGAAGGATCTATCTTTTGAGGTAGAAGATCATGTTTTTCTCAAAGTTTCACCGTGGAAAAGTGTGATGCGATTTGGTAAGAAAGGAAAGCTGAGTCCAAGGTTCATTGGACCATATGAAATCTGGAAAGAGTTGGATCAGTTGCATACAGAGTGGCTTTACCTCCATGTTTATCTCATCTACACAATGTTTTTCATGTTTCGATGTTGAGAAAGTATATGCCAGATCCATCTCATGTTTTGAGCCCAGAGGTAGTTCAGTTAGAAGAGAATCTCTCTTATGAAGAACAACCAGTCCGGATTCTTGACCAAAAAGAAAAAGTGTTGTGAAATAAGGTAATTCACCAGGTAAAAGTTTTGAGGAAAAACCATATGGTTGAAGAGGCAACATGGGAATCTGAAAATGCTATGAGGGATAAATACCCCCACTTATTTCGATAAGTGAATAAAATTGCGATGATGCAATTCCCAGAAGGGGGGAAGGATGTAACATCCTAGGTAAATAAATAATAAAACACTTTAAAATTTGTTAAAATTTATGAATCAAATATTAATTTTACTTTAAAGGGGTTTGTATGTTCGATAGAGTACCCGATACGCAACAAAGAGTTTCTTTGAAATCTTACGTTGCCCACTAGTAATAAAATAATATTATTTTAAATGGTAGTTAACACGTAGCCGTTATATTGGAGGGAATGAATAGAAATAACTAAAATATTATTATATATGTTTTTTTAAATGTTTCTACATTTATCCAATAAAAGATGAATGCTTAAAATATGAAAAGAATTCAATTTTAGGCATATATACTCTAGTATTCACAAAAGGTCAACATATTTCCTTTTGATGGAGAACCATCTATAAATATATTTTTGGTCACTCTTATAAATTCTATTGGACCAAATAAAATTCTTCTTTAGAATAGGGACATCAAAATTTACTTTGTGTAAATTTTTGGTATTTTTCCGATAAAGTTCATTTTTTAATGAATAGTGAAAAATGTTGTATTTTAATTCAAAACCACTTTTTAATCTAATTTATTTATATTCTTATATTATATTATGAATTGGTTTTAAAGTTAAATTAGAATATATTTTTACCATTTAATCCAATAGTGGACGTTGGAATTAATTTCACCTTGAAATTGGACTTAAACTGGTGTCAATCTTTTGATACATATTGTTTCACAAAAACACGATATATGTTTTGACAGCGGGAATTAATTATTAAATTAATTAATGTAACTTATATGTTTCTAATTTTGTAAAATAGACATCATTTTTGTATTGGAAATATCAAATATAGATTAGGGTGATGTTTTGGTACTTTTCTGAAAAACTTCAAATTTTGATGAATAGTGAAACCACTATGTGGTACTTATAAAACCTGATTTTCTGTTTAAATGAAATTATACCGCTTCTGTGTTTTGAATTTCAAAAATCCGACATACATAGTTGTCATTAAGATGTAAAATGTGGTTCAATGGGATTGAAATAATTTTTTCGTGAATAGTAACTTTTATGTTTTTAATCGAGATTAGAGGTAATTAGTGTAGTTTAATGTAAAAATACTGATTTAATACTATGAAATGAAAATGACACATGTCCTACCATTATTGGATGTGTCATGGCCGACCAATAAATTCCATGGGTCAACATGGGGAACCCATGGAGCCACTTTGTTAGGAAAATGACATTAATATATTTTTATTTAAAATTAAAATTAAAATGTCACAAACATGAGTTGTTTTACTAAAACAATTTTTAAACGGGGATATACAAGTCATATGTTTTACTATAAATATTCATTAGAAAGATAAATCGATTTCCTACATCATGATATTTGGTTTATAATTTTTAGACATTAAATAAATTAAATTATTTATGACACCATGATGATGTAGCGATTACATCATTATTTAAAGATTTAAATAAAATGAAAAGATAATGTAAAATATAAGACCTAAACTTGTCAAAAACCTATTGGATAGGTATATTTCGAACCCTTATCACCTTATCCTCAAATTATATCAATGTGGGACCTTTTAAATCCGAAACTCATTTTAAAATAAAGTAACATTTCTTTACATTCCATGAGTGCCCCTCCTCTCCTCTTATAAAAGCCCCCCATCTCTACCTCCTTACTCACACTTCCAAAGCCTTTGGCTCGGTCAAACCCTGACCATTTTGTCTCTCAACATCCCTATATTACTCCTTGAAGCCTCAAATTGGGAAGAAGTCTTCCCAAGGAATCCTTCGAGCTCAAATCAAAATGAGTCACCCAATTTTAAGGTAATGTCTTCACTTGTGTTCTTTTGTTTAGTTTTTATTCTCCAACGCACTAAACACTTTTTATTCTTTTCTTTTGTAGCAACTCCAGTATCTTAAATATACTAGTATGTTGTTATAAGATGTATTAGAGGTACAATTACACACACCTACATCTAATTCTTAAAGAACATAATATTTCTGTGGATGGTGAATTTCTGCCTCACGAAACGATGATTGTTCAATATTATTTTAACACCTTCAAAGGTGGCCATTTTGATTTCACTAAATTTATATATGATATATAATATGTTTATGTTTTCCTTAAGCTTCTGTATTTTTAATTTATGGCATACCTTTATGGTTTCCATTTTGGGTAAACGCAATATATTCATTTTAGGAAGTGTAGACTACCGTCCCCTCAAAGTGATTTGGTTCGTTAATGCCATATGTGGGACGTATAAAGGATGGATTTAAAGTTATTATATATGATTTTATTCTGTAATTATAATATAACTTTATATCATTATTATTTATTTCCATTAATGTATTATATAGAAATGAATGTAGCGTTCATGCGTACGTACGGCTTACCGTCTCCATGAACGGTGCATTTCATTTCTCATCCCCAAAATGTAATGTACTATTATAAGTACATATATATAGTGGATATATATGATTTATGTTACATCTAAATGATGAATATAATTATGGAATTAAAATATATATACCTCTCATTTAGTTTTAATTACATTAATATGACATAGAAATGAAAGTAGCGTTCATTCGTACGTACAGCTTACCGTCTCCATGAACGGTGCATTTCATTTCTTACCTCTAAATGATTATGTAATATTATAAATACATGTATATTCTGGATATATATATTACATATATTATATCCAAATCATTAATATCATTCTTGATATAATTAACCTTTGACCACACGAACAACATGTAATTGTAAGAAGTCCACTTTCAACATAAGAACCAAATATCAACAAAACAACCATTATTAACTTAAAATATTAAATAATTTTTATAACATGGCAATAAGTGATATAAAAGGAATAATGAAATTTAAAAAGGTTCTTATTCAAGGAGAAATTAACTCATGTTTATTATTCAGGACGATAAAGAATGATCGAGTCAAGTCGGACCCGAGGTTAGGGACTTCGTCTAAATCTCCTTTCATTGAGGCATATTTTGTTTTATACACAACTTTCTCTTATACGGTGTATAAACCACTATGACTTTTAATTTTATAAAAAATGGAATCCTTTTCTATGAAGCATTTTACAAAATGACAAAAGGGAAGTTTTCTTTTAACGTACGCGGTGACAACGACCTTTTCCGCCCACGCGAGTATTATTTGGTCTTTGGATTCCTCAACAAGCCATAATGTTTTTATAATGGAATAAATACAATATACTCTTTTATGTATTTTGGTATTGAAAATGGTTTTTATAATGGATTTATTATGTCAATATATTTATGTTATATATTTTGATAAAAGTGTGGAAATGTTTTCATTCCATTATATTTGTTTTATGTCTTATGATTTTATAATGGTACTTGGACATTTGACGGGTGGTTACGTGATAAACCATATGACGGGTGGTGCCGTGAATACCAGGAAAATTGGTTACTTTATAAACTCAAATTCATTTGGTATGGAAGTCGTCCGTATGGCTATTCAATTAAGTGATATGTTTGGAAGTCGATCGTATGGTTATTCCATTTAAGTATGTTTTGTCCCAAGTTACCTTTATATGTTATGTGATCTTTATATGGGTTTTATGGTATTCTTTTGGTTACAAACGGGAAAGTAATGATCTTTTATTCAGTTAAGAGTTTTTACTAGTTCATAAATGTGAAAAGTATTACTTTGATAAATTATACATGGTTTACTTGTTGTTTTGAAAAACTAACAGTTTTCATATATTTTGTATCCCTTACTGGGCTTTTTATGCTCACCCCAAGTGTTTTTGAAATTTTTTTGACAGGTCTTAATTTGGAATAGGGTCAATGATAGGATCAAGGGAAATTCATGCTATCTAAAACATGGAAATAGACATATTTCTTTTTAAGAGTTTTTATTTTATGGAAACATAGTATAAGTGTCTACTTTGTAATCTTTTGAGATGTAATAGTTATGTCCTAATTCTCTAAAACTCTAAACCGTGAAAATATCCTAAACATGAATTATTCATATAATTAAATATTAAGTAAGGTTTAAGGCCGGGGACTTATACTCTTACTCCTATAAGACACACTTTGGGAAGAAGTCTTTCCATGGAATCCTTTGAGCTCAAATCAAAAAGAGTTAACTGATTTAAAGGTAGTGTCTTCTCTTGTGTTCTTATGTTTTATTTTGATTCTCCAACCACCTAAAATCTTTTTATTAATTTATTTTTTAACAAAACCATTATCTTCAATATACAATTATGTTGTTATGAGATGTATTAGAGTTACACCTACACACATCTTCGTCTAATAGTTAAAGAACATATTGTTTCTGTTGTTGGCGATTTTATGCATCACGAAATGATGATTATTAAATCATCTATTAACACCTTTCATGGTGGCCATTATGATGTCACTCTATTTATATATGATTTATATTATGTTTATGTTTTCCTTATGCTTCTGTATTTTTCATTTATGGCATACCTTTATGGTTTCCATTTTGGGTAAACATGATAATTTCATTTTGGGAAGTGCGGACTACCACCCCCTCAAAGTGATTTGATTCGTTAATGTCATATGTTGAAAATATAAGAATGAAGTTAATGTTATTATATATTATGTTATTCTGGAATTATTATATACCCTTATATCATTATGATTTCACTCCATTAAATATGAAATAGAAATGAAAGAAGTGTTTATGCGTACGTACGACTTACCGTCTCCATGAATGGTGCATTTCATTTCGTAACTCTAAATGTTATTTACTATTATAAATACATGTATATGATGGATATATATGATATATATGATATCCAAATAATGAAAATCATTCTGGATATATTGAACCTTTGACCACATAAACAACATGTAATTGTAAGAAGTCCATTTTTGACTTATGAACCAGATATTGACAAAACGAACATTATTAACTTAAATGATTGAATAATGCTTATAACATGGAAATAATTGATATAAAAGGAATAGTAATCTTGAAAAAGGATCTCATTCATTTATAAATTAACACTAGTTTATTATTCGGGAGATTAAAGAGCAATCGAGTCACGTCGGACACGAGGTAAGGGAGCTTCTTAACCAGATTTTCGTTCTTTGCGTTAATCTCCTCCTTTCAAATTATATCATGATATTAATATGTATTATCTTGTATTCATACTTTCTTTATGTGTACTTATAGTGAATACACATAATAGATCTATTTTATTTAAAAAAAATTATATTTGTAAGGAACTTCGTCTCAATCTCCTTTCATTGAGGCATATTTTGTTCTAATACAAGGCTTTCTTTTATACGGTGTATAAACCCCTTTGTCTATTAATATTATACAAAATGAATCTTTTTCTATGAATCATTTTACAAAATGACAAAAAAGGAATATTTCTTTTAACGTACATGGTGACAATGACCTTTTCCGCCGCTGCGAGTATTATTTGGTCTTTGGCTTCCTCAATAAGTCGTAATGTTTTTTATGTAATAAATACCATATAATATTTTATGTATTTTAGTATTGAAAGTGGTTTTTATAATGGCTTTGTTATGTAAATATATTTAAGAGATATATTGTGATCAAAGTGTGGAAATTTTTTCTTTCGATTATTTTTGTTTTATGTCTTATGATTTTATAATGGTACATGGACATTTGACAGGTGGTTACGTGATAAACCATATGACAGGTGGTGTCGTGAATACCAGGACGGGTGGTTACGTTATAACCTCCAATGCATTGGGTATGGAAGTTGGCCGTATGGGTATTCCATTAAGTGATATGTGTGGAAGTCGACTGGATAGTTATTCCACATAAGTATGTTTTAGTCCCAGGTTACCTTTATATGTTATGTGTTCTTTATATGGGTTTTATGGTAATCGTTTTTTACAAAAGGGTAAGTAATGATATTTTATTTAGTGAAGAGTATTTACTACTTCATAAAGGTGAAAGGTATTACTTTGATAAAGTATACATGGTTTACTTGTTTTCTTGAAAAACTATTTGTTTTCATTCATTGTGTATCCCTTACTAAGCTTTTTATGATCACCCCAAGTTTTTGTAATGTTTTTCACAGGACTTAATGTGGAATAGGGTCAATGATGGGATCAAGGAAAAGTCATGAATTCTAAAACATGTAACTATACATGTTTCTTTTTAAGAGTTTTTATTATGTGGAAACTTAGTAGAAGTGTCTAGTTTGTAATCTTTTGAGATGTTATAGTTATGTCTTAATTCTCTAAAACTCTAAACCTTAAACGATCCTCAATGTGAATAGTTCATTTAATTCAATATTAAGTAAGGTTTAAGGTCGGGGCCTTATAGTTGGTATTGGAGGTTGGTTTAGACAACTTTATGAGTTAGGAAATTGTTAAATTATAAGTTAATTTACGGTATGACTGAAATGATATAGCATTTAAAGATTACCATGTTTCTTCTCCTAAGATATTTCTGTGTTAAGAATGTTTTTTCATAGAGGAATCAGAACAGATTTTTTGGGAAGGCATATTGAGGGAAATGACCTTTCAAATTAGTATCCTGAGATGTTCAGAATCAGAACTAAACAGTTTTCTGCAATGATTTCTCAGTTGACTCAGGTGAAAAATGATGGTTGTTTTTATTGATGATATTTTGGTGTTTTATGAAAGTAAAGAGGACCATGAAAGTCATTTAAGGGTTATCTTGCAAACCTTAAAACAAAATAAACCATATGGAAACTTCAGCAAGTGTGAGTTTTGGTTACAACACATTTCTTTCCTTGGACACATTGTTTCGAAAAATTTCATAACTATTTATCCTGCTAAAACAAATATTGTTGAATAATGAACAAGACCCAGAAATGTAACCGAGATCCGTAGTTTTCATGGTTTGGAAGGTTACTACTGAAGGTTAGTTGAAAATTTTTAACGGTTATCTAGTCCAATGACTAAGCTAACTCGGAAGGGTGTTAAGTTTATCTGGACAAAATAATGTGATGATAGTTTTCAGGAGTTGAAAAGAAGATTAGTGAATGGTCCAATTTTGGCACGTCCTTCCAGGAATGGTGAGTTTGTTATATACAGTGATGCTTCTTTGAAGTGACTTGGTTTTTTCCTTATGCATAATGACCAGGTAATTTCATATTCTTCACATCAGTTGAAAACTCATTAGGTAAATTACACTACAAATGTCTTGGAATTAGCTACTATTGTTTTTGCTCTAAATATTTGGAGGCATCATTTGCATGGAGTAAAGTGTGAAATATATATTGATCAAAAAATTTTAATGTATATATTCACTCAGAAAGAATTGAACATGAGACAGAGGAAACGACTAGAATTAATCAAGGATTATGATTTTACAATTCATCACCATCCGGGAATAGCAAATAAAGTCGTTGATGCTTTGAGTCGAAAAAGTAATACTTCATTAACCATCCTACATTCACAACAAGATCCTTTGGTTTTAGATTTAATGAACTTTGGAAGAGAAGTTGTTGGTGAATGAAGTTCTTCTGTTTTGTTTCAGGTATCCGTGAGATCATCCCTATCAGACAGAAATAATAAAGTGCAGAAGAAAGGAAGTTGGTTGTAGAAAAAGGTAGAGCTGGTTAAGAAGGGTAAGTAGTATGAATTTAACATTGATAATGATTGTGTTTTGAGGTTTGGGAAGAGATTATGTGTGCCTGGTGATTCACAGTTGAAGAATGAGTTATTATGTGAGGCTCATAGTTCCCAGTTTTCAGTTCATCATGGAAGTACTAAGATGTACAGAGATATGTGGGAGTATTACTGCTGGAATGGAATTAAAAGAGATATTGCTGATTTTAATGTGAAGTGTTTGACTTGTCTGCAGGATAAAGCAGAGCGGTAGTTACCGAAATGGATGCTTCAGCCTTTACGAGTGCCATAGTGGAAATGGAAAAATATATCCATGGACATTTTTGTTGGATTACCAAATACATCTCGAGGTAATAATGCAATCTGGGTTATTGTTGATCACTTGACTAAATCTGCTCATTTCCTTCCTATTCGAGATACTTTATCTCTAGATAAAATTTCTCTATTGTATCTTAAATAGATAGTCAAGTTGCATGGAGGTCCCCTATCCATCGTATTTGATAGTGATCCCAGATTTAATTCTAACTTTTGGAAAGGCCTTCAGAAGTCATTGGGTACTGAATTAAATTTCAGTACAGCTTTTCATCCTCAATCAGATGGGCAGTCAGAACGAAAAATTTAAATTCTGGAGGATATGCTACGTGCTTGTTCGATGAATTATCAGGGAAGTTGGCACCAATATCTTTCTTTGGTATAATTTTCATATAATAACATTTTTCATTCCAGTATACAAATGTCTCCATTTGAGTCATTATATGGGAATTAGTGTCGAACTCCAACTTTTTTGGATGAAGTGGGTGAAATGAAGCTGATGGGACCAGAATTGGTAGAAGAGATGGCAGAAAAAGTTTAGTTGATTCAAAAACACATGATAACAGCTCATAGCAGACAGAAAAGTTATGCAGACAATAAGAGAAAGGATCTCTCTTTCGAGGTAGGTGATCATGTCTTTCTCAATGTTTCACCGTGGAAAAGTGTGATGCGATTTGGTAAGAAAGGAAAGCTTAGTCCAAGGTTCATTGGACCGTATTAAATTCTAGAGAATGTTGGGTCAGTTTCTTACTGAGTGGCTTTGCCTCTGATTTTATCTCAGGTACACAATGTTTTTCATGTTTCGATGTTGAGAAAGTATATGCCAGATCCATCTCATATTTTGAGCCCAGAGTTAGTTTAGTTGGAAGAGAATCACACTTATGAAGAACATCCAGTCCAGATTCTTGACCATAGTGAGAAAGTGTTGCGGAATAAGGTAATTCACCAGGTAATGGTTTAGTGGAAAAACCATATGGTTGAATAGGCAACGTGAGAATCTGAAAATTCTATGAGGGAGAAATACCCCCACTTATATTGATAAGTGAATAAAATTGCGAGGAACCAATTCCCAAAAGGGGGGAAGGATGTAACATCTCAGGAAAATAAAGAATAAAACATTTTCATATTTATTAATATTTATTAATTAAATATTAATTTTACTTTAAAGGAGTTTCTATGTTCGATAGCATACCCGGTATGTAACAAAGAGTTTCTTTGAAATCTTACGTTGCACACTAGTAATAATATAATATTATTTTAAATGGTAGTTAACACGTATCCATTGTATTGTCGGGAATGAATAGAAATAACTAAAATATGATTATATATGTTTTTAAATGTTTTAACATTTATCCAATAAAAGATAACGGCTTAAAATACAGAATGAATTCAATTTTAGACATATATACTCTAATTTTTACTAACGGTCCACTTATCACCTTTTGATGAAGAACCTCATTAAATATAGTTTTCATCCCTCTTATTAATTCTATTTGACCAAATAAAATTCTTCTATAGAATCGGTACATCAAAATCTACTTTGTGTAAATTTTTTGTATTTTTCCGATAAAGTTCATTTTTTAATGAATAGTGAAAATGTTGTATTTTAATTCAAACCCTCTTTTTAATCTAATTTATTTATAGGATTAGATTATATTTTTAATTGGTTTTAAAGTTAAATTATAATATATTTTTACCATTTAATCTAATAGTGGTCGTAGGAATTAATTTCACTTTGAAATTTGACTTAAACTAGTGTCAATCTTTTGATACTTATTGTTTCATAAAAACACACTATTTGTTCTGACAGTGGGAATTAATTATTAAATTAATTAATTCAACTTATATGATTTTGATTTTTTAAAATAGACACCATTTTTTAATTCTTAATATCAAATATATCTTAGGGTGAAGTATTGGTATTTTTATGAAAAGCTTCAATTTTTAATGAATAGTGAAACCACTAAGTGGTACTTAAAAAACTGATTTTTTTCATTTAAATGAAAATTTTCCACCTCTGTGTTTTGAATTTCAAAAATCCAACATACAATTTTGTCATTAAGAAGTAAAATGTGGTTCAAAGGGATTAAAATAATTTTTTTGGTGAATAGTAACTTTTATGTTTTTAATCGCAATTAGAGGTAATTAGTGTAATTTAAGGTAAAAATAATGTTTTCATAATATGAAATGAACATGAAACATGTCCTACCCTTATTAGATGTGTCATGGCCGACCATGAAAATCCATGGGTCAACTTGGGGACCCCATAGAGCCACTTTGGAAGGAAAATGACATTAATATCTTTTTATTTAATGTTAAAATAAAAATGTCACAAACATGTGTTGTTATACTAAAAAAAATTTAAATGGGGTTATACAAGTATTATTTTTTACCATAAATATTCATTGTAAAGATAAAACGATTTCCTACATCATAGTATATTTTTTATAATTTTTAGACATTAAATATATTAAATTATTTACGACATCATGATGATGCAGCGATTACCTTATTATTTAAAGATTTAAATAAAAAGAAAAGATAATGTAATATCTAAGACCTAAACATGTCAAAAACCTATTGGATGGGTGTATTTATAACTCTTATCATCGTATCCTAGAAATATATAATTTTGGGACCTTTAAAATCCGAAATGCATTTTATAATAAAGTAAACCTTTATAACATTCCATGAGTGCCCCTCCTCTCCTCTTATAAAAGGCCCCCACTTCTACCACCTTAACCAAACCTCTCAAGCCTTTGGCTCGGCCAACCCCTACCCATTTTATCTATACACAAACCTCTGTTACTCCTAGAAGCCTCACTTTGGGCAGAATCTTTCTAAGGAAGCCATTGAGCTCAAATAAAATAGAGTTACCCGATTTAATGGTAGTGTCTTCTCTTGTGTTCTTATGTTTTATTTTGCTTCTCCAACCCCATAAACTCTTTTTATTCCTTTATTTTGTAACAACACTAGTGTCTTAAATATACTAGTATGTTTTCATTATATTTATTAGAGCTACACCTAAACACATCTTTGTCAAATTGTTAATGAACATTTTGTTTCTGTGGTTGGCGATTTTATGCCTCACGAAACGATGATTGTTCAATCTTCTTTGAACACCTTTCATGGTGTCCATTAAGATGTCACTCTATTTATATATGATTTATATTATGTTTATGTTTTCCTTATGATTCTGTATTTTTCATTTATGTAGTAACTTTAAGGTTTCCATTATGGGTAAACACGATAATTTCGTTTTAGGAAGTGCGGACTACCGCCCCCTCAAAGTGATTTGATTCGTTAATGCAATATGTGGAACATATAAACGATGGAGTTAATGTTATTATATATGATGTTATACTGGAATTATAATATACCCTTGTATCATTATGATTTCACTCCATTAAATACGAAATGGAAATGAAAGTAGCGTTCATGCGTACGTACATCTTACCGTCTCCATGAATGGTGCATTTCATTTCTTACCTCTAAATGTTATGTACTATTATAAATACATGTATATTCTCGATATATATGATATATATGATATCCAAATCATGAATATCATTCTGCATATAATGAAACATTGACCACAAAAACAAAATTTAATTCTAAGAAGTCCAATTTTGACTTATGAACCAGATATCGACAAAAAGAACATTATTAACTAAAATGATTACATAATTCTTATAACATGGAAATAATGGATATAAAAGGAATATTAATCATGAAAAAGTTTTATAATCAAGTATAAATTAACACTAGTTTGTTATTCAGGAGATTAAAGAGCAATCGAGTCACGTCGGACACGAGGTAAGGGAACTTCTTAACCCAATTTACGTTCTTTGGGTTAATCTCCTACATTCTAATTATGTCATGATATTATTATGTACTATCTTGTATTTTTTACTTTCTTTATGTGTAATTATAGTGAATACACATAATAAAACTATTTTATTTAAATAAATGATCTTTTTAAGGGTCTTCGTCTCAATCTATCCTTTCATTGAGGCATATTTTGTTATAATAAAAGGCTTTCTTTTATACGGTGTCTAAACCCCGTTGAATTTTAATTTTATACAAAAGAAATATTTTTCTACGAATCATTTTACAAAACAACTAAAAGGAATGTTTCTTTTAACGTACACGGTGACACTGACATTTTTCACCGCCGTGATTATTATTTGGTATTTGGCTTCCTCAACAAGTCATAATTATTTTCAAATGAAGTAAATACCATATAATATTTTATGTATTTTGGTATTGAAAATGGTTTTATAATGGATTTTTTATGTCAATATATTTAAGTGATATATTGTGATCAAATTGTGGAAATATTTTCTTTCCATTATATTTATTTTATTTCTTATGATTTTATAATTGTACTTGGACATTTGACGGGTGGTTACATGATAAACCATATGATGGGTGGTGCCATGAATACCAGGACGAGTGGTTACGTTATAACCTCCAATGAATTGGGTATGGATGTCGGCCGTATGTCTATTCCATTAAGTGATATGTGTGGAAGTCAACCAGATGGTTATTCCACTTAAGTATGTTTATGTCCCATGTTACCTTTATATGTTATGTGTTCTTTATATGGGTTGTATGGTAATATTTTAGTTACAAAAGGGTAAGTAATGATATTTTATTCATTGAAGAGTTTTTACTACTTCATAAAGGTGAAAGGTATTTGTTTGATAAAGTATACATGGTTTACTTGTTTTTTGAAAAACTAATAGTTTTCATTATTTTTGTATCCCTTACTGAGCTTTTTATGCTCGCACCAAGTTTTTGAAATGTTTTTCATAGGACTAAATGTGGAATAGGGTCAAGGATGGGATCAAATAAATGTAATGCTATCTAAAACATGGAACTAGTCATGTTTCTTTTTATGTGTTTTTATTTTATGGAAACTTTGTAGTAGTTTCTACATTGTATTCTTTTGAGATGTAATAGTTATGTCCTAATTCTCTAAAACTCTAAACGTGAAAAGATCCTCAATGTTAATTATTCATTTAATTCAATATTAAGTAAGGTTTAAGTTCGGGGCCTTATAATCTTCACTATCATTGATGATTAATTCCAGTGGAAGGAAGAGATTGTGGGTATAATCTTCATGGAATTATATCCAAATAAAAAGAGATGAATCAGGATATTATGTAAGAAATATGGATGATATTAATTTCATGAAAATTTTCTTCCACCATGAAAGAATTAGGTTTTATCTCATGGAACCTATGTATTACATAGTATTCAGTATTCATTCATTAAAATCGATAATTAATATTAATCATTACATAAATTATAGATATCATGCATTACAATTTAAAAAATAACCAGGTTGTAGTGGACATGGGTGATGAATGAATTTCAATATGTGAATAATAAATATTAATCACGATATATGATATTGGTTTGCATCCTCTATTATTAATTATTCCAACCATATGGAATACTTTTTATCTAATATATATAAAAACATATTTAAAATTGATCATAATATTTATAGAAAATCCTATATGCGAATATAGTATAATATCAAATCTTAAAATGAAATTCATTGTCATGCAATGAAATAGTAAAACCTCACAACTATTTTGAATCCATAAAAATATAATATTGTTATGATTTATAAAAAAACATCATTTTAGATAAATTAATTTTTAATAACATTACCCTTATCAAAAATGATTACTATGTGACACATTGGGCCTTGGTAGCATTGACAAAAAATAAAATATATTTTTCATTGATGTATTTAATGGAAGACCCCTTTAGAATCAATAAATATAATTAATATACTACGTAATCTTGTCTGATCTCTATCAAACGTTCTAATTTATTTTATGTGAATTTAATTGTTCATGGATTATATTTGTTTTAAATAAATATGGATTAACTATTGAGGGAACATGTAAATATTTTTGGAGGGTAGTGATAATGATGGGAGGATTATTATGAGAACAAAATGATGATAATTTTGATTACTATTTATCTAGTTTTATTTTCAATGACATGAAAATACAAAATTTAGAGATTTCATAATCATTAGAGAATGTGAATATTCAAATAAGAATCATATTTTGATGATTCAAAATGATGAACATTAATATATGATACTTAAGATTGTGAAAATTTAATTTAATTATTCAATATATGTTATGTAATTCGTATGAATCAAATAAATAAATAAAAAAATCGACATGTTTATTTTTATAGAATGGTAATGGGAATTTGATTAACAATATTTTTGGGATTTCACTACAAATGATTTCATCCAACAAAAAAGATAATCCTTATCAATTCCATTGGAGGATGATTTATTCCCAATTTAATGTTATCTCACTATGATTTAATGGTTGTTTGAGAGCTATGGATTAAGGGATCTTGTAGGATAAATCATTTAAGGGTGTGTGGAGTGGTTGAGTTGGCCTCTATAGGGAGAACTAACCACTAAAGCATAAGTGTTTATGTGTACTTGGGTGCCGACTGAGGTACTAAATTAGGATTATTTAGCACTGTGATGTCTCACAATGGATCCCAATGATTAGGAAAATTATTATGTGGTACATTCAAATGTAAGGCATTATATCACCACCAAAAAACATTTATAAAATATGATATTCATATAATTACAATAATTTGATCCATCCAATCACTATTCTCATTAATCTTCCAGATATAGTCTCTATGAGGGTTTCTATTCAAAGGGGTCATTATGTGAGAACCACTAGTAAATCAACCAATCACATAAGGGTTATATAAATTATAACATTATATCATCTGTAGATATTTTTCCTAGTTCCCTATTCTATTTTACATGATAGGTTGCAAAGATGATTTAATATAGGGATGGAAATAATATTCCAAATTCGGTAACCATGATTTAAATATATAGGGAAGGCTTATGTCATTTAGATCATATATGGTTTTTCTAAATGGTTGAGGAGACGTAATGAGTTACTTGTATTTCTCTTTAAATGAAACCCGACATGGTCATTATATATTATGATCTAAATGAAAATATTACACTACTAATAGACTAAAACTGATACTTTAGTAAGAAATATATATTCAATGGGTTTCCATATAGAATTTTTTTTCTTCAATTATCCTTCAAATATTTATGATGTTGATAATTTTTATATTGAGCTAATATATAATATATTATATGTTTCATTAAGGACAATAAATAGTGTTTTTTCTGTCCTGGTTTGGGATGAAGTAAGAAAATAAATTTAATATCACAAATAGTTTCACAAGGATGGGATTGATTTGTATACATGTAATCATATGTATGACCAGGGTAGAGTGAACTAGTATATATGTATTGAGTTTTTTCTAGTCACTAATGTCAAAAACATTTATATTAAACGATCATAAGAAGAAATAATGCATTCCTATATCAGTCTTCATGTGATGGATAAGAATAGATACATTGTATACATGTGAATATTTAAGGGGTTTTAAACATTGGGTTCCTTGGAAGAATATAGTTAATTTATTCATGAATGGATGAGTAAACCAATCTTGATAGTGACGATATACAATGAATGGGAAATTATGGTACTTCTATGTTCTTTCAATAAAACATTTATATGAACATGAAATAACACATGCCTAAAAATGAGTATTTAATATGTGAATTTGTATCATTTCAGTTTGTATAGTATATAACAATACCTCACATTTCATCATAAGTATAGTGTGGAATGAAATTTTTTACTCTGAAGGGTGGTGTATCATAATAGTTAATATCTAAGTACTCTTTGGGTTGATATAAGTCTGTATCATTTAGATATCACTGAATAATTAGTTGTATCATTCAATTTATTTTTAGTTAATGATGTTATTTAAACAATTTACGTGATTATGTCATTCAATTTGGTTCTTTGTGGTAGAGTATTGTGTCTTCATGTAGTGAAGATGCACTATAAGATGATTTTATTAATATATTAATTATATCATTATGTGTAGTGCATTTCTCTAGCGGGAATATGGTGTAAGAATATAATTTAGTGGGATTATTAAGACTATGAGGGACATTATGTGATGGTAACATTGTGGGATATAGTATAAAGAGCATCTAATGGGTTTTTAGAGTCACTTTTATGGTGATAGTTTTTAAAAACTTCTGGGACACTATTGTGGGAACATTGTAGGATATTGTATTTGTGGTAATGGTACATTATATATTTTTAACAACATGGATACATTGAATAATATGTAAAAATATAGAATAATAAATTGAATCCTGAATTTGTTTTTTCAACTCAATATTTTCCAATCATAAATTATATTTTCATTGAACATTATCTACGTAGTGGGGGTGAATCTAGGTTCATTGGTGTGTCTCTTTACTAAATATTGAACTACCTAAGAGTTACTAGATCTAAATTATGTATAATATCTATAGAATTTATTTAGACAATTTTAGATGATTCTCATCCAATAATATCAAAAAAATATAACATACATTTATTTCTAGAATATTGAAATCACTAGGATCATGGTTGTTGGTCTTCTGGGAGTATTTGTATTAAATTTTTCTCCTCACCCATTGGAGATAATGTTAAATCCGGTGTTTCATTACATACTTGTCTGGAGGCATTAGGTAGGTTATTTTCTCTATTAAAGAATCACTATAACTTGTAATAAAATGATATCCATAATTTTGGTAATTTCATGTTGTTATCATTTTCCATATTTGGTTGTAATAGTAATTTTGATGCCTATATAGAAAATATATTGAACAAGGAACATGTTTTATGAAGTTATCCCCAAAATTTTATAGAGGATTGTATATTTGGCATTAAACACTGGGATTATCAACATGGAACATATCCTTAATATTGATTTATTTCATGAAAATGATCACATTATTAACTAAATTTGGTCCCTATAAATTTTTTTCAAACTTATAGTTTTGAAATATTATCTTATTTTAATAATAAAATTTTATAATATGAGCATAAAAAATAATATAAATATGAGAATTATTGAATTAATAAAAAGTTCCTGCATGGGTTAAAAAGATATAAAAAATCATGCTTTCAATTTGATAATAATTTTATTAAAAAATGAGTTTTTTTACTACATAATTTTTTGATTCATAAAAAATTGGATGAAATTGATATTATTCCAGGATATAGATAAGTTTATATATTATAAAATAATGGAGTTAAAAGAGTTTCATATGGATGTAAAAATGTAACAAATAGTAATTTTCTACAGAGTATGACGTTTATTTTAAAGAGTGTGTATCACAGTTTACATTCATTGGGTTTATCAACTAAAAATTTACATAAATTAATTTTTACTATGGTCTATTTGACCACCATAATTAGTTTTGTGAGAAATGATATTTTATATTTCAAATGGGGAAGACTATAATTTTCTAAAAAATGGAATATCTCAATGTGAAATGATCTCAACTATTGGGTCCAAAATGGGAAACTAACATTGATTGTACAGTATGGGAATTTTTTTCAACATTAAAAAATTTTGAATTAGTTTTTAGAGTACAGAAAATAAATAATGTTTATAAAAAATAGTATTTCTATCAACAAATAATCTATAAATATATATATTAGATTAATTGGGAGATGTTATAGGGTTTGAAAACACTATCAATGAAGATGGATATCTTATAAGAACATGGATTCAAAAAAAATAATATTATTATTTTGTTTTAAAAGTTTCATTAAGAATGTATTATGTCATCAAATACATTATATTCCAACATATTTTTTCGATTAAAATTTGGAAATGAAATTAATGGATATCGACAATTACATAATGATTAATATTATGAAATTAAAATAATACTACTCAATGCTTGGTATTTGTGTCATTCTTAATGTGATATTTGAACCAGTAAAACATATCTCTAAAATATGATTTCTGAAACTTCTTATTCTTGTTGAATTAATATAAACCATTATTTTACCATATATATAATTTTAATTCTATATGGTTCTTAAATATTCTATGTATTTATTTATTGATATTTTGAGTGAATATTTAAATCAATTTTAATAAATCTTTTATTAATATAAATTCTTACAGAATCTAATTTAAAATGGAATGCCAGTTTTTATATGTTGAAACAAAATATAACATGACTAAGTAGAAATTTATAAAATTAATGGATTTAATTACATTTAGGAAACATGTTTCGAAAATTTTGAACTTATATATTATTATTTTTTTAATTTTATTTATTGAAGATTTAAAATTTATATTTGTGATAATATTTTCTTTAAAATAAGTCACTCTATAAATTCAAAATCCAATAAGAAATTTTCTCTCATAGTTTTATTCCTTGAGTGAAAAGGATAGGGAGAATGAAAAATGGTTTCAAGATATATGTATATTCTTGGAATAGAAATTGTATCCATCAAATCTACTATTATGAAATAAAAAAGGGCCACTCGTCGCTTTCCTGAAAACAACATTTGTTGAAATTTGTTTGTGGGGATTATTTAAATAATATGTAAGTGTGGATTTGATCTATTATATTGGATTTGGGTTTCAATTAATAAATAACAATCAAAATAATGTTTCAAATGATTTGTACATTTTTTGAGAATAATTTATAAAATCTTAATTTTTTATTTTATTGATTATAAACCATTAATGGTGATCATTATACAACAAGTTAAATGAAAAAAAATAATTATTTAAATATTGGAAATCATAATTGATGATAATTGAAGAAGAATTCTTGTTCCATAATACATTACCTGATATTAGGAAAAAAACTATTATTTTTTGGGGGAATATTTATTTGAAATTCCTAACCCTAGAAGGTGTTCAATACAACAAACTATATGTTTGAAAATAGTATCCACATCATTAGAATATTGACAATTACCATTCTAAAATGGAGTGAAAACATCGTACGGGATATTGAAATAATATTCTTTTTTTAATAAAGAACATTATTAAAATAATAGGGACATGTTAATATTATTTTGAGAAAAATATTAAATTGTACTTCACTATTATTTAATTACCAGATAAAAACATTTAGAGTGTGTTTATTTAGGAAAATAGACATGATTCCACACTAGTATTCCTAGTTTTCAACAATTTTTTGGGTTCTGAGAATCCAATACCTCTAGGATGTAATTAGTTATCATAAAATCATTTTTAAACAACAATATGACACCATAAATTGAGAGAATACACCATGAAGAGTTTAAATATGGATAGTTCCATCATTCCTGATGAATTGTATTAATGTAAAACAATTTGTAGAAAATTTCAGCCTCTTATAACTACAAATTTTCTTGACATATTTCATTATATATTGAACGTGATCATTATAAAATGTTTGAAGTAGCGTATTTCAATTTTATATTCTTATTCAAATAAAAATCCCCAAAAAATTGATTTTCATGAATATGTAGTAATGCATTTAGAAACTATAAATGGTGGATATAAAATTATTATATAATGTGATGAGAATTATTTTTTATTTACATAAAAATATTAAATATATTGATATTGTCAAATATAGAATAATTTAATGAGTGGAATAAGATAAATGTAGTTAATTTAATGTGTTATGAACACAAAATAATTGAGAAACCAATTACAGTACATGACTAAAAGAGATGTAATACCTGATTTATATTGTTACAGAAGATAAGATGTCAAAGAACTCAGTAAAGTCAATTACTTGGAAAGAGTCTAATTGGTTGATGCCTCTTTAGTAGTTAAATTTTTTATTTCTATAATGCATAGGAATTAATTTTTTATAAGTCACAACTGTGATTTTTTAATATACATATATTAATGATTTTATGATTTATAATTTTCTCATTTATGATAATATTATTTTCCTTGAGGATAGTGTGATACTAAAAGAATTTGTATCACTCCTAGGACTAGCCTCATAACATTGATTAGTGATACATGTAAATATGTGGTGTTATATAATATTGATGCATGTAAGGATGTGAAAATTTTTATCATCATAACACAATAACAAGTTGATGATTTTGATTTTACATGAAATGTAATAGAATTTTAGATCACAAATTTTCTTCTTTTTGTTATCTTCCAAAAATTCACTATGTAAAGACTATAGTGGTATCAAATAATATTACCGCTCAATATGTGTTTTTTTAAATATTATGTTTATATTAGGATGTAATATAAGTCATCATTTTATATAATAAAATATCGATAATTTTTAATTGATGAAAATAATGGAAATTCCAACAATATTTGTGAATTTTATCATGTTTGGAATGACAGAATCTACCCATTTCATCTCTTTATTAGTTTGGAATATATGGATGTAATAATAGATGATTTAACTAATATTATAATGGTCATATTACAATATAATTATGTAAAAATAAAATAAAAAATGATGGATCTTAAGTAAATGCAATTTTATCTTACATATTAGAATATAAATAACTGAAGGCAAATTGAATCAATACATTAATAAAATTTTTTAAAATGAAATTAAATAAAATTATTATGTTAATATTCAATGATATATATTTTTAGATTCATGATTATGATACAATGTATATCTTCAACAATAGGGCTAGTGATAATTTATTCATAATCATAGGTTATAGTGGGAAGCTGGAAGAATACTCTATTATAGAGAAAATCATTACTAACAAACAAGAAATGACAATTGTTAATTTTTTTAAATATAAAAATATGAACCACATGAAAGAACTTGTGATTATTTAAATAGTAATAATACTATATATAAAACTGGTAAAGATATTTTTATGAAATAAAGTTTCATGTTTGATAAAAAAATTATTTAATGTCTAAAAATATGAGGAAAAAAAATATTTTATATTTCTAGACGAAGTTGTTGACTACTCAGATTATGATTTTGAGGAATATATAAGGAATTATTAAATGGGTTACCTTATATTAATAATGTGTCAGGACTAATTTTAATGCAAAAAAAAGAAGTTACCACACAAAAAAATTTCATTGTGGGGATATTGGATATTTATCATCACAATATAAAAAAGTAATTATTAATAATGTTGTTTATTATGAAATTGAAGGACAAATAGTAATATCAATGAAGATTTCATAAAAGAAAAATTCACATCAATATGAGTCGGTATGAATATTTTAATGAATATATAGTAATATTACATTATTCAATGTGAAAAGTGGTGTTAAAGAAGTGGTTGATACAAGATGTGATCATGTTGAAGTACTTCTCATTGATGATGTTTGTGATGAAAATTTCACTATTAATGAAATTAAAAAAATTCCTGATGGATTTAAAGAAATTATTTTTTCTTTTCAGTGGAATACAATATGGAGAAAAATTATATAAAAATTATCAAATAAATAAATATAAAATAAGAAATTGAAATATTTTCAATAATCATACAAAAATATAGAATCAGTTTATGAGGAAGAAAAAAATATTTTATTGAAACACATTTAATATATAAAACAATTATACATTATGATACTGAATATCAATTTGTATTAAATGGTTAATTATTTGGATAATAATCATTATCATTTTAGATGAAACTAATAAGTGTTGATGAAAAATTTTACCTATCCATGAATATTTTTCAAAATTATATTCAAGAATCTGGGTAAAGTTCAATAATGAAAAATCATAATATAATCATAGAAAAATACATCATTAGCTTGATTTTATCATATAAAAAGATAATTTACCATTAAATAAGAACTAAAAATTAAAAATATAACATTTTTAAATAAATAATATTATTATAAAAAAATATAATTTCATTGAATCCAAACATTTACTGAAAATATTATACCACTAAATAATTTTTTATTGTTTTGAATAAGGCTACTGTGAAGAAAAATATTTCAAGAGTTCAATGAAATTTTGGATTAGAAAATGAGTCAAAATTATTTTTCAGATGTATGATTGATTTCAGAAAAATATTGTTGGATAAAATTTTTTGAATGATGTTAAAAATGATTATATATACAAGATTGGTATTATGGAGTTTTTAAAAATACCATAAAGGTTTGTTCAACCACAGAAATCATAGAACTCCGTAAAATATTTGAAAAAAATTCTTGAGAGGGATTCATCTTTCATGAAACTATTATATCTAGAAACATTTAGACTATTTTAGATAAATAACAAAATAAGAGAAGGCTTTTTATAAAATCCATGGATAGTGCGACTAAAATTATCCCATTGAAATTGAATTTCTCATAATTTGACCTCCTCAAAAAATAAAATATACAAAATAATGATAATTCATAAAAGATATAAATGTAAAGATAAATCAAATTTTTTATTATCACCTAAAGGATACAATGTAGTATATATATTTATCACATAAAGTGGGAAATGGATAATGACCATATATCATGGATAATATTTGATCATAAAATATGGTTGGAGGGATAAAAATCCTGAATAATATGAATATGTGGAATATAAGAAAAGTATCATTTGAGAATATTGGGTCAATAAATTTTATGGGGATGGAAGATATTCTATTGGGAAAAAAGATAAAGGCCCAAAAGAAAAAAATTATGTTAATGGATTGAGATATAATATGTGGACTCTTCCGTGAATTTTTTATTTAGGAGATACTATGGTTTTCATAAATGATTTATTCATGTTTAATAACATTTATGAAAGATGAATTTATTCTAGATCAGTGTTGGATAAAAGACATTTATTTTATGTAGATGATGATTAAGTATATTATTATTATATAATGATATAATAAAAATAATATAAATTCAAATTATTATAACTCATAGAAAATAATATAGGATATTTCAAGAGGAAATAATTTTCATGACTTTAAATTATTGAAAATAGAAAGAGACTAGTTTTTTTTAACATAAGAAAATCATAAGATTATTAAATTTTACCATAAAAATTTTAAAAATCAATCAAAAAAACACGTGGAGACATTTCAATAAGATATTCCTGGGAAATTTAGGACGTAATCAACCAATGTTCATCACTACATTATTACATTTATTCATGGCATCAATAAAATTACTTATAAAAATTTTATGTGAAAAAATATTAGTGCATTAATTTTTTTTTTCAATAAATTCATATTTGTATATAATTTTAATGTAATTTTATCCTTTGAATATACAGATGAACTTTGGATATAGGATTAAAAAAGGTAAATTTGAATCTTATATTTGGAATTATGTATTTTTATATAAACTTAGTACACAATACATACTATAAAATGATTTTTTGGTTAAATGGAATAAAATTCCATTGTTGGTGATTTCATTTACAATACTGGACAGTCATTATACTTCACATTAGGATTAAAGAAAATTTAGTGTTATGATGGATCATTTTAAAAAAATTCGTTTACAATAGATGAATTTACTTATTCCAATTATAAAATTATTATAGAAAAAAACTATTTTGGTGTATCTTAACAAAATTAGAAATTATTTTGTCATTATATTAAATGGTGAGACTATGGAATGTTTAAAATTGAAAATATAATGGGTTTTTTGGTTGTTATCATCCAAAAATATAAGTTATCACAATTTCAACAAATAGTATAGGACTATCATCTATGGAAGATATGTGAATTTTTTTGTAATAACCATGAAAATTTATATATAATGAAAAAGGAGGTTCCAAAAGTGATGGGGATTCAAAATTCATTAAAAAAAACTACATAAATTTTAAATTGATATGAAGGTTTTAATGATATATTGGTTTGGTAATGTGATATGTTGATTTTAAATTATGATTCAATTTTTTTCCTGCTCATACAAGTATGAGGAAAATGATTAGGTCGATATTATCTTCATAAGTCACTGAAAATGTGTAAAAATGTAGAGAACTGTGGGAACGTCACCACATACAACATTTTTCTCTCAATTTTAACCTAAATACATTGAAAAATCTTTAATCCACCAGGATTGGGTTTATTGTACATAATTTGTATTTTTAATTCTAATTACTATGTTTTATATTTTAATGGTTCTACATTTGAAAAATTGATGGCTCTCATTATTCATTTATTCATGAATTTTTTTGAAACAACAGTTATTTAATTTGATGAATATTTGGGATGGATCTTCATGGACTTATAGTTCATCATCATCTTTATGTATTATGTTAAAACAAAATAGGTAGATCATTCAAAGTGTTTTTTTTAAATAATACATGGATACCGTATATCTTATTATAGACACAGAGAAATATTATATTTCAAAAGGAAATGAATATCATTTTCAAGGACACATTAAGTATCAAATCATTTGGAGGATTTTATCCATAAATATATTATAATCAAAAAATTGTTATCGATGGCTTCAATATAATGGTTGTTCTACAATATATCAAAAAAATTATTTATATTGTTAGGTCAAAATATATGAGATTACCATAAGAGGGGGGTGAATTGGGACATTAAAATCTTCTCGAGAATCTTGAACAGAATCAATTCTTTCTTTTTAACTATGTTTCATATGATTTAAGAAACAGAAATACAAAGATAAAAATACATGAGGATTTATAGTGGATCAAGGCACAAAAATCCCTTAGTACACTCAAACAACACACTTCTCCTTGATCATGGGGATTTCCACTTGTCATTCCCCATATCACAGGACTATCCACAACTAAGTAGAAGTAGTTGACCCTTTACAATGTATGACATAAAAAAAGAGTCTTCTAGTTCTAAAATGAACAACCGTGCAAACACATAATAGATCAATAGGTTGATAGTTTTTAAAATAATAGAGTATTGTCATAAAATTCTTCTGATTTCACTTCATAGTTGTAGAGGCACAAAACTGATAGTAGATGGATAGTTATTTTCATAAAATATTTTCTTCAAGTTGTTACAATTATAAATGACATGGTTGTAATAGATATGGAAATATTCTAATCAATAAATCAGTAGTAGACTTACAATATATCATCGATGTTGAATAATTTAATGTTTAACACTTCTCCTCTTCTGTAGAAAACATATTCTGAACGTTTTCATCACAATATATATGAAAAATATCCTATCAAGGAAAATGAATTTCTTATATCACTGTATTTTCTTATGTATGTTTTCGGATGTGTGTGTATCAATATTATAAATAAAATGCACATATATATAGAATAAATATGAGAACCATCATCATAAATCTAGATCCATAATGAATTCTAGAAAGTCCGCTATAATTCAAATTTGAAAATAGAGTATTCATAGCTTCCTTTAATAATATGAAAAAATTCATCATGTTTAATCGATCCTTTGAATAAAATAAAATAATCATTAAATCAGTAAAATATGAGCTTGAAATCATCTCGATATCCCATAAAATACCATTTCACAGAATATATGATAAATTATTAAATTAAAATCTCCAACCATAGTACTAGTGAATCCTAGGGTTATTTTCATAAGAAAATATAAAATCAACACATATGGTAGATCACAAATGTAATTTTGATGATCCATACATTTTACATAAGAACGTTGGGTATATGATCCATTCCTCTTCTTTCAACATAAGATTTATTATATAATTATGGTTTATGATCCATACATTTTCTACTAAAATATAAGGTTCCATTCATACGTAGGGTTCTTCGTCCATACATTTCTTATATGTCAAACATGTGGTTCCATCCAAATATAAGGTTTTCTTACCATAAATTTCTTTCAATGTAAGGTTGATTAACCATACCTATTGATCCTTCGACATCAGATATAAAAAGAATGTAGGGTTTATTCTTTACATTACATTCTTTAACATAATGTTTGAACAAAGTTTCCATATTACGCTAAAAATAATTCCGAACACTTTTACAAATATCCCACGAAAATAATAAGCTTTAAAATAGTTATAAAATTAGGAATATAAAATATAATACTTTTTAGAAAAACACTTAAAATAAAATCATTAGTAAAACAATCATGTGTATATTGGAGCATCAAAATCATAATAAAATATAGTGTATTTTTGATTCAATACATTCTCATCAATCTCCTCTTTTTTGATGATAAAAAATCAAATAAAATTAGTTTTGTATGTTTTGAATTTTGAAAATATATAATGTAAATTTTACATTCAAATTTTTTTTGTCAAAGTTAATTGCATCCTTTAGAAATAATATGTTTATCCATATTTCTCCATCACATAAGTAAAAAATAATAAAATTATATGTCCATTAATTTATCAAATTTTAACCCCTTTTTGAATATAAATTTATTTTATAACAAAATAATAATATTTCAAATCTATATGAAAATAAATTTTGTCTATATCCAAATTTCTCCCCCATTTTGTGATATAAACAATAAGGTTTAGAATAACGAATAAAACAAATTTTATATAGAACTGAACTGTAAGTAATGGTTATGAGAAACTGTTCATTAAATATTAAATCATGATTTCTAATAGTTTAACATAGACATAAATAATATAATAAATAAAACACATAAAATAAGAATAAATCCTAATTCATTCATCGCGCATTATGTAGATACATAATGATCAATAATCAGGGTTTCTAGCATATGGGATGGAGAAGGGATTTCTGAGATTCTAAAACATTTTCTTAAATTCTTGCAACTACAACCTTAACTTCTTCATTACTACATTTCTTAGATTGATAACTAAATATCTAGATTCCAAACTCAGATGAAGATTTTCAATGATATTTACCATGAAAAAGTCATAAAGGCATTCATTTTTTTCTATAAAAACATCGAGCCTCTCAGTAAATTTGATGAGTAGTTCTCTCATACTCGGATCACTAGAAGTGAGATTCCCAACAAGATGTTTTTATTGTATTACAAAAACAATACAAGAGCACAATTATATGGTAAATATTGTAGTATATCATTCATAATTCTCATTATAGATGTAATAGCCGAGAATGGTTTTATCATATTAGGAAAAGTACCAAATGTACTTGCATGATTTTCTTTTACAGAATAAAATTGTTATCCTAAGTATCTTTTCAAATATGGTCATTATGATTTTGAAAAATATTATAACTTCATAATTCCATTTTCATTCAACATTTTCCTATTTAATGTATCAAATTTCCTTTTGGAAATAGTACTTTTTTTTAGATCATCCTAATTTTTCATATTTTTTCTACTCGTATTTCCGAAAAGATTTTTATTCTTGAGCTCTATTAAACATCATAACTAGTTCTTCCACCTGGTCTGATAGTGAATCAGAGGCATCATGTTCTTGATTGATGGGTTGATCTACTTGTTCCATGTTGAATGATTGGGCATATAGTTTTTCTACATCATCCAACACTACTTATTTTTTTAAAAGAATTCTTTTTTGAATGTTCAATATAAAAAGATTCATTCAAAATGTCTGTTTAAACTCCAAAAAAATTATGATTCTTGATTAATATTTTTTATATCATGTTGCTTCTCATGAGAAATATCTTCATTAATCAGATCTACTTGTGGGTCATTCCCAATTTGATCTACAGATAAATCCATTGTTTCTGGGACTTTATAATTTTCTTAAGCTAGTTCATCATTTCTAGGATCCATTTCTGTTTGAGAGATCACTTTTTCATGAGGTGATATTTCTTTTTGTGGAAATAATTCTTATTTTACTTCCTCCTATATCTCTTCTCCAGACTCTTGAACATGTTCATTAAATATTTTATAATTTATTTGTTCTTCTAAACCTAGAATATTTTCATGAGGAAATTCATATGGAACCTCTCTATTCCTTGACCATATAAGTACTTCTTGAATTTCTTCCCCATTATCTTCATATTCATTTGAAAAACGTAATCTCCTTGAGGTTTTTGAAAACTCTCGATTCCATGAATCTAAAAATACATATTATATTTATCTACTTGCTCTCCCTGAGTTGTGATCTGGTCCTCATCTACTCTAACATGCATAATCATCCCTTTGATCGTTCTGCATAAAAATCCTAACATCCTAAGGGTTCTAGCATTTAAGACATTTTTGT
The DNA here is from genome assembly GCA_963277665.1 of Viscum album. Lineage (NCBI taxonomy): Eukaryota > Viridiplantae > Streptophyta > Magnoliopsida > Santalales > Viscaceae > Viscum > Viscum album. The sequence continues at coordinate 959,527,368 of OY728145.1, forward strand.
GATGATATCTTCCCCATGCATATGTCAATCAGATCATGTCCTTTTAAAAAATGTTTTTAAAATTATTCATCCATACAGATAAAAATTCATCCTTGATTTAGGATTCCAACAATATTTCAAATATATTACTATATATCTTGAAAAATTCAACATAATTTAACTTAGAAATACAAATAAGACAAACATTTCATTGTATAGAATTTTCTCCATTAGATCCATCTAAGTTTTTATACCAGTTTGAATGAACGTAACTAATATTTTTTGTTCAACTTATATGTCATTGACAAATTTTTTCTTTATTTTCATTGATCCAAATAGAAAAGATATCATATTTTCTAATTTGTGATTTTGATCCCCTATTGATTTCATATCGAATTGAAAAAAATCCCCTATGATGGAATTTCAAAAATTTCTTATTCTCAATTGATGAAATAGAGAAATTCATATTCTTTATTTTAACAATTATTGAATCTTAATTGTGTCCCAATAAAAACTAAACATATTTATAAAAGCACCGTAATTCTACCTCAAATATTAATTTAGTGTAGTCCTTGTTGAAGGACATATCTAGACCTTGAAATGAATGAGATTTATTCAACAACATGTTTGTATGGTAAAGCCACATCGTATCGACCACTTTTCCTTGAGTGATTTTACGTTCCATTGAGCACTAGAACTTGGTGTTACATGCTTCAATCTCCTCGACTATCTTAGTTTTTATCATTTCTGCCGAACTAGACTCAAAAGCTATGAGGTTTTGAGGTTGAACTATATTTAGGGTTATGAAAGGAAAATAGAGGTAGATAAAAGAGATGAAGGATTATGTATTGGAAAGGGTTTGAGAAAAGAAATGGTTTGTAATTTGAAGTGTTTTCTATCGAAACCATGAATCTCTTGTCATTATGTATGATAATTAGTGCAATAATAAATTAAAAAATCCATATACATGATATTATAATTAATATATAATAATAATAATAATACTATTTTATGTCATATAAGCAGAGAAATTCGTTTAATACTTAAAGTTAACTCATTAGAGTAAATATATATTTAAAATAATAAAAAATAGAAATAAAACTAAATATAAAATATATAAAATTACATAACCCTAGCTCCCTATTAATGAATTCAAAACATTCTATTGGAAATGTTTTAATAAAAATATTTGAAAATTAATATTCAATATTTAAAAATCCAAACAATATTTGTTTTTAAAGAACACGACCTCTTATAAAATATTCATTATATCAATATTTTTTGTTCTATAATGACTTACAGGTTTTTTAGAAATATTTATAGGATTAATATTATCACATAAAATATGTGTATTATTATTATTTAGTCCAAAGTATATATGTGTGTATTTCATCCACAAAACATGTTCACATCAACTGTCTGTAGTCACATATTCTTCCTCGGCTAATGACCGAGGAACTTAGTGTTGATTCTTACTAGACCATGACACTAAGGATTTTCTTAAAAAGTGACAACAACATGTGGTACTTTTTCTACCTAATAAACAACATCTAAAAGCAGTATCTGAATTTTAAAATAAATTAAAATCATATGATTTCTGACAAATAAGAGTTTGAAAAATATTTCCTTTTAAATATGTAATTTTTTTAAAAAATGTAACTTTAGATTCATTATAATTTGATTGAAATATTTCACAAAAACATACTAAATACATAATTTCTGGCATGCTAGTAGTATGATATAATAAAATACCAATCAGGCCTCTATATAGTTTTTTGTCCATTGGTTTTATAGTTTTATCCAAATCAAGTTTTCTATTAGAATACACAGCAGTTCCATATGCATTACTATTTTGAAGTCCAAACTTTTTTATTAAATCAATAATATATTTTCTTTGATTCAATAAATTGTCAATTTGTTTTTGATAAATATGAAGGCAACAAATAGAATTTAGTTCTCCCGTCATTCTGATTTCAAATAAATTTTTGAATTACATTTGAAAACAAAAGAATTTTTTTTATTAGTGAAACAAAAAATTTAGCATCAACATATATTTAAAATTGTAATATATTCGATTTTATTGTTTTCTTGAACAGTGTGGGAAATGATTCACCAAAAATAAAATAATTTTTTCAAAAGAAAAAACATAATATTTCATACCAAGCCTTAGGTTCATGTTTAAGGACAAAATCTTCTTTAGTAATATTAAAAACACAATTTAGATTTTGAGAATTTTCAAAACAAGGAGGTTGTTCATAATAGAATTACCAAAATAAATAACCATTTAAAAAGGTATAAATAACATCCATTTGAAATAATTTGAATGTCATATATGATTTTTAGGCTAAAATTATTTTTTATAGCATCTAATCTAGCTACTTGGGAAAAGGTTTCATGATAATCTATACCTTCTTCTTGATTATATCCTTTAGTTACATGACTTGTTTAATTTCTAGTTATTATTACTTGATCATTTTCTTACTTCTAAATAACAATTTAGTTTCTAAAGTATGGTATTTTTCTGGTCTTTCAACTAATTTCCAAACATCATTTAATGTGAAATTATATTGTTCTTCTTACATTGATATCATCCAATGTTCATAATTTAAGGATTTTTCTATATATTTTTTGTTATAACTGGAATAGGATGGTAAAGAAAATAACTAGATTTCATAAAATCCTTCTAGTTTTTATTACTGTGTCTTAGACTTCTATAACTATTTCTATTGGATGATTTTTTAGTGTTCTAGACTGTCTAGGTAGACCACTATTAGGTTCATCAGTGTCATGTTCGTCTAAACTGAAATGATTTTTATTTATATCATTTTAATAATAATCTATAAATCTCTCAAGTCACTTCTTATCATTGGAGTCATCTTCATCCATTTGATCTTACATTTTTACAAAAGGTTCAGATTCATCAAATTTCACATGAATTTATTCTTCCACAATCCATGAATTTTTATTAAATACTCTATAGGATTTTGAAGTAGTAGAATATCATAGGAATATTAATTCATTATATTTTCGATCAAATTTACCAATATTATCCATGATTTATAATATATATACCCTCCATCCAAAAACATTAAAGTATATTACTTTATTTTTCTATTTTTCAAAAGTTTTTTGGGTGTCTTTTTGAAAAATTGTCTAATTAAAACATTATTAATTTATAAAAGGTGTTCCTTACAGGTTCTTTCTATAAATATTTAGAAAGAATATAAAAATTTGGTATAGTCCTAGAAATATCATTAATATTTCATTTTATTGTTTAAAAAATTCCATTTTTAGGTGTTCTTGGTTGAGACAATGTGTGTTTAATACCCATATTTCAGAAAAATGAATTAAGTTTTTGTTTCCCAAATTCTCCACAATGATCAATTCGTAATGAAATTAATTTAAAACAATATTCATTTTAAATTGTTTTTCAAAAAACTGTCAAATACAAAAAATGATTCATTTTTCTATTTTAGAAAGTATATATAATTAAATCTATAATATTCATCACAAAAAACATATACATATAATTTTCTATCCAAAATTTATACTCTTGATGGTCTAAACAAATCCATGTGGGTAAGTTATACTTTTTTGATGTAGAAATTGTTTTGGTAGATTTAAATGAAGATTTGTGTTGTTTTTCCCATTTGAAATTTGTCACAGAATATGTCACTTTCAAAATTAAGACAACGAAAAATATGAACTAAATGTTTCAAATATAAATTATGTAAAGAATAAATTTTTCAATATCCCTGTCGTCTATGCCACATCCATGATTCATTTACGTTATTATTTTAACAACTCGGTTTTTTTTACACAATGAATTTGTGTCCAATGAATATATATTGCCAGTTTTGGGTGCTCTAAATTTAAGCAGTTTATCATTAAATACAAAAAAATAAATTTTGAAAAATTAACATAATATCCATCATCATAGGGTTGAGAGATTCTTATCTGGTTATGTCTCTGTCCTTGTACATATAGTACGTTCTTGATTGAGACTATTTTTTGATCTCCAATAGTTCCAACACCCGTATTTTTTTCTTTGGCATTGTCACTAAATGTGACTAATCCATCATCCTTATGTGTTAATGTTTTGATGTTGGACGAATTTCCAATCATGCTCTTCAAGAATCCACTATACATATACCATATTATTGTTCTTCTTCTGTAGCTTATATCCCACAATAATATATTAAACAAGAGAATGTTTTGGTACCCCTATTCTCTTGGGTCCAGCATTATTAGCTAGTAATGGTCTAGGAACACAAAGTTTTTTTGTTTTCCAAAAACAACTATCATTTTAATAAAATAAACAGATTGAAAGATTTATTTTTTTTAATTCCACTAATTTGGGGATTTCATATATAATTATTTGGTGTTATATTTCCTTTTGTTACACATTACTGACAAGTTAAACTTTTTAATTGAGAAAAAATAGTTTTCATATAGTTTGGTTTTTTATTTTAACAACCTATACCATATATTTCAATATTAATAACATTTATAACAATAATTTCATTTAATTTATTTTCCCTTTTTTATGAATTTAGTATCACCCTTATAGGATTCTACATTAGCTTGTCGTGTTTTAGACTTTTTTTCATGTTCGACACTATTTGTGGTTGATGAGGTAAATTTATAAATTAATACTTAGTGTTTTCTTGGAAATGTATATTTTTCTCCTAAAATAGAATTGTGAATATTCACTAGTGATTTTTTCTTACTTAAAAGTGAATAATATCTATCTACTATAATTTTTCAATAGGCTACATGTTTTTCATTAGAAAAGCTAGAATCAGAATCAAAATTTGAGGAGTAATAGGATTCTGCCTGATCATCTTCATATATGAAGCACATGTTTGATTTTATGCTAAAATCCTTCTTTATCTACGTCAAATTTAAATGAGTTTTTTTATTTTTCAGAAAACCTCAATGTATATTTCATTTATATTTTATCCTTATTCTCACATTCAGTATTATTTAGAAATCTATTTTTCATTTTACCTTTCAATTGAGGACTGTCACATCTTACATGACCCATTTTATTACACTCATAGCATCTTACTCCACTTGAGTATTTTTTATCCTTCTTGAAGGGATCTCTAAATAGTTTATTTCTCATATGTAGATTGATTAATTATCTTGTAAACTGTTTTAGTTATATTTCAGAATTATATGATTAAGAATTTCATTCTTTCATGATTTCTTGTTTCATATTTTTTATTTTATTCTGAGATGATACCTTTAATGAAGTGTTATCCCTTGTCTCTGATACTTTATATTTATCAACTTCATCTTGCATTTTTTCTTCATACATCATTATTGTTAAAATCATTTATCTCATTTTTTAATAATAAACTAGTGATGATTTTCTAATGGAAGTTGATATTCCATTCTATTTTGTAGGAACTACTCTTAGTACTTTTGAGGCTTGATTTGCTTGTTTGATTATATCTCCTAAGGTTGTTATATCGGTAAAAATTTCTGTATGCCCTATGTTTATATGGGTATTTCTTTCTCCATAAAACATTTTAAATCTATTGAACTTTAATTTTTATATTTCATTCCTCACTTATCTTACATTGTATATTCATTCATTGGAGATTTTTATAGCCTGCCACACCTTATAGGCAATTAGACTATGTGAACCTCTATTGAATTCATCTGGTCGATGTCACAAGATAATAATATTCATTGAATTTGAATTAATGTCTTATTTGTATTTTATTTCTGCATCACATGATTCTAGGTTTTCAGAAATCTTGTATGGAGAAGTGATCTTTGAGTAGATTCTTAACCCAAGATTCTTCATGTAGATAATTTTTCTTTATTTCCAGCATCCACATTTTTCACCATTAAATATCAAGAACCATTAACATTCCTTCTCAATTATCATCTGGTTATATCTCTCTATATAGGACATAATGGTTTCATCTTATTATATCTTTCTTAAAATATTTCCTTTGATACTAGTTTCTAGGTCGAAATATATGAGACAAGCATAAGAGGGGAGGATGAATTGGGACATTAAAAACATATAGAGAATATTTAACAGAATTGTTTCATTAGTTTAACTCTATTAAATATTATTTAATCTAAAACAATAAAAAATCATAATATATGATGATATATAGTGGTTTGGGGAACAATAATCCCCTAGTCCACTAAAACAACACTCTTATCCCCGAGCATGGAGGTTTCCACTAGTCAGTACTCTTATCAAATGACTATCCACAACTGAGTGCAGGGAGTTCACACCATTATAATGTAAGACATGAAAAACAGAGTTGTCTAGTTCACAAACCAAGAATCAAATAAACCTATCATAGATCCAGAATCTGATACTCCTTAAAAGAAAAGAGTATTGTCTCTAAATGCTTCTAACTTTTCTTCACTGTTACAGCATCACACAATTGATAGTAGATGGATCATCAATTTCAAAAAAGAATTTATTCAATAAGGTACAATATTAAAACAATACAACTGCAATATATATGGAAATATGGTTAGTAATAAATCAGAAGTAAAATTACAATAGAACATTAATTTAGAATAAGTTAATTTTATATGTATCTCATCTCCTATATAAAATAGATTCTGAATGTTTTCATCATTCTAGATCTAAAAAATATAATCTCAAGAAAAATGAATTTTTCGCATCTCTATATATTCTACTGTATGTGCACTAATGCGTGTGTATCTATGTTGTAATTCATATGAACTGATATATAGAATAAATATGAGATCATACTTCAAAAATGTATATCCAAAAGTCTTGCCAGAAAGACATTGATTATTTTAATTTGTAAACACTGTAGTCGTAATATCCCTTAATAATAGGAAATAATCCCACATAATAAATTGATACATTGAATCAAATAAAATAGTCTATATATCAGTCAATTTTGATCTTGAAACCATCCATATATACTGTATAATACCATTTCATAGATTCTCCAAAAATGTCACAAATTCTCTTCTCCAACACTTGAAGAAGTCAATCGTAGAGTTCATTTCATATGATAATAAAAGAACAAAATTTAATGTTGATCAAAATAATAAGGTTGATAATCCATACATTTAAATCAAAACATACGGTATATGATCCATCATATTTTGTTCAATGTCAGTTTCATTACTAAAGTAAGGTTAATGAACCATATTTTTTCTCCTCAATCATATGGTGCCATACATTTGTGGAGTTCTTCATCCATTCTTTTCTCATATGTCAAACATAAGGTTAAATCCAAACGAAAGGTTCATTTCACATATGTTTAGGTCAATATATGTTTGATTAAAAACATGTGATGATCCTCCAACATCAGATATAAAAAGAACATATAGTTTTATTTATGTTATGTTTTTCAACATACGGTATAAACTTTTCTTCCAGAACCGCTAGAAAGTATTCTGTACACTATGGTAAATATTTAATGCTAATAATAAGCTTTAAAACAGTTATAAAATTAGTAATATAAATAATATTAATTTTATGAAATACACATAATGTAAAATCATTAGTAAAAATACAAAGGTATTTTTGTGAATCTGAATAATCATAAAATATTGATTAATTTTTAGACAATACATGCCATATCGTTATGTGTGTGTTCCCAATACATGAGTTCATTACGTATTGAAAGGGGTATAAACAATGTTTATTTATCGGAATATTTTCTTGGATATTCAATTTATACTATAATCGAAATTTGAAATTAATCATTAATAGTAAATATTTCTTCAATATTATTTTGTGTAGAAACTTTGACCATAATTAATCAAAGAAATTTGGATTCTATAATCTAAAACTGAGATAAATATGGATTTTTTATTTAGATAACACCTTCAATTGAATCATAAATTTATATTATATGTCTTAGATTTGGTTTATGATTCAGGGTTTTAGTTGGGATTTCTTGTATCCAAAAAATACTAAATGATATTTCCTATGGTATTGGTATCCATTTGAAACTACACCAACACATTCTATATGTTGATCTAGTTCAATATTTTATGAAAATGGTTTATTCTAATTTATATTATAATAAATAATTTATTTTCAACTTCACAAGTAATTAGAATACAACATATTATAAACGCGGATTGTGAAATCACTAATCTATTATGTGATATATTTTTTTAGTTAATTCAAATTCAAAATGTTGGGTAATCTAAAAATAGGTCAATCCTCATATGTTTTTTAATTCCTTTAAAGTGACTAATTGGGGAAAATGTAAATAAAATTTCATGGATGCTATTTATAACTCTAAAGAAATGAATTTATCAAATGTTTATGGTTAATCATGTTAATATTCTTGATGGAAAATTTGTACGGATAAATTATTAAAAATATTTTGATGATGAATAACAGTGGTTGAATAACACCACTATGCATCTTATATAATTGATAAATAGATTTATTTACATATTTGATATAATTTTTAATAATAATCAAAAATATTATAAATATAATATATTCAAATTTTGAATATCAATATACATCTGGAATCATGTAAGATATATTCAATATATTGTTAACAATTCATTATATAACCACAATAGGGATGATACAACTAATTATCCGAAAAATTGAAATTTGGTTATCATTTATTTTTAACATTGTATTTTAAGAGATAATTTTATTAAATATTTCATTAGGAAACATTAAATTTTATATCACATTGGAGAAAATATAATATTATGTGCATGAATGTTATGAAGCTATATTCTTTGATAACAATGTCCCTAAATCTGTTTTTCCTCATAGAAGAATCAATAAATAGTATAATAATGAAAAATGACCTATTTTGGATAATGCTTCCTTCCTAACTGAGTTTTGAATGTCCATTAATATTTCCAATCTCTACCAATTTTATAATATGAAAAATTTCAAGGAAAATCCTTTCACTGGTAATCATTTACCATAAGTCTATGGTTTTTTCAAAATAGATGGAAGAAATAAAGTTAAAAAATTTATTTATATTATCATTATGATGATAATGATATTAAATTATCTCAATTGGATACTAGATAGTAACAGTGTTACACATGTACACAAAACGAGATTTTAGATAACACTAACATGGTGATTCCTGTTATAAAAAAGTGTGGTGCAATTAGGAAGTCGTCTAAGAGGAAAAATTCAATTGGAATAAGTGTCGCTCTAAACCTAAACACAAATTTAAATACAGTTCCATTACAAGAATTATAAACAGATAGAAAACCATAAAACACCCAATTCAAATAGGATAATAATTTTTAATATGAATTATGGAATTTTGTTTTTATCTGAACCCAAAATGTCAATTTATTATTTGATTTCCACCCTTGATGTGTTTGGATATTTTTTTTGATATAATTATTATTAGACTATTGTTAAATTAAATTATATTTTATCACATTTAAGTATTGAAGTGTAATTTATTTTCAAATCCATGGAATATATCGTTTCACATTATTTTCATTTTATGAGAATGAATCAATTTAAACCCCATTTCTATTTGTTCAAGGTTAATCATCCCATGATGGTTTTATACGGGATGAACATGTCTTCTTTAGAAAAATCAATTGATTATGGATTATACATGTAGATTTCGATTTAAATCTCAAATGTGTTTAGAATATTATATTTATTAATTCTGATCCTCAATCATATAATTCATATCATGTATTAATGTTTTTAATATATTTGAATTCAATTCGGTGGGTACCAAATAAAAATCATGTAGAAATAATCTAAATAATATGGTGGATAAAAAACAAGGAAATACATTTTTCAATAAATATTCTATTGATTTATATGCCTCAAAAACATGTAATATTATTTATAATATTAATTCATATCATGATCCAACATTGGTCTCTTCCACTATAAGTGATCCTCAAGATTAATGTGGATGTGTCTCCCCCCAAGGGTGGTCCTGTCGGCTTTGGTCTGCTGGGCCGGGATCATTTGGGTCAAATCATCACAGCCAAACATGAATCACATCACGATCTTTGGGAACCTGTTGTTGCTGAAGCCACTCCCATCCTCGCCCGGATGATATTTTCCAAAGATCGTGGATGAGGGAATATCGACCATGAATCGGTCGGTCTCACTATTATCATGACCATCAACCGCTATGATGACGACCTTCAATATTTTGGTCCCCTCATTTGGAAAATCCAATATCACTGCCACCGTTTCATTTCCTGCACATTCTCCTTCATCAGAAGGGAAGGAAACAATGCTGCCCACCAGCTGGCGGCCTCTGGTCCTCTTTAAAACGACCAGCTCTAGTCGGACCACTTTTTTTCATGGCTTTGCTCTTGTAATTCTGCTAATCTAAATTTTTAATGAATTAATTTTTTGTTCAAAAAAAATATTATATCTATAGTGTAATCATAGAGTTAAGGATTTGTAGTATTCTAATAATTATATGGATGATTCATTGGATTGTGTTATGAAGGAATAATTTCTGAATAAAAAGATGAAAGGATGGGGAAATATTATTTTTTCTCAATTGACTACAAGTGATATCATATTTAATTATCTATTCATATCATGCATGAGAAAACACATGTTTTAGCATTCCCATATGTCTTTAACAAGAACTGATTATTTCCAATGAGCTCAACTAAATCATATGGAATGTTTGAATAATGAAATTTTCAAAGAGAAATTACATAAATATTGTAATATAAATTCCAAATTTTTCAAATCCATTTACTGAGTTAAGAAAATATATAATCATTTATAAATTCTCAAATATTTTAGAAATTTAATATATAATAGGAAATAAATATTTTGTTATGTTGTCTCCTTCTATAAGAATTTCATAAATAATCCAAACACCTGTTGTAATCTGTTTCATGTAATTATTCCCATTATTTTCAATCGAGAGTAAAATCCCAGAATTTAATCAATACTTATTGACACTGGGACTATGGATTCTATATATGGGGTTACCATTTGACTCCCTCCTACATATTATGGCTTTAAAAACTTCTTCTACAAAACATTGTGTGAGATTTTTCATAGTGATGTTTCTAGAATTTTCACACATTTTTTTGATGTCTGTCATATCATTCAGGTAGTAATTTTCAATTCCATTCCCTCAAACCGAATATTGTTAATTATGGTGAAATTATCTTATTTTTATATATGGAACATGTTTACATGATCAAATGAATTAATAGTAAAATTCATTCTAATAGGATTTAAAATATTTAAAATTGTATTATATGACTAAATTAGTTTAGTTTAATTAAATAGTGGACCATAATGAATTTCATAACAAATGCCTAAAAATATTTGGAAATCATTTGGAAATACATAGGATTAGTAAAATTTATATTGAAACACATTTTTTAGAAACCGTATGTCATGGTGGATTGGGGTTTTATTTGAAATTTCATCATCAACTTTGGTTTCGAAGAGTTTTCTCTCAGTGGTGTTAGATTACTCATGTACAATGCTCATATTTATGTTTGTATTAATTTATCTCCAAATGGTTATTTTAAATGATTAATGGGATTTAAAAAAGTATATCCATTCTCAGAAATTTTTTCCTTTGTTACATAAGGCAATCTAAGTAGACATCATTGTGAAGTGGTATAGAATCACAAAATCATATCCTTAAGATCTTACAGTGGATTCGTGGAAGAATATTATTTATTTTACAATTATTAAAATCTTATATTTACTAAATGGAGTTATATGTGTATAAAAAATCAAGGATACTTGTCTTCATGATGAAAAGGAATCAGGTCAGATATGAGATGAAAAATATTGTTCTCATACTTTGGAATGAATATTCTTATATCCCAAAAATTAGATATTATTAATGATCATGGAATCAAAGAAGATTTCCAAAAAATTATAATTTTTTAAGTTAATATTCTTTTGGTAGACTACGTGCACACAATATTATACACATTTTTTGTCCGATTCAAATTAAGTTGGAAACATAGAAAGGTAATTCAATATTGATGAGTGTTTGGGTCAACATTGTGTAAGGAAACATATAGTGAGAATAAATTATTCAATGATGTATTAGAAGTTTTTAGTTTTCAAAATTAATAATAATATGTGTAAAAAAAACTACATCCTCAGAGAGGGGGTTATTCAAAGAAAACATGTCACTAATCATGGAAGCATTTCTATAAACCAATTTAACATGGTGGTATTGGAATAGAAACCCTCATAATTATAATAAATTCTTGTAGGAAATATTTATGTTGGTGATGATAAATGGGTACTCATTGTAACTTGTTTTCATTGATTTAGATTACTATTAATGATCATATATAGAAATTTTAACTCAGTGGATTAATCTTTTTGTCTACTCTCAATGCTTTATTTACTAATATTTCTAATAATCAACATTGGTTTTCAGTTTGAATTACCAAAATAAATTTTTACTAGACAATAAGAAAAATATGCATATTATTATGTGTTTAGTGCATCTAATTTAATGTTGTAAAATAATATGTCTCTTAATTATAAAAGTAAATTACACTAAATTTCATTAAAACAGATATTAAGAATGTTAGATAAATGTAATATTTTATTATTGGTGATTACATACCTATTTGTGTGACTACACCTATTGTTATTCTAACATACATGATACCTTATTTAGGCTTATTTGTGGGGTATGTTGAATCATGGACTTCTGTCTATACATTATCTGGGTCGTTCCTTCATGGATTGCATTATAGTAGAGGTTCTTGCAATCAAAGATAAAAAAATATGTTTCTATTCGGTAAATTAGAATTTTCTATTATTCAATGTGTTTTATTAGAAAAAATGTTAAGTAATGTATAAATTTACATTTTATGAGATTTGTCTCCCAAAATTCACTCTATAATTTTGTAATAGACCACGTTGTTTTGATGATTATAAAAAAATATTTTATAATGAATCGTGTATCATCCCGTTTAACTATTTCATTACTGAAAAATTTATATAACATATTATTAGTGGGATTTTTATAGGCTACTCATATTATTTTTCATAGATGAAATAAATTTCTACATGATCATTCTCTATTCAGCATGCAGTAAAAACTAATGTGGATCCGGGTTTCCACTTATCTTTGTGAATTATTGAAAATGAAGGCAATGTACATTGTGTTGGTTAAGATAAATATAATGTGTAAAATTATGTGGATATATCTCTTAGTGAATCTATGAACTAGTTATCTAAATAATACTATAACAAATATATATTTATTATGGAAAATTAAATAATATAATCATGGAAAAAAGTGTAGAACTCCTAAATAATATTTTGGATTTTTGTGTTGCTATTTTTGTGTACTGCTAAATGGATTATTAATTTTTTTATATGAATGATTAATAAATTTATTTTTAAACATACTATGAAAAATAATTATAATTTAATATGTATGGTTATTTTCATCGTCACACAAGTGTTAATTTGATATTGAGAAATTTATAATATTCACACACAATTATGGGTAGAGTCGAATGATGAAATATATATTAACTTTTAAATTAAAAAATTTGTTTTAGGATATATGTTATTAGAGAAACATGGGTATCTATCAAAAAATTATTCAATATAATGTTTTTACTATTTCACCCCAAATATTATTGAATAAGGTGGATGAATATCCTTATATTAAATACACTTTTTAATTTAGATTACTGGATTTGTGGATTATAATGAAATAAGTTCTATCTATATTATAAAATTTTTCATGATGTGTATTCATCAGGGGATATTCTGTAAAATATCTATTGATTAGTGTATTTATCATTTATATAATGGTTCACCTATGATGATATTTAATTTGGGAAATCTAAGAGTGGATGTCATATAATTTTATTAATTTTATGGTGATATTTATATTTATATAATTATATCCAACATCTAATATATGTTTTTGAATTTAATGGAAAAATTTTATCACTATTTTTAACTGACCAATTGGAGGGATGAATGATAGAACTATAAATTCCAATTTCCTCTGAATTAGAATATATCTCATGGTGGTCTTCATTTTCATAATTTGTAAACTAATTGATGCCTTTTTGTGTGTATATATATATAAATATGAAGTGTTTTTATATAGTGATAGAGTATAATTTGAATTATTTATATTATGATAAGTAATGGTCATGACTATTGTTATTGTTGATGAAGTTTCCTCACAACATGAGTTGATTATACGGAGTATTATATATCATAAATTTATATTCACCCTTTCATTCTAGATCTTGGATCCATCCATATCAGTAAATGAAAAATCTGGAAGATCAAATATGTTGGATATATATAAGTTCTATAGAATATATTGTCTTGTATATTTCATTATAAGAAATAAATACATTTTTTTGTTCATACTTAACATTACTTACATTTTATGGGTATAAATTATAATAGTATTTTTTAATTATTAGTTAAATTCTATGATTTTGAATATATTATGATCATGGTTTTTATTTCATGGTTGTCCATTTATTTATTATATGATTTATTATGATTTATTGTAGATTTTGAAATTCTATAATCAATGGTAATAAAAAACATTCATTTCGTGTGTGGTTCTACCCTAGTCTCCCCAAAATATAAAATTAGTGGTGAAATTAGGATTTTCACTTATAATTATATTTTAATATGATAATATAGTATATGATAATTTGACATGATATTTTAGTTATTAATATTTCATAATTTCGTGTACCAGACCCCAAATATGGTTGTACTCGTATTTTTTTATTTTCGTATTTTATGATATTTTATTAATGTTTTGGTCCAATTTTTTGTTATAATTTTTGGTTTTTGATGTTTAAAGGTGTGTTTTGGCCCTATGAAATGTTAGAATTGAAGGTTTGTGGATAAATCTTGTGACTTTTGAAAGATGATGAAATATCCATTTTTGTTTGCTCATTGACGGTATGACTAGAACTGTTTGAGAAAGGTAAGGATAAAATAATGAGAGGAAAAAAGGAAACTATATTGTGTGTTCATGGTTCTAGTGAAAAATCCCATAGCATACCCATAGATAGAGGAAATTGTGTGGAAAATTTTCAGGAAGGCTCTATATTTTGAATGATATATTTTTTCAGTTGGAATAACTCATCCAAAACTATAAGTAATACCATGTGACGGTGACCCCTATAATTATTACGGTGTTCACCTTTGGTTCACGGTTTGGAGAACTGTGCTTCCAAACCATTAGACTTTAAGGGATCATTAAAAAGTTATTTTTCAATTTCTACCCATATAAATTTTTTACCCCATTCATCATCCTTTTCCTCTTGTTCAACCTAGGCACACAAAGGGTCCCCCCAATATCCACCTCTTTGGTTCCTCATCATCCGTTGTATATTACTTGGGATACTAACATGATTTTTGTTTAGTTTTTTGGTGTTTTCCTCTTCATATACCTTCCCTATCATTGATTCATTATTCTTTTATGATGGGTTATCTCTTAGTCGAACCATAGAAGATAGGGTTGAGATTTTTAATGTGATTCTTTATTTATATAGTATGAAAATTTTATGATGAAAATATTTCATCCATTCACTAATGTTTAGTTGAATCATTAAATCACTGTGGATGGTGTTTCTATCCATTTTTATTCTGACACATTCAATTAATGATTTAGTATTATTAAATGCTATTCAATTGTGATACTCTTTCATGTAACAAATTAGTGTAATATTTTTTATATTTATACGACGGTAATTTGATTTAGGGTTAGTTGTTAGTGGGTTTTATTAAATAAGAAGATATTTATATGTATGAAAACTATTCAATAAAATGAAAATGGCATTAAAAAGTATATTTTTCTCTTTTAGATGGTGAGTGTTCTTGGATGGGTGTTTTGTAAATGATGATATTTATTATTGAGTTTTGTTTTTGGTTTGGGAGTAATTTTATGGTTTCATTGTGATTTCAAAATAGTATAGAATCTCATTTTGAAACCTAAACTGGAATGTTATGTAATTTTATGATTCATTAAATGACGCATTGGATGTGGGAACAAAAATATGTTGTTGGGGTTCACATAAGGATGGGATCAAAATAATAATATATTTCATTACAAAATTTCAGTCTAGTACCTAGTTTTCAAATTGATCCAATTTGATTTTTTCTAATTTTTATCAACATTATTCATCCAAATGATTTTCAAAACCATCTAATGTGAATTAAATGGTTCCATAGTTCTCAAATTATCTCAAACACGAGTTTGAAACATGTTCCTAATGCCTGATCACTTGACACATTGTGATATGGTTTGGTAACTAAGTGAAAACATAGAATATTTTGAGTACATTAGAAACATATGGTGTTTTCAACATGATTTGGAATTACTATAGGTTTGTTTAAGGTTTCAGAAATATTACGTCTTGGTTGGTAATTGTATTTATTTTTGGAAGTAGTTTTGAAACTCATGTATTGTCTTTTGGAAATTTTATAAGGATTAATATGAGATGTAAACATCTATTGTTGTCATTATTTGGGGATGATCACTTCATTGTTGGTGTCAGAGTTTCAGAAAGTCACAAACAGTGGAATTTGTGGTTTATAGGTCTTTCCAATGAATTTTAGGACCCACCCATTATTTTTTTTCTATTATTATGGGATTCATAGGTGTCATCAAGATGTTTGAGTGAGTGTTTTTTTATTCCTCATTTTATGGAATTCAATTATCTAAATATTTTGATTCTTTTTGGGATATTCCATAAATAAGGCTATGTTAGAGGTATTAGTTTTTTATTGACAACAGAGCTATAAATTATTTAAGTAGGTGTGTCCATTCTGAGTACATATAGGGGTTTCATCATGTGATGTTATGGAAATTACCATGATTATTATCGACTTGTTCTAAGTTATTCGTTAGTCATTGTTAATTATATCTGATAGTTATCATATAATTGTACTAGTTATATTTCTTTAATAATGTAATATATCTTGATGATATAATTGTGCTCTCTTCTTTGAGATTTAGATTATAATTTGGTTTTAATTTTTTTTGTTTTGGTATGGGGATAATGGTGTTTGTATTGTTTTAAAAGGGTAATATTTTGACTATTTCATTGGTTATTTAAAATGATAAACACCAATTTTTTGGTAATGGCCATGTCCAGAATCTATGGTGCTTACCAACTGTGTTGTTTATTCTCACACCTTAAATTTTCCACTCATTGTTGATAGAACCATGTGGAATTGTAAATTTTTTGTTCTTGTTTATATTTCCATTGGATTGGGAACATTATAATATTTGTGGTGAAAAATATATATCCTTGAGATTTGGCTGGGATCTGGTTTGGTAACAGTTATTTTTTTTTCATTTTCCTATTTTTTGTAGTTTTTTTATTGATTTTTGTATATATTTATTTATGTCCTGTTATAATTTTTTTGCATGATATGTTTCATTTATTTTCTCATGGTTTGTTTTGGGAAAAATCACTCTAATTTTTATATATATTATTCCCAATTCTATTCCCCATCCCGAGAGGAAGGAGAATACATCTCATGAATTATCATTTGAATGGTCGGGTTCCTGGTAGAATGGTAGTCTGTCTTGGATGGAAATAATGGTTTAGTTCATCCTTTTGTTTTTAGGTGTCAGTTAGACTAGATATTATGACTATGATGACTCGATATATAGGTATGTGAATGATGTCATGCACCATTTATTCTCATCAGAATATAGATTTTTCGGGTAGTGTGGGACATTAGATTTTTTTTCTGTGTGGATAGAGAATAACAATTGAAGTGATCTGGTGATACATGTTTAGGTTACATGGAGTAGTAGTCGAGGAGGATACCAATTTAAGGCTCAAAATATTAATTTTTATTTCTAATAAAATTTTAAATTTTATGAAAAAAGGACTCCTAAATAATGAAATGATTGAGGGGCTTTCTTTTGTTTTAGATATTGGACTTCGTGTTTGATTTTGATTAGAAAATGGGTTTTCTTATTTTGAAAAATGGAAATTTAGTGAAATTTCTTGTATTTTGGTATGGTAATAGTTTTTTAGGTATAATAATTTTTGTGATGATTCAATTTTGAGTTTGGTGTTTTATCTAGAGAATTTAATTTTTTTGAGGATTGGTTGGGTGTTGACCTATTTATATAAATTTTTTAACTAATAGTATGTCACCAAGAAATTTCTTCTATGTTTCCAATGATTTTTATTATGTTTTGGAAATTCCCAAACACTTAGTGCTATAGGAACATAATGTTAGTCCCAGTCTGTTCACATTTTCCATGGTTATATAGTTATATTAGTGTCTACGGAGTGTATTGAGAATGATTAAGGTTTATTCATTATTTTGGGGAATCCCAAATCCTTGAGAGTGTGATTTTTTTTGAGTTTTTGTTCTGAGTTTAGATTGATGGGGGTGATAATTCCATCAAGGATTCATGTCAAAATTCATTGTGAAGACATAAAGTCCAATTTTATCAACATTTTATTACATGGGGATGTGATCGAGAGGAAAGTGGTAAATCTATTTGTGTTTTAACTAGATCATAATACGCTGAAGGCCTATGTTGATGATTTTAAAAATATGTTTTTTATCTGGATATATCATTAAATGATTAACTAATTGGACCTATTTTTGTTCGGGGTCTTTATCTAGAGACTATGGACAATATTCCCTTTTCTGGGGATGTTTTGTTTGGGATGATAGTGGATATAGTATTTTTACAAATTGTGGTTCCTAAAGATCATTATTTTTTAATTTGAAATACATTTTCATATTATTTTAAGGAAGGTTACCCATCTATTTATTAGTTTATTCCATAGAAATATATTACTTTTTGGTCACCTTTGTTGGGTCATACTTATCATTCATTAGACTATTTAATCAGATCTTTCCAATAATGTCGATTTTGGTATTTAAATCAATCATTAAAAACATTTTAAAGGATTTATGATGATGTGGTCATCTTGATTACCTAGAAAAGTTCTATAAATAGTTTTCTCAGAATTAGATGATTCAGTTTGAGGTTATCATTCCCAGAATATGGGGAATCAAATTCTCCAAAGAGTTAGGGATCCATTTATAGGTCATAGATTCAAGCTCTTCACATAGTAAATAATGTTTTGGGGTATGGGTGTTGACATAGTTTTCGTATCCAATGTTTTATGGAATGAAGTTCATGTTTCCATGGTATAGTTATCATTTTTCTGTATAACCCTCCCTTATTGTAAATCACAGATGATCCTTATCCTTCAGAATGTTTTCTAGTTGCATTTCATTATTGGAATCCTATTTGTATGTCCTTATAAATCAGTTTCTTTTTTGGTTATACACTTTTATAGATGCACATGTATTGTGTAAATGATGAATTTTTATTTTTTTTCTATTGGATATAGGTACTTCTACATGTTAATTCATATTTTAGGAGTTTTCGATTATTATGTGATTTCACACTGTGTCTGCTTCTTGGTCTGTTTTGAGGGTTCACTTGTCCATTCCCTTTTTTGTATATAAATTTGTGGTAATTAGAAACCCCTTTTAGTTTATATTATTATGGATCTCCTTCCTATGGTTTTCAATATTTTTGGTTAGAATTTTCTTGTGGATTAGAAATTTCACAACAAGGTCCATAGTTTAATCTTCTTCATTTTGTTTTGAGTGTGAGTTTTGGTAATCCATTAGCTGGTTGAGTTTCTGAGGTAGAAAACTTTGTTTTTGGGGGAATTATCACACATCAAAAATATTTTTTTGTATTTTATTCTTTTCATGGTATCGGTTCATTTTTATAATGTTTAGGATGAGTTAATATTTATAATTGTAGTTCTTTTGAAGTATTTAGGTTGGTTTTTCCCAATACATGCTTAATTTTCATGTTTTTGGTGTGAAACAGTGTGACTTGTGTATGATGATGGTGTATCCAGTTCATTTTTTTTTCTTTTATGATTTAACTTGTAGGGTTTGATCATTGTTAGTTCCAAACTATATGAGTCCTATAATAAACCATTTGGTGTGTTTTTTGGTTCCTGAGGAATGGCATGGATCTTTTACTTAGTAATAAATAACATTTTGACATGTGGGTGTCATGACTCTTCATTTTTATTGAGTATGTTTTCATGGATGGAAGATGGTTTCCCAAAAAATTGATTCCTTCCCACATGTGTGTACCTTCTCAATAGTACTATGTGCATAGTTGTCACGTTGTTCTGAAAATAGTGTGAAAAAACTATGCATCATTCCTAGATCTATATAAATTAATGTTTCCAATTCTACCACTATTATTTTGAAACCCCAAATATCTACCATATCATCTTGTTTGACCTAGGTACATTAGGGGGACTCCATAGCTCCTCCCCTTGGTTCCTCTTCCTACATTGGTTCTTCATCAAGCTTCTGAAGAGCATTTCATTTTCTTGGGTTTGTTTTCCTAATCATATACTCTCCCTCTCATGGAATCATTGTTCTATCATAGTGTGATCTCCCTTGGCCAGACACTATAAACTATTGTTGATATTATTCATATGTTTCATGAATGATCAATTGTATATATTGTCTCTTGAGCCTTTTCCTTCCTCTTCCAAAATTTATGGTTCAGTCTATAAATTTTTGAGGTTTGTATTTCCATCAATTTCATTTCTATAACATTAAATGATTCTTGATATTTTTTAATGTATTTTAAAATGTGATACCCATTATTATGAAAAGATGGTGTAAAGGGTTTTCGAGTTTATACATTGATAATTTGATGGAATTTGGATTTTCAATGTGTTTTCTAAATTATGCTTCTATGTATGTGTATTTATGTTGTCTAGACAATTTATAATGGAATTTTAAATGTATAATCGGTTGTTTTGAGATGAGTAATGGCTTTATTCATGTTATAGTAAATTAATTTAGGGGTAATTTAGTTTGGTGTGTGGTTTCGGTGTCTATTTATGATTTTCGGTAACGTGTAAAATGGTTTCAATGATCATTTCATTTTTTAAATTGGATCATTGTATAATTAAGTAAAGCATTAAATTTTCCATTGGATGTGGGAACAACCATATGTTAATGGGGTGTACACATGGATGACATCACAATGGATAATGAATTTTATTAGAATGTTAATCTCTTGAATCCATATGTACAATACACACCTTCAATTTCATATATTTTGTGGACCACTCCTTTTTCAATTGGGTTCTTCTAAAACACCCAATGGTTCCTAAAATGGTCCATTGTTTTTAAAATGATCCAAAATTTTATTTCCAATGATGTATCCAAAATATAGCTATTTTGGTTCCTTGTGAAATGGTTAGTTATCTATGAAACTCCAAAGTAATGTTTAGAATCATTCTGAAATAAATGGGGATTACACATTGATTTGGATGTTTCTTGGAAACATATATGGTTTTTGAAATTTTAAGGCATTGTTGGTACATTGAAGAAACATGGATTTTGGTTTTAGAACTCATCTTTTTTGATGGTCAGGCTTAAACTACTATATGGGTCGAAATGTGATGTGATCCTACCAATTTTTTCCAAAATATAAAGGGGCACCACAAAATATGTGTCGGAGTTTTGGAATGGCATGACGAAGAAAATATATTTGTTATCGGGTTATAAACATGTGTGATGACCTCCCTATTCCCCTTGAACTATTACCAATATATTCATGGTTGTCATTGAGAGGGTTGAGATATATCTTATTGTTTGTCCTTATTAGATATATTCGTAACCCCATGATTTAACGAGAGGCTAGTTGAATTATGTCACTTGTGAGGCTATGTTAGAGAATCTATTTAGTTATTTAATGAAAATATCCATTATATATTGGCATGTGTTTCCAAACCAAAATTTTCTATGGATCACATCTAGATATTTATAGGAAATTACCATGATTATTATATGTATTTTCTTCTTTAGTCGGTTTCCTTTAATTATATTCACTATTATTTCATTCCTTCATGTACAAGTCTATTTTTTATTTATGATGTATCTGTTAATCACATGATTGGAATATCTTATTTGGGACTTGTCTTTGAAATGTGGATTGAAAAAGAAATATCTTCTTAAAAGGATAAGGTAGTGTGTTTTTTGTAATTTTTTAAAAATGGGAATCTCTGGAATGTTATTTTTAGTTCAATAAAATGATAAAACCATATTTTATTAATATATATATATATAACTAGAATTTATATACTATGTCGGTATTGAATAGGTATGGGCTCTATAGTTCATTATTTATAAGAAATTTTTTCTATAACCCAATATGGGACACTTGACATCAGTAGACCAAATATTTTTTCATAATATCAATATTTTTGTTCAAGTTTTTCTTTTTGAGTGAGTTGGTCATATGGTTGGTGATAACCAATAAGTCATATAGAGATCTGTTCAGGTTCTGGTTTAGTGCTAGTTCTATATTAGGTTCCACTTTTTTGGAGATGTTTCTACATATAGTTTTTGTTAAAGTATTTATTAATTTGAAATTATTATTATTGCATGATGTGTTATTTTTTTGTTTATCTCATCTGTAATTTTTGGATAAATCATTCCCAATGTGATATCATTAATTTCTAGTTCTACTATCCAGCCTAATAGGGTCTGGAATGCCTCTTAGATCATATCTTGGGCTATGATGGGTTTTAGGTCGGATGGATACATGTACATGTTAATGATAGTTTTGGATACATAATGTTAATTTTAATAATTAAATTAGTTGATATAACAAAATTAGGGGACCATTTAGAGGATGTTGTTTTTTATAAATTCACGATCACGACACACACTAATGATTCTGGTTTGATAACATAATATTTGAAAATTTTAGATTAAAAGAGGGGGTCATATATCATGTAAAATGAGGAATTTATATTTTAATTCAAATATTTTTTTATTTAATTTAATTTATAGATATTTAGGTGGACTATAAAAATGTAAAATATATATATATCAATATCATATTCATTGAGAATGATACTATGATGTCTTTATAGAGAAATTGAAAAGTGATTGAAAATAAAAAAGATGTTATATTTTATATCATTTTTTCAATGGTGATCAATGAAAATGAAAAAATATTATGTTTTGGTGCAGTTCATTATAGATAATTCCAATACACGTGGGTAATCACTTGATGTAGTCATGCTCTTTAGTTGTATAGATGTTATATATAAATCTAGACTAGTTAATTATTTTATACTAAACTTCTATATTAACTTATCAATGATTTGATTATAATTTTTAATTATATATTTTATGTAATATAAAGAAATTAATGTAATATTATGTGATAATTAAAGTGAGTAAAATTGTTTTTCATCTAATAAAGAGGAATGTTTTGACGCTTATAATACAGAAAAATATTTTCGAACAAGGTAGTGATGAATTTCATTTAGGATGTCTTATATGTCAATATAATTATATTGGTTTATATATAATGTAATAAAGATATTATTATGATATATTTTGTAATTTTATTACTACTTATTACTATTTTTTATATGATTATTTACAATTTTTTGGTATTTTATTGAATCACTAGGGAACAATTATGGTCATATAAGAATGTATATCACTATTCAAGATAGATATAATTATATTAATCCTTGATAAATTTTTTTTAATTTTAATAAATGTTTAAAAAAAGCATTATGAAGACAAAGTTCCTCTTTCCTTTTTTCGTCCATAACTGAATGATAAGGAAAAGAGGAATGTTTTTATTAATGATAAATCATGAGTGAATAGATTAAATGGAATATAAATTCTTAAAAAAGACATAACAAATAGAATTGAAATGGAATCATGGTTCAGTGGGTGTTAATATAATTACTGTAGATTTTTTTATGCGGTTTTTGTTTCTCTTGTGTAGAATGAAATAGAAATTTAAACAATCAAATTTATTTCATGTTGGAAGATTACAAGATTATGGATAGAAAAAAAATTTCTATATAGAAAAGATCATTAGATGATGACCTAGTGTTATTATTAAATTATGAATGTAATTTACATAGAAATTAAAATCATTGCTTAATGAAGAAAATTGTACTTCATCATGGTTATGAAAAAATAATATAATAGAATATTGAGTAGATTGTGTTATTTTCTATGACGATAAGATGTTTGATAATAGATTATCTATCTAATGTAATGTTTTTTTAGATAATATTATTCTGTGATATATTTAATAATCATTTAGATATTGAATTAAAAAATCCTAAAACACAATTTTACATTAATATTGAAAAATTGGGATTTCCTTTTATTAAACTATAAATGAAAAAAATAGTTTTTTGATATTTTACGTTATATAAATTTTCATTTCATAGTTATATTTTACATATAATTAAATATAAATTTTTTTTATATAAGTGATTAATTATATTTAGATGGGTATAATGTTGACCTATTATTGAGATCTTATATAATTTCAAGTAGTACTAAGTTTACTCATGTGTAAGTATTGTTTTTTTTCTAAAATGAATTTTTATCATCCTGATATTTTAAGAGTTTGAAAAAGTTGAATTATGTTAAATTTTCATTCATTATTTATTAATGATCATTTCGATGTTTCTTCATCTATTAAAATATCTTTAACTACTTATTTTTTATCTCATGATTTTGGATAAAAAAATTATCTATTTAAATAAATTCTATTGATCAATGTACAATACTATTTTAATTAAAAATTGAATGTATAACAGTACTAAATTCAATAGTAAAAAAACTAATACTCTTGAATGGTAGTATTTTATGTGGTTTTAAATAAATCAGTGCCAATAGTGATTGAAACATTTGAGATTTATAATTGATAGATTATGGTAAACTAGAATATAATTTTCTATTACTCAGTAGTTTTGATATCACATACAAGGAAAACTACTACTGTGGATATTAATTATATTCTATCATTTATTTTTGGAAGCATGATGTATCATTTATAATATATAAATTCATGATTGATTTATATTTTTGTTAGTGATTATGATTATTATATAATTATAGATAAAAAATTTTTCTATGTTTCATCGATATCATGAAATATATAGTTATATAATTTAATAATCTATCATATAAAGTTAAAATTTAAATTTATTTTTTAATATATATTTGACTTATATATTATTTCTATAATGAATTTTTTATAAAAAATGTTATATTGTCTAGGATATCTATAGTTTAATATATTATGGTGGTTGCAATGATGAACTGTTGGGAGAATGTAATAGTTTATAATTTCATTTAAGAATAAATTTCTCATCATTTTAAAATGGTTTCTTACTTTCATTATAGTCATTATCTACTATTTTAATGTGATAATTTTTTCTTTTGTATTTGAACACTTTATTTGATTTTTTGAGATATATTTTTATTACAAGTTGAAAATATATTAATTTTTTATTTAATAAAAAAGTGTATTGATAAATATACTTTATAATTTATTAATGGACACATAAATTACATTGGGATTTTTGTTATGTTTATATTTTTTTTTTAAAAATGGAATTAGTAGTGATTGATTTTTTAAAAATACATCATTTTAAATGTATTACATTTCACCCCACATATATAAGTTTATATATTTGATTAATTTAGATAGTGGAGGGGGTTATTGATATCTCTCTACATGGTATATTTCACCAGATATATAATTTTTCATTGAATCTGGAGTCAACAAAAAATAAATACGGTACTTTGAATTTTTTATTTCTTTTGATAATATTATTGATAAAAATATAAATTCCTATGACTGTTTGTTTTTATAATTCTAATTTTTATGTTCTTTTCCTGGGAAATTTATATCAAATAATAATGAGCCCAATGATTTTATAATTGCTTTAATCTTATTTTTAAATTAGGTTTATTCATTAAGGTCATTTTCATTATCCAAATCCTATCTATATGATTTAATGAAAAACCATAAAATTCATAAAACATAACAATTATATCATAAATATATAAATTATCATTACTCTTTTAATATTATTGTCATGGAAATTTGGATTTAATATTTTAATATTATTTTATAGATAATTGTATATAAATGATTTTTTATTTTTAGAATAAAATAATTTATAAAATAATCTTATTTCAAATAATATTAAACTATTAACATTCATTATAAAATAAAATTAAAATTATATGTACAAGAAAATCAAACATAAGGATCAAAATATATTGAATAGATAATTCTCAAATATTTTTATATGTTATCTATGTTTTAATCATCTATTTCATTGATCAATGGAACTAAATAATGACTTTTATTGTCATTTAATTTTGAAACTTATTTCATATAAATAAGGTGTTCAATGAAAACATAGTGTTATTATGATTTTGGTTGTGATTTTTGTAGATAAATTTAGTGTCTATGGTATGATATATAAATGATATAGATCTGATAAATGATGAAAAAACATAATAAAAATGTTTTCTGGTCATTCCATTTCATAGGGATACTACACACATACCATAGAACCGTGTGTTACTTTTAAATTTAAATACTGGATGGTTGGGATAATATAGTGTATTGGTAATACATTGATGACTTGGGAAAATATTATCATTCTATTGAATGTATGAGTTGTGGAAAATTGTTGGTATGGATATATGGATTCATTATTTCATGTTGGTGTGTCATATATAACCCACACATTTATATGATTCCACATGGTTTTGGGTGGAGGGGGATGTGAGTAGCCATATATGGGAACTGAGAGTTTCATTAGACTCATATGTATATCATAACCAAATAAAAGATTGTATGATTAAATTTTTAGTAAAATTTAATCCCATTTTTAATTTAGTGATAGAAAAATTGAAAATTATTTTTAATAAAATATAAAACAAATTATATGAAAAAATGTGGAGTTTAATGAATGAATTCCAAATAGAAATTATAAATTATGTTTAAAAAGGTTATTAGATAAATATATTTTTTTATAAATAATGATATTTATTATAGTAAACATAAATCAAAGGCTATGATAATTACATTTTTTTATGGAATTTTATTATTATTGAAAGAAATATTTTCAAATAAATTATAAATTTAAGGATTTAACTAGTGGATATATATTTATTTTGGGGAACTTATTACATTTTATGTGTGTATATGATACAATTTACTCATTATAGGGTTATTATTTAAATTATGGATATGAATTATATTATAATTATGATGTGAATAAATATTATAGGAGATATAGTTAAGTAGTTGTTAATATAAATAAATATTTGTAGTGTAACATTTTATCAACATTAAAACACCTCATTGTATTCATTATGATTACTTGAATTCCACGTGATTCTAAAATGCTCATTGGAACGATATTAATAATTGATTAAATTTAATGTGACTATTTTTTTATAATTAGTGCACCTTAAAGTATAATATCATATGATATATGATAATGAGAAATGATTAATTGACGTTGTGTATTACTAATTTTAGTGAAGATTATAATTTTTTGAAAAATATAAATATTATTAATTATGTTGATAATATTGAATTCCTAAGGATATAAGTTAATTGGAATATATTTCATTATTTCACTCATCAAAACATAAAAACATATTTAAAGTGGTTTATACATTTAATGTAGGATTTGAATAATATTAAAAGGAATTAAATTAATGTATTTAATATTTATCATGATAGTTATAGATATTAATTTCAAATGATTGAACATTCCCAAATTAAATTTCAAAAATCTATAATTTTTGTTAAAAATAGATGAATTATGGAATCAACAATGTTAATTTATGAAAAATAATATCATTGATAATGAATATGATGAACTACAAGATCAACCATATATATAGTCAGATTAATTTGGCCACATTAGATTGGCTAGATCTGTAAATTCATTAAGATAATTATCATTGTGATGTAATTATGTGGTCTATAGAATAATAAAATAACTGACATATAATTGCTTTTAAATTTTCGATGAGCTAAATTTATATAATTTTAGTGGATGTTACTGATGGTATTTTGAATTAATGAGGGGGTATTTTATATGAATAATATATGAATTATTGTTATTATTGATAGATTATTTTATACTCATCTTATTTTTACATGTGATGTCGTATAATGACATGTAGATATTGATGTTATGGACTACCACTATGATTTCTTTTATACACACAAAAATACATTATATATATTTAAATATTGATATTTATTAATTTAAACAAATAATATTGGTATAATTTAATTATAACATAGAAGTGTATGTATTCCATTGACGCATGGATTGTATTTTGAGGTTATTAATGATATATTTTTATTATTTTAAATATTTATCTATATTAGTGTATAAAATTTATCTGTACCGATAAAAAAGGATTGAGGTCGACAACGATGAAATAATAACATAATCATTTTTACCCAAACAAATTTTAGAACGGTAGATATGATATTTTACTAAAAATAAGTGAAGTTTTTGGGTGATATGTGTATTCCTAATTCTTTCCAAGTATGAGTTTAATTGTACTGTTATTCCACTAATAATTAATGAGGGTTCTTCAAGGATATTTATTCAGGAGGAAAATGATGTGGGAATTTGAGGGAATATTATAGTTGTTGTGATGTTATTTCATTTTGAAATCTTACATCCACTTCTGTGGATGAAAAGTTCAAACAATATGTATCAACATTGTAATAAAATAAATAAATGTGAGGAATTGATCATTCTCTATTATAATAAGGATACTAAATGAATCTATGAGTACCTAATTTCTTAATGGATTCAGGAATTTTCTATAGAGAATGTCATTTTAATATTTATTGGTGTGAAAATATAAATTTATATCAATATGTTATAATTACATTTTTATTCAAATAGAATTTATACATGGGTTTCTTGATAAGGATTTATCATGAATATAATTACGATTCATAACAATGTGTTGTTCTATTGGATATTATAAAATTGGTTTCTATTGATTACAAATAAACTACATATTCTTTTATTAGAATCACTACTTTGGGAAAAAATAATTAAATTACATCTCTCACTTTTCTGACCACTATTTCATTTTTCACACTTATATCAATAATGATTGGCCAATGCTAATATTTGATAATCATGGATGATGGATAAGAATAGTGGATACTATTGTTTCTTTCAGAGATTCATAATTGTGTTTGCATCATTTTTTACTTCCATATTCAATGATTCTTTTACTTTTATATTTTTGTCATTTGTTATATATATACACAATTTGTTACAAATATTACATTAAATTAGCTTATGGTGATATTTATAATATTATTTCAATATATTATATAGTTAATTGTTTATTTATTTTATAATAGATTATGTCACATGACATGAAGTGGTAGGAAATATTTATAAGTAATTCATTAAATGATTCAATGGGAAACATTACTATTGGATTCTGTTACATGAATAATTCAAGTATATGTAATGAAGTCCACTCTCTAGTATACCGAGATGTGAAAAAATACATCATAGAATTCTGTAGTATTTTAATTTATAAACCCCATATAGAATCCATGATTCATATATAGATTTTATCTAATGGTATCAAGAAAAATATAATTTTTGATGAAAAAAACATGTGTTATATTAGAAAACAAGACATTTAATATAACAAGAATATTATTTTGAATCCCTGATAGTTAATATAATAATGAATTATAGATACAATCTTAAAAAGCAGTCAACTAGGATAGTGGGATGACCTGAAGAGAGCTATTAATCCCCACTAGGTGGATGATACCTATTAATAATCAAGGAACCTATTTCCTAATGGTTTTCCCATGTAAATAATAGTAAAAAATAAAATTGAAACCTAAAAACACTTACATTAATTATCTTTGACACCATCCATTATAACTAAAAAAATATGCCACAATGATGTATAAACATTAGGTCTATAATATTAACCAAAATAAAAATGATAAAAAATATGGAGGGGAATGATAAATAAAACATAATCCACTAAGTGGAATTAGTGTTGATACCCACCTTGTGAACACAATTAATTCCTTCCATAAGAGACTCCACTAACGAGAGTATTATGTTCATTCAGTAGTGGAATTACAATTACATGAATTAGAAAATTTATTTTTTACATATACATATTTAATAAAAGTATGTTGTTAGATTACTTTCCTAGTTTTATCCCACTATTTTTTCCATTCATATGAATTATAATATTATAATAATGATAATTTTTTGATGTAATAATGATAATTGAATATTTATTTAATTTTGATTATGTTTTAAAAGAATGTAAAAGTTGAAAGATTATCTGAATGTTGTTAAAATCTCAACATAAGTTGTTTGTAAAATCCTTATTTGTTTTCATTTATTGGGGACCAATTATCCTCGTACTATTAATGATCTTCTTGTTTTTGATGGTCCATTCTCTTTCTCAAGAAATTCTATAACATCATCATAGTATTATTAGTCTTGTCATGACCTCTAATTATGTTGAGGGGATTTTGTATACCATACAAGTATTAGTCTACCAACCATCATACCCAGGATTCTTCTGTACCTTATTCAATTGTAAAACTACACTAATCCACATTTTTCTTAATCCAAGCCATCACATTCCATTCATATTATTTCCAAAAATTTTAACTATTTATAAATCATTGAAATACATAAACACACTAACACCATGGAAAACATTAATTTTCACCCACACACACACTACAGATAACACATATAAATTAAGGCAACCACATTGAAATGATAAAATAATTCACAATAGGGGACACCACACATTCCTAATAGAAAACCATACAACATGTTAAAAATTAATGACAAGGAGAGAGGATAACCTAAGGATGCATAAACACACCAAAAACAAAAAAAATTAATGGAAACATTTAATTAGACCAAGGGAAGGTAAAACCATCCACTATAGAGAAGGAAACTAAATAAAGAATTAGGAAAAAAAAATTATGATTATGTGATATACTCAAATGAAGTATTACTATGTATATATGTTGAATTACAAAAAAAATATTTTAATCCATGATAGATTGGATAAGAGTGGGAAGAAACATTGTGTAGTGAGGGTAGAAAGGTGGACAAAATGAAGGGATATATTAGTTTAATCTGGTAGGGATATTTTTGTAAAAAACGTTTAAAATGGACAGGCCTCATTGTTTATCCACATAATTTCCAAACCTTGTGAAACCCATGTTGAGGATTCATTCCAAAAAAATGGATGCCCCAATTTTTGTTCTTCATTGTTTTATGATTATTGTGCCTAACGATTTAGGAATTCTCATTCCACAATATAATATTCATGGTTTTCTAGGGTAGATTCATGGTTTCTACAAAATTCTCAACTATAGTGAACCACAATTTATTTATTATATTCTCCATTTTACAATAAAAATTTAAAAAAAATTACTATGTAATAAATAAATGATGAAAAATAAATGAATAATATAATAAATTTAGACCATGGATGTGATAAATCTCCCCATAATGTTAACATTTTTATTAAAATATTTATCCAACATTTTTATTATAGAATATTTGAGTGTACTTATCCTCTACTCAATATAACCATTCCCAGATATCATGATCATCAAATTTATTCTATCATAAGACACAAAATAATAGAATATACTTCCATGAATTTTGTTTCATATAATAATCCACAATCTAGACATTACTCTCGATCACTAACAAATCAGATTCCCTCTCAAGGTCTTCTAGCATAAGACATGTGAGGGGTATGGGTTATAAATATTCAAGTATGAGACATGGATTAAAAATTAAATTTAAAATAACTAAGAATAATGTTTCTTAATTTATTCCTAAATAATGATACTCTTAGTAACCTTGAAGGGTTTTACATACCTTTTCATGAGATTTCCCAACATCCCTATAGTATCTTTGATCACCCTAATAGTTTATGTGTGAATATGGGTGTCATATTTTGCTTTTAATGTGACTGATCTTGTTCCCACATTGGTAGGAACTCAATAATCTTTTATTATGGATTAGAGTAGTAGTGAATCATTTATATAAATAATGAAAACACAATACTTTTACATTATAAAAAACTAAGGTGTGGTCCAAACATCATATACAAATAGTTTGCCTCTCATACCAAAATCGACTAATCTTCAATAGTTTTGGAAGGCAGAAGTTCATAAATAGTAACTTTATGCTATGAACATTCATTTTACATGATTTTAGGTACTAAAATTGCGTCCCTTGGAATAATTCTATCGACTCCCCCCAACTCAATACATTGAGAGATGTCAAACTCAGTTTATTGACTTAAAGGACTCTTAAATAGATTATCCATAAATTCTTTCTCCATGGGATATCATGATACTTGAATTTCATTATATACATGAGTTGATTCACATTTAAATAATTCATCACAGATATCATGATGATCAAAACTTACATTTTACAAGATCTATCATGAAGCTCACATATTCAAAAAAATAACTTCTTGGAAGAAAACAACTTCACTAAGCTCACTGATTAAACTAAAAATACCCAATAATAATGAATCACTCATTACATAAAATCAATAGAATAATTCAATTCTAAACATGTCTTTTCATTCTTCTCAAGATTTTATAGAATTCCAGATTCACATAGCTGTATTATCCATATGTAATCAGAGCGATTATGGAATTTCCTTAAATAATTTCATTTGAAAAGATGTGCGGGTAGCCTTATATTTAATTGACCAGCCATTTGCATTGCTCCACCACCTATAGTTTTTTTATAGATCGAATAAAAGCATAAATATAGAGATATTAACTTCATTATTATCCACATAGGATTGATGTACTTATGGATATCACAATTAACGCAACAAACATTAACGATTCTCCACATCTCATAATTGTCAAGTCCACTATCTCCATTCACAATGCTCAATATCTTCGTGATACTTTACCTAGTGTTCATTAAACCCATTACATTTATATATTTCTATTGATTTTATTATATAAAACAACAATAAATGGTTTTATCGCTTCATCATGTTTTGTGAAAAAATATTTGGGAACCAATGGGAAATATGCCACACTCAACATGAATGTCATATTGTACTGTTATATCACTTATCTATAAAGCTCCATCAACAACCTTGTGTGAATTGAAAAAAAAACAGAAACCTAACTCCATTTCAAGAAAAGAAACACCTTAGTTCCAACATTCCTAAGAAAACAATGAACCATGTATGGTGTCACCTTTGTAAATAACTTGTTACAAAATTAGAATTATAATTCTCATCATTAATGACCAAAATAATATTAGTGATAACTCAAATATATCATTGAAAAATGTATGATTATGGGAATTATGCATTATCCTACAATATTATATATACCAAAATGGATATATCACTAACTCTTATCAATAATAGAGGGTAATTAGATGGATGGCCTTGTAGTGATTCAAAATGATCCCTTCTAAGAAAGGATTTTTTAATTTTACTTTTACAAACATAAACAAACAAATGATGGTGATTGCAATGAAAAATAACGCCTAATATGAAGGAACAAAACATACCATTAATAATATGGTATTCTCGCTCTATCTGGACATATTTGTAAGGAGGATATGTCATGATAAAATTACCCAATGTATCCAATTCCCTTAAAATTCCTAACTAAAAACCATAGGTAAAATTGGGGTCTCTGTCAAGAATGATTGCATACAAAATACCTTGTTTCCATGTAATCCCATGAAAAACAACCAAAAAAAATATTATACTTTTTTACTGTTGTAACGCCCCGACCCCAGCTACCCAGAGCCGGTGCATTACTTCGTAACATTGGCATGATCACAAAAGATCAAGTCTCGAAAGACCGATTAGTTTAGTAGCCTTGGAAACACTAGATACATTCATAAGTCTTTCATTACATCAAAAAGAAAACAAACTAAAATAACATGGTCTTCATAGTCCACAATCATATACCTTTCTGACTACCCCTGCAGGTCACTCATAAATTACATCTTCACATCCTGGAAAAATATTAAAACATTGAAAGGGGTGAGATCAGATGCTCAGTAAGGTTAACAATATAGCAGAAGCTTTCATAAATAAACATTAACATTTAAGGAAATGTATAACTAAAACAAAAGCCTTTTAAACTTGAACTACAACATAATATGGAAAAAGTAAAATGAGATAATGCCATTTACTTCTTCACATGGATTTTCTACTGGTCGAATAATCACATTCAATATCAATAACCACTTTCATAATGATGGAATGCATAATGCCAGACTATCATAACCACGTAGTCAAGGCCTCGTTCCAAGACCACAAATAAGATTTTGTCAAGGCCTCGTGCCAAGACACTAGTTTGTCTCATGAGACCTGCCGATGCATCGAGGAGCTATAGCGGGCTCCACCCGTCACTTATTAAGTCCAATACATTCCTCATATGAATAGGTTTAAACATATCATAAACCATAACATAATCATATCACATAAAACATGCATAAAGGAAACATAACATTTCCACATTTCAATCACAAGATATAAATACAACAAATTGATATAATAAAAACTCTTTCAAAACCATTTTCAATACCAAAATAAAAGAAAGTTAAATCTTTGTATTTATTTTTCATTAAAAAAATGATGGATTGTAGAGGAAGCCGAAACTCAAATAATGGTCACGGCGGTGGAGAAGTCGTTGTCGCCGCATAAGTACGGAAATAAAAACATTCCTTTTTTGTCATTTAGTAAAACGCTTCGTATAAAAAAAAGATTCCTTTTGAATAAACGTAAAAGTCAAAGGGGTTTATACACCGTATAAAAGAAAGTTTTGTATAAAACAAAATATGCCTCAATGAAAGGGGATTGAGACGAAGTCCTTAAAAAGATCATTTTTTTAAATAAAGTACATCTATAATGTGTATTCACTATAAGTAAACAAAAATAATGTACAAATACAATATAGGACATAATAATATCATGACATAATTTGAAAGTAGGAGATTAACCCAAAGAGTGAAAATTGGGTTAAGAAATTCCCTTACCTCATGTCTGACTTGACTCAACCGTTCTTTAAACTCCTGAATAATAAACTAGAGATAATATATACCTTATTAAGAACCATTTTTAATTTCATTATCCTTTTTATATCACTTATTACAATGTTATGAACATTATGTAATTATTTAAGTTAATAACGGTCGTTTTGTCGATCTTTGGTACTTGAGTCAACAATAAACTTCTTATACTTACGAGTTGTTAATGTGATGAAATATCCATTATATCCAAAATTATATTCATGATTTAGATGTCATATATATCATATATATCCAGTATATACATTCATTTATAATATTACGTAACATTTAGAGGTAAGAAATTAAATGCACCGTTCATGGAGACGGTAAGCCGTACGTACGCATGAACGCTACTTTCATTTATATTTCGTATTTAATGTAATGAAATCATAATGATATAAATGTATAATATAATTCCTATATAATATATTGTATAATACCATTTACTCCATCCTTTATACATTCCACATATGGCATTAACGATTCAAATCACCTTGAGGGGGCGGTAGTCCGCACTTCCTAAAATGAAATTATCGTGTTTACCCATAATGGAAATCATAAATTATGCCATAAATGAGAAATAATGAAGCATAAGTAAAACATAAACATATTATATATCATATATAAATATAGTGACATCTTAATGGCCACCTTTGAAGGTGTTATATGAGTGTTGAACAGTCATTGTTTCGTGAGGCAGAAATTCGCCATCCACAGAAACCGTATGTTCTTTAACCATTAGATGTAGGTGTGTGTAAGTGTAGATCGAATACTTCTTATAAAAACATCCTAGTATATTGAGGATACTGGTGTTGTTACAAAATAAATGAATAAAAAGATTTTATGGGGTTGGAGAAGAAAAATAAAACAAAACAACATTAGAGAAGACATTACCTCAAAATCCGGTAACTCTTTTTGATTTGAGCCAAAGGCTTCCTTGAGAAGAGTTCTGCCCAAAGTGAGGATTCTAGGAGTAATAGGGGGAAGTTGGAAGAGTATTTGGGTAGAGGTTGGGCGAGCCAAATGGCTTGATGGTGTGAATAAGGTGGGAGAGGTGGGGGCCTTTTATAAGTGGAGAGGAGGGGCTCTTTTGGAAAGATTGAAATGTTACATTATTACACAATGCTTTTCGGATTATAAAGGTCCCACACTTATATAATTCGTGTATAAGGTGATAAGGGTTCGAAATCTACCCATCCAATAGTCTTTGGACAAGTGTAAGCCTTGGATTTTACATTATCTTTTCATTTTATTAAAATCGTTAAATAATGAGGTCATCGCTGCATCATAATGATGTCATAAATAATTTAATTTATTTAATTTTTAAAAATTATAAAAAAATACTATGATGTAGGAAATCATTTTAGATTTATAATGAATATTTATAGTCAGAATATGGACTTGTGTAACCCCACTTAAAAACTATTTTTGTAAAACAACTCATGTTTGTGTCAATTTAATTTTAACATTAAATAAATATATATTAATGTCATTTTCCAACCAAAGTGGCTCCATGGGGTCCCCAAGTTGACCCATGGGTTGTCATGGTCTGCCATGACTCATCCAATAGGAGTAGTACAAGTGTCATGCCCATCTAATATTATTAAAACATTTTTTTTACCTTAAACTACACTAATTACCTCTAATCGCGATTAAAAACTTAAAAGTTACTATTCACCAAAAAATTATTTTGATCTCATTGAACCACATTTTACTTCTTAATGACAAAAATGTATGTCGGATTTTTGAAAATCAAATCACAGAAGTGGTAATATTTCATTTAAACGAAAAATCAGTTATTTAACTACCACTTAGTGGTTTCACTATTCATCAAAAATTGAAGTTTTTCAGAACAATGTCAAAATTTCACCGTAAGCTATAATTGATATTCCGAATTCAAAAATGATGTCTATTTTACAAAATTCCAAACATATAAGTTTCATTAATTAATTTTATAATTAATTCCCACTGTCACAACAAATAGCGTGTTTTAAGAAACAATTTATATCAAAAGATTGGCAATTGTTTATGTCCAATTTCAATGTTAAATTAATTCTAATGACCACCATTGGATAAAATGGTAAAAATATATCCTAATTATACTTTAAAACCACTAAATAGTATAATTTATCACTATAAATTATTTTGATTTAAAAAGTTTCTTTTAAGTATTTTTCACTATTCATAAAAAATTAGAAGTTCTTAGAAAAAATACCCAAAATTCAACATAGGCTAATTTTGATATTCCGAATCCAAAAATGAAGTCCATTTTGAAATATAAAATTTCTATAATTATAAAAAGTGGTTATTACTATTCATAACGGCTACTATGATTAGTCGCGGTGTTTTAGAACTCAAAGTTGCGTACAATGCAAGCTATTACATTATTGAATGAGAAGCGTATTGTGGAAGCTCGGGGTGTTACATTCTCTCCTCCTTCAATAAATTGCATCCTCGCAATTTGAAATTTTTCTTGGAAAATAAAAGGTTGAAAATAGAAAATACCTTTGTGGAAAACCCACATCGGAAATAAGATTAATAAAATTTAGCCTTAATAAGAGCGAAAGGGAAATGAAAAATTCACCACCCAATTATGATCTCTATTAGGATAACATTGGTGGAAATTAAAGACATATAATTGGAGGAAAAACGTAAATATTTGTAGGGAGTGATTGAGATCATCAATCACAATCAACTGTCAAATTGACGGCCTCAAAGCCTTCAATCTATGTTGATTTAAAATATCATCAGTTCAACAAGACATAAGGTATTAGGATAACACATTTTTTGGTTTTAATATCCCTTTACAAAAGTTTAAGAATTAATTTATTCATTGAATAATAGATGGGTATATATATATTTATGCTTGTCAATTAGAGTTTCAACCTTCAACTCATCTTTCACTCAAAAAGATAATAGAACTCAAAAATATTATACTTATCCTAATTGTATAAGGTTCCAAATGTTAACACATGCCATTTAGATTAGTAAAATTATATTTTCATAACCAGGGACTTCCTATAGGCTTGTGGTAGGAAATAAAGGCCTGTCGTACGATGGTTGTGGGTTCGATTCCTGCAGCTTTGTCCGACGCGACGTGTTATGCCCCACCCTGCAGGTTGTCCTTTTCCTAAAACTATATTATTATAATATTCCAAAAATAATCTTCAAAAATGCTTCAACCTTAAACAATACTATCCAAAGATCAACTTAATCCATTCCAACCTTTATAGTTATCCAAAATACTTCTGTCCAACTCACAGTCCAAATTTTATAAGGAAGGTAAACATAATGAAGGTCCATTTTTCCACGTATCAACATGTGAAAACCTTCATCATGTATTCTTTTTAAACATACTGAATTACCATGATCCATTATTACTTATAGAATACTAGATATACTCCTTCTATCAAAAAATGTTTACAAATCATCAATCAGTTTCAAGGAAGTTAAGAATATCCAATATAATTTATCCAAATCAATCACATCTTATTCCAAAATCACTATCTCAAAATCAGAACCATATTATGGTTTATCTTTCTCTCAACCATATATTTTCCATAAATTTAACCTACTGTGGAGTCACTTTTCTTGGTTCCACACAATCTCAAGTCCTTGATGAAATAGTACTGCAGTACAATCCTTATATACTCCATAATTATTATAACCAGTACATAATTGATACAACACTCAAATTACAAAATTATTCAATAACAACATAAGAACTCTAATCATTACTCCTCATCTGTGGTAGTATCATAACTTTATTATTATCCAATAACATCATTTGGGGCATACTCTGATGACTTGGACATTGGTTTGCGTAGTGTCCCCAATCCTTGCAGAAGAAGCATTGTACATTTGAAACCATTTTCTTACCCTTGCAGTCACGCATTTTGTGTCCCTTTTCTCTAAACTTATAACAAACTCCCATTCCCTTTAGGCAAGTTCCATGATGTTTCTTCCCACAATTACCACATATTGGAAAATTCTTCTTTCCCCTCATCCCATTATCCATCATTATCTCTTCCATCCCTTTTGTCTCTTTCTTTGCTTCAAAGCCATAAGACTCAGATAATTCTCTACTTTTCTTATTAACACATGATACTATTTCTTCATATGTTGAGAACACATGGGAGACTATTTCCCTTCTAAATGTTGGCTTAATACCATGAAAGATATGATCCTTATTACTCTTTGGATCATACGTATTGCTGGAGTTCACATTCCTTCTACTGGGTGCCATTTCTATACAATGGCATAAACTAGGTTAGTTTATGAATCAAAATACATAATTCCATACTTGTAAAACACTTAACACTAATTGAACTATTTATGGATATAATCCATAATCATAAAAAAAAAAGTTTTCTTTGAGGAAGTATATACTCATAACCCTTCATAGTGGTTTTTAATGAAAATGAGAATTATCCTAAGCATATCCCCCGGGAGTGTCGTAACCAAGAGTGCAGCAGGGCCCGTTGTCGTGCACCAGTTCCCGTTCGAGTCTAGATCAAAGCGGTGTTTTCAGGTTTTACCCCTAGGTACATCTGTTCCAAAGCCGCCTCTACCTGCTCGTATCCAGACAGGGATGTATTGCTCAGAAAAACTCACAAAATATCTATAATACCAAAATTCTAGGAAGTTCTTCTATACTAATCCTCAATGTCTATCTTTGGGGTATGTGCTCTAATCAGAGTTTATCTAAATCTAGATTCCAAGGTTAGTACTAAACTGCCTCTGATACCAACTGTAACGCCCCGACCCCAGCTACCCAGAGCCGGTGAATTACTTCGTAACATTGGCATGATCAGAAAAGATCAAGTCTCGAAAGACCGATTAGTTTAGTAGCCTTGGAAACACTAGATACATTCATAAGTCTTTCATTACATAAAAAAGTAAACAAACTACAATAACATGGTATTCATAGTCCACAATCGTATCCCTTTCTGACTACCCCTGCAGGTCACTCATAAATTACTTCTTCACATCCTGTAAAAATATTAAAACATTGAAAGGGGTGAGCTTAGATGCTCAGTAAGGTTAACAATATAGAGGAAGCTTTCATAAATAAACATTAAAATTTAAGGCTATGTATAACTAAAACAAAAGCTTTTTAAACTTGAACTTCAACATAATATGGAAAAAGTAAAATGAGATAATTCCACTTACTTCTTAAAATGGATATTCTACTGGTCGAATAATCACATGCAATATCAATAACCACTTTCATAATGATGGAATGCATAATGCCAGACTATCATAACCACGTAGTCAAGGCCTCGTGCCAAGACCATAAATAAGATTTTGTCAAGGCCTCGTGCCAAGACACTAGTTTGTCTCATGAGACCTGCCGATGCATCGAGGAGCTATATAGGGCTCCACCCGTCACTTATTAAGTCCAATTCATTCCTCATATGAATAGGTTTAAACATATCATAAACCATAACATAATCGTATCCCATAAAACATGCATAAAGGAAACATAACATTTCCACATTTCAATCACAAGATATAAATACAACAAATTGATATAATAAAAACGCTTTCAAAACCATTTTCAATACCAAAATAAAAGAAAGTTAAAACTTTGTATTTATTTATCATTAAAAAAAATGATGGCTTGTAGAGGAAGCCGAAACTCAAATAATGGTCACGGAGGTGGAGAAGTCGTTGTCGCCGCATAAGTACGGAAAGAAAAACATTCCCTTTTTTTCATTTAGTAAAACGCTTCGTATAAAAAAAATATTCCTTTTGAATAAACGTAAAAGTCAAAGGGGTTTATACACCGTATAAAAGAAAGTTTTGTATAAAACCAAATATGCCTCAATGAAAGGTGATTGAGACGAAGTCCTTAAAAAGATCATTTTTTAAATAAAGTACATCTATAATGTGTATTAACTATAAGTACACATAAATAATGTACAAATACAATATAGGACATAATAATATCATGACATAATTTGAAAGTAGGAGATTAACCCAAAGAGTGAAAATTGGGTTAAGAAATTCCCTTACCTCATGTCTGACTTGACTCAACCGTTCTTTAACCTCATGAATAATAAACTAGAGATAATATATACCTTATTAAGAACCATTTTTAATTTCATTATCCTTTTTATATCACTTATTACAATGTTATGAACTTTATGTAATTATTTATGTTAATAACGGTCGTTTTGTCGATCTTTGGTACTTGAGTCAACAATAAACTTCTTATAATTACGAGTTGTTAATGTGATGAAATATCCATTATATCCAGAATTATATTCATGATTTAGATGTCATATATATCATATATATCCAGTATATACATTCATTTATAATATTACGTAACATTTAGAGGTATGAAATGAAATTCACCGTTCATGGAGACGGTAAGCCGTACGTACGCATGAACGCTACTTTCATTTATATTTCGTATTTAATGGAATGAAATCATAATGATATAAATGTATAATATAATTCCAGTATAATATAGTGTACAATACCATTTACTCCATCCTTTATATATCCCACACATGGCATTAATGATTCAAATCACTTTGAGGGGGCGGTAGTCCGCACTTCCTAAAAGGAAATTATCGCGTTTACCAATAATGGAAATCATAAAGTATGCCATAAATGAGAAATACAGAAGCATAAGTAAAACCTAAACATATTATATATCATATATAAATATAGTGACATCTTAATGGCCACCTTTTATGGTGTTATATGAGTGTTGAACAATCATCGTTTCGTGAGGCATAAATTCGCCATCCACAGAAACCGTATGTTCATTAACCATTAGATGAAGGTGTGTGTAAGTGTAGATAGAATCCTTCTTATAAAAACATCCTAGTATATTGAGGATACTGGTGTTGTTACAAAAGAAATGAATAAAAAGAGTTTAGGCGGTTGGAGAAGAAAAATAAAACAAAACAACATTAGAGAAGACATTACCTCAAAATTGGGTAACTCGTTTTGATTTGAGCCAAAGGCTTCCTTGAGAAGATTTCTGCCCAAATTGAGGCTTCTAGGAGTAATAGGGGGAAGTTGGGAGAGTATTTGTATAGAGGTTGGCCGAGCCAAACGGCTTGAAGGTGTGAATAAGGTGGGATAGGTGGGGGCCTTTTATAAGTGGAGAGGAGGGGCTCTTTTGGAAAGATTGAAATGTTACATTATTACACAATTCTTTTCGGATTATAAAGGTCCCACACTTATATAATTCGTGTCTAAGGTGATAAGGGTTTGAAATCTACCCATCCAATAGTCTTTGGACAAGTGTATTCCTTGGATTTTACATTATCTTTTCATTTTATTAAAATCATTAAATAATGAGGTCATCGCTGCATCATAATGATGTCATAAATAATTTAATTTATATAATGTCTAAAAATTATAAAAAAAATACTATGATGTAGGAAATCCTTTTAGCTTTCTAATTAATTTTTATAGTCAAAATTATGACTTGTGTAACCCCACTTAAAAACTGTATTAGTAAAACAACTCATGTTTGTGTCAATTTAATTTTAACATTAAATAAATATATATTAATGTCATTTTCCAACCAAAGTGGCTCCATGGGGTCCCCAAGTTGACCCATGGGTTGTCTTGGTCGGCCATGACTCATCCAATAGGAGTAGTACAAGTTTCAAGCTCATATCATATTATTAAAACATTTTTTTTACCTTAAACTACACTAATTACCTCTAATCGCGATTAAGAACTTAAAAGTTACTATTCACCAAAAAATTATTTTGATCTCATTGAACCACATTTTACTTCTTAATGACAACCATGTATGTCGGATTTTTGAAAATCAAATCACAGAAGTGGTAATATTTCATTTAAACGAAAAATCAGTTATTTAACTACCACTTAGTGGTTTCACTATTCATCAAAAATTGATGTTTTTCAGAACAATGCCAAAATTTCACCGTAAGATATAATTGATATTCCGAATTCAAAAATGATGTATATTTTACAAAATTCCAAAAATATAAGTTGCATTAATTAATTTTATAATTAATTTCCGCTGTCACAACAAATAGCATGTTTTAAGAAAGAATTTATATCAAAAGATTGGCAATTGTTTATGTCCAATTTCAATGTTAAATTAATTCTAATGACCACCATTGGATAAAATGGTAAAAATATATCCTAATTATACTTTAAAACCACTAAATATTATAATTTATCACTATAAATTATTTTTATTTAAAAAGTTGTTTTTAAGTATTTTTCACTATTCATAAAAAATTAGAAGTTCTCAGAAAAAATACCCAAAATTCAACATAGGCTAATTTCGATATTCCGAATCCAAAAATGAAGTCCATTTTGAAATATCAAATTTCTATAATTATAAAAAGTGGTTATTACTATTCATAACGGCTACTATGATTAGTCGCGGTGTTTTAGAACTCGAAGTTGCGTACAATGCAAGCTATTGCATTATTGAATGAGAAGCATATTGTGGAAGCTCAGGGTGTTACAAGTGTCATTTACGAATATCTAATGGGTGGATCTGGTCTCAAAATAGATAACCAATAAAATCATATTTCTTCCATAAGGTTGGTGGGGTAACCCCATAATGGATTTCATGGTCCCCTCCTATAACTTCTATGAAGGAATGTAAAGACAATTAATCAAGACGGATGGCTTATATTTCTTATAATTGACTGGTTAATAAGTATAAAATTGAGATAAAAAATCATGTATAACATGGATAATTCCCTATGACCATAATTGGATTCATACATCATAAAACATCTTCATATAAATAGGATTGACATCTCACTAGGGCTGGTAATAGTATTCCATCAACACCTTCCTCATAGTAAATTGGATAATATAATATAAAATTTAGTAGATAATACCTCATGATTTAATTATAATTCAATAGGCTCCTTTAAAACATTTCATAATAGATTATATCATTAAAAAAACCATATCCTCAATATTCAAATCTAGAATCACTTCAAGAATGAAGGTGGTCAACTACGCGCTAGACAAAAACGTACCAACCCTTTCTTTTTAAATCACCATGATTATCCAAGATAAAATTAAAATAAAAAAATTCATCACTAGACTCTTTTAGATACATGGATAGAAACATAATTATTAGGGATGTAGTGACCAAGTTACCTTTACATGGGGTATAGATTATGTCAAATTTGAACCCCAAAAGGCACTTGATTCATGACCAATGTCTCAGGTTTTGTCCATTTGTGGATAATATGTATATGAATAGTTTTTTCACCTAGTATAGAATATACAGATCCAAAAAATTATAGAAACTATAATATAAGGGAATAAAATAATGTTGATTTCATGATTACAACAGTTGGGTTATTATTCTAAAATGGCACTGGTTAGAACTATTCCCAAAACACTTCCTGGTCACACATCATAAGAACAAAACTCTACCCTATAATAAAATCCTGACAATATACCACATAATAACACATAGTCTTAGGTAATACCAAAAAAATTAATGGGGGTTAAAAACCACATAAGAATATGAAAATTTTATTTGAAATCTAGAAACC
Organism: Viscum album; assembly: GCA_963277665.1. Taxonomy (NCBI): domain Eukaryota; kingdom Viridiplantae; phylum Streptophyta; class Magnoliopsida; order Santalales; family Viscaceae; genus Viscum; species Viscum album. The sequence goes on from OY728145.1 coordinate 959,571,875, forward strand.
ACAAAAAATAACCTATTTTCTATTCATTGGTGTATACGGTGATGAATGTTTTTCAAAAGTCCCAACCAAATATCCTTGAAACCCCTCCAAGACCTATAAATTTATTTACCTCAAAAAAATCTCATGATCTGTCACATGAAAACAGTACCTTAATAATTTTTAGGAAAATTGATTCCCCATGATATGTTATCAAAATACTCTAAAAATAACATCCAAAATCCAAAAACATTGTTTTTATATTTTAACCTAAATATAGTTGTCAGTCAATGTCCAAAAAATTATTTTCAAACGATACTCCATCTCCTCATTCAATCATTGGTAAACCAGGATTTCATAACCAAAATCATTAAAAAAAGAGACAAGGTAACTTCTGAACTCTAGGTTCATCAAACCCTTATGACATTTAGCATAATTAATTACTCCTAATGACAACACTGATTACAGAAAAAGTTTGATACATCCTCTAGAATGTGGACCTATAAACATCTTATTTGGATTCTCACACCTAGTGGTACCCTATATGAATTTCAATATTTGAAAACTACCTTTACCTGTTTATTTGGAAAATAAAAAAATAAATATGGGGAAGATGATATTTATTCTTGTTGGTTACCTGATTCCACTTCTTGTTGGTTACCTGATTCAGATTCTTGTTGGTTAAATAATTTTTCTTATTATAGACAATATAGAGTCAAATAGACCCATAATATTTCTTATAAAAATCATTGTTGTGGCCCATGGAGTGTTTAATTGGAAAATTAACCCTTTGTACTCTAAATAATAAATTTAAGTATTTATTTAAAACCAATAAGATGGGTTACATTCCATATGAAGGTAGATATGTAATCTCTTTCCCCAATGATCCTTTTTTGTGAAATAAACATATTCATCCATAGGTAATCTATAGAAACCATCTAAGAACACCTCTGTAACTTCACCCACCAAAAAAGGCAATTCACATTTTGTGAATGCGCCAAAATACTCTAGAATCAGGCAATAAAGCAGATATTAAATAATTTACATCTCTGAAATGGGTTGTATGGATCATCCTGAAGGCAAATTTCAATCCCCATAAAACGTCATGTGATCGTATTAGAGGAAATTAAATTTAAAAACTAAGGAAATAAATTGTTTTGGGTCTTAAATAAGACTCATCCAGTCTATACAAAGGATATGGTGAAATAAGTCCATATCTAGAAGAATAAAATCACATTTCAACTACACCTCTAATTGGGAGGCATCAATATATAGATATCAAACACCCTACATAATTATCATTCCCTGATTATAACCTGATACCTAGAGTAATAAATATATTTTAAATAATGTTTATCAATTCTACCCACCTAATGAATTTGGCTGAGTGATTATAACCTTTATAAAAATTCAACTACTATAGACCATACAATAAAATGATTTATTTCTTTTATCATAGGACCCACATCATATTTCACATTTTCTAGATTAAAAGCACGTAGATGCTTAAACAATTACTAGGCATTGGGTTGAAATCTAATTAGTTGCTCTATTATAAGTTGACTCTTCCCATTGTAAAATTTGGTGTAACCACCACATCCACAATAAATATATCTTATGTCCATTGAATCATCTAGCTAATATGTTGAAATCATAATAGTTTTAGATCATAAACAACTATGAGAAAGTGGTTATTTCCTAAAAAACCGATGTAGGTGTCCCATATGACTATTATAAAAATATTGTCTAGTTGTGACTAGCATATGGGATACATGTTCCTATAAAACACACACCAATGAAAATGAATACATACATCACCTGGATCTACCAGAAGATGTAGGTTTTTTGGGTACCTAGAGCTACTACAATCATTCTTCTTATACAATACATTCTTTCTTCTCCTCTCAAACAAGATAATAACATAATGTCCTGCTGTTGGAAGCTACCTAGTGTAGTCTGGTTTACGAACTTGGTAAATCTAAGACCTTAGATTTTGATCATCACATTTATTATAGGACAACATATTATACAATATGATTCAGGATAAAATTTCTTTCTAAAACCCCATTTTTTCTGATAGGCATTTATCTAATCATTTGAAATGTGTTTAAGAGAAAATAATATTTTCTATATGAATCTATTGAAATTCTCTATTATGTAATTCTATCCCAGAAAATATATAGTATCTACATAGTCCATGAATTGGAAAAACTATAAGTCAAAATATCTAAGTAAATATGGAATTTAATTCCTTCTTTCATATCATATTATGAGTCTCTAATTGAATTATTAACTCCCACCACCTATGACTGGGGAATTATAATAAATATATTAAACAATTTTCCATAATGAAATAATTTCTATGGAGAAACTAAAATTCCCCTTAATATTCTCCACACAGTCTTTAAATTCACAGGGATTCAAAATTCCTTTGAAGGAAGGTGTATTATGAATCTGAATTTCTATATCAGGATCATTTTCTAGACATGAATCAACATTTATAATGAATGTAAAACCAAATCCCACTCCCCGATAGAGGGATTTGAAAATCCAAAACGAATACCTCTAAAAATCTATAATAAAATGATGATAGGATTATTATCTATGGCCGCTTCGACTGGATTTAATGAATTTATAATAGGAGGAAAGATTTTAAAAATGTCCCAACAATAAGGAAAATAAAAAAAATACATCATCACATGGAGAATCAAATTATCAGGATAAAACATTACAATAAATTATAATAAAACTACAGCAACACAATCATTAATAAAAACACTCATCCTTAGATTGGTTTCTATGCTCAGTCTATAGACTTGTCATTACACTAGATGGAGGGTTATAGTCAAATACAAAACATCGCATGGTATCCCAAGGACAGTCATAAAGTGTGTTTATTAGACGCCCCACTCATATCCATAACCACAATCCCTGAAATTCCTTGCTCATGCTTATCCATACATCCAAAAACAATCATACCCAAAGAAAAGAGAAAACCTCTCATGATACCACATTGTCCTGAACCGGTCAAAATGTTGTCTTAATATGATATTTTACCTAGCCCATTATATAACCTAAAAGTAATTTTTGATACCCACATGTAGGGAAGTAATCCCGCAGCATCAAACTGAATCCATTAGGATATATTTGTTCTTATTAATATTAATATAAAAATCATCATTTAAATAAATTATAGCAACCCAGACACATATATACCAGATCTATAGTTTGATACTAAATATGTTGGAATGATTGCAAGAAATCAAGACTTGATGAACCGATCAGTATAATAATATTTAAAAATAAGATACATAAATTAGATTTCTATTTTAAATGGATACGCTAATTACAACATATTTTTATTCAAAACAAATAAACAACATCAAGGATAACTCTTATCCATCTAGTATAATACTGAATATCTTTTCTAGTGCGATTTATGGATTCTTGAAAAAAAATAAAATAATGGTGAGCTGAAGTGATATGTAACAAAATATAGTGGAATTGATAATTAATTAATTACAATAATCAATACAGAAAGGTAAATAATTGAAAATGCATTCCATGTCATCAATAAACTGAATGAAAGAAAATAAGAAATATGTTAAGGTAATAAATTGAAACAAATTCCATTGAAGTAACTATAAAATGAAAACTAAATAATGAAATATATGAAACTAAATCACATTCCATTAATCAATGAACTAAAATGAAATGTTCTTATTGATATGTCGATAAAAAATCTCATACACAAATAATAACATGGAATAATATGAGAGAAATATATTATAAATTGGTGTCATGTATATGGAATTTGATGACCTATTATTATCATGATCTATCCTCTGCACAAATTAAATCTATTGATCTATCCTCCATTTAAAATTTTCTACTTGTTTTTCTAATGATAACCTATCAATTCATAAAGGTTCTATATAGATTCTGGGGTCTACCCATAACTTCATATCTAAATAATTTTTTTTATTTATTAATAGAAATAAATAATATTCCTTACCAAATATCCATTTTTAACAAATTCTATAGACTTGTCAATATTTTTCCAAATAATTAGGTAAGTCTCAAATAAGACATCTTATGTAAAATGGTACATAGTATTGGAAATAGTAATATCCATCATAAATGAAATTTATAATTTAGGGGAAATTCAATGTCCAATAATCATAGAAGACGAAATATTTGATGGGGACAAAATAATAATCAAGGAAGTAATTGTGAATACTATCCTTGGCCAAATAAACAAAAAACCCTCTAAAGGAAAAAAAAGATTTTATAAATTCAAGAAACACAGGTAGAGTAAAATAAGGGGTTGTTTTCATTGATGACATGAATGATTAAATTTAAATGATATTCATGACAAAAATATACTTTTCTTTTAAAAAAATTTTGAAAATATTTTTCATTGAAAACCACATCTAAATTTTTTATTGAAATAAACCTTTTAAAATTGAGATGTAGGCTTCAAATAAATGACGGCAGGTATATCCATACATGTAGTTTGAGTTAAATATATTATTCATTTTTTTATGAAAAATGGATAGAAAATTCATCTCTTGGAGAGGGAAAAGAAGACCCTTTCTAAGATATTTCTAAAAGGAAAAAAGAATGAAAGTTTATTTACTAAATTATTTTCAAATAAAATTTAATTTTTTTAAAAAAATCATGGTTTTTATAATAAAAAAATGTTCTCTATCTAAATAGAGATATAGTCTTATAATGAAGTTTGTGAATCAATGAGTGGAAATATGGTACTAATACGTAAAAATTGTCATGAATAACCAGAGTTGAATAAATTTTGTTATTGAAAAATGATAATATAATTTCCTCAAATGGAAATTCCATTGAATGATAATTAAGATTAGTCTTGTGGAAAAAAATAACTACACTTTCCATATAGTCCCATACCACATTGAATCATTTTTAAATCATAAAAATTGTTAAGGAACAAAACTAAATAATTTTTTGAAATACCATTGATGGAAAGGAAGTAATAATTATGAATTCAAATGATTGTTTATACGCTATAAAAATGAAACTAGGTGCATAACAATATAATGTTCCTCAATGATGTGAAATTTAGATTAAATCCATTACATATAAAATAAAACATCCAAAAGTTATTACAATCAGTTGAAAAATATTAAAAATCATATAATATGTTTCATGATATAAAATTTCAATTTATCAATATTTTAACCATATATATATATAAATTAAATATGGTATACGACAATAAATTATGCCTCACATATTAAAAATTGATTCCAAATTTTTTTACCATTTGTTTCCTTTCATGTGAACATTCATTATCCTCGTATATAATAAAATTATGTAAATTTTCCACTTACATAATAACCCTTTTCATTTTAGTAATTACTTATATTTCATATATTACCATGTTTTTTACATCTATTAAAATAATTAAGTTTACATTGGCTGATTTTACCAAATTTTGTTTATGCTTCAAAATAACATTCGTAGGTTAACTGTGGTCAAATGGTTATTTGTAGAACATATAAAGATTAATATCCATGAAATAATTATAATATTTATATATCAATAATAAATTAAAATAAATCATTAATTTTTTCTATGAATAATGAATTAATGTTACAATCACGGAGACGGTATGATGTACGTACGCATAAGTAACATTGCCATTTTTCAATAGTCACTATGGAAAAACGTAAGTAACCACCAATCATTTAAGAAAGTTAATTATATATGTAATACCATATAATATAATTATAAATACTAATATATTTAATTATTGTAATTAATATGTAATCACATCATTTTTAGTAGGAGATAGTCCACACATCCATGAATAATGTTATCACTTTTTAAGTGTATGAAATGGTAATAAATAAAATGATATATATATATATATAATATATATATAGAATGGTAATTATGACATGAATATATTATATATTTTTTTATGTCTCATATGATTAATTATAATGATCGTTTATATGTTTCATATTTTTTATGAATGAATCTCAATTATTTGAGGGGTTGGCAGTCCACACTTTACTCAAACGATGTTATCGTATTAACGAAAAATGGAAAATACTAAACGGATGTGTAATAAAATGATTATATAATCTTTATTTACAAATAAATATCATATATAATATATATAATGGTTTTCCATCATAATGTCCACCATGATAGGCTGTAATGGAAGAATGGGCAATCATCGTTTCGTGAGGCAGTAATTCACTATGCACATAAACATTATGTCAGTTACCAATCAGATGGTTGGGTGTATAAGTGTAGTTATAACTATCAATATAAAAAAAATCCTAGTATATTTCATATAATATTTTTTTTATACAAGAATAAAATAAGTATATTATAGGGGTTGGTGAATGCAAATTAAACTATAGTGTTTCAGAAAAGACATTGCCTTCTAATCGGGTAACCTATTTTGGATTAAACCAAAATAAAGAATATATTATTACCTATGAGAGGAATATAGATTGAGGAGATGAATGTTGGGTGGCCATTTGGGAAGATATTTGTTGAATAGAAGATTTTTTCAAGGTTTGTGGAATGGGTAGAGGTGGTGTATTTTTAAAGGGAGGGAAAATGACTCACTTGGTATTCTTGAAAAGAAGTTAGGTGTACTAATGTTATTACCAAAGAAATGTCATGAAAAACCAAAAAACACATTACTATGAGTTTAAAAGATGAAATATGTCCAGATAATGGGTTTGGGCAAGGGTCTAGGTCATTTGGGCACTTAAACACAGGGTTTAATCAATTTGAATACCAATTACACCTTAATTACTATATTTAATTTTAATCACATTAACTAATAATTATTGTAAAATCTTAATGCGATCATATTATACCGCAATTATTTTCATGATTACAATGGTTTATGTTTGATTTTAAAAACTATAATCACAAAAGTGACAAAATTAGGAATAATGCTAATCTCGTAGACAGATGAATTAATATGTTTTAGTAGAAAAATGTTCAAAAGAATATTGTGTTTTTATATTCAATATAAAATATAAATTGAATATAATAAACTAAATATTATTAATATATCTATAATGGATCCAATTTTATTTAAATAAAATTTAAAAATAATTTTTCATTAATGATTATTTTAATGAAAATGTAGCTTTTAACTAAAACACAATATTTCGCACTATTCACAAAAATGAGGTTTCACAGAATAATCTAAAAAAGTAATCCTAGGCTAATTTTGAGAATCCTAATTCAAAAATAAATTTTATTTTGTCAAATTAAATTTATAAATGTGAAAATATTATTACTTAAAATAGGCTATCTATTAAAAGGCGGTGAAATGTCCTTAAAAGATATAGGTTTTTATGTGAAATATTTTCTCTACTCTTATATTATTCTTACCAAATATATTTTATCAATTTAAAAAAAATTGAATATGGAATTTATTTATTACATTAATATCACTCACAAATTGTAATGTATTAAATCTACTATTGTAAAAAATATTTGTGAACATAAAAATAGTTGTCCTTAAATGTTGAATTTTTTAATTATATTCAATTTAAATTAATTTATAACATAGAAATAAATAATATATTATTATAAACCTTATATTTCAAAAAGTTAGTGTGTACTATTCATAACTTCTAATATGACATCTATGTTATATATTATTGTTTTATATATTAATGCTTTGACGATATATTGTTTCTCCATAAGTCTCGATATTGTGTATAGAGAAATCCATTATAGAAGGTCAGTTTTGTGTGTATCAAAAACTATACAATAAGATCTCTCTTGTGTGAAATGAAATTAATCTCGGTGTTGCGTTAATTGAAATACACATAATACATTTAAAATAAAAAATATGTTATAATGTATCTAAGTATTATATTTCCTTACATGTTTGGTGATTTGTGTTATACAAACTATTGAATACAAGGTTCTTACTTATGTTTTCATGGAGCCACATAAATCCCCATAACCACCATCTACTACAAACATACAAAAATGATCACACACAAGTATCAAATATATGTCTACAATTATAACTAATAACAAAAATCATCAAAGCACAAAATTTACCCACATATGAAACATTATTCTTCTTCTTGCATGAGGTCCAACAACCACCGTTTCACCACCATCAACTAGTCCATAAGATATCCCACTAATAATATTACCTTCCATATCCAAAAAGGGCATTTTTCTTATCTAAATAATTTAGAATGAAATCTATGTGTACTCATTGGGTTGTTTTAGGGTGTGATGTCACTAATAATGGAACATCTGACAAATATTTCAAATCATATATGTTATTAGATAATAAATATGATAGTTTTGTAACAAAAAACAAAATATTTTTATTTTAATATAGACTTTCTGTTTGAAATAATATTAAAATATGAAATAATATTTGAAAAAAGATAAAAATTAAGTATAATGACCATGTATTATCTTTATATAGCTAGTGATAGTTGGGAAAAATTATTCTCATATTTTTAGTGATCAAAAATAGAAGAGATGATGTATTCTCTTTCTTGATCCAACTAACCAAATCACAATATTTTTGTTAGTGTTATAAAAGAATCAATCTACGTATTGAATTCTATACCTAGAATATTTGTCCAAGCATCCCAACCTAGGTACCCATGAGTCATAGGTGAGAATTCCATTTTCAAATGACACATATCCCTATTTATCATAATCCATCCCAACAAATTGAAAATAAAAAATTTTCAATCAATTACATAGGTGGTGAAGAATATTAATTGTTACAAACATATTAAACACAGAAAAAATCATTTGTACATGAACATGGACGTTTTTTTTCAAATATAGATATATAATAAATAATTATTAAATTAATAAATAATATCACAACATAGATCCAACAACATTTCTATTTGAAATTAAATTCAACTAGTTAAAAACATCGTGATAATTTTAGAGGATATATTATTAGAGAAATAAGACAAAAAAACAACAAAACCCAACATTTATAATTATATTTGACCAATAATTTGTCAATACATCATCCGTAGAGAAGTAAAATCATGAAATAATATTTAATAGACCAACAGGTGATGAGGGGAAACATTAAATTGGAGTCTTCTTGAATGATACAGGTCAACACCACTCAATTAATTAGATCCTAGATGTAGTGTAGATTATAAGAGGTGGGCCTAGGGAAATGAGGGTTGAATTGGGGGTAAATAATTGGTTAAAAGGGTTATATTAATATGGGGTATTTTTTGAAGAAAAATTTTTAAAAACATAGTATGTCATATGGTATTCCTATATTTTTTTTTCCAAACCACGCTTTATCCATTATTGATCTTCTTTACTAAAAAATGAAGGTGGAAAACTTGTGTTCCAATGGTTTAAAATACCATGAATATAAACATCCAGTAATTATAGTACAACATTAAATTTTTTACAATTTCTTATAATCGATACATGATTTCTTCTCATCATGCACCAACCATGCTCCACCATCATAATTGGAAAAGATTCCATATTTCAATAAAAAACACATGGAAAATAGTGTAATAAAAGAGAAAAATAAATTAAATGAACCAAGAAAATGACTTTGTAGCTGTGATGGCTGATTATAGCGGAATCATTCCAAAATTTTATAATGGGATAAAACTACATGAACGAGAAGATATTGTTAAATATTTATATTCTGTGATGAAACACTATTTATAAAAATGAAATTTGTTATAAAAAATGGTGGGCATATGTGGTTTGTATATATTGATGGAATAGATCAACATGATGCTAATAAGATCTAAGAATAAATTATTTTCATTATCTCCCATTTTATTCATTGTAAAAAAATATTTAATACATTTTATTTTGCAAGAACATATATTTTTATTCCACTTTTTCCAATCATGTTGAAATTTATTAGACAAAAAACAGAAGTATATTTAAGATGAAATAAGAATGAACATAATATATTTTAAATCATTTAGAAAAATATCAAAATAGATTAAATAAATAAAACACACATGTTGGACATACAAGTTCAAGGTATTGGGAGATTTACTACAAAACTATATTATTACAGAATATTATTTAAACATCTCCTAGATCATTAACCACACATAATCAACTCCTACTATAATTCACCAATATATGTTCTTGGGGAACATAGAAACATTAGAATGATTTTACCTCCTTATGGATAATATACAACATTTATTCATATATTATTAGATAATAAATAAGTTTCAACATTAATAAATAGTAGAATTATATGATTATGGAATAATATAATAGTAACTTATTAGGATACATGATATCATTAACAAATATCAAGATACTAGAACATAGAGACAGAAATTGAATATCATGAAATCCTTATATATAAAATAATACCAATATGTGAAACCATAATGAAAATCATGAGTCATAGTGATATAATATAGAAATTCCACCCATGAATTAGAATAAATACTAGAATATATGAAAATGACATCAACCAAAACATTTTTTCATAATGTACTAGGCTAACCACTTCTCAAAAAACATTTGGTAAGTGGGAAAAATAATCATGTCCCATAACATAATGTACTTTTGTTAACCACATATTCCCTATAGTCATATCACATGATAAAAAATCATTCTAAAAATAATTTGTTTTCTAAATAATTATAGGCCCATGAATCACATAATGAAAATCTGTATATATTTTTACAACATGAAATCATCACAGATCAAATGATTAGTAATCGAGATACTTAAATTGAATTCCTAAATTGGTAATTAGTAGTCCCAAAAGAAACAATATTCAAATTGATTATATGATATCGAAATAAAAATCACCAAAAATATACATACCAAAAAATAACAATGATGTGAATATATGAATAATAATTTGATATATGATTCACCATTTAGGTACTGAGATGAAGTGGAAGAGAAATAAATAAAATTTTTAATTTTTTTTAAAGGTTATAAAAGACAATATAAATTAAATTAAAATAGTAAAAATGGACATTAATGAAATAAATAAAAAAATTTAATGTCCAAAAAATGGATCATTGAAAATATAATAAATGAAGAATTAGATGAAATATATAGCAACAGTACCCCTTTCCTCATATTTTTATATGATTCTAAACATAATTAACTATCAAATTACACATCAAAGATTCTATATTATAGTGTACATATAATAATATGTTGAATATACTAAAAATGGGAATAAATAAAACATTTACTTATTTATCATCAATTATGATCTAATTACTTCCTTTATGCCCTTAAATATACATAGGATTACCTCTGGATAACATGAATAAAGGGATGTGCTAAACAACAAAGTAAGTGAATAAACATAAGAATAAAGCATAATAAATGTGGTACAAGGAAAGATAAGATGATATAAAATGAATGGATATATATATATGAAATCCCAAAATATGTAATCATGGTGTCATAGGGGATGTTTAAACAATATATAACATGACATAAGAATGACCCATGGATCATTGCACATATAAGAGCATGAGTCAAGGTAAACCACCAAGATAGTTTCACAAAGAGCATAATTCAATAATGACCACCAGAACCATTAAACATGATGTATCATGAGAATAAACATCACCCAAATTATTGTATCACTATATTGGAACACCTATCATAACATTTTTATAAATATGTGTTCCATATGAAAAATAAACATAAGGTAACCTATGGTAATAAATGGGTATCATAATCAGGTCATAAATCGTCATAAATGGGTGTATCCTAATAATAACCATGAAATAAAGAAATTACATGAAACTTTTTCCTTCATAAACTAAAATTGTTATATATTAGGATACGTGAATGAAAAACTAATGTGATGGCACATAATAATCAACATTACGAAATTTTAAAATAAAAATATTTTATAGATTTTTAATGAAAATATTAATGATAATTTAAATAAAAAAATGAAAAATATTTTATATAAAACCTTAAGAGAACCAATAATGGTTTCAGAATAAAATTGATGATTTTAGAAAAATAATGGTGGCCTAAAACAGATTATTGAGTGCACTTGAAAATGGGTAACAATTTGGGATATTCATTTAAATCAAGCTAGTTTATTAGTAATATTTGACTGCGGAAACATTTAAAAAACGGTATATACCATTAATATGATAAATAATAATAATACATAATTTTTTATCACACACCATTTTTAAAATTTAAATAAAAATAATGGGTAATTTTGTTTTTATAGAAAGATAGAATGACTATATCGATGGAATAATGTATGTTTTGGTATAATTTCACACCTTATGCATGAAGTTGTTCTTCACTTGATATTTTTTTCAAGGATAATAAAATTAAATAATTTTTTATTAAATTTTTTTAAAATTTTATTTATTTATTGATGTTTCATTAAATTCATTTGTTTCCTTTTTTTTGGTTTATCATATTTAATTTTATCATTCAGAACATTTTATTCCTAGGATTTCATCATTGGTTCACTTATTTACATGTATGGATAATCATGTATGTTGATAATGGTTATAAAGAATTTCAGTTAGATGTTATTAATGAAAATATATATGTCTAAATAATTATATATGTCATTTTGAAATTTTGTGTGAGGATAAATCATTATATAAGATGATAGTGATAATCGTTTGGGTTTTTTTGGTTTGTTTCGCTCACATAGAACATATTTTGTATTATTTAACATCATATGGGTATAATTATTCTAGAACATTAAATAATATGTAATACATATAATAGAATATGGTTCATCCTTATAAATATTTTCATGCCCATCCTTCAAGATGGTAGTGGAAATTTAAAACCTCACCGTATTTGAATATAATAAATCAACACATCACATGCGATGATTTAATATTTAGTATAAAAAGATAGGGAATGGGAGATGATGATGAAATATTCCATTAGAATAATAATGTTATAGTATACATAAGGTACTAGATTTACCATACCATTTAGATAAGGGGAGATGAGGATAGAAAAGAAAAAGAATGGAACATGAAAATAAATTCATAGAAAAGGAAGCGGGTTTAACCTCTTGATTCATTCGTCATGAGATTCTCATTAGGCCATTGGTTTTGGTATTTTGTTAAATAAAAATTATCGTTGATTTGAGGAATCATCTTGGTAGTATATTTGAGTTGAATTTGGTGAAATATCAAGGTTTGATAGGCATGATTATTAGATGTGTTGTGTGGTTTTATTTTATAGTATAGGATGAAGAGTTTTCCCATTATTTTATTTATTAGTTTATTATTTTCTGGTCAGGGATATGAATATTTTGAAAAAAAAAATATATAATAAAATAATGATGTATTAATTGAGATTTGGGGTTTACATCATCCAAAAATCATCTATTACTCTATAATTAATGTATTTATCATTTATAAAAAATTATAGTATTTTACTCTTCATAAAAATTTCATGTATTTCAGAAAATACCCAAAACATTATCCTGACAATTTTTAGATTTTTTTTAAAAAAATGACGTACATTTTATTATATTAATTTGGTAAATATGGAAAAATTTATTTTTATTTAAAATAACAATTTACATGAAAAAGATAAATTAAAAATTATAACTTTTTTATAACACTTTGAAAAATACACACACTGATTTTCATCCTTTCCACCATTTCATCAACTATTTCAGGTTATAGTATCATATTCTCATAGACATCATCCCATCATGTCACTGTTTGACACCATATCCCAGAATGGGTTTTATATGGAGTCATTCGGATCCTCGAGTGGAAACTATTATTGTAGGAGATTTCAAAAAATCGATTATTTCGGTAACATCTTCCCATGAAGTTCATAAAACATTCAATAATCATGTCTTTTATTGAATTACTGGTCTGATTAGAATGGCCATAATTTTGAGGATGATAGGTCGTATGGAATTTTAGCTTCAGGCTTAGATCATGTTGGTCACTTTTCCAGAACATCAACACGAATCTCGGATCACGATTAGGTAAAATTTGTAATCATAATCCATATAACCTTACCACCTCACTGATATATCTATTTGTAAATTTATCCAATGATAAATCCTCTCAAATTTAGATAATATGCGATGTCTTTTTAATATGGCCTACAATAACACATATTGCATTGATCTATGGTGAAATATTTGGAAGTCTAGTGAAAAAGGATATGGTGATGTTTTCTTATTTCAATACTGGTATGGGTAATTGTTTCATTAATCCTTTAGAATTTTTTCTTTCAACCTTAACTATGAAACAAACCTCACACTTTTACGTATATTCAGAAATCTCTTTCTTCTTATTGTCCACCTATTGTTATCTCGGTAATCTCAATACATCATTGTGTTTCATGGGTAAATAGATAAGTTTTAGATTAGTGCATCATTTAGAAGTTCCTCATTTATATTTACATTAGATGGTACACATAATCATGAAGAAAATATCATGAAACCTTCTTCATACATTTGGAACTCTGAGTATTTTCCATTTCTGAAATCATTCACCTATTATATGAATTTTTACATAATTTCAATGAGCATCCTTTATTTTCTCAATAAGGGGTGGTTGAAAATTTATTTAAGAAAGGATTGATAGTGTTCCGACCATAATGTTTCACATATTTATCAATTATATTTCTAAGATGATTGGATCCGTATAAGTCCTAATCATTTATAATGATTTAGTATCTATTATAATTAGAGAATTACCCAACTTCTTTTATTTTATAGGATAGTAGTAGATTGTGATGTCCTGATATTTGATGAGGTTGAGCCATATTTTCAATAAAATATTAATCTCTTAATGTGTGAATATATATTTGACACTCGTATAATTGTTATTTATCTCACACATCTTTTCATATAGATAATTCTGAAAGATTATCAATGTGATGAGAATAACTACTAACTCAAAATCAGGTGTAGTATATTTTTTCTCATACATTTTCAACTCTCATGAGGGGTATGCTCTTAATTTATCCTTCTATATCTCTACATAGTGTGAAACATTTTTTTAAGAATCTCTATACACCATAAATACATCACCAATTTTCAGGAGTTTGAGTTTTGGTGTTGTGATAATCCTCCTTTTGAGATCCATATAGCTTTACTCACATTATGGGAGTCCAATCAATCTTAACTCCATTCTATGTCATCCTTGTTTTTGGGATAGAAAATTTTTTAAAAGGTCTTCAAAAATCTTCAGCAATACCCATGTTGGCTATGGAAAAATTGGATCTCTATTACAAATACTGGAATGGGTCACTCTTCAATTGGGTATGTCATTGAAGGGTCCACATATATGCTTTTTTGTTGATAAAATTCCCCAAGAATGGGACATCCTCCATACAGAACTCACATTTATTGTACTTTACATATAGATTATCCTTTCCCTATGTCTTCAAAATAGTTTCAAATTCTACTCATGTTCCTCATTTCTATTGGAGTATATCAAAATATTCTCAAAAAATACTACAAAAAAAATTTCTATGTAATATCTAAAGAATCTATTCATTAACTCTATAAATATTTATAAAGAATTATTTTGTCTTACGGGAAACACTATGAAATCAATGTTTACATTCCTTGTTAGAAATATAATCTTGAATTTATCTTTCTTCCAATCATTTAAATAAAGATATCTCGATTGAAGGACCACTATTAAGGAATAACCAGACCCAAATATCTAATCAAGAAATTATTCTTTTGGGTTTAAGGGATACTTGTTCTTTATCATGATTTTAAAACATTCAAGATAATTGATGCCTAGGGAGATTAATTCATCCATCTATTTGACAAAGAAGAATGTTTCACCCCATAGTAAAGAACTTGGAAATATAAAATCATTTTTCAAATTCACCTTTAACTGCTCCATTAATTATTCTAGCTCAACCGTGGCCTTTCAATAAGTTTTTTATCCTATAGATTGAGATCTAGGAGTAATTTAAATTGAGAACTCAACCCCTTGATCTTGATGAAGACCATGAAATTATTCATGTAATACATCATTGTAATACCTCAGGATGGAAATGTCTTCGAGCATGATTCTCTCTAATTTATTTGTCATTTGAGATTTATATATATAAATGAATTATAATAAAGTAGTAATATCAACACATTATACAATTATTATATTAGATATTCATATTCCTCCATACAATTATACATAATTAAATGATTACTTATGATAGGGAGACTGATCTCCCTTTCCTAATAGTAGATGTGTGATTTGCATAATGATTTAAAAACAATTCCAAATGTAGAATCAAAATATACCAAATGGAGTTTTAAAAAATTTTCTAGGTGATTCAGTCCATAATAAATAACATAGGGGGTTTTATAAAAATCAGATGCAATAATTTCTCCATTTATTGATCTCATAAAAAACTACCCTTTAAATTTAGAGGAACTGATTGAATAATTCTACTAAACATGATTGATAAGAAACAATTACTAGAATAAGATCAAATATTACTTTCATTATTCTAGAATTAATAACTAGAATTCCTATCACCAAATAATTGTTTGGCTCAAACATAGAAATATTGATAGATGATTATTTTTCGAATTTCATTGTATGTTTTTGTTTGTTTCTACCAAAAAATGGGATTATAGAATTGTTTCTAAAAATTCCCAGGTTCCTTGTAGTTGAAACAATACTAATCATATTGACTATTGATATGTAAATTTTTTATTCTCCCAAATTAGTGTAATTATTCATATCCCTTTGGCAGTTCATTACTATTTTCCCCATTCATCCACATTAGAAGCATGTCCCGGTTCTCTTTAGAGAGTTCATAGGATGATTCATCCGACAATTTTGACACGTGAGTTTTCTATCTTCCTTCGATCATGGAATTTATTTTCTAATCAATCCATATTCAACATTTTTTTAATGGGCCCGTGGGACCACAGAGACTCTCCAATATTTATGTAATGTCTCTTATTTTTCCATGCTTTATTTTTAAAAATAAGTGGGAATTATATCGAGACCATTCTTCGAGACGACGTGCAGTTCCGAGGACCAGTGATCCCATAACAAATGTTTGAATTTAATAAAATAATTAAATTGCGTGCGTGTTTGGTTTTCCTAAAAGAGAGGAATAACTCTTGAACTGGTGCTCAGATAAAAAATCTAAGGGCACTGTTGTGTTCAGAACAATGATTTTACATTAGGAAAGGCCTTACAACAGTCGGCTCAGGTTGGCGGGGAAATCTAGTTTTTGTACGTAAGAGTAACAAAATATTTAATAAAAATATTTTATGCTACAGTGAAATCTATTTAAATCCGTTGCAACATATATCAGTATCCTTTTTAAAAAAGGATTGTGTAGGGGTCCAGGGTTACAAACCTCATAACCCTGAATCCCTTGATGGCTCTGGGGGCTATGGAGAAAACCTCCCAATGCGACGACGACGCCTTGGACGTTTTTCGCCGGTGACGACGACACAGTGACCAGATCATCGCCAAATAATGCAGTGGAATCCATGTAGGATGATTGTTTTGTATTTTCCTTTACCCATACTTGATTCCTACAATGAATGCAGAATAATCTGCGAACCGATTAGCCTGTGGATCGGTTATTTTGCGGGCGGGTGTGATTTGGGGTTTTATCAAGAAACTAAATGCTTGGGATTTATAATCTTTCGATTGTTGTGGTTTTGATCTAATGGAGACGATCCTGGATCATCATGAACAACGATCGAGGTTCGTCTTTCTTGTTCTATTTCTTATATTTTATATTCTCACGCGTGTTCTTCATTGCATTCTACGCATTCTTGGAGGAAATCTATCATTGCACATTTTTTTGTTTCCGAAATGAATCGATATTGTAGATCTAACCCTGTAGCGATGTCACGGAGGTGCGACGACAGTTACAGCGGATGATTCGCAGCTGATCAAGTGATATGATTTTTCGGGCGTTTTACTTCAGATGGATTGATCGAGGTTTATGATCTGATTTATGGACCGAAAACACCTGTTTCGGTGTTCGTATGATGAAACGAATCAATCCCTCGAGTATCGGGATGAACCAACGAGAAACAGTGGATCCAGAGGATTAGCCGCGGAGAGAGGAGGAAGACGGCATTTCTGGAAAAATCCCGACTACCCGTCATGTTGTATGGGATACATGGCATGTGTTCATCGGTGGACCACCTGGTATGTACCTCAGGAGTACATGGACATGGGTTGGTTACATAGCCAATGACACTACATATATACCCCTCCCCGGCTAGACCCGACCACAGACACGGGATACCCCGTGTGCTGGTACACGGGAAGGCGACACGGACAGAGACCATGTATAATCACATGGCCAGCGTACACGGAGCAAGCCCCCGGTACTCGGACATGGAATGTGATTCTTCTACACTCTGTGTAGTTACATTCTATACAATGAGTCAAATGACACGAGCCGTTTACACGAACAGTACACAGAGTCAAGGAACACGGCGTGTGATTATTGTACACACAGTGTAGTCTAGTTTTACACAGATTGGACAGATGACACTATCCATTTACACAGGTAGTACCCGAAGTCATGGAACATGGAGTGTAATCGTACTACACACCATGTAACTGATTTTACATGGATTGAGCTAGTTTCCTTATGTGACGTGGACTAGTTTCCAAAGGGTTCATCCCATTATTTTTTCTATTGAAGGTTTTCGATATCATTTCCTACATACAGGAGTATGATCCCTTCTGCAGGACCTCCTGAATAGAGTTGTTGGAATCCCCTCTATGAGGCTTGGTGATGGATCCTCTATTCATTCATGGAACCCTAGGTAGAATTCTTGGTATCGACATGACCAACTTTACCTAGGCGGTGATCCTCTGCTTAGCGGATTAGCTCAGATTGAGTTGTCAGAATCACACCATGACGTGGTTGTGATTCTCATCTGAGTATCATGTTCTCAAAGTACATATGGAGTGTGTTATCCCGGAATGAGGACTTTGTATCTCCCTCTTCATACCTAGGAGTGTGTTCTCCCGGTTTCATGCTTAGTGGAATCTTCGAGCAAGATCATAGTGGTGGTATTTGTGATAGTTGATCATGCATGAGTATATCTGGATATTCTTGTTATATGTTCGTTAGAAATATATTGTGTAGAGATGAATGTATCTTTCTATTGTGGTATTTGTTATATTTTTGGGTTTCCTTTTGGTTTCAGGGTGTCCTACTGGGTATTGTTATACTCACCTATGCACGGGCTTTGCCCGCACGTGTCATGTCTTGTGCAGACGAGTGAGCCTTTGACAAGATTCTAGGCGGACCAAGGCCAGACGGTACTCCGTAAGATCAGACAGGATGAGGTGTGTTCCTACGGCTACAGACTAATGTCCCAACACCTTTCTTTATAGGTTGGACTTTGTTATGGACTCACTTTTGGTGGGCTTGTACTTTTGGCCCAGGGTTTTACTTTCTTGTACTTTACATCCATGTCGTACTCTGTTGGTTGGGATTAAGTGTATGCATGCATATTTTCCTTTTAGTAGTTTTTAATTTTCAGCTTTTTAGGCTTAGAGATGCGTGTTCATACATACAGGTTTATAGGCAATTCATTCCTTGTTAGTAGCATGCCTACTCAGTGATAGTCACCAGCCCCTGGCCTATTAGAGGCGAGCAAGGGGAGTTGCGGCTCGGGCCCTACTAGGATGGGTCGTGAAATAGTGGCATCAGAGAAGGTTGGTTCTAACATAGGACAGATAGTATGTGAGTTGTTTTGGGGAAACAATGTTAAGTGTTTCGGGTTTGGATTTTAGGCCAGGAACCCTAGTGTTGGTGCGGCCAGCCGACGTATCCATACACCAGGACTCTGATAACATTATCTTCAATTTGGAACATGAGAACACTAGTTTCAGAGGAAAACAATGGTATATGCATCATATAGGAATGTGTTGTGGTTTCCATGTCCTTCTTATGTCATCTCCCCAGATATACTCACTGACTGGGATACATCTTGTTTTATTACAGGATGCCTCCGCGATGCGCACCCACTAGGATCCATCAGCTCGATCACGAGGATGACCCCCTTAGTGATGAAGACTCGATATAGGGACCGGATCCCCCAGTTTTACCATCGATTGGTGTGCCAGTTATCCTACCACCTATGAAGCAGTGTTTAGTGCCTGTTGTACCAGGGGAGGAGGAGTGCAGGCTGAGCGCAATACATGAGTTTCAGAGACAAAGACCCCTTAGGTTTCAAGGCGAGCCTGACCCTCAGGCAGCAGAGGACTGGCTTGAGGTAGTGGCCAGAGTCTTCTGTTTGGTTAGGACACCAGCAGACCAGATGGTGATCCTGGCAGTGAGCCTCCTACAGGGCTTAATAGGGAAATGGTGGAGTTTTGTTATTCAGACTCATGATGAGGCGACTCTTTCATTTTCAGAGTTTGAGCATCTCTTTAGAGAGGAGTTTTCACTGGTTACCCTGAGAGTAGTACGTATAAATTAGATTCTTCATCTCTAGAAGGGAACCATGATGGTGGATGGCTATTCATTGAGGTTCATCGATCTCTCACGGTACTCGAGGGATATGGTCAAAGATCAGTACTTTAGAGCTCGGTCTTTCGAGTAAGGCTTGCGCAGAGATATCTGAGCCAAAATCATCCCTAGTAGCATTACTACTTATATTGGGGTGCTCGATCTAGCATTGGTGGTTGAGAGATTCTTGGAAGAGCAGGGATAGCTAGCAGTTGTTAGTAGTGGGTGATCTGGAGTAGAGACCTCGGCAGTAGGGAGCCGACACCAGGGACCCAGGCATGGGAGACGTTTTCAGAGGAGATCCCAGGACAGGGAATCTGCCGTACAAGGTTCGCAGGGCACATCGAGCCAGTCTCGAGAGAGGCGATGCTACTCATGTGATAGCAGGGGATATCTCGCTCGAGATTGTCTGACCCAACGTACTACTGACACGGGAGCAGTGGATAGACCATAGAGGTAGAGGCAACGTGTGGAGAAGATAGATCTGCGAGGCGGAAGACGTGGTAGAATATCTGGGAGTGCAACTAGAGGTGGTCGACGTTTTGACAATTTGCCACCACCACCCCTAATACAACTGGTGGATAGAGGCATGGACAGCTGTAGGTGGCAGAGTCGTATGACCCATGTACTCCTAGAATTATTAGAGGTACAATCGGTTTCATTTCTACTTTGGCTTCCATACTGATAGACACATGTGCTAGTCATTCCTTTCTAGATGTTTATCTTGATCGAGACCTTGAGATTCCAGTTCAGTTGTTGAATTTACCCTTACGCTTAGATACACCGATGGGGGAAGATTCAGAGATCTCACACCTGTGCATATAGTGTGACCTGACCCTTGGAGGTGGGAGTTTCGGTTGGATCCTATTGGTGTCAGTGTTGAGGCCTTATGATGTCATTAATGCAATGGATTTTCTATCCACAATTCTTTCCCAGATCGACTTTTTTTAGGCGAAGGGTGTGGTGTGTCTGCAGTGATGGAATGAGGCTCTCTTTTGTCAGTGAAAGAGGGACACATGATGTACATGATGGACTCATACATATGAAGGTGCAACCAATATCCTATCAGTTGGCTAGCCTAGCCCTAGGCGTAGAAGATGATACAAGTTTCCATTTTCCAGCAGTACTGGCTGAGTACAAGGACGTCTTTCCACAAGACGTCCCCAGACTACCTCCCCTTCCGGAGATAGATTTATGCATTGAGTTGCACCCCAGGACGACACCGAAATCAACATCAGCATATCGGATGGCTCATGAAAAGCTTTGTGAGCTGAGGGAGCAGTTGGAAGACTTGTAGAAGAAGGGCTTTGTAAGGCCCACCATTTCACCATGTGCAACCCCAGTGTAGTTTGCCAAGATGGATTACAGGAGCTTGAGTCTATGTGTGGATTACTGGCGGTTGAATCAGGTGACCCTGAAGAACTGGTATCCACTACCGAGGATGGATGACCTATTCCGCTAGTTGAGAGGGGCACGATGGTTCTCGAAGGTTGAACTATGATTAGGCTATCATCAGTTACGATTATGGGATGAGGATATACCAAAGACGTCTTTCATATGTCTCTACAGTCACTATGAGTACTTGGTGATGCCCTTTGTAATGAATAATTCCCTGGTAGTGTTCATTGGACACATGAACCAGATCTTTTAGCCCAATTTATATCAGTTCATAGTGGTCCTCATCGATGATATCCTGGTGTACTCTGCATCTGAGGAGGAACACACGAGACACCTATGGATGGTTCTGGACACACTCCGAGAGCATCAGTTTTATGGGAAACTTTCGAAGTGTCAGTTCTAGATATATGAGATCCACTTTTTGGGACACGTTATCTTAGCAGATGGTGTAGCATTGGACCCAGCCAAGGTTGAGGCAATGTTATCATGGAATCCACCGTGGATGGTGACAGAGGTGCATAGTTTCCTTGGGTTGGTAGGCAATTATCGGAGATTCATTATTGATTTCTCCAGGATTTCAGCACCCATGACAGCTTTGACCTGAAAGGGGTAGCCTTTCGTGTGGACCGAGTGATGCTAGTAGGCTTTCCAGCAGTTGAGCCACAGTCTGACGAGCGCCTCGATCTTGAGATTACCATATGAGGTTGTCGTGTACGTAGTGTTTTGCGATGCATCAGGAACCGGGGTTAGTTGTGTCCTGATGTAGAGGCAAGCGGTGATTTCCTATGTCTCATGCCAGTTGAGGCCCCATGAGAAGAACTACATGACCCATGATCTTGAGTTGGCAGTGGTAGTCTTCGCGTAGAATATGTGGCAGCACTACCTGATGGGCGAGCGGTTTATCGTCTACTCTGATTGCAAGAGTCTCAGGTATATATTTTCTTAGTAGGATCTGAATTTGAGACAGTGGCGATGGATTGATTTCCTCCAGGATTATGACGTTGAGATTGTTTACACACCTGGGAAGGGGAATGTTGTGGCAGATACTCTCAGTAGGAAATCCATCTCACAGTAGTTGGTTGAGGCGACGAGGCAGTTGGCCTCCTTATATTTATCCTATGTGGCTGGAGATGAGGGATCTTACCTTAAATTGATGGTTGTTACCCCTCCTCTCTTACAGCGATTCAGGGAAGGACAACGTGAGTATGATTGTTGTGATACTCTACATGCTCAGATATCCACAGGTGATGCTCTTTATGGATATTCAAAAGGTGGGGAGCACGTTGTTCTTTTTAGCGGGCGTACAATAGTGCTAGTGACGTTGTGAGAGGCGGTTATTAGGGAGTTCCATACATCTCCTTTAAAGGTGCATCCAGGCATGGAAAAGTTGTGTCAGGGCCTCCGACATTAGTGCTAGTGGCCAGGAATGAAGAAGAGTGGGGCAGAGTTTCTTTTTTGGTGCCTTAATTGTCAGCAAGTAATGGCTAAGCACCCAATGCCAGCAGGTTCGACTCAGCCCCTTGATGTGCCACAGTGGACGTGGGATGAGCTATCCATGGACTTTTTGATGGGTTTACCATGTACGTCTAGAGAACACGATTCCATTTCGGTGATCGTTGACCAGTTAACCAAGTCAGCCCACTTTCTAGCCATACGGGAGCAGAGTACAGTAGAGAGCTTGGGACGGCTCAACATGCAAGAGATAGTTTGATGTCATGGATTTCCATCCATGATCATCTCAGATCGTGATGCTTGTTCTACATCCTGGTTGTGGAAGGGATATCAGGAAGCTTTTGGGACTCAGTTACGCTTGGGCACAGCGTTTCATCATAGAAAAATGGTCAGATGAAGCAGACCATCCAGGTTCTGGATGATATTATACGAGCTTGGATACTTGAATTTGGTTGTAGATGGGAGGATAACCTACAACTGGTGGATTTTACTTATAACAATAGTTATCATTCAACTATTTGTATGATACCATTCAAGGCTTTGTACGTTCGACCTTGCAGGTCACCACATTGCTGGACTGACCCAGGAGAGTTAGCACTCATGGGCCCAATGATGGTGAGAGCTACAACTGAGAAGGTGTAGGTCATCCAAGAGTGGATAAAAATTTCACGGAGTCGGTAAAAGTCTTATGCCGATAGGTGGCTGAGGCCCTTGGAGTACGAGGTGGCAGACCATGTGTTCCTTCGG
The DNA here is from genome assembly GCA_963277665.1 of Viscum album. NCBI lineage: Eukaryota > Viridiplantae > Streptophyta > Magnoliopsida > Santalales > Viscaceae > Viscum > Viscum album. The sequence goes on from OY728145.1 coordinate 959,595,941, forward strand.
ATCTCACCTCGATGGGGATTGCGGAGATTTGGCCAAGGTGAAAAGATATCTCCGAGTTTCATCAACCCTTTCCAGATTCTGAGTAGACTTGGCGAGGTGTCGTATCGCTTAGCTCTACCTCCTCATATGGAGCATGTACACAACGTCTTCCATGTGTCGCAGCTACGGAGGTACATGCATGATCAGTCTCACTTCATCAACTGGGGAGAGCTGGACATAAATGATGGAGTGATCGTTGCTGAGTACCCTGTAGAGAATGAGGATTGGCAGGAGAAGATCCTTCATGAGCGATCTATTCCCTTGATTCATGTCCTGTGGCAACATAGGAATCTACAGGATAGCATGTAGGAGTGGGAGGCTCAGGTTCATGTGCAGTACCCACATCTTTTTTATTAGCCTTTTTTTTGGCTTTTCAGGGACGTAAAATCCCTAGGGTGGGTGTGATGTAATGCCTCATATTTTTACATAATTTATTTTTAAAAATAAGTGGGAATTATTTCGAGACCATTCTTCGAGACGGCGTGTAGTTCCGAGGCCCAGTGAGACTAGAACAAATGTAAGAATTAAATTAAATAATTAAATTACTCGTGTGTGTGGTTTTATGGAATGAGTAGAATAACTCTTTAACTATTGCTCAGATCCGAAATCTGAGGGCACCGTTGAATTCAGAACATCAATTTTACCATAGGAGAGGCCTAACATCATCCGGTCCAGGTCGGTGGTGAAATCTAGTTTATGGACGTAAGAGTAATAAAATATTTAATAAAAATATTTTATTCTACAATGAAATATTTTTAAATCTGTTGCAACATATATCATTAACATTTTTAAATAATGTCTTGTGCAGGGGTCCAGGGATACAAACCTCCTAACCTTGAAACCCTTGTAGGCTCTGGAGGCTCTGGAGAAAACCTCTCAATGCAGCGACGACGTCCTTGATGATTTTTGCTGGCGACGATGACATGGCGACCGGATCTTCACCAACGAATGTCATGTAATCTAGTTAGGATGTTTGTTTTTGATTTTCCTTTCCCAGTTCTTGATTCCTATTACAAACGCGGACTAATCAGCGAAACGATTAGGATGCGTATCGATTGTTTTGTGGGCGAGTGTGATTTGGGGTTTTATTGGGAAATCAAATACTCAGGATTTATAATATGTTGATTGTTGTGGTTTTCATCTAATGGTAATGAACCCAAATTATCACAAAAAATGATCGATGTTCATCCCTCTTGTTATATTTCTTGTATTTTTTTATTATCCCATGTGTTCATCGTTGAGTTCTAAGCGTTCTTGGAGGAAATCGATCATTGCACATTCGTTTTTGGCGAAATGATCCATGATTGTAGATACAACCCCGGAGCGATGTCACAGAGGTGCGATGACAGTTTTGGCAGACGATTTAGATTGGATCAAGAGATATGAGTTTTCAGACGTTTTATTTGGATGGATCATTTGAGGTTTATGATCCGATTTAAGGACAGAAAACACCCGTTTCGTTGTTCGTATGGCAAAACGAACCAACCCCTGGAGTATCGGAAACGTGTTGGGTATATGGCCAAGGACACAGCGTGTATACCCTTCCCCGTCTAGACCCGGCAAGACACACGGGATACCCTGTGTGCTGGTACACGGGAAGGAAACACGGACATAGACCATATATGGGCACATGGCCATCGTACATGGAGCGAGCACCAGGTTCTTGGACATGGAGTGTGATTCTTCTACCCGCAATGTAGTTACTTTCTATATGATGAATCAAATTACACGGGACGTTTACACGAGCAGCACCCAGAGTCAAGGAACACTGCGTGTGATTATTCTACATGCTGTGTAGTCCATTTTTGTACAGATTGGACAGATGACATTGGCCATTTCCACGGGCAGTACCCGAAGTCAAGGAACACGGCGTGTAACCACACCAAACGCCGTGAAACCCATTTCACTTGGCTTGAGCCAATTTCCTTCTGTGACATGGACTACTTTCTATAGGTTTCATCCCCTTAGTCTTTCTTATGAAGGTTTCTGGTATCATTTCCTACATACATGAGTATGATCCATTCAGCAGGACCTCCAGAATAGAGTTTTTGGAATCCCCTTTGTGATACATGGAGCCATATCCTCTATTCTTTACTAGAAACCTTGGTAGAGTTCTTGGAATCAACGTGACCAACTTTACCTGTTCACCGATCCTCTCCTTAGTGGATTAGCTCAGACTGAGTTTTTAGAATCACCCTATGGCATGGTTGTGATCCTCATCTGAGAATCATGCTCTCAATGTACTTGTGGAGTGTGTTCTCCTAGAATGTGTACTTCGTATCCCCCTCTTCCGACCTAGGATTGTGTTCTCCCGATTGCATTCTTAGTAAAATCTTAGAGATGGATCTTAGTGGTGGTATTCGTGATAGGCGAGCATGCCTGAGTATATCTAGATATTCTTGTTATATGTTCGGTAGACATATACTGTGTAGAGCTGACTGTATCATTCCATTGTGATATTTTTCCCTTTTTGTGTTTCCTTTGTGGTTTCGGGGTGTCATACTGGGTATTATTATACTCGCCCCTACACGGGATTTGTGCGCACGTGTCGTGTCTTGTGCAGAAAAGTGGGCCTTTGATAGGATTCTAGGAAAACAAGGACCGGACGGTACTCAGTGAGATCAGACAAGCCGAGGTGTGTTCCTACGGCTATAGACTGCAGTCCCAACACCTTTCATTACAGGTTGGGCTATTTTAAATACTCTCTTTTGGTGGGCTTGTACTTTTGGCCAAGGGATTTACATTCCTATACTTTACGTCCCTGTCGTACTCTGTTGGTTGGGTTTTAGTGTATGCATGCATCTTCTCCTTTTAGTAGTTTTTACTTTTCAGCTTTCTGGACTTGGAGATGCGTGTGCGTGCGTACAGGTTTATAGGCAATGCCTCCCATGTTAGTTCTATTCCTACTCAGTGCTAGTCACCAGCCCCTGGCCTATTGGAAGCAGGCTTGGGGAGTTGCATCTCGAGCCCCATTGGGATAAGTCATGACACTTTATTTCAACATAAATGATGCAATAGAAAATCAAATCATATATGTCAATGTTTCTAATTATAAATTTCTTTCATAAACATGGATTTATTATACTGATGATTTGATCCACCATGCTTTCGGTGTCGATGAAATTTCATTTGGATGAACCTCAAGCACTGTAATGTGTCCTTTAAATGCCATGATAAACTCATATTCCTTCTACTTATGTTCAAGGAAACATACTTCCATGATATTCAAGTAATCATTCATAACATTAGCCAATTTAAAATTTACTTTAATTATGTTTTGATAACCTGTTCCCATCACATGTAGAATATACTTAAATAAATCATGATATTTTCAACCATAATTATTGTTGAAATGAGTTCTATTATTTACAATCATTGACTAAGAAAAAAATAGTCCAATTAAGGGGCTTTAATACTTAGTTAATAATCAAGGAAAAAAGATACATTGAACATAAAAACATATAAAGGATAATTATATCCTAACATGTTATTGCATGGATTCGATCAATGATATAGAATTTTAATTTCGAATAATTTATACTTATGTAATTTTTATCCTTAATAATGTTTCATGATGAGATTATGAGTTTTCCAAATAATATCCTCACTAGTTTCAAACTACGTGGTTAATAAGGCCAGTTGAAATGTATCAAGTGACCCTGTGTCTAGACTATAACACCTTATTGAAGTTGTTAATGCTAGTAACATCTATTCCAGAACCACATCCACTTGTATTAACTACACAAGGTTTCATTTCCTTGATAATCCTCACACTATATACATACTAAAATTTAGGGTTGTTTTCATTGATATATACTTATACATATCGGTCAAACTAATGTGCTCTATTCATGATATTCAAAAACATCTATTCCATTCCTTTGATAATATTATCGATACCCTATCCTTTAATCTATATTATTAGATGATTTTAAAGATAATTAACTATAAAATTACCTGGTAAGGATTGTAATGTCAAGTTTTTTTGGAAGACAAGGTAAATAAAACTAAAAAATGGGGCTAAAAAACATTTCATTATTTATCATCCATAACGAGCTTCTATATTCCTTTGATCCCTTCCATATGAGTTAGATTGCCTTGGGATAACACGAAAAAAGGGAAGAGGTAAAAATCCATTTAAGGGAATAAAGATTAGATTAAATAATAATAAATGGGGAATAAGGCATAAAAATGTTACATAAAGGGATTGATATACATAAAAAATAATAACATATGAAAACATGGCATAATATGAGATGTGGAAACAATATAAAACAAGAAAAAAGAATTATTTATGTATCATTTCACATAAGGGAGCATAAGTCATGGTTGACCAACCGGACCATTACAGATGGAGCATGAGACAAGGCTAACATCCACGATTGATTCACATGGAATCACATTATCCAAAAAATTACCCAATTCATTGGATGAAAATTTTTTAACACCCATAATACCATGATCATGAATATGTGTACCACATTAATAATAAACATATTTGTTGCTCATTGAAATAGATTTGTATCATAATCATGTCACAAATCATAATAAATGGGATTGTTATAAAACTGTCCACAAATCAGTTGAATTAAACCATATATTTTCATTCACAAGGAAAATATGAATATCTCATGAAATGTGTTGTCTAAATAAAGTGGTAACATGTAACTATATTTTTTTAGAAACATCAGAATTGAAAAAACCTAGTGTAGGTTAATGAAAATATTAAAACAAATTAATTAAAATATTCATAGTATTTTATATAAAACATGAATTAAAACAATAATTCTTTCATAATGAAATTATTAATTTTATAAATATATTGGTGGATTAAAAAATATCATGGATTGGACTTGGAAATGGATAATAATTTGTTCAGTTTCCTTAAATCAGGCTTGCTAATTTAAATAATTTGTGTGGGAAACCATTTAAAAAAGAGCATATCACTGTAAAATATGTATGGATTGATCATAATAAATGATTTTAAAACAAATAAATAAGATTTATAATATTTAAATTAAAAATAAAAATATTAATTCATTTGGGTAAAAATTGAGAAAGAGTAACACGAAGTAATAATGTAGGTTCGATTATAATGTCATACCATATGCTTGAATATGTTCTTCACTTGATCTCAATGAAATATATAATCAAATAAAATTCAATAATTATTTAATTATGAACCTCTTATATAAGTAATTGATTTACTACAATTTTATTAATATAATTTATATCTCTCATGGTGGGGTTTGAGATTCAATTCCAACATTCCATATTATTTGTTTCTTTGTTTTTCATGATCGGTATATTTTTATATTGGTATGGACAGTTGTTTAATATGAGAATGGTTTTCCAGAATTGGAGTTATATGATATAAAAAAATCGTAATGGTAATGTATTCATATAATTATTTTTTTTATTTTTGGGTGAAGATGAAAAAATTGATAATATGTTTTTGATAATCGTTTCGATTATTTAGGCTAGTTTCCATCATAAAAAACCTATTTTGTTTTATTATTTTACATCATATGTTTATACTGATTCCATAACATTACATAATATATAATGATAATATTATAATTTTTTTCACCTATAAAAATTGTCTCATGACTGTCCTTGAAGACGGTAACAGAAATTAAAAACATCTCAGTCTTTGAAAATGATAAATTAAAAGATCATAGATGATATATTCATTTTCAGTATAAAAGGAGGAGAAAGGGACATGATGATGAATTATTATAGTAGGATTCTAAAATTCTAGTATAAATTATGTATTTGAGTTGTCATACCTTATTGATGAGGGGAGATGAGGAGAGAAAAGAAAAAAATGGAGCATTAAAAGAAATTAAAATAAAAGGATGAGGGTTTTACCTCATGATTCAATCTTATTTAGAACCTCCATAAGGGATTTATTTAGTCTTTTGATAATAACTAAAGAACCTGGAACAGGGTATGTGCATGGTGGTTTATTTGATAATAATTTGGACATGTCTCATAGTATGGGAGGTTTGAGGAGAAGAGGTGGTGAGGGGTGGAATTTATTTTAGAGGTGGGGGTGTTTTGTCATTATTTTATTCATTAGTGTATTTTTTTGGCACAAGACAATTAATATTTTAATAATATTTATAAAATATAATAAAATATTGTAGGGTGTTAGAATATTTTTCTCATATATCATCCATAAATCATATATGTCTCCATCATTAATGTATTTATCCTTTTGTGTAAATTATCATATTTTAATATTCATTGAAATATATAGTATTTTAGTAAAATTTAAAAAATTAAACCTACCCATTATTTTACATGTAAAATATAAAAATGAACTTAATTTTATAAAAATAATTTTCAATATAAGATAATTTTTATTTTTATATTTATTCCTGATTTACTCGAAAAATACCAACTTTAAAATTATAATATATATTTTAAGACATATAAAAATGAACCAATGTATTTAAAATTGTCTCATAATATTTAAAAAATAGTATACTATCTTATGAATAAATTTTATGAAAAACATTCCATTAAATAATCAAATTAATCATGAAATTATAATGAAATACTAAGGTCTTATTGAAAATAACAACAATTTATTAATAAATTTTAAAATATTTATTTACATATTCTATTATATAATTATATCATATTGTCACTTATAATATGGATATTTTATATTTATAATTTTCTTGGTGAAATTACTATTCAATTTTCAAGTTTACGTTTTATAATGGCCACATTACTATTCCAAAGGTCACGTTTCTATTCATTAGAATTTATTCCTTAACTTCTATAAATACTTATTAATTTTCTAATTCTTCATTTAAATAGTTTTCCTTATGACCAATGTGTAATTTTATGTGATATATACTATATGAAGTAATTACAAGAATGAAATTTTCCGTGATAGTGTTTTAAGATGGTACCTAATATGTTCTGGAAGATAAATATTATATTAAAGTAGGAAGAAATACAATTTAATTACAATTATAGATTCAATTTAGAACCAAGTTAAAAAACTATTAAAATATATTGTACAATTTATATCAAGGGAAATATGACATCTGAAAAAAATACTCAATCAAAATTTTTCAATAATTATTTTTAAATAATTATTATATTATTATATATTGTATATAAATATCAAAATTAACATTTTTGAATATTTTTAATAATTTCTTATTTTAAAATGGAATGAAATACATAAAAAATGTATATTTTGATTTAAGAATATAAATTTACAAGAATAAAAAAATTATTCAAGGGAGTGGAATAACATAACGATCATATATGAATAAATTCATTGGATATAAATAATGACTCATCAAAAAAAGATTTTTTCATAAAAAACTAATATAAATTTGGTAACCGGTGAATCAAAATAGAATGAAAGAGGTTACATGAAAAAATAATTATAAATTACATGAATAAAAGGAGAATTGTAATTAATATATATTATTAATTTTTTATTATATAAACCAAATATTGAAAAATTGGTTTACATAATTAAACTTTATAAAATAATGGGAAATTAACATGAAAACAAATACCATTGATTCTTTATTGGTTAGAAATATTAGAAAACCATATATAATCAACTATGTAATTTTATGAATAAAATTTAGAACATTATTTATATTTTTCTCTTAATAAAATCCATTTATAATATAAAATTACTTTTTTAATGATTCACTTTCAAAATGTATCATTCATTGTAAATTATACCATTTTTCACTATATTAATTTGATTGGTGGTTATAGACCATTTTCCATTATCATGTGTAAATAAATTATTTAAGGTTCATTAATTACACCATTCTTATTTCATAAAACTTATCATGAAATCTTGTAATGAAATGTTAGAAATAAAAAATAATAATCATGAATTAAAAATAAAAATATAATTTTTTTAATGAAAATGGTTATATATATTAATATTTTATATGTCAAAAAAATATAATATAATAATTATTATTTATAAAAAAAGAATAAATTTATTTTCTATTTGTCATTAATGACGAATATAATATAACATCATTTATAAATCTTATAAAACCAATCCAATATAGAATAATAAATTATAATCAATTAATAAGACATTGAATTTTTAAGGTTGTAATATCATCATTATATAATACCAATTATGATATAAGAAAACAAAGAGTCTGTTTTCAATAATTCGTGAATGATGGAGAGGAGATGATAAATGAAATAGATATGGAAAGACTTGATATATAAATTAATGGAATTCCACTTTTTCCAAATGAAATCCTATAGAGTTATATATATATATATATATGACAATTTGAAATAATAATTGATATCAAACAATATATATAAGATTATGATTGAAAATATGGGTAGGCAATGAATATAAAAATCAATGATATAAGTTATTTTTAGTTGGTATAGTAGAGAACCATTTATAAAGAGAAATGATAGACATTTCTTTGGAAACCTGAGTTCATTTAAGGGTAAATGTTGAATCTAAAGGGAGTTACGTGAATTATGTAAGGAAATGATTCATAGAAATTATTTATTTACCCAAACACGTATATATTATATTATAGAATATCTTAATATCACTTAAATTACTAAAAATAAATGGCATGTAAATTCACCCCTTTTATACATATCTCATAATTTAATTATTTACCATTTTATTTATTTTTTTAACAAAAATACAATAGACTAACGTACTCGTATCATAAAAAAGTTAATTAAAAATTTTATTTCATATAACTTTATTATAATAATTGTATACATTTAAATTATAATTTAAATCATTAATATATATTAAAACTGTATTTTTATATATTTTTAACTTTATGTGTTAATTTTCGTATTTAAGAAAACGTAAAAATAATAAAATTATTTTTAATATATGTATGAGTACATATAAAACAATAATTTAAAAAAATTATTTAACTATGGGTTATTATATTTTATTTAAAATTTATAACGATGTAAATTATGGTTTTTAAAATTAAGAATTCAACCATTTAGTGATTTCAAAATTCTTTATAATCAAGTAGAAATCATTTGATTAACATTATTGTATATAATTATATATAATAAATAAAATTCATTAATATAGAACATTAATATTTCTGAATCAAATTTTTTAAATCACCAAATAATTTGGAAAATATCAATTTAAATAATAATATATCTTAATCATATTATTAATATATTAAAAATTACTTTAATTTTATAAATCCATTAGTGTAAACACCAATATTTTATATTTATATATATAATTAAAATAATTATCTAATGGATGACGAATTTATAAAAATAAAAAATGATAAAATGTAAATATTTTAATTAATTGTGAAATATTATCAACAATACATGATTATCATCAATTCGTTATTTATAACAAATTAATTTAACCAAAATGATATAATTTCTTTAAAAAAATACAAATAAATAATAATTAAACAATATCATTATAATTTTTAAATGCATATATATCTAACGATCATATATATAGTGACCATATATTAGCCATATTACCCTTCTAAATTTTCATATATAATATTAAATTGATTTTAAAATCATTAATATCATTTTATAATTTCACTCTTAATATTTTTATCATATTTCTAATATATTTCAAAATTTGTAAGCTATAATCAACACTATGAGATTCAATGAAAACTATGTGTGTGAATATTTCAATTGTATTGAATTTCTTTAAATGCTGTTTTTTCATACGTATATTTTTTTTTAATATTTCCATATTTTTTTAATAGATATTTATTAATTTTTTATCTTAATAAATTATAACATACTATATTTTACTTCATAAATATTATGTTAAAATGTAATACATATATTCATAAAAAATGCGGGGTGTTATAGTCTAACCGTCCATAAAAATATTAATTTCATTAAAGTTTCTTACTATGGTAAAAATTGAAAAGTATTATTTCACCTCATTGCATCATTGGGTTAGCAAGACTCCTCATAAAACATATGTTTTTTCCACAAATCAGTGACTAGGGGACTTAACAAGTTTCTTAGTAAATTATCTCCATTATTCATGATATTTTCTATTTTTTACTCATACGAGATATCATGTTCTATTAATATTAAAATTGATTTTAGTTTCTTTAATAGATCTATTAATTAAATTTTCTAATATCATGAATATATCACATCATGTACATCTTAATGTTCTGTTAGGAGTTGTTAATGGGTATCTATAAACTAATGTGATTAAGAATCACTATGTGGAAATAATTTATAGATATGATCTTCCCCCGCATCCAAAATATCGACAAACGTTTCTATGATGATGTTGGATGGAATTACCTATCATAAACATAAAATTATAAATCCTATAAATTACTATCATTATATACCTTACATTGAATGTTTACTACATTGATATATCACCAAATAATATAAAACTTCTCTACCTTTTTTCTTCATGATCAGGTCCCATTAGATTCCTCTATCAGATTTCATCCTACCATAACATAGCACTTCCTAAATTCTAATAAGTAACCTTATATGCTTATATTTTAGTGATATAGTGTAAATTATGATTTATTGGATATTGACTAGATGAAAATGTTGATCTCAACCTACATGAACATTTATCATGAATGGCCATGAATTATATTATATTTTTTTATTTCTCCATTCATATTTACTATAAATTTAATGATTATAATATCATTTTTGTTCTCCTTCGTATGAATGTATTTTGAACCATTTCCAAAACAATGATTGTTACTGTAAATAATATCCAGATAACATTTAATATGGTAGTTTATAAAACATTTCAATTTTTACTTTGTTTATCATAACATGTTGATAAACTAATAAGACCACTCAAATGAAGATTAAACCTTCCAACAATATAAGTCAATCAACGACCACCCATTTGAAAATTTTCTTTTTTTAGGTATATATAATAACATTAATGACATATATAGTGATGTAAACTGATTATAATATGTTAATAAAAATTATTTCATTGTAATTTTAAACATATGATGTTTTCTTTTTTTTATTGGTGAAATTTTCATCAATATATATAAAATAAAATATTCCAAATCATTTTATCCCACCTGAATTCTAGTTTGATATGTTATTACATCATATAGTTCCCAGGATAATAGAGACTAAAGGTAAATATTGTTTCTCCAAAAAAGTCTTCTTCAATATTTTATTAGATTGGGAAAATATCTAGCATCAAAATCCTAAAAATCCATTTTCTTCAAGGTCCAATAATAAAATATTTTTGACCTTATTTTGTTACTCAATATCATTATTATAGGACACCATGATCATTCCAAAGATACAATATTATGAAGTTATTTGGGAAATAAATGATATCTTTTAATCAATTATGATTTAAATACTCATCCTTTTCATATTAATGATGATTTGGTCTATCTAAATCCTATTAATTGACAAAGTAACATGATATATTATACATAGAGAACTAACCACGCTATTTCCATTCTAATGATGATAATATATTAAGTAATTTAAATCATTTATTAACTCTAACCCCCAATTTTGGATCATTTTAAACAACTCAACAGTTCATATATAAAATAGTTTTTTGTGAACTAAGTACATATAATCAAATTTTTCCATAATGATAATGAAAATACACATATGTTTTTAGCTATATAATATATTTTGATTATTTTCATGTTGGATGATATATAAATAATAATGTCAAGGTATGTCTTATTTTATAAAATGAGGAAGATATCAATGAATGAGATTTTGATATCATTTAACTACTAACACCAATAATATTATTTGACTTCTAAAAATTATAATACAAAAAGTTCATTAATAATATATTGTGAATTATATTGCCGTAATAAGATTCATTGAGGCACTCAAAAGTTAAAAAAATGAATAGTTCAAATTATCATCATCAATGGTTCTATTAATACATATTATGCATTAAAAATATATGAAGAATTTTTATGATAAATTCATTATTAGTTGATTAATTTATCTTATGTTATTTATAATATTTTTAGATGGATGGAAACTCATGAAGAATTCCCATAGGGTATATATAAAGAGAATTCACTAATCTGATGGGTTTTCTAATCATTAAATTTAGTTCAATCGATTCTATAGGCCTATATCTTTTCTCTTTTATCCTTTGAAAACTGTGGTACTAGAATACTAGTGTTTTGAGTAGGGTCCTTCACAACAATCTAATGAGTCAAATCATCTGATGGATATCTCATGTAAGGAAAGGTCCATTAGAAGTACATAGTGTTATTAATAATGAATTATTTTTGAAAACATCACCAACCATCATTAGTGTAAGGTACATTTCCATTATTTCAATTATATATTATTTAATTTTTTCACTGACATGTGTTCTATTGACATTCTTCCTAATTTTGTGAATCAAGTTTATTTTTTAAAATCAACAATTTTTATTGGATTCACTTCATATAATAAAAAAACAAAAATTGGACTATGGGGGGTTTCATAGATTGTGATCAATGTGTTATATTAGGATTCTGTTTTATGATATTGGATAATATAAAATTATGGATTATTTTAATATAAATATTACATAAAATATAATAATCAATGGTATGATAATTCATAAATGATGAAATCACCATGTCTGACCTAGAAAATTTACTGTTTTATGATGTTTACGATATAAGTGGCCTCAAAAGGATGGGAAAAAAGAATTTATGTATATATATATAATATTTTAGAAATTATTTATTAATATATATGATTTAAAATTGGATTTTTTTTATAGTTTTTGACACAATTATTCTCAAATTATAATATAAATGAAACATTTTTTTCTTACTTTCAATTATGAATCAAAATGTATAATTTATATATATTATAAATATTAAAAAAATTACATCGTGATATTATTATAGTTTATATGGTTCTTAAAAACTAACTATTTTTATAATGATTATAATTATGTAATAAATTTTTTCAAATAATTTTATTAAAAATATCCATAATATGAAATTTTAATATTGAATACATTTTTACTCAGATTGAATGATTTATAATTTGGATATATAATGATTCTATAGAATAAAATTTATAATACATAAAGATAACAAATTAAAAAAAGCTAAAAATAAAATAGTTTAAGTTATTTACTAATTGTTCTTTGTAACTAATGATAAATGTTTATATTAAATTACCTAATTTTAAAAATTATTTATATAATGAAAAAATGCATTATTTAAATAATCAAGGATTAAAAATATTAAATATGTGAAATTATAATTTTTTAAATAATATAAGAATATCTTATATGAATTTTTCTTACATATAAAAAATCATATGTTTATATAATATTAATTTTAAATCTTTAAATGGAGTCATATTTCAAATAAAAATATAACTGTTTTCATTTATTTGAGAAATTAATTTCCATAATAAACGGTTTAATTATAGATTTCTTATAATTAATATTATTTGTAATTGTTTGTAAATAGTTTACCTCAAGTATAAATATTTGAATTTATCATTTAGTTATTTTTTCTAATTCCTTATCAATGAATAAAGTTGCAATATTATTAATTGATGGGTGACTTTGTTTTATTATGTTATGCAATAATTTTGGATAATTTCATATTTTTTAATGTGGGATAATACATGGTATGATAATTTATTTACTTTTTATCTACCTTTAGTTTTTTTGGTATTATTTGTTATGCTTAAATAATGAAATTTATTATTTTTCGACATATTAATTCTTAGTTATTATATCGAATATGGTTTCTCTATTGATTAATGAACTATTAATAAATGGAATTTTTGTTTGGAAACTCACAGTCGTTGATGAAGGTTCTAGGTGTAGTGGAAGTGTGGTTGGGATGAAACCCAAAATTGATTTTTACCATGATCTATGAATATTCTAGGAAAAATAATACGATGAATGCCTCTCTCTACAAAATAGAATAAAGGACATAGATAATGAAGGAATAGTCATGAAACCTTTATAAAGGATATTCCACATCAGGTTTATATGAAAATTATTTAATTTTATAATGAAAATAATACATAGATCTTCAATACTTTCTTCAATGATGATTTTGATCAACCATAATGGGCCATCCCAATTATATTGTTGTGCTTGTAAGGATCCAATCTAGAATCCCTCTAGTGGTGATCCACATGTGATCTGATGGCCTTTGATCGACATTTCTCTTTATTCAGGTGCTAGAGTGATTAAACATGTGTCTTATGTCTTTCATTATTGATTTATTGTCTTCGTCCCTGACGAATGTCTCTCAATCTTAGAGGGGGGATTCGAGAGAGAATTTTTTTGTTCAATAATTCTCAATTCACCAGATGTGTAGTTCGGTACATGTCACAACAAACATATGTGTATATTTATTGAAATGGGGCTTCAGTTACAATATTTAATAGCTTTATATAAATTAGATACATTCATAACCTTAGATAAAACCCATTATATTAATAATAATACTGCCTCATTTTTTTTGGTGCACCAACATACACAAAATAGAATTATAAATAAAATTTTGTGTCCCAAATTAATTGTAGTGTTATATTAATTTGTGCAACTAGTTAAATATTTTTTTTATCATCTTACATATAATTATTCTAGTACTAGAATGTACTTGGTTTTCTCGAACTCCACATCCATTTATTGTACACATTAATAAATAAATAAATAATCTATTCTCCTAAGTAAATATTTTAAATAGAAACTAGTAAATAAATATTTATTAAATGATCAAAAAAATAAAAATATATATTTTAGCCGCAATACAATGAATAAATATATATTTAATATACAGAATAACTTAATGTGAATAAAAATTTTTCATTTTATTGGGAATAATATTTATTAATTAAACTCAAATAGAATTTAATCGAGACCACCCAAAACAATTAGTGTGTGACCCAATAGGATTAATTTTAGTTGGAATTATGAAGGATTGCCTAATGATCAAGAGTACTATCTAGAAACAGTTCAGGAAACCCATGAGAGAAAACTTAAGGAAGGAGTAACATCATCCACATACAAACACCCATAGTGTAATCTAATCCCTTTTCCACAATATCTAATCCAGAAGGGTTAGTGATTGTGTCATCAAATTTTATGCTTGATATGTCATTCTCTAACTACATTAAATAAACTCATCTTTACACCATGGCCATATAATTTCAAGTGACAATTCTATTTCAATCAATTGTCCGAGATATCACCTTCTATAAATGGAAGGTACAAATCCTTCTTCAACATATCCGTTAATAACATTCCCCTTGTGATGCACCAAATATACCCAACTTTTCACCAGCAATCAGCATGATGGTTTTTGATAATAAATAAAAGTGTACGAGTTATAACACAAATTTTCCATTATATTAATGTCTAAGGAACATTTCAGATGCTCGCAGATTGAAATATCCAATGCCAACAAAACATGTGGAATTACTATTTGTGGGTCTATTCTCATAATCACATATCTTGGAGATTACCAATTGAGAACTTTAAAAGAGAAAGTATCATCAGCTTATTAGTACTCACACCTGACATTATGCATGCTATGTGTCCTATAATATTATAGAATCCAACCGTACACTATATTTCAAAATATTGTTATATAATCTCAAGGTTAGAATCATAGTGGGGATATTCCATGACTTTATAAATGAATCCAATACTCTACGACATTATTATATCATATTCATAAAGAACAAATAACAATATGTAATAAGATGTTTAATATTTAAATACATTAAATTTACATGTAATCAAAGTACAAACTGTTGGTTCTAGGACACCAACCCTTACAAACTCTATCATTGACTATATCCTACATCCTATGAATTTCATTCCACAAGACCTCACATGGTGATCATCTTTCTTCTGAATCATGGATTTAGTCATGGGGTCCACCAAGTTGTCTTATGTGGAACTAATGTTCACTGCAACATCACCTCTCTATGAAATATCCCACAAGATATGATACATCAGAATTATTTGATTCATCCGTAGATGTGACCTTGTATCTTTTGCATGATCCATCGATTTATTATTATCATAGTATATTGTGATGGGATCTTTACTATGAGGTATCACATCCATATCCTAGAAGAATCGATGAAACAAAAATGATTCTTTATCAGCCTTAGAATATTTGATATACTCGGTCTCTAGTTTAGAATATGAAATCAAACTCTTCTTTGATATCTTATAGCTCACTTCACATCTATTCAATTTAAATATGTATCCTTCTTGTGCTTCATGTCATCTTAATCAGTTTGGATACTAGCATTTTCATATCCTCTAATGACTAGTTCCCCATATCCTCCAAATACTGGGAACATATCCGTAGTACGCCTCATATGAATTAGGATAGTCTTGACTAACATCTGATGGTGAGATTGATATCTTACTACCACTCTCAAGTCATGTGTGACATCGATCCTAGTACATAACATGGAATACATGCATGACCCAATCGTTGATGTGTCTGGAGTCTTTTTTCACTATTTCTTTCCTCATATGTCTGAGGACATGATTTATTTGAAATAAAAATGCCATGTGATGATAAAATTATCCCCCTTGGATTTTTATAAACTGATTCTCATTATTACCTTATCAATGGATGAACATTGACATAGGCCAAACAATCTCTTGGATCTATCATGGAGGATCTTGATCCTAATAATATATGCTTCATCGCCCATGTCCATTATGGAGAAGCATTGATTCAGCCATGCATTAATAGAATGTAATACTTGTATCTCATTTACAATAAGTAATTTTACATAAACATATATTATTAAGAAAATTACTACACTCCCACTAAAACGTTTTTAGACACAAGGATAACAATCATTCTTGATAAAACCAAATTTCATTATGGATTAAACATAAAAAAATTTACATGACATTGATGCTTAAATTAATCCTTAAATAGATTTTTGAAACTATAATACCATATTGGAATTATTTGGAGTCATAAAATATTTAAGTTGTGTCATGAAGACATCTTTCTGAAGGTTCCCATTAAGTAAGTATTTTTTACAACCATTTTCTAAATCTCGTTGTCATTGTATGCGGGAATGTCCAATATAATTCTAATGGATTTAAGCATTGAAACTGGTAAAATGTTTTTGTCGTAGTCAATGCCTTGATGCTGTTTGATCTATTTTGAAACTAATCATGCCTTATAGGTGCTAACTTGTGCTTTCATGTCCATTTTCTTCTTGAATACCCATTTTCAAAAACATTTCTATACATCAAAGTGAGTATCTACCAAAATCCAATGTTGGTTTTCATAGATGGAATCCATTTCAGAATTCATGGCCCTTTTCCACTTGGAATCATTTGTGCCACTTACTAATTCCTTGTAGGTTCGAGGATCATTATTATCAACTAATATTGAGTCACCATCCATGGTAACTAGAACATCGTTCAGTTCTGGTTCTCAAACCTCTCATGTACTCCTATATAGCTCTTTTATCTCTATAACAATTAGTTCATACACATGGCTTTGTGGATTCTATTCATTTACCAACTCTTGTTTACCCTGAGCCTCAACATTAATAAAATATATCTTTCTTTCACTATCATATTTTGAGATGTAATCCATCTCAAAGAATATGGTGTGTCTTTACACTATAACATTTTAGTCTAAGGGGTTATATAAGAAATATCCCCATTTTTCCTTGGGGTATTCTATAAATGTAAACTATGTTTCATGGGGTGAATGTTTGTTACCCGAAAAGGACATAAGAAATACATCGCTTCCCCACAAATGTAAATTCGATAATATGGATTTCTTTCCACTCCAAAACTCATATAGAATACCATTTATTGATTTTATTAGTACATGTTTTATTATGTCTACCACTTGATGTAACACATATCCCCAGAATGATAATGGAAGACATTAATAACTCACGATTGATCTCACAATGTCCAATAGGGTGTGGTTCCCCTTTTCTCTAACACCATTCCACTAGGGCGTATATGGGGGAGTGAGTTGGTATAGGATCCCATACTCCTGTAAGTAATCAATAATGTCTTTATTATGTTATTACTCACCTCGGTCTGAGTATAGTTTATGAATCACCATTCAATGTTGGTTCCCAACATCATTATTTTATTCGTTCAACTTATCAAAATAATCTGACATATACCTCATTATGTCGATATATACATGCCTACTAAAATCATCACTAAAATTTAAGAATTATGAGTACCCTCCCCTAGATTTAAAGGGAAATGGTCCATACACATCAATATGAACCCATTCAATAATTTATTTATCCCATTCAACGTTCCCACTAAATGGTGCTATGGTGATTTTACCTTGTAAACATGAATTACATTCACCAAGTAGTTTTGGTTCATAATAATAAAAATATACATCTTGATGTAACATTGTCTAGTGTTTATCATTTACATGACCTTATTGGGGATGAGAAATTTGGGTGTGGTATGTGTCATGTGATCTATCTTTCTTATCGATTTCCAGTACATGGTTTGTGTAATCCAACAAGTAAATACTATTTTATAAATGTGCCCTCCCAAAAAATGATATCTTTTTAAAAGAAGAAACATTCATTTACAAATATGAAAAAAATCCATCTATATCTAATATGGATATCGAAATAATTTTTTATTTACAGACGAAACATACTAAATACTCTTTAACAACAAGATCATCCGAGTTGGCAACGTGAGGTGGTAGTCCCCAACAGCTACAATAACACGTCCGACTCCGTTGGTTTCTTTATGATCAACCTCCCCATGGTCAATATTCCTGAATCTACATGGTTCCTATATTTGGATATATATATATTTATATTTATATTTTTATACGTGATTATAACAAAAAATATCTAATACAGAGTTTGTAGAAATAGATAGTTTTCATTCGATAATAAACGCAACTAAATCTTCTTCTTGAATCTTAGTATGGGTACAGTTCTGCTTCCAATTACCCTTCTGGCCACACGTGAAACAAACAGCCTCATGTTCCCTTTCCTCTCCTTTGATATTCCTTTTCATGAAAGGTTTTGAGGAATAATTGGTAATAAAGCTCTTTGGATTCCCTTTAATATTATTCACTATAATGATATAAGGTTTTCATGCTTCATATTTTTTTCCACTTGGATAATGAGGATACAAATATCAGATAGAGACTTTTCAATGTTGGTCATATTGAAATTGATGATAAAATTTGAGAAACATTGAAGGATATATTTGAGAATGAGATCAGGGCCCAGTTTTTTGGTGAGTCTAAAGCATAGAACTTCCAATCAATCATTGTATCCAATGAGATTCACCACATGAGGACCAGATGGGGATCCTTCTTGATGCATAATATGAAAGTGTTTTTTAGAGATCTCAAATCATTTCTTTATTTATCTCTCCTACTAAATACCACAGAGGTACTCGAGCATGATATAATAATCCATGCTTTCATGAATCATTGTGATCTCGCAATTAATTTATGATAGCATCAAACATTTAACATCGACCACGTCATTCATATGTTTCTCAAGGAAAAGGAAATAACCATCACTCTCATCTTTGGCAGGTCGATTAGGTAATGAAAAATCCATCATATAAGACTTCCGTTCATGGAATAGGATATCCTGAAGGCCTCTAAACCATTACTAGATATTACATCCTATGAGGATTTTTTCATTATCCAGAATTGATAATAGGGATAGTGCTGTTGATGATATTGTCATTTTTATTTAACAATTAAAATGTCAAATCATTAGTACTATATTGATTACATTTTGGAGAAATAATATTTTTTTATTAAGTCTACCACTATTTTATCAAGTCCCAATGGCCGTCATCATTGAACATGGAATTTTCAGTTTCAATGAAATTTTAATTTAAAGGATCCATATTCCCCTTTTCATAACCCCAACATGGGATGGTCATGACATTAAAAGATATTTAGTTAGGCTGTTCTTTTACAACTATGGTCTTTCATCTCTTTGATCTGTTGAGTAGGCTCCCCAATCCTAAAATCTTAACTTTGGATTTCCTCAACATTTTCCTCCAATATTACCCGAGGTCTATAAAGGGCTACTCCACATGATGTAATATGGTATAGTCAACATGAAACCATTTACATGGGATTCCTCTATAAAATTAGGCGTCCCAACAAGGGTCGGTCAAAAACATAGTTTTAATGATTTTTCCCATAATCAAGTAACAAAAGTCTTGGTCTAACATAATATTTTATATGAGGGATTTTTTATCTTATGTGTGAATTTCTTATTATCATTATCACATGTTTTTTAATGTTATGTGGAACTTATTAATTGACTAACCATGCCTTGATAATATCTATGAATTAGTTAGTATTATTTCAGTCATATCTTGCTTGCTTGTTTAATTCATTAATTATGTGACTGTGACAACACATCCATAATGATAAACCATGCATCTGACATGAATAAAATAACGAAAATGATCTTGAGATTTTCTAATGGTTTGTTTATCTAGCAGTTGATAAACTATCTATGAAATAGGGGACAATCATCTTGAACAATTTGGGTTTGTGTTTATAGCTTTCCACCTATCCACCTTTGTATCTACATGGATTTGTTTTGTCACAGCTCTATTTTGAAATACCTTCTGTAGCATGGGAGTTCCATCAATTACATATGAAATTTTTTAACTCACATGTTGGTGGGAGGTAAAAAGGGTTTTTACATAATTGAATCATTGTGAATGCTGGCACTACATATTAATGATGAGAAGGCTCACAGGATAACAAAATTTAATTTAAATTAATTAATTAAAAGAAACCCTCATCATTAAAATTCCTTGGTAAAGCTCATGATCATTCATACATGCAATGATATTAATGCATAAATAGAACTGGAATTAAATTCAATAATTGTTATTGTTTAAGATAAATCACGCTCAAGTAAATTAGTTATCATCTTTAATTAATCAATCCTTTTATCTTAATGTATTTCTTGACTTTCTTGGATATTTTAATCCATCATAATTTTAAACAAATAAATCCATTTAAAATTATATTTTTACTTTAAATCTACCTTGGAGGTAACCCTGTGAATTCATATTCATAACTTCCCAATGAGTAGAAATGAACATTATATATATGTCACATTAAACACATATATATAAAACACCTATCATGTTTTGTGACTAAGATTTACGCCTTCACAATGTAACACATATCACGGGATTCAATAATATAATAATAAATTTTAATAAATATTTTTAATTTAGAGTAGCATACGACGTGATGTACCAACAACATGGCATGTAATATTTTTTTCCCATTCATCTTAATAACACACCAGGGAAATGATGACTAAGTGTACTTCGTAAATCTTTGGAGTACATGACGTGTCTAGTAGGCAACACACTGTGTATTTGTTCATTACACAGTCTCGTGTCTGGAAAGCCATGTATGGGGTACACGGTCGAACCCTAACCCGAAGGAACTAAACATTGTATACATTGGGTCACACGGCTTGTAATCTAGAAACTTCATTCCACTTATTCTTGGTCAATATACATAGTCATTAAGACAAGAAAACTCCAATGACACATCTTAGTTTGGGGATGAGACCTTGTGCATTGAACCTATGCTACATGGAATGTACTACCGAGTTCACGTCATGTGTTCTTATGTCGTACGACCAAGAACCTCTTGAACCTATGGATTAGATACTCCATTTTATATTAAACATCATGAAAATAAAATTTTGTTTCGGTTAGGTGAAGAAGAAACAAATGAGTTTGAATAGTTCTCAAGATTTAAATTTGTATAATGATTAACATGAATTGAAACAACTGAAATATTAAAATATCAAATCATCAGTGAAATATTTAAATAATTATAAACTATGATGTAACCACACTGATACCACTAGAAGGTTTTGGGTGTAGCCGATGTGTGGTCATTACAGAACCCATATTTGATTTTTAACATGATCTAGGATTACTCTGGGATAATTATGATGATGAACGACAGTCTCCATGAAATAGAATCAAATATTTAGATAAAGAAGGAAGGGGCCCAAAACATTTATAGAAGATCATTCACATCAAGTTTATAGTTAATTAAATTAATTTCATAAAGAAAATAATACATGGATATTCATTATTTTATTCATTGATGATGTTTGTCCTCTAGAATGACCCTCCAAGATTATCTTATTATGCTTGCAAGGATCCAAACTAGAATCCCTCTAGTGGTGATTCACATGTGTTCTGATGGCCTCCGATTGACATCACTCGTTCTCTGGGTACTAGTGTGGAGAAGTGAGAGTCTTATGTTTGTTGTACTTTACATCATGTTCTTCTGCCTTGATGAATGTATCTCGTTATCAAGAGGGTTAGGAAGAGAATTCAAAAGAGAAATTATTTGGTGCAATAATTCTCAATTCACCAAGTGTGTAGTTTAGTACATGGTACAATAGATATATGTGTCTATTTATTAAAATGGGTCTTCATTTAAAATATTTTATTTTATAACAAAAATTAAATACATTCATAACCTTATAAAAAACCCTATTACATGAAAGATAATTTCACGTCATTATTTATGGTGGGACAACTAGCGCAAAATAGAATTATAAATAATAATCCACGTCATAAAATAATAGAAACATTATTTTAATTTTTTCCAACTAGTAAATTATTTTTTTATCATCTTGAAAATATTTATTCTACTACCAGACTGACCTTGGTCCTCTAGAACTCCACTTCCATTTATTGAACACAAAAATAAATTAATAAATAATTTATTTCCTTCATTAAATATTTTATTTACAAACTAGTAAATGAATATTTACTAAATGTTCTATAAAATAAATAAATATATTTTACTCATAATTCGGTGAATAAATATTTATTTAATTTTTGCAGTCATTTCAACATGAAAAAATTATTAAATTGTCTTATGAATAATAATTATTAATTAAATTCAAATAGAACTTAATAGAGAACGCTAAAAACACATACTGTGTGACCCTGTAATATTATTTCTCGTTGGCATTGGGAATTCATCTAGAAAGATCAAGATTCCAATCTAAAAATGGGTCAAGGAACCCAAGACAATTAACCTATGGTCGAAATAAGAAATCCACCTATGAATGCTCACTGTGTAAAATATTCCCTTAGTTACAATATCTCATCAATATGGTTTCATGGTAGCATCATCAACATTTATGTTTGATACATATTTCTTTGACTAACTGAAATAAACTCATCGTTACACCATGTCCATGGAATTTTGTGTGATAGTTCTATTTCAATCAAAGGGAAGAGATTTAAACTTCTATAAATGGAAGGGTCAAATCATTCCTCAACTAATCCATTAATAAAATTCCACTCTTGATTCACCCATCATACTCTACATTCCTCCAAAAATCTATGTAATGATTTTCATCAGTAAACTAAAGTGTGGAAGTCGTGAAATGTATTAATGATAACCTTAATGTCTAAGGATCATTCCACACACCCCAAAATAGAAATATCCAATGACACCAAAACATGCATAATTTCTACTGGTGGTTTGGTTCTCATAATCTCATGTCTTGTAGTCTACAATTTGTGAACTACATGATAGGATGTGTCATATTCTTACGATTACTCACACCTGAAGGTCTAAATACTATGTGTTCCATAATTTTATTTCATCCAACCATAGAACTATATTTAATAATTTTGTTGTATCATTCCACGGTTCTCATCAAAGTAGGGAACTTACATAACCTTATCAATGCAAAAAATACTCTTGGACATTATTATATCATAGTTAGGATGAACAATGAATAATATTAAATAAGATATTTACTGTGAAAATAAATTAATTTTATATGTAATAAAAGTACAAACATTTTTTCTGGTACACCAACACTTACACTTGATTCATATTAAATATATTTAAATGCGGTGGTTGGTGATATGTCCATACATTCATACTCATGTGGTGATTAAAAGTATTATATGATTCAGGAAATTTATATGAAAGGGTTCCATGTACACTATGCATAATATCAAAATAGTCACATGTGAATATAGTAGGAATTTAATTTTAGATATTAACACAAGCTAAGCACTTCGTATAGTATAACAAATTGATATAATTTTAGGATATCTATTTTTTTGAATTAATAGGTTTTATAAACTAAATTATTATAATCATGTATATATAAATAGGGGATACATGTGAAAATATTATGATAATAAATCATCATTTTAAATTAATCTTGTTAAACTTCATCTAATGTGGACACATATAAAGAACACTATAACTAAATATGTCAGATTTAATAAATATCTAGCTTCACCTAAATTATCATGTGTATGGAAAGTAAACAATGAGATAATAACAAAATTTTGGATTGAAATTCTTATAATTTACATCATTAACACTTATTTAAATTTTTTTTGGAAAGTTTGCATAAAAAGAGTATTCATTTTTTCTATATAATGATTTAGAGATAGAATTGACTAATAAATAACATAGTTGTTATATATATAATACTATTTACATAATAACAAACATAAATATATAAGTTTTGGTATGATAAATTTTTCTGATAAATTTTTCAAAATAGTAAATAGATACTATTACATACATATAAATGAAATAAAATTAATATGTATTATCATTACAAGAGGGGTAATTTAATAAAATTTATTTCCAAATGAATATAAATAACGATACATCTTATATAAATGATTTTAGAGTATATAAATTTGCTTCATAACCATTGAACATGATATTGAGATCAATATAATTGAATGTATATGCATAATCTAAGAAACATCATGTACTTGTTAAAATATTATGAATCATTCTTATGTGAGGTAAATATACATTAATGATAGAGTGATAAATTCTTAATAACCAAAAATTGATATTGTTCAAATCGGGAATCAATATTATTATGATATTAAAAGATGAATTAAAATATGGTTTCTAGGGTATTGGATGAAAAATTACCTATTGAAATTTATTGTACAGAAATTTTAAAAATATTTTTGATTAAGTGAATGCCTTTTGGAATGTAGAGGTTTTTTTATACATATTTCATTAATTGGAATATATTTATAACTTCCATCCGTAGTGACAGACAGCAGTGGCCCGATCGAGATAAATATATGACTTCAAGTGTGCCTCCCATTAAGCGAGAGGGTACTGACTAACAACGAGGGTATAATATATATCATGGGGAGACTATAAAATCTTTATCAAATTAACACAAAAATAGAAATAAATAAAAAATAACCACTAATTTTACCATATCCAAAATGATTCCAATATCACATGATGACCAATGTTGAAAATACTAAAGGAAAATGAAATAGTAGATATGAAATTCCAATGTATGTTTAAAGAATCAATATGAATGATTCAAAACAAATATGGGGAATGAAAATAATTGAGAGGGTCTTGAACCACATCGGGATCCCTCATCTATTCCCAGATGTAAATCATCCTTCTGACATAGAGACATTTACCATATTATGTCTTTTAACCATGAATTATATTTGAGTGTTGATTAGGTAGTCTATGGAGAGTTTCATTACAACTCAGTATGCCACCACCAATGATATATAAAAAAAATCTAGTAAATAACACTTCATACATTTGTATAATGAATACAATACAATAAACAACTCAACATTTTACATTCATTCAGTTTTAATTTATTTAACTGCATAATCCAAAGGGTTACCCAGGACGCTAGAACCAAAAAACATACATCAGCCTCTGCTAGAGTCTAAACTATATCACTTATTCAGATAACAAATCATCATGTCACATGTGATTTCATTATTCATTTCCATTCAACTCATAAAAAATCCAATAGAAACCATAGTATAATGCCATCTCTTGGGAATAACACATCATTTCAAGAACCCCATGTGTATTTGAAGCATCAGTCCATGTCCCACACCACATGGGTATTTGGAGCATCAGTCTATGTCCCATTAAATAATATTTAAATGCATTCCAGGGGTTATAGAATCTCAAGGCAAGGACCACGTGGTTATTTGTATCATCCTTCCGTGTCCCACACCCCATAAATCATTCATTCAATCATGGGTCTTTAGAGTATTAGTGTGTGTCCCATAGATTAATACCAAATATTCAGATGTACTAAAATATAACTTCTATCACTACATCACATACATCATTATGTCTCATTAATCAGGATTACACTACACTAAACCTCTTTTAATATTTCATAATATCAGCAACAATTAATTAACTCAATAATTAATTATTCACATCAATCAAATAATAAATTTAACAATTATTAATCGAATTTAAATAATTTCAAAATTCTAATAATTAATTAAACAATTAATTAACACCATATCTCTAATCAACATTATATATATGAATTCAATAATTATTTATTCTAATACACAATCTCCTAAACCAAAAAAATTCAATTTTTTAATTGAAAAATTAATTAATATAATTCCAAAATCACAATAGCAAAAAATAATTAAATAATTAATTATTAAATTTCATAATCCAATATTTCAATAATTATCTTAATAAATAATTATTTCCCAAATCTGACAATTCAATATTTTGGTAATTAATTAAAAAAATTATTTTCCCCAATTCCATAATATAATTAATTAATAAATTTAAGAAATTAATTAATTAAATAGGAAATTAAATTACTAAAAATATCCATGATATTCTAAAATTCTGTACATGTAATTGAAAACATGACTATGATTATTGAACAATATAACACCTAACTCAAAATTGATGAAGAACGATCACCAATAGAAATCTCCTGTTTTGGAAGAATATCAATGAAAATGAGATATTGATTTAATTCATAGATCCATGATTTATATGAATTAGGATATAATCGGACTAGGTTTAGATATAAATGGAAAAAATGATAAAAATCCTCATTTTATTTCAGAAGAAGAGTAGGAGAGAGAGAGAGGGAGGGAGAGATCTGATCGGGAAGAAACAATGCAACTAGGTTGAAACGGTCTTCAATCTGGGTTTTGAATTGAAAATATAGGAAGTCAAGAGGGGTTATAATCTCTCAGTGATCCTTAAAAATTATGGAAGCATGATATAGGTCATGCTTGGATTTATTTGAGGTTAAAATGGGGGTTTGTATATTTTTAACAATGATTTTAAGGTTTATTAAAACACACATGATTATTTGGGTTGGGGTGAAATGTTTGGGAAATTGTGCATTACATATGGGGAGTGCAAGATTTATCCTTTTGGGAATATGGTTTTAAAAACTATGTGGTCGTCAAGAAAATCCCATATTCTTTTGTTTTATGAATTTCTTGGTTTGGTTGAAATTTGGGAATACCAAGCTCTATCCATGAGCATTTAGTCCTACTTCCAAAATTCTAAAATAACCCTATCACTTGCAATGTAATAACATAAATGGAAATTAATCAACAAATGGAAAATGGTACCTATATATAAGCCTGATACATCTTTAGAAAGTGATAGAATCTTATGATATAACCATAATATAAAATATCAACACTGAGATGTACAAAATCTCTACAATTTTGATTCAAAAAGACTAATCCATTGATACCACAATTCATTTCCCCCTCCCATGTTTTTTACTCTACAGGCCTATGTTTCAAGAACACATGAACTATTTTCATAGTCTATCCCTATAATATTTTATTGACAATTATCCCACAAAAGTATGAGAGGGTCCTCAATTAATTCATCTATATCAATCTTAACATCATCAACATCAATCACATTAGAAGGCTTAGGATAATACCACTGAAGTTGGGAAACACATAAAAATTCATGTATATCACTATAAATTTTTGGTATATCCAATAAGAATTCCATTAGTCTGATTCTATAAATAACCTCAAATAGTCTAATGATCCTGGGCATGATCTTTCTTGGTATCAGTATCCTATAGGGACCCAACACTAGAGACACCAATCGGAATTCATGATCACTCTATATAAAATCGATGTTCCATAATATTCTATCATCACATGAATTTAGAATAATTTCATTTGTATCTATACTATTCTATATAAATTTAGCATGCATCAATTTATCTTGCATGATTCTCATCCCTAACAACTCTAACTCATCGTCCTCCATCTTGCATACCGGTGATCCCCATGGGATCTCATAAAAGGCATGATAAGTTTCTATAAGAATAGTTTTTGATAAAAATTTTATATGAAACACCATAAGTTCTAGGTGATTCTTCCAAGACCCACCAATGCATATAAAACACGCCCATAGCATATCCACATGAACCTATATATTACACTCCAACAACCCAATTTTCTATGGGTGTAAATATGTACTAAATAGTACCTTGGTTACAAGATTCATGTGCAAGAACTTATCGATGTGTTAATTTATGTCTGAGTCGTTGTATAAAATAAAATATTGTTTCAACACATATAGAAACACTATCTCCCGAATATAAAGCACTCCTAACTACTCAACTGAGAAATCATCCTACAATGGTATGAAAATTTTTATCATCATTGATCAATCTATAGTCACCCAATTAGTGTCATTATAATGATGTTCCTTAGGATAGCGACCAAAAAATCCATAGTAATATCATCTCAAATCCAATCCAGAATGGCCAATGGCTATTGAAAGACACCAAGTCATTGAGGCTCGGCCTTTACCTTTAGATTGGGTTAGCATAATGTCATGAACCCAACTATCTCTTTTTCCATGCATCACCACAAAAACTATTGATGAAGGTTATTGATCATTTTTTTACAAAGGGATTTGATTCAAAATTTGATGATTGAAATTGACGAATCAAATACTCCCACAAACCCTTAAGAACAACAAGATGATTTTGGAAAAAAGATGACTTCATCATAATCTATGATCCAATGATATGGTGACACTCCACCATTAAGAGTCTCCGTCAAATTCAAAAACTATGGATCCCCATTCTAAAAAAATTTGATCCATCTAAATATAGTAGAATCCATTAAAACTGATACACGATTCATATTATCCTGACTCCCATAATCCACCACATGCATCTATGTGGGTAAAGATATAATCTAACACTCATCACTAAACACCAAAATATCAAGGACCTAATTATTCATATACAAAGGACAATAAACACTATTTTCCCTTCCCTGAATATATTCTAGGTCAAAGTAAAATGAAAACATATTATCAACAAGACTATAATGACCCATACTATACATACATTGTTAATACTTCAAAATTGAAGCACACTTATTACAACATATGACAAAACCACAAAGGACCGTATAGGTATAGTGTCTTTAGAAACTGGGAAACATAAACAACTGGTTCATAAATCTTCTACAGTATCTCCCATTTATTTCATCATATCTAGGGTCCGTTTTAGCATATTCTACTTAATATCCATCTTCCTGACCTGGGGAATAGAAAACATAAAAGGGTGAGCTCAAATGATAAGCAAGGGAAAATAAAGGAAATAAAAATCATATCATATCTTTTTGAAAATCATAACCTGCAAAAGAGATCATAATATCTTAACATGGAATAAATCATAGAAGTGAAAATGATATCACCATAATCATAACATGAAACTTGAAACTTTGTGGCATGCACACATAATCATGGAAAATCATTTCTTGTTAGTCATGACTCATTGCCAAGACTATCATAGTGGACAAAGTCCCTTTCTGAATCGAGTAACCCTCGTTTCAGTCCTGTTTCACTGAACCGGTATAACCTACCGTTCCAGCCCTTTATATCTCATGAGATATAAAATCATTACCCAATGCATTGGAGGGAGATATAGGTCCCACCCATCTTATAATGAATCCTTTCTTATGTGTGCCACATAATCATAAACCATACATCATAGCGTAACCCATGTAATAAAAATGGAATTCTTAAACAACATGACATCATAAAACAATTCAAATAAGATAAAGGAATTCATAAAAAATGTTTCCATCACAACATAATCAAATCCATGTAATAATAGGGATAAAAAAAGAACCCTTTTATTATCTTAGATAGAAAATAATTTTGATAAAATACTTGAACTTCATTCTTGAGGAAAATATACTTTCTACTTCAAAAACACTTTTCCATTCTTAATATGTCATACATTTTTAAAATAAAATAAGTTTATTAAAAATAAACTTGAATACTTGTAAATGAAGATTCTTGGAAATAATTTTTTTGAAATCCATTCATGCCGTATAAGTTAAAAAAACATTCTTCGTACTTTTGTCAGAAAAGTCAAAAAAGTACCTCGTACGAAAAACGACAAAAGATTCCTTTCATACATATTACAAAAAACTAACCAAAGGGTAATAATGGATTTAAAAAATTGTAGGTAGATGGAAATAATATTACATATTGATGAAACATGGATGTGGATGATAAAATACACCCCAGTAAATACTTACGAATAAACAATCTCGGATAAAAATGAGATTGTGATATTTCCCTTACCTTAGGTCCGATTTGCTTTGTATGTGTCCTAAGCTCCTGTATAATGGTTTAAATAATGTTATTGACTTATTCCAGAATCATACATATTGATATGATATCATATATGGTCATATTATTAGCTTCTTGTTAGTAATATTTCATTGTTACTTGTTACTCGGGTCTTTATTGCCTTTTGTTCTTATGCGTGTTTTGTCAAATAAATTGTTATTCTTATTTTACGGTTATAGATACCTTAGATCCATAATGGTATTAGTGTAACATATATCATATTTATTCATTCAATTCATTTATATAATTACTATGTACTGATGATCATGTAGAACGAGTCGCATCACATCGTGGAGACGGTATTCCGTACGTACGCACGAGTGATGATATCATTCCTATGATCGTGGAATTGTATTGGAGTATATGTATATTATTTCAGTATCAATATTACTTTATAATAATCATAATTAGTTACTCATTATACCATTATACCCATCCTTGTAAGGTGGTGGTGGAAAATAGATTACACCACGACGTGGAGACGGTATTCCGTACGTACGCACGCGCGGTGATTTCATTTTTCCGTAGGATGGATAGAAGTTGAATTAGGGTTGTTTCATATCTATAATAACATATCAGTATTTATGTAATACTGATGTTATTACTTTATCATGAAACAACTAAAGAAGAAGAATTTGAAGAAGAAAGAAATTGAAAAGATCGGTAATGGATATTACCTCTTCTTTGGAACGCCTCTTTGAATCCTCCACTTAGGGAACTAAGATTGTTCTTTGAAGAAGACCAGGACCTCTAGGATTATTCTATGGAAGTGGAGAGGAGAAAATGGCAGGGGTTGGCCGAGCTTGAGTGCTCAATTTGGTGTGAGGAGGAGGGGGAGGAGGTGCCCTTTTATAAGGGAGGAGAGGGGCACCTTAGGAATATCTCAAAATATTATTTTATATTAAAGTCAAAATCGGTTTATAATGGTTCCAAAGGGTCTTATTTCGAAGATAAAGTGGGGATGGGTCGAAATCCTATCAACCAATAGGATTTAGACAAGTTTAGGGTATTATTTTAACCTTATCAATTAGATTTAACTCTAAGTTAATTAATTTAACTTTTACCGTGTCTTTTTGTTTTCTTTCACTATATGGTTAATACACTTACTATAACATGCCAAAAGAACCCCAAATTGTTTATTATTAATATATATATCCTTATCTAAGTCATTTGGCCGAACCTTAGATTTTTAGGAATAAAATAACAATTAATAATATAATATTTGATTTAAAAACTATTTTGTGTCAATTTTCACACTATTTGATATATGATTTTTCTGAAAGTCATAACAGAATTATATGTTCGAACCAAGTTGATTAAATCAACATTAATATATCATAGAAACCTAGAAAATTAGTGTAATTCATAAAAAGTCTCAAATTACATTTATTTTGGTGTTTATAACATCAATTATGTCAATATTTCATTAATAAGATAATTACTGCATCATCATTGTGTCATAAATAAATTAAATTATTTAATGTCTAAAAATTACAAATAAAATACCATTATGTAGGAAATCTTTTGAGATTTCTAATGAATATTTAGAGTCGAATTTATCTTATTTATAACCCCATATTAAAAATGATTTACTTATTAAACATTGATTTTAACTATTTTAACCCTTCTTTAAATAAATTAATAATAAATGTCCTAATCTAATCCATGTGGGCCTAAATGGTCATATTTTATTCCTAAGTGTGTTTTTGGTCGAATTACACTTGTCCAATAGAATTAGGAAATATGTTAGGGTAATAGTAATATCATATTTGCCCTTAGTTACCCTATTTACTATTAACCGCGGTAAAAAAAGTAAAAAGTTACTATTCACCAAAAAATTATTTTTATCTCATTGAACCACATTTTAATTACTGATATCAACCGTGTCTGTAGGATTTTTGAAATTCCATTCACAGAAGCGGTAAAATTAAGTTTTATGCAAAATTCAGTTTTTAACCTACCACTTAGTGGTTTCACTATTCATCAAAAATTGAAAGATTTCAGAAAAATACCAAAATTTCACCCTAGGCTAATTTCGATATTCTGAGTCCAAAAATGAAGTCCATTTTGAAAAATAAAATTTATAAAATTTCAAAAAGTGGTTATTACTATTCATAACGGCTAGTTTTAATAATATTTTAATAGCATATCGTTGTTTAGTGAAACTCGGTATTGCGTACAACGCAAGCTATCGAGGAAGGTCGCGATTGCGTGTAAAGCAAGCCAAGAAAGTGTTGTGTAGAAAAAGATTCCTTTGATGATTTATATAACATAAAAGTCTCGGGTGTTACATTATACCCCCCTTAAAAAGAATTTCGCCCTCGAAATTCGTCACTTTGTAACAAACAGATGAGGATACTTCTCCCTCATCATATCCTCAAGCTCCCATGTAGCTTCTTCAAGTTGGTGGTTCCTCCATAAAACTTTCACCAAGCAAGTGGTCTTGTTTCGTAGGACTTTTTCTCTACGATCCAGAATCTCTATCGGCTGTTCTTCATAAGAAAGATCTTGCTCCAGCGGTATAACTTATGAGCTGAGTACATGTGAAGGATCTGGTATGTACTTTCTCAGGAGAGATACATGGAACACATCGTGAACTTGAGAGATATTCGGTGGAAGCGCCAATCGGTAAGCTACCTTCCCAACACGATCCAGTATTTCGAAAGGACCGATATATCTAGGGCTCAACTTCCCCTTCTTTCCAAATCTCATAACCCTCTTCCAGGGAGATATTCGTAAGAACACTTTATCGCCCACTTCAAACTCTAGGTCTTTTCTTCGGTTGTCGGCATATCTTTTCTGTCGACTCTGAGCTGCTCTTATGTGTTGTTGAATAGATCTGACCTTTTCTTCCATTTCATCAGCGAGATCAGGTCCTAATAGCTTTCTTTCCCCAACTTCATCCCAGCAAGTTGGAGTCCTGCATTTCTTTCCATAGAGAGCTTCATAAGGAGCCATCTGAATACTGGAGTGAAAGATATTATTATAAGAAAATTCCACCAAAGGTAGGTTTTGATCCCAACCTCCTTTGAAATCCATAGAGCAAGCTCTCAACATATCTTCTAGGGTTTAAATTGTTCTCTCAGACTGACCGTCTGTCTGAGGATGATAAGTAGTGCTGAAACTCAACTCTATATCCAGAGTATGCTGAAGACTTCGCCAGAACTTCGAGGTAAATCTTGGATCCCGATCAGATATAATAGAAAGTGGTACTCCATGCAATCTTACCACTTCCTTTACATATATCCTGGCAAGTTGATCTAGAGAGAAATCCTCTCTAATAGCAATGAAGTGTGCAGACTTTGTAAGACGATCAACTATGACCCAAATAGCATTATTGCCTTTGGATGTTTTAGGAAGTCCTGTGACAAAGTCCATAGTGATGTTTTCCCATTTCCATTCGGGTATGGGTAATGGTTGTAACATCCCCTTAGACTTCTGTCTCTTAGCTTTAACTTGTTGACAAACCAAGCATCGAGAGACATATTCAGAAACATCTCTTTTCATGCCATCCCACCAGAAGTACTCTTTCAGGTCCCTATACATCTTTGTGCTTCCAGGATGAATAGAGAATGAAGAACTATGAGCCTCATCCAGCAGCTCCTTCTCTAATTCGGGGATGGGAGGAACACAAACCCGATTCCTGAACTTTATTATCCCATCACAATCAAGGTTGAATTCAGGAACATTTCTCACCTTCTTTTGTAACTCGACATCTTCTTTCTGTGCCTCTTTAATCTTCACATGTATAGATGGTTGAACATTCATTTGAGAAAGATAAGATTTTTCCCCTTCCATTATCATTCCAAGATCCATCCTTTGTAAATCCATAAATATTGGATCTTTTGTGATCCTCATCATGGATAAACTAGCATGGTCTTGTCGACTTAATGCATCTGCCACCTTGTTTGCTTTCCCAGGGTGGTAATGGATTGAGCAGTCATAATCCTTAATCACCTCCAACCATCTTCTTTGACGCATATTCAGCTCCTTTTGTGTGAAAATATACTTTAAACTTTTATGATCAGTATAAATATCACACCTTTCACCATAAAGTTAATGCCTCCAAATCTTTAATGCAAAGATTACCGCAGCCAACTCCAAATCATGTGTTAGGTAATTTTGCTCATGGATTTTTAACTGTCGTGAGGCATAAGCTATCACCATATCATTTTCCATAAGAACACACCCCAATCCGTTCTTGGATGCATCACTCTAGATCACAAACCTTTCTCCACTACAAGGCAGTGTGAGCCCAGGTGCACTGGATAACCTTCTTTTCAACTCTTTGAAATTCTCTTCACATTCCTCTGTCCAGACAAACTTAACTCCTTTCCGAGTCAACTTGGTGAGTGGATTAGATAATCGTGAAAAATCTTTTACAAAACGTCGATAATATCCAGCCAATCCAAGAAAACTTCGGATCTCAGTTACTGTTGTTGGTCTCGACCATCTTTCGATAACCTCTGTTTTTGCTGGATCCACAGATATCCCCTCTTTTGAGATTATGTGACCCAAAAATGAAACTTTTTGAAGCCAAAATTCACACTTGGTAAATTTTGCATAAAGCTTCTCCTTTCTCAGGGTCTTCAATATAATTCTCAAGTGATCTTCATGCTCTTCCTTGCTCTTTGAATAGACAAGAATATCGTCTATAAAGACTACCACAAATTGATCAAGATAGTCTCTAAAGACTCTATTCATTAGATCCATGAAGATAGCAGGGTCATTAGTAAGACCAAATGGCATCACTATAAATTCATAGTGTCCATACCTTGTACGGAAAGCCGTCTTTGGTATATCCTCCCTTTTGAGCCTTAATTGATGATATCCTGAATGAAGATCAATCTTGGAAAAGTATTGAGCTCCGCGTAGTTGGTCAAATAAGTCATCAATGCGTGGGAGAGGATATTTGTTCTTGATAGTGATCTTGTTAAGTTCTCGATAATCAATGCAGAGTCTCATTGATCCATCTTTCTTCTAAACAAATAGAACAGGTGCTCCCCAAGGTGATGCACTAGGGCATATGAATCCCTTATCAAGATTCTCTTGGGGTTGCTTCTTCAATTCCTGCAACTCAATTGGGGCCATTCTATAAGGTGTCTTTGAAATAGGCAAAGCACCCGGTACGAGTTCTATTGAAAACTCAACTTCACGATTTGGTGGAAGACCCGGTAATTCCTCCAGAAAGACATCATCAAACACCCGTACAATGGGCATATTCTTAATCGTGAGTTTATCACCAACCATTTGAGATAAATAACCTTCATTTAGTGGAATCAATACCCATAAGATGGATGAAATTTCCACTGGAAGGTTATGTTCATCCTTGCATTGGTATACGATCGTAGATTGATCTGGAATATGAAATGTGACTTCCATTCTTTGGCAATTGATATGAGCTCCATGTAGAGAAAGCCAATCCATTCCAAGAATCACATCAAATTCCACTAAAGGAAGGATCACAAGATTTGCAGGAAGCACTTTCCCACAAACTTCGATCGGAGAAGAATTATAAACTTTTGATGCAACTGTTGTGCCATTAGGTGTTGTCACAGCTAACTCAACATCTAATTGTTGAGGTAATACGGTGATAACCTTTGAAAATTATTTAGAAATAAAAGAGTGGGTGGATCCAGAATCAAATAAAACATTTGTTACTTTAGAGTGGACGGTAAGTGTACCTTTCACCACTTCGTTATCGTACTCCACATCGCTGATAGAAATTGCATGTGACTTTCCTTTGTCTTTATCCTTAAGATTTTGTTGACGTCGACCATCATCATCAACCCTTGGATTTGGGCATTGATTGGCATAATGCCCCATCTCCTTGCACTTGAAACATTGAAGTGTAGTAGGTTCATTCTGTGTATCCCTTCCTTTGTTTGCGTCATTAGACATCTTCTTCCCATTATCACGACATTCAAATGCCCGATGACCTTCTTTTCCACATTTAAAACATTTACTTGTCCCTTTAAGACAACTCCCTCCATGTTTCTTTCCACACTTTGAGCATAAGGAAAAGCTCATCTTCTTTTCCGTGTGCTCTTTAGATTTTTCTTTGAATTCCATCTTCCTCTTCTTATCAAACCCATGTGACTGATGGGTTACTCCAATCTCCATCTATACTTTGAGAGCACATTGAACTATTTCCTCATAGCTATTGAAATCCCTTATGGCTAACGCCCTTCAAAGACTTGGTTTTAAGCCACTAAAGAATCGATCGATCTTACTCTCAGGTTGGATAATAATACCAGAAGCGTACCTTGCAAGTCTTGTAAAATTTTCTTCATAGATACTAACAGATTCATCATCCCTTTGCTTCAGTTCAAGGAACTCTTTCTCCATCTTTGTTCGGAGAATGCGAGGGAAGTATTTATTGAAAAATATGTTCTTGAACTCGTCCCATTCCATAGACTCAATTTCATCCCTTTGCCTCGTATTCTTAATAAGATTCCACCATTGATAAGCATCTCCTTCCAAACGATACACTGCTAGGATGAATTTATCATGCTCATAACATTGAAGAACTGAAAATATCTTTTCAGTAGTACTAATCCATTGTTCAGCAACTAATGGATTAGTAGACCCGCTGAAAGAAGGTGGACGCTGCATCATGAAGGATTCAACAGAATGTTGCTCCTTCCTTTGCTCGTTTGGAAGTCCTGCATGATTCATAGCTTGAGAAAGTTGTGTGAGCATGGCTATAAGATTTTGCATTCCAGCTCCCATATCGTTTGGTTGCTCAGGGGGACAATCATTGCATTGCCCATCGCATTCTGCATTAACACGGTTCCTTCGGGTTCCTGCCATTGACTAAAACCAAGAAGAATAGTGTGAGAAACACTAATTATAATAGGAAAACCACATAATCAAGGATAAAATTTCACACTTAAGGTTTTATCCTAGGGTATTCATGGCCATTTCTAAAACACTAAGATTGTGTTCTATGCTTAAACTTATCCTTAGGGTTCTTACTAAGGCTTTCACATCCTAGATTCCAAAGGTTGGCTATACCTTTCCTCTGATACCAACTATAACGACCCATACTTTATATACATTGTTAATACTTCAAAATTGAAGCACACTTATTACAACATATGACAAAACCACAATGGACCGTATAGGTATAGTGTCTTTAGAAACTGGGAAACATAAACAACTGGTTCATAAATCTTCTACAGTATCTCCCATTTATTTCATCATATCTAGGGTCCCTTTTAGCATATTCTACTTAATATCCATCTTCCTGACCTGGGGAAAAGAAAACATAAAAGGGTGAGCTCAAATGCTCAGCAAGGGCAAATAAAGGAAATAAAAATCATATCATATCTTTTTGAAAATCATAACCTGCAAAAGAGATCATAATATCTTAACATGGAATAAATCATAGAAGTGAAAATGATATCACCATAATCATAACATGAAACTTGAAACTTTGTGGCATGCACACATAATCATGGAAAATCATTTCTTGTTAGTCATGACTCATTGCCAAGACTATCTTAGTGGACAAAGTCCCTTTCTGAATCGAGTAACCCTCGTTTCAGTCCTGTTTCACTGAACCGGTATAACCTACCGTTCCAGCCCTGTCTATCTCATGAGATATAAAATCGTTACCCAATGCATTTGAGGGAGATATAGTTCCCACCCATCTTATAATGAATCCTTTCTTATGTGTGCCACATAATCATAAACCATACATCATAGCGTAACCCATGTAATAAAAATGGAATTCTTAAACAACATGACATCATAAAACAATTCATATAAGATAAAGGAATTCATAAAAAATGTTTCCATCACAACATAATCAAATCCATGTAATAATAGGTATAAAAACAGAACCCTTTTATTATCTTAGATGGAAAATAATTTTGATAAAATACTTGAACTTCATTCTTGAGGAAAATATCCTTTCTACTTCAAAAACACTTTTCCTTTCTTAATATGTAATAAATTTTTAAAATAAAAGAAGTTTATTAAAAATAAACTTGAATACTTGTAAAGGAAGCTTCTTGGAAATATTTTTTTTGAAATCCATTCATGTCGTATAAGTTAAAAAAAACATTCTTCGTACTTTTGTCGGAAAAGTCAAAAAAGAACCTCGTACGAAAAACGACAAAAGATTCCTTTCATACATATTACTAAAAACTCACCGAAGGGTAAAAATGGATTTAAACAATTGTAGGTGGATGGAAATAATATTACATATTGATGAAACATGGATGTGGATGATAAAATACACCCCAGTAAATACTTACGGATAAACAATCTCAGATAAAAATGATATTGTGATATTTCCCTTACCTTAGGTCCGATTTGCTTTGTATGTGTCCGATGCTCCTGTATAATGGTTTAAATAATGTTATTGACTTATTCCAGAATCATACATATTGATATTATATCATATATGGTCATATTCTTAGCTTCTTGTTAGTAATATTTCATTGTTACTTGTTACTCGGGTCTTTATTGCCTTTTGTTCTTATGCGTGTTTTGTCTAATAAATTCTTATTCTTCTTTTAAGGTTATAGATACCTTATATCCAGAATGGTATTAGTGTAACATATATCATATTTATTCATTCAATTCATTTATATAATTACTATGTAATGATGATCATGTAGAACGAGTCGCATCACATCGTGGAGACGGTATTCCGTACGTATGCACAAGTGATGATATCATTCCTATGATCGTGGAATTGTATTGGAGTATATGTATATTATTTCAGTATCAATATTACTTTATAATAATCTTAAATAGTTACTCATTACAACATTATACCCATCCTTGTAAGGTGGTGATGGAAAATAGATTACACCACGGCGTGGAGACGGTATTCCGTACGTACACACGCGCGGTGATTTCATTTTTCCGTAGGATGGTTAGAAGATGAATTAGGGTTGTTTCATATTTATAATAACATATCAGTATGTAAGTAATACTAATGTTATTACTTTATCATGAAATAACTAAAGAAGAAGAAGTTGAAGAAGAAAGAAATTGAAAAGATCGGTAATGGATATTACCTCTTCTTTGGAACGCCTCTTTGAATCCTCCCCTTAGGGAACTAAGATTGGTCTTTGAAGAAGACCAGGACCTCTAGGATTCTTCTAGGGAAGTGGAGAGGAGAAAATGGCAGGGGTTGGCCGAGCTTGAGTGCTCAATTTTGTGTGAGGCGGAGGGGGAGGAGGTGCCCTTTTATAATGGAGGAGAGGGGCACCTTTGGAATATCTCAAAATATTATTTTATATTAAAGTCAAAATCGGTTTATAATGGTTCCAAAGGGTCTTATTTCGAAGATAAAGTGGGTATGGGTCGAAATACTATCAACCAATAGGATTTAGACAAGTTTAGGGTATTATTTTAACCTTATCAATTAGATTTGACTCTAAGTTAATTAATTTAACTTTTACCGTGTCTTTTTGTTTTCTTTCATTATATGGTTAATACACTTTCTATAACATGCCAAACGAACCCGAAATTGTTTTTTAATAATATATATCCTTATATAATTCATTTGGCCTAACCTTAGATTTTTAGGAATAAAATAACAATTAATAATATAATATTTGATTTAAAAACTATTTTGTGTCAATTTTGACACTATTTGATATTTGATTTTTGTGAAAGTCATAACAGAATTATATGTTCAAACCAAGTTGATTAAATCAACATTAATATATCATAGTAACCTAGAAAATTAGTGTAATTTATAAAAAGTCTCAAATTAAATTTATTGTGGTGTTTATAACATCAATTATGTCAATATTTCATTAATAAGATAATTATTGCATCATCATTGTGTCATAACTAAATTAAAATATTTAATGTCTAAAAATTACAAATAAAATAACATTATGTAGTAAATCTTTTTAGCTTTCTAATGAATATTTATAGTCGAATTTATCTTATTTATAACCCCATATTAAAAATTATTTACTTATTAAACATTGATTTTAACTATTTTAACCCTTCTTTAAATAAATTAATAATAAATGTCCTAATCTAATCCATGTGGGCCTAAATGGTCATATTTTATTCCTAAGTTTGTTTTTGGTCGAATTACACTTGTCCAATAGAATTAGGAAATGTGTTAGGGTAATAGTAATATCATATTAACCCTTAGTTACCCTATTTACTATTAACCGCGGTAAAAAAAGTAAAAAGTTACTATTCACCAAAAAATTATTTTTATCTCATTGAACCACATTTTACTTACTGATATCAACCGTGTCTGTCGGATTTTTGAAATTCCATTCACAGAAGAGGTAAAATTAAGTTTTATGCAAAATTCAGTTTTTAACCTACCACTTAGTGGTTTCACTATTCATCAAAAATTGAAAGTTTTCAG
The DNA here is from genome assembly GCA_963277665.1 of Viscum album. NCBI lineage: Eukaryota > Viridiplantae > Streptophyta > Magnoliopsida > Santalales > Viscaceae > Viscum > Viscum album. Next base: position 959,636,867 of record OY728145.1, read on the forward strand.
AAAAATACCAAAATTTCACCCTAGGCTAATTTCGATATTCTGAGTCCAAAAATGAAGTCCATTTTGAAAAATAAAATTTATAAAATTTCAAAAATTGGTTATTACTATTCATAACGGCTAGTTTTAATTATATTTTAATAGCATATCGTTGTTTAGTGAAAGTCGGTATTGCGTACGACGCAAGCTATCGAGGAAGGTCGTGATTGCGTGTAAAGCAAGCCAAGAAAGTGTTGTGTAGAAAAATATTCCTTTGATGATTTATATAACATAAAAGTCTCGGGTGTTACAAAGACTATTATATAGAAGATTAAAATATCATTGGAAGAATTTTTTAATTATCCACTTGGTATAATTATACACAGTACACTTCTCACCCAACATATAATGCTTCCTATATTTTAAATCATAAACTGCTTAAGCCAACTCAAGGCAATTCATAATTTAGATCCACTCATATGGACTTGAATTCTGAGGCCCATATTCCATAGCTAAATCTCCCTACCCCAAAAATGAAACATTTAGGGTTCCAAAACATTACAAAACTCTATATATTGATCACCTAGTTTGTTTAAGAACAAGATTGGTTCAATAGTAAAACTCTTCGTCATCTCCTAGAAATAATTCTCAAAACCATTAGGGAATTCAATCAATACTCCCCAATTGTTCAATCCCATAAGAGAGGATTCTAAGAAATAATAGTAAGGAATGAATATCATATAATATACAAATAACCCTGAAAATCTAGAGATACTCAAAACGTTCTTGGGAAGCTCTAAAAACATTACTACCTAAAACTTATATGGGACTAATGAAACAACTTATACTTGGATGATTTTCTCCAATAAGTGTACATGATCAATCTAAAAGTAGACACATAGTTATATTAGCATATAGAATTGTAGAGACCTGAAGCTTGATGTATATGGAAATTAAATTACTTTTGCGGAATACATAATACATAACAAAAACCAACACTCAAGGACCGTAATAGTTTATTGTCTTTAGAAACTGGGAACATAATCTTCTAATCCTGGTAAAAGGTCTTCAACATCTCCCCTAATGAAATTCCATTTTTTTCTTACCTAAAGCCATTCATTATATCCTGGGGAAAAGAAAACATATAAAGGGTGAAGTCAAATGCTCAGTAAGGGTAAACATAGTGAAAATAAAACAAACCATATACATTTATACTTCAAAACATGATCATAATATTTAAACATCAAAATCTTGAGCAATGACATAAAACATGGAAATACGTAAGGCATAGATCATAAAGAAACATTAATCACAAAAAATAGCATGGGAATAAAACATGTACTTGTGGAAACCATTAAGAACATGTTATGATTTCCATATTATCCAAGGCATTACTTCCCAGACCATCTTAGTGGACAATGTCCTTTTCTGAATCGAGTTCACTCCTCATTGCAGTCATGTGTCACTGAACCGGATTAGCATACCGTTCCAGCCATGTATATCTCATAATATATAAATCTTTACCCAATTCATTTAAGTAGATATAGGTCCCACCTATCTCATAATGAAATCATTCTTACATGTGCCAAAACATAAACATAAATGATTCATCATAACCCACAAAATAAAATGGGTTTCATAAACATCATCCAATCATAAAATAATCCATATAAAACAAATAGATATCATTTATCATAATAAATGTTAAACCATGTAAATCAAAGATACATTATAATTGAAACATAAACATATGAAATAATGTCATCTTAGAAGGAAAATGGTTTTGACTAAACACTTGAAATGAATTCTTGGTGAAAATATACGTTCTTCATCAAAAATATTTTTCTTTTCACAAAATGACATGAAATAAATAAAAATTATTGAAAATAGTCATGAAATATTATATATTATGCTTCATGGAAGTAAGGCATTATAATAAAAATCCATTCATGCCATATATGTTAAAAAAACATTCTCCTTGTAATTTTAAATGAAAAATCAAAAAGTACAATGTATGGTAAACAACGAGAATATTCCTTCCGTAACACAATGTAAAATTAAAATATGGATATACATGAAATTAAACATTAATGGAAGAATATTAAACACATTATGAAAAACATTTTATGGTCATGGATGAAAGACATAACCCCAATATTACTTAGGTATAAAAAATCAATGATAAAAACGATATTGGAAAAGTTATCCCTTACAAATTTTTTTTTTGTAAATAAAATATATCACTTATGTGAATTAACTAGAAGGTCACATAAAAAGAAGTATAAATACATGACAATATATAAAAATTCTTTTCTCACATAATCAAATAATGACATAAACAAGAAAGATAAGATCAACCCAAATAAGAGAAATTTGGTTAAGAAGTTCCCTTACCTCATGTCCGACTTGACTCGATCGTTCTTTAATCTCCTGAATAATAAACGAAAGTTAATTTATAATTTATTAAGATACTTTTTCAATTTTATTATTCCTTTTATATCACTTATTACCATGTTATAAACATTATGTAACCATTTAAGTTAATAACATTCGTTTTGTCGATATTTGGTTCTTGATTCCAAAATAGACTTCTTATAATTACTTGTTGTTCATGTGGTCAAAGTTGAATTATATCCAAGATGATATTAATGATTTATATATCTTATATATCATATATATCCAGAATATACATGTATTTATAATCTTACATAACATATGGAGGAATGAAATGAAATGCACCGTTCATGGAGACGGTAAGCCGTACGTACACATGAATGCTACATTCATTTCTATTTCTTATTTAAATGGAATTAAAACATAATTATACATAGGTATATTTTAATTACAGTATAATATCATATATAATATCATTAAAGCCATCCTTTATACATCTCATATACAACATTAATGAATCACATCACATTGAGGGGGTGGTACTCCGCACTTCTTCTAATGTGATTATCATATTTACCCGATATGGAAACCATAAAGGCTTGACATAATTGGGAAGTAAAGAAGCATAAGAAAATTATAAACATAATATATATCATATATAAATACAGTTACATCATAATGGCCACCATGAGAGGCGATAGGAAAAAATCGAACAATCATCGTTTCGTGAGGCTTTAGTTTTCCATCCACAGAAACATTATGTTCTTCATCCATTAGATGGAGGTGTGTGTAAGTGTAGTGAGAATTATTCTCATAAAAAAATCATATAATATTGAGGATATTTGTGTTGTTAAAAATGAGTGGATTAAAAATAGTTTAGGGGTTTGAGAAGTAGAATAAAAGAAAACAAATTAAGAGAAAATGTTACCTTTAATTACGGTAACTTCCTTTGGTTTGAATCAAAAGGACTTCTTGAAGTGTCTTCTGCCTAAGGTAAGGATTATAGGTGGAGGAGAGGGATTTAGGGAGATTAATTTGGAAGAGGTTGGACAAGACAAATGGCTTTAGAGGTGTGAGTAATTGGATAGAAATGGTCACATTTTATAAGAGGGAGGAGGGGATCTTATTGAAAGTGTGAAAATATTATTTTATTATAAACTTATCTTTGGTTTCAAAAGGTCCAAAAATAATTAATGATAATGGTAAGATGACTAATGGTCTAAATAAAACCATCCAATCAGATTTGGACATGTTTTGGTTAATTTTTTAATCATTGTAATCTTATTTATTTAAATCATTTATTAATGAGATAAATACTGTATCATTATTGTGTCATAAATAATTTAATTTATTTGATGTATAAAAATTATAAAAAAACACCATAATGTGGGAAATATTTTTATCATTCCAAATAATCTTTATAGTCGAAAATATAATTTATATCACCCCTTATAAAAATTAATTACTAAAATATTTTTTGTAATGTTAATTTTGTCTTCGCATTAAATTAATTAATCCAAATTGTCATTATTAGTACCAAGTGGCTCAATGGGGTCATAAAATCAGTCCAAGGATTCCCATGGTCGGCCAATACTCATAAAATAAGGTTAGGACAAGTGTGAAGATAATTTTGAATTATTATAATATTATTATAACCTTGAATTACCCTATTTACCTTTAACCGCGGTAAATAAATGTCAAATGTTACTATTCACCAAAAATTATTTTCATATTATTGAACCAACTTTTACTTCTTGATAACAAACATGTATGTCAAATTTTTGAAATTCAATTCACAAAAGTAGAAAATTTTCATTTAAATGAAAGATTCAGTTTTTTAACTACCACTAAGTTGCTTCACTATTCATAAAAAATTGATGTTTTCAGAAAAATACCAAAAATTCAGCCTAAGATATATTTGATATTCCTAATTCAAAAATGATTTATATTTTTTTAAATTCAATACATGGAAGTGGAATTAATTAATTTTAAAATTAATTCCTGTTATCAAAACAAATAGCGTGTTTTTAAGAAACAATAACTATCAAAATATCGACACTTGTTTATGTCCAAATTCAAAGTGAAATTAATTCCAGTGACCAACATTTGATTAAATGGTAAAAATATATTCTAATTACACTTTAAAACCAATTAAAAATATAATACAACCATATTTATTATTGTGATGAAAAAAGATGTTTTTAATTAAAATATATTGTGTTTACTATTCATTAAAATATGAAAGTTATTAGAATAATATGAAAATTTTATCCAAAGTAAATTTTTATATACTTATTATAATGAATAATTTTATTTTGTAAAATTGAACTTATAAATATTTCAAAACTATATTTAAATTGGGTGCTCCATCAAAAGGCGACAAAATTACATTTTTTTATAAATAGTTATTTTATTAGAAAAATTTATTTTGTTCTCGTACCATGATCTAGAAAATTTTTAAATGAAAAATAATGTTTTAAAATTCATAATGTTGTTAATACTATTCATAACGGCTAGTGCATAATAATATTATAACAATATATCGTTGTTTAGTGAAACCCAGTATTGCGTACTACACACACTATCGAGGAAGGTTGTCTTTGCGTGTAATGTAATCCAAATCTGGGAAGTGTATAGTGAAAGATACATTTGGTGTAGCATACAACAGATGAAATCAGTGAAATTAAAAATAATAATTCTAAAAAAATCTCGGTTTGAAACATTCTACCCCCCTTAAAATGAATTTCACCCTCGAAATTCGTCAGGGTTATAAACAGTTTACTACTTGAAAGTTTCTTTTATAGAAACCCAAATCGTAAAAAGGAATACCAAAAATGAACATTTAAATCAAAATTATGAAATGTAATGGTTACCCTAATTAACAAATCACTGGGTTTCCACATAGGAGAACATAAGTGAAAGTATGGATATGGAAGAAAAATATAACCATCATGTTCTGATGGAGAGTGGTAAAGAACATGGATATGAAAAAACCAACAATCAAAAGGCCAAAAATTTGTGATTATCTAAGGTACCCTCTGATTCATCAGATATAGGATCCCTAGGACACAATTTTTGGTTTTCAAGATCATTTCCCTAAAGTTGAAGAATTTTTGAATAAAAATAAATACTTACTTGATTTTGGTACAATCTTACTGTTGTTGTGCCTTGAACAATTTCCACAACATCAATTAATGAAATAAATTTGAATTTGTCTTCCGTGAAGTTTTAGCAGATAATGTGATAGAATTATTGGTCATTCCATATGTCCCAAACAAAAGGATAGAAAATGTTATCAAATAGACGTAAGTCCATCTATGGTGAGGTTAATCATATATGATTCCAAAAATGGACTTATACTTCATCTATCATACCTCTTAATAAAATAAAACTAGTTTTTATTAACCAGGGACTTCATGTATGACAGTGGTATCTGATAAAGCCATGTCGCACTTTAGTTGTGGGTTCGATTCCTGCATCCTTGTCCGACGCGGCGGGTTGTTGTCCGTCCTACGGTTTTCCTTTTTCTAAAACTATAATATTATATCATTCAAGAAATAATATCTAAAAACAAGTTCTATCCTTAAAAAAATAATATCTGATGTCTAACTTAATCTGTTACAACATTTAGGCATATTATAAATACTTCTATCCAATATCATTGTAAAAAACAACTACCAGAAAGGTCCTATAACATGAATGTGAATACAATCATTTATCCCCCATATATCATAAGATATTACTTTTTGGTCACATTCCAAACTTGTGAATACATTAATCATATAATCTCTTGAAAAAATGAACACCCATTGAATCTTAGTGAAAACTTGAATGCTGTCAAAAGTTAACTCTTTCCACATACCAAAATCCCAAAATTTCTATATACTAAAACCATCATATCACTTTGTCCTTATATCAGTGATGAGCTCATTAATACCATCAAACATCTCATTATCTCCTTATCCCTTCATTATGCGCATATCATCTACTTTCCAAAAATATCTGAAAAACCTTTCATGGTTACCGATACCATTCAATATATACTTTAAAAAACATAAGGAAAAACAATTGTGTAACAATCCATAGATGTCTCTTTATTCCATAGTACCATGAGATTACTTATACAACATTACTCTTGATAAAAATGTAATCATTCCACTACCTTCTTAAACCATTGATCGATCTTGAACAATTATTTCATCTAACATATAATTTGTAGTCTTTTCATCATCATAAACAAAAATACTACCCATACGACCAAGCTGATTCTCTTCAAGAGACTTTCCCTTAGGCAATTGGTTAGCTTAATGCCCATAAATTCCACATTTAAAACATTTAACTGTTGTTGAGGTCTTAATAATACCATTATCCTTGTCCATGGTGTTAACTGAACCTTTTTCATTAAAATTACTGGCTTTGTGTCCTTTTCCAAACCCAAAGCATCTTCCAGTTCCTTTGAATCATTCTCCCTGATTCCATTTCCAACATTATTTACATGAGGGAAATTTAACTTTCTTTCCTCTATGATCATCATGAAACGCTATCTTTCTCTTATTAGGCGAGTCGGGGAACTTACCAATGTTGTGATTATTGATCATTTTATGATATTGCTGATTAGGATTAATAAAGATATGTGAACTTCCTGATCAAATTTCATTTGGTTGCTCGTGATGAATATCGTTCCATTATCCATCACATCCTCCATTATCTCGAATCTTCTAGTTTCCATCCATTTTCTAAAACCCAAATAGAATATTGTGAGAGGAAAAAATTACAATCAAGGGGGAGTAACTTAAATATCTAAAATATTAGGTTAAATTATAATATCGTTACCATAATTCTAGGACAATAACATACACTTATACTTAACCTTAGGGACATCCCTAGACATACCATAGAAATATATATAGGGATCTCACTAATGTTTTCAAATCCTAGTTTCCAATGTTTAACCAAACCATTCCTATGATACCAATTGTAGATACCTGAAGGTTGATGTACATGTACATTACATTACTTATGCTTAATACTTAATACATAAAAAAACCAACACTCAAGGACCTTAATATTTTAGTGTCTTTGGAAACACCGAACATAATTTTCTAATCTTGTTAAAATAACTTCAACTTCACCCATAAAAATCATCCCTTTTTCTTCTTACCTAAAAACATTATTTATATAATGGGGAAAAGAAAAAATATATAGGGTGAGCTCAAATGCTCAGTATGGGTATGAATGGAGAAGATAAAACAAACCGAATACATTTTAACATCAAAACATGAACATAATATTTAAAAATCAAAATCTTGAGCAATGATATAAAACATTGAAGTACATAAGGAATAGATCGTAAAGAAACATCAATCATGATAAAATAGCATGGGAGTAAAACATGTAATTTTGGAAACCATTAAGAACATGTAATGATTTCCATAGTACCAAGGCATTGTTTCCAAGACCATCTTAGTGGACAATGTCCCTTTCTGAATCGAGTTCACTACTCATTCCAGTCCTATATCACTGAACCAGATTAACTTTCCATTCCTAAAATGTCTATCTCATGATATATACAAATTTACCCAATGCATTGGAGGGAGATATAGGTCCCACCCATCTCATAATGAAATCATTCTTACGTGTGCCACAACATAAACATAAATCATTAATCATAACCCAAAGAATAAAATGGGTTTCATTAACATCATCCCATCATAACATAATCCATATAAAACAAATGGATATAATTTCATCATAATAAAAGTGAAACCTTGTAAATCATAGAGACATTATACTTGAAACATACACATATGAAATAATTCCATCTTAGATGGAAAATGGTTTTGATAAAACACTTGAAATGAATTCATGATAAAAATATCCTTTCTTCTTCAAAAATCATTTTTCTTTTCACAAAATCCCATGCAATTTAAAAAATGGAATTTTTTTAAAATATTCATGAAATCTTGTAGAGTATTCATCATGAAAATAAGGCATTATAAAATCATAAAAATCCATTCATGCCGTATAATTAAAAAAAACATTCTCCTTGTACTTTTAACAGAATAATCGAAAAGTACCATATATGGTAAACAATAGTAATATTCCTTCCAGAACACAAATTAAAAGTCAAAGATGGGTAAACATGTCATTAAATGTTCATGGAAGAATATTAAACACTTTATTAAAAACATTTTATGGTCATGTATGAAAAATATAACCCCAGAAAATACTTTGGTATAAACAATCTCGGATAAAAACGAGATTGGAAAAGTTATCCCTTACAAAGAGCTTTTTTGTAAATAAAATAGGTCTGTTATGTGTATTAACCATAAGGTCACAAAGAGATATTATAAATACATTATTAGGTATATAAATTTATTTCTCACATAATCAATGAACAACATAAATAAGAAAGTGAAGATCAACCCCAAGAACATGAATTTTGTTAAGAAGTTCAATTACCTTGTGTCCGACTTGACTCAGTCATCCTTTAATCTCCGGAATAATAAACCAATGTTAATTTATAATTTATTAAGATCATTTTCCTAGTTTATTAATCCTTTTATATCGCTTATTACAATGTTATAAACATTATGTTACCATTTAAGTTAATAACTTTCGTTTTGTCGATATTTGGTACTTGAGTCAAAAATGGACTTCTTATAATTACATGTTGTTCATGTGGTCCAAGGTTCATTATATCCAGAATTATATTAATGTTTTATATATCATATATATCATATATGTCCAGCATATACATGTATTTATAATAGTTCATAACATATGGAGGTATGAAATGCAATGCACTCTTCATGGAGACGGTAAGTCGTACGTACACATGAATTAAACCATAATGATACATAGGTATATTAAAATTCCAGTATAATACCATATATAATATCATTAACTCCATCCTTTTTACATCCCACATAAGGTATTAACAAATCACATCACTTTGAGGGGGCGGTAGTACACACTTCCTCAAATGAGATTATCGTATTTACCCACTATGGAAACCATAAGGGCTTGTTATAATTGGAATTTAAAGAAGCCTAAGGAACTCATAAACATAATATATATCATATATAAATAATTTTCCATAATAATGGCCACCATGGGAGGTGGTAGGAGAAAATAAAACAATCATCCTTTCGTGAGGCGTTAGTTTTCCATCCACAGAAACATTATGTGCTTCATCCATTAGATGGAGGTGTGTGTTAGTGTAGTTAGAATACTTCTCATAAAAACATCCTAGTATATTTTGGATACTGGTTTTGTTACAAAATAAAGTATTAAAAATAGTTTAGGGGTTGGATAAGTAGAATAAAAGAAAACAATTTAAGAGAAACTGTTACATTTAATTTGGTTAACTTCCTTTGGTTTGAAACAAAAAGACATATTGAAGTGTCTTCTGCCTATGGTTAGGCTTCTAGGGGGAGGATATGGATGTAGGGAGCTTAATGGGGCAGAGGATTGACGATCCAAATGACTTGGGAGGTGTTAGGAATTGCATATAAATGGTATCCTTTTATAAGGGGGAGGAGGGGCTCTTTTGGAATGTGTGAAACAAATATTTTATTATAAACATATAATCGGTTTCAAAAGGTCCAAAAATCATTAAAGATGAAGATAAGATTATTCATGATAGAAATTAAATCATCCAAACAGAATTGGACATGTTTTGGATAATATTTTAATCATTATAATCTTATTTATTTAAATTATTAATTAATGAGGTAAATACTGCATCATTTTTGTATCATAAATAATTTAATTTATTTGATGTCTAAAAATTATAAAAAAAACCATAATGTAGGAAATCATTTTATATTTCAAATTAATATTGATATTCAAATAGATAATTTATATAACCCCTTATAAAAATTAATTACTAAAAGATTTTTGTTAATGTCAATTTTGCCTTTACATTAAATCAATTAATTGAAATAGTCATTTCCACTACCAAGTGGCTCAATGGGGTCCCGAAATCGACCCAAGGATGACCATGGTCGGAAAAAACTCATAGAATAAAGTTAGTACAAGTGTTAAGGTAATTTTGAATTATTATAATATTCTTTTAAACATGAGTTACCCTATTTACTTTTATCCGCAATAAATAAAAGTCAAAATTTACTATTCACAAAAAATTATTTTCATTGTATTGAACCAAATTATACTTGTTGATAACAACCATGCATGTCGGATTTTTGAAATTAAATTTTCATAAGTAGTAAAATTTCATTTAAATGAAATAGTCAATTGTTTAACTACCACTATGTGGTTTCACTATTCGTCAAAAATTGAAGTTTTTCAGATAAATACCAAAATTTCAGACTGAGCTATATTTGATATTCAGAATTCAAAAATTATGTATATTTTCTCAAATTCAAAAAATATAATTGGAATTAATTAATTTTAAAATTAATTCTGTTTTCAAAAAAAAATATCGTGTTTTTAAAAAACAATAACTATCAAAATATCGACACTTGTTTATGTCCAAATTCAAATTGAAATTAATTCCAATGACCGCATTGGATTAAATGGTAAAAATGTATTAAAATTAAAATTTTAAACCAATTAAAAAGATAATATAACCATATAAATTTTTGTGATGAAAAAAGTTGTTTTTAATTAAAATATAGCGTGGTTTTACTATTCATTAAATATGTAAAGTTATCAGAATAATATGAAAATTTTATCCAAAGTAAATTTTTATATCCTAATTATATAGAACATTTTTATTTTGTCAAATTTAAATTATAAAAATGTCAAAAACTATATTTAATATGGGTGTGCAATCAAAAGGTGACAAAACTACATTTTTTGAAAAATACTTATTTTACTCAAAAAATTATTTTGTTCTCATAACATGTTATAGAAAATGTGTAAGATGAATATTAATGTTATAAAATTCAGAATATAGTTAATACTACTCATAACGGCTTTTCCATAATAACATTATAATAATATGTCATTGTTTAGTGAAACTCGGTATTGGGTACTACACACGCTATCGAGGAAGGTCGTGATTGTGTGTAATGTAAGCCAACATAGGGATGTGTGTAGTGAAAGCTCCATTTGGTGTAGCATAAAAAAAGACATCAATGAAATTAAAAAGACTAATTCTCATAAAATCTTGGGTTTTTACAAGAATATTCTATGTTAGAGTGGAGAAGATAATTTTAAGATGGTGGGCCTGATCATCATGAGTTTTTTAGTGCATAAAAACATTTCCCACAAAGTCCATCCTAAACTAATACATTTATGACAACAATACTCATTTAATCCTATTCATAATCATTTTTAGGTCATTAGTTACCCCCAATGACAATATGAAGAATTTATATAGGAAATAACTTCTTATAAAAGTTATCCCATGTATATGAGATATTGAAACTGTCTATTAAGATACCCTAATTTAAAATTTATATTTGAGAAGAAACAAGACTACCTCAAATGGTCATCAAAATTTAAATATACATAATTTGGTACTTGTTTTTCATAGTCATCAGGTTTAACATCTGGTAATCGGCAGACAAGAATGGATTATTATCTGCCTTCATATAAAAATCACTAAAGAACCCCAGGGTGATCTACTCAGTCATATAAATCCCTTACCTGCCATATCATCTAGATAATTATTGCACTATTGTATCTTATTATATTCCATTTTGTATAATAGAATTAAATATAGATCAACTCCATGATTAATATCAATATTAAACTCTATTACTCACTTATGTGGAAACCCAGAGAATTCTTGGAAAACATATCCTACAATATTAGCACTGAATCTGGAAAAACATTCTTTTTAAATCCATTATATAGTAATAGTCTTGAATCATGGGCAATGTTCTCTCATAGTTGCTGGTGAATATGACCTTCATTTTCCGCCTTGAGATCCCATTCACCATTGTGAAAATAATTTTCATCCTAAAAAGATTTAAAGGAATCTAACCTCTGGTAATAATCAATATATGATTAGTATTCCACTAACTATTCAATACCCATTATTAGGTTGAAGAAATACATGTCAAGAATACTAATTCCCAATATAAAATGATATATGTTATCCTCAAGAGAACAACCCTCCCACAATAATGTCTCCTAAATTTACTCCCAATATTGTATTTATCATCAATACCATGATCATAATCTCTACATAGAGGCTCAAAACATTGATAATTTTGCAAAAATAAAATAATGAGAGGAACCATTATCAAACAAGGGACTAGATAGCATAATAGATCCATAAATAGTAAGTCTCATTATCCATTTTCCATAATATATATCCATAAGGGAAGTATTAATGGCCTCATTCAATATTTAACCTCTTCCCTATTATACAATCATATCCCCTGATCAACAACACCATAATAAAAAATGTTTTCTTTCCCAGATGAACAATGTCCACCAACTATACCTCCATATCTAGTAGAACACCAACTGGTATACTTATATTCTGGGGAAGAACTCCTTCTCACACTCTGATTCTTCCTATATTCTCTATCATTTCTCATCTTTCAGTGGATCCTTCATAACCTATGTATATTTACCATCTTTATACAATATCGAAACAACATTTTTGGTTGGGTGAAATTTTTATGAAATTTCCCTGGCCTACCAAACAAGTGAAAAAATAATCTGGTAAGATCCCAAGTTAATGAACATTCTCTCTAGCCACACTGCCTCCCAATACACCAGAAAACAATGTCATAATGATTATTCATATCCTCAAAAGTCATACCAGATGGTCTATTTGAGGAAAACACAAGATAGCCACAGGAATCCTCCTTCAATTTCTTAAAATATTGTAGAAATTAATTCCCTTATTTTGAAAAATAAAAGATTCTAGAAATATTTACCATGGAAATATTATCAAACAAATATCCATTCTGAAATCGGTTTGTTGATGTAACCCCAACTACATCCAATGCTGGAGAAACGTTCTATAAATATATAAAGAATATATAATTTTCTATTTTGAAGACAATCCCTTTAGTAAATATTAGTAACTCATATGATATCTCTTATCCAATTTTTTAAGTGAAAAAAGTCTCCAATAAATTTTCCTATATGTCCTTTCTCTCCATGATATTTTTAATTCCATATTGAGTCAAGATTTTCCACCAATTCATTTCATGAATACATGAAATATATGTAGTAAACATGAACCACTTCTTAGTAGGGGTCTAAAATATTTAAAAAACAGTCTACAAAGACTCAACCCGTAACACAACTTCCTCAGGTCCACCCAATACATTAAATGTTAGCCTATTATTCAACTAAAAATTATATATAAGTTCAGGAATTAACTTCACATCTCATCCTATGTATCCTTCTATAACCTACATCAATATAACAATGTTATCCTTGAACTACGTTCCATCATCCACAACCATCAATATTGATTCCTCATGATCCACCACAGGAGGATCACCACTATCCTGGTAGTCTTTTAACCCCCACAACAATCATCAACGTAGATGAATAAATCCAAAATTAAAAACACATATCTTAGGATAAATTTCAAATCAGTAATAGATTTATAGGGAAAAATATATTCCACAACAATTCATTTCCCCAAAACCTACCACAATGTTAAAACGAGTGTGCGATCACTACCCTTCACCTTCCTATATATAGGTCCATTTTTGAAAAGGGTAAAATCATTTCCATTATTCATGTTAATCATTTATAAACCAAATTGTAATCATATGGTATCATTTTATGATATTCAAGATTATATTAAGAACCTTTTTCAATTATTTTCTCATTCATGGAAATCATTTTAAGTTTAATAACATAACAAAATACAATTTTCCATATGCATGCCTAAAATGATGCATGTCGCAAAAAAATCCCTTGTTCCTAGAATGATGCATGTATACTCAAGGATAAATTAATTCCCGGACATATTTATTATCTAATAAATTCCCAAAAATTATTATTATATCGCACATCATGTGTGTCACCTAGGGTTTAATAACATCAAATATAACAAAAAATATTAATGATAACTTTCCAACATGCTACATAGGTTTTCCACATACATGGATTAGAAAATACCATTAATGATATAATAGTTAAGTCTTCATTCTTCATTTCTCCACAATACATTTAAAAAGTGTAATAAAAATATAAATAAATAATACCACTCTAATGCCACTTTATATCATTCTTACGTGGGTTCCACACATACCTTCTCTGATTCAGACAAATATGTGACCTCAATCGAACCTCCTCGTATTACAAAGGCTCCTGAATAGCAATGAGGTTCTAATATCAATCACAGAGAGACTATTACTTCTCTATAAATGTATCACAAAAAAAATAATTAAATAATATCCAATATTAAAATCCTAAATTTAATGTTACAAATATCACATGTTGAAATAAGTTGAATATACTAAACTAAAACTAAACAGTAGATATTTCATTCCAAAGAACGTTTCATGTATCAATATGGAAAAAAAATATTAAATAACGACACTGAAAACTCTCAAGGGGGTTCTGAATCATGTTTGCTTCCTACATCTTGGCTCTATCATTGAGCTGCCATCTAACATAGCTCCATTTTCCTTATATTATTTTTTAACCATGAAATCTATTAAGGTACTAATTTGGGAAACTGAGTTACTTGTGAGTACAAATCATTAGTCTACCACAAAATGCATATAAATAATACAGTAAATAATATTTTATAAATATGATTAATGAATATAATTCTAGAAATAAATTAACAGGATTACATTTTTCAGTTATTGTTTATTTATCTACATAAACCACTACTGTCTTGAGGACACCAAAACCAAAATAAATGCTTTTGCCTGTTCCACAATATAAAACATTCAACATATTCATTTCATAAATAATTATATAGCCTCATATTTCATTATCCAATTCCCTTCAAATAATTAAACTACCAATTGTAACCTTGTACAATTCCATATCATGGGAATAGAACGTCTTTCCTAGCACCACATGAGTATTTAGAGAATTAGTTTGGGTCCCACAACACATGTTAATTTGTAGAATCTGTCAATGTGCCATACAATAATATTTTGATGCATGCCTTGGGTCCTAGAACATCATGTCTAGGACCCCGTGGTTATTTGGAGAGTCGGTCCATATCAAACACCCCATATATCATACATTCATTCATAGGTATTTGGAAAATCATTTGGTGTCCATGTTATTATATAAATCATTATCATGTATTTAAATATCACATGTATCACTACAACCCAAACAATATAATACGAAATTAATATGGATTATTAAACATTAATCCTCTAATCATATTTTATAATCTCAAAATCCATTAATCAACATGATAATTAACAAATCACATCATTAAATTAAGTAATTCCATAATTAATTAATCCAATTTAATATTTTTAAAGGTTTTGATTATTATTTCAAAAATTAATTATTCCTAATAAAAAATTCAATAATCCAATCATTAACTCAAAAATTAATTATACCCATAGACATTATCTTAATCACAAAATTCTCATTAATTAATTCCACAATTAATGAATATAATACCACAATTGGAATAACCCTTAATTAATTTAGTAATTAATTTTCAGAATTGATATTACAATATTACATTTATTATCTCAACACATAATTATTTCCCAAATCTCAAAATTCAATATTGTAGAAATTTATTCAAAAATTATTTATCCCCATTTCCACAATTCATTTAGTAAATTAATTTACCAAATTAATTAATTTAATTGTAGAAAAATTCAAAAAATCCAAAGATATTTTATAATAAAATAAAATTATTTAAAATTATTACTATGTGATTTTTATACTATACCACATACATCAAAATTGATGAAGAACACTTATTAATGGAAATATGTAAATTAATGTGAAAAAATATGAAGAACGAGATCTTAATTCAATTCATGGATTTAGGATTTAAATGAACCAAGATATAAGAATCCTAGTTCTATTTATTAATCCAATAGAGGATAAACATACCAGATTTATCTGAGATAATGAGTGGGGTAATGATATCTTATTAGGAAGAATCCAAATAATGGGCTGGCAGAAATAATCAGTCCACACTTCGAATTGAATGGAACAGAGGACTATATGTCTTGGAATCTATCTAGGGGTCCCTAAAATATTTAAAGAATTATTAGGGATTATCAAGGGACAATTATGGGTTACAATGGGGGTTTGGGGATATTGAAAACTATTTACAATTTGATTAAAACTTCATGATTCATTTTCTTTGAAGGGGACCATGGTTATCCAAAACATGTACCTTAATTGTGCACCTTTAAAAGGTGTCTGGGTGTGAGGTTTCTATATTTAGGGTACAAGGATTGGAAAACCATGATCCAAAAATTAGAATCCCCCCTTCTAGGGATTGTATGGTTTTCTAGGATGGGGCATAATGCCTCAGAAAACTATGAACCAACCATGTACATTCCCTCCCCCATAAAAAATTATCAATTTTCAACCAAACACAACCAAATGTAAAAACAAAAACGAGAAGAATAAATAAAACGAAAAAATAGCACATGTAATGGAACTAGATATATCTCTATTAATATTTAGGATCTTACACTATTCATGAATAATTTTTTAAATTTTTTTGAGAAACTAAACTACTCTAATATATATTAAATACTTTTTTCAATGCTTTCAAAACATATAAACAAGGCATTGGAGGTTCTGGTGCCACTTCAATATTGAATATAAAAGTGGATTAAAGAATATTTAATAATAAGAAACATCAATAAGTATAAACAGATAATATTTATTCAATAATACAATCCTATTAAGTGAACCCTAAATTTATTTCTAAGAATAAAGGATATTATTTCTATATAATATAATTTTCTATGGTACCTAAAAGGGATTGAAGAATTTCTAAGATAGTGTTTGTTTGATTTTAACAGTAATGGTTTGAATTTCATTTATTTTAAAGAGTATATGTTAACAAATATAAATGTTAAAATTAATTTAATTATATTGTAATTATAAATCAGTGAAATATGTTATAGGGTTTTTGGATTATTTCAGGAAAGGGTTGTTGAATCATGGTTATAAATGAAAATTAATATTTCAAGGATATATGGATAAAAAAATTAGATATTTTTTAATTTAAATTCTCATATATGTGAAGAGTGTTTTTTTATAAAAAATGTAATGATATAACGAAATTATATTAGGGAAATAGTAAGGAATTCATCAAAATATATTTCATGGGTGATTAGAAGATAATAATAAAAGTGATTTCATCTATGATAAAAATGGTAATGTAAAATATTTTGGTCAAAATATGTTGGATTTAGTCATATCACCCTTTAGTATCATATTTTAAAGAATCATATCACATTCACATAAGAATGTTTAAAGCACATTAAATACCATTTATGTTGTAGAAAAAATATATTATATTATTAATATTCAAACATTTGAAATGAAGTGTAATTTTCTATAACAAATGATTTTGTTTGTTATTTAAAAAGACAGTTAATAGAATATTGATTATAAGTGGCCAATGTGAGTATATTGTTTCTTTGATATGTTAAATTCATATCAAAAAAAATATTTTTACAAACAATATTCAAATTGAATGAAACATAATATAATAAAAGTGTTTAGGGTATCTTGGTAAATATAAATTAAAATAGTCACACAATGTTACTATAAAACAATATAATACAGCATTATATCCCATTGTTTTTTAAAATACATTTTTGGTGAAAATGTAAAGGTTATATTTTGTTCTTAAAATTAATAAATAAGAATATTTATGTAATAAATTTCTCTTTAATAATTATTATAGCTTACATTTAAAGGTTTCTATATAGAAAATGTGTTACTAATTTCATAAAATTTGATATTGTAATGTTATGGAATTGGATAAAATATTAAAATATGTCAACAATATGAATATATATATTCCAATTTTAAACATTATTCGAACTAAATTTTTTTATAAATCATAATGAAATAAATAAGTTACATTTGGAGTTTTATTAAATGGTTACATGTAGATATCGTATAGACTATATAGAGATATATGTAATTATACAGAAACAAAAAAAATTGAAAACTGGATACTCATAGAAGGGTCTATTATATAATATGTGATTATATAGGTGTCTTTTATAATTTTTTTATTATGCATAAAAAATATAAATAATATAACAATAATATGTTTATATAAAAAGGTAGACTAATATTTATCATTTTTAAAATATTATGAATACATTCTATAAGAAGAAGTGATAGATAACCTCTCTATAGTTGAGTTTGTTTCATCCCTAAAAAATATTTATATTGGACTGAAAGAAATTAGGTTTTTCATATAATATTGTGAGAAATATTTTTATAGAGTCATAGAATATTCTTATGGGTATCAAATTGAATTTTTTTTTCTATAACACCATCTGTATAACACATGGTCATAAATATATAAATTATCATGACTCTTAATATTATTTTCAAGTAACTTTGGATTTATGATTTTCATATTATTCTATAGATAATTGTATATAAATATTTCATTTATTTTTAGAATAAAATAATTTATTAAATAATGTTATATCAAATAATATTAAACTATTAACATTCATTATAAAATTTTATGAAAATTCTATGAAAAAGAAAATGAAACATACGGTTAAAAATTTATTGAATATATTATTCCCAAATATTTTTATCTATTATCTATGTTCTAATTATCTATTTCGTTGATTAATAGAACGAAATAATGGCTTTTATGATCCTATAATTTTAAAAATTATAGAATATAAATAAGTTGTTAAATGAAAACATTATTTTATTATGATTTTGGTTGTGATTTTTGTGGATAAATTAAAATGAAAATGGTATGATATATAAATGATATTAAAATGATCAATTATTAAAAATATAATAAAAATTCTTTTAGGTCATTCCATTTCATAGGGATACTACACACATACCCTAGAACCATGTGTTAATTTTAAATGTAAATAATTAAGGTTAGGGGTAATATAGTTTATTGGTGATACATTGATAAATTGGGAAAATATTATCACTTGAATGAATGTATGAGTGGTGGGAAAGGGCTGGTGTGGATCTATGGATTAATTATTTCATGTGGGTGTGTCATATGAAACACACTCAATAATATGATTCCCCTAGGTTTTGGGTGGCGGGGGATGTGAGTAGACACATATGGGAACTGAGAGTTTTAGTAGACTTATATGAATGTCGTAAGCAAACAAAAGATTGTATGATTAAATGTTTAGTAAAATATAATCCCATTTTTAATTTATTGATAAAAAAATTGATATTTATTTTTATTAAAATATGAAATCATTTATATGACAATTTATTGTGTTTAATGAATTAATTCCACAAACAAAATATAAATTATTTTTAAAAATCTAATTAAATTAATATATTTTTTAGATATAATGATGTTGATAATAGTAAACATAAATAAATTATTATTATAATAACATTTTTTGAAGAAATATTAATATTATTGATAGACATATTGGACAAATAGATTATAAATTTAATGATTTAACTAGTGGATATATATTTATTTTGGGGAACTTATTACATGTTATGTGTGGATATGATACAATTTAGTATTTATATGGTTAATATTTAAATTTCAGATATTAATTCTACGATAATTATGATTTTAATAAATATTATAGGAGATATAGGTATGTAATTGTTAATATTAATATGGATTTATTGTGTGACATTTTATCAACATTAAAACACCTTATTGGATTCATTATGATTACTTTAATTTCACGTGATTCCAAAATGTTCATTTGAACAATATTAATAATGAATTAAATATAATGTGAGTATTTTTTTATAATTAATGCACCATAAATTAGAATATAATACGATATATGATAATAAGAAATGATTTATAGAGGTTGTTTATTACTAATTTTAGTGAATATTATAATTTATTGAAAAAAAAGATTAATAATTATGTGATAATATTGAATTCTATAAGATATAGGTTCATTTAAATATTTTTCATTATTTCCCTCATAAAAAAATAAAAATATATTTAAAGTGGTTTATACATTAAATGTTAGATTAGAAAAATATTATAAATAATTTAATTAATGTATTTAATATTGAGGATGATAGTGATAAATATTAAATATTAAATGATTGAATATTCCTAAATTAATTTTTGGAATTCTAGAATTGTTGTTAAAAATAGAAGAATTATGAAATCTAGAATCTTAATTACAGAAAAATAATATCATTGAAAAATAATATGATGAACTGGAAGATCACCAATTTATATAGTCATATTAATTTGGCCACAGAATATTGGGTAGATCTGGAAAATCATTCAGATAATTATCATTGTTTTTTAATTATGTGATCTATAGAATAACAAAATAAATGATATATAATTTCTTTTATTTTTTTGATGAGCTAAATTTATATAATTTTAGTTGAGGTTAATAACTGTATTGTAGATTAATGATTGGGTATTTTATATGACAAATATGTGAATTATTATTTTATTGATAGATTATTTTATACTCAAATAATTTTTACATGTGATGTCATATAATTACTTATAGATATTGATGTTTTTGGACTACTACTATGATTTCTTTTATACACACCAAATACAAATAGATATATTGAAATATTGAAATTTATTCATTTAATCAACTAATATTGGGAGAATATATTTATAACTTATAAGTGTATGTATTCCATTGACCCATAGACTGTATTTTGAGATTATTAATAATATATTTTCATTATATTAAACATTTATCTGTATAAGTGTAAACAATTTTTCTGTAAAATCGATCTAGTATTGAGGTAGAAAATGATGAATCAATAATCTAATCATTTTTACCCAAATAAATTGAATAATTATAGATATGATATTTTACTACAAATAAGTAATTTGATTGGGTGATATGTGTATTCCTCATTCATTTATGGTATTAGTTTAATTGGAGTGTTATTCCACCATTATCTATTGAGGGTTCTTCTAAGGATATTTATTCAGAAGTTCAATAATTAGTGGATTTGAAAGAATATTATTATTGTTTTGATGTTATTTCATTTTGAAATATTCCATCCACTTGTGTGGATGAAAAGATTAAAAAATATGTATGTACATTGTAATTAAACAACTAAATGTGTGGATTTTTGTCTTCTCTCTTATAATAATGATACTAAATAAATCAATGAGTACCTAATTACTCCATGTAATGATGATTTTTTTTAGAGAGAAAGTCATTTTAATATTTATTTGTGTGAGAATATAAATTTATATGATTTTGTTATATTTACATTTTTAGTCGAATGGAATTTATACAAGGGTATCTTGATAAGGATTTATCATGAATATAATTAAGATACATAAAAATGTGTTGTTATATTGAATATTCTAAAATTGGTTACTATTGATTACATATAAACTATATATTATTGTGTTATAATCAATAGATAGGAAAAAAATTAAATTATTTCTCTCACTTTTCTGACCACTACTTCATTGTTCACACTTATATCAATAATGATTCTCCAATTCAGATAGTGGATAATCATGGCAGATGGATATGAATTGTGGATATTGTGGTTTCATTCTGGGTTTCTTAATTGTGTTTACATTATTTTTTTCATTCGTATTCAACGTTTCATTTCCTTTTATATTTTTTTGTTATATATATACAAATATTATTACTAATTTTACATTAAATTATCTTATGGTGATTTTTATAAAATGTTTTCTATATATTATATTTTTTATTGTGTATTTATTTTATAGTAGATTGAGTTACATGAAATCATGTGGTAGGATATATTTATAAGTAATTAATTAAATGATTATATGGGAAATATTTCCATTGGATTCAATAATATGGATAATTCAAGTATATGTAAGGAAGTTTACTCTCTAGTATGCCGAGATGTGAGGAAAAAGACCTCATAGAATTATGAATATTTTTAATTAATAAACCCCACATAGAATTACTGACTCATATTTAGAGTTTATCTAATGGTATCAAGAGAAATATAAATTTTTATTAATAAAAACATGTGTTATATAAGAGAA
The DNA here is from genome assembly GCA_963277665.1 of Viscum album. Lineage (NCBI taxonomy): Eukaryota > Viridiplantae > Streptophyta > Magnoliopsida > Santalales > Viscaceae > Viscum > Viscum album. The sequence continues at coordinate 959,659,332 of OY728145.1, forward strand.
CATGACATTTAATTTAACATGAATATTATTTTGAATCTATGATGGTTAATATAACAAAGTAGTCTTGCTATGATATTAAACTAACAGTCAACTAGGATAGTGGGATGGCATGAAGGGAGCTACCAATCCCCACTAGGAAGAGGATACTTCTTGAGAATCAAAGAAAACATTTTCTGATGATTTACCAATGTGAATAATAGTAAAAAAATTGAAATATAACAACACTTTTATAAATAAACTTTTCCACCATCCATTAAAACTAAAAAAATATGCTACAACGAAGTATAAAATTTATTTCTATAATATTAACCAAAATAAATATGATAAAAAATATAGAGGGGAATAAAACATAAAACTTAATCATCTAATTGGTATTAGGGTTGATACCCACCTTGTGAACACCATTCATTCCTTCCATATGAGACACCACTAACAAGACTACAATATTCCTTCAAAACTGGAATTACAATTACTTGAATTTTGAAATTCATTGTCTACATATACCTATTTGGTATAAGTATGTTGTTAGATTACGTTCCCAGTTATATCCCACTATTTTTTCCATTTATATCCATTATAATGTTATAATAATGATATTTTTCAGATATAATAATGAAAATTGAATATTTATTTAATTTTTATTCTTTTTTAACGGATTGTAAAAGTCGAAAGATTATCAGAAAAATGTTAAAAACTCAACATTAGTTCTTTGGAATATCCTTATATTTCTTCTCTTAGTGGGGACCAATGATCCTTGTACACTTAATGATCATCATGTTTGTGAAGGTCCATTCTCCTGATCATGAAATCCTACGATATCATCATTGTTTTATTAGTATTATTATAAAATACAAATATGTTGAGTGGATTATGTATGTTATACTAGTATTTGTCAACCAACCACCATACCAAGGATTCCTATGTGATTTTTTCCTATTCAAAAATATTCCAATCCCCGTTTTTCGTAATCCAACCCATCACATTAAATTCATATTATTTCCTATCATTTCTATATGAGATAAATAATTTAAATACATAAATAGAATAAAAACATGGTGAAAATTAATTTTCACCCACATACACACTATAGAAAAAACATATAAATTGAGGCATCCACATTGAAATGATAAAAAAAATTCACAAAAGGGGACAACATACATTTCTAATAGAAAACCCGACAACAATTTAATCATGAATGACAAGACCAGACGATAAACTATGGATGCATAAACACACCAAAAACTTCAAAATTAATGAAAATATTTAATTAGACCAAGGGGATGTAAAAACACCCATTATAGAGAAAGAAACTTAATAAAAATTTGGAAAAAATAAAAATAGAGAATTTGTGGTATACTCAAATTGATTATTACTAAATGATATATGTTGAAGTCCCAAAAATATTTTAATCCATGAAGTATTGGATAAGATTGGAGGCAAACCTTCTTTATTTTGGTTCAAATGGTGGAAAAAATGAAATGATATGTTATCTTAATCTAGTATGTATATTTTTGTAAAAAAATGTTTAAAGTGGACAAGCCTCATTGTTTAGCCACATTATTTCCAAACCACGAGCAATCCATCTAGTTGATTCTTTAGCAAAAAAATGGAGTCCCCGTTTTTTGTTCTTCATTATTTCATGATTATTTTTTCTAACCATTTAATAAATCCACTTCCACAATATAATCATCATGGTTTTGTAGGTTAGTTGCATGGTTTCCACAAAATGTTCAACTATAGTGAACCACCCTTTATTTATTATATTATCTATTTTCCATTTAAAAATAAAAATTCACTAAGTAATAAATAAATGATAACAAATAAATGAAAAATATAATAAATTTATACCATGGGTGTGATAATTTTCCCCATAATGTGATATTTTTTATTAAAATATTTATCCAACATTTTTACTATAGATTAATTGAGGGTACTTATCCTCTACCCAATACAACCATTCCCACATATCATGATCATCATTTTTATTATAGAAAAATAACCAACATAATAGTATATGCTTACATGAATTTTGATTCAAATAAGAATCCACAATCTGGACTATACGCTTGATCACTAACGAATCACATTCCCTCTAAATATCTTATAGCATAAGACATGTGAGGGGTATGGGTTATAAATATTCAAGTATGAGACAAGGATTATAAATTAAATTAACAATAACTACGAATAAAATTTATAAATTTATTCGTAAATAATGATACTCTTAGTAATCTTAAAGGTTTTGAAATACCTTTTCATGAGATTTCCCAACATCCCTATAGTATCTCGGATCACCCTAAGATAGTTGGGGTGAATCTTGGTGTCATATTCCTCTTTAAATATGACTGATCGTGTTCCCGTGTTGGTAGGAACCCATTAATCTTTTATGTTGAATTCGTTTAGTAATCAAAAATTTACATAAATAATCAAAACAAGATACTTTTACTGGGTAAACAACTAAGGCATGGTCCAAACATTATATGCTGATAGTGAATCAGTCATACCAAAATCTACTAACCAATAATAGTTGTGGAATACAGATGTTCATAAATAGTAACTTTATGCTATGAATATTCCCTTTACAAGATTTTAGGTACTAAACACTACGTCCCTTGGAACACTTCTATCGACTCCCCCTAACTCAATACATTGAGAGATGTATAAATCCTTTTGTTGACTTGAAGGACTCTTAAATAGATTATCAATAAATTATTTGTCCCTGACAAATCATGATACTTGCATTTCATTATATACATGAGTTGATTCACATTTAAATAATTGATCACATAAATCCATATGATCAAAACTTCTTTTCTACAAGATCTATCATGAGTATCACATATTCAAAAAACCACAACCTTCTTGGAAGAAACCACCTTCAATAAAATCACCAATTAAATGTGGAATACCCTATAATAATGAATCACTCATTACATAAAATCAATTGAAAAACTCAAGACTAAACATGACTATTAATGATTTTCAATCTTTTATATAATTCAATATTTACAAATCTCTATTATCAATATGAAATCAGAGCGATTATGGAATTTCATTAAATAATTTATTCTGAAACGAAGTAGGGGTACCCTTATATTTAGGGGATTTTCCATTCATGATGCCCCCACCTATATATTTTTTATAGATCTATCAAAAGTATAATTACAGCGATACTAACGTCATGATTATCCACATAGGATTGATGTACTTATGGATATCATAATTAACACATCACACATCCACGATTCTCAACATCTCATAATTGTCAAGACCACTGTCTCCATTCACAATGCTCCATATCTTTGTGATCCTTAACCAAGTATTAATTAAACCCATTACATTTCCATATTTCTATTGATTTGATTATAGAAAACAACCAAAAAATTATTCTATCCCTTCTTCATATTTTGAGCCAACATTTTTTGCAACCACTGGGAAACAATGAAACAATCAACACTAATGCCATATTGTATTGTATTATCACTTTTCTACAATACTCCATCATCAACCTTGTGTGAATTGACAACGAATAGAAACCTAACTCCATTTCAAGGAAAAAAACGCCTTAGTAACAACCTTCCTATGAAAACAATGAACCATGTATGGTTTCACCATTGGAAACACCTTTTACCAAATTATAATTATAACTCTCTTCTTTAATAACCAAAATAATATTAGAGATAACTCTAATATATCATTAATGAATGTCCGGTAATGGGAATTATGAGGTCTTCAACAATATTATATATATCAAAATGGATATCTCACAATCATCTATCAAGAATAGAGGGTAATTAAGTGGATGGACTTGCAGTGATTCAAAAGGATCCCTTCTAGAAAAGGATTTTTTATTTTTACTATTACATACATAAATAAACAGATGATGGTGATCGCAACGGAAAATAAGTCCTAATATGACGGAACACAATATATCATTCTTAATATGGTTTTATTACTATATCTGGACATATTTTTAAGGAGGATATGTCATTATAAAATTACCCAATGTCTCCAATTACTTTTAAATTCCTTACTAAAAACTATATGTAAAATTGGGGTCTTTGTCAAGAATGATAGTATACAAAATTCCATGTTTCCACTTAATCCCAAAAAAAACAACCTAAAAATCTATTATAATTTAGTAGTGTCATTTATGAATATTTAATCGGTGGATTTGGTCTCAAATTTGATAACCAAACAAATCACATTCCTTCCATATGGTTTGTGGCGTTACCCCATAATGGAATTCGTGTTCACCTCATCCGACATCTTGGAAGGAATGTAAAGACATTTAATCAAGACTGATGGCTTCTAATTCTATTATTTGACATATTGATAAATATAAAATCTAGATAAAAATCGTCTATAACATGTATTATAAGCTATGACCATAATTTGATTCTTACATCATAAAACATCATCGTATAACTAGGATGGACATTTCACTAGGTCTGGTAATAGTTTTCCATCACCACTTTCCTCATAGTAAATGTGAAAATATAGTAGAAAATTTTATATATAATACATCATGATTTAATAATAATTCAATAGGCTCCTTCCAAAAATTTCATAATAGATTAAATCGTTAAAAAACATATCTTCAAGATTCTAATCTAGAATCACCTCCATAATGGAGGTGGTCAACTACGTGCTAGACAAAAACCTACCAACCCTTTGTTTTTTAATCACCAATATTATCCAAGAAGAAATTACTATAAAAAATCATCACTGGACTCTTTTAGATACATAGATAGAATCATAATGCATAGGGATGTAGTGACCAGGTTACATTTACCAAGGTTAAAGATTATGTCAAATTTGATCCCCAAAAGGCACTCGATCCATGACCACTATATCATTTTCTGACCATTTTTGGATAATATGTATATAAATTGTTTTCTCACCGAGTATACTATATACTTCTCGAAAAAAAATTTTGATACTATAATATAAGGGTATAAACCAATGCTAAATCCATGATTCTAGCAGTTGGGTAATTATTCTAATATGGATCTGGTTAGAACGAATCATAAAACACTTCCTGGTTACCCATCATGATAAAAAAACCCTACCCTATATTAGAATCATGACAACAAACCAAATAATAACATATAGTTATATGTAATACCATAAAAGGATTGGAGTTTAAACACCACTAAAGATTCTGAAAAATTTAATTGACATATCAAAACCACATGAAGATCACATATTTCATATTCAGTGATGTATATGGTGAGGAATGTTGACAAAAAAAACCCTACTGAATAGGCTAGAAAACCCTCTAAGACCTATAAATTTAGTTACCTCAAAAAATTCCCATGGTTTGTCACATGAAAAAACCACCTTAATCATTTCTAGGAAAATTAAGGCCCCATGATAAGATATCAAAATTCTTTAAACATAAAATACAAATTACAAAAACATTATTGTGATATTTTAACCTAAATATGGTTGTTAGTAAATGTCCAAATAATTAATTTCAAATGATACTCCTTCTCCTCATTCAATCTTGGGTAAACCTAGATTTCATCACCAAAGTCTTTAAAAAAATATACAAGGTAAAATTCTTAAACAAGGGTCATCAAACCCTTAAAAATTTTTGGATATTTCTTGACTCCTAATGAGAATACCGATTACAGAAAAGTTTCATACCTCCTCTTGATAGTGGTCCTAGGAACATATTATTTGGCTACCCACAACTAGTGGTAACCTATATGAATTTAAATATATGAAAACTACCTTTTCTTATTGATTTGGTCAATGAAATAATAAATATAGGGAAGAGGATATTTATTCTTATTGGTTAACTAATTTCTCTTCTTGTTGGTTACGTAATTCAGCTTCTTGTTGGTTAACTGCTTTAACTTATTGTGGTCAATACAGAATCAAATTGACCCATCATATTTCTTATAAAAAACCTTGTTGGGGCCCAAGGAGATGTTCATTGGTAAATTAACCCTTTGGACTCTAAATAATAAATTAATGTATTTATTTTGGACCAATAAGATGTGTTACATTCCATATGAAGGAATATACAACATCTCTTCCCTAATGAATTTCATTTGGTGAAACAAACATATTAATCAAGAGGTAATATATAGAAGACATCTAAGAACACATCTGCAGCTTCACCCACCACAAAAGGCAATTCACATTTTTTGAATTCACCAACATACTCTAGAATGAGTGAATAAACTATATATTAAACAATTCACATATCTGAAATTGGTGATATAGATCATTCCGAAAACATATTTAAATCCCCATAAAACCTCATGTGATCTTATTAGAGGAAATTAAATTCAACCACTGAGGATATTAATTGTTTTAGGGCTTAAATAAGATTCATCCAGTCTGTACCTAGGATAATGTAAAACAATTCCATATCTAGTTGAAGAAAATCACATTTCAAATACACCACTAATAGTGAGACAACAAAATATAGATATCAAACACCCTACTCATTCTAATTCCAAGATGATAACATGATAAATTGAATAAAAACAATATTTTAAATAATTATTATCAAATCCACCCACATTATGTATTTTGATGAGTGATGAGAACCTTTAAAAAACTAATCAACTTCTATATAAATTAAAATAAAAATATTTCCTCTTTTTATCTTAGGGCCCACAACCTATTTCACATGTTCCAAATTAAAAGCATGTAGATGCTTAAACAATGAATAGGCATGGGGTAGAAATCTAATTAATGGCTCTATTATAAGCTTACTCCTCCCAATAGAATATTTGGTCTAACAACAATATCCACAATAAATTTATATTATTCTCATTATAGCATCTGGCTAATATGTCATACTCATAATAGTATTAGATCCTAAAAAACTATAAATAATGTGGTTATTTCTTAAAAAACCATTTTTGGTGGACCATGTCCCTTTAATAATTATATTCTTTAGTTGTGACTAGGTATATGGGATAAAAGTTCCTAAAAAACCCACACATATGAAAAAAAATATATACATCACCTTGATCTACCAGAAGAGGTAGGTTTTCATGTACCTAGAGCTACTACAACCCTTCTTCATATACATTACATTATTTCTTTTCCTCTAATACATGCTAACCCCATATCGTACTGGTGTTGGAAGCTACCCAGTGTAGCCTTCTCTATGATCATGGTAAATCTAAACCCTTATATTTTGATCAACACATTTATTATAGGTCGTCATATTATGCAATATGATTAGGGATAAAATTTCTTTCTAAACCCCCATTTTGTTCGGATATGAATTCATATAATCCTTAAAAATGTGTTCAAGAGAAAATAATATTTCCTATATGAACTGATTGAAATTATCTATTATGGAATTATATCCCTGAAAAGATATAGGATCTACGTAGTCCAGAAACGTTAAAAACTATTAGGAAATAGGTTCTAAGTAAATATGGAATTTAATTACGTCCATCCCATCATATTATGAATCCCTAATTGAATTTTTGACTCTCACCACCTATGACTGGGGAATTATAATAAAACTATTAAATAATTTTCTATAATGGCATTATGTATATAGAGAGACTCAAATGCCCCTCAATATTCTCCACACAGTATTTAAATTCACGGGGATTCAAAATTCCCTTAAATGAAGGTGTATTATGAATTTTAATTTCTATATCAGAATCATTTTATTGACCTTAATCAACATTTCTAATGAATGTAGAACTATATACCACTCCTCGATAGAGGGATTGGAAAATACCAAACCAAGGCCTCTAAAAATCTATAATCTATTGTAGATAGTAATAATATCTATGGACTCCGCTAGTGGATTTAAAGGATTTATCCTAGGAGGATAGATGCAAAAAATCTCCCAAAAAAATAAAGAAAATAAAAAAATACATCATAGAATGGAGATTCAAAGAATCAGGATAAAAGAGTCTGATAAATAATAATAAAACTACAACATCACAATGATTAATTAAAAACCCTCATCCTTAGATTGGTTCTTATACCCAGTTTATAGACCGACCATTACACATGATGAAGGGTTAAAATCAAATTCAAATCATCGCATGGTATCCTAAGACCAGTCATAATGAGTGTTTACTAGACACCCCACTCATATCCAAAATATCACTCCCTGAAATTCCATTCTCATGCTTGTCCATACATCAAAAAATAGTCATACACAAAGAAAAGGGGAAACCTCTCCTGATACCACATTATCCTAAATCAGTCAAAATTTTGTCTTCATATGATATTTTACCTAGCCCATGGTATAACCTAAAATGAATTTTTGATACCCAAATGTCGGGAAATAGTCCTATGGAATCAAAATTAATCCATCAGGATATTTTTTTTAAAAAAATTAATAAAAATTTATTTAAATAAATTATAGTGACCAAATACCATATAGACCAAAGATAGAGTTTTATACTAAATACATTGGAATGATTACAAGAAATCAAGCCCTAATAAACAGATCAGTTTAATAGTCTTTAAAAATAAGAAACATAAATTAGATTTTTATTTTAAATAGATACACTAATTACAACATATTTTTATTCAAAAAAATTAAACAACATCAAGGGTAAATCTTATTTTATTATAATCCTAAATATCTTTTATTGTATTATTTATGGATTATTGGGGAAATAAATATAAAAATACTGAGCTGAAATGATCAGTAAATGAAAAATATAGTGAAATCGATAATTAATCAATGAGAATATTAAACATATAAAGGTAAATAATTTAAAAAAAATTATATGCCATCAACATAACGAATGAAGGATTATAATAAATATGTCAAGGTAATAACTTGAAACACATTTCATTCATGTAACTATAAAAGGAAAAATAAATAATGTAATATATGAAACTAAATCACATTCCATTAATCAATGAACTAAAATGAAATGTTCTTATAGACATGTCGACATAAAATCTCATATATGAATAATAGCATGATATAATATGAGTGAAATATATTCGAAATGGGCATAATGTCTTTGGAATATGAGGACATATTATTATCATGTTCTATCATCAGGACAAATGAAAACTATTGATCTCTAAATCCTTTAATGAGTGCAACTGGTTTTTCTAATGATAGCCTATCAATGCATCAGGGATCTATATAGAGTCTGGGCTCTACCCGTATCTTTATATATAAATAATTCTTAATATATAATAATAGAAATAATTAATATGTCTTAACAACTATCCATTTTTCATAAAGTCCAATTTTTTTCAACATTTTTACAAATAATTAGATAAATGTCTAATAAGACATCTTATGTAAAATGGTATACAATTTTGGAAATATTAATACCCATGATAAATTAAATGGATAGTTTAAGGTAAATTCAATGTTTAATGATCATAGGAGACTAAATATTTGAAGGGGAAAAAAATAAATCATGGAAGTGAATGTAAATACTATCCTTGGCCAAATAAACAACAAACCATCTACGACAATAACAATGATATTATCAATTCAATAAACCAATGTCGAGTAAAATACGAGGATATTTTCATTGATGAAATTAATGAATAACATATAAAAATATTTAGGACAAGAATATACTTTTATTTTAAAAAAACATTTGAAAATATTTTTTATTGAAAACCCCTTTTAATTTCTTATTAAAAATAAACCATTTTAAATTGAGATGTAGGCTTCAAATAATTGGTGGCAGGTAAATCCATACATGTCGTATGAGGTAAATAGATTATTCAATTTTTTTGACAAAAGGCCAGACAATTCATCTCTTGGAGAGTGAAAAGTAGATTAATTCTAAGATATTGTTAAATAATAAAAAGAATAAATGTTTCTTTACTAAATCATTTTAAAATAAATTTTTAATTTTTTTTAATAAATCATGGTTTTTAGAAAAAAAACAAGCTTCTTGACTAACAAGCGATATATACTTCCAATGAAAATTGTGTACCAATGAGTATAAATATGGTAGAAATATGTGAAAATGTTCATGAATTACCAGAGTAGAATAAATTTTATTATTGACCAATGTTTATATTATTTTCTCAAATCAAAATTCCATTGAATGATTGTTAAGATTTGTATTTAGGGAAATAATCACAACACTTGCAAAAGAGTCCCATACCAGACTGAAACATTTTTAAATCATAGAATTTTTTATAGAAAAAACCTAAATAAATTTCTTAAATACGATTAATGAAAAAGAATTAATTATATAGAATTTAAATGATTATTTATACACCATATACATTATACTAGGTGCATAACAATATAATGTACCGTAATGAAATAAAATTGAGATGATATCCATTACATAACAAATTAATGACCCAAAAGAGATAATAATCAGTTGAAACATATAAAAAACATTGAATATAATATGTTTCATGATATAGTATTTCAATTTTTCAGTATTTATACCATATATATATATGAAATAAGGAACAAGATAATAAATTATTTCTCACAGATTTAAAAGTTATACTAGAATATTTTACCATGTGTTTCATTTCATGTGAACATTCGTTAAAATCATGTATAATAAAAAAATATAAATTTTCCACATAATTTATAAACTTTTTTATTTTTATAATAACTTTTATTTCAGTTATTACCATTTTTTTAACAAAATAAAAAATTATGTTTATGTTAGGTGTTTTTACAAAATTCGGTTTATGCGTAAAAATAACAGTCGTAGTGTAAAGGTGGTAAAATGGGTTTTTGTATAAATATAAAGATTACTATCCAGGAAATAGTTATCATATTTATATATCAATTAAACATTAAAATCAATCATTAATTTTTTTTATGAAAAATGAATTAATCTTATAATCATGGAGACTGTATGATGTACATAAGCTTGAGTAATTATTCCATTTTCAATAGTCGTAATGGAAAAAGGTATGTAACAACCAATCATTTATGAAAGTTAATTATATAATTAAAACCATACTATATAATCATACATAGATATATATTTAATTATTTTAATTAATAAGTAATCCCATCATATTTAAGTGTATAAAATGGTAGTAAAGAAAATGATATATATATATATATAATAGTAATTTTCACATGAATATATTATATTCTTTTTTTCATGTCTCATATGTTTAATTATAACAATCCTTTATATGTTTCATATTTTGTGTGAATGAATCTGAATGATTTGAGGTGCTGGTAGTCCACACTTTACTCAAACGATGTTATCGTATTAATGTAATATTGAAAATTCTAAACATATGTGTAATAAAAGAATTATATATTTATAAAGACCCAATAAATATTATATATAATATATATATAATTGTTTTCAAACATAATGTACACCATGATAGGGGGTAATGGAAGAATTGGAAATCATCGTTTCATTAGGCACTACTTCACTATCCACATAAACATTATGTCAGTTACCAATCAGATGTCGGGGTGCGTAAGTGTAATTAGAACTGTCAACATAAAAAAATCCTTGTATATTTTTTATACTGGTTTTTTATAAAAGAATAAAATAATTATATTATAGGGGTTTATGAATGGAAATTAAACAAGAGATTTTGAGAAAAGACATTTCCTCTTAATCTGGTAACCTCTTTTGGTTTAAAACAAAACATAGAATATATTATTACCCATGTGATACATATATATTTAGGAGAAGAATATTGGGAGGCCATTTGAAAATTTTTTTGATGAACAGAAGAGGTTTTTGAGGTATGTGGAATGGGTAGAGGGGGTGGATTTATATTGGGATGGAAAATGACTCACTTGGTATTCTTGAAAAGAAGTAAGATGTACACATGTTATTACAAAAAAATGTCATGAAAAACCAACCAAATTCATGAATAAGAGTTTATAATATTACATATTTCAATAAAATGGGTTTCGAAAAGTTTCTATGACATTTGGGCCCTTAAACAAAGGGTTTAATCAATTTGAAGGCCAACTACACCTTAATTACTATAATTAATTTTAATCACATTAACTAATCATTTTTGTAAAATCATAATGTGATCATATTAAAAAAAAATATTTTCTTGATTATAATTGTTTACATAATATTTAAAAATTTAAAATCATAGAAGTGACGAAATTAGGAATAATGCTAATCTCGCAGACAGGCGAATTAACATGTTTTAGTAGAAAAATCATCAAAAGGCCATTATGTTTTATTATTCAATATAAAATTTAAATTGAATATAATGAACTAAATTTTATTAATATATTTATAATAGATACCATTTTTATTTAAATTAAATTTAAAATATAATTTATAATTAATGATTTTTTTAATGAAAATGCAGCTTTTAACTAAAACATAATATTTCTCATTATTCACAAAAATACGGTTTCATTGTAAAATCTAAAAAAATATTCCTAAGCTAATTTTGACAATCATATATCAAGAATAAATTTTATTTTATCAATCTAAATTCGTAAATATCTCAATGATATGATTTAAAATAGGTTCTCCATTAAAAAGCAGTGAAAAGTCCTTAGTAAAAAGATAGGTTTTTTGTGAAAAATTGTGTTTTCTTATATATTATTCTTACCAAATATATTTTATCAATATAAAAATCAATTTTTTGTGTAACAACCCAAGATTTCATAGTACGTTATTTCTTCAAAGTAATTCACTAACTTGTACTACACGCAACACTGAGTTCAAGTGTACCACGACTTACCGAACTAGCTGTTCAAAAGTAGTTATGAATAGAATTAACTGAATTTTAAACTTTATATAATCCTTATAATTTTAGAATCCATATTATGAGTTTCTTATACATAATGTAATAAGAAATTCATTTTTTAAAATAAAAGAAATATTTTTCAAAAATTGAAATTTACCACCTTTTAATGGAATACCCTTTTTAAATCCAATATTTGAAACTTTAATATATTAAATTTGACAAAATGAACTTCTTATTTAGAATCAGGACATAAGAATTTAGTTTTAATAAATTTTTTGTGTTTTTCTGGTAACTTTCATATTTGGGTGAATAGTGAAAATACTATATTTTAACTGAAAACATCTTTTTAAATCAAAATTATTATTGTGTTGAGTTATAAATTTTTATGGTTTGGAAGTATAATTAGATTAAATTTTTACCATTTAATTCAATGATGGTCAATTTATGTAATTTCACATTGAAATGGACATAAACAAGTGTCAACATTTTGAGTGTAATTATTTATTAAAAATATGCTTTTTGGTTTTGACAACGGGAATTAATTTTAAATTAATAAATTAAATTTCTATGTTTATATTTTAATAAAATAGAATTAATTTTTGAATTCATAATATCGAAATTATCTTAGGGTGAATTTTTGGTATTTTCATAAAACATTCAATTTTTGATGAATAGTGAAAAAACACTAAGTTATAGTTTAAAACCGAATTTTTATTTAAATAAATATTTTTTTTATTTAAATTTATTTTATGTCCAAATAGATACATAATACCTATATATGTTTAATTTGATTAATTGGAGTCTGTTTATAATAATTTTAGATATATAAACAGTTTATTGAACTGTTCACCGTCTTTTATACACCTTTTAGGAGAATTTGAAAATTTATATAAAACATAATATTACCTCTTCTGTGAATGGAATTTCAAAATTCAGAGAGAAACGGTTGATATCAATAAGTAAAATTTGGTTCAATGAGATGAACATAATTTTTGGTGAATTGTAACTTTTTACTTTGAAGTGCCCAGATCAGTGTGATCACTGAGAGGGGGAGGGGGTGAATCAGTGATCTTTTAAAACTTTTTACTAATTAATTCTTTATCAATTAAACCTCTATGTCTTGTTAAGGCCTCGATCCACTATTCTTGTATCTCTCTGCCTTTCCTCGAGTGATGCAGTAAATGTGAAGGCACAGGACACCAGGATTCACAAGGTTCAGCACCAATGGCCTACGTCCTTGCCATGTTGGTTATACGCCCCAACATGGTTTCTCCCATTATAATCGTTTAGTATTACAATGGTCGATACAGAGTCCCACTGTATCTCTCCTGAGTCCCACAAGAGGGTGTTTATACTGCGTCCCACAGTGTTACCAGAGTCCCACTGGCCTGCCCCAGAATCCCACTGAAGACTTCTTCCACCCTGAGTCTCACAGGGGGCTTCTCCTGGCTGCTCGAGTCACACGAGTAGCTCTTCTTCACTTCAAGCTCTTCAAGAATCTTCAACAGCCTGGGATAAAGGATGCTGGCCTTTCTCTTTTCTTCTGATCACTTGTGATGAACAAGGATTCTCTTCTTGCTCAGGCTTTATCTCCATCTTCTAAGGATGACCTGGCCTCTCTCTTCAAGAATCATCAACAGCCTCTGATAAGGTCTATTGGTATTTCTTTTCACTTCTGATCACTTCATTTGATCAGGCTCTTCTCAATCTACTGAAAACTCAGACAAATGATTTCTTTATCTTCAGTCTGGCTTCAGTCTGACTTCACATCAACTTCATGCACTGAGTGCATGGCAACTCTTCTTCCTCATGCACTGACTGCATGGCTTCTCAAAAATCTTCAAGAACTTCTGGTCTTGGACAACTCAAATGCACATAGCTTGATTTAGCTTTTTTCACGTGTGCACGTGCATGCATGCATGCATGCACTTCCCCTTTCCTTCTTCTTGGTGTAGTAAACCCTCAATGAGTGTATTCTCTTTAAGTACACACACCACTTCATCCTTCACACTCTTTTTTCAATTTGTTCACACACATAAAATTTTGTTATACTTTAGTGTGAGATTCTACTCCTCTTCTTCTAAATGAGTACACATTTTTTAATGCACACACATAAGATTCGGCCTTGTTCCAGTTCATTACACACACAAGGTGTGATCTTCCTCTTCACTTGGCACACACAACTTGGTGTAGTTCTCGGCCTCTCCTTCTTGCACACACCCAAGGATATGGACTTCACTTGTTTAGCACACACTTGGGATTGGGTTCTTCAATTGCACACACACACATAAGATGTGGTGGCCTTCACTGCCTTCAAACACTAAACCCGTAGGTGTAGTTATCATCCTCCTGAACTCAAAGGAGGCGCGCAAGGATGCGGCCTCACCTCTTCTTCTCCCACTACTGTGTAGGGGTTTAGTGCAAGAGCCGCGCAAGTCTCAAGGTGCACAAGGGTGTGCAAGGTTCTTGGACAGCTGCGAGCAAGCAGGGTGTCAAGGACACTAACAGCCGCAAAAGTGCGGGATTCAACCGTGGGTGCGCAAGGTGCTTCAGCCCCGGGTTCTTCATTCCGCGCAAGGGGAAGGCGCGCAGGGGTCTTCTCCACTTCTTCTTTCGCGCAAGTATGCACAAAAGGGACTTCTCGAAGCCAAAAATGGATTTGGTCTTCTCTGCCGCGCATGGGGCGCGCAACTCAATTCATCGTGAGGCAAGGAACTCACAGGACTCCACAAAGTTTTAGAAAAGCTTTCCATGATGCTTCGGCCTCTCTTTCTATAGGCAAGGGAGAGGCGGTTCATCCGCATGAGATACAACTCAAATCCACGAGATTTTTGGGCGTTCAAGATTTTCCAAATCTTTATTTTTCTTCTCTCTGTTTCACGCAGGTTTCTTCTTTTTTTTTTTCCTCTACGTGCATGCAACTTAGAACGCATTAATGGCCTTATTAAAATCCAATCCATGAAAAACACGAACACATGAAGCCTCGACAACTTCGTTTGACTCGGCATTCTTCGAAATCTTCCAAACTTTGCATGCATGCCCATTTTCTTGCATGATCGTGTTCGTTACGTCGAGACGAACACAATGGATCCTTCAGCTCGAACAACGGTGGATAGGAACTTGAAATTCATCTTCGGGAGGGCTCCTGGTTCGAAGGTGGCTCACGCGAAGGCCTCGGGTGAGCTCGAGGTAGGGGATAACTTTCGGGCCATTGGATCGGGTGATTAAAAAACATTGGACGGCCACGATCAGAAGATCTCGCGCAGGATCGATCGTGCGATCAAGATCTGGCGCGCGATCGATCGAGCGGCCAGGATTCGCTCCGTGGAAAAATCCCGCGTCCCACATCGAAACGAAGACCGGTTTATCTGGGGCTTATCATCCTAGAACTCCCCACCGCTTCTCAATTGCATCTTCTCCCTCCACGGTGCTTCCCCGCACCGTGTTATCTGTGGGCGCGCTCTTGCGCCCACCCCTGCCACTCGGGCGCGTTACTACCGCCCACTATGCATTCTCATGCTCACGGGCGCGCTAATGTGCTTAGGCTACGCAGGTCTGATCCTCTGCGTTGCCTGGGGCTTATGGATGGCCCCTACCTCCTCCTCTTGGGCTGGCCCCATGGGATCCCCATGGGCGTGGTGACCTTGAGTCCCATAAGAGCCTTGGGTTGAACCCTTAAGGCTGGCCCTTGAGGTTGGCATATTTTTTTCTTAAGTAATAGTTAGGACTTTGTGTAAAAACAATGTTAACCAAATGTAATATGCCAAGCCACAAATATTTTTCACTCCAAATCCTCCATTCTTCTTTAACTGAACTCTTGAATCAAACAAATTCTTCAATGTTCTTCATTAATCCAGTCAGAGATCAAGTTGGATCATCTTCATGTTCACATGCACTACAAAATAGTACATGGACTCTTTCAATCCACTTCATCCACTTAAGGGTTGTGGATGGATCTCCTCATCTCCTCATGCATTGTGAAGACAATGCATGGTCTTCAAACATTGTTGTGACATTGTATCCAGTTGATACAAGTTCTTTGAACTTAAAGACCAACTCATCAATCGTCTGATGTAATGATTCTCCATCATCATTCATTCTTCAAGTGCTATCACATAGTATCACCTTGATACAAATATTGAAACATTATGATCAGTTCTACAATCGTCTGATATATATGAGAATGTTTCAACCATTTCCTCCAATGTGACTAAGTGAATCTCCTAAGTGACATGCATCTTAGTTCTTTGGCCATTCTCTATTCATCACCATCACCATCACATCCTTTGTCATTCACATATTGAAACTCCTTGACATTCATCCATTCATTCCTTGATTTCAACATACCTCATTGACAACAAATGCAACATAGTGCACTTCAATCTCCCCCTTTGTATTTGTTGGAAATACACTAGAGCACATATGAATGGGTCAATATGTGTGCCAATATTTCTCCCCCTTATTGGCAATCAAATGCAAAGGTGTGGTGTGGTTCTCTTCAAAAAATCACTTCATCCCTTTGAAAAGCATTTTCTTCACAACAACTAAGAGAGGGATGATGTCACATGTTCTCTTTAGTAAAGAACCTTTAGTAAATCATCTCTAAGTCTACTTGGGATAACCCAGTGTAGAAAACAAGAGTGATGTAACCAAGGTTTTAAAATGATGTCCACATTTTACTTTACATGTGAGATCATGCTTTAGGGGGTTTTGAAATTTTTCAGATATAACAATGAATTGCTAAATCCAACACATACTTCACAAAACTCATTAGAAAGTTCAGGTGAAAAGATAAAGCTCCCCCTTTCAACCATTTGTCTTCAATCAATACACCCCCTTAATTGTCATTATGAATAAAATTAAGAAACAAGGGATGAAAGTATGATTGGAATACCTTCACTTTTATCAAGATGGTATTAAATCTCAGAATCCCATCTTCTACAGATTTGCTCCCCCTCAAGGGGTGCACTCCATTCTGTCAAAACCACTCTCCTGATGAGAATGATCATCATCTTCAATTCCCTGCAATGTTATCATATGTAAATACCAAGAGTATAAGGGAATAAGATGGAACCTCCTTGGTTCATCAATGTGAACAACAAGGTTGAGAAGATTCTCTCAACCGAGATGTCCCATTTTCACCATTCTTCACACTTGCACATTTGATCTTCAATGATGTTTGTGGTGGTGTGGATCTCAACACCTCTTTAACTTCTTTGTGTGTGACTCCACTATTTCAAGGTGCCTTCTGAGCACTAGAGTCTCCTGGTGCAATCTTCATTCTTTTGAAGAATCCATTCTGAGCTAGAATGAATATCATGCATTTATCACTAGTATGTCCAGCTTGATTTCACCTCACACACAGAACTTGATCTTCATGTGAAATCTTTTTCTTTCCTTTTGCCTTAGCTATTTCCAGTGCTTTATCTTCAGCTATCTGTAGCTCTCTGGAAAGTTGCAAATGATTAGGCCATATTACTAACAAGTCATTTGGAAGTGAGGCCTCAGTTTTGGAAATTCCACATGGTTCTTTTGAAGTTGTTAAGCTACCTTAGGCAACTTATTTTCAATCAATCCCTTCTGCTTCATCAGGATTGATTGTCTTTTTGAGTCCAGTCTGCTTCTATTCAGTTCCATGGCTTGTTCACAAAGATCCATGGTGTGTCCTTTCTTTCCACAGTAGAAGCATGTTTTCTTTGTGGTCCTTTTGGATGCATCACCCTTCTTGGATTTAGACTCCAAGGACTTCTTTTCCTTTTTCAAAACCTTCTTGGGAGTATCTTCAATTTTATTCTTTCTTCCCAAAGATTCCATTTTATCCAGGTTCAGTGATCTTCTCTTCTTTTTAGCTCTGGATACAGTTGGAGATTGACATGTATCTTTTTGACCACTTTTGCAATCATCACAGATTCTTTCAAGTAATACAAATCTATTTGCAGTAAATAGATGTCTCTGGATTTGTGGATGCTGCTTCTTTCCTTCTGGCTTACTTTCCCTTGGAATGGGCTTCCTTTGTGCTTTCACATTGAGAGGATTGTACCAACAATCATTTGCACAATGCCCATACTTGTTACAACACCAACATTGACCCAAAAATCTTGACTTTTTGAGTCCTTCTGGTTGTTGGGTACTTTTCTTGACTTGTTGTGTTGTTTCAGGAGAGCTCTCTTTCTTCATTGTCTTCGTCCATACTTGTTTGGAGATATTCTTCCATCCTGCACTTTTTGTGGAAACACATTTAGAAACATGAGAACAAAATGGGATGGATGGTACCTTCTTTTTAGAATTTGTTGCCATTTTATTAGAGGATGTATTTCTTTTAGAATCATCCTGCCCAATGCATACTTGAGTAGCAACATTTCTCATTTCAGCTGTCTTGGAGGCTTTGGCTTTGGGTGATTGTTGATTTTTCAATATCACCTCCAATTCTAAGAATTTCATATTGAGGGAGTTCTTCTCATCCTCAATAGTTCTTAGCCTTCCTTCCCAATTTTCTACCAGCTGTTTCATCTGGTCATCATGCACCTTATTCATTTCTAGCAATTAATTGTCAAACTTCTTCACCCTTTTGACTCTATCTTCTAGGTTAGCATCTCTGACAACCATTGACACTTTGTGCCTCTTTTCTAGTGCATGGAAAACATCTTTAACCATTATCATAAATAATTATTTCTCAAAATGATTCTTTGCAAGTCTTCAGTAGTCTCTTCATATCATTCATTGTAAAGAGATAATGTTTCATCTTTAGCCTTCACCAGCTTTCTGAGAGTGTTGGTTATTCCAACCCTTTTAGCCAACTGATCTTCCATTGCATTGGCTTATTCTTCTAGCTGTAATTTTTCTTCTTAAAGATCAAGGATGCCAGTAGTAATACACATTTCCACTTCCTTGGGGATTGTCTTCTGAAGATATTTGAGTGAATTTTGAAGATCATTCATTGTTCCAATTTCATCACATCTAGGACATGCTTTCTTCATCTTCTTTGCCAGTTTCTTCTTCCTGTTTTTCAGAGTCTTGGCAGATATCTCCATTTGAGGGTATTCACTCACTTCCTCAAATATGAACTTCATAAAAACTCCCTTGGATCTTTTACAGGTAACCTCGCTCTGATACCAATTGATGTTCCCAAATCAGTGTGATCACTGAGAGGGGGAGGGGGTCAATCAGTGATCCTTTAAAACTTTTTACTAATTGATTCTTTGTCAATTAAACCTCTATGGCTTTTTAAGGCCTCGATCAACTCTTATTGTATCTCTTAGCCTTTCCTCGAGTGATGCAGTAAATGTGAAGGCATAGGACACAAGGATTTACAAGGTTCGGCACCAAAGGCCTACGTCCTTGCCATGTTGGTTATACACCCCAACATGGTTTCTCCCATTATAATCTGTTAGTATTACAATGGTCGATACAGAGTCCCATTGTATCTCTCCTGAGTCCCAAAGGAGGGTCTTTATACTGCGTCCCACAATGTTACCAGAGTCCCAGTGGCCTGCTCCACAATCCCACTGAAGACTTCTTCCACCCTGAGTCTCACAGGGGGCTTCTCCTGGAAGCTCGAGTCACACGAGTAGCTCTTCTTCACTTCAAGATATTCAAGTATCTTCAACAGCCTGGGATAAAGGCTGCTGGGCTTGCTCTTTTCTTCTTCTCACTTGTGATGAACATGGCTTCTCTTCTTTCTCAGGCTTTATCTCCTTCTTCTAAGGATGACCTGGCCTCTCTCTTCAAGAATCATCAACAACCTATGATAAGGTCTGTTGGTATTCCTCTTCACTTCTGATCACTTCAGTTGATCAGGCTCTTCTCAATCTACTGAAAACTCAGACAAATGATTTCTTTATCTTCAGTCTGGCTTCAGTCTGACTTCACATCAACTTCATGCACTGAGTTCCTGGAAACTATTCTTCCTCATGCACTGACTGCATGGCTTCTCAAAAATCTTCAAGAACTTCTGGTCTTGGACAACTCAAATGCACACAGCCTGATTTAGCTTTGTTCACGTGTGCACGTGCAGGCATGCATGCATGCACTTCACCTTTCCTTCTTCTTGGTGCAGTAAACCATCAATGAGTGTATTCTCTTTAAGCACACACACCACTTCTTCCTTCAAACTCTTTGTTCAATTTGTTAACACACTTAAAAGTGTGTTATATTTTAGTGTGAGATTCTACTCCTCTTCTTCTAAATGTGTACACACTTCTTAATGCACACACATATGATTCGGCCTTGTTCCTCTTATTTACACACACAAGGTGTGATCTTCCTCTTCACTTGGCACACACAACTTGGTGTAGTTCTCGGCCTCTCCTTCTTTCACACACCCAAGGCTATGGACTTCACTTTTTTAGCACACACTTGGGTTTGGGTTCTTCAATTTCACACACACACAAGATGTGGTGGCCTTCAATGCCTTCAAACACTTAACCCGTAGGTGTAGTTATAATCCTCCCGAACTCAAAGGTGGCGTGCAAGGATGCGGCTTCTCCACTTCTTCTCCCACTGCCATGTAGGGGTTTAGTGAAAGAGTCGTGAAAGTCCTCAAGGTGCACAAGGGCGTGCAAGGTACTTGGACAGCTGCGAGCAAGCAGGGTGTCAAGGAAACTAACTGCCACACAAGTGCGGGCTTCAACCATGGGCGCGCAAGGTGCTGTAGACCCGGGTTCTTCCTGCCGCGCAAGTGGAAGGCGCGCAGGGGTCTTCTCCCCTTCTACTTTCGTGCAAGTATGCACAAAAGGGAATTCGCGAAGCCAAAAATGGCTTCGGGTTTCTATGCCACGCATAGGGGGCGCAGCTCAATTCTTCGTGAGGCAAGGCACTCGCGGGACTCCACAAAGTTTCAGCAAAGCATTCCAAGATACTTCGACCTCTCTTTTTATAGGCAAGGGATAGGCGGCTCATCCGCATGAGATACAACTCGAATCCCCGAGATTTTTGGGTGTTCATGATTTTCCAAATCTTTATTTTTCTTCTCTCTATTTCACGCGGGTTTCTTCCATTATTTTTCCTCTACGTGCATGCGACATAGAACGCACGCATGGCCTTATTAAAATCCAATCCATGCAAAACACGAACACATGAATCCTCGGAAACATCGTTTCCCTCGGCATTCTTCAAAATCTTACAAACATTTCATGCATGCCCATTTTCTTTCATGATCATGTTCGTTACGTCGATACGAACCCAATGGATCGTTCTGCTTGAACTACGGTGGCCGGGAACTCGAAATTCATCTTTGGGAGGGCTCCTGGTTCGAAGGTGGCTCACGCGAAGGCCTCTGGTGAGCTCGAGGTAGGGGATAACTTTCGGTCCGTTGGATCGGGCGATTAAAAAACTTTGGACGACCGCGATCAGAAGATCTCGCACGAGATCGATCGTGCGGTCGAGATCTGGCGCGTGATCGATCGAGAGGCCAGGATTCGCTCCGCAGAAAAATCCCGCATCGCACATCGAAATGAAGAGCGGTTTATTCGGGGCTTATCAACCTAGAGCTCCTCGCCGCTTATCAGTTGCATCTTCTCCCTCCACGGTGCATCCCTGCACTGTGTTCTCTGCAGGCGCGCTCTTGCTCCCACCCCTGCCACTCGGGCGCGTTACTACCTCCCACTATGCATGCTCATGCTCATGGGCGCGCTCCTGCTCTTAGGCTGCGCAGGTCTGATCCCCTGCGTGGCCCGGGGCTTATACACGGCCCTGGCCTCCTCCTCTTGGGCTGGCCCCATGGGATCCCCATGGGTTGAACCCTTAAGGCTGGCCCTTGAGGTTGGCATATTTTTTTCTTAAGTAATAGTTAGGAATTTGTGTAAAAACAATGTTAACCAAATCTAATATGCCAAGACACAAATCTTATTCATTACAAATCCTTCATTCATCTTCAACCGAACTCTTGAATCAAACAAATTCTTCAAAGTTCTTCATTGATCTAGTCAGAGATCAAGCTAGATCTTCTTCATGTTCACATGCACTACGAAATGTTACATGGTCTCCTTCAATCCACTTCATCCACTTAAGTGTTGTGGATGGATCTCCTCATCTCCTCATGCATTGTAAAGACAATGCATGGTCTTCAAACATTGTTGGGACATTGTATCCAGTTGATACAAGTTCTATGAACTTAAAGACCAGCTCATCAATCATCTGATGTAATGATGCTCCATCATCATTCATTCTTCAAGTATTGTCACTTAGTTTCACCTAGATACAAGTACTGAAACATTAAGATCAGTTCTACAATCGTCTGATATATATGAGAATGTTTCAACCATTTCCTCCAATGTTACTAAGTGAATCTCCTATGTGACATGCATCTTAGTTCTTTGGCCATTCTCCATTAATCACCATCACCATAACATCCTTTGACATTCACCTATTGAAACTCATTGATATCAATCCATTCATTCCTTGACGACAACATACCTCATTGACAACAAATGCAACATAGTGCACTTCATACTTTTATTTACCACGATAAAAAGTAAATAGGGTAATTATAGGTAAAAATGGAATTATTACTACCATAAAACATGTCCTAATTCTATTGGATAAGTATAATTAGACCAAAAAAATTGTTATAAAAAAATATGGACCTCTTTGGTCCACTTGGATTAGATTAGGACACTTATTATTATTTTATTTCAAGAGAGTTAAAATCAATGTTTAAAAACTAATTTTTTTTAATATACGGTTATACATAAGATAAATTCAATTATAAATATTCATTAGAAAGAAAAAAATATTTTATACATAATAGTTTTTTATTTATAATTTTTAGACATTATATATTTTAATTTATTTATGAAACAATGGTGATGCAGTAATTTCTTTATTAATGAAATATTAAAAAAAACTGATATTTTAAATTCCCAAATAAATATAATTTTATAATTTTAATGAATTAAACTTATTTTATAGGTTAATATGACATGTTAGGATTAATTCAATTAATTATTTTCTAATTAATAATGCTCTTATGAATTTAACAAAAACAAAATACCAAATAGTTTCAAAATTGACAAAAAAGAGTTTTTAAATCAAATATTATATTATTAATTGATATTGTTTTCCAAAAAATATAAGGATCATCCAAATGACTTAGCTAAGTTATATATATTAATAATGAAGCACTTTTGGTTCTCTTGGCTTGTTATTGTAAATATATTAACCATATAATACAAAGATACAAAGAGACAATGAAAATGTCAAAATATTTAACTAAGAGATAAATATAAATGATAAGGTTAATATGGTGACATAAACTTGTATAAAATATATTGGTTGAAATTATTGGACCCATATTCACCCTATCCTTGATATAATTCACTTTGGAGCCATTATAAACCGAATATGAATTTATTATAAAATAATATTTTATTTTTTTCCTAAGGTGCCCCTCACCCATCTTTTAAAAGGGAACTCCAACTTATCTAAAATTCACACATTCAAAGCCTTTTGGCATTGCCAAACCCTACCAAAATATACTCTCAACTATCCTCCATTAATCCAGGAGTCCTTCCTTTATTCATAAATCCATCCTAAGGAGACCTTTTGATCAAATGAAAAGGATGAACCTGATGAAAAGGTAAATCTTTCATCACCTCCTTCATGTTTCTTACTTCATCCACTTCCTTTTTCATTGATTTTTCCATTATAAAATAACAACCCTAGTAACTTCTATATACTGTGATGTTATTATAAAAATGGTACAAACATATTCGTTATTTTTTTCCATCCAATGAATTAAAAGTCACCACACGTGCGTACATACGGCTTAACGTCTCCACGTCGTGGTGTAGTTTGTTATTGAAACATTACATCATTTGGATTGTATAATAATGTGTATAAATGTTGTAAATAAAAAATATAATATTATAATGATTCAGTATATAAGATACACCACCCAATTATATTTGATTTTTATATCAAAAGAATGATATTGTCTCTCGTGTGTACGTACGGATTACCGTCTCCACTATGCGATGAGATTCATTTCCACGTTCACCATTCAACGATGATTATAAAAATATATATTATTAATAATTATGTAATATATAATTCTAATAGATATATATATATATATATGTATGTATGTATGTATGTATTTACTTACATATATCTTATTCACTTCCTTTCAATAATATATGAATGTAGAAATAGTGTTTATGCGTACGTAAGGCCTACCGTCTCCATAAACGTTGTTTTCAATTTCATATATCTCTATATTATAAATATTTATATTCTAAATATATAAGATATATAAATCATGTTTTATATTTTGGAATTATTTCAATCATGATCTAAATGCTATGATCAAGAATAACAAGGTAAAATAGGTATGTTAAAGAAAGTGATTATTACCTGAAACATTTATTTAACATGAAAATAATTTTTAAATGTGTAGTATAAAGTCATAAATGAATCATGTATGATGTAATTAATATTAATATGGTTCTGGTATAATTTAATAACATGAAATTATCATTATAAAGGATGTTAAGCATACCCTCTACCAAAGGAAATTTCAAGGTAAGGGTTATTTCTCAATCTCAGTATTTATTCAATATTATTCATGTGGAAGTACATTCTGGGACATATTTATCATCGATAACCATATTTCATAAAAATATTTTCCAAAGGGGACTCTTATGGTTTTATTTTATGATCTATTTAACTGGATCATCTTTTTAAATGTTTTAAATATTTATCTTTATACACCGTTTTAATCAATGTCCATGTTTTCAAAAAAAAATTAATGATTTATTTATATGGACATGAATGTTTTAAAATGATAATTATTTTTATCAGTTTAAAATGGTAAGGGACCCTTTGATTCAAAAATATCTTTTAAATAAATTCTTTTATAAATTTTGAGACTTTTAAATGATTTCATGAAAAATATGTATTTCTCCCAAAGCATTATACACTTCATTTTCATCTCTGTCAACATCCTTTGATGGATTTCAAATTTATTTTTAGTTGATTTATTATGATACAATATTACATATTATGTTGAATGAGTTATTCTATGTTTTACTGTGAATGTGATATTTTTATACCATTCATGGGTTATGGAGAAAGTATTGACATTTCATATGATAGATTTAATACGAATGTTTATGTTATGTATCAAACTTTTAATATGAGGAATTCATTGGACTTATTAAATGACTGGTGGAGCCTTCTATATCTTCACGATGCATCGGTAGGTCTCATGAGAAAAACTAGTATCATGTCTCAAGGCCTTGTCAAAAATGATTATTTGTATTCTTGGCACAAGGCCTTGACTATGTTGTTATGAAAGTCTGGCATTATGCATTCAATCAGTCTGAAAGTGGTTATAGATATTTCTTGTGATTATCTGACAAATAAAATATCCATGTGAATACATAAATGGAAATTTTTTATTATAAATCTTCTATATTATGTTGAATATTAAGTTTAAAAGTCTTTTGTTTTAGTCTTTTACATTGCATTAAATTTTTATGCTTATTTATGAAAGTTTCCAGTATATTGTTATCCTTACTAAGCATCTGAGCTCACTCCATTATATGTTTTAATTTTCTCAATATTCCAAGAATGGTATTATGATTGATAAGTAGGGTTAATATAGTGGAATAATGGAATTCTCAAAGGATCATTTATGTTGTGTTATATTTTCTAATATGTAATGTAACGTTCATGTATGTAATCTATTTTCCAAGACTGCTTAACTGATCGCTCTTTAGGGACTTTATTCCTTGTAATAATGCCAATGTATTAAAATAATACACATAATCTGGGTAACTAGGGTCATGGTGTTACAGTTGTTATTAGAGTAAGTTTATCAATACCCATGGAAACACGATTTAGATACACTCTGATTAGAGCACATTACCCTGAAATAGACATTGAGGATTTGTATAGAATAACATCCTATAATTTTTTTATTGTATAGATTTTATGTGTTTTCCAAGTAATACATCCTTATCTAGATATGAGCAGGTATATGTGGCTCTGGCACAAATGTACCTATGGGTAAAACCCGAAGACACCGCTTTGAGCTAGACTCGAACGGGAACTGGTGCACGACAACAGGCCTTGCTGCACTCTTGGTTACAACACTCCCGCACAATATGCTTAGGATCATTCTCATTTTCATTACAAACCTTTATGATGGGTTTATGAGTATATACCTTCTCATGGACAATATTTTTCTGATTTTGGATTATATCCATAAACTGTTCAATTTATGTTAGGTATTTTACAAGTTTTGATTATTCATTGCAATTCATAAACTGAACTACTGTATGATATTGTATACAAATGGTGCCCAGTAGAAGGAATGTGAACTCCAACAATACATATTATCCAAAGAGTAAGAAGGATCATATCTTTAATGGTATTAATCCAACATTTAGAGGGAAAATTTTATACCATGTATTCTCATCATATGAAGAAATAGTATCATGTGTTAATTGGATAAGTAAAGAATTATTTGAGTCATATGGATTTGAAGGTAAGAAAGCGAAGAAAAATATTGAAAAGAGAATGATAGATAAAGGGAATAGAGAAAAAAGAATTTTGACATATGTGATAACTGTAGGAAGAATTACCCTCAAACTTTCTTGAAGGGAATGGGAGTTTGATATATGTGTAGATAAAAAGGACACCAAGTATGTGACTACAAGGGTAAGAAAATGGTTTGAAGTGTACAATGATTCATCTTAAATGAGGTGGGACACTACACGAACCAATGTCCAAATCATCAGAGTATGACCCAAATGATGCTATTGGATAATAATCATGTTATGATACTACCACATATGAGGAATGGTGATTATTGTTCTTATGTTGTTATTAAAGAATTATGTAAATTGAGTGTTGTATCAATGATGTACTAATTATAATGATTATAGAGTATATAAGGATTGTACAACAGTACAATTTCATTAAGGACTTTAGATTGTGTGGAACCAAGAAAAGTGACTTAATATCAGGTTAAATTTTTGGAAAATATATGGTTGACTGAATGATAATCCATAATATGGTTCTGATACTGAGGTAGTGATTTTGGAATAATACATGTTTCATTTGGATAAATTATATTTGATATTATTTACAACCTTGAAACTGATTAATGATTTATATATTCCATCATTGACGGACTTTAAATCATTTTTGGATGGAAGATTTATATCCAGTATTCTATAAGTAATAAGGTATCATGAATGTAATCAATAAGGTTTTTTGGTAACTCATGGTGTTACTATGTTTTAAAATAATACATAATAAAGGTGTTCACATGTTATTACATAGAAAAAAAGATCATATTTGCCTTTAAAATACTTATAAATTTTGGACTTTGAATTTGGACAGACATATTGTGGATAATTCTACTTTGAGATTATTTTTGGATTTCCATAAAAATGGAAACCTGGAGGTCGGGCGACAACCCATCGCGTCCGGAAAAGCCACGAGACTTGAACCTGCAACCGAAGGGCGAAAAGGGTGTATCACCAACCACTGTACCACGTGATGTATTCTATTGAATATGTATTTTTTTTAAAGGTTTGGTAAATGAATTATAAATTCACTTTTTTTGGAACCCTATACGAATAGGATAAATTAAATAAATTTTTAGTTCTATTATCTTTTAGAGTGAAAGATGAGTTTGTGGTAGAAATTAGTAAAAGTAAGGAACTCTACTTGTCATGTATATTTTTTCCCTTATTCTATTAATATATAAAAAATAATAATTATTAAACATTAGTTAATGGATCTTAAAACTAAAAATGTGTTATTCTAATAGCTTATATTTTATTAAACTGAGGATATTTTAAATCTTCATACATTAATGGCTTTGAAGCCCTCAATTCTAAAAATGTTTGTGACTGATTACCTCAGTCACTCTCTAAAGATATTTATGTTTTTCCTCTAATTATGTGTATCTAATTTCCACCAATGTTCTTCAAATCGAGATCATAAATTGGTGGTGACTTTTTCATTCCAATTTTCCTCTTATTAAGACTAAATTTTATTAACCCAATTTCTGATGTGGGTTTTCTCACAAAGGTATTTTCTATTTTCAACCATTTTTTCAGAGAACAATTTCAAATTGTGAGGATGAAATTTTTTGATGAAGGGAGGTATGTGACTCCCCATGATTTCATTGTACATTATTTCTTCAAAATAATTCAATAACTTGCACTACACGCAACACTGAGTTCAAGTGCACCATGACTTACCAAACTAGCCGTTGAAAAATAGTTATGAATATTTTTAACTAAATTTTGAATTATATATAATCCTTATAATTTTAGATTCCATATTACGAGTTTTTGAGACATAATGTATGAACAAATTTATTTTTTCAGATAAAAGAATTATATTAAAAAAACTATTTTACCGCATTTTAATGGGGAACCCATATTAAATCCAATATTTGAATCTTTTATATATTTAATTTTCCCAAATAAACTTCTTCTTTAGAATCGGGACATAAGAATTTAGTTTCAATAATTTTTTGGTGTTTTTCTGATAACATTCATATTTTTGGTGAATATTGAAAAATACTATATTTTAAATGAAAACAACATTTTTAATCAAATTAATTTATAATGTTGAATTATACATTTTAATGGTTTGGAAGTATAATTAGATTATATTTTTAACATTTAATCCAATTATGGTCATTGTAAGTAATTTCACTTTGAAATGGACATAATCAAGTGTCAATCTTTTGATAGTTATTATTTCGTAAAAATACAGTTTTTGATTTTGACAATGGGAGTTAATTTTAAATTAATAAATAAAATTTATATTTTAATAATTTAATTAAATATAATTTATTTTTGAATTCGGAATATCTAATTTATCTTAGGGTTAATATTTGGTATTTTTCGGAAATCGTTAAATTTTTTATGAATAGTGAAATATACTGAGTTATAGTTTAATACAGAATTACTATTTAAATTATTATTTATTTTATTTAAATTTATTTTAGGAAAAATTAGATACATAATACATATATAAGTTCAATTTAATTCCTTGATGTTAGTTTATAATAATTTTAGATATATAAAAATTTTATTGAACTTTTCACTGTCTTTTACCCACCTCCTAGGAGAGTTTTCAAATTCACCTAAAACATAATTTTACCACTTCTGTTAATATAATTTCAAAAATCCATGAAACACGGTTGATATTAGTAAGAAAAATTTGGTTTAATGAGATGAAAATAATTTTTGGTGAGTAGTAACTTTTTTCTTTTATTTACCATGGTTTAAAGTAAATAGGATAATTAAGGGTAAAAATGATGTTATTATTATCATAAAAAATTCATAAATCAAATGGATAAGTATAATTCGACCAAAAAAAACATAGAAATAATATATGAACCTCATTGGTCCACTTGGATTATATTAGGACACATATTATTATTTTATTTAAAGAAGATTTAAAAGAGTTAAAATTAAAGCTTAATAACTCAAAAATATTTAATATAGGGTTATATGTAAGATAAATTTGATTATAAACATTCATTAAAAATATAATAATATTTCCTACATAGTTTTATTTTATTTATAATTTTAAGAGATTAAATAATTTAATTTATTTATGACACAACGGGGATGCAGTGATTTCTTTATTAAAGAAATATTAAAATAATTGATATTTTAAATACTCAGATAAATGAAATTTGAGAAATTTAATGAATTACACTAATTTTATATGTTTATATAACATGTTAGGGTTGATTAAAAAAATTCAAGGAAATAATTCACTTATAAATTTAACAAAAATAATATACCAAATAGTGTCAAAATTGACAAAAAAGTGTTTTTAAAACAAATATTATATTATTTATTAATTTTTTTCCTAAAAATATAAGGTTCGGCCAAATGATATAGAGAAGGTCATATATATAATTAATGAAACATTTTGGGTTCACTTGGATTGTTATAGTATATTTATTAACCATATAATATAAAAATACAAAGAGACATGGTAAATGTCAAAATATATTACTAAGAGATAAATATAAATGATAAGGTTAATATGGTGATCTAAACCTATCTAAAATCTATTGGTTGAAAGTACATAGACCCATACCCACCCTGACCTTGATATAAGTCAATTTAGAGACATTATAAACCGAATATGAATTTATTATAAAATAATATTTTAAGTTTTTTCTTAAGGTTCCCCTCTCCCCTCTTATAAAAGGGCACTTCCCCTTCTTTAAAATTCACAACTTCAAGGCCTTGTGGCTAGAGAACCCCTACCCAGATATCTTATAAACTAATATAAAATAATCTTAGGGGCCTTAATTTAGTCATAAATCCATTATATGGAGCCCTTTTGATAAAATCAAAAGGAAAAAACCCGAAGAGGATTTAAATATTTTATCTCCTCCTTCAAGTTCATTTCTTCTTCCACTTCCTCATTATTTTTTGTTTCCATTCTAAAATAATAAATAAAATATATTCTATTTTATTTTATTTTGTTATATAAATGGTACAACCATATTAATTATTTTTATCCATCCTCCGAATGAAAAGTCACCACACGTGCATACGTACGACTTTCCGTCTCCACGTCATGGTGTAGTTTGTTTTTCAAACATTTCATCATTTGGATGGGTATAATAATGAGTATAAATTATGTAAATAATAAATTTAACTTTATAATGATTCTTGAAATATGATATAAAATCCAATTTTATAATATTTTTTTATCAAAATAATAATATTGTCGCTCGTGCGTACGTACAGATTACCGTCTCGAAGACGCGATGAGATTCATTTCCACGTTCACGATTCAAAGATGATTATAAAAATATATATTATTAATAAGTATGTAATACATAATTCTACTGGAGAGATATATATATATATTTATTTATTTATTTATTTGTGTACTTACATATATCTTATTCACTTCTGTTCAATATGATATGAAAATAGAAACAATGTTTATTGTATGTACAGCCTACCATCTCCATAAACGGGTTTTTTTCATTTCATATATATATCTATTATAAATATTTATATTATAAAAATATATGATATATAAATGAAGGATTATATTTTGGAATTATTTAAATCATGATCTAAATGATATGATCAAGAATAACAAGTTAAAACATGTACGATAAAGAAAGCGATTATTACCTGAAACGTTAATTTAAGATGTAATTAATTATTAAATTTGTAGTATACATTCATAAATGAATCATTTATGATATAATAAATATAAATATGGTTATGGTATAATTTAATAACATAAAATTTTTATTACACAGGAGGTTAAACATACCCTCGACCAAAGGAAAGTTCAAGGTAAGGGTTATTTCCTCAGTCTCATTATTTATCCGAGATTGTTCATGTGTAAGTACTTTCTGGGACATATTTATCATTGATACCCATATTTAACAAAAATGTTTTAAGAAGGGATATTTTATGTTTTAATTGGAGGGTCTATTTAAATATATCATTATTTTAAGTGTTTTAATTATTTATCTTTCTAAACCCTTTTAATCACTGTCCAGGTTCTAAAAATGATTTTAAGAATATATTTATTTGGACATGAATGTTTTGCAATGATAATTCTTTTCAAAATATTCAAAGTGGTATGGGACAGTTGATTCAAAAATATATTTTAAATAAATTCCTTTATAAATTGTGATACTTTTAAACAATTTCATGAAGAATTGGTATTTCTCTCAAACCATTTTAGTCATCATTTTTATCTATTTCAACATCCTTTGATTGATTTTAAACATGTTTGAAGTTGATTTATTATGATAAAATCCGATATATTATATTTAATGAGTTATGCTATGTTTCATTGTGAGTGGGATATTTTTATACCATTAATGGTTTATATAGAATGTATTGACATTTAGTATACTAGTTTTGATACAAATGTTTATGTTATGTTTCACCCTTTTCATATGAGGAATGAATTGGACTTAGTAAGTGACGGGTGAAGCCCTCTATAGCTCCTTAATGAATCGTTAGGTCTCATGAGACTAACTAGGGTTTTGGCATAAGGACTTGGAAAAAAAATTTAATTTCTTGTATTATCATAAGGCCATGACTATGTGGTAATGAAAGTCTGGCATTATACATTACATCATTATAAAAGTGGTTAGTTATATTGCTTGTGATTATTCGACTAGTATAATATTCATTTGAATAAGTAAATGGAATTATTTTATTGTATCTTTATCATATTATGCAGAAGTGTATGTTTAAAAGGATTTTTTTTAGTTTTATTAGTTCCCTTAAATATTTATTCTTATTTATGAAAGATTTCACTATATTGTTATCCTTACTGAGCATCTGGCCTCACCCCTTTCTATGATTAAATTTTCTCATGATTATAATAAGTGTATTATGATTGCTAACCAGGGTTAAGCTAGTGGATTAATGGAGTTCTCAAATTATCATTTATGTTTTGGTTTATTTTCTAATGTGTAATGTAACGTTCATGCATTTAATCGATTTTCCAAGACTGCTAAACTGATTTGTCTTTAGGGACTGGATTCCTTTAATCATGCCAATGTATTAAAATAATGAACCGACTTTGGGTAACTGTGGTCAGGGCGTTACATTATGAATATGGAACTTCTTTATTACATTAATATCACTAACGAATTGAAATGAAATTAATTTATTATTGTAAAAATTATTGGTGAACATAAAAATAGTTTTACTTAAATAATAATTTTTTTATTATATTAATTTTTAATTAATTTATAACATTTAAATAATTCATATATTATTATAAAACATATATTTTGAATAGTTAGTTTGTAATATTCAAATCATCTAATATGACATATAGGTTATATATTATTGTATTATATATTAATTCATTAATGATATATTGATTTTTCATAAGTCTCGATATTGTGTATATAAAAATCGTTCATATAAGGGAACTTTTGTGTGTATCGAAAACTATAAAATATGGTCTCTCTATTGTGAATTGAATGTAAACTCGGTGTTGCGTTAATTGAAATACATATAATATGTTTAAAATAAAAAATATGTAATAATGTAAATAAGTATTATGTTACCTTATATGTTTGGTGATGTGTGTTATACACACTATCGAATACAAGGTTCTTACATATGTTTTCAGGGAGCCACAAAAATCACCATAACCACTGCCTACTACAAACGTACAAAAATGAACACAAAAAAGTATCAAATATGTGTATACAATTATAACAAATAAAAAAACATTTAAGCATGAAATTGACCCATATATGAAACATGATCCTTCTTCTGGAATGAGGGCCAAATAACACCATGTCACCACCATCAACTATTCCATAATAGATCACACTAATAATACCACCTATTATATCCAAAAAGGGCATTTCTTTTATCTAATTTATTCAGAATGCAATCTATGTATACTCATTAGGTAGATTTAGGGTGTGATATCACTAATAATGAAATATCTGAAATTTTTTCAAATCATATATGTTATTATATAAAAAATATGATAGTTTTGAAACAAATAATTATGATATTTTAATTTTAAAACACACTTTATGATTGAAATAATAGTAAAACATGAAATAATAATTGAAAAAAGATAAAAAAAAATGAAGTAAATGGACAATGGTTTATCTTTATATAGCTAGTTATAGTGGTGAAACATGATCCTCATATTCATAGTAATCAAAAATATAAGAGATGTTGTGTTTTCATTCTTGATCCAACTACCCAAATCACTATATTTTTGTTAGTGTTCTAAAATAATCATTCTTCATATTTAATTCTATACATACAATACTTATCCAATCATCTCAACCTAGGTACCCATGAGTCATAGGTGATTAATTCCATTTTCAAAACACAGATATCCATATTTATTATAATCCATCACAACAAATTCTAATAAGAAAATTTTCAATCAATTTCATAGGTGATATACCATATTCATTATAAGAATCATCTACAAATTGTAAAAAACACATTTGTACTTGAATATACACGTTTTAGTACATATATAGAAATATAAGAAAACATGTTTAAATTAATAAATAATATCTCAACATAGATCCAACAACATTTCGTTATGAAATTACATTCAACTAGTTAAAATCATCATGAAAATTTGAGAGGATATTCTATTAGAGAAATAAGTCATCGAAAACATCAAAACCTAATACATTTAATTATATTAGACAAATTATTTTTCAATACATCATCCATAGAGAAGTAAAATAAATATATAAGATGAAATAGATCAAGAGGTGATGAGGGGAAACATTAAAATTGTGTCTGATTGAATGATGTTGGTCATCACCACTTAATAAATTAGATCCAAGATGTAGTGGATAATATAAGAGGTGGGCCTATGGATGTGAGGTTCGGATTGGGGAGTAAATAGAGGATTAGGAGGGTTATATTAAAATGGAGTATTTCCTTAAAAAACATTTTTAAAATAGATTATGTCATATGTTTTTCCTATATGTTTTTCCAAACTATGCTCTAGCCATTATAGATCCTCATTCCTACCAAATGAAAGTGGAAAAATATTGTCCCCATTGTCTAAAATAACAAGAATACAAACATCCAGTAATTATAGTACCACATTAAATTTTATAAAATATCCTATAATCGACACATGATTTCTACTCATCATGCACCAACCATGCTCCACCCTCGGTATTCCAAAACATTCTATCATTCATTCCCAAAAACTATAAAAACGGTGGAATAAAAGAGAAAAATAAATTAAAATAACAAGATAAAGACATTTTTTCTGTGACAAATTATGATAATATGAACAATCATAAATTGTATAATAGGTTAATACTACATGAATGATATGATATAATTAAATATTTATATTTTGTGATGGAACAATATTTGGTAAAGTTGAAATTTTTTATTAAAAATGGGGGGCATGGGTGGTTTGTGTATATTGAGGAAATAAATCAACATTATTCTAAAGAAGATATACGAATAAATTATTTTCATTATCTCTCATTTTTTTGTTTCTAAAAATTAATTAATATATTTTATTTTACAATAAAATATATTTTTATTCCACTTTTTCCAATCATGGGGAAGTTTATTAGAATAAAAAATCACAAATATTTTTAAGATGAAATGAGAATGAAAGATATATATTTTAAATAATTAAACAAAATATAATAATATATTAAACAAATAAAACACATATATATGACATATAAGTTCATGGTATTTTGAGATTAACTACATATCTATATTATAAAAAATAATATTAAAACATATCCCAAATCTGTAACAACACATGATCAACTCCAACTATAATTCAACAATATATGTTCTTCAGGAACATAGAATCTTTAGAATGATTTTAGCTCCTTAAGGAAAATATACACCATTTATTTATATATCATTAGATAAAAAATAATCTGCAACACTAATAAATAGTAGAAATACATGATTATGGAATAATATCATAGTAACTAATCAGGATACATGATATCATTAACAAATATAAAGATATTGGATCATAGACACAGAAATTGTGTATCATTAAACCCTTACATGTACAATAATATATATAAGTGAAATTATATTGAAAATCATGAGTCGTAATGATAAAATATATAACATTATCGGATGAATTAGAATAAATAATTGAATATATGAAAATTATATCAACCAAAATATTCATTTCATAGTGGACTAGGCTAATCACTTCTCCAAAAACATTTGGTACATGGGATAAAGAATTGTTTCCCGTAACATAATGTAATTTTTTTAACCACATATTCCCTATATAAATATGAGATGTTACAAAATGATTATAAAATCTATTCATTTTCTCTATTATTATAGGTCAATGAATTAAATAATGAAAATATGTATATATTTTTACAATATGAAATCATCACAGATCAAATAATTAGTAATTGATAAAATTAAATTGAATTCCTAAATTGTTAATGAGTAATCACAAAAGAAACAATATTCAAATGGATTATATGATATCTAAATCAAAATCACCAAAAATATACATACCAAAAAGTAATATGGATGGTAATATATGAATATTAATTTTGATATATGATCGACCATTTAGGTATTGAGAAGAAGTGGAAGAGAAATAATTAATTTTTTAAATATTTGGTTGCAAAGTTATAATAGACAATACATAATAAATTAAAATAGTTTAAATGGACATTAAAGCAATTTATATAAATTTTATTGTCCATGAAATAGATCATTGAAAATATAATAAATTTAAAATTAGATCAAATATATAAAAAAAATATTATTTTTCTCATATTATAACATGATTATAAATATTATTCACTATCAAATTAAATGTTAAGGATTATAAATTATAATGTCCCTATAAGAATAGGTTGAAAAAACTGAAAATGTGAATAAATAAAACATTTACTTATTTATCATACACTCTAATATCATTACTTAGTTTTATCCCTTACATCTACATAGGATAACATAGGGATATCATGAATAAAGGGTTGTGTTAAACAACCATGTAAGGGAATAAACATAAGAATAAATCATAACAAATGTTGTATGTGTAATGATAAGATGATAAAAAATGAATGTTTATATATATGTAATCACAAAATTTGTAATCATGGTTCCATATGGGATGTGTAAACAACACACAACATGATATAAGAATGACTCAAGGATCATTAAATGTAAAGGAGCATGAGTCAAGGTCAACCACCAAGACAGTTTCACAAAGAGAACGATTGTAGGTTGACCGCCAGGACCATTACACATGATGACTCATGAGAATAAACATTACCCAAAAAATTATATCACTATCTAGGAACACGCATCATAACATGTTCATGAATATGCATGCCATGTGAAAATTAAATATAAGGGTAACCCATGGAATGAAATGGGAATCATAATTAGCTTATAAATCATCATAAAAGGGTGTATCATAATAATAACCATGAAATAAAGTAATTAAATCAAACATTTTCCTTCAAAACGTAAAGTAGTTATATATCAGGATACATAATGGATAACTAATAGGATATCACGTAATTATCAAATTTCAGAAATTTTAAAATTAAAATATTTTAGGGATGATTAATGAAAATATTAACTATAATTTAAATAAAATAATGAATAATATTTTATATAAAACCTTAAGTGAACCAATAATGGATTCACAATAAAAAATTTATTTTAGAAAAATAATGGTGGCCTAAAACAGATTATTGAGTGCACTTAAAAATGGGTAACAATTTGGGAAGTTCCTTCAAATCAGGCTAGTTTATTAGGAATATTTGACTTGGAAAAATTTTAAAAAAGAGTCTATACCTTAAAAATATTAATGAATAATGATAAAATCTATTTTATCAGACAACATTTTTAAAATTTAAATAAAAATAATGGGTAATTTTTTTTATAAAGAGAGAAAGTGTACGTGGATAGAATATTGTATGTTTGGGTAGAATACCCTACCATATGTCTAAAGGTGTTATTAAAATTATATTTTTTTCAAGGATAATAAAATTAAATAATTTATTATAAAATTTTTATTTATTTTGTTTAATTATTGATATTTTATTAATTTCATTTATTTTCCTTTTTTTGGTTTATGAGATTTAATTTCATCGTTCAGAACATTTGTTTCCTAGGATGTCATCATTGGTTCACTTATTTACATGTATGGATAACCATGTAAGATGATAATGGTTATATAGAATTGAATTTATATATTATTATTTAACATATAGATATTTAAATAATAATATAAGTCATTTTTAAAATATATGTGAGGATGAGTCATTAGATTATATGTTAGGGATAATCGTTTTGATTTTCTGGTTTGTTTCGCTCACAACGAACTTGTTTTGTATTATTTCAAATTATGTGGGTATAATGATTATAGAACATTAAATAATATGTAATACATATAATATAATATGGTTCATCCTTAGAAATTTTCTCATGCCCATCCTTCACGATGGTAGTGGAAATTTAAAACCTCGTCATCTTTGAATACAATAAATCAACACATCACACACGATGATTTCATATTTAGTATAAAAGGATAGGTAATGGCAGATGATGGATAAATCTACCATTATCATAATAAAGTTACAGTATATGCAAGGTACTATATTTTCCATTCCAATTAGATAAGGGGATATGAGGAGAGAAAATAAAATAATGGAACGTGAAAAAAAACTAATGGAAAAGGAAGAGGGTTTAACCTCATGATTCGTTCCTCTTGCGATCCTCATTAGGTGATTGTTTTTGGTATTTTGTTAAGAAAAAAAATCCTTGATGTGAGAAATCACCATTGTAGAATATTTGAGGTGAATTTTGACAAATATTATGACTTGGTATGCATGATAATAAGAGGTGGTGAGTGGTGGTATTTTATAGTAGATTATTAGGTGTTTTACCGCTATTTTATTTATTAGTTTATTATTTTTAGGTAATGACTATAAAATGTTTGATAAGAAGAATATAATATAATAAAATAATGAAGTATTGTTTGAGATTGTGGGCTTATATCATCCAAAAATCTTATATTACTCTATAATTCATGTGTTTATCATTTATCATAAATTATAGTATTTTTCTTTTCAAGAAAAATTCATGTATTTCAGAAAATTCCAAAACAATAACCTTAACCATTTTTTGATTTTTTGATTTAAAAAATGAGGTAATTTATATTATATTTATATGTTAAATATGAAAAATATTATTTTTAATTAAAATAATAATTTACATGAAAAATATAAATTTTAAAATTATAACTTTTTTATAACACTACGAAATATACCGACACCGATTTTCATCTTTTCCAACATTTCGTCAACTATTTCTAGTTATAGTATTATTTAATCATTTAATTCATCCCATCATTTCAATTTTTTACACCATATCCCAGAAAGGGTTTTATGTGGAGCCAATCAGATCCTCTTGTGGAAACTATTATTGTATGATAATTCAACAAATCAAAGATGTTGGTAACATCTTCCGATGAAGTACATCGAAAAAACTATCAACATATCTTCTATTGTATTAATTGTCTAATCATATTGGATACATTTTGAGGATGTTAGGTGGTACAGAATTTTAGCTTCGTGCCTAGATCATGTTGGACACTTTTCCAGAACATCAATGCGAATATCGGATCACGATTAGGTAAAATTGGAACTAGTAATCCATACAGCCTTACCACATCTTTGATATATCTATGTGTACATTTATCCAATGATATATCATCTCAAATTGTGAAAATATGGGATGCCTTTTTAAGATGATCCACAATAACACATATTGGATGGATCTATTTGGAAGTCTTTGAAAGTCTATTAAAAAAGGATATGGTGATGTTTTCCTATTTCCATACATGTATGTGTAATTGTTTCATTAACCCATTAGATTTTTTTGGTCAAACTTAACTATCAAAAAAAACCTCACACTTTTACGTTTATTCAGAAATCTTCTTCTTCATATTGTCCACCAATTGTTATCTCGGAAATCTCAATACATCATTGTGCTATATGGGTAAATAGATAAGAAGTATATAAGTTCATCATTTAGAAGCTCCTTGTTTATTTTTAAATCAGATGGTACAGATATTCATTAATAAAATCTCATGACACATTATTCACACATTTTGAACTCTGTGGATTTCCCATTTCTGATAGATTTCACCCCTGTATGAATTTCCACATCATTTCATTGAGCATCCTATATTTTCTCAATAAGGGATGATTGAAAATTTATTTAAAAAACGATTTATGGTGTTCCTACCATAATGATTCATATTCGTATCAATTATATTTATAAGATGATTGTCCCTATATAATTTCTTATCATTTACAATGATTTGGTATTTTTTATATTTATAGCATTAACCAAATTATTTTATTTTCTATGATAGTAGTCGATTGAGATGTCAGGATATTTGATGAGCAACAACCATATTTTCTTTCAAATATTTATCTTTTTATATGTGAATATATATTTGAGATTATTATAATTGGTATATATCTCACACATCTCCTTATATAGATAATGCTGAACGATTTTCAATGTGAGGATCACAACTACTAATTCAAAATCCGGTGTAGTATATTTTTTCTCATGGATTTTTTACTATCATGAGGGGTATGATATTACTTTATCCCTCTAAATCTATATATATCCTAATACATTTTTTAAACAATCATTTTACACCATAATGAGATCCCCAATTTTTGGGAGTGTGAGAATTGGCATCGTGATAATTCTCTTTATGAGATCTATACAACTTTACTCACATTTTGGGAGTCCACACAATCTTAACTCCCTTCTATGTCATCTAGGTTATTGGTATTGAAAATTGTTAAATGGTCTTAAAAAATCATCGGTAATACCCATCATGGACACAGAAACAATGGGTCTCTATTACAAATGTTGTAATGGGTCACTCTTCGATTGGGCATGTCTTTAAAGTGTCCACATATATTCATTTTTCTGGTGATAACATGCCCCACGAATGGGACATCCTCCATCCCAAACTCACATTTATTATACTTCTCATATAAATCATCCTTTCTCAATGTCTTCAAAATCATTTCAAATTCCTCTCATGTTCCTCATTTCTATTGGAGTATATCAGAATATCATCAAAAAATACTACAAAAATTTATTCTATGTAATATCTAAGGAATCTATTCATTATCTCTATCAATATTTCTAGAGAAAAATTTTGTCTTAAGGGAAACACTATAAACTCAATGATTGCATACCTTGTTCGAAATATAGTCTTGAAAGTATCTTTCATCCTAAAATTTAATTGATGATATCTCATTTGAAGGACAACTATTGAGAAATAATAGGATCCACATATCTAATCAATAATTTATACTTTTGGGGTAAGGTGATACTTGTTCATTATCATGATTTTATAACATTCAAGATAATTGATTCCAAGGGACATTGATTCATCATTCTTCATGAAAAGTGGAATGGTTCACCACACAGTGAAGAACATGGGAATATAAAATCTTTTCTCAAATTCACTATAAAGAGCTTAAAAATTCAAGGAAATTTTTTTCTTAATTTCATTGGAATATTACGAGTACATAGTTTCTGACGGCACATGATTCTAGGGCCCGGTGTGCCTGAAATCAATTTCCAATGTTTAGCTCGGGTACGTTCAGCAAATGAACGAGCAGGGTTTTCTTATCTTATGAACCAATGCTCAAAATTGAATCTTAAGGGCACCGATTAACTCACAGCGCCCGTAATTTCTGAAGAGGACCTTAACCGAAGATGCATTTTCACGGGAGAAGAAGATAATTTTTTGTGGATTAATTGAGAGGTGAATAAAATTGTGGAAAATTTTTATTTTTATATCTTAAGTGGTTATAACCTACATGGAGAAGTTAGGGTGGGACCCACTAACATCCTAGCTGCCCATGTGAGGATAAATGTGAGGTGGGTCCCACATGAGCCCCAACCCTTCACATTTACATAAGTCTCATAAAATCCCCCTTTAAATCTTGTTAACTCTCTTAAATTAAAAAATTATCCCGCTCTCCCTCTTTATTTCATTCCAACACACTCATTAATTAAGTGTTTGAATTTTGTATTTTTTAAATTCATGGCATGGATTAATAAAATAAGGAGAAGAATTATTTTATTTTTTTTAGTGGGCTTGTTGTGTTGAGATAAAGGGAAGAGAGCTCTTGAGACTTGAAGAACATCA
Source organism: Viscum album (assembly GCA_963277665.1). Lineage (NCBI taxonomy): Eukaryota > Viridiplantae > Streptophyta > Magnoliopsida > Santalales > Viscaceae > Viscum > Viscum album. Next base: position 959,701,698 of record OY728145.1, read on the forward strand.
TCTCCTTTGTCGAAGAACGTCAACTCTTCGATGAAGAGCATCGACTCGGTGACACCAGTTTCTCCATCATCTTTTTCCTCCGTGATACGGGAGGAGACAATGATGCGAGAACTCACCAAAGACATCATGCCTTTCAATATTCGCTCCGTGAAAAAATGGGGAGATTCCACTTCCTCCATGGACGCTCTATGTCGACTTCTACGAACCCACATCATGGGACGCCAACGCTCGTTATCTTTTTTTGAGGTAGGGTGTGTTGATTCAATTTTTATTGAGAATAAAATTGTTCTTTTTGTTTCGTGAAACTTGTGAATTCTTGACCATTTGATACCACCTAATGCAGAGGGCGTGGGACGAACAATCACGGCCCGACCAGCCTCCGCTGGAACATTATTCCTTTGGAATTGGAAACCATAGGCAGAGGAAAAACATGGCGCCATCGTGCCATTCATGGATCGTGACGAAGGGAACTGGCGCCATCATGCCGGTTGTGCAGAATGAACCGCGTCCCACAACGCGGGCCGCTTAAGTGGAAGAACCGGTCAGCCCGTCGGCCGGCTGTGCGAAGAGGAGCCACCCTGCCAGGAGGGAGCCGCGTTGGAGGACCGGACGACCAATTGGCTGGCTAGGTGGTGTTGGACCGCAGTGACAGGAGGGCGCCGTGCTAGAGGACCAGCGGCCTGCCCATGCGGGCCACGTGTGCAAAGACTGGAAGGTCTAGCCGGCCAGTTCGGGGAAGGGTGTCGTCGTCGGTGTAGAGGTCCGAGCCCCCCCCCCCCCCCCCCACCTTGGAGCCCGATCAACTCAACCAACATGCCCGGATAGCCAGGCCGCGCCATGTTAGGCTGAGCTGGGCCATGCCCCGCCAGGCCGAGCCGGGCCTGGCCGCACCGTGCCATTCTGGGCCGCGCCGGGCCGTGACGGGCCGCGCCGGGCCGGGCCGGACCGCACCACATCGGGTCGGGCCGCACGACATTGGGTCAGGCCATGTCCCTTCTGTCCAAATTGAGTTTTCCCTACGGACTGGTCAGACACCCCTGCTGGGTCGAACCCACCATACTAGGACAAGCTGACCAATTGGCCCAGTGGGATAAATGGGCTGGGCCCATTAATCACTTAAACGAGGTTATCTTAAAGACTGTGCGTCCGATCGACGCGCCTTCTGTGGTACTAGGACTCTTTATTAGAGGTCGTCCTTTTGCGATACTCTATGTGAGATTCATATGATATCGAATATTTTCTGAGATAGAAACAAGAATATTTATAATTGGGCCCCTGGGACATAAAATCCTATATCTCTCAGACTGGGCTTCTGATTGACGCACTGTCTATTGAGTTGTGTTCCTTTTTACGAGATGGAACAGCGGGATATATCAACTCTAGACTTTGTGACAGGTGATTTATCGACCCTCTTGGCTCGTGGAGTGGACCCTCCCAGAATCGAGGGTGCTATGTGCGGGAACCCTAGAGCTGGCTGCGACCGCGATGACAATCACAACTGTACTTGGATCCTACGTGGGTTTGGTATTGAGGACGACTGTACATGGATCCTCCATGGGTTCGGAAGTGATGAAAACTATACTTGGATCTTACATGGGTTTGGCCGCGATGGTTACGGTACTAGGATCCTACGTGGGTTTGGAAGTGACAGTTCTGTACTTTGATCCTACTTGGGTTCGGCAGGGGAGATGATTCAGAGGCTACATCTATCATCTCCACCCCTCTTCGTGGGTACTATACCTATGTGAGCTGATTCTTGTCTTTTAGTCATTATCATTGATGTGATTGACTTACTTTCCTGTGTGGACTGGGTTGTGGTTTCATGTGTGGACTGGGATGTACTTGGGCTCCTGAGTTGTAGCCGAACTGGAATTGATGACTTATGTATATGTATGGGCATATACCTAAGTAGAGTTGGTTGATACTTTGTGTTATTTCTCTCTCCATTATGGTACATCCTTTCTAGATTCTGGGAGACCATCGGGAGTCTCGGGGTCCCTACTGAGTATCGTATACTCACCCATTCATGGGCAATGCCTGCATTACGTTTTGTTGGATGCAGACGATGGACAACACTGATCGTGGTTGAGGCTTGAGGAGCGGGACATTATCTGGGGGTGGAATAATAGGCGGGACATACATAGAGTGAACGGCTAGACCCGAGGAGCTGAAGAGACCATCTGTACCCACCATTCAGGTGGGATAGCCAGAGGATGACTCGGTGGTTGTTGATTTACTTTACTACTACTGTACATTCGTTTCAGTTGTAGTTAATTTCAGTTGGGTTTGTATTATGGCCAATTTACATTCAAACACATACTATTGCACTCAGTATGGTTAGTCTTTAATTTAGATTGCATACTCTATTGTGTTTGTTTACTTATATAAATGCAATGCCTTCACATTTATCGGGATTTACGCCTTTGTGCTAGTCTCCATCCCCTAGCCTATGGAAGGCGGGCATGGGGTAGTCACGACATGGGCCCTGAGGACGGGTCGTGACAAATTGGTATCAGAGGAGTCAGTTCTACCGCAAAACGTAAGACTCTGAAAATTTCTTCATGTGAAGAAATAGTGTTCAGTTTATTGAGTGTAGTTTTCAGTCCAGGGAGTCCAGTGTTGGTGCAGCGGCCGACGTATCCATACACAAGGACCCTAAATTTTGATTTTCGACTCAATGGTTGAAAACAATGATTGCATGTGTGTTTCAAAAGTTTTATTTTTGAATACTTTGTGTCATCTCACCAGGTATACTTTATTAAATGTGGAACAACTGTTTCATTTAAGGATGGCCCCACGATGGCAGCCAGCTACTATTCCGAGTTTTTCGAGAGATGGCTGCCCACAGAGCGATGAGGCCATGGTGTAGGGACCCATTACAGCGGAGGCACCAGCGGTACCTCTACCTGCTGAGCCTCTGATGCCACCCGCCCCAACATCAATGAGTGAACTTTGCCTGAGTTCACTGCATGATTTTCTACGTCAGAAGCCGCCCAGGTTCTGTGGAGAGATAGACCCTCATGAAGTCGAGGATTGGATGGAGGCTATTCTTCGAGTATTTAGTTTGGTAGGGACACCCCCAGATCTTATGGTGATCCTTGCGACGAGTCTCCTGCACACGGTAGCAGGTAGATGGTGGAGCCTGATGCTCCAGGTGCATGAAGAGGCATCTCTACTTTTGATGGACTTTGAGAGAATCTTCCACTCGGAGTTCATTCTAGCCACCCTCCGCACGGTGCGCATCTAGGAGTTACCACAGCTACGGTAGGGCAGCATGATAGTAGCCCAGTAGTTGGCGAGATTTACCGACCTCTCGCGCTATTCTACAGACATGGTACGAGACCCAATCTTCTGGGCCTGGACCATCGAGCAAGGAATGAGGCATTAGATTAGGGCTTCGATGATCACCCTCAGCATTCTGACACAGAAATGAGTACTATAACGAGCCATACTTGTGGAGAGCTTCTTTTTTGAGCCTACGCTAGAAGAGAGGCCTACCGCACGGTGACATGTAGCGGAGTCTTATGCAGCTGGTTGTAGATAGATATCGTAGAGGTCCAAGAGGACCTGGCCATCAGGTGGGCAACCTCAGGATACTGGTTCGGATGTGCGGGGAATACGTAGCTGAGCCAGTCATACGAGAGGCAGATAGTGTGATGCATGCAGTGAGCAGGGCCACATAGCTCGTGACTGCCCGACCCGCCATGCAGGGGAGCAACAGATGGTTGAGGGACCACCCAGGCAGAGGCAGAGATTCGACCGTGGCTGTTTGCAGGGAGTAGGCAGACGAGGTAGAGGAGCCGGTCGAGAATTGGTTGGTGGGAGATGCTTTGAGGCTCTACCACCACCACCACCCTGAGGTCCACCCCAACCAAAGGGAGCTAGCGAACAGAGGCAGGCTCAGCTTGAAGAAGTGGAGGCTTACGACTACATCGCACCTGAGATGATTCGAGGTACTCTCTATGCCTATTCCACCCTTTCTGCTATTCTTGTAGACACATGAACGAGTCATTATTTTATTACAACTATCCTTATTCAGAGCTCGGAGATTCCGACAGAGCCTATGGATCGATCCATACGGCTAGAGACACCTACGGGAGAAGAATCGATGATTACACACTGGTTCCAGCATTGTGAGCTTACTCTAGGAGGCAAGAGCTTCTGTTGGGATCTTATTGTAGCGGCGTCGAGGCCCTATGATTTCATCATGGGCATGGACTGGTTATCTACAGTCCATTCTCAAATCGACTATATTATGCACAAGGTGCGGCGTGTCTGCACAGATTAGAGAAAGTTCACCTTCACCAGTTAGAAGGGAGCCTTTTCAGTGCTGGATAGACTCACACAGAGGAGATGACAGCCAATCATCCATCTGTTGGATAGCCTCATCCTAGGAGTAGTTTGTGCTGAGTCCGAGTTTTTCTGATGTGGTGGATCTTGACGACGTTCCAGCACTACCTCCTTACAGAGAGGTAGACTTCTATATTGAAATGTACCTTGGGATAGCCCTGATATCTACTCTAGCATATCAGATGGCTCCCGCTAAGCTTCATGAGCTGCGGGTACAACTGGAAGACTTGCGCGGCAAGGGATTAATCCGACGTAGTGTTTCACCCTGGGATTCTATGATTTTATTTTCCAAGAAGGTATATGGGAGCTTACAACTATGTGTCAACTACTATCACCTAAATCAGGTGACCCTAAAGAACAAGTATCCACTCCTGAGGATTGATGACCTCTTTGAACATCTCAAGGGAGCACGATGGTTCTCGAAGATAAACCTCAGGTCTGGCTATCATCGGCTCAGAGTTCGAGACTAGGATGTGCAGAAGATGACCTTCAGGTTTCGGTATGGCCACTAAGAGTTCTTGGTTATGCCTTTCAGTGTAACCAACTCTCCAGCAGTGTTCATGATTCTCATGAATAGTATCTTCCAGCCTTACCTCGATCGATTTTTCATTGTCTTTATCGAAGAAATACTAATTTACTCGACTACTGAGGAGTAGCATGCCTACCACGTGCGGATTGTACTGGACACACTCCAAGAGAACCATATTTATGGTAAGCTCTCGAAGTGTCAGTTTTGGATTCAATAGGTCCTCTTCATGGGACACGTCATCTTTGAGGCGCGTGTTGAGGTGGATCCTTCGAAGATCGAGGTAGTACTAGCTTGGGATCCACCGAGGAGCATGACAGAGGTTCAGAGTTTCCAAGGTCTGGCTGGTTACTATCGAAGATTGTTCCAGACTTCTCCAGAGTAGTAGCACCACTTTCAGCTTTGACGAAGAAGGGAAAACCCTCCGTATGGTCAAATAGATGTCAATAGAGCTTCCAGGAGATGAGACAGAGATTGAACAGTGAAACCATCTGGAGGCTACCGGAGGATGGAATATGGTATGTAGTTTACTGTGATGCATCATGGACCGGACTCGGGTGTGTCCTGATGCTGGAATGGGAAGTGATCACGTATGGTTCATGACAGTTGAGGCAGAATGAGCAGAACTAATCCACCCATGACTTGGAGTTAGCAGCAGTGGTCTCTGGCTTGAAGATATGGTGGTACTATTTAATGGGAGAATGCTTTATAGTCTACTCTGACCACCAGAGTCTCAGGTGTATCTTCTTGCAGAAGGAACTAAACCTGAGACAACGGCGATGGCTCGAGTTCCTCTTGGACTATTGATTTGATATAGTATATAATAATGGGAAGGGGAACGTAATAGCTGATGCTCTCAGGAGAAGATTGGGTATTAGGCTACTTAGAGAGGTGACGGAGAATCTAGGCGCATTATAGATATCCTTCGTGGATAGAGACGGTATATACTTTCTACTATCACTCACCGTTATTCCTCCACTACTTCAGTGGGTCAGAGAGGCACAACGTAGGAATGTTGACTGTGAGATGCGACGTGCACAGATATCCACAGGACAGGCACATGATGGATTTTCTGTAGGAGGATAGAATTACATCCTCTTCAGGGGACGTACCATGGTAATAGTTTCATTATAGAAGGAGGTGATGAGGGAGTTCCAGACTTCCTCTTTGATGGTATATCCTGGAGTAGAGAAGATGTACCAGGATCTTAGACGACAGCACTAGTGGTCGGGTATGAAGAAGGTTGTGGCAGTGTTCGTTTCATGATGCATCACTTGCCAGTAGTTGAAGGCAGACACCAAGTACCAGAAGGCTTGGTACAGCACTTAGAGGTCCTAGAGTGGATGTGGGACGGGATATACTTGGATTTCGTGGAGGGGATCCCATTTAATTCCATAGGACATGAATCCATCTGGGTGATTGTCGACCAACTCACCAAGTTGGCGCACTTCTTACCTATTAGAGAGTAGGGCTCAGTGGAGAGCTTGTGACGCCTCTATGTTCAAGAGATCATACGACTTCCTTGTGTTCCATCATCTCTAGTTTCCGATCGAGATGATCCCTTTTCTTCCTTCTTTGAAAGGGGTTGCATGAGGCTTTTGGGATGTAGCTATGGCTGAGCACCGCCTTTCATCCTCAGTTGGATTTACAGATGGAGAGAACCATTCAAAATATCAAGGACATGCTTCGTGCATGCTTTCACGACTTTGGTCACATTTGGGAGGATCACTTACCCTAGGTGGAGTTTGCGTACATAAATAGCTACCACTCCACCGTCAGGATGGCACTATACGAGGCATTTAACGACTGACCATTATGATCACCTATGTGTTGGACTGACCCTGGGGTGTCAGCACTCATAGGACCAGAGATGGTTTAGGCTATGACAGTGAAGGTGCAGATCATCCAGTAGTGGATGAGGACTGCACAGAGCAGACAGAAGTCCTATGCTGATAGGAGGCGGAGACCACTGGAGATCAAGGATGGCGACCACGTTTTCTAATGGGTCTCACCTCGATGTGGATTACAGAGAGTTGGCCCAGGTGGAAAATTATCTCCGCACTTCATCAGATCGTTCCAGGTTCTCAGAAGGGTAGGCGAGGTGGCATATCGCCTTTCCCTTCCACCTCATTTGCACCGGGTTCATGATGTCTTCCACATATCTGAGGCGAGGAGATACATGCATGACCCGACACATATCATCGACCACAGGGATCTGGACATAGATGATGGGGAGACTTTTGTAGAGGTCCTGGTGGAGATCGAGGGTCGACAGGAGCGGGTCCTACGTGGACGGTCGATTCCTCTGGTTCGCATTCGTCGGTAGCACAGGAACCTCCAGAAGAGCACATGGGAGCGGGAGACTCTGATGCGTGCACAATAACCTCATTTGTTTCCCTATTTTATGATGTTTCTATATGGGGACGTAAAGCCCTGAGGTGGGAGTATTGTAAAGACCCGTAAAAATCAAGGAATATTTTTCATAATTTATTTGGGATTTTATGAGTACACAGTATTTGACGGCACCTGATTCCGAGGCCCTGTGTTCCCGGAATCAATTTCCGATGTTTAACTCATCTATGTTCAGTAAACAAATGAGCGAGTTTTTCTATCTTTTGAACCGGTGCTCGGAATTGTAATCCAAGGGCACTGATGAACTCGAAGTGCCAATAATTTCTTAAAAGGACCATTACCGAAGATGCATTTTCACAGGAGAAGAAGTTAATTTTTTTGTGGATTAATTAAGAGTTGAATAAAATTGTGGAAGAATTTTATTTTTTTATCTTAAGTGGTTATAACCTACATGGGGAAGTTAGTGTGGGACCCACTAACATCCTAACTACCAATGTGAGGATAAATGTGAGGTGGGGCCCACATGAGCCCCAACCCTTCACATTTCACTAACTCTCATAACCCCCTTTAAATCTTGTTAACTCCCTCAAATTATGTAATTATCTCTCTCTCCCTCTTTATTGCATGCGAACACACACATTAATTACGTGTCTGAATTTTGTATTTTTGAAATGCATGGCATGGATTAATAAAATAAGGAGAAGGATTATTTTATTTTTTTTGGTGGGATTTTTGTGTTGAGAGAAAGGGAAGAGAGCTCTTGAGACTTGAAGAACTTTATCTCCTTTGTCGATGAACGTCAACTCTTCGACGAAGAACATCGACTCGGCGACCCTGGTTTTTCCATCCTCTTCTTCCTCCGTGACAAGGGGGAGACACCAACCCGGGGACTCGCAAACAACATCACACCTTTCATTATTCTCTCCGTGACAAAAAGGGGAGATGCCACTTCCTCGTCGAATGCTTTACGTCGACGTCCACGAACCCTCATCCTATGACGCCAACGCTCGACATCTTTTGTTGAGGTAGGGTGTGTTGATTCAATTGTTTTTGAGAATATAATTGTTCATTGTATTTCTTGAACCTTGTGCATTCTTGTCCATGTGATAGCATCTAACGCATAGGGCGTGGGCCGAACAAACACGGATCGAAAACCCTTCGTTGAAACATTATTCCTTTCGAATTGGAAACCAAAGGCGGAGGAAAAACACGGCGCCGTCGTCCCATGCCGGGATCGTGACGAAGGGAACCGACAACGTCACGCTGGTTGTGCAGAACTTTACAAAAGCCTGCAAAGCGGGCCGATTCGATGGAAGAACCGGCCGGCCTGTTGGCAGGTCGGGCGTAGAGGAGCCACAATGCCAGTAGCGCGCCTCGTTAGAGGACAGGCCGGCCCGAAGTGGGACGGTGCTGGACCACGGCGTCAGGATAGCGCCGCACTGGAGGACCGGTGGCCCCCCTATGCGAGCAGTGTGGGAAACGAATGGCTGGTCTAGTCGGCCGGTTTGGGGAAGGGCGGTGCCACATGGCGCCATCGGTGCAGATGACCGGGGGCCTCCCCCCACCCACCCTTGGAGCCCGCTTGGAACAGCTGAGCCCGCCGGGCCACGCCAGGCCGGGTCAAGCCGGGCCGCGCCACGCCAGGCTGAGCCGTGCCACGCTGGGCTAGGCCCAGCCGGGCCACGTTGGGCCGGGCTGGGCCAAACAGGGCTGCGCCGGGCCAGGCCACGCCGCACCGGGCCAGACCGCCCCACTTCGGGCCTGGCCGCGCCACTTCGGGTCGGGCCGCATCCTAGCGGGCCAACTTCAGTTTTCCCTATTGGACGGTCTGACACCCCTGCTGGGTCAGACCCGTTAAACTGCGACAACCCGACCCGTTGGCCCACTGGGCTAAATGGGCCAGGCCCGTTAATCATTTAAACGGAGTTAACATAAATACCGCACGTCCGATCGTTGTGCCATCTGCGGCACTCAGACTCTATTGACGAGACAGTCATTTTGTGATACTCTAAGTGAGTTTCGAATGATTTTAGATATTGGCCGGGTTATAAACCAGCATATTTCTAACCGGGCGCCTGGGTCGGAAAACCCTATATCTCTCAGACCAGAAGTCTGATTGACGTTCCATCTGTTGAATTGAGTTCCTTTTGACGAGACGGAACTTCGGGATACATAAACTCTAAACATTGTGATAATTGATGTTTTGACCCTCTTGGCTCATGGAGCGGACCCTCCCAGAATTGAGTGTGCTGTGTGCGGGAACCCTAGAGGTTACTACGACCGCGATGATGAGGACTTCTGTACTTGGATCCTACGTGGGTTCGGCAGTGAGGAAGACTGCACTTGGATCCTCTGCGTGTTCGGTAGTGATGCCGACTATACGTGGAACCTACGTGGGTTCGACAGTGATGGTTATTGTACTAGGATCCTATATGGTTTTGGCAGCGACTACTTCTGTACTTGGATCCTACATGGGTTCGGCAGTGGAGATTATTCAGAGGCTACATCTATCATCTCCACCCCTCCTCGTGAGTAGTATACCTGTATGAGTTGATTCTTGTCTTTCAGTCATTATCATCGATGTGACTGACTTACTTTCATCTGTGGATTGGGTTGTGCTTTGCTGTGTGGACTGGGTTGTACTTGGGCTCATGTGTTGGAGCCAAACATGAATTGATGACTTAGGTATTTGTATGGGCATATACCTAAGTAGAGTTGGTTGATACATCGTGTTATTTATCTTTCCTGTGTGGTATATCTATTGTGTATTCTGGGAGACCATCGTGAGACTCGAGGTCACTTCTGAGTATCATATACTCACCCCTGCACGGGCAATGCCCACCGTACATTGTGTTGGATGAAGATGATGAACAACACTGATTGTGGTTGAGTCTTGAGGATCAGGACAGTATCCGGAGGTGAACTAACAAGCGGGGCGTACAAGGAGCAGACGACCAGACCTGAGGAGAAGAGGAGACCATCTGTACCCAACCTTCGGGATGGATATGCGGAGGACGACTTGGTGGTTGCTGATTTACTTTACTACTACTGTACTATCTTTTCAGTTGTACTGTACTTTTATTTGGGTTGGAATTCTGGCTCGTTTACTTTCCATCACTTACTTTTGTACTTAGTTTATTTAGTGTTTATTTTAGCTTTCATACTATGTTGTATTTATTTACTTATATTAATGAATTTCCTTCCCTTTTATTGGGATTTACGCCTTTGGTGCTAGTCAATATCCCCTGGCCTATGGATGGTGGGCTTGAGGTAGTCACGACACGGGCCCCGAGGACGGGTCAAGACATTCACCATTAACTGCTCCATTAATTTATACTGGTCAATAATAACATTTCAATAAAGCGTCTATCTTATAGGCAAAGATCTAGGAATAATTTAAATTGAGAAATCAACCCCTTGATCATGTTGATGACCGTGAAATTACTCCTGAAATACATCATTTTATTCCCTCTTGATGGGAATTTCTTCGAGAATGATTCTCTCTAAGTTATTAATCATTTGAGATATATATATATATATGAATTATAATAAACTAGTAATATCTACACATTATACAATGATTCTAATATAAATTCATCATACTCCATATAATTATACATAATTTGATGATTATTTAGGATGGGGAGACTGATCTCCCTTTCCTAATAGAATATGTGTGATTTTCATAATGATTTGAAATCAATTCCAAATATATCATAAAACTCCACAATATAAAGTTTTCATATATTTTCTACGTTATTCTATGCACAATGATTAATAGTGGAGGTGTTATAAATATTGCATGCAATAATTTCCCTATTTTTGGATCTCACAAAAAATTTCCCTTTAAACTTTGAGGTGGTGAATGAATTACTAAACTAAACATGAATGATATGAAATAATTCATAGAATAGAATCAAATTTTACTTTTAGTATTCCTGAATGAATAAACAACATTCCTATTAGCACATCATTTTCTAGCTCAAACATAGAAATATTGATATAATATTATTTTCATTATTTAGTTGTATATTTTTGTTGATTTCCACAAAAAAACTTGGGATTAAGAAATTGTTTTTTAAAATTCACATGTTCCCTATATTTGATACACTACTCAACATATTAAGTGTTGATATGTAACTTTTTTGTTCTTCAAAATTATTGGAATTATTCATATCCTTTTTGTAGTCTTGGCTATATTTCCCATTCGTCCACATTTTATGAGTTTCCTGGTTCCCTTTAGATAGTAAAAAGGTTGAATCTTCCCAAAATTTTGACAGGTTATTATTCTCTCTTCCTTCCATCATGGGATTTATATTCTAATCATTCCATATTTTACATTTTTTTCAATGGGATCCTGAGACCACTGAGAGTCTCCAAGCATTATTTCAACATTAAGACTACAAATAGAAACTATTATCATATATGTAAATGTTTCTAATTATGAATTCCTTTCATAAACATTGATTTAGTGTACTGAAGAATTGACACACAATGCTTTCAGTGTCGCTAAAAATTCATATGGATATCATTCAAACCTTGCAATTTTTTCTTTATATGCCTTGGTAAACTCATCCTCCTTCTACTTATGTTCATGGAAATTTCCTTCCATCATGAGACGAGGGTTAAGAGAAATATTTATCGAAACATTTTTCTCCAATTTCTACCATTACATGAAATCAATTTCCTCTGTTTACGTATTATTTTTATGAGTGTCCAGCACTAATCAACTTCCCCATGAAAATAGTATACCACAATAAAATCATCCTATTATACTATTTACTAGAGAATATATAATTTATTTTCAATGGATATAATCCACATTTAGCTAAATATGGGATTAAAATATCCACAAAACATGGAAGGCCTTTAAGACATTAAGTGTTCCTAAAAATTATATTTCCTTGTAGAATGAGGGAATTCAAATATATTCAAGTTATTATTCATAACCAGAGCCAATTGAAAATGTACATTAATTATGTTTTCAGAAACATTTCCCATCACATGTGGAATATAGTTAGGTAAATCATCATATTTCCAATGATATTTATTTTTGGAATGCATTATTTTATTTCCAATCATTATCTAAGAAAATATAGTACAATTAATGGTCTTGAATAATTATTTAATAAATATGGAAAAATAAACATTGAACATAAAAACGTAATAAGAAAAATCATATCTTGACCTGTGATTGTTAGGCTTTGATCAATGTTATCCAATTTTTAGTTCTAATCATATACTCTTATGGAATTTTTATCCATAATAATGGTTCATAATGAGACTTGAGTTTTCCATATAATATCCTAAGGAGTTTCAAACTAGGTGTGTAATAAGGTCTATTGAAATATACAAGGCTACCCTAAGTCTAACCCATAACACCTTATTGATGTTGTTTCTTCTAGTAACATCTATTCCAAAACCACATCCACTTGTATTATCTAGAAATGGTTTTATTTCCTTGATAATACAAATACTATATAGATACCAAAATTTAGGGTTGTTTTCATTGATATAGACTTATACATATGGCTTAAACTAATGTTTCTATTCATGATATTCAAAAACAACAATTCTTTTCCTTTGATACCAATTATAGAAACCCCTTCCTTTAAACTATATTATAATATTATTTTAAAAAAAATTAACTATAAAATTACCAGGTAAGGATTGTAATGTCAAGTGTCATTGGAAGACTACGCAAATAAAACTAAAAAACGGGGGCTAAATAACATTCCAACGTTTAACATCCATAATGAGATCTTATCTTTCTTTGATCCCTTCCATATGAGTTGGATTACCTTGGGATAAAATGAACAAAGGGAATAGTAACAATTACATGTAAGGGAATAAAAATTATAATATAGAATAATAAATATTGTAGAAGGCATAATAAAATGACATAAAAGGAATTGATATACATAAAGAATAATAACATAGGTAAACATGGGGTAATAGGAAATGTGGAAACAATATACCACATTTCATAAGAGTTAGTTATGGATCATTTCACATAAACGGGTATAAGTCATGGTTGACCAACAAGACCATTACACATGGAGCATGAGACAAGGATAACAATGAATAATATTGCATATGGAATCTCATTAACCAAAAAATTACACAATTAATTGGATCACAATTTATTCACACCCATCATACCATGTTCATGAATATGTTTTCCACATTAATAATAAACATATGTCTTACCCATGGAAATAGATTGGTATCATAATCATGTCATAAAGCATAATAAATGGGGGTGTCGTAAAAGTGTCCACAAATGAAGTGAATTATACCATAAATAGTCATTAAAAAATAAAAATATGAATATATCCTGAAATGTTATGTCAAAATAATTTGGTAACATGTAACTACTGTATTTAAGAAACATCATAATTAAAAAATATATAGTGTAGTTTAATGAAAATATTAACAAAAATTAAATAAAAATGCTTAATATTTTATGTAAAACACGAATTAAAACAAGAATGCTTTCAAAATAAAATAATTAAAATTAGAAATATAATGGTGGATAAAAAAATATCATGGATTGGACTTGGAAATGTGTAATAATTTGGTTTGTTTCCTTAAATTGGGCTTTCTTATCTAGATGAATTGATTGGTAACTATTTAAAAAAGAGTGTATCCGATATAAAATATTTATGGATTGATCATAATAAATTATTTTTGAAAAAATAAATAAAATTTATAATATTTTCAGTAAACGTAAATTTATAAATTCATTTGGTTAAAAAGAGAGAGAGAGAGAGTAACACGATGTAATAATGGACGATCAGTTATAATGTCATACCATATGTCTGAATGTGTTCTTCACTTGATCATAGTGGAATATATAATCAAATAAAATTCAATAATTATTTAATTAATAACCTCTTATATATGTAATTGATTTATTAAAATTTTATAAATATTATTTATATCTCTCGTTATGGGGTTTTAGATACAATTTCGTTATTTGAGGGTATTGGTTTCTTTTCTTTTTTATGATCAGTTTATTTTTATATTCATATGGATAGTTGTTTAATATGAGAATGCTTTTCTAGAATTGTAGTTATATGTTATAAAAAAATCATAAATGTAAAGAAGTAATATAATTATTTTGGTTATTTTTTGGAGATGATGAATCGTTTGATAATATGTTCGTGATAATTGTTTCAATTATTTAGGGCAGTTTCACTCACAAGAAACCTATTATGTTTTATTATTTAATATCATGTGTTTATAATGATTCTAGAACATTACAAAAGATATTATGATAATTTTATAATTTTTTCATCTAAAAAATTGTTTCATGACCATCCCTGAAGACGGTAACATAGATTAAATACATCCATGTCTTTGAAAATGGTAAATTAATAGAACATATAGGATGTTATCATTTTCAGTATATAAGGAGTGGAAAGGGACATAGTGATGAATTTTTAGAATAAAATCATAAATTATATTTTAAATTTGGTAATTGAGTTATCATACCATTTTTATGAGGTGAAGTGAGGAGGGAAAAGAAAAAAATGGATCATTCAACGAAATTAAAATAAAAGAATTAGGGTTTTAACTCATGATTCAGTCTTCTTGAGAACCTCTATAAGGGATTTATTAGTTCATTTGATAATACCTAATGTAATTGGAATGGGGTAAGGTAGTGGTGGATTATCTGATAATAATTGGGACATGTCTCTTGGTATGGGATGTGTGAGGAGAAAAGGTGTTGAGGGTGTAATTTATTGTAGAGGACGGGGTGTTTTGTCGTTATTTTATTCACTAGTTTATTTTTTTGGCGCAAGACAATGAATATTTTGATAAGAATCGTAAAATATAATAAAATAATGAATGATTTTATGATATTTTTCTCATACATCATCCATAAATCAAACATGACTACATCATTCTTGTATTTTTCATTTAAATTAAATTTACTTATTTTAATATTCATAAAAAAATCTAGATTTTTAAAAAAAATCCAAAAAATTAAGCATACCCATTTTTTACATGAGAAATTTAAAAATGAACATAATTTTATGAAAATAATTTTCAATATAAGATAAATTTAATTTTTTTTAAATTCTTGATTTACTTGAAAAATATCAACTTTAAAATTATAATTTATTTTTTTAAGACATATAAAAATTAACTAAGGTATATTAAAATTATCTTATAATATTTATAAAATAATATATTATCTTATGAATATTTTTTATAAAAAAATTCCTTTAAATAGTCAAATTAATCATGAAAATGTAATTAAATTTTTAGGTCTTATAGAAAATACCAACGATTAATTAATAAGTTTAAAAATATTTATTTACATATAGTATTATATAATTATATCATATTGTCACTTATAATATGAATATGTTATATTTATAATTTTATTGGTGAAATTACTATTCAACAGTCATGTTTAGTAATTATAATGGTCACATTACTATTCCCAAGGTCACGTTACTATTCATTGAATTTGTTCTTTAACGTCTATAAATACTTCTTATTTCGCTATTTCCTCATTTATATGGTTTTACGTATGATCAATGTGTAATTTTATGTGATATATACTATATGACAAAATTAGTAGAAGGGAATTTTCCGTGAAAATGTTTTGAGAAGTTAACAAATATGTTTTAGAAGAAAAAATTATATTGAAGTGGGAAAAAATACAATTTAATTATATTAATAGATTCAATGTATCACACATTGATAAAAATAATAATAAACTACATTTTATAATTTATATAAAGAGAAATATAAAATTTGAAAAAAAATCCTTCAAATTTCATAAATAATAATTTTTAATTAATTATTATATTATTATATATTTTATAGAAATATCCTAAATAATTTTTTTGAATATTTAAAATAATTTATTATTTGAAATTGAATGAAATTAATAAAACATGTTTATTTTAATTTATAAATATAAATTTACATGACTAAAACAAAAAAATCATTCGTGGGAGTGGAATAACATAACAACACTATATGAAAATATTCATTGGATATAAATTATGAATCATGAAAATGAGATTGTTTCATAAAATACTATTATAAATTTGGTAAACGGTGAATCAAAATAGACTGAAATAGGTTACATGAAAAGGAAAAATAAATTCCATAAATGAAAAGAAAATTATAATAATAATATATTTTTAATTGGGTATTATATAAACCAATTATTGAAAAATAGGATTACATAATTCAACATTATATAATAAAGGTAAATTAAGATGAAGACACATACCATTGATTATTTCTTGGTTAAAAACTATTGAAATCCATATATAATCTACTTTGTAATTCTATGAATAAATTTTAGAATATTAATTATATTTTTTCGTAATAAAATACATTTATAATATAGAATTACTAAATTTTTAATGATTCACTGTCAAAATTAATCATTCATTGTAAACTATACAATTTGTTCTATAATTTAATTGTATTGGAGGTTATAGACCATTTTATATTATCATGTGTAAATAAAATATATAAGGTTCATTAATTAAACCATTATTATTTCATGAAACATATCCTGATATCATGTAATGAAATATTAGAAATATAATTTTTTAATATTGAATTGAAAATAAAAATATTTATTTTATTGAAAATGGTTATATATATTACTATTTTTCTAATTAAAAAAATATATTATAATAATTATTATTTATAAAAATTGAATAAATTTATTTTTTCTTTGTCATTAAAGATGAAGATAATATTACATCATTTATAAATTTTATAAAACCAATCCAATCTAGAAGAAGAAATTCTAATCAATTAATAATAAATTGTATTTTTATAGTTGTAAGA
The DNA here is from genome assembly GCA_963277665.1 of Viscum album. Lineage (NCBI taxonomy): Eukaryota > Viridiplantae > Streptophyta > Magnoliopsida > Santalales > Viscaceae > Viscum > Viscum album. The sequence goes on from OY728145.1 coordinate 959,718,757, forward strand.
TCATCATTATATAATACCAATTATGATATAAGTAAATAAAGAGTATTTTTTCTAAAATTCTTGAATTATGGAGAGGAGATGATAAATGAATTAGATATAGAAATACTTGATATATAAATTTATGGAATTCTACTTTTTTCCAATGAAAACCATTAGAATTATATATATATATATATATGACAATTTAATATAATAATTGATACCAAACAATATATAGAACATTATAATTGATAATATGGGTAGGAAATGAATATAAAAAACCATGATATAAGTTATTTATAGTGGGTATAAAAGATGAACTTTTACAATGGAAAATGATAGAATGTCTTTTGGAATCATGAGTTCAATGAAGGGTAAATGTTGAATCTAATGGGATTTAGGTGTGTTATGTATGGAAAGGATTTGGAGAATTTTTTTATTTTCCCCAACACCTATATATTTTATTATTTAATATTTTAATATCAATTAAATTACCAAAAATAAATGGCATGTAAATTTTTCCCTTTTATACATGTATCATAATTTAATTATTTACCATGTTAATTATTTTTTTCACATAAATACATTAGAGGAACATACACATGTCATAAAAATGGTGATTAAAAATATTCTTTCATATAAGTAAATTAATAATACTGTATACATTTAAATTATAATTGAAATCACTAATATATATGAAAATTTTATTTTTATATATTTTTATCATTTTGTGTTCATTTTTATGTTTCCGAAAATGGAAAAATAATAAAATTATTACTAATATATGTATGCGTACATATAACACAATATTTCATTAAAAATATTTAATTATGGGTTATTATATTTTATTTAAAAATTTCAAACAATGTAAATTACGGTTCTTAAAATTATGAATTCAAACATTTAGTGATTTCATAATTCATTATAATCAAGTATTAATCATTTGATTAATATTATTTTATATAATTATATATAATAAATAAAAGTGATTAATATTTATCCTTTATATTTATGAATTAAAATATTTAAATCACCAAATAATTTGGAAAATATTTATTTTAATAATAATGTATCTTAATCCTATTATTAATATATAATCCATTACATGAATTTTATAAATCCATTGAAGTTAACAACAATATTTTCTAAAAATATATATAATTAAAATAATTCTATGATGTTTGATGATTTTATAAAAATTAAAAATGTTTAAATATACACATTTAAGTTAATTATCAAATAGTATTTAAAATACATGATTATCATTAATGTGCTATTTATAACATATGAAATTAAAAACAATAATATAATTTATATTAAAAGAAATAGAAATAAATAATAATTAGAAAAGATCATATTAATTTTAGGATATATATATTTATATAATGACCATATATCTAGTGACAATCTATTGGCCATATTACCCTTCTGAATTTTCATATATAATATTAAATTTATTTTAAAATCATTCATCTCATTTTATAATTTCACTCTTAATATTTTTATCATATTTCTAATATTATTCAATCTTTAAAATCTATAATCAACACTATGAGATTCAAAGAAATCTATGAGTGTGAATATTTCAATTTTATTGACTTTTTATATATATTGTTTTGTCATACGTGCAATTTTTAAATCTTTTCCATATTTGATTATAATTATTTATTAATTTTTGTCTTAATTAATGATAACATTTTATCTTTGACTTCATACATATTATGTTAAAATTTAATCCATATTTTCATAGAATAAAATGTTGGGTTTTATGGTCTAACCGCCCCTAAAAATATTAATTTCATTAATGTTTCATACAATTAAAAAAATTGAAAAGTGTTATTTCATCTCATTTCATCATGGGGTTCCAAATACTCCTACTAAAACATATGATTTTTTCAAAAATATTTTACTAGGGGACTAGATTTGTTTCTTAGTAAATTATCTCTATTATTCATGATCTTTTCTATTTTCTACTCATATGAGATATCATGTTCTATTCATATTAAAATTAATTTCATTTAATTTAATGGATATATTATTTACATTTTCTAATGTGATAAATAGATCACAGAATGTACATTTAAATGTTTTTTTGTATTTTTTAGAGGGTACCTATAATCTGATGTGATCAACATTCACTATGTGGAAAAATATTATATATATCATCTTCCCCCTCTTTCAAAATATCGACTACCTTTTCTCTGATGATGTTAGATGGAATTCCCTATCATAAACATCAAATTATAAATCACGCAAATGATTGTCATTATATCCCTCACATTAAATGTGTACTACATTGATATATCACCAAATAATATAAATCTTCTTTACCAATTTTTCTTCCTGATCATGAACCACTAGATTTCTCAATCATATATCACAATACCATATCACAACTCTTCCTAAATTCTCATAAGTAACCTTATATGGTTATATTTTAGTGATATAGTTAAAACTATGTTTTATTTTATATTGACTATATAAAAATGTTGACCTCAGCCTACATTAACATTTATCATGAATGACCATGAATTATATTCCATTTTTTAATTTCTTCCATTCATATTTACATAATTTTATGGATGATAATATCATCTTACATTCTCCTTTGTATGAATTTATTTTGAACCATTTCCAAAACATTTATGTAGACCATTAATCTTATCCAAATAAAATTTAATGTTCTAGTTTATAAAACATTACAACATTCATTATGTTTATTGTAACATGTAGATAAACTAATAACACCACATAAATAAAGATTAAACCTAACAATAATATAAGTAAATAAACAACCACCCATTTGAAATTTTTTAGGTATAGAGTAGAAAACTAACGACATCTATGGTGATATCATCTCATTATAATATGTTACTGATAATTCATTCATTGTTATTTTAAACATATGATGGTTTATCATTATTTATTGGTTGACTTTGCATTAATATATATAAACTAAAGTATTCCACATCATGTTATCCTACCTAAATTCTAGGTTGATATATTTTTACATCATATAGTTCCCTGGTTAATAGATACTAATGGTCAATATTGCTTCCCTAAACAATCCTTCATCAATTATTTATTCGATTGGGAAAATATCTAGTTTTAAAATCATATAAATCCAATTTCATCAAGGTCTAATAATAAAATATTTTTGACCTTATTTTGGAACTCAATATCATTATTTTATGACACCATGATCAGTCCATGGATACAATACTAATAATCCTTTTGGGAAATAAATGTTATCTTTTAATCGATTATGATTAAAATACTCATACTTTTTATATTCATGAATATTTGGTCTATCTAAATCATAAAAATTGATAACCTTACATGATATATTCTACATAGAGCACTAACAAAGAAATTTTAATTCCAATGATGATAATATATTAAGTAATTTAAATCATTGATTAACTCTAACCCCCAATTTTGGATAATTTTAAACACCTCACTGGTTCATATATAAAATTTTTTTGAACTATGTACATATATAAAAACTTTTTCAGTAAATATAATGAAAATACTCATATGTTTTTATCTATATACAATATTATGTTTTTTTCATGTTGGAGGCTACAGAAATAATAATTTCATGGTATGTCTTATTTGATGGATTATGGAATATATCAATGAATGAGATTTTGATATCATTCAACTACTGACACCAATAATATTATTTGACTTCTATAAATTATAATACAAAATTATTTTAATCATATAGTTTGAATCATATTGATGTCATAAGATTCATTGAGGCGTTCAAAAGCTAAAAATGAATAGTTCACATTTTCATCAACAAGGTATTTATTAATACATATAATTATTTTAGAATCAATGATGAATTTGAATGATAAATTCATTAATCGTTGATTTATTTATGATATATTATTTATATTATTTTTAAATGGATGGAAACTCATGAATAATTCCCATAGGGTATATATAAAGTGTATTCACTACCCTGATGGATTTTCAAAACATTATATTTAAATCAATTGATTATAGTGGCCTAGATCTCTAATCTTTTATCCTTGGAAAACTAAGGTACTAGAATACTAGATTTTTGAGTAGGGTCCATCAAAACAATCTAATGAGTCAAATCATCTGATGGATATCTCATATACGAAATATTCCATAAGAAGCCCCTAGTGTTACTATTAATGAATTTATTGATGAAAACATCACCAACCATCATAATCGTAAGGTAAATTACTATTATATCGATTATATATTATTTCATTTTTATATTGACATGTGATCCATTTACATTCATCCTGATTTTATGAATCATGTTTATTTTTTTAAAATCAACAATTTTTATTGGATTCATTTCATATAATAGAAAAATTAAACAATAAATGAACTATGGGGGGTTTCATAGATTGATATTAAGGAGTTATATTGGGATTATTTATATGATATTGGATATTATAAAATTATGGATTATTTTAATATAAATATTTTAAAAAATATAATAAATAATGGTATGATAATTCATAAATGATGAAATAACCATGTCAGACTTAGATAATTGAATGTTGTATCATATTTAGGATATAAGTGGCATAAAATGGATGGTAAAAAGGAAATTATGTATATATATCACATTTAATAAATTATTTATCAATATATATTATTTCTAGTTGGATCATTTATAGTTTATGACACAATTATTCTCAAATTATGATATATATGAAACATTGTTTTCTTACATTAAATTATTAATCATAATTGAACAATTTATATATTTAATAAATATTATAAATAAATTTATGTCCTGATATTACTATAGATTATAAGGAGTCTAAAAACTAAATAATTTTATAATGATTATAATTAAGTATTAAATATTTAAAAATATATTTATTAAAAATATCCATAATATAAAATTTTAATTTAAAATATATTTTAACTCACATTGAATGAATTATAATTTGGATATAGAATGATTCTATAGAATAAAATTTATAATATATATTGATAATAAATTAAAACAAATCTAAACATAAACGAGTTTATGTTATTTACTTATTGTTCATTGTAACTAATTATAAATTTTTATATTAAATTGCATCATTTTATAATTAATTAAATAATTAAAAGTTGAATTATTTATATAATCAAGGATGAAAAATATTAAATATGTGATAATCTAGTTGTTTATATAAAATAATAATATCTTTTTTGAATAATTCTCACATATAAAATATCATATATTTATATGATATTAATTTTAAATATTTATATGATGATGTTCAAATTTCAAATCAGTTTATGTGTGTTTTCATTTAATTGAGAAATTTATTTCCATAAAAAATGGTCTAATTAGAGATTATTTATAATTAATTTTATTTGGAATGGTTTTCAAATAGTTTACCTCAAGTACAAATATTTTAATTGATCATTTATTTATTTTTTATAATTCCATATCAATGAATAAATATGTAATATTATTAATTTATGGGTGAATTTTTATGATTAAGGTTTGCAAAAATTTTCACATATTTTATATTGTTTGTGGAGGATAATTCATGGTATGATAATATATTTAATTTTTATGCACATATAATTTTTTTGGTAATATTTTTGGTTCTTAAATATTGATATTTATTATTCTCTCTATATATTAATTGTTATTAATTATATTTAATATGGGTTCCCTCATGATTAATGAATATTTAAAAAATATAATTTTAGTTTGGAAACTATTTTTCCATGAGAAAGATTCTAGGAGTAGTGGATGTGTGTTTGGGGTGAATCTCAACTTTTATTTTTACCATGTTCAATGAATATTCCCGAAACAATACTACGATCAACTCCTGTCTCCACAAAATAGAATAAAGGACATAGATAAATAAAAAAGAGGAATGAAACCTTTAGAGAGGATCTTGTACATTAGGAGTATATATAATTTAGTTAATTTCATAATGAAAATAATACATGGATCTTCAGTACTTTATTCGTCGATGATTTTGATAATCCATAATGGCCCTTCCCTATTATCTTATTGTGCTCGTAAGGATCCAAACTAGAATCCATATAGTGGTTATCCACATGTGTTGTGATGGCCTCCGATTGACACTGCTCTTTCTCTGGGTGCTAGTGCGACTAAACGATTGTCTTATGTCATTCATTATTGATTTCTTGTTCATCGTGCTTGAGGAATGTATATAATTATTAGAGGGGGGAGAGGATTAGAGAGAGAAATTTTTTAGTTCAACAATTCTCAATTCACAGGGTGTGCGGTTCGGTACTTGTCACAATAGACGTATCTATCGATTTATTGAAATGCAACTTCTTTTAAAATATTTAATAGTGTAATATAAATTAGATACATTCATAACCATAGATAAAAGCCATTATATTAATAATAATACTTTTCATTATTTATGGTGCACCAACTTACGCAAAATTTAATTATAAATAAAATTACATGTACAACATAATTGCAGTGTTATTTTAATTTGTGCCAACTAGTTAAATTATTTTTTATCATCTTACAACTAATTATTATTGTAGTGGACATTCCATGGTCCTCTCTAAATCCACATCCATTTATTGAACAACTTAATAAATAAATAAATAATTTATTCTCTTAAATAAAAATTTACTTAAAAATTAGTAATTAAATATTTATTAAATTCTCAACAAAATAAATAAATATAGTTTACCCACAATACAGTGAATAAATATATTTTTAATATATGCAATCATTTTAACCTCAATAAAAGTTTCCCATTGTCTTGGTAATAATATTTATTAATTTAATTCAAATTGAATTTAACCGAGACCACCCTAAACAGTTAGTGTGTGACCCTCTAGGATTCATTTTCATTTGAATTAGGATGTATTGCCTAAAGATCAAGAGTACTATCTAGAAACAGTTCAAGGAACCCATGATAAATAAACATACAGTCGCAACAACATCATCCAGATACAAATGCCCAATGTGTAATATAATCCCTTTTCCCAATATCTAATCAAGCAGGTTTCATGATAGTGTCATCAAATTTTATGCTTCGTACTTCATTCTCTGACTACCTGAAGTAAACTCATCATTACACCATAGACATAGAATTTCACATGAAAGTATATTTATATCAATTTGATGATATATTAGATTTTATAAATGGAGGGGACAAATCCTTCCTCGACATATCCGTAAATAACATGCCACTCGTGATGTACCCAACATACCCTACTTCTCACCAGTTGTCTGTATGATATTTTTTGTCAGTAAATCAATGTGTGCAAGTCAAGACACGTATTTATAATAATCATAATGTATATGGATCATTACACATGCTCGCAGATAGAAATATCCAATTCCAACAAAACATGCAGGATTCCAACTATGGGGTCTATTGTCATAATCTCATGTCTTGGAGATTACCAAGTGAGAACTTCATCAGAGAAAGTCTCATCATGTTATGAGTACTCACACCTGACGGTATACATTCGATGTGTCCCATCATATAATGGAATACAAACATATCCCATAGTTAATAATATTTTTAAAGAATTTCATGTTTATCATCATAGTGGGGATATAAAATTAATTATTCAATGTAGAAAATATTCTAAGACATTATTACCTCATATTCATGTAGAAAAATGAACAATATATAACCAGATGTATAATATTTAAATACATTAAATGTACATGTAATCAATGTAAAAACATTTCGTTCTTGGACACCAACTCTTACAATCTCTATCTGGGACTACTGCATACTTCATATGACTTTTTGTCCTCTAGAATTCACAAGGTTATTATCTTTATTCTGAATATAGGCTTTAGTCAAGGGGTCCACCACGTTGCCTTCTATAGAAATAATTCTCACTACAATATCACCTCTCTAAGAAAAATACCTCAAGAGATGATACTTCTTAATTATGTTCTTCATCCATTCATGTGACCTAGGCTCTTTTTCAAGATGCACTGATGTTTTATTATCATAGTATAGTGTGATGGGATCCTTAAAGTGAGGTATCACCTCTATCTTCTAGATGAATCATTGCATCCAAATTGCTTCATTAGTAGCCTTAGATAATGTGATATACTCGAAATCTAGTTTAGAACCATCAATCACACTCATCGTTGAGCTATTGTAGCTCACTACACATCAATTAAATCTAAATATGTATCCTTCTTGCACTTTATGTCATCTTGATCAGTCTGGATACTAGCATTTTCATATCCTCTGATGACTAGTTCCTCATATTCCCCATTAACTGGGAACATATCCTTAGTACGCCTCAGATACATTAGGATAGTCATGATTTCCATCCAATGGTGGTCACCTAGGTAAGATATGTATATTCCTACTACACTCAATGCATATGTGACATCCATCCTAGTACATAACATGGCATACATGACTGACCCAATCACTGCTGCGTATGGAGTCCTTTTTGTTATCATTCTTTACTCATGTGTCTAAGGACACAATTTCTAAGAAATATGAATGCCCAGTGTTTCTATAAGCAATCCCGTATTGGATTGTTCTATACTGAATATCTTCATTATCATGTCAATTGATGTACATTGACATAGGCCAAAAAATATCTTGGATCTATCATGATGGATCTTGATCCCAATAATATATACTGCCTCACCAATTTCCATCATAGAGATGCATTGACTCAACCATTCATTAACACACTGGAAGGCTAGTATCTAATTTTTAATAAGTAATATTTCATAAACATATATTAATAATAAAATTATTAAACTCTCTTTAAACCGTTTTTAGACACATTGATAAAATTCATTCATGATAAAACCAAATTTCGTTATGGATTCATCATAACAAATTTTCCATGACCTGGTTGCTTCCTTTAATCCTCAAATGGAATTTTGAATCTTGAATACGATATTTTCATTATATGGATTCATAAAATATTCAGGTTGTGTCATGTAGACATCTTCATGAAGGTCCACATTAAGTATGTATTTTTTACATCCATTTACATAGTCTCATTGTAATGGTAAGGGAAAATGTGAAAGATAATTATAATGAATTTTAACATTGAAAGTGTTGAAATTTTTTTGTTGTTGTCAATGCCTTGACGCTGTTTAATCCCATTTGAAACCAGTCATCCCTTATAGGTGCCGACTTGTCCATCCATGTCTATTTTCTTCTTGAATACCCATTTTGAACCATCAAACATTACATCATATAGAGGATCTACCAAAATCCAATCATGGTTTTCATACATAGAACCCATTTCATAATTCATGGCTCTATGCAACTTGGAAACATTTGTACCACTTACTGCTTCCTAATAGGTTCAAGGATCATTATTATCAACTAATATTGAGTCACCATCCTTGGTAAATATAACATCATGATGTTCTGGTTCTCAAACCTCTCTTGTACTCCTATGTAGCTCTTTTGTCTCTAGAACAATTCATTCTTCCACTTCGCTTTGTGGAATCTATTCATGTCCGAACTCTTACTTACCCTGAGCATCAACTTTAATAAAATATATATTTCTTTCACTATACCTTTTGCTGTGTAATCCATCTCATGGAATATGGTGCGTCTTTACACTATAAAATTATAGTCTGATGGGTTATATAGGTAAGATTCCCTTGTTTCCTTTGGGAATCGTATAAATATAAACTATGTGCCATGGGGTGATTATATGTCACCCAAAGATGACTTAAAATATGCATAACTTCCACACAAATGTAAATTTGATTATATGGCTTTCATTCAACTCTATAACTCATATAGAATACCATTTATCGATTTTTTAGTACTTGATTTAGTATGTCTACCGCTATTTGAAACACTTATACCCAAAATGAGAATGGAAGACTTACATGACTCACCCTTGATCTCACTATGTCAAACAGGTTGTGGTTCCTCCTTTCACTCACACCATTCCACTATGGCATGTATAGGGGAGTAAGTTGGTATAGGATCCCAAACTCCTATAATTAATCAATTAATTGTTGATTAAGATATTATCCACCTCGTTCTGATCATATTTTCTGAATCATCATACCATGTTGGTTACCAACATCATTCTTTTATTTTTTGAACTTATCAATATAATCTGAGTTATACCTCATCATGTCGATATATCCATGTCTAATAAAATCACTAGTAAATTTTATAAATTATGAGTAACCTCCATTTGATTCAACTGGAAATGGTCCACACACATCAATATGAACCCATTCTATAATTTTATTATCCCATTAAACTTTCCCACTAAATGGTGCTATGGTGATTTTACCTTGTAAACATGCATAACATACACCAAGTAGTTTTGGTACAAAATAATATATATATAAATCTTGATGTATGATTAAGAGTTTATCATTTACATGACCTATATAGGGATGAAAAATTTGGGTGTGGTATGTGTCATGTGACGTATCGTTGTTCTCGATTTTCATTTCCTGGTTTGTGTAATCCAACACATAAATACCACTGTATAAATGTGACCTCCCAAAAAATGCAATATTTTTAAAAGAAGAAAAATTCATATCCAAATAGGGGAAAATCCATATTTATCTAATCTAGATATATAATTAATGTTGTTGTAATAGATAAAACATAATAAATACTCTTTAACAACAAGATCATATATATTGGAAACGTGAGGTGGTAGTCCCCAACAGCTACAACAACATGTCTGGCTCCGTTGGTTGTTCATAGATCTACCTCCCCTTGGTCAATATTCATGAATCTATATGGTTACTATATTTGGATATTTATATATATATATATGAGTATAACAAGAAATATCTAATACATAGTCTATAGAAACAGTTAGATTTCATTCGATAACAAATTCACCTAAATCTTCGCCTTGCTTCTTAGGATGGGTGCAGTTCTTCTTCTAATGACCATTCAGGCCATAAGCGAAACATATAGCATCATGTTCCCTTGCCTCTCCTTTGATCTTCCTTTTCTTGGAAGGATGTGAAGAATCCCTGGGAATCATTCTTTTCACCTTCCCTTTAATCTAAATTCACAATAATTAAATAATGATTTCATGCTTCATATTATTTTCCACTTTCAAATGAGGATAATAATATCAGATAAAGACTTTTCGATGTTTTTCATATTTAAATTAACAACAATATTTGATAAAAATTGAATGAGTGATGTGAGAATGAGATCAGTGCCCAGTTATTTGGGGAGTTTAAACCCTATAATTTCCAAGAGATCACTGTATACAATCAGCTTCATCACATGAGGCCCTGTTGGGGAACCTTCTCCAAGCATGCTACGAAAGAGTTCCTTGGAGATCTCATAACGTTCCTTTCATTCTCTATCCAGCTAAATACCACATAGGTACTCAATAATGCTATAAGAATCCATGTTTTCATTAGACTTCATGAGCTCACAATACATTTATGATAGTATCAAACATTGAAAATCAACTTCGTCCTTCATATGTTTCTTAGAGACATGGAAATCCCCATCACTTGAATCTATGGCAGGAATATTAGGTAATGAAAACTCCGTCATGTAAGACTTACATTCATGGAATAGGATAACCTGAAGGCATCTAAACCATTCCTAGAAGATACAGCCTGTGAGGATGTTGTCTTTATCCATAATTGATCATAGGGATAGTGTTGTTGAAGATCATGTCATTTTTATTCATCAATGAAAATATCAGCTCATTAGTACTATATTGATTACATTTTTTTGAAATAATATATTTTTATTATGCCTGCCACTATTTTTTCAAGTCCCAATGGCCCTCCCCATTGAAATCGGAATAACCAGTTTCAATGAAATTATAGATTAAAGGATCCATATTCACCTTCACATAACCCCAACAAGGGATGGTCATGCCATTATAAGGTATTTAGGTAGGTTGTTCTTTTCTAAATACGGACTTCCATCGCCTTGATCTGTTGAGTAGACTCCCCAATCCTGAAATAATCAATTTGGATATCCTCAACTCTTTCCTCTAATATTACATAAGGTCTTGAGAGGGATACTCCATGTGATGTAATATGGTTTGTCAACCTGAAACCTTTTACATGGGCTTCCTTTATAAATGTATGTATCCCAACAAGGGTTGTTCAAACAAATAATTTTATTTATTTTTACCTTAATCAATTAACAAAAGGATAGGTTTGAAATAATATTTTATTTGGGGGATTTTAATCTCTTATGTGTGAATTTCTTATCATCATTATCACAAGTTTGTTAATATTAAGTGAAACATATTAATTAATTAACCATGTCTTGATAATATCTACACATTAGTCTATTTTATTTTAGTTATATCTTGCACTCTTGTTTAATTCATCAATTATGTGATCATGAAAACACATCCATATGATAAACCATGAAACTGACAGAAATAAAATAAAAAAATGATCATGAGCCTTTCTAATGGTTTTCATATCTAGCAGCTGATAAATTATCATTGAAAAATGGGTACAATATTCTTGATCATTTTGGGTTTCTGTTTATATCATTCCACCTATCAACCTTTGTATCTACTGGGATCAGTATCATCTCAACATCTGCTTGAACCGCCTCCAGTAGCATGGGAGTTCTATCCATTATATATGCCATTTTTTAACTCACATGTTGGTGAGCGGTAAATACGGGTTTTACAAAAATGAATCATTGTGAACGTTGGCCCTACATATTAATGAAGAGGAGGCTTGCAGGACAAAAAAATTAATTTAAATTAATTTATTAAAATAAACCATCATCATTAAAATTCCTTGGTCTAGCTCATGATAATTCATACATGCAATGATATTAATGCATATATACAACTAGATTTTAATTCATTGATTTTTATTGTTTCAGGTAAACCATGCTCAAATAAATTTATTATCATCTTTAATTAATCAATCCCTTTATATTAATGCATTTACTAAATTTCATTGAGATTTTAATCCATCATAATATTAAAAAAATAAATACATTTAAAATTATATTTGTATGTAACTTCTACCTTGGAGGCAACCCTGTGAATACTTTTTCATAACTACCCAATGAGTAGAAATGAACATTGAATAGATGTTAAATTAAACACATATATATAAAATACATATCACATTTTTTGAATAATATTTACGCCTGCACAATGTTACACATATCAAGGGTTTCTATAATAAAATAATAAATTTTAATAATGATGTGTAATTTGGATGAGAAAAAGGTGTGATGTTCCAACTACATGACATGTACTATTTTCCCCCATATATTTGAAGAACACGCCTAGTGAAATGATGACTGAGTTTACTTCATAAATCTTTGGAGTACAAGACATGTCCTATAGGAAACACCCTGTGTAGTTGTTCATTACACGGTCTCTAGTCCAGCAATTCATGTTTGGGGTACACGGTCGAACACGAACATGAAGGGACTACACGTCGTACCCAGTGGGGCACACGACATGTAATCTAGATAATGCCTTCCACCTATTCTTGGTCAAAAGACAGAGTCATTAAGATATATAAAAACTCCATTGAAACAAATTAGTTTGGATGAAAAGACCTGATGCATTGAACCTACACTATATGTAATGTACTACCGAATACGCGTCATGTGTTCTTATGTTGTACGAGCAGTGTAACAGCCCGATATTTTATGAAAAATATTCTTTTTAATTTTTTTAATGTCTTGTGTTGTACTCTACACCAAAAGGAGCTTGCACAAAACGCATCCTTGACTTGTCTTGCATTACACGCAATCACAACCTTCCTCGGTAGCGTGTGTAGTACGCAATACTGAGTTTCACGAAACAACGATATGCTATTAAAATATTATTAAAACTAGTCGTTATGAATAGTAATAACCACATTTTAAATTTTAGAAAATTTAGCTCTCAAAATGGACTTCATTTTTGGATTCAGAGTATCGAATTTAGCCTAAGGTGAAATATTGGTACTTTTCGGATAACTTTCATATTCTAATGAATAGTGAAAATTACTAAATTATAATTAAAAACAACTTTTTTAATCGAAATAATTAATAGGGATAAATTATTAATTTGATTGGTTTTAAAGTATATTTAGAATATATTTTTACAATTTAATACAATGTTGGTCATTGGTTGTAATTTCACATTTAAACCAGACATAATCGAGTGTCAATCTTTTGATAGATATTGTTTCTTAAAAACAAGCTATTTGTTTTAACAGCGGGATTTAATTATAAAATTAATTAATGCAACTTCTATGTTATGAATTTGGTAAAATAGACTTCATTTTTGAATTCGGAATTTGAAATATAGCTTAGTATGAAATTTTGGCATTTTTCTGAAAAACATCAATTTTTGATGAATAGTGAAACTACTAAGTGGTAGTTAAAAAACTGAATTTTTCATAAAACATAATTTTACCGCTTCTGTGAATGAAATTTCAAAAATCCGAGAGACACGGTTGATGTCAGTAAGTAAAATGTGGTTTAATGAGATGAAAATAATTTTTGGTGAATAGTAACTTTTTACTTTTATTTACCACGGTTAAAAGTAAATAGGGTAATTAAGGGTAAGAATGATATTAATATTACCCTAACACATGTCCTAATTCTATTGTACAAATGTATCTCGACCAAAAACAACCTTATGTGTAAAATATTATCATTTAGGCCCACTTGGATTAGATTAGGACATTTATTATTATTTAATTCAAAGAAGAGTGAAAAGAGTTAAAATCACAGTTTATTTACTAAAACATTTTACAATTAGGGTTGTACATAAGATAAATTCAATTTTAAATATTAATTAGAAATCTAAAAAGATTTCCTACATAATGGTATTTTATTTGTAATTTTTAGACATCAAATAATTTAATTTATTTATGACACAAAGATGATGCAGTAATTATCTTATTTATGAAATATTGACATAATGGATGTTATAAACACCAAAATAAATGTAATTTGAGACATTTTATGAATTTAACTAATTTTATAGGTTAATATGATATATTAGTGTTGATGTAATCAACTTGGTTCGAACATATAATTATGTTATGACTTTCACAAAAATCATATATCAAATAGTGTCAAAATTGACACAAAATAGTTTTTAAAGAAAATATTATATTATTAATTGTTATTTTATTCCTAAAAATCTATGGTTCGGCCAAATGACTTAGATAAGGATATATATATATTAATAATAAACAATTTGGGGTTCGTTTGGCATGTTATAGTAAGTGTATTAACCATATAGTGAAAGAAAACAAAAAGACACGGTAAAAGTTAAATTATTTAACTTAGAATTAAATCAAATTGATAAGGTTAAAATAATACCCTAAACTTGTCTAAATCCTATTGGTTGATAGGATTTCGACCCATCCCCACTTTAGCGTCGAAATAAGACCCTTTGGAACCATTATAAACCGATTTTGACTTTAATATAAATTAATATTTTGAGATATTCCTAAGGTGCCCCTCTCCTCCCTTATAAAAGGGCACCTCCTCCCCCTCCTCCTCACACCAATTTGAGAACTCAAGATCGGCCAAACCCTGCCATTTTCTCCTCTCCACTTCCCTGGAATAATCCTAGAGGTTCTGGTCTTCTTCAAAGACCAATCTTAGTTCCCTAAGTGGAGGATTCAAAGAGGTGTTCCAAAGAAGAGGTAATATCCATTACCGATCTTTTCAATTTCTTTCTTCTTCAACTTCTTCTTATTTAGTTGTTTCATGACAAAGTAATAACATCAGTATTACTTACATACTGATATGTTATTATAAATATGAAACAACCCTAATTCACCTTCTATCCATCCTATGGAAAAATGAAATCACCGCGCGTGCGTACGTACGGAATACCGTCTCCACGTCATGGTGTGATCTATTTTCCAACATCACCTTACAAGGATGGGTATAATGGTGTAATGAGTAACTATTTATGATTATTATAAAGTAATATTGATTCTGAAATAATATATATATACTCCAATACAATTCCACGATCATAGGAACGATATCATCACTCGAGCGTACGTACGGAATACCGTCTCCACGATGTGATGCGACTCGTTCTACATGATCATCATTACATAGTAATTATATAAGTGAATTGAATGAATAAATATGATATATGTTACACTAATACCATTCTGGATATAAGGTATCTATAACCTTAAAAGAAGAATAAGAATTTATTCGTCAAAACACGCATAAGACCAAAAGGCAATAAAGACCCGAGTAACAAGTAACAATGAAATATTACTAACAAGAAGCTAAGAATATGACCATATATGATATAATATCAATATGTATGATTCTGGAATAATTCAATAACATTATTTAAACCATTATACAGGAGCTTTGGACACGTACAACAAAAATCGGACCTAAGGTAAGGAAAATATCACAATCTCATTTTTTATCCGAGATTGTTTTTACTTTGGTATTTACTGGGGTGTATTTTATCATCCAAATACATGTTCCCTCAATATGTAATATTATTTAAATCCACCTACAATTTTTTAAATCCAATTTTACCCTTCGGTGATTTTTTAGTAAAGGATATGAAAGTAATATTTTTTCGTTTTTCGTATGAGGTACTTTTTGACTTTTCCGACAAAAGTATGAAGAATGTTTTTTTAACTTATACGGCATGAATGGATTTCTAAAACATTATTTCCAAGAAGATTCCTTTACTATTATTCATGTTTATTTTTAATCAACATCTTTTTGTTTAAAATTGTATGACATGTTAAGAAAGGAAAAGTGTTTTTGAAGTAGAAAGGATATTTTCCTCAAGAATGGAGTTCAAGTATTTTATCAAAATTGTTTTCCATCTAAGATAATAAAAGGGTTATGTTTTTATCCCTATTATTACATGGATTTGATTATGTTGTGATGGAAATATTTTTTTTTCTTTATCTTATATGAATTGTTTTATGATGTCATGTTGTTTAAGAATCCCATTTTTATTACATGGGTTATGCTATGATGTATGGTTTATGATTATGTGGCACACATAAGAAAGGATTCATTATAAGATGGGTGGGACCTATATCTCCCTCCAATGCATTGGGTAAAGATTTTATATCTCATGAGATAGACATGGCTGGAATGGTAGGTTATACTGGTTCAGTGAAACAGGACTGAAACGAGGGTGACTCGGTTCAGAAAGGGACTTTGTCCACTAAGATAGTCTTGGAAATGAGTCTTGAATAACAAGAAATGATTCTCTATGATTATCTGTGTATGCCACAATGTTTCATGTTTTAAGTTATGCTTATTGGGATTTCATTTCACTACTATGATTTATCCCATGTTATGAAATTATGCTCTCTTTTGCAGATTATGATTTCCAAAAGTTATGTTCTTATGAATATGATGTGATTGATTTTTTTCTTTTGTTTACCCTTACAGAGCATTTGAGCTCACCCTTTTATGTTTACTTTTCCCCAGGATATAAAGAAAGGTTTTAGGTATAAAAAAAGGGAATATCTTTATGGGAGATGTTGAAGATCTTTCACCAGGATTAGAATAATATACTCCGAGTTTCCAAAGACACTAAACTATTACGATCCGTGTGTGTGTGTTTTTGTTATTTACTAAGTATTCCGCAAATGTAATGTAATGTCAATGTACGTCAAGCTTCGGGTCTCTAAAGTTGGTATCATAGGAATGGTTTAGTCAACCTTTGGAAACTAGGATGCGAAAACGTTAGTGATATCCCTAGAGATATTTCTAAGGTATGTCTAGGGATGTCCCTAAGGTAAAGTATACGTATAGGTTATAGTACTAGAATTACGCTAACGATCATAGAATTAAACCTAAGATGTTAGATATTGAAGGTACTCCCCCTTTATTATGTTGTTTTCCCTTGCATGATTTTTGCCTCTCACCCTATTCTTTTTGGGTTTTAGACGATGGCTGGAACCCGAAGGAACCGTGTTGATCAATGCAATGGACAATGCAATGATTGTCCTCCTGAACAAACAAATGTTATGGGAGATGGAGTGAAAAATCTTATTGCTATACTTACACAAGCTATGAATCATTCTGGACTTCCAAATTAGCAGAGAAGGGAACAATATTCTATTGAGTCCTTCATGAGGCAACGTCCACCTTCTTTCAGTGGGTCTTCTGATCCACTTGTTGCTGAACAATGGATCAGTACCACTGAAAAGATATTTTGAGTTCTTCAATGTTCTGAGCATGATAAAGTCATCTTAGCAGTATATCGTTTGGAAGGTGAAGCTGATCAATGGTGGAATCTTATCAAGAATACGAGGCAAAGAGATGAAATTGAGTCCATGGAATGGGACGAGTTCAAGAACTTGTTCTTCAGTAAGTACTTCCCCCGTATTCTTCGAACAAAGATGGAAAAGGAGTTTCTTGAGCTGAAGCAGAAGGATGATGAATCTGTTGGAATATACGAAGCAAATTTTACAAGACTTGCAAGGTATGCTTCTGTTATTATCAGCCAACCTGAAAGTAAAGTTGATCGATTTTTTAGTGGCTTAAAACCAAGTCTTCGAAGGGCATTATCTATAAGAGACTTCAGTTGCTATGAAGAAATTGTGCGTTGTGCTATCAAGGTAGAAATGGAAGTTGGTGTTACATATCCATCTCATGGTTTTGACATGAAACGAAAGATGGAGTTCAAGGAGAAATCTCAGAATAATGGTGAAAAGAAGATGAATGTTTCCTTATGCACAAAGTGTGGAAAGAAGCATGTTGGAGATTTTCATAAAGGGACTAGAAAATGTTTTAAGTGTGGAAAAGAAGGTCATCGAATAGCTGAGTGTGGAAGTAATGGAAAAAGGTTTTCTAATGATGTGAATAAAGCAAAAACTGCAGAGAACGCACCACCAACACTTCAATGCTTCAAGTGCAAGGAAATGGGGCATTATGATAATAAATTCCCTAATCCAAGGGTTAGTGATGATCAACATGAGAAACCACTGAAGGAAAAGGACAAAGGGAAGTCACATGCGATCACTATTGGCGATGTTGGATATGACAACGATGTGGTGGAATGATTAAGTGTTTATGTAATGGTATTCCAAAATAATATTGTATCATGGAGTATTGGAATATTTATATATTGGTCTAATGTGGTATTCAAAGTGATTGAGATATTTTTGGAAATAAGATGATATGCGCATAATGAAGGGAAAATGAGAAAATGAAATGTTTAACAGTATTCATGAGCTCATGATTGATATAAGGACTAATTGATATCATGGTTTGAGTATATAGAATTTTGAGGATTTTGGTATGTGGAAAGTGTTAAATTTTAACTGCATTCATGTTTTCACTAAGGTATTCAAGAGAATACATGATTAAGGACTTTGAATGTTTGGAATGTGACCAACAAAACATATCTTATGATATATGGGAGTGGACTGCAGTATTATGGATAAGCCTAAAGATTGGAATGGATTATGTTGGACATAAGTTAGTATTGTTTAAGGAGAGATGTTTTCTCGATATTATTGATGGGATGATATAGTTTTAGAAAAAGGACAACCTGCAGGACGGGCGACAGCCCATCGCGTCAGACAAGGATGTGGGAATCGAACCCACAACTGAAGTGCGACTGGCCTTTATCGCCTACCACTGGCCTACAGGAAGTCCCTGTTTATTAGAAACTAGTTTTATTATATTAAGCAGTATGATATATGAAGTATAAAGTCCATTTTAGAAACCATATATGATTAATCTCACTATAAATCGACTTATGTATATAATTTTTTCTAACCTTTTGTTTGAGACAGATGGAATGACCCGTCATTCTATCACATGAGCTGATAACACTTCACGAATAACAAATTCAACTTCATTTATTTAAGAGATGAAGTGGAAATTGTTAAAGGCATGAACAACAGTGAGGTTGTACCAAAATAAAGTAAGTATTTATTCTAATTCTTTAACTTTAGGGAAAAGATCTTGAAAACCAAAAATGTTGTCCTAGTGATCTTATATCTGATGAATCAGATAGTACCTTAGATCGTCACAAATTTATGTCTTTGTGATTGCTGGATATTCCATAGCCATGTTCTCTACCACTCTCCATCAGAACATGATGGTTAGATTTCTCTTCCATATCCATATTTTCACCTATGTGGAAACCCAGTGATTAGTTTATTTGGGTAACCGTTACGTTTCATACTTTTGTTTTTAAATATTGGTTTTGATATTCCTTTTTATGATGTGGGTTTCTATTAAAGAAACTTTAGAATAGTAAACCATTTATAACTCCGACGAATTTCGAGGGAGAAATTCATTTTAAGGGGGGTAGAATGTAACAGCCCGAGATTTTATGAAAAATATTCTTTTTAATTTTATTAATTTCTTGTGTTGTACGCTACACCAAAAGGAGATTGCACAACACGCATCCTTGACTTTCCTTGCATTACACGCAATCGCAACCTTCCTCGATAGCGTGTGTAGTACGCAATACTGAGTATCACAAAACAACGATATGCTATTAAAATATTATTAAAACTAGCCGATATGAATATTAATAACCACTTTTTAAATTTTAGAAAATTTATCTCTCAAAATGGACTTCATTTTTGGATTCGGAGTATCGAATTTAGCCTAAGGTGAAATTTTGGTACTTTTTGGATAACTTTCATATTCTGATGAATAGTGAAAATTACTAAATTATAATTAAAAAAAACTTTTTTAATCGAAATAATTAATAGTGATAAATTATTAATTTGAGTGGTCTTAAAGTATATTTAGAATATATTTTTACAATTTAATACAATTTTGGTCATTGGTTGTAATTTCACATTTAAACCAGACATAATCAAGTGTCAATCTTTTGATAGATATTGTTTCTTAAAAACACGCTATTTGTTTTAACAGCGGGATTTAATTATAAAATTAATTAATGCAACTTCTATGTTATGAATTTGGTAAAATAGACTTCATTTTTGAATTCGGAATATGAAATATAGCTTAGGATGAAATTTTGGCATTGTTCTGAAAGAACATCAATTTTTGATGAATAGTGAAACTACTAAGTGGTAGGTAAAAAACTGAATTTTTCATAAAACATAATTTTACCGCTTCTGTGAATGGAATTTAAAAAATCCGAGAGAAACGGTTGATGTCAGTATATAAAATTTGGTTCAATGAGATGAAAATAATTTTTGGTGAATAGTAACTTTTTACTTTTATTTAACACGGTTAAAAGTAAATAGGGTAATTAAGGGTAAGAATGATATTAATATTACCCTAACACATGTCATAATTCTATTGGACAAGTTTACCTCGACCAAAAACAACCTTAAGTGTAAAATATTATCATTTAGGCCCACTTGGATTAGATTAGGACATTTATTATTATTTAATTCAAAGAAGAGTTAAAAGAGTTAAAATCAAATTTTATTTACTAAAACATTTTTAAATTCGGGTTTTACATAAGATAAATTCGATTGTAAATATTCATTAGAAATCTAAAAAGATTTCCTACATAATGGTATTTTATTTGTAATTTTTAGACATCAAATAATTTAATTTATTTATGACACAAAGATGATGCAGTAATTATCTTATTTATGAAATATTGACATAATTGATGTTATAAACACCAAAATAAATGTAATATGAGACATTTTATGAATTCCACTACTTTTCTAGGTTAATATGATATATTATTGTTGATGTAATCAACTTGGTTAGAACATATAATTCTGTTATGACTTTCACAAAAATCATATATCAAATAGTGTCAAAATTGACACAAAATAGTTTTTAAAGGAAATATTATATTATTAATTGTTATTTTATTCCTAAAAATCTATGGTTCGGCCAAATGACTTAGAAATGGATATATATATTAATTATAAAAAATTTGGGGTTCTTTTGGCATGTTATGGTAAGTTTATTAACCATATAGTGAAAGAAAACAAAAAGACACGGTAAAAGTTAAATTATTTAACTTAGAGTTAAATCTAATTGATAAGGTTAAAATAATACCCTAAACATATCTAAATCCTATTGTTTGATGAAATTTCGACCCATCCCCACTTTAGGTTCGAAATAAGACCCTTTGGAACAATTATAAACCGATTTTGACTTTAATATAAAATAATATTTTGAGATGTTCCTAAGGTGCCCCTCTCCTCCCTTATAAAAGGGGACTTCCTCCCCCTCCTCCTCACACCAATTTGAGCACTAAAGCTCGTCCAACCCCTGCAATTTTCTCCTCTCCACTTCCCTAGAATAATCCTAGAGGTCCTGGTCTTCTTAAAAGACCAATCTTAGTTCCCTATGTGGAGGATTCAAAGAGGCGTTCCAATGAAGAGGTAATATCCATTACCGATCTTTTCAATTTATTTCTTCTTCAACTTCTTCTTCTTTAGTTGTTTCATGATAAATTAACAACATCAGTATTACTTACATACTGATATGTTATTATAAATATGAAACAACCCTAAATCACCTTCTATCCATCCTACGGAAAAATTAAATCACCGCGCGTGCGTATGTACGGAATACCGTCTCCACGCCGTGGTGTAATCTATTTTCCACCATCACCTTACAAGGATGGGTATAATGGTGTAATGAGTAACTATTTATGATTATTATAAAGTAATATTGATACTGAAATAATATATATATACTCCAATAAAATTCCACGATCATAGGAACGATATCATCACTCGTGCGTACGTACGGAATACCGTCTCCACGATGTGATGCGACTCGTTCTACATGATCATCATTACATAGTAATTATATAAGTGAATTGAATGAATAAATATGATATATTTTACACTAATACCATTCTTTATATAAGGTATCTATAACCTTAAAATAAGAATAAGAATTTATTCGGCAAAACACGCATAAGAACAAAAGGCAATAAAGACCCGAGTAACAAGTAACAATGAAATATTACTAACAAGAAGCTAAGAATATGACCATATATGATATCATATCAATATGTATGATTCTGGAATAAGTCAATAAAATTATTTAAACCATTATACAGGAGCTTTGGACACGTTCAAAGCAAATCAGACCTAAGGTAAGGAAAATATCACAATCTCATTTTTTATCCGAGATTGTTTTTACTTTGGTATTTACTGGGTTGTATTTTATCATCCAAATCCATGTTTTCTCAATATGTAAAATTATTTAGATCCACCTAAAATTTTTTAAATCCAATTTTACCCTTCGGTGAGTTTTTAGTAAATGATATGAAAGGAATCTTTTGTCGTTTTTCGTACGAGGTACTTTTTGACTTTTCCGACAAAAGTACGAAGAATGTTTTTTTAACTTATGCGGCATGAATGGATTTCTAAAACATTATTTCCAATAAGTTTCTTTTAAAAGTATTCAATTTTATTTTTAATCAACTTCTTTTAGTTTAAAATTGTATGACATGTTATGAAAGGAAAAGTGTTTTTGAAGTAGAAAGGATATTTTCCTCAAGAATGGAGTTCAAGTATTTTATCAAAATTATTTTCCATCTAAGATAATAAAAGGGTTCTGTTTTTATCCCTATTATTAAATGGATTTGATTATGTTGTGATGGAAATATTTTTTTTTCTTTATCTTATATGAATTGTTTTACGATGTCATGTTGTTTAAGAATCCCATTTTTATTACATGGGTTACGCTATAATGTATGGTTTATGATTATGTGGCACACATAAGAATGGATTCATTATAAGATGGGTGGGACCTATATCTCCCTCCAATGCATTGGGTAACGATTTTATATCTCATGAGATATACATGGCTGGAATGGTAGGTTATACCGGTTCAGTGAAACAGGACTGAAACGAGGGTGACTCGGTTCAGAAAGGGACTTTGTCCACTAAGATAGTCTTGGCTATGAGTCTTGACTTACAAGAAATGATTCTCTATGATTATGTGTGTATGCCACAATGTTTCATGTTTTAAGTTATGCTTATTGGGATTTCATTTCACTACTATGATTTATCCCATGTTATGAAATTATGCTCTCTTTTGCAGGTTAAGATTTCCAAAAGTTATGTTCTTATGAATATGATGTGATTGATTTTTTTTCTTTTGTTTACCCTTACTGAGCATTTGAGCTCACCCTTTTATCTTTACTTTTCCCCAGGATATAAAGAAAGGTTTTAGGTATAAAAAAAGGGAAGATCTTTATGGGAGATGTTGAAGATCTTTCACCATGATTAGAAGAATATACTCCGAGTTTCCAACGACACTAAACTATTACGATCCTTGTGTGTGTGTTTTTGTTATGTACTATGTATTCCACAAATGTAATGTAATGTCAATGTACGTCAAGCTTCAGGTCTCTACAAGCAGGGAGATTTTGAACCTCTATATGATATCCTATATTTTATTTTAATCATCATTCAAATAAAGTATTATTTCGGTAAGGTGAACAAGAAACAAATGAGTTGGAAGACTTCTCAAGATTCAGAGTTGTAGAATAACTAACATGAATTTTAACAACTAAATTATTAAAATAGTAAATCATTAGTGATATTTTTAAATAATTATAAACTATGATGCAACCACTCAGATACAAGTTGAAGGTTTTGGGTGTAGCCAAAGTGTTTTTGGGACAAAAGCCAACTTTTAATTTTACCATGATCAAGGATTACTCTGGGATCATTACAAAGATGAATGCCAGTCTCCATGAAATAGAATCAATGATTCGGATAAAGATGGAAGGGGCCAAAAATCTTTAGAGAGGATATTTCACATAATGTTTATAATTAAATAAATTAATAATATAAAGAAAATAATACATGGATCTCAGTATTTTATTTGTTGATGATGTTTATCATCTATAACGACCCTTCTAGATTATCTTATTAATTTTTCAAGGATCCAAACTAGAATCCCTATAGCAGTGATTCACATGTGCTCTAATTTCCTCCGATCGACATCACTCATTCTCTGGGTGCTAGAGTGGACAAGATGGTGTCTTGTGTTGGTTGTTCTTGATCTTTTTTTTCATACATGATGAATTTATTTGATTCTCGAGAGGGGCCGAAAGAGGATTCAACAGAGAAATTATTTATCTCAATAATTTACAATTCATGGGGTATGCGGTTTGGTACATGGGAAAATAGACCTATGTGTCTATTTATTGACATGGGTCTTCATTTACAATATTTCATTGTATAACAGCAATTAAATACATTCATATCCTTATGAAAACCCCGTTCTATTAATAGTAATACCACATCATTATTTATGGTGTGCCAACAAGTGCAAAATAGAATTATAAATAACAATCCATGTCACAAAATAATAGAAATGTTATTTTAATTTTTTCCAACTAGTTAATTAATTTTTTATCATATTGAAAATATTTATTCTACTAACAGACCGACCATAGTCGTCTGGAACTCCACTACCATATATTTAACACCTGAATAAATTAATAAATATTTTTCCATGTAATTAAATATTTTCTTTACAAACTACTAAAAATACATTTATTAATTTTTCAATAAAATAAATAAAAATATTTTACCCATAATCTACTGAATAACTATTTAGTTAATTTTTGCAGTCATTTTAACATGAAAAAATTATACCATTGTATTGAGAATAAAAATAATTATTTAAATTAAAATATAATTTAATGGACACCACTAGAAACACATAGTGTGTGACTATGTAAGATTCATTCTCATTGGAATTTGACAATCGTCAATAAAAATTAAAAGTACTGTCTAGCAACGGCTTAAGGGACCTAGGATAAATAACATAAGGTAAAAACAATCAAATACATTTATGAATGCTCACTGTGTAATATATTCCCTTCATCGCAATATCTCATCATGTTGGTTTCATGATAGTGTCATCAACTTTTTTGTTTGATATATCTTTCTTTTACTACCTGAAATAAACTCATCATTACACAGTGGCCATGAAATTTTGTGTGACAGTTTTATTTAAATAATAGGGAAGAGATATCAACTTCCATAAATGTAAGGTACAAATCATTCCTTGACTTACCCATTAATAAAATTCCACTCATGACACACACAACGTAACTTACTTCATGGCAACTATCTGCGTGAGGATTTTCATCAGTAATCCAAATTGCAGAAGTTGTGACATGTATTAATGATAATATTAATGTCTAATGTTCATTTCACACACCCAAAAATAGAAATATCCAATGACACCAAAACATGCATAATACCTACAGGCAGTTCAGTTGTCATAATATCATTTCTTGTAGACTACAATGTGTGAACTCCATTAGAGGAAGTGTCATATTCTTATGAGTACTCACATTTGATTGTTTTAATTCTATATGTCACATCAATGTATGTCATCCAACCATAGAACTATATTAAAGAATATTGTTGTAGCATTTTAAGGTTTTCATCATAGAAGGGAACATCCATAACCTTATCAATGAAAAAAATACTCTTATACATTATTAAATCATAGTTAGTAAGAATAATGAATAATATTTAATAAGATGTTTAATGTTTAAATAAATTAATTATACATGTTATAAAAGTACAACCATTTTGTTCTAGGACACCAACTCATACACTTGATTCATATTTTATATCTTGAAATGTGGTGTTTGGTGATATGTAGCTAAATTAATACTCATGTGGTGATTAAATGTATTATATGATTCTAGGAATTTGTCACAACCCATCCCAGTGGGGCCCTAGCAGTGACTCCCCAAGCCTGCATCCAATAGGCCAGGGGCTGGTGACAAGCACCAAGTAGGCATATTACTAATCATGGGAGGAATTTCCTAATTACTTGTACACACTCACACATCTCCAAGCCCACAAATGATGAAATGTAAGAACACCAAGGAACCAAATGCATGCATGCATCTAAACCAAACCAACAGAGTACGACGGATCTTAATGTACTTAAAGTAAAGTGGGCCGGAATACAAGCCCACCAAAACAAAAGTCTGAAAACTAAAAAGTCCAACCTATAAACACAAAAGGTAATGGGACTAACACTTGTAGCCGTAGGAATTCCACGGCCTATAGAGAACTCAGAATTCACGGTCATTTCCTGGTCCGCCCTGTACTCTGTCAAAATGCTGCGTGTCTGCACAAGACACGACACGTGCGGGAAAAGTCCTTGTAGGGGTGAGTATAAAAATACTCATTAGAGGACCCTAAAAAGAAAAATGTAGTTCATAATGTAATGGTATAGTTAGCTATGAACAATATATGTATACATAACATATAGTACATAACAGATATACTCAACACCCGGACCTGTAGTCTAGAGACAAGTCACACATCTGCATACCCTCAGCTAGGGGTTCAGTTCGAAGATTCCACGAAGAACTCATTTCAGGAGAACACACTCCATGAGTCTTACATCACTGATGAAGTCCGTCCATGATGTACTATTTATCTGGAAGCGTCACATCAGGTAGATACACTCATTACGGGAGACACACTCCTGAGTGGGAAAGTTATGGTAGATAGTTTCACTCATTACAGGATACACACTCCTGAGTGGGAAAGACTATGATACACAGATGAGGATATCTAACAGGGCCATGGAGGACACCATGAATCATTATGAATTCACCTTATAGGTAGAGGATCGATGCTCAGTGGATTTGGTCATTTCGATGCCCGACTCTACCTAGGGCCATGAATGGATAGAGGATCTCAATATGGACCTCTCAGATGGATGCCTGACTCTATCACAGAAAGTCCTACTGAATGGATCATACTTCTGAAGAAGGAAACATTTCCTGACCATCAAGATAATGAGAATAAAGGGCACTAACAAATACGAATGTTGTCGAAGATATGGTGAACAGGAAGATGGTTCCATATTCCATGAAGTACACGACGTGTAGAAAAATTACATGACGTGTTGCTTGACCCCGGGTACTGCTCATGTAAAACAACCCATGTAATAAGGCTGGTCATGTAGAAAAAATAATACATGGTGTGTATGTTGGTGTACACTCCGTGTCTGACTGACTGGGGTTGGCTCCATGTACGCTGGTCATGTCCTACTACACGCCCATCAACTAGTGTACTCCAACCCGCGTAATCGGTACATTGGGGGGGGGGGGGTGTTGCTACCTTCTCCTGGTCATGTGATGGATTACACACTGTGTACTTCATACATTGTCTTTGTATCCCTTGGATACAAGCTGAGTCCCGCGTATCCACCTCTTCCATGCTTCGTAGAGAGTACATGTCGTGTCGCCTGAAGTCGTGTAGTCCAACTCCTGTCCGTGTACATCCCAAAATACACGCTGAGCTTCGGGGAAGGTACAACACGCCATGTGACCAGGGTCACACACCGTGTGATTCCTATCTGACCCCTGAAAACCTAGCTACCACCACAATCACTACACAACATGTTCATTTGATGTACACACTGTGTATTATAGATATTTCAAAAAATGTGAAATTCTGCCGTCATGCCTTCCGAGCAGCCCCATTCTTCGATTTGCCCATCCGATCACCACGAAACATCCGAGTTTTGGCCTCCCCTACACCCTGAATCCCCTTATAGTTTTTTCTTACCTCTGAACGGATCTGAAAACAATATTTTATCTTCTTTCACGAAGAACACTCGAAGAAAAGTCTCTTCTAATCCTAGCCAATTCATCATCTGTCATCATCGTCGCACCTCCGCAAGGTCGTTATGGTGTCGAGTCTTCAATTTTGGATTTTTTTTCATCACAAAATGGATGCGTAATGATCTATTGTTATTCTCCCCATGAAAAACATGAAGAACAAAAAGAACGAAGCGAAAATAAAGAGTCCAATAAAACAAATTGAGGAATGATCCTATGCCGTTGTTCTTCACGGCGTTGATCTACTCCAGTTAGTAGGATAAAATGAAGCAGATATCAACAATAATCAACATGGACTATTTCCCCAAAATCATCCCAATAAAACCCTCCCCCAAGATCGTATTAATTTGTGGATCAACTTGTTCGTGGTTGATTCGTATCCGCCGTCTAAACTCTAAAACGGGGAGAGAGGAATGAAATAACAACCCCTACCTCAAACGGGTTGAAGAACGATCATCTAGTCAAACTTCCATTGTCATCGAGATCCTTCAACTTCATTTTCACGATGATTCATAGCTTCTATTTGTCATCGTTTGTCACCAAGTGTTTCCTCCAAGTCTCCACAAATATCTCTTGAGATTCCCCTCAAAATTTTGTCAACGACCACCAATTGCTTAACACATTAAAAATGGAAACGTGATTCAGCGTTCTGTTCTGTTGTGGCATTAATGATTCAAGTGGTCATTTATTTAATCAATTATGAAATGGAATTTAATATTGAAATAGATTCCTTGTCGTTGTGCTGCAGCTGGAATTTCCATAAAAATAAAATAAACATTATGAATTTATTTTTATTTTTATTTACTAAAAACGTCTCAAAAATTATCTTTTTCCATCGACCCACGCCGGTCGAGGTTAGACCCATCCTTACGTGAAGTCATCGCCCCGGATGCAATGAGGAAATCATATTTTTAATCCGAGCATCTGTTTGGAAAATGACACTACTGCGCACAAGTGCCGACTCACTTACCATTTAAAAAGATTAACACATCATTCTGGGCTCACTAGGCCTCAGAATGTTTTGCCATTTTCATGCTTGGTCTCGAAATAATTCTGTATAATATTTTATAATAAAAAATGAAAAAATATGAGACGTTACATTCTCCCCAACTAGGGGATTTACATCCCCAAAAAGCCAAAACAAAGGCTACTCAAAAAGATGTGGGTACTGTGAACGGATATGGGCCTCCCGCTCCCATGTGCTCTCCTGACGATTCTCGTGATGCCACCAGACGGGAACTAAGGGAATCGATCACCCACAAAAGATCCTCTCCTGTTGGTCCTCGTTCTCCACTGGGCTCTCAATGAAGGTCACTCCTTCCTTTATTTCTATCTCACCCCAATTGATGACGTACTATGAGTCTTGCACATACCTCCTTTGCTGCGACACGTGGAAGACATCATTTACCAGATGGAACTACAGCGGTAGAGCAAGGTGGTATGCCACTTTTACAACTTTTCACAATATCTGGAATGTTCCGCTGAACCTTGGAGAAATATTTTCACCCTGAAAAAAATCCTTGTAACCCTCATTGAGGTGATACCCAAAGAAAGACGTGGTCTCCCTCTTTGAACTCTAGCGTTCTCTATCGTATTTTAGTATAAGACTTCTGCTGGAATTTTGCAGTCTTAATCAGCTCCTGGATGACTTGAAACTTCTCGTTGGTAGCTCTTATTAACTCTGAACCCATTAGTGCTAACTCTCCAGGGTCGGTCCAGCAAAGTGGTGACCGGCATGGTGTTCCATACAATTCCTCAAATGGTGCCATGCCAATGGTGGTGTGTAACTATTGTTGTATGAAAACTCCACCAGTGGTTGGTGGTCCTCACAACTACGACCAATGTCCAAGACAGAGGCTCGCAAAATATCCTCCAGAACCTGAATAGTCCACTCTATCTGACCATCTGTCAGGGGATGAAATTCTCTTATCAATAATAGATGATTCCCAAAAGCCTCATGCAATCCCTTCCATATCCAGGATGTGAAATGAGCATCTCGGTGAGATACTATTATCGAGGGGACTCCATGAAGCAGAACTATACCATGCACATATAGTCATCCCAATCATTCTACGGTACATTTCTCCCTGATAGGTAGGAAGTGGGCCGACTTGGTGTGCCGATCTACGATCACCTAGATAGAGTCATGCCCCTTTGATGTCTGTGGTAAGACTGTCCCAATGTCCATCGATATTCCATTCCACTTCCACTCTGGAACTTCCAAGTGGTGAGCTAATCCCTCTAGAACCTGGTGCTCGGCCTACACCTGCTAAAATGTAAGGCATCGAGAAACGAACTCTGCTACTGCCTTCTTCGTGGCTGCCCACCAGAACTATCATCGGAGGTCCCGATACATCATTTTCACTCCAGGATGTACCTCCAATGGGTATGTATGAAACACTCTCAGGACCTCCTCTTGCAACTCCACTGGTACAAAAGTGCATACTCTGAAAAGAATTATGTGCTCCCCACCTTGTGAATATCCATCAGGAAAATGTCTTGTGGATAAATGAGCACATAAGGCCACATAGTCAGCATCTCTTAGCTGCACGTCCCTAACCTGTTGTAAGAGTGGAGGGTGAAATTTTTCGACTGTACATAAGCTGTATTCTCTCAATCCATAAAGAATAACTACAACACGGCTTACTGCTCTGTCACCTCAATCAATAACTGTGAGATCAACCTTCTGTTAAGAGCATCTGCCACCTTGTTCCCCTTCCCAGGAGCATAGAGGTTCTCGAAATCATAATCCTAATGGAAATATAGCCAAATCCTCTGCCTCAGATTCAGATCCTTCTATGAGAAGGTGAACTTGAGGATCTTCTGCTAAATGTAGAAGATAAATCTCTCACCCATAATGTAGTGTCACAACATCTTCAATGCGAATACTACCTCATCCAACATGAGATCATGGGTTTCATTGTTTTTCTCATGTGGCCAATGCTAGAGTGAACCATAAACAATCAATTCTTGCCTCTGAATCATGACACAACCAAGCCCTATCCCTGATGTGTCATAGAAAACAAGGTACTCGACACCCTACTCCGGCAATCTGAAGATTGGGGCACTCGTCAAACTCTGTCTCAACTGCTCAAAAACCTACTGGCACTTCTCAGGTCCACATGAAGGGTTGTCCAATATTGTTCAAGGCCATCACCGGTGATGATATCTAGGAGAAGTCATGAATGACCCTCCGGTAATATCCTACCAATCCAAGGAAGCTCCACACCTCCGCCATGCTCCGAGGTGGCTCCCATGCAAACACAGCCTCCACCTTGGCTGGGTCTACAACTACTCCATCTGCTGAGATGACATGTCCCAGAAAGTGGATATCCTGAATCTTGAAATGGAACTTTGAGAGCTTCCCATAATGTTGGTGCTCCCGAAGTACTTCTAGAACCATCTGCATGTGTCTCACATGCTTCTCTTCTGACGTCGAGTACACAAGGATATCATCGATGAAGACAACTATGAACCGGTCCATGTACGACTGGAAAATCTGGTTCTTCAATCCCATGAAGACTGCAGCGGTGTTCGTCACATTGAAAGGCATCACTAGGTACTCATAGTGACCATAACAGCATATGAAATTCTTCTTTGGTATAACCTCATCTCATACTCATAACTGGTGAGAGCCCAATAGAAGGTCAACTTTTGAGAACCAATAAGCCCCTCCTAGCTTATTTATAAGTTCATCTATCCTTGGTAGTGGATACTTTTTCTTCACCATCACATGGTTTAGGCACCAGTAATCTACGTACAAACTCAGACTCTCGTCTTCCTTCTTGGCAAACAAGATTGGGGCCTTCCAAGGTGAGACACT
Organism: Viscum album; assembly: GCA_963277665.1. Classification (NCBI taxonomy): domain Eukaryota; kingdom Viridiplantae; phylum Streptophyta; class Magnoliopsida; order Santalales; family Viscaceae; genus Viscum; species Viscum album. Next base: position 959,751,065 of record OY728145.1, read on the forward strand.
GGGTCTCACAAAGCCCTTGCTCTACAAATCCTCCAACTGCACCCTTAGCTCACGGATCTCTATTGGAGCCATCAAATATGGTAGTGAAAAAATTGGTGTTGTCACAGTGTGCAAGTTGATGCAGAAGTTGATTTCCTAATTGGGAGGTAATCCTAAAACATCTTCGGAAAAGACATCCTCATTCTCTGCCACTACTTCTGGGAACTGGGAGCTCACAACATTCGCTGCTCTGAGGGAAAGGCTAGCCATATCATGAGCGATTGGCTGCACCAAGTTGTGCATAATCCCATTCTGCGCTACCTGGGTTTCCCTTTCTCTGACAAAGGAAAACCTCACTACATCACTACAGACACACTGCACTCTTCACCTAAAACAATCAATCTGGGCATGGAAAAAAGGTAACCAATCCATACAGAGAATGAGGTCGTATGGCCTCAATGCTACCACCATGAGGTTCCAACCAAAACTCCCACCTGCAAGTGTAATATCACATTATCAGCAATGGTGTGAGATTGTCGAGTCTCCTCCAATAGTTGTCTCCAAGCATTAAGATCGAGTCAACAATTCAACCAGAATCTCATGGTTTCTTACAAGACATGTGGCTATGAAGGAATTATTGGAACATGTGTCTATAAGTACAATAGATAAGGTTTAAAAGACACAGATCATACCTCGATTCATTCCTGGATCCCCTGGGTCATATACCTCGATTGCATGCAGTTATCCCCGCCCTTATCACCCATCTCTTTGAGCCTCGTGCAGTCCTTCTAGAGGTGATGGTGGAAGTACGTCGAAATGTCTTCCATGACCCGCAGCTCTCTCTGCTCCTCAACCACGTCCACCGCATAGTGGGTCTATCGGCTCCACTCTCTGCCTCTCCCTCGGTGGTCCATCCACCGCTTCCCTGTCAGAAGCTTGATGGGTTGGGAAATCTCTTGAAAGATGTCCCCTAACATCACATGTGTAGAATCTATTCTCCCTAGGCTGATTGGATCCAGCCTGAGAGCCATATACTGTTGATCATAGGTCCTAGGTCCTCCTATGATGGCTCCTGCATCCAGATCCTAATGTCTGATGATGGATTCCTGCTGTTGATGCCTCTTCACCTGTCTGCCTGCTGCTGACTGTCATCAACTATCTCTTCTCTGTCAAGAGTCTCTCGATCACCAAGGAATGCTCATGCACTCCAGTATAAGTCGATATGCATTGATGCAATACACTAGCTCGTATGTCCAACCGTAGACCTCGCTTGAAGGTACAAGTTATGAAGTACTTGTCCATGATAATATCTATTGAGTACTGAGAGAGGTTGGTGAATTTAGATGAATATTTTTCTACTGTCATAATACCCTACTAGAGCTGGAGAAGCCCCTGGATGTGCACAGATCTCAGTGTTACCAGAGAGAACTACTCCCTGTAGAGTTTCTTAAACTCCATCAACGAAAGAGTTTATTTATCCTGAGTCTGTGTGGTCTGACTCCACCATCATCTCACCGGACCCTGAAGAAGGCTTGCTCCTAGGATAACCATCTAGTCTATAGGTTTCTTCACTAGACGGAAAATGCTAGTCACCACCTCAAGCTAGTCCTCAGCGACCGGAGGATCGGGCTTGCCTTGAAACCTGATGGGTCTCTATCTCTAGAACTCATGGAGCATGCTAAGTATGCGCTCCTCATCGGTCGGAAACGCAGGTACCATTGGCTTCTCCACTGGTGGCTATATAACTAGTGCACCACCTGGTGGAAATTTCAGGGGGACTTGTCCCTGTATCGAAGCCTCATCACTGAGGGGGTCATCCTCATGATCGTTCTACAAAATCCTAGTAGGTATGCATCGCGGAGGGATCCTGTAAGGAATCATGATGTACCATGGTCAATGATTATAACTGGATAGCTGAAAAAAAGGATTTGAAAAAACAACTCATTCATGTATGTGACATTATTTTATTTCCCTACAACCAGTGTTTTCGTGTTCCGAGTTAAAAAGCATGATAACAGGGTCATAGAGTATGGATACGTCGGTCGTTGCACCAACACTGGAGACTTTGGCCTGAAAGACAAACCCAAAACAGAAAACATGGTTTCCCCAACCAATCTCACAGACTCTTGGTCCTTCGGTAGAGCAACCACCTCTCATACCACTCTGTAATGACTTGTCCCAATGGGGCCCACACGATGACAATCCGAGATCACATCCAATAGGCTAGGGTCTACTAACTAGAACTCAGTAGGCATATTACAAATCATGGGAGGAATTGTCTATGTACCTGTACAAACATACACATCTACAGGCCCACAAATGATGAAATGTACAAACACTAAGGAATGAAATGCATCAATACATCTATACATAACTTACAGAGTACGATTAAAGGTAATGTCCTTTAAGAAAAATGGGCCAGAATACAATCCCACCAAAACGAAAGTCGAAAAAATTAAAATTACCAATTATAAACATAAAAGGTATTGGGAGTACCACACATAGTTGTAGGAACTCCTCGGCCCCATAGGGAACTCATAAAGCTCGTTCTTGTCCTGTTCTGCCCTGGACACTGTCAAAAGTCTGGTCATCTGCACAAGACATGGCACGTGTGGGCAAAGCCCGTGTATGGGTGATATTAACAATGCTCAGAAGAGGACCCTGAAAACCAAAAAGTAGTACACAAAGTAAAGGTACAGTCACCTATGGATATTATATATCTACAGAACATATAACTCAAACCAAATATACTCAATACCTAGACCTGTAGTCTTGAGACAAGTCACACAACTACATACATTTATTTAGGGGTTTAGTTCGAATATTCCACAAAGCACTCGTTCTGGGAGAACAAATTTCATGAGTCTTACAGCTATGATCACGTCCGTCCGAGAGGTACTGTTTATCGAGAATCATCACGAGAGGTAGTTACACTCATAATTGGAGACAAACTCTAATGTGGGAATGTTATGGTAGATAGTTGCACTCATTACAGGAGACACACTTCTGAGTGGGAAGGAGTACGATACACAGATGAGGATCACTACCAGGGCCATGGAGGATACCGCGACCCATCCAGAATTCACCTATTATGTAGATTATTGACTCCCGGTGGAGTTGGTCATGTCGATGCACGACTCTACCTAGGGTAAAGAATGGATAGAGGATCTCAATCCGGGCCTCGTGAATGGATGCCTATCTCTATCAAAGAAATTCCTACTGAAGGGATCATACTCCTATAGATGGAAACGATGCTCGAACATCAGGGGAACACAAAAAAGGGGCACTAACCCAAATGAATGTTGTCCCAGATATGGTGAACAAGAAGACTATGCCATTTTCCAAGAAGTAAACGGCTTGTAGAAAAATTACACGTCGTGTTGTCTGACCATGTGTACATCCTGTGTGCAATGGACCATGTCATAAGGATGGTCATGTAGAAAACCTAGGAAACAACGTGTAGTACGTTGTACATGCTATGTCTGAGTGACTGGGGTTTGCTCAATGTACACTGGCCATGTCCCCATACACGGTCATCAACCCCTGTACTCCAACCCACGTAATCGGTACACGTGGTGGCCCGTGTTGCTGGACTCTCCTAGCCATGCGAAGGAGTACACACTGTTTACTTCGTCTCATGTCCATGTATCCCATGGATACATGCTGATTCTTGCATATCTGCCACTTCCATGTTGCGTAGAGAGTACACGCCTTGTCTCCTGAAGTTGTGTAGTCCAACCCGTGTCCTTGTACATCCTAAAAAAATGTCGAGATTCGGGAAAGGCGCAACACGCTATGTGACCAGGGTCACATGATGTGTGATTCCTATCTAACCCTCAACACCCTAGCCACCACCACAAGCACTACACATTGTGTTCTTTGGATGTGCACTCTGTGTATTCTGGAATTTTCCAGAATCTCAGTCTTCCGCCATTTCGCCTTCCGAGTTGCCCCGTTCGTCGATCCGGCCATCCTGTCACCACAAAAATCCTGGGTTTTGGTCGTCTTGACACCATGAATTTACTTTCAGAGTTTTAGGACCTCTGATCGGCTCTGATAACAGATTTTGGTCTTCCCACATGAAGAATGCTCGACGAACGGTCTCTTCCGATCCCAGTCGATTTTTTGTCCTCCATCATCGTCGCACCTCCGCAAGGTCATTATGGTGTGAAGTATTCATTTTTGGATCTTTGTGTCAAAAAATGAATGAGAAATGATCCATTGTTTATCGCCCCACGAGGAACATGAAGAAATTGAAGAACGAATCAAAAATAAAGTGTCCAATAAAACAAATTGAGGAAGGAACCTCCGCCGCCATTCTTCCTGGTGTTGATCTGTTCCCATTAGTAGGCTTAAACATTGTAGAAATCAACAATAAACAACATGGACTATTTCCCAAAAATCATCCCAATAAAACCCACCCGTAAGAACATACAAATCCGCGAATCAACTTGTTCGTTGTTGAACTATGTCTGTCAATTAAACTCAAAAATGGGGAAAGAGGAATGAAATAAAAACACCTACCTCAAACTGGTTGAAGAAAGATGGTCCGGTCATGCTGCCGTTGTCGTCGAGATCACTTAACATCATTGGAACAACGATTCACAGATTCAATTTGTCGTTGTTTGTCACTGAGTGTTTCCTCATGGGCTCCACGAATTTCTCCAGAGATTCCCCTAAAAAATTTGTCAATGACCACTAATCGCATAACCCGTTAAAAAGATAAACGTGATTCAGCGTTATGTTATGCTGTGACATTAATGAGTCAAGTGGTTGTTTCATAAGCCATTATTACATGGAATTTAATAATGAAACATTTTCCCTGTCGCTGTTTTATAGGAGATGTTTCCTTAAAAATAAAATATACTTCATGAATTTATTTTATTTCAATATTTTTTCAATAAAAAAGTTCGAAAATTAACTTTTTCCATCTACCCGTGCCGGTATAGGATAGACCCATCTTTAGGTAATGTAGTCCCCCCAGACGCAGCGGTGACCTCAGCTTTTTAATCCGGGCATCCGTTTGAAAACAGCCACTACCGAGCACATGTACCGACTCACGTAACATAAAAAAAGTTCAAACCACCATTATGGGCTCACTGGGCCTCGGAATATTTTTCCGTTTTCACACTCGGTCTTGAAATAATTAAATATAATATTTAAAAATAATACAAGGAAAAACGTGAGGCATTAAACTCTCCAAACCATGGGGCTTCACGTCCCTAAAAATCCTAAACAAAGGCTACTCAAAATGATGTGAGTAGTGGGCACAGATCTTGGCCTCCTGCTCCCATGTGGTCTCCTGAATATTCTTGTGCTACCACCGGATGCGCACCAAGGGAATAGATCGCCCATGAGGTTTCCACTTCTGCCGATCCACGATCCCCACTTGGTACTGAGAAAAGGTCACTCCATCTTCGATGTCCAGCTCACCCCAATTGTTGATGTGCGATGGGTCATTCATGTACATCCTCAGCTGTGACATGTGGAAGACATCAGGTATTCGATTCAACTGCGGCGGTAGAGCTAGGAGGTACGCAACTTCAACAACTCTACACAATATCTAGAATGGTATGATGAACATCAGTGATATCTTGCCTCCTTAGCCAAATCTCTGTAACCCTCGTCGAGATGAGACCTGAAGAAATACATGTTCTCCCACTTCAAACTCCATAGGTCTCCATCGTTTGTAAGCATAAGACTTCTTCCATGTCCGTGCAGTCTTTATCCTCTCTCGGATGACCTGAAACTTCTCGGTGGTAGCTCGCACCAACTCTAGACCAATGAGTGCTGACTCTCCTAGGTCGGTCCAGCAAAGCGGTGACTAGTAGGGTCATCAATACAAGGCCTCAAATGGTGCCATACCAACATTGGATTTGTATCTATTGTTGTACGCAAACTTCACCACTGTTAGGTGGTCCTCCCAACTACGACCAAAGTCCAAGACACAAGCTCACAACATATCCCCTAGAACACGAATAGTCCTCTTCGTCTGACCATCAGTCTGGGGATGAAACGTTGTGATCCAGCATAACTGAATCATAAAAGCCTACTGCAATCCCTTCCACAGCCAGAATGTGAAACGTGCATCTCTGTTCGAGACTATTTTCTATGGGAATCCATGATTCCGAACTATCTTTTTCATGTAGAGGTGTCCCAATCATTCTATGGTACATTGATCCCTGAGAGATAGGAAGTGGGATGACTTGGTGAGTCGATCAAAAATCACCCAGATGGATTCTTTCCCCTTGGATTTCTGTGGTATTCCTGTCACTAAGTCCATCGATAATCCATCCCACATCCACATTGGAACTTCCAGGGGTGAGCTAATCCTACTGAAACCTGGTGTTTGACCTTCACCTACTGGAATGTAAGGCATCGAGAAACAAATTATGTTATTTCCTTCTTAATTCCTGACCATTGGAACTATCGTCAGAGGTCATGGTACATCGTTATCACTCCAGGATATACCACCAATGGGGATATATGATACTCCCTCAGGACCAACTCCTGCAACACCATTGATACAATAGTGCGTCCTTTTAAATGAAGTATGTTCTCCCCACCTTGCGAATATCCATCAAGAACATGTCATGTGGATAACTGAGCACGTATGGCCACACAGTCAACATCTCCTAGATACACCTCCCTAACCCATTGTAAGAGTGGAGGTGTGACAACCATCGACTGTAGGTAAGTTGTATTCTCTCCATCCACGAAAGACAACTGCAATGCGATTAACTGTTCTATCAACTCACTCAATAGCAGTGAACTCATCCTTCTGCTAAGAGCATCCTCCACCTTGTTCCCCTTCCCAGGAGTATAGAGGTACTTGAAATTATAATCCTATAGGAACTCTTTCCAATTCCTCTACCTCAGATTCATAACCTTCTATGAGAATATGATCTTGAGGCTCTTGCGGTCAGAGTAGACTATAAACCGCTTTCATATAAGGTAGTGTCGCCACATCTTCAATGCGAAGACAACTGCAGCCATCTCGAGATCATGGGTCACATAGTTCTGCTCATGTGGAACATGCTGGCACGAACCATAAGCAATCATTTCCTGCCTCTAAATTAGGACACAACAATGATCGGTCCCCGATGTGTCGCAGAAAACTACGTAATCGACACCCTCCTCTGACAATGTCAAGACCAGGGTGCTCATCAAACTCTATCTCAACTGATCGAAAGCTTGCTGGAACTTCTACGTCCACACAATGGGTTTCCCCTTCTTGATCAAGGTTTTCATCGGTGCTGATATCCAGGGGAAGTCAGGAGTGAATCTCCGGTAATATCCTTCCAATACAAGGAAGCTCCGTACCTCTGTCACACTCCATGGTGTCTCCCATGCTAACACAACCTCTACCTAGGCAGGTTCTATAATTACTCCATATACTGAGATGACATGTCCCAGAATTTAGACCTCCTGAATCCAGAACTGGAACTTTGAGAGCTTCCCATAAAGCTGGTGCTCCCAAAGTATGTCTAGAACCATCTGCAAGTGTCTTGCTTTCTCCTCTTCTAATGTCGAGTACATAAGGATGTCTTCGATGAAGACCACTATGAACTAGTCCATGTATGCTGGGAAAATCCAGTTCATCAGTCCCTTGAACATTGCCGGGGATTTCATTATGCCTAAAGGAATCACTAAGTAATAATAGTGTCTGAAGCAGAATCTAAAAACCGTCTTCAGTATATCTAAATCTCTTAGTCGTAACTAGTGATAACCCGATCAAATTTCAACCTTCGAGAACCACTATGACCCTCTTAGCTGATCGAAGAGGTCACCGATCTTTGGTAGTGGATACTTTTTCTTCACTGTCACCTAGTTTAGGCATCGGTACTCTACTAACAACCTCATAATCCCATCTTCCTTGTTGGAAAACAAGACTGGGGCCCGCATAAGGGGAAACACTGGGTCTCACGAAGCCATTTCACTACAAATCCTCCAACTTCACCCTTAAGACGCAGAGCTCTTCGAGAGCCATCCGATATGGTGATGAGGATATCGGTGTCATCCCGAGGATTAAGTCGATGCATAAGTTGATTTCCCAATGGGGAGGTAATCCTGGAACATCTTCGGGAAAGACGTTCTCACACTCCGCCACTACTGCTAGGAAATAGGAGCTCACAAAATCCATTTCTCTAAGAGATAGGATATCCAAATCATGAGCGACTGGATGCACCCTTCTATGCATAATCCCATAATGCGCTGCCTCGGTTTCCCTTTCTACGACAAAGTAAAACCTCCCTCCATCATGACGGACACACAGAACTCTTCACCTAAAACAGTCAATATGGGCATGGACCGAAGATAACCAATCCATATAGAGAATGATATCGTAAGGCCTATTTTCTACCACCAAGAGGTTCCAACCATATCTCTTGCCTCCAAGTGTAATATCACACTATCTGCAAAGGTTCTTGATCATCGAGTCTCCTCATGTAGGTGTCTCCAACAGTAAGGATCGGGTCAACGGTTCAACCAACATCTAGAGGTTTTGGACAATACATGTGTCTATTAAGGAATGACTGGAACCTGTATCTATAAGTACGACAATAAATTTAGAAAAGACACATATCGTACCTCGAATCATCCCTGGAGCCCCTGAGTCGTATACCTCAACAGCATGTAGATGTCCCATCTATTTTCCCCCGGCTCCCTAAGCCTTGTGTGGACTGTAACGCCCCGACCCTGGTTTCCTAGAGTCGGTGCATTATTACATAACATTGGAATGATCACAAGAAAGATCAAATCTCTAAAGACCAATTGGTTTAGTGTCCTTGGAAACACTAGATATATTCATAAGTTTTACATTACATCATAAAATGAAAAAATACTACAACAACATAATGTCTACACAGTCCACACTATTAAACCCTCATAATATCCCTGTAGGTCATTCATAATTTACTTCTTCACATCCTGGGAAAAATAAAACATAGAAAAGGGGTGAGCTCAAATTCCCAGTAAGGATAACAATATAGCGGAACATTCAAAAATAAGCATAGACATTTAAGGCAATGCATTACTAAAACAAAAGCCTTTTAAACTTGAACTTCAACATAGTATGGAAAAAGTAAAATGAAATAATTACATTTACTTGTTCAAATTGATATTCTACTAATCGAATAATCACATGCAATATCAATAACCACTTTCATAATGTTGGAATGCATAATGCCAGACTATCATAACCACATAGCCAAGGCCTCGTGCCAAGACTACAAATAAGATTTTTCCAAGGCCTTGTACCAAGACACTAGTTTGTCTCATGAGACCTACCGATGCATCGAGGAGCTATAGCGGGCTCCACCCGTCACATATTAAGTCCAATGCATTCCCATATGAAAAGGTTTAAACATAACATAAACATTCGTATTAAAACTAGCATACAAATTGTCTATAATTTCACCATAAACTATGAATGGTATAAAAATAGCACATCCACAGTCAAACATATCAAAAAACCTTCAATACAATATAGAAGTCCTGTATCATAATAAATCAACTTCAAATAAGCGTAAAATCCATCAATGGATGTTGACATAGATGAAATCAAAACTCTTTTTAGAGAAATATCTTTTTCTATTTTTGAAATCATTTAATAGCCATATAAAACAAAACATTTTCTTTGAAAATATTCTTATAAGATTGTAAGGAAAGATTTGAAGATTTTAGAACGGCGGAAAATAGCCGCACCCGCCGTATAAGTTAAAAGAACATTCTTACCTATATTCTGTCGAAAAGGTTAAAAAGGACCTTGTTTTGAAAACGACAGAAAGATTCCTTTATAAACATCTTATAAAAAGTCAAACAAGGGTATAAATGACTTTAACCCATATTCTTGTAAATAAAAAAAATGTTTTGAAATACATTTTTAAGAAATCCGGGATGTGGATGATAAAGAGATCCCAGTAGATTATTACATATAAACAACCTCGGATGATGAAGAGATTGTGAAATAAACCTTACCTTGTACTTTTCCTTAGTTGGGGTAGGTTAACCTCCTGTATAATGGTGAAATAATTGTTATTAAATTATACAAGAATCATATACATTCATATGATATAATATATGATCTTTTAACATTTCTTTGTTAATAATATCTTAGTATTATCGTTGTTTCAGATGTTAACTTACTCATTTTCTTTTATATGTTTTGTTACATTTGCCATGTTTGTCATGGATAGGTTGTATATTATTCATATACAGAATTATATCAAGTCCTTAACCATTATTTTTAAATCATCAAATGATAATTATACTTGAATGGATACGATGGAGAATGAATCTCATCGCGTTCGTGGAGACGGTAGTCCGTACGTACGCACGAGCGACAATATCATTCTTTTGATATTAAAATAATATATAAATGGTTGTTATATAATATATACAGAATCATTAACATGATATATTTATTATTTACATGAGTTACATATAATTATTATACCCATCCAAATAATAATATATTGAATAACAATTACACCACGACGTGGAGACGGTAAGCCGTACGTACGCACGTATGGTGACATGTTATTCAAAGGGTGGATAGAATAATGAATATGGTTGTACCATATTTATAATAACATCACAGTATATATATGATACTGGAGTTATTATTTTATAATGGTAATAACAAAGGAAGAATAAGTGGAAGAAGAAAGGAACTTGGAAAAGGGTGGTGAAATCATTACCTCTTCTTCGGGTTCTTCCTTTTGATTTGATCAAAAGGGCTCCATAGGATGGCTTTCTGATCAAACTAAGTCCTCTAGGTTGTAGTGAGGGAAGTTGGGAAAGTATTTGGGCAGAGTTTGGCAGAACCAAAAGGCTTTGAAGGTGTGAAGAAAAGAGAAGGAGGAGTTCCCTTTTATAAGAGGGGTGAGGGGCACCTTTGGAAAATCTAGAGATATTCGTTTATAATAAATTCATATTCGGTTTTCAATGGCTCAAAAGTTGATTATTCAAAGGTTAAGGTGGGGATGGGTCGAAAACAACTCAACCAATAGAATTTAGACAGGTTTGGGTACTTATATTAACCTTGTACTTAAGTATTAACTCTAAGTTAATTATTTTCACTTTTACAATGTCTCTTTGTATTTTTATATAATATGGTTAATAAACATACTATATAAATCCAAGAGACCCTCAAGTGGTCCATTAATGATGAACCTATCATGGTATAAGTCTCTTGGCCAAACCTTAGATTTTTTAAAATTTAATATCAATTAATAATATAATATTTGTTTTAAGAACTCTTTTATGTCAATTTTGACACTATTCAAACGTTGATTTTTGTGAAACTCATAACAGATTGATTACTTCGAAAAACGTCAATTAAATCAATCATAATATATCATATTATCCTATAAAATTAGTTTAATTCGTTTAAAGTTTCATATTATATTTATTTGGGTATTTATAATATCAATTATTTTAATTTTTCACTATTATAGTAATTAATTCATCATCATTGTGTCATAACTAAATTAAATTATTTAATGTCTAACATTTATAAATAAACTATCATTTTGTAGGAAATATTTTTATCTTTCTAATTAATATTTATAATCTAAAATCCAACATATATAACCCTATGTAAATTTTTTTTCTAAAATATATATGCTTGTGTCATTTTAACTTAATTAAAATAAAGTGTCCCTATCACCTACAAGTGGCACCATGGGGTCCCAAAATCGACCCAAAGATGCCTATGGTCGAACATGTATCAACCAATAAGGCTAGGACACGTTTTAGGGTAATTTAGAATTATTATAATATTATTTTTTAACCCTTAGTTACCGGATTTACCCTTAACCATGGTAAATAAAATATTACCGCAGTAATTATTCAAAATGTTTAAAAATAAAAGTTTCCTATTTACACAATTTGGACATCCTGATTCCAAATATGGAATCCATTTTTCTAAATTCCAAAAACAGAAGTGGCAAAAATTAATTTAAAATTAATTCCCGCTGTCAAAACAAAAAGCGTGTTTTTAAGAGATAATAACTATCAAAAGATTGACACTTGTTTATATTCGGTTTAATTGTAAAATTATGTCCAATGAACAAAATTATATTAAATGGTAAAAATATATTCTAAATATACTTTAAAACCACTCAAATTCATAATTTATCACTATTAATTAATTGGATTAAAAAAGTTGTTTTTAATTAAAATTTAGTAATTTTCACTATTCATCAAAATATGAAAGTTATCCGAAAAGTACCAAAATTTCACCTTAGGCTAAATTCGATATTCTGAATCCAAAAATGAAGTCCATTTTGAAATATAAAATATATATAATTTCAAAAGGTAGGTATTACTATTCATAACGGCTAGTTTGATTGGTTATGGTGTGTTAGAACTCGGTGTTGCGTACAACACACGCTATCACATTATTCAATGAGAAGCATACCGTAGAAGCTTGGGGTGTTACATTATCCCCTCCTTCAAATAATTTCGTCCTCGAAATTTCTAGTATACTTATCACATGAAAAGACTCGGGTGGTTCTTCATCATAAGTTCCTCGGGTTCCCACGTTGCCTCTTCCATCTTATGGTTTCTCCACAAAACTTTTACCAGACGCTTCATATGGTTTCTCAGCACTTGTTCTCTCGTATCAATAATCTTGACGGGCTCTTCACAAAAAGACAGATCGGGTTCCGGTTCTAATTCTTCATAGGTGAGTACATGTGTTGGGCCAGACATGTATTTCCCCAACAGAGATACGTGGAACACATCGTGAACTTTGGAGAGACTTGGCGGCATTGCCAATCGGTAAGCTACAGCCCCAATTCGTTCTAGAATTTCGAAAGATATGATGTACCTGGGACTCAATTTACCTTTCTTACCAAAACGTATGACTCCCTTCCATGGAGATACCTTCAGGAAAACATGATCACCGACTTGAAATTCCAAATACTTCCTTCGATTATCGGCATAGATCTTCTGCCTACTTTGAGCTTCTTTGATGTGATTTTGGATTACCTTCACCTTTTCCATCGTTTCCTCCCCCAGTTCTGGACCTACAAGTTTTATTTCACCGACGTCATCCCAACAGGTTGGTGTACGACATATCTTTCCGTATAACGCTTTATATGGTGCCATCTGAATACTCGAATGGAAGATATTGTTATAGGAAAATTCTACCAGAGGTAAATATTGATCCCACATACCCTGAAAGTCAAGTGAGCAAGATCTCAAAATGACTTCTAAGGTTTGAATAGTCCATTCTGAATGTCCGTCTGTCTGAGGATGGTAAGCAGTGCTCAAATAAAGATCAGTATCCAGGGATTTCTGAAGACTTTTCCAGAATCTCGAAGTAAAACGGGGATCACGATCAGAAACAATTGATAGGGGTACTCCATGAAGCCTCACAACTTCATTAATATATAGTCTTGCTAGACGTTCCAGTGGTAGATCTTCTCTTATAACAAGAAAATGTGTTGACTTGGTAAGAAGATCAACAATAACCCATATTGAATCGTTCCTTCTAGGAGTCTTTGGTAGCCCCATGACAAAGTCCATCGTAATATTGTCCCATTTCCACTCCGGTATAGGAATAGGTTTCATGACTCCTCCAGGCTGTTTCCTTCCATCTTTAACTTTCTAACAAACTATACATCTTGACACAAAATCAGCAATCTCCCTCTTCATGTTGTCCCACCAAAAATTTTCCTTCAAATCTCTATACATTTTGGTGCTCCCAGAGTGTATAGAGAAATTGGAACTATGAGCATCATCCAGCAATTCCCTTTTTAGATCAGGTATATTGGGAACAAAAAGTCTCTTCCCAAATTTCAAAATTACATCTTCATACAAAAAGTCTCTCAATATCCCATCATTCACAACTTTAATCTTCTTTTGGAATTCTTCATCATCGGTCTGAGAACTCTTAATCCTTTCTAGTAAAGAGGGTTTGGAAACCATTTGAAAAAGCATTGATGTTTCACCTTCCCTGGTTATTCCCATGTACATCTTCACTAGATCCTTGAAAATTGGATCCCTTTCAATTCTCATATTGTTCAAAACTCCATGGTATTTTCTACTCAAAGAATCTGCCACCTTTCTTGCTTTCCCCGGGTGGTAGTGTATCGTGAAATCATAATCCTTGAGTAATTCAAGCCATCTCCTTTGCCTCACGTTGAGTTCTTTTTGTGAGAAGATATACTTCAAACTCTTGTGATCAGTATAAATCTCACATTTTTCACCACAGAGTTAGTGCCTCCATATCTTCAAAGAAAATATCACAGCTTCTAACTCGAGATCATGAGTAGGATAGTTTTGTACATGAATTTTCAACTGTCGTGATGCATAGGCAATAACTCTATCATTCTGCATAAGGACACAACCAAGTCCTTTCTTCGATTCATCACTATAAATAACGAACCCATCATTCCCCGATGGTAGAGTCAATATAAGTGCATCGACTAATATTCTCTTCAGTTCTTCGAAACATTCTTCACAATCTTTTGTACAAACAAATTTAACCCCTTTACGTGTGAGCTTCATTAGTGAGTTAGCCAATCGGGAAAAATTCTGGACGAATCGTCGATAATAACCTGCCAAACCAATAAAACAACGTACCTCAGTTATACTCGTATGTGCTGGACATTCTTGGATTTCCTTGGTCGTAGAAGGATCAATAGATATTCCATCATTAGAGACAATATGGCCAAGAAAAGAAATCTCATGACGCCAGAATTCACACTTGCTAAACTTCCCATATAATTCATGTCTTCTCAGAGTCTTCAAGATAATGTGCAAGTGATTTTCATGATCTTCATATTTTTAGAGTATACTAAGATATCATCAATAAATACCACCAAAAATTAATCAAGATACTCCTTGAAAACTCTATTCATTAGATCCATGAATACAGAGGGTTCATTAGTCAATCCAAAAGGCATTACAATAAACTCGTAATGCCCGTACCTAGTTCGAAATGCTATCTTTAGAATGTCTTCCTTCTTCACACACAACTGATGGTATCCATATCGAAGGTCAATCTTTGAAAAGTATTGATATCCATGCAGTTGGTCAAATAAATCATCAATGTGTGGTAGGGGATACTTGTTTTTTATTGTTTTAACATTGATCTCCCTATAGTCGATACATAACCTCATAGATCCGTCTTTCTTTTTAACAAAAAGAACAGGGGGTCCCCATGGAGAAACACTAGGGCAAATAAATACCTTATTACTCAATTCCTCTAGTTGTTTCTTTAGTTCAAATAATTCTACAGTGGCCATTCTATAAGGGGTCTTCAATATAGGCCTTGATCCAGGAATCAAATCAATGGAAAACTCAACTTCGCGTTCTGGAGGATGTATAGGTAAATCTTCCAGAAATACATCTACAAATTCTTTCACAATAGGTACATCCTCTATTTGATCATTCCTTTCCTCACCCACAGTTATTTCATTCTCTTCCTCCCCAATAATTGAATTTAGTTGAGCTATTGAGGGTGGATCTAAATAAGAATTAGGTGGTGACGATTCTGCTCTAATGATAAGGTGTTCCTTATCATTATCATCATGAATCGTAACCTATTTCTTGTTACAATAAATCTTCGCATCATAGTCCGAAATCCAGTCCATACCGAGGATTATATCAAACGCAATCATAGGTATGACGATGAGATCAGCAGATAATGAACATTTATGTGCTCTAATGGGGACTGATTCACAAAACATTGTTGCAATGATACTTCCCTTAGGAGTTTTAACTGACAACTCCCTTATTAAATCATATTGGAAATATCTAATTTTCTTAGAAAACTGGGAAGATATGAGACAATGTGATGATCCATAATCAAATAATGCATTTTCCAAACTTGAGGAAACCATTAAATTACCTGCCACCACGTCTTTCGGAGCTTCTACCTCAGCAGTAGTGATAGCATAAGCATGGCCTTGATCCCTTGGCCTTTTCTGAGGTATGTTCTCCTGACGCTTAGGAAATTCATTTGCATAATGCCCCATCTCCCTGCAATTGTAGCACTGAACATTGGTTGCTTCCTTCTTCCCTTTGCAATCACGAGCTTGGTGGCCTTTTTCACCACATTTGTAACAGACGCACATTCCCTTCAAGCATGTACCGGGGTGTTTCTTCCCACATTTACCACAGGATGGATATTCAACCTTTCCCTTATTCCCCTTATTTCTATTCCCAGATTGATCAGCATGCCACTTCTTCTCTTGCTTTGCTTTAAAGTCATAAGACATAGAGAATTCCTTTTTGGTCATGATAGCACATGAGACAATGTCTTCGTACGACGAGAAGGATTGTGAGACTAATGCTCGACGGAGAAATGGTTTTAACCCATAAAAGAAACGATCAATATTACTTCTTGGGTTACGTATATAATCTCAAACATACCTTGCTATCCTTGTAAACTTAGTCTCATACTTTGTGATATTCTCATCCTCCTTCTGTCTCAAACTCAGAAATTTCCTTTCCATATCTGCTCAATGGTCGCGAGAAAAGTATTTTTCTAAAAACAGATCTTTGAACTCCCTCCATTCCATATTTGATACTTCATCATCATCCTTCGTATTTTGAATCAATGACCACCATTGATCAGCATCTTTAGTGAGGCGGTAAACTACCATGATAACTTTTTCCCTTTCATTACTCCCCAAAGCCTGAAATATTTTCTCTAGGTAAAATATCCATTACTCATCTACTAAGGGATATGTACTCCCATTGAACGTTGGTGGTTGTTGCCTCATGAATCGATCTAACATTGATCCTCCACGCTGCGGATCAAGGTGCTACATACGGGTAAGTTTATTATTCATAACCTGAGTGAGTTGTCCCAGTATGGTGATTAGCTGATCGGCACCAGTTGCATCACCATCTCTACTATAATTATCTTGAGCAGGAGGGAAATCCCTACATGGAGTGTGTGCATTGATACAGCTTCCATTTCTTCCACTAGGATCCATTTCTAAACAATGGCATAAACTAGATCAGTTTATGAATCAAAATACATAATCCCATACTTATAAAACACTTAACATAAATTGAACTATTTATGGATATAATCCAAAATCATAAGATTGTTTTCTTTGAGAAAGTATATACTCATAAACCCTTTATAATGATTTGTAATGAAAATGAGAGTTATCCTAAGCATATCCCCCATGAGGTTCGTAACCAAGAGTGCAGTAAGGCCCGTTGTCATGGACCAGTTCCCGTTCGAGTCTAGCTCAAAGCAGTGTTTTTGGGTTTTACCCCTATAGATATCTGTACCAGAGCCGCCTCTACCTTCTCGTATCTAGACAGGGATGTATTTCTTGGAAAACTCACAAAATCTTTACAATACCAAAATTCTAGGAAGATCTTCTATACTAATCCTCAAAGTTCATCTTAGGTCTACGTGCTCTAATTAGAGTCTATCTAAATCTAGCTTCCAAGGTTTGTACTAAACTTCCTCTGATACAAACTGTAGCCCCCCAACCCTAGTTACCCAGAGTCGGTGCATTATTACATAATATTGGCATGATCACAAGAATGATCAAATCTCGAAAGACCGATTGGTTTAGTAGCCTTGGAAACACTAGATTTATTCATAAGTTTTACATTACATCATAAAATGAAAAACTACTACAACAACATAATGTCTCCACAGTCCACACTATTAACCCCTCATAATATCCCTGCAGGTCATTCATAATTTACTTCTTCACATCCTGGGAAAAATAAAACATAGAAAAGGGGTGAGCTCAAATTCCCAGTAAGGATAACAATATAGCGGAACATTCAAAAATAAGCATAAACATTTAAGGCAATGCATTACTAAAACAAAAGCCTTTTAAACTTGATCTTCAACATAGTATGGAAAAAGTAAAATGAAATAATGCCATTTACTTGTTCACATGGATATTCTACTAATCGAATAATCACATGCAATATCAATAACCACTTTCATAATGTTGGAATGCATAATGCCAGACTATCATAACCACATAGCCAAGGCCTCGTGCCAAGACTACAAATAAGATTTTTTCAAGGCCTTGTGCCAAGACACTAGTTTGTTTCATGAGACCTACCGATGCATCGAGGAGCTATAGTGGGATCCACCTGTCACATATTAAGTCCAATGCATTCCCATATGAAAAGGTTTAAACATAACATAAACATTCGTATTAAAACTAGCATACGAAATGTAAATAATTTCACCACAAACTATGAATGTTATAAAAATAGCACATCCACAGTCAAACATATCACAAATCCTTCAATACAATATAGAAGTCCTATATCATAATAAATCAACTTCATATAAGCGTAAAATCCATCAAAGGATGTTGACATAGATGAAATCAAAACTCTTTTTTGAGAAATATCTCTTTCTATTTTTGAAATAATTTAAGTGCCATATAAAATAAAACATTTTCTTTGAAAATATTCTTATAAGCTTGTAAGGAAAGCTTTGAAGATTTTATAACGGAGGAAAATATCCGCACCCACTGTATAAGTTAAAAAAACATTCTTACCATAATTCTGTCGAAAAGGTTAAAAAGGACCTTGTTTTGAATACGACGGAAAGATTCCTTTATAAACCTCTTATAAAAAGTCAAAAAAGGGTATAAATGACTTTAACCCATATTCTTGTAAATAATAAAAAAGTTTTGAAATACATTTTTAAGAAATCATGGATGTGGATAACAAAGAGATCCCAGTAGATTATTACATATAAACAACCTCGGATAATGAAGAGATTGTGAAATAACACTTACCTTGTACTTTTCCTTGGTTGGGGTAGGTTAACCTCCTGTATAATGGTGAAATAATTTTTATTAAATTATACAAGAATCATATACATTCATATGATATCATATATTATCTTTTAACATTGCTTTGTAAATAATATCTTAGTATTATCGTTGTTTCGGGTGTTAACTTACTCGTTTTCTTTTATATGTTTTGTTAATAAGCCATGTTTTTCATGGATAGGTTGTATATTATTCATATAACGAATGATATCAAGTCCGTAAACATTATTTTTAAATCATCAAATGATAATTATACTTGAATAGATACGATGGAGAATGAATCTCATCGCGTTCGTGGAGACGGTAGTCCGAACGTACGCATTAGCGACAATATCATTCTTTTGATATTAAAACAATATATAAATGGTTGTTATATCATATATAGAGAATCATTAACATGTTATATTTATTATTTACTTGAGTTACATATCATTATTATACCCATCCAAATAATAATATATTGAATAACAATTACACCACGACGTGGAGACGGTAAGCCGTACGTACGCACGTATGGTGACATGTTATTCAAAGGGTGGATAGAATAATGAATATGGTTGTACCATATTTATAATAACATCATTATATATATATGATTCTGGATTTATTATTTGATAATGGTAATAACAAAGGAAGAAGAAGTGGAAGAAGAAAGGAACTTGGAAAGGGTGGTGAAATCATTACCTCTTCTTTGGGTTCTTCCTTTTGATTTGATCAAAAGGGCACCATAGGTTGGCTTTCTGATCAAACTAAGTCCTATAGGTTGTATTGAGGGATGTTGGGAGAGTATTTGGTCAGATTTTGGCCGATCAAAAGGCTTTTAAGGTGTTAAGAAATGAGGAGTAGGAGTTCCCTTTTATAAGAGGGGTGAGGGGCACCTTTGGAAAAGCTAGAGATATTAGTTTATAATAAATTAATATTAGGTTTCAAATGGCTCAAAAGTTTATTATTCAAAGGTTAATGTGGGGATGGGACGATAACAACTCAACCAATAGAATTTAGACAGGTTTGGGTACTTATATTAACCTTATCTTTAAGTATTAACTCTAAGTTAATTAGTTTCACTTTTACAATGTCTCTTTGTATTTTTATATAATATGGTTAATAAACAATCTATAAACATCCTAGAGACCCCCAAGTGGTCCATTAATGATGAAAATATTATGATATAAGTCTCTTGGCAGAACCTTAAATTTTTAGGAATTTAATATCAATTAATAATATAATATTTTTTTTAAGAACTCTTTTATGTCAATTTTGACACTATTCAATAGTTGATTTTTGTGAAACTCACAACAGATTGATTACATCGAAAAAAGTCAATTACATCATTCCTAATATATCATATTATCCTATAAAATTAGTTTAATTCATTAAATGTTTCATATTATATTTATTTGTGTATTTATAATATCAATTATTTTGATTTTTCACTATTATAGTAATTAAATTATCATCATTGTGTCATAAATAAATTAAATTATATAATGTCTAAAAATTATAAATAAAATATAATTATGTAGGAAATCTTTTTATATTTCTAATTAATATTTATAATCTAAAATCTAACATATATTACCCTATGTAAAAATTGTTTTTCTAAAAGATATATGCTTGTGTCATTTTTGTATTCATTTTAACTTAATTAAAATAAAGTGTCCCTATCACCTACAAGTGGCACCAATGGGTCCCCAAATCGACCCGAAGATGCCTATGGTCGAACATGTATCAAAAAATAAGGCTAGGACACGTTTTAGGGTACTTTAGTATTATTATAATATTATTTTCTAACCCTTATTTATCGGATTTACCCTTAACCATGATAAATAAAATATTTACCGCAGTAATTATTCAAAATGTCTAAAAATAAAAGTTACCTATTTACAAAATTTGGACATCCTGATTCCAAATATGGAATCCATTTTTCTAAATTCAAAACACAGAAGTGGCAGAAATTAATTTAAAATTAATTCTCGCTGTCAAAACAAAAAGCGTGTTTTTAAGAGATAATAACTATCAAAAGATTAACACTTGTTTATGTTCGGTTTAATTGTAAAATTATGTCCAATGACCTACATTATATTAAATGGTAATAATATATTCTAAATATACTTTAAAACCACTCAAATTCATAATTTATCACTATTAATTATTTTTATTAAAAAAATTGTTTTTAATTAAAATTTAGTAATTTTCACTATTCATCAAAATATGAAAGTTATCCAAAGAGTACCAAAATTTCACCTTAGGCTAAATTCGATATTCCGAATACAAAAATGAAGTCCATTTTGAAATATAAAATATATATAATTTAAAAAATTAGGTATTACAATTCATAACGGCCAGTTTGATTGGATATGGTGTGTTAGAACTCGGTGTTGCGTACAACACACGCTATCACATTATTCAAAGAGAAGTGTACCATAGAAGCTTGGGGTGTTACATGGACCTCATGAGGGTGGTGGTGGATGTATGTCGAAACGGCTGCCACCACCCGTAGCTCTCCCTACTCCTCTGCCACATCCACCACCTGGCAGGTCTGTGTGCACCACTCTCCACCTCGACCTCGGTGTTCTATCAACCGATACCTTGTAACCATATAGATGGGTCGTGCAACCTATTGAGAAATTTCCCCTAAAATCGCTTGCATAGCATCACTTCTCCCTAGACTGACTGGATCTAGCCTGAGAGCCCTGTACTATCGAACCTATGTCCTGGGTCCTCTTATGATTCCTCCCATGTCCAGGTCCCTGTGTCTGATGCTGGCTTCCTGCTGCCGGTGTCTCTGCACCTGTCTGCCTACTACTGACTATCATTGGATGTCTCTTCTCTTCCAAGAATCTCTGGATAACCAAGGCCCACTCGATCACTACATCATAATTATAAATGCATAGAGGCACGACACTAGCACGTATGTCTCTCCGTAGACCTTGGTCAATGACCCAAGCTCTGAATTACTAATCCCTGACCATATCCATTAACTATCGGGCGAGGTTGGTGAACCTCGATGAATAGTCAGCTACTATCATTCTGTCCTACTGAAGTTGGATAAGTTCTTGGATGTGCAAAACTCTCGGCATAATTGTAGATAACACATCCTTGAAGAGTCACTCAACCTATGTCCCTGAAAGCTTCTCCACATCGTGAGTCTGTGTGGTCTGACTCATCCATCACCTCATCGAACCTTGAAGAAGGCCTACTCCTTGGGTCAACAATTGGTCTGCTGGTGTCCTCACTAGATAAAAAACTATAGTCACTGCCTCAAGTCAGTCCTCATCCTCCTGAGTATCGGGCTCACCCTAGAACCTGAGGGGTCTCTATCTCAGGAACTCATGGTGCGCACTAACCATGCGCTCCTCGTTGGTCGGTACTGCAGGCACCACTGGCTTCTCCACTGGTGGTGGCATAACTGGTCCACCACCAGGTGGAAATTCCTGAGGGATTGGTCCCTGTATCGAAGCCTCATCACTGAGGGGGTCATCCTCATGATCTTGCTGCTGAATCCTAGTGGGTATGAATCGCGGAGGAATCCTATAAGAAAACAAGATGTACCATGGTCAATGAGTGTATCTGGATAAATAACACAAAGGATATGAAAACACAACTCATTCCCACATATACCATTCTTTTATTTCCCAGAAACCAGTGTTTTCATGTTATGAGTTGAAAAGCAGGTTATCATGGTCCTTGTGTATGGATACGTCGGCTTCAACACCAAAACTGCAGTCTCTGTCCTGAATGCCATGCTTGAAACACTTAACATTGTTTCCTTCAACCAATCTCACTGACTCTTGGTCCTGGGGTAGAACTGACCACCTCTGATACCACTCTGTCATGTCCCGTCCCAGTGGGGCTCACGTCGCGACTCCCCAAGACCGCCTCTAATAGGCCAGGGGATAGTGACTAGCACCGAGTAGGAATATTACTAATCATTGGAGTCATTTCCGAAGTACATGTTCACATGAAAACATCTCCACACCCACAAATGCTAAAATGTAAAAACACTAAGGAACAAAATTCATGTATACATCTAAACCCAACCAAAAGAGTATGAAGGAAGGTGAAGTACTGAACGTAAACTGGGCTGGAATACAATCCCACTAAAAAAAGTCTGAATACTATAAATTCCAACCAATAAACACAAAAGGTAGTGGGATTTCTACTCGTAGCCGTAGGAACACATCAGCCTGTATGGAACTCAAAATGCTCGGTCCTGTCTTGGTCTTCCTGGGAATCTGTCAAAAGGTTGCGCATCTGCACAAGACACGACATGTGCAGTCAAAGCCCGTGCGTGGGTGAGTATAACAACACAAAGTAGAGGACCCCAAAAACAAAAAAGAAGAACAAAAAGTAAAGGTACAGTTAGCAATGAAAAGTATATGTCTATAGAACATATAGTAGAAACCAGATATACTCAAAATCCAAACATGTAGTCTAGAGACAAGTCACACAACCGCATACCCCCATCTAGGGGATCAGTACGAAGATTCCACCAAGCACTCGTTCTAGGATAACAAAATCCACGAGCCTTACAACTCTGATGACGTCTGTAGAGTCCCGAAGCATAACATACATGGAAATTTCATTGCTTTTGTAGAATACATAGTACATAACAAAAACACACACACAAGGACCGTAATAGTTTAGTGTCTTTGGAAACTCGGAATATAATCTTCTAATCATGGTGAAAGATCTTCAACATATCCCATAAAGATCTTCTTTTTTTACCTAAAACCTTTCTTTATATCCTAGGGAAAAAGAAAATATAAAAGGGTGATCTCAATATCTCAGTAAGGGTAAACAAAAGAAATATCAATCACATCATATTCATAAGAACATAACAATTTGGATATGTTACACTGCAAAAGAGATCATAAGTTCATAACATGGGATAAATCATGGTAGTGAAATGTAATCACAATAATCATAACATAAAACATGATGCTTTGTGGAATACACACATAATCATAGAGAATCATTTCTTATTAGTCAAGACTCATTGCCAAAACTATCTTAGTGGACAAATTCCATTTCTGAACCGAGTTTATTCCTCGTTTCAGTCCTGTTTCACTTAACAGGTTTTACCTACCGTTCCAGCCATGTCTATCTCATGAGATATAAAATCTTTACCCAATGAATTGGAGGGAGATATAGGTCCCACCCATCTCATAATGATACCATTCTTATGTGTTCCAAAAAATCATAAATCATACATCATTGCATTACCCATGTAATAAAAATGGGATTCTTAGACAACATGAAATCCTAAAAAAAATTCATATAAGTTAAAGGAAAATCATTCCATCACAACATAATCAAATAAAAGTAATAATAAGGATAGAAACAGAACCCTATATTATCTTAAATGGAAAATAATTTTGATAAAACACTTGAAATCCATTCTTGAGGAAAATAGACTTTTTACTTCAAAAACATTTTTCTTTTATTAACATGTCATACAATTTTAAACTAAAAGAAGTTGATTAAAAATGTACTTGAAAACTTGTAAAGGAAGCTTCTTGGAAATAATGTTTTAAAAATCCATTCATGCAATATAATTTTAAAAAAACATTCTTCTTGTACTTTTGTTGGAAAAGTCAAAAAAGTACCTCGTACGAAAAATGACAAAAGATTCCTTTCATATCTTTTACTAAAAACTCACCGAAGGGTAAAATAGGTTTTAAACAATTGTAAGTGGATGGAAATAATATTACATATTGAGGAAACATGGATGTGGATGATAAAATACACCCCATTAAATACCAAAGTATAAACAATCTCGGATAAAAAAAATGAGATGGTGATATTTTCCCTTACCTTAGGTCCGATTTGCTTCATAAGTGTACGAACCTCCTCTTCATTGAAGCGCCTCTTTGAGATCTCCTTTTAGGGAACTAAAATTGGTCTTTGAGGAAGACCGGAACCTCTAGGATGTTTCTAGGGAAGTGGAGAAAAGAATTTGGCAGGGGTTGGCCAATCTTGAAAGCTCAATGTGGTGTGAGGAAAAGAGGGAGGAGGTGCCCTTTTATAAGGGAGGAGAGGGTCATCTTTTTAATACCTAAAAATATTATTTTATTATAAAGCCAAATTCGGTTTTAAATAGCTCCAAATTGATTTATTTCGAAGCTAATGTGGGGATGGGTCGAAATATTCTCATATAATATAATATATACAAGTTTATGTTCCTATTTTAACCTTATCATTTTGATTTAACATTAAGTTAAATAATTTTACTTTTACCGTTTCTTCTTGTGTTCTTACACTATAAGGTTAATAAACATAATCTAACAATCCAAACGAACCCCATGCTGTTTATTATAAATATATATAACCTTATCTAAGTAATTTGGACGAACAATAGATTTTTAGGAATAAAATAACAATTAATAATATAATATTTGTTTTAAAAACTATTTTATGTCAATTTTGGCACTATTTAGTAATTGTTTTTTGTAAAACTCATAAAAGAATGATTAGTTCTAAACAATTTACTTAAATCCATAATAACATGTCATATTTACCTAGAAATGTAATGTAAATCAAAAAAAAGTCTCAAATTATATTTATTTGGGTATTTATAACATCAATTATGTCAATATTTCATTAATTTGATAATTACTGCATCATCTTTGTGTCATAAATAAATTAACTTATTTAAAGTCTAAAAATAAAAAATAAAATATAATTATGTAGGAAATATTTTTATCTTTCTAATTAATATTTATACTCGAATTTATCTTCTATATAACCCTATATTAAAAATGATATACTTATTAAAAATTGATTTTAACTATTTTAACCCTTCTTTAAATAAATTAATAATAAATGTCCAAATCTAATCCAAGTGGGCCTAAATGGTAATATTTAATTCCTAAGGTTGTTTTTATTTTAATTAAACTTATCCAATAGAATTAGGACATGTTTTAGGGTAATAATAATATCATTTTTACCCTTAATTACCCTATTTACTTATAACCGTGGTAAAAAAAGTAAACAGTTACTATTCATCAAAAATTATTTTCATCTCATTGAACCACATTTTACTTACTGACATCAACCGTGTCTCTTGGAATTTTGAAATTCCACTCACAAAAGTGGTAAAATAATGTTTTATGAAAAACTCATTTTTTTAACTACCACTTAGTGGTTTCACTATTCATCAAAAAAATGAATGTTTCCAGAAAAATACCAAAAATTAGGGCTAAGGTATATTTGATATTATGAACTGAAAAATGATGTCTATTTTACCAAATTCAAAACATATCAGTTGCATTACTTAATTTAAAAATTATTTCCCTTCGTCAAAATAAGTAGTGTGTTCTTAAAAGATAATAACTATCAAAAGATTGACTCTTGTTTATGTCTAGTTTAAATGTGAAATTACATCCAATGACCAACATTGTATTAAATTGTAAAATTATATTCTAAATATAATTTAAAACCACTCAAATTAATAATTTTTCACTATTAATTATTTCTATTAAAAATGTTGTTTTTAATTAAAATTTAGTAATTTTCAATATTCATTAGAAAATGAATGTTATCCGAAAAGTACCAAAATTTCACCCTAAGCTAATTTCAATATTCCGAATCCAAAATTGAAGTCCATTTTGAAAAATGAAATTTACAAAATTTCAAAAGGTGGTTATTACTATTCATAATGGCTAGTTTTAATAATATTTTAATAGCATATCGTTGTTTAGTGAAACTCGTTATTGTGTACTACACATGCTATCGAGGAAGGTCGTGATTGCGTGCAAGGCAAGTTAAGGATGTGTGTTTTGCAAGCTCATTTTGGTGTAGCGTACAACACAAGACATTAATGAAATTAAAAAGAATATTTTTTCATAAAATCTTAGGGTGTTACATTCTACCCCCCCCCCTTAAAATGAATTTCTCCCTCTAAATTCATCGGGGTTATAAATGGTTTACTACTCAAAAGTTTCTTTAATAGAAACCCACATCGTAAAAAGGAATACCAAAACCAATCTTTAAAAACAAAAGAATGAAATGTAACGGTTACCCAAATAAACTATTCAATGGGTTTTCACATAGGTGAAAATATGGATATGGAAGAGAAATATAATCATTATGTTCTGATGGAGAGTGGTAGAGAACATGGCTATGGAAAATCCTTCCAACACAGAGCCATAAATTTTCGATGATCTAGGGTACCATCTAATTCATCGGATATAAGGGCACCAGGACAACATTTTTTTGGTTTTCAAGATAATTTCCCTAAAGGTGAAGATTTTGAATCATACATTATTTTGGTACAATCTCACTGTTTTTCGTGCTTTAACAAATTTACACTTCATCTCTTAAAGAAATGATATTGAATTTGTTATTCATGAAGTGTTAATAGATTATGTGATAGAATAATGGGTCATTCCATCTATTTCAAACAAAAGGTTAGCAAAACTTAATAAATATACAGAAGTCCATCTATGCTGAGGTTAATCATATATGATTAAAAAAATGAAATTATACTTCATATATCATACCACGTAATAAAATAAAACTAGTTTCTATTAACCAGGGACATATTATAGGCCAGTGGTAGGCGATAAAGGCCAGTCGCACTTCGGTTGTGGGTTCGATTCCCACAGCCTTGTCTAACGTGATGGGTTGTTGCACGTCCTACATGTTGTCCTTTTTCTAAAGCTATATTACTATAACATCCCATCGATAATATCGAAAAAAGTTATATCCTAACTTATGTCCAACATAATCCATTCCAATCTTTAGGATTATCTAAAATACTTCGGTCCATGCTCATAGTATACCGAAAATGATTACTTGAAATGTCATATAACAATCACGTGAATGCCATCATTTATCCCCCATATATCATAAGATATATATTGTTGGTAAAATTACCAACATGTGAATACCTTAATCATGTATTCTTTTGAAGAATTTATACCCATTGAACCTTAGTGAAAACATGAATGCAGTCAAAAGATAACTCTTTCCACATACCAAAATCCAAAAATTATATATACTCAAACCATGATATAACCTTCTCCTTATATCAGTAATGAGCTCTTGAATATGGTCAAACATTTCATTTTCTCGTTTTCCTTTCATTATGCGCTTATCATATTTTTTTCCAAAAAAATCTCAATCACATTCTATGGTTACCGGTACCATTGAAAACCACAATAGACCAATACATAAATATTCCAATATTCCACGATACTATATACAACATTATTTTGGAATCCCATTACAGAAACACTTAATCATTCCACCACATTGTTTTCATATTCAACATCGCCAATAGTGATCGCATGTGACTTCCCTTTGTCCTTTTCCTTAAGTGTTTGCTCATGTCGATCATCACTAACCCTTGGATTAGGGCATTTATTAGCATAATGCCCCATTTCCTTGCACTTGAAGCATTGAAGTGTTGGAGGTGTGTTCTCTGCAGTCTTTTCTTTATTAACATCATTAGAAACCCTTTTTCCATTACTACAACACTCAGCTGCTCGATGACCTTCTTTTCTACACTTAAAACATTTTGTAGTCCCTTTATGACAATCTACACCATGATTCTTTCCACACCTTGTGCATAAGGAAACATTCATCTTCTTTTCACCATTATTCTAGGATTTATCCTTGAACTCCATCTTTAGTTTCTTGTCAAAACTATGAGATGGATAAGTAACACTAACTTCCATTTCTACCATGATAGCACAACGCACAATTTCTTCATAGCTACTAAAGTCTCTTGTAGATAATTCCCTTATAAGATTTGGTTTTAAGCCACTGATGAATCGATCAACATTACATTCAGGTTGGATGATAAATCCAGATGCATACCTTTCAATCCTTGTAAAATTCGCTTTGTATATACCAACAGATTCATCATCCTTTTGCTTTATTTCAAGAAACCCCTTCTCCATCTTTGTTTGAAGAATACGAGGGAAGTACTTATTGAAAAATAAGTTCTTGAACTCGTCTCATTCCATGGACTCATTTTCATCTCTTGGCCTCGTATTCTTGATATTATTCCACCATTGATCAGCATCACCTTCTAAACGATACACTGCTAAGATGACTTTATCATGTTCAGAACATTGAAGAAATGAAAATATATTTTCTGTAGTACTGATCCATTGTTCAGCAACAAGTAGATCAGAGGACCCACTGAATGAAGGTGGACACAATCTCATGAAAGATTCAATAGAATATTATTCCCTTCTCTGCTCATTTGGAAGTCAAGAATGATTTATAGCTTGTGTAAGTATAGCAATAATATTTTTCACTCCATATCCCATAACATTTGTTTGCTCAGGAGGAAAATCATTGCATTGTCTATTACATTGATCAAAACGGTTCCTTCGGGTTCCAACCGTCGTCTAAAACCGAAAAAGAATAGTGTGAGAGGCAAAAATCACGCTAGGGAAAACAATATAATAAAGGGGGAGTAACATCAATATCTAACATCTTGGGTTACCGTAATTCTAGTACTATAACCTATACTTATACTTAACCTTAGGGACATCCCTAGACATGCCTTAGAAATATCTCTAGGGATCTCACTAAAGATCCCGCATCCTAGTTTCAAAAGGTTGACTAAACCTTTCCTCTGATACCAACTGTAGAGACCCGAAGCTTAACCTACATGGACATTTCCTTACTTTTGCAGAATACTTAGTAGATAAGAAAAAAACACACACAAGGACCGTAATAGTTTAGTGTCTTTGGAAACTCATAATATAATCCTCTAATCGTGGTGAAAGATCTTCAACATCTCCCCTAAAGATCTTCTTTTTTTACCTAAAACCTTTCTTTATATCCTGGGGAAAAAGAAAACATAAAAGGGTGATCTCAAATTCTCAGTAAGGGTAAACAACAGAAATATCAATCACGTCATATTTATAAGAACATAACAATTTCGAAATGTTACCCTGCAAAAGAGATCATAATTTCATAACATGGGATAAATCATGGTAGTGAAATGTAATCACAATAATCATAACGTATAACATGAAGATTTGTGGCATACACAAATAATAATAGAGAATCATTTCTTATTATTCAATACTCATTTCCAAGACTATCTTAGTGGACAAAGTCCAATTCTGAACCGAGTTCATTCCTCGTTTCAGTCCTGTTTCACTGAACCGGTTTAACCTACCGTTCCAGCCATGTCTATCTCATGAGATATAAAATCTCTACCCAATGAATTGGAGGGAGATATAGGTCCCACCCATCTTATAATGATACCATTCTTATGTGTGCCAAAAAATCATAAATCATACATCATTTCATAACGCATGTAATAAAAATGGAATTCTTAAACAACATGACATCATAAAACAATTCATATAAGAAAAAGGAAAATAATTCCATCACAACATAATCAAATAAAAGTAATAATAGGGATAGAAACAGAACCCTATATTATCTTATATGGAAAATACTTTTGATAAAACACTTGAAATCCATTCTTGAGGAAAATATCCTTTCTACTTCAAAAAATTTTTTCCTTTCTTAACATGTCATACAATTTTAAACTAAAAGAAGTTGATTAAAAATAAACTTGAAAACATGTAAAGGAAGCTTCTTGGAAATAATGTTTTAAAAATTAATTCATGCCGTATAAGTTAAAAAATCATTCTTCTCGTACTTTTGTCAGAAAATGAAAAAAATTACTTCATACGAAAAACGACATAAGATTCTTTTCATATCTTTTACTAAAAACTCACCGAATGGTAAAATAGCTTTTAAACAATTGTAGGTGGATGGAAATAATATTACATATTGGGGAAAAATGGATGTGGATGATAAAATACACCCTAGTAAATACCAAAGTATAAACAATCTCGTTAAAAGAAATGATATTGTGATAGTTTCCCTTACCTTAAGTCCGATTTGCTTCGTAAGTGTTCGAACCTCCTCTTCTTTGAAGCGCCTATTTGAGATCTCCTTTTAGGGAACTAAAATTGGTCATTGAGGAAGAACAGAACCTCTAGGATATTTCTAGGGAAGTTGAGAAGAGAATTTGGTAGGGGTTGGCCGAGCATGAAGGCTCAAAGTGGTGTGAGGAAGAGAGGGAGGAGGTGCCCTTTTATAAGGGAGGAGAGGGGCACCTTTGGAATAACTGAAAATATTATTTTATTATAAAGACAAATTCTATTTTAAATAGATCCAAATTAATTTATTTCGAATCTAATGTGGGGATGGGTCGAAATCTTCTCATCCAATAGAATTTATACAAGTTTATGTTCCTATTTTAACCTTATCATTTAGATTTAACATTAAGTTAAATAATTTTACTTTTACCGTTTCTTCTTGTGTTCTTACACTATAAGGTTAATAAACTTAATCTAACAATCCAAACGAACCCCATGCTGTTTATTATAAATATATATAACCTTATCTAGGTAATTTGGACGAACAATAGATTTTTAGGAATAAAATAACAATTAATAATATAATATTTGTTTTAAAAACTATTTTATGTCAATTTTGGCACTATTTAGTAATTGATTTTTGTAAAACTCATAAAAGAATGATTAGTTCTAAAAAATTTACTTAAATCCATAATAACATTCCATATTAACCTAAAAATTAGTTTAATTCATAAAAAGTCTCAAATTATAATTATTTGGGTATTTATAACATCAATTATGTCAATATTTCATTAATAAGATAATTACTGCATCATCATTGTGTCATAAATAAATTAAATTATTTAAAGTCTAAAAATTAAAAATAAAATATCATTATGTAGGAAATATTTTTATATCTCTAATAAATATTTATAGTCGAATTTATCTTATGTATAACCCTATATTAAAAATGATATACTTATTAAACATAGATTTTAACTATTTTAACCCTTCTTTAAATAAATTAATAATAAATGTCCTAATCCAATCCAAGTGGGACTTAATGGTCATATTTTATTCCTAAGGTTGTTTATGGTCGAATTACACTTATCCAATAGAATTAGTACATGTGTTAGGGTAATAATAATATCATTTTTAACCTTAATTACAAAATTTACATTTAACCGTGGTAAAAAAAAGGAAAAAGTTACTATTCACCAAAAATTGTATTTATCTCATCGAACCACATTTTACTTACTGAAATCAACCGTGTCTGTCGGATTTTTTAAATTCCACTCATAAAAGCGGTAAAATTACGTTTTATGAAAAATTCATTTTTTTAACTACCACTTAGTGGTTTCACTATTCATCAAAAAATGAATGTTTCCAGAAAATTACCAAAAATTAGGCCTAATCTATATTTGATATTATGAACTGAAAAATGATGTCTATTTTACCAAATTCAAATCATATCAGTTGCATTACATAATTTAAAAATTAATTCCCGTCATCAAAACAAATAGCGTGTTCTTAAAAGATAATAACTATCAAAAGATTGACACTTGTTTATGTCTGGTTTAAATGTGAAATTACATCCAATGACCAAAATAGTATTAAATTGTAAAAATATATTCTAAATATACTTTAAAACCACTCAAATTAATAATTTATCACTATTAATTATTTCTAATAAAAAGGTTGTTTTTAATTAAAATTTAGTAATTTTCACTGTTCATCAGAAAATTAAAGTTATCTAAAAAGTACCAAAATTTCACCCTAAGATAATTTCGATATTCTGAATCCAAAAATGAAGTCCATTTTGAGAAATAAAATTTACAAAATTTTAAAAAGTGGTTATTACTATTAATAAAGGCTAGTTTTAGTAATATTTTAATAGCATATCGTTGTTTAGTGAAACTCGTTTTTGCGTACTACACACGCTATCGTGGAAGGTCACGATTGCGTGCAATTCAAGTCAAGGATCCGTGTTGTTTAAGCTCCTTTTGGTGTAGCGTACAACACAAGACATTAATAAAATTAAAAAGAATATTTTTTCAGAAAATCTCGGGGTGTTACAACATCTGACCAAGAAGTACTGTTCATCATGATGCATCACGAGTGGTAGTTACACTAATTATGGGAGACACACTCCCAAGTGGGAATGTTACGGTAGATAGTTGCAATAATTATGGGAGACACACTCATGAGTGGGAAAGAGTACGATAAACAGATGAGAATCATGGCCAGGTCCATGGCAGATACCGTGAATCTTCCAGAATTCATCATCTTGTTAGAGTATTGACGTTGGATGGAGTCGGTCACGTCGATGCTGGACTATACCTATGGTCAAAAATGGATAGAGGATCTCGATCCGGACCTCTCAGATGTATGTCAGACTCTTTCAAAGAACATCCTACTAAAGGGATCATAATCCTGTAGACGGAAACGATGTCTGACCATTAGGGTAATGGGAAGGATGGGCAATAACCCAAACGAAAGATGTCTAAGATACGATGAACTAGAAGACCATGCTATTTTCCAAAAATTACACAGCGTGTAGATAAATTACACGCCGTGTTGTCTGCCCCGGGTACTGCCCGTGTACAACGGCCCGTGTCATAATTCTGGTTGATTGAGTTCATAGTACATGGTGTTTAGTATGGTGGACACACCGTTTCCGAGTGACTCGGGATGGCTCTGTGTACGCTGGTCTTGTACCCATTCACGGTCATCAACCCGTGGACTCCAACCTGCGTAATCGCTACACGGGATGGCCCGCGTTGCTGGCCTTTCCTGGTCATGCGATGGAGTACACTATGTGTACTTAGTACTGCTTCCGTGTATCCCTTGGATACACACTGAGTCCTGCGTAAGTGCCTCTGCCATGTTGCATAGAGAGTACAAGCTATGTCACCTGAAGTCGTGTAGTCCAACTCATGTCTATGTATTTCCAAAAATACATGTCTAGCTTTGGGGAAGGCGCAACACGCCGTGTGACCAGGGTCAAACACCGTGTGATTCCTCTCTTACCCCTGAAACCCTACCCGCCACTGCAAGTACTGCACGACGTGTTCTTCAGAAGTACACGTCGTGTATTCTATAAATTTCTAGAATAGTGGCCCTCCGCCATCACACCTTCTGAGCTACCCTATTCGTCATTTTGGCCATGCGATCACCATGAAACGCTCGAGTTTTGGTTTCCCTGACATCATGAAGCCACTTCAAGTGTTTTTGGACCTCTTAGTTTCTCCGAAAACAATTTTTGATCATCCCTCTCGAAGAACGCTTGAAGAACAGTCTCTTCCGATCCCAGCAGATTCATTTTCCGCCAACGTCGTCGCAACTCCGCAAGGTCTTTATGGTGTCGAGCCTTCAGATTGGCATCGTTGTATCGAAAAACGGATGTGCAAAGATCCATTGTTCATCGCCCCGCGATGAACGCGAAGAACATAGAGAATAAAAGGAAAGGAAATAGTATAATAAAACAAATTGAGGAACGAACCTCCACCTTAATTCTTCATGGAGTTGATCCAATCCTGTTAGTAGGCATAAAAGGAGAAGAAATCAACAATAAACAACATGGACTATTTCCCCAAAAAACATCCCAATAAAACCCTCCTACAAGAATATAAGAATCCCCAGATCGAATTGTTCATGGTTGATCAGTGTCCATCATTTGAACTCCAAAATGGGTAAATAGGAATGAAATAACAATCCCTATATCAAACTTGTTGAAGAACAATTGTCGAGTCGTGTTGCCGTCATCGTCGAGATCCTTCAAATTTTTTGGCGCAACGATTCACATCTTTGATTTGTCATCATTTATCACTGACTGATTCCTCCAAGGAAACACCAATTTCTCCAGAGTATCCACACAAAAATTCATCAACGACCACCAATCCCTTAACCCAATAAAAAGGGAAATTTGATTTAGTTTTCTGTTATGCTGCAGCATTAAAGAGTCAAGTGGCCATTGACCGCGTTGTCGAACGCGTCAAATTAGTTGTTTAATTTTAAATAGAATTTCTGCAGTATAGCAGCAACCCTAGGTCATCTCTCGACGGAGCCTAAGATCATTAATTATAAAATGTGGTTCAGATTATGAAATTAAAAAGGTAAATGAGGTTTTATAATACTTGGGTTTGATGATTAAAGATGAAAATAGAAAATAGAAGCTATAATACCAAGTAGAGATTAACATAATTAATTAAGAATGATCAACTCGGGGTACTCGTATGATGTTTATCATTCATCGCTACATGATATAAGGTCATGATCTTTTAATCCCTGGTTTGTAACACCTAGAACTAGAATGTTACTGAGTTTATACTAGGATACCTCATAGGGTTCAGTCAAAAACACACAATGATTCACCGGACACCGCTGATGATTGAATGAATTGTGTTTGACTTCATAACCAAAACACACCAAGGAAACACACGAAAAACTCGATGCACTGTCCAAATTTGTATGTTATTTCTTTGTGATACCATGACATAAATGTACATGGCCTTGACAGTACTTGTGTGAGTTCAATTTACCAATATAAACAACACAAACACTGCAATTGAAAGGGGGATAGAAAGTGGTGAATGGTGTGTGAAACATCACATGAATGGGTACCCACAAACATGATCATATGAGTTAATCATGACATACCAGTACATAATTCAAAAAATAAGAATAGAGGATGATGAAAAACAACACAAAAATCTGGGAAGAGAATGATGTTGGGGTAGAACTTCCCATATCCTCCAGAACATCTAGGGATGTTGAAAAGACTCCTTGGAGACTCCAAAATGGAATCTGCTTGCCTCTTGGCCGAACTTACAAATGGGGAGCCCAAGGTGCCATTTTATAGGAAAATTGGAAGGTGGTTTTAGGCACACGGATTTCATCAATCCACTTGCAGGACGCTTTTCGGCCTTTAGACAGTCTTATCTCGATTTGGAGAAAATAGAAAAGTTGTACCCATGCATCTTGACTGTTTCCACCGAATGTTTTGCACCCTTTGGACAACTACAGCTCACGATATTGATAAAATACAGAACACCGCATTTGACTTGGTCCAAATTCGTTTGCTTGGACAGATCAGTATGTATGGGGCCAATAGAAGCTGAATAAGCTTTGGATCCCTTAATATGAAATGTAGCCTATTATGTTTTGGACAGTACCAAAAAAGTTCAGCCCATTTGGATATACGGATTTCGTGTAATATGCAAAAAAGTGGACAGATGTCCATGGATCCATGCAACTTTGGCCCATTTTTCTTCCACTTCATCAAAGGCCCTCCAAATCACCTCCACCTACATCGAATCAATAAAAACAAGTAACATTGCCCATTATAATAATTATTAACATTAATTGATTTATTCAAACATGAAGTGCAATTTATTATTATATTTGTAATATTAATTACAAAACTAGATTAAAACTACGGTGTAAGGGTGGAATAAAACAGTGAATCGTGGTACGATCACACCCACACACCTAAACATTTTCACTCCTGGGCAAAGTAAAAAATCCCAATACAATGATTCATATATATATATATTGCCAAAATCCTGAATATTTATCATTTGAGTAAATTTTATTTAAAGTAAAGTTATCAATGCCTGCACCACACCAAGGAGTTTTTCCTAGTGAAAATAGAAACAGATGTCTCATAAATCATATCACAGCGAAATAAAAAAGATTCATATTACCCAATTGAGAAAGGAATTAAGAAGTAAAAATTGACACTAAATCTCCATGTGTGTGTGCGAAAACCATTCCATGTTATTCTTTCCTCTTTCTATCCAATAAATATATGTTATTTTAACATTTTTCAGCTTAAATGATTTTGTCACCGAACCTGTCCTACATCCTTTGCAATCATATTTCAAGACCCACTCATTTATGAATTCCCAAAAGTCAAACCATAAGCTCCCGACCTAGATATCCCCATATGATTCACATTTCATTACTCCCCTCATTTATTATATTTTTTTGAAGTTGCAATTGGAAAAAATCTAACACTCATCTCTCAACCCTTGTTTGATCTCCTCACAACACAAATTGAAATAGTTATAAAAAGATCAAAGGTTGAGGAAGAGTGGTTTTTGACCTGCCCAAGACAGAAATTTTTTTTTTTGAGGGCGTACAACAATCGGACATTAGGTACACACGCATAGGTCAATCTGGTACAGTAATGAAACAGATCGGATAAGGAACAAATGTATGGAAATATCATTTAAAGCTGAAAAATATTAACCCAACATATATTTACCTTATATTAAGTGAGAAATAATCACACTTTGTGGTTTGGTGGAAATATTTGTGGAGATATTAGTGACACAGTTTTCCAAAAAACTACTCACAAAAAGGGCAACAATCATCTCAAAGGTTTCACATAGATACAACCATTTATATCATTGCAGAAAACCAATTCACTAAAAATCACTCCTTGATGGTAAAATCATACACTTTATCTTTCTAGCCTTCGTTATGGTATTTTTTCTTTCCGCACTTTATGGTCGCCACATCATGGAATTTCGAAATTGTTGATGGGGAAAATAAAAATACCATAATGAAGTCCAGAAAGAGAAAAGAAAAGGAGAAAAAGATGAAAAATCCTAACTAACCCAGGAATGTATCCACCCACCCACACCTAGAATTTGCAGTGTCCTCACTGAAATAATTGAAAATGTGAGAAGGACGGATAAAACCTGGTGTGTTTTATTTGTATGATGCATTGAGAAGGTGGATTTCCTCACACCAGATTCTTTGGAAAATCCTCGTAGAAGTGTTTAAGTCGCTGCCCATTGACGGTAAGACTTCTTCCACTCTTCTCATGCAAAACCTGTATTGCATCAAAAGGGTAAACATTAGTAATAGTATAAGGACCGAGCCATCGAGAACGAACCTTACCTGGGTGGAGCATAAGCCGGGAATTGTACATGAGGACCTTCTCACCAATATGGAACTTCCGCTGGTGAATCATGCTATCATGAATATCCTTTGTCTTCTCTTTATAGATTCGGGAGTTGTCATATGCATCACATCGAATTTCTTCCAACTCTTGAATCTGCATCTTTCTTTCCTCACCTGCATCTAAAAATTCATATTACATTGTTTAACAGCCCGATATGCACGGTGTTCTACCTCCACCGGGAGGTGACAAGATTTTCCAAACACAATCCTATATGGTGACATTCCGATCGGTGTTTTAAAAGTAGTACGGTATTCCCAAAGTGCATCATCCAAGTGAAAACTCCAATCTTTCCTATTGGGTTGTACCGTTTTCTCCAAGATTCGCTTAACATCCCGATTTGAAATTTCTGCTTGTTCGTTAGTTTGGGGATGATATGAAGTGGAGACTTTATGAACAAGCCCATACTTACGAAGTATGTTTTTCATGTTACGATTGCAAAAATGTGAACCCTGATCACTAATGATGAATCTTGGTAGATCAAACCTACTGAAAATCTGGGACCACACAAAATCAACAACCACTAGAGAGTCATCGGTCCTGGTGGCCTTTGCTTCCACCCATTTAGATACATAGTCAACAGCCAATAAGATGTATAAAAATCCAAATGAATTTGGAAAGGTCCTCATGAATTCAATGCCCCATGCATCGAAGATCTCACAAAATAACATGGGTTGCTGGGGAATTTCATTCCTGTTGGAGATATTCCCAGTGAATTGACATCGAGTACATGATTTGAATAACCTATGGGCATCTCTATACAATGTTTGCCAATATAATCCTGAGTCAAGGACCTTTCGATCTGTATGTTGAGAGCCAAAGTGGCCCCCACATGCCATGGTGTGGTAGAAGGTCAAAACAGAGGTGAACTCATGGTCAGGGACACACCTACGAACAACCTGGTCACTACAAATTCTCCACAAGTATGGGTCATCCCAAATGTACCATCGAGAGTCATGTTTAAGTCTCTGGGATTTTGAAGTGCTAAAATTAGTGGGGACCCTAGATGTTGCTAGAAAATTCACAATGTCCGCATACCAGGGGGTAAGGTCCACAACATCACAAAGGTTCTCATGAGGAATGAATTCTCCAATGGGTAGGGGTGAGTCAAAATTATGGTCCAATGGTGGGGAAATCCTACTAATGTGGTCAGCTACAACATTTTCCACTCCTCGATTATCACTAATCTCAAGGTTAAACTCTTAGAGGAGGAGCATCCACCGAATGAGGCGAGGCTTGGCTTCAGGTTTCCTTAGGAGGAAACGAAGGGCAGCATGGTCAGAAAACACAATCACTTTTGAGCCAAGAAGATATGAACGGAATTTTTCCAAGGAAAACACAATAGAAAGGAGTTATTTTTCTGTGGTTGTGTAGTTTACCTGGGCAGGGTCAAGGGTACGCGAGGCATACGCAATGACATGAGGAGCCTTTTCAACCCTTTGTGATAAAACAGCCCCAACTACAAAGTTAGAGGCATCACACATAATCTCTAAGGGGAGATCCCACCTTGGTGGTTGGATTATGGGAGGTGAAGTGAGACTCTTTTTTAGTGAAGTGAATGCATCCTCAGAATTTTTATCAAAAACAAATTCAGAATCCTTTTGTAACAACCGAGATAAGGGAAGTGTGATCTTACTAATGTCTTTAATGAATCGGCGGTAAAAACCAGCATGAACCAAGAAAGACCGCACCTCACGAACACATTTTGGATATGGAAGGGATGAAATTAATTCAATTTTAGATTGATCAACCTGAATTCCCTTATTTGAATTGATATTCCCAAGAAATATCCCCCGCTCAACCATGAAATGACATTTTTCATAATTTAAAACAAGATCTTTTTCAATGCAGCGGCGGAGGACAGAACCTAGGTTTTCCAAACAATAATTAAAAGAAGAACCATAAACCGTGAAATCATCCATAAATACTTCCATACAACTTTCAAGTTCCTCAGAAAAAAAATACTCAACATACATCGCTGAAAAGTACAAGGAGCATTACATAGAACGAATGGCATTCTTCTGTATGCAAATGTGCCAAATGGACAGGTAAATGTTGTCTTTTCTTGATCCTCCGGGGCTATATGAATTTGGAAATAATCCGAATAGCCATCAAGGAAACAATAATGGGACTTACTAGCCAATCGTTCTAACATTTGGTAAATGAAAGGTAAAGGAAAGTGGTCCTTCCGCCTAGCCTGATTCAGTCGACGGTAGTCAATACAGACTCGCCAACTATTTTGCACACGCATTGGAACCAATTCATTCCTTTCATTTGACACAACTGTTATTCCTGTTTTTTTAGGCACAATTTGTACTGGACTAACCCATTTGCTATCAGATATAGGATAAATGATCCCTGCAGTAAGTAATTTACTGACTTCCAATTTTACCACTTGAAGGAGAGTGGGATTCAACTGGCATCGAGATTGTCTTACGGGATTAGCCTCATCATCAAAAAGTATATGGTGCATACAAATAGATGAGCTAATCTTGGGAATATCATCCAATTTCCATCCTATTGCCTTTTTACACTCTCTCAAAAGTTTGAGCAGTTTCAATTCCTGTTGTGGAGAGAGGTTATTGGCAATAATGATGGGAAATTGGTCAATACCCTCAAGATATGCATATTTTAAATTATAAGGAAGATGTTTAATTTCAAGCACCAGTTGTTTCTGGATTGAGGGAGGGGATTTAGGGGGAGTGAGGTCCATGAAACTATCTATCTGCTCATGTTTATTCTCCAAGGAAAGAGAATCTATTGAAATGAGATTTGCAGAATCATCGATAGTCATGGGTACCTCACAATAAACAAACTCATCAATTAAAGCACATAATTTACATTTTTATGAACCCACCCAACATTCAAAAGAAGAACCAAAACTCAAATAATCAAAGGGTGAAGAAAACAAAAAATGAATCACAGTTTGGGTTGAGGAGAGAATTGTGTGTGTGTGCATCGTTTGAGAGCACTTCCATCGAATAGACAGGAAGAGTGGAGTGCTCTTAAACGGGGTGTTTCATAGCCTCAATGATGTTAAAACTTACCTTTTCTCATCCAAATTCCATGGACATCATACCATTGTGAACGTTGATGATCGTCTTTGCTGTTTTTAGGAATGGACTCCCAAGTATGAGAGGGGCATGTCCTTGGGTTCGGGTATCTTCTATCTCAATAATGTAGAAATCAGCGGGGAAGATGAGATTCTTCACTCTAACAAGGACATCCTCAATCACTCCTTTTGGATGTGTTTTACTCCGGTTGGCAATTTGCACAACGATTCCTGTTTGTTGAAGCTCTCCAACCTGTAAATATGTGTACACGGAGTGAGGCATTACATTAATGGAAGCACCTAAATCTATCATAGCATCAGAAAAGAAGGTCTCCCCTATGGTACAAGGTATGGTGAATGTGCCGGGATCCTTTCATTTGGTTGCAATTGCTGGTTGAATCAATGCTGAGACATTCCTTCCCAGGTTGACTCTCTCATTCCCCTTCAGCCTTCGTCGATGGTTGAAAAGATCTTTAAGAAATTTGGCATAACGGGGAATTTGCTTGACTGCATCCAACAATGGAATATTAACTTGAACTTTTTTAAATGTATCCATTATTTCATTGTCAATATCATTATCAAAGTTTTTCTTAGATTTAGAGAGTCTTTGAGGGAAAGAAGAGGAATGGATTGTTCATTTGAATCATCAATGACTATTCAATTACCATTTTTGTCTTGTTTTTCTTTACATGAAGTTTTTGAGTGTTGGGAAAGAGAGTTTTAATGAGGGGGGCATACTTGCTATGTAGAATCAGTAGAAGGAGAAACTTCTTTACCACTACGATGTGTAACTGCACATACATTACCTTTGTCCTTTGGATTGGCAATGGGTTGGGATGGTAGTTTTCCAGAACCTTTCATATTAAGCTCACTGATGGTGTTTTCCAATTTCCCCACTTGGGTTCGTAGGACATGAATAGCTGATTGTGTGGTCTATTGGAACTGAAGGTTCTGGGTTGCCATTTGTTTCACCATGTCCTTGAGGCTTGGTTCAGATTTGGGAGGAGGAGGATGATGATTGTTTTGAGAAGTTGAAGGATAAGATGGTTTCATACCTTGGCCTTGTTGATACCAATTTTCTTTGGGTTGCTTGACTTTCCTCCTTGTCGGTATTGGGGTTGTGCTTTCCACCCTGGATTTGGATTTGGCCTGAATTGTTCTTGCTTGAAGGGAGGCGCTTGTTGGAATGGACACCCTGGGAACACAGCTGCACAGGACTTAGATGAATCTTGAAGTTGTGGGCACTGGTCAGAAAAATGAGTGTTATCAGAACAAATCCCACAATGTAATGGAATAGAAGTAGAGAGTGAGTTACCTTGTTCTTGAGCTAATTTCCTTAAAAGGTTAGGCATCTCATCATGATAATATCTACCTTTTGTTCTGGGGCTGAATGACTTACATCATGAACTCCTCGGGTTGGTGCAATAGCTCGTGTACCAAATTGTTGTGCTTTTTGAGCCATGCTGGCTATTAAGTCACGAGCGGCAGAAGGAGTTTTGTCAACTAGGGAACCACCAGCTGTAGCATCAATCATTCCACGATCCATGGGGATAAGTCCCTCATAGAAGTATTGAATTAAAATTTGTTCACTAATCTGGTGGTGGGGGAATCTTGAGCAAAGTCTTTTGAATCTCTCCCAGTATTCATGAAGGGTATCTCCTTGCGATTGCCTAATTCCACAGATTTCGTTCCTAATTGATGCAGTTCGGGTGGCAGGGAAGTACTTCTCTAGAAAAAGTCATTTTAGGTCATTCCAGCCCCAAATTGTGGAAGGCAAATAGTATATCCAATCTTTGGCTACACCATCAAGGGAGAATGGGAAGGCCCTAAACGTAATGAGCTCCTCAGACACATTTTGGGGTTTCATGGTGGAGCACACTATGTGAAACTCTTTTTGATGTTTGTGAGGGTACTCTCTGGGAAGACCGTGGAATTTTGGAAGAAGGTGGATGAGACCTGATCTAAGCTCAATGTAGGCTGCTTCCTCAGGATATTGGATGTACGCAGGTTGGTACTCCACATCAGGGGTAGTAAGTTCTTTTAAAGTTCGATTATTTGCAGCCATGTTTTATTGGGTTTGATTGGGTTCAATTTTGGGTTGGTTTAGAACCACTTGAGGTTCTAAATGGGGTTCCACAATGTTACTTGATTGACCTTCTCTAGATGCCTTGATTTCTGTTTGATGTGACTTTTCAATTTCATGATCAAATTCAAGTAGTGTTCCTTTACCAGATCTTGTCATGCAACAATGATGTCCAGTTTGATTGATTGATTGTTTGTTGTGTTTTTTTTTTGATTTAAGATGGATAAAAGAGAAACTTAATAAGGGTTAAAGAAGAATAGAATTGTATACTATAGAATTAGAGGGAGAGATTTGGAAGAAGAGAGAGAGAGAGAGATAAAGAACACACCAAAAAAACAACCAAAAATAAAGACAAATCCCAAAACAAAAAACAATCAAATGGGGGTGGGTATTTAAAAGAGTAATAATTAAGAAGTAAAACAAATAAATAAAATAAAATAAAGAATGAAAAAAATGATCTTGGCTCCCCGGAAACGGTGCCAAAATTTGACCGCGTTGTCGAACGCGTCAA
The DNA here is from genome assembly GCA_963277665.1 of Viscum album. NCBI lineage: Eukaryota > Viridiplantae > Streptophyta > Magnoliopsida > Santalales > Viscaceae > Viscum > Viscum album. The sequence continues at coordinate 959,794,294 of OY728145.1, forward strand.
ATTAGTTGTTTAATTTTGACTAGAATTTCTGCAGTATAGCAGCAACCCTAGGTCGTCTCTCGACGGAGCCTTAGATCATTAATTATAAAATTTGGTTCTGATTTTGACATTAAAAAGGGAAATGGGGTTTTATAATACTTGGGTTTGATGATTAAAGATGAAAATAGAAAATAGAAGCTATAAAACAAAGAAGAGATTAACAAAATTCATTAAGCGTGATCAACCAGGGGTACTCGTATGATGTTTATCCTTCATCGCTTCATGATATAAGGTTATGATCTTTTAATCACTGGTTTGTAACACCTATAACTAGAATGTTACTGAGTTTATACTAGGATACCTCCTAGGGTTCAGTCAAAAACACACAACGATTCACCGGACACTGCCGATGATTGAATGAATTGTGTTTGACTTCATAACCAAAACTCACCAAGGAAACACACGAAAAACTCGATGCACTGTCCACATTTTTATTTTATTTCTTTGTGATAAAATGACATAAATGTACATGGCCTTGACAGTACATTTGTGAGTCCAATTTACCAATATAACCCACACAAACACTGCAATTGAAAGGGGGAAAGAAAGTGGTGAACGGTGTATGAAACATCACATGAATGGGTACCCCCAAACATGATCATATGAGTTAGGCATGACATACCAGTACATAACTCAATAAAATAAGAATAGAGGATGATGAAAAACAACACAATAATCTGGAATTTAAAAGATCATTCAAATATTACAAACATGAATCTCGGGATGTACATCACATTCCTCCCCGGGTGATCACAAGGGGTTTAGAAACCCATGGGAGAGGAGGAAGAGAAAGATGTTGGGGTAGAACTTTTCATAGCCTCCAGAACCTCTAGGGATGTTGAGGAGACTCCTTGGAGACTCCAAAATGGAATCACCTTGCCTCTTGGCCGAACATACAAATGGAGAGCCCAAGGTGCCATTTTATAGGAAAATTTGGAGGTGATTTTAGGCACATAGATTTCACCAATCCACTTTCACGACACGTTTCGGCCTTCATACAGTCTTATCTCGCTTTGGAGAAAATATAAAAGTTGTATCCCTTCATCTTGAATGTCTCCACCGAACGTTTGGCACCCTTTGGACAACTACAACTCAAGCTATTGATAAAATACAGAACACCGCATTTGACTTGGTCCAAATTCGGTGGCTTGGACAGATCAGTTCGGATGGGCCTTATAGAAACCGAATAAGCATTGGGTTCCTTAATAAGAAATGTATCCTATTAAGGCTTGGACAGGCCCACAAAATGGCAGCCCATTTGGATGCACATATTTCGTGTACTATGTAAAACAGTGGACAGATGTCCATGGATCCATGCAACTTTGGCCCGTTTTTCTTCCACTTCATCAAAGGCCCTCCAAATCACCTCCACCTACATTGAAACAATAAAAACAAGTAACATTTCCCATTATAATAATTATTAAAATTAATTGATTTATTCAAACATGAAGTGAAATTTATTATTATATTTGGAATATTCATTACAAAACTAGTTTAAAACTGCGGTGTATGGGTGGAATAAAATAGTGAATCATGGTACGATCATCCATTTCCTAAGCCATAATGACATGGCATTTAATATTGAAACAGTTTCCATGCCACTGTGCTGTAGTGGATGTTTCCATAGAAATAAAATAAACTTTATGAATTTATTTTCTTTCGATTTTTTTTACTAAAAATGTCCAAAATTTAACTTTTTCCCTCAACCAGCGTCGATTGAGGTTCGACCCATATTTAGGTAAAGTCATCACTCCGGATGCAACGGTGCCCTTAGATTTTTAATTGGGGCATCTGTTTTTTAACTTCCACAAGCGTGGACACGTGCCGACTCACTAAAAATTAATAAAGTTCAATCCACCATTCCAGGCTCATTGGGCCTCGGAATGATGTGTTGTTTTGATGCCCGGTCTTGAAATAATTCCATATAATATTTAAAAACAATACATGAAAAAATATGAGACATTACAGAATTGCTATGAACGGGTTCCTTGTAAACTATGTATAATATCAAAATAGTCATATGTGAATATAGTTGGAATTTAAATTTAGATAATAACAGAAGCTATGCTCTTCAGATAGTCTCACAAATTGATATGATTTTAGGATATCTATTTTTTTAAATTAATTAGTGTTATAAAATAAATTATAACATTTTTGTATACAAATAAATGGAATAGATGTGAAAATATTATGATAATAAATACTCATTTAAAATACATCATGTGAAATTTCATCTAATGTGGACATGTATAAAGAACAATATCACAACATATGTAAGATTGATGAAATATCTAGGTGCCTCCAAATTACCATGAGTATGGAAGGAAAAAATGAAATAATTCCAAAATTTAGGATTTCCATTTTTAGAATTTACATCATTCACACTTATTTTTGGAAACATTAGGAAAGTTATCCTAAAATGAGTATTCATTTTCTCAATATAATAAATTATAGATAGAGTTTCCTAATAAATAATATAGCTGTTATATATATTATATTATTTATATAATGAGAAATATAAATAAATAAGTGGTGGTATGATAAATATTTCTGATTTTTTTTAAAATAGTACATAGATAATATTACATAAATAGAAACGAAAAACAATTAATAGGCATCATCATTCTAGGAAGGATAATTTAATAAAATTTATATATAAATTAATATAAACAACGATACATCTCATATAAAAGATTTTAGAGTATATAAATTTTCATCATAACTATTGAACATGATATTGAGATCAATATAATTAAATGGATATGCATAATCTAAGAATCATCATGGTATTGTTAGAAAATTATGAATCATTGTTAGTTGAGGTGAATATTCATTGTGATAGAGTAATACATTTTTAATATTCAAAAATTGATGTTCTTTAAATACTGAATCATTATAATTATGATATAAAAAGATGAATTAAAATATGGTTTCTAAGGTATAAGATGGAAAATTAACAATTGAAATTTATTATACAAACATATAAAAAATATTATTGATTAAGTTAATGAATTTTGGAATTTAGAGGTTTCCCATATGGCTATTTCATTTATCGGAATATATTTATAACTTCCAACATTAGTCTCACATACCGGTGGCCCGATCCAGATATATATGAGACCTCAAGTGAGCCTCCCATTAAGCCAAAGGCTACTGACTAGAAACGAGGGTCTAATATCGATCATGGGGAGAATATAACCTCTTTATCAAAGTAACACAACCACTGAAATAAATAAAAAATAGTCACTAATTTTAACTTTGCCAGAATGATAACATTATCACATGATGAACAATCTGGAATATACTAAAGAAAAACGAAACAGTAGATATGTTATTCCAATGTTTGTTTAAAGTATCAATATGAATGATTAAAAAAAATATGATCAATTAAAACAGTTGAGAGGGTCTTAAACCACATCGGGTTCCCTCATCCATTCCCTAACCTAAAACGTCCTTCTAACATAGGGAAATTTACCATATAATGTATTTTAACCATGAATTATATTTGGATGCTGATTAAAAAGTCCTTGTAGAGTGTGATTACAACTCAGTATGACACCACCAATGTAACACCCCGAGCTTCCACGATACGCTTCTCATTCAATAATGCAATAGCTTGCATGGTGCGCAACTTCGAGTTCTAAAACACTGTGACTAATCAAAGTAGCTGTTATGAATAATAATAACCACTTTTTAAAATTATAGAAATTTTATTTATCAAAATGGACTTCATTTTTGGATTTGGAATATCGAAATTAGCCTATGTTGAATTTTTGGTATTTTTCTGAGAACTTCTAATTTTTTTATGAATAGTGAAAAATACTTAAAAATAACTTTTTAAATCAAAATAATTTATAGTGATAAATTATACTATTTAGTGGTTTTAAAGTATAATTAGAATATATTTTTACCATTTTATCCAATGGTGGTCATTACAATTAATTTAACATTGAAATTGGACATAAACAATTGCCAATCTTTTGATATAAATTGTTTGTTAAAAACACGCTATTTGTTGTGACATCGGGAATTAATTATAAAATTTATTAATGCAACTTATATGTTTGTAATTTTGTAAAATAGACATCATTTTTGAATTTGGAATATCAGTTATAGCTTAGGGTGAAATTTTGGCATTGTTCTGAAAAACTTCAATTTTTGATGAATAGTGAAACCACTAAGTGGTAGTTAAATAACTGATTTTTCGTTTAAATGAAATATTACCACTTCTGTGATTTGATTTTAAAAAATCCAACATACATGGTTGTCATTAATAAGTAAAATTTCGTTCAATGAGATTAAAATAATTTTTTGGTGAATAGTAACTTTTAAGTTCTTAATCGCGATTAGAGGTAATTAGTGTAGTTTAAGGTAAAAACAATGTTTTAATAATATGATATGAGCTTGAAACTTGTCCTAATTTTATTGGATGAGTCATGGCCGACCACAATAACCCATGGGTCAACTTGGGGACCCCATGGAGCCACTTTGGTTGGAAAATGACATTAATATGTATTTATTTAATGTTAAAATTAAATTGACACAAACATGAGTTGTTTTACTAAAACAGTTTTTAAGTGGGGTTACACAAGTCAAAATTTTGACTATAAATATTAATTAGAAATCTAAAAATAGTTCCTACATCATAGTATTTTTTTTATAATTTTTAGACATTAAATAAATTAAATTATTTATGACATCATTATGATGCAGCGATGACCTCATTATTTAACGATTTTAATAAAATGAACAGATAATGTAAAATCCAAGGCTTAAACTTGTACAAAGACTATTGGATGGGTATATTTCGAACCCTTATCACCTTAGCCACGAATTATATAAGTGTGGGACTTTTAGAATCCGAAAATCATTGTGTAATAATGTAACATTTCAATCTTTCCAAAAGAGCCCCTCCTCTCCACTTATAAAAGTCCCCCACCTCTCCCACCTTATTCACACCATCAAGCCATTTGGCTCGGCCAAACTCTACCCAAATACTCTCCCAACTTCCCCCTATTACTCCTAGATGCCTCACTTTGGGCAGAACTCTTCTCAAGGAAGCCTTTGGCTCAAATAAAAAAGACTTACCCGATTTTGAGGTAATGTCTTCTCTAATGTTGTTTTGTTTTATTTTTCTTCTCAAACCCCCTAAACTCTTTTTATTCAATTAGTTTGTAACAACACCAGTATCATAAATATACTAGGATGTTGTTATAAGAAGGATTCGAGCTACACTTACACACACCTACACCAAATGGTTAAAGAACATATGGTTTCTGTGGATGGCGAATTTCTGCCTCACGAAACGATGATTGTTCAACACTCATATAACACCTTCAAAGGTGGCCATTAAGATGTCACTATATTTATATATGATATATAATATTTTTATGTTTTACTTATGCTTCTGTATTTCTCATTTATGGCATACTTTATGATTTCCCTTATGGGTAAACGCGATAATTTCATTTTAGGAAGTGCGGACTACCGCCCCCTCAAAGTGATGTGAATCGTTAATGCCATATGTGGGATGTATAAAGGATGGAGTAAATGATATTATATATGATATTATACTGGAACTATATTATACCTTTATATAATTCGGATTTCATTACATTAAATACGAAATAGAAATGAAAGTAGCATTCATGCGTACGTACGACTTACCGTCTCCATGAACGGTGCATTTCATTTCTTACCTCTAAATGTTATGTAATATTATGAATGAATGTATATACTAGATATATATGATATATATGATATCTACATCATGAATATAATTCTGGATATAATAGATATTTCACCACATGAACAACTTGTAATTATAAGAAGGTTATTGTTGACACAAGTACCAAAGTTCGACAAAACGACCGTTATTAACTTAAATAATTACATAACGTACATAACATTGTAATAAGTGATATAAAAAGGATAATGAAATTGAAAATGGTTCTTAAAAAGATAGATATTAAATCGAGTTTATTATTCAGGAGGTTAAAGAACGGTTGAGTCAAGTCGGACATGAGGTAAGGGAACTTCTTAACCCAATTTCTATTCTTTGGGTTAATCTCCTACTTTCAAATTATGTCATGATATTATTATGTCCTATCTTGTATTTTTACATTATTTATGTGTACTTATAGTTAATACACATTATAGATGTACTTTATTTAAAAAAAATGATCTTTTTAAGGACTTCGTCTCAATCCCCTTTCATTGAGGCATATTTGGTTTTATACAGAACTTTCTTTTATACGGTGTATAAACCCCTTTGACTTTTACGTTTATTCAAAAGGAATATTTTTTATACGAAGTGTTTTGCTAAACGAAAAAAGGGAATGTTTTTCTTTCCGTACATATGAGGCGACAATGACTTCTCCACCGCCGTGACCATTATTCGAGTTTCGGCTTCCTCTACAAGACATCATTTCTTTAATGAAACATTTAATACAACGTTTTACCTTTATTTTATTTTGGTATTGAAAATGGTTTTGAAAGCGTTTTTATTATATCAATGTGTTGTATTGATATCTTGTGATTGAAATTTGGAAATGTTATGTTTCCTTTATGAATGTTTTATGTGATACGATTATGTTATGGTTTATGATATGTTTAAACCTATTCATATGAGGAATGTATTGGACTTAATAAGTGACGGGTGGAGCCCGCTATAGCTCCTCGATGCATCGGTAGGTCCCATGAGACAACTAGACGTGGAATTGGCCGAGGCCCTTTCCCAATTTGATTTATGGTTTTGGCCGAGGCCTTAATCATTTTAGACGTCTTGGCCGAGGCCTTGACAAAATGTTTCAGAATGTCTGGCATTATACATTCCATCATTATGAAAGTGGTTATTGATATTGCATGTGATTATTCTACCAGGAGAATATCCATGTGAAGAAGTGAATGGAATTATCTCATTTTACTTTTTCCATATTATATTGAAGTTCAAGTTTAAAAGGCTTTTGTTTTAGTTATACATTGCCTTAAATGTTAATGTTTATTAATGAAAGCTTCCGCTATATTGTTAACCTTACTGAGCATCCGAGATCACCCCTTTCAATGTTTTAATATTTTCCAGGATGTGAATAAGTATTTTATGAATGACCTACAGGGATAGTCCGAAGAGGATAGAAGTGTGGACTATGGAGACTATGTTATTATAGTTTTTCACTTTGTGATGTAATGTAACATTTATGAATGTATCTAGTGTTTCCAAGGCTACTAAACTAATCGGTCTTTCGAGACTTGATCTTTTGTGATCATGCCAATGTTACGAAGTAATGCACCGGCTCTGGGTAGCTGGGGTCGGGGCGTTACAGTTGGTATCAGAGGCAGTTTAGTACTAACCTTGGAAGCTAGATTTAAATAAACTCTGATTAGCACACATAGCCCAAAGATAGACATTAAGGATTAGTATAGAAGAACTTCCTAGAATTTTGTTATTGTAGAGATTTTGTGAGTTTTCTGAGCAATACATCCCTTTCTGGATACGAAGCAAGTAGAGGCGGCTCTGGCACAGATGTACCTAGGGGTAAAACCCGAAAACACCGCTTTGAGCTAGACTCGAACGGGAACTGGTGCACGACAACGGGCCTTGCTGCACTCTTGGTTACGACACTCCCGGGGGATATGCTTTGGATAATTCTCATTTTCTTTATAAACCACTATGAAGGGTTATGAGTATATACTTCCTCAATGAAAACATTTTTATGGATTATATCCATAAATAGTTCAATTTATGTTAAGTATCATACAAGTATGGAATTATGTATTTGGATTTATAAACTAATATAGTTTATGCCATTGTTTAGAAATGGCGCCTAGTGGAAGGAAAGGAAACTGTATCAATGCACGCACTCCGTGTAGGGATTGCCCTCCTGCTCAAGATAATTATTTTGGAGATGGAGATACAACTGGTGCTGATCAACTTATTACCATAATGGGACAACTCACTCAGGTTATGAATAATAACCTTACTCGTATAGAGAACCCTGATCCGTAACATGGAGGATCAATGTTAGACCGCTTCATGAGGCAACAACCACCAACCTTCAATGGGAGTACAAATCCTATAGTATCTGAGCAAGGGATAAATTCCGTAGAGAAAATATTCCACGCCTTGGGGAGTAGTGAAAGGGAGAAGGTTGTCATGGCAGTTTACCGCCTCACTAGAGATGCCGATCAGTGGTGGTCGCTGATTCAAAACACAAAGGAAGATGATGACGTATCGAATATGGAATGGAGGGAGTTCAAAGAGCTTTTCTTAGAAAAATACTTTCCTCGTGACCATCGAGCAGATATGGAAAGGCAATTTCTGTGTTTGAGGCAGAAGGAGGATGAGAATGTCGCAAAGTATGAGTCTAACTTTACAAGGTTAGCGAGGCATGCTGCCAATTATATACGTAACCCAAGGAGTAAGATTGATCGTTTCTTTGATGGGTTAAAACCATTTCTCCGTCGAGCTTTAGTATCAAAATCCTTCTCATCATACGAAGATATTGTCTCGTGTGCTATCAAGACAGAAAAGGAATTCTCTAAGTCTTATGAAAAAAATGTAAATCAAGAGAAGAAGAGAACGAGGGAACAAGAGACAGATAAAGGGAAAAAGGGATTGACGGATTTTCCATTATGTGATAATGGTGGGAAGAATCACCCTGGTACGTGCCTAAAAGGAATGGGAGTTTGTTATAAATGTGGAGAAAAGGGTCACCAGGCTCGTGATTGCAAGGGAAAGAAAGAGGCTGTCAAAGTTGAATGCTACAATTGTAGGGAAATGGGGCATTATGTAAATGAATTTCCTAAGTGTCAAGGAAACTTACCTCATAAAAGGCCAAGGGATCAAGGCCAATCTTATGTTGTGACTACAGTTGAAGCGGAATAATTAATGTATTAGTGCTTTTGGACTCAAGGATTATATTCTAGTTATAAGAATAATGTGATATATATAAAGATTGTACTGCAGTACTTTTTGATTTTAGTATGGTTTTAATATGATTAAGGTAATCATATTTTTAGTATGTGACAATAAGAGAAACTTTTCTTTGTTTGGGGAATCTGATGTTATAATTGATTTTGGAATTTAGAGACCATTTAGAGAAAGTCTGGACGGAGGTATTTTGGATAACTATTAAGGTTGGAATGGATTAAGTTGAACCATGGATAGTATTGATTAAGTTTAAAGCATTTCTGAAGATTATTTTTGGAATATTATAATACTATAGTTTTAGGAAAAGGACAACCTGTAGGGTGGGGAATAACCCGTCGCGTCGGACAAAGATGCAGGAATCGAACCCACAACCATAGTGCGACAAGCCTTTATTTCCTACCACTAGCCTACAAGAAGTCCCTGGTTATTACAAAATAGTTTTACTAATCTAAATGGTATGTGTTAATATTTAGAACCTTATACAATTAGGATAAAAATAATATTTTTGAGTTCTGTTACCATTTGGAGTAAAAGATGGGTTTATGGTAAAAATTTATTAACGAATGAATGTATACATAACAAGTATGTATATTCCCTTACGTTCTTAGTAAATCTCCTAAATAAATTCCTCAACATTATAAAAGGTAACTTAAAACAAAAATGTTGTCGGTTAACTTTTCCAACTAGGGATTCAATGACCGTTTAACCAATCACAAGTTTGTGATTTTCTTGTAGTTAAACTTTCTCCTAATCCTATTTTCTATAACTCTCCATCAGACCTTGATGGTTTGTTTCTCCTCCATATCCATATTTTCATAGAATCCTAGAATGGGCTATATCGGGTGACCTTTGTACTTATCTTGCTTTCTTTTAATGTTATATGTTTATTAACCTTATTTCTGATGTGGGTTCTCCACAAAGGTATTTTCTATTTTCAAACTTTTATTTTAAAAGAAAATTTTCAAATTGAGAGGACGCAATTTATTGGAGGGGAGAATGTAACACCCCGAGCTTCCATGATACGCTTCTCATTCAATAATGCAATAGCTTGCATGGTACGTAACTTCGAGTTCTAAAACACCGCGACTAATCAAAGTAGCCGTTATGAATAGTAATAACCACTTTTTAAAATTATAGAAATTTTATTTGTCAAAATAGACTTCATTTTTGGATTCAGAATATCAAAATTAGCCTATGTTGATTTTTTGGTATTTTTCTGAGAACTTCTAATTTTTTTATGAATAGTGAAAAATACTTAAAAACAACTTTTTAAATAAAAATAATTTATAGTGATAAATTATACTATTTAGTGGTTTTAAAGTATAATTAGAATATATTTTTACCATTTTATCCAATCGTGGTCATTAGAATTAATTTAACATTGAAATTGGACATAAACAATTATCAATCTTTTGATATAAATTGTTTCTTAAAAACACGCTATTTGTTATGACATCGGGAATTAATTATAAAATTAATTAATGAAAATTATATGTTTGGAATTTTGTAAAATAGAAATCATTTTTGAATTCGGAATATCAATTATAGCTTAGGGTGAAATTTTGGCATTGTTTTGAAAAACTTCAATTTTTGATGAATAGTGAAACCACTAAGTGGTAGTTAAATTACTGATTTTTCGTTTAAATGAAATATTACCACTTCAGTGATTTTATTTTCAAAAATCCGACATACATGGTTGTCATTAAGAAGTAAAATGTGGTTCAATTAGATTAAAATAATTTTTTGGTGAATAGTAACTTTTATGTTCTTAATCGCGATTAGAGGTAATTAGTGTAGTTTAAGGTAAAAACAATGTTTTAATAATATGATATGAGCTTGAAACATGTCCTAATCCTATTGGATGAGTCATGGAAGACCAAGACAACCCATGGATCATCTTGGGGACCCCATGGAGCCACTTTGGTTGGAAAATGACATCAATATATATTTATTTAATGTTAAAATTAAATTGACACAAACATGAGTTGTTTTACTAAAACAGTTTTTAAGTGGGGTTAAACAAGTCCAAATTTTGACTATAAATATTCATTAGAAATCTAAAAAGACTTCCTACATCATAGTATTTTTTTTATAATTTTTAGACATTAAATATATTAAATTATTTATGACATCATTATGATGCAGCGATGACCTCATTATTTAACGATTTTAATAAAATGAAAAGATAATGTAAATTCCAAGGCCTAAACTTGTCCAAAGACTATTGTATGGGTAGATTTAGAACCCTTATCACCTTATCCACGAATTATATAAGTGTGGGACCTTTAGAATCCTAAAAGCATTGTGTAATAATGTAACATTTCAATCATTCCAAAAGAGCCCCTCCTCTCCACTTATAAAAGGCCCCCACCTCTCCCACCTTATTCACACCATCAAGCCATTTGGCTCGGTCATCCTCTTCCCAAATACTCTCCCAACTTCCCCCTATTACTCCTAGAATCCTCACTTTGGGCATAACTCTTCTCAAGGAAGCCTTTGGCTCAAATCAAAAAGAGTTACCCGATTTTGAGGTAATGTCTTCTCTAATGTTGTTTTGTATTATTTTTCTTCTCCAACCCCCTAAACTCTTTTTATTCATTTATTTTGTAACAAAACCAGTATCCTAAATATACTAGGATGTTTTTATAAGAAGGATTAGAGCTACACATACACACACCTACATCTAATGGTTAAAGAACATACGGTTTCTATGGATGGCGAATTTCTGCCTCACGAAACGATGATTGTTCAACACTCATATAACACCTTCAAAGGTAGCCATTAAGATGTCACTATATTTATATATGATATATAATATTTTTATGTTTTGATTATGCTTCTGTATTTCTCATTTATGGCATACTTTATGATTTCCCTTATGGGAAAACGCGATAATTTCATTTTAGGAAGTGCGGACTACTGCCCCCTCAAAGTGATGTGAATCGTTAATGCCATATGTGGGATGTATAAAGGATGGAGTAAATGATATTATATATTATATTATACAGGAACTATATTATACCTTTATATAATTATGATTTCATTACATTAAATATGAAATAGAAATGAAAGTAGCGTTCATTCGTACGTACGGCTTACCGTCTCCATGAACGGTGCATTTCATTTCTCACCTCTAAATGTTACGTAATATTATGAATGAATGTATATACTGGATATATATGATATATATGATATCTACATCATGAATATAATTCTGGATATAATGGATATTTCACCACATGAACAACTTGTAATTATAAGAAGGTTATTGTTGACACAAGTACCAAAGATCGACAAAATGACAGTTATTAACTTAAATAATTACATAATGTTCATAACATTGTAATAAGTGATATAAAAAGGATAATGAAATTTAAAATGGTTTTTAATAAGGTAGATATTAACTCGAGTTTATTATTCAGGAGGTTAAAGAACGGTTGAGTCAAGTCGTACATGAGGTAAGGGAACTTCTTAACCCAATTTCTATTCTTTGGGTTAATCTCCTACTTTCAAATTATGTCATGATATTATTATGTCCTATCTTGTATTTTTACATTATTTATGTGTACTTATAGTGAATACACATTATAGATGTACTTTATTTAAAAAAAATGATCTTTTTAAGGACTTCGTCCCAATCCCCTTTCATTGAGGCATATTTGGTTTTATACACAAGTTTCTTTTATACGGTGTATAAACCCCTATGACTTTTACGTTTATTCAAAAGGAATCTTTTTTATACGAAGCGTTTTGCTAAACGAAAAAAGGGAATGTTTTTCTTTCCATACTTATGCGGTGACAACGACTTCTCCGCCGCCGTGACCATTATTCGAGTTTTGGCTTCCTCTACAAGCCATCATTTTTTTAATGAAAAAATAAATACAAAGTTTTAACTTTATTTTATTTTGGTATTGAAAATGGTTTTGAAAGCATTTTTATTATATCAATGTGTTGTATTGATATCTTGTGATTGAAATGTGGAAATGTTATGTTTCCTTTATGCATGTTTTATGTGATACGATTATGTTATGGTTTATGATATGTTTAAACCTATTCATATGAGGAATGTATTGGACTTAATAAGTGACGGGTGGAGCCCGCTATAGCTCCTCGATGCATCGGTAGGTCTCATGAGACAACTAGAAGTGGAATTGGCCGAGGCCCTTTCCGAATTTGATTTATGGTTTTGGACGAGGCCTTAATCATTTTAGACGTCTTGGCCGAGCCCCTGACAAAATGTTTTAGAATGTCTGGCATTATAAATTCCATCATTATGAAAGTGGTTATTGATATTGCATGTGATTATTCAACCAATAGAATATCCATGTGAAGAAGTGAATGGAATTATCTCATTTTACTTTTTCCATATTATGTTGAAGTTCAAGTTTAAAAGGCTTTTGTTTTAGTTATACATTGCCTTAAATGTTAATGTTTATTAATGAACGATTCCACTATATTGTTAACCTTACTGAGCATCTGAGCTCACCCATTTCAATGTTTTAATATTTTCCAGGATGTGAAGAAGTATTTTATGAATGACCTGCAGGGATAGTCCGAAGAGGATAGAAGTGTGGACTATGGAGACTATGTTATTGTAGTTTTTCACTTTGTGATGTAATGTAACATTTATGAATGTATCTAGTGTTTCCAAGGCTACTAAACTAATCGGTCTTTCTAGAATTGATCATTTGTGATCATGCCAATGTTACGAAGTAATGCACCGGCTCTGGGTAGCTGGGGTCGGGGCGTTACAACCAACGATATCTAAAACACATTTAGTAAATAACACTAAATAAATCTGTATAATGAATAAGATACAATAAAAAACTCAGCATTTTAAATTCATTCTGTATTCATTTATTTAATAGTATAATCCACAGGGTTTCTCAGGACACTCGAACCAAAATACCGACATAGGCCTCTACTAGAGTCTGAAGCATATCACTTATTCGGAAAAAAGTCATTATCTTGTATGAGATTTCATTATTCATTTCCCTTCATCTCATACAACAGCCAATTGAAACCATTATCTAATGCCAACTATTGGGAATAAAAATTCATTTCAAGCACCGCATGGGTATTTGAAGCATCAGTCCAAGTCCCACACCCCAGGGGTATTTGGAGAATCAGTCCATGTACCATTCAATAATATTTAAATGAATTCCATGGGTTCTAGAATCTCAATGAAAGGACCTCATGGTAATTTGTATCATCCTTCCATGTCCCACACTCAATAAATGATTCATTCATTCATTGGTATTTGGAACATTATTCTTTGACCCAATCATTAAGATCAATTATTCATATGTAATAAAATAGAACCTGTATCACTACATCACATACATCATTATATCACATTAATTAGGATCAGACTACACTGAACCTATTTTTAGATTTCATAATATCAACAACAGTTAATTAGCTCAATAATTAAGTATTCACATCATTCCAATAATAAATAAACAAATTATTAATAAAATTTCCAAAATTTAAATATTCTGATAATTAATTAAACAATTATTTAACCCTATATCTCTAATCAACATTCTAAAAATCATTTCAACAATTATTTATTCCAATACACAAACTACAAACCAAAAAAATAAAAATATTTAATAAAAATACTAATTAATATATTCAAAAATCTGAATATCCAAAAATAAATTCAATAATTAATTATTACAATTCACAATCGAATATTTAAATAATTAACTCATCATATAATTAATTCCCAAATCTAAAAAGTCAATATTTTAGTAATTAATTCAAATTTATTCCCCAATTACATAATTTAATTAATAAATAAATTTATGAAATTAATTAATTAAACCAGATATTAAATTACTAAAAATATCTAATATATTCTAAAATTATATTCACGTAATTGAAATCAATACTGTGATTATTGATTAATAGACCACCTACCACAAAATTGATGAAGAACACACCCATATAAATTTCCAATTTGGGCAGAACATCAATGAAAAATGAGATATTGATTTCAATCATAGATCAATGATTTAAATAAATTGGGATATAATATAAATTATTATAGATATAAATCAAAAAAATGAATAATATCCTGATTTTATTTGAGAGGATAAGTTGGAGAGAGAGAGAGATCTAATTAAGAATAAATAGTGTAAATAGGTGGAAAGGATCTTCAATCTAGGATTTGAATCGCAAATATAGGCAATCAGGAGGGCTTGTAATCTTTCAGTGAGCTTCCAAAATTGTGAAAGCATGATATGGGTCATGCTAGGATTTATTAGATATTAAAATGGGGGTTTGTTAAATTTTAACACTCATTTTTAGGTTAATTAAAAAACACATGATTTTATGGGTAGGGGTGTAATGTCTGGGAAACTATGCACTACATATGGGGAGTGCATTCTTTCTCCTTTAAGGTAACATGGTTTTAAAAACAATGTGGTCGTCAAGAAATTTTCCTATTCTAGGGTTGCATTATTTTCTAGGTTTGGGGAAAATTTTAGAAAACTGTTCTCCATCCACGAGTATTTTTTCCTACTTCTAAATTTCTAAAATCTCCCACACACACACACACACACAATAATTACATAAATGAAAATTAATCAACAAAAGGAAAAAAGAGTACATACAAATATGACAGACACATATTTAGAAAAGGTTATGATCTTATGATCTACCCACCATATAATATTTCAACACTAATATGTACTCTATAGAGTCTCTACAATTCTGATTCAAAAAGATCAATCCATTATTACCTCATTTCATTCCGCCTCCCATGATTCCTACTCCACAGGCCTATGTTTCATGAACACATGAACTATTTTCATTGTTGATCCCTACAATATTTTCTGACAATTATCCCACACATATATGAGAGGATCCTCATTTAATTCATCTATATCAAGCTTAACATCATCTGAGAAGCACAGAAAACATAATGTATATAACTCTACCTCTTTGGTAGATCCAATAAGTATTCCATTAGTCTGATTCTATCCACAACCTCAAATAGTTCAACGATCCTGGGCACGATATTCCTTGGTATTAGTGTCCTATAGGGAACCCAACATTGGAGACATCAAAAGGAAATCAATATCACTCTATATAAAATTTATGATCCATTATATTCTATCATCATATGAATTCAGTATAATTTTATTCTTATCTATACACTTCCATATAAATTGAACAGTCATTGATTTCTTCTGCACGAGTCTTGGCCCCAACAAATCTAACTTACTGTCCTCCAACTTGAATAGCTGTGATCCCCATGGTCTTTCATAAAAGGCCTCATATATTTCTACATGAATAGTTTTTTATAACGTATTTATATTAAACTCTAAAAGTTCTAGGTGAATCTCTCAAGACCCACCAATGTATATAAAACACACTCATAGAATATCCACGTGCAACTATATACTACACTCCAACAACCCAATTCTCTATGGGTGAAAATTTGTACTCAATAGTACCTTTGTTACAAGAATCATAGGCATGAACTTATAGATGTGTGAATTTTTTTTTGAGTCGTAGTATAAATTTTTTTTGTTTCACCACATATAGTCACACTATCTCACGAATTTAAAACTCTCTTTAATATTTACTGAGAAATCATCCTACAATGGTATGATATTTTCTTCCTTCATTGATCATTTTATAATCACCCAAATAGTGTCCTTCAAATGAGGTGTATTTAGGATACCAACCACAAAATACATGGTAATTTTATCTCACATCCAATCCACAATGGACAGTGACTATTTAAAAACATCAGGTCAATGATTCTCAGACTTCACCTTTATATTGGTGTAGCACCGTGTCATGAACCCAACTATATCCTTTTCCATGCATCACCACCAAAAATATTGATGAAGGTTATTGAACATTTTTTTACAAAAAAATTTGATTTCCAATTAGATGAATGAAATTCATGAATCAAATCCTCCCACAAACCAGTAAGAACTATAAGAAGATTCTGGACAAAGATTGCTTCAACATCGTCTATGATCCAATGAGATGGTGATTCTCCACCATTAAGAGTGTCTATCAAATTCAAAAACTATGGATATTCATTATAAAAATATATGATCTGTATAAATATAGTAGAGTCCATTAAAACTGATACATGGTTCATTTTATCCTGACTCCACTAAACCACCACATGCATATATGTAGGTAAAGTTATCATCTTCCACTCATCACTAAAAACCAGAATAGCATGGACCTAATTTTTCATAATTGAAGGACCATAAACATTGTCTTCCCTTACATGAATATATTCTAGATCAAAATAAAATGAAAACATATCATCAACCAGAATATTCTATAGAAGATTAAAAATTCATTTTAATAAGTTATTATTTATCCTCTTGGTATAATTATACACAGTACACTTCTCACCCAACATATAATGCTTCCTACAGATTAAATTATAAACCGCTTAAGCCAACTAAAGGCCATTCGTAAGTTAGTCCACTCATATGGGATTGCTTTCTGAGGCCAGTATTCCATAGCATAATCTACACACACCAACAATGATACATTTATGGTTACATAAAAATACAAAACAATGTATATAGGTCACCTAGTTTGTGTAAGATCAAGATTGTTTCTATAGTAAAACTATTCGTTACCTCCTGGAAATATTTCTCACAAGCATTAGGGAATTAAAACTATACTCCCCTATTATTCAATCCCAGAAGAGGTGATGCTAAGAAAGAATAGTAAGGCATCAATATCATATAATATATAATTATCCATTAAAATCTATAGATATTCAAAATTTTCTTGGGAAGCTACAAACAGATAACTACCTAAACCTTCATTGGGTCCAATGACACAAGTTATACTAGGATGATTTTCTACATTATGTGTACATGATCAATCAAAATGTTGACACATAATTATATTAGCATATAGAATATGATATCATAGAGTGGCAAAGATAATTACAAGATGGTGGTAATGATCATCATGAGTTTTGGAGTACATCAAATTGTTATCCACAAAGACCGCCATAAAATAATACAAGTACGACAGTAAAAATCATTTCATCCTATTCATAATCATTTTTTGGGAATTCGTTACCCAAATGACATTAAGAAGAATTAATATTGGAATTAACTTCTTATAATATTTTTATGAGGTATATGAGATGTTCTAACTCTCTACTAATGATACACTAATCGATATTTGATATTTTAGAAGAAACAAGGCATCCTAAAATGGTAATGAAAATTTAAATATACAGAATATGATACCTATTTTTCATAGTCATCGGGTTCAACATCTGGTAATCAACACACAAGCCTGGATTCTTATATGCCTTCATAGAAAACAACACTAGAGAACCCCAAGGTCATGTACTTAGTCATATAAATCCCTTATTATCTATATCTTATAGATAATTCTTTCACTATGGAATCTCATTATATTCCACTTCATATAATAAAAACAAATCTATATCAACTCAATGTATAATCTCAATTGTAAATTCCATGACTCTGTTTTGTTGAAACCCTTAGAAATCATAGAAAAAATATCCTAAAATATTAACAGTACATGTGGAAAAAAATTTCATTTTATAACTATTATATAGTAATAGGCTTGAATCATAGGCAATGTGCTCTCATAGCTGCTGATGAATATGACCTTTATGGTCCGCCTTGATATCCCATTTACCATTGTGAAAATACTTTTCATCCTCAAGATATTGAAAGGAAAATCCCCTCTGGTAATAATCAGTATGAGATTATTATTCCGCCAACTAGTCAATACCTATTATTAGGTCGAAGAAAGACATGTAAAGAATACAAATTTCCAATATGAAATGATACTCGTTATCCTCGAGAGAACAACCCTTGCACAATATAATATATCATAAATTTACTCCCAATATTGTATCTATCTTCATTAACATGCTCAAAAACTCTATATATAGGCTCAAAACATTGATAATTTTTGCAGAAATAAAATATTGAGAGGCACCATTATCAAACAAGGAATTAGCTAGCATAATATATCCATAAATAGTATGTATAATTATCAATTTTCTATCCTCTCTATCCATAATGGCATTATTAATGGAATGAATCTATATTTTACCACTTCCCTATAATACAATCATATCCCATAAAAAACAACACCTTACAAATAAATGTGTTCTTTCCCAGAAGAACAATGTACACAAACTATACCTCCATATCAAGTAAAACACCAACAGCTAGACTTATATTAGGGGGAAGAACTCTTTATCACACTATGACTTCGCCTATCTTCTCCATCATTACTCGTCTTTCAGGGGTTCCTTCATAACCTATGTACATTTCCAATATTTCTACATGATCAAAACAACATTTTTGGTAGAGGGAAATTTTCATGAAATTTTCTTGGCCTACCGCACCAGTGGAAAACTAATCTGGTAAGATCCAAAGTCAATGAACCTTCCCTATGTCTGCACTACCTCCCACATCACCAGATAACAATGTCATAATTATTGTTCATATCCTTGGATGTCATACAATCTGGTCTATATGACGAAGAAACATGATCGCCATTGGAATCCTTCTTCAGTTTTTATAAGATTTTAGAGTATGATTCACTTAATTTGAAAAATTATTAATCCTTGAAATATTTACCTTGGAAATATTTCCAAACATAAATCCATTCTGAAATCGGTTTCATGATGTAACCACATCTACGTGAAATGTTGAAGAAAAGTTCTATAAATATATAAAGAATATATAATTTTCCATTTTGAATATAATACCTTCAGTAAATATCAGGAACTCATATGATATCTCTTATCTATGTTTATTATTGTAAAAATTCTCCAATAACATATCCTAGATGTCATTTATCTCCATCATCTTTAGAATTCAATATTGAGTCTAGATTTTCCACCAATTATTTTCCCGACCACATGAAATATATGTAGTAAACATGAACCACTTCTTAGTAGGTGTATACAAGTTTTAAAAAACAGTATAGAAATACTCAATCCATAACTCAACTCCCTCAGGTCCACCCAATCCAATAAATGTCAAAGGATGATGCAACTAAATATTCTCTATAAGATCAGACATTAATTTCACATCCCATCCCTGGTAACCTTCTATAACCAACATCAATATAACAATGTTCTCCTGGAACTAGTCTCAAACATCCACAACCATCAATATTGGTTCCTCATGATCTACCACTTGAGTATCACCACTATCCATGTCATCTCTTAACCCCCTCAACAATCATCAATGTAGATGAATAAATCCATAATTACAAACACATATCTTATAATAAATTTTAAAATAGAAACACATTTAATGAAAAAAAATTCCAAAACAATTCATTTCCCCAAACCCCACCACAATGTCAAAATGAGCGTTAAATCACTGCCCCTAACCTTCATATATATATGCCATTTTAAAAAAGGGTCAACTCATTTCCATTACGAATGTTATTCATTTAAATACTAAATTTTTCTCATATTAAATCATTTTACAACATTTAAGATCATATTAGGAACCTTTTTCAATTATGATCTCATTCATGGAATGAATTTTAAGTATAATAACATTACAAAATACCGTTTTTCCCATGCATGCCTAAAATGATGCATGTCGCAAAAAAATTCCATGTTCATAGAATGATGAATTGATACTCAAGGATCAATTCATTCCTGTCCATAAGTCAAATCGTATTAATTCGCAAAAGATATTATTATATCGCACATCAAGTGTGCCACCAAAGGTTTAATAACATCAACTACTACAAAAAACATTAATGACAACTTACCAACATGTTACATTGGTTTTCCACATACATGGTTTAACTAATACCATGCATGAGATAATAACTAAGTATTGATAATTCCTATCTCCACAATACATTTAAAAATAGTAAGAAGAATATAGATAAAACAATACCACTCTATTTCCACTCGGTATCATTCTGACATGGGTACCACACATAGCATCCCTGAGTCAGACCACTACGTGACCTCAATCACACCTCCTCGTATTCCAGAGGCTACCGAATAGCAACGAGATTACAATATAAATAGTAGAGAGACTATTTCTTCTCTATAGATATATCACAACAACAAAAATAAATAATAATTATCCACTAATATAATTATAAGATTAATGTTACCAATATCACATGAGGAACAAAGATGAAACTACTAAACCAAAACTAAACATTATATATTCCATGCCAAAGAACATTTCAAGTATCAATATGAAAAAAAACAAATCAAATAATGACACTAATAACTCTTCAGGGGGTTCTAAATCATGATTGGTTCTAACATCCATGCTCTATCATAGATCTTCCTCCTAACATAGCTCCATTTCCCATATATTTTCTTCCAACCATGAAATCTATTGGGGTACTAATTTGGGAAACTGAGTTGGGTGTGGGTACAAATCATTATTCTACTTCAAAATACATATTATACAAATAAATCAATAATTTTATATAAATATTTTTAATGAATATAATTCCATAAAAAATTAAAAGGATTAAATTTCCCTGTTGTTGTTTATTTAACTTCATAAACAACTATTGTCCTGAGGAAACCGAAACCACAATAAATGCTTTGGATTATTCTACAATCTAAACTATACAACATATTAAATTCATAAATAATTATATACCCTGGGATTTCATTATCCACTTCCATTTGAATCATAAAACTACCAATTGTAACATTGTACAATTCCATATCATGGGAATAAAACATCATGTCTAGCACCACATGAGTATTTAGAGCATTATTTTGGGTCCCACACCACATATTAATTTGTAGAATCCATAAATGTACAATAAAATAATATTTTTATGCATGCCTTGGGTCCTAGAACATCTTGTCTTGGACTTTGTGGGTATTTGGAGAGTCAGTTCATGTCGAACATCCCATATATCATACGTTCATGCATGGGTATCTAGAGATTAATTTGATTCCATGTTATTATATGAATCATTAGCATGTATTGAAATATAACATCTATCACTACATCCCAAACAATAAAATATGAAATTAATGTGGATTATTAAATATTAATCCTGTAATCACATTTCATAATATCAAAATCCATTAATCAAAATGATAATTAATTATTCACATCATTAAATTAAATAATTAAAACATTAATTAATCCAATTTAATATTTTTATACATTTTTATTAATATTTAAAAAATTAATTATTCCTAATAATCAATTAAATAATACAATAATTAACTCAAAACTTAATTATTCCTATAGAAATTCTCATAATCACAAAATTATACTTAATTAATTAAAAAATTAATAAATAAAATACCATTATTTCAATAGCCCATAATTAATTCAGTGATTAATTTTAATAATTCATATTAAGATATTACATTTATTATCTCAACACATAATTATTTCGCAAATCCCAAAATTCAATATAGTTAAAAATTTTAAAAAATTAATTATCCCCATTTCCACAATTCATTTAGTAAATGAATTTAACAAATTCATTAATTTAATAGAAAATAAAATTTAAAAACAAACCAATGATATTATATAATTAAATAAAATTAAATAAGAATTTTTACTATGTGATTTTTATACTAGACCATTTACCGCAAAATTGATGAAGAACACTCACTAATGGAAATCTCTAATTTAAGTTGAAAAATTTAAAGAATGAGATCTTAATTCAATTCCTGGATTCATGATTTCAAGGAATGAATATATAAAAATCCTAGTTATATTTATATATCCAATAGAGGATAAACATACCACATTTATCTGGGATAATGAGTGGGGTAGAGATACTTGATTTGGATGAAACCACATAACTGGTTGGCATAAATAATAAATCCAGGCTTCGAATCTAATGGAATAGAGGATAGTAGTTCTTGGAATCTATATAAGGGTCCCTAAAATATTGATTGAATAATTAGGTTTTATCAAGGGATAATTAGGGGTTACAATAGGGTTTTGGGTATTTTTAAAACTAATTACAAATTAATTAAAACCTCATGATTGGTTTTTTTATGGGGACCACGATGATCCTTGTACCTTAATTGTGCACCTCTGAAAGGGATTTTTGGGTTCATGGTGTCTATTTTTAGGGTGACCAGTTTAGAAAACCATGATCCAACAATTAGAATCCCCACTTCCTGGGATTTTATGGTTTTCTAATATGGGGTGGAATGCCTCGGAAAAATTTGCACCAACCTTGAACATTCCCTCCTCCATAAAAAATTTTCCATTTTCAACCAAACACAACCAAACGTAAAACCAAAATGATAAGTAGTAAATAAAATAAAAGATAGCACATGTAATGGAACTAGATATACCTCCATAAATTTTTATGATCTTACACTATTCGTGAATAATTTTTTAAAATTTTCTAAGATATTAAACTACATCATTATATATTTAATGTTTTGTTTCAAAGCATTCCAGACATATGAACAAGGCCTTAGATGTTCATGTTCCACTTAAATATTGAATATAAAAGTGGATTAAAGCATATTTCATAAAAAGAAACATCAATTCAAATATAAAAATAATATTTATTCAATAATATAAACATGTTAAATGAACCCAAAATGTATTTCTACGAATAATGTATATTATTTCAAAATAATGAAATTATCTATTGTACCTAAAAGGGTTTGAGGAATTACCATGATAATTTTTTTTTGGTTTTAACTGTAATGATTTGAATTATATATATTATAAATATTATATGTTAAAAAATATTAACATTAAATTTGTTTTAAATATATTATAATTATAAATCAGTGAAATATGTTAGGGTTGTTGAATCATGGTTATAAATCAAAATAAATATTTCAAAGATGTTTGGATCTAAAAATTAGATATTTTTTAATTTACTTTCTCACATATGAGAAGAAAGTTTTTTTATTAAAAAAGTAATGATATAAATAAATTATATTGTGGACATTGTAAATAATTCAACAAAATCTATATCATGGTTGATTAGAGGATAATAATAAAAGTTATTTCATCCATGATAAAAGTGGTAATAAAAATATTTTTGTTAAAATATGTGTGATTTAGTCATATAACTATTTAGTATCATATTTTAATGAATCATATCACATTAAAATGTTTAAATCAAATTAAATACCATTTATGTTACAAAAAAATAGATTATTTTATTAATATTATATCATATGAAACTAATTGTAATTTTCTAGCACAAAATATTTTGTGTGTCATTTAAATATACATCTAATAAATTATTTGTTATATGTTTCCAATGGGAGTATATTGTTTCATTTATATATTCAATTCATATCAAATAAACTATTTTTAAAAAGAATATTCAAATTGAATCTAACATAATAAAATAAAAGAGTTTAGTGTATGTTGTTAAAGATAAATTAAAAGAGTCGCACAATGTTACTATAAAAAAATATAATACAACATTATATCCCAATGTTTTTAAAATAAATTTTTGGTGAAAATGTAAAGGGTTATATTTTGATCCTAAAATAATCAAATAATAAAATTTATGAAATAAATTTCTCATTAATAATGATTTTAGATTACATTTAATGGATTCAATATAGAAAATATGTTACTAATTTCCTAAAATTTGATATTATGAAGTAAATGAATTGGATAAAATGTTAAAATAGGTGAAAAATATGAAAATCTATATTCTAATCCTAAATATTATTCAAACTATATTTTCTTATAAATCATACTCAAATAAATAATTGAAATGGGACGTTTTATTACATGGTTACATGTAGATATTGTATTGATTATATAGAGACATATGATATTATACAGAAACTAAATAAATTTTTAACTGAAGGCTTATATAAGGGTATATTATATAATATTTGATTATATGAGTGTTCTTTATAAATTTTTAGTATTCAAAAAAAATATGATGAATATATAAAGAATGTGTTTAAATAAAAAGGTAGACTAATATTTATCATTTTTTGAAATTTTATGAATAAATCCAATAAGGAGAAGAGATTGATACGCTCTTAATATATAAGTTTTTGTCATCCCAAAAAAATATTTATAATGGACTGTAAAAAATTAGGTATTTCATATACTCTTGTGATAAATATTTTATGGAGTTATAAAAGTTTCTTATTGGGATCAAATTGAGTTTTTTTCTATAACCCCATCTATATGACATATGGTGATTTATATATTATAACATTATAATAATAGGGTATATTTTTATATTGTGGGTTATTTGTACCCAGGGCCAAAAATATACTAATAATGGTGATACTCATACAAATATACCTTACTGATATAGTCCATTGAGTTTAGCTAATTAGGTTGTGGTTTGTATTCAGATGATCATGTCATTAGTTGGAAGATAATAATTATAGGAACATTAATATCATATTAATTTTTGTGAGATTATGTCCCTTTATTAATATAGAAAAATTATTTCCATCATAATACATGGTATGATATATGATATTCTTTTTTATTTTGAAATGGTAATGTTATTTTCACGTCCAAATTTCTGAAGGATATTGGATTTACTAATCAACCCATTTGTTCAAGGCATGTTAAATCAAGATCATACTTTTATCTATATCATATTTAATAATCCATTTACTATAGTTATATTTTTTTATAGTTTGATCATATAAATATTGACTCTTTTTTAGTGTGGGGCTCTTTGGATATTTGTATAAAGATACATGTTTCAAATATGTACCATTCAAAATCCTTTTATGGATTGATTTGTTCTGAATATTTCAATAACTGAAACATAGGAAATACCCATGAGTCTATAACCTTTATAGGTAGGGAATGTATATATATTATATATATATCCATAATATATTTATGGAATTGGATATAGGTTAACACACAAATGATTTTTAAGCGAATTTTATGAGAGGGGTAAGTGAAAAGCAAACGATCGATATATCGCTATAGATACAGGCTAAATCCTTGGTGGTTAATAACCATTTTCAATACCTACAAAGTAATATATTTCCCTTATAGAAATATTCATTTTCTTCTGTAGAAATATTTAATTGATTGAGTGACATATGGTATTTAGTAATATTATTTATTTTATAATATAATTAATATATTTCTATCAATATTTCACACAATATATATATATATATATATATGTATTATTAATATTGGATTTGTTAGTTAAATGGTAAGGTAACAAATTCAATAAAAGCAAGGAAAATGGTTCTAAACTGGCCAATTTGTTTTCATCTTATATTAATGGTAACAAACCCATTAAAATAATTATGTTAATGGGGATGGATGTATTACCTCGTGGTGGGTCCATATCTAACACACTATAACCACATGTTTTCAAAATGATCATGGATTGTGGATAGATCCACTAATGTTGTAACAATGAAAATATAACCCACTAGAATAATGACATATGATATAAACTACATCCATATTCAAGTGGGATATATCAATGGGCATTAGCAAGGACTACATTCCAATTTTTTATATTTATTCTATAGTCCTTTAAATACATAAATAATTTAATTTATGAATTCATATCTATTATCAACTTTGCAAATCCCTATGTGGTTGGTAATTGCCTATATTTTTATATAACAAATTCGCCATATTAAATAAAATTTTCCCATTTTTTTAAACTTTTGTATCATACAAAAGACTTATAGATGTTAATATATAACCAAAATAAAATGGATTTATCAATATATCAAATTAGGATTCACAATTACAATTTTATTATTTTTTAATGTTATTCGACATAAAATTACAATTATGTTTCATAGAATATAAAAATTCATGATATAAAATTTTATATAATATAAAATAATGGTATTTGGAGAAAATTGTAAAAGAATAATTTCAATACTATTGTAAACTCTATAGTCTCAAAATTTCCGAGGAAAATAATTATTCACATAAAGACTATAAAATGGATGAGAATTATATTGAATATAGTAAAAATTATAAAAGTTAGTGTAAAACCATTTTATGTAATATGGTTAATAATGTGATGATGGAATGTTGGAGTGTGTAAAATGTGTATATGAAACTGTTACCATTAGTATCCTTCCATTGCAATGTTACCATTATAAAATTGTTGGAAAAGTGATAATATCAAATATATTAGTAAAATAAAAATTTAAAAGTAAATATAATAGTATAATAATTATATTTTATATATGTCATTACACATCTATATACACTTTAATGAATAATGATACATGAAATAATATAATTTAGGATTCCATAAAGGTAATTGATAAATTTTTTACATTTAAAAATATAATCTTTAAGAAAATATGACATTTTCATTATTTATTATTTTTATCACACATAATAATTCTCATTGACAATAGAAATATTATTTTATAAATCATCATGTACAAATTATTTTAGGGTGATGTTTTGATAATTTTCTAAAATACAATACTTATTACTGAATAATATAAATTACAATTTTTTATTTTTGGAATGTTTTATGGAACCATACATATACTATATAGATTGAATAAATAATATATGTGAATCTATGAAAAAATATTAGTTTTTTAATTAATAAATTTCTTTAAATGAATTTTTATTATTTATAATTCCTGTAAAATATCATTACATATTATAAGATATAAATTATGGTTTTAAAAAAAATTATGTTCTTGAAAAGTGATATACACTTTCTGGGAGAATTGATTTTTTTTCAAATTTTTAAATTATTGAAAAAAATATATGATTAAAAACACCAATTAAATGAAATAAAAATATGGTAATGCCAGTGGTTATCCATTATCCACAACATATATTTTTAATCCCAATAATTAAAAATTAATAAACAATTATTCTCATTTTTCAAAAAAAAACCCTTACATTCTCCCAATTTGATTCACTTAGAATTCATTAATCCAATGTTTCATCATATTTTCTATCTCATGATCTATCCAATAGAGATTTAATGATTCTTAAAATCTATTTTAATATTTAATGAAACAACCTCTCAAGGTAAATGACCGTATACCTCATCATATGAATTCTCACAACAACCCTATTGTATTCTCAATTGATTTTATTGTCTATGATTTATGAATAATACATTGAAAAAACTGACATAAAAATAACAAGAGAATATAATACTCATTCATTAAATTCATTTATGATCACTTATGAACACAAGTCATTCTACCAAAATTATCCCCTGATTTACCATGCCATATTTGTTATGTTCTAAATACCCAATCCTATTTTTGTTCTTTTCTATTGACCTTGATAAAACTATCCATAATTATTTTATAACATTTATAAATAAATTAAACATATATTATCTATTGTATTTAAATGGTTAATTACATTATTATGTTATATGATTAATGTGGAACTCATAACGTTAGACATATGAGAGGTTCACCTTGATAACAATCCAATGCATTGTGTAATATTTTCAATTTATGATACAAAATGTATATGGAATAGATAGTCATACTTTGAAAAATATGTTTTGATGTCTTATCATTTTTCCTCTAATAAATAATAGGTTGTAAATTTTACTATTTATTCTATATTATTATAATGCCATAGTTTTTTGATATCACCATACAATATCATGCGTCAATGTTTATGTATTTTAATGTCACCTTTTGAATGTATCTAGATATTCCCCATTATAGAAATTTATTACTCATAATAAATAAATGATTTATTATTAAATTTCATAGATTTATGTGTGAAATCATTCACTATGTATATTATAAGTCTATGTTTTCCAATTATTAGAACTATGAGGAAACATGGATTAAATTACATTTTTCTGAAACAATGTATTTTTATTTTATATTAATTGTTTTTATATGTATTCTTACAATGAAACATGGTCACCAAACTAGTTTTAATTATATTATATATATCTCAAGGTAAAAAAAATTATAATTAAAAAAGTAATGGAATTTGGGGTTTTATATGGTCATAATTTATGGGTGACTAAAAATGCAATGAGAGTTCAAAAAGACTCAAAGAATTTATCCAATATTGTTTTACAATTTAATTAAAAATTATTTTATGTGAATTATTATAAGGTATTTCATATAATGTGATACATAGTGAATTTAACATCGGATTTTAATATTTTTTTTGGATGTTATTAAACAAATTGAATAGAACATGACAATTTCTTTTATATGATATTATCAAATATGAATACGGGAAAAATTAAATCAATCTCTAGTGAAAGTGTCTATTTCATAAAAATATTCTCTAAAATCAGGTACAATGTAGCAGGGGGTTTTACTATATAGAATTACATGATATTTTTATTCAATAGGTATTAATTATTATGAAATAGTGGCATATAATATTGCATATATTTGGGTATATTATAAAGAATAATATGTTTATATCATGAAACTCTGTAGAAAAATTATATTATATGACATGGAATAATACCAATTCCACAATGTGTTCAATCCTATGAAATTATTCATATCAAAGTGATATAATTCATTATAGAAGAAACATGTTAAATTTTAACATTTATTTTATCTTCAATATGGATTATCATTTATAATTATTTTTTGTGTGGACTTAGTGATTCATTTATACGATAAATGTATTAATAAAAATGAATATTCAAATTGTTATTTAATGTGTGATGATATTCATAACCAATCATAGAACCTATCGATTGGCTATATAATAGGGAAGTACTTACTGCGATAGTGAAATTATCATTTCTAATGCATCAAATAGGTTAACCATTTCAAATATTTATATTAGTCACTATATTAAAACTACATGATCTAGAATATTTCTATTTTAAGGATAATATTTCCTGAACATTAGGGGATTCAGATCCTCTCATGTATACAACATATATTAATGATTCAAAATTAAGTTCCTAATAACACTCATGAAAAACAATTTGATGAAAAAAGAACAACCATATTTTATATATTGTACACATCCATAATTTTAGGTATATAATATTTTAGTTTCATTTAGCATAATGGTCTTACAAATGATGAATATATGTTCCTCCAACATATGATATAACTGAATATCTATCCATAGAAACCCTTCAATAAATAACAATTTTCTTTATAAAGTTAAAACATAAATTTCATTGACCAAAACATTGATACTTATAGATCCAAGTCATGCATCATGTAAATTTTCTAATGAGTCATTAATTGGAATGAGGCATATTAAATTTAATTTTCATTTCTCATAGAGAAAAATCCTGAGGCATTCATCTAAGTACCTCTATTAAATAATATTCATTTCATAATATGTGTAATATATGTATATTTGTATTGTATAACCTCCTATTAATCTCAATAAATCAATAAGGGATTAATTAATTTTCTTTCTATATATTTTCAATGAATCATATGAATATTTATTTTATCAAGGAGATATGGGTTGATTTATACACAAATAACTAAGATATTTATGGTTATTCCCATGAATTATCAGAAATAGATAATAATTTATCTGTGAATGAAAATAAAAACTAAGACTCATGTGATTTCAATGGTATAAAATAATTGAAATTGTTACATAAAAATCTTGCTCGAAATCATTTAGTGGCAGTCTCAAATCAGATGATTTAAAGAGGTTGTATTCATCAAAATGACATGTACTATAGCATTATGAATTTTCAACAATTTTTTGGAATTGTAAAAGTAATTTCTATATTGACCAAATTCAAGAGCATCAATAATCATTGATAAATCATCCCATTGAATGTAGTATCTATCCATAAGTAATTAAAGGAATACCATACCATTTTATTTCTATATATTACTGTAGATGTATATTAAGACATAAATATGGATGATTTTTTTATGAATAGAACATGAAGTGAAGTGGTTTAATGGAAATATATTTCAATAATATTTTTTTATTATAATGATTCATGGTAATCGTGATGAAGTGTTTAATAAATTATAATAAATTATTAAATTATCTTTGATGTATTTATGATTGACTTATAATGACTAGATAAGTATTATATGACTTTTGGTTTTAAAATGGTTTTTGTATAAAAAAATCCCCTATGTTCGGGTTCCGCTTATGTGAATGACCTTATACATTATTGTCTATATATGCAATTTCTAGTTACATGGGTGATTAAATATATTTTTAGTCACTGTATATGGGATTTTTTTTATAGATTTTCATATTAATATATATGAATTCATAAAGTTATCCAAATGTCCAGCACATGAATTTTACATATCAAAAATATATTATATATATGAGTTTATGATATTTTTACCCGAATTATGATCAATATAGTTGATTACATCTTAATTAATTTTAGAGAAAAATTACACATCAGACATTATAGTTGATTTAGAGGTGATATAATTAAATTCCCACATACTTTCAATTCATGTACGATAATATTTACTCAATATATGTAAAACTCCCAAAAATTTATTTTTTTTAGATGAATATTAATTATTGATTATATGAACAAGCTATTCAAGTATTAAAATATAATAAAATCAAAGAAGGCTATGTAATGCGTGGTAAAATTATGGGGATATAATCTTCATATATAGAAGAGAGTTATAAATGAAAATATATAGCAGGTGAATCCATAATTTATAATTGTAAGGTAATTTATTATAAAGAATCATAAGATACACTATTTAGTTCATAATAGAAAACGTACAGTTAAATACATTATCCTAGATTTTTATAAAATGTTTTTATAATGAGAACCGCTCTATATATTTCATGAATAATGAAAATTATATTTCCTTGGTTTGAAGAATAATATAGATGAAAACCCATTGAAGTTCATGTCTATATTTAGAAAATCCAATATTATTTGGATTTATTAATTTATGAGAATTAATGGGTCATAGTAATTTAATACATGGAATATTTGAGGGATATAAGAAATTTAAATTGTTTTAGATTTCTTGAATTTGTAAAATAAAAAATAATTTCTAGTTCAATATTTAAAAATAGGGAAATGTCGCATCCCAAATTAATATCTTCTTATTTATTGGGAAAACAAATGTTTCAATCCATATATTATAATATAGGTTATTTAATTTTTGTAAATATTAATTGGGGGAAAAGGAATATTAGTATATGAACATGAATATAATTTTCACTATGAATATATTTTTGATATAAAGGTATAGAAAAGTGTCACTTCAAAAGGTGGAAATTCTAATATATCTCATTTTATTCAATTAATAATAATAATTTGTTATATAATATATGAGGATATAAAAACAATGTTTTCCTAATAATTCTCTTAAATGGATCCTCCAATTTACCAGATAAATACATGATATTGAGAAAAAAAATTAAATGTAGTCAGTACTTGTGTGCTGAGAATGAGTACTGAGAAAACAGATAGATAAATGAGTGGATGTTTATAAAAACCATTTTGAAATATTGTACGAAAATTAATCTAATGATACAATTAGTATTTCAGTAACTTGGGTATAAAAATTTAACATCTTTTTAAGAGCATCCAATAATATATTTTTTTGTAGAATTTTGGAAATAATTTAATCAATTTTTAAGTGAACTCACTATAAAAAATATTATTGACATAATGTGGTTACTCTTATTCATCCACTAAAATTGAATGTATAGGCT
This sequence comes from Viscum album, assembly GCA_963277665.1. Classification (NCBI taxonomy): domain Eukaryota; kingdom Viridiplantae; phylum Streptophyta; class Magnoliopsida; order Santalales; family Viscaceae; genus Viscum; species Viscum album. The sequence goes on from OY728145.1 coordinate 959,826,862, forward strand.
ATAATTTTCACATTATAATAATTATATATATATATATATTATAATTAAAATTAGTCTCAATTGTTTATGATAAGAATGGTATAATGCTTATTATCACATAAATTAAATTTCATTGATGAAACATTCTCTCTATATTAACTAAATCACATCTTCATAATTTATTCATAGATTTCAGTGGTTCAGTATTTGAAAATACTATTTTTTAAATCCCACTTCATTAAATGGAATAATCATTTATAATTAAAAATAGGATGTTGAAAACATAAAGTTTATATGAAATAAAGCATTGTAAATTATAAAAATTAGAAAATATTAGTGGGATTTGAAAATATTAATAGAGGAGAATGATAATTACAAAATAAAATTAACAAATTATAAGGGAAATGGTCCTGAAAATGATAATATCAAAAACCCATATAAAAGTGTTTGATGAAAATAGTCATCAGTTTTTCAGAATAATTATAGAAATAATATATTTTAATTTTGAGGATCTTTTTTCATGTTGTGAATTAATTATTTTAACAAGAAATATAAAAAAATATACATAATAGAACTCATTAAATCAATAAATATAATTTTACCATTTGGATTCTTGTTTCCATAATTTTAGACTTCTTTTTGTACTATATTCCAATGATAAATGAACAAAATAAATTTTCATTCTTGATGCACGAAAATAAACATATAATTGGCCTTATGATTTATAAAATGGTTAAAAAAGATCCTCTTTTGATTATTCATTATGAAACCCTAAATTGATCAGTATATTCATTGATATCTACTATTAAGAAACTATAATTTTAATGAATGTTTTAAATTTTATTAATAATAATAACAGCTGATGTATTGAATTTTTTATGTATATAACATAATTTAAACCTCCTAAAATAATTCATAACTAATATGTAAAACCCAAAATATTAGAAAAAGATTAAAATATATCCAGAATAAAGATAAAATTTATCCATAAAGAATATATAGTATCTTTTCCTACCACATACTATTCCCCTACAATAATGATATTAAATTCACATAAAATGTGATACTAACCTAAATCACAAAAAAACATAAGGAAAACATAAATTATTCAAATAATTGAATCTTTATTATTATTTAATTAGAATAACATATCATAAAATATATCCCATAAAACAAAAGATAAAATTAATTTAATCAATACTAACATAAATCAATTTATCAATAAATAAAAAATCAACTATACAATTATAAATACTATTCAATTTATATTATCGTAGGTCATCCTTGGAAAAAATGTATTCCAATTCATCATAATGATTTATAAGAAAATATAAATCAACCAATGTATACCCCCAAGGAATATATTGAAATATTCTAAGTTGTATGCCCTCTCGTTATGCATGGGTGCTAATTGATTTATACCAAATTCACCCCATCAATAGTTTTTATAGGTATGTTTTTTTGTGATATGTGTCCATTGGCTTAATATAATCAAAATTGTGATATATTTTCTTATAGAACTATATATATTCAATATTGAAAAATAATTAGGCTTTCATCATGTATATAGACTTGTCCCCAAGGATTTCCCCAAATTTCATAAATCCTAATATCTAGAAAAAACCATACCCTTATTTGACACAGACAATTCTAAATCAAACATTATATAAATAAATATAACATCATTTTATATTAAAATTTTATATAATTATCAATAATAAAGTAGTTATTATTTTAGTGTTTTAGATTATTTAGATAATAAATACATAAAAAAACATATTTCATAAATTATATTCATAATATCCAATAATGTACATTTAACATATTACCTTTCTTTGAGATTCCCAACATAAATCTATACTCCATAATCATGGAAATGGGAATATAAGAATGGGAGGACTTGAATTCATAGTTATGGTCAACATGGGTGATATCAATCAATGATTAGATGAAATAAAAATAGATGTATAAGGGTTTGAGATCATGACTATAACTAAAAAAGATCATATGCAATAATTCGTACATCATAAAAATGATTCATTGTAGAAAAAATTAAAACATCAAATTACATGAATTGTAAACATAAAGAATCATAAAAAATCAACCCTAAACTATTGAAAGTGGGTTCCCTAGACCTAACATATGTGGTACACTGATTACCACTACATGGATTTAGTTTGTTATATATTCATGAGTTTATGTTGCGATAATAGTTTTGATATAACTACAATATTTTTGTTTTTGGAAATGTCCTTATATTATATGTCTTATCAAAGGGTTATCGAAGATCCCATGATATAATGAGAACCTTGAGATTCAATGATAGTAATTTTAAGGTAATGTTCTCTGGTTCTATTACATCACTCTGACATGACATAGATGATGTGAAACTATCCGGACCATGGGGATCGCAATCATTGTGAATTCTTCTCCAGAAGATCTCACATGATGATCACTTGTTTTTTAGATGCAAAGGTGTGACCCGCCTAATAGGAACACCACATATTTCATGTGTCTTTGGTCAATCCTATCTAGATACATGTGTAATGGTCTCTAAATTTGAATTCTTTATCAATATATGTCATTTAATTTTGTACATTGATGCAAGGAGAAAAACCTGGCAGTGAAGTCATGGAGAGGTAGTTCGTGTTGTCTACATCATTGGTGATGTGACATTTATTGAATGATCAAGATAGGATTTTTTTTCTTAAGAGATGAGGAAGATATATCTCTTAAGAAAGTTGATTAGGATGGTATCTCCTTCATTAAATAAATTTCCATGATAGTGGAAGGTATGGTCATCTAGACCAATCAATAAAAAAAATTAAGAAAGAAAAAGGATGATGACACTCAGGTGAATTACTGATTTTGGAGATATCAATGACTAAATTATTATATTACATGTTCCATGTTTGTAGGAAGGTAGTCAGCATTTTGAATTTACCATTACCTCTATTGGTGCCTTGATGGGATTCCAGACACTGTTCTTGGTCGATGAAAATTATTCACTACTATTTTTTTAAGGGCCTAGAGGGTCACACAATATATTTCTATGAGAATATTTCAAATTTTATGGAATAAGAATATAGAATATTGTGGGGCCCACCTCGGGGTCTGAGTTTTATCCGACTTCTACGGATAACTATGTAATAAATAATTTCATTAATTATTAAGGTTTTTAATAATTCGTTGAATATATTTATAAAATGTATTTACAAGTGATTATGTAAATATAGGAACAAAATATTATTCTAAATGTTTTAAATATCCCAGGTTTTATTAGCATTTTCATTAGACGTGAGTGGAGATAAAGACTCGTGTTTATCATGAAATAAATATTTAATATCAATATACTGCAGTTACTAATAAATTTATAAATATTATTTGTGGAATAATTTATTTTTTCATAAAAAAATATTTATAATACTAATCTTGTTAAAATCTATTACACGGGGGTCGAGAACCTATATCGTGCATTTTCGATATTCCGTATATAAGCAAGAGAGAGGCTTTTCTTGTGAAACTATCCAAGAGTTGGTATTGAGAGTATCTATCTCCTCTCGAATTCAAGAAAGAGATTCTATCAAGAGGGATTCAACCTTAGTGTCTTTAATATGCATGTTTGGTACATGAAGAGGGCTTCATCATTAGTGTATTTAAGCAATTGACACTGACATCTAGAAAAAAATTTACATGTCAGATCAAAACAAGGTACATGATTGAATTTTATTTTGTGCTCTATTATATTCATGCGTGGTCCTCATACCGTACCTGGTTAAGATCATTAGAGTTCTCATTTTTATGTCACTTTGGTGATGCAAAAAAATTAGTTTCTCATCCCATCAGCATTTATTACATGTCCCACTACCAAAATAATGTATCAATGGGATGAATGTTTTTTATGAGTCAAAGGAAAAATAAAATGACATTAAATTTGTGTACGAGGAATTAAAACAGTTTCAATGAATCTGACCATAGGTCTATCCATTTTCAAACTACCATGTTACAACTATATAAAAATTATAATTGGATCCACGTTATCAGTTTTATTTTCTTCGTATTATTATTTTTTCAAGAACACAGTTTTAATTTATTTATGTGTTCTTCAATGTACTAGAATCTAGCCACATATTGGATGGAATTTGGTCACCATAATTTTTACAACTGACATGTTTTCCGCATTTCAATAAAATATATTTTTATATAGTATTATTTTAATTTTCTAAATTAAAAAATAAAAACCATTAGAATTTGGGTCAATACATCTATTTTTATATAAATTATTTTATACATAAAAATTTTAAAATATATTTTGAGACCTTGATCCAACTAAGTCTTGTTTTTTATTACAGGGGTGGAATGTGTTTTCTCAAAATAAAAAATATTTAAAAAAACATGGAGGAATGAATAACCCATGAGGCCTTCTTCCATGCAGAGCACCGCCACCCCCAACCCTAGCCTCCATTCTCTCTCTTGACCAGACTGGCTCCCCACCTCCCTCTGAGCTCACTTCCTCGAGCCTTCCCGGTGTTGTGCCACCTCTCCTTTACCTTCTCGGCCGTAAGGCACCACAACACCTCCCTCTATGATTGTCGCCTCCATGATAACTGGGTATTCCAATACTTCTGTCTCGGTATCATGCTACTGCCCTAGCCTTCCCTTGATTGAATACTCTTCTAGGGCCTGACGTCGATGTCGTTGTCCCGACAACCCTCGTGTCATCCTAAAGTAGCACACCATTGCCCCTGTCCATCACCCCTCATAAGAGGAGTCCAGCATCGCCCTTGTCTGGTCTTTTGGACCTCCCTTTCCTACCAGTGTATTCGTGGTGTTGTTCCAGGACCAGGAGGTCATGCCGCGGTCTATCCACGGTCTCACTGATATCACACCGCGGTCATGCCGCGATTCGACACTACTTCAGTAAAACACCGTCGTAGTATTTCGCGGTCCTTCCAGACTCCTTCCCCATCTAGAGTTAACCCCTATAATTTAATATAATTAATTTATATTTTTAAATAAAAATAATAAGAATTAATTTTGGGGATTATGACTATGGATAATCAAATAAATTCATTTAATTATGAGTAAATTAAATAAGTGTATTCATTTAATTTTTATGAATAAAAATTAAATTAGTTGTTTAATATTATTTTTTAAATTAACATTAAAATTAGAAGTTAAATTTAATTTTTGGAAATAATATTAAATAAAACAATTAGTACTAATAAATAATTTAATTAATTTAATTTAAATTCCTTTGATTTATTAGAACACCCATATACTATTTAAATTTATAACAGTTTAATTTTAATTGCGATTTTTTATTCCGACTAGTCTTGATCTAGTGAACAACCTGCGCATGTCTGGTTTTATTTATTTATTCATTTATTCATGGCTGAAAATATTTTAATAATTAATTATATAAATTACCATCTGTGAATGGTATTTTAATTCAAATTTATTTAAGGGCATGTGCGTCAAATTGACCTGATGTATTTTGTACCCCTACAAACCCTGGCATGTGCGCGAGTACATTTGTAAAAGGAAAAACATATTCCAAGATGTAGACCCTACCAAGTTGAGGTGGAAATCTAGATGGCTGTCGAGCACTATACACTAAGGATATGGTATGATATGAATTAGATTTTGAATCACATATGGAAAGCCCCTAGGTCAGACTAATTCGTTGTGGATCGATTATAATTGAATACTCAAGATCAGTCAGTTTGCATGATTTTCCATTATGCATTGTTGATAGTTTAATGGGAGTTTATGATTATTTGTTGATCACATAGAATAATAACCAAGATAAAAATTCAAAAAAATGTGAAAACTATATTTTTGTTTCATGTTCACTGGTGAGCGCGACTATCTAGTCTGAACATATAAATATAAAAGGATTATATTCCTCAAAAAATGTCAAAATCCATCAGTGATATTTTATGTCTTAAATGTCTTCCATTACTCAAAGTTGACGGAAACCGGGTTTTTGGGTGCTCCTCATCCATAGTTGAGAGTGCCTCTTACTACTAGGGCATTTTCATGAATGAATTGGGTCGACATAACTAAATTTATTTATAAATGATTATCCACAACTATCTAACTATCAATTTTGAGAAAATATTTTGAGGGAACCAGTTTTAGATTCCAAAAGCTCATACTTTACTCAACAAGTAAAAGGAACTCCATGTTAAATGGTTTTCAAGCTTATTTCCTACCTTGAAACCCACTTAGTAGTGGCGTAGCCATATCTTGTAGACTATGAGGGAGGTTTTAAGGATCCCTACTAATAGAATATATGAGAGACAGAGTATTCTAAATCTTATATTGAGTGTTATTATTATTCATTAAATTAGTGGGAGATATTAAAATGATAAAATAATTTATTAATCATAAATTTAAAAATCTAATCATGATAAAGTACCAAGTACTATTATATACATTATTTAGATTTAAAATGGAAATTACCAACACCACAAGTACATTTTCACTATTATCAATTCGGTATAACTAAAATATATTGATTGGAAATAATTTATAGGATTGGTAAAGGTCCATGTGCATAGTTCTACAATAAGAAATGATGTTTTATGTGTTGGTACCATTAGATCCTACAGAGCCTCCTCATGTACCATGCATGGGGGATAAATATATATAGAAAAACATGTAGAAGATGAAATAGATGCTCAATGCATCACATTTTCATTTATGTACATCCAATTTAATAAAATGAATTAATATGAGGATTCATAAAAGATGCATTCACATATATATGAATTATACCAGGAGAGTGATGGGAAGGAAATGTATGAGATCTCAAGTGCCTTATTTCTATGCAGTCTAGGAGAAGGGAACAAAAACAGTTTTCATGTACTCAAGATGATTGGGTATATAAATATACATGAATCCCTTAGGATACAATCGAATCAATATCTATCAGTAAATCTCATTCATGCTACATTACCGCCATGTGTCTCGACATTCATTGTTAATTATAATATGAATAATATGAAACAGTCTCTCTCATACATTTTGGATTTTGATGTCCAGGCTATCCAGGATATGAAAAGTACCAATATATGTATCCTGATGGTGAAAAAAATAAAAAAGGGTAATGTAAAGGGATATAAGAACAAGTCAAGACCAAAATCACCAATGCACCATCATGTAAAGAATCCATTGATTTATAGGAAGAGCAATGAGAATGATGATATCTGATTTGAATGTGGAAATAAAGGACAATGTAAAAAGTATTATAAATAGTGGTAGAAGAAGAAAACTGATTCTTGTACATCAGTTATATTTTTCATTGAATTTAATAAATCTTTATCTACAAGTTGGGTTTTTCATTCGGAATGCGGCTAATGATTTTATAATCATATATAGAATCCAAATATTTTTAAGAATATTTTAAAAGGTGAAATGGATATCCGAGCTACAAATTTTGGATGTCTAGAAGCCTTGGTTGTGGGAGACAATCACATAAATATCCCTAGTGGTTTGGCTCTAGTTTCAATAAATTTTTATTTTGTTCCTTCTTTAACCAGGAACATAATCTCAATGTTGAGATTATACACTATGGGATTTTATTTCATGTTTGAAGTAAATTTTGTTTCTTTTATTAGGGTTACATTTTATATGTTATGGAACATATTAACAATGATTTAGAACTTACTGAACTTGAGAATACCGTAAAAGTAATCCATTTCATTAACGGCCAGTATGACTCATATATCACCCTCGTATGGAACGTTAGGCTGGTTCATGTAAATAAGAAGAGATTACAAAGATTACACCATGAAGGGTATTTAGATCTAGAACAGTTAAACCCCTTGGTTATATATATTGAATGTTTACAAGGAAATATGACCAAATCACATTTCTATGGGAAGGTATAACGATCCAAGTTAGTAATATAATTAATACATAATGATGTATGTGGCCTATTTCATGAAGAGGTAAGGGGTTATTTTATACATCATTACTTTTATAGATGACTATAGTATTCATGGATATATCTAATTAATTTTGTATAATATTTATTCTATTTAGATACTTAAGGAATACCACAATGAATTACAAAATCATCTTGTTATGAATATAATATAACTTCACTCAGTCCAAGGCAGAGAATCTATTGACCAATAATTCATTGATCACTTGAAAGAGTGTGGGATTGTATCCAAACTCACTACTCTTTATACACCACAATGGAATTGTTTTATTGAAAGGAGGAATAAGATCGTGTTCGACATGACCATATCCCTGATGATTTATGTAACTCTTCCATTATCCTTTTGGGGATACAATTTACAGACATCAACATATATACATAACTATTTACAAACTATTAACGTAGATGGAATTACATTTGAGTAATGGTATGGAAATAATCCTAGTCTAACCCAAATATGTGTATGGGGTGCGATGAAATTTTCAAGGCATTTCCAATTGAAATATTATCATTGAGAAACATAAAGTGCATCTTTATATACTATCCTAAGGAAACCAAAGGAAATTACCTATATAACACTATAGATATGAAATTTTTGTCAAAACACCCCATATTTCTAGTAAGGGAACACATTTATAATATGAATATTGGGAGAAAAATTGACATCCATGAAGTTAATTCTCCTAATGCACAAGAGTTTGTAGGGAAAAAATCTTTCATGAGAAAGTGGAAGAAGAATTTGTTCCTGAGAGAAAAATATTGAGTAGGTCTATGCGAGAGGTTATAGATCCAAAGTGTTATGGTTTTCCAGTCATTGATTATTGTGACATGATAATACTTGATGATGAAAAATCTCTAACCTACAAGGATGTAGTATAAAGAATGAAGCTGGTAAGTTTGATGAAACCATGAATTCTAATATAGAGTCCATGTACCAAATTCATGTTTTGATTTTGGAAGACCATACAGCTAATGTAAAGCCTTTTGGATGAATATGGGTATTCATAAAGAAGTTGTACATGGATGGTTATGTTAATACATTTAATGAAAGACTAGTTTCAATGAGTTTTATGAAATGTTAATGTATCAAATATGAATAAACCTTTTCACGAATAGAAATTCATAAATCCATAAGAATATTTCATGCAATAGAAGCATATCATGATTATGAAATTTGGAAAATATATGTCAATTTTTTTTCTAATTTGGATGATGGTTGATGACTTATATGTTACTCAACCTGAATGGTTCGTATGGTCAAATAATTCCAATAATGTATGTAAGAAACAAACTTCCATTTATGGGTTGATGTAGGCATCACAGTCATGAAATGTTCATTTTGATGAGGCCATAAGAGAATGTTATTTTGTCAAAAATCAAAGTGATCCATTTTTCAATAAAACATTTGATGGTAACTCCATTGTTTTCTTAGTGTTATATGTTGATGAAAAATTAATTTTGGAAAACGAGGTGCATGTTATACAGTCAGTTAAGGCCTCATTAAATGCGTGATTCTCCATGAAAGACATATATAAAGAAGCCTACTTTATAAGGATAAAGAAAAATCAAGATATTTATCAAGGTATTCATAGTCTATGTCAAAGTACATATATTTCCATGGTACTCAAAATTTACAATATGGAACAATCCCATAGAGGATTGTGGACTATGTCCCATGGCAATAATATCACCAAGGAAATGTGTCCACAAAAACATGAGGACATTTGATGAATGGGTAGTATACCTTGTTATTCTATAGTGGGTTTAATCATGTATTCAATTCTATGTACTAGGTTTGAAGTTTCCATTACCTTAATCATTGTGGGTAGATATCAAGCCAAACCAGTAGATTTGCATTGAGTTGTTGTTTAAACTATCCTAAAGTACATGAGGCATAAAAAGTATATGTTCCTAGGGTATAGTGGAGATGTAGAACTAGTAGTGAGAGGATACACTGATGCTAGTGTCTAGATTGATCATGATGATCTAATATCACAGTCAGGCTACATATTTTTTTTGAATAGGGGTGCATTGAGCTAGGGAATCTAAAATAAAGTTGCGGTTATATATTCTAAATCAGAGTCTGAATATATTGTAGCTTCCATTGAAGCAAAGGAAGTAGTATTGATACAAAAATTTAAATCAAAAATTGGTGTTGTGATAGGAAGTGCATCCCATGTCTTAGTATATTGGGATAATTCTATTGCAGTTGTTCTTTCCATGGATCCCAGTTCTCAACAGAGGAAAAAATCATATTCATTAGATGATTCATCTGTTGAGGGATTTTACTAAAAGTTTTGAAATCATAGTTAGAAGAGTAGCCACAATGTAATATGTGGTAGACCCCTTAAATAAATCCATTTCATAGAAGAATCTTATTTATCATGTTAGAGCTAGGGGATTGTGATATGTTAGCAGTTGGCTCTATTGCATTTGGGAGTGTTGAAAGTGGGTTCCCTAGACCCAACATGTGATTTACATTGATTACCACTATATGTATTTAGTTTGTTACAAATATTTTTGTTTATGTTTCCATAATAGGGAAGTTACTTATGCATCCACATTGTTTATGGAAATGTCTTTATATTACATGTTGTATCAAAGGGTTATATCAGATCACATGATATAATAAGAACATCGAGATGCAACTACCGTAATTGTAAAATTATGTACAATGGTCTAGTAGAATCATTCATAAAGTGCATAGATGATGTGAAACTATCAAGTTCATGGGGATCATAAGAATTGCGACTTCTCGTCATGTAGTTCATACGTTATTATATCTAGTAGTTGAGATCATGTGAACTGACCCGCATAATAAGAACACCTCACCATTCAGGTTTTACTGGTTGTTATTATATGTGGACATGTGTAATGGTCTCCATACATGATATTATTATAAATTATTTTCATTTAATTACATACATTGATACTAGGTAAAACCCATGGAAATGAATTAATGATGAGATAGTTTGTGTTGGGTACGTCATTAGTGACACGACATTGATTGAATGATCAAGATATAAGTTTTATATTCTGATTTGAGGAAGAGATGTCTCAGAACTGGATGATTATGATAGTAGAACCATCATTAAATCTATGTCCATGTTAGTGGAAGGAAATACTTTCTAGAAATAACAACAAATAAAATAAATCATGATAAACGATGATGGCACTAGTGTGAAATCTAATTTATTGAGATATCGATGAGGAAGATATTATATTACACATAAAATGTTTCTAGGAATGAAGTAATTGCTTTGAATATTACCTTTTCTCTATAGGGGCCCCATCGGTTTCTAAAACCCACTCTTGGTTGTTGAATATTATTCACTTCAATTGAGATAAGGGCCTATAGGGTCACACACAATAGCACTCTGAGAATATGCCATATTCTCTAGAATAATAACACAAAACATGGTGGGACCCACCACGAGGTCTGAGTGATATCCATGTTCTATGGATCACCTAGTAATAATTAAATTTTTTTATTATTCACATTCGGAATAATTATTCAAATTTATTTAAAACATGTATTTACAAGTGATTAAGTAAATATAAGAACAAAATATTATTCAAATGGATTTAAATATCCCAAGTTCATTTAATAATTCTAGGAGACTTTAGTCAATTTAAAGACTCGTGTTTATCACACAATACCTGTTCCATATATATATATATATATATATATTGTATTTAGTGATGAAATTATAAATATTATTTGTGGTATAATTTAATTTTTCATTAATAAATATTTATAATACTTTTACTGTGAATATCAATTACAGGGATGTTGGGAACCCATACCATGTATTTTAGATATTCATTATTTTATTAAGAGAGAGGCTCGTCCCAGGTAATTATTCATGCGTTGGAATTGAGAGGCTCTCTTTCCTCCTAAATTCCAGAGATAGATTCTTTCAATCAATAATGATCTTCAGGATCCTCCATCTTGGATCAAAGATGCTAGATTACGGTGATCATCGCTGCATCAATTTTTTCATCATTGTATCGTGCTGGCACCCATATTCTAACAAATGATGTGTGAGAATATTTAAGTGTTGAGTGTGGATTATCTAGAGGGATTGAACATCTTAGTGTTTGAGAAATAGTCTCCAGAATCATGCGAAATACTTGAAAAAGTAAAATACATATGATGTATATGTTAAAATTTTATTTCATTTTATGTCAAATCCACGCATGTTCCTCAAACCGTAAAATTAGAAGATAACCAGAGTTGCCATTTTTACATCGCTTCAGTAACATAGATGTTTTAATTTTATATCCCATCTGACTCTGATACTTCTCCCAGTACCTACCACTAATCATTAAAGTATATAATTATCATTTAAAAATGTGATAGTAATTTTTTGTCCAGATAATAATAAAAATTATAATAATATCATGGAAATCAAGAATTCCTCATGGAATTTCCTAAAATGGATAATTGAAATGCTTTGAATTGACCACAGATCATGCAGTTACACTTGTGGGGTGAATTATGTATAAATTGTTTTTACTATTTTTTCAAATACCAATTTAATTAAACTGTCACCAATTACAATGATTGGATCTTATATGAAATGTATAATGTAAATGAAACACAACACAAAATTTGATTACAGGGGTTGGTACTATAACCTATGTCCTTTATACAACCAGTGATTACCCTAGGTTATATATTCCTCACTATATGTAGACGGTTACAAATAAAGAAAGTCACATTCCCATCAATACTAAGCCCCACAATGTTCTACCCTAAAGTACCACTAGATTTTATATTTTCCCTCCTACACTGCTGACACCTAATTCTCATTGGAGGATTATTATACTACATCCAAAAATGTTACCGGTATCCCACTGACCTACTTTAGAGTTCCACTAGAGATTTAAACCGCATCTAAGTCCCCCTGAAGAGATAAAACTATTATGTCCCATAATATTGAAACAACTTGAATAATTATTTTATAATATTCCTCCATGATATTTATTTTTAAATATGGAAATTGTACAATTCAATTACCATTTCACTAGTTTTGGTCTTACTCAATATAACTGAATAATCAAAATAAAGAGAAACCTCATTAAAAGCATTATTGAGATAACATTATTTCATCTGATTAAGACAAAACGTCACTAAAAACTAAAATATCAGATAGAAAAATAATCTAAAACACCGATAGATTCATTATCACTAGATTCAATATACAATTAACTACAATCTGGTTATGAAATATAAATTTCATGTTCATTTTTTAAAAACATTATTCATGAAAATGATACATTACATGGTCATCTTAAGTTGTTAAATAACACACATGAAAACATATCAAACATTCCTAAAATGTGGGAATGCATCTTATGAAATTAATAATTCCCTTTCAACAATTTTAATGAATCTTTCGACGCTCTTGTGTGCTCAAAGTTTCACATGAACCCATTCCATATTATTGGGTTTTTACCTGTGCATGAGAATGTATTTAAAAACTCACATTATATATTCAGTTTCTTCTTCATACTGAACTCAAAATTATTTCTATACAAATAAAATGGTTGAACATGGGTCACTGCATAGTATTCTTCATTCGTACAATGTCCCAAAAAATATGAATTATTAATTTCTACATTTCCTTTGTCTAATCTGTTTATTTTTAATAGTGTATGTGTTCATGTTCTTCTCAATGGGTTGCAATGTTAGAATATATTGTAAGGTGATATCTCAATGAAAATAATGCAAGACCAATTTCACAGATTATTGTTTATGTATACATTATTATTAGAACAAAAAATTATTCACACATTAGTAGTAGTGCAACTACTTTTGACAACCAGATCAATTCTCAAAAAAGATACTCTCTCAAAAATCAGATTTTATGTGGGATAAAACAATCTAAACAAATGATCATGGCATACTCTATTTATAAGAGTTTATGATTTTCATAAAAGCTTATGGAATCACATGATTTGGACCAATGATGAGGAGCTTCTGATGAAGCATTGGTGAACATGAGCACCTTTGATGTTGGGCATAAGCTTATAGAACATGCTTGTAGGAGGAGAAGACTCATAGAAATACATGAATGACTCTGATCATAGATGAAAAAGATTAATGGTATAGGATCCCACAGAGATGATCACAAGACCATATGTATAATTTAATAGATCAGGAAATCACATTTCATCTGTGTTTTTAAAAATAGATGAATTAGATCAATGATCTGGGTGGTTCAAATGATCGATTGGACAACTCTAGTGAATTGATTGCAGTACCACATCGAAACCCACATGAATTGCAAGTTTCCTTGTATTAAAAACTACATCAACCCACCCAATATATATCATCCCCCTCTCCGGTACTGCCCTGTACCAGTTCTCTTGCGGGCACACTACTAATCATACCTATATTAGCATGCCTCCACACATTGTGGCTCTCCACCACTATTATGCACCTCACATATGAGTGACCATGTGACTATGAAATTCTTTATCCTAATGATGGCAGGATGGTGGTGAGATCAGTCTCCCACAAAGCGGCGTCTTATACTCCCTTGGATGGGTCTCATGCTGAACTAATTTCTAATTGAAGAGTATTAAAAAATTACAAAAAACCATTGTAAATGTAGCTAACTCAAAAAATAAACTTCTAGAAACATGTTTCTTAGGGTAAAAATTGATGTGTCAAATTCACTCTAACTAACAATGAAATGTATCAAAGAACACTAAAATTTATCTTCAATTTTCTATTTTAGAATTCATTGACATTTTATACTTTCAATTAGTTGACCACTATTACAACATCACCAAATCACATGACCAATTCAATCTCCCCCTTTCAATTTATTACAAATACCCACTAATTCAAAAAATTGAATGACAAAGTCTCCACATTATTAGAAATAAATTCAATGTTATATGAATGGGACATAATTATTATGTTTAAAATTCAAAATCAAAAAATCTATTCTTCTATAGGGACACATATTGCTTTATTTTCTTCTGAGAATGATACACTCACTACTAGATTATTAAATTGATAAAATTAATCAACATTAAATCTATATGAGAAATGAGTTGTGTAGAAAACAATAATGATAAAATTACCTAAAAAATTTATCTGTAAAATTATAACATTTGATACCAAATTCTGAGAATTCTTTTCAAGAGTTACTCGAAGGATTTTAAAATAATACCCTGAATATATCTCCCCAAACATATTAGATCCATTTAAAATTCATAATTATCAGATACAAACCTCAATATATATAATGATTATTATAATTCAATAATTGATATAGAAATGGCTGATGGATGATCTTCGGTGCTCCCCCTCAATGATTCACTCAAAACATCTTCATTATGATTGAATCTCTTGAGGAATAAATTCCAAATTTCTTATATGATTATTTGAGATGATTTAAAATTATGAAAATTATTCCAATATTCTTCCATCATGGATAATAATTATATATTTGTTTCTCCCCCAAAATATATACTTCAAATTCAATTCCATTAATGAAAAACAAAAAATATATATAATAGAAAAATGTGGTTCATCCATGAATGTCAATAAAAAATAGTGATTGTAGTTTCTTATCAACCAAGAAGTATTATTAGATAAATATACCTATTAATGTTTTTTATAAATACGGTTTCTTTTTCAATTACATTCTCTATTTGTATTTACTCTTCCGACAATTCTTTCCATATAATCATACTTTCCTTTGGAACATGCTCAGTCTTCACAGTGTGTCTAGACTTATTCTCTGCAAAATTTCATGTCTCGGATGGTTTCCCATTCTTCTTCAATAATTAATTCTTACTAGATAATAATAATAAAATTACATGAATTTCTAGATAAGTTTCACCTGTCCAACACAAATTTAGATTTCAATAGGGTACCACTTTAATGAAATTTTTCTGATTCATCATTAGTAATATTATTCACCAAATAAAACTTTTTATTTCTCCTATAGTCAAATTCTTTCATTTATTGCATCTTGTATTCATTAGTATGAATGTTCATGGAAAATGTAAAATGGTTTGTGCTGCAACCTCTCATACCATAATAGAAACATATTTCCTTGATTAAACACACATCATTCAATTTTTGACAAACTTCTTGGGATTTTATTGTTTAAAAAATTTCATCTTCTTTTCACAAACCAAGGATAGACTATTATCTTAATCTCTTACATGCTTTACATTCTGTTGTGGTCTTTTATTCACATAAATAAATGATATGTGTATTATTGGTACATAAAAACACTCATCATAATATGTAAAAAATTTGATTCAATAATAATATAAATTATTAATGTAATCATTTCTGTAATTGATAAATTGATTTGCATTCTTTGATTTGTACATATTTTTACAGGCCTCAAATTTTATTCATCTTTTACCCCCATAAATGAATGAATTCTCAAATTTTCATATAATGGAATATTATTCAATCATATTTATTTCATGATGTCCAAACTTCCTCTCACGACCCGCCCTCACAAAAAGGAGGGAAGGGTCAGCAGATTGCTAGGCCCTTGCTTCTTTAAGTAGAAGGAGAGATAATGACCCTCGAGACCTGCCTTCAATCGGTCCCGGAGTGGTGACTAGCACCAAGGGTATAGAAATTACACACAAATGGAAGGCATTACCCCTTTTTGATTTATAGGATTGGGAGATAAGTTGATGAAACTCAAAAACACCAAGATAAAAGAAAACTAAAGTCAAAAGTAAACCATTCCCACATGCATGTTCCAAAAGTAACGCCACAAAGTAAAAATGGTGACTACAAGGTAAGTACCAAACAAGAAAAGTAGAAACTGCAACTTCCCTAAAGGTCCGAGAAAGTATGGTCCTGCGTGATCCCCGAAGTCCTCCTGGAAACATGAAAGCTGTTTTATATAGTTAGGGTGAGCATACAAGTACGCTCAGTAGGGAAAACCAAAGACTCTCATGCACAAGTGGGGGGACGTACTAAAGTCCCGAGAGAGAAAAGAAAAATAAAGTAAACCAAACACCTATCAAGGTAAATTATCCACCCAAGCCTCACTAAAGCACACTCCCAAAATAACGCAAGTCAAGTAATATATATAATTAGAGCACATCGATTTTTGGGTACCCCGCGCCACTTTCCCACTGGTTATTGAGACAGCCTACGCATCAGACCAATCCCGCCATTCTCACCGCAGTCCCACTGCCACACCCACCCGCACACACCTGGGCCACAACCACACGTAGTCCCACTGCCGAATTCTGCACGCAAACACCTGGGCCACAACTGTCACATATAACCACGCCTGCAAACACCTAGGATGGAACAAACACCACCACACCCGAAGACACCTGGGCTAAAAAAATCCACTTCCACACCCGAAGACACCTGGGCCTCATCCCGAAGACACTTGGGAAACCACCTGTCGCACACACCTGGCCAACCACCACACTACCCCGCCCGATGGTTTTTGGGCTAATAATGGACCTCAGGCAATCACAGGCTGCCCGAAGGTACTTGGGCTATCCGGGAAAGGGAGCAGAAAATGAGATAATAACCAGCCATTAAGAATAGTGTTGGGGAAAACACCCTTCCCCATGAAATGGGGGTGTTTGGCACTAAGTGCTCAACATGGGTGGGGTGTGAATAAGAAACAAAAAGAAACAGGTATATATATATATGTAACAAGAACTCACCCAAAACTAGGTTTTTATTCAGACAGCCTACAGATCACAACAGCACACAAGTCCGAGTCACAACTGTTGCCAACAAAACCCATTTGTCCCATTCTTGTTTTCATGTTCATTAATAATGTTCAATTAAGTTTATGAACAGCTGGGCAACTAACACCATAAGCATAAGCAAGGAAAAGAACCTAGACAAACATCATTTTAAGTATCCACACCCGGTTCTCTTGTAAAGTCACAACAACAAGGAAAAGTGAGAACTCTCAAAGTCCTGGAACCAGACAACCCTGAGACACTGCCACATGTCCCCTCCCCCAAAAATGTTTTTCATCAACAGAGGATCCCACCCCAATTCGTGTTATAAACAAGTACCCACCCGGTCATAAAACTCACAACAACCGAATCTATTCCAACAGGGGATACCATCCCCAATTTCACACAACCACCAAGATTATAAAAATAGAGGATCTCATCCCCTACCATATCTCCATCAATTGGCCCGAAAGAAAACAACCAAACCACTGTCACCAACACTAAGTAGGGCCATGCCTGTATTTTTCAGATTTATAAGATTTAACACACTCCATGATTTCAATTCCGTGTTTTGACCGGGGATAGCACAGAAGGGATTGAACCTGGTGCTTTCAATTTATTCAGTCGGGTATACGTGATTAACCAATTTACTTTTCACAACATGAGTTTACAATTAGGAACAAGCCATTTAAAAATGACGAGGGGTTCATTAGTGCACATTCATCGACCACCAATGGAATCGATTTTCAGAAGGTGTAAGCCAGAACAACATAGGAAGATGATCATAATATAAACAACATCAACGATCACAGCCCCCCATTCATTCCTTATAGGATTCGTTCATTATCTTTATTTAGGTCTGGTTTATCCAATTCTAGAGAAACAAAAGCACACCCACCCCGCATGATACAAAAAAGAGAGAAATGAAGGAGAAATTCCCTACCTACTGATCGACAATAGACGCTTAGGCCGGGGGCAGAACTTCACGGATAACGATGCGGCTCACCCGATGTACCAGAAGATGTTTGTGAAAATCTGCGATATTGGAAAGAAGAAACCATGGCTAACCCTTATTTTATAAGATCCGTGGATGGTTGAGATGACAATGCCAAACCGCGTAAGGATCGGGGGTCGTTGGTTAACCATGCGGTTGAGCAGTTACACACGGAGGTCTCTCGGGACTTTAGGAATTAATAATGGGATTTAAATGGGTTTAAAAGGATTCAAAGAATGAATTTTTGTCGACACTTACGTTGCGGGAGCGGAAAATTCAGGTACTGGAAAAAAAAAAGAAAGGCTCGCGAGGGGACACGGTGCCACCGTCACGGTGCCACCCTCACGGTGCCACTGTCACGGTGCCACCCTCACGGTGCCACCATCACGGTTCCATCGTCACGGTGTCACCCTCACGGTGCTACCTTCACGGTTCCACAGTCACGGTGTCACCCTCATGGTGCCACTGTCACGGTGCCACTGTCACGGTTCCACCATCACGATTTTACCCTCACGGTACCACCATTTTGGTGGAACCTCACATTGGCAATGTAATGGGCCAGGAGGGTCCTAGCCATTACATTAGATACCTCTGAAATGATTATCACCCTCGAGAAACAATAAAACCCAAGAATGAAAGAGAGGGTCCGAACAACCACCTCGAAAGATACCTCTTAGAAGTGAACTCATGCTAACCAAAAACACATCCCTATCAAGAACCAAGCAACATACCATGCCAAACTGCCCGGGCATGTGGGATGGGGAGTCTCTTCCCCCATGTCATGATATTATCCGCATTGGGAGGCACTTACTCGCCCGCACGGGTTTAATCGCATCCATATTAATACGTCTTGATAAAGGGTCGGGTTCTCTCCTCCCCCATAGTAAGGTATTTTTACACAAAGTCATAGGAATGAAAACTAGTACATTTCATAGCCAAAAGAAAAAATGTTCTACCAGAACAGGTACAATAAGGAAAAAAACATAAAACAACTCTGGGTACTGGGTACACATATATGCTTCCCTCGCCCACGTACTCTCCTCATGCCCACCATGTCTCCACAACACACGTACCAATGGAATGGTTCGTCCACAAATCACCTTCTCGTTGCGATCATCGGTCATCACTGGTCTCTCCACAAAGGTCATGTCGTCCTCGATGTCCAGCTCACCCCAATCAAGGACGTGTGAATCGTCGTGCAGATACCGACGGAGCTGGGACGCATGAAAGACACCATGTATCCTCAGTAGCGGCGGTGGTAATGCTAGATGATAAGCCACTTCGCTGACCCACCGCAACACTTTGAATGGTCTGATGAATCTGGGAGAAAGCTTACTCCCCTTGTTGAACCATCGCTGCCCACGACGAGGGGAGACCTTCAAGAACACGTGGTCTCCAACCTCAAACTACAAGGGCTTCCTCCTGGTATCAGCATACGACTTCTGTCGGTCCTGGGCTACCTTCATCCTTTCCCGTATGAGCTGAACCCTATCTGTCGTGTTCTGCACCACCTCCGGTCCAAGGATGCCTCCCTCTCCTACTTTGGCCCAACACATAGGTGAACAGAGGGGCCTCCGGTACAAAGCTTCAAACGGGGCCATACCGATTGTAGAGTGATAGCTATTATTGTAGTTGAACTATACCAGGGGAATGTGTCGCAGCCATGATCCTCCTGAGTCTATAACACATGCCCGCAGCATATCCTCCAAGGTCTAGATGGTGCGCTCTGTTTGTACATCTTTCTGTGGATGGAAAGCAGTGCTATGGCGTAATTGGGTGCCAAAAGAATGCTGCAATCCTCTCCAGACTCGCGAGGAAAACCGTGCATCCATATCCGAGACTATAGACCTCGGAACTCCATGAAACCGCACCACCTCATCCACATACCTTCGTGTCAAAGTATCCACTTCACTCGACTCCCTAATCACAAGAAAGTGAGCCGATTTCGTTAGCTTGTCCCCTACCACTGAGATGGCGTCGTATCCCCCTTGGACCTTGGGTAGGCCCGTGACGAAATCCATCCATATGTCACCCCACATCCACTCAGGGATATCTAGATAATACAGTAGGCCACCAGTAACTCGCTATTCCTCCTTCACTTGCTGACACACTAAGCACTTGGCCACAAACTCCGCCACTTCTCGCTTCACTCCGGGCCACAAAAACTGTCCCTTCAGTCCATGGTACATCTTGGAAACTCCTGGGTGTACCTCCAGGGGTGAGTTGTGGAACTCACTAAGATCCTTTCCATGCATCACTCCTAGAACAAACAACCTTTTCTGGAAAAGAATCCAGTTACGACCAATCTCTGTCCATCCTTTCAGAGCATTGCCCTGGTTGACTCGGTCACGCATCACTTCGCACTTCGGTTCCCCCCACATAGACTCCTCTACTTACTGAAACATAGATGACTGCACTATCATCTGATATAGGCAACCTCTACCACCATCTATCCTCGCTTCCAGGTGTAAGGCGTCCAAATCCTCCATCGCTTTCCAGGCGTCCGCCGACTCTTAGACTGCATCCTTCTGCGTCCTCCTGCTCAATTCATCAGCCAATACATTGCCCTTGCCCTCAGTATAAGAGAACTCGAAGTCGTAATACTGGAGGAACTCCACCCATCTTCGCTGTCACAAGTTTAAGTCACGCTGGGAGAAAATATACCTCAAGATATTGTGATCCGTAAAGACCACCAAGAATTCTCCGTTGAGGTAGTGCCGCCATAACTTTAGCGGAAAAATGACTACTGCAACCTCCAGGTCGTGGGTGGAGAAATTACACTCATGGGGGCGTAGCTTCCTGGACCCATAAGAGATCACCCCTTGTCACTGCATCAACACACATCCCAGGCTCTATCCTAATGCATCACAGAACACCTCATATGCTGCCCATTCTTCTGGTAATCTCAGTACTGTGGCACTAACAAACTTCTCTTTCAGATAGCTGAAGACTGACTCGCACTGCTCACTCCACCAGAAAACCGGGTCCTTCTTGGTAAAGGTTGTCAAAGGGGTTGCTACTCGGGAGAAGTTGGGTACGAACCTACGATAGTAACCTTCCAGCCCAAGAAAACTACCATCCTCTGCCACATTCTTGGGTTCTACCCAAGAAACAAACGCCTCAACTTTTGATGGGTCCACCACTACCCCCTGCTCGGGCACCACGTGCCCGAGGAAGTACACTTCTCATGTCTAGAAATTGAATTTCGACAACTTCCCATAGAGCTGATGATGTCAGAGGACCTCCAAAACTGTCCTCTGGTGCTCTGCATGGTCCACTTCTGACCTCGAATAGATCAGGATATCGTCGATGAACACAGCCACGAACCGATCCATGTACTCCCGGAAGATGGAGTTCATAAGCCCGATGAACACAACCGGGGAGTTCATAACACCAAAGGGCATGACTACGAACTGAAAGTGTCCATATATGCACCTGAAGGCCGTCTTCGGGATGTCGCTCGCCTTCACTCTCAACTTGTGGTACCCATACCACAGATCGATCTTCGAGAACCATCATGCCCTTTTAGCTGGTCGGAAAGATCATATATCCTCCGAAGAGGGTAGCGATTCTTGATCGTCACCTGATTCAGCCTGATATAGTATATGCACAACCTGAGACCACCATATTCCTTCTTTAAAAAAAAGACTGGAGCAGCCCACGGCGACGAACTCGGCCGAACATAACCCATCTTCATCAGATCGTCAATCTGAATCCGCAACTCCCATAACTCTGAAGGTTCCATCTGGTAAGGAGCCATCGAGATTGGACGAGTGTCGGGCTACAGGTCTATCCCGAACTCAATATCGCATCGAGGGGGTAGAGTCATCACCTCCTCAGGATATATTTCCATAAACTCATGGAAAACATAGGGTACCCCCACCATCTCAGCATCTACTGACTCTACTGACAGCTCGACTAACAAGGAGAGGAGGGGTTCCTCTTTCCTGCTGCCCTTCTGACCGCTCCGCTCGCCTGTGAAGGTAACACGCCAGCCGCCCAAGTCCGAGAATAAGACCCGTCTTCGGAAAAAGTCGATGACAACGCACACAAATAATAGCCAGTCGATGCCTAGGATGACATCGTATGGCTGTATCTGTAGCAGAAGAAGATCCCTAACAGGCTGATATGGCCCCATCATCAGACTACATCCTCGAAAAACAAACGACAAGTCGGTCTGACCTCCGACTGGTCTGCTCAAAACCAAGGGATCCAGAAGTCTCTCAGCATCCAGACCCAAGGCACATGCTAGACTGGGTGAAACAAAGGAGTTTGAAGCTCCGGTATCAAACAAGGCATAAGTAAGAGTGCTAAACAAACTGATTGTACCTCCAACAACCTCCGGCCCTGCTGGAACTGCTACCTCCGCGGTGTGTAGCTATCCCTGCCCGGCTACTCTGCCCCTCGGCTGTCGGCCACCTCCCCGACCATGCCCTAGACGAGGTCCCTGAGGAGTGCCCTGAGGTCAGCCCCCTCCCCCCACGTCTGTCCTCAGAGGAGAGAGATCGTTGTCCCTGTTGATGATGCTGGAAAGGCCTGGCCGGAAGTTGCTGCTGGGGCGGGTGTTGGGGATGTTTTCCACCACAGTAATCCACCCGGTCTGGGCACTGACACCGGAGATGTCTAGGGCTCCCACAGACGAAGCACAGCGGTCCTGGGCCCAAGGAAAAAGGGTGAGGACCAGGGGATCGAAACTGAAATTGATGCGGCCTGCTCCCTGTGGGTCAGAACCTAGAGGGTCCGGACACTGGAGGCCTGGTGCAGACGGCCTTCTCCTTCGATGGTCCCAGCTGGATCCCCTCTCATGACACACCTCCTAGAGGGTGCATCCTCTCCACCACTTAGGCCTTATTTTGGACTTTCAAGTACGTCGTCAGGGTAAAGGGGGAAAAACATACTAGAGGGAGGGTCAGAGCGCCTCCTCCAAACATCTTTCCCGAGACTCCTCATCGGGAAAGAGGTCTAGAGGAAAATGTAGGAGGTCCTTGAACATGATCCCTATCTCCCTCACAGACATACTCGCCTGTTGGAGGGAGAGTAGCTCCTGTATCTTTTTCGCCTTCATCGTCGAAGAGAGTAATTCCGCCCGGAACTACCTCTCGAAATCCGCCCAAGCCACCTCAGCCTCTCTCCTCTCCCCCAGGTAAAGCGTCCACCACTGATGTGCCACTCCTCGCATCTGGCTGACGGCCAGAGGAACCCAGTACTCGGTCGGGGCCCGAATCAGGCCGAAAGCTATAACTAGCTCCTCTAGCCAACCTTCCATCCTCATGTCGGAGGTGCTGCCCTCATACTTCTCGAAGGTATGACACTGGAAGGCCCGAAGAGTCTTCTACCACTGGTCATCCTCTTCCTCTCGATTAGCTCTCTGCCGATCAGCCAATCTAGTCTTCGGGGCCTCGATTGCCTGTACCACACGTGGTCGCCTTCCAGGTTCCATAACTGCAAGGTTAACAAGGATGGCCTAAGCCCATGTAGTGCAGAATATTGTCTTTAAAACTTCCTGAAGTTTTCATTAATTCTTAATTCCAAAAACACCCTCGAAACACGAGAGCACAAGTCATTATGATTCATGTACCTTTCCTAGGGTCTCTACCCTGCAATCAGCGTGGCCTCACTTGGTCGTTCGGTAGGTCCAGAGTCCTTGCATCGGATCACAGGGGCCCTAAAATCCCGTGTCCTAGCCGGTCTTCCCTGGCCTAATTCACGCACCAAGGTCACCCAACACTGTTTCCTTACCATCCCATGCAATCCTCACTATGCCTAACTCTAGACTCCCTCCTATCTCTCAACCATTCCCTCTAATACAATTCTGTCACGACCCGCCTTCACCAAAAGGAGGGAATGGTCATCAGATTGCTAGGCCCTTCCTTCATTAAGTTGAAGGAGAGATAATGACCCCCGAGATCGGCCTTGAATAGGTCCCGGAGTGGCAACTAGCACCAAGGGTATAGAAATTACACACAAATGGAAGGAGTTACCACTTTTTTTATTGGATCGGTAGATAGGATGATGAAACTCAACAACACCAAGATAAAAGAAAAGTAAAGCCAAAAGTAATCCATTCCCACATGCATGTTCCAAAAGTAAAGCCACAAAGTTCAAAAGGAGACTAAAAGGTATGTACCAAAGAAGAAAAGTAGCAATTGCAACTACCCTAAAGGTCCGAGCTAGTATGGTCCTACGTGATCCCTGAAGTCCTCCTGGAAACCTGAAAGCAGTTTTATATACGTAGGGTGAGAATAAAAGTACGCTCAGTAGGGAAAACCAAAGTCTCTTGTGAACAAGTGGGGGAACGCACTAAAGTCCCGTGAGGGAAAAGAAAAAGAAATTAATCCAAACACTTATCAAGGTAAATTATCCACCCAAGACTCACTAAGGCACACTCCCCAAATAACACAATTCAAGTAATATATATAATCGGAGCACATCGATGTTTGGGTACCCTGCGCCACTTTCCCACTGGTTATTGAGAAATCCTTGACATCGGACCAATCCCTCCATTCTCACCGCAGTCCCACTGCCACACCCGCCCGCACACACCTGGGCCACAACCACACGCAGTCTCACTGCCGAATTCCGCCCGCAAACACCTGGGACACAACTGTCACATGTAACCATGCCTGCAAACACCTAGGCCATAAGAACCACCACCACACCCGAAGACACCTGGGCTAGAAAAATCCACTGCCATGCCCGAAGACACCTCGGCCTCATCCTGAGGACACTTGGAAAACGACCTACCGCACACACCTGGCCAACCACCACACTACCCCGGCCGAAGGTTTTGGGGCTAATAATGGACCTCAGGCCATCACAGCCTGCCCGAAGGTACTTTAGCAATCCGGGAAAGGGAGTAGAAAATGAGCTAATAACCAGCCACTAAGAATAGTGTTGGGAAAAACACCATTCCCCATGAAATGGGGGTGTTTGGCACTACGTGGTCAACTTGGGTGGGGCGCGAATAATAAAAAAAATGCCACAGGTATATATATAGGTAACAAGAACTCACCCCAAACTAGGTTTTTCTTCAGACAGCCTACAGATCACAACATCACTCAAGTCCGAGTCACAACTCTCACCAACAAAACCCATTTGTCCCATTCTTGTTTTCATGTTCAGTAATAATGTTCAAATATGTTTATGCACTGCTGGGAAACTAACACCATAAGCATAACCAAGGAACAGAAGCCATCCAAACGTTAATTTATGTATCCACACCCGGTTGTCTTGTAAAGTCACAACAACAAGGAAATGTGAGAACTCTCGAATTCCTGGAACCAGAAAACCCTGAGACACTACCCAGTGTCCCCTCCCCCAAAATTGTTTTTCATCAACAGAGGATCCCACCCCAATTCGTGATATAAACAAGTACCCAACCGATCTTAAAACTCAAAACCACTGAATCCATACCAACAGGGGATCCCATCCCCAATTTCACACAACCACCGAGAGTATAAAAACAGGGGATCTCATCCCCACCCACATCTCCAGTAATCGGCCCGAAAGAAAACTACCAAACCACCATCACCAACACTAAGCAGGGACATGCCAGTATTTTTTAGATTTATAAGATTTAACACACTCCATGATTTCAATTCTGTGTTTTGACTCGGGTTATTAGAGAAGGGATTGATCCTGGTGATTTCAATTTATTTAGTCGGGTATACGTGATTAACCAATTTACTTTTCACAGCAGGAGTTTACAATTAAGACCAAGCCATTTAAAACACCACGAGGGGTTCATTAGTGCACAAACAACGACCACCATCGACCACGATTTTCAGAAGGAATAAGCCAACACAACATAGGAAGATGATCATAATATAAGCAACATCAATGATCACAGCCCCCCCCCCCCTCTTCATTCCTTATAGGATTCGTTCATTATCATTATTTAGGTCTGGTTTATGCAATTCTAGAGAAACAAAAGCACGCCCACCTAGCATGATACAAAGAAGAGAGAGATGAAGGAGAAATTCCCTACCTGCTGATCGACGATCGACGCTTAGGACGGGGGGCGGAACTTCACGGATAATGATGCGGCTCGCCCGATCCACCAGAAGCTGTTTGTGAAAAGCCGCGATCGAGGAAAGAAGAAACCACGACTAACCCTTAGTTTATAAGAGCAGCGGACGTTTGAGATGAGAATTCCAAACCGTGTATGGAGCGGGGGTCGTGGGTTAACCACGTGGTTGAGCAGTTACACATGAAGGTATCTCGATATTTTTAGGAATTAATTATGGGCTTTAAATGGTTTTAAAAGGAGTCAAAGAATTAATTTATGTTGAAACGTACGTTGAGGTAGAAGAAAAGACAGGTACTGAAAAAAAATGAAAGGCTCGCGAGGGGAAACAGTGCCACCGTCACTGTGTCACCCCCACGGTGCCATCGTCACAGTTCCACCGTCACATTGTCACCCTCACGGTGCCACAGTCAAGGTGCCACCGTCACGGTGCCACCGTCACGGTTCCACCATCACGGTGTCACCCTCACGGTGCCACCGTTTTGGTGGAACCTCACTTTGGCAAAGTAATGGGCCAGGAGGGTCCGGGCCATTACATTCCAATAACACAAATAGTAGCCAAAAAATATGGACTACATCTTCTGTGTCCAATTATATCATTCTTTGACATTTTTTTACTTATGGGAATCACATTTCATCTTCTATTCTTTTACTAGGGAACAATATTTTACATAAAATATTAACATTCATATTTAAATATGTTTTTGATTATTGAGTATTGTTATTCACCCATGTTTTTTTAAATTTAAAATATAAAACTATACTATTAAATAGGAAAACATTAGTACATAGAAATTTATAAGGATAATTGGTTACCTTCTTCAATGATTAGATAATAGATTTATGTTTAGATAAAATCCAGTCCTTCATTCAATTTTTTGATTCATTTAAGAAATATAACTCTTATCAATTTAATCCTTAGCAATACTTATTCTCTTTGATACATAGTATGTCTCAGCTTGAGTCCCATCCATATTCCTCAATTTCACATCATGTTCAAGACACATAAAATTGAGAGTAATATTATCATATTCCACTAATTACATGACATTTTTCTAGAAAATCATAACTTTATGAATCTCCTCTTCAGGAAACTACATTTTATTTAGTATCAAATAAAAAATATCATTGATTATTTATATTTTATCATTAAGCTAAGCATGTTTGACATTCACTGATACATAATAAATATATTCAATTGTATGGATAACATCGATAAAAATAATTTAAAGAATTTCATTCTCACAAACATTACATTCTAATTATTCAATAACATTTGAATATATTTCCTTTCAAATATATATTTTTTCATCATTTTTATACATATGTCTTATGTGAGTGATGGATATGCCTACCTTTTTAGTCATTTATTATTCCATAGCATCTTCCTCTTCTTCAAGATATAACTTTTCATCCCAAATTTCCTTGAAAGAATTGTTCATATATATGAAAAATTCTTGAAACAATTTCTTCATATACATTATAATTTCATAATTGAACATATAATCAAAAAACATGAACGCGAATTATAAACTAATTTCACATAACAAATTTACACTCTAGGTATCTTTAGATACCAGTTGATTCACATTTAACTTTGCAATCTTCTTCATCTTTATTTTACAGTATTATTCCTATTTTTATATGATTTTTCTAAAACATCGTATTTTGTAACATCACGAGGATAGATAGACATTTCCATGTGAAGAACGTCCGAATTCTTTACAGACTCAAATATGAAATTTATGTACTTCAGATATAATGAAATTGACAAGTATTGCAGTTACAATCCATGTTGTCCTATGCTCTAATACCAATTGAAGTGTCCAATTATTTTTTAGTTATACTGAGAGGGTAGTGAATCACGTGTGACTTTTTTTTGAATAATTAATTTTTTGTATTAACTCTTTTAAACCGTTTTCATATAAAAGGATTGTTGGATCATGTATGAAATGCAAAAAATAAATAAAACACAATACACTACATTTTTAAAATGTTTTATTCTGAGACCTATGACCTTGCAGAAACCGGTGATTACATCGGGTTATATATTCTTTAATATATGTAGATTTTCACATATAGGGAAACTCAAATTCCCATAATCATTGATTCCCACCATGTTCTACTCTAGATTCCCACTAGTGTTCATAAGATCCCATAAACACTAGTGAATCATGAGTCCCACATAGGTATCTTTATACTATACCCACAGTGTTACCAACATCATACTAGCCTACTCTGGAGTCCTAATAAATAATTCCACTACATTAGAGTCCCACTATAGACTTCACATTCTAGAGTCCCAAAAGATTTTTTCCACAAATATGATGATTTTATAATATTCCTCTATATGCTTTTCTAGAACAAACTAGATGATGTAAAATTCATGTACCTTTGCACTGGTGATGGTATTACACAATAAAAATAATAAATGAAAATAATATATTACCTCAATACCATCTTTCTCATGGAAAAAATATTTATTTTTATAATGAATCAGACTCCTTAAACAATGAAATCAAAGATTTAAAAATAATCAAAAACACTGATAGAAAAATGTCATTCGATTCAGTCTCTAATTAACAACTGACGGATTAAATAATAAAAATTTATTGTGCACTTTTTTAGAAAATCATGAATATAATTTTAATCCATTCATGGCCTTCTCAATTTTTGGAATAATACATAAGAACAGGGTTCAAACATTAATTAAATTTAGTCAGACACTTCATGCAAGGAATAATTACACATCAATATTTTTAATGCATCTATCTACACTCTTGTGTACTCAACTTTGAACATTCACACTATCCATTTTATTATTTCATTGCATGTGAATGAGAATGTATTTAAAAATTCAAAGCCAATATTCAGTCTCTTCTTCAAACTCAACACAATAGTATATGAATACAAATAAACTACATGTTTGTGGGTCACTGTATATTATTCTTCTTCCATGGACAATCCCAAATGGTATTGAATTGTAAATGTGTGTAAGTACATTTTATAATATTTTTTTAACATTGTAGGATCACATGTTCTTATCCATGGGATGTAGTGCTATAATATTTTGTAATGTGATATCTCAATGACATTCACAAATACTAAAATTCCAAAAATACAGTGTACGTGTAATATATTTATAGGAACTCAAATTCTTCATCCAACAGTGGTTGTGTGGCTACCATCATGATCCAGACCTATTCCTGGAATTTTTTATCTATAAAAAATCTTCTCGGAATCCAGATAAAAAAAATAAGAAAATGAGCTCATAATACGCTATTTATAAGCATTCTAGATCATCAATGAAACTTATGTAAACACATGTTCCAGGATGATGATGAGGAGATTTAAGAGAAGATTTGGATAGCATGAGATACATTAAACATGAGTAGATTCTTAAGGAACAAGAATGAAGGAGGAGAAAACTCAGGGAAATCATCATATGACTCAAATAAAATAATAAACATACCAACAATAATAGAGGTCATCAATATGAAGAAACGAGTATATGATTAAATGAACAGATCTGACGGTCACATTTATATATATGCTTCATAATAATGGATGAATTAATTTTACGACCAGGATGGTTCAAATGATTGATCATAAGACACTGGTGAAATGACCGAAATCCCAGATAGAAACCCATAACCATCGACAACATCCATATCTAAACCATACATCAACCCCGCTCCATATTTCTATTCTCCCTCCCTAGTACTGTCGTGTGCAGGTTCTCTTGTGGGTGGGATCATGGACCTACATATACCTCCATGCCGCCAAAACTGTGGCTCTCTAATGATTTTATGTTCCACACCAAGTCGTTCCCATGTTCTCACACACGAACTTGAAATCGTGATGGCCATTTGGTGGTGGTATTATCCTCCTACACAATGTCGTTTATTTCTCCCCTAGCGGGATAGGATGATGGTCTAATTTTATATTGAATACCATTTAAAAAAATTAAAAAAACTACTTTAGATCCACCCAACTCAAAAAAAAATATCATCTAAATTCATTTTTCTCCATGTAGTAAATAGTGTGTAAATTCCACTAAAATAAAAAATGGATCATGTTTTAAGAACTATAAACAATCTCTTGAATCATCTATTTTAACATTCATTAACTTTTCATATTAATAATTAAATGGAAACATATAAAACATCAGTAAATCCCTTTACCACTTCACCTTCTCATTGGAGTAACATAAATTTAAAAATTCTATAATAACATATGTTTTTATTAAATATTTAATATCAAAGATGTTTTTAACTACACCATCTCATATGAGTTTCAAAAAATCATTATCTATAAGTTCTTTATTAACCCTAACATAATTAAACAATGCATTGGATGGAATTATAATTCAAATAACACCTATAAAATAATCATATTATATTCATTTTTATGCTCAAATATTATAATACATTCATATTATCTCAAAAACATAACCTCTAAGAAATATAATTTTTTCATAAACATTTGAGTATCATAATTATATATTCATTAATCATTGATTAATTGAACAATGTATAGAAAAATATTATCATGTAAATTTCCAAATAATCATAAACTATAATAAAATATATATTTGTATAATAATAAAATTAATTTTCTATAGAATTAGAAACATCAACAGATCTTCACATTAATTAAATATATTTTTAAAAGAACATTTAAAATATTTATTTGACCATATAAAAAATATCATAATCATTTAAAATTTATAATAAAAACTATTTATACGATACTGAGTTTATTTTTTTTATTACCATAGATATTGATAAATGAATTTTAAAAATAGTGATTTTTCATGATGGGGTGGGAGAAATATTATCCTGAAGTATAAATTTAAAAACATATTTTTCACACTTAGGTAAAAATTAAAAAATATCCTCATTCATAAAATGATGCAATGTTTAATATTAAAATAATAGAAAAAAGTAAATCAAAGGAAAAAATTACATGAAACCGTAAAAAACAACATTCATTAAACCAAATTATTAAATATTCACATATAGAAAAACAATACCCAACCACAAGGTGAAATAATTTATATTTTACCAAAATACATTTATTCATCAATCTTTGAAAACCATAGTTAGAGAAAATAGGGGAGAAAATTAAAAATTAAGAATTAATTATTGGAGAATAATGTACAGGTTATTTTGGAATAGTGAAAAAAAAATTACTCCAAATGTAATTTAATTAACTACATACGCAAATATAATAGAGATCAATGAATTAAACCTAACCACATTGGATTATTTTGAATCATATGTCCCACGAAATAACAAAAATAAATTTAACCATGAAATAAATAATTTATGGATATTCAAGATTGAGTATCTCAAATTACAGGTATCTACTCCTAATAAAAATTTTATCCCCATAACATAACATATTTTTAAAAAAAGATGATTTGACATGATAATTCTTTATCACATCGGAAACATTTTAATAAAAATAATTAGGATAAAATAATTTGAATTTACAATTTAAATAAAATAATTAAATATGTTTCTTTAGTATAACTTTTTTAAGAGGTAGTGAATACACCTTATAATGATAAATAGTTAAATAATATTAATCATTAATCAGTGAAACTATATTGAGATTATGAACCCATACCACATATATAAATTGCCTAATAAGTTCCCTAACCTCATTCATAATATGTTTACTAATATAATAACTCACTATTATTACTTTATACATACATAAAATAACATATATTGGCATATATTAAAATACTAACATTCATTTATCAATAATTATTTATCAAAATTATCATTTACTACTATTAAACCATTATTTTCACAATATATTTTTAGATTTTCCATTATTATAAGTGTAATATAATCGATGGGTACAAAATATAACTATTTTAAATGATGATATTTTATTATAAAAATTCGTTATATTTATATTTAGAATAGTCTATTTTATTTGATATTTAACAATGAATAAAACCATTTAGGGTGGCAATTTTCTATACGTACACATGAAAATTATTTTATTTTTATAACAAAAATAAGGAATGGTTGATATAAAATATTTTTCATTCTATGAATTTTTTTAATTAGTAAATATAATATATATTTATAAAATACATCCATATAAAAATAATTTTGTTGGTATGATGGAATATGATTCACTTCGAGGTGTATAGGGAGTAATCAAAAGATATATATTAGTGATACTACCATTAACCATTTAATGCAAAATAAGAGACGAGTAAGGTTGTTAAATTTTTATAATAACATTTCACCCTATACAATACATTGATGTAATTATTATGTATTGGTTATAATAAGATTTATGGTGTTAGATAAACATGTAAAATGAAATGCATGGTTAATAAAATTACCTCATCTTTGAAAAAGATGGTTTTGTTCTCTCATTAAGGACCCATTGGATAATATTTTACTAAGAATGGAACTTATACCATGGATATAATAATGATAATATGATTTTTTTTCACAGGATTTGGTGATGATATGAGGTTAAAAATGTGTTCATAATAAAGGATAGGCAGTGTATATCTATAGAAGGGGAAAGAGGAACCCATGGAATTAACTAAATTATAAAAATATTATAAATTAATTATTTTAATTGGGTGGACCAAATTTTATATAGAAAAATAGTTATATAATCATAAGTAAAAATAAATTCATCTTAGATAATTTAGTGACATATAGAATACTTTTAGACCCTATCTCATTATTTTAATTCATGTTAACATATTTTATTGTTATAATGATATTAATCTCCATTACCTTTTAATGCTTAATAATGGAACTATAAAAATTGAATAATTTAAATATATTTTTATATTTGGAGAACCATTTATTTTTCACATTATCGGTGGTAATAATTTTAGTAAATTTGACACATTTAATAAATTTCTATTTAACATAAGACTCCATTAAATTCAATTTTTAGAGTCTACACATGGATGAATTTAACGAATCAATTCATCAATTTAATTCACATATAAACATTAAAAACTACAATAACTCTTTATAAATAACCTAAAAAATTCATGGAAGACCATAAATAACCCAAAGAATAACATATCTTGTTTTAATGTCATTTACCAGCTTTTTCAACATCATTCACTATAACTATGTAATGACTTCCTAATAATTTATGGTAAACACATCATAAATCATTGAAAATTATATTAGCATATAAAAAAATTATTCATAAAAGTAATATATTAAAACCATTAAATTCCTTATCAGAAAAAATTATAGCCACTTAATATAAAAATTTGTTAGACTACAATTTTCTGTTACAAAAAAATTATCATTCTCAATATCAAAGTCTAATGTTACAAAACTTCCATGTTATTTTTGATATGAAATTTTTGGTATTATTAAACTCCTCCAAATAAAAGCAAAACAACTCTCTCATTATTTTAAACCCTTTATCTCATAATTTTAACCTTATTCCACACATTTTACCCATACCCGAACAACAACATTTTTCGAAGCTTAATATTCATTCATAAAACATAAATGTTAAAATATTTTAAAATATGGATATTATTATTAAAAACATAGAATCCATTTTACCTATTTTTATACATACTATTGGAATAATTTATTTTCAAAATAAACTCTTAAATTGCAATTAAAAACAAATTTCCATAAAAAATAAATTTTATTGATTACAACTTTTTTTATACAAAAATGAACAAAATGATTCATTAAAATGAAATTAATTTTAATTTTTAAATATAAAATTACTAATTAATTTACATAAAAATTGAACTCTAAAAATAAATTAATAATAAACATTATTTATTATATAATATTTAATTTTTAACTATACGTTTAAAATTTTATTTTTAGAAAATTAAAAAATGTCACCATGAGAAACATTTATCATACTGATTTCAAAACCTAAAATATCTATATAAAATAAATTAAATTTTACTCGAATATTTAAATTAATATCACTTCTAAAAATGGAATAAAATGAAATTCATTAAGAAATAAAAATATTGAGCATCAATTAACATAAATAAAAATTATTTCATGAATAATTATAATTCATTAATGAATTTTTATTGAATATGGCCATTTTATATAGAATTTGTTTTTTTACACATACTAATTCGATTTGATATTATGTCAATGTGATATTTTATTCATTCAAGTAATATTTTTTAATAGAATATCAGAATTTACAGAATAGGTTGTCATAAATAGTTAAAAATATATTGAGATTTTTATTAATTGAAAATTAATTTTTGGATTGTCATAACATTAAGAGGGGTCATGTTATAATATTTTCAATACCATGTAATGATATATTGATATTTCTAATGTATTTTTAGCAATATAAATCCATTTAAACCCTGAAATTGTATAAACTCTAAAACATAATATTGTTGTGGGAAACACAATACATTGTAATATGAAAATGAGTATTGAAGAGAGTGGTAGATATGGGAGAGTAACCAATCAAGTAAAAGAGAATGAAATTATAATAAATCAAGATACAAAATCCATGCCTCTCTAATAATTTAATTGTATGTATTAAATTGACTATTTTTAAGTAAAACACCAATAGACCTAGATGAATAAGAAGGTAACTTGTGTAATATCCGAAATAGATTTGAAGAGGCATGTATTTTCTGAAAATATTGGGAAACACATTATTTACACCCCCACTATCTTGTATCTTCACTATTCCTCTTCAATATCATAATAATTTAGTATAATTTATATATAAAGGCAAACATTAATCGCTTTTGTGTTAACATGGTTTTTGGATTTAAAACTAATGTGATATTAATCATTTTGATTTACAAATATAAAAGAAATCCATTGAAATTGTATATTACTATTATAGATATTGGTATTGAAAATTATTTAATAAAATTTTTATTTAAATTTTCATCAAATTTAATGTAATGTCCCCCAATATTGAAATATTTCATGTGGACAAATAGGATTGCATATGAGATATCAAGTGAGCATCCCCGCATGCCAGAGGTTGCCGACTAGTAGTGGTGGAATGAAATTTATAATGGGGAGATATAACCCCTTGTATGAAGTGTCATAAATGTATAAAAGAAATCATATAAAAGTAATAAATCTATGTTTAGAATAGAGTATGTCAAAAAAATTATGCCAACTGAATAAAAAAAAAATTAAACAGATAATGTAATAATGGGTTGTAATGTAACTAAATGTCATGTTATAAAAAATACATGTAAAAGAGTAGAATACTCAAAAAAAGAGTTAAATTTCCCCAATTCCGAACCCCACATCATTCCCTCAACCAAACTATATCTCATACAATAAATTATCTCATCAACTACAAGGTTCTTTTCCCTTTTCCAAACCATCATCCACAGAATCTATTTGTATACCAAACAATGGAAATAACTAGTGTGAGTATAACATAGTAGTTCCAAACCATCTTGTCTAAATCAAATACTGTGTTAATTAGTGTATGAAATAAAGTCATAAACCGTTTTATTAATTTATTCATCAAATAAAAAAATAAAACTACAACAAACTACGGCAGCATGCTAGAAAATATCTAAGCATGTCTTACAATAGTGAAACCCTTCTACATATGACCAAGGTAACACAGCAAAATTCAAAACAATTTTATATGATATGAGATCATGTTATATGATCATTACATCCACCACAATATAACCATGTAATATTTAGAAAAAATAGGTCAATGTACTATAATCATTAAAACATCCAAGACAAATAACTACTAGCATTTCAACATGGGACTATGAAAATGACATTCTCTATACGAATTATAGCATGGGGATAGGCTAATCCCACACAATATCAATATTAAAACAAATAAGTTTTCATGATCCGTGGATGAGAATTATATGTAATCAGTTTAGAAACCAACACAATTCTTTCCATACAGCATGAATATCACAATATCACATCATAAATATCAATGTATAATTATGTGAATTACCATTTATCTTTCATATACCACTTTCAAATAAATAATAAATTACCAATATTCATATCAAATTCAAATAAACCACAATATACTGAGTGTGTATCAATAAATAATTGAAGGTCTCATGTAACACTTTTCACACATGAATCCATTAGAGAATTCAATTTTAATCATGGTTTTATCAATCTAAGAGAAACATTAAGACACTTTAAGAATCCAATTAAAACCAATAGAAATCAATGAATAAATCCATATATAATTGAATTTCATAGGGAACGCACATAATTATTTCAAAGAAAATATTGAATAAATATGGAAATAATAAAATTATAGTGTCATGTTTTAGACCAACTACCTTTAACTGATGATCCAATAATTTTTCTAATGGAAAATTCCCATGAGGAAGAAGGTGTGGATGATCTTCAAGAGATATCTAGATCAATGTAGATTAACATCAAAACCCATATTTCACAAGTTCCAAGGAATACACAACAATGATTGGAATAATAATGGAAATAATGAACAATGAGACAAAAAACACATACAATATATCTAAGGTATTATCAGGATGTCTGAAATAGAGGTTGGTACTTCAAAATTTCGTGGTGAAATCACTAGGTTTGGTATAATATTTTTAGTGAAATATAATTAAATTAGGCCACACATAATACATTATAATAGATCTTTAATGAATTACAAGTATTGTAATGTAGTATCAAATTATGTAAATATTTTTAATTGAATATTTCAAAAAACCCATTGACTCTTATTTATTTTGATAAAACTCCTAATATATTATACTTCATGTGTTCTATTTAAATGGTTTATAAATTTTATATAGAATTTATTTCAATATTTTTACCTTAAAAAACCAAAATCTCTTATAATATTGATAAACATAACAAGAAACCAACAAACACTTAACCGATTTATACATTGACTCCATTAATGCAATCAAGAATACATCCTTTATATTTTTTTCATTTACATCACCAAAGAATCTGTACATAGATCCTCTATAGATTCGGCATGTTTCTTTACAACCTAATACATTGTTTATTCAAGCGATATAAATCCATAGTGGAAATAATTCTTAAAGTAAACTTTTAAAACCTATCAGGGAGAGACATACTTATAGATACATGGGAACATACAACCTACCAAAAATATAAAAACATGTCCATGAGCTTCTCCATGGTTCATTGTGAGGTCTCAGTAAAAAATTACATCCACTATGTTGACATATAAGACTCCATCTACTATGTCTCTAATGAACAATCCCAAGCTACCAATGTATCCAAACCAATGATATTGTCATAACCTGGAGATATTTCTAATTATGGTACTGAATCAATATTGTATTCTAATAAATAATAGAATAAAGAATCACTACATATTCTACATCAATCACATGGGAAGTGTATGGATAATATCCCTATATCTGTGACATGTCAAAAATGACTTGAATTCCACTATACACTATGGAAGGGAAAAATAATACTCTATTATACCGAACCAATACACTGAATAAAAAATCAAACAAACTTGTGCAGTAGCATTCTCTATTATCTGATATAGATATTACCCATTCTAGCTAAAACCCAAAGGAAAAAATGATGAAAAATATCAAATTCTAGGGGATGTATCTGATGGTCAACATATAATTTCATCCTTATTAGTACTATCTCTAACCGCAGCTAGATCAACTGAACTCACACAAAAATATCTGGCATGAGACTAGGCCCTCCAAGTTCTAACAAACTTACCTCTAGCCAACATAGATATGCAAATACATCGCCATATATTGAATCATTCATAATATTACAATTGGATTTATGATTTGAATATTTCATAATTTGAAAATTTCCCAAGTTCTAAATGTAGCTCCCATAAACTGGAAAAAACAAAAAAAAAATAAGCTCATAAAATATCCTTCATAACCTAAATTTTCTGCTCAGATTTACCAACATTCTATGTATGATATGATATCTTTAAAAAACCCATGATCCTTGGGCCTTATGAGTACCCTTCTAGAAACATTATGTGGAACATGGATCTCTCTCTAAAATGATATTCCATGAAATTTCAGGCAACTAAACCACCTCATACATGTAAAATCATCCCAGACAATAAACTATAACTCATTTACAAATAGTTAAAAAGGGGTATACATTGGACAATATATCTAAATAAACCGATGAAACGTCATTTTTATGGTTTATCTGGGGTAATCTTATCACAAAATCCATTGTGAAATCATCCAATTTCCACTCATAAATTGGAATAGTCTGTAAAAGCCTAGATTCTCTCAAATTATCATCTTTCACCTGCATAAATGTGATGTAACTAGACCTGAATCTGTCCATATTATTCTTCATTACTAGACACCAATATTTCCCATGAATATCAAAAAACATCATTATTAAACCAAGATACACCACCTATATAGAATCATGAAACTCTCTTATCAACTCTTTATGTAATCCTATAGGA
Source organism: Viscum album (assembly GCA_963277665.1). Taxonomy (NCBI): domain Eukaryota; kingdom Viridiplantae; phylum Streptophyta; class Magnoliopsida; order Santalales; family Viscaceae; genus Viscum; species Viscum album. Next base: position 959,865,982 of record OY728145.1, read on the forward strand.
ACACATACTCATACAAAAAAAATAATAGAATTTTCACTACTAAGATAACATCATATTGTTGTATCTGCCTCATATATATTGTATCATAAAAATGAACCTCCATATTAGATAAATTCATAGTCTTTATCTTATCCAAAATCATGTTTATAACATATGTGAAAGTCATAACTACCTATTCTTGAGACTCCTGAACATCCATATGTTTCTCTAAAAATAGGGAAATTTTCCACCACTCATCATAAGACTCCATCAAAACAACTTTATTTATTTTTTCCTAAAATAACTAGTTAAAAAGATTCCCTTTCAGGGTGTACATGCCAATTCAATGTAAAAATACTACACATAATTGACCCATATCATATGCAGAAGATTAAGGTTCACTAAGAAAAGATGTTCTTCAGTATCTTGGGGTGTTTGTATACCACAAAACACTCACCCATGATAGAGTGTCTCCAATATCATAAGGTATGCAACACTAAAACTAACTCAAGATCATGAGTAGGGTAATTCCTTTCATCATGTATCACCTCCCTATAGCTATAAGAAACCACTCGATCCTCTCACATTTTACATCGTGGAGTCAAATATTTGATGCATCACAATACATGGAATATGATTTTACCCAAATAGGTAAAATGAGGATAGGTGTTTAGGTCATTCGGGATTTCAACTCTACAAAATATATTTCACAAATACCAGAACAAAAAGACGTCAATCCTTTATTGGTCATCTTTGAAATTTTTGCTGTCAAAATGGTGAAATCTGGAATTAAACATTGATAAAAATATAATGAAACTAATATTTTATGAATCATATGGATATTCATTAGATATTCCTAAATAACGTGGTAATGAATTTATCTAGGCCCACTAATACTCCTACTTATGAAATGAAATTCCCCAAGTAGTACACTATTTTTCTTCAGAAACTGCATTTGGTTTTCTTGGTTTAATGATAATGATATCTCAATATACAAAGGATATTGTCATGATGATTGTAATGATCATCTTCTAACTGGGAGAACACTATTCTATCATCCAAAAAAACCACTAAGGTGTCAAAAAAGGTAGAATTATCATATTTATCAAGTTCATTAATACCTCTAGTGTGCCAGTCATCCCAAATGACATTGCTACGAAATCATACAATCTATAAATTCTCTTAAATTGAATCTGATGTATGTTTGATGGTCTCACCCCGGAATAATGGTAACCTGATCTCAATTAAATATTTTAGATAAAATTATCACCACTAAATTGATCTAATAGATCACTAATTCATGAATGAGGATACAAGCTCTTGATCATCATTTGGTTAAACATCCAACAATCCACACAAAGGTGAAAATATCCATCATCCTTCTAAGAGAATGGTATGGGGACTCTATGGGGATGTACATGTACACATGACGAAATTAGATTTATGATCCTCTGACATAAAATTCAAATACTGATGCTCTGATTGTTCCCTTTGGTAAGGTATGATCGAAGCAATATCATCTTTCAACACATAAAAGATCATAAAATTAATCTCTCAGTTAGGTGGTAAGTTGTATAACTTGATAGGAAAATCATCTAAAAATGCTATACCACTAGAATATAATTTTCATGTTAAATTCCTATATTATCATGCGAAATACTCAATATTTGTGCCTTGAGACAATGCAATTGAATTTGAAAGGTTATTTCATGACCTGCATAATATCCTATTCACCTCACTAAAAATATCAGTGTCCAAATAGTGATTAAGTGAAGACTCCCCTCATGTGACATTCAATATGATCTTGGAATAAATCTATCCAATCCATACTATGAATCAAGTCCATTACTTTAATTTTCTTCCCAAACGGTTTTCCAATTAAACGGTAATCTCTAATCTCTATAGAACATGACATAAAACATTTTATATTCTCTGATTTCACTCCCAACACTATGTTTATGGTTGATAAACCATTAATTAATTCCAAATCCAAGAACAAAAAATTCAAAAAATTGTTTGATTAAAAACCTTTTTGTTAAATTGTTTCAAAAAAAGAAATGATAAGGTATATGATTAAATAATCATACTTCTAATGATAGATTTCCCTTCATCCATGACAACAGAAGTGGTCTGTATAACATGAATTTGTCTCATCCCTCTTCCTTGGGATCTTGTATAACAATCATGAGATATTTACCTTCTTGGTAACAATTATACTTCATTGGGGTATTTTTTCCCCTTCCTTGTACTGAACGACCAATGGAACCCCATCTACCCATATAAGTGGTGGGTGGGTAGCTGAGTCCCTTACTGACATAGGTGCCTATCCAGATTCCCTTCCACTAGTTAACTATGGAATTCTTGCATAGAACTACGAAATATGATATAGTTTCCAAAAAATATGACACTCAACTTATGGGTATGTACAATGTAGGTGATTGTAGCCTAACCTTCCACACTAATTGGAAAGGAAAATATCATGATCTTTATATGCTTTCCCACTTCCCAGACTGCTCTTCCCACAACTAATTTGGTATAAATAGTCATAGTTACTCTTCATTCTAGTCAATGAAGAGCTATATTATATCCCCATTGAAATAGTTTCTTTACTTATTAGGGTCTCTATCAGATATCGTTCCCTAATGAGTGTTTGTTTCATGATATCTGGAAATAAGATCAAGATAATAACATTTACCTATGATTTGATGTCATACCAAAGACCATCTTGAAATCATCCTTCCAAATAAATCTCATCAGCTGAAAAAATTGGCATCACGACCTATAGGTTGGTGAAATGTCAAGCGTCGTCTTGCACAAACATTCCCTCCTATGTGAGAATTATATCATCAAGATTTTTTTTCATCTCTCACAGTTTGGGTATGGAAATGGATTTAGAACCTTGTCTCACTGTTCATCCAAGATATATGATTATGACACCCAACCTCCACTAAAATAATCCACTTATTCATATCAGGTTTAAGAAACATATATTCCATAATCCTAACCCTTATATCAATGGATGTTCCCAGATTCTTGAAGATCATCTAGACTAACAAGATCTTGAACATGGACGCAACGGTCCCTCCTTACTAATAAATATTTTTTGGTGTGGAAGCTATAGAACTCTTGTTAGCACAATCATTGATGAGAAAATATCAATTTTCACCCTTTTTGTGGATCTAATGACCCTTTGGATGATGTGATAAAGATGAAAATCCCTATTCTTTTCCAAAAATACTAGAATATCTATCTCAAATTCATTCAGATCATTCTGATATCTACTATACAGATTTTGATTCAAATAGGATGTTGTGGAATTTCCCCTAGATGGAAAACTGACACATTAAAGCCATACGAACAACAATGTGAACCACAAAAGTTGACTAAAATAGTGATTTATTTACTCATGGTCCCATTAAACATGATATATAGGTGTTTTATTTTTTCATGTTAATTCATTTCATTTATCCAGTAAAATATATTTAGCATAACATAGTCCAATATGCTATCATATATCACATGAAAACATATATATACCACTATCATTAAATATACATGTCAATAAATCTCGATGTGCCTATTATGATGCATGTATTACTTTAAAATAGTAACATAATAAGAAAAATAATTCACACAACATGTGAATCGCCGATGGTGATATAACATCTACTCTACCATGCAAAAAACACAAATGACAATCCCATTACAGGGAACATGGATTTCCCCTCATATAGGGGTTCACTACACTGATGCACAAACCCATTAAAAAATCCTGAAACATCTTACTCTCTTTTTATACCATTTTTAATTGTAAAAAAACGAAAATGAATCCTAGCTGTGATAGAACATTTTAGCATCCCCCAATTTGGAACTATCTCATGTGGCTAAAAAGAGAAGGTTGTGAGACCTTAAGTTCTACTCCAAATTCCCTTTAGGCCACTGACTAGAAGCAACGGTGTGAAATTTATAGTGCGGAGAACGAGCCTCTTAGTATAATGTTCCATAGTCATAGAAAATAAAACATATAAATGAACAAAAAAAATATATCTCAAGACATCAAATTAAACATACTAAAATATACAGTAAATAGTAAGTGAATAATGAAATGACATGTATGAATGTATCTAAATGTCTTTAAATAATACATACAATAAATACTAGAAGTCTCAAATAAATACTCATAAATTTAGAGTTCCATACCCAATAGTAGTCCTTATTCCAAACACTCGGTCATCCAACATGTATGCAATCAACATCAAGGTACTTTACCTTGTAGAAACCATCATCCAAATAACATGGTAAGGTACCAAACAATGTACTAAAATATATTTGATTAAAACTCATTAATTCAAAACCACCATGTCTAAAATAACTAGTCTCTTATGGAGTGTAAATAGATACAGAATTTTATTAATTAATTGAAAAATTAAAATATAAACTAAATAAGAACATACATCTATTTAATGTCTAAATATCCATTATAATTACTTATGACCATGCCAACCATGACTATATAGCCATGATAAAATAACATGCTTCAACACCACACTTTGATATCATGGAGAATTATTATAGGAATTCCAACCACCACCATATAACAATTGTATAGTCGCAACAATCTGGGACAAATACCTATAAGCATTATAATATCCTAGTAAAATACCATTAATAATTTAAAAATGCGAGTGGGAGAATCCCACTCTTTATACGAATTCAATCATGTGAATTTTCCAAGCCCACTAAATATCCAAATTACATCATATAAATGTTCAAGATACATTGTTAAGAATGATATATAAACATCTCATCAAGAAACACATATCATGTATATCATCATATATATCATAATATCACATCATAATTATTAAATTATAATTATGATAACTAAAATATATCATTAATATAACACATTAAATTAAATATAAAATTACTAATAGTGTGACAACATACCTTCACCATGATGAGGGAAGGGACCGATGATTTTCAAACCCTTCCTTCCTCAAATTGAATGAGAGATAATGACCCCTAGGCATGCCTTAAATATTCCATAGAGTAGAGACAAGAACCGAGGGTATAAAATAATATGTAAAATGGAACTCATTACCTATTTTATTTATAAGGATTGGGATATGTGATTGTAAATCCAAAACAACACCAAAACTGAAAGTAAAATAAAATCCAAAACAATCCATTTATATATGCATGTTCTATAATAAATTTCTAAAAGGTATAAGAAAAACTCCAAATGGATGTACCAATGAATAAAAGTTATCAATGTAATGGTCCTGGTGTCCAATCTAATAGTGTATCTCTTGGTCCTCGAAATCCTCATGGAAACCGAAAAGCAGTTTTATATACGTTGGGTGAGTATATAGGTATACTCATAAGCGAAAACCAAAGGTTCTCATGAACATGTAGGGAGGAATTCTAATTCCTAAAGATAAAAAAGATTACCAAAGCACTTAGAAAAGAAAACTATCAATCCAACCCCCACAAAACCACACTCGACAAATAATGCATGCCAAGTAAAGTATTTGTAATAACACATCGATGTTTGGGTACCTGCACCACTTTCCCTCTAGTTATTGAAGACATCGGACACGACATACCCCTCCATCCATTGAAATCATAGTCCCACAACAACCCCCCACTCCCAGCAGACACCGGGGCTATACAACCACATATCTCACCCGCAAACACATGAGACTCAACAACCAAATATTACCATTCCCATAGACACATGGTCCACAAAAACTACTTCCATTCTTGAATACACCAAGACATGAACATCCACTACCATGCCTGAAGACACATGGGACTCATAACGAAGACACTTGGGAAACAACCTACCCACACACACATGGGCCAACCATGACAACTACCCTGAGTAAAAAAATTTGGGATACAATTGAACTCGGGCCATCACAACCTGCACGAAGAGTCTTTGGATACTTTTAAGAGGGAGTATAAAAGGAGTAAATGACCTACCACTAATATGAGTATTGGGAAAACACCCTCCCCCTGAAATGGAGGTGTTCAATATGAAGTGATCAACATGGGTGGGGTGTGAATAATAAAAATAAGAAACAAATTATAGATATATGTAAAAAGGAAATCATCCCGGCCTAGGGGTTCCAATGGAACCACATACAGAAACACACTTGTTAATATTCATTCATAAAATCACAATAAATACAACCAATCCACAACTCATTCCTGGAATGAAATTCCCCAATGAACTCATTATTTTTACCATGTTCATGTGATTCAATTTAAATAATTATTTACAACTAGAAAACAAATTGACATATCCACATGCCAACGAAAGGAAAAAATCCAAATAACAATTTAAGAATGCACACCTGGTTCTCTTGTAATGTCACAACAACAAAAGGGATCAGTGAGATCCCTTGAAGTACTGGAAACAAAAAAATCCCCAACATACAGACCTAGATAGCCTCAGATCCACAAACCAACAACTGCACAATAGGTGATCTCATCCGCATCTATGATACCCCTGAAGCATCAAGCAGAACAACCATACACATCACCATAACAAAGAGAGGGAGTTATCCTTTTCATTCACACCATTCATTACATTTCTTTATTCTTTTAAGGATAATTGGAGTGATCATGAAATTATTCATATTCATTGGGATTCTGTTTAATCAACTGAGTGTACATGATTAACCTGTTTCTACATTACAACCATTAAATCATTATAGAATTACCCAGAAAATAGAAGTTCATCAGTGCATAATAAAAGAAAACCAACAGTCCTAATTTTCAGAGGACATAAGAGCATACAATTAAAAACATATATACAAAGATAAAATATTATAGTAACAACATAAAAAAACCCCATCATCCTTTTAAAACCATTTATTATCTTTTTCAAGGATTGGTTTCATCCATCCCCAAAGGAAACATTATCACACCCACCCCACTTGATACACAGTCAGAGAGGTGAAGGAAAACCTCTACATGGATGATCAACGTTCGAATTTGTTCACCACGTGCCAAGAATTAGGGATGAGTTACTTGTAGGGGTTGAACTTTTAGGACTACAAGAGCGACCATGAAAGGCTCCAACGTAGGTGCAACACTAGCATCGGGATGGGAGACACAAAATCCACCAAATAAGGAAAGGGAGTATCCATGATGAAGATATAATCTCATTTGATAAAAGGTGAGATCCTCGACTTACAAGATATGAATTTTGAACATCATTAATGGAATATCATTTTTTCACCCCACATTTGGATTGTTACACAAGATGGAATTAATTGTTATTTAATAATTCTGATCAGAGATGTGTCCATAACTTATCTGCATTAAATTATTCCATTTAATGGGGGGGGGATGCATCTATTTATGGTCTCCCACTCTTAGGGGATTGAAAACATTATTTATGGGGGAAACAGATTTAAACCACATTAAAAATTTCAAAAGACACAAAATTGGTGTTATGGGAAAATAGAGGAAAGAAAACCCAGCAATCCCATGTGGCCCCGATAGGGGACTTACTAATACATGAAACACCAATATGTGTCACACCAATCGTTATCACACTGATCGGGGAAACATTGATCTATTTCACTGATGGGTGACACCACAATGACATCATTCCACCAACACGCCGCCCTTCCTATCAAGAAATATAAATGGGGTCCAAGGCATCCTAAACACATGAAATTGGCAATGTAATAGACCATGAGGGTCTGGTCCATTAAATTAGATGCCTCACAAACTATTCACATCCTCGAAAACCAAAACTAAACATTGTTCAAAAGGGAGGGTTTCAAATAACCCCTGGAATATACCTCTCACAACAGAACCACTCTAGACATCTAGGAATACTTTTCCCTCATGTGAACACACAAACATATAAAGTTCACTATTTCCAGTTATATGGATTAGTGATTCCCTGCCCCCATGTCATGATATTATTTTCTTTGGGCAGCTCTGACTCACCCTCTTGGGTTCAATCACATCCACTTTGATGTTTCATGATTAGGGATCCAGTCTTCCCCTTTTCCATAGTTAGGAATCCTCACACAAATTCATAGAACATGGAAAACAACGCATTCCATAGATAACATGGTCATACACTACATCACAAACAAGTTCAAAACAAAACAAAACAAAACTGAATACAACTATGGGTATTGGGCATGAATATGTGCCTCCTATTCCAAGGTACTCTCATCTAGGACACCATGCCTCCATAACACATGAACAAATGGAAATGTTCATCGACGAAGCACCATCTCCTCACAATCCTCAATCCTCACTTGTCTCACTACAAACGTCGTGTCATCCTATATATCCATATTTACCCAATCAAAGATGTGTGAATCATCATGTATATATTGATGGAGATGAGACACATGGAAGAGTTCATGCACCCTTAGTAGCGGCGGTGGTAGCGCCAATTGATAAGAAACTTCGCTGACCCGCCACAACACCTCAAAGGGTCCAACGAAGCTAGGAGAATTCTTTCTCACCCTGTAGAACCTATGATGCCGATGCTGAGGTGAGACCATCCAGAAGACATGTTCCCCTGCCTCTTAATCCAGGGGTATCCTCCTATGAGAGGAATATGTTTTCTACCAGTCCAAGGTTGCCTTCATCCTCTCACGCACAAGATGAACCTTCTCCATTGTGTTCTGCACATCCTCTTGGCCATGTAAACCGGCATCCCCAAACATTGTCCAATACACGGGTGAGTGACACGGCCTCTCATAAAAATTTTCAAATAGAGTCATTGCAATAGATGAGTGATAGATATTGTTGTTTTAATACTATAATAAAGGAAATTATCGAACCCATGATCACTGAAATTCCAAAACGCATGCCCGTACCATATCTTCCAACATCTAAATGGTGCGATATGTCTTCCCATTTGTCTGGGGTAGGAATTTCGTGATGAGGCGCATCTGGGTTCCAAAATCATGTTGTAATACCCTCCAATCTCATGAGGTAAACCGTGCATCCCTATCCGAACCAATTGACCTAGGAACTCTTTGAAATTATCCACCTCATACATGTACCTCTGTGCTAGGGGATCCACCAAAATCAACTCCATGATTTCCAAGACATGAGTTGATTTCTTCATATAGTCTACCACTACTCAGATAGCATCGCAGCCTCCTTGAACCATGGGTATTCCTATTGTGAAATCCATAAATATGTCACCCCAATTTCACTCAGGGGCATCTAAGGTCTACAACAAACTTCCTAGGATGCGGTGTTCAACCATAACTTTTTGACACACCAGGAACCTTTCCACAAACCTAGAAACTTCATGCTTCACCCTGGGACAAAAAACAGACACCTAAAGCCCCGCTACATATTGGAAACTCATGGGTGCACCAACATCGGTGATTTTTGGATCTCACCAAGAACTATCTTTCACATTTCTATAGGATCAACCACCTTTCCATGAATCAACATTCGATTCTAGCCATATTTTAACCATCCTTCTGGATCATTACCCTGGAAAACACGCTCGTGCATCACCTCATCCTATATGTCCCCCCACTGAGACTCCTCCACCAGCTAGAATAGAGGGGACTGCACTTCCATTTGGAAGAGATAGCTTCTGCCAACATCCACCTTTCCATCCTGGTGTACGGATTCCAACTCCTCCAATGACTTCCATGAATTTTCTGATGCTCGAACCATATTCTTATGTGACTTATTTTTGAAGGAATCAACCAACACATTCCCCTTTCCATAGGTGTAGGAAATTTCAAAGTCGTAGTCCTGAAGAAACCCCATCCTCCTCTGCTGTTACATATTCAGGTCCCATTGGGAGAAGATATACCTCAAACATTTTTGATCTGTGAAGACCACAATGTGTTCTCCAATGAGGTAATTCCACCAAAACATTATTATAAACACAACTGCTTCATGCTCCATATCTTGTTTGGAATGGTTATGGTTTTGGGGACGAGACTGCCTAGACCCCTAAGGGATCACCGTTGTTGTTACATCATCACACACCACAAGACTTGGCATGAAGAATCACAGAACACTTCTAACATCACCCCTTCCCCTAGAAACCTCAGTATCATGGCACTAACTGGATTCCCCTTTAGATAAATGTAGGCTGTCTGGCACTGCTCACTCAATATAAAAGCTAGGTATTACATGGTCAAGTTTGTCAAAGGTACTGCAACTCATGAAAAGTTGGGTACAAATCGCTAGTAGTAAACTTCTAGACCAAGGAGACTACGAAACTTCCTCACATACATGGGTGGTTCCCAAGAAACAATTTATTTATTATTTGAAGGATAAACCTATATTACCTGATTGGACACCATGTGTCCAAGGTAATGCCCCTTCCGTGTTCAGAACATTCACTTGGACAACTTTCTGTAGAGCTGGTGCTGTCAGAGGACCCATAAAACTATTCTCAAATGTTTGGTGTGATCCTCCTCTAATCATGAGTAGATCAGGATGCCTTTAAAAAATACGATTATGAACTCGTCTATAAATTCTTGGATGATAGAGTTCATGAGCCCCATAAACATGGCTAGTGAATTTGTAACGGTGAGAGATATAACTACAAATTCAAAGTGCCCATATCTTTTCATGAAGGTAGTCCTAGAGATGTCGCCCTCATTCACCCACAACTATTGATATCCAGACCAGATGTTGACCATGGAGAACTATACATCCCCCATAAAATGATGAAAAAGGCAGTATATTTTCCTATGAGGGTAATGGTTCTTTACCATTACCTTATTCAGTCTCGATAAGTCTATGCACAGACTTAGACCACCATCTTATTTCATTAAGTACTAGATTGGCGCACCGCATGTTGATGTGCTTGGTCAGACAAAACCCTTCTTCATCAGATAACAAATCTGAATCTATAACTCCCGCAACTAAGAAGGCTCTATATGATTGGAAGCCATCTAAATCGGATGAGAACTGGGTTACAAGTCTATCCTAAACTCAACATCACGTCGAGGGGATATATTCCCCACCTCTTCCGGGAAGACATCCATGTAATATCATATGATACATAGGAAATACACCATCTCTATATTTTCTGACTCCACTGATAGTTTAGTTAACGAGGAAAGAAGTGGCTTCACTCGCCGACTTCCTTCTTGGAAACCATGCTTGCCGATGATAGTCACACGTTTCCTACCCATATATGAAAATGAAACCCTTCTTTGGAAGAAGTTGATAACGACACAGAAAGAGAACATCCATTTGATGCATATAATTGCATCGTACAGCTGCATCTATATCAATATAAGGTCCCCACTGGACTTATTTGGTCCCAACTTCAGTCCACATCCTTGAAAATCACAAAAAAATCTAGTTTTTCATCTGACTGGCATACTCAAAACAAAGGGTACAAGAATTAAATACGTGTCTATACCCAAAGCATGTGCTATAATAGGTGGCAAAAGGAGTACGGGGATCCTGAAACAAACAAGGAATATGCAAGAGTAATAAAAAATCTGATCGTACCTCAAACATCTTTCGTCCCTACTAGAACTGCTATCTCTACAGTATGTAACTGCCCACGCCCAACTCCTCTTCCCCTTAGATTTAATCCACCTCCCCATCCATTCCATAGTAAAGGTCCTTGAACAGAACTCTAGGGTCATCCTCTTCCCACAATGTATGCTTTCAGAGGAGCGAGAGCTTTCTGTCCCAGTTGCTGCTGCTAAAAAGCTTAGGCCCGAAACTACTGGTAATGAGGTGGGCACATAACCTACCCACCCCCACTATACTGCACTTAGTCTGGGCACTGATTCTGAAGGTTCTTACAACTGCCAAAAATAATGAATTTCTCTCTTGGGTTCATAAGGATGGGGAAAGGGATGGGAGATCGAAACTGGAACTACAGAGGCCAGCTCCCTACTGGCCAAAACCTGGAAGGACCTGATGTTGGAGGCATGCTACTGATGGAATTCCCATTTGATGAGCCCAATTATCTCCACTCTAATGGAAAAACTCCTTGAGACAATGCAATTGAATTTGAAAGGTTATTTCATGACCTGCATAATATCCTATTCACCTCACTAAAAATATCAGTGTCCAAATAGTGATTAAGTGAAGACTCCCCTCATGTGACATTCAATATGATCTTGGAATAAATCTATCCAATCCATACTATGAATCAAGTCCATTACTTTAATTTTCTTCCCAAACGGTTTTCCAATTAAACGGTAATCTCTAATCTCTATAGAACATGACATAAAACATTTTATATTCTCTGATTTCACTCCCAACACTATGTTTATGGTTGATAAACCATTAATTAATTCCAAATCCAAGAACAAAAAATTCAAAAAATTGTTTGATTAAAAACCTTTTTGTTAAATTGTTTCAAAAAAAGAAATGATAAGGTATATGATTAAATAATCATACTTCTAATGATAGATTTCCCTTCATCCATGACAACAGAAGTGGTCTGTATAACATGAATTTGTCTCATCCCTCTTCCTTGGGATCTTGTATAACAATCATGAGATATTTACCTTCTTGGTAACAATTATACTTCATTGGGGTATTTTTTCCCCTTCCTTGTACTGAACGACCAATGGAACCCCATCTACCCATATAAGTGGTGGGTGGGTAGCTGAGTCCCTTACTGACATAGGTGCCTATCCAGATTCCCTTCCACTAGTTAACTATGGAATTCTTGCATAGAACTACGAAATATGATATAGTTTCCAAAAAATATGACACTCAACTTATGGGTATGTACAATGTAGGTGATTGTAGCCTAACCTTCCACACTAATTGGAAAGGAAAATATCATGATCTTTATATGCTTTCCCACTTCCCAGACTGCTCTTCCCACAACTAATTTGGTATAAATAGTCATAGTTACTCTTCATTCTAGTCAATGAAGAGCTATATTATATCCCCATTGAAATAGTTTCTTTACTTATTAGGGTCTCTATCAGATATCGTTCCCTAATGAGTGTTTGTTTCATGATATCTGGAAATAAGATCAAGATAATAACATTTACCTATGATTTGATGTCATACCAAAGACCATCTTGAAATCATCCTTCCAAATAAATCTCATCAGCTGAAAAAATTGGCATCACGACCTATAGGTTGGTGAAATGTCAAGCGTCGTCTTGCACAAACATTCCCTCCTATGTGAGAATTATATCATCAAGATTTTTTTTCATCTCTCACAGTTTGGGTATGGAAATGGATTTAGAACCTTGTCTCACTGTTCATCCAAGATATATGATTATGACACCCAACCTCCACTAAAATAATCCACTTATTCATATCAGGTTTAAGAAACATATATTCCATAATCCTAACCCTTATATCAATGGATGTTCCCAGATTCTTGAAGATCATCTAGACTAACAAGATCTTGAACATGGACGCAACGGTCCCTCCTTACTAATAAATATTTTTTGGTGTGGAAGCTATAGAACTCTTGTTAGCACAATCATTGATGAGAAAATATCAATTTTCACCCTTTTTGTGGATCTAATGACCCTTTGGATGATGTGATAAAGATGAAAATCCCTATTCTTTTCCAAAAATACTAGAATATCTATCTCAAATTCATTCAGATCATTCTGATATCTACTATACAGATTTTGATTCAAATAGGATGTTGTGGAATTTCCCCTAGATGGAAAACTGACACATTAAAGCCATACGAACAACAATGTGAACCACAAAAGTTGACTAAAATAGTGATTTATTTACTCATGGTCCCATTAAACATGATATATAGGTGTTTTATTTTTTCATGTTAATTCATTTCATTTATCCAGTAAAATATATTTAGCATAACATAGTCCAATATGCTATCATATATCACATGAAAACATATATATACCACTATCATTAAATATACATGTCAATAAATCTCGATGTGCCTATTATGATGCATGTATTACTTTAAAATAGTAACATAATAAGAAAAATAATTCACACAACATGTGAATCGCCGATGGTGATATAACATCTACTCTACCATGCAAAAAACACAAATGACAATCCCATTACAGGGAACATGGATTTCCCCTCATATAGGGGTTCACTACACTGATGCACAAACCCATTAAAAAATCCTGAAACATCTTACTCTCTTTTTATACCATTTTTAATTGTAAAAAAACGAAAATGAATCCTAGCTGTGATAGAACATTTTAGCATCCCCCAATTTGGAACTATCTCATGTGGCTAAAAAGAGAAGGTTGTGAGACCTTAAGTTCTACTCCAAATTCCCTTTAGGCCACTGACTAGAAGCAACGGTGTGAAATTTATAGTGCGGAGAACGAGCCTCTTAGTATAATGTTCCATAGTCATAGAAAATAAAACATATAAATGAACAAAAAAAATATATCTCAAGACATCAAATTAAACATACTAAAATATACAGTAAATAGTAAGTGAATAATGAAATGACATGTATGAATGTATCTAAATGTCTTTAAATAATACATACAATAAATACTAGAAGTCTCAAATAAATACTCATAAATTTAGAGTTCCATACCCAATAGTAGTCCTTATTCCAAACACTCGGTCATCCAACATGTATGCAATCAACATCAAGGTACTTTACCTTGTAGAAACCATCATCCAAATAACATGGTAAGGTACCAAACAATGTACTAAAATATATTTGATTAAAACTCATTAATTCAAAACCACCATGTCTAAAATAACTAGTCTCTTATGGAGTGTAAATAGATACAGAATTTTATTAATTAATTGAAAAATTAAAATATAAACTAAATAAGAACATACATCTATTTAATGTCTAAATATCCATTATAATTACTTATGACCATGCCAACCATGACTATATAGCCATGATAAAATAACATGCTTCAACACCACACTTTGATATCATGGAGAATTATTATAGGAATTCCAACCACCACCATATAACAATTGTATAGTCGCAACAATCTGGGACAAATACCTATAAGCATTATAATATCCTAGTAAAATACCATTAATAATTTAAAAATGCGAGTGGGAGAATCCCACTCTTTATACGAATTCAATCATGTGAATTTTCCAAGCCCACTAAATATCCAAATTACATCATATAAATGTTCAAGATACATTGTTAAGAATGATATATAAACATCTCATCAAGAAACACATATCATGTATATCATCATATATATCATAATATCACATCATAATTATTAAATTATAATTATGATAACTAAAATATATCATTAATATAACACATTAAATTAAATATAAAATTACTAATAGTGTGACAACATACCTTCACCATGATGAGGGAAGGGACCGATGATTTTCAAACCCTTCCTTCCTCAAATTGAATGAGAGATAATGACCCCTAGGCATGCCTTAAATATTCCATAGAGTAGAGACAAGAACCGAGGGTATAAAATAATATGTAAAATGGAACTCATTACCTATTTTATTTATAAGGATTGGGATATGTGATTGTAAATCCAAAACAACACCAAAACTGAAAGTAAAATAAAATCCAAAACAATCCATTTATATATGCATGTTCTATAATAAATTTCTAAAAGGTATAAGAAAAACTCCAAATGGATGTACCAATGAATAAAAGTTATCAATGTAATGGTCCTGGTGTCCAATCTAATAGTGTATCTCTTGGTCCTCGAAATCCTCATGGAAACCGAAAAGCAGTTTTATATACGTTGGGTGAGTATATAGGTATACTCATAAGCGAAAACCAAAGGTTCTCATGAACATGTAGGGAGGAATTCTAATTCCTAAAGATAAAAAAGATTACCAAAGCACTTAGAAAAGAAAACTATCAATCCAACCCCCACAAAACCACACTCGACAAATAATGCATGCCAAGTAAAGTATTTGTAATAACACATCGATGTTTGGGTACCTGCACCACTTTCCCTCTAGTTATTGAAGACATCGGACACGACATACCCCTCCATCCATTGAAATCATAGTCCCACAACAACCCCCCACTCCCAGCAGACACCGGGGCTATACAACCACATATCTCACCCGCAAACACATGAGACTCAACAACCAAATATTACCATTCCCATAGACACATGGTCCACAAAAACTACTTCCATTCTTGAATACACCAAGACATGAACATCCACTACCATGCCTGAAGACACATGGGACTCATAACGAAGACACTTGGGAAACAACCTACCCACACACACATGGGCCAACCATGACAACTACCCTGAGTAAAAAAATTTGGGATACAATTGAACTCGGGCCATCACAACCTGCACGAAGAGTCTTTGGATACTTTTAAGAGGGAGTATAAAAGGAGTAAATGACCTACCACTAATATGAGTATTGGGAAAACACCCTCCCCCTGAAATGGAGGTGTTCAATATGAAGTGATCAACATGGGTGGGGTGTGAATAATAAAAATAAGAAACAAATTATAGATATATGTAAAAAGGAAATCATCCCGGCCTAGGGGTTCCAATGGAACCACATACAGAAACACACTTGTTAATATTCATTCATAAAATCACAATAAATACAACCAATCCACAACTCATTCCTGGAATGAAATTCCCCAATGAACTCATTATTTTTACCATGTTCATGTGATTCAATTTAAATAATTATTTACAACTAGAAAACAAATTGACATATCCACATGCCAACGAAAGGAAAAAATCCAAATAACAATTTAAGAATGCACACCTGGTTCTCTTGTAATGTCACAACAACAAAAGGGATCAGTGAGATCCCTTGAAGTACTGGAAACAAAAAAATCCCCAACATATAGACCTAGATAGCCTCAGATCCACAAACCAACAACTGCACAATAGGTGATCTCATCCGCATCTATGATACCCCTGAAGCATCAAGCAGAACAACCATACACATCACCATAACAAAGAGAGGGAGTTATCCTTTTCATTCACACCATTCATTACATTTCTTTATTCTTTTAAGGATAATTGGAGTGATCATGAAATTATTCATATTCATTGGGATTCTGTTTAATCAACTGAGTGTACATGATTAACCTGTTTCTACATTACAACCATTAAATCATTATAGAATTACCCAGAAAATAGAAGTTCATCAGTGCATAATAAAAGAAAACCAACAGTCCTAATTTTCAGAGGACATAAGAGCATACAATTAAAAACATATATACAAAGATAAAATATTATAGTAACAACATAAAAAAACCCCATCATCCTTTTAAAACCATTTATTATCTTTTTCAAGGATTGGTTTCATCCATCCCCAAAGGAAACATTATCACACCCACCCCACTTGATACACAGTCAGAGAGGTGAAGGAAAACCTCTACATGGATGATCAACGTTCGAATTTGTTCACCACGTGCCAAGAATTAGGGATGAGTTACTTGTAGGGGTTGAACTTTTAGGACTACAAGAGCGACCATGAAAGGCTCCAACGTAGGTGCAACACTAGCATCGGGATGGGAGACACAAAATCCACCAAATAAGGAAAGGGAGTATCCATGATGAAGATATAATCTCATTTGATAAAAGGTGAGATCCTCGACTTACAAGATATGAATTTTGAACATCATTAATGGAATATCATTTTTTCACCCCACATTTGGATTGTTACACAAGATGGAATTAATTGTTATTTAATAATTCTGATCAGAGATGTGTCCATAACTTATCTGCATTAAATTATTCCATTTAATGGGGGGGGGATGCATCTATTTATGGTCTCCCACTCTTAGGGGATTGAAAACATTATTTATGGGGGAAACAGATTTAAACCACATTAAAAATTTCAAAAGACACAAAATTGGTGTTATGGGAAAATAGAGGAAAGAAAACCCAGCAATCCCATGTGGCCCCGATAGGGGACTTACTAATACATGAAACACCAATATGTGTCACACCAATCGTTATCACACTGATCGGGGAAACATTGATCTATTTCACTGATGGGTGACACCACAATGACATCATTCCACCAACACGCCGCCCTTCCTATCAAGAAATATAAATGGGGTCCAAGGCATCCTAAACACATGAAATTGGCAATGTAATAGACCATGAGGGTCTGGTCCATTAAATTAGATGCCTCACAAACTATTCACATCCTCGAAAACCAAAACTAAACATTGTTCAAAAGGGAGGGTTTCAAATAACCCCTGGAATATACCTCTCACAACAGAACCACTCTAGACATCTAGGAATACTTTTCCCTCATGTGAACACACAAACATATAAAGTTCACTATTTCCAGTTATATGGATTAGTGATTCCCTGCCCCCATGTCATGATATTATTTTCTTTGGGCAGCTCTGACTCACCCTCTTGGGTTCAATCACATCCACTTTGATGTTTCATGATTAGGGATCCAGTCTTCCCCTTTTCCATAGTTAGGAATCCTCACACAAATTCATAGAACATGGAAAACAACGCATTCCATAGATAACATGGTCATACACTACATCACAAACAAGTTCAAAACAAAACAAAACAAAACTGAATACAACTATGGGTATTGGGCATGAATATGTGCCTCCTATTCCAAGGTACTCTCATCTAGGACACCATGCCTCCATAACACATGAACAAATGGAAATGTTCATCGACGAAGCACCATCTCCTCACAATCCTCAATCCTCACTTGTCTCACTACAAACGTCGTGTCATCCTATATATCCATATTTACCCAATCAAAGATGTGTGAATCATCATGTATATATTGATGGAGATGAGACACATGGAAGAGTTCATGCACCCTTAGTAGCGGCGGTGGTAGCGCCAATTGATAAGAAACTTCGCTGACCCGCCACAACACCTCAAAGGGTCCAACGAAGCTAGGAGAATTCTTTCTCACCCTGTAGAACCTATGATGCCGATGCTGAGGTGAGACCATCCAGAAGACATGTTCCCCTGCCTCTTAATCCAGGGGTATCCTCCTATGAGAGGAATATGTTTTCTACCAGTCCAAGGTTGCCTTCATCCTCTCACGCACAAGATGAACCTTCTCCATTGTGTTCTGCACATCCTCTTGGCCATGTAAACCGGCATCCCCAAACATTGTCCAATACACGGGTGAGTGACACGGCCTCTCATAAAAATTTTCAAATAGAGTCATTGCAATAGATGAGTGATAGATATTGTTGTTTTAATACTATAATAAAGGAAATTATCGAACCCATGATCACTGAAATTCCAAAACGCATGCCCGTACCATATCTTCCAACATCTAAATGGTGCGATATGTCTTCCCATTTGTCTGGGGTAGGAATTTCGTGATGAGGCGCATCTGGGTTCCAAAATCATGTTGTAATACCCTCCAATCTCATGAGGTAAACCGTGCATCCCTATCCGAACCAATTGACCTAGGAACTCTTTGAAATTATCCACCTCATACATGTACCTCTGTGCTAGGGGATCCACCAAAATCAACTCCATGATTTCCAAGACATGAGTTGATTTCTTCATATAGTCTACCACTACTCAGATAGCATCGCAGCCTCCTTGAACCATGGGTATTCCTATTGTGAAATCCATAAATATGTCACCCCAATTTCACTCAGGGGCATCTAAGGTCTACAACAAACTTCCTAGGATGCGGTGTTCAACCATAACTTTTTGACACACCAGGAACCTTTCCACAAACCTAGAAACTTCATGCTTCACCCTGGGACAAAAAACAGACACCTAAAGCCCCGCTACATATTGGAAACTCATGGGTGCACCAACATCGGTGATTTTTGGATCTCACCAAGAACTATCTTTCACATTTCTATAGGATCAACCACCTTTCCATGAATCAACATTCGATTCTAGCCATATTTTAACCATCCTTCTGGATCATTACCCTGGAAAACACGCTCGTGCATCACCTCATCCTATATGTCCCCCCACTGAGACTCCTCCACCAGCTAGAATAGAGGGGACTGCACTTCCATTTGGAAGAGATAGCTTCTGCCAACATCCACCTTTCCATCCTGGTGTACGGATTCCAACTCCTCCAATGACTTCCATGAATTTTCTGATGCTCGAACCATATTCTTATGTGACTTATTTTTGAAGGAATCAACCAACACATTCCCCTTTCCATAGGTGTAGGAAATTTCAAAGTCGTAGTCCTGAAGAAACCCCATCCTCCTCTGCTGTTACATATTCAGGTCCCATTGGGAGAAGATATACCTCAAACATTTTTGATCTGTGAAGACCACAATGTGTTCTCCAATGAGGTAATTCCACCAAAACATTATTATAAACACAACTGCTTCATGCTCCATATCTTGTTTGGAATGGTTATGGTTTTGGGGACGAGACTGCCTAGACCCCTAAGGGATCACCGTTGTTGTTACATCATCACACACCACAAGACTTGGCATGAAGAATCACAGAACACTTCTAACATCACCCCTTCCCCTAGAAACCTCAGTATCATGGCACTAACTGGATTCCCCTTTAGATAAATGTAGGCTGTCTGGCACTGCTCACTCAATATAAAAGCTAGGTATTACATGGTCAAGTTTGTCAAAGGTACTGCAACTCATGAAAAGTTGGGTACAAATCGCTAGTAGTAAACTTCTAGACCAAGGAGACTACGAAACTTCCTCACATACATGGGTGGTTCCCAAGAAACAATTTATTTATTATTTGAAGGATAAACCTATATTACCTGATTGGACACCATGTGTCCAAGGTAATGCCCCTTCCGTGTTCAGAACATTCACTTGGACAACTTTCTGTAGAGCTGGTGCTGTCAGAGGACCCATAAAACTATTCTCAAATGTTTGGTGTGATCCTCCTCTAATCATGAGTAGATCAGGATGCCTTTAAAAAATACGATTATGAACTCGTCTATAAATTCTTGGATGATAGAGTTCATGAGCCCCATAAACATGGCTAGTGAATTTGTAACGGTGAGAGATATAACTACAAATTCAAAGTGCCCATATCTTTTCATGAAGGTAGTCCTAGAGATGTCGCCCTCATTCACCCACAACTATTGATATCCAGACCAGATGTTGACCATGGAGAACTATACATCCCCCATAAAATGATGAAAAAGGCAGTATATTTTCCTATGAGGGTAATGGTTCTTTACCATTACCTTATTCAGTCTCGATAAGTCTATGCACAGACTTAGACCACCATCTTATTTCATTAAGTACTAGATTGGCGCACCGCATGTTGATGTGCTTGGTCAGACAAAACCCTTCTTCATCAGATAACAAATCTGAATCTATAACTCCCGCAACTAAGAAGGCTCTATATGATTGGAAGCCATCTAAATCGGATGAGAACTGGGTTACAAGTCTATCCTAAACTCAACATCACGTCGAGGGGATATATTCCCCACCTCTTCCGGGAAGACATCCATGTAATATCATATGATACATAGGAAATACACCATCTCTATATTTTCTGACTCCACTGATAGTTTAGTTAACGAGGAAAGAAGTGGCTTCACTCGCCGACTTCCTTCTTGGAAACCATGCTTGCCGATGATAGTCACACGTTTCCTACCCATATATGAAAATGAAACCCTTCTTTGGAAGAAGTTGATAACGACACAGAAAGAGAACATCCATTTGATGCATATAATTGCATCGTACAGCTGCATCTATATCAATATAAGGTCCCCACTGGACTTATTTGGTCCCAACTTCAGTCCACATCCTTGAAAATCACAAAAAAATCTAGTTTTTCATCTGACTGGCATACTCAAAACAAAGGGTACAAGAATTAAATACGTGTCTATACCCAAAGCATGTGCTATAATAGGTGGCAAAAGGAGTACGGGGATCCTGAAACAAACAAGGAATATGCAAGAGTAATAAAAAATCTGATCGTACCTCAAACATCTTTCGTCCCTACTAGAACTGCTATCTCTACAGTATGTAACTGCCCACGCCCAACTCCTCTTCCCCTTAGATTTAATCCACCTCCCCATCCATTCCATAGTAAAGGTCCTTGAACAGAACTCTAGGGTCATCCTCTTCCCACAATGTATGCTTTCAGAGGAGCGAGAGCTTTCTGTCCCAGTTGCTGCTGCTAAAAAGCTTAGGCCCGAAACTACTGGTAATGAGGTGGGCACATAACCTACCCACCCCCACTATACTGCACTTAGTCTGGGCACTGATTCTGAAGGTTCTTACAACTGCCAAAAATAATGAATTTCTCTCTTGGGTTCATAAGGATGGGGAAAGGGATGGGAGATCGAAACTGGAACTACAGAGGCCAGCTCCCTACTGGCCAAAACCTGGAAGGACCTGATGTTGGAGGCATGCTACTGATGGAATTCCCATTTGATGAGCCCAATTATCTCCACTCTAATGGAAAAACTCCTTGCATGTGCGTCATCTCCATAACTTCTGCCTTCTCGTAGACCTCCATTTATTTCGTTAGAGTGAATGGAGTAACAACATACTAAAGAGAAGGTTGAGGTGCCTCTTCAAAAATGTCTCATCTGACTCCTAATCCGAAAAGGGGTCATGGGAAAAGAAAAGTAGATCAATGAACTTGATCCCCAAATATAGTACTAACATGGTCCCCTACTGCTGGGATAATATCTCCCGCCTCTTCTCTTCCTTCATCGTGGAAGAGTGAAATTCCACCCGGAACTCCCTCTCCAAGTCTATCCACAAATCCTCAGCCTCCATAATCTCCCCAAGAGAGAGAATCCACCACTGACACGCCACTCCATGAATATATCTTATAGCCAGAGGAACCCAGTACTCTAACGGATCCCAATTCAAGATGAAAGATATCACTAGCTCCTCAATCCAACTCTCTCTCACCATGTGTGATATGCTTCAATCGTACATCCCGAGGATCAACTGCTGGTAGGAATCATGTTTCTTATGCCACTTTTCATTATCCGCCTCCCGATCAACACTATACTGATCAGTAAAATAATCATCATGGGCCTTTATTTCCCGTACTACCCTTGTTCATTGTCTGGGTGACATAACTGCAAGGTAAACAATGATTGCCTAATACCATGTAGTGTAAATGATTTCTTTATATTTTTCATATAATTTTTATTCATTTTAAATCCCCAAAATACCCAAGGAACACATGAAAAAATGTCATTATGATTCATGTAACTTTCTAGGGTCTCTACCCATTAATCAGTGTAGCCTCACATGGACGTTATTAAGGTCCAGAGTCCATGCATCAGATCACAAGGGGGATAAAATCCTATTTCCTAGCCTGTCTTACCTCACCTATTTCACATGCCAAGTCTTCCTAACACTATTTCCTTATCTTCCAATACAATCCTCACTGTTCATAACTCTGAACTCCATCCTGTCTCCCAACCTCCCCTCTGAAAACATTATATCATGATCCACCTTCACCACGATGAGGAAAGGGATATATGATTTCAAAAACCTTCATTCATCAAGCTAGTTGATAGATAATGACCCCAAAGACCCACCATCAATATTCCTTGAAGTGGTGTCTAGAACCAAATGTTTAGGATCACATGTAAAATGGAATGCATTACCATTTTTATTTAGTAGGATTGAGATATATGGTATTAAATCTAAAAAAACACAAAAACATGAAGGAAAAGTAAATCCAAAACAATACATTCCCATATGCATGTTCCAAAATAACATGCTACAGGGTACAATCAAAACTCTAATGTAATGTTCCAACGAAAATAAAATAAATGACATAATGTCAACGGTCCCAGTGTCCAAGCGTATAGGGTATGACACAGTCCTCAAAATCCTCTTAAAAACCTAGATGCAATTTTATATACGTAGGTTGAGTATACATGTATACTCAGTAGGGAAAACCAAGGGACCACATGCACAAAATGGGAGGCATTCTAATTCCTCGTGGGAATAGAGATAACCAAAGAACATAGAAAGGAAAAATATCCACTAACCCTCACCATGGAACACTCCCCAAATAACGAAATACAAGTAATTACATAGTAATAACACATTGATGTTTGGGTACCCCAAACCACTTTTCCGCTGTTTATTGAAGACATCTTACACATCATACCTCTACCTCAATTCTCACCGCAATCCCAGTGCTACCTCCCCCCCCCCCACACACACACCTAGGCTATACAACCCCACATCTTTCCTTTAAACCCCTTGGACACAAAAAACACACGTAACAACTCTCGTAGAATCCTGGTCCACAAAAACTACAACTACGCCTGAAGACAACTAGGCCAGAACAACTTCTGTCATGCCCGAAGAAACATATTCCTCATCCAAATGACACTTGGGAAACAACCTACCCACACACAACTGGGATAACCACAAAAAATAACCGTCCTGAAGATTTATAGGATATAATAGACATCAGGCCATCATAGCTTGCTCGAAAAGTCTTGGGCTACTCAGAAGAGTGAGGAGAAAAAGAGCTAATAACCAGCCACTCATTGGAGAGTTGGGAAAAACACTCACCCCCCTCAAATGAGGGTTTTTTCCCAAAGTTCTCAAATTGGGTGGGGAATGAATAAGAAACATAAGAACTATATTATACATATAGTTATACTAGCTCTCATTCCATCCTCGGGGTACCAATGTAATACCATACCCATAGACCCACGTTAATATTCATTTATAAGAAGCGTAATCACTACAACCAAGAAAAAAAACATTTCCAGAAAGAAATTCCCAAATGAACCCATTCTTGTTATCATATTCAAGAGATTTCATTTAAATACATCTTCACTATTGGAGAACTAACAGGCATATCCACAAGACAAGGATGTAAAAGTAGCCAAAAAACAATATAAGAATTCACATCTGGTTCTGTTGTAAAGTCACAAAACAAAAGGGATCTGTTAGATCCCTCAAATTACTTGAACCAATCCAAGACCTAAAAATTGGTCCCACACTACCTTAGATTAATAACCTAACATATGCACCTCAAGGGATCCAATTCCCATCCATGTTACCCCATATGCATCAAGAAGAACAACCATACACATCACCAAAACATAGAAAGAGAGTTTTCAGATTTAATGACACCATTCATTAAGTAATTTCATTCAGTTAAGGTTAACCGGGGTGATCACAAAAGGATTATTATTCATTGGGAATCCATTTAATCCACTGATTTTACATGATTAAGAAATTTCCATTACATCCATTCTATCATGAAAGAATTATCTCGAAAATAGATGTTCATTAGTGCACAATAAAAGACCACCAACGACCATGTTTTTAAAAGGAAATAATCCCATACAATTCCCAAAATATAAGAAAAGTCAAAATATTACATCAGCCTCATCAAACACACCCCTTAATTCATTAAAACCCACTTATTTTTTTTATGGTTTATTATCATCCATCCCCAAAGGAAACATTATCATACTCACCCCACATGATAAAATGTATGAGAGAAAAATGAAAAACACTACTAGGATGACCAATGATCAATGTTTTTCTCTATATGCCAAGAACCGCAAATATGCAAATTTTAGGGGAGGAACATCGAGGACTCCAAGAGCGAGCTGGCAGGGCACCAGCATAGGCACCCCTCTAGACTCAAAAAAGAGGACTCCAAACACACCAATAATAAAAAGGGACAAGCTAAGGAGAATAAAGAATCACATGCAATATAAGGTGAGATCCTCATGTTACGAGATATAAACATTGAATTGATTTAAAGGAGGATCATGGTTTCACCACGTAGTTTGATGGTTACACATAGTGGAATTTATTATTATTTAATAATTCTCATCAAAGATGCGGCCATAATAGATCTGAATTAAAATATATAATTTAATGAGGGGAAAACTGTTCCGTTCATAGTATCCCACCCTTATGGGTTTTAAATTTTTTATGGGGATAAAAACAGCTTTAAACCACTTTAAAATGGTTAAAAGACTTGAAATTGGAGTTATGATAAAACTGGGGAATGAAAACATGACAAGACCCAACGTCACCATTTTTTGAAAAACATATCATTGAAACACTATTCTGTTTTATTGATGGGTGAATTCATGGTGATATCATGCTACCAACAGGCCGCCATTCGAATCGGGACTTATTGATGGGGTACAGGGTGTCCCAGACACCAGAAATTGGCTTTGTAATAGACCAAGAGGGTCTGGGCCAATTAGAAATAGTCATATCAATAATAAATAATCCAAAAAATTAGGTAATTTATATTTTTTATTCAAATATATTATCATGTCATTCTAAACACACATTAATCCATTTAACTATTAAATTTTATTCATGATTTTCACACACAATGGGAATACATAATCCATATCAGAATCTAATTAAAACCAAAGGGAATCAATGAATAATCCCATTAATAAATTAATTAATTTTCCATATTCTACATTGGATGGATCAAAATATTTCATAAAAATTATAGTTATCAAAAAATACGGTTAATAGTTAGATCCCCTAACATTAACTAAAGATCCACCAATTCATACTATGGAAAATTCCCATAATGATGTGGGAGAAAATAATATCTAGAAGAAATAAAGATTAAAACTAATCAAGATTACAAACGTTAACACCAAAGGACCAGTGATTTCACCAGAATGGTTTGATGAATATGTATAGAATGATGAACATAACCAAAACCACATAATAGGGATCAATGGCATTATCAACATGTTCATAATAGAGGTCGGGACTCCAAAATTTCCTTGATTATTCCCATGTGTCATCAGAAGATGGATAAAATAGAATACTATGAAATTAAACCACACATCATACATTAAAATATAATGTCATGACAATACATGATGTGTAAAATATTTTCATATCCTGTAAATCATTTTATTGGATTAAACTAAAAAACCATCAATGTAGATTAATTTTTATTAAAACACCTAAACTAGTTCATGATGTTTAACCCATTTATATGATTTCTATATTTTCTAGAGATAGTTTTTATCCCCTTATCCATTAAATGATATTAACATCCTTTAATGCTTCTGATCATATAAAGAACCCTTGAATAACTTAACCCAATATTAGGTGTACTCCACCAGTGAAAACAAGTATAAATCAATAAATATTAATCCACTTCCCTCAATAAAGGATCTCTATATAGATCATATAAATCTTCCTTAATATTATAAAAAACCCAAGAATATGTCTTTTCAAATGACAAAATTGATTGTGGAAAATATAATAAGAAAAGTTTATGAAAAATTGAATTATAAAAAACCAATAAAAAATATAGTATCTATTATATAACATCATTTTTCATTACATGGCCCATAAAAGAAAATAACTACAAAAAGAATTAATAACATCTAAATTTTATATGAAATTTCTCACATGATATTACTTTTGAAGAATCATGAATATTCAAAATAAATTTTAATTAATCCTTGAATATTTGAAAGTATCATCAATAATGATGATTAAAAAATTAATCTAATAATGGGTAAACTATCTATTAATCAAAGTTGTGAAGAAAATATCTAAATTTAAAATTATTACATTAATAAGTATGAATTAATTATAATTATTACGTATACCTAAGGTAGTTATGGCTATATATTATCAAGATCCAACCCCATCCGTATCAGATGAAAAAGCATGTTGCATATGATTTATTCTTAAAAATAAGTATCAATGGGACATTTTTCAGTTTCCTTTTACAGTTTTTAATTTAGGACATCATGAAAGATATGATATAAGAATGATTGATATTAAGGTGAATAATGCGATTGTGACTTTAGAAAACTATCATCATGATAGTCCATATGTTACAATTAGTCATTGGTAACTGTTTCATTATGATTTAGAGTTTCAAAATCAGTGAATTTATTTTTCTAAGTCTATTTATAATTATAATTGACATATTTTATTCTAAATTATTTATTTTTCTTAGGGAGAGGCATCTCTTATCCTACTATGGCACTTAGGGTTTCCATTCGATTTCTCTTTCCTCCCCCCTCTGTCCTGGCTCGGTCCCGAAGGTGGCTCTATAGGTTTCGCCTCGATGTTTGCGTGACCTGGCATCGGCTTGGCGCGATTGAGTTCCAGCGTGCAAATGCTTCCCTCGGATCTGCGGGATTATTGTTTCGAAGATGGGGTAGCTCGGCCCACTCAGTTCGGTGTCGGTGATGTCAGTTGAAGTGGTCCCAGCTTCCCAGATTGGTCCAGCACAGCCAGGTTCCTTTTCCAACTCATTTCCTCTGTATCTCGAGGTCAGATATGGAGAGGCCAGAGGGGTGGGGGGCTCAGTTTTTGTTGATTCTATGAGATCTATTTCAGGTTTATGATTTGAAGATGTTTTTGGTTGTTATGTTGGCTGGATTGGGTGTCTTTGGGTTCTACCGCTTGAACCCTTGGATGGGATTTGGTTGGGTTCGATTCGGATCTGGTGATTCGTGTTGGCTGGATAATGGTGGACCAATTTGATAGTTGAGAAATTTATGTGGTGTTGATTTTGTGATATCGTGATAAGGATTTGTGTTGGTTGAAAGTGTGATTTGTCTTAATGGTATTTGTGTTGGTATGTTTGAGTGGTGGTGCTATGGTTCGCAGTTGATGTGACATTGCATCCAGTTCACTTCAAGGGACCGTCCCAGAAGAGGTTCAGATCAAGGAGATTCCACAGATCATGGCTATCCAGAACTGGATGTTTGAGAGGGTACGACTTTTTTCATTGGTATTATGCTCGTGCATATTTTCACGAGCTGAACAACGATGAGATGTTAGAAGCTCATACTAATGATTTTATGCTGGGGATGGGTCCTTCTTTGCAGTTTTGGATTTGTTTGCTTTTTTCTCTCGAACATTGGTGGACTGTGGGGCTTGATTGTCTTTATATATTTGATGTATGTTGGGTTACCCATACCCATCCAAAGGGGGGATATCATAATATTAATTTTTATTATTATCATGTTCTTGTGTCTTTTATCTATTTTTGTTATGTTCCTATCCCCCTAGAAATCATTTAGTGATTCCTCCTTGTGGAACTTCTAACAAATCACAACAATGTCATGCACTGATTGATCATAATTTTTCTAAAGTAATAGTGCACATGGTTTGACATATAGTACATGGAGTATAATCTACCCCTATTCAGGAATGTGAGTAATAACCACGATGAAATAAGAAATGAAAACAATTGTTAGACATTATTTAGCAGAAAAAATAAATTTTTAATGCTATTAATGTTCCTCATATGGTGTACGATTTGCATATAACTCTTGAGAGGATTTCTAAATTTCTAGATACTATTGAATTAGTAAATTTTAATTGTGTTGTTTCATGATTGTTACTTCAAATAGAAGGAAATGAGACATAGTTTTCCTAGCTATGAATCCATAGGAAATTGATTGGAAAGAAATGATGGAAAACCATTATGAGTAGTTTTACCTAGAATCAATGACCTTGTAAAATTAAATTGATTTTACTAAAAATGAGAAGGGGAATCAGTTAGTGAAGGATGATTCATATCATTTCTATAAGATATCTTGGTTTTTATTTTATTTTTTACATAATTAAAATATACATATCATTTGATTCAACTAATTCATGAATCAAATATCTAGTCATTGTTGCTAATTTTAATGATGACCACCTATGATGAGGTGTTCAACTGGGAATTAATGGAAGATCATGACTTGGTGGGAATATAAGGATTAACTAATGTTCCATATTCCCTTTAGTTTTAAATCATTTTGTTATTTATTCTGAAATAGTAAGAAAGGTGATTTACACTTGGGATGTAATGGTTTTTCATCTATACTTTCCATGTCTATATTATTATCAACGGATTTTTAATTTATTCTTTTATTGTGTCATGAAAGGAACCATAAAGTGTGTTTTCCTATGCATCTATGTTTTTTAAACTCAAGTGGGTTTCATGAACAGTTATATTTTTTTTAATCTGTATTATTTACACAGTATTTCATAGCCTCGATAAAATTTAATGTCTATTTGGTAGAGAAATATGATTTATGAACTATTGGTTTACAGCCTCATGCCTCTAGAAGTAAGTAATTACAATAAATTTAGGAGTCTCCTATGGAATTTTATTTTGGCACTTTGTATTCAAGTGGGAACATTTTGGTTTCTTCCAATATGGTAAATCCATTATTTGATACGAGTTCATATAACTTCTTTTTATGGACTAATATTATAGATCTTCTAAAATAAACAAAAAAATTGAATCTATTAATTATGGAATTGGATAAGCCTCTTAGAATCATTAAAGGGAATAGTTTTCGTTCTCTCATGAACATATTCATTATTTCAAATGTAGAAAGGGTTTGGTATTTCTTGGATTAAAAATTAGAAATCATTTGTATTATTATTTTGATGGATTATAATATCTCCCAAAAGTATTGAAAGTATTATTTTCATTAATTATTGTACATTACTATTTTTATGGGATCTCATGTATGTTTCCATGAAATGGGATCCTAAATTTTGTAGGGTTGGTCCATGTCTTCTATAGATTTCAATATTTCATAATTTTCTTTATCCTTGTTGGAGCATGGATATTGTAATGGTTTCTTTCAAATGGTATTGGACAAGGTTCCATAAGTGATTCCAGATGACATCTAATGATTTCCTCTATAGTGAATGTTAGAGATATAGACTCAAAATGTTCATAGAACTCAACCAATATCAACATAATTATATTTTATGGATATATCTTAATTGAATGATCTACCAATTTATCTTGATTATTTGGTAGTATAATGATTTATATTTCCAATAGATCATGTTTGGAATCCCATCTGATTTTTCCATGAATTACAATGAAACTCTTGAACTATGTTTTTATTTTAAGAGTCTCAATCAAGTAAAGATAAATAGAAAATAACCATCTCCTCTAATTAATTATTTATTAGACTATCATAAAGGATAAAATTGTTTTTTTTAATTTTTTTATTGGTCTATATTTCACCATCTAAGAATGAATGAGTCATGCATTTTATGGAATTCATACAAGAGTGAGTTTGGCCATTTTGAATACCATGTTATGTCATTTGGGGATACTTATTCTTCAAGTATCATCTTAGATTTGGTGATACTAATTATCCCCAATACATTAACACTTATAATTTGAGGTTAATGAATGAAAATTATGTTTACTTTATGACTGAAAAAAATTATGTATGAAACATAATTTTTATTTAATGATGTTTGAAGGATCATTTTATTTATTTAAAATGATCAATGTGAAAATTAATGGTCTTATAAATTATATTCACTAAAAATGCTTTATAATAATATGGTATCTATGTTAATCACAAAAAATAATGGTTTTTAGGTCATGTGAAGATAAACTAAATTCTATTGAGATACATATAATCATTGGTTTGGATAGAAATTATTGATAATTAAAAATGATTTATTAAAGAATGATAACAAATGAAAATAACTCCCCTAGAATGTATTATAGTGTTTTTGGAATTTTTTATACCAGGAATCATTTAATGAGTTTATGTGGAATTTTGTTTCAGCACCAATTTTGATATTACTAGACAATTATACGATCTTGGTGGTTTATTTTGATTCCAAAATTATATGGTTGTGTTGCATCCTTATTTTTGGAGATAATTTATTGTGCTATATCTCAGGCCATCTTTTTCTTAATGAAATTAATTATACATATCATGATTTAGAACATTTAGTGATTGTAAATTCCCTGAAAATTTTGAGTCAGTGCCATTATTTGTAATGGATTTACATTTACACTATATATATGTATTGGGTTGTCATATTTTGATAAATTGAATAGAAACTCTACTAAATATGTGTAACTCCCCGACCCTAGTTACCTAGAGTCGGTGAATTATTAAATTACATTGGCATGATCACAAGAAAGATCAAATCTCAAAAGACCGATTGGTTTAGTAGCCTTTGAAACACTACATATATTCATAAAGTTTTACATTACATCACAAAGTGAAAAACTACTACAACAACATAGTCTCCATATTCCACACTCATATCCCCACATACTATCCCTGCAGGTCATTCATAACATACTTCTTCACATCCTGGGAAAAATAGAACATAGAAAAAGGGAGAGCTCAAATGCCCAGTAAGGATAACAATATAGCAGAAACTTTCAAAAATAAGCATAAACTTTTAAGGCAATGTATAACTAAAACAAAAGCCTTTTAAACTTGAACTTAAACACAGTATGGAAAAAGAAAAATGAAATAATGAAATTTACTTATTCACATGGATATTCTACTAATCGAATAATCAGATGAAATATCAATATCCACTTTCATAATGATGGAATGCATAATGCCAAACTATCATAACCACGTAGCCAAGGCCTCGTGCCAAGACTACAAAAAAGATTTTGTCAAGGCCTTGTGCCAAGACACTAGTTTGTCTCATGAGACCTACCGATGCATCGAGGAGCTATAGCGGGCTCCACCCGTCACATATTAAGTCCAATGCATTCCCATATGAAAAGGATTAAACATAACATAAACATTCGTATTAAAACTAGCCTAAGAAATGTCAATACTTTCACCATTAACCATGAATGGTATAAAAATAGCACATCCACAGTCAAACAAATCAAAAAACCTTCAATATAATATAGAAGTTTTGTATCATAATAAATCAACTTTAAATAAGCGTAAAATCCATCAAAGGATGTTGACATAGATGAAATCAAAATTCTTTTTAAAGAAATATCTCTTTTTATTTTGAAATCATTTAAGATACATATAAAATAAAACATTTTCTTTGAAAATATTCTTATAAGCTTGTAAAGGAAGCTTTGAAGATTTTATAATGGCGGAAAATAGTCTCACCCACTGTATAAGTTAAAAAACATTCTTACCTTAATTCCGTCGAAAAGGTTAAAAAGGACCTTGTTTTGAAAACGACAGAAAGATTCCATTTAAACCACATATAAAAGACAAAAAGGGTATAAATGACTTTAACTCATATTCTAGTAAATCGTAAAAATGTTTTGAATTAAATTTTTAAGAAACATGGATGTGGATGATAAAGAGATCCCAGTAGATTATTACGTATAAACAACCTTGGATAATGAAGAGATTGTGAAATAACCATTACCTTGTACTTTTCCTTGGATGGGGTAGGTTAACCTCCTGTATAATGGTGAAATAATTGTTATTAAATTATACAAGAATCATATACATTAATATGATATCATATATGATCTTTTAATATTGATTTGATAATAATATCTTAGTATTATCGTTGTTTCGGGTGTTAAATTACTTGTTTTCTTTTATATGTTTTGTTACGTAAGACATGTTTTTAATGGATAGGTTGTGTCCTAATCATATATATAATGATATAAAGTCCTTAGATACTATTATTAACCATCAAATGAGACTTATACTTGAATGGATACGATGGAGAATGAATCTCATCGCGTTCGTGGAGACGGTAGTTCGTACGTACGCACGAGCGACAATATCATTATTTTGATATTAAAATAATATATAAATGGATGTTATATAATATATACAGAATCATTAACATGTTATATTTATTATTTACATGAGTTACACATCATTATTATACCCATCCAAATAATAATATATTTAATAATAATTACACCACGACGTGGAGACGGTAAACCATACGTACGCACGTATGGTGACATGTTATTCAAAGGGTGGATAGAATACTGATTATGGTTGTACCATATTTATAATAAAATCACAGTATATATATGATACTGGAGTTATTATTTTACAATGGTAACAACAAAGGAAGAATAAGTGGAATAAGAAAGGAACTTGGAAAATGGTGGTGAAATCATTACCTCTTCTTCGGGTTCTTCATTTTGATTTGATCAAAAGGGCTCCTTAGATTGGATTTCTGATCAAACTAAGGCCTCTAGGATGTATTGAGGGAAGTTGGGGGAGTATTGGGTCAGAGTTTGGCCAAACCAAAAGTCTTTGATGGTGTGAAGAAATGGGAAGGAGAAGTTCTTTTTTATAAGAGGGGTGAGGGGCACCTTTGGAAAAACTAGAAATATTAATTTATAACAAATTCATATTCGGTTTCCAATGGATCTAAAGTTTATTATTCAAAGTTTAAGGTGGGTATAGGTCGAAAACAACTTAAACAATAGAATTTAGACAGGTTTGGGTACTTATATTAACCTTATATTTAATAATTAACTCTAAGTTAATTAGTTTGACATTTACCATGTCACTTTAATTTTTATATTATATGGTTAATAAACATACCATATTCATTCAAGAAACCCCCAAGTGGTCTATTAATGATACAGATATCATGATATAAGTCCCTTGGCCGAACCTTAGATTTTTAGGAATTTAATATCAATTAATAATATAATATTTGTTTTAAAAACTCTTTTATGTCAATTTTGGCACTATTCAATAGTTGATTTTTTTGAAACTCATAACAGAATTATTACTTCTAAAAAAGTTAATTATATCAATACTAATATGTCATATTATCCTAGAAAATTATTTTAATTCATTAAAATTCTCAAATTATATTTATTTGGGTATTTATAATATCAATTATTTTCATTTTTCACTATTATGGTAATTACTGCATCCTCATTGTGTCATATATAAATTAAATTATTTAATCTCTAAAAATTTAAAATAAAATATAATCATCTATTAAAGCTTTATATATTTCTAATGAATATTTATAGTCGAAAACCCAACATATATAACCCTATGTAAAAATTGTTTTTCCAAAAGATATATACTTATGTCATTTTTGTACATATTTTAACTTAATTAAAATAAAGTGTCCCTATCACCTACAAGTGGCTCCATGGGGACCCAAAATCGACCCAAAGATGCCTATGTACGAACATGTATCAACCAATAAGGCTAGGACACGTTATAGGGCAATTTAGTATTATTATAATATTATTTTTAACCCTTATTTACCAGATTTAACCTTAACCATGGTAAATAAAATATTTACCGCAGTACTTATTCAAAATGTCAAAAAGTAAAAGTTAACTATTTACACAATTTGAACATCCTGATTCCAAATATGGAATCCATTTTTCCAAATTCAAAACACAGAAGTGGCAGAAATTAATTTAAAATTAATTCCCGTAGTTAAAACAAAAAGCGTGATTTTAAGAGATAATAACTATCAAAAGATTGACACTTGTTTATGTCCGGTTTAATTGTAAAATTATGTCCAATGACCAAAATTATATTAAATGGTAAAAATATATTCTAATTATACATTAAAACCACTAAAATTTATAATTTATCACTATTAATTATTTTAATTAAAAAATTTGTTTTTAATTAAAATTTAGTAATTTTCACTATTCATTAAAATATTAAAGTTATCCGAAAGGTACCAAAATTTCACCTTAGGATAAATTCGATATTATGAATCCAAAAATGAAGTCCATTTTAAAAAATATATATAATTTCAAAAAG
Organism: Viscum album; assembly: GCA_963277665.1. NCBI lineage: Eukaryota > Viridiplantae > Streptophyta > Magnoliopsida > Santalales > Viscaceae > Viscum > Viscum album. The sequence goes on from OY728145.1 coordinate 959,901,289, forward strand.
TAGTTATTACTATTCATAACGGCTAGTTTGATTGGTTATGGTGTGTTAGAACTCGGTGTTGCGTACAACACACGCTATCACATTATTCAAAGAGAAGCATACCGTAGAAGCTTGGGGTGTTACATTCTCCCCTCCTTCAAATAATTTCATCCTCGAAATTTCTAGAATACTTATCACATAAAAAGACTCCGGTGGTTCTTCATCATAAGTTCATCGGGTTCCAATGTTGCCTCTTTCATCTTATGGTTTCTCAACAAAACTTTTACCAAACGCGTCGTCCGGTTTCTCAGTACTTGTTCTCTCATATCAAGAATCCTGACGGGCTCTTCACAATAGGACAGATAAGGTTCCAGTTCTAATTCTTCATAGGTGAGTACATGCGTTGGGTCAGGCATTTATTTCCTCAACAGAGATACGTGGAACACATCGTGATCTTTGAAGAGACTTGGTGGCATTGCCAATCGGTAAGCTACAGCCCCAATTCGTTCTAGAATTTCGAAAGGTCCGATGTACCTGGGACTCAATTTACCTTTCTTACCAAAACATATGACTCCCTTCCATGGAGATACCTTTAGGAAAACATGATCACCAAATTGAAATTCCAAATCCTTCCTTCGATTATCAGCATAGCTCTTCTGCCTACTTTGAGCTGCTTTGATGTGATTTTGGATTACCTTCACCTTTTCCATTGTTTCCTCCACCAGTTCTGGGCCTACAAGTTTTCTTTCACCAACGTCATCCCAACAGGTTGGTGTATGACATCTCTTTCTGTATAACGCTTCATATGGTGCCATCTAAATACTCGAATGGAAGCTATTTTTATAGGAAAATTCTACCAAAGGTAAATACTGATCCCACATACCCTGAAAGTCAAGTGAGAAGGATCTCAACATATCTTCTAAGGTTTGAATAGTCCGTTCTGATTGTCCGATTGTCTGAGGGTGGTAAGAAGTGCTCAAATGAAGTTCAGTATCCAGTGATTTCTAAAGACTTTTCTAGAATCTTGAAGTAAAATGGGGATCACGATCAGAAACAATCGATAGGGGTACTCAATGAAGTCTCACAACATCATTAATATATAGTCTTGCTAGACGTTCCAGGGGTAGATCTTCTCTTATAGCATGAAAATGTGCTGACTTGGTAAGACGATCAACAATAACCCATATTTCATTTTTCCTTCTCAAAGTCTTTGGTAGCCCTATGACAAAGTCCATTGTAATATTGTCCCATTTCCACTCCGGTATGGGAAGAGGTTGCATGACTCCTCCAGGATGTTGCCTTCCAGCTTTCACTTGTTGACAAACCATTCATCTTGACACAAAATCAGCAATCTACCTCTTCATGTTGTCCCACTAGAAATGTTCCTTCAAATCTCTATACATTATGGTGCTCCCAGGGTGTATAGAGAAATTGGAACTATGAGCATCATCCAGCAATTCCCTTTTTAGATCAGGTATATTGGGAACACAAAGTCTCTTTCCAAATTTCAAAATTCCATTTTCATACACAAAATCTCTCAATCTCCCATCATTCACAGCTTTAATCTTCTTTTGAAATTCTTCATCATCGGTCTGAGAACTCTTAATCCTTTCTAGTAAAGATGGTTTGGCAACCATTTGAAAAAGAATTGATGTTTCTCCTTCCCTGGTTATTCCCATGTCCATCTTCACTAGATCCATGAAAATTGGATCCCTTTCAATTCTCATATTTTTCAAAACTCCATGATCTTTTCTACTCAAAGCATCTGCAACCTTGTTTTCCTTCCCCGGGTGGTAGTGTATCGTGAAATCATAATCCTTGAGTAATTAAAGCCATCTCCTTTGCCTCATGTTGAGTTCTTTTTGTGAGAAAATATACTTCAAACTCTTATGATCAGTATAAATCTCACAATTTTCACCGTAGAGGTAGTGCCTACATATATTAAAAGAAAAGATCACAATTTCTAACTCGATATCATGAGTAGGATAGTTTTGTACATGAATTTTCAACTGTCGTGATGCATGGGCAATAACTCTATCATTCTGCATAAGGACACAACCAAGTCCTTTCTTCGATGCATCACTATAAATAACGAACCCATCATTCCCCAATGGTAGAGTCAATATAGGAGCATTGACTAATCTTCTATTCAGTTCTTCGAAACATTCTTCACACTCTTTTGTCCAAACAAATTTAACCCCTTTACGTGTGAGCTTCGTTAATGGGTTAGCCAATCGGGCAAAATTCTGGACGAAACGTCGATAATAACCTGCCAAACCAATAAAACTACGTACCTCAGTTATACTCGTAGTTGTGGGCCATTCTTGAACTGCCATAGTCTTAAAAGGATCAACAGAGATTCCATCTTTAGAGACAATATGGCCAAGAAAAGAAATCTCATGAAGCCAGAATTCACACTTGCTAAACATCCCATATAATTCATGTCTTCTCAGAGTCTTGAGGATAATACGCAAGTTATTTTCATGATCTTCGTAGCTTTTGGAGTATACCAAGATATCATCAATAAATACCACCAAAAATTTATCAAGATACTCCTTGAAAACTCTATTCATCAGATCCATGAATATAAGGGGTGCATTAGTCAATCTAAAAGGCATTACAGTAAACTCGTAATGCCTGTACCTGGTTCGAAATGCTGTCCTCGGAATGTCTTCCTTCCTCACATACAACTGATGGTATCCAGATCGAAGGTCAATCTTTGAAAAGTATTGAGCTCCATGCAGTTGGTCAAATAAATCATCAATTCGTGGTAGGGGATACTTGTTCTTTATTGTTATAGCATTGATCTCCCTGTAGTCGATACATAACCTCATAGATCCGTCATTCTTTTTAACAAAAAGAATAGGGGATCCCCATGGAGAAACACTAGGGTGAATAAATCCCTTATTACTCAATTCCTCTAGTTGTTTCTTTAGTTAAACTAATTCTATAGTGGCCATTCTATAAGGGTTCATTGATATAGGCCTTGATCCAAGAATTAAATCAATGGAAAACTCAACTTCTCGTTCTAGAGGATGTCCAGGTAAATATTCTTGGAAATAAATCTACAAATTCTTCCACAACAGGTACATTCTCTATTTGAACATTCCATTCCTCACCCACAGTCATTTCATTCTCTTCCTCCCCAATAATTGAATTTAGTTGAGCTACTGGGGGAGGATATAAATAAGAATTAGGTGGTGTTTATTCTTCTCTAAAGATAAGGTGTTCCTTATCATTATCATCAAAATTCGTAACCTCTTTCTTCTTACAACAAATATTCGCATCATAGTCCAAAAGCCGGTCCATAACGAGGATTATATCAAACTCAATCATAGGTGTGATGATGAGATCAGCAGATAAATAACATTTATGTGCTCTAATGGGGACTGATTCACAAAACTTTATTGCAATGATACTTCCCTTAGGAGTTTTAACTGACAACTCCCTTGTTAAATAAAATTGGAAATGTCTAATTTTCATAGCAAACTGGGAAGATATGAAACAATGCAATGATCCAGAATCAAATAATGCATTTTCTAAACTTGAGGAAACCATTAAATTACCTGCCACCATGTCTTTCGAAGCTTCTACCTCAGCAGTAGTGATAGCATAAGCCTGGCCTTGATCCCTTGGCCTTTTTTGAGGTAAGTTCTCTGATGATTAGGAAATTCATTTTCATAATTCCCCATCTCCCTCCAATTGTAGCACTGAACATTGGTAGCATCCTTCTTCCCTTTGCAATCACGAGCTTGGTGGCCTTTTTCACCACAATTGTAACAGACGCCCATTCCCTTCAAGCAAGTACCGGGGGCTTTCTTCCCACATTTACCACAGGATGGATATTCAATGTTTCCCTTCTTAACCTAATTTCCATTAGCATATTGATCAGCATGTCTCTTCTTCTCTTGCTTTGATTTAAAGTCACAAGACTTAGAGAATTCCTTTTCGGTCTTGATTGCACATGAGACAATGTCTTCGTATGACGAGAAGGATAATGAGACTAATGCTCAACGGAGAAATGGTTTTAACCCATCAAAGAAACGATCAATCTTACTTCTTGGTTTACGTATATAATCACTAGCATACCTTGATAACCATGTAAAGTTAGCCTCATACTTTGTGACATTCTCATCCTCCTTCTATCTCAGACTTAGAAATTTCCTTTCCATATCTGCTCGATGGTCGCGAGGAAAGTATTTTTCTAAAAACAGATCTTTGAACTCCCTCCATTCCATATTTGATACTTCATCATCTTCCTTCGTATTTTGAATCAATGACCACCATTGATCAGTATCTCTAGTGAGGCGGTAAACTGCCATGATAACTTTTTCCCTTTCACTACTCCCCAAAGCCTGAAATATTTTCTCTAGGGAAAATATCCATTGCTCATCTACTAAGGGATTTGTAATCCCATTGAACGTTGGTGGTTTTTGCCTCATGAATCAATCTAACATTGATCCTCCATGCTGCATATCAGGGTGCTCCATACGGGTAAGGTTATTATTCATAACCTGAGTGTGTTGTCCAAGTATGGTGATTAGCTGATCAGCACCAGTTGCATCACCAGCTCCACTATAATTATCTTGAGTAGGAGGGAAATCCCTACATGGAGTGCGTGCATTGATACGGTTTCCATTTCTTCCACTAGGCGCCATCTCAAAACAATGTCATAAACTAGGTTAGTTTATGAATCAAAATACATAATCCCATACTTACAAAACACTTAACATAAGTTGAACTATTAATGGATATAATCCATAATCATAAAAATGTTTTCTGTGAGGAAGTATATACTCATAAACCCTTCATAATGATTTGTAAAGAAAATGAGAGTTATCCTTAGCATATCTCCCAGGAGTGTCGTAACCAAGAGTGCAGCACGGCCCGTTGTCGTGCAGCAATTCCCGTTTGAGTCTAGCTCAAAGCGGTGTTTTCGGGTTTTACCCCTAGCTACATCTGTGCTAGAGCCGCCTCTTCCTACTCGTATCAAGAGAGGGATGTATTGCTCGGAAAACTCACAAAATCTCTACAATACCAAAATTCTAGGAAGTTCTTCTATATTAATCCTCAAAGTCTATCTTAAATCTACGTGCTCTAATCAGAGTTTAACTAACTCTAGCTTCCAAGGTTTGTACTAAACTTCCTCTAATACCAAATGTAACACCCCGACCCTAGTTACCCAGAGTCGGTGCATTATTAAATTACATTATAATGATCACAAGAAAGATCAAATCTTGAAAGACCGATTGGTTTAGTAGCCTTGGAACCACGAGATATATTCATAAAATTTTACACTACAACACAAAGTGAAAAACTACTAAAAAAACATAGTCTCCATATTCCACACTCATATCCCCACATACTATCCCTGTAGGTCATTCATAACTTACTTCTTCACATCCTGGGAAAAATAAAACATAGAAAAAGGGTGAGCTCAAATGCCCAGTAAGGATAAAAATATAGAGGAAACTTTCAAAAATAAGCATAAACATTTAAGGCAATGTATAACTAAAACAAAAACCTTTTAAACTTGAACTTAAACATAGTATGGAAATATAAAAATGAAATAATGCCATTTACTTATTCACATGGATATTCTACTAATCAAATAATCACATGCAATATCAATAACCACTTTCATAATGATGGAATGCATAATGTTATACTATCATAACCACATAGCCAAGGCCTCGTGCCAAGACTAAAAATAAGATTTTGTCAAGGCCTTGTGCCAAGACACTAGTTTGTCTCATGAGACCGACCGATGCATCGAGGAGCTATAGCGGGCTCCACCCATCACATATTAACTCCAATGCATTCCCATATGAAAAGGTTTATAATAACATAAACATTCGTATTAAAACTAGCCAACGAAATGTCAATACTTTCACTATAAACCATGAATGGTATGAAAATAGGACATCCACAGTCAAACAAATCACAAAACCTTCAATATAATATAGAAGTTTTGTATCACAATAAATCAACTTTAAATAAGCGTAAAATCCATCAAAGGATGTTGACATAGATGAAATCAAAATTCTTTTTAAATAAATATCTCTTTATATTTTGAAATCATTTAAGATCCATATAAAATAAAACATTTTCTTTGAAAATATTCTTATAAGCTTGTAAGGGAAGCTTTGAAGATTTTATAACGGCGGAAAATATCCGCACCCGCCGTATAAGTTAAAAAAACATTCTTACCTTAATTCTGTCGAAAAGGTTAAAAAGGACCTTGTTTTGAAAACGACAGAAATATTCCTTTATAAACCACTTATAAAAGTCAAAAAGGGTATAAATTACTTTAACTCATATTCTAGTAAATAGTAAAAATGTTTTGAAATACATTTTTAAGAAACATGGATGTGGATGATAAAGAGATCCCAGTAGATTATTACGTATAAACAACCTCGGATAATGAAGAGATTGTGAAATAACATTTACCTTGTACTTTTATTTGGTTGGGGTTGGTTAACCTCCTGTATAATGGTGAAATATTCGTTATTAAATTATACAAGAATCATATACATTAATATGATATCATATATGATCTTTTAATATTGATTTGATAATAATATCTTAGTATTATCGTTGTTTCGGGTGTTAACTGAATTGTTTTCTTTTATATGTTTTGTTATGTAAGCCATGTTTGTAATGGATAGGTTGTGTATTAATCATATATATAATGATATCATGTCCTAAGATACTATTATTAACCATCAAATGAGACTTATACTTGAATGGATACGATGGAGAATGAATCTCATCGCGTTCGTGGAGACGGTAGTCCGTACGTACGCACGAGGGACAATATCATTCTTTTGATATTAAAATAATATATAAATGGATGTTATATCATATATACAGAATCATTAACATGTTATATTTATTATCTACATGAGTTACACATCATTATTATACCCATCCAAATAATAATATATTGAATAACAATTACACCACGACGTGGAGACGGTAAGCCGTACATACGCACGCATGGTGACATGTTATTCAAAGGGTGGATAGAATACTGATTATGGTTGTACCATATTTATAATAACATCACAGTATATATATGATACTGGAGTTATTATTTTACAATGGTAAGAACAAAGGAAGAATAAGTGGAAGAAGAAATGAACTTGGATAAGGGTGGTGAAATCATTACCTCTTCTTCGGGTTCTCCTTTTGATTTGATCAAAAAGGCTCTTTAGGATGGCTTTATGAACATACTAAGGCCTCTAGTTTTTAGTGAGGGAAGTTGGGAGAGTATTTGGGCAGATTTTGGCCGATCTAAAAGGCTTTGAAGGTGTGATGAAATGGTAAGGAGGAGTTCCTTTTTATAAGAGGGGTGAGGGGAACCTTTGGAAAAGCTAGAAATATTAATTTATAATAAATTCATATTCGGTTTCCAATGGATCTAAAGTTGATTATTCAAAGTTTAAGGTGTGGATAGGTCGCAAAAAACTCAGCCAATAGAATTTAGACAGGTTTGGGTACTTATATTAACCTTATCTTTAATAATTAACTCTAAGTTAAATAGTTTGACATTTACCATGTCACTTTGTATTTTTATATTATATGGTTAATAAACTTACCATATACATCCAAGCGACCCCCAAGTGGTCCATTAATGATACACCTATCATGATATAAGTCTCTTGGCCTATCCTTATATTTTTAGGAATTTAATATCAATTAATAATATAATATGTTTTTTAAAAACTCTTTTATGTCAATTTTGACACTATTCAATAGTTGATTTTTGTGAAACTCATAACAGAATGATTACTTCGAAAAAAGTTAAATAAATAAATACTAATATGTCATATTATCCTAGAAAATTAGTGTAATTCATTAAAAGTTTCAAATTATATTTATTTGGGTATTTATAATATCAATTATTTTAATTTTTCACTATTATGGTAATTACTGCATCATCATTGTGTCATAAATAAATTAAATTATTTAATCTCTAAAAATTTAAAATAAATTATCATCATTTAGGAAATATTTTTCTCTTTCTAATTAATATTTATAGTCGAAAATCCAATATATATAACCCTATGTAAAAATTGTTTTTCTAAAAATATATACTTATGTCATTTTTGTACTTATTTTAACTTAATTAAAATAAAGTGTCCCTATCACCTAAAAGTGGATCCATGGGGACCAAAAATAGACCCAAAGATTCCTATGGCCGAAAATGTATCAACCAATAAGTCTAGGACACGTTTTACGGTAATTTAGTATTATTATAATATTATTTTTTAACCCTTATTTACCGGATGTTCATTAGTGCACAATAAAAGACCACCAACGACCATGATTTTAAAAGGAAATAATCCCATACAATTCCCAAAATATAAGAAAAGTCAAAATATTATATCAGCCTCATCAAACACACCCCTTAATTCATTAAAACCCATTGATTTTTCTTATGGTTTATTATCATCCATCCCCAAAAGAAACATTATCATACTCACCCCACATGATAAAATGTATGAGAGAAAAATGAAAAACACTACTTGGATGATCAATGATCAATGTTTTTCTCCATATGCCAAGAACCGCAGATATGCAAATTTTAGGGGAGGAACTTCGAGGACTCCAAGAGCGAGCTGGCAGGGCACCAGCATAGGCACCCCTCTAGACTCAAAAAGGAGGACTCCAAACGCACCAATAAAGAAAAGGGACAAGATAAGGAGAATAAATAGTCACATGCAATATAAGGTGAGATCCTCATGTTACGAGATATAAACATTGAGTTGATTTAATGGAGGATCATGGTTTCACCACGTAGTTTGATGGTTACACAGAGTGGAATTTATTGTTATTTAATAATACTCATCAAAGATGCGGCCATAATAGATCTGAATTAAAATATATAATTTAATGAGGGGAAAACAGTTCCATTGATAGTATCCCACCCTTATGGGTTTTAAATTTTTTATGGGGCTAAAAACAGCTTTAAACCACTTTAAAATGGTTAAAAGACTTGAAAGTGGAGTTATGATAAAACTAGGGAATGAAAACATGACAACACCCAACGTCACCATTTTTTGAATCACTTATCATTGAAACACTATTCTGTTTTATCGATGGGTGAATTCATGGTGATATCATGCTACCAACAGGCCGCCCTTCGAACCGGGACTTATTGATGGGGTACAGGGTGTCCCAAACACCAGAAATTGGCTTTGTAGTAGACCAAGAGGGTCTCGGTCAATTAGAAATAGTCATATAAATAATAAATAATCCAAAAAATTAGGTATTTTATATTTTTTATTCAAATATATTATCATGTCATGCTAAACACACATTAATCCATTTGACTATTAAATTTTATTGATGATTTTCACACACAATGGGAATACATAATCCATATCAGAATCTAATTAAAACCAAAGGGAATCAATGAATAATCCCATTAATAAATTTATTAATTTTTCATATTATACATTGGATGGATCAAAATATTTCATAAAAATTATAGTTATCAAAAAATAGGGTTAATAGTTAGATCCCCTAACATTAACTAATGATCCACCAATTCATACTATGGAAAATTCCCATAATGATGCGTGAGAAAATAATATCTAGAAGAAATAAAGATTAATACTAATAAACATTAAAAACTCTAACACCAAAGGACCAGTGATTTCACCAGAATGGTTTGATGAATATGTATAGAACGATTAACATAACCAAAACCACATAATAGGGATCAAAGGCATTATCAACATGTTCATAATAGAGGTCGGGACTCCATAATTTCCTTGATTATTCCCCTGTGTCCGCAGAAGATGGATAAAATAGAATACTATGAAATTAAACCACACATCATACATTAAAATATAATGTCATGACAATACATGATGTGTAAAATATTTTCATATCCTGTAAATCATTTTATTGGATTAAACTAAAAAACCATCAACGTAGATTAATTTTTATTAAAACACCTAAACTAGTTCATGATGTTTAACCCATTTATATGATTTCTAAATTTTCTAGAGATAGTTTTTATCCCCTTATCCATTAAATGATATTAACATCCTTTAATGCTTCTGATCATATAAATAACCCTTGAATAACTTAACCCAATATTAGGTGTACTCCACCAATGAAAACAAGTATAAATCCATAAATATGAATCCACTTCCCTCAATAAAGGATCTCTTTATAGATCATATAAATCTTCCATAATATTATTAAAAACCCAATAATATGTCTTTTCAAATGAAAAAATTGATTGTGGAAAAATAAAATAAGAAAAATTTATGAAAAATTTAATTATAAACAAGCAATAAAAAATATAGTATCTTTTATATAACATCATTTTTCATTACATGGCCCATAAAAGAAAATAACTAAAAAATGAATTAATAACATCTAAATTTTAAATAAAATTTCTCACATGATATTACTTTTGAAGAATCATGAATATTAAAAATAAATTTTAATTAATCCTTGAATATTTGAAAGTATCATCAATAACGATGATTAAAAAATTAATCTAATAATGGGTAAACTATCTATTAATCAAAGTTGTGAAGAAAATATCCAAATTTGAAATTATTACATTAATAATTATGAATTAATTATAATTATTACATATACCTAATGTAGTTATGGTTATATATTATCAAGATCTAACCCCATCCGTATCAGATGAAAAACCATGTGTCATATGATTTATTCATAAAAATAAGTATCAATGGGACATTTTTCAGTTTCCTTTTACAGTTTTCAATTTAGGACATCATGAAATGTATGATATAAGAATGATGGATATTAAGGTTAATAATGCGATTGTGACTTTAGAAAACTATCATCATGATAGTCCATATGTTACAATTAGTTATTGGTAACTATTTCATTATGATTTAGAGTTTCAAAATATGTGAATTTATTTTTCTAAGTCTATTTATAATTATAATTGACATATTTTATTCTAAATTATTTATTTTTCTTAGGTAAAGGCATCTCTTATCCTGTTGTGGCACTTAGGGTTTCCATTCGATTTCTCTTACCTTCCCCCTATGGCCTGGCTCGGTCCCGAAGGTGGCTATATAGGTTTCGGCATGATGTTTGCGTGACCTGGCATCGGATTTGCGCAATTGAGTTCCAGCGTGCAACTGCTTCTCTCGGATCTGTGAGATTATTGTTTCGAAGATGGGGAAGCTCGGCCCACTCAGTTCGGTGTCGGCGATGTCAGTTGATGTGGTCTCAGCTTCCCAGATCGGTCCAGCACAGCCAGGTTCCCTTTCCAACTCACTTCCTCTGTATCTCGAGGTCAGATATGGAGAGGCCATAGGGGTGGGGGCTCAGTTTTTGTTGATTCTATGAGGTCTATTTCAGGTTTATGATTTGAAGATGTTTTTGGTTGTTAGGTTGGCTGGATTGGGTATCTTTGGGTTATGCTGCTAGAACCCTTGGATGGGATTTGGTTGGGTTTGATTCGGATCTGGTGATTCGTTTTGGCTGGATAATGGTGGACCACTTTGATAGCTGAGAAATTTATGTGGTGTTGATTTTGTGATATCGTGATAAGGATTTTTGTTGGTAGAAAGTGTGATTTGTCTTAACGGTATTTTCATTGGTTTGTTTGAGTGGTGGTGCTATGGTTCGCAGTTGATGTGACATTGCATCCAGTTCACTTCAAGGGATCGTCCCAGAAGAGGTTCAGATCAAGGAGCTTCCACAGATCATGGCTATCCAGAACTGGATGTTTGAGAGGGTACGACTTTTTTAATTGGTACTATGCTCGTGCATCCTTGCACGAGCTAAACAACGATGAGAAGTTAGAAGCTCATACTAATGATTTCATGCTGGGGATGGGTCCTTCTTTGTAGTTTTGGATTTGATTGCTTTTTTCTCTCGAACATTGGTGGACTGTGGGGCTTGATTGTCTTTATGTATTTGATGTGTGTTGGGTTCCCCATACCCATCCAAAGGGGGGATATCATAATCTTAATTTTTATTATTATCATGTTCTTGTGTCTTTTATCTATTTTTGTTATGTTCCTATCCCCCTAGAAATCATTTAGTGATTCCTCCTTTTGGAACTTCTAACAAATCACAACAATGTCATTCACTGATTGATCATAATTTTTCTAAAGTAATAGTTCACATGGTTTGACATATAGTACATGGAGTAGAATCTACCCCTATTCAAGAATGTGGGTAATAACCTCTATGAAATAAGAAATGAAAACAATTGTTAGACATTATTTAGCAGAAAAAATAAATTTTTAATGCTATTAATATCCCTCATATGGTGTACGATTTGCATATAACTCCTGAGAGGATTTCTAAATATCTAGATACTATTGAATTAGTAAATTTTAATTGTGTTGTTTCATGATTGTTACTTCAAATAGAAGGCAATGAGACATAGTTTTCCTAGCTATGAATCCATAGGAAATTGATTGGAAAGAAATCATGGAAAACCATTATGAGTAGTTTTACCTAGAATCAATGACCTTGTAAAATTAAATTGATTTTACTAAAAATGAGAAGGGGAATCAGTTAGTGAAGTATGATTCATATCATTTCTATAAGATATCTTGGTTTTTATTTTATTTTTTACATAATTAAAATATACATATCATTTGTTTCAACTAATTCATGAATCAAATATCTAGTCATTATTGCTAATTTTAATGTTGACCACCTATGATGAGGTGTTCAACTGGGAATTAACGGAAGATCATGACTTGGTGGGAATATAAGGATTAACTAATGTTCCATTTTACCTTTAGTTTTAAATCATGTTGTTATTTATTCTAAAATAGTAAGAAAGGTGATTTACACTTGGGATGTAATGGTTTTTCATCTATATTTTCCATGTCTATATTATTATCAATGGATTTTTAATTTATGCTTTCATTGTGTCATGAAAGAACCATAAAGTGTGTCTTCCTATGCATCTATGTTTTTTAAACTCAAGTGGGTTTCATGAATAGTTATATTTTTTTAATCTATATCATTTACACAGTATTTCATAGCCTCGATAAAATTTAATGTCTATTTGGTGGAGTAATATGATTTATGAACTATTGGTTTACAACCTCATGCCTCTAGAAGTAAGTAATTACAATAAATTTAGGAGTCTCCTATGGAATTTTATTTTGGAACTTTGTATTCAAGTGGGAACATTTTGGTTTCTTCCAATATGGTAAATCCATTATTTTATACGAGTTCATATAACTTCTTTTTATGGACTAATATTATAGATCTTCTAAAATAAACAAAAAAATTGATTCCATTAATTATGGAATTGGATAAGCCTATTAGAATCATTAAAGGGAATAGTTTTCATTCTCTCATGAACATATTCATTATTTCAAATGTAGAAAGGGTTTGGTATTTCTTGGATTAAAAATTAGAAATCATTTGTTTTATTATTTTGATGGATTATAATATCTCCCAAAAGTATTGAAAGTATTATTTTCATTAATTATTGTACTTTACTATTTTTATGGGATCTCATGTATGTTTCCATGAAATGGGATCCTAAATTTTCTAGGGTTGGTCCATGTCTTCTATAGATTTCAATATTTCATAATTTTCTTTATCCATGTTGGAGCATGGATATTGTAATGGTTTCTTTCAAATGGTACTGGACAAGGTTCCATAAGTTGTTCCAGATGACATCATATGATTTCCTCTAGAGTGAATGTTAGAGATATCGACTCAAAATGTTCATAGAACTCAACCAATATCAACATAATTATATTGTATGGATATATCTTAATTGAATGATCTACCAATTTATCTTGATTATTTGACAGTGTAATGATTTATATTCCCAATGGATCATGTTTGGAATCCTATTTGATTTTTCCATGAATTCCAATGAAACTCTTGAACTATGTCTTTATTTTAAGAGTCTCAATCAAGTAAAGATAAATAGAAAATAACCATCTCCTCTAATTAATTATTTATTTTACAATCATAAAGGATAAAATTGTTTTTTTAAATTTTTTTATTGGTCTATATTTCACCATCTAAGAATGAATGAGTCATGTATTTTATGGAATTCATACAAGAGTGAGTTTGGCCATTTTGAATACCATGTTATTTCATTTGGGGATACTTATTCTTCAAGTATCATCTTAGATTTTATGATACTAATTATCCCCAATACATTAACACTTATAATTTGAGGTTCATGAATGAAAATTACGTTTACTTTATGACTGAAAAAATTAGGTATGAAACATAAGTTTTATTTAATGATGTTTGAAGGATCGTTTTATTTATTTAAAATGATAAATGTGAAAATTAATGGTCTTATAAATTATATTCACTAAACATTCTTTATAAGAACATGGTATCTATGTTAATCACAAAAAAGTAATGGTTTTTAGGTCATGTGAAGATAAACTAAATTCTATTGAGATACATATAATCATTAGTTTGGATAGAAATCATTGATAACTAAAAATTATTTATTTAAGAATGATAATCAATGAAAATAACTCCCCTAGAAGCTATTATAGTGTTTTTGGAATTTTTTAAACCAGTAATCATTTAATGAGTTTATGCGGAATTTTGTTTCAGCACCAATTTTGATATTACTAGACAATTGTACGATCTTTGTGGTTTATTTTGATTCCAAAATTATATGGTTGTGTTGCATCCTTATTTTTTGAGATAATTTATTGTTCTATATCTCAGGTCATCTTTTTCCTAATGAAATTAATTATACATATCATGATTTAGAACTTGTAGTGATTGTAAATTCCCTGAAAATTTTGGGTCAGTGCCATTATTTGTAATGGATTTACATTTACACTATCTATATGTATTGGGTTATCATATTTTGATAAATTGAATAGAAACTCTACTAAATATGTGTAACGCCCCGACCCTAGTTACCCAGAGTCGGTGCATTATTAAATTACATTGGCATGATCACAAGAAAGATCAAATCTCGAAAGACCGATTGGTTTAGTAGCCTTGGAAACACTACATATATTGATAAAGTTTTACATTACATCACAAAGTGAAAAACTACTACAACAACATAGTCTCCATATTCCACACTCATATCCCCACATACTATCCCTGGAGGTCATTAATAACATACTTCTTCACATCCTGGGAAAAATAGAACATAGAAAAAGGGTGAGCTCAAATGCCCAGTAAGGATAACAATATAGCGGAAACTTTCAAAAATTAGCATAAAATTTTAAGGCAATGTATAACTAAAATAAAAGCCTTTTAAACTTGAACATATACATAGTATTGCAAAATAAAAATGAAATAATGACATTTACTTATTCACATGGATATTATACTAATCGAATAATCACATGAAATATCAATAACCACTTTCATAATGATGGAATGCATAATGCCAGACTATCATAACCACGTAGCCAAGGACTCGTGCCAAGAATACAAATACGATTTTGTCAAGTCCTTGTGCCAAGACACTAGTTTGTCTCATGAGACCTACTGATGCATCGGGGAGCTATAGTGGGCTCCACCCGTCACATATTAAGTCCAATGCATTCCCATATGAAAAGGTTTAAACATAACATAAACATTCGTATTAAAACTAGCCTACGAAATGTCAATACTTTCACCATTAACCATAAATGGTATAAAAATAGCACATCCACAGTCAAACAAATAAAAAAACCTTCAATATAATATAGAAGTTTTGTATCATAATAAATCAACTTTAAATAAGCGTAAAATCCATCAAAGGATGTTGACATAGATGAAATCAAATTTTTTTTAAAGAAATATTTCTTTTTATTTTTAAATCATTTAAGATCCATATAAAATAAAACATTTTCTTTGAAAATATTCTTATAAGCTTGTAAGGGAATCTTTTAAGATTTTATAATGGCGGAAAATAGCCGCAACCGACGTATAAGTTAAAAAAACATTCTTACCTTAATTCTGTCGAAAAGGTTAAAAAGGACCTTGTTTTGAAAACGACAGAAAGATTCCTTTATAAACCACATATAAAAGACAAAAAGGGTATAAATTAAGTTAACTCATATTATAGTAAATAGTAAAAATGTTTGGAATTAAATTTTTATGAAACATGGATGTGGATGATAAAGAGATCCCAGTAGATTATTACGTATAAACAACCTCGGATAATGAAGAGATTGTGAAATAACCCTTACCTTGTACTTTTCCTTGGATGGGGTAGGTTAAACTCCTGTATAATGGTGAAATAATTGTTATTAAATTATACAAGAATCATATACATTAATATGATATCATATATGATCTTTTAATATTGATTTGATAATAATATCTTAGTATTATCGTTGTTTCGGGTGTTAACTTACTTGTTTTCTTTTATATGTTTTGTTACATAAGCCATGTTTGTAATGGCTAGGTTGTGTCTTAATCATATATATAATGATATAAAGTCCTTAGATACTATTATTAACTATAAAATGAGACTTATACTTGAATGGATACGATGGAGAATGAATCTCATCGCGTTCGTGGAGACGGTAGTTCGTACGTACGCACGAGGGACAATATCATTAATTTGATATTGAAATAATATATAAATGGATGTTATATCATATATACAGAATCATTAACATGTTATATTTATTATTTACATGAGTTACACAACATTATTATACCCATCCAAATAATAATATATTGAATAATAATTACACCACGACGTGGAGACGGTAAACCATACGTACACATGTATGGTGATATGTTATTCAAAGGGTGGATAGAATACTGATTATGGTTGTACCATATTTATAATAAAATCACAGTATATATATGATACTGGAGTTATTATTTTAAAATGGTAACAACAAAGGAAGAAGAAGTGGAATAAGAAAGGAACTTGGAAAAGGGTGGTGAAATCATTACCTCTTCTTCGGGTTCTTCCTTTTGATTTGATCAAAAGGGCTCCTTAGGTTGGATTTCTGATCAAAATAAGGCCTCTAGGATGTAGTGAGGGAAATTGTGAGAGTATATGGGTAGAGTTTGGCCAAAAAAAAGTCTTTGATGGTGTGATGAAATGGGAAGGAGAAGTTCATTTTTATAAGAGGGGTGAGGGGAACCTTTGGAAAAGCTAGAAATATTAATTTATAATAAATTCATATTCAGTTTCCAATGGCTCTAAAGTTGATTATTCAAAGGTTAAGGTGGGGATAGGACGAAAATAACTAAACCAATAGAAGTTAGACAGGTTTGGGTACTTATATTAACCTTATCTTTAATAATTAACTCTAAGTTAATTAGTTTGACATTTACCATGTCACTTTGTATTTTTATATTATATGGTTAATAAACATACCATATACATTCAAGAGACCCCCATGTATTCTATTAATGATACAGATACCATGATATAAGTCCCTTGGCCGAACATTAGATTTTTAGGAATTTAATATCAATTAATAATATAATATTTGTTTTAAAAACTCTTTTATGTCAATTTTGGCACTATTCAATAGTTGATTTTTTGAAACTCATAACAGAATGATTGATTCGAAAAAAGTTAATTAAATCAATACTAATATTTCATATTATCCTATAAAATTATTTTAATTCATTAAAAGTCTCAAATTATATTTATTTGGGTATTTATAATATCAATTATTTTCATTTTTCACTATTATGCTAATTACTGCATCCTCATTGTGTCATATATAAATTAAATTATTTAATCTCTAAAAATTTAAAATAAAATATAATAATCTAGGAAATATTTTTATATTTCTAATAAATATTTATAGTCGAAAACACAACATATGTAACCCTATGTAAAAATTGTTTTTCTAAAAGATATATACTTATGTCATTTTTGTACTTATTTTAACATAATTAAAATAAAGTGTCCCTATCACCTAAAAGTGGATCCATGGGGACCCAAAATCGACCCAAAGATTCCTATGGCCGAAAATGTATCAACCAATAATTCTAGGACATGTTTTAGGGCAATTTAGTATTATTATAATATTATTTTTTAACCCTTATTTACCGGATTTACCCTTAACCATGGTAAATAAAATATTTACCGCAGTAATTATTCAAAATGTCTAAAAGTAAAAGTTACCTATTTACACAATTTGAACATCCTGATTCCAAATATGGAATCCATTTTTCCAAATTCAAAACATAGAAGTGGCAGAAATTAATTTAAAATTAGTTCCCGTTGTTAAAACAAAAAGCGTGTTTTTAAGAGATAATAACTATCAAAAGATTGACACTTGTTTATGTCCAGTTTAATTGTAAAATTATGTCCAATGACCAAAATTATATTAAATGGTAAAAATATATTCTAATTATACTTTAAAACCACTCAAATTCATAATTTATCACTATTAATTATTTTAATTAAAAAAGTTGTTTTTAATTAAAATTTAGTAATTTTCACTATTCATTAAAATATTAAAGTTATCTGAAAGGTACCAAAATTTCACCTTAGGCTAAATTCGATATTATGAATCCAAAAATTAATTCCATTTTAAAAAATATATATAATTTCAAAAAGTAGTTATTACAATTCATAACGGCTAGTTTGATTGGTTATGGTGTGTTAGAACTCGGTGTTGCGTACAACACACGCTATCACATTATTCAAAGAGAAGCATACCGTAGAAGCTTGGGGTTTTACATTCTCCCCTCCTTCAAATAATTTCATCCTCAAAATTTCTAGAATACTTATCACATAAAAAGAATCGGGTGGTTCTTCATCATAAGCTCATCGGGTTCCCATGTTGCCTCTTTCTTCTTATGGTTTCTCCATAAAACTTTTACCAAACGCGTCGTCCAGTTTCTCAGTACTTGTTCTCTCGTATCAAGAATCCTGACGGGCTCTTCACAATAGGACAGATCGGGTTCCAGTTCTAATTCTTCATAGGTGAGTACATGCGTTGGGTCAGGCATGTATTTCCTCAACAGAGATACGTGGAACACATCGTGAACTTTGGAGAGACTTGACGGCATTGCCAATCGGTAAGCTATAGCCCCAATTCGTTCTAGAATTTCGAAAGGTCTGATGTACCTGGGACTCAATTTACCTTTCTTACCAAAACTTATGACTCCCTTCAATGGAGATACCTTTAGGAAAACATGATCACCGAATTGAAATTCCAAATCCTTCCTTCGATTATCAGCATAGCTCTTCTGCCTACTTTGAGCTGCTTTGATGAGATTTTGGATTACCTTCACCTTTTCCATTGTTTCCTCCACCAGTTCTAGGCCTACAAGTTTTCTTTCACCAACGCCATCCCAACAGTTTGGTGTATGACATCTCTTTCAGTATAACGCTTCATATGGTGCCATCTGAATACTCGAATGGAAGCTATTTTTATAGGAAAATTCTACCAAAGGTAAATACTGATCCCACATACCCTGAAAGTCAAGTGAGCAGGATCTCAACATATCTTCAAAGGTTTGAATAGTCCATTCTGATTTTCTGATTGTCTGAGGGTGGTAAGCAGTGCTCAAATGAAGTTCAGTATCCATGGATTTCTGAAGACTTTTCCAGAATCTTGAAGTAAAACGGGGATCACGATCAGAAACAATCGATAGGGGTACTCCATGAAGTCTCACAACATTCATTAATATATAGTCTTTCTAGACGTTCCAGGGGTAGATCTTCTCTTATAGCACGAAAATGTGTTGACTTGGTAAACCTATCAACAATAACCCATATTGCATTGTTCCTTCTATGAGTCTTTGGTAGCCCCATGACAAAGTCCATTGTAATATTGTCCCATTTACACTCCAGTATGGGAAGAGGTTGCATGACCCCTCCAGGCTGTTGCCTTCTAGCTTTCACTTATTGACAAACCATACATCTTGACACAAAATCAGAAATATACCTCTTCATGTTGTCCCACCAAAAATGTTCCATCAAATCTCTATACATTTTGGTGCTCCCAGGGTTTATAGAGAAATTGGAACTATGAGCATCATCCAGCAATTCCCTTTTTATATCAGGTATATTGGGAACACAAAGTCTCTTTCCGAATTTCAAAATTCCATTTTCATACACAAAATCTCTCAATCTCCCATCATTCACAGCTTTAATCTTATTTTGAAATTCTTCATCATCGGTATGAGAACTCTTAATCATTTCTAGTAAAGATGGTTTGGCAACCATTTGAAAAAGAATTGATGTTTCTCCTTCCCTGGTTATTCCCATGACCATCTTCACTAGATCCATGAAAATTGGATCCCTTTCAATTCTCATATTGTTCAAAACTCCATGATCTTTTCTACTCAAAGCATCTGCCACCTTGTTTGCCTTCCCCGGGTTGTAGTGTATCGTGCAATCATAATCCTTGAGTAATTCAAGCCATCTCCTTTTCCTCATGTTGAGTTCTTTTTGTGAGAAAATATACTTCAAACTCTTGTGATCAGTATAAATCTCACAATTTTCACCTAGAGGTAGTGCCTACATATATTCAAAGAAAAGATCACAGTTTCTAACTCGAGATCATGAGTAGGATAGTTTTGTTCATGAATTTTAAACTGTCGTGATGCATAGTCAATAACTCTATCATTCTGCATAAGGACACAACCAAGTCCTTTCTTCGATGCATCACTATAAATAACGAACCCATCATTCCCTGATGGTAGAGTCAATATAGGAGCATTGACTAATCTTCTCTTCAGTTCTTCGAAACATTATTCACACTCTTTTGTCCAAACAAATTTAACCTCTTTACGTGTGAGCTTCGTTAATGGGTTAGCCAATCGGGCAAAATTCTGGATGAAACGTCGATAATAACCTGCCAAACAAATAAAACTACGTACCTCAGTTATACTCGTAGGTGCTGGCCATTCTTGAACTGCCATAGTCTTAAAAGGATCAACAGAGATTCCATCTTTAGAGACAATATGGCCAAGAAAATAAATCTCATGAATCCAGAATTCACACTTTCTAAACTTCCCATATAATTCATGTCCTCTCAAAGTCTTCAGGATAATGCGCAAGTGATTTTCATGATCTTCGTAGCTTTTGGAGTATACCAAGATATCATCAATAAATACCACCACAAATTCATCGAGATACTCCTTGAAAACTCTATTCATCAGATCCATGAATACACAGGGTGCATTAGTCAATCCAAAAGGCATTACAGTAAACTCGTAATGCCCGTACCTGGTTCGAAATGCTGTCTTCGGAATGTCTTCCTTCCTCACACACAACTGATGGTATCCAGATCGAAGGTCAATCATTGAAAAGTATTGATCTCCATACATTTGGTCAAATAAATCATCAATGCATGGTAGGGGATACTTGTTTTTTATTGTTATAGCATTGATCTCCCTATAGTCGATACATAAACTCATAGATCCGTCTTTCTTTTTAACAAAAAGAACAGGGGCTCCCCATGGAGAAACACTAGGGCGAATAAATTCCTTATTACTTAATTCCTCTAGTTGTTTCTTTAGTTAAACTAATTCTATAGTGGACATTCAATAAGGGGTCATTGATATAGGCCTTGATCCAAGAATTAAATCAATGTAAAACTCAACTTCTTGTTCTATAGGATGTCCAGGTAAATATTCTGGAAATACATCTACAAATTCTTTCACAACAGGTACATTATCTATTTGAACATTCCTTTCCTCACCCACAGTCATTTCATTCTCTTCCTCCCCAATAATTGAACTTAGTTGAGCTACTGGGGGTGGATATAAATAAGAATTAGGTGGTGACGATTCTGCTCTAAAGATAAGGTGTTCCTTATCGTTATCATCAAGAATCGTAACCTCTTTCTTCTTACAATAAATCTTTGCATCATAGTCCGAAAGCCAGTCTATACCAAGGATTATATCAAACTCAATCATAGGTGTGACGATGAGATCAGCAGATAAAGAAAATTTATGTACTCTAATGGGGACTGATTCACAAAACTTTGTTGCAATGATACTTCCCTTAGGAGTTTTAACTGACAACTCCCTTGTTAAATAAAATTGGAAATATATAATTTTGTTAGAAAACTGGGAAGATTTGAAACAATGCGATGATCTTGAATCAAATAATGCATTTACTAAACTTGAGGAAACCATTAAATTAGCTGCCACCACGTCTTTCAAAGCTTCTACCTCAGCAGTAGTGATAGCATAAGCCTGGCCTTGATCCCTTGGCCTTTTTTGAGGTAAGTTCTCTGATGGTTAGGAAATTCATTTGCATAATGCCCCATCTCCATGAAATTGTATCACTGAACATTGGTATCATCCTTCTTCCCTTTTCAATCACGAGCTTGGTGGCATTTTTGACCACAATTGTAACAGACGCCCATTCCCTTCAAGAAAGTACCGTGGTGTTTCTTCCCACATTTACCATAGGATGGATATTCAACCTTTCCCTTATTCCCCTTATTTACATTAGCATATTGATCAGCAGGTCTCTTCTTCTCTTGCTTTGCTTTAAAGTCACAAGACTTAGAGAATTCCTTTTCGGTCTTGATTGCACATGAGACAATGTCTTCGTATGACGAGAAGGATTGTGAGACTAATGCTCGACGGAGAAATGGTTTTAACCCATCAAAGAAACGATCAATCTTACTTCTTGGGTTACGTATATAATCACCAGCATACCTTGATAACCATGTAAAGTTAGCCTCATAATTTGTGACATTCTCATCCTCGTTCTGTCTCAGACTTAGAAATTTCTTTTCCATATCTGCTCAGTGGTCGCGAGGAAAGTATTTTTCTAAAAACAAGATTTTTGAACTCCCTCCATTCCATATTTGATACTTAATCATCTTCCTTCATATTTTGAATCAATGACCACCATTGATCAGCATCTCCAGTGAGGCGGTAAACTACCATGATAACTTTTTCCCTTTCACTACTCCCCAAAGCCTGAAATATTTTCTCTAGGGAAAATATCCATTGATCAGCTACTAAGGGATTTGTACTCCCATTGAACGTTGGTGGTTGTTGCCTCATGAATCGATCTACCATTGATCCTCCATGATGCATATCCGGGTGCTCCATACGGGTAAGGTTATTATTCATAACCTGAGTGAGTTGTCCCAGTATGGTGATTAGATGATCAGCACCAGTTGCATCACCAGCTCAACTATAATTATCTTGAGTAGGAGGGCAATCCCTACATGGAGTGCGTGCATTGATACGGTTTCCATTTTTTCCACTAGGCGCCATTTCTAAACAATGTCATAAACTAGATCAGTTTATGAATCAAAATACATAATCCCATACTTACAAAACACTTAACATAAATTGAACTATTAATGGATATAATCCATAATCATAAAAATGTTTTCTTTGAGGAATTATAAACTCATAAACCCTTAATAATGATTTTTAAAGAAAATGAGATTTATCCTTAGCATATCTCCCAGGAGTGTCGTAACCAAGAGTGCAGCAAGGCCCGTTGTCGTGCACCAGTTCCCGTTCGAGTCTAGCTCAAAGCGGTGTTTTCGGGTTTTACCCCTAGGTACATCTGTGCTAGAGCCGCCTCTACCTGCTCGTATCCAGATAGAGATGTATTTCTCGGAAAACTCTCAAAATCTCTACAATACCAAAATTCTTGGAAGTTCTTCTATACTAATCCTCAAATTCTATCTTAAATCTATGTGCTCTAATCAGAGTTTATCTAACTCTAGCTTCCAAGGATTGTACTAAACATCCTCTGATACCAACTGTAACGCCCCGACCCTAGTTACCCAGAGTCGGTGCATTATTAAATTACATTAGAATGATCACAAGAAAGATCAAATATCGAAAGACCGATTGGTTTAGTAGCCTTGGAAACACTAGATATATTCATAAAATTTTACATTACATCACAAAGTGAAAAACTACTACAATAACATAGTCTCCATATTCCACACTCATATCCCCACATACTATCCCTGCAGGTCATTCATAACTTACTTCTTCACATCCTGGGAAAAATAAAACATAGAAAAAGGGTGAGCTCAAATGCCCAGTAAGGATAACAATATAGCGGAAACGTTCAAAAATAAGCATAAACTTTTAAGGAAATGTATAACTAAAACAAAAACCTATTAAACTTGAACATAAACATAGTATGGAAATATAAAAATGAAATAATGCCATTTACTTATTCACATGGATATTCTACTAATAGAATAATCACATGCAATATCAATAACCACTTTCATAATGATGGAATGCATAATGTCATACTATCATAACCACATAGCCAAGGCCTCGTGCCAACACTACAAATAATATTTTGTCAAGGCCTTGTGCGAAGACACTAGTTTGTCTCATGAGACCTACCGATGCATCGAGGAGCTATAGCGGGCTCCACCCGTCACATATTAAGTCCAATTCATTCCCATATGAAAAGGTTTATAATAACATAAACATTCGTATTAAAACTAGCCTACAAAATGTCAATACTTTCACCATAAACCATGAATGGTATAAAAATAGCACATCCACAGTCAAACAAATCACAAAACCATCAATATAATATAGAAGTTTTGTATCATAATAAATCAACTTTAAATAAGCGTAAAATCCATCAAAGGATGTTGACATAGATTAAATCAAAATTCTTTTTAATGAAATATCTCTTTATATTTTGAAATCATTTAAGATCCATATAAAATAAAACATTTTCTTTGAAAATATTCTTATAAGCTTGTAAGGGATGATTTGAAGATTTTATAACGGCAGAAAATATCCGCACCCGCCGTATAAGTTAAAAAAAACATTCTTACCTTAATTCAGTCAAAAAGGTTAAAAAGGACCTTGTTTTGAAAACGACAGAAAGATTCCTTTATAAACCACTTATAAAAGTCAAAAAGGGTATAAATGACTTTAACTCATATTCTAGTAAATAGTAAAAATGTTTTGAAATACATTTTTAAGAAACATGGATGTGGATGATAAAGAGATCCCAGTAGATTATTACGTATAAGCAACCTCGGATAATGAAGAGATTGTGAAATAACCTGTACCTTGTACTTTTCTTTGGTTGGGGTTGGTTAACCTCATGTATAATGGGGAAATAATTGTTATTAAATTATACAAGAATCATATACATTACTATGATATCATATATGATCTTTTAATATTGATTTGATAATAATATCTTAGTATTATCGTTGTTTCGGGTGTTAACTTAATTGTTTTCTTTTATATGTTTTGTTATGTAAGCCATGTTTTTAATGGATATTTTGTGTCTTAATCATATATATAATGATATCAAGTACTTATATACTATTATTAACCATCAAATGAGACTTATACTTGAATGGATACGATGGAGAATGAATCTCATCGCGTTCGTGGAGACGGTAGTCCGTACGTACGCACGAGCGACAATATCATTCTTTTGATATTAAAATAATATATAAATGGATGTTATATCATATATAAAGAATCATTAACATGTTATATTTATTATTTACATGAGTTACACATCATTATTATACCCATCCAAATAATAATATATTGAATAACAATTACACCACGACGTGGAGACGGTAAGCCGTACGTACGCACGTATGGTGACATTTATTCAATGGGTGGATAGAATAATGATTATGGTTGTACCATATTTATAATAAAATCACAGTATATATATGATACTGGATTTATTATTTTACAATGGTAACAACAAAGGAAGAATAAGTGGAAGAAGAAATGAACTTGGAAAAGGGTGGTGAAATCATTACCTCTTCTTCGGGTTCTCCTTTTGATTTGATCAAAAAGGCTCTTTAGGTTGGCTTTCTAATCATAATAAGCCCTCTAGGTTGTAGTTAGGGATGTTGGGAGAGTTTTTGGGCAGATTTTGGCCGATCCAAAAGGTTTTTAAGGTGTGAAGAAATGGTAAGGAGGAGTTCCTTTTTATAAGAGGGGTGAGGGGCACCTTTGGAAAAGCTAGAAATATTCATTTATAATAAATTCATATTCGGTTTCCAATGGCTCTAAAGTTTATTATTCAAAGTTTAAGGTGGGGATAGGTCTAAAACAACTCATCCAATAGAATTTAGACAGGTTTGGGTACTTATATTATCCTTATCTTTAAAAATTAACTCTAAGTTAAATAGTTTGACATTTAGCTTGTCACTTTGTATTTTTATATTATATGGTTAATAAACTTACCATATACATCCAAGAGACCCCCAAGTGGTCCATTAATGATACACCTATCATTATATAAGTATCTTGGCCTAACATTATATTTTTAGGAATTTAATGTCAATTAATAATATAATATGTTTTTGAAAAACTCTTGTATGTCAATTTTGACACTATTCAATAGATGATTTTTGTGAAACTCATAAAATAATTATTACCTCAAAAAAAATTAAATAAATCAATCCTAATATGTCATATTATCCTAGAAAATTAGTGTAATTCATTAAAAGTCTCAAATTATATTTATTTGGGTATTTATAATATCAATTATTTTAATTTTTCACTATTATGGTAATTACTGCATCATCTTTGTGTCATAAATAAATTAAATTATTTAATCTCTAAAAATTTAAAATAAATTATCATAATGTAGGAAATATTTTTTTCTAATTAATATTTATAGTCGAAAATCCAACATATATTACCCTATGTAAAAATTGTTTTTCTAAAAGATATATACTTATGTCATTTTTGTACTTATTTTATCTTAATTAAAATAAAGTGTCCCTATCACCTACAAGTGCCTCCATGGGGACCCAAAATCGACCCAAAGATGCCTATGGACGAACATGTATCAACCAATAAGTCTAGGACACATTTTAGGGTAATTTATTATTATTATAATATTATTTTTTTAACCCTTATTTACCAGATGTTCATTAGTGCACAATAAAAGACCACCAATGACCATGATTTTAAAAGGAAATAATCCCATACAATTCCCAAAATATAAGAAAAGTCAAAATATTACATCAGCCTCATCAAACACACCCCTTAATTCATTAAAACCCATTTATTTTTTTATGGTTTATTATCATCCATCCCCAAAGGAAACATTATCATACTCACCCCACATGATAAAATGTATGAGAGAAAAATGAAAAACACTACTTGGATGATCAATGATCAATGTTTTTCTCCATATTCCAAGAACCGCAGATATTCAAATTTTAGGGGAGGAACTTCGAGGACTCCAAGACCGAGCTGGCAGGGCACCAGCATAGGCACCCCTCTAGACTCAAAAAAGAGGACTCCAAACGCACCAATAAAGAAAAGGGACAAGCTAAGGAGAATAAAGAATCACATGCAATATAAGGTGAGATCCTCATGTTACGAGATATAAACATTGAGTTGATTTAAAGGAGGATCATGGTTTCACCACATAGTTTGATGGTTACACATAGTGGAATTTATTGTTATTTAATAATTCTCATCAAAGATGCGGCCATAATAGATCTGAATTAAAATATATAATTTAATGAGGGGAAAATGGTTCCATTGATAGTATCCCACCCTTATGGGTTTTAAATTTTTTATGGGGGTAAAAACAGCTTTAATCCACTTTAAAATGGTTAAAAGACATGAAAGTGGATTTATGATAAAACTAGGGAATGAAAACATTACAAGACCCAACGTCACCATTTTTTGAATCACTTATCATTGAAACACTATTCTGTTTTATCGATGGGTGAATTCATGGTGATATCATGCTACCAATAGGCCGCCCTTCGAATCAGGACTTATTGATGGGGTACAGGGTGTCCCAAACACCAGAAATTGGATTTGAAATAGACCAAGAGGGTCTGGGCCAATTAGAAATAGTCATATCAATAATAAATAATCCAAAAAATCAGGTATTCTATATTTTTTATTCAAATATATTATCATGCCATGCTAAACACACATTAAACCATTTGACTATTAAATTTTATTCATTATTTTCACACACAATGGGAATAAATAATCCATATCAGAATCTAATTAAAACCAAAAGGAATCACTGAATAATCCCATTAATAAATTAATTAATTTTTCATACTCTACATTTGATGGATCAAAATATTTCATAAAAATTATAGTTATCAAAAAATATGGTTAATAGTTAGATCCCCGAACATTAACTAAAGATCCACCAAGTCATACTATGGAAAATTCCCATAATGATGCGGGAGAAAATAATATCTAGAAGAAATAAAGATTAAAACTAATCAAGATTACAAACGTTAACACCAAAGGACCAGTGATTTCACCTGAATGGTATGATGAATATGTATAGAACGATTAACATAACCAAAAACACATAATAGGGATCAAAGGCATTATCAACATGTTCATAATAGAGGTCGGGACTCTAAAATTTCCTTGATTATTCCCCTGTGTCAGCAGAAGATGGATAAAATAGAATACTATGAAATTAAACCACACATCATACATTAAAATATAATGTCATGACAATACCTGATGTGTAAAATATTTTCATATCCTGTAAATCATTTTATTGGATTAAACTAAAAAACCATCAACGTAGATTAATTTTTATTAAAATACCTAAACTAGTTCATGATGTTTAACCCATTTATATGATTTCTAAATTTTCTAGAGATAGTTTTTATCCCCTTATCCATTAAATGATATTAACATCCTATAATTCTTATGATCATATAAAGAACCCTTGAATAACTTAACCCAATATTAGGTGTACTCCACCAATGAAAACAAGTATAAATCCATAAATATTAATCCACTTCCCTCAATAAAGGATCTCTATATAGATCATATAAATCTTCCTTAATATTATTAAAAACCCAAGAATATGTCTTTTCAAATGACAAAATTGATTGTGGAAAAATAAAATAAGAAAAGTTTATTAAAAATTGAATTATAAACAAGCAATAATAAATATAGTATCTTTTATATAACATCATTTTTCATTACATGGCCCATAAAAGAAAATAACTACACAAAGAATTAATAACATCTAAATTTTAAATAAAATTTCTCACATGATATTACTTTTGAAGAATCATGAATATTCAAAATAAATTTTAATTAATCCTTGAATATTTGAAAGTATCATCAATAACGATGATTAAAAAATTAAATAATGGGTAAACTATCTATTAATCAGAGTTGTGAAGAAAATATCCAAATTTAAAATTATTACATTAATAAGTATGAATTAATTATAATTATTACATATACCTAAGGTAGTCATGGTTATATATTATCAAGATCCAAACCCATCCGTATCAGATGAAAAACCATGTGGCATATGATTTATTCTTAAAAATAAGTATCAATGGGACATTTTTCAGTTTCCTTTTACAGTTTTCAATTTAGGAAATCATGAAAGATATGATATAAGAATGATGGATATTAAGGTGAATAATGCGATTGTGACTTTAGAAAACTATGATCATGATAGTCCATATGTTACAATTAGTTATTGGTAACTGTTTCATTATGATTTAGAGTGTCAAAATCAGTGAATTTATTTTTCTAAGTCTATTTATAATTATAATTGACATATTTTATTTTAAATTATTTATTTTTCTTAGGGATAGGTATCTCTTATCCTGCTGTGGCACTTAGGGTTTCCATTCGATTTCTCTTACCTTCCCCCTCTGGCCAGGCTCGGTCCCGAAGGTGGCTATATAGGTTTCGGCTCGATGTTTGCGTGACCTGGCATCGGCTTGGCGCAATTGAGTTCCAGCGTGCAACTGCTTCTCTAGGATCTGCGTGATTATTTTTTTGAAGATGGGGTAGCTCGGCCCACTCAGTTCGGTGTCGGCGATGTCAGTTGAAGTGGTCCCAGCTTCCCAGATCGGTCCATCACAGCCAGGTTCCCTTTCCAACTCACTTCCTCTGTATCTAGAGGTCAGATATGGAGAGGCCAGAGGGGTGGGGCTCGGTTTTTGTTGATTCTATGAGTTCTATTTCAGGTTTATGATTTGAAGATGTTTTTGGTTGTTAGGTTGGCTGGATTGGGTGTCTTTGGGTTCGGCCGCTTGAACCCTTGGATGGGATTTGGTTGGGTTCGATTCGGATCTGGTGATTCGTGTTGGCTGGATAACAGTGGACCAATTTGATAGCTGAGAAATTTATGTGGTGTTGATTTTGTGATATCGTGATAAGGATTTTTGTTGGTTGAAAGTGTGATTTGTCTTAACGGTATTTGTGTTGGTATGTTTGAGTAGTGGTTCTATGGTTCGCAGTTGATGTGACATTGCATCCAGTTCACTTCAAGGGACCGTCCCAGAAGAGGTTCAGATCAAGGAGCTTCCACAGATCATGGCTACCCAGAACTGGATGTTTGAGAGGGTACGAATTTTTTCATTGGTACAATGCTCATGCATCCTTGCACGAGCTGAACAACGATGAGAAGTTAGAAGCTCATACTAATGATTTTATTTTGGGGATGGGTCCTTCTTTACAGTTTTGGATTTGTTTTCTTTTTTCTCTCGAACATTTTTGGACTGTGGGGCTTGATTGTCTTTATGTATTTGATGTCTGCTGGGTTCCCCATACCCATCCAAAGGGGGGATATCATAATATTAATTTTTATTATTATCATCTTCTTGTGTCTTTTATCTATTTTTGTTATGTTCCAATCCCCCTAGAAATCATTTAGTGATTCCTCCTTGTGGAACTTCTAACAAATCACAACAATGTCATGCACTGATTGATCATAATTTTTCTAAAGTAATAGTGCACATGGTTTGACATATAGTACATGGAGTAGATTCTACCCCTATTCATGAATGTGAGTAATAACCTCGATGAAATAAGAAATGAAAACAATTGTTAGACATTATTTAACAGAAAATATAAATTTTTAATGCTATTAATGTTCCTCATATGGTGTACGATTTGCATATAACTCTTGAGAGGATTTCTAAATTTCTAGATACTATTGAATTAGTAAATTTTAATTGTGTTGTTTCATGATTGTTACTTCAAATAGAAGGAAATGATACATAGTTTTCCTAGCTATGAATCCATAGGAAATTGATTGGAAAGAAATCATGGAAAACCATTATGAGTAGTTTTACCTAGAATCAATGACCTTGTGAAATTAAATTGATTTTACTAAAAATGAGAAGGGGAATCAGTTAGTGAAGGATGATTCATATCATTTCTATAAGATATGTTGGTTTTTATTTTATTTCTTACATAATTAAAATATACATATCATTTGTTTCAACTAATTCATGAATCAAATATCTAGTCATTGTTGCTAATTTTAATGATGACCACCTATGATGAGGTGTTCAACTGGGAATTAATGGAAGATCATGACTTGGTGGGAATATAAGGATTAACTAATGTTCTATTTTCCCTTTAGTTTTAAATCATGTTGTTATTTATTCTAAAATAGTAAGAAAGTGATTTACACTTGGGATGTAATGGTTTTTCATCTATATTTTCCATGTCTATATTATTATCAATGGATTTTTAATTTATGCTTTCATTGTGTCATGAAAGGAACCATAAAGTGTGTTTTCCTATGCATCTATGTTTTTTAAACTCAAGTGGGTTTCACAAACAGTTATATTTTTTTAATCTATATCATTTACACAGTATTTCATAGCCTCGATAAAATTTAATGTCTATTTGGTGGAGTAATATGATTTATGAACTATTGGTTTACAGCATCATGCCTCTAGAAGTAAGTAATTAGAATAAATTTTGGAGTCTCCTATGGAATTTTATTTTGGCACTTTGTATTCAAGTGGGAACATTTTGGTTTCATCCAATACAGTAAATCCATTATTTGATACGAGTTCATATAACTTCTTTTTATGGACTAATATTATAGATCTTCTAAAATAAACAAAAAAATTGATTCCATTATTTATGGAATTGGATAAGCCTCTTAGAATCATTAAAGGGAATAGTTTTCATTCTCTCATGAACATATTCATTATTTCAAATGTATAAAGGGTTTGGTATTTCTTGGATTAAAAATTAGAAATCATTTGTATTATTATTTTGATGGATTATAATATCTCCCAAAAGTATTGAAAGTATTATTTTCATTAATTATTTTACATTACTATTTTTATGGGATCTCATGTATGTTTCCATGAAATGGGATCCTATCTTTTGTAGGGTTTGTCCATGTCTTCTATAGATTTCAATATTTCATAATTTTCTTTATCCTTGTTAGAGCATGGATATTGTAATGGTTTCTTTCAAATGGTACTAGACAAGGTTCCATAAGTGATTCCAGATGACATCTCATGATTTCGTCTAGAGTGAATGTTAGAGATATCGACTCAACATGTTCATAGAACTCAACCAATATCAACATAATTATATTGTATGGATATATCTTAATTGAATGATCTACCAATTTATCTTGATTATTTGACAGTATAATGATTTATATTCCCAATGGATCATGTTTGTAATCCCATCTGATTTTTTCCATGAATTCCAATGAAACTCTTGAACTATGTTTTTATTTTAAGAGTCTCAATCAATTAAAGATAAATAGAAAATAACCATCTCCTCTAATTAATTATTTATTAGACTATCATAAAGGATAAAATTGTTTTTTTAATTTTTTTATTGGTCTATATTGCACCATCTAAGAATGAATGAGTCATGTATTTTATGGAATTCATACAAGAGTGAGTTTGGCCATTTTGAATACCATGTTATGTCATTTGGGGATACTTATTCTTCAAGTATCATATTATATTTGATGATACTAATTATCCCCAATACATTAACACTTATAATGTGATGTTCATGAATGAAAATTACGTTTACTTTATGACTGAAAAAAATTAGGTATGAAACATAAGTTTTATTTAATGATGTTTGACGGATAATTTTATTTATTTAAAATGATCGATGTGAAAATTAATGGTCTTTTAAATTATATTCACTAAACATGATTTATAAGAACATGGTATCTATGTTATTCACAAAAAAGTAATGGTTTTTAGGTCATGTGAAGATAAACTAAATTCTATTGAGATACATATAATCATTGGTTTGGATAGAAATTATTGAAAATTAAAAATGATTTATTAAAGAATTATAATCAATGAAAATAACTCCCCTAGAAGGTATTATAGTGTTTTTGGAATTTTTTATACCAGGAATCATTTAATGAGTTTATGTAGAATTTTGTTTCAGCACCAATTTTGATATTACTAGATAATTGTATGATCTTGGTGGTTTATTTTGATTCCAAAATTATATGGTTGTGTTGCATCCTTATTTTTTGAGATAATGTATTGTCCCATATCTCAGGTCATCTTTTTCCTAATGAAATTAATTATACATATCATGATTTAGAACATGTATTGATTGTAAATTCCCTGAAAATTTTGAGTCAGTGCCATTATTTGTAATGGATTTACATTTACACTATCTATATGTATTTGGTTGTCATATTTTGATAAATTGAAAAGAAACTCTACTAAATATGTGTAACGCCCAGACCCTAGTTACCCAGAGTCGGTGCATTATTAAATTACATTGGCATGATCACAAGAAAGATCAAATCTCGAAAGACCGATTGGTTTAGTATCCTTGGAAACACTACATATATTCATAAAGTTTTACATTACATCACAAAGTGAAAAACTACTACAACAACATAGTCTCCATATTCCACACTCATATCCCCACATACTATCCCAGTAGGTCATTCATAACATACTTATTCACATCCTGGGAAAAATAGAACATAGAAAAAGGGTGAGCTCAAATGACCAGTAAGGATAACAATATAGCGGAAACTTTCAAAAATAAGAATAAACTTTTAAGGCAATGTATAACTAAAACAAAAGCCTTTTAAACTTGAACTTAAACATAGTATGAAAAATGAAAAATGAAATAATGACATTTACTTATTCACATGGATATTCTACTAATCAAATAATCACATGAAATATAAATAACCACTTTCATAATGATGGAATGCATAAGGCCAGACTATCATAACCACGTAGCCAAGGCCTCATGCCAAGAATACAAATAAGATTTTTTCAAGGCCTTGTGCCAAGAAACTAGTTTGTCTCATGAGACCTACTGATGCATCGAGGAGCTATAGCGGGCTCCACCCGTCACATATTAAGTCCAATGCATTCCCATATGAAAAGGTTTAAACATAACATAAACATTCGTATTAAAACTAGCATACGAAATGTCAATACATTCACCATTAACCATGAATGGTATAAAAATAGCACATCCACAGTCAAACAAATCAAAAAACCTTCAATATAATATAGAAGTTTTGTATCATAATAAATCAACTTTAAATAAGCGTAAAATCCATCAAACGATGTTGACACAGATGAAATCAAAATTCTTTGTATAGAAATATCTCTTTTTATTTTGAAATCATTTAAGATCCATATAAAATAAAACATTTTCTTTGAAAATATTCTTATAAGCTTGTAAGGGAATCTTTGAAGATTTTATAATGGCGGAAAATATCCTCACCCGCCGTATAAGTTAAAAAAACATTCATACCTTAATTCTGTCGAAAAGGTTAAAAAGGACCTTGTTTTGAAAACGACGGAAAGATTCCTTTATAAACCACATATAAAAGACAAAAAGGGTATAAATTACTTTAACTCATATTCTAGTAAATAGTAAATTTTTTTTGAATTATATTTTTAAGAAACATGGATGTTGATGATAAAGAGATCCCAGTAGATTATTACGTATAAACAACCTCGGATAATGAAGAGATTGTGAAATAACCCTTACCTTGTACTTTTCCTTGGATGGGGTAGGTTAACCTCCTGTATAATGGTGAAATAATTGTTATTAAATTATACAAGAATCATATACATTAATATGATATCATATATGATCTTTTAATATTGATTTGATAATAATATCTTAGTATTATCATTGTTTCGGGTGTTAACTTACTCGTTTTCTTTTATATGTTTTGTTACGTAATCCATGTTTGTAATGGATAGGTTGTGTCTTGATCATATATAGAATTATATAATGTCTTTATATACTATTATTAACCATCAAATGAGACTCATACTTGAATGGATACGATGGAGAATGAATCTCATCGCGTTCGTGGAGACGGTAGTTCGTACGTACGCACGAGCGACAATATCATTCTTTTGATATTAAAATAATATATAAATGGATGTTATATCATATATACAGTATAATTAACATGTTATATTTATTATTTACATGAGTTACACATCATTATTATACCCATCCAAATAATAATATATTGAATAATAATTACACCACGACGTGGAGACGGTAAACCATACGTACGCACATATGGTGAAATGTTATTCAAAGGGTGGATAGAATACTGATTATGGTTGTACCATATTTATAATAAAATCACAGTATATATATGATACTGGAGTTATTATTTTACAATTGTAACAACAAAGGATGAAGAAGTGGAATTAGAAAGGAACTTGGAAAAGGGTGGTGAAATCATTACCTCTTCTTCGGGTTCTTCCTTTTGATTTGATCAAAAGGGCTCCATAGGTTGGATTTATGATCAAACTAAGGCCTCTAGGATGTATTGTGGGAAGTTGGGAGAGTATTTGGGCAGAGTTTGGCCAAACCAAAAGTCTTTGATGGTGTGAAGAAATGGGAAGGAGAAGATCCTTTTTATAAGAGGGGTGAGGGGCACCTTTGGAAAAGCTAAAAATATTAATTTATAATAAATTCATATTCAGTTTCAAATGGATCTAAAGTTTATTATTCAAAGGATAAGGTGGGGATAGGTCTAAAACAACTCAACCAATAGAATTTAGACAGGTTTGGGTACTTATATTAACCTTATCTTTAATAATTAACTCTAAGTTAATTAGTTTGACATTTACCATGTCACTTTGTATTTTTATATTATATGGTTAATAAACATACCATATACATTCAAGAGACCCCCAGGTGGTCTATTAATGATACAGATACCGTGATATAAGTCCCTTGGACGATCCTTAGATTTTTAGGAATTTAATATCAATTAATAATATAATATTTGTTTTAAAAACTCTTTTATGACAATTTTGGAACTATTCAATAGTTGATTTTTTTAAAACTCATAACAGAATGATTACTTCGAAAAAAGTTAATTAAATCAATACTAATATGTAATATTATCCTAGAAAATTATTTTAATTCATTAAAAGTCTCAAATTATATTTATTTGGGTATTTATAATATCAATTATTTTCATTTTTCACTATTATGGTAATTAATGCATCCTCATTGTGTCATATATAAATTAAATTATTTAATCTCTAAAAATTTAAAATAAAATATAATCATCTAGGAATGCTTTTTATATTTCTAATGAATATTTATAGTCGAAAACCCAACATATATAACCCTATGTAAAAATTGTTTTTCTAAAAGATATATACTTATATCATTTTTGTACTTATTTTAACTTAATTAAAATAAAGTGTCCCTATCACCCACAAGTGGCTCCATGGGGACCCAAAATCGACCCAAAGATGCCTATGGCCGAAAATGTATCAACCAATAAGGCCAGGACACGTTTTAGGGCAATTTAGTATTATTATAATATTATTTTTTAACCCTTATTTACCGGATTTACCCTTAACCATGGTAAATAAAATATTTACCGCAGTAATTATTCAAAATGTCTAAAAGTAAAAGTTACCTATTTACACAATTTGAACATCCTGATTCCAAATATTGAATCAATTTTTCCAAATTCAAAACACATAAGTGGCCAAAATTAATTAAAAATTAATTCCCGTTGTTAAAACAAAAAACGTGTTTTTAAGAGATAATAACTATCAAAAGATTGACACTTGTTTATGTCCATTTTAATTGTAAAATTATATCCAATGACCAACATTATATTAAATGGTAAAAATATATTCTAATTATACTTTAAAACCACTCAAATTCATAATTTATCACTATTAATTATTTTAATTAAAAAAGTTGTTTTTAATTAAAATTTAGTAATTTTCACTATTCATTAAAATATTAAAGTTATCCGAAAGGTACCAGAATTTCACCTTAGGCTAAATTCGATATTATGAATCCAAAAATGAAGTCCATTTTAAAAAATATATATAATTTCAAAAAGTAGGTATTACTATTCATAACGGCTAGTTTGATTGGTTATGGTGTGTTAGAACTCGGTGTTGCGTACAACACACGCTATCACATTATTCAAAGAGAAGCATACCGTAGAAGTTTGGGGTGTTACATTCTCCTCTCCTTCAAATAATTTCATCCTCGAAATTTCTAGAATACTTAAGACTCGGGTGGTTCTTCATCATAAGTTCCTCGGGATCCCACGTTGCCTCTTTCATCTTATGGTTTCTCCATAAAACGTTTACCAAACGCGTCGTCCGGTTTCTCAGTACTTGTTCTCTCGTATCAAGAATCCTGACGGGCTCTTCACAATAGGACAGATCGGGTTCCAGTTCTAATTCTACATAGGTGAGTACATGCGTTGGGTTAGGCATGTATTTCCTCAACAGATATATGTGGAACACATCATGAACTTTGGAGAGACTTGGCGGCATTTCCAATCGGTAAGCTACAGCCCCAATTCGTTCTAGAATTTCGAAAGGTCTGATGTACCTGGGACTCAATTTACCATTCTTACCAAAACGTATGACTCCCTTCCATGGATATACCTTTAGGAAAACATGATCACCGAATTGAAATTCCAAATCCTTCCTTCTATTATCAGCATAGCTCTTCTGCCTACTTTGAGCTGCTTTAATGTGATTTTGGATTACCTTCACCTTTTCCATTGTTTCCGCCACCAGTTCTGGGCCTACAAGTTTTCTTTCACCAACGTCATCCCAACAGGTTGGTGTATGACATCTCTTTCCGTATAACGCTTCATATGGTTCCATATGAATACGAAAATGGAAGCTATTGTTATAGGAAAATTCTACCAAAGGTAAATACTGATCCCACATACCATGAAAGTCAAGTGAGCAGGATCTCAACATATCTTCTAAGGTTTGAATAGTCCGTTCTGATTGTCCGATTGTCTGAGGGTGGTAAGCAGTGCTCAAATGAAATTCAGTATCCAGGGATTTCTGAAGACTTTTCTAGAATCTTGAAGTAAAACGGGGATCACGATCAGAAACCATCGATAGGGGTACTCCATGAAGTCTCACAACTTCATTAATATATAGTCTTGCTAGACGTTCCAGGGGTAGATCTTCTATTATAGCACGAAAATGTGCTGACTTGGTAAGACGATCAACAATAACCCATATTGCATTGTTCCTTCTAGGAGTCTTTGGTCTCCCCATGACAAAGTCCATTGTAATATTGTCCCATTTCCACTACGGTATGGGAAGAGGTTGCATGACTCCTCCAGGCTGTTGCCTCCCAGCTTTCACTTGTTGACAAACCATACATCTTGACACAAAATCAGCAATCTACCTCTTAATGTTGTCCCACCAAAAATGATCCTTCAAATTTCTATACATTTTGGTGCTCCCATGGTGTATAGAGAAATTGGAACTATGAGAATCATCCAGCAATTCTCTTTTTAGATCAGGTATATTGGGAACACAAAGTCTCTTTCCGAATTTCAAAATTCCATTTTCATACACAAAATCTCTCAATCTCCCATCATTCACATCTTTAATCTTCTTTTGAAATTCTTCATCATCGGTCTGAGAACTCTTAATCCTTTCTAGTAAAGATGGTTTCGCAACCATTTGAAAAAGAATTGATGTTTCTCCTTCCCTGGTTATTCCCATGTCCATCTTCACTAGATCCATGAAAATTGGCTCCCTTTCAATTCTCATATTGTTCAAAACACCATGATCTTTTCTACTCAAAGCATCTGCCACCTTGTTTGCCTTCCCCGGGTGGTAGTGTATCGTGCAATCATAATCCTTGAGTAATTCAAGACATCTCCTTTGCTTCATGTTGAGTTCTTTTGGTGAGAAAATATACTTCAAACTCTTGTGATCAGTATAAATCTCACAATTTTCACCATAGAGGTAGTGCCTACATATATTCAAAGAAAAGATCACAGTTGCTAACTCGAGATCATGAGTAGGATAGTTTTGTTCATGAATTTTCAACTGTCGTGATGCATAGGCAATAACTCTATCATTCTGCATAAGGACACAACCAAGTCCATTCATCGACGCATCACTATAAATAACGAACCCATCATTCCCCGATGGTAGAGTCAATATAGGAGCATTGACTAATCTTCTCTTCAGTTATTCGAAACATTCTTCACACTCTTTTGTCCAAACAAATTTAACCCCTTTACGTGTGAGCTTCGTTAATGGGTTAGCCAATCGGGAAAAATTCTGGACGAAACGTCGATAATAACCTGCCAAACCAATAAAACTACGTACCTCAGTTATACTCGTAGGTGCTGGCCATTCATGAACTTCCATAGTCTTAAAAGGATAAACATAGATTCCATCTTTAGAGAAAATATGGCCAAGAAAAGAAATCTCATGAAGCCAGAATTCACACTTGCTAAACATCCCATATAATTCATGTCTTCTCAGAGTCTTCAGGATAATGCGCAAGTGATTTTCATGATCTTCGTAGCTTTTGGAGTATAACCAGATATCATCAATAAATACCACCACAAATTCATCGAGATACTCCTTGAAAACTCTATTCATCAGATCCATGAATACAGAGGGTGAATTAATCAATCCAAAAGGCATTATAGTAAACTCGTAATGCCCGTACCTGGTTCGAAATGTTGTCTTCAGAATGTCTTCCTTCCTCACACACAACTGATGGTATCCAGATCGAAGGTCAATCTTTGAAAAGTATTGAGCTCCATGCAGTTGGTCAAATAAATCATCAATGTGTGGTAGGGGATACTTGTTCTTTATTGTTATAGCATTGATCTCCCTGTAGTCGATACATAATCTCATAGATCCGTCTTTCTTTTTAACAAAAAGAACAGGGGCTCCCCATGGAGAAACACTAGGGCGAATAAATCCCTTATTACTCAATTCCTCTAGTTGTTTCTTTAGTTCAACTAATTCTATAGTGGCCATTCTATAAGGGGTCATTGATATAGGCCTTGATCCAAGAATTAAATCAATGGAAAACTCAAATTCTCGTTCTAGAGGATGTCCAGGTAAATATTCTGGAAATACATCAACAAATTCCTTCACAACAGGTACATTCTCTATTTGAACATTCCTTTCCTCACCCACAGTCATTTCATTCTCTTCCTCCCCAATAATTTAATTTAGTTGAGCTACTGGGGGTGGATATAAATAAGAATTAGGTGGTGACGATTCTGCTCTAAAGATAAGGTGTTCCCTATCATTATCATCAAGAATCATAACCTCTTTCTTCTTACAATAAATCTTCTCATCATAGTCTGAAATCCAGTCCATACCGAGGATTATATCAAACTCAATCATAGGTGTGACGATGAGATCAGCAGATAAAGAACATTTATGTGCTCTAATGGGGACTGATTCACAAAACTTTGTTGCAATGATACATCCCTTAGGAGTTTTAACTTACAACTCCCTTGTTAAATAAAATTGGAAATATCTAATTTTCTTAACAAACTGGGAAGATATGAAACAATGTGATGATCCAGAATCAAATAATGCATTTGCTAAACTTGAGGAAACCATTAAATTACCTGCCACCACGTCTTTCGAAGCTTCTACCTCAGCAGTAGTGATAGCATGAGCCTGTCCTTGATCCCTTGGACTTTTTTGAGGTAAGTTCTCTGATGCTTAGGAAATTCATTTGCATAATGCCCCATCTCCCTGCAATTGTAGCACTGAACATTGGTAGCATCCTTCTTCCCTTTGCAATCACGAGCTTGGTGGCCTTTTTCACCACAATTGTAACAGATGTCCATTCCCTTCAAGAAAGTACCAGGGTGTTTCTTCCCACATTTACCACAGGATGGATATTCAAACTTTCCCTTCTTCCCCTTATTTCCATTAGCACATTGATCAGCAGGTCTCTTCTTCTCTTGCTTTCCTTTAAAGTCACAAGACTTAGAGAATTCCTTTTGGGTCTTGATTGCACA
Organism: Viscum album; assembly: GCA_963277665.1. NCBI lineage: Eukaryota > Viridiplantae > Streptophyta > Magnoliopsida > Santalales > Viscaceae > Viscum > Viscum album. The sequence goes on from OY728145.1 coordinate 959,942,198, forward strand.
TGAGACAATGTCTTCGTATGACGAGAAGGATTGTGAGACTAATGCTCGACTGAGAAATGGTTTTAACCCATCAAAGAAACGATGAATCTTACTTCTTGGGTTATATATATAATCACCAGCATACCTTCATAACCATGTAATGTTAGCCTCATACATTGTGACATTATCATCCTCCTTCTATCTCAGACTTAGAAATTGCCTTTCCATATCTTCTTGATGGTCGCGAGGAAAGTATTTTTCTAAAAACTGATCTTTGAACTCCCTCCATTCCATATTTGATACTTCATCATCTTCCTTTGTATTTGGAATCAATGACCACCATTGATCAGCATCTCCAGTGAGGCGATAAACTGCCATGATAACTTTTTCCCTTTCACTACTCCTCAAAGCCTGAAATATTTTCTCTAGGGAAAATATCCATTTCTCTGCTACTAATGGATTTGTACTCCCATTGAACGTTGGTGGTTTTTGCCTCATGAATCGATCTAACATTGATCCCCCATGCTGCATATCAGGGTGCTCCATACGGGTAAGGTTATTATTCATAACCTGAGTGAGTTGTCTCAGTATGGTGATTAGCTGATCAGCACCAGTTGCATCACCAGCTCCACTATAATTATCTTGAGTAGGAGGGAAATCACTACATGCAGTGCGTGCATTGATACGGTTTCCATTTCTTCCACTAGGCGCCATATCTAAACAATTTCATAAACTAGATCAGTTTATGAATCAAAATACATAATCCCATACATACAAAAAACTTAACATAAATTGAACTATTAATGGATATAATCCATAATCATAAAAATGTTTCCTTTGAGGAAGTATATACTCATAAACCCTTCATAATGATTTGTAAAGAAAATGAGAGTTATCCTTAGCATATCTCCCAGGAGTGTCGTATCCAAGAGTGCAGCAAGGCCCGTTGTTGTTCACTAGTTCCCGTTCGAGTTTAGCTCAAAGTGGTGTTTTCGGGTTTTACCCCTAGGTACATCTGTGCCAGAGCCACCTCTACCTACTCGTATCCAGATAGAGATGTATTTCTCGGAAAACTCACAAAATCTCTACAATACCAAAATTCTAGGAAGTTATTCTATACTAATTATCAAAGTCTATCTTAAATCTATGTGCTCTAATTAGAGTTTATCTAACTCTAGCTTCCAAGGTTTGTACTAAACTTCCTCGGATACCAACTGTAATGCCCCAACCCTAGTTACCCAGAGTCGGTGCATTATTAAATTACATTAGAATGATCACAAGAAAGATCAAATCTCGAAAGACCGATTGGTTTAGTAGCCTTGGAAACACTAGATATATTCATAAAATTTTACATTACTTCACAAATTGAAAAACTACTACAACAACATAGTATCCATATTCCACACTCATGTCCCCACATACTATCCCTGCAGGTCATTCATAACTTACTTCTTCACATCCTGGGAAAAATAAAACATAGAAAAAGGGTGAGCTCAAATGCCCAGTAAGGATAACAATATAGCGGAAACTTTCAAAAATAAGCATAAACTTTTAAGACAATGTATAACTAAAACAAAAACCATTTAAACTAGAACTTAAACATAGTATGGAAATATAAAAATGAAATAATGTCATTTACTTATTCACATGGATATTCTACTAATCGAATAATCACATGCAATATCAATAACCACTTTCATAATGACGGAATGCATAATGTCATACTATCATAACCACATAGCCAAGGCCTCGTGCCAAGACTACAAATAAGATTTTGTCAAGGCCTTATGCCAAGACACTAGTTTGTCTCTCGAGACCTACCGAAGCATAGAGGAGCTATAGCGGGCTCCCCCCATCACATATTAAGTCCAATGCATTCCCATATGAAAAGGTTTATAATAACATAAACATTCGTATTAAAACTAGCCTACGAAATGTCAATACTTTCACCATAAACCATGAATGGTATAAAAATATCACATCCACAGTCAAACAAATTTCAAAACCTTCAATATAATATAGAAGTTTTGTATCATAATAAATCAACTTTAAATAAGCGTAAAATCCATCAAAGGATGTTGACATAGATGAAATCAAAATTCTTTTTAAAGAAATATCTCTTTATATTTTGAAATCATTTAAGATCCATATAAAATAAAACATTTTCTTTGAAAATATTTTTATAAGCTTGTAAGGGATGCTTTGAAGATTTTATAACGGCGGAAAATATCCGCACCCGCCGTATAAGTTAAAAAACATTCTTACCTTAATTCTGTCGAAAAGGTTAAAAAGGACCTTATTTTGAAAACGACATGAAGATTCCTTTATAAACCACTTATAAAAGTCAAAAATTGTATAAATTACTTCAACTCATATTCTAGGAAATAGTAAAAATGTTTTGAAATACATTTTTAAGAAACATGGATATGGATGATAAAGAGATCCCAGTAGATTATTACGTATAAACAACCTCGGATAATGAATAGATTGTGAAATAACCTTTACCTTGTACTTTTCATTGGTTGGGGTTGGTTAACCTTCTATATAATGGTGAAATAATTGTTATTAAATTATACAAGAATCATATACATTAATATGATATCATATATGATCTTTTAATATTGATTTGATAATAATATCTTAGTATTATCGTTGTTTCGGGTGTTAACTTAATTGTTTTCTTTTATATGTTTTGTTATGTAAGCCATGTTTGTAATGGATAGGTTGTGTCTTAATCATATATATAATGATATCAAGTACTTAGAGACTATTATTAACCACCAAAGGAGACTTATACTTGAATGGATACGATGGAGAATGAATCTCATCGCGTTCGTGGAGACGGTAGTCCGTACGTACGCACGAGCGACAATATCATTCTTTTGATATTAAAATAATATATAAATGGATTTTATATCATATATACAGAATAATTAACATGTTATATTTATTATTTACATGAGTTACACATCATTATTATTCCCATCCAAATAATAATATATTGAATAACAATTACACCACGGCGTGGAGACGGTAAGCCGTACGTACGCACGTATGGTGACATGTTATTCAAAGGGTGGATAGAATACTGATTATGGTTGTACCATATTTATAATAACATCACAGTATATATATAATATTGGAGTTATTATTTTACAATGGTAACAACAAAGGAAGAATAAGTGGAAGAAGAAATGAACTTGGAAAAGGGTGGTGAAATCATTACCTCTTCTTCGGGTTCTCCTTTTGATTTGATCAAAAATGCACTTTAGGTTGGCTTTCTGATCATAATAAGGCCTCTAGGTTGTAGTGTGGGATGTTGGGAGAGTATTTGGGCAGAGTTTGTCTGATCCAAAAGGCTTTTATGGTGTGAATAAATGGTTAGGAGGAGTTCCTTTTTATAAGAGGGGTGAGGGGCACCTTTGGAAAAGCTAGAAATATTAATTTATAATAATTTAATATTTGGTTTCCAATGTCTCTAAAGTTTATTATTCAATGTTTAAGGTGTGGATAGGTAGGAAAGAACTCATACAATAGAATTTAGACAGGTTTGGGTACTTATATTAACCTTATCTTTAATAATTAACTCTAAGTTAAATAGTTTGACATTTACCATGTCACTTTGTATTTTTATATAATATGGTTAATAAACTTACCATATACATCCAAGAGACCCCCAAGTGGTCCATTAATGATACACCTATAATGATATATGTCTCTTGGCCAATCCTTTTATTTTTAGGAATTTAATATCAATTAATAATATAATATGTTTTTTAAAAACTCTTTTATGTCAATTTTGACACTATTCAATAGTTGATTTTTGTGAAACTCATAACAGAATGATTACTTCGAAGAAGTTAAATAAATCAATCCTAATATGTCATATTATCCTAGAAAATTATTTTAATTCATTTAATGTCTCAAATTATATTTATTTGGGTATTTATAATATCAATTATTTTAATTTTTCACTATTATGGTAATTACTGCATCATCATTATGTCATAAATAAATTAAATTATTTAATATCTAAAAATTTAAAATAAACTATCATCATGTAGGAAATATTTTTCTATTTCTAATTAATATTTATAGTCGAAAATACAACATATATAACCCTATGTAAAAATTGTTTTTCTAAAAGATATATACTTATGTCATTTTTGTACTTATTTAAACTTAATAAAAATAAAGTGTCCCTATCACCTACAAGTGGCTCCATGGGGACCCAAAAGCGACCCAAAGATGCATATGGCCGAACATTATCAACCAATAAGGCTAGGACACGTTTTAGGGTAATTTAGTATTATTATAATATTATTTTTTAACCCTTATTTACCGGATTTACCCATAACCATGGTAAATAAAATATTTACCACAGTAATTATTCAAAATGTCTAAAAATAAAAGTTATCTATTTACACAATTTGAACATCCTGATTCCAAATATGGAATTCATTTTTCCAAATTCAAAACACAGAAGTGGCAGAAATTAATTTAAAATTAATTCCCGTTGTTAAAACAAAAAGCGTGTTTTTAAGAGATAATAACTATCAAAAGATTGACACTTTTTTATGTCTGGTTTAATTGTAAAATTATTTCCAATGAACAAAATTATATTAAATGGTAAAAATATATTCTAATTATACTTTAAAACCACTCAAATTCATAATTTATCACTATTAATTATTTTGATTAAAAAAGTTGTTTTTAATTAAAGTTTCATAATTTTCACTATTCATCAAAATATTAATGTTTTCCGAAAGGTAACAAAATTTCACCTTAGGATAAATTCAATATTAAGAATCCAAAAATGTAGTCCATTTTAAAAAATATATATAATTTCAAAAATTAGGTATTACTATTCATAACGGCTAGTTTGATTGGTTATGGTGTGTTAGAACTCGGTGTTGTGTACAACACACGCTATCAGATTATTCAAAGAGAAGCATACCGTAGAATATTGGGGTGTTACAATATGTGTGGTTGAGTACAAGAAGTTAATCAACATTCACATTTCCTATAATCCCATTAATGATCATTTTTTAGGCACCCTCTCATTAGGAAATTTGATTCTAATGTCATAACAGTTACAAAGGATTTAAAGGAAATTACATCTAATTTTTTGTCTTGTGAAAAATTGATTTAGGAATGATGAGTTTTTTAATATTATATCATGTTATTCTATTTCAACATATATTCTACAGTTTAATTTCCCTGGTATAGAAAAAAACTTATAATTCCAGAGTTTTGGTCATTCATTTGTTGTGGGGAATACCATCAACAAAAGGTCTTTCTCATTAATGGGTATTCATTACTTTGGTAGCAGGATTTTTTTCCATTCATTTAAAAAAATGTGTTGGGATATTTCAATAATTTATTATGGGGTTTCTACCCAATAACCACAAATTCATGTTATATAATAATCCTGGTAGTATGATTCATCCTCTTCCTATACCAAAATGATTGTGGAATGATATTTATATGTCTCTAATTATAATATTTTCTACTAATTAATGAATTATTATTGATATATGGGTGGTGATTATTAGATGACCATACCATATTATTATATACCAATCCATGACAACACTCAATTATAGGGCTTATGTTTGTTGTACGTTAAAGTGATTGTAATGATACATGGAATTACATTGAAAATGTTGTCAAATATTGAGCATTTTTTAACTCATATACTTTGAAGGGCCTCTATGAGTTAATGATCAATGAGGTTATATTGAGAATAAAAAATCATCCTCAAAAGATTTGGTAGAGAGAAAAGGATAACTATGTTATATAATATATTCACTAAGACAAGGTCTTGGACTTTGATGATGGTTTGGATATCCCTCATGGTGTAACTAATTTTCTTATAATAAAATTTAGAAATATTCTAATAAATGCATCCCATAAAATCATTTTATATTCATCTATGAAACACTCCTATATATTTCTAGGAGGTTGGAGATTCTTCCTTTCTTGGACCTTTATTTCATCTAGAGGCAATATATTAGATCATGCAGATTCATAAAAATGTGACTTCAATTTAGATGTAGTACATATTATATATATATTAACATCATTTCCCTATGTGTTTTTTTGTTAATTGATCATTTTATCTAAAATTCATCACACAAATTAGGCTACTGATATCTCAATAATCACGGCAAACAAAATACACTGTATGTTGGTCCCTTTTAATTAATTACATTGATGGGAAATATGGATTATATCTTGAATTGAAAACATATATTGTCATTGATTCGTAAATTTTTAATGAATCCATACCCATGACGTATTCATCACATCTATGTTCATTTTTGAATTTGGATTACTAAGACATAAAAATTTATATATATATATGAATAATAATAAAAAATGTATTTTTTATTGTCAAGTGAATCTTTTAAATGATATGTTAATTCATATGGTTCAATATCACTGGTAACATGTTTTCGATTATAATGAGATATAGGTGTGAGAGACTTTGATAATGGAGTATTGGCCTAATCTCAATCTAGGTACAATATTCTCAACATCTTCTTCTAGGGGTAGAATGGAGTATGGTTTGAGTTATTTTAACACCTCTATATTTATTACAGGATATTGCATCAATTTATTTTGATTAACATATTTTGATTCATACTTGTATTATTATTATTTTTGACATTTTTTGGATATTATATTTTTATATTCTTATTCATGGATGAATCATGGATGGTGAATACCATATGGTTCTACCTAGGAAACATTTTACATTTGTTTACAAATATAAAGGAGGAAATATATTCTGTACAAACCAAACTTATTTATCATGAAATCACACAACATTATGCATATGGATATTTTAGGGTTGGTTCAAGGTTTTTTCATACTTGGTGGTCAAACCATGGGAATACTTCAATATCTTATAATGGGGATCACATTTAGTGTTTTAATTTATAAAAAAACCGATCTAAACATTGATATAAAATGTAATTTATATTTATTTTCCTTTTAAGTAATGAAGTATGTCTTTTTTATCTCATTATTTATCTAGTTTAATGTTCCCTCAATCAAGGAGTGTCATTTTTATGATTTTAGGGTTTACATACCTAAAAATTATAATTTTAAATGGATCATTGAATTTTGGTTCATCTTTTTAAAATTTATGTTCATATAATTGTATATTCTTCATGGTTCTTATAGATTCTCTATTCTATACATGAATAAAACATTTGATGATAGTTATTTATTCGATACATCTAGTTTGTGACCTTATTAACATTGGTTTATATAGCTTTACCTAGTAATTGTTTTTTAAGGATATTTATTTATTATTGTAATTTTTTTAAGAATATTTATAATTTGGTAATTATCAATCTCTCACTCATTGTTCAAGAATTGAAATTTTATATATCCTTTTTTGGAATTATTGATTTAGGATAACTAATTGATTTCAATACCACTCATCCCGTCTTCCCTTATTGATATTATATTGTAATTTATTTTATATGTTTTACATGGTAGGTTATTACATGTTTCAAATGTTTTATTAAATCCTTTTTATTTCTATTTGAATGTATTTTTTAAAATGGTTTAAATAAATGAACTATGTTATTTTATTGGAAACAATTTTCAAAATTGTTTTTTATGTAACGATATGTTTTTTGAAAAAAGGTGTTTCTTTTTTAAGAATTTGTTTAAATGGGTGTCACCCAAAGAGTTATTAAGATAAATGGTCTTAAAACATGTTTTGTGGGGTTATAAATATTAAATGACCCAAAATTAATCTTGTGTGATAAACCAAAATGTTAATGATAATGATGTAAGGGGAATCATTGGGTATGAACCCTGTCCCCATAGACCCAATATTTAATTGTAATGATTGAACTATGTGGCCTAAATGGTGGTAAAGAGACACTCTCATGTGTATAGTGTTATGCTTTCACATTTTCTCATATAGTGATGTATAGTCCTGGTTTCCATATAATTAAAATATTGATACTTGGTTTTTCATTGTCATTGAACATTTCATTCTCACGATATTTTTCCACAGACTATTATCATTGAAATTGTTAATTAGATTATTTATGGAAATTATTATAGTAAAATTTTATTGGTATTATTTATAATTTTCAAAATGGTTTATTAATCCATTTGGATAATTAATTTATGTATGATATTTTTATTAATTATTTATTAATATTTGATTATAAATTATTTATTTTATAATGTATATATATGAATCCAATGGTGTGATACTTCTGAGGTCATTTCTTCTCAACCATAATATGAAATTAGTATAATATTGATATTTTTTTCAAATTGAGGTAAGGGAAATTCTCCATAGGTTGGTGGTGAGTTTTTTAATTTATGTGTTGTGTTTAGAAGAGATCCCATGTAAAATGTCTTTGGGAAATAAATGTTTTATATTATTTTCTTGTTATTTGAATCCTAAAACCACTACCTGATGTTTGAATCTTGTTTTAATTCCATTGTTTGGAATACTGGAATTATTTACTATCTTTTACCACCATTAAAAAGTTTTATTTTTTCTATTTCATTTGTAAATGATTTTATTTATTTCTGAGGTGCATGTTTCTAGAACATGGGGATCCAAAACACCCATGGTTGTATATCAATATATGTACATGTAAACTAACAGTCACTTAATTTAGTTTGCATATTGAAATACATTACCTATTTTATTGTTTTTTAATATCCATATTAATGTTAAATTGTCATAGCATTCCAAAGATGACACGTATGGGGGGGGGTGTTGTCATGTGTGGGTAAACTTTTAATTAATGACAAAGATAAATTAAAACCCATACCCCCATTATTCATTGAACCTATGTTTTTCTTAATTAAATATATATCTGTGTATCATTTACTAGGATTCGAACAAAAACATTAAATGTATTAATAGAATGAAAAAGTATCACACAATATGTTCCCAAGGTGAGAAAATTTCTTGGAAACATTATCTTTGATCTAATTATTATCATTTCATTCATATAATTTTAATTATAAAAGCTTTTTCAATTTAAATTGTGTTTCTCCATGAATCAACATAACACCATTATTATTCAAAATATGAAACATGTGATGATTTATCAAATTTAGTAGAAAAATAAGCAAACGATATCAACCCACATTTCTCTTCTATCTTCTCACTAAAAATGGACATTCTATCATATATATCCAACATTAAAACAAAATTTAATTCAAATATCTAACCATCATGTGTGTGTCACTTCTCTGATATCCACTAAATGCCTAACACAGAAAATATTACATAAAAAATAAAAATTATTGTAAAATATTTTTTAAAATTATTTATCATATTGATCCCATGAATTTTTAAAATATAAATGAATAAATATTTGTTCTGTGACCTTCAAAATAATAAAACATTGACTGGAATATTTTAACTATATAGTCAATTTATAAGGAAAATAAATAATTTATTATATAAATTAAATAATTCGTCATATATAAATGAAAAATATTCATTTTTTAATATAAAATAGCATTAATGATAGAATACATTGAATCATAAAATATATTATTAGTCCATAAAATATTTAAAAAATATTTATTTAATGTTTATTTGTTTACATTGTTAGAAAAGATATTAGTTTTTAGAAAATTAAAAACATTTCACTAATAACCTAATTCTTTAAGAATTAACATAAATATTAACCAAATTATATTTAGGTAATGACGATTCAATAAATTAAGTTCATTTTATCAACATTATATTTGGAATGTGATAAAAAATTTATTTTAAAACATTTCGTAAGGTAGTAACAACAATTTTTAATAAGTATCATTATGCGTAATATCATATGTATGTATACTCTTTTATAAATAAAAACATTATTAATTATTAATTATAATAATTTATAAATATTAATTTTCATAAAATATATTTAATATGAAATTGAAATTAATAATTTTTACATTAACAATTACATGATTATATTTCCATATTGTATGCATAAAAACCCCTAAATACCATTGCATAAGATCTTAGAGAAATATTCAAAATTGTTCTAATATAGAGAAGTGATTGAGATCGTGCGTATCTCATTATGAATTATTCATGATAAAATATCTCTTGAATATCATATTCCAAAAGTTGTACTTTTTGATATTTAACATGTTAACTAATATTGGAAAAAACCAGTGAAACTACCTCCATTCCAAACATGGAAAATAATCCTCATAAAAATTTATCCCACAACATTGTGAAATTTCATAAACATTATTCTACTACTTTACAGGTTTTCGATGTCTTATTATACCCAAAAATTTAATAAAATTCTTCAAACTATTTGGATTAATAAGTTTCTCTCATTTATATTATTCTGTATCATTTTTATATGTGTCTCTTTTGAAAAAAGTTATGAATCAATAAAAATATACTATTGATAAAAATATATTCTAAATTTATATTTTCATAGAATTTTTTCATTAGTAATACGTGTTTATAAATTAAAATATCCCAAAATAACATAATTTAATAAAATTGAACAATCATATTAATTATATAGAACTCACATTTAACATTTCTCAACAAAATAATCCATAACAAATTAGTTATTAATGTCCAACATAATGGTTACCTAAGATAAAAGTAATTTAGTACCAATATTTTTGAAAATAGAATATCCCATGAAAATTATAATATCCATGGATAGTAATTAAACAACATTATGTGAACCAAGAATAGTCACCACATCAATAATTTCAATCAATAAAGTGCATTAATTATATCCAATTTGATATTAAAAATTGTTATGCTGTAAAAAATATAAGAGTTTCACAAACACACACACACATGTGTGATATTATAGTCCCCATAGGATTTCACAAAAAACATCATGAAAATTCATTAATAAATCAATATTGACACTCTATTTGGTTAATTTTTTTAAAAAAATGTTTTCCTAAACGATAAATATAGTGAATGAAGGATTAAAAATTTATAATATTTTAATTCAAAAAATTTAGATAAAACATTCGTGAAAAAAATTCTAATATAGATGAAAATATTGTTTTATACACTAATAAATAATTCTAAATGTTATTTGAAATAACTATTTAGTAATCCTCTTTTTGTAATCCATGTTGTGTTAAGTACATTTTCTATAATGACCTGAATATTCCGTAAAATTATTTTTTAAATTATATGGAATTATTATGAGACTAAAAATTTTAGCGATACATGATTTATAGGGCTGGGGAGCCCGAAATGGATTTTGATCTTTATTAAGGTACGTTCAGTAAACATGTGAGCAGGATTTTTTATCTTTCTAACTGGTCCTCAGAAAAAACTGAGGTCAATATTGAAATTTCTGCACTAATATTCTCTGAGGCAAAGTATAACATCAGCAGACATGGTTTTTAAGGGAATGTAAAATTTTTCTACATTTTGAAACAAAATAATAAAATAACTACTTGAGTTATTTAATTATTTTTCCAAACATTGAGCTATGGTGGGAGGGACTGCAATGTAACAGTAGTCATAAAATGAGAGTCATTAAATTAATTGTTACCTTGTTTGTGTAACCACAAAAATTGCATATTTAATTGGTTCATTAATTATGGTTCATTAATAAACCATAATATTGAAAAAATGTGGGATTATATAATTTTATTAATTAAACAATTGGAAAGCTAATTGAGAACCCATGAGAGAAACCACTGACGAGACGTCAACAACATTACTCTCTAAATAAGAATTATAAATAAAAAACAATCATGGAAGGGATCGATCCAGAGATAAACAAGCGACAAAGAACATCAAACAACAACAAACACAAAATTTCTTCCCATTGTCTATAGTGGATTCTAATGAATCCATGTAGGGGATTTATGTGATTAATTTCCCACTTTTCAATTTATTGAATATTATTAAAAATCAGATCAACCAACCAATGGATTGATATGAAATTCATTCTATATTGGAGTAGGTATTTCTGGGGTTTCCCATTGAGGTTTTTTCATAATATTTATAATGATTATTATTCCACCACTATGAAAAATTGCTAATGTAGATGGCGTATAAATATACAAACAAGTCCTAGAGTCTCCACTACTCTTAGCCTTCTTGTGTTCATCGTAGATGACCGAGAAATGTAGTAGCAAGGCGATTCTGTGGGCATCGCAAGGCGTTGACGCTAATTAAGATGGAAATCATAACCATTGATTTCATCATTGAAAAATTAAAGATCTATAGAGGTCATGACATCATTTGGGTTATAGTCAATATGCATATGAATTTTGATCATTTCATTTATACAAGATAACATTTATCACATAACCAATATGACATTTTAAAAACTATGGAAATGTTATGGTTTTAAAGGTCACCACTCTAATTTTCATAAAAACAAGTAATGGTTTTATTAGAGGATATTGTTTCTAAAAATCAATATTTAAATACGGAGTTGTTTTTTAGTATCACATAACACCTCTAGATAGATATACAATCTAAAATAAGATTCATGACACATGAAGAATAGTGATGGATTTTGTAGTAGACCAGAATAGTTGTTGCGATCAACCAATTCATCTTGACAATAATTAATAAGTATTAATTTCACTCAGTCATTAATATTGATCCTTATTATACCTTTTTTATGAATATTTCTTGACCTATATCATATTGCGAAGAATTTGTAGAAAATAATCCATTTTGTCATAATTTTACAGAGGAAATGGAAGATAATGTTAGTATTTTATAGGAGTACAATAAATATCATATTATTGATAAAAATACATTGTCGACTGTCAAAAAATATATAGAGTTCAGAGTTTGTGAAAATTTATACCAATGAATATATCCATGTGATAAATATATGACATTTGGATGAAAGGATATGTTTGGACCATGAAATATCTCCCCTATGATATTCTTGATTATATTTAGATAGAATATTATAACATAAAAATGCAATAAAACGTCTAAATATTTTATTATGTGTTCCATGTATCACTTTTGAGGATGTTAAGGAATGATGAATCACATATATTGTACTCAAATGACAAAAATTGGATCATTAACTTTGATAGGGTGAATAATGTGTTTCGAATCAAGATCAATGAGATAAAGTGTTGCACAACAAGACCACTCACGTAGTCATCTCTTTGCAGTGAAACTATAAATATGAGGAATATACATGGAATAAAATATATCTAATGAGGTAAATGTATCATTAATTTTTCAATTTTTGTATTGATATTTCAAAATATAAAATACTATAATTTAGATAGAATATATAACCCTATGATTTTAGAATATATAAATATTTTTATTATCAAATAAAATCAATATCATTAATCTGATATAATGTGATTAAAAAAATATGAAACATTATATAATAATTCTTAACAAATATATAATATGGAATACATTAATATATTTTTAGTTAACATTGATAGTAAAATGTCCTTAAAAAAATAAATTGGTTCAAATTCATCAATGAAAAATGTATTGATTTATTAAAAATATTTTTAGAATAATTTTCTGAATTAATATTAATTTTTTAGTATAATAAATTTCATTAATGATATCTATAGTATTTATTGATAAATATTAATGGAAAATAAATTAATAAAATCAACGAATGAAATAATTAGTAATAGTAATATTAGAACTCAATACTAAACAAAATTTTTTTGAAAGCCATTTTTATTATGTTATTTTTAGAATAAATGTTTCATTTTATTAGAATATTAATTTTTTCGAAAATTATTATATATAGTTTTAATCAATTAAAATGTTAATCATCAATTTCTTCACCAATTTTTTATAATGTAAGATAAAAGAATTTGAACATAGAGCACATTATTTTTTGTAAAAAATTTCTTTGTGGCCAAATTATTTTTATATTCAGCAATATAATATTTATTAATGAACAATTTAAATGGACTTGGATGATAGTAATTTATATAAATTAAATTATAATTCATCTAATTACAATTATTAGACAATTAATATGTAAAAATTCATTTTATGATTCAATTTAATAATAATTTTTTTATTTGACTTATGCTATCACATTAGAATTAATTTATACTAGTATTTAATATTTATTATAAAAAATGGTATAAACTATTTTGAATAAATATATGAAAATTATCAATGGGTAAATTATTTGTATTTTATGGAATGTTTCATTTGTAGATAAATAGTATAAAATATAATTATTTATATTATCAAAACAAACCTGAAATAATTATTATATAATAATGACTAAAATATAAATATATAACTTATTTATATTGAAAAAGACGTTTTTTTGGAAAAAAATAATTAAAATAAAAAATATTATGTTGAATTTATAAACGTATACATCAAATTTTGAATCCAAGTTAATAATTTATTCAAATTAAAATATTATTCTTCTAATTCAATATAGTTGTTCAAAGAATCTATTTGGTTTTGGAAGGATTCAAATTCTAAATAATCCTAAATTATATATTTGTAAATGATAAATGTATATTAATAATATCTCTCCATATTTATTATTCCTATATGATAATTAATTCAATATTTTTATCACCAAAACACTACACTCCTCAAGTTCATAACCCCGATATCCTTTCCCTTGGAAACCTATAATTAATTCAAAATTGTCTGACTAAGCCTTAGATAAAAACCCCAAAAACATTATTATCCACATCTAAGGGTTATGTTATTCTTAAAATACTTCTATCATAATCAATAAGGTGGTTACAAAAAGTGGATATCTAAGGTGGGGTATTTATTCTAACCAAATTGTAACATGTTTATTTATTATTTACCTTATATAAATATTCTATAAACAAAAAAAAATTAAATTCATTTGTATACAAAAACATTAATTTGATGAAATAATCATTATTTGGTTCTATTATTTTTAATGGAAAATGAAAATATTTCCCATGTATACAGACATAACCTCCACCTCAATGAAGTGACATATTATATTAGACATAGCGACCTCTCATGGATGGTTATATAGATAAATTTATGGAATATATAATATTTTGTCGAGATTATTTTGATTTTATAATGAAAATAAATTATCTAATTTTCATCCCCACCATCTTCTAGAATATGGTATTTTCACCCATGTATACATGGAAACTATCATCCCCATTAACAATTTTTCCCAATTATCATCACCCCATTACATGGATGTTTATAAATTTGTATGTAACAAATAAAAAATATTTTTATGAAATGGTTATAATTTTGGAACAATTTCCATCGTTCTAGGAATTTATAACCAATTCAAATCATTTCGGGAGAAAAAAGGTTATCACCCTAAAATTTATTTTAATGAAGTATTGGTAAAAATAATGTAATTTGATATAGTAAGGGTATGATATAAAATAATATATGAATGAATAAAAACTTTATAATATATTAGAAATTAGTGTAAATATAATTTATATGATGTTAATTTGTGTATAACGAAATTAAAGGCTTCTGGTATGGGATTAAGTGACGATCAAGATTTTTATTGGGATTATTTATATTAAAATATAAATTGTGATAATTATATTCATGAAATCATAAAAATTAAATAATTTATTCTATATTAATAATATAGCTGGTTATCGTGTATTATTACCATTTTCTCCCAATTAAGTATTAAAATTTTTAAACAATTTTTTTAAATAACATAAACATATTTCTTTTTTTGGTTAGGAATCTGTAAAACCCTATAGAAATATTGTTTGTAAATTTCATTAATATTCATAAATACATTTAAATAAATTTTAATTGCATTTTTATTCTTCATTTTCTAATAATAGAATCATTTTAATGGAACATTATCATCATTCATAGAATGATTCAATTTTTACATTCCACAAAATTTTGAGAGTGGATTCTTATTTAATATTTCACATGTTAATCAATATTCTCACCTCTACTTCATATATTAATCATGTATCATTATTTATATATTTCTATTTTTTTTAAATTATATTCTCATTATTTTTGTATAATTTTTTTTACAAAAAGAAAAAAATTATTTTTTTGTTTGAATCATATTTATTCTAACATTATCAATAAACATATCTATGTCACCATCCTTTATGGGGTTTTTTGCTTAAAAATAAACATTTTATAATGATACCATTGAATTTATTCCCCATTCAGGAATATGGTTATGATATTATAAGGATTGTATAATGAAAATTCATTATTGTTTCATGGGTAAATTATGCTATGATGAACCAAGAAAGGGTTTTTAATATTTTCAGAAAAAAGTGTTATATTAGAGATGATTATGATGGTTGTATAATTATATAACACTCCAATTATTTGGGATAATATTTATTTTTAATGATATAATATATAATTGATCGGGAAGAAAACCAAATAAACTATTGGACAATATCAAATAAGTTGCGACGGTCTTGATTCTTGGAATTTTATAAAAAAATTAATTCTTATCATCATTTCAATATAAAAATTAATATTATATCCTTGTGATATTATATCATGGCTCATTAATTATTAATGATTATTTCAGATTCTTGTGAATAATTATTGTATTATATAAAATCCTAAATTCATGACTCATGATTTATGGTATATAATTTAAATGTTATATTTTTATATAATATGATAATATTATTATAAAAAATTTAATTTTAAATAAAAATGACATTATAATAATATTTTCCTGGTTGAACCTTACTAAAAAGCCTAGATAACTCATTTTTATTGTTATTATTTCCCCAGTTTATAAACAAATTTATTATGCTTGATAAGTCTAAATTTTTATTTCTATGTGGAGAACATGTTAATTAATACAGAATATTTTTTATAAAAAATTTGATAATATATCCTTTAAAAAATGAAACTAAACATTTATTGTTCCCATGAATTTATTATTGGGTGTTATGTTTCTTAATCAGATAAGAAATTATTGAATATATATGTATGTTTCACACAAATAACCTCATGTTAAGAATTGAAAAATGAGTAAACCCAAATCGAATAACAAAAACACAATAACTATAGTCATCATATACATAAACATAACAATAAATTAGAATGGATGTGTAAATACATTTAAAAATAAACAGCAATTTAAATCAATATAGGATCAATCATTTTTTCATTATGATGAACATGATTTAACCTGAGATTTTTCTCAGAGAACAATTACTCATAGTTAAAATTAAAGGAACCCAAAAATAAGAAATATTTCCATTAAGGGTAAGAACCAATAGATTATTATAATCTATTCTAACCATATTCAAATTTACCCACGATCATATCATTAATTCAACATGACATTCATCTCTTATGAAATCTCATTACATGGATGAAATAACTTATCAACATAAATAAGAGTAAATGATCAATAATGAACACCTAAAACACAACGAAATAAATATTCACTAATTAAATATAAAGTAAATAATCAAAAAATTAACATATTGATAATTAACTAAAAATATAAATCTTCTCATAAACCAATGAGATTAAATCCAAAAAACGATCATCATATAAGATAATTTAAACCCTATACTGATTCATCTAATTAATCAATTTAAAAAGACTATAATGAGGTCCCAAAAATCCACATATAAACTATATACATTATTCTATCTTGTAATATAGAATATAATTCCTTGTGGTCGATGGTAGAACCCCCCATGACATATATAATTGTTTTATTAAATGTATCATGCAATAGAGAAAACCAACATCCATAAACTCAACTATGTGGAAACACAGAATCATCTTTTTTATAATTTATAATATAATACTCTACCATGAAAACGTACTATAAAAAAATATTTATAATATTCAATTAATAATTAAAATAGTAATATTCCATTTTCTATTTGAGTACCACTATCGAAGAAATGTTAATTCATAACATAATTAGCAACAATCCTAGAGAAGTGAACACCAACTCCAAAGAAGGAATAACATACTCCATCACCACTCACGCACTTAGAGGAATGTTTATCAATTAATTTTTATTAATCACATATACATTTCAACTATAATTATATATAAAATATATGTTCCTAAATATTCTGAAGATTTATTATCATTCAAAAAATATTGGAAAAAATTATTCCACAACAATCATCTCATTTCTTACACAAATAATTCAATATATATATTACGTTGATAGATTGACGAGTTTTTGTAGTATGGAATACTTCTTAATCCATAGATAGTAAATATATTTTAGAAATTGAACCATGATCTCTATAGTATAAAATTGTAATTTTATTTAATTATAGGCTAAACAACTAAGTAATATATATATTCAAATTACATATTCATATGTACTACAAGAAATTAAAGAAACTATATAAATATAGTAAGAGGAAGAACCATATGGATATTACATATATATATATAATTTACATATTTCATTGATTCCTATTTTTATCAAATGTTTGATAAAAAAATTTAACTTATTAAATTCCGGATTCAAGGATCATAATAAACCAATAAAACCATGTGATTAAATTTGAAATCACATTTTAAGAAATTAGAAGAGTGTAAAAATATATATTCATTAAAATTAAAATTATTTATATTTATTTTAAATATCAAAGAAACGCATGAAATGAAAACATTGATATAATTTCACCAAATTGGTAAAATAATAAAAAATCAATTTTAAAACATTATAATAAGTTAAATTTTAATCTCCCCTATTGGTGATTTTTATTTATTTATATACACTAAAATTAATATCACAATCCATTAATAAATTAATATACAATCAATCAAACTTCTTAAAATATTTTATTAATATCATATTTCAAAAGCAACAAAATAAATGGTTTTGATATTGATTCATTTAAATAAATCCCAATTTAACAATAGTTATGATAGAAAACCGAAAGATGAATTACAAAAAAAATGTAAAAAATTCCTCGATTGATTAAAATAATTCTATAACACATATGAATTAAATATCAAATATGGCTGAGAAAAAGAAATAAATATTTTGAGCATTTCACTGTTTTACAACATGGGGTTTTTGATAGTTAGTATAATATTTTTTTTATCAAATATGTTTTTTGAGCAATATAGAAAGACTATAAATGGTTTTATTGATCATGTGATATCACTATGGAACTGTAGTTATTTTATTATTCATCTGATAACTACAATGAAATCCCATTTTATCTAATATAATAAATTAAAATTAATTTTCCTTTAATTTAGAACAATATAAATCATAATATTTAGAATCTAATTTCAAATTAATGTTTCATATTCTGAAGACAAATGATATCCTACGATTATTTATTAATTTTGGTGATTAAGAACAAACTAATATCCTTCCTATTTAAATTAGATAATCATATGACTATTCAAAGAGCCAAATGTTTTAGTGGGGTAGTAGAAAAATATAATTTATATTATGGATATAATATCAATATTGTAATATCATGAAAATTAAACCCATTTACACAGAAATTTCAATTGAACCACATATATTTATTAAATTTATATCTAACAAAAAAAAGACATAATTAAAAAATTCCTCCCACATGATACAAAATAAATATAAATCCGGAAAATCCTACCTCAAAGAATCTTTTCAACTTGTTAAGCATCACTGGGTGAATGAGAATAACTGAAAACCACAACTGCACAATAATTAACATATATCAACCTATACAAAACTCTGTATCCATAAAAATGAAACCCAAACTCCAAACACAACCCAACCCACACAACCTCAATATAATTTAATGAATAATGGAAGGAAAGCGGTTAGAAAGAGAAGAGAAACCACCACAGATTGATGAAGGGAATATGATAACCAATACCCATTGAAACGAATCTCAACATGCCTAGATATAGAGCGCACGACTACCTAGAAATATAGAGAGTGTAGGGTTTGAGAAAACATGAGTCAAAAAAACCATATAAATGTTACATCATTGGTGACTTACATGAAATGTAATCCCCTATCATGTCTTGTAACACATGGTTACCTAGTTCCACTAAAAAAATAAAAACATTTTTATTATTTCATAGTAAGAAACAACATGTCATGTCCTTCCTAAGAAAAACCATGTAACCAAATTTTACATCTTGTAATACAAATACGTGATATTTATTTCCTTCAGTAATTCGGCTGCACCTCCAAATTCCACAAAAAACCTATGGAACATCCCAATAACACCAATAAAAACCAAAATTCGAAAGGTAACGAATGTGGGGGGCACAAACTTTTAAGAAAATTGAATTTATAAAAATATTTTTCTCATATTAAATAGTTTTTAAATTTTAATATAATTTTGAACCCATAAGTTCAACAAAATATTTATTAATTTTATTTAATTCTATTCCTTTCCCCCAATTTATTATCTAGAATATATTTTACCTTTTATATAATATCATTAATTGTATTTGAAAAAACATGGTCTTGTGTGTAATAAAATATATCTATCATGGCCCCCTCCAAACAAATATTACACAATGTAGGGTAAGAGATCATGACCCCCCAAGCCCTGTCTCCAGTATGCCAATGTTAGATAATTTTACTATGGGTATTAAATTCACATAATTGGAATGCATTACCATCCATATGAAAATTGGATCCAAATAGAATATTAATCCAATAAAACCACCTCCATGACCTAAAATATACTAAATTCAAACCATTCAATGGATCATGTATAAATTTAACTAATACACATAGATGTTTCCAAATGAAACCCCAAAGGAATAAATTTTATGGAAACCACAGGGAAACCGATCCTAATATAAGATGTATAAATGTCCATCACAACCCCAATATCCTCCTAAAATCCCAAAAACTATTTTTATATACATTCGATGTGAATATTAGATAACTTAGTAGATAAAAAGTTTTCATTCACATTTCAAAAGATAAAATTAATGCACTCATGTGAAATAGGTAGAACCAAACAACAACTAAGAAGATATACTAACCAAAACCCTATCCTCACCAAGGCGGTCCCAACATGTAATGCTTCCTTGAAAAACATTTAACATTAAATCATCAATGATAAGGTACCACATATTTCATTCCCTTTGATTTCCATCTCTCACACCGCAACGTCACATGTCTTGTTTCTCCCACCTCTGCCAAATAACATCTCATAACATCACATCTGAGCAGAACACACTTTGGTTACAAGAAGGAACCACATCCTTCCCCCACACACATGGGTCATTACAACACATCTCACCCTAACACATCTAAACCATCAAATATCATCACATAACAACTCAAAAACACCAATTTTTTTCATAACATATCAGACCCTCAGTGTATGTTTCCCACATGGGTCCTAATAGTGGTAGGAATTAGGGGGTCATTACGAATTTCCATTCATTGTCATTTATTTTTTGGAGGGGTAATTGTAACATCCTAGGTAAATAATGAAATATGAAATTTTTTTATCTATTAATATTTGTGAATTAAAAAATAATATTACTTTAAAGGGGTTTTTATTTTCAATGTCTTACCTGATACGCAACAATGGGTTTATTTGAAATGTTATGATGCACACTAACCATATAATAATTTTATTTTAAATGGGAGTTAACGCATAGACAATGTAATAGAGGGAATAATTATAACTAACTATAATATGATTATACATGTTTATTAAATGTTTTTAAATTTATCCAAAAATATTTAGTGGCTTATAATGTGAATGAATATAATTTTAAGCATAATTTACTTTAAAATGTTGATTTACTTTTTTGACGGAGAACCCTCTTTAAATCTAGTTTTGGTCACTTTTATATGTTCTATTTGACTTAATAAACTCTATATTTATAATCAGGAAATCTAATTTTACTTTGGGTAATTTTTTGGTATTTGTTTGACAAAATTGAAATTTTAATGAACAGTGAAAAATGCTGTATTTTAATTCAAAACTGCATTTTAATATAATTTATTTATATGGTTATATTATTTTTTAAACTATTTATAAAGTTTAATTATATTATATTATTATCATTTAATCCATTTTGGATCATTGTAATTAATTTCACTTTGAAAATGGACATAAACAAGTGTCAATCTTTTTATAGTTGTTATTTCATAAAAACGTGCCTTTTTTTGACAGCAGAAATTAATTTTAAATTAATTTCTCCATCTTTGGTGTTTTGTATTTGTAAAAATAGATTCCATATTCTGAATCATGAGGTTCATATTGTTTAAATAGCTAACAATTTATTTTTATTCACTGTTAATTTTTAATTCAGTAAATATTTTATTTACAATAGTTAAAGGGTAAATCCAATAAATAAGGGTAAAAAAATATTTCTATAATAATATAAAATTACCCTAACATGTGTCTTAATCATATTGGTTGATACATTTCCAATCATGGTAATCATTTGGTCGATTTGGGGACCTCAGGGGTTCACATGGGAGTGATAATGCCACTTTATTTAAATTTACTTAAAGTAAAGACAAAAATGAAATACAAAAATAACTTTTAGTAAATTAATTTTTAAATAGTTTTATATATTTTATCCATTAAAATACAAATATATTTTAAAATATAAGAATATTTACTACATCATGGTATTTTTTAAATAAATTTTAGACATCAAATTAATTATATTATTTACAACATAATAACGCTGAAGTGTTTACCTCATTAATAAAATATTTAAATAAATAAGATTATAATGATTAAAATAATATCCAAAACCTATAAAATTTTAATTGGATGATTTTATTATGAACAATAGTCATATAATATTCATTTTTAAGTATTTTTCGACATTTAGAAAACAAAAATCATTATGTAATAAAATAATATTTTCACACTTTCCTTAAGATCCCATCCCCCGTATAAAAAGTCCTCACCTCTAACTAATTCATCACATCTATCATGACACTTGGATCGTCAAAAATCTTCCCAATTAAGATACATACATCTATCTACTACTCCTGGAATCTTTAACATGTATATAGGGCACTACAACAAAACCTTTTGGTTCAATGCAAAGGCAGTTACCTGATTTAAAGGTAACATCTTCTCTTAAGTTATTTTGTTTTATTTTACTTCTACAACCCCCTAAACTCTTATTATGACTTACTTTTAAGAAAACATTATTATCCTAAATATAATAATATGATGTTTTAATATGTATTCTAACTACATTTACACACACATCAATCTAATGATTAAAAAATATTTTGTTTTTGTGGATGGAAAACAAACGCCTCAAGAAACAATGATTGTTCAATTATCTCCTACTTCCTCTAATGGTGTCCATTATGATGGAACTCTATTTATATATGATATATATTATGTTTATGTTTACTTTATGTTTATTTATTTTCCATTTATAGAATATTTTTAGGGTTTACATTATGGTTAAACGCGATAATTTTATTTTAGGAAGTGCGGACTACCGCCCTCAAAGTGATATGACTCGTTAATTCCATATGTGGGACATATAAAGTATTGATATAATGATATAATATTTGATATTATACAGGAATTATAATATACCTATCAATAATTATGCTTTAATAACATTCATATAAGAAATATAAAAGAAAGTAGTGTTCATGCTTACGTATGGTGTGCCGTCTCAATGACAAGTGCATTTCATTTCATACATCCAAATGGTATGTAATATTATAAATACATGTAGATACTGGATAGATATGATATATATGATTTTTACATTATGACTATCATTCTTTATATAATAGATATTTGACCACATGAAAAAATTGTAATTATACGATGTTTATTTTTGACTCAAGTACCAAATATCGACAAAATGACCATTATTAACTTAAATGATTACATAATGTTCATAACATTGTAATATGTTTTATATAACTAATAATAAACTTGAAAAATGATCTTAAAAAATTATAAATTAACTTTAGTTTTTTTATTCAGAAGATGAAAGAATGAACGGGTCAAAATCAGACACAAGGTAAGGGACTTCATCTCAATATCTTTTCATTGAGGAATATTTTTTTTAATACATGACATTATTTTATACTAAATATAAAAACCATTGGAATTTAATTCCATTCAAATGGAATCTTTTTCTATGAATCATTTTACTAAACATCATAAATAATGTTTGTTTTTAATGTATGTGGTGACAACAACCTTTCTGCCACCACAAGTATTATTTGATATTTCGCATCCTTAACAAGACATAATGTATTTAAAATAAAAATAAATACTATATACAATTTTACATATATTGGTTTTAAAAATTATTTTTGAATTTATTATTTAAATATCTTGTTCAATATCATGAAAATAAATATTGTGATTTCAATTTGAGAATGATATCATTCCTTTATGCTTATGTTATGTTCTATGATAATATTTTCATCCTTGGGGATTTTTTTTGTATACGGGTTGTTCTGTAATAAAACTAGGGGTGATCCCGACATAGCTCTCCAATGCATTGGGTAACACGAAGGAGGTAATCGTGAATGATTCTCCAATGATATTTAGAGAATATACTATGATGGGTATTCCAAATATAACTCCATACATAGTTATGATAGCAAAAATGTATCTACGATATGGATCCCACAAGTTAACTTGGTGATTTATCATTTCAGTGTGTTATTCATAAATCTTATGATTTCATGAGTTATGTTAAATAGCTTATGTTATGTATGTAATTATGAACTAATGTTTTATTTCATTTTTTTTATTACACATACTAATCATTTTTATTCTATCCCAATATTGGAAATCTTTTTCACAAGACTTTAAGATGAATCGGGTCAAGGATGGGATCGAGGGAAAGTCATGCTACCCAAAACATGGAACAGAACAGAAATCATTTTTTTAAATATTTTTTATTTAATTAAAAAATGGAAACAGTGTAGAAGTGTCTACATTGAAATTTTTGAGATGTAATTTAATAGTTATGGCCTAACTCTCTAAAACCCTAAACCCAAAAATATCCTCAATTTTAATTATCCATTTAATTCATGATTATGTAATGTTTTATGGTCAGGTCCTTATAGTTGGTATCAGAGGTCAGTTTAGATCACATTAGGGGTTAGGGTATTGTTAAATTAATATCCATAAATTACATTATGTTAATATTGAAATTATATATCATTTATATATTACCATGTTTATTTGCCTATTATATTTTTATGTCTAGAATGATTTTTCGCAAAGGATATAGTGCAGCTATGTTGGGAAAAAATCCAGAGGATGACAACCTTCCCAATCACCAACCTGAGATGGACGTAATCAGAACTGAATTGTTTGTTGCAGTGATGGCATAGTTGACTCAGGATATAAATGGTCCCCATATCCGTGCTTGAGATCATCCAGATCAAAAATAGAGGAACATGTCAGTAGTGGAGCATTTCATGAGGCAACATCCCCCATCATTCAGAGGGTCAACTTAACATGCACTAGCCGAATGGTGGATTAAATCACTGGAAAATATTTTCCATGTTATGGTGTGTTCAAAACATCAAAAGGTTAGTCTCAATGGTTACTATTTTGAAGGTGAAGCTTATTAGAGATGGTCGATGACGAAAAATATCAGGGATAGTGATGAGATTGATGCTCCTGATTGTGATTAATTCCAAGGTATATTTCATGAAAAATATTTTAATATGGTGGTTCTTCTTATGATGGAAAAATAATTCCTAGAATTTAGGTAGGAGGATGACTCAATGGCTTCTTATAAAGAATAATTCACTTGAATGGATAGGTATGATCCAAATTTCATATAAGATAATGATTGTGAAATCAACCATTTTACTACATATTAGATCCAATGTATATAATGGATTTATATTATCGTGAGTTTAAAAGTTATGAAAAACATCATCTATGTGCGGAGAAGGTGGAAGTGGAGTTTTCCGATGATCATGTGTTCTTTGAAAAACAACAGAATAAGAGGTCAAGTTGGTAGGAAAACGATAAAAACTCATCAAAAAATTCGGATAGAAAGAAACATAAGTTTAAAATTTGATAAAATTATTGTATAAAGAATACTGGGGAATGTCTTTTGAATTCTTGTAAGAGGTACCGATGTGGTAAAATGGGACCTAAATCGCGTAATTGTAGTAAAAAGGTCAGGGTAATGGTAAGACAAAATATGATTTACAATATATAAAATATTCAAAGTGTAATGAAATGAGTAATTATGAAAATGAGTGTCTAATGAAGACCTCAACAGAGGGAAATTAACAAGACTACAAGCATAAAGTGGTAGTGAAGACCATTACAACTACTTCAACAAGAGTTAGGATATCAAATATAGTAGTATCAGGTGCACTGTTTGTTTGTTCATATTATGCCAATGTGTTTTTTGATTTGAAGTCTACACATTAGTTCATTTTGTAGAAGTTTTCAAGTAAAATGGGAATTTCATCTAATGATATGTATCATGTACTTATGGTAAAAACACCTAGTGGAAATGTTAAAACAAAAAATAAATTATAAGAACCTTCTTGTCATTATTTTCAAAAATAATCTACCAGAAACAATTATTGTTTTTACTCTAGTAGAGTTTGATGTTATTTTGGGTTTGGATTGGATTTTTTATTATCATGATAAGATTGAATGCAGAGCTAAAGTATTTTGTTTTCAAAAATATTTTCAGATTTTGTACAATAATGAACAATTAAATTTGATGATATATTAGGATGCTGAGAAACTATTAAAATATAGAAATGAATGTTACTTTGAACATATTGTTGAAACCAAAAGAAATATTCAGATTAATTATGTTCTAGTTTTAGATGAGTACCTTGATATTTTCTAGATGTGTTTCCTGGTATTATACCTAATTAGGAAGTTGAATTTACTATTGACCTAGTTCCTGAAGCTAATCCAATTTCAAGACCCCCTTATCGAATGTCTCATAATGAACTTTTAGCGTTAATTAATAAATTGCAGGATTTATTAGAGAAAGGATTCATTCGAACTAGAAAATCACTATGGGGTGCTCTTGTCTTAACTTTTAAACAAATAAGTGGTTCAATGAGGGATTGCATTGATTGTAGAGAATTGAATAGCATCACTACTAAGAACAAGTATCCTTTGACTCATATCAATGATTTGTTTTATCAGCTCCAAGTAGCTCGGTATTTTTCAAATATTGATTGAGGTCAAGGTACCATTAGTTGAATGTAAAATAATCCAACATTCTAGAGAACACATTTTGTACTAGATATGGCCATTATGAATTTGTATTTATTTTTTTTAACCAATGCACATACTGTATTCATGGATCTTATTAATTGAAATTTCTTGTGAGTTCTTGGACAAGTTTTTGGTTGTGTTCTTTGAAGATATATTGGTATATTTTAAAATTAAAGAGGATCATGAATGTCATTTAAGGGTTTCCTTGTAAACTATAAAATATTAAAAACTATATGAGAAATTTATAAAGTGTGTGTTTTGGTTACAACAAATTTCATTCCTTGATCAAATTGTTTAAAAAATGGAATAAATATTGATCCTGCTAAAAAAAGTTGTTGAATAATGGCCAAGACAAAAAAATATAACAGATATCCATTGTTTTCATGGTTTTTCGGGTTATTAAAAGAGTTTTGATGAAAATCTTGCACAGTTATCTAGTACAAAGACTGTGTTAACTAAAAAAACATTTAAGATTATTTGGAAAAAGAATGTGATGATTGTTATTAGAAATTGAAAATAATATTGGTGAATGCTCCAGTTTTGTCACCACTTTTTTGAAATGGTGAGTTTGTTATTTACGGTGATGCTTTGCTGAAAGGATATGGTAGTGTTTTAATGTAGAATGATCTAACAATTTTATATGATTTACGTTATTAGAAACCTCATTAGCTAAATTACCCTACGAATGATTTGAAATTAGCTGCTACTGTTTTTTCTTTAAAAATATGGGGAAATAATTTTTATTGACTAAAATGTGAAATATATATTGAGAAAAAAATTTGTATTATATATTGACTCATAAATAATTGAACATGTGACAGAGGAGATGGTTTTAATTAATCAAGGATTATTATTTCACAATCCATTACCATTTAAAAAATTAAACTAAATTGGCTGATGATTTGAGTTGAAAAATTAATTCTTTATTAACGATGCTATATTTCATACGCGATCCATTGGTTTTTTATTTTATGAACATTGGCATAGAAGTTGTTTGTGGAGGAAATTCATTTGTTTTGGTTTATCTGTTAGTGAAATCATCTCTATCTAACAAAATATAGTATGTGTATATGGAATAACATGAGTTTCATGAAAAGGTAGACTTTGTTTATAAGGGTAAGTTATCTAAATTTAACATTTATAGTTATTGTGTTTTAATGTTTGGTAAAAGAATATGTGTGCCATGTGATTTACAGTTGATTATTTTTTTGTCATGTGAAGATCATAGTTCCATGTTTTCAGTTCATCCTGGCAGTACTATGATGTACAATGATATTCGGGACTATTACTGGTGGGATAGAATGAAAAGAGATATTTCCGACATTAATATGAAGTGTTTGACTTGTCAACAGGTTAAAGAAGAGTAGAAGTTACCGAAATGGATGCTTCTGTATTTACCGGTTCCATAGTGGAAATGGGAAAATATATCTATGTACATCATTGTGGGATTACCAAAGACATCTCAAGGAAATAATGGCATATGGTTTATTGTTGATTGATTGACTAAATATTATCATTTCCTTCCCATTCGAGATTCTTTGTCTCTAGATCAACTTTCTCAGTTGTATGTTAAAATGATAGTCAGGATTCATGGTGTTCCCCTCTCTATTTTATCTGACCATGATCTCATGTTTAATTCAAACATTTGGAATGGAATTCCGAAGTTGTTGGGTACTAAATTTAATTTTAGTATATCTTTTCTTCCTCAGTCATATGGGCAGTCAGAATGAACAATTTAGACCTTGGAGGATATTTGACATTCTTGTTCACATGTTTACCAAGGATGTTGGGATAAACAAATTTATCTAGTTTAATTTTCTTATAATAACATTTTTCATTCCAGTATAAAGATGGCTCTGTTGAGGCATTATATGGGAAGCGGTGTTGAACTCTAGCTTTTTGGGATGAATTATGTGAAAGAAATCTTATTTGACCAAAATTGGTAAATGAGATGGTAAAAAATGTTCATTTATTTATAAGAAGATGATACTAGCTCAGAGTAGGCAGACAAGCCATAAGGATAACAGGAGGAAGGATCTTTCTTTTGAGGTATGTGTTCATGCCTTTCTCAAAGATTCTCTGTGGAAAAATTGTGATGTGTTTTTGTAAGAAGGTAAATTTGATTCTGCGTTTCATTAGACATTATTAAATCCTAGAGAATGTTAGACCAGTTGCGTACATTGTGGTTTTACCTCCATGTTTGTCCCATGTATACAATTTTTCTTTTCAGGATCCTATGTTGAGAATTTATTTTCCAAATCCATCTCATGTTTTAAGTCCAAAGATGTTCAGTTAGATGAGATTTTCTCTTATAAGGAACAACCAATATAGATTCTTTACTGAAGCGAGAAATTATTATAAAATAATGTAATTTACCGGGTAATGGTTTGGAATAAAAACCAAATGGTTGAAGAGGCAACGTGGGAATCTGAAAATTCTATGAGGGATAAATACCCACATTTATTTGATAAGTAAATTAACTTATTAGGACCCAATTTCAGAAAGGGGGGAAAGATACAATATCCCATTTGAAAAAGAAATAAGAAATTTTCATATTCACTAATATTTGTGAATTAAATATCAATTTTACTTTAATGGTGTTTCTATGTTTGATGTCTTACCTGATATGCAACAACCGGTTTCATTGAAATGTTATGTTGCATAATAAAAATATAATATAATTGTTATAAATAGTAGTTAAGGGATACCCATTGTAATGACAGGAATAAATATAACTAATTTAAATATTATTATACATGTTTGTTAAATGTTTTTACATTTATCTAATAAATGTATGTGGCTTAAAATGTGAATGAATCTAATTTTAATCATAATTTATTTTAAAAGGTTGATTTACTGACATTTGATGCTGAACTATCATTAAATATAGTTTTGGTCAACAATATATGTTCTATTTGACCCGATAAATTTCTTCTTTAGAATTGGGACATCAATATTTATATTGGGTAAATTTTTGGAATATTTCTTTTAACAATCAAATTTTTAATGAAACGTGAAAAATGATGTATTTTAATTAAAAACAACATTTTAATATAATTTACTTATATGGACATATTATATTTTTAATTGGTTTTAAATTGTAATTAGAATATATTTTTACCGTTTCATCCAATTTTGGTCATTTTAATTAATTTCACTACAAAATTGGTCATAAACAATTGTCAATATTTTGATATTTATTATTTCATAAAAACCTGCAATTTGTTTTGACAGCCAAAATTAATTTTAAATTAATTTCATCTAGTTCTATTTTTTTAATTTGGAAATATTTATTCCATATTTGGAATCAGGAAGTCCAAATTATGTAAATAGGTAAATTTTATTTTTACACATTATGAATATTTACTTCATTAAATATTTTATTCACAATTGATAAAGGGTAAATATTGTAAATAAGGTTAATCAAATATTACTATAATAATATAAAATTACTCTACCATGTTTCATAATCCTTTTGGTTGATAAAATTTCCACCATGGTAATCCTTGGGTCAATTTTGGGACCTCCTGGAGCCACTTGGTTGTAATAATGACACTTTATATTAATTAACATAAAGTAAAGACAAAAATGAAATAAACAAATATATTTTAGTAAATTAATTATTACATAGGGTTGTATAAGATATCATTTTGACTATGAATATTATATTCCATGATAAAAAAATTTCCTACATCATTTTATTTTTTTTTTAATTTTTATACATAAAATAAAATAAATTATTTATGACACAATAACAATGCAGCGTTTATATCATCAATAAATGATTTAAATAAATAAGATTAAAAAGATTAAAATAATATGCAAAACTTGTCCTATTCTAATTGGATGATTTTATTTCCACCATGAGTCATATTATCTTTGACTTTAATAAGTTTTTTTTCTTTTAGAAACCGAAAAAACATTATGTAACAAAATAATATTTTCACACTTTCCTAAAGATCCCCTCCTCCCCCTTATAAAAAGACTTCAACTCTAAACCATTACTCACACCTCTCAAGAACCTTGGCTCATCAAACCTCTACCCAATTAAACACCATAAATCTCAATCCTTTTCATAGAAGGCTTAACATAGGTCTAATGCACTTCAATACACCATTTTGGTTCAAACCCAAAGGAGTTACCCGATTTAAAGGTAACGTCTTCTCTTAAGTTCATTTTCTTATTTTCCTTCTCCAACCCCCTAAAATATTTTTATTCATTTCTTTTATAACAACACAACTATCCTTAATATAATAGGATGTTTTTACTAGAATTATTCTAACAACACGTACACACACCATCATCTAATGGGTAATGAACATACAGATTCTGTGGATGGAAAACTAACGCCTCACGAAATGATGATTGTTAATTTATCTCTTACAACCTCTCATGGTGGCCATGATGATAGAAATATATTTATATATGATGTATATTATGTTTATGATTTCTTTATTCTTCTGTATGTTCAATTTATTGCATATCTTTATGCTTTACATTATGGGTAAATAGAATAATTTCATTTGGGGAAGTGCGGAATAACGCCCCCTCAATGAGATATGACTCGTTAATTCCATATGTGGGACATAAAAGGATGGATTAAATGATATTATATATGATATTAAAATTTAATTATAATATAATTATGTATCATTATGTTCTAATTACATTAAAATATGAAATTGAAATGAATGTAGCGTTCATGCGTGCGTACGACATATCGTCTCCATAAACGGTGCATTTCATTTCATACCTCAAAATGTTATTTAATATTATAAATACATGTATATACTAGATATATATTTTATATATGATATCTAAATCATTAATATTATTCTGAATATAATGGATATTTGACTACATTAACAAATTGTAATTATAAGATGTGTATTTTTTACTAAAGTACCAAATAGCGAAAAAACGACTGTTATTAACATAAATGACTACATAATGATTAAAAAATTGTAATAAGTGAAATATATGGAATAATAAACTTGAAAAAGGATCTCAATCATGTATAAATTAACTTTAGTTTATTATTTTGTTGATTGAAGAATTAACAAGTCAAAATCAAGGACGACTTAAGGGACTTTGTCTAAATCTATATTCATTGAGGCGTATTTTGTTTTAATACATGACATTATTTTATACGTTGTATAAACACATTGGAAATTTTATTTCATTCAAAGGGAATTTTTTCTAAGAAGCATTTTAGTAAATGAAAAAAATAATGTTTGTTTTTAATGTATGTGGGGATAACTTTATTTCAACGTGAGAATTATTTTATCTTTGGCTTCCGTAACAAGGAATAATTTTTTTAAAAGAAAAATAAATATCATATACTCTTCTACATATTTTGTTATTGAATTTTATTTGGATTTTTTTAAATATCATGTTCAATATCTTGAAAATATATATTGTGATTGCAATTTGGGAATGTTATCTTCTTCTATGCTTATGTTATGGGTTATGATTATATTATGGCCATTGGGCATTGTTTTTGTATTCAGGTGGTTCTGTTATAAACCTAGGGTGGGTGAGCCCAAGATAGCTCTCAAATGCACTGGGTAACATGACAAAGGTGAATGTGAAATTTTATCCTAATAGATTTAGGGAAATTAGTGTGATGGGTATTTCAAATGTAACTCCCTATGTAGCCATGATAACTATAATATAAGTATCTTATGGATGCCACAAGTTATCTTTATGATTTATGATGTCAATTTTTATTCTTAAATATTATGATTTTATGAAGTACGTTAAAGAGATTATTTTATGTTTGTAATTATGAACTAATGTTTTCTTTCTTTGTTTTATAACCCTTACTGGGACTTTTGTGCTCATCCGATGTATTGAAATTTTTTTCATGGGACTTAATTTTAAATATGTTCAAGGATGGGATCAAGGAAAATTCATTTTGACTAAAACATGGAAATGAAAATGACTTTTTTTAAGAGTTTTTATTTTTATGGAAAAAATGGAAACTGAGTAGATGTGTCTACATTGAAATTTTGGATATTTAATGTAATACTTATGGCCTAACACTCTAAAACTATAATCCTAAAAAGGTCTGCAATGTGAATTATCCATTTAATTCAAGATTATGTATTATTTTATGGTTGTTTCCTTATAGTTAAGAAAGAGTTGTATCAGAGATGATGCTTAAGAGATAAGATGATGATGGGATTTAGTCAAAGTGAGGATTACATGGGTTAGTAGGGAAATGGTTTCATTCAAATTTGGTGTGTGACATGGGCCCTGGACACTAGCTAGGACACATTTTTTTAGAGTCCCTTGTATAATGAGGAATGGAATATGTTCCTACCAATAGAACAATGGATAATGCATTGTATTCAGATTTAAGTCCAACGAGAGGTACATTCATCATGATTAATTCTGTTCTTATTTGAATTTTTTGAGGATGGGAAGTTAAAATGAATTAAATAAATCCGTAAATTTTATGTGTTTTCTCTTGATTTTTCACATGGTATTTTTTCTTGAATTATTCATATAACCTAAATCAAAGAGTAAAATTTTAGTTTGTTTGCTAAAGAAATTTGTTTGAATTCATCTTGTTGTTTGAATGGGTTTTTCATTAATATAGTTATAACATGTATATTATTTTATTATATATGAGCACCCCACCCTTTTCAAGACTAATGTTCTGACACCTTTATAGTCATGTCGGGTTTTTCCCAATATCCCGGCGGGAGGATGGATGCTACCTACATGATCATCCTCAAACCCTCTTCTATGAGATGACAAGGATATGAAAATGTTTTTATGTCTAGTAATAAAATGTTCCACATACATGTTTTGATGTGTTGATATGTTATGGCACAGTTGTGATCGAAAAATATATTTTTTGATGCAATTGTTTTGTGAGTGTGGAGTGTCATTTTTTGTGGTGGACTAGGTGTGTACGAGATGGATGTGATGTGAGGTGAGGTGATGTAACTCTAGGGAGGTGGGAGGACCATGATGTATTGAATTGTTGTGTTAAAGTGGTAAATAAGTGTGAAATCAGTGTGGTGTGCCCTATAATTGATGTTCGTAATATTGTATCATATTCATGGATGTTTTAATTAGTTAGAGAGGCTTAGTTAGGTTAGGGGTTTAGTTAGAATACATAAATAGGTGTTCTTTGGTTCTAATACATTCACAAAAATTCATTAGTATGATATTTTCACATGTTTATGAGAGTATTTGGATTACCTACACAATATACATGTTTTCTCACCCTACGTATATGAAACAATTTTCAGGATTCTAGGAGGACATCATGTACCATGCTGGACCTTACTAGCCTAACCCTGGGCCACCTGTTATAACATTGCTCTAGTTTATTATTGGTATTCATTTGGGAGACTTTGAATCTCTATTATTTTTATTTACACTTCCATTGTAGGTTCTTATTTCAATTTCTTATATATATTTCATTGTTTCGATTGTGTTTGATTCATCTGTATCCTAATATTCTTTTTATATATAGATGGAAATGCCTCCTATTGTGTGAGATTTCAATAACCTGGGAGTTAGTCACCAACCCAGGGCCTATTGGACATGAAGCTTTGGGGTCGTTATCTATATACCTCATTTTGGTATCTTGGGATAGAGGGGTTTATGACACGATTGAAGAAAATCATTTTTATTTGTAACAGAAGATAACTCAGCATTACATGCATTGCAAGCTATAACATAAATTTAATTTATTTGAAATAGTAAATATATTATAATGTCTTGGGTGGTAATATTATTTTATAGGATTAGTTTTTAATTTCACACAAAAATTGATTAAAATTTCATTCTATTATTATTTATGTGTGTTATAATTCTTCTATTGTCGAGAAATTGTCAAGGCTCCAGTAACCAATGGTTGTTTGATTCAGTTTCTATTTGGGTATCCATTATTTGTTCGATACATATAAGATCGTAGTAGTGTTTTATGTTATTCATGGTTTATCTCAGAATTTTATATGATATTTTGAATAAATGGGTACACAAGATGAATGTATTTATAATGTATTTATAATGAAAATTTTTATTACTAGGGATGAAAATGTGTATAAATGATCCCCAAAACATTTACATTAAAAATTGGTTTATTTATATGATGATTAAATTTAATAACATATGAATTAGATATATCCTCATAAGTGTCTAATGATTTATTGTTTCACACATAAAATAGTCCAATGGATCGTAAAAATGTTTATATAATATTAATATCATATCATTATTTGTGAATAGAATGAATGAATTAAAATAAATATAAAATATTAATCGTTATTTTGGTGATTACCTTATTATATTATATTTATTTTATTTCATTCTATGACATGAATTTTTTAATATTATTTAATATTTATTTTTCTTAAAAATATATAGCTATCATTGTTGAATAGGAAAATGTTTTTTCATTTTAATTTTTCTTTTTTAATGTTATTTGTTTGAAAATATTTTTCAATATAGTTATAAGGCCCCAGCCTTAAACCTTACTTAATCATGAATTAAATGAATAATTCACATAGAGGATATTTTCAGGTTTATAGTTTTAGAGAATTAGGTTATAACTATTACATTTCAAATGATTACATAGTAGACACTTCTACCATGTCTCCATAAAATAATAAAAAAACTCTTAAAAAGAAATAGGTCTAGTTCTATATTTTAGATAGCATGTCTTTCCTTGAACCCAACCTTGACCATATTCATCTTTAAGTCCTGAGGAAAACATTTCAAATACTTGGGATGAGTATGAAAAGCCTATTAAAGGATACAAAAAGAAGGAAAACTGTTAGTTTTTTTCAAAAAAATAGGTAAACCATGAATACTTTACCAAAGTAATACTTCTCACCTTTATGAAGTAGTAAAAAAAATTCATGGAATAAAAGACCATTACTTACCCTTTTGTAATCAAAAGATTACCATAAAACCCATATAAATAACACATTACATATAATGGTAACTTGGGACATAAACATACTTAAATGGAATAACCATACGGTCGACTTCCACAAAAACTTAATGGAATAGCCATACGGCCAACTTCCATACCCAATTAATTGGAGGTTATAACGTAACCACCCGTCCTAGTATTCACGACACCACCCGTCATATGGTTTATAACGTAACCACCTTTAAAATGTCCAAGTACCATCATTACACATAAAATATTGAAAATATAAACATTTTAATAACAACATTTCATTTGCAATCACAATAAGTAATTTCAAGATATTTAATTAATCAATCCATTTTCAAAAACCATTTAAAAGAGATTTTTGAATCAATGTGTCCCATAACACTTTGAATATTTTAATGTAATTATAATTCTAAAACATTAATTTACATATAAATAAATACTAAAAACCATTTTGAAAACATGGACATTAATGATAAAGATTTAGAATAATGAATCTTTAAAACATTTAAAATGATATTTTTGTTAAAGAGTTTTTAACAAAATGAGAGAAACTTGAATACAAATAATTACAGAATAACATTTAATCCGAGCTTTATAATATCATGAGAATAAAGGGATTCATGAAATAATATGTCATAGGACAGTTTACACACCATATAAGAGTCAATTGGGGCATAACAACAATGAAGTCTCAATGGAAATGTAAATTGAGATGAAATCCATTTTAAAGATGGTATCCTAAAATTAAAGATAAATATATCACATAATTATGTGCGAGAATTATAAATACACCCAATATAAGTGGAAATTAAGTGTGAATCAATCAGAGGCCATTCAAACATAATCATGGAAAAACAAAACCTATGACATAGGTATTTAACTCAATGAAATGAGATTGGGTTATTATTTCCCATACAAGTTTGTAAGAATTTATCAATGAGATGATTATGTGTAGAAATATTATATCTACACAATGGTTTGTGGAAATTACAACATATAGATTCCACACATAATCTGGGCATAATAAAATCAGGAAGTATAGGTTTAACCCAAATATTTGGAAGTGGGTTAAGAAGTTCCCTTATAAAAAATCCGACAGCCTAACGACGTCACATTAATATTCAGAAAATGAGTAGATGAGAGAGAAAATGGTATATTATAACATAGACAAAAAATTTACATAAATAAGGATATAGAAGAACATATCCCAACATAATAGTATGTGAATTAAAAGACATAACAAAAGAAGTCTTTTAAAAAGAGGAGGGTGAAAGGTCCCCTTACCGAGTTGGGTAACTTTCGAAACGTACACGCCATGAAAGCAGGGTCATACAATGATGATGTAAATACCCATAAATGAAATTATATTATACAATGAGT
This sequence comes from Viscum album, assembly GCA_963277665.1. Taxonomy (NCBI): domain Eukaryota; kingdom Viridiplantae; phylum Streptophyta; class Magnoliopsida; order Santalales; family Viscaceae; genus Viscum; species Viscum album. Next base: position 959,979,630 of record OY728145.1, read on the forward strand.
AAAATAATGGCAGTACATACAAACTCAAAGTAAATAGTGTCAAACATAGCATAAATATCATAGGAATAAAAGTGAGATGACAAATATCTTAAGAAAACTCGGCAACCTAACGGTGCCACATAAAACATCCAAAAATCAATTTATGAGATCAAATAGAGTCTCTTATAATATGAACATAAAATTTACAGTATAATTAATATAAAATAACATCCCCAAACATAATAAGTATGAGCTTAAAATAAATGACATAAAAGAGAGTACTTAAAAAGAAAGAGAGAGGTTGGATCCCTTACCTCGTGTTCGACATGACTATATCGTTCTTTAATCTCCTGAATAATAAAATTTGGTCAATTTATAATTTCATAATTACCTCCTTTAAATATTATTATTCAGTTCATATCACATATTATAATTTTATAACAATTTGTTAATAAAGTGAGATCATATTAGACGTTTTTGTCGATGTTTGGTACATGAGTAAAAATTGAACATGTTGGAAAAGAATTTTCCATTTAGTTATAGGTACATCATATAGAGAATAGTATTGAAGTTTTAAATATCTTATATATCCAGTATATATTAATTTTATACTATTCCATAGCATTTGGAAAAAAATTAAAAGCACCGTTCATGGAGATGGTAGGCCGTACGTATGCATGAATGCTACTTTAATTTTTTGTCATATTAATGGAATTAAAACAAAATGAGAGATATATATATTATAATTACAGAATTATATATATCATTTAGATATAATATATTACATATCTATCCATTATATATATGTACTTATAATAGTACATATCATTTGGAGATAAGAAATGAAATGTACCGTTCATGGAGACGGTAAGCCGTACGTACGCATGAACGCTACTTTAATTTCTTTTGTTTGTTTTAAATGGAATGAAATAATAATGATATAAAGAATATTATAATTCCAGTAGGATATAATATGTAATACCATTAATTCCATCCTTTATACGTCCCATATATGGCATTAACGAATCATATCACTTTGAGAGGTGGTAGTCCACACTTCCTAAAATGAAGATATCGTGTTTACCCATAATGGAAACCATAGAGGTATGCCATAAATGAAAAATACATAATATTAAGTAAAACATAAACATATTATATATCATATATAAATATAGTGACATTTTAATGGCCACCTTTGATGGTGTTAAAAGAATATTGAACAATCATCTTTTCGTGAGGCAGTAATTCGCCATCCACAGAAATAGTATGTTCTTTAACCATTAGATGATGTTATATGAAAGTGTAGCTCGAATAATTCTTATAACAACATCCTAGTATATTTAAGATAATGTTTTTGTTACAAAAAAATGTAATAAAAAGAGTTTAGGGGTTTCGAGAAACAAAATAAGACAAAAGAACACAAGCGAAGTCATTACCTTTAAATTGGGTAACTCGCTTTGATTTGAGCTCAAAGGATTACTTGGAAAGGATAATACCCAATGTAACGCTTCAATGATGAATAGAGGGATGTGGAGAGATGTAATGGGAAGGTGTTGGAAGAGACAAAGGCTTGAGAGGTGTGTGTAAGGTGGTAGATGTGGGGGCCTTTTATAAGAGGAGAGGAGGGGGCCTCTTGGAAAGTTATAAAATATTACTTTATTATAAAATGTTTTTATAATTTAAAAGGTCCCAAAAGAATATATTTCGAGGATAAGGTGATAAGGTTTCTAAATACAGCCATTAAATAGGTTTTTGACAAGTTTAAGACTTATATTTCACCCTATCTTCTCATTTTATTTAAATCGTTCATTTATGAGGTAATAACTACATCATCACAGTGTCATACATATATTATTTTATTTAATGTCAAAAATTATAAAAAAGATATCATGATGTAGGAAATAGTTTTAGATTTCTAATTAATATTTATAGTCAAAAATATGACTTGTATAAGCCCATTTAAATTTTTTTTTTAGTAAAACATCTCATGTTTGTTACATTTTTATTTTAACTTTCAATAAAATGTTATTTGTGTCATTTTCTTACCAAAGTGGCTCCATGGGGTCCCAAAGTTTACCCATGTATTTTCGTTGTCGTCCATGACACATCCAATAATTTTAGTACATGTGTCTAGGTAATTTAATAATATTAAAACTTTATTTTTACCTTAAATTACACTAATTAACATTAATCGCGATTAATAAAACATATAAGTTACTATTCACCAAAAATTCTTTTAATCTCATTGAACAACATTTTACTTCTTAATGAAAACCATGTATGTTGTATTTTTGAAAATAAAATGACAGAAGTAGAAATGTTTCATTTGAACGAAAAATCAGTTTCTTTAACTACCACTTAGTGGTTTTACTATTCATCTAAAAATAATGTTTTTCAGAAAAATACCAAAAATTACCCCTAAGCTATATTTGATATTCCAAATTCAAAATTTATTTCTAATTTACAAAATTCAAAACATATAAGTTAATTTAATTAATTTAATAATCAATTCCCACTATCAGAGAAAATAGTGTGTTTTTATGAAACAATAATTATGAAAAGATTGACACAAGTTTAAGTCCAATTTCAAGATGAAATTAATTCCAATGAACACTATTGGATTAAATGGTAAAAATATATTATATTTTAAATTTGACACCAATTCAAAAGAAAATCTAATCATATAAATAAATTAGATTATAATGAGGTTTTGAATTAAAATACAATATTTTTCACTATTCATTAAAAAATGAACTTTATCAGAAAAATACAAAAAATTTACACAAAGTAAATTTTGATGTCCTGGTTCTAAAGAAGAATTTTATTTTGTCAAATATAACACATAAAATTGTCAAAAGTGGATTTAAATGAGGTTCGTCATCATAAGTCCGTTAATCGACCTTTTAAAGAATATTAGAATGTTTACGCTTAAAATTGGATTCATTCGCATTTTTAATCCTATAAAATTTATTGTAAAAAGTAAAAATATTTGACAAACATATATAATCATTTTTTAGTTAGTTCTGTTCATTCCCACCATTACAATGGCTAGGCGTTAACTACAATTTAAAATAATATTATTTTATTATTAGAGTGCAACATAAGATTCCCAAGAAACTCGGTGTTGCGTATTGGGTACTCCATCAAGCATAGTGTCCCCTTTAAAGTTATATTAATATTTTATTCACAAATATGGATAAATGATAAAATGTCATATTCTTTTTTTACCTATGGTGTTACATCCATCCCCCCTTTTGGGAATTGCGTCCTCACAATTTTAAAATTGGTCTTGGAAACTTCATTGAAAATCCCACATCAGAACAAGAGTCAGTAAAACAATCACTTTAAAATAAAGAAAGATAAGTACAAAGGTCACCCGAGTTAACTCATACTAGGATTCCATGTAGGAAAACATGGATATGGTGGAAAAAACAAAGGGTCATGTTCTAAGGGAGAGTGATAGTAAACATGTCTAGGAGAAAGTTAACCATAAGAAAATCACAAACATGTGATGGGTTAAATGGTATTCGATTCCCCAGAAGGAAAAGTTAACATACAACATTTTTGTTTTAAGTTACTCTTCATTGAGGAATTTATTTTTGAGCTTAACTAAATCATAATGAAACATACTTACTTGTCACGTAGACTTTCAACTTTTACTAGATTCTTAATCAAACTCAAATTTTCTCCAAAAGATGAGTATTTAGGAAAACTTGTTCGCATTAAGAGTATTATAATAAAATTCTTGAGAATCACCTAATCCAAAAAAGCGAACTATATATTTCCCATGTCTTTAGAAAAAATCCAAAACCCAAAATTGTTAGAACAAGATCCACAAATGATTAATCTTTTATAAAAAAGAAAATTTATTCTTAATCTCCAAAATTTGTACAACAAACCCTAAATAAACTTACTCTTGATTCCTAAAATCATCTAAAGAAAAATAATTAGTCAAACTAACCAGGGATTTCACGTTTTACAGTAGTAGGCGATAAATACCAGTCGCACTTTGGTTATGGGTTCGATTCCCACAGCTTTGTCCGACGCGACGGGTTGTCACACAGTCTGCGTGTTGTCCTTTTTCCAAAACTACAACTTCTTAAATCATTCCCCAAAATGAGATAAAATCTTCAAAATTAATCATAACATATTTTAACCTCATGTTTATCTCATGCCTTTCATTTTCCATCATAACATATAATAACCCATAATTACCTCAAAATCAAGGATCATATAAACCCTAATGGTTACCTTTATAATTATTACCTGAACTTCCACATCGATTAGTCATCTCGTACATGATGCATTACAGAACATACCATGGTACAAGTGGTTGATCATGACTCCTTGATAGTAGGTTTAGAACAACCACGAGTTTTCTCATTGAATCCCCTATTTCATCCAGTCTCTTAATCAGAGAACCACCATAGTTTCCTTCAAACCTATTGTCACTTTGATGCCTGCTAGATCCGTCCATTCACTGAAAATAGAAATTTCAGTGTGAGTATATCAACAAATCTATTATGTACTAATAAGGAAGATAAACACTAAGATATACTTACTCATTAACTTTATCAAATCTAGGACTCTTTTTGAAATCATAACCATTATGGTAATGTCACTTATGCTTAGAGAATAACTTAACCTCTAAAGTTATCTAAACCTACCTCTGATACCATCTATATGGCCCTGACCTTAACCCTTACTTAATCATGAATTAAATGAATAATTCACATAGAGGATATTTTCAGGTTTAGAGTTTTAGATAATTAGTTCATAACTATTACATCTCAAAAGATTACATAGTAGACAATTCTACTAAGTTTCTATAAAATAATAAAAAAACACTCAAAAAGAAACATGTCTCGTTCCGTGTTTTAGATAGCATGTCTTTCCTTGAACCCATCCTTGACCCTATTCATATTTAAGTCCTATGGAAAACATTTTAAATTATTTGGATGAGCATTAAAAGCTCAGTAAAGGATACACAAAGAAGTAAAACTGTTAGTTTTTTTCAAAACATTATGTAAACCATGAATACTTTACCAAAGTAATACTTTTCACCTTTATGAAGTAGTAAATACTATTCATGGAATAAAAGACTGTTACTTAACATTTTGTAAACAAAATATTACCATAAATCCAATATAAAGAACACATAACATATAAAGAAAACATGGGACATAAACATACTTAAATGGAATAACCATATGGTCGACTTCCACACATATTTAATGGAATAGCCATACAGCCAACTTCAATACCCTATGCATTGGAGGTTATAACGTAACCACCCGTCCTGGTATTCAAAGCACCACCTGTTATATGGTTTATAACTTAACCACACATAAAATGTCCAAGTACCATCATTACACATAAAATATTTAAAATATAAACATTTTAATAAAAACATTTAATTTTCAATCACAATAAGTAATTACAAGATATTGAATTAATAAATCCATTTCAAAAAACCATATAAAAAAGTTTTTTGAATCAATGGGATTATAATATCATGAGAATAAATGGATTCATGATATAATATGTCAATGGATAGTATACATACCATATAAGAGTGAATTGGTGCATAACAACAATGAAGTATCAATGGAAATGTAAATTGAGATGAAATCCACTATAAAGATGGTTTCTTTAAATTAAGGATAAATATATCAAATAATTATGTGTGAGAAATATAAATACACCCAATATAAGTGGATATTATGTGTGAAACAATCATAGGTCATTCACACATAATCATGTACAAATAAAACCAATGACATAGGTATTTAACTTAATGAAATAAGATTGGGTTATTATTTCCCATACAAGTTTGTAAGAGTTTATCAATAAGATGATTATGTGTAGAAATAGTATATCTACACAAAGGATTGTGGAAATTACAACATAGAGATTACAGAAATAATCTTGGAATAATAAAATCAATAAGTAGAGGTTTAACCCAAAAAATTGAAAGTGGGTTAAGAAGTTCCCTTATAGAAATCCGACAGCCTAACGACGTCACTTTAAAATTCATAAAATGAGTTGATGAAAGAGAAAATTGTATCTAATCACTTTGAAATAAAATTTACATAAATACAGATATATAATAACATATCCCAACATAATAGTATGTGAATTAAAAGACATAACAAAATAAGTCTTTTAAAAAGAGGAGGGTGAAAGGTCCCCTTACTGAGTTGGGTAACTTTCAAAACGTACACCCCATGGAAGAAGGGTCATAAAATGAAGATGTAAATACCCATAAATGAAATTATATTACACAAAGTGTACAATAATGTGAAGTATATACACCACTCAAAGGAAATAGTGTCAAACATAGCATAAATGTCACGGGAATAATGGTGAGATGAAAAATCCCTTACGAAAACTCGGCAGCCTAACGACGCAACTTAAAACTTACAAAAATATATTTATGAGATAAAATAGGGTCTCTTATAATATGAAAATAAAAATTAAAGTATGATGAATATAAAAGAACATCCCCAAACATAAGAACGATGAGCTTAAAAGAACTGACATAAAAGAGAATACTTAAAAAGAAAGAGAGAGGTTGGATCCCTTACCTCGTGTCCGACATGACTCGATCGTTCTTTAATCTCCTGAATAATAAATTTTTTTCAATTTATAATTTATTAAGTAACTCCTTTAAATATTATTATTCAGTTCATATCACATATTATAATGTTATAATAATTTCTTAATAAACTGAGTTCATATCAGACGTTTTTGTCGATGTTCGGTACATGAGTAAAAATTGAACTTATTGGAAAAGAATATTCCATGTAGTTATAGGTAAATAATATCAAGAATAGTATTTTTGTTTTAAATATCATATATATCCAGTATATATCGATTTTATACTATTCCATAGCATTTAGAAAAAAAAAATTAAAAGCACCGTTCATGGAGACGGTAGGCCATACGTACGCATGAACACTACTTTCATTTTTTGTCATATTAATGGAATTAAAACAAAATGATAGATATATATATTATAATTAGATAATGATATCTATAATATAGATGTAATATATTAAATATATATCTATTATATATATGTACTTATAATAGTACATAACATTTCGAGTCAAAAACGAAATGTACCGTTCATGGAGATGGTAAGCCGTACGTACGCATGAACGCTACATTCATTTAATTTTTTTTGTATTAAATGGAGTAAAATAATAATGATATAAAGGTATATTATAATTCAAGTAGGATATCAAATGTAATAAAATTAATTCCATCCTTTATATGTCCCACATATGGAATTAACGAATCAAATCACTTTGAGGGGGCGGTAGTCCGCACTTCCTAAAATGAAGATATCGCGTTTACCCATAATGGAAACCATAAAGGTATGAAATAAATGAAAAATACAGAAGATTAAGTAAAACATAAACATATTATATATCATATATAAATATATTGACATCTTAATGGCCACCTTTGAAGGTGTTAATAGAATATTGAACAATCATCGTTTCGTGAGGCAGTAATTCGCCATCCACAAAAACAGTATGTTCTTTAACCATTAGACGAAGGTGTGTAAAATTGTAGCTCTAATCCTTCTTATAAAAACATCCTAGTATAATTGAGATACTTTTGTTGTTACAGAAAAATTAATAAAAAGCGTTTTGGGGTTTGGAGAATCAAAAAAAAAAAGAACACAAGGGAAGACATTACCTTTAAATCGGGTAACTCTCTTTGATTTGAGCTCAAGGGATTCCTTGTAAAGGTTTATTCCAAAAGTGAGGCTTCAATGATGAATATAGGGATGTGGAGAGATGAAATGGGCAGGGTTTTTCCTAGCCAAAGGCTTGAGAGGTGTGTCTAAGGTGGTATAGGTGCGGGACTTTTATAAGAAGAGAGGAGGGGCACTCTTGGAATGTTATAAAATATTGCTTTATTATAAAATGTTTTTCGGATTTAAAAGGTCCCAAAAGGATATTTTTAGAAAATAAGTTTATAATGTTTCTACATCCACCCATAAAAAAGGTTTGTTACAAGGGTAAGACTTATATTTCACCCTATCTTCTCATTTTATTTAAATCGTTCATTTATGAGGTAATCACTACATCATCATGGTGTCATACATAAATTAATTTATTTAATTTCAAAATATAATAAACAAAATATCATGATGTATGCAATATTTTTATCTTTCTAATGAACATTTATTGTAAAAAATATTACTTGTATAACCCAATTTAAAAATTGTTTTAGTAAAACAACTCATGTTTGTGACATTTTTATTTTTACTTTAAATAGAAAGTTATTTATGTCATTTTCCTACCAAAGTTGCTCCATGGGGTCCCCATGTTGACCCATGGATTTCCATTGTCGGCCATGATACATCCAATTAGGTTAGGACATGTTTATAGGTCAGATCATATTATTAAATCTTTATTTTTACCTTAAATTACACTAATTACCTTTAATCGCGATTAATAAAACATAAAAGTAACTATTCACCAAAAATTATATTAATTTCATTGAACAACATTTTAATTCTTAATGACAACAATGTATGTCAGATTTTTTAAAATCAAATCACAGAAGTGGCAATGTTTCATTGAAACGAAAAATCAGTTTCTTTAACTACCACTTAGTGGTTTCACTATTCATCTAAAATTGAAGTTTTTCAGAAAAATACCAAAAATCTTCCCTAAACTATATTTGATATTCCGAATTAAAAAATAAGGTCTATTTTACAAAATTAAAAACAAATAAGTTAAATTAATTAATTTAAAAATTAATTCCCGCTGTCAGAGCAAATAACGTGTTTTTATGAAACAATAAGTATCAAAAGATTAACATTAGATTAAGTCCAATTTCAAGATGAAATTAATTAAAACGACAACTATTGGATTAAATGGAAAAAATATATTCTAATTTCACTTTAAAAACAATTAAAATGATAATATAATCATATAAATAAATTAGAATAAAAAGATGTTTTGAATTAAAATAATATTTTTTCACTATTCATTTAAAAATGAACTTTATCGGAAAAATATCAAAAATTTACACAATGTAAATTTTGATGTCCTGATTCTAAAGAAGAACTTTTTTTTGTCAAATATAACACATAAAATTGTCAAAAAGTGGATTTAAAAGTGTTTCTTCATCAAAAGGTGGTTAATCGACCTTTTAAAGAATATTAGAATGTTTACGCTTAAAATTGGATTCATTCGCATTTTTAATCCTCTAACATTTATTGTAATAAATAAAAATATTTGACAAACATATATAATCATTTTGTAGTTAGTTCTGTTCATTCTCGGCATTACAATGGCTAGGCATTAACTACAATTTAAAATAATATTATTTTATTATTAGAGTGCAACGTACGATTCCCAAGAAACTCGTTGTTGCGTATTGGGTACGCCATCGAGCAAAGCGTCCCCTTTAAAGTTATATTAATATTTTATTCACATATATAGATAAATGTGAAAATTTCATATACTTTATTTACTTGGGGTGTTACAATAGTCATCATGAATTTTTCATATTTTATTCAATTTATAGATATATTATCATAATATTGCCATTTATGATAAATTATGTTAACCAATTTAATTATCATTAAAAAAATATAAATTTCTATTAAATAATTTTTTTTTAGAAAAATATGTTTGGGAATGACAATATTTTTTATAGTTGGATTTTTTTTTTAAAGTACCATGGGAATTTGTTTTACTCAAATTTGATAGTGGAGTGATAATTTTTTTTAAAATATGGTGTTTTTGAAAATTTATTATCCTTTTTATTTTGTGACGGTAAGTTTATTTTCCATTAAAAAGATAATTGATTTTTAAAAAATATAATTTAATTAAAAGATAGTTATAAGAATATCATTTATTGTTATTGTTATGGGCATAATAATGAGATTATCCCTGAGGATTTTTATCTATTTTGGGGAACATAAATATGAAATTTGGTCTTCTATTATAAGAGTAATTCATTATTTTCTTGTATACATTGGTTTTTTATTTCTCTCAATAGAATTTTTAAAATTATTTTTAAAATCCAAAGAGTGATAGTGATAAACTAGAGATTCTGTAATGTAGTGAGTCTTCTACTGAGATATTGTATTTTAATTTTATAGATGAAATGTTCCATTGTGGTTAGTTTTTTGTGTCCCATGTCCTAGTGGATTCATTAAAAATTGGGCATTGAATTATTTTGTTGAATTTTTCTAAATAATATATGGGAATTAATTAATGTTTAAATTTGGATTTACAATGTGCTGATTTGTGCTATTTATGGATGATTAGAATATGAATTTATTTGTTGAGATATAGGAAAAAATTATCAATAAAAGTATAGTTAATTTTTGAAGAAGAAGAATATTTATTTAATGAAAATATGAGGATGCATGATATCATGTTTTGTGAGTATCAATTTGATATCCAAGAGGGGTTATCACTAAAAGGATACCACCCAATATTTTTTTGATTCTACTAGTCCTTAATGGAGTATTCATATTTTATTTTTTAGTGTTTTTGAATTAAATTTGACATCAAATTCATTAAAACAATTATGGAATTCAAAACATCACGTATTTGAAGGAAATCATAGGCCATCAAAAGATAAAATCATCAAACATATATTTCTATATTCCCCTACCACCGTATATGAATTTCATTAATGTATTTCCATCATTAATGTATTTTAAAACTCTTATATCATTTTATTCACTTCTATAAAAACACATTATTAATAAATTTTTAATCCTGATAATGGATTTAGAAATGAGATTTGTTTATGTCATAGTGAAACTACTACATAGATTGGATATTCCCTGTTCCATGGTTAGAGGAGGATTATATGTATTTTCATCAATTTCATTTATTTCTAGTTTTTATAAGGACGTGTTATGAATAATTTTATGGATTTCATGTATTTTGTATATATTTTAGGAATTAGGGTTGGAATTACTTTTTGATATAGATTATTATATATTTAGGTGTATTTAAAGTGTTAATGAAATGGTTTATCCTTCTATTTTAGAGATTATTATCACATTAAAACATTGGTATTAAAGAAAATGATTATAAAATATTTAATCCATGTTCTGAGTTTCATTAGGATAACCTTTATATTTATAGGGGTGCAATAAATAATTGATTCATATTAATGTTTTTAACCTTCATTGTGACTTTTAGGTTATAATGTTGAGAGATTACTCTAGGATTTTTACACTAACAAAAATGTGTAAATATATATTTTTAGATTTATGAAATTGTACTTTTCAATAAAATCATGATATAACATGTTATATATTTTCAAATATATTCCACATGTAACAATGGAACTGTTTTTCTTGATTATTTTTATCATTTTATCCATTATTTATAAAATGTTGAAAAGATTAATTTTTAGAATTTATTTTCTTTTAATCATTTTTATTTTACACAAATTCATAATATAAATATGTTTTAATGAACTCTTAGTTTTTTGACGTTTATATAATGATATATATATAATATTGAAGTAAATGTATTATTTATTTTATATATTAATATTATTTATGTCTGCTGTTCTAAACTATATTTATATTACAAATTAATAAATATTGATTCATTGGTCAAAATCAAATTATTCATAAACATAAATGATTTATTTTTTTTTTGTAACCAATGTTGTAATATTATTTTAACAATTAAATATTAGAAATTATATTACACATCCTATTAAATTTTCAATTCTTATAAGGAGATGTTTTCATGTTTATATTTTTGTTATTTTACTTTATTTTATTTTTAATATTTTTCATAATTGTTAATTAATATTGGGATTTGAGATATTATTTACAATTTAATGTGTCAATTTTGTAAGTATAATATTTCAATAGTTTTATTTACTATGAAATAGTATCTCAATGGTATAATTTATTTTATAAATTAGATATTTTTATAAGAAAACACTTTATTAATCTAAACCCTATCTATATTATTAGTCAATGAATAATACATAACCATTGGTGATGTGGCTAAATTGGGGTGAAAATAATGAATGATTTGACTAATTGAGATAAAATGGGTGGTATCTCAAGCTGGTTTTATTTCCCTAAAATATTAATTTTTTGAGAGTTTTTTCATTCAAAAATTATTAATTGTGATTTTTTCATACTTTTAGTATTTAGATTATTTCATTTAGGAAAAATTTCTTCATAAATTTTATTAGTCTTCAATATGTTCAGTTGAAAAAAAATTTTCAAAACAAACAATCTGTTTCCAAAAGTGTTTTATAAACGATGAGTATTTATTTTTAAATAATTGTTATATATTAAAATTATTTCTATGCTAATCCCTAATTATATTTAATAGTATTTATAAATTTTTCTTCTGGTGTTATGTATAAAAAATTTGTTTTTACAACAACATCAAAATTATCTAAATCATGGTTTTCCAAATTTCAACAATTTACTGTATAAAACGAGTTTATATAACATGATTTTATTTCTAAAATGAATTATTTTAATAGTCATACTCCCTTGGTAGGTATTTTTATTTTACAATTTTTTTATAATATTTCACTAGTATAAAATACATACAACATCATTTGGATGTAAATTAGAATGCCTGAAATATTTTAATGAGATATTTATTATCCTTTTATCCTTTTATTTATTTTTTAAAAATTATTGATTATTACAAGACGTTCTGATCGTTTTTATTTATATTTTCCTGATATATTTACTTCCATGTATTGATTTATTCTAGAAATTTCATTCTTATTATGTTATTTATTCTTTCATCATTAAATTACACCTTTAATATATGATATTTTTCATTCGATACATAGGTATTTTCTAATTATGATATAATACAAGTGTAATGTTTCATATTACTATTTTAGCCAACATAAACTAAAATTTCCTCTAGCAATAGGAAGGGATGGGCCCATAATGTCCGTCTATGATATATAATTACCCCTTCCACAATATGATATGCTATATTATTTCCTCTAAATTTTGTACAATACCCAATTTTACCAGGATTAGTATTTCACCATGAACTTATGAAATTGTTTGTGCACATATTACAAAAATAGTCATAAGTATTGTATTTATATGTATGGTACCTTCTATTTTAATAATGTTTTTAGTTTATCTAGTTTAAATATTGTAATTATTTTTATGTAGTTTCATCTTTTAATAGATGAATTTTTGATAAAATCATATATATATATATGAATATTTATTCTCATGTGTACACCTAATTATTTACTGTATGAGATAATTCATTGTTAATTTTGTACCAGTATTTGTTTTTATCTCACTATAAATGTGCACCATCCATCCAACATTACCATTTTTATTCCAAAGGGAACAAACCAAAAAACAAACAATGGACAGCGTACAACGTACAAGGAATGTTAAGGCTTACGAAGGGTGGAAATAATGGAGACCAAGGGAATCCCACCAGATCATGTTTAACAGGAGGATAGCCGGTAATTTGGAACGATGGATATCCAAGGAGAAACACAGCTTTGCGAGAAACTGCTTTATTCAGGGTGCCATAGTGGTGTCACATCAGATGTTAAGAGACCTATCCTTCATGTCATGGGGGTCCAATTAGGCCATCAAGCTTGATATAAGCAAGGTTTATGATAGGATTGAATGGGGTTTCATCAACAGGGTCCTACAAAAGATGGGATTCCCCATCTGGTATTGCGACATCATGATCAGGTGTTTTTGTTCAGTTTGGATGGCAGTGTCCTTTCTGGGTCATACACATGGCTTCCGGAAGACGATGAGAGGCCTCAGGCAAGGTGATCCGTTATCCTCTAGAATATTCATCCTTATGTTGTATACCTTGAGTAGGCTGATAAGTAGCGGTCTTTCAAGAGGGGATATTCTTCTATACCGGTTGAGACTTAGGCTTCCTTCTATTTCCCATTTGATGTTTTCGGAAGATACCCTTATCTTCATTAATGCGGGAAATAGAACTGTGTAGGGCATGAACAAGTATCTTGGGGATTACTGTCAACGGAGTGGCCAACAAATTAACAAAGAAAAGAGTGGCTTCTACGTAGCAGACACATGAAACCCGAGAAGGGTGGCTGATTTGGGTTTGAGCTTGGGGATGAGTTGAGTCCAGTTTCTGATGGAATATATGGGTACCCATGTTTCTCCAGGCCGCACAGGCATTAGATATTTTGACCATGTGGTGAGAAAGATTTATAGCTGAATTCTTAATTGGAAGAATCACATTTTATCATTTGGTGGTCGGATCACTCTCGCGAATAGTGTCCTCTCATCCATTCCTATGCATTCTCTCACAGCCTCAAATTTTCTATAGGGGTTATTAGGGCCATTGAGAAACTCTTGGCCCGGTTCATTTTGGATATAGCGTTGGAAGGGAGTAGGCATTGGGTATTATGGGGGAAGATGGCTTATCCCATTGAAGAGGGAGGGGTCTATGTCAAAAGTCATGAGAACACCATCATTTACATGGACACGAAGGTGGATTGGGAGTTGATTGAAGAGCGTACCGTGTGGGTGAGGATGATGGCTCTTTTGTAATGGGTTAATGATGATTTCTCTTCGAGGAGGCAGTCCCCGATTTGGTCTTCGGTGGGTAACATGATCACGAGCTTAATTGATTCTTTGAAGTGGATTATTGGGGAGGGAAATTTCCTATTCTGGCACCACAATTGGTCGGGGAGAGTCCTTGGATACCCGGGATGTTCATCCCCGATGATCTCTTTCAGGGAGGCGAGTCAATTCCTTCACTTCTTCTAGGGATTTCTGGATGTGAACCAGCTGGAGCTTTTCGACTCCATCAGTTTGATCCTGAACCCGGATCGATGTGTTTTTACTCCCTCCTCCTCAGGTCGATTTCATAAAATGGACTTTCACAGGCTCGACACTACTCAAGGGGATCTAGGGGGATGGTTTGGCCAGGTGTGGTGCAAGAAGATCCCAACTAATTATTACTTTCTAACGTGGCACATTCAGCATCGTGCCCTTCCAATTGATGACAATGTTAAAAGGCTTGGGATCAGTATGGCATCTTGTTGCAATTGTAATGAGAATAAAAGAGAGGATATCATTGATCATCTATTCTTCGAAGGGGTGTGGGGTAAGCAGGTCTGAAACTACATAGGGTGATTTACTAGGTGCACCCCCATGGCAGCAAGTAGTGGGTATTTTATGGAGGGATGGTTTCAGGGTTTGGCTGGGATGTTTAAGGAGACTGCGGCGCGAGCGTGTTTCTTCAACGTGGGATGCTTTAGATTGTGGTTCACGCAGAACAGGACCAGGTTTGAGGGCATACTAGCCTCGGGTCGCAACATCATCTCCAACTCACGTTTCCTCTATCAAATATGCATGTGCACAATTGTTGATATACAGTTTCACACAACACATTTCATTTTTAAACATTTAAATTAGAAGATGTCTGATATATATATATATATATATTATAATCTACATGTTTATTATAGAAGAATTTTTATACTATTCAATGGTGTATGATCACAGTAGGCCATGTAGTTAAGTACTTATTTCATCTAAAATATTTTATATTGATTTATATTCCTGAACATTAGACACTCATTTTTATATAATAAATTGGTTAATATTGGTCCTTTTTATTATAATTATTCATTTCAATCCTATATATATGAGACAAATTTCATTTATATAGTTTAATATAGTGAAATTATCATTTTAGTATCTTTATTGGGTGAAAAAAATAATTAACTTTTTTGGAACATCAAAAAATGAAACATTGGTACTTCAACTTTAAAACAATAATTTCATGATTTATTTTAATATTTGGACTGATTAAATAATTCCTCAATCAAAATAGTGACCCATATTAGTACCAACCTTCACTGGAGGACTATTGATCAATCATGGGGTCAATAGTTTTTTGATTTAGAAATAGTCTAGGTATCTTGTTAATGATTACCACATATGACCATTACATATGGTAAAATAATCAAGGTAAATTAAACTTTTTCCCCTTCTAAATATTTTTAATTTATTCTATCTCATCTCCCTTTACAATGTATCCTTTCCACAATAGATAAAAGGCCCCAAAATTTTTATTTATCATCCTTTTTTTACTTTTATTAATTTTAGATACATATTATTTAGAATACAAATTTGATTAAATTAATTTATATTAAATATTATTCAAATTATTTGATTTAAATAATCTATTTTTAGAAATTATATCATATTTTCACGATCTATTTTTTTATTAATTTTTTATATATGTTATTATTTAATCCTCATTTTAATAAAATAATATTTGTGATTAATGATTATTATATAAAAAAGTAATGTTAAAAAAATAATGTATAATAATGTATGTATAAAAAATCATTTATTGGAAACATAACTACACTATCTAACACTTAATGCGATAAAATTATAAGATTAATAATTTAATTTACATACCATTTAGGTTACTATGTATAATATAAAAATAAATATTAATGTTTATTTTTTCTATAATAGTAAGATATTTTGTATCATTATATTAGTGAGGTTTTTTTCCTCCCGTATTGGGGATGATACCCATTCCAATTTCTTGTTTTTGTCACCCCAAGTTGATAAATATTCATAATTGTATATAAAATTAAATTGTATTTTCATTTTTTTCCATTATAAATGCCTTTTTAATTTCCCTTTTCTTTATTATAACAATAGGAGTGATATATAAATCCAAAACAATTATCTCATTTTATTATTTTATTTCTTAAAATAAATCTAAATGATTCACTCTAAATACTATTATTTGATTTGTTTTATTTTCATATTAATTTTTCTAATATATATATTTATATATATATATATCATTCTTGTATTCATTATTCCTATAATCTGTCACGACCCGTACTCGGGGCCCGTGCCGTGACTACCCCACGCCCGCGTTCCATAGGCCAAGGGCTGGCAACTAGCACCAAAGACGTAAATCCCGATAACTGGGAAGGCATTGCCTTTATAAAAGTAAACAAAACACCATAGAGTACAAGCGGAAGTAAAACACTAAGTAAAACTGAAACAAGCTATACTAAATGTAAAGGGGCTAGAAATACAAGCCCAATTATAAAGTACAAGGAAAATGATAAAACAGCCGGAAGGTGACAAGAAGATCCTGGATCGTCTTCCAAGGATCCTACCTGAAGGGTAGGTACAGATAGCGCAACTCATGGATTGTCCACCACGGATCCTACCTGAATGGTAG
Organism: Viscum album; assembly: GCA_963277665.1. Classification (NCBI taxonomy): domain Eukaryota; kingdom Viridiplantae; phylum Streptophyta; class Magnoliopsida; order Santalales; family Viscaceae; genus Viscum; species Viscum album. The sequence goes on from OY728145.1 coordinate 959,996,846, forward strand.
GTACAGATAGCCTCCACACTGATCTCACCCTTCAACCCCCTCCGAGTGTCGTCTCGTCGTGAAGTCCACCACCGTATACTGTCTTGTCGTGAGGTCCACCTCTGGGTACCGTCCAGTCCTCGAATAATCGGCCTATGTCAGCGTTGTCCATCGTATCCATCCAACACAACGAGGTGCCAGCATATCCCGTGCAGGGGTGAGTATAACGACACTCAGTAGGGAGCCCGAGACCCTCATGGTCACTCTAAATCCAACAAGGATAACCAAAAGAAAAATCTCAACAGACAACCCTTACGTAGGTATAATCCCATACTTATACCTAAGTTATCATGTAACCCATCTCAATCATGAGGAAAAACAAAGGTTATGAAATCAACGGATAACCACCACCCAGGTATATGCCCATACATATACCTACGTTATCAAGTGACCCATCTCAGTCATGAGGTAATCACAATGGTCATAGAATCAACTCAACCGGGATTTAATCATGAAGTCGAAACCACGACTGATGGAGAACTCCTCCGCTGTCGAGTACAGTGGGCCTGCTGCTACAACCAAGCATGGCACACTAACCTTGGACTGCTATAGTACTCCACCTATCGAGTACTGTAGGCCTACTGCTACAAACAAGCACTTACCACCATGGGTCTGCCGCTACAACCAAGTGCCCCCCTAATAGGCATCAGAGGTACTCCTTCTGTTGAGTACCGCGGGAAAAGGCAAGCATCACGATGATCGGTCGTCGTGGAGGATCAGTGTCAATTCCGTTGTCGTCGGAGGAGGAGCCGTCGTCGATGGCGACGTTCCCCGTGGTGGTGTCTCCTCCTTTTACACGGAGGAAGAAGAAGAGAAGGCACGTCGTTGGTGTCTTCGTGTTCTCCGTCGGAGGTGTTCTTCATCTAAGAAGAACTATTAATTGTTGAAGATGCATCGTTCTTCGTCGGAGGGATGTTCTCTTCCTCTTCACACCAAAGATCTATCAAAAACTACAGAACGTTGTTAAGGTTTTCTCACACTCCAAAAGCCCTAAAATAATATCACATGATATTATTTTTATTCACACCTCAATGATTTTAAAATTCAAACCGAACAACATAATTAATTAATGTGACTTGGCATGAATAAAGAGGAGATAGCGGGAGGTGAGTGGTCTCACATTAAAGGGGAGTTTCAAGGGGTTATGGGGAATGTGAAGAGGTGGGGTCTCGTGTGGGCCCCACCTCTCATTTATTCTCCCAAGGGTAGTTACCAACCCAACATCCACACAAAGGTTAAAAATACCTAGAAGAAAAATAAAATTGGATTACAAATTTTATTTATTCTTCATTTACACCTCAAATTTTAAACAACTCCTTCTGAGCAAACACACCTTTAGAAAAGGTATTCTTAAGAAATTACCAGTGCTGCGAGTTCATCAGTTCCCTCGGATATCAATTTAGTTCACCTGTTTAAATGGTATAAAAACCCGCTCGTTCGTTCACTGAACGTACATGAGCCTATCTTCGGAAATTAAATCTAGGCACACCGGGCCTCGGAATCAGGCGCCGTCAAAAACTGTGTTCTTGTAAAATAAAAAAAAATTAAGAAAAAAATATTTTCATTGAAATTTCATGGTCTTTACATAATTAATCTGACATATACCACTTTAATGGTCTATAAATTTGTTTTCACGTTGTTTTTTATCATATTAGATGAATTTTTAATTATTTTTTCAGGAGAGTATTGTTTTCAACATTTTTTAGTAAACATTGTATGATAAAATTATATATTCCCTCATTAATCTTATAATAGGATCCTTCCCAAATATAATTATTCCAATTCCATTTCATGGAATGTAGTATTGGGATTGTTAACATGGTATTATATGTCTATTAAGGTTATTGGACGATCTAGTGAAAAAAATATGGTTCGCTATGGGAATTTTCTTATAATTGAATCTTTATTATATATTTATCTTAGTATTTATGATTCAAAAAAACTTATATGAATTATAATGTCTCATATCATTTTATTTGAAGTATATGTTCATTGTGGTAGTACTCCATTAAAAAAATCATCATATATAGAAAAATATAAAAACATAATTTATTGATATTTTTGACAGAGATATATGTCTCTAAATTTATGAATATTTTATTTAAATAATTTATTATATTATTTATATATATATAATATTCTATCTAGATTTTTGATATCATTGATACCATTTATTTATTAAAGTGTTGCTAATTAATTTTTCAATTATTATGATTCCATTTTAACCATTTATTGTTGTTAAAATGACGAAGAAATTATTTTAATTGATAATATAAAGACTATTCTTTATAAACTATGATTTGTTTAATTTTTATTCCAATTTCATTATACTTTCAAATTGAAACGTTTTATAGTAATCCCCAAATATCCTATTCTAATTTTTATCTTTATATGGTATATGAATTAAAAAATAAGTCATTATTTTTAATTTTATAGTTAAAATATTTTCCAGTATATTATTAAAAAATATTCAACTAATTGGGTGCAACATTTTTAGTTTTAGAGGGTTTCATGTAACAAAACTAGAATAGTTAAACTTAATTGTCACCAATTTTAATATATAATATAATGGTTTTAATTAACACTTTATTTAAAGAGATTATTAGTATAGCCTTATTGTTTTCCAATCTAAAGAGTTAGTTTATTAGTTTTTCCTTTATCACCAAATTTGATAATGAAACTTGGGATATCATTTCCCATTTGGATTTGAGTATTTAATTTGAAATCATATTATGATTATTTTGATGTATTTTGTTCTAAAATAAAGGAAATTTAATTTCAATTTAGTTATATTTGATACGTATGGTTTATTTGTAGTTAAGGGATGAATTAAAATAACAAAGATTCTTCCATGGAGATATCCCATGATCAACAGAAACATTTATAACCCTTTCGGATGAATCAAAAAAATATATTTGATAAAGAAAAAACAACAGAAGCACTCTCACCCTACCCATGTTTCCAAACCATGTAATGCTCTATATCATTATTGAATTTCCCTCAACCATAATTGATTTTATATTTAGATGTGTCTTGTAGTCATTTTCTGTATATGAATCAAGGAATTGTTTTTCATTATTTATGTTATTCATCATTCAGTTTTAAATCATAACAAATGTTCAATTGGTATTTAACAAAATGTATTGATTTTAAAACAATTTATTATATATCTTTTAAAATTTGATATTCATATAATATTTTTCCGAAAAATGATTGGTTTTATATTAAATTCTAGAAGAATTCTTAAATTTATTTTTGTTTATATAAAAAATAATAATCATCAATAGGGGAGATTAAAATTGAAATAATTATAATGTAGTAAAAATTAGTTTTTATTATTTTTAAAACATTTGTGAAAATAAATCAAGGTTTTATTTTTGTATGTTAAATAATTTTTTGGAATGCATCAAAATAAAGATTATTTTATAGAAACCAAATTTTTACTATCTTATAATTTTGCTATTTTTTATTTGATATTTAAGAAACTTTTTATATTGAGTTTTTATGATTATTTTAATACTAAATCTATTATTTTCAATTTTGATTTATATCTATCATTTGAAAAAAATAGTAATCAATGAAATATATAAATTCTATATATATGTGTCATCTTTATGGTTCTCACTCATAGTATATTTCAGTAGATTCATTATTTTCTCATATTACCTATGAATATATTATTTGAATAGATACATTACTCTATAATTTATATTATTCATAAATTAGATTATTATATTACATTATAGAGATAATTGTTTACTATTTAAAAAAGAGTCATTGTTTAGGGTTAAGGAATTGTTTAATACATTAAAAACTCTAAAATCCATAAATAAAATATTCGTTGAATGATTTTTTTAAGAGGTTAGCTGAGTGTGGTGGAATATTGTTTTTATAGTCATATAAATTATAACAAGTCTCTAAAATTAGTCAAACCCATAATTATTCTATATAATAAAACTATAAATATAAATGTGATGAAATAAATTTAATTCATAACCATTAATCATGGTTGCTGAGTGGTGATGGATTGTCTTAATCCTTTTTTATTATTGGTTTTATTATCTCTAGGATAACTATTAGATATTTTATAAATTTTCATTTCTTAAAAAGAGGTACTCATATAGATATTTTAATAATTTTATCCCAATTAATGTTTATAAATTAGAAGGATTTTATTTTAAATTATAGTTCCATTTTATAGTATTATATTAGGGATTCAAAAATCGGTGATGCTATGTTACGGCGTAGTTGGGTTTATGGTGGTTGGTTTTCTTCATTCCATGATACATATAATAAAATTATGATACGTGTCATGGGTTGTTATACTGTCATCCACCAAGAATTATAATCATTCATACCTGATAGAAGAATTATTTTATATATTTTGTTGATATTTAGGGCATCGTTATAGGTTTTTTCAATTGATTTAGAAGGTGAAGAAGTCCCAAGTTTAAATTATCTTATAATGGCGATAAATTTTGGGATTCACTCTAATTGGGTTATGAGAAGATTCGTATTTTGATTTAATTATCTATCAGTTCATTATTTTTTTATTTCCACCAAAGTTAGTTATTTATATGCTGGTTTTTTAGTTGTTCCATGTTGATCATTTACTATTATATATATTAATAATTTATTTTATCCATGTGATGAGATTTACTTAATGATGATTATCATGTTAGATTCCTTCTTGTGATATTGGGTAAATTAAATGATGGTTACCATAGTTTATAATAATGTATTGCATAGTACCTCTAATTGATATTTTTCCTTTTATGAATCCTTTCATGTTCACTATGAGTAATTGTTCCTTAAGAAAAAACTTATGTTAAATTTTATTCATCCTAATGGCCCAAGGATTAATCCTATCTTTATTTTATTTTGATCCATATTTTCTAATGTATTATCTCATCCATTCCAATTTATTATGATGTTGATTTATTTATTTTCCTAATTTATTGCGTTTTGGGTATTCAAATGGGTTTTAGTCATTTTTCAATGTTGAACATGCGGTTACCAGAGTATATCATTCATATATATTCCATATTTTTTTATAAATATTAATGACAACTCACAATAATAAATTATTTGTATCAACAAGGGTTGATATTATTTTTTGGGAAGATATATAATAAATTTATTTATAAACAATTATCAATATATGTTAAAATGTTCTCCATACACAAAAAACTTTTTAGACTTCTCAAAAATAAAAAAATTAGATCATAACTATGGGAAATATTAACATAAGAATGAGTTTTCCTATATTCTTAGTATAGATAAACATGATATATAATTTTATAATACCATTCGTATTCCAAAGAAAGTAAATTTATTATTATAATATGATCATTACATATAAAAATATAACATTTATGTAAAATATCATAAATCCGGATTCATGGAATTAATATTTTATATAAAAATTAATGATTAATAAGTGTCTAAAATCATTCTTAATAATTAATGAGCCATGATAGCATATCACAAGTATAAACCAATAATTTTATATAGAAATTATAATAAAAAATTAATTCTTTTGAAAATTCCAACTATTAAAACCATCATAACATAGTTAGTAGAATCCCATAATGAATATAGCTATCTAATTAAATATAAACAATCAACACAATAATAATATGGCTATATAAATCTATATGCATCTGAATCATATCAAATATGATAAATTGTTTTTAAAAGTTAAAAAAAACCTTCCTCGGTTAATCATTTCTTAATTTACCATTGAAAAATAATGCATTTTCATTGTAAAATCCATAGAATATAGTCATAATATTCCATAATGTGAAATAATGTATATGTTATTATTATAAAATTAAAATTTTGATGTAAAAAAAATCCCCAATTCTTTTTTACATTGTTCATCAATTTAATTTACAAATGTTGTATTAATACGATTCAAAAAAAATATAAATGTCTCCATTTATAAAATAAAAAGATACTAAAAGAATGAGAATAATGTTTTTAAAAATAAATTAAATATATATATTAAAATCTATATGATAAAGAAATGGAATAAAAATGGTAAAATATATTCACGTCACAAATGATAAATAATAATCCTTTATTACATTTGTCTAGAAATTCAAAATTGAAAAATTATTATAATTATAATAATATTCGATTAAAATGATTGTAATGGAATAAAAATATGAATAAAAACAACATTAACAATATTTTAAATGTATATAAACATATCCATATAATAATTTTGAATAAAATTCCTATGGTGGTGAAACATTCTAAAAAAAAATAGAATTTAGATTATATTTTAAAAAACCATGTTTCATAATTTTGTCACCAAAGTGTGTGAAAATGAAAATAATACACTAGTACATAATAAATAATTATTAAATAATAATATATTTTATATTAAGGATGAAAATAAATATGTCATTTAATAAAACATTTAATATAAAAAACCAATTAAAAATTCAGATCGTGACATAAACACATATAAGAATTCATTTATTTAATTATACACATATTAACATAAGAATATAATATATTTAAAGTAATTATAAATATATTCAAATTTTTATATTCATTCTTATATTGTTGTTTATCATTCCCTAAATATTTTATCTTATTATATTATTAGAAACACTTCATTAAAATATATTTTTGGGTGTTTACCATTTTGTTCTCCACAAATGATTTGAATTGGTAATTAAATTCCTAGAACCATGATCATTGTATAAAAATTATTACTATTTCAAAAACATATTTTTTTTATTATTTATTATATAAATATTTATAATCATATATATAAAGTGGTGATTATAATTGGAAACCATCATTAAATGAGACAATTGTATGTTGTAATATATCAGATAAATTCAATATTCCAATATGTGGGAGGGTTGATAATTAAATTAGTTATTATCATTAAAAAAAATTGATATATTAAAAGTCTTATTTAATCAATAAATCCATCTATAAAACCATCCATGAGAGGTAGTGATGAAAAATGAAATATTTCACATCATGGAGGCGGTGGTTATGTCTGTATACATGGGAAAAAATTTTGTTTTCTTTTAAATATAATGGAACCAGATAATAATTATTTCTTATGAATAATTATTTTGTATAATAATGAATGTAACCTATTTTTTAGGTTGTTTATAGAATATTTAGATTAGGATAAAAAGTAAATAAACTTCATATAATTTGATTATAATAAATACGCCTCTATAAATTAAAAATTTTGGTAAACACCATAAGGATTCTGATTCTGGAATTTTAAGAATAATATAACCCCATGAGTTTGATAATGTGATTTGGGGGATTTTTTTTAATGCTTATTTCGAATAATTTGATAGATGTTTTAGATTCCATGGGAAATGAGTTCCATGATTTTTACTTTAGGAGGGTGGTGTTTTGGTGATAAAATTTTGAATAAATTATCATTTATGTAAAATAAATTTAAAGAGTGATTATATGTATAATATTATCATTTATAAAAATATATTTGATGATTAATTTCATTTGAATTTTTAAAATAACAAATAAATTCATTATACCACTATATTGAGATAGAAGGAAAAAATATTTTTTATTTGAATGAAAAATATACTTGGAATTAAAAATTGAAGAATATGTTTATAAATTAAAAAAAAAAATTATAATTTAATAATTTATCTCCCTTGAAATCCAAAATATTCATATATCTAATCTTCATACTATATATCAACAATCATATCTGATACAACTCTGTCACAACCCCCTCCCTACAATGAAACCACAATGAAGAGAATGTGGTAATGAATACCAAAGTCCTAATGTAATCTTAATAACAGTTTCTCTATACATAGGTTGAGCATAAATTCATACTCAGTATGAAAACCAAAGTCTCTCAAGAAATTGTAAGAAGAGAATATTCACCCACGTAAAAGTATTAGAGCCAAAAAAACACCTAAATAGGTATACAAACCAAAAATCCTACCTCAGTAATGCTCATTATCCATGTAACCCACCCACTAATATAATATAACATAATGAAAATTGATTATATGGTAAAAAAATAGTTCATTCAAACAGATTCTCCACTCTCACACCCAAATGTCATATTTCCTAGTGCTTAAAAATATCCCTATTAAAATACCATTTAATCAATTCCCTCTATCACACACATGGGCCAATATAAGACATTACAACCTGCCCACACACACCTAGTCCACCACAGGAATTCAACCCTGAACACACTTGGATCGTCATAGATTATCACATCACAACATGACCATGTTAGTTTTGATATGCAGCCATCTTATCTCATGCATTCCCCCCTGATATCCTATAATAGGAAGTAGGGATAATCTGGTAGCCAACTATCCATCCTCCCACTAATATTTGAGGGAAAACCCCCTACATATGACTATGATAGTGTAATCAGATAGTGCTTGATGAGGGTTGGATTCTTTTAAAATTCACACGAATATATAGTGTAGTAATTCCTGAAAATTCAAGAGGTCATTTAAATCCATTAAACACATATATTAATGTGATCATCCATTAATATCAGTTAAAACAATATACAATCTCCCTATTTTTAGATCTATTCATTATAAAGGGGATAAAATTAATTATTTAATTTTTTATTAAATACTCTACTAATAGAGGCCCAAAATTCAACTTCATTAAGAGTCAAAATATGTTGTATGGAAATTAGATTGAATTTCCCCAAATAAGTTTCCAGTTCTGTGCACCCACAGAGTTTTACTGGATAATGATTGTAAAAATATTATTCTTCCACGTATGTTTTTTCCTTTATTATATTTATGTGTATCACGTCAGATAGTCTAATTAATGTTATCTCGTGTGGATATGCTTTCATCCAGATTAAAATAGTTAATGAATCAGATTATGTTGAATTTAATTGGCCAGCGGAATTTGATTTATGATCATAGTACCATTTATGTATTTATTTTGTTTTGTTTTGATATTGCGATTATATGAGAATATTTCCTTGACTAAAACCATGTCTATTGGTGGTATGGATATTTTGTAGTGACTTTGTTTTGGAGACATTTTTTACAGTTTTATATTATCTTAATTATCTACCTTATCAAATATATTATGATAATCAAATTTATTCTATGACTATACCCATAAATAATGAATTCAAATTGAATTAGATCCCCTTTTCTCTAAATCAAAAAATGAGTTATGTTATTGTATGTGATGAGATGTATGGAATGGTCATGGTTTTTATATGTGGGAAAGATATAATTTTCAAAATATATATTGTTATTCATGTGGGTGAATTGGATGAGATTTGGTTTTGAAATGGGGTGGTAATGGTTGTTATGGTATAGTCGGGAAACAGAGCTACGATGGTTGTTGTGGTATAGTATGCAGTAAGGATCTAAAAAATTTCATGTCTATAAAATGTTGTGGATTTTAAAGTTGAGATATGGTTTTAGGATTGTTCTATTTTGTTGGTTATTTAATATTTACCCAAGTATTAATGGAATAAAATTCAGGATAATGATTTCAAATTATAATTTTTAACTTGTTAATATATTATGAGATGTCTGGATTAAATGGATAATTTTAAAATACAAGCTAATAGACTGGAAATTTGATACCATGTGTCTTCTCTAATGAGTTTAGATTCTAAAGAATGTTCAATAAAAAATGTAAATTATTTTTTAAAGTGTAATTTGTTGATAAACATTGAATTTGAGTAAAAATATTATATATGAAAAAAAGTTTTTTTAAATTATGTTATGTTTGTGTGATCATTTAGCATTTAGAGGTGGAAACAATTGTCTAGATTATGAAAGATAGTTACTTATTGTTTTCAACACATATGATGGGCTTTCACGATGTAACGATATTTTTATATTCGTTATCTATTTTAGTGATTTCAATACTTACCAACCGTCATCCAGAACTCTGTGTCTACAACCACATAGTCACGTAGAGGGGTGTTTTTTCAACTATTTTGATTAGAAGATGGATGTTTGGATACCTGATCTTCCTAGCTAGATCTTCTTATAGATGATAAGGACATGCCCAGGTTGTGATTAAAAAATTCAAAATATTTCTTGTTGAGTTGTGATTTGATGATATGTGATGGTAGGGGTGTGTTTGGGAGATATATGTTATGAGGGTCCAAGTCTATGGGGGCAGGATTTGATGTGTTGTTATTTTAAATTTGTGTGCTTGTGGGATGTGATGTGATGATACGTCATTAGAGAATGTTTTTAATACCATGACATATGATGTTGGGTTGTGAGAGAATTAAATCTATGGGAATGTGGTGTGGGATATGTTTTTGTTGATGTTCTTTACATTATATTTTATTTGTTGATGCGTTACGTGGTGGGATAATCCTAGTGAGGATGGAGTTTTTGTTATTATACATACATAGGGGGTTTTTGAATCTACTAATTTCAAATAATTTTATTATTTTTCTCTTTCCACATGCCCAGTAGAAGAATTGGTTTTAATATTGATAATACTTGTATTATTATCGTACTTATATAAATATATAATTCAGGATTCCAGGAGGACATTGTTGATTTTATTAGAAATTTAATACTCTGATCTTTGGGGTCTTTTCTCTATTATTGACTTGGATTTTATTAGTTTTTCCTTTCATATGATGACTTTGATATGAATCCATTCAATTTAAAAAATTATTATGTAATTATTTGAATTTAGATAATTTCATGTGATGGAGTTGTTTTTTATTGATTAATAATCTTTGTGGATCTTTTTTTCTTATGGATTACAATGCATCACATTTATGAGATGTTTATACCCTTAGTGCTAGTTGTTATCGTAGGGACTACTAGATGGGAGACTCAAGGGGGTCATTAACTCATTCCCTTCATTGTGGAATCTTTGCAATTAGGGGGTCATGATAGATAACATGCATTACAAATAAGACAAATTTTTACTTAGTATTATTAATTTGATTATTTAAAAGTAATATTATCATATATGTGTTAAATCGGATGTTTTGAATAGAATTAGTAACCTATAAAAATATATTTCTGAAATTATTTTTTTAAATTAAATATAAATTTTAAAAAATTGTATATAATGATTTTTTTATAAAAACTATATTTAATGGTTTATGTCCTCCAAGTTCATCATCTTTTCAGTATTGGCTATTGGAGGTGTTAGAGGGATGTTTTGTTAGTTTTTGTTGGAACCTAGACGTATAGAAGAACTTCTATTAGAAATACAGATCTTGTATGTGTATTACCAAATGAAATAGTTGGTCTCCTGTTTTTTTACAGGGATATTCGTGATGTTTAGTTTCATGGGGTGAAATAACAATATGGTGAAATATTTTTCAATAGAACCAATATTATTAGGTTTAAATGACTCAAATAGGGATTACTTGTTTTGTAATTCACTATTGTTACACTATTTTAATGGATTAGGCCACTCTTTCTTTCTCAATCCTTGAACACTCTCTCATTCTATTCATTCTAGGTATCCACATTCAATCATTTTGACATTCCATTAAATGTGTATTGGATATGGGATTACCATCTCCAATCTATGGTGATTTCTACTCTCATTCCCACCTGTTTCCTTCCATAATTCATTAGATTTTTTCTATAGTGTTGTGGATTGGATTGGTTTTTGATCTTGGGATTCATTGTTATGGATCATTGGGTTATTATAGGTTAATATATCGTCTTCATGGTACAATTTTGGTTTGCAGGAATTCTTTATTTCCCTTCAATTCATATCAAGTTGAAAACATTCCATGAGATAGGATTTCCATCATTTCTCATTATTGTGTATCAGTTGGTATATATTTTATTTTTCTTTACTATGGGATATGGTTCTTCTAGCTAAATTATGGAAAAATAATTGCCTGAAATGAAATTAAATGTTATATGTGTTTTTTTGTCTTGCACTTAAAACATTTATATTATTGTGAAATTGTGAATTGTATGGGTCTGATTCCCTACTTAAAATTGTGTCCCTTGGTATAATTTTTTCATTGATATATGTTCTGTAATTTCATCATTAGATTGGAATGTTGTGATATCTCCGTATAAATTGAAATTATCTATCATTATATATTTTTTAATAAATTAGTTTACATAAGATTGTTATTTCTATGATGACATTGCTAAAACATAGTGGAATGTGATAAAATAGACTTTTTATGTTATTTAAATAATCATTATTAGTTTTGATGTGTTCTTGAAGTTTGTGGGGTTGATGGTTTTAGGGACATTCTTTTTGGGTGGTGAGGTTGTGGTTGTTTGGGCATGCTTGGGGGGGCGATGAGGTAAGAGTTTTGGGGATGAATGGTTTCTTGAGATATATGGATTCCTTTTTCAATATTTTCATGTATTGATGGAGTAAATGGATGTTTAATATTGTTTGAAATGTCATGTATGATATTGGTTAATGGGATTTAAATTTTATAATGGAAAGTATGATGATGGTTTTTTGATTAAATGTGATCAATGATAAATAATGAAATGAATGTGGTGATTTAATGAAATTTTTAGTAAATGTGAAATGGTTTTTGTGTCTTTTTGTGAGATGTTATGAATTTAGAGGTGGTAGAAAAAGTGATGATGTTGTGAGTTGGTTTTTTATTTGAGGACTCATAAGATAATCTTAAGAGTTTGATACAATATATATATACACTTATTGTCTATTTCATTTTTATATTTACCCAACCCATGTTGAAAACTATGTGTCAAACATCCAAACAATCATGTGGGGGTTTCATTCAAAACATCTCTATTGGAGGATGGATGGATGGCCACCCGTTTTTGCATAATCATTCTTCCAAGTGTTGATGACCCAATATTCATTGGATGAGTTGTGATGTTATGTCCCAGGTTTCCTTGGGAGGATTTGTGATGTGATGTACCATGTGGATTCTAGATGATTTTTATGTGATTTAAAATTCTTCATTTTGATAATGTTTGACGATATGTGAACCATGAGTGTATAGGTGGGATGTTTTATGAGTAAATGGTGTTTTCATCCAGGTTGTTTTGTGAGGCTCAAGGGTGTGCATTCTAGATGTGTTGTGGCGTGTATCCTAGGTGTGTGAGGGGGTATGTGATTTTGTATATTAGATATTGGTGGGAGCTCTAGGAAATCTTCTTTTGGGAATTAAGAGTGGCTTATCAATATTATAGTGGTGTAAAGTACCATATCATTGATGTGATTTACTTTATCTTATATAACATGACCTATGTTATTTGGTAAGGTTGGGATCATTAGTATGAATGTTTATGTACTTTTTGGTTTTTTTTTTCTTTCTCATTGGTGAATTGATATTCTTCATACACATGTGGATGAGTGACTTTGGATTTCTTACTAAATATACATGTATTCTCACCCTACATATAAAAAACTATTTTTTGGTTTCTAGGTGGATTTTTGGACCGTTTTAAACCTTATTAGCTTAAATACATTATAATTTATTCGTTTATACTTTAGTTTTACTTATGGAGATTTAATTTCGAGACTTCTATTTGTATCAATTCTATTTTTACATGCATGTGGGATGGTTTGGGTTTATTTTTTAGATTATTCCTTAGAGTTTATAGGGGGGTTAATTTTATCACATGATATTTATTTATTATAATGGTTAATGCCTCCCATATTTATATATTATAACACCATTGGTCATAATCGCCAATCCATTTCACCATAGAGGTGTTTCTTGGGGGGTTATTATCTCTCTCCCCTCATTGATGTGTCATGGGGGGGGGGCCGGGACATAGTGTTATCAAAGGTGATGGTTGAGAGATATGGTGGATTTTTGAGTTATACATACTATAAAATGCATGATTTCGTATATTATAATGTCATATAATCATGGTATGTGACATAGGCAAGGTAAGGATGGATAGGTCATGAGATTTTAGGGCCTCCATGATCTAATCCAGTGACTCTGAGCCTACAAATTGACCATGTGAGGGTACATCTTTTATAAGGTAATGATCTAATAAGGGTACATGAATCCTAGTTACTTTTCCCCTCATTGAATTGATTTTATCGGGGAATTCCAAAATTGATAAGATGAATTAAAACTATCAAAGATAATTAAAATATATAATAATTAAAAAACATACTACCGAATATAAGATGTTATTTTTTGGGATTTTTGATGTGTCTAATGTTCATCATGTGGGTCTAGTTTAAAATGTTTTGGTTCAGTGGGATGATATGGTTCATCACCATAGGGTTGATGTGAATGAGGAGGAAGACCCATGGAGTAATATGTTTCGTCATTTCCCATGGAAGAGTTTTGGGATGTATGAGGGAGGTGTGTCATAAATATAGATTGAGAGGTTACTGGAGAATATTGAGATTAATTTCCATTTGATCTATGCCCTGATTGATTTATGGTTCACTTTGTAAGACAATGTAATGTGATGAGCTATTCATCAGTGGTTGATATTTTATCTAAGATAGTGGGAGTTGTAAAAAAATTGGTTCGACATCCTATAGCAATTATGATCATAGTTCCTTTCATTAACCATGAAGCTAGTAAATAATCATGAGATTATTTATCATCTGTAGTGGATCATGTTAGTACAGCTATTTGATATCAGGTTCAAGGATGTTCTTCATTTTTTGCCTCACCTTTATTATGGTGAGAAGTCTCTTGTGAGGTGTCTGTATGAGGCACTTCATCTTTATATGTAGTACGCAATGACTTATTTTACATTTCCAAAATATCTGGAGCTTCCGAAGAAGGTGGAGGTGATCGAGCTAATTCACTCATGGGTATGTTATACATGAAAAGGGAACTAGTAGGGTTCCTCAAGGGGTAGAATATTTGGTGTTAAGTCCTTAGTTCCCTAACATTTGAGGTTTTTAATAGCTGTGAATAAATCTCAGTAGCTTCCCCTTAAATCAACTTGTTTCTAGGCATTTCCTATGGGTTGTGGCTGATTTTTTTCCTATGTGGGGTTCATAGGGATCATTAAGAACAATTCCTGGGTGCTTCCCAAGATGTTTTTTGTCGAATGGGTTAGGTTCAGCATCTGATGTAGCAGTAATTACAAGTGAGGACATTTTAGCAGCAGGTGCTACAGGCTTGAGATACAAGGACGAGACATGGAGAAAGTAGAGGCTGACCTAAGGGTGATCCATTTATTTTGAGGTCGTGAATTGAGTTTATCCATAAAGGTCCTTGTCAGCGAAAAGGTAGAGTAATTATGTGTGGTTAGTTGCACACAGTAGAGGTAGCAGTACCATAGAGGCTAGATGACATTAGAGGTGAGAATTTTTTTGTTCTATTTTTATTAAATGTTTGATTTCGGCTCTTCACACTCCTTTTTTGACCTACTATATCCCATTCTCAAGGTCCAAAAAAAGTTACCCTTCTTGTACTCATGGTCATGACAATACTATACAGATGATAGACCATATTGTTTTGTGTGAGAAGAGGGTGTAAAATGTTGACGGGAAACATCATTCTTGTGGGTATATTATCTTACTATAGATACATCCATATAATTTCACCATAAACATTAACTAGTTTTATTCCATAAATAATATTTTCAAATAATTTTGAGAGAGATTTATGTTTTCAGATGTGGATGGACAACATGTGGTTATCATTGGCTAGTGTGGCTTTCAGGTGCATAATTGGTTCGTACAACCCCTTGTTTCCTTGTTTACTGAGTTGTTAGTGGAATCATTATACACTGTGATATTAGAGGTTCCTATGTTTATTGGGGATTTTGATGAGGTATTTTATGAGGAGTTTGTGAAGATACCACCTCAACGAGACATTGAGTTTTGGATAGAGTTACAAACTTATTATTATCTTATTTTTATGGATCCTTATCAGATGGAACATTATGAGTTTTTAGATTTGAGGATTAAGGAAGATTATTTGATGAAGAATGATTTTACTTGGACTATTATGTCACCATGGAGTTCTTTAGTGTTGATCACAAAGATGACAAATTGTAGTCTAATGTTGGGTACTAGCTATAGGATGTTTAATTGGGTTATTGTAAAAAATCATTACCCTATTCCATTGATTGAAGATTTTTTCAACTATCTGATATGGGAAGGTTGTTTATCAATTATTTATATGAAATATGGCTATGACCAGTTTTGGGTGAAG
Source organism: Viscum album (assembly GCA_963277665.1). Lineage (NCBI taxonomy): Eukaryota > Viridiplantae > Streptophyta > Magnoliopsida > Santalales > Viscaceae > Viscum > Viscum album. Next base: position 960,012,993 of record OY728145.1, read on the forward strand.
GTGGGAGATATCCCAAAAAAAACCTTTAGTTGTAGGAACATGAACATTGAGAACGTAATATTTCTATTCAGTGTTATGAACACACCAGCCATGTTCATGGGTATTATGAACCTCATGTTCTATGAGTTCCTAGACCAATTAATTTTTTTAATTCATTGATTATATCTTATGATCCATGAGGTCATATGTGCAGCATGGTGTTCATATTATAAATTTTATTCTTATTCCCTAACACCACAAGCTCTAGGGAATGTTTTCCATGTGTATGTTTTTAATACAAATGGTTCATTTCCTCAATAATTTTGTGTCTTATAAGTTTGTGGAAGTAGACTTGTTGAAATTAAATATAGCGGTTTCTTGTTTATCACGTAATAACATGGTAGTGGTTCTTCGTTTCCTTGGTGTCATAGGATATTATCGAAGGTTTGTGCCTAATTCCCCTCAAGTTTCAGCCCTATTGATAGCATTGACTATGATGTACAAATGTTTTCTGTCGATTAACCAAAACATGGAAGTGTTCGGTTTCCTGAAGGAAATGTTAGTTACTTCTCCAATACACTAGTTTCCTAAGGACGGATTGATGTTTGAGGTGTTTTGATATTCTTCTCATCAAGGATTGTGGTGAATATTGATGTAGTATAGGGAGGCGATCTCCAATGGTTCTAGGAAGTTACAAAACCATGAGCGTAACAATGTATATATAATTAGGAGATAGGATTAGTGGTGTATGTGCTGATGTTGTGGATGAATTACCTCTACAGTGAGTGATTTTTGGTCAATATAGATTCTAATAGGTTTAGGTATATATTTTCATAGCATGATCTTATCTTTCTACAATATATTTGGAGATATATTCTTCATGATTCTAATTTTATATCTAATATACCGAAGGTAAGGGGAATGGTATGGAATAATTGTTGATCAATAAGTCAGGGAAGGGTGTTTCACTAGAGTCCTGGGACACATGGATGGACCTATTTTATAATTTTTATGGATGACCATTTTTTTCATTATTATAGTAGATTGAGGCTTGGGAGAAAGTTTTTCTTGGTCCCGATGTGGTTTTTATCATGACATCAAATTTTATCCTTGTTCATTAGAGGATAATATTGGAGTAGTATAGGAATGATTCTTATGGCCAATATAGAAATAGGCCCTTCAAGGTCAAGGATGGGGAACACATGTTTTTAAGTGTCTCCACCAGATGTGGGAAGTCAAGGATTTGAAATAGGAATAAGCTTTCTCTTGTGTTTTCTGGGCCGTTTGAGGTGTTGGGGTGAGTTGGTGAAGTGGCGTACTAGTTGTCATTTCCACCACGTTTAGAGAGGATCTACAATGTCTTTCACATCACCCATATTAATTAGTATCTTCATGTGGACTCACATTTCATTGATCAGGGATGTTAGGTATTGAGGTTTATGTGATGTTTTTGGAGTAGCCATTAGTGATCTTGGATCACCAAGAGAATATGAATCATGAAGAAACCATTTCTTTTGTTACTATGTTTTGGAGGAATGGTGCACTAAAAGAGTATAGTTGGGATTGAGAGACACAAATGTGTGCCAAATACAAATATTTTTTTGGGTACTTTATTATTATGTTCTTATTTTATGTGTGAAGATTGTATCCTTGATTTTCAATGAGAGTATATGTCTTATTTTGTTTGTGATGTTTGCGGTATTATGTGTGATAATGTCCAGAAATATGAAAAAGGGAAGAAAAAATTCCAAATATACATGAATTAACTATGGAATGATTGAACCCTTGTGAGTTGTTCATTACCTCCTAGAGTATATTGTATCTTGATATGGAATATGACATTCCATTATTATTGTGTTTTCAATGATTTGGTTTTTTGATTGTATGAAGTGTTGTCTTGTTTTTCATGGTGGATGAAATAATACTATGGTGGTTCTGTAGTAGTGTGTCTGTGTCAGTGGAGATGGTTTGTTGTTAATCTTTCATGGTGATGAGGTTTTTTGATATATTTGTGGTTATTTGGTATGGTATTTTGTATGGTGGTAGAATTTGAGGTATGATGTGATCTTTGAGAGGTTTCACACAATGTGGTTCTTCAAAACCCTTTTCCAATGCACTTTGTTTTGGATTCTCCAGAAAATAATTGTTTGAGATATATTTGATGCAATATCACATGCACTCAAAGCGTTTTAATTTTGTATTTTTGGTTTTTGGATACGTTTTGATGACATTTATAGAGTTTTTCTATGGAAGTTGGGTGTTCCGGAAAGCTACTAGAGAAAATGCCCGTTTTGTAAATATATTACACAATGTGAATGTTTGTTTGTGTCCAAGTTTGTTAATTATGTGTAGTTTCATGGGTTTAAAAAATAAAATGGTCACATGTTTTTTTGTATAACCTATAATACCTAGATTACATGACATTAAATGGGATTACACTTCATGTAATTCCTTTATGTTATACCATTTTTGTGGTTTTTTCAGATGAGGTTCTCACAAAATAGACTCTCTCTCTCAATTTAGTTGTTTAGCTGTGACATTTTAAATCTTTTTTATATTCTTTTTTGGTGGTTATTGGTTCTCGTCTTTCTATCTTAGATATGTAGTGATTTCATTTCCAGTTCTCACCCATTTCCTTCTTTTTTTCTTAGTTGTTTTTTTGTGGTGGTGTAATTGAGTTCGGGATGTGAGTTTGGGTTTTGTTTTTATTGAAACATAGTGGCGTAAAGGGTCATACACTATCTTTGTGGTGAAGTTGTGGTTTTTGGGTGATCACATTCACCTTACGTTCTACAACTAGTTGAATAGATTCTTTGAGGTAGGATTTTCCTTTTTTATCTTTGTTTTGTATCATGCGGGAGGGGTATGTTGTTGCATACCCATTAGTTATGGTTGAGCTGGCTAAATGTAAGACAAATAACTTTTTGAATTGAAATTTATCATTAAAGGGGTTAGTTTTCCATACATTTATAGCATCGATACTATTATGATATTTTGAATTGTATGTGCATGATTCCCCACTAGAAATTGTTGCGGATGGGTAATTTTTTTTACCAGATATATGTGTTTTTATTTCTACATTTGTTTTTATTGTTTTGAAATCACCCTAAAATTTGAAATTGGATAACGACTTATATTTGTATAATCAATTGTTATCCCTAGGACTATGATTTTTGGGATCAAATCCGTAAAATATTGTGTAATTTGATATAATACACATTGAAAATTAGTAAAAGAAACACGATGTGTTGTGATATGTGATTTGGGTTTTTGGGCTGATGTTTTTTGGGCCCTGCTATTTGGGGGTTTGGGTGGTTGTGTTCTGTCTGTTCGTATGGGTCAGTGATGTGAGATTTTTTTGCGACAATTTGTTTTATATGATATTTGGTTTCATTCTACTTTATGTTCGAGTAGTGATGGAATAGATGAATGTGTAATAATTTTTGAAATTGATAGGGATATATTGGAGAATGGGATGAAAAATTTGAATTTGAAAAATTAATGATGGATTGTGTTATTAAATGTGGTTTATTCTAAATAATGAAATGAATATATTTCTAAAATTAAATTTGTTAAAAACATGAAATGGTGTTTGAAGCTTGTTATGGGATGTTATAAAGTTTTATTTTGGGAAAAAAGTGATGGTTTTATGAGTTTGATGTTTTTCAAGACTCGTAGGTTGGGCTTGAGTGTTTGATAGTATATGTATGCATGTATGTATTTTCATGATGATTTCCATATGTGCCCCACCCATGTTCATCATTATGTATTGAACACCCAAATTAGAATATAACGACTAAATGATTATTAAATGAAAATAATATTTTATACTTATTTCTTATAGTATAATCATATAATATTACATTTTAAACATAATACAAACCTTATAAATGAATAATGACTAAAATAAATGTTATCACTATAAGTAAAGGAATGTATACATAATAAATAATAACATGACCCTTGGAATATTAATACGATCCTAATGAATAGTTAACCATCTAATTGAATAGTAACATCATTAATGAATGTAAACATATAATTTAACCATCTGATAAGTTTCAATATGATATAATTATATCATAGTAGAAGTGAGTAAATATTATAAATATTATTAATGAAGTGTTGGCATTTTTGTAAGTCATATATATTTAATTACAATTTTATGAATAATTTATTAATTTAAAAAAAATATCTAGATTCATAAAATTAATTCATAAATAATTATTTTTATGAATTGTTATTATAATATAAATTTATGAGCCAATAGTTAATTTTTCGATGTTTTAGAAAAGAAGTTTTAATTTTAGAATTTCAGTTTTTATGTTTTTTATATTAAATTTCACATATTTAAAAAAATCATAAAATAGAAATCAATTTTAATTATATGTTTAAAAAATGTGTTGTATTAATTTTTTCTATTTTAATAAAATAATGGAATTTTTGGTTAATAAAAAAATACGATAATTTACGATAAATTATTAATAAATGAATTTCCACATCCTTCATGAGACATGGATGATGGTAATGACCATTGGTTCAAACTCACATGATCTCTGTAATATTTGTGGTCACAATTATGAAAAATATTCACAGTCATGGGAAAAAATGTTAAACTAATGATTAAAATAAAGGGAAACCCCTCCTCGCCTTTAATATAAAAACCACCCTCACCGCATGTTCTCTTCAATTCTTTCAATCCTTTTGAATAATTTAAATTTTTATCAAATCACTCCCTATGCCCCTATTCCACGTTTTTAATCCATTGGTTTATTCATAATAACAAATACTCTCTCCTATATAAGTTACCATGGACGATATATTCAAGAGGTAAATTTTTCTTTTTTTCCATTACTTGCAATAAAATTCGATTCCTTCTATTTCTTTCCTCACCACCATTAATCCATATTTTATGATAACTACACCACCATACCTATAATATAATTTTGTTATGATAATGTAATAATTCAACATCATATGTCATTTCCCCTCCTATTATACTAGATTTGAAAACATCCTCTTAGATATGTTAATTTATCACATTCAAGGATGATTTTTTTGAAATTTGTATTACCATCTTCAATTCTAGTAATGAATATATTTTAAATTTTGATACAAAATATAAAATATATATTATTTTTAATGTAATGTTATGTAATCCTTCTCACATATGATATTAATTTATAATTAAAAATATGCAGGATGTGTTCAAAAATCATGAATTAACAAAAATTGTTTTCTTTAAAGCATTATATAATGCTTCCTCTTCAATAAAAATAACCAAAACAATAAAATGTTCAATATGTTCTATAATATCATAAAAATTCTATTCTGGACAACAATTATCATTTTACATGTTTATCCTTACATATTTAAAATTAAACCAATGAAGAAAACCAAGGAAACAAACACTCCTAAAAATTAAAATTAAGCCACTTAACCAATCAAACAATTCATGAATGAAAATAACAAGGTAATAATAAAAAAAATTCATGAATAATATGTTATTTAAATATTAATTAATTAATGTAATTTTTTAATCCATGACATTAAGATCAACTGAAAGACACCATCTGACTTAATGTAAGGGATTATAGTCGAACCTCCATTATTCATTCGAGTCCTTCAATATTTCATTTTACCCAAATAAAGATAAATATTATTTTTATTCACATTATCCAAATTCTATTTGTATTCTATACACCCATTTATAAATATATATTTATCGATCCCTTTTTTGTAAATCTAAGTTTTTAAGTGAATCCTTCCTCTCTTATTCCTATTAAGAAATCTCACTTGAATGTATCATTAAAATTTCATACCTAATTTCCAGTCCAATATATCGTCAATTTAGAACCACAATTATTTTAATATATTCAGTATTTTTATTGTTGAAATATTCTTGGTTAACTTCTATTTTTATATAATATGTTATTACATTTTTTGACTTTAAATGCACTTCAGTATTTTCCTTAAACCGCACTAAATGTTTGTAATTGTAATGTTTTTTAAATTATATTTTTTTTGCCTAATATCACAAAAATTGGAGAAATATTATCATTAAATATTCCAATTATACCTTTTTAATGTTAATTCATGATCTAATTATTTCACTTCAAGGACACTTTTATGATATTCTCATTTGTTATGATTTATGACTTTAATATGATTCCAAATTCATTCAACATGTTACCCTTATGTTTAGGTATGATTGATTATGTTTGATTATTTATGTGGAATGAAGTTTCATGTACATGTTATAATGGGTTTTCCCCAATAGTTCCCCAATGCATTGGGTAATGTTTTTTCTCATTAGACATTATGTGCAACGGTGTCAGCTGTTAGCCTTGACTCATGATAACATGTGCAACAGTCTTGGTAATTATACATGACTACTACACCTCTATGTGAAATGATCCTTGAATCATGATAAAGTCATGTTTTATATTTCTTACATTTTACAATGAATCCATTTTTATATAATTCAATGCTTATATGTAATTCATTCATTTTTTCCATGTATTTTTATATCATTATATCATGCCTTCTAATCCATGTGGAAAATATTTATTCTTCTTTTTATTCCCATACAAGAATTTTTATCTAATATGCGTGTTCTTATTATCTTCAGATTATCCTATAAATATGTATGATCCTAATGTATTTTATAATATCATTTGGAATATTAAATTATGAAATGTTTTATTTAGTCCCATGTTTTCAGTTTTAGGTACCTATTCTTCGAATGCACAAGAATTTACGATCCTTGGCTTGTAATATGGTGTTTTATTTACCATAAAATCATGTATGGATATGCATAAAAGGACAGGGTCTCTATATTTGGTATCATATAATGGTATAGTTATTTTAAGATATTAAGAATAGAGAACATTTTTTATAACATCTGAAATGATAATATGTATAAGAAAACATCCCTAATTTTTGTAAGTATGTAGTAAGTTGTTTATCAAGAAAATACATTCATCTCTATATATAAACAAGTTAAAGTTGCACACGAACAGATATATCCATGGGTAAAACATGAAATGACCACATTGAGATAGACTTGAATTAGAATTTTTTCACGATAACTGTCCTTGCTACACTCCTCTTTTTACACTCACAGGGGATATGAATTGATAAATCTATAATCATAGTAAAAAACATTATTAAGGGAATAGAAAAAAACATTCCATGATAATATATGTTATGAAACAGAACATGGATAACCTAGATTGAGGTATAGGGAATATTATATTAGGATATAATTTTCCTTTTTCATGTTTATCCTTTTTTGTAAAATGATTATTTTATTCTTATTACATATTTATTGAAGCCCCCAAATATTCCTTTATTTTTCTTAGTAAATGGTGGGATTTATAAGGACACAATCCAACAATAAATGTAATAGGTAAAGTAATGATTTATATAATGATATTCCAAATATGATGGTAATGAGTTCTCAATACATCATAATAGTACTTGTTCAATTAGATCATTATGGAATAATAACATGAATCATGTGGAATACACTTTTATTCCATGGAAACAGAATGTTTCCATACAATAATTCATGGGAAAAAGTACACCCATGTTTATTGTATCTTCTGATCCCCTCCATTCAGAATAGTAAATTAAGCCCCTTGAAACGATATTCTATATCCCCTAGTTATTATAAGAATATAAAGTCATACTGGTGTTCTATCGTTTTAATGGGGATATATATCCATGGTGTACACTGATAAAAAAAATTATGTCTCAAGAAAAAAAATCTTGGGATTTGTAGGAATTAGAGAATTTTAATTAAATAAATTTTTCCCCAAACCCTTCACCTCAAGATGGAAAGAGATTTCCTAGGAATTAAGGAGAGGAATATGAGTCTATTGGGACATATGAAGAATACATGAAAAGGATTTCGAGATATAACTCCATATTTTTCATTAACAATAAAAGAAATGTGGATGGTGCCTTCAATTGACTATAGAGGATTCTTGGAAAAGAATTGGCTATTTGAGACTCCACCAATTATGGATAGATTTTATGTTCTACCCTCTTTGATGAAATGGAGATTTGGACACTGTCAATAGTCTCATGAGCCCAGTGAAAAAAAAAGGAAAATGATGTCTTATATGGGTGGTTTGAAAAAGAATCCCATAATTGAATGAATATCGAACATCCCACATGTCAAAATATTGGGAAAAGCATACAGTGGAATGTCTAAAGGGAACTGGGAATTTCATCAAATGTGGAATAATGTGACATATTTCTAAGAACTACTAGTAGGATATGGAGAATACCATTAAAAAGGAAGAAGAAATGATGGTTTAGATCAACACTCAGCCAATAGTTAAGTGTTATGACTGCAAGGAACATTGCCATATTTATTTGGCCTTCATGATTAATTTTTAATATGGAGATTCTGTGAAAACCAAATTACCATTGTTGACTATATCAATTGTGCTGGTATTCAGAAAGACACTTTGTGTTCTCTTTTCAATGCTGATAAGGATTATACACAATATGATTTATTATAATGTAACCAAGCCAAGAAACTCTAGGTCTATACCGGCTTTGTGTTTGGGATGGAAATCAATACTTATAGCCTGGTCCTGACCTGGTGTTTGATCTGTAACATGCTCACTGTAGTGAGAAAATACATAATTTATTGTTGGACTTTATTTCTATAGTAATTTCAGACATTTGGGAAGCCTGAAAAATAGAGATATTTGGTGGTGAGGACCCAACTATCCAGCAAGGTATGGTGGTTGGTCATAAGGATTTATATGCTGCTTCACTTTTCCATGATGGTTCAATGTCTAACACTAATTCTGATTTACAAATTCTGTTAATTAATGGTGTTTCATGTTGGCCATGCAAGCCTCGTATGCCGAAACATATTTGATGGATTCCACCTATTGTGCCTTATCTCAAGGTAAATGTTTATTGGGTTGCATTGGGTGACTAGGTCCATTGGGATATGGGGGAATGTTCTGCACATACTGAGGGTTTGTTAGGTGATGTTTCTACCACTACATTGGAATTGAAAATTCCCTCAAAGCTGAAATCTAAGCAATGATATCTGTTGTTAGATATGATGTCTAGTTTAATTGGAAATGTATATGGATTGAATCTGATTTATAGAGTGTGGTTCATGCTTTGATAACCAAGACACACCATATTTTTTAGTGTGTGATACCACAATGAGTTCACTATCTTAGAAAGCTCACATACATGAATATGGTTGTTTCTCATGTCTATCAGGAGGCTAATCAGGTGGAAGATTCTTTGGCAATGAGGGAACTCATTAATCGTGGCTAGATCTGGTCTTTTACGACTCCTGATTACTGCATCCCATTGGCGGATTCAGGTATATGTTGTGTGATGCACACTCGTTTATTTAATAACCCATGGTATGGTTGACTCTCTTCCTATGTTTATTAAATTTTATTAGGGACAAATTCCACTATTTCCTTGTCTTATTTGTAATATCAAAATTATTATTTGATTTTGGTACAACACATTCATTCATATTTCTCAACATTAGTAGATGTATTTAAAAACCACATAAAAATTTAGAGATTGAGTTATATGTTAGAATTGAAAATGGAGCTATTATATCCTATAAAGTATATAACTTCTCCCCGGTCAATGTTTTTGGACAAAACCTCCTTTAATATCTCGTCATACTACCATTAGTGATGTTTGATTTTATCAATTTAAAATATTCATGGATTCCTATCTATAGAAAATAAATCTGATCAAATGTCCTTTTATTATTTGGAAGAGAAAAATAATTTATTTCATGAGACTCTAGAGAAGGGTTTTATACACCTGAGCGTTTCACCATGGGATGTACCAGTCCTTTTTGATAAAATAAAGTATGCATAAATGTGACTCTTTATTGACAATTGTGAGATCAATAAAATCATCATAAAGAACAATTATCCCCTACCATGGATAAATTACATGTTCGATCAGATATGTGGGGAAAGATATTTCCTTAAGTTGGACCTTCTGTTATGATATCTGCAATTGAAATTGATGACAGAAGATATTCTGAAAACTACCTTTTGCATGAGTTATGGACACTATCAGTTCATAGTCATGCCATTTGGACTCTCTAATACTCTATCAATATTTATAGATTTAATGAATATGGTATTTAGATATTACCATGCTAATTTTTTATATTTGTTATCAATGATATTATAATATCCTCTAAGATAAAAGTGGATTACAAAGATAATTTGTATACTATTATAATACCTTGTGAATGGAGAAACTATATGCAAGGTGTAGTAAATGTATGTTCTAAATAGGGGAAGTACTATTCTTGGGTAATGTTATCCCCAGCAAGGGGATATCCCTAGACAATTATTAGATAATGGAAATCAATTAATGGGACACGAAAACATCTATGCTAGAGATCCACCTCATTCTAGGTCTAGAAAGATATTATTATCAATTTTTGAAAAAATTATAACAATTATAAAAACCAATGAAAATGAGGACATGTAAGGTGGTAATGTTTTTTCTAGACTCAAGAATTTGAGAAAAGAATTACCGATACGAAAATTAATATTATCACTAAACTCGTACTCACATACTCGATAAATAGATAACTCTTTGTAGTGTATAATGATGCATCAAAGAATGTAATATGATGTGTTATAATGAAAATTGATAAATTGAAAGCCTATGCCTCATGGAAAATGAAAATATATGAGAAAAAAATATCGTTCATGATCTGGAGTTGGTGGCTATGATAATTGCTTTGAAAATCTATTGGTATTATCTCTACGGTGAGAAGTGTCATATATATACAAATCACTAGAGTCAAAAATATATATTTAGATAGAAATAGATTAATATATTCTAGAGATTATGGTTAAATATCATCATGGATTATGAATTCTCAATCCAATATCATCCTAGTATGGGAAATATGGCGGAGGATTATCCATGTAGAAAGGATACTGCATCTTTATCAATGATGATAATTAAAAAGGATCCAATATTCGTAGATTTTTAGAGGATGGAAATGTGAATCATTAAGGGAGTAACATCATCAATATTTTCCTAAATTATTTCCCAACCATTATTCATGGATAAAATAATGGATTCTCAATTAAAATTTGTGAAATTTTGAAATGTGTGTAAGCTACAAGAAATGGTAAATCATCAATGGTCAAGATTGACAAGAATATAACTGTAAGCTTTGGGTCATGATTTTTTTGTACCATCTAATCCATAGATAAAGTATAATCATCTGAATGACACACATAGATCAACCTTATTTTTTCATCCATGGAGCACAATGATGTTTAGTATTCATTGAGAGAACCTTTGGTGGGAAAATGTGAAGAAGGAGAATTATGAATATAAATCAAAGTTCCTAGTATATCATCAAGTGATGTACAAAAATAAAAAGTCTAAGGGGTTGATACAACCACTACCCATACCAAAATGGATGCTGGATAACATCGTCGGGGACTTTGTAACAAGACATCCAAGGAAATACATAGGAAATAATGCAATATGATTCATTATGGTTGATCTTACAAAAAAATATAACTTTATCAAAATTAGATAGGACTTATAAATTGATTAATATTAAAGTATATATATCAATCAGGTTGTAAATATTCATAGTGTACCATTATCTATTATATTCGATAGAGATATGAGATTCACCGTGATGTTCTCGAAAAGACTCCAACATGATCTATTCACTAAACTATTATTCAGTACGAACTATCATCCCTGAAATGACTGTTAATTTGAGAAAACTATTCATAAACTTGATGAAATATTCATAGCATGTTATATTGGCTTCATAAGAGGATGTGAATAACTTCTTCCAGTGTTATATTTCTCATCAAACAACTATTTTCACTCCATCACCAGAATGGCACAATAAGAAGTCCTTTATGGGAAAAGGTGATGATCAACGACATGTTGGGATTAAAGTAATTTATTGAATGATACTAGGACCTAAAATTGTCAATGAAATGGAGGAAATGTTGAAATAAATTTATCAACAGATCATGGAAGCCAAATTTCAACAGAAGAGTTATGTATACAGTCATCGATGGGACCTTGAGTTCAATGTTGGAGACATTTTATTTCTACACATATCTCCATGGAAGGTCATGAGGTATGGGAATAAAGGAAATTTATGTCCCAAATACCCTGGGCCCTTAGAGATTCTTCATTGTGTTTTATCTATGACCTATCAAGTAGCACATCCACCAACCATGTCTAATGTACCCGATGTCTTCTATATACACCTCTTAAAGATGTACATACCAGATCATTCACACGTATTGTCTTCATAAGTGGTACACTTTAGAGAATGATATTTCCCAAGAGAAGCATCCATTTAATATATTGGATCATAGAGATAACTTTTTATGTAATAAGACTACACACCTATTCAATTTGATATGGTGGAACCATATGTAAGAAGTGGCAACATGATAACTGAATGATGCAATGAGGGAAAAGTACCCACACTTATTTTCTTCCTAGAATGTAAAATGGAATTTCGACCATGAAATTTCATAAGGGGGAAGAATGAAATGAACCAATGTTTTAAAAATACAATTACCTTCATATATTAATTTCATGTTTTTTAATCATATAATATTTCATATAGAATATAATAGACACATTAAAATGAATAATCTAAAAAATAAATGGTATCTTTAGGAATTAAGGAATGTATACCAAAGAAATAGTAACTTGATAATTGGAATAATAATGTGATGATTTTGAATATTCAACCATCCAATTAAAGATTAACCTCACTAATGAAAATATAAATAAAATTTTACCATCTTATATATTTCAATATGATGAAATTATAACATTGTATAAGTAAATAAATAATTTAAAAATTATTAAATATGTTTCAGTATTTTTGTAAGTCGGGTAGTTTAAATAAATATTTTTTTACAAATTGAATAATTTAAATGAAAATTAATTTTCATAAGATGTATTCATAAATAAATATTTATTTGATATTTTATTATAAAATAATTTTAAGGAAGCTTATATAATTTTTCAATGTGTTTGGAAAGCAGTTTAAATTTTAGAATTTGAATTTTTCAAGGAAATTAATATTTAAATAAAAATATAAATTTATCAAATTTTGAATATAATTTTAATAATATTATGTTTATTTTTTGATTCTACACACAGAAAATGGTCGGGGTTAATTTTTAGGATTTTTCTAAAATACATGATTTTTTTGTGAATAGTAAGATACAAAAAATTTTTATAAATGCTAAATAAAATAATTTATCAATAATTCTTGAGTCATGGATGATGTAAATGTACATTATATTGACCCTAAATGATATAATTACTAATTTTGGTCACATTAATCTATTCTATACATAGTATTGAGAAATAATATCCAACTACTGAATAAAATAATGGGAAACCCATCTTCTCATCCACTATAAAAACAACCATCACCACCTCTTCTCTTCACTCCTCTAATTCATTGTTCCTTATCTAAATTATTCTCAATTCTCCCCATAATCTACTCTATCAAGTCCAAAAACACATACTCTCTTCGAAATAACAAATCCACTCCCCTAAATAGTTTTGTAAGGAAAATATATTCAAGAGGTAAATTCGTCATTTCAGTTATTTTATTTTGTTTTATTTTATATCATTTATATTTATTTTCTCACCTCTGTTCACAGAAATGTTATTATAACTATAGTACCTAAAATTTAGAATAATTTTCTTATGATAACATAATGATCCTTAATTATATTTCTTTTACCCTCCTTTTATACTTTAAATGAATACACAATCTAATATGTGTTATTTTATCAGTTTTAGGGAGGTATGGTTTTAGTTACTATTATAGTATTCAATTATGGTCATAAAACCATTTTTTTAATCATAATATAATATATATATTCTTTCTAATTTAATTTTCTGGATTCTTTTTTTCACATGATAATAACGTATAAAAAAAATTTGTTCTATGTGATCAAAACAGGCTAATTAACCAATACGATTATCATTAATGTTTTATATAAAGAACCATATTCACTAAATAACCAATTGAATTTCATAACCATTTAATATTCTTGATGTTCAATAATAACATTTAACTTCAATTTTGTTCAACTATTTTCATATTTCATATTTATCCTGACATATATATAAGCAAACCAATCATGAAAACAAAGGAATGAAATGCTCCCAAACCATGAAATTGAACCTCTTACCCCATAAAAAATATCATGAATGAACATAATACGGTTATAATAAATAAATTTTTGAATTTAATATTCTTTAAATATAAATAAATGAATTTAATTTGGTTATCCAATACATTAAGATCAAGTAAAGGACACCATCACACTTAAACAAAGGGTTTCTACTCTAACCTCAATTATTCCTTCGGTCGGTTCTATCATTAATTTTACCCAAATATTTTATCTATTATTTTTAGTCAAATGTTCTAAAATATGTTTATATTCTCCATTATAGAGTATCAATATCCATTTATCATTATATTTTTGGGATATGCATGTTTTTAAATCATTCTCCCCTCAATTATTCCTAATAAGCAATTCCGTTTTAAGGGAACATCCTATTTTCACAACCAACTTTAGGTGAACTCTATCATATATTTAAAGCCTCCAACGGTTTATTAAAACCAGGCTTTTTATTATATGAACCTTCTTGGTTTACTTCTTGTTTTATATGATATATTATTCCCTTTTCATTTTTTAATTCACATTTATATCTTCCTCATACCATAATAAAATGTTTTATTCTAATGTTTTTTAAATACTCGTTTTTCATATTATCATTTCAAATTTACATCATTTATCAAGAAATATGCATATTATACCTAATTAATTTCCAATAAGGATATAATTCTTTTCCTTTAATGACACTTTTTTTATATGCCCCTTTTTATGCTTTATTATATGAATATGATACCCAGTTCTTTCAATATGTAACACATATGATTAAGTATGATTACTTGTGTATGATTGTGTATGATTAAATAATATTATTAAACTTGTTCTGATGGATGCGTCTAGATAGAGATGCAATGCATTGGGTAAAGATTAGTCTTATGAGATTTTATGTACAAGGATCTTGTCGGTTATCCTTGACTGGTCCTACCATGTGCAACATTCGTGATATTTAACATTGAATTGTGATCCTCTATGTGAAATGACCCTTCAATCACAATAATTTCATGGTTTAGGTTTCATAAAAATTACTCTTAATCCATGTTTATATGATCCAGTTTTTATATGTAATGATTCTATATGTTTCCTTCCTTTTTACATCTTTATGTCATTCCTTCTAACCCCTATGGTATATATTTTTTAATATGTTTACAACCTTATTATGATTTTATCTCATCCCATTGTTCATGTTAAAAAAAGGTTATCCTATGAATATGTATGAGAATATGGGTAGTTAGAATCTCTTCATGAATACTATATAAATATTTGTTTGTGCCCCATGTTTTAATTTTTTTTGTACATAGTTTTCCAATAAAATCTACTTTACAGTCATTGTCATTAAATATGGTGTTTTTGATGAATAAAATGATGTAATTATTTTTGTAAAAGTATATGATAACTATATAGAATGCGGGTAGTTCCATTATCAACATCTCAATTAGAGGATGAGTGGATTGGCACCTGCTCATCCATAATTATTCTTCCATGAGATGATGTGCATGCTTCTTTTGTTTAGTTATGATGTTGTTTCAGAGGTTTCATTTTGATGAGTCGTGATGTGGTGTCCAATTTTTCTACATTATGAGTTGTGATTTTATTTCGTAGGTGTCATTGGGATGATGTGTGATGAGATGTATTTTGATGGGTTGCCCATGTGTGTGTGTGGGATGTGTTGTGGGGACTATTTGTGTGTGTGGGAAGAATGTGTTCTGAAGACTAGGTGTGTACATGGGGAATGTGATATAGTATATAGACCTGGTGTGTTTGTGTTGGATGTGATGTGGTATAACTGAAAGGTATGGGAGTGCGCAAAATTATGTCATTGGGGTGTGAGAGAAACTAATTATTTGGGATGCGGTTTGGGGTGACCTATCATTGATGTGGTTTAATTTATATTTTATAACATGATGTTTTTTGTATGGTGAGAATTTCTTAGTGAGCTCGGGATGGATAAAAATAATTTTTATGTGTTTATTATTTCTTTTCTTTTCACTTATGTTCATTTTTATGTTTCTTTAAAATGTGCATGAGAACCATGGGTTTTCTTACTACGTATACTTGTATTCTTAACCAATGTATATAAAACAAATTACTTGTTTCATGGAGGATTTTTTTATTGTGATGGACCTTACCAACTTGTTTCCTTATTAGTTTTTATATAACTTCATTATATATACATTTGGGTATTTACATTTCTAACTTCTATCTATATCAGTTATTATTTTATATGCATGTGGGATGGATTTAGGTTTCTCTTTTATATTGTTTCTTGTACATCTTGTGGATGATTCATTCTATATCTTGATCATGTTTTCTTATAAAGATTTATGCCACCAATATTATGAGATTTTTAAACCCTTGGTGATTATATACAATACTAGTTCTACTGGAGTCGAGACTCGGGGGGGGGGGATATTATCTCTTTTTTATATTTGCGGTAACTATAGAGGGACGGGATCGTCATAATTTTGATTCCTCCGAACAAGTTTTATCTAGATAATTTAAATTAATTACTATTATGGAATTATTTTAATGGTATTTATATACTATATACATTCATGACCTATTCCTTTCATTCATAAAATTTATATTATAGGCATGTGATAAGAAAAAAAATACTTCTTTATGCATACAAATATATTTTGTACTAACGACCATTTCATCACCATTTAATAGATCACCTTTTTTAAAATTAAAATTTGACACATATACAAAGTTTCATTCAAAGAAGAAAATTCATTTTAAAAATTAGAATATGTATTTCAAAATTATTTAAGGATGAATATTTAATAATTTTTGGGGAAATTTCATTATTTGAAAAATATTGAATAATAATTATTTATAATTAAATATATCCCTTTCAATTAAATAATTTATAATGTTAATGTATAATTTTAATAGGGCCCAAGAATAATATTTTACCATATATCTGTGGTCATTATCTAGGGTGATATGCATAAAAATCATGGTTATAACTTAGATACATGGTTCTAGTAGGTCGTGGAACCTATTGGAATGCCTATTGTAAAATTCTATAGCCACGGTTTCAAGGGACATTTCCACAGATTCCAACCATGGGAATAAAAAATATATGATTTTCTATCAAAATAGTTTCAATAGCCTTCCACTATGGAAAGAGCTATAGCCATGATTTCATGCGTTTTCTCTATAATTTTTTTTCATGGACATAGATGCTATAATAATGTATTTTTAAAGAGTGTAAATTTCCCTCTATGTTAACCACCATTAGATGGTATATAAACATGGATGAGAGATATATTTAAATAGTATTTCCCCATGAAAATATAATCTATATACATGGTTCTTGACATCATGGTTATAGTAATTTAAAAAAATGACACCACCAGAATTTGAACATTTCACTTCTTGTACCTAATTATAATTATTGATTCATATATATATATATATATATATTATATAGGCATAAAACCATGGAAAAATTGTTTCTAAACCCATTCACAAGGAAATATTGTTTTCCCATGCTTAATTGGGGAACCATATATCCATGGTTCATTGGAACAGTGGCTACAGACAATACATGGAGAACCTATAGCCATGGTTTCATTGAAACTATGGAAATAAGTATGGTGTAGAGGAATTTCGTCATAAAAATGATTCCATATCCAATTCATGGGGAACATAATACATTATATATTTGAAACTATGGCTATAGGTATGGTCTATATCCTACCTTTGATAATACCATGGCTATATAAAATTAATAACTACTTATGTCCATGTTTTATCAACAAAACGTGACGATACATTTTCTGGACATATTTTTTTGGATTTCAACCTAGAAATATATTGCCATTGATCTACAAAATCGTGGATATATAACCCTCCTGTATCAATGGGTCGATAATGTTGTTTGTATATCTAACGACTAAAGATATACAATCACTATTTTCAAAAAATAGTTCCTATTAATGCGGTTTAAAACTATGGTATATGAAAAACCCATGGTTATAGTGATTCATTATAGAAGGTTTTTAATGTAAAATTCGATCAATAATAAATATAATAATCCATTTGAGGTAATTTTATTCGTTTTTATATTTAATAAATATAATAAAATTCAGTAATGTTTTGATCATTTTCATTTTACAATCTCTCTTTCTGATTCTATGTATGAGATTAAATTCAAAAAAAATATCCCACTACATTAAATTGAATTAAAAAAATAGATTTCATATTTAGGGTTAGTACAATTTTATATTTTAAACTAATTTTTTCTTTATTATTTAGTAATGTTATTAATAAAAATACAAAAATTAATAAATTTTTTAGATAAAACTGATTTTACCAGGGAAATAAATATTAAAATTACAGATCCCAATAAACAATAGCCTTTTCCTACACTAATTGGATTGAAAATTTTATTCTTTTTCACTAATATTATTGAGATTTTCCCACTATTAGGAAAAATTTAAATGGTTATAATGTGGGTAGAATTCACTCTTTTCAAAAAAAAACTATGATTTTCCTCTAACTAACTTATAAAAGGACACCCCTAATTCTCTCCTCATCACTAATTAAAAACACATTGGTCTGGTTATTCTCTTATTAAAAATATTTCAAACATATCTCCACTAATTTATATATTCCATATTTTTTAATGAAATAATTATTTTGATGATTTTAATGAAAATCTGATGATGTTATCCAAAGAAGGGATAATGTCATTATAAAGGTGTTTTTTATTTTCTATTCTATCTGAATAAATTCATATTATACCAATAATATATAATAACCAATGAATATTACATATAATTAAATTTGGTTATGAGATATGTATGATATACAATTTCACAGACATCTATTAAATGAGTGATTAAATCCTCATTCATGTGTATACAAGAAGTATTTCTTGCGAACTAATGTCATTCATTTTTTCATTATTACCTACAATTAATAGGAAAAATAATGTAATTATAGTATATGTGTGATATATATGATACTTATAATTTCATATTTTTTTATATTTATTATATATATCATAAAATAATTCTTTCTATTTTTTGGAAGAAGATAATTTTTCTTATTGTACGATGGACTACACCTAGAGAGGCACTGTGATTCATTCATGATTTACATAATTTTTTGTGGAATTTTTTATAATAATATATGTTATAAATGAAATAAAATGATATTATAATGATAATATATATGTATATTATTTACATTTTTTATTTCAATACAATAATAAAATTGAAACAACATTGGTGCGTACATATGGATTATTATTTCCACAACTGGGGAATTTCATTTACTATCATAATATTTCATGAATTACTCTAAATACATATATAATAAATATATAAGATAACTAAATCATGTAGTAAATTAATGAGATGATGAATCCTGATCAATTTAATAAGGAAACAATAACACGTTAAAATATACTTGAAAGACAAGGCATTTAAACCCGAAACAATGAAAGTAATGAGAGATTATTAATGGATGGTCATAATATGTAATAAAGGAAAAATATATGAAATAAAAAATATTAATATGGTTATTTTGTTATTTTATAACATGTTAGATACCATTATAAATGATGTTAAGTCATTCATTTATGAAATAGAAGCATATGGTAATGTATTTTATATCTATTACATTCAATGAGGAATATTATAATAGTATGCACCTTGTTTCCCTTAAATGATGTATATAATGTGCATTTTACATATATTTTCATGAATAATAAATTATTTATTTAATTTTTTGTTTCAATATGAATTAATTGACCTATGGGGATTTAAATTTAATTGTACCATGTTGTAAATACATTTCATAACTCAATTTCTATTCATTGGGTAATATTACATTTTCATTATTATTAATATTATAAGAGTATATTTATAGTAAATTTTGACAATAAAATGTCTTATTTAATTTTTTTGTGGATTTTAAATTGATACACACAATTTATCAACGTGTTGGTTAATACATTAATGTTATTAACATATTAATTGTTTACTTCATAATCTCACATTACATGGTAATTTTTAGGCATGAATTGTAATCCAAGGCAATTATTTTATCATTCATTTAAAAAATATTAATTTTTCATCTCCTCTATTTACACAATATATTTTTGAATTTAAAGAAACATTTTTATACAAGTTTAAACATAAACTAATTAAAAATGTATTTAATGAAACAAAATTTCATTTATCTTCTTAGTAAAAAAAATTCACTTCTAAATATATAGTTCTATTATACTATTTTAAATAATGTTATTTAAAATGATAATAATTTTTAATAAATAAGTGTATACCCTTTTTTCATATTACAATTATTATTTAGGGGATTCGTCTTGTCTCATTTTGAAAGGTCTACTTTTCAATACATTGAACCAAAAATGAATTTTATTATAAAATATATGAAATTTCCCGCTGATTTGTTATTTATTTATTTGAAGAATATGTTTAATTTTCTTAGGGACTCTAATAAATATAATGTTGTTAAAATGAAAAAAATAGAATAAAATGAAAAGTATACTTTTCTCATGTATATATTTTTTTTATAATTTTATTGTTTTCTTATTCATCAAAAACCAATACCCTTTATTTTACATATTACCCTAAGGATATATGTTTTATTTCTACTATAATTATTCCTTATTTTATTGTTTTTTAAATATTTTGACTAAATATGTTATTTGAATTCACTTTGTTGATTCATTTTTTAGAGACGAAATTCCCCATAAATTAATCACGTTTTGAGAATAATGAAACATTAAATATCAAATTAGTAACTTAATTATTTATCAAAAATATGTTTTTTCATTATCCATATATCATTTTTATATAAATT
Organism: Viscum album; assembly: GCA_963277665.1. Lineage (NCBI taxonomy): Eukaryota > Viridiplantae > Streptophyta > Magnoliopsida > Santalales > Viscaceae > Viscum > Viscum album. Next base: position 960,034,049 of record OY728145.1, read on the forward strand.
TTTTATATTTAATATAAATTATTTTCTTCAAAAGTATCGATAAATATATATTAATTACTCAATAAGGATACTTGATCAAAAGAAAAATTGTTTCTATATTAAATCAATTATTGGATATATGATGAATCCTTTATAGATGCAATCATGGAAGGGGTTCTGTTAATTGAAACCCCTCAATTCCATGATTTTCTTATGGGAGGAATCAATTGGATACCCTTAGATAAATGGGTTTCTAAAAATCCGATTAAATATATCTTTATTTTAGATCTTATCAGTATTGGTATCATGTTATTATGAAACATTATATCAAATAATTAGGCATTGACTTCATTCAGATTCAGTTATTATTATCCAGGGTATTTCCACTATGAAAATGTCTTTTGAAGAATTTAATTCTCGGTTTTTTTATTAAATTAAAGGAGATTTTAGTTATTTACAATACCATATTAAGTATTCCTTTTCCATAAAATTATATAACACATGTGCACAATTATTTAACATGTTATACTGATTATTATATATATAGTTTTTTATGGAATGTGAGTTATTTTATTTATATTTCTTTATTTATTATTCCTTAAATATTTATTTAAATATATTTTATGTTCATATGTTTACCTTTTCATATGGATTATTATTGATCCCCATTTTTAAATGGCTGGTGTGTGAAGTTATTTACCTTTCCATTTTAATTATTCAAATTGGTTCATAATATCTTTTGATATATATAACCCTTATTGATCATTTTAGGTCACATTAATTTTTTTTTCTTTACCCATAATTAAATGATATTTAGAATGGAGTATTTTCAATGTTATGCTAGATGGAATCAGTTTATTCATTAATATATATGTTATTTATTCCAATTTAATGTATTAATCATGTATGTATATTTTTTACCAACACTACAAGAGTGATCTGCACATTGGATATGATTTCAATGTATCATATGAAAACAGAGATTGGTATCCACCATGAGAATAAGATTTAAGAAAATGTAGACTAGAAAACAATACCATATAGTAGACATTGAGAGAAAGTATAGAATAAAAAAATTTAATGTGGATATTATATTCCTTATCCATTATTATATTTTTTCCTTTATAGCATAGGTTAATTGGTTCTTCCACAGATGTTCCATTAGGCAATAACAAAGAAAAGGGAGTGTCATGACTAACACAAGTGTAACATGGTACCAAAAAAATATGTCTTATTAAACAAATGGTTTGAAACTCTCATGGGATATTATTATCATAGATACCATTTTCATTATAATCCATTTTGATTTATAAGGATATATACTGAAAATTAATGACTTTGGTAAAACCATTGGCCCTAGAAGGACCTATGCTGAAATAAAATTGATGAAGTATTTATGTATTTATATTATTGAATAAAATTATATAATTATTTCACCAATGGTATTTTTATAATAATCATATATCATATATGTTTTGTATAAAATTTAAAAAGCACATAAGTATTCCTTAGATTAATATTTATGAAAACCATTACTGGATTATGAGATTAAGTATTATCATATGTTTTATTTCATAAACACCTCTTTTAAGAATAATATGATTAGATTTTACCATGATTAAATAAATATTAGAAAATTTATGGCATGGTTATGTTTTAGTGGAATATTTCTTTGAATAATGATTCCTTTATATTTTATAGGCCTAAATTTAAATATATTTATGAAAATTATTATTAATATGATTATTAATGAAATTGTAATAACAATGAAATTAGATTTTAACACATTTTTTACAAAATAGGTAATACATATAACATTTTTATAAATATTATATAATGATAAAATTTATTTCAAGGATTTCCGTCTTATTTATTTTTAGAATTACATTAATATTATTATAGAAAAATTACACCCAGTATGTCTAGTTAAAATCCTTTTTTAATATCAAGGCTATGGGGCTTAAACCCATGGACGAATAATGATAATATTTTATGCCTACCAGCATCCTATTTCATGTATTAATAAATTTATCAATTATTCTACATAAATAATTTGTGTAGTAATTTTTTTTTTAATAAATGAAAATTTTGGTTTTTTGGGATTAATTTATTATGTTATGTAATATGTGATAGCATTATTGCTTTTGGAATGTAGATAGAGACAAATATAACGACTTTTTATGGGTTTTATGATCTGTTAAATGAAATATTTAGTCTACTAGGAATACAAAAATATAATATTGGGATATTAATTTCTTGATGAAAGGGAAAAGTTAGAAATTTATTGAAGCACAATAAATCAAGGAAATTGATACATCTCAAGTAAGTGTATATCCTAATGTACATATATAAAATTCAATTCCCCATATTTAGAAAACATTTCATGAAAAATGGTTTTATTATTAAATTCATATATGTTGAACCAAATTGGCCCATTGGATCATCATATATTTATGTCTTTAAGCCCCATTATTTTCATATTTCAATCAGTTTCATGTCATCCATGACTTCAATCAATCGATACAATTATTTAAACATCTCCTCTATTTCAATATCTTACATTTACATTAATTTTCATCTATGTAAAAATATATTTATATGTTATTTCATATAAAAATTTTACTATCATTTATCCATTATTGATTTTATATTTTTATTAACCCTTTTACGATGTCGGTTTTCCATCAAAATAATTTTGAAATATCAAAACATTGATTAGAAAGCTAATGTTTAAATTTTAAAGGGGTAATTTACTTATTTTGAGGAAAATATAACACCCCAAAAATTTAAAAGAATATTATTTTATTCGATAGCATGTATGGAACATAAAACCAATTATATAAGGGAATATAAAATTCACGGAATTAATACAAAATTATTATTTTAAATAAATTGAATATATGATATAACATGAAATACATGAAACATTCTTCTAGTCATATTATATGAAATAATTACATTCCTCGATATCTTTCGTTACATGCATGATTTGGTTTTACAAATTATAATTAACAATATTATTTAAAATAAAAATTATCTCTTATCAATAAAATTTACTATTATGAATACTATTAAATAACTTATAAAACAATATGATTTGATTTATTGGATATAAATTAATTATATATGAAAATAAAAGACAATAGAAAAATAGAAAATTAATTTATAAAAACTAATTGTAGTGGTCATATTATAACAATGAAAATTAAATAATATAATATAATTAATTTAATAAAATATATTTATTTATTTTCAAATAAATTTTTTACATTATTCTAATATATTTTATAGGAATATGGTACATAAAATTTTATTTTTATACATAAAATCTATTTATTTCAAATAGATGATTTCCCACATTTTAATGGTGTAATTGTTTTAAAATATAATTTTTCAATTGAATAAAAAATATTTTTCAAAATAATCTTCATTTTTAAAATTGTAATTCCAAAATCATCATAGGGTTAATTTTTTTTCGAAAAGTATTATTTTTTTAATAGTGAAAATACTAAATTTTAATTGAAAACAACCTTTTTATTTATATAATTATTAATGTTAGATTATATTTTGAATTTGTTGGAATATAATCATATTTAAATTAAAAAAAATTTAATAAATTTATTTCATTATAATAAATTTTATATTGAATTTATATATAAAAATAGTGTATAATTTTAAATATTTTTACATTAACAATTTTTCTTTCTCTTTCCCCTTACTACGTTTATTATAAATTTTATTTTTCCAATTATATGAATTTAATTTGGAAATAAGTGTACCGTATTTTGATATAGGATGATTTATAATATAAAATATATCTATATTAATATTTACTAGTGTGATTAGTTAAAAAAAATTAAAATTAATTAATGTGATTAAGTGAAAAATGAGTTTACAACGCAGCCATACATTTAACATAAGAGGAAAATTAAACAACAAACATATCCAAATAAATTTTGTATTGATATATATATTTATAATTACTTTTATTAATGTGTTTTTTAATTTATTAAATCCACCTTACATGAACGATACATTGTTTGAATTCATTATTTTCAAAAATTCAATGTATGTCCCCTCCCCACTTATAAAAGGAAACCACCTCTCATCTCCACATAACACATTAAAACCAATTTTCTTATATAATAACTAAATATGTAACTTAAAAGAATCCATCCAATGATCATGTAATCCATTTTTGGGTTTAAATACAACTATTTATGGTTTTAGTGGAAACCTAAATAGGATACGCATTGAACATTTAATGTTCTTCAAAAAGAGTTTTTATTTTATTTCATTATACACATCCTTGAATTACTATAATAAAAAGATTATATAATTACCTATGTATCATAGATATATAGAGATGTTATTATGTATTTTTTATGACCCATATCTGCAAAAACATTCATCATATTGGTTAAAAAACCATTGATCAGGTGAACGTCCGACTACCGCCTCCTGAAAAAATTTCATTATTTTTTACAATAACTCATTTCAATGATGGGAATAATGATTTTTTTAATTAAATATGTTAAACATATGATATATATGATGTTATAATGATTCTTTATTTATAATATTCCACATACCTTTACAATTTCAATTTTTTGGAAATACAAAGATGTCACATCTGTATATGGCGTACAACCGCATCGCAATCCGATGTCATTAGTTTATAGATTACATTGAAAATATTATGGATGGGTCTAATAAAAATATATGATATATATATCATAAAAATAGTATATTATTGATAATATATATATATATTTCAATTTTCTTTTCTTTTCATTCAATTTAAAATGAAATTGGAATTACTTTTCAATAGTATGTACGACCTATAGTTTCCATGAAAGGTGTATTTCATTTCATTTCCCAAAATATTATGGATTACTATGAAAATATGTATAGTAAAAATATATTATTATCAAATAATTATTTAGAATATTTAGAATATGAAATCAGGATATAATTAAGGGGAACAAAAAATAACATTTCAAAAAATATTTGCAATAAAAAGAAACTAAGTCCTGATTCAATGAAAATAATGAGAGATTATTAATTAATGGGTGATATGTTGTTATAAAGGAATAAAATATAAAATAATAAAGATTATTATATTTTAATAATAATTTAATAACATTATTTAAACTATTATATACGTGGTTAAATCACGTTCAACCAAAAGGAATCATAAGTTATGATATTTCTTCTCAATATCATTCATTAAGGAATATTACAATGTCATACAACTGGATTATTTAAAATGGTTTATATAATTCCCCATTCAATAATAATATCATTAATAATCTATTATTCATGGTAGTTTATGTTTCAATTTGAATCATTTCATCTATGGATTTTGAATTTAACTTTACCATGCGATAAAGACATTTCATAACACATTTCAATATGATTATGTTAAATTACTTCATCAATGGCAATAATATTATAATATTTTGTGTGTAACTAATTTTTACTACCAATTAATGTATTTAAACTTGTTTAATTATGATTTATAGTTGATACACACAATTTATTGATTATATTATTCTTAGTTAAATATTGTTACCTTTGGATGTTTTTGCTACACATTTCCATTTTAAGTAGGATTAGATATTCATAAATTTCCATCAAAAGAAATTTTTTTATCAATAATTAATAAAACATTTACATTTCCATGAAGCATAATATTTAGGATCAAAATTAATTTACAGATCCTTTTTACCAATCTTTGGTATTAAATATTTTTGGAAATTTTTTATTAAAACCCAACGTAATTTCTATCTTAGATCGAAAATCATTTTTCGTTAAAAACAATGGTTTTTATAAAATAATTTAATTTTTTTACCATTTTCAAAATTATTTATTAATGATATTTATAAAAATTTATTTTTTGAAAGTTGTTTTTAATTTAATATTCCTGCCCATATTTATAAAATAAACATTTCTAAATTTATAGCTTCAAAAAACAGATTTTCATTACAGTCTGTAAAAAATTACCTACCTATTTGTGAATCCTTTATTTGAATCAAATATTGAAATTTTAAAATGATCATTCTAAATAATTTTTTAAAAGTAATTTAAAACAATATAATTTTAATGTTTTCAAAAAGAAAATGATTTTTCATCAAAAGAAATTATAAATATTTATTTATGGTAATTTAATTCATCAACATCAAAAATTAAGTTTTTAAATTTTCTATAATGGTTATACATTGTTCTGATACTATTCTAATTATTCATCTATATAGATTATGATATATTTTACCAAGGATAGTATTGACTAACACTTACGTGATTCATTTTTTATATAATTATGTTCCCCTTGGTATATTCACTTTTCATTGATCGTTATACATTAAATTTCATGTTAAATATATAATTTTTATAATGAATATCTTTATTTAATATATGTTATATCATTTCAGAAAATGTATATTAAATTTTAAATTTATTAGATAATGGGGAAATATTGATAAATTGATAACCATTACTCATTATATATATTTGAGGATAAGGTATATTTTATGAATTAAATAAATTATTAGATATATGAGTAATTATTTGGACCTATAGACATAGTTGGGGCCCAATTAACGATATCCCCTAGAAGTAATAGAAGCCTCATGGGATGACTCATTCATCTCGAAAAAAGATAAATAGGTTTCTAGTCCTCTCTTTTAAACTATCATGAGAATATATCATGATAGTAACATTATCATGTCCGTGGAAACCTGATATCATATAATTATTAATTTGATTAATTCAGATTCAGTTATTTTGATCCATTATATTTTTACAATGAAAAAAGTTTATGGTTGTATTTTCTTTTTAGTTAATTTATTAAATGAAATTTTTTTAGTTATGTACCACTACACTGTTATTGTTCCTTATAATGTTACATAGAAAGAATGTCTGTTTATTTGTTTACGTATCTATATTTATTATTACTTTTCTTGTTATTTAAATGGAATATGTTTTGTTTTGTTTTTCAATCTATATTTATTATTCCATATCCAATTATTTAAATGTCAAGAGTTATTAAATAGTTAGATTATTGTATTTACTATTCTCATTGATTTGTGGTAGCTTCTAATACACTTAACCCATACTGAGTGTTTGATCTCATCCATATTTTTTTCCTTTCTAAGTATTCTATAATGTTTACTATCACATATGTAAATGGCACTCTAGTTTTAATAATGTTATTCCTATAAAATTATTGAATATCGGTATTTGAATATAATGTATGACTATTTTATAAATAATGTTTTAAAAAATACTGAAATAGTCTATCCTTTGGGATTTAATTTCATGTATGTTATTTTAATTAACATATAGAAAGCACAAACTCTAGGTTTCTAGTGTTGGGGTTGCTATATGAGTACTTCATGGTTTTTTGTTTTATCAATGTGGTAAGAATTATCCACATTAATGAAATGAAATAATTAATAACACTAATTTTCAAAATATATTCAAAAACATTTTCATATGTCTTATGACCCTAAATATTATTATAAATTTCTTTCTATATAAGAAAATTATTGTGAAACAAAAAAAAACCATATAAAATAACATAGTTGAGATGGGATTGAAATTTTTATGATTAATAAAACCATCTAAAATAATTAGATAAATAAAAATAATTTGCAATCGATATATTATTATACTAAATTCCAATAATAAGAATAAAAAATAATAAGGGTTTTGAGAAATATTACTTTATCCAGACAAGAAATCGTGTTTTTTCAAACAATTATTGAGTTTCATCCAGTCCCATGGATTGTTATGTTCCTTAAATGAGAGAAATTACGACCAAAAAATAGTGAACTAGTTATTAAAAAAATATAATATGAAAATAAATTCCTACAACAGTGAACATATATAATATATAAGTCTCTACCAATGATGTCTCAACTCATATTTTAATTAAATAACTTTATAAATGATCATGTGTATATAATAACATATTAATATATATTTTTCTATGTGTGTACACATATATGATAAATTTGGGATTAATATAATCATCTAATAATGGAATCAATGAGAAAAAAATAATTTATAATTGCACACTATCAATAATGTAATGCATTGTACTAGGGGTTCCACAATTGTATAAGCCTACATGGGGATGATTCAAAAATTTTATATTAAAAAATATCATAATGTAAGGTTGAAATTTTCCCTTTATATGAAAGAAATATTATATACTATGATTGGGAAATCATATATATATTTACCACATGGGGAGGGAAAAGTGTATCACATGTCATTTCACTATGTGACCATCCCATACAACCGCATTATTGAATATCTATTGAATGTAGATTTTAATATGAATATAATATTTTCACAATTATATATATCATAATTCATGATAATACACTTGAGTGAAAAAATAAAAATAATTAATCCGTTGTAAAATTCTAAACTACATGAATACTAATCATTACAAACAATACATTCCATCGAAAAAATAAATCATAGAAAATAATTTGTAACATTTATATTAATCTATATGAGTCCTAATACACGAAACAACAATCATTTATAATATAATATAGGTAATTCCAAAATATTTTTTAATATAATACAAAAAATAATTTAAACAAGATAATAAGAAGCTAAATGAGGAATTATCCATTTTGTAAAAGTATAACTTAATGAAATAAAGACAAGGTCGACAAAAAACTTATTGGCTTTTCAGATATAATTACTACAAGATATAATTAAAATCTAGATTAAAAATTTTATTACCAAAAAAAAACTATTTAAAGGTACATAAGAAACATATATTGAATTTAATCTTAGGCCTAATGAAAGATTTCATACTGAAAACATATCATAACCTATTTAAAACTTATTTTATTTATATTTAATGAGTGATTTAAAACACAATTTCACAAATAAATATCTATTAGAGAAATTATAATCAATAATTTCAAACATAAATTAAAAATTTATTGGAATATTTAAAAACAATTGTTATCATATATTGAATATTATTAGATTTACACATGAATGTGATTCAAAAAGAAAAAAATTAATCAAAATGTATTTATATAAAACTAATTCAACATAAAATGCATTAGTAATATATAAAATTATATAAATTATTATGTATTTTATTTATCTGATGAATATTACAACATAATGAATTCTATGAAGTTTATGAAACTACTCATTCCCCTACACATGATCTAAGAAGATATAATTTGATCATTGATGTAGTCACTTAATCAAGGGTTATGTTTTGTTACTAGTATTATAATTTATTTTGAATTTAAGGTATATAAGTCATTTAATTTTTATAAAATGATAATTGGTTCAAAATACAATGTATAACCCAAAATATATCTATCCAATACATATTTTATTTATGATTAATTTTCATATTCATAAAATATATAAAAAGATACATAGCATTAAAACCATGCTTTCTATTTTTTTCTATAATCTAAATTCCCATGTAATGTAAATACATAAAAAACATTCAAAAAATATTACCAGTTAATTTAATTAAAACATACACCTAATGAAATATTCTCATATTATATAAATGAATTAAAAAAATTTAAAAAACTTTTAGATATGGCCATTTAAAATTAGGTAACTAATTATGACTAAAGAACACATGTATTTGTTTCAATTTTATTTAAAATTTTTAGATAGAACTTTTAATAATGCATTATGAAATTATAATAGAATAAAACTCTGAAGAATCAGATATAAGAAAGTTAAATACAATAAATCAAGATAATACTATCATTTGTATTCAGTATAGAAAAAATTCATAAATGATAAAAAATTGAACCAATACTAAAAACTATTAATCCCACATAAAATTAAATATTAATATATCACATATAATATAAATTATAATGAAATATTTGTAAATTAAAATTTCATATTCATATAAAATAGGCTTTAAAAGAAACAATGAATGAGTAAAATTCAGTAAATTTTCAATTATAAAGTACCATAAAGAAGATTTATAGTGATATATTAAAATATAATTTTTATACTCCCAATCAAAAAAATGCTATACTTTTTCTAGATTAATAATAATTAATTGAAAAAGTGATAGTCTATATTTTCAATAAGAATATTTTAATTGACTATTATTTGGTTTTAAGGAAATAATTTGAAATTAATATTCCACCACTTCATTAAAATACAAGATAGTCTGGAATTAAGCCTATATGGAGTCCCATAGACGATATTTTGGAAAACTCTTCGTTACAAACACATAGTAACATCTACAAAGTACCCATTTTATAAAATTATACCTAGTAGAATTCGATTACCAAAACATAAAATTTTATTCTACTTTTAAATAAAAAAATTCCACCACCATTCATTTATATCTCTCTAATAATTTCAAAAAAACTAATAATAAACATATTAAAAATATAAAGGGAGCCTCACCTGATCAAAATATTAAAATTTTGAAAATATCAAACATCCATAAGAGTAATTTATCACGATGTACTAATTTTCAATGTCTTGTAACACAGTAGAACACGTTATATTAAAATATCACTATCATAGAAATTTTAAACATTAAAAATGAAATCATTTATCAACTCAAAATACTAAATACCTCAGTTAACAATTAATTCATAGTACTCAATCGATAAAAACTATTTGTTAATAAATCCAATTTATGTAATTCCTTGTTTTGGATAATTTTCGACGCAGTCGACCCAGATGTTAGATCAATCAAAGATAATTTCAATTTTTCATTATATTATTATTTAATAAAAACTAAAGAATGTTTCAATAAAACATATCTAGGAAAATTAACATATGAATAAATTGTCACATAAATAAAAAAACATTGAAATATTTATTATGATGAAGAAATATTAAGAAAAAATAAAAAACAATAATTATAATGAGAAAAAAAATTGAAATACAAAAAATATATTTTAAACTAAATCTAGGGATGTTGTGAATGATTTTATAGAAGTATGTATGTCATTAAATAATAATTAAAATTGGAAATATTAATATATATAATGAATATTAAAATGGTTTATATAGATAATATGAATATATATAAAAATCAAATAATATTGAATAATTGAAAAAAATGATAGTATAAATATTGTTTGATAGTAAATTTAGATTATCTTTAGATGTTATTATCTAAATATATGCATTGATAAGATGAGTATAAATAAAAATAATCACATTATGAATTTCTTGTAAAAAGAGAGGAAGTATAGCCACATGCCTTAGAATTATTCCTTGTAAAATTTATTTTTCCAAGAATGGAATAACATTACAATTAGCATAGTTTACCATTTAAAAATAAAAATATGAACATATACTAGTACTTCTCATGTAATTTAGTTTGTATTATATATTCTATATCATAGAAATTACTATATAATAAAATATTTTTAAATAAATACACAAAAAGTAAATATTCTATATCACTCTTTTTTTACAATGTAATAGTCATCGAAATTACATTTACTAGATTCTAAGAAGAAATGCTATTTTAACTATTAGTTTAATAAAGGAATTTTTTTAAAAGGTATAATATTATTTTTAATAACATATATAAATATTCATTTTGAATTTATTACTCTTAAATATATATTTTAAATAAATTTATTAAAAAAATATCTGATTTAATTTAAAAAAAATTATATATAATGTTCAATAGTGTTTAGTATATAAATAATCAATTTCAATAAAAATTTGAATTATATTTTAAAAAATAGAGAATTTTTTAGTTATTAATTTTTTATTTATTGTTTATTTTTATGATAATTTTCTAACCTCAAAAGTGTCAGAACATGATATTAATTTAATACAAAACTCAATTAATAATAAAAAAAATTAATTATTGAATATTAAATAATTTATTTATTAAAAATATATAAAATTAATTTTATTTCTATATAATATTTAATTTTTATAATAAATAATATCACTTTTAAAAGATAAATATATGATAATGGATTCCATATTTAGATTCTCGATAATCAAATCATGTATTGAGTGAATTTTGTTTTTTTAATTATTGTACAATAATATAAATATGGTGGAATATAGAATGAAACATCAAATGAAAAATCATATATAAGAAATAATTTTCAAAATAGACTAATATGTTGATATTTATCATTTATTGGAACTAAATATTCTTTGGGATAATTATAATGGTGTGCAGTATAGACGAGGTAGTGAACCACATGTAATCATTGGAAATTATAAATCTTAGTTCATTATTAATATTATTCCACTCACAGTATCTATAAATATGACCACTATAATTTTATCACAAGAAAACATATTATTCCTTTTACTCTTAAATATCAACACATATTATATACCTAATAAGAATACATCACATTTGAATATTTTTTTCTCAGTAAATATCCTCAAATCACAAATTTTAAAAGGTAATTTGAGAGACGATTCGACACTCAAACATAACTATTATCTACTCCTTAATATTTTTTTTATAATTTATATTATCAATCTATTCTATAATAATATTTTACATATTAATAAAATATTTTTTTTAAATTTTTTTGTTGAATGATATTATATAAATACAATAACATAACATAATTCCATTATTTTTTATGCCATGTAACTCTCAGGGTGGATTTTCACACATATAAGAATATTTTTATATATTATTCATAATAAGAGATTAAAAAAATAAGTATTTGTATAATGTGTTAATGATTTTTTATTTATTATGAAAAATATAATTTTTTAATTCCAAATTAGAAAAAAAATATTCACTAATAAATAAACTCTCTTTATGAATTTTATATTCCTAAAATGGAATTTACAACAAATATATTTTTACATTTATAAAAAACCTATCAAAAAATCATATAAATAAATAAAATATTAAATCACAACAACAAAATCTCATGGACCATTTTAGATTTGATTAATACATGATTATATATTTTTGACAGCAACATCCAAAAGAATAAATCCATGGAACAAATAATACATTTATTACCAAGTGGTACATATTCTCTTTGAAGGATTAATAAATTAATAATATATAATATATATAATTCATATAATGTAAATATTATATAAATAATTATATTATATAGATAAATAATAAATGTCAATTTATTTTACCAAATGAATAAAATAGAAAAATGATGTTTAGCTTTTACATGTCATAAAAATCTTTATCTAAATGAAATCAATTTTGTTATAATTTTGGTCGATGAAGTGATTGTCCAATAAATTTGAAATATAATATTCTCATATATATATATATATATATATATATGATATGGAAGCCATGTTACATGATCCATAAATATATTTAAATTGATATTCAGTTGAATCTTCTTTTAAGAATCATATTATTAATATACTAAAAACAATATAACTTACTTGTGATGATTGATGTGTTGAGTTTATAATGAACGAAATGAAAATATATTTTTCTATAGGGAATTAAATTTAAAATTTATTTATGAAGTTGAGAAATTTTTTTATTAGACATCGTGAATATTTTATAGTGTAAATACAATTTCTGTACTGTTTAGATGAATTATTAAGGGTTCATTCATGAATATAAACAATATAGAAAATTTTATTACATATTAATTACTATAATTATGTTTTGATGAAACCAATAGTCACATGAGTTGATAATGAAATGTTTTTTGTGTGATCTATAGCGAAATATCTATTATTATTCTACAATATTAATATAAACATAATTTCAAAATAAAAAATATATAAAAATTAATTTATTAACTCGATTTTAAGTGTTTTTATAATGCATGTATTTCAAAATGATAATGATTTTTTATAAATATATTATAATGTATTTGATTATTTTAAAGATTTATGAGTTGTTTCAGAGTGTCGTGACATTAAATTATGTTTTCTGATATATAAATTGATATTTCTATATATATCTTTTAAAATGTATTTATTTTTTGTTTATTAATTTACTGTGGAGTGTTATAAAAATTAGTGCAACTATAGAGAATAAATGAATAAATTCACAAGGAACTGAATATATATATGAATAAATTTTATACATATGTGTAATTTATCTTGATGTACAAAAAAATTCAATGTATGTATACATATAGAAGTCATACCCATATTAGTTCAAGATGATTTTAACAAATCCCTCTATGATAACCCTAATTTACATAAGATTGCCGATCTAATAATAATAAAAACATGAAAATGTACCAATGAATCCAATGATATATAAAAGATAATAAAATTTAAAATATCCAAATATATATAATTCATGAATCTACAATAGTTAATTTAAGAACACATAAAAGCGGTATTGGTGAAAACTATAAATTTTTTAAAAGTGTTGAAGAAACACTATCATATATAATATTTATTTATGTAAATTTTTTAATATATTCCTATATTAAATGATGTATAAAATTGTTATTAAAAGTATTGTATAATTAGAAATGTAACTAAATAATAGAAAAAAAAAATTATCTATTCAACATGATGGGTTTTCACAAATATTTGTCCATGTATCAAACAAACAATAATAAAGAATAGTGAATATCCATTTTCATAAACGTCCATTAGTAAGAAAAATATAAATAGTTGAGATAATTTATAGAATAATTATTTATTATTACCTTGATACTTATGATGTTTTTCTTCTAATAATTAAATATCATTATTATTTTATGGGTATTTTGATTCTGTTTGATTTTAGGCACATATGCATTGTTTCATTGAGATGTATGAAATTATTTAATATTGGATAAGTATGGAATACCATCCAATACACATATATTGTTATTATATATATATATATGTATTTCATAGAGAAGAAGGATCACACCATTATGAGTATGAAATGGTAAGTAAATGATTTCCATTCCATGGATTATTAAATAATTATTCATCATTGATTTATCTATAAAATTAATTCCCTCACTATAAGTTCAATGAAACAATTATAATATTTTATGTGATCATGAATTCCTATATTTATAGAATAAGTAAGTTTATATTTTGTGTGTGTTTCTTGTAAGATTAAAGCTAAAACTGTTGGGAAATTATTATTTTTATATGTATGAGGATTACAAGTCTTTAAAAAATAATAATCATGGTTATTCTAGGAATATACATAGAGTTAGGATGTTTGATATAAAATAATAATTTAGATCAAGGAAGGTAATTATTCATGATAAAATTCAATTTTTATGAGGACAATTATAGTGCTATAACTAGTGTAATTTCCATATTTAAAATATATAAATTGTATCTTACTGTTCTCTATGGATATAAGAGATAGTGTAAGAAATATAACATATATATATAAATTGAGAAAAAACCCTCATATATTTTTCAGAAGATAATCATATAGTATCAATGAAATTGACATAAAAAGGTTAATATAAATCGTTATTTCATTAAATTGGAAAAATTAATTTTGTGTTATAGGGATAAATAATATGATTTTATTTTTGAGAGTTTTGTCCAACTAGATAATGTAATATAAAAAGGATTATGATATGAAGTATATTTGTAATCGATGTCCTTTTTTAGTATACATTTATATCATATAAAATATTGAATAAAAATAGTAAATAATGAGTGAATAATAATATTTATAATCATTTTATAGTTAGATATGTAAAACTATATTTTAATTAATGCATATAGCCATTCAATTCAAGGATGAATTAAGTTATTAATGTCATATAATGATTCATTATTATATAAAAATATTGATATCATTTTTTGTATTTTTGTGTTTGTAGATTACTCATAGAGACTAATATTTATGGAAATAATAAAGCTATGTTACATAATTGAAATATTATAGTAGATGAAAAGGAAAATATTACATGGTGTAGTGACTTTCTTGTGATCTTTTCTGATCTTTTATTATAGAAGTATTAAATTTTGTAAACTACTGGAATTCCCTGTAGAAGGAAAATATAGAGGTTGTATCATTTGGGTAATAGATGATACCAACCCATGGGAATAGGGTGAAACCATCAAAACTATAATCACTTATTAAAATAGTGAGTATATATAAGAAAATCATATTGACCCCCAACACATAAAGCTTATAGTGACCCATATTTGTGGGTTAATAGTGAATATAGAATACGAACTTATATATGACATTCCATTACAATTTAAATATTTTGAATATGTGTGGTGGGTAGTAATTAATAATAATTTATTATTCCTATGAATAATTTTACTTTGAATACCAATTTGGGAAATTAATGGAAATTTTTTATGTTTTTATAATTCAAAAAAATAGTCACTTTTAATCAATAGACTTCATTGGTGACTACATAGATTATTAGAAACATCAATTGGTATACTGATTTCATAGTAATTAACTTTATATATATATATATATAATATTTTTTATATTTTTTATAAAATTCACATTGTGACTATAAATGAATAATATCCATAAGATCCAAATTTAGATAATTTAGTTCACATCCATGTTGATGAAATAATTGATGTCTTTTCTAGAACAATAATTAATAGGATGAAAATATTGTCCAATAAGTGAATAAGGCTACACTAAGGTGATGAATGGGTATATTAATCTAAATATTATTAAAATGATTCTTATTAATAATAATGTTACAAATATAAGTAATATGAAGAGAATATGTGTAATGAATCAGATACAGTTTTTTATTTACAAGAAAAGGGTTACTATAAAATTGTCTATATCAGTGTTTAAAAATATACAGTTTCATAAAAAAATGGTATTCAAGATTAATAATCAGATCATGAATATGAATATAATAAAAGGAAATAGGAATTGTCTATAATGGTGTATAATTAAAACACATCATCTAATATAATTAATCCATGGAGAATATAGTATTTATATTTAAATAGAAACTCACCTCAACTAGAGAAAAATTATTGAATGTTAGTATTGAGAAATATATGAAATACCAAATCAAAATCTATATGTTTCATATAATGGACAAAATAATTAGTCTTAAATATTTGTTATCAGGAATCCTGGATAAATGAAGTTCAAATATTATAAAGTAGTTTCCGAAATAAAATAATATTCATGATAGATAAATAAAATTTTTGAGAATGAATTGAAACATAGATATGAATCACATAAATACTAAAAAATACTCTAAACTATATATTTCATATGTTATAGGTTCATTGAATAAATCATCAAATAATCTAAGATGTATATATATATATGTTAGAATATATGTTATTCCTTGAATATTTCTAATAACAGAGTTATCTATAATATGGAGTATAAATTATAAAAAGGACATGAGATATTATATTGATAAATCCACCATTGTATCTTTGAAAAATGTAATCGGTGTAAAAATTGACACTATCTATAGAAATTT
Organism: Viscum album; assembly: GCA_963277665.1. Classification (NCBI taxonomy): domain Eukaryota; kingdom Viridiplantae; phylum Streptophyta; class Magnoliopsida; order Santalales; family Viscaceae; genus Viscum; species Viscum album. Next base: position 960,051,409 of record OY728145.1, read on the forward strand.
CTATTATCTCAAAATATTTTTAATATTATAAAATCTATAAATAGTTTGGTAACAAATTATAAGATACCCACGACTACTTCATCAGCTGGTGAAATAATATATGAGAATTATTTCTCCCTTGTAATATCTAAAATGAATTGGGTTCATTCTAAATTAGTATAAAAAATAGATATGTTGTTTATAAGGGTAATATAACTACTATTATAGGATAATATTGGTGTTATTGGTGATTTATACAAAGTTCCATTGAATTTTTGAACAATATATCAATTCATGGTGTTTATATATGGACCATGTATAGAAATTAATAATTAATATTTAAGTTAAAGAATAGTACATTGAATAATGGGAATTTATTGAAAATAATTTAATATTTATTTCATGAAATAAAGTACTATAAAATAAATTCATTGTTTTAAAATGAGGATGAAATTTAGAATTAACCAACCAAATGAGACTCATATATTTAAGGGATGAACATACCATAATTATTGATGAATCATTTATGAAAATGTAATAATTTATATATTACAAAAAATGGTTTATGATATGTTTTTAATAGAATAAAACAATAAAGTAGTTAGAGAATGATTTCACAATATTATATTGGAAATTAATATAATATGGTTGAAAAATACAAAGCAGGATTCACATATAATAGTACAATAATATCAACATTTAATGAAGAAAATGTTTATTATTGGGGAAGAAAATGAATTAAATAAATTATTTGGTTTTTTGTGGTACATAATATAGAAAATAAATTTCAAATGTTTTATTAAAAGGAAAAATTAACCTTGAATGATAATCTGTAATGGCCCAGACCTCTCCGTTCCATTACTTTGTAAAAATGTGGTGTTGGAGGTGTTCCGGGAGATCAAGGTGACTTATCCCCAACACTTTTCCAAATTTCCAGTTCTGTGAACAGTGTTTCCAGTTTTATGAACAGTATCGGTAGGTGAACAGTGTTTCTATCGGTGAGGTTCAGAAAACAGTGTTTCCACAACGGTGATCTTATAATGGTGACCTTATAATGTTATACATCAATATTGTTTCCAGAACGGTAACCTTCTAACGGTGACCTTATAACGGTGGACTTGAACAGTGTTTCTAGAACGGTGACCTTCTAACTGTGACCTTCTAACGGCAGACTTGAACAGTGTTTCCAGAACGGTTACAATCTAATGGTGACCTTATAACGGTGGACTTGAATAGTGTTTCCATAACGGTGACCGTCTATCGGTGGACTTCTAACGGTCGACTTGAACAGTTTTTCTAGAATGGTAACCTTCTAATGGTGACCTTATAACGGTAGACTTGAACAGTGTTTCCAGAATGGTAAACTCTTATTGGTGGACTTTTGACGGTAGACTTGAACACTGTTTCCATAATGGTAACCTTCTAACGGTGACCTTCTAACGGTATACTTGAACAGTGTTTCCAGAACGGTAACCTTCTAACGATGACCTTATAACGGTAGACATAAACAGTGTTTCAAGAACGATGACCTTCTAACAGTGACCTTCTAACGGTGGAAATGAATAGTGTTTCCAAAACGGTGACCTTCTAACGGTGACCTTCAAACAGTGGACTTGAACAGTGTTTCTAGAACTGTGATGTCTAACGGTGACCTTTTCTTTCCTTTTCCAAATTTTGAGTATGTGAACTGTGTTTCCAGCTTCCTACAGTTTCGCCCCTTTGACGTTTCCTTTGACGTAAAATACATTTAAATCCTTGTTTTAAGGACTCATAAGGCCGATTAAAATTTCATAAATCCTATATTAATTATTCCTAAGGCCGGGATGTATTTACTTGGTCAAACTGCATGGGTTAATGTGATCCATTTTTAATGTAGAATTAACCGGATCTTAAACTGTCGCCCCGTTAAATCTTCAAAAAGGGACGAGATATCATTCTCCCTTGTTCATTCCCTTTGTTCTCAGCTAAGAGATGCTAGAACCTTTCAATCATTCCCGTAGGAGTTTCACAATCATTCTTTACTCCTAGGATTGGTTTTTCTCAATGTTCGATGCAACCGAGCTATGTTGGTAAATCTTCCCAATAAGGTATGTTTTAATGTCGTTCTTTGGGGATCATCATCTCTTGTTTCTCCCTTCCATATTATACCATGTAATTTCCAAGATTATAAAGGGTTTTTCTTGGGGTTGGTTGGTACTGTCGTACGTCGCATCCTCTGGTGAATGCAGTTGTCGTGAAAGGAGGATTGTGACCCGTTGTGTGGATAAAGGACGTCAAGAACTCTTTGAGGCAGGGGATTCATGGCTTCTCTAATTTTATATGTGAAATCGTATAATTATCATGATTTAGTCCTTTGTATCCCAATGAAATTGACCTAATTAAATACTTGAATCAGATTAAAAGAATTGGTTGATCGCATGTTGTTTCTTTATTCCATGATAACGGTTTGCCTCAGGTTTTTCTAGATAGAGTGATATCTATGTTTTCATTGATTTTTTGTTCGTTCATGATATAAATTGATAATGAACATAAATCCATAATTAATTGTTAATTAATTATCTAAAGATAAAGAGGTATGTAAATTAATCTGGTTATTGCAGTTGTTGTAGTTGTTCTAATTTGAGGATAATCAAATTAGGAAAGTAAGCATGGTTATTTAATTGTGATAGCTTACTGATTAGGTATCCCGTAATTAGATCCTATGAATAACAAATCTGCTAATTCAATATGGATTAAAGAACAGATTATGTGGGAATTTCTAAAGGGTTTTGAGTTACCCTCTTGTTTGTTAAAGGGTCAAGAGCCTATGGTTGTGAATGTAGTTTTCATGCTACTTGTGTGGTGATGTGAGCCTGGATGGCTGTTGTGATATGTGGAGGAATGGAGGCCTTGTGGTTGTGGCAACAGATGATGCCTAGAGTGGCGAGATGCATCAGTTTATGGATGTGGGTGTCGGGGAGGACACCATGGGTGAGGGAATAGGATGGATGTGGTTGCTGGATGCTTGTGGTTTTCTTTGAATGTTAATCTTCTTTGATTTTCCCCACTACTCAAGGTAGCTGGTCTTGCTACCCTTCATTAGAAGGAGGCGAAGATGCGCGGGGTATGCCACATGCTTTCCGTGTTTAGCCTCTTGAGGGAGAATGGGTCTATGCTCTTCCTATAAGAGGAAAATACTCGACAGGTAGTATATATACTCACCGTGTTGAGCCTCCTTTGTGTTTAGAAGCTTAGGATGCTTTACTAGAATGCCTGGGAATATGGAAAAGTAATTCTATAATGAAAGTTTGATTAAATGGTGAAAATCCACGGGGATGGAGATACTAGAATTTAAAGGTGATGTGAATCTTAAAAGGAGAAGTTGATTTTGAATGTGATGAAAATTCAGTTTAATGTGGAATTGTTCATGGTTAATTAATATTTAATTAATTAATTAACATACAGTGAAACTGATAAAATGAGAATGGAGTAATCTAATAAAACTCTTCAAACGTTTGTGTGCTTATATGATACTTAGTCATAGAAGTAGCAGCCTGGAGTCTGAGAGACGTTATCTGCAGTGGTATCTAAGACTAGGAAATGCCCATAGTGTGGATGTGAGTTATATATATATTATGTACTTTTTGTGTTTCTATACACTACTCCACCCTATGGGTAAGGGAAACCAACACCCCGGGGATTCTGAGCCCTGGGGGTGTTTTCCCCAACATTATGATGGGAGGTTGAATGGCTGACTACCCCCCTTTGGCCCCGGTCTCTTCTATTGGTAGATACATGTGCAAACATCCACACCAGTTAGTTTCCTCATATATGTGTGTAGAGGGATGTAATGGCTTGTGGTTATTTCACACACGTATATTCTGGATATAGTATCCTATGGACTACTATAGGTGTAACTTGTATAGGTTGTTATGGCTTCAGGATCCATACACGGTGTATGTGCTATAATGGCTTGAGGTATAATACCCAATGTATGATACACGTTATGCAGGCTGTGGTTGATCCCAGAACATTACTGGTTACTTTTGGTTGGGAGGATGGTGTGGTGCTTCGCCCAAGTGTATGCGGGCAAGCCTTTGTGGTGCACGAGGTGCAGATTGTGGAGCTTAGCCTAGGTGTCTGCGGAAAATCCGTTGGAGTGAGATGCACAGGACGTATGTCGTTGGGTCAAAGCGGAAAACTAGTGGGGAAGTAGTAGCGGGGTACCCTTGATATTCTTTACTATATGGTATATTATTGTATGCATTACTTGGTGAGATTATCCATGGTGAGGTTGGTAAATTAGTATACCTATTTAGGTGACGAGTTAGTTTCACTTGTTGTTCACTGGGTTTTAGAATGCTCTCTTTATTTTTACATGAGAGGCTTGGGGAGGATCCTACTGAGTATACTGTTATACTCACCCTATGTATATATAAACTGTTTTTCAGGTCACTTGGAGCAGGTTGGAGATCAATCTGGTTACTACTATCTTGTGGTTAGAGGAGGAGCTGTTCGGGCTTGTGGTCGCTACCGTTTTACTCTCATTTGGGTACTTTTAGTTTCCCCTTTTAGTTGTAGTACTTTTTCATGACATTTCATATATGTACATGGATTTCTTTTTTATTTCAGTTCTGATTTGGAGTTTATTGGTGTCTATTCTATCTCTCTCTTCTTCATGTGTTCTTTTAGAGGGTAATGCCTCCCATCTGTGTGTTTATTATACCCTCGGTGATAGTCGCCAACCCGGGGCCTACTGGAGGCGGGACTCGGGGGTCATTATCTCTCTTCTCACATTTCCGGCCCAGGAGGGGTACACATTGTGGGGAGGGGGTCGTGATAGAGTGGTATCAGAGGTCTGGTTGAGGGATATGATGGAGTTTGGAGTTAGGCACAGGTAAGGATGCATGGGATGGTAGGGAAACGGTGGCATTCATGTTTAGCAAGTGGTGTAAACACTAGAGACCGGTAGGGACATAGGCGTTTAGGGCCCCCTATGATCTGTTTCACGAAATTTTATGTTTATGATGACTACTAAACAAAGTGATACTGGTTGTAGGGTAGAGACCTAGGAAAGGATCATGCATCATTATTCTTTGCGCATGTGTTTGAATGGGTAGACCTTGGGATAGGTAGCCTAAAATTATTAAAACAAAACAATTAATTAATTAATGTTGAGTCTCCCATATTCCAGGATTAGGAGCTCTAACAGTTGTTATTTTATAGGTATGGCTCCAAGTCGACATCCTCGTCTGGTTTGCGCAGAAGATTCCCAACAGGCTGTTCCAGCAGATCACCGCCAGGTAGAGGTTGACGATGATGACACTTGGGGGAAGACACTCCGAGAGTTTCAGCGCCTGAGTCTACAAAAGTACAAGGGCTCTATTTAAGATGCAGTCACAGAAGACTGGTTGGAGGAGGTCGAGATGGGCTTCAGTTCGATTCATGCTCGGAAGGAACAGTAGGTGTCCTTGGTTGTGAAGATGCTGCGTGGAGCAGCGAGGAAGTGGTGGTTCTTCTTCCTCGGGGATCGAGAGGAGTCATCGATCTCATGGGAGGAGTTTTGAGACAGGTTTAGAGTCGAGTATCTTTCTTCGACTGCGAAGGCGTCCAGTCTCCAAGAGCTTCTTACCCTTTGACAGGGGAGCTCCAGTGTTTGAGAGTTTGGAATCTGTTTTAGGAGCCTTCTACGATATGCTTCAGACCTGTTACCAGATGAGGAGGCCAGAGCGAGGCATTTTGAGGAGGATTTTCATCCATATATCCAGCACCAGGTCACCCCATTTATGCTAAAGACATATCTTGAGGTGCTGGCGAGGGCAGAGGTTGTTGAGAGGACTTGGGATAGGACCGGATCATCACAAGAGGGGAATCATCATGATCCCTCATGAATAAAGTTGTGGTACGGGGATCCCAGTTTTTAGGGAAGAAGACTTTCCGTTCACCTGGGGGTAGGTCCCAGCCCTTCCCATCTCGTTTCTAGGGAGGCAGCAACTCTCAGGCCGATTCCAAGGGATCAGGTGCTTTTTTTTCTTGTGGTGGTCATGGTCATCAGCAGCGGGAGTGCCCCACTTTTCAGAGCAGTCATCGTGCACCAGGAGCTCCGCTCCAGGTTCCTCTGTTGAGGTAGTTCCAGCCGAGGTAGCAGCAGTAGGATGCACCAGCTTTAGATCACCCGAGGGTAGATGGAGCAGGCAGAAGACAACCCCATGATGCTCCCCGTCCTCAGAGAGCAGAGCACGGTCGTGGTGGTGTTCTTCATCAGGGTCAGAGAGGTCATGGAGGAGGTCGTGGTCAGCTTCATGCTCTAGCGTTTCCAACCCCAAGTGAGCCAGATGTTGTTCGAGGTACTCTTTTCTTGTTTTCTACTTTGGTGTATGCCTTGATTGATTCAGGAGCAACACACTCCTTCATATCACCTACCCTTTTCCATGCTTTGGGTCTTGAGGTAGAGAGGCTTCTGGTGCCCTTGGCGTTGACTACGCCAGTTGGAGGTCGAGATGACTTGTTTGAAGTATGTAGAGACTGTGAGCTAGTGTTGGGGCAACACCACTCTTAGGGAGATTTCCAATGTTTACGAATACAATCATATGATTTCATACTCGGCATGGATTGGTTGTATTCAGTACAGGATATTGTGGATTGCTACATGAAGAAGGTCATTTTATTTTATGAAGAAGGAGAGAAAGTGGTGTATTTTGGTGAGAGAGATCCTCGGACGAGTCATAGATGAGTTCCATCCTTATCATCTATGATGGCTGGGAAGATGCTGAGTTCTTCAGAGGTTCAACAGTTGGTGTTTCCTAGGGTCGTAGAGGAGTACCCTGACGTCTTTCCAGAAGAGGTTGTATCCTTACCCCCTCGACTAGAGATCGAGTTTGGGATCGAGCTACAGCCAGGAGAGTCTCCTATCTCTATGTCTCCGTATAGAATGGACCCTTCTATATTACGAGAGCTACGTATTCAGCTTGATGGTCTATTGCAGTGCGGTTTTGTTCGGCCAAGTGTGTCATCGTGGGGAGCGCCAGTTTTGTTTGTGAAAAAGGCTGACGGCAGTTTGCGGTTGTGTGTCGATTATCGTCGATTAAAAAACGTGACAATAAAGAACCGCTATCCTCTTCCACGGATTGATGACCTATTAGATCAACTAAAGGGTAAAAGTTGGTTCTCAAAGATCGACTTGCGATCAAGATATCATCAGATGCATGTAAAGGATGGAGATATCCCGAAGACTGCTTTCTGTTGTCATTATGGGAATTATGAGTTTGTTGTAATTCCATTTGGCGTGACGAATGCTCCATCTTTTTTCATGGGGTTGATGAATGTTGTGTTCCGTGAATTCTTGGACAAGTTATTTGTGGATTTCATCGACGACATCCTTGTGTACTCTACATCTGAAGAAGAGAATGGAGAGCATCTATGAGCTGTTTTGGGAGTTCATCGCCAACATCAGTTGTTTGGGAAGTTTTCTAAGTGTGAGTTTTGGGCTCTAGAAGTTCGTTTCTTGTGGCATGTTGTGTCCCAATAGGGAGTAGCTATAGATCCTTCAAAGATAGAAGCAGTGGTGTCTTGGGCACCTCCCAAGACCGTGTCATAGGTGCAAAGTTTCCTTGGTCTAGCAGGATATTATAGGATGTTTATAGCCAATTTCTCCCAAATTTTGACTACTCTGATAGCTTTGACCAGGAAGGATCAAGCGTTCATATAGATTGATTAGTGTCAGGATGCTTTCGAGTATCTAAAGGAAAATTTGTTAAGTGCACCAGTCCTTTGTCTTCTAGCAGAGGGAGTCCTGTTTGATGTTTTCTGTGATGCTTCACATCTGGGGCTAGGCTGTGTTCTCATGCAGTAGAGGTCAGTTGTTTCTTATGGGTCTCAGCTGTTGCATCCCCATGAATGCAACTATGCCACCCATGATCTTGAGTTGGAAGTCGTGGTGTTTTCTCTGAAGTTGTGGATACATTACCTCATTGGTGAGCACATTGTTGTTTTCACCGATCATAATTTTTTTGAGGTATGTTTTCTCCCAACTTGACTTGAACTTGAGGTAGCGTCGGTGGATGGAGTTCTTGTAGGAATACGACTTCGAAATATCGTATACACCTGGAAAATGGAATTTTGTAGCTGATACACTAAGACGAAAGTCACGTAATGATGTTGTGCGTGAATCTGGTGATTCATGGAGAGTGATGGAAGAGTTATCCGCTTTGCATCTTGATATGGGAGAAGCTGGGGGTAGAGGTTGCCTTTTCCAGATGATGGTGTAGTCATCCCTGATGCAGATGGTGGAAGAGTCTTAGTTGGGTGATCTAGAGTGGAAGTTTGGAGAGATAGAGTTGTTTTTGGTGAGGCCCCTGATGGTTGGCCAGAGGATGAACAACACCAAGTGTTGTATCATGGCAGGCTTTCTGTTCCCTTGGCGATGTGCGAGACGGTTCTATGAGAGTTCCATAGTTCACCCTTGGCAGTACATCCTGGTGTGACGAAGATGTACCGATCCTTGAGGAGTCAGTTTTGGTGGCTTGGGCTGAAGAATACGGTTGTAGAGTGTGTGTCTCGATGTTTAGTCTACCAGAAGGTGAAGGCCGAACACCGTGTTCCTGGTGGTATTCTCCAGCAATTAGAGATTACTCAGTGGATGTGGGAGGACATCTCAATGGAATTTGTTATAGGTTTACCTTGAGCTCCGGGAGGACATGATTTTATATGGGTGGTAGTGTATCATTTAACAAAGTCGGCCCACTTCATAGCGATCAAGGAGTCGAGCTCAGTGGAAGTTTTGTCGAGGCAGTATCTAGAGGAGGTGGTGAGACTTCATGGAGTACCTAGGACGATCATTTCTGATCTAGATCCTCGTTTTACCTCCAGGGTGTGGAGAGGTCTCCAGCATGCTTTCGGCTCTCAACTATGCCTTAGCACTGCTTTTCATCCTCAAACGGATGGTAAGACATAGCAAATCATCCAGACTCTTGAAGTCATGTTGCGCTCTTGTGTTCTTGATTTTGGAGGTTCATGGATGAAGCACTTACCCTTGGTAGAGTTTGCTTAAAATAATAGTTTTCACTCTACCATTAGTATGGCGCCATTTGAAGTCTTGTATGCCCAGCCATGCCGTTCTCCGTTGTGCTGGACTGGGGTCTGAGAGTCAGCAATTCTTGGACCAGAACTTGTGCAGAATACAACAGAGATGGTTCAGGTGATTCGTGAGAGGATGAATACAGAACAGGATCTTCAGAAATTATATGCTGATCAAAGAAGGAGACTCGTAGAGTTTAATGATGGGGATCATGTGTTTATGAAGGTGACTCCCTGTCGTGGTTAGAAAAGGTTTGGTCGTGGAAGTAAGCTTTCTCCCCGATTTGTTGGGACTTTCGAGGTGTTATCTCGTGTTGGATCTATGGCCTATCTAGTAGCACATCCCACTCAGATGAGTCGGATACATGATGTTTTCCATGTATCACTGGTCCGTTTTTATCTTCATGATGAATCTCATGTTATCGATTGGGGAGAGATCGATATTAATGATGATGAAACCTTCGAGGAGCGACCTGTGGAGATCCAAGACCACATGGAGAAGGTGTTGCGTGGGTGTTCTATCCCCTTATTTCATGTCTTGTGGTGACACGGTGGCACAGAGGAGAGTACCTGGGTGTGTGAGTCACAGATACATTCTCAGTACCCCGAGTTGTTTAATGTTTAACTCTTTTCATGTAATGATGTTTCTTGTGGTTATACCATTCATGTTTTATTTGTGTACTTTGATGTGATGTTATGATTGCATTTTTAGGATATGGATTATTTGTTCCCATACACTCAGATTTCATAGTTTTGTTCCGGCTTTTGAACAACTGATGGTGGTTTTCCCCTGAGAGGTATCTTATGGGGTGGTTGTTCGGACCCCTCTTTTCTTCTGGGTTGGTTTTTAATTCACGAGGACGAGAATGTTTTGAGATGTATCTAATGTAATGGCCCGAACCTCTCTGGTCCATTACATTGTGAAAATGTGGTGTTGGAGGTGTTCCGAGAGATCAAGGTGACTTATCCCCAAAACATTGCCAAATTTCCAGTTCTGTGAACAGTGTTTCCAGTTTTATGAACAGTATCTGTAGGTGAACAGTGTTTCTATCGGTGAGGTATAGTGAATAGTGTTTCCATAATGGTGACCTTCTAACGGTGACCTTTTAACGGTAGACTTGAACAGTGTTTCCAGAACGGTAACCTTCTATCGGTGACCTTATAACGGTGGACTTGAACAATGTTTCTAGAATGGTGACCTTCTAACGGCAACCTTCTAACGGTAGAATTGAACAGTGTTTCCAGAACGGTAACCTTCTAATGGTGACCTTATAACGGTGGACTTGAACAGTGTTTCCAGAATGGTGAACTTCTATCGGTGGACTTCTAACGGTTGACTTGAACAGTGTTTCCAGAACGGTAACCTTCTAACGGTGACCTTATAATGTTAGACATGAATAGTGTTTCCAGAACGGTAACCTTCTATCAGTGTACTTCTAACGATAGACTTGAATAATGTTTCCAGAACGGTAACCTTCAAACAGCGAGCTTCTAACGGTATACTTGAACAGGTTTTCCAGAATGGTAACCTTCTAACGGTGACCTTAAAATGATAGACTGGAACAGTGTTTCTAGAACGGTGACCTTCTAATGGTGGACTTGAATAGTGTTTCTAGAACTGTGATGTCTAACGGTGAACTTTTCCTTCCTTTGCCAAATTTTGAGAATGTGAACAGTGTTTCCCACTTCCTATAGTTTCTCCCCTTTGACGTTTCCTTTGACATAAAATACATTTAATTCCTTGTTTTAAGGACTCTTAAGGCCGATTCAAATGCCATAAATCCTATATTAATTATTCCTAAGGCCGGGATGTATTTACTTGGTCAAACTACGTGGGTTAATGAGATCCGTTTTTAATGGAGAATTAACCAGATCTTAAACCTTCGCACCGTTAAATCTTCAGAAAGGGACGAGATATCATTCTCCCTTGTTCTTTCCCTTTTTCTCAGCTAAGAGACGCTATAACCTTTCAATCATTCCCGTAGGAGTTTCACAATCAATCTTTACTCCTAGGATTGGTTCTGCTCAGTTTTGGATGCAACCGAGCAGTGTAAGTCAATCTTCCCAATAAGGTATGTTTTATCGTCGTTCTTTGGGGATCATCGTCTTTTTTTTCTCCCTTCTGTATTATAACATGTAATTTACAATATTGTAATGGATTTTTCTTGGGGTTGGTTGGTACTGTCCTACGTGGCATCCTCTGGTGGATGCAGTTGTTGTGAGAGGAGGATTGTGACCCGTTGTGTGGATAAAGGACGTCAAGAACTCTTCATGGTAGGGGATTCCTGACTTCTCTAATTGCATATGTGAAATCGTAGAATTAGAATGATTTAGTCCTTTGGATCACAATGAAATTTTCCTAATTGAATACTTGAACCAGATTAATAGAATTGGTTGATTGCCTGTTGTTGCTTTATACCATGATAACGGTTAGCCTCATGTTTTTCTAGATAGAGTGATATCTATGTTTTCTTTGATTTCTTGTTCGTTCCTGATATAAATTGATAATGAAAATAAAGCCGGAATTAATTGTTAATTAATTGGATAAAGATAAAGAGGCATGTAAATTTATCTTTTTATTTCCGTTGTTGTAGTTGATCTAATTTGAGGATAATCAAATTAGGGAAGTAAGCATGGTTATTTAATTGTGATACCTTACTGATTAGGTATCCCAAAATTGGAAACTATGAATAACAAATCATCTAATTCAATGTTGATTAAAGAACAGATTATGTGGGAATTTCTAAAAGGGTTTTGAGTTACCCTCTTGTTTGTTAAAGGGTCAAGAGCCCATGGTTGTGACTATTGTTTTCCTGCTGCTTGTACGGTGATGTGAGCCTGGATGGCTGTTGTGATATGTGGAGGCATGGAGTCCTTGTGGTTGTGGCAGCATATGACGCCTAGAGTGGCGAGATGAATTGGTTTATTCATCTGGGTATCAGGGAGGACACCAGGGGTCATGGAATGGGATGGACGTGGTTACTGGATGCTTATGGTTTTCTCTGAATGTTAATCTGCTTTGATTTTCCCCACTGCTCAAGGAAGATAGTCTTGCTACCATTCTTCTGAAGGAGGCGAAGATGCGTGGGGTATGCCACGTGCTTTCCGTGCTTAGCCTCTCGAGGAAGAATGGTTCTATTCTCTTTCTATAAGCGGAAAAGACTCGGCGGGTAGTATATCTACTCACCGTGTTGAGCCTCCTTTGTGATTAGAAGCATAGGATGCTTTTTTAGAATGCCCGGGAATATGGAAAAGTAAATCTGTAATGAATGATTGATTAAATAGTGAAAATCCACGGGGATGGAGATACTAGAATTTAAAGGTGATGTGAATCTTAAAAGGGGCATTTGATTTTGAATGTGATGCCAATTTAGTTTAATGTGGAATTGTTCATGGTTAATTAATGTTTAAAGAATTAATTAACGTATAGTGGAACTGATAAAATGAGATTGGAGTAATCTAATAAAACTCTTCAAACGTGTGTGTGCTTATAGGATACCTAGTCTTTGAAGTAGCAGCCTGGAGTCTGAGAGACGTTAGCTGCAGTTGTATCTAAGACTAGGTAATGCCCATAGTGTGGATGTGAGTTATATATATATTCTGTACTTTTTGTGTTTCTATATGCACCTCCACCATTTCGGTAAAGGCAACCGAAACCCCAGGGATTCTGAGCCCTAGGGAGTGTTTTCCCCAACATTCTGATGGGAGGTTGAATGGCTGACTACCCCCCTTTGGCCCCACTCTCTTCTCTTGGCAGATACATGTGCCAACAGGCACAACATTTAGTTTCCCCATATATGTGTGTAGAGGGCTGTAATGGCTTGTGGTTATTTCACAGACATATATTCTGGATATAGTATCCTATGCACTACTATAGGTGTTACGTGTATAGGTTGTGATGTCTTGGGGATCCATACACTGTGTATGCGCTATAATGGCTTAAGATATAATACCCGATATATGATACACATTATGCGGGTTGTGGTGGCTCCAGTAACTTAACTGGTTCCTTTTTGGTTGGGAGGATGGTCTGGTGCTTCGGCCAGGTGTCTGTGGGAAATCCTTTGTGGTGAACGAGGTGCAGATTGCGGAGCTTAGCCCAGGTGTCTGCGGGCAAGCCTTTGGAGAGAGATGCACATGACGTATGTCGTTGGGGAAAAGTGGAAAACCAGTGGGGAAGTAGTAGCGGGGTACCCTTGATAATCATTACTATATGCTATATTCTCGTATGCGTTACTTTGTGAGAGTATCCATGGTGAGGTTGGGAACTTAGTATACCTATTTAGGTGACGAGTTAGTCTCACTTGTTGTTCACTGGGCTTTAGCATGCTTTCATTGCTTTTGTACGAGAGGCTTGGGGAGGATCCTACTGAGTATACTATTATACTCACCCTATGTATAAATAAACTTTTTTTCAGGTCACTTGGAGCAGGTTGGAGATCAACCTGGTTACTACTAGCTATTGGTTAGAGGAGGAGCTTTTCGGGCTTGTGGTCACTGCCGTTTTACTTTCTTTTGGGTACTTTTAGTTTCCCCTTTTAGTTGTATTAATTTTTCATGACATTTCAAATATGTACATGGATTTCTTTTATATTTCAGTTTTGAGTTGTAGTTGATTGGAGTCTATTCTATCTCTCTCTTCTGCATGTGTTCTCTTAGAGGGTAATGCCTCCCATTTGTGTGTTTATTATACCCTCGGTGCTAGTCGTCATCCCAGGGCCTACTGGAGCAGGACTCGGGGGTCATTATCTCTCATCTCACATTGCCGGCCCATGAGGGGTACACTTTTTGGGGAGGGGGTCGTGACATAATCCATGTATAAAATTCAAGAAGGATGTTAATGTGAGAAAATAATGGTTGACTATTTGAATATCTAAATTAGAGTATGATCATGTAATAAAGGACTCATAAGGGAATGGATTTATAAATGGTAAAAATATAATACCACATGTGGAATAATTTAAATTTCAATAATTTATTCTCTTATGGTGAAAATTTAATATAACATGAACTCCATGAGGACCAATTGTGTGTGTGTATGTGGGATTAAATAATAATATAAAATGAAAAATTATCACATAAATATAATATAATTTAAAAGTGTCTCTAGGTTGAGATGAAAATAAAAGCTCTATTTTTCACATTAATGAGCTTATGTATAACACAATATATTCATAGAAATGTATTTGATTAAGAAAGCATTTATGGAATTAAGTGTGATGAATAATATTGGGAACTTAATGAATATTATGATATACATATAACATTTTTTATATCCCATTATGATTTAAATTAACTTGCACTTCCATTAAATAATTTTATTTGGGATATCAAATATGGTTTTTAGAGATCAATTTCCTGAAATCAATCTATGATAAAGAGGAAATGGATGTAATCTCATGACAGGGAGTTTATAAATTACGAAGTAATAAAATGTTATTATAATATATATCAGGATTTCTATATTAAATTTATAAAAGATTGGCATAATATGTATAATGATAATTTTCGCATAATTTTTCTAATTACATCAATTTTTATTATTAAAGGGCACTATAACACCTCATGATTTTGAACATTTTATTGTCCTTTTGAATAATATTAACTTTAATATCATTCATCACACACACTAAATTGAATGTCATCATTCAAAATTTAATTAAAATAATTAAATTTAATGTATCATTATGATAAGGTAAAATACAAATATAAGTGACAGAATATATTAACATTCATAAAATTAGAAAAATTCCATGAAATATTAATTGAAAAATTAATTTGTTAGGAAGGTATTTTTATGTAAATTTAGATTATATTTTTATTATTATTCTATATTAAAGGTGAAATAAATGTTTTATAAATATATTGAAAAAATTTAACCATGAGGTTAGAATATAAATATATATGTTTTATGAATTTTCAAGTAATTTTTGAAAATAAAAATTAAATTAGACTATATGTTATTATTAAAAAAAGTATCTTCTTTATAAACATAACAATATATAAGCATGGACTATAAGGTAATAAATTAATTTATCTGATTAAATATTAAATTTAATAATTAAACAGTGCATTTTGAAATATTATTTTAACATATTAAACTAATGTCCAAAATTTTTAGAAATAAATTAAATGGTTACATCAATAAAGAAAATTCATTTATTATTTTATTTAAAATAATTGTCACTTTTGTAAAACTGGCATATTTATTGATTTTAATGTTAAATAACCATAATTTTAATTATATAAAATTCATTACTATCTTTAAAATAATTATCAATAAAAAATATCTCATACAATTGTTTATACATTAAAAAGCCATTTTATATAAATAATTGTTTATGTGTGTTGTTTTAATGAAATTTAAATAATTTTTTCTTATATTAATGAGATTTATTATGTAAAATGAAGTTGAATTTCATATTCATAATCCATAAAGTTTTTAATATGTGTCTTAATGTATTTAACCTATTAAAATAGTTTTAATGTTTAAAATTTATTTAAAAGAAATAATTGTTTAAATTTATATTATAACATTACACGAATTTTCATAACTTTACATAACATTTAGACCATTTAAAGATGAATTTGTATGTCTTAATTTCATACACAAATGTATCACCAATTATACGACACCAAACAAACCTGAAATTCTTGAGGTTAAATTCTTATCCCTTATGTAATATTATATTCAAGGGAATCTATTCATGTTGTTGAACTATAAAAGTGGCCACATCCACTACATTTTTTAATAACCTCATATTTAAATTAAACATTATATAATTTCCGAAAAACCTCTCATATATGTTTCCAACATTAACAGAAGACTCTAGTCACCATATAATATCCTTACTCCTCCTTCATCAACAAGAATTTTACCAGAATGTTCAATGTATCGATGAATGTTTCAGTCCTTTTATAACAATTACTTTTTTTGATATACTTCTTCAACCTCATATCACTTTTTCTATTATTATATTTATTTAATCTAATGCAATATCACTTTTTTTTTCAATAAAAAATGTCTAGAAAAATAAGAAATGTTATCATATGTATTATAGGTCTATCGCCTTCATGCACTAAATGTATTATTCATCATAAAAACCTTGAAAATATCATAAAATGGATAATTAATATATTAATATAACATATATTAATAATTTATAAATGATAAATAATTTTACCTTCTACCTCAATTCTTTATTGAAAATATCGTTGTCGACCATGTGTTTGTAAAGACTACTACCTCTATGTAGCGACATGATTTTTATTCTATTTCAAGAAAAAATTGATCTATTAAAAACTAATTTTATGTATAATAATTATATTTAAAATTCTAGATTTATTCTTTTGTTTTTGAATATATTGTAACAATATACGTAACCATGGTAATCAAACAATGGGATTCATATAAAAAACAACTGAACCGCGATGAGTTTCCACCACAACTGTTAAAAATTTATTAAATTTTAAAACTACAATGATAATTTTACCATGGGAAATTAATTAAATATGGATAATGTTTAAATTTATTTTCTTAATTAAATTAATTGTTTTATTCCAAATTTTATGTGAATGTGAATAATACGTTCAGAAAAAACTAATGTTTTCATCTAAAAAAATCCATCTTTGAGACACATATTCTATTATCCACATGATTTTATTTAAATGGGGTATATAATATCAATTAGATATTTAATATGATGAAATTTAATTATGTATTGTATTATTATGTCAAATACAAGACATAAGTAATTAAAAGAAAATTTACTATAATGTTCATATGATGTATTTGATTTTGTTCACATACTCCCTTCATTGAGGCATACATTACATTATGGACCGATATAAATTTATATATTGAATATGATAACTATTTCATATGTTATGAATAAATATATTTTATCACTGATATTTTATTTCCATTTTCATGTTCATTCAGCTAAATAGGATTTTATTAAAATATTACTCAAGTCATTATTGTTTTATATTCTTGTGACACTTTTCCAGTGAATCATGAAATCTCTTTTTTTTTCATCATCGAAATTTATTTTCCTGCCATTATATTTTAAAATGGAGTATTTCCATTACCTTTGAGGATAATAAACATCCTTATGAATATCTAACCCTTTGAATAAACTCTTCCCCATTTAAAGTCATCGTGTTGTAACCAATAACTTAAATAAATTATGATCAATATTTTCATTGCATAAATTTGTTTTACAAATAAATATTTTTATCAATAACCCATATATATTTCATATCAAGTTGACATTAATTCTCCAATCTTCTATCTAAAATTGATAGTTTAATTATCCTTTTAATTATCTGAGTTTTATATTGGTTTTTAATTATTTTATTATGTTTTTCACATATATTTTTAAACATTATTTTTTATTCAGGTAATTTTATAAATTTTTTAAAATTTTGACAATGAATATTTTTATTTTGTTTTTCAAATACACATTCATTCTCTAAAATAAAACTTCTGAAATTTATTTATCATTGTTCACAATAGTCATATATAAAATTAGGGATCTATTCTACATGTTTTAATGGGAATGTATCATTCATCCATATTTGATGTTTTCTATTAGAATTTGGTAGTCTAATATATATTTTAAAAAAGGGAATTCATATTCTAATTGTTTAATGAAATAATTTTTTTAAAAAAAGAATGTGTATTATATTATATTAAACGAACATTCCTTAATCTATTTTGTTGGATCTTCATTAATTTCATATCTTGACCAAGTGTACTCATAAAATTATACTATCCACTTTCTCAATCGGTAGGGGTTACTAAATCCAATTTGTTATCAATGGTATGATCCATTACTTATAATATCTTACCAACTATTCATATTTTCTATGCATGATTTCCATACAATTAATTTTGTCTATGAATTATCTATGTTGTATTGCATGATGAAATAGTATTCAACATGGTACCCAATACATAAATTTATTGGGGGTGATTATTTTCTATACAATATATCTATTACTTATATGGTGTAAATACCATATGTGTAATCCTCTTTTTTGAGTGGTATATGTCACGAAGAGAATATGGTCTCCATTATTACCAGCCCCAAAACCAATGTGTGGCAAGGCCTGGGGGGCGTTCTCTAACCCCATTGGATGGAACAAGTGCCCGGGTATTATTAATTTAGCTTTTTTAACGATTTACCCGAGTATGAAATCATTAATCATTAAAAACAATCCATAATATAAATCTGAAATTTTCAAGCCAAACAAGTCTTAATGAAAAAACAGAACATAATACATTGGTTCAAATGAATGAAAAATGTCCAAATGAACTATGAAACAACAGAAAAATATATTTAAGGACACCACATGACCTGGGGTCATCACCCAAAAGCGTTCTCCACAACTCAGCACCATGGATGAGAACAAACAGCCTGAACTGACATCACCCATAGCCTTCCATTTACAAGTGTCAATCATAATAAACCCTACATTCACCCAAGGTGTGTGACTAGGATGTGATAAAAATCCTAATAGGATACCACCCAATTATTCCAAATTTTATGCAATATAATGTGAAAAATCAAGCAGTTTTAATACGCAATGAAAAGCGGTGATAAACTCCAAGAAATGAAACTTTCAATTGAAAAAAAATTTGAAGCTAAAATTTTCATAAAGATCGCACATTTATATATACATGATAGCTACTGTAATGTAAATGTAAAAATACCCCAATCCAAGGGAAAATACAAAAAATATAAGGAACAACAAAACAAGGAACACCCTTAGGCACTAGATAGTCTCGAGCACCATGATCCTCACACCTCAGAGTAATGTAACCATAGTAAATTCCATTATCATGCAAGATCCACTCATAAGGAACATTAAAATATCCTAGTGGTACCCAATAATCATCCAAATAGTTTATATAGAGTTTTCGTTATCCAAATAATAGGTGGAATAGGGAAAACCCCATATGGTCCACTAGTCGTACTAGTACACATCCTCCCCACCTAGGTCCCCGGGCTTCCCCCTTTGCACTCAACCAATTTGTGTATACAACACATATCGATTCTAATGTTAATCACCTTTATTTTTAAGGAAACAATTTCTCAAAATCTCGTATTGTTTTGCACCCCAAATTCCTTAAGAACCCCACTTGTACACAATGTTCACACATGTAAGTTAGAAAAATAGAAAATTAATCCTAATAAATTTCAATTAAAAAAATATTCAATTTTATGGCAGCCTAATGTTAAACAAGAAGTGATAACTTTGTAAAACCTCGATTTTAACAAAAAAGAGGTACCAAAACAGCACTTTCTTTACAAACACCATTAAATCCCATATTCACAGAAAAAAATGGGGATAATCATTTAAAACATTATTTTCCGCTCTAACACAGTTCTACAAAATCATTTAAATAATTATAGGGAAGCCCATAATGAACCAATAAAATATTTAAATGAAAAACCCCAAATTTCACCAAAAAATGGCACCTAAAATTCATTTGATTTATAATTGATTGTAATTTTTTTTTGGAGAAACATTAAAATTAAATATACATGAAAATACCATAAACATAGCATCTAGGTCAAAAATATATCATACCAAAAATAATCACATACCAAATCAATGGAACTCTGGAATCAACGTGCGAAAATCAAGTCGTACCACCGCCACACCAAGAGGGACTTTGATAAAACCTGAAACCCCAATAATTAACCATGAAAAGCCAAATTTATACCCTATTTTTGATAAATTACCCCCTATTAATTTGGAACATCAATTAAATTGAATGAGACTTTATGGAAATATGAGGATCTAAAGAAGAGAGACACTTAGTTGAGATTATTTGAAGTTACTCCACCAAATCCAAATTTAATCGGGGATTCAAATAGGTTTTGAGAAATTGGGAGGGCATCCATGGATTTTCGGATCAAAGGGGAGGAGGAATAGTCTAATTAGAAACTGGAATGGATGTAAAATATAATGAATTGAGAGATTTAATAATGAATGAAGTCACATATTAAAATATGGTCGATTTGTGAAACCATATGATGTTATGCACTAAATCGCAATGAATAAGATATCAAAAGGGGGAAGTAGGATACTGGGTGCATGGCTGGTTTCAGTGAACTTGGTGGAGACTTGGAATCTCAAAAAAAATTCATTAAATTATATATGTGATGAAATAAACAAAATTCATTTTTCAAAATGAAAATGGGATTTTGGGAAGTCCCAATCCCTTTATATAAAAACCCAATTACACCTTGGATATGGATTTATAAGGCTAAAAAATGACATTGTGGTGTTATTAGTTTAGGAGAGGCCAACTAGGAATTGGAATGGATAAAAATTGATGAAATATGAAGGAGTTATAAAAGAAACAAAAATTATTTTTAAAATATGGAATTGGGCTCACGGTTTGGCCCAACTCATGAAATCTCACCGATTCCTCCATAAATGCATGGGAACCCCCAAAAAATGAAATAATGGAAATTAAAATATAAATAAATTTAATATATGTCTTGTATGTTACAATTATGCCATCCATGAAAATATTTTCTCCCTTAAAATTCAACCTAAATCTTGATCAGAAAATAAGAGCGGTTACACTTCCTCAACCCATGACTTCCTGTCCACGGTATCATGTGCATCACCACCATTCTTCCAATGAACCCAGACAAGAGAAATAGGCTTCCCTCATATCACCTTTTATTGGGAGTCCACTATTTGCATTGGCCACTCAATGACTAACAAGTCAGGCTCTATCTCCAGTTCTTCCCAACTCAGTACATGGGATTGATCCAAGTGTTATTTCTACAACTCGGAGACATGGAATAAATTGTGGATGGTTGTCAACTGAGAAGGTAAATCCAACTTATTTTCCTCCTTTCCAATGCGCTTGGTGATCTCAAAAGGGTCGACATATCATGGTGTCAGCTTCCCATGCTTCCCCAATCGACGATGGCCTAGAAGAGGGTCCACTTTCAAGAATACCTAGTCACCCATAGAAAACTCTATGTCTCAATGACTCCATTTAGCATATGATATATAACAAATCTGAGCTATCAAAAATCATTGCCTGGTAAATTTGACACTCTCAGATGTCTCATGCACCATACTCGGCCCTAGAAGTGAGGTCTCACCTACCTCATCTCAATAGAGTGGGGACCGACAAGGTAGACCATAGAGTGCCTCAATAATGACCATTTTAATTGAGGATTGGTAATTATTATTATACAAAAACTCAAGAAGTACCAAATGTATATCCCATGAACCTCCAATGGACAGGACACATTCCCAGAGCCTTTCCTCCAAAATCTGATTTTCCCGCTCTGTCTGACCATCCCTGCTTATATTAATATGATACCCAGGGCCTTATGAATGCCTTCCCATAACTGAGTAGTTTAAAAGGGTCTCCATTTGAGACAACTTCTAGAGGAACTCCATGGATTCTAACCACCTCCTAAAGATACAAACGTCCCAACTCATCCACTTTAATTGTATCTTAGATCAGAATGAAGTGGTCTGATTTGGCCTGGTGATAAATCACCACCCAAATTGAATTATTACTTCAAGGTGTATGAGGTAATCCAACAATTAATCCCATGGATACCTTTTCCCTCTTTTTGTTATAATTGGATAAAGGCTTGAGCAAACCGGATGGTCTTTGGTGCTCTGATTTCACTTTCTGGCATGGGTAGCATCTTGACACATAGGACGTTAGGTCTTGTCTCATATGAGGCCACAAAAACTACAGATGGACATTATAATATATCCTGGTGACACCTGGATGGACAACCCACTATGGATAGTAGTTATCCTCCATCACCCCCTTCTAGAGAGATAAAGACACTACTAAATGGCCCTTAAAGCATAAGATGCTCGAAGAAGACGACGACAAATAAGAGGATGTATCCCCACCATGACAAAAACTACTTTTACCGATGAGAAAACTCATTACTAGGGTGTTACCACTGAATCAACTCCAATTGAGATGGATTCAAATGGAAACTCTCCCAGAATGTAGCTCCATTGTGTTCTTTGTTCTCCACATGCATCATAGAAAAGAGCCCCATTAATGTCTACTCATCACTGGACATTCTCAAATCTTATACTGGATCTCTTCTGCTCAATGTGTTAGCCACCTCATTACCATTTCATGGGGTATAGAAAATATCAATTTTGAACAACTGAATGTACTCGATCCAACAACACCTCCTCATGTTATGTTCGTTATTAAAGAAGATATATGCCAATATTTTTTGATTATAGAAGTCCTGTCACACTTGTCATTTTTATATTTTTTTATTGTATTGTTTGTATTGTGAATCAGGTGGCTCGGGTCGAGGCCCGAATTAAATTTGATTGAGTTCTTATTTTAAAACGGATGTTTTCCCATGGTCGAGTATAGCACACCACGGTCGAAGCTGTGCGGCCTCGCCTGGGTTACCACGTGACCTCGCCCAGCTCGCCGCACGACCTTCCCTATGTTCAAGGTAGATGAGCATTATCCGATGAATAATAAAATGGGAATGAAATGAAAAATT
Source organism: Viscum album (assembly GCA_963277665.1). Taxonomy (NCBI): domain Eukaryota; kingdom Viridiplantae; phylum Streptophyta; class Magnoliopsida; order Santalales; family Viscaceae; genus Viscum; species Viscum album. The sequence goes on from OY728145.1 coordinate 960,073,986, forward strand.
GAGACTGTAAGGCCTCAGGCGGGGCATGTTTCTGAAACCGTGCGGCCTCTCCTGGTATATTTGGTGACTTTCCGATGTCCAATTAATCAAATGGAATGAATTAATAATGAACAAATAAAACTTAAGAGTCAGATATAATTAAAGTTAATTGTTTTACTATTAATGATAATATTTTTTATTTGATAATATTATTATTATTATTATTATTCCTATTTTAGTTTTTTACAATTATTTTGTTCTATCAATTTTATTGTTGTTATTATTAATTTTTATTTATTTATTTTGTTTTACTTTAAATTTTTTTTCTTTTTTCTTGGCTAGGGTTCGGACCCCCCTTACTCACCATCTCCCCTATCCCTCGCATTGCTCCCCCCTTCTTTCCCCATTCTTGTCGCGCTGAACTCCCCTCTCCCATGTCAGCCGGCTTCCCTTCCCCTTGCACGCTTCCCCGCCACGCTACACCAGCCCTCCTCGTCACACCTAGCCCTCGGCCAACCAGCACCCTCCGCCTTCAGAAACCCCCCCCCCCAAGCCGCTCCAGCCTGCTCTGTTTGACGACGCACCACTGCCGGCCTCCTTACCAGCCGACATCCCCTCAGCCTCCTCCCACGTTCGGCCTACTCCGGCGCCGCACACCCCTCCGGCGAAGCCTCCATCCCCCTTGCGTGTGCCATATTTTCCCCATGGCCAGCCTCCTGGCCGACCATTTTTCTGGCGCCTCCCACGCGAGCAACCCCCTTTCATGGGCCGACTTCCCTCCCGCTCGGTAGCGCATCAACCCCCAGCCCACACCCATGTCGGCACTGCCTCCCCTTTTTCCGGCTTCCGTCTGGTGACCCCACCGACCGGCCATCCCTGCACCGTCCGCCCCACTCCCTCTACCACCGTCGGACAGCCGCCCCACTCTCTCTTCCACCACCGTACAGCCGCCCCACACCTCCACATGCAACTCCGACATCCTCCTTCAACCTCCGACCGACCTCCCACACCCCGGTTGTAAGTATGTTTTTCATTGATGGCTTGTTGTTTAATCTTGATTGAGTGTGGTTAGAGTTTTAATTTGAGTTTGGTTCGATTTTGGTGTAATTGTTCTGGTGCATTATTTATTTGGTTCTATTTAGATTTTCTGAGTTGCGGTTGACGTGCGATGGTCATTGAGCATCATGGTTGTGAAGTCTGCTATGACAAGGTAGGTGGTTCCGTGTTTAAAAATTATTTAATGAATTAATTTTCATTCTTAGTTAAAATATAATTTTACTTAATTAATTCTTATGGGATTGGATTTTATTATCATGAATATTGTCTATGCATTATTTCCGTTTAGCAGTATGTTTATGGGGTGCAGGTGCATTCTTTTTCAAGAAACATGTTTGGAATCAGTTGCTAGTGTTTATTAAAGTTTTCAGTTAATTTTTCATATGTGAAATGTAAAATGTTTTTGATCTAGTGTTTTCGTGATGTTTTTGTTTTTATGTGAAAATGAGAAAAGTTTGCTATTTGTTTTTTCAATGTGGTGTTGGGTGTGTTTGGTCATAAAAGAGGGTTGAGTTTCTTTTGTGTGTAAAGTCTTGATATGTTTATTTTTAAAGGAATTATTTACAATGAATTTAATATGATTTAATAAAATTTTGAATGATATTGAAATTAAAAATGATTTTAATAAACAATTATCTACAATCGAGAAATGGTTTTAACTGAGTTTGGTAAAGTCCATTTTCGTGTGTGCTTTGTCAAATGGTTTTCTGTGTGTGTGGAAGTGTCGCGTTGAGTTTATGTTTCACCCTATTAGTTTTATTTGTCTGATTTTTACATGAAACGTGAAATTGTAACAACATGACCATAAAAAGGGGAATCCTGGGTACCAGGTGGGTGGACTAGACTAGCGTGCTAGTGATATGGGAGTGGCTTCGGCCCAGTTTCACTTATCAGGATTGACTCTTACAACACTAACTAAACTTCGGATGATGACTGGAGACCACTATGGTAGGAGATGTTTCCCTACTAGTGGCTCGTGCATGGGAATGTATATTATGGTTCACCAAGACGTGAGGTTCTATGGTCCCACACAGCTTTAGTACTTTAGGGCCTCTCCCACTTTTGGTGCTCTTGGACTACTATACACTTACCGTCAGCATACGGTGCAGCTCATGGGGTTTTTTGTGGGAAAGTTTGGTCGTTTCTTATATGCATGGGTGTGTACATTGGTTTAAACTGTTTTCTGTAAAAGTTTTTTCATTCGAGAAACTGTTTCTTTAAAGTTGATTAAGCTTTGTCGTTCTTCATTATTTTAGCCTTCAAATGTATAAGTCATTTAATGTTTATATGTGGAATCTTTTTATTGGGTGGCATCCTAATGGGCTTTTGGATCACACCCTACATACACTTGGTTGTATGTAGACTTTGTTCTTGTGTATTCCAGGTTGTGACATCATGCTCAGCGATGGTGGTTCAGGTTGCAGTTGGTATTTTCATACAGATTGGTGCTGATGTGGCCTCTCTTTTGCTGGGAGGATTGGGTATGAGTTTTAGGTTCTGATACCTTATTTTCTTTTTAGTATTCGTTTAAGTTGTAGACTTTAGATCTGTTTATAGTTTAAGGGCTTGTTTGGTTATCTATTTCCAATTTTAGTTAATTTATCTCATTAGATGTCTTTCAATCTTTTACTATGGGTAAATCATTCCCAAATTCTATGTTGATACCCAAGCACGTGTGCCAGCCCGTGGGGATCGGGAACGCCCTTCGGGATTTTCCCCTGACCGGTTCGGATGCCAGATCGGATGGCGACCCATCCTAGTTCGTGACAAAATGGTATCAGAGGGAGTGTTTTTCTCTCTTGGGTCGTTTTCCTTTGATATAGAGTCAGAGTAGACCAAAATTAAGGTTTTCGGGACTCGACGTCCTGGCTACGAGTAAGGTTCTTAGCCAGTACACCTCGTGGCGGGACTCAAGTTACCAAGTATGTTGGGGTTTGTCTGAGTTTTTTGTCTTCACAGTTAATCTTTTCTAAGGGAAATGAAAAGGGAGTAAGTTCAGTGGTCTTAGTGAGCTTGCAGGGTCTAGAAAGCCTTGTGGAGCCAGAGACACTGTCTTAAAATACTCTCCATAGTAGTGCTGTGATTGGCATATGGACAGCAACCATACATTCCAGTCACCCAATTCCACTAGTTTCCTCCTGCATTGTTTCTCATCTCTATGTTTTGGATTAGTGGAATTTGGGTTTTAAGTTAAAATTTTTGGTATTGGAAAATATTTTCAAATGAAGCGCTTAAAAAATAAAATGGCATGTATGGTTTGAAACGTGTGGGTTGAATGATTTGTTTTTGAAAAATGGAAAGGTTTGGTTTTTATTCTTGATGTTCTTAGGGGAAACCACATGCATGAATATATATGGGGAAGAGAATCGGTTAATTTCACGAGCGGATGAGTTTCCGGATGGACATGAGGTGTGTGTCGGTGAGGCACGAGAACATGCATATGTGTGGCCCATGGGACAACATTGGTGTTTGTGCAACCCAATAGTTTTTCTTATTTTCGAAAAGTTTTGTAAAATGAAAACAATTTTGTGTTTTTTAATAACTGGTGATTGTGGAGTCTGTCCTTATATTTTTGAAAGGTTGGATGTTAGGCGTTTCGAGCCGAGAATCATTTTTGACTGATTTGTGTCTTGAGTTTGAATTCGTGTTGGTCAGTTGGTGTGAAAGCGTGTGGTTAATGGTCCGTTATGAAGAGTTCTTCGAGAAGCCTTTTATTGGTTTTCCCCTACACGTTTAACGTTCTATTGCGATATGTGTTACCCATTGGACACGTTTGGTTAGGTCCATGGTTTTCTTTCTTGGCTAGTGTATGCCCACCATAAAGCATTGCCATGTGATTGAATTGTGGCCACAAGTAATTCACTGTTGGTCGGTCCAACAGTTTATTAGAGGAATCTCTTCATATATTCTAGAATTGAACCCACATCCCCTTTTACATATAATTGGATCCTCTCACAGTGGGATGCCAAATGTGAGGGGATTTAAAGTGAGTTTTGGTCTCTTTGAGTTGTCTGAGTCATCGGGAATGAAGTTTGACGTCGTTGCATCTGAAGGTTCCCCCTTGAAATGGCGAAAGGAAATCCAGTGGTGAAGGGTGAAGGTAGTTCAGAATTTTCGGTGTTGACCAGTGTCTTGAAGGGCTTTGTAGTATTTTCATCGGTTGCAAGGGTCATGTTCGGTGACATCATGCAGTGTAAGTTTTCATTGAATGTCAAGGGTGAAGTTTGATCTCATTAATTTGAAAGTTATGTTTGGAAATGATAAAGGTGATTCCAGTGGGGAGAAGGTGGAAGAAACCAAGAGTGGTCAGTGCGGGCCACTATTCTAAATGTCCTTTTGTCCTTTGTTGGTTTAGTTTAAGAAAGGGTCTACGTTAGGCCACTAGTGTGGCAGACCTAGTCACATAGGTATGCTACCATCAATTTTAGAAATCACGTGCAGTTTAAGACTCAGTTTGAAGTCCCTCTCTGTATAATGTTCCTCTAAACAACAATGATCATGTTCAGTTGACGATTTGTGGTTTCTTGTTCTCATCTAGTGTGACAAAGGGTGATGCGCATGCACCATTTCATCTCTTGTGTTGGCGAATGTTCAGTGTATGATTAGTTGGATGTCGTAATGGGATGTGTTTGTTGGTGTTTCCTCGGTTTTAGTGCGGTTGCGTGTTACACCAAAAATAGAATCTCCATTCAGAATTCTTCCATGCCTGACTGCGAGGCAGAAGATGCTTCAAACATCAAGGCTCCAGCCATAGGCCTCGGAGTGAAGCTGGCACGTGGTTAGGAACCCTGGGATTGTCTGAAACCCTGACTTCATTTCGTTCATAGGTGTTGAAAGTGAAATAATCTTAAGTTGTTTTCTATGGTTGTTTAATTTCGAACGAAATGTCTGGCTACGAAAGGTTTCAATGACTATACAGAGGAATGTTTGGTAAATCTGTCTCAAATTTGAATAATGCTCATCCAGGAATGTGGAAATTCTGGTTTGTCTCGGGTCAAGATTTTGACGCCCCGGTAGTCAGGCCCCTCCCTCCCCTCCCATTGTGGTGGGGTGTTTGGTCACCATCGAGAATTTTTCAAGGTTATGTATCCTCTGTTCGTTCTAATGCCGGCGAGACCCATGATGGGTCTCACACAAAGGTCTCTAGAGTAAATCAGTGTTGGCCTTTACTTAATAGTGGGGGGTCCGCCTGGACCTCCCCATATTGGTTTTTCTGTCTCGTCTTGAGAATTGATATGTTCTTAATGGTGGGGAGACCCACATTGGGTCTTTCATGAATGTCTCTAGAATGAATCAGTTCTGGACTTTTCTTTAATGGCGGGGAGTCCACTCGAACCTCCCCATGTCGGTTTTCCAGTCTTGTCTTGAGCGTCAGTGAGTTTCTAATGGGGGGGAGCCCCTAGGGCCTCCCCGTGTTGACCTTTTTCTTATGTTTAAAATATGGATGAGTGATATTTGATAAGATTGTTCCATGGGTGTGGTTTGACATCGTTTGTTATTCTATCCAATGGTTGCGGTTTTGGTTTAATAGTGCATGAGATGTTTCGGCTAGTGAAGTTGTTTTCTGTGGGTGCGAGTGTTCCTTTCTGTGATCAGTCAACTGGAGGCGTTCTAGCTCATTGGGGTGGGTGACAAATATCAGAAAAACTTTTTCATGTTTCTTGAGGTTGTCATTTAATTCATGTTCTCTGAGCACGATGCATTGGCCTCTTTTTGATTGTTTTCATGGGGATCCCCTTTGAACCTTAAGAGAGTGTGGTTTTCGGCTTTGGGTTTTGGTCCTGGTTGTGGCTTTTCGGGGACGGAAAGCATTATAGTGGGTTGAATTGTTACACTCATCATTTTAATATATTTTTTATTTTATTGTTGGTATTGGGAATCAGGTGGCTCGGTTCAAGGCCCGAATCAAATTTGTTTGAGTTCTTATTTAAAAACGGATGTTTTTCCCTTGGTCGTGTCTAGCACACTGCGGTCTAACCCACGCGGCCTCACCTGGGTCACCGCGCGACCTCGCCTAGCTCGCCGCAGGCCCTTCCTGATGTTCAAGGAAGATGAGAATTATGCGATGAATTATAAAATGGGAATGCAATGAAAAATTGAGACTGCACTGCCTCAGGCGGGGTATGTTTCTGAAACCGCGCGGCCTCTCCTAGTATACCAGGTGACCTGCCGATGTCCAATTAATCAAATGGAATGAATTAATAATGAACAAATAAAATAATATGAGTCAGATACAATTAAAGTTAATTTTTTTACTAGTAATGATAATATTATTTTTATTTGAGAATATTATTATTATTATTATTATTCCTATTTTAGTTTATTACAATTATTTTGTTTTGTTAATTTTATTTTTGTTATTATTAATTTCTTTTTATTTATTTTGATTTTCTATTTCATTTTTTTCTTTTTTCTTGGCTAGGGTTCGGACCCCCTTACTCACCTTCTCCCCTAGCCCTCACGTCGCACCCCCTTCTTTCCCCATTCCTGTCTCGCTGAACTCCCCTCTCCCATGGCAGCCGGCTTCCCTTCCCCTTGCACGCTTCCCCTCCATGCTGTACCAGCCCTCCGCATCGCACCTAGCCCTCGGCCGACCAGCACCCTCCGCCTTCAGCAACTCGCCCCCCAAGCCGCTCTGGCCTGCTTTGATTGAGGACACACCACCGCCGGCCTCCTTACCATCCGACATCGCCTCGGCCTCCTCCCACGTCCAGCCTACTCTAGCGCCGCACACCCCTCTGGCGAAGCCGCCAACCCCCTCACGTGTGCCATGTTTTCCCCATGGCTGGCCTCCTGACCGACACTTTTTCCAGAACTTCCCACGTGAGCAGCCCCCTTGCTTGGGCCGACCTCCCTCCCGCTCGGCAGTGCACCAACCCCCAGCCCACACCCCTGCCAGCGCCGCCTCCCCTTTTTCCGGCTTCCCTCCGGCGACCCCACTAACCAGCCAGCCCTGCACTGGCCACCCCGCTCCCTCTTCTGCTGCCGTACAGCCTCCCCGGTCACTCTTCTGCCACCAGACAGCTGCCCCACACCTCCTCGCGCAACTCCGGCAGCCTCCGTCAACCACCAGCCGACCTCCCGCACCCCCGTTGTAAGTGTGTTTTTCATTGATGGCTTTTTTGTTAATCTTGGTTGAGTGTGGTTAGTGTTTTAATTTGAGTTTGGTTCAATTTTGGTGTAATTGGTCTGGTGAATTATTTATTTAGTTCTTTTTAGATTGTCTGAGTTGCGGTTGACGTGCGACGGTCGTTGCGCATCATGGTTGTGAAGTCTGCTATGAGTAGGTAGGTGGTTCCACGTTTAAACATTATTTAATGAAGTAATTTTCTTTCTTAGTTAAATTATAATATTACTTAATTGATTCTTATGGGAGTGGATTTTATTATCTTGAATATTGACTATGCCTTATTTTCGTTTGGCAGTATGTTTATGCGGTGCAGGTGTGTTCTTTGTCTGGAAACATGTTTTGAATCAGTTTGTAGTGTTTATTAAAGTTTGCAGTTAATTTTTTATATGTGCAATGTGAAATGTTTGTGCTCTAGTGTTTTCATGATGTTTTTGTTTGTTATGTAAAAATGTGAAAAGTGTGCTATTTGTTTTTCCGATGTGGTGTTGGGTGTGTTTGGTCATAAAAGTGGGCTGAGTTGCTTTTGTGTGTAAAGTATTGATATGTTTATTTTTAATGAAATTATTTACTATGAATTTAATATGATTTAATAATATTTTAAACATTAATGAAATTACATATGATTTTAACAAACAATTATCTTCAATCTAGAAATGGTTTTAACTAAGATTGGTAAAGTCCTTTCTCGTGCGTGCTTTTTCAAATGGCTTTCTGTATGTGTCGAAGTGTCGCATTGAGTTTATGTTGCACCCTCTTAGTTTTATTTATCCGAGTTTGACATGAAATGTGAAATTGGAACAACATGAGCACAAAAAGGGGAAGCTCGGGCACTAGGTGGGCGGACTAGACTAGCGTGCTAGTGATACAGGAGTTTCCTCGGCCTAGTTTCACTTAGCGGGATTGATGCTTACAACGCTAACTAAACATTGGATGATGACTGGAGACCACTATGGTAGTAGGTGTTTCCCTACCACTAGATCGTTCACGGTAATGTATATTATGGTTCAATGAGACGTGAGTTTCTAGGGTCCAACACAACTTTAGTACTTTAGGGCCTCTCCCACTTTTGGTGCTCCTAGACTACTATACAATTACCATCGGCATACGGTGCAGCTCTTGGATTTTTTTGTCTGAAAGATTGGTCTTTTCTTATATTCCTGGGTGTGTACACTGGTTTAAACTATTTTCATTAAATATTTTTTCTTTCTAGAAACTGTTTCTTTAAAGTTGTTTAAGCTTTGCTGTTCTTCATTATTTTAGCCTTCAAATGTATTTGTAATTTAATGATTATACGTGGAACCTTTTTATTGGGTGGTGTCTTACTAGGCTTTTGGCTCACACCATAAATACACATGGGTGTATGTAGACTTTGTTCTTCTGTATTCCAGGTTGTGACATCGTGCTCATCGATGGTGGTTCAGGTTGCAGTTGGTATTTTCATGCAGAGTGGTTCTGATGTGGCCTCTCTTTTTCCAGGAGGATTGGGTATGAGTTTTAGTTTCTGATGTCTTATTTTTTTAGTATTGGTTCGAGTTGTAGACTTTAGACCTGTTTATAGTTTAAAGATGTGTTTGGTTATCTATTTCCAATTTTAGTTTATTTATCTCATTAGTTGTTTTTCTATCTTTTACTAAGGGAAAATCATTCCCAAAATCTCTGTTGATACCCGGGCACTTGTGCCAGCCCGTGGGGATCAAGAATTCCCTTCGGGCTTTACCCAGGACCAGGTCGGATGCCAGGTCGGATGGCGACCCAACCTGGTTCGTGACAAGACCACAAACATCTCCCAAAATAGGTATTGAAGAAATGACTTCAAAGCATGCATCACAACTTCCAAATCAAGGACATGGGTCATGTAGTTCTATTTGTGTTGTCAAAGATTGTGAGAGACACACACCACTACATAATCATACTGCATAAGTACGCACCAAAGACCCCTACTCGAATCATCACAATTGACCACATACACCATTCCATACTTTAGAAAAATCTGCACAGGTGTGACAATCAAGGACCTCTTCAACTCCTCAAACGATTCTTGACATTCCAGGCCCCATTCAATCATCTCCCCTTTCTGGGTGAGCACGGTCATCAGTGAATTATGTCAGGAGAAATACCAAATGAATAGCATGTAATAACCATCCAAGCTAAGGAAACTCTTGATCATGAACACATTCTTCAGATGTTCCCATAACATGATCGCAATAACCTTTTTAGGGTCCATTGAAACCCCATGCTCTGATACCACATGCCCGAAAACATCACCTCTTAGATCCAGAAGGTTCACATTAACAACTTTGCATAATTCAGTGATCTCGCAATGTACCCAAGATGATTCTCACATGATGTTCTTCCTCATCCTCTAAGCCATAGTATAATAACATGTCATCAACGAACACCACAATTAAAGAATCAAGATACTGATGGAACACCTTTTCATGGGTTCCATATTGAATATTGGAGAATTATTCAATCCGAAGGGAATTACCAAATACTCAAATTGGTCGAACCTGATTCGGAAAGATGTCTTCTGAATATTTGACTCCTTCTCCCAAAGTTGATGGTATCCCAAACATAGGAATATTTTTTTAAAACCACATTGACCCCTTAAACTGATCCAATAGATCATCTATTTTGGGAAAAGAATATTTGTTCTTAATTTTTAACTTATTCAGCTTCCAGTAGTCAAAGCACAACCAGAGGGTTCCGCCCTCCTTTTTCATGAACAAAAGAGGAGAGACCCAAGGAGAGATTCTAGGTAGAATAAATCCTTTGTATTCTAAGTCCTCCAACTATATAATTAATTCCCACAGCTTGGTGGGGGCCATACAATATGAGGTCAGAGATATAGGCTATGAACCCGGTGCCAAATCAATCAAAAACACCACATCCTGCTCCGGGGGTAAAAAAGAAAAATCATCCGGGAATACCTTTGGAAACTCATTCACTACATGAGTTAGTGAACCATCATGGGAAAGAATATCGTCCTAAACAATTATCGAAGATAACTGGATGATAATACTACCCAATTCTGAGAGTGGAGACCCTTCGTGACCCGACCGTGGATCCCATTCTCCAGGAAAAACTCGACGAATCCCATCAGGTGTCGTAAAACTCACTCTTCGTCTGTAGAAATTGATTTGTTCATGGAATTGAACTAGAAAATACATTAAAAGTATGAAATAATATATATCCATGTCAATGACTAAGATTTTCCACTCCATTTCAACCCCTGACACAAAAAGCACACACGATGGGTACCTGAGACCCTACTCCTTCTTTTTTCCCAATAGTGTAACCAACTCTTTTGAAAAATACAAAAACTCAATTGGAAAATTCATAATTTCAAAAAATAAATGGTTACAAATGAATGAAATAGAGACACCAATATAAATAATTTGAAACATCTATATAGGATGCAATGAAAACGATTCCTCGAACAGTCGACAATCCCTCCACTAATCATACTGGTTTCCGGTGCTCCACATGGAGTTGTCTGGTGTCTGTCTGAGGATGACCGCTACTCTGTGGATATTATCTGAACTGGCTCTACCTAAAAGATTTCCCAGACCTACCACCATGGCTTCCAAATCAATATCTCCTAGTCATCGATGTCTCTTGCTGTTCTGGCACTCCTTGTCAAGCAACTGACGCTGCCCCACTCAAAAAGTACATGTGCCACACCGCAGTAGCGCTGCAAATGGCCCATACATCCAAAATGGAAATAATGCTTTGGAGGATGTGTACATGAGAGTCAGATGTGTTTGGGCTTCCCACACTAGTGTCACATGACCCATATTGTGTTAGAAGCTGGAGACGAATACTACCTAGAATTGTGGTCTGAACTACCACCTCCTTTCTTCACATGATCCTACCACATCCTTTTCTTCTCTGAGGAGTTGCTACTGCCCACTGCTGATGAACCTGAGAAACCATCCCAAACTTTCCTATCAATATCTACCATGCACTCATAATCAATTACCTCATCATCGTTTCTTAGATTAAACAAGAATAAATGGGAGTATATCTCTGGTCGCAAGCGTTTCTCAAACCTCCAGGCCTTCTCTTACTCATTGAAGACGATTTCCAGAGCATACCGAACCAACTTAGAGAAATGATTTGCGTACCCCATCACAGATAGATTCCTCTGTACATGGTCCATGAACTCTCTGGACCTAGCATAAGCCAACACCTCAGTTAAGTACTATTCATTGAAGATGGATTTGAAGTCTACCCAGCGCATCTTCTCATGCATCCTTGTCTGAAGCACTAACTCCCACTACATACAGTTGGGACCCTCCAATAGAAAGGAGGCACACATCAGCCTGAGCTCCTTGGGTGTTTCCATGAACTCAAACATACGTTTGATAGTGTCAATCATTTACTCTATATCCTAGGGTTCTAAGATACCTCAGAAGGAATGAGGCTTGTTTTTATGAAACTCATGTGCTTTGTCTTTTCTAGGACCTGTCTCTTCTAACCTAACAAGAATATGAGTAAATTCCGGTCCCTATCCCAATGATTGGATATCACAGACCATAGAATCATCTAGCCTCTGATCAATTAGGGTGGGAGAACTCTCTCCATCTTCATCCTATGGGCGCGTTGGAGCTTTCCGGGGAGGCATGTTGCTATAAAATGAAATAGTCACAAAAAAGTAATCAATACCAAAATTCTAAAAATTTAAATCAAATACATAAAATATTTATAAACTAAACACAATTCAATAATTAAACAAACAAATAATCCACCCCCTCCCGGTGTCCTCGTGTGGTCTACAGCCCACACACCTCACTTGGAAGTGAAGTAAATCAGACAATTCCAATGTTGAATGGTTACTCAAGGTCTTCCATGAGAGGTGTGGGCCAGGCACCCTACTCAAGACCTAAACCCCTATCACTGAAAATCCAACTTCTTTCAATCTCCACACATCCCAAAATAATTACGTAATCCAAAAACATCAACCTCCTTTGATAACATTTTGTCACAAAACGAATCTGGTCGTCGCTATTACTTGCACCAAACCCGGCACGTGGCATGGCCCGAAGGGTGTTCCCTCTCTCTATGGACTACCATAAGTGATCAGGAATAATTAATTCTAGGTTTTTAATGTTTAAACAATGTATAAATGCATAAAACATTAAAACGAATCCAGAATATAAACCTGATTTTTTTGCAAACCAAGTCATATGCAAAAACCATAACTTAATAAATTGGTTCAAATGAACTAAAAAAGTCCCAAGTACAGAAATAAAAAATAAAAAACGTAAATACCCAAGGATTTCACATGACCAGGAGTCATCACCCACAAGCCGTCTTCATAACTCCGCACTAGGGATGTGAACTAACACATTGAAACGCCATCACCCATGGCCTCACCATTACCTAAGTCAGGCATAAAAATGTCTACATAAACCAATGAGGTGTAATTAGTGTGTGATTCTAATCCCAATATTATACCACCCAATTATTAAAAAGAGCATGAAATACCATGTAAAAAATAAAGCCATTTTAATACCCAATGAAAAGCAGTGATAAATTCAAGGAAATGCAACTTTCAATTGAAAAAAGTAATCAAGCTAAAAAATTACGAGTTATCACAAATTTAAATAGGCATGTTATATACTGTAATTTACTTCCAATAACACCCTAATACATGGGAAGATACCACTAATATATTAAGCCTCAAATTCAAGAACACACCTAGGCACTAGATTGTCTCGGGCCTCATGCACCTCATACCTCATTGTAAAGTTACCATCGTAAAATTTATTATCATGCACAAAACACTAGTAGGGAAAATAAAAATAACATAGTGGTGTTCTAAAATCATCCACATAGCTTAGTTAGAGTTTTTTTATCCAAATTCTAGGTGTAATAGGGGCCAAACCCATCGAGTCCACTAGTCATACTAGTACATATCTGCCCCACCTAGGTACATGGGCTTCCCCTTTGTGCTAAAACATTTTCAGAATGGAACACATATAAATTATTTTGTAAAAAACCATTAATGGTCACATAAACCCATTATAGTTTCAATCGCATTTATACCACATAAAATTCACAAAAAAACACTTTGAATTTTAAGGAAAAAATTTCTCAAAATCTTGTATTCTTTTGCACAAAAAATACCTTAAGAACATCACTTGTAAACTATGTGCACACTTTTAAGTTAGAAAACAATTAATTGTATCACAATAAATTTCAATTAAAAAAATCAATTTTAGGGCTGGCCCATGTTAAAAAAAAGTGATCACTTTGTAAAACCACCATTTTCACACAAAAGTGGCACCAAAACATTACTTTCATTACAATCACCATTAAAACCCATTTTTACAGCAATAACCCAAGGGGATAAAAATTAAAAACATTATTTTATGCACTAATAAAGTTCAATAAAATAAAATATATAATTATAGAGAATCCCTTAATGAACAAATAAAATATTTATATGAAAAACTCTGAATTTCACCATAAATTGGCACATAAAATTAATTTTCTTTATACCTGCCACTAAAACCAATTGTTTCAGAAAAAATAAAATTAAATAGATATAAAAATTCCATAACCACATTATATATATAACAATGATTCCATACCAAAATAAATCACCTAGAAAATCAAAGGATACCCTTGAATCACTGTGCAAAATCAAGTCACACCTCCGCCACCCAAAGAGGGACTTATATCGAACCTAAAACATCATGAGTTAACCATGAAAACCCAAGGGTAAACCTTATGCTTTAAACTGTACCCCCCCCCCCATTCAATTGGATCATCGATGAAATTTAATGAAACTTCATGGAAAGGGGCGGAACTAAGGAGGAGAGACATTTATTTGAGAGTCAATGAAGTTCCTCCACCAAATACCAATTCATATGGGGTTAAAAAGAGGTTTTGAAAAATAGTGATGGTTTTCATGTGCTTTAGGTTATAATTGGAGGTTGAATGGTTGAATTAGTAATAGGAATGAAGGAAAAATTGTAATAATTGAGATAGTTAAGAAGGAAATAAGTTACCTCTAAAAATCTAGTCGATTTAAGAAACCCTATTGTGTTCTGCACTAAATCTAGATGAATATGAGCTCAAAATGGGGTGCAGGATAATGGCCATGGGGTAGGGTTCAATGGTCTTGGCTGAGACATAGAATCACCAAAAAAATCCTTAAACTTGAATAATTGATTAAATAAAAAATATTCATTTTTATAACTGGAAATGGGCTTTCAGCAGGCCCAAACCATTAAATAAAAACCCAAATACACCTTGGTTATGGATTTCTAAAGGGTCCAAAATGAAATGGTGGTAGTAATAGGTCTGGGGTGGCCATGTAAGAATTAAAATGGATAAAAATTGATGAATAATGGAGGAGTTATAAATGAAAGAAAATTATTATTAAACATGGATTTGTGCTCATGGTTTGGACCAATACATGAAAACTCACCCATTCCTCCATAAATGAAGGTAAACCCCCAAAACAGAAAAATAATCTAAATTAAATTAAAAATAAATTAAAATATTTCATGGTTATGATAATATATATATATATATAATGATACTTAAAGTCATTGGATGCCCATTTATTTTCTATGGGTTAATCATGTAATGTTTATTAAATAAATGATAACTGATTCCTTATATAAGTACATGAAAAGATATAGAACACATTTTATTTCATGAGGATTTTATTATATTTTGATAAATCCATGTATTAAACAAATATATTAATTTTACTACATGATATCTGGGACTGAAATTATATATTCACCATATTAATTGTGGATGTTTCCCAAATCATGGGATATCATACTGTGTGGGAAGTGATCCCAGACAATGAATGGGAGTGGCTAGTTATCATAGCCAATTATGTTTTGTTAATGGGGCAGGGAACCCGGAATTATTATTATGATGTAATGCTTATTATGGCTCCATAATCCTATGGTCTATGACGTTATTTGATAATAATTTATTACTACATTTATATGTGATATAATATTTTCATTACATAATTAATTATGATCAATCGAAATATGATACCATATTAACCATCATGTCTATCATGTTATGATTTATTATTATGTGTACCCTTACTATGATGATGAGATTACCCTTTTTATAGTTCCACATCCCCTTGTTATGAATTAATGTATTATATATGATATTAAAATAACACTGTCTTTTATAGTGAATATATTGATGATGTTAAAGACTAATTTTAGATTTATTGGGATATAATATTTCAAGGAAAAATATTCCATTCGAGTAGAATACTTGACAATTTTAATTGTTTACTAGTGAATTTTATCTAAAAAACAATTTTAATTGTTTTGGGATGGTAAATTTTATAATGATACAATAATCATTTATTTTTATAAAATTTGGTTTTGTAATATATGTGTTTACGAATACTAATAATGGACCACAGGTATGCTAATTAAATCATTGGTATAATATAATTATATATATATACTTATTCATTTAGATAATATTGGTTGCTATGGATTTATTATTTACAATTAAAATCAAATTTTATGTGTTAAGGATCATCTTTTATTTAATTTTATTTTTAGACCATTAGATCTTATAATAAAATATATTATATTGTTTGTGTATTGTGTTAGAATAACACTGGTGGACTCCATAGGTTCAAGTCCATGTATAGGTGAACCTTAGTAAATATTATTAACATATTTATTTTGTGGGTATTATGGATATTAGAACCCTTACAACACATAAGTATGTAGAGGTAGTTTTGGTATATACGTGACATGGTGTTATAACCCAAAAAGGATTAGTTGGGTATATTTCATTCATCATTCTAATTTATGGTGAATGGGTTGTATGTAAACACATAGAAAGATAATACATAAGTATATGGACTGTTATATTTATATTATCATCATAATCCTTAAGGATTCTTCTAAATATATTACTTTGTTTGAAGATAACTAGATTAGATAGCTCAATTGTGAAATGAATATTGATAAACAATATTGAGGATAAAGAGAAAAATTATTTATTAGAATAATTTTTATAGTACTTATTCTATACTCATTGAATTAACATTACACATTTACAAATTAATGTACTATAATCCTCAAACATTAATTTAATATACTTTTTTAGTGAGAAGGAACTGAGCTATAAATTGATACAATGGGAAATGTGTTGATTTTAATGACCTGAACTATATTAGTATACCATTATGATGAAAAATTAGTTTCTTTCATATAAATAATGTTGAAAAAAACACTAGGGAATATCCCAATAAAACTAGAAAATAATTTATTTCTATAAACGGAGTAACAGATCACCTAGTTGTAGATGAAAAATTAATCGTTTTGTTATCTTGATAGAGGAATTGAATTTTACCTCTAGTATTACAAATTTTAATAATATTGAAATTTCATTAGAAATTTTATCTTAATTAATTATTAGATTTTATACAATTTATAATAGATTTTTTTAAAAAAATAATTTAAAATTTAGATATGTATGGGAGATCGTAACAACCCAAAATAATGGTATATATATTTTCCTTTAATAATATTGAGTTCAATATCATTCTTCACATAAAATAAAATGTATATGATGATGGGTTTTTAAATGAAAAATATTAATCAACCAATGATCAATATGATAATATATAATATATATTTATGAAATATAAAATATTATAATTCTTTAAATTATAATTTTTGTATGAAATTATATTTGAAACACATAATATTTAATAATTAGTTTTTAAATAATATTATTTTATTTTTATATAATTTATTTATTATTAATAACTAAATAAATTATTATTAGAAATAAAAAACATAAAATTTATATATCTTAATAATTTAGAATATGAAAATTTACATCAAATATGTTTTTGAGCATTTTTAAATAATATAATTTTTACTCAGTGATATTTTTATTATGAAAACTATAATATTAATGATATTATCAATATATTAAAATAATACAGAAGTTGATAAAGCCATTTAAGAGTTGAAATTTTAAATTAATTAAATACATTATATATTTAAAAATATTATTTAAAGATTTATATGTGATGGGAATGAATTTTACAATTAATAAAAATGTGACTTTAATAAAAACAAACTATTTTATATATTTTTAATTTATTTTTTTCATAAATTATGTTATGGATTGATTATATGGTCACAAAACCGTCATATTATTTAAAAATAAATTAGATTAATTAAAATATATATCCCTCATAAATGTTTTTTAGACAAAGTATTAATGTATAAAAACACCATTTTATTTAAAAGATGTGTGTTATGTGTTATTTGTAATTAATTTAAAATAATTTATAATTATATTAATGAAATGAAACATAGTTAAATAGAAATAAATTTAAAATAATCAATAATCTATTTGGAAATAACTTTATAATTACATTTTTGTAAAAAAATGACATGATTAATATTTGATTATTTAAAATTTGTTTTTAAATTAGTAATATAATATGGATAAAACATCCTATGTTTACATGACCATTGCACCATATTGAATAACTTTTTTTTAATTCATTCTTACATGTCTCACCAATGAAACCACAAAAAACATACATAACATTAATGAACATCTATACATACCCATTACTTATCATTATATTACATAAAAAGGGATCATTGCATTACTTATAATAGGGTAAAACATCCACCCCTTATATTAATCAATTCCATTTCAAATTACCTTTTTAAATGTACGATATTTAACTATTATTGAATTCATCTACATTACCTATATCCTCTAGTCACACTATGATAACAAAAATCATCCATTTTCAACCATACTTTTAAGAGAAAGTAAAATGTCATAATCAAAGTATCACATTCTTCTTTACAAATATTTATTATTCTTTATATTTTCTACCACATATAATATGTTATATCTATAATATTTTAATAAATAAAATATTGGTGATATTATATTTTGTTATTATACTAATATAATTCCATTTTTATTCCATCATTCGAACCATTCTAAAAATAAACACATGGTTTTTCATATGGGTATAAAAGCACATCCGTGAACGATATGTCTAATTTTATTCAGAACCATTTAATAATAGTTAAAAATGATTTATAATGAATAAATATAATATTAGTAACATTATTAAATGTCACAACCCAACCATACCAGTCTCAAACAGAAACTAACCCAAGCCCACCTCTATAGGCCAGGGGCTGGCGACAAGCGTTGAAGGTTTAACAATCTCAGGGAGGCCAAGTACATGTACACACACACACACATCCCACTCAATGAATATGTGTAGAGTGAAAAAGAAACCAATGGAAAAACATCTATAACCCAACCACCATAATGCATCATCTTCTAAATAGAACAAGTAAAGTGATGAAATGTACTAACAAGGAAACTAAACAGAAAAAGGTCAAAACACGCTCCCAACCCGACAGGTTCCACAAAACGGCAACAGGTAAGTAGAAGTAAAAAACTGGAGAGTTCCACAACTAAAAACTCTACTTCGACCCTGGTACGTTGTCTAAACTTTTGTTCCATCTACGCTCCGTCGTAGTCAATATCAACATGTCCGTCGTCTGCAAGGGCACACCATGTTCTGGCAATGTCCAAACAGGGGTCAGTATAAAGATACTTAGTAGGATGCCCTGAAAATATCGAGGGAGAAACAAAGGAGGCACTAAAGAGAAGACTAGTAGACAGAACAAATAATAGTGAATGAGTACAGTAAATAGAGTGCAGCTCAACCCAACAAGAGAAAGGAAGAATACTTGTCCAAACACAATGAGCTAGAAATGGTGAGAAGACAAAATTCTTGTCACGCCTTTTCTACCTATATTTGGATAGTAGACTCATCCAACCAAGAGGATCTAGACATGGTATGAACGTGGCATACACAGCATGTCTTCACCCCTCCTAGAAGGCAAGTAACTGAACCCAAGAAGTGGGATCAAATTTATGGTGTATATATATATATTCTCAATAAGAAACCCGAACGAGTTTGTAAGCGGATTTCCATCTCCATACTAAGCCTAGGAAAAGTCGCCAAAAATTCTAAGGATATCCATAACTGATGCCCAAATGTCACACATGTCAGATATGCATCATCGATGAACCATACAACCTAGGGTACCGCTCCAATAATCACAGAGAAAAGTCACATACTAGACTCATAGAAAGGGATGAGTCTAAAATAAGTTGTCGGGTAACCCACTGCCCAGCCCAACTAGAGGGAAAACCCTAAGAGGTCGTCGGGTCACCCACTACCCAGCCCACATGGAGGGTAAAGCCTAAGGTCAATGGGTAACCCATTACCCAGCCCCACTAGAGGGTAAACCCTAAAGTCAACAGATAACCCACTACCGGCCTTGCTGGAGGGTAAACGTGGAACTAATCTGATATCTCTGCACTACCTATGATCTCACTGGGTGTCACTAACATCGCTACATTGTGTTGTTTCTAAGTTCATCAAAAGAAACATCAAGCAACACCCTTTCATGATTCCACATTTAATGAGATCATTAATTAGGATGTACAAATCCAATCAGATTACATCATTTTAATCCTTGAGGAAAAACACATGAGATAGACTATTTACTTGTTTGAAACAAACTTCCGACGAAAACGTTATTCAACACCACTTTATTCTCATAAGGCGTCTCATGGGGCCCACACCTCGGTCCCGAAAAATGTTGGGTGAACTACGCCATCCCGATTGATAGAGCTGTTATTTTAAATATATTTTATCTAAATTTCAATAATGTAATCCTCACCAATGTTTCATTACATGTTAAGTTGCATCATTTTTGGAATATTGTTGTATTTTGAGCTAAATTGTGAAAATGCATTAATTCTTGATTTTATGCAGTTTTTGACTTGTCTGAGTATTTGTCATATCTTTTTAAATACTTATCCAATTCGACTGATTCTTTTTTTGTAGGAACCCTTGGAATATTCTCTTCATATATGAAGCTAGCCCAGGTTCCAAATCATCCATATAGAGGCTCTAATAAATAAATATTTATAAAATGTTTGTTTGTTCGGATGTGTGGAGCCCCCCTCAATAATTGAAGAATAGCATCGTATTCCAGTTTCCAAAGTCATTAATTCAAATTGGGCGTGAAAGAGGACTCCACTGTGCGCCTGAATGATGAATTTCAAAGAAAAATTCGATCATTAGTGCACACTAAGAGTGAGTCAAACAAGTGGGAGATGAAAGGTCTCCTCGGGCAGAGCAAGAGTCGTGGTGTAATTAATTCATAACATTTTCACCATGTATCCAAAGTGGATGATATTTGGTGGAACGATGGAGAACATATTTTTAATGAATGATTTAGAAGGATCCAAAGGTTGATTCGTCAGGAGAGGTTTCCAAACAGAAGCATATTTCGGAAAGACAGAATCTGGACAGATGCTTTTTTTCATCCCTCCTTCCCTATTCTCACTATCTCTTTATTCATTTCAAGGGGGGTTGGATTTGTAGAATCCTTGATGAAGACGGTGTACACTCTTGCTGTAATTGAGATGTTTTGGGCTTATCATGTGATGCGAGGCTAAGCACCAAGTGGTTGTGGAAGACGACAACCGACAGACACTCCCTTCCGAGTTTTGATCTTCATGTGTAATCTCTGTTGCATCTCTTCTGATTTTATATTTCGTTAATGAAAGTGGGTTTTTTTCCTTCTTGAATATATTTTCAACATTTATTATTTGGATGGTTTCCCAATCTATGAAGCAAAATTGTCGATTTCACTATTTAAATTTCTTTGGTGAGGTCTTGCTGTTGAGCATAGTGATTTCGATTAGGTTTGGTTATTTGAAGGTCTTCAATTAATTAGATCACTTCTACAGGAGGGGAAAATCATATTGAGGTCTTAATATGATATCTTTACCAAATAAGGTGTTTATCTAGAGGTATTTGGGTAGTCATTGAGAGATTAATTAGAGATATAATTTTAAACAAGGAATAGAGGAGTGTACAGGAGGTAAAAGTTTGTCTGTTACCACTGTTTTGATTATGATTTCAAACCCATTTTATTTCCAATCAATTTTCTAGCTCATTCGAGAATTTTATTTCTATTTAGATTTTATTTATTTTCTGTTCTTGAGTCTTTAATCAAATCCCCAGTTTTCCATTTCTTGTGAAAACAGAAAAAAAAGTGACAGTTTTGCAACTCAAATTGCGACCTCCTCGAGAGACAATCCAGGGACTGCTATATTGCATTGTTTTAGGGAAATATTTATTGATTGAGGATTTCACAACAAATAATCCTCTCTTCAACTGGAGCCGTTTCCGGGGAGTTTTCTTGACTTGATTTGCATGTAAATTGTTCTGGCATGACCCAAAATTCTAACCCAACTTTGTTCCCATTGGATTCTAAAATTGATAGAACATTTCACTATAGGGATAGAGCTAACAGAAATCCTCGTGTGCCTTGTTGTGAATCTTCTAATAACGCACTTAGAAGAAACCTGGTTGAAACTAAAATTTCAATGGATAAAAATAGAACCTTTAAGGAATTGGCTTCATCTTATGATGCAAATCAAGAAAATACTTTTGAATATCCTGATTCACCTGTTGGGTTTGAAATTAAATCTGGTTTCATTCACCAACTTACAAAATTTAATGGTTTGCCTGTGGAAGATCCACATAAAAACCTTCAGGAATTTAATTATCTTTGTGTCAAAATGAAACCCCAGGGCGTTCGTTCAAATCAAATGAAATTGAGGTCATTTCCTTTTTCATTAGAAGGATTTTCCAAAGAATAGTTTTTCTAGTCACATTCTAATTTGATTAAGAATTGGAATGAATTGGAAAAAAATTTCCTTGAAATTTTTTTCCCTACTTCTACAACTGCTTCCATTAGAAAATTGATTTGTGGAATTAGGCAAACTCAAGGTGAAACTTTTCATGAGTATTGGGAACGCTTCAAAAGACTTTGTTTGAGTTTCCCCCACCATCAAATTAGTGACCAACTTTTGATTCAACATTTTTATAAGGGATTGTGTCTTACTGATAGAAGAATGATTGATGTTGCTGTAGGAGGGGCTCTAGTTGACAAAACACCAACTGCTTCAAGGACATTAATTGCAAACATGGCCAAAAATGCTAAACATTTTGGAACAAGAGGCCTTCTTCATGTGAAATCTTCCCAAGAGTTCCGCATTCCTAGTCCTGAAAAAAATATGATTGCGAGTCAACTTTCTGATCGTACCACCATGGTGAGGTCAATGATGTTATCCAATAACCCACCAACTCCAACCAAACCTGAAGCAACATTTCAAATTAATGTCTACTGTGGAATTTTTTCTTCCAATGACCATTTTAGTGACCAATGCCCTCAAATTCAAGAACCTTATTAGATTTGCAATGTTGTTTTTCATTGGAAACCCTTTCAATAAAAAAAGCAAAGGCCATTTCTATCAAATAAAAATTTCAATCAAGGCAGGAACAACCACTCTAATGAGAGGTTTTGACAGATTGAACAACCTATAAGCTTCTTCGATGGACAATCATGCAATTCACAACCAAGATATTTCACTGAGCAAGCCAATGCTCATTCTGGAAGAAATTTTCAGGTTGTCCCTCCCACTCAAAATTCATAGAGTAATGTTAAAGAAGAAATGAAGAAATAACATGATGCAATGAAACAAACACAAGAACAAAAAAACATGCAGAATACCCTGATGAATCAAATGGGTCAACATGCCTCTGATCTTAGTTGCATAAAAAATAAAATGAGTGGAGGTTTTCCCTCACAACCTCAAGTGAATCCGAGAGATAAAGGGAAGGAAAATGTGAGTGAAATTGAACTCAGGAGTGGAAAACAATTGAATAACCCTCAAATGGAGAAACCAAAACCTGTTGTAAAAAATGCTGTTGAGAATCCGACCACTGATGGAAATGCTGGAAATTATGAATGTTCATTAAAGGGAAAGACAATTTCAAGAGATGAAATGTTGCTTGAATGAACAAAGAGGGATTGGAATAGGATATCTTGACCTTTTGTTTCTCAATGAAGTGCTTTGACAAGCCATGAAACAACCAAACCACCATTTCCTTAACATAGGAGTGAACCACCAGTGAAGTCGAGTATTGAGAAAGAGTAAGATAATGAGGTTTTGGAGACATTTAAAAATGTTCAATTCAATATACCTTTTCTTGATGCTTTCAAACAAATTCCAAGGTATGAAAAGTTTTTGAAAGAAATGTGTACCCACAAGAGGAAATTCAAAGGAGGTGAAAAGGTCAATGTAGGGAGGAATATTTCAAATATGATCCAGCATGCCTCGCATGTAAAATGTAAAGATCCAGGAACCTTTAACATTCCTTGAACCATTGGGAAATGTGAATTCAAATGTTATTCTTTATTTGGGCCCCTCCATAAATGGTATGCCACATTGTGTTTACTCATCTCTTCATGTTGGAGAATTGAAACCCTATGGGATCATCATTCAACTTGCTAACCGATGTACCACCAAGCCTGCTGGAGTTATTGAGGATGTTCTCATTCATGTGAGAGAGATTATTTTTCCTATCGATTTCTATGTCTTAGATATAGATGATGATAAATTTAGTACCCATGAACCTCTCATTCTAGGGATACCATTCCTGAAAACTTTTAAAAAAAATCATCAATGTTCACAAGGGAACACTTTCACTTGAGTTTGGAGGAGAGGTTGTTCATTCCAATATTTTTCAGTCCATGAAACACCCAGTTGAGGATCATTCATCCCCCCAAGTGAACATGATTGAATAGGTTTCCACCTATATGTTCCCTGATTTTTCTTGTGAGGAGAAAACATCTGATATTTTTGATGATGGAAATTTGTTTGTTGCTGAATCTGATCAACTAGAGAGGGAAAATGGACCTAATGATGAGTCATGGAATGTTGAGATGGCTTTTCAAGATTATATTGATCTCAAAATTGAGTAAGATGTCTCCCTAGAAATCCATAGTGCTGATAGTGGTCTCCCAGAAGAAATTGAAAATTTTCCACTAGAATCAAATTCCGAGAACTTTGAAATTGATCTTCATGGTAATTTTACTTTAAATTTTGGATCCCCACTAAACAACCACACCTGTGAGCAATGTTCCTTGATCAATGAAAATACCCCAGCTTATTTACAGTTGAAACCACTTCCAGAAAATCTCAAATATGCTTTCTTAGGTGAAAATGAAACATTCCCTATTATAATTTCAAAATATTCGTTGAAGGAACAAGAGAATAAATTGTTAGGAGTCCTCAAACCCCACAAGAAAGCTATTGGATGGACTCTATATGACTTAACCGGAGTCAGCCCCTCATTGTGCATTCATAGTGTTTTCTTGGAGGAAAATGTTAAACCAGTGAGATAATTTCAAAGGAGGATTAATCCAACACTTTTAGAGGTTGTTAAGAAGGATGTTACCACCCTTTTAGCTGCTGGAATTATTTTTCCCATCTTTGATATTCAATGCGTGAGTCAAATCAATGTAGTTCCCAAGAAAGGTGGCTTCACAATATCAAAGAATTAATTTGATGAGCTTGTTCCTCTTAGGATTCCAAATAAATGGAGAATGTGCATTGATTACAGGAAGCTCAATTTGGCTATGAGGAAAGACCACATCGCACTTCCATTTCTTGATCCGGTCCATGAAAGACTAGCTAGAAAAACCCATTATTTTGTTCAGTATGGATTCTATAGTTATTTACAAATTCATATTGCACCGGAAGATCAAGAAAAAACCACATTCACATGCCCATTTGGAACATTTTCTTATAGGAGGATGCCCTTTGGTTAGTGCAATGCTCCAGGAACATTTCAAAGGTGTATAATGAGAATTTTCTCTGATATTCTTGAAACATGCATGGATGTTTTTATGGATGACTTCAATATTTATGGCTCATCATTTGAAAGATGTTTGGAAGGTCTGGATCATGTTCTTAAAATGTGAATTGATAAGAACCTTATTCTTAATTATGAAAAATGTCATTTCATGGTGGTTAAAGGGATTGTTCTTGGACATGTTGTGTCTCTGGATAGAATTCAAGTTGATAAGTCCAATGTTGAGGTAATTTCTTCATTCCCATACCCAAAAACAGTCATAGATGTGAGATCTTTTCTTGGTCATGCTGGTTATTATAGGAGATTCATTAAGGATTTTAGTAAGGTTTCACTTCCATTGTCTAGATTTCTCTAGAAAGACACTCTATCTGTCTTTGATGAAAATTGTAAACAGACCTTCGCAGAGCTGAAACAAAAAATTTATTACTCCTCACATTGTACAACCTCCCAAATGGGACTTGCCCTTTGAAATCATGACTAATGCATCTGAATTTTCTATTGGGGATGTTTTAAGTCAAAGGTTGGAAAATAAATCTCATGTTATTGCCTATTCCTATAGAACATTAGATCAGGCCCAATCAAAATACACAACAACTGAGAAGGTGTTGTTTTCTGTTGTCTTTTCTTTGATCAAATTTAGATGTTATCTTCTGGGCTCTAATGTGATTTTTTTCACTGATCATTCTGCAATCAAATTTTTTATGAAGAAACATGATGCAAAAACAAGACTTTTGAGATGTATTTTGTTGTTAACAGAGTTTGATGTTGAAATAAAGGACAAGAAAGGAAGTAAAAACCTTGTTGTCGATCTTTTGAGTAGGATACCATCTATTTTGAATGGGGATCCTCAGATCTATCTGCCAATTATAGAATCTTTTCTAGATGAGGATTTGTATGATTGTCAAACTAAAAGTCCATGGTTTTCTAATATGGTGTTTTATTTAGCTCTTGATGATGTTCCCCACTGGTTTTCCAAGAATCAAATTTCTAAACTTTTGAGTGATTCAAAGCAATAAATATGAGATAATCCTTACTTATGGCATGTTGGTAGTGATCAAATGATTAAGAGATGCATTCCCAATTATGAATTTAAATCTGTCCTAAACGTTTTTCACACATTGAGCTGTAGAGGAAACTTTGGGCCTCAATGAACTGTAAGAAAGGTGATGTATTCTTGTTTTTATTGGCCTACCATTTTTAAAGATGCTTTTGATTTCTGCAGGACATGTATAGATTGTCAATTTCAAGGGGGCATTTCGAAGAGGAATGAGATGCCACCACAACATCTGTTGTTTTGTGATGTATTTGATGTTTGGGGTATGGACTTCCTGGGACCTTTTCCCAATTACGTTTGTTATCTTTAAATTTTTCTTGATGTTGATTATGTATCCAAGGGGGTAGAAGCTATTCCCACAAGAGCTGATGATGCCAAAACAGTGTCCAAGTTTGTGAATGGAAATATATTTTCAAGGATCATATTTCCAAAGTTCTTGATTACTGATCAAGGTACTCATTTTCATAACAAGACTTTTGAATCATTATTGATGAAGTATGGAGTTCATCATAGGGTCTCTACACCCTATCACCCCCAAACAAATGGAATGGTTGAGTTGTCCAATATAGAAATCAAACAAATACTGGAAAAAACTGTTAACCCAAATAGAAAGGATTGGTGTTTCATACATGATGATGCACTCTGGGCTTATATGACTACATTAAAAACCCCAGTTGGCATGTCACCATTTAGATTAGTCTATAGAATGGCTTCTCACCTTCCGGTTGAGTTAGAACTAAAATCTTTTTGGGTTGTTAAAACATGTAACATGAATCTGTTTTCTGCTGGGGAAGAAAGAAAATTTTGTTTCCAGGAGCAGGAGGAGATCAGAAAGAATGCATATGAAAGATCTAGGTTGTACAAGGAACGAACCAAATCATTTCATGATGAAATGATTATCATCAAAAACATCAATGAAGGAGAAAAAGTTTTTCTATTTGATTCCAGATTGAAGCTTTTCCCGGGTAAATTTTGTTTCAAATGGTCTGGTTGATTCATTTTTACTCATTTTTTTCCTTTTGGTGCAATATATATTAAATAACCAATCAAAGGGACACCATTCACAATCAATGGGCACAGGTTGAAGCTGTTTAGAGAGAATGTTCAAGTTCTTACAGGGGATGATATCCATCTTCATGAAGCAGAATACAATTGATGCCAGGTTGTGCTTTTCCATCACACTTTTTTTTGTGTAATGTCTTTGATTTCATGAATTTCATATTCATAAATTTTGTTACACAATGAGGACATTGAATAAAATAAGTGTGGGGGGAAGAACATGCGGGGTAGATTATGATTTTTTGTTCTTTCATTTTAGTTTTTTCCTTTTCTTTTCTATGTCTTTCAATTTTTGGTGTGTTCTTTTATGTTTCAAACATTGTGTGTTTTATTTAAAATTTTTAAAAACATTTTATCTTACATGATGATCTTTGAAAACCCTATTAATGAGTGAACCAATTGATCCCTTGAATCTGGTTACAAATGAATGCTGAAAAATACATTGTTTCAAGTTCCAAAATGTTGAAATAACCATTTAATTTTAAATTCCAGACCATGAATGTTGTCTAATTTTGAAAATCAGTTGCCCGTGAGTATTCTGAACCCATTTTTAATCTTCTTCGCATTTATCCTACTTCTTTAGTGAACCAAAGAATTCATGCTTGATTGAACCAGAACTTGATCTTTTTCTATCAAAACATGAGGGCTAAGGTGAGTGTGATTGAAATGATTGAGGAAATTTGTTTGTGATTTAAACCCCCTTTTCCATGATTATACTTCTTATTATGACCCACCTTTTACATTTTATCTTTCTTGAGCCCTTAGTTTCTATTTACTTCCTTCTAGATAGCCACATTACAATCCATTTTCCCTTTCCGATCTTATATTAAAGTATAAATTCATGATCTATTTGAACTTAAGGGTGGGGGAGATGACTTGTGGTGTGCTACTTCATCTAGTGTTGCTTTGGGTGGTTATCTAAACTCTAAAGAGATGTTTTTTCTGCTAAAAGATGTTTTATTTCTGAGAGTTTTGCCTGTCTGGAGCTCTCAAAGGAAGAGATTTGTGCCTATCTAGAGCTCTCAATTGAAGAGAGTTGTGCCTATCTGGAGCTCTTAATGGGAGAAAGTTGTGCCCAATCTGGAGCTTTTGAAAAACAATGCAGATAAATGTAACATTTGATATTGAAATGTGAATGGAATGATGTGGAAATGATATTCTAATATATTCTCAAATATGAATTTCATTGGAGGAGAGTAAGGAGGATTCCCTATATGAGTGAATATTAGATTCCGGATTTTTTTTGCTTCCAAAATGAGCTAATCCCTCCTTATTCGGCTTCATAATTTTAGACATTTGAGACCCACCCACCTTTATCCACAGAAAAACCTTGAAAATCCCTCATGATGATCACTTTTCTTTGGCTCACATCAGGTGGAGATTTAGAAAATTTTCAAGCCTATAACAATTCTTGCATGTTTTGATGAGAGAAGGTTTTTTAAAAATCAATATTTGTGTTGAGAGAAATTTTTTGTGAGGTAACTGTGTTGTGTGAATGAAATGATAATATAAGTGGAATGTATTGATTGAACTGAATTTAAAACTTGAATCAATTTTTTATGTGGCATGATATAATTCGATTCTTGGTGGTTGATTGGTGAACCCCATTGGTTTGTGTTTTGAATATGCATTGATTTGGTTTTGATAATCACTTGTCCATGAGACCAAGATCTAAGTGTGGGGGAATTGATAGAGCTAATATTTTAAATATATTTTCTATATATTTCAATAACTTAATACTCACAAATTTTTCATTACATGTTATGTTGCATCATTTTTGGAAAATTGTTGTATTTTGAGAAAAATTGTGAAAATGCCTTAATTCTAGATTTTAAGAAGTTTTTGACTTGTCTGCGTGTTTGGTCATTTAATTTTAAATACTTATCCAATTCGACTGATTATTTTGTTAGGCACCCCTGGAATATTATATTCATAAATGCAACAGGACCAAGTTCTAAATCATCCATCTAGAGGCTCGAATAATTCATTCTTTATAAAACGTTTCTATTTTCGGATGTGTGGAGCCCACCTCAATAATGAAAGCATAACTTCGGATTTCGGTTTCAAAAGCCATTAATTCCTATTGGGTGTGAAAGAGGACTCCAAGGTTCCCGTGGATGATGAATTTCAAGGATAAATTCGATCATTAGTGCACACATTGAGCGTGTCAAACAAGTGGGAGATGAAGGGTCTCCTGGGGTAGAGCAAGAGTCATGGTGTAATTAATTCCTAACTATTGCACCAAATCTCCAAAGAGGATGATATTTGGTGGACCGAGGGAGAACATATTTTTAAACAACTCTTTAGAAGGATCCAGTGGTTGATTTGGCCAACGAGGTTTTGAAACAGAAGCATATTTCGGAGGGACAGAATCTGAATAGAACTTTTTTTTTCTAGCCCTCCTTCCCTATTCTCCCTATCTCTTCATTCATTTCAAGGGGGGTTGGATTTGTAGAAGACTTTATGAAGACGATGTACACTCTTTCTGGAATGGAGAAGATGTGGTCTGATCAAGTGATGTGAGGCTAAGCACCCAGTGGTTTCAGAGGGAGACAATAGACTGAAACTCCATTCCGAGTTTTGATCTTCATGTGTAATCTATGTTGCATCTCTTTTGATTTTATATTTCTTGAATAACAACGGTTGTTTTACTTCTTGAATATATTTTCAACTTTTTTTATTTGAATGGTTTCCCAATCTATGAAGTAAAATAGTCGATTTCACTCATTAAATTTATTCGGTGAGGTCTTTCCGTTGAGCATAGTGATTTCGATAAGGTTTTATTATTTGAAGGTTTTCAAGTAATTAGATCACTTATATAGGAGGGGAAACAATCATATTGAGGTCTTAATATGATATCCTTTCCAAATAAGGTGTTTATCTAGAGGTATTTGGGTAGGCATTGAGAGATTCATTAGAGATATAATTTTAAACAAGGAAGAGGGGAGTGTCCGGGAGGTTAAATCTTGCATGTAACCACCGTTTTGATTCTGATTTCAAACCCATTTTATTTCCAATAAATTTTATAGCTCATTTGGAAATTTTATTTCTCTTTAGTTTGTATTTATTTAATGTTCACGAGTCTTTAATAAAATCCACAATTTTCCATTTCATGTGAAAACAAACAAAAAAAGTTACAGTTTTGCAACTCAAATTGCAACCTCCTCGAGAGACAATCCAGGGACTGCAATATTGCATTTTTTTTGGGGAAATGTTTATTGATTGAGGATTTCCCGACAAATAATCCTCACTTCAACGATGCTCTTTGAAAACCACAACAAATCAACTATTCATTCACCCTGAACATACGTATGATAAAAAAATCACAATACGCTGCACACAACTAAAAAGACGGAATGTGGGCCCACACCTCAACTCCGGATTCAATGCTTGAAATTAAACTGGAAAACTTTGCCTCAACGCCATGGTCACAATGCCACTGACAATGCCTAAAATGGACTCCGTATGTGCTCCTGCCATCCGAAACAAGAATCTTCATGAGGCGCTATATAACACTTAATAGACGTGTCAGACCACCAAGCCCACATCTCACGATTAAAAATTAACCTCATGACAATCTCAAAACCATTGTCTTCATCAGAGTATTGTGTTGCTGTAGACATCCTGAAAATCTGATACTCGCTTTGAGAGTTAGAGGTGTTTTAAGCCCAAAGGATGGAGACGGGGTGGGCTAGACTGGTTCGGTTGGTCCACCCCTTTAGAATGGCGGTCCGTCGATCGGCTGCAAGGAATGCCCGGTCTACCATGGCCCACGATTCACTGTGCGGGATGCACTGCTTCACCTGAACCGGAATGAGCTAGTCCGGATTTTACTCCACAAGACCTGTGTTTTGCGGGTCTCAGTCTGCTCTTGGGGTCACGCCGGCCCCAGTCTCGCGCCGCGCGCTGACCGGCTATGTCGGTCCACCTGCCCTCGCTCGCCCGAACCGCCACTGCGTAGGGACGTCGTCCCGCTCACTCACGCCCACCGCCTAGGATCCTGCGCCGCAGCCTAGGGAGCCTACGCTGCCGCTTGGGGAGCCCGTGCCGCCACCTGGGGAGCCCGCGTCGCCATCGTTGCCCGCTGGACCGCCCTAAAACCAGAGGAAAACAAGGGTTTTCCCCTAAAAACATTCTGGGGTCACCCCGTACACCCTGCGATTCGAAACATTGATATAAAAGAATCCTTGGAATGCTCGGATCAAGCCCTACTAAAATATGGCCTTTTCTAGGTAATTAAACCGCATTTAGACGCGATAAATTTTGTTCAATGAAGATGTGGTAATTTAAAATGAAAAAAAATATGATTCTACCTCACAGGGCATTTCTCGTCGCTTCACAAATGATCCTCCAGAGCCACAAACACCATGGAGAGGTGGGGAGAAAAGCATGAAAAAGGTGGATATTCATTATTGGGAGAGCTTCCTCCAGAGATATTCTAAGGTGGAAGAAGGTGGGGTGGATGAGTTTATGTAGGGACAAAATAATTAAAATTTAATTAATTTTAAACACCCACTAGTATGCCCATACCTAAACTCTCAGTGAGGTCGAGCTTAATCCACTCCTAGGGTAAAATCCACATTTTGAGCAAAATCATGTTATTGAAATTTTAATCTGAGCCTCTGTTCAGAAGTTATAAAGTTCATGTCCATGGACACTAAATTACGAAAACACCCCTAGTGGCGTTTTCCACAGTAGGGTTGTGCCCGGGTCATTTACATGACTCATAAGGTAAAAGTCATGCTTCAGACTCAACGGTTACCTAGGTTGACCCATCTGAGAAACCGTTTAGGAGTTATTCTATTTATTTGGAGTGTTTAGTGTGAACGTAATTAAAATTAAATTGTGGCCACACTGGGGCTTATAATCACACACGGTCTGAATTCCCTACTCTAGAATAACATCAAGAACGGAAATCAAAGTCTTACAGGTTGAAAACCTAGGTTCATACATCATTCTCTCATTTATGTTTTTCTTCCCCGAAAAACAAAACTACAAAAACAACTTGGGACACTAAGCCCACAACTTTCTCTTTGGTTCCCAGGTGCTCTCCTGCACCCCCCTGTTCTACCACAACACTCGAAACAAAGGAATAGTCCATCCACCAAGACTCTACTCCTATCGGTCCTCAATCTCCACTAGTTGCTCCACAACGTTGGATCCATCCTCAATGTCCAGCTCTCCCAGTAGATGACGTGCATGGGGTCGTGCACGTATTTCCTCAGCTGCGACACATGGAAGACATCATGCACTCTCTCCAGCTGTGGGGGAAGAGGAAGATGGTATCCAACCTCACCAACCCTGTGCGCGATCTCAAAAGGCCCGATGAACCTCAGGGATAGCTTACCTCCCCGGCCAAACCTCTATGTTCCACACTGCGGGGAGACTCTCAAAAAGTCACGGCCCCCCTGCTCGAACTCCAAAGGCCTGCGACGATGGTATACGTAGGACTTCTATCTACTCTGAGACGTCCTCATCTTCTCACGAATGACATGAACCTTCTCTGTCGTCACCCGCACCAACTATAGGCCCACGTGGGAGGTCTCCCCAACCTCCGTCCAGCACAACGTTGACCAGCAAGGTCTCTCATAGAGGTCCTCAAAAGGTTCAACACCGATTTCAGAGTAGTAATTATTGTTATACGCTAACTCCACCATGGGATGGTGATCCTCACAACGTAGGCCCATGTTTAATACGCACGCCCTGGGCATATCCTCCAACACCTGGATAGTGCGCTATGTCTGCCCTCCGGTCGGGGGTGAAAAGATGTACTCATCTACAACTGAGTCCCGAATGCCTCCTGAAGGCCTCTCCACAATCACGATGTAAACCACATGTCATGGTCGGATATGATATTCAAGGGTAATCCATGAAGGTAGATGATCTCCAGAAAATACAGCTACCCTAGACTCTTCATGGAACTCTTCTCCCTAATGCCAATAAAGTGTGCCGACTTCATGAGTCGGTCCACTATCACCTAAATGGAATCATGTCCCTTTATTGTTCGCAGAAGCCCTGTGATGAAGTCCATAGATATGCCATCCCACTTCCACTCCAAGACATAAAGGGGGATGCAAAAACCATTCCGGAACCTGATTCTCTACCTTCACCTGCTAACAGGTAAGAAACAGAGAAACAAACTCATTTATGCTCCGCTCCATTCCAGGCCACCAAAACAACCACTGAAGCTCTCCGTACATCTTCCCCACAGAGTGATGTACATCCAAGGGATAACTGTGGAATTCACACATCACCTCCTCTCACATTTCCACTAGACTACAAATCTCCCTTGAAACAAGTTCTCATGATTCCCTCTTTTAGAATACCAATCGGGTGCATCGCACGTGGATATCTTTTCATACAATACCTCGATATTTTCATCCCCTATATGTGACTCTCTCACACGATCAACGTTATAAGGATTCAATATCATCAAATGCAAAAATTTCGTACCCTCCTGCTTCACCAAGGTCAGCTGTAGGGAAGCTAACTACTCTGAATCTTCCCACACTAGATGTGTATGAGAATTCTTCCTAAGTGCATCTGCTACTACATTTCCCTTACCTATAGTGTATACTATCTCAAAATTATAGTCAAGTAGAAACTCCAGCCAATGCCTCTACCATGGATTCTGATTCCTCTAAGTGATGATATAATTGAGGCTTTGTTGGTCTGATTAGACCACAAAATGCTCACCTAGAAGGTAGTTACTCTATATCCTCAAAAGGAAGACTACCACTGCCAGCTCCAAGACATGATTCACATAACTCTGATCGTGGGGCCTCAACTGTCTTGACCCATATGCAATCACCACCCACTGCTGCATCAGCACGCACTAGAGCCCACCTCTTGAAGCGTCGCAGTATACCATGAACTCAACGCTCTCCACTAGCAGCCTCAACACTGTATCACTAGTCAGCCTCTGCCTCAACTCTTCAAAAGCCTTCTGGAACTGATCAGTCCAGATGAATGGTCATCCCATACACATCAACGTGTTCAAAGGGGAAGCAATCCTATAGAAGTCTTCCATGAACCTCCTATAGTATCCTACCAAACCATGGATTCTCCGCACCTATGATGTATTCATGGGTGGATCCCAACCAAGCAATGCATCTATCATTGAAGGATCTATGGCTAGAACCTGTTCCATAATGATATGCCCCAGAATGTGAACCTCAATAAATGAAAACTGACACTTCGAGAGCTTCCCATATACCTGGTGCCCTCCTAAGTAAGTTTATGACCATCCTCAAATGCTCTGTGTGATCCTCCTCTATCATAGAGTAGATGATTATGGATTCAATAAAGGATACCACAAGCTATTCCAAGTATGGTTGGAAAATGTGGTTCATCATAGCCATGATGATGACAGGGGCATTTTTTATGCCAATGGGAATCACCAGAAACTCTTAATGTCTATAACAACAATAGAAATCCAACATTAGGATATATGACACCAAAACCCACTAATGGTTGTAGTCGGATCAAAGATCAATCTTGGAGAACCACTTCACACCTCTCAACTGGTCGAAATGGTCATCAGTCATCGGAAAAGGGTACTTTTTCTTTATCGTGGTCTGATTCAGGCGACGATAATCCACAAAAAGCTATAGGCTCTCATCTTCCTTCTTCACTAACAAAAACAGAGCTGCCCAGAGGGACACACTAGGCTTGATGAGTCCCTTCTCATGATCGATGTCTACCTGAAGTGGTAGCCCCCAAAGCTATGTGGTTTCCATCTGTTAATCCTCACATGATAACGGGGCAGTCCCCAACTCCAAGTCAATGCAGAACTCCATATCTCCCCTCAGAGGTACTCCTAGGACTTCATCAAGAAAGACATCCATGTATTATGGTACAATGTTAAGGATCCAAGTGTCAGTATTATTTGATGCACCAAGATCAATGCTTGCCAAAATATGAGAAACAAGTTGTGGTCTCTTGCTCAGAGAACCCGTCTTCTCTTCCACGAGGTATCGCTCACCGAGGACGGGGAACCTCGTCCCATTAAAATGCATGCATCTGACTCGTCTGCGATGATAGTCGATCAGGGCATGAACCATAGAAATCCAATCCATGAACATGATGAAGTCGTAATGTTCCATCGTGATGACCAGTATGTCGCACATGAAACTCTCTCCTCCGAACGATAGTTCGCACTATCTATAATCAAAGGTCACTAACGATGCACTTCCAGTAGAAACCTCGTGGAAAATAGAAGGTGTCATCACCTTTACTTGGAGCTCCAAATCCGATAATGAAAAACGAAATATAAAATAGTGGATGGCACATTTTCTACTAGTACTGAAACAAGCATAGAGTAAACACAAATCGTAACTCAGACCCTCTCGTGTTCTGAGGGAACAGGATCACCCATAGCCTGAAGCTGACCGTGGCCCCTACTGAAACCTCCTTGAGCCTGGCGTAGTCCAACAAGGGATGGCGGTGGAAGAATACCGAAACACCATCCACTACCTCTAGGTCGTACCGCTAAACCTGATCCACCTCCCTAAGGAACACCTTGTCCTCGCCAGGGAGATCCCTGGTCACGGTGCTGCCTCTGTCGCTGCGATGCACCCACTTCCTACCACGGCTGCTCGGTATGCCTGGTAAGGATGTCTCGTGCTAGGTGACCTCATCAGTCAAAATCATTGAACCTTCTCTCTCCTGACTTCCCCAGTGCTCTATGGTTCCATTGCAGTGTACGACCCTGACTGTGAGTCTTCTCACGGAAGGGTCTCCTCGAATAAGGCTCTGATCTCTGCCGCCTGCCTGCTACCAAACACACAGCTCTTAAGTGGACACTACTAGGCCCTCTGAGATAGCGTCCCTAATCTAAGACACTCTTTCTCTTGAGTTCCCACTCTATCACACCAACATAATTACGGATGAACATGGTATCTACAGTTGCATATATCACCATGAGATGACCCTGCTCAAACTTTTGTGCATGGAAGTAACTATCACAGATAATATATTGTGAGTAGCATGTCAGATCGGTAAACTGGGCCGAGTACTATTCCATGGTCATCACCCCCTGCTTCATGTCCAGAAGCTTCTGAATCCAAAAGGAGCGTAAACAACTGGGGGAGTACTCTTCCCGGAAGAGCTACTGGAAGATATCCCACATGAGATATGACTCATCCTGGGTCTAGGTAACCAACCCCCACCTACGCCCGGCTATCCCGAGGAAAGAGATGTTAGCTAGGGCAACCATCTACTCCGATGGTGTCTGTACTATCCTTAAAGGTCAGTCCACGATCTCTATCCAGTCATCCCCTGCTTTGGGATCTGATTCCCCATGGAACTTCTGTAGCTGCCGATGCTGGAAGTCTCAGAGCGCACTCACCATGCACTTAACCTCATCATGTGATACCGGTACCAACTTCCGCTCTCTAGATGGAGGGGTTACTACTAAACCACTTGGTTAATGGGGATCACATGAGGGTCCCTTAACTGACACCTCATCGCTCTCTAGGTCGTCGTCACGAACTAGAGAGGGTAACCTGGCTAGCTGCTGTCGTGGGGCAATCCTAAAAATTATCAAATATTACCGTGATCAGATGAGAATATATATATATATATATATATATATAATAGTCATAACAAAGGGTATATTACTCAAAAAGGACAGTCAAAGACACAATCATACTGGATGCATGTTCCAAAGTTCCCTGGAACAAGTGTCTTAGCGTGCCGAGTCGACAATCGGGTTATCAGGGTCCTAGTGAATGGATATGTCGGCCGAATGTACCATTAATGGACTCTCTGGCCAGAGAGATGCTCTCGAGACACCTCGACACTATTTCCTTATATCCCAACCAATTCCATTTTAGGGACATCCAAACAACACCCCAAAGAACTAACCATCCTCTCATACCACCTTTTAATGATCCACCCCTACCGGTCATGAGCCGAAACTCCCCCACGAACGCCTCCATATGCCAGGGGCTGGTAACAAGCACCGAAGACATAAAAATCGTGGGGAGTCCTTTTCCTAATTACCTGTACACACACACATAGCCCACTCAATGCAGAAGTACAGAGTGAAAAAGAAACCAAAAGAAAAAACAATGATAACCCAACCACAGTCATGCATAATCTTCTAATTATAACAAGTAATGTGCTGAAAAGTATTGACAAGGAACATGAACAGAAAAAAGGGTAAAAAATGCGACCAACCTGAATGGTGCCAAAATCCGGAATAGGTAAGCAAATGTAAAAAACTGGAGAGTCCAACACCTGAAAACTCTACTACGACCCATGTACGCTTCCCAAGATCATGTGCCCTATACCCTCCTATGTAGACATGATCGACTTATCTGTTGTCTTCAAGGGAACACAAGGTGCGGCAAATCCCAAGTAGGGATGAGTATAATGATACTCAATATGATGCCTCGAAAGCTCGAGGGAGAAACAAAGGAGGCAATAAAGAGGTGGGCAGTAGACCGAACAAAGAATAGCGAAGGAATATAGTAAATAGAGTCCAGCTCAACCCAATAAGAGAATGTAAGAAGACTTTTCCAAATGAAAGGAGATAGAAACGGTGAGAAGAATAACTTCTCGTCGAGTCTTCTCTACCTATAGAGGGAGTATAGACTCGTCCAACCAAGAGGATCTAGACAAGGAAAGAACGTGGCATACCCTGCGGGTCATCACCCCTCCTAGAAGTAGAGTAACATAACCCAAGCTATGGGAACAATAGTTGGGTGTATATATATATGTGCTAAACAAGAAACTCAAAAGAGTGTGAAGGGGATCTGTTTCTACAAGATCAGACCAGGAAAAGTTGCCAATAGTTCTAAGCATATCCCTCACTGATGCCCAAATGTCCTGCACATCAAATATGTCCCTTTGCTGAACAGTACGACCAAGGGTCCCGCTATGGTAATCATAGAGAAAAGACACTAACTAGACACATAGAAAGGCCTGAGTCTACAAGAAGTTGTCTGGTAGCCCACTTCCCAGCCCAGCTGGAGGGTATACCCTAAGAGGTCGTCGGGTAACCCACTACCCAGCCCAGCTAGAGGTTAAACCCTAAGGTCAATGGGTAACCCACTTACCAACCCCTCTAGAGGGTAAACCCTATGGTTGACAGGTAACCCACATCCCATTCCTGTTAGAGGGTAAACCATGAACTAGTCCGATAACTACGCACTTCTCGTGCCATCACTGGGTGTCACTAACATCGCTACAGTTCATTGGTTTGGAGTGAGTCAAAGGAACCTCCGAACAACACCCCTTAATGCTTACATAGATAATGATATCTCAAATGAGGCTCCACACACATAAACAGATTACATAATTGCAATCCTCAAGGAAAAACACATGAGATAGACTATTTACTCAATAGAAATGGACTCCCAGCGAAAGTGTGATTCAACACCGCTTTATGCCCATACGACATATTTTGGGGCCGTCACCTAGGTCCCAAAAGATGTCTAGCAAACTAAGCCATCACAATTCTCTCAGAAAAACATGCCAAATAGACTATTCATTCTCCATGAATGGATGTTTGATGAAAAAGTCTCAATACGCTTCACACTGCTTAAAAGACGGCCCGTGGGCCCACGCCTAAACTATGGATTCAATTATTGAAGAAACACGTGAATTTTGTTTCTCAACTCTAGGGTCACAACGCCACTGATGGTGCCTAAAACAGAATCCAGATGTTCTCGCGCCATCCGAAACAAGAATCGAGGCGAGGCACTAAATAACACTTAACGGATGTGTCGCGCCATCGAGCCCCCATCATGGGAATAAGTAAATCCATGATACCATATCAAAACTTCCTACTCGATTCGAGGATCACGTTGTAATAGATGGAATGCAAATCTGATACTCAGTTTGATGGTTAGAGGAATTTTAAGCCCAATGGACGGAGATGGGGTGAGTCGGACCGGATCGGCCGGTCCACCCCTTTAGACCGGTGGTCTGCGGCTCAACCGCCCAGACCAACTAGTATACCATGGCCAGAGTTCACCATGCGGGCTTGTTGACGCTCCTTTCGTCATAGAATATAAAGATCAGAAAAGGGAATATCTGAGCTCAAAGTGATTCAACCTTTAAAGAAAACATCAAAAATCGACAAAGGCATGAAAAAAGGATCAACAGCAACTGCACCGCGCATGTTATCTCACTGTCACGCAAGTACACTTGTGTGGCAACCTTGGTCGCGCAAGTGACTTGCGCGACCTAAGGGGTAACCGCCCGGTAACCGCCCAGGGTCTTCTTTTGCCTATAAATAGACCCTATGGGCCCCCCATTCAAGAGTATTTTTTTCTAGAAACTTGGATTGAAGCTCCTGACGCCCAAGTCTCTTCTCAAAGCTTCCGGAACACTTCTAAGGGAATTTCTTACCTAGAATGGAAGATTTAAAGAGAAGAAGGAAGGCCTAAGTGTTGAAACTCATCAACACTTGCGCGCCATCTTATTCCTTCAATAGAACTTGCGCGTCCCTTTTCTGGAAGAACCTCAAGAGGATTCTAAAGGGATTTATAAAGTGTCGCTCAAATATTCTAATGATGTTTGAGAATCGTGCAAGTACCCCTCATGTCGCGCAAGTATACTTGCGCGACCAATACTTGCGCGCCCACGGAAGACTTGCGCGCCTTTCAAGACTTGCGCGCCTCTACCTTTTTGGGTGCCCATCTTTCCCATTTTACCCCTCTTAAGCCATTACACATTTCCTTTTCAAGATTCAGTCTTCAAGACACTCTTCAAAGCCATTTATGGCATGATTTCTTGATTTGACTTCCTTATCTGAAAGGAATTCTGTGGAATATCTCTCAAAACCTAGTGATTTAAATATCCTTATGTCACTAAATATAGAGAGTTCATTTATTCAACCTCATCTTTTAAGATGAGAGAATCTTTAATATGGGCATCCTCCTCAGGAGTAAGCCCCAATCATAATCCTCCTAACTTGGGAATCCTCCTTAGGAGTAAGCCCCAATTTCAAATCTGGGAATCCTTTTTAGGAGTAAGCCCCAAGTCCTTTAACTTGGGAATCCTTCTTAAGAGTAAGCCCCAACCTAAAATATGGGCATCCTCCTCAGGAGTAAGCCCCAAACCTTAATCCCTAACCTGGGTCTCCTTTTCAGGAATAAGACTCAGTCATAATCTTGGGCTTCCTTTTCAGGAGTAAGCCCCAAGACCCCTAACCTGGGCCTCCTTTTTTAGGAGTAAGTCTCAGTCATAATCTTGGGTTTCCTTTTCAGGAGTAAACCCCAAGCCCCCTTAAATTTCTCTTAACCAGTCCTAATATACCCTTGATTTGGGTTTCCTTTTCAGGAGTAAAACCCAATCATAAGTCCCCTCATAATTTGGGCATCCTCCTTAGGATTAAGCCCCAAGATTAGAGTATTCAAATCTCCATGAAGCAGATATAACTTTATGGACAATGTTCATGGATTTTCTACCTAAAAGTGAATCATAAAACTTCATCTATCTGGACAGTCATACATACATAAGCCCCAAACAAATTCTTATGATTGCATCTTTCATGGAACAAATTGTCTAATTTTTTACCAATACCTCTTGTTTCTCACACCGAGCATGACTCACGTGAGCTTAGAGTGTAAAAGTAATTATGACATTCTTCTTTGAGCCATCAATCATAAACATCATACTCCATTACTCGAACTACGTGGGTTCTGATTCCTTTTCCAAAACAAAGGATACGTTGGTAGCCCATTTTTTGGGTTCGATCCTAACTTTGAAATAATCCATGTCCTTCTGAATGACGATAAACATCAAGTGCCCCACTGAGTGGCTTTAAAACCAGCCTGGTCATCATAATGACCAAGAGACTTTTATATAAATGTTTTGAAGGATACCATTGACCAAGAGTCACTGAACAGATATAGATGATTCTCTATTGATGAAGAACCTCGAATACATATAAAAGATTCTCTAAATTTCTTGAACATTTAATCATTGATTGTTAAAACTAAAGGAAAACACATTTTATACCTGGTAATGTAATAAGGATTCACGAACATAACTTAAATCTGTAAAGAGAGTCCCGGAGTAGAAATTAATTCCCCTCAAAAAGGTGTGATGAGTCCGACCTCCCATCCTCTCGACCAATGCAAATTCCTAAGCCTCATAATTCCACAAGATAATGAGCACCTTCATTTGGAAAGT
Organism: Viscum album; assembly: GCA_963277665.1. Classification (NCBI taxonomy): domain Eukaryota; kingdom Viridiplantae; phylum Streptophyta; class Magnoliopsida; order Santalales; family Viscaceae; genus Viscum; species Viscum album. Next base: position 960,115,236 of record OY728145.1, read on the forward strand.
AGGTCCAAACGGATGTGGAATCATTGGATGTTTCCGGTTCTACGAACAAACCCGCTAGAAACCGATCGGAACGTTTGAATCTCCCGTCCAGGAGGTCATCCCCGAAATCCATGAGGAAACAAAAATGGTGAACCCGACGTGAATCTTTAACCAAGTTAAAGTGATGTTCTTTTTATTTGTTAGGCCCCTTGGGCCAACAAAGAAATCATTGACATGTGCTCATCCAAAAGATGTAGTGGCCGGATTCATCTTGATTATGTCTGTTATATGGAACAGGCACTCTTTTCTCAAGATCTTCTGCAAAATGGCTTTCCTTAAATTCACCCCTGTGAATATTGCTGTTGTGAACACCTCTACTGTGAGGTCTACTGCTGTGAAAGCCAATGCTACTACTCCTGCTGGAACGTCGTCCGCTCTGAGGATGACATTACCAACTTAGCGTCTTCAACGCTGGGTTTCTAATGCACTGGTTAAGGAATACCGTCGCAACGGTACTATCCCAACTCTGTAGGCCGCTCGTCAATCCCTCTATGTTAACAACTCTACCTGGTCGTCCGGACAACGGCGGCCAGCGATCAAGAAGCAGGCGGTGCTGACTACCGTCTCCAACCGTTTCGGGTCGTTATCCCCGGAACGCAATTTCCATTCACTCCCTTACTCTGAGGAAGTGAATGAGCAGGTCCCGCAGGACCTTAATTCAAAAAGACAGGAGTCCTTCTCAAGGGCTCCCATCAACAATCGCCGCCAGACTCGTGTGGTAGTGCGCCCTCAACATGATGAGGGTACCGACTCCAGGCATTCAGCTCAGGTTCCTCGAACCCGAGCAGGCAAGATGAAGCGCCAGAGACGGAATCCGGTGAACAATGGGCAGGTTTTCATCCCTGCCATCTCCGGAGAAGTCCACCAACCTAACTTGGTGGAAAACAACGAGCAGGAACACACACCTGCCCGTTTTAATTCCGTTGTCCAGCAGACTCATCTGGCAGCATCACGCCAATCCCGCCAGGCAATTCTGGCGCAGTACTATAGGCAGGAACATACACCTGCTTATACATCACCAGTTAGTCAGCAGGCTCATCTGACTACATATGATGGATCTCGTCAACCGCGTTTGGCGAAGTGTAATCAGCAGGCACATACACCTGCTAATACTAATCAAACCTACCAACAGTCTCGCTTGGTAGCGCACGGAGAAGTCAGTCGGAAAGCCCCAACGACAAACAGGTGGCAGACTCAACTCTCTGCCTCCACACTTGAGTACTGTCAGGATTCACTGACAGGAAAAGGAGGACAGGAGCAGGCACATACACCTACTTCAAACCCGGAATGGACGTATATCCCCGTTCCGGTGGCTGAAGTCACCAAACATATTTTGTCAATGGTGAAAGAGCAGAAGAAAATTCCTGCTCATATTCTGGATGCTTGCCAGGATATCATAACAGCTTCAACATCATCTCAGGGACAGACACAAAAATCTATCCCTATCAGTGGAGTGACACATCAATGATTCACTCCGGAACTGACACACACATCTGTTCCAGTCCAAGAGGGTTATGGGGCATACTCCCCCATATCATAAGGACATCCAAGTCAGGCACATACACCTGATTTGAGTGAAGATCGTCAGCCTAACCTGACCATCTTTCCTGATCAGGCACATACACCTGCTCAGAGTAACCACTTTCGTCAACAAGTGGTTTCTAAAGTGAGTAAGAAGGCATCTAAGAAAAAGATTTGCCCTGCACAGTCAGGAGATCAAAGGCCAATCTGCAACAAGGCCTTGCTCGATGTTGGAGTTCTTGAAGCCCTCATACATTTATCTGTCGGAATTCAAGATTCTACTCCCTCAGTTCCCAATAACGGGATGATTAATTTTGAAGGTCTTCAACAGAAACTTCCTCATGAAGGCTTGCTTCATAAAAATTCGGTCAATCTTGAAGTTTCTTCTTCAGATGAGAGCCACATGAACCCTCTGTGTGGTCAGAAGACCAAGGAGCAAGAGATTTCATCTTTTGTTGTAACCCATCATGACGGTCCTCCTCATGGTGATGAACTTCGCTGCAAAATTCCTCTCCGCAGTAGTGATTCACGTTGTCTCGAAAATTCTTCAGAAGGCAATGTAGTGATGAGAAATCCATCCTATCTCGAGGCACTTGCAAACGTAAAACCAGTCATGTCTGATGGTTTACTATCGGCAGGTGAAATTATTTCTCCATCAGAAGATAGCCTGGGGTTCAGGTTATTCTCCGAACCATCCCTGGGTCATTCATCTTCCAGCATGAATAGTGATCTCTCTACCAATCTTGTTGAATCCGATGAAGAAACAAGGAAACACCAACTCTGGTCCAAACAGGTAGAAGAATCTTCATTTAATGATAAAGATGAAATGCTAAACATGTGGAAAAAACTGGCAAAAGGTGAAGTACCAGTCATGTTTTGGCCTTTGGCTGACTCCCAGTACGACATTCCAAAGATGTTGACGGATGATGGAATCCATGATATTCGTCTCAACATATGGAAGACTCTTTGTCAATTGAAGAAGAAAGTATTATCTTACGGTGATTATGAAAATCATATTAAGATAATAGAAGGGTTACAACGCCAGATTGATTTGGCATCTCTATCAGTCTCTCGGTATCCGAAGGCTGAAAAGAAACAAATAACCCTTCAACGTTCATGCCTTGGTGAACTAAGAAAATTGTGTCAGTTAATTGACAATGCTCCATCTGATGTTCATATCAGAGGATGGGGTGTTCACGGAGCACTACATTTCACAGTTCTTTCCAGTCAGCAAAGCCCGCCGAAAATGGTCTCATGCAATATTATTGCCCATGGCCGGCCACAGTCAATGGGCTTTGTTCATAATCAAAAGCTTGCTCAAGAACAGGCTTCAACTAGTTCCTCTCAAAATCAAGTATATAGAGAACAAGTTGTTGAATTTCTCCTACATCAAGCAGGCGAGAATATTGCACAATCCTCTCGTCTGGAGAAAACACGTCATCAAATGACAGAAGTTTCAGAAATCATCCAACGGTCTGTTGAACCCGGTGATAAAAGTGGATACAGGTTAACGCATCCAGCTAATTTCCGAACTAAGATTCGCAAGATCAAGAGAGATTTTAAGAAGATCTCAGACATAGCATGTCAAGAGACACCCCAGCTTGTCAGACTGGGGACTTCTCTAACCCAACCCTCAGAATCAACAAATGGGATTCGAGGAGTTGAGCGGAAGCAGCAGGAACATCCCCAGTCCACCGGACTGGGGACTTTTTCAAATCCTCAATCCCTCCCTCAGAGAAAGTCAGTATTCTCTCGATTAGGGAATAAGCCTCAAGAGGAACGAAGAGCCAAGCTATCAGGAGATTCTCTCCAAGTGACGGTTCTCCAAGAAGTTCCTGAGGGATCAAGTAAACGGAATGCCATGTCTCATCATGGACATAGAAGAAGACAATATCACAGAAATGCTGATAGAAATGATTCCATGAAATATGCATCCATTAATGTCATCAATGTCGTTGTTGCTGATTCACCAGATGAGGCTCAATCAGAGGGATCAGACGAAGAGGTTCCTGCTCAAGAAGTTGCGCACACAGACCTAAATGTAGAAGGTGTGCGCACACGTAATCAAAGGCTTACCCAAAATCTGAGTATTACTTCAAGTAACCCACTTCCCCCTCTCCGAAAAGGATCCAATAAGGGGAAAGGAAAGAATCAGGTTACTTCTCACCCTTCCTTTGAAGGAGGTCAATCGCTCTCATTAGAGGAATGGTTTTCACAACAGGAGGAAGAAATAAAAGAATTAAGAAGGTTGAATGCAGAACTACTTCAGAGTATTCTTCTTCTTAAGAATACTGAAGTCCGAGAGCTGAAGGAATTTGTTGTAACTACAGAGATGGATCAGGAATATCCTCCATTATCAGAACACCCTCGAGGTCTAATCCTACGGGTCAAACGCAACAACGGTTGGAAGCACTACCATCAGTTGCAGCACCAACCACCACGTCTGTCCAAGCTCCATTCATTGCACCTACCCAAAACCAAGTTCAACCTGATGTTTCTCAAAAGTTAATAACTACTATTGAGTCATTAACAGCTCGGTTAGAAACTATGGAAGGGAAACAGGCACAAGTTCAACCTGAAAAGAAAGTTTACCCTGAATGGGTAGATTCAATTTCTCCTCCATCCAGTTTTGGAAACCCTGTTTTCCCTACTTTCAATGGATCAGGCGACCCCGAACAACATTTGACGCATTACGTGTCTTGTTGTGATCCTATGATGGGAACTCCAGAGCAGCAAGAAGCAGTGAAAATCAGATGCTTCGTGCAAACCTTGCAAGGACCAGCTTTTGTCTGGTATACAAGCCTGCAATCCCTGTCAGTCATCAGATGGGAGGATCTTCTTCAAAAATTCCTTCTTCAGTTTAGCTCAACTTTTCCAAAAACGACAGTTTTCGATCTTACAAACTGCAAGCAAAGGGAGAATGAAAGAGTCTCTGATTTCATTGCTCGTTGGAAGGGATTAACGTATTCCCTGAGTTTAGCACTCGCTCAGGTGGAATTGTTGCCAATCTGTGTGGCAAATTTTCATGACGAATTACGCACGCCATTGATCCCTGTGAAATACACAGGAGGGTTTTGAGACCTTACTTAAATCGCTCAACAGATTGAAGATTACCTTATACAGGCTAAGGTTAAATCTCGTATAATTCCATCAGCTCCAGGAAGGAGAATGGGTAAAGCGGAAACTGCTACAGTTATGCTTAAACAAGCACCTGTACCTATTTCTACTTCAAAACCTTCATCTTCTCGAAGGGCTCCACCTCCTGAACGCCAACAACAAAGGCTGTTTCGTCCAAATGATCAAAAAGATCAACGATGAAAACAATTTGAGGATATGAAGAGTAAAACATACTCTTTCCGAAGTGAGCAAGTTCCTCGTTACTTCATTTCAGCTCTGGAAAATATTTTGGTTCAATTACCAGTGCCCAAGAGGCCAAACAAGGAAGGAGATGAAGACTGTCCCAATTATTTTCCCTTTCATCAATATTGGGGCATCCCATCCAGGAGTGTTTTGTCTTTAAAGACCTCCTGCAAAAGATGGTCGACTTGGGACAAGTCAAATTAAAGGATTATTCAGCTCATGTAGCGTGTATTACCGCTACAGATCTAGAGGAAGGAGGCGAGTGGCAGGAAGTCAAAAGAAAAACTGCGAAAAAATATGATGATTGGATGGTCAGAAAGACAATCAATCGGACCCATTCCATTTTGCAAACACAATTGAAGAAGACAATTGTGTCTCCTACAAAAGCTGCAGTAAAGCCTCCATCAAAAGATAAATCCTCAAAAGGGCAGCGCAATTCAAAGAAGAAAGAGGAACCGGGAGAAGATGAGTATGTATCAAAGCCTAAATTGTCTTTGACTCTGGCAGATTTCATGCCATCTACTTCAAAGACACGGGCATCGTCCCACCAAACGGCACAGCCTAAACAGGCTAACCAGGCAGAGTCTTTATCAGAGGAAGAGTTAATCTTTGGTTCTGTTAATATGATTCAATTAACAGATCCATATTCCAGTATTGATGATCCTGAATTCCTTGTATCAAATAAAGGAATCCGAGGATGTTCTAGAGGTTCAGGATACAGGGGAAGACGTGGATCTTTCCGAAGCCACTACTCTAATTTTACCCCTGCTAGCACTGTATATGCAGCAGAAACTCGTGGTAGAGCCCTTCAGCGAGCTCAAAAAGAACAAGCAAGTTCTTCTGCAAATGGCCAACTCAGTTTTGGCACAGTTATTTTGGAAGACCGATTAAAGGTTCCATCTTCTTTATGTCAGCAAGTAAATGGATTTAATCAGTCTAATCTTCAAAAACCAAGGATGTTTCCAACTTCAATACAAGATGCATCAGCTTCCAAAGAATCTGCTTCCAAGGTACCTGCTAAACCGCATATTCCTATTGGGAAACGCAGACCTCTAGATCAAAAGTATGATATATTGAAACACTTGGCCCAAGAACCAGCTATGTTATCAATTTTGGATGCTTTGAATCTGTCAAAAGATCTTCGGGAATCACTCATCGAAGATTTTTCAATTCCTAAGGAGTTTGAAGCAGAAATTGCTGCAGCTGAAATCTATCACATAGAGAATAATCCTGCAGAATTCCATGTAGTGATATCTTTTACTGATAAAGATGAAGATGATGTTGTGCATGGGCACATAAAACCTTTGTACTTATCTGGCAAAGTCAATGGTGTAGATGTTCGAAGAGAATTCATTGACAATGGTTCAGGAGTCAACCTCATGCCCATTCGTACACTTCGTCGATTGGGCCTCACGGAATCTGATTTATCTCCTTCTACCATGATGTTACAAGGATATGATAAAAATGAACAAGAACCACTGGGAGAAGTTACACTCAGAACTCAGTTTGGAGATCTTGTATCCAATTCGGATTTCATGATTGTTGATCAAGACTCGGATTTCAATATCTTGCTTGGAAGACCCTGGCTACATCAACATGCAGCTATTCCTTCATCATACCATCAATGTCTCAAATACTGTTTTGATGGTCAAGTTGGAACATTGTATGGTGATAAAGCCCCGTTCAAGACATGTGAGTCTCAATACATTGAGGCGGAATTTTATCACATGAAGGGAAGAGAAAAATCTATAATGAAGGAAATTACCAAAGTTAATCCTCCATATGGTTTGGAGAAAATTCCAATAAATCCATTTTCACATGTGAGTACAGATTATGTGTTACCTATCAGTCAAATTGACAAAATAGGCCCAAATCAAAATACTCTTATGGAAAGATCCATAATGTCAGTTACGGCAATCGAGCCAGACAACATGGGAGAAATTGGAAACCTACCAAGCAGTGACGAAAGCATAAGTGGTGATGAAGTCCAACAAGTCTATACTTCGCTAATCAGGCCAGAAGAAGTTATAGCAACACCAGAGGTGAATAATGATGTCGATTATCGATCCATCATCTCCTATTTATTTCCCAAAGAAGACCCTTTATCATCAATAGGGTCGGAAATGGAAGATTCTTCTTCAAAATGTGAAAATTTTGACATCTCTTATGATCATGAGAATTTCTTTTTTTCATCTACTTTGCAAGTAGAAACGGAAGAAATAACACATGATGAAGAGGAAGAGGAAGATCTTAGAGATGCTCCTCCAGCATTTGAAGAGGGTATCTCTACCACTGTGGATGAACTCAGAGAAGTAAATCTGTGTACAGAGATAGATCCACGCCCCACTTTAATTAGTGCGGCCATGACCCTTGAAGAGCAAGAGATGTATATTTCTTTTCTAAAGCAAAATAAAGATATTTTTTCTTAGAATTATATAGAAATTCCTGGGCTTGATCCTGATGTTGCTACTCATCATTTGGGTTTACCAAAAGAACATCGAGTTTTTAAACAAGCCGCGAGAAGAACACACCCATCCTATGCTTCCAAAATTAAAGCTAAAGTGGATAAGCTGATCAAAGCCAACTTCGTCAGAGAAGTTCAATATCCCAAGTGGTTGGCTAATATTGTCCCTATAAAGAAGAAGAACGGACAAATTAGGGTTTTCATCGATTTCAGAGATCTTAATCTGTATTGTCTTAAAGATGATTTCCCAGTTCCGATTACAGTACTCTTAATTGATGCGACGACTGTCTATGAAGTACTTTCTTTCATGGATGGATATTCCGGATATAATCAGATCCGAATGGCCCCAGAAGATGAGGAATATACAGCCTTCAGAGCTCCTCAAGGTGTGTTTTGTTACCGGGTGATACCCTTTGGTTTAAAGAATGCAGGTGCAACATATCAACGTGCCATGCATCGTATCTTCAAACCTCTTTTAGGGAAGTTTGTTGAATGCTATGTAGATGATTTGGTTGTTAAATCCAAACAACGTTCTAATCACTTCACTGATTTGGAAGTCATATTCCACAAGCTTCGACAACAAAATTTAAAGATGAAACCCTTAAAATGTGATTTTGGGGTAACCTCAGGAAAATTCCTCGGCTTTGTTGTACGCCATCGTGGTATTGAAGTCGATCCTGAGAAGACCAAATCAATCCTTGGTATGTCACCTCCTCGGAATTTGAAATAATTAAGAGGACTTCAAGGACACTTAGCCTATATTCGGCGTTTCATCGCCAATTTGGCAGGAAAAAGTTTACCCTTTACCAAATTATTGACGAAAGGAGTCACTTACCAGTAGACTGAAGAATGTCAAGAAGCATTTGATGTTCTCAAGAAATACCTCTTAAGTCCACCAGTACTCATGCCACCAGTTGAGGGTAGACCTCTTATCCTCTATGTGACAGCTTTAGAGCGATCATTGGGTGCCTTTCTCGCTCAAAAGAATGATGCTGGAATGAAAATAGTCACTACTATCTCAGTAAAACTATGCTTGAAGAAAAAACCCGGTATTCAAGTATTGAAAAGTGATGCCTAGCATTAATCTTTGCAGTTCATAAACTGAGACACTACCTGCAACATCATGAGGTCCAATTGGTATCTCGTAATAATCCGCTCAAATTCATCCTTAGTCGTCCAATGCTTACAGGACGTCTGGCAAGGTGGGCGGTTATTCTACAGCAGTTCGACATTCAGTATGTGTCTCAAAAGGCAATTAAGGGCCAAGCTCTGGCTGATTTCCTGGGTGAACATCCTTCAGTGGAAGACACGTATTCAGATATCGAACTCCCTGATGAGGAAGTTTTCTCTATTCAAGAGAGTCCTCAAACATGGGAAATGTATTTTGATGGTTCTTCTAGAAGTCCAACAGGGAAGAAAATGGAAAATCCTAAATTCAACAAAGTTGGTTTAGGAATTGTGCTCATTTCTCCAGATAAGGCAGTGTTACCTTATTCCTTTTTGTTGTGGGAAGGTGGTACCAATAATGAAGCTGAATACCAAGCTCTCATTACAGGCTTGGAATTAGCGCTTCAAGTACAAGTGAATCACTTAAAGGTGAAAGGTGATTCAGACCTAGTAATAAAACAAGTCAATGGAGATTATGCCATCAGAAAAGAAGAATTAATCCCTTTGTATGATTACAAAAGAAAGTTAATGTCGGAATTCCTTTCAGAACCGACATTTTCTTATGTCCCAAGATCACAAAATGCTCAAGCTGATGCACTGGCTAATATAGCCACAACTTTAGCAGATCAAAATCGGGACGAGACAACCATCTGTATTGCCCACCGTCGTGCAATTTCACCTTATGTTCAAGTCATAACAGAGGAAATTAATGAAGTTAGTCCCATTCCTGAACCATATGGTCATACTACAGGATGGATGTCACCTATCAGGGAATACCTTCAAAATGGAACACTTCCACCTGATAGAGCCGAGAAAGAACAAATTCGGTGACGTGTGGTCAATTTTACTCTTTATGATAGCCTAAACCACCTCGAGAAAATTCTCTACAAACATGGTTTTGATGGAGTTCTCTTCAGATGTATTGATGGTGAAGAGACAATGGCTGTCATAAAAGAAGTGCATGTAGGAGTCTGTGGTGCCCACCAGTCTGGACATAGACTGTCTGATCAAATTTGAAGGCTTGGATACTTTTGGCCTTCAATGATACAAGATTGTGTTAATTTTACAAAGAAGTGCCATTCATGCCATGTATATGCCAACTTCATTCATAAACCTCCAGAGTTGCTTCATACAGCTAAATACTCATGGCCATTTTCCACATGGGGAATGGATGTGGTGGGACCTTACCCTTCAGCTACGGCCAAGCAGTTTAAGTACATTCTTACTGCTACTGATTTCTTTTCCAAATGGGCAGAGGCAGTACCTCTCAAAGAAGTCAGTTCTAAATGCATTGTTAGCTTCATCAAGTCTAACATCATTACTATATTTGGTGTCCCTCATACCATATTGATGGACAACGACACCAACTTCTGTTCTTCTGAGGTAAAGAAATTGTATCAAGAATACAACATTAAGTCCAACCATTCATCTCGATTTCATGCAGCGGCTAATGGCCAGATAGAAGCCTTCAACAAGACTCTTTCAAATATACTGCAAAAGATGGTGGATAAAAATAAGAGGTCATGGCCGGATAAAATCTTTCATGCATTATGGGCTTATCGGACTACCACTCGCAATGCAACACGGTCAACTCCATATTCATTGGTATATGGAACAGAAGCAGTCTTGCCAATTGAGGTTCAATTGCCCTCACTCAGAATAGCCATTTGTGATATGTTATCTACAGATGAGAAATCCCAAAAGCGGTTGAATGAATTGGAACATTTAGATGAGAAAAGATTGTGCACTTTTCACCACTTGGAAATCTATCAGAATCGAATAGCACGAGCTTTTAACAAAAAAGTTCGTCTTTGTTCATTCATTCTGGGAGAATTGGTATTGGTTCTCAGAGCACCAATGATACCAGGAAAGAAGCCTCCCAAGTTTGAACCAAAATGGGAAGGACCTTATTCAATACATAAGGTCTACTCCAATGGAGCATATTCTCTAATCTCAATGGATGGAAAACACATCACGACTCCAACTAATGCCAGATTTTTTAAGAAATATTTTGTATAAACACAAAATATTGTTCCCAGATCCAAAACAATCAATTTTGTATAAAAACAAAATATTGTTCCCAGATCCAAAACAATCACATTGGTTCCTTATTTGTCCGAGATGACATTAAACTATATTGTGTCCTATCGACATGACATTAAACTGTACAGAAGTTCCTTATATGTCCGAGATGATATTAAACTATATTGTGTCCTATCTACATGACATTAAACTGTACAGAAGTTTCTTATTTGTCCGAGATGACATTAAACTATATTGTGTCCTAGAAACATGAAATTAAACTGTGTGGCACTTTCTTCATCCAACATGACGTTAAACTGTAAAAAGTCCCCAGAACTGATATCCTCATATTGGTTCACCTTAGTCTTAGCTACATGACTTTAAACTGTACAGCACCAGTTCGTCCTTGCTATATGACGTTAAACTATACAGAAATGGTCCAGTATGACTTTAAACTGCAACTTCGTCCCACATGACATTAAACTGTGAAAAAAGTTCCCTAAACCGTCCAGCATGACCTTAAACTGCATCCTCCCTGGTCCATGTATATAACCATAAACTATTTGCAAATCCCTTATGTCCAGCAAGACGTTAAACTGTGACGTCCTAATTACATGACGCTAAACTGTATAAAAGTCCCTCATGTCCGGAAAGATGTTAAACTATATAATCTCAAAAGTCCAGTATGACATTAAACTGCACCATTCACGGTCCATGCATATGACCTTAAACTATTCGCACTTTCGTCCGACATGACGTTAAAATGGTACAATCTTTTGTCCTTACTGCATGACATTAAACTGCACAGTCCCCCTTTCGTCCAATATGACGTTAAACTATTTTATCCCCATCGTCCTAACTACATGACGCTAAACTGTACAGAAAATCCTTAATATGTCCTACATGACATTAAACTGTTATTTTGTTCCTGCTACATGACACTAAACTGTACAGCACCAATAGTCCTAACTGCAAGACTTTAAACTGCATAGTCCGTTTTTTATGTCTTACATGACATTAAACTGTGCATCGTTAAGGTTGTAATTACCTCTTGTTTCTCACACCGATTATGACTCACGTGAGCTTAGAGCGAACATCAACCATAATACTCCCTCTGGGCCACTAACCATGTGTAAGTCCCAACAACATTTTTTATTATTATACCGTTGTCCCCAAGAACAACTTGATCATTAATTCATTATTTAATTGAACTACACTGACTTTGATCCTTGCCCTCCAGGCTGGGTATGTAGGCAGCCTCCCAAAGTTCAAGCCCAAAAACAATCTCTTCACATCAGTTCACCACCATCTCATATGATGTTGATTCGTGAAACCGCCTCTGGAATCAATATCTTTACATTGATTCACTTTCATCCTTGTTATATGACGTTAAAATATACAACACTTTTGTACGGTACGACAATAAACTACAACATTCTATGATTTCCTCATTTGAGAAGGAACCATTATTGACATTGATTTTTTCAATCATGTTTCATTTCAAAAGACTACGTGCATACATGGTAATGCCTAAACTTTTTATCTCAGGTTAAACCATCATTGCACTAAAGTCCCCTTTCACCCTTCACATGTAAGAACCAAATTTGTACAAAGGGTATTTCTAGAACTATGTGGGCTTGATTCCCATCCTTATGGGATACGTAGGAACGTTCGAGTATCCCTCGAATCCAGCCCCAAGTCTTTTGGGCCTAACCCCAAATTTCAATTTCAGTCCCTTGGCTGAAAAAGACCTCATGAAAACACACACTGTGTATTCATTATTATGGTCCGAATTCTATGACCCTAAACTAAGATCACTCATACTTTCATCCCGCACGACGTTAAACTGCATTTCAAGAACTATGTATGGCTTGATTCTCATTCTTATGAGATACGTAGTGAAGTCCAAAATTTCAATTCAGGACCCAGCCACAACATGATTATGGTTATCATTGACCTATGTATCTCTACATACATTGGACAATACCCATCTTTATGTGTTATAATCCTAACCTTAAATATTTTCAGATCTTCATAACCGTTTTCATGACTTCTAGTCACAAAAATGTCAAACTTCTAAGAATTCTTTTGCCTGACTATGCAGCATGTGACCATAGGTGGCCTTGCATAAACAGTCCACATAAAATTCTTGTCAGCCGAAAGATACTATTTATTTGATTATGCAGCCAATGCCCATAGGTGGCCCTACATATTTCAACCCCCTAACGGGTTTTGTTAAATAATAGTAAATTCATTATTGGTAAGAATGCCTCTTTTGTCCTTATTTGTATTAAACGACAGTATGTAGGGATCCGAAAAAAAATAGAAATCCTTAACATATTTGTCCCATATCCTTTTTCATGATCTGAAAGTATTCAAGTCTATGATTTATTCTTCTTCCCTACGTTTGGGTCAGACCTTCGTAGGAGTGATATTCATCCAGTTCTTCGATATTCTTGTTCGGAAATATCTTCTCCATATTCAAGTACCTCTTTCCATACAATAAACTCTATACTTTAGAAAATTTGAATCTCCATAAACTTTCACTGGCTTTTACCACTAGGAAAGTAAATTTCTAAGAGTTCTTTTCGCCTGACTATGCAGCACGTGCCCATAGGTGGCCTTGCTTGTCAGCCGAAAGATACTATTTATTTGACCATGCAGCCAATGCCCATAGGTGGCCCTGCATATTTCAACCCCCTAACGGGTTTTTGTCAAATAATAGTAACTTCATTCTTGGAAACTACTTCTTCTAATGCCTTTTAGCTCTTTTTCATATCATTCCTCAGATTCAAATATTCTTAAGCCATAATTTACATATTTTCCCTCATACTTGAGTATGGTAATATGTTTTCAGATAAATTGTCAAGGAATTGAATCCTTTTTAATCCATTTTTGGTCAAAGCTATTTCGACCTTAAACATTAGCCCCTTTGTGTATGGCATGCATGACTTTAAACTGCCCACAAAAGACAAAGGAACATTGAATAAAAGTCAAGTTCCAGCACACTTGCGTGCCTCCCTCTGCGCACTGAAGACTTGCGCGCCCCCCTTTTCCTTTGAATGGAATCGATTTCCTCAGAGTCAAATCCTCATTTCTCTCCGGATCCAACTCTGAGGGGGGACTTTTGTTGACGCTCCTTTCGTCACAGAATCTAAAGATCAGAAAAGGGAATATCTGAGCTCAAAGGGATTCAACCTTTTAAGAAAACATCAAAAATCGACAAAGGCATGAACAAAGGATCAACAGCAACTGCACCGTGCAAGTTATCTCACTGTCGCGCAAGTACACTTGTGCGGCAACCTTGGTCGCGCAAGTGACTTTCCCGACCTAAGGGGTAACCGCCCGGGGTCTTCTTTTGCCTATAAATAGACCCTGTGGGCCCCCCATTAAAGAGGATTTTTTTCCAGAAACTCGGATTGAAGCTCCCGACGCCCAAGTCTCTTCTCAAAGCTTCCGGAACACTTCTAAGGGAATTTCTTACCTAGAACGGAAGATTTAAAGAGAAGAAGGAAGGCCTAAGTGTTGAAACTCATCAACACTTGCGCGCCATCTTATTCCTTCAATAGAACTTGCGCGTCCCTTTTCTGGAAGAACCTCAAGAGGATTCTAAAGGGATTTATAAAGAGTCGCTCAAATATTCTAATGATGTTTGAGAATCGTGCAAGTACCCCTCATGTCGCGCAAGTATACTTGCGCGCCCACGGAAGACTTGCGCGCCTTTCAAGACTTGCGCGCCCCTACCTTTTTGGGTGCCCATCTTGCCCATTTTACCCCTCTTAAGCCATTACACATTTCCTTTTCAAGATTCAGTTTTCAAGACACTCTTCAAAGCCATTTAAGGCATGATTTCTTGATTTGACTTCCTTATATGAAAGGAATTATGTGGAATATCTCTCAAAACCTAGTGATTTAAATATCCTTATGTCACTAAATATAGAGAGTTCATTCATTCAACCTCATCTTTTAAGATGAGAGAATTCTTAATATGGGCATCCTCCTCAGGAGTAAGCCCCAATCATAATCCTCCTAACTTGGGCATCCTCCTCAGGAGTAAGCCCCAATTTCAAATCTGGGCATCCTTTTTAGGAGTAAGCCCCAAGTCCTTTAACTTGGGCATCCTTCTTAGGAGTAAGCCCCAACCTCAAATATGGGCAACCTCCTCATGAGTAAGCCCTAAACCATAATCCCTAACCTGGGTCGCCTTTTCAGGAATAAGACTCAGTCATAATCTTGGGCTTCCTTTTCAGGAGTAAGCCCCAAGTCCCCTAACCTGGGCCTCCTTTTATAGGAGTAAGTCCCAGTCATTATCTTGGGTTTCCTTTTCAGGAGTAAACCCCAAGCCCCCTTAAATTTCTCTTAACCAGTCCTAATTTACCCTTGATTTGGGTTTCCTTTTCAGGAGTAAAACCCAATCATAAGTCCCCTCCTAATTTGGGCATCCTCCTTAGGAGTAAGCCCCAAGATTAGAGTATTCAAATCTCCATGAAGCACATATAACTTTATGGACCATGTTCATGGATTTTCTCCCTAAAAGTGAATCCTAAACCTTCATCTATCTGGGCAGTCATACGTACACAAGCCCCAAACAAATTCTTATAATTGCATCTTTCATGGCACAAATTGTCTAATTTTTTACCAATACCTCTTGTTTCTCACACCGAGCATGACTCACATGAGCTTAGAGTGTAAAAGTAATAATGACATTCTTCTTTGAGCCATCAATCATAAAAATCATACTCTACTACTCGAACTACGTGGGTTCTGATTCCTTTTCCAAAACAAAGGATACGTAGGTAGCCCATTTTTTGGGTTCGATCCCAACTTTGAAATAATCCCTGTCCTTCTGAATGATGATAAACTTCAAGTGCCCCACTGAGTGGCTTTAAAACCAGCCTGGTCATCATAATGACCAAGAGACTTTTATATAAATGTTTTGAAGGATACCATTGACCAAGAATCTCTGAACAGATATAGATGATTCTCTATTGATGAAGAACCTCGAATACATATAAAAGATTCTCTAAATTTCTTGCATATTTAATCATTGATTGTTAAAACTAAAGGAAAACACATTTTATACTTGGTAATGTAATAAGGATTCACGAACATAACTTAAATCTGTAAAGAGAGTCCCGGAGTATACAATAATTCTCCTTAAAAAGGTGTGATGAGTCCGACCTCCCATCCTCTCGACCAATGAAAATTCCTAAGCCTCATCAGTCCATAAGGTAATGAGCGCCTGCCTTTGGAAAGTAGGTCCAAACGGATGTGGAATCATTGGATGTTTCCGGTTCTACGAACAAACCCACTAGAAACCGATCGGAACGTTTGAATCTCTCGTCCAGGAGGTCATACCCGAAATCCGTGAGGAAACAGGGCTGCACTGCTTTACTCAGACCGGTATGAGCTGGTCCAGATTTTCCCCCATGAGACCTGCGTTTCGTGAGTCTCAGTACACTCCAGGGGTCCCGCCGACCCCGGTCTCGCGCCGTACAACAACCTGCAAAGCCGGCCAGTGTGTCCCCGCTCGCCCAGACCACCGTTGTGATGGAATGCCATCCCGATCAATCATGCCAGCTGCCGAATAGCCCCTGCCGATTCCTGGGGATCTCGTTCCACCGTCGTCGTCCACTAGATCACCCTCGAACCAACAGAAAATAGGGGTTTGGCGGGAAAAATTTCTGGGGTCACCCCAGACACCCCTTGACTCAAAATTTTGATCCGAAAGAATCATTGGAAACCATGGATAGAGCCCTACTCAAATACGGATTTTGATCTATAATAAAACATCATATATATGAAATAAATTGAGTTCAAAGAAGATGTGGGAATTTAAAATGAAAACACAACAACCGTACCTCGCAGGGGGTAGCCCGTCGCTTCACAAATGATCCGCCAGAGCCGTAATAACCTTGGAGAGGTGGGGAGAGGAGCTTCAAGAAAGGGGATGTTATTTTTTGGGAGATTTTCACATAGAGATATTATAAGGTGGAAGAAGGGGGGATGTGTTTAAGTAGGGAAGACATAATTAAAATTTAATTAATTTTAAACACCCACCAATTGGCCTGTACGCGAACTCTCGACGGGGTCGAGGTTAGGCCGCTCCTAGGGTAAAATCCATGTTATGAGGAAAAATTGGTCTTGGAATATTATTTTGAGCCTCCATTCAGATGTAAAAAATTTCACATCTGAGGGCGCTATATTACAAAAACGCCCCTCATGGCGTTTTCCACAGAAGGGTCATGCCCGTGAAAGTTACACCTCTCCTAGGG
Organism: Viscum album; assembly: GCA_963277665.1. Classification (NCBI taxonomy): domain Eukaryota; kingdom Viridiplantae; phylum Streptophyta; class Magnoliopsida; order Santalales; family Viscaceae; genus Viscum; species Viscum album. Next base: position 960,132,084 of record OY728145.1, read on the forward strand.
TAAACAGCACGCTCCAAACTCAACGGTTCCCTCAATTTTCCCATTCGTGCAACCGTTTAGGAGTTATTCTGTTTATTTTTAATGTCTACTGTAAACTCACTTAAAATTTATTTCTGGTCACACCAGGGCTCGAAATCACATGCCATCTAAATGCCATGCTCTAGAATAACATCAAGAAAAAAAATTCAATGTTTTACAGGCTCAAAACCCAGGTTCATACATTAAATTTATAAAATTATTAATCATTTTACATTCAATATCTCTCATATTTAATTTATAATTAAATCGTCAATTTTTTGTAGGTACAAATTACAAGCTCTATATTTTAAAACAATTTAATTTCCATTAAAACCAATAATTTATTAATATTGAAAAATTATTGATGTAATTTTTTTTTCTTTAAAACACTGTTAATATTCAAAAGAAATTGTTATATTTTGAAAAAAATCATAACAAAGATCGTCATGCCAAGAGTTTCATGTAAAAATCCACCAAACCCCCTTGAGTAACCAATATAACTGCGGATGACTTAAAAATTGATAAAAATAATATGATAAGTTGGCCTTCATAATTAATGATATATGATCAATGTTATTAGTAATGTATTTATTAAAATTAAATTGAATTTTTATTTTGTTACTTTCATTTAAATAATGACTTCATACATCAGTAAGAGTATTATCTCAATACATGTTACTTTGAGACACATGTTCTTTTATAAATCTTTAAAATTTTTATAGGTTTAATACTTAAGAATACTTTCTTTATATCATTTATTATCATTATATGTTTTATTTAATGTTCGAAATGTTTCACACATTCCTTCAATGGTTAAAAATTATAATTTTTTTAAGACTTAATAGTTTTTCGTCAAAACACCTTTATTTAGATATGTTTTATTTTATGTAGATGTTTACTTTTATACGGTGTATATTAGGCCCAATTTTTTCAATCGTGATTTATATTTTATTCATTGTATTTTGGGGTCATTTTACGCTCTTTATCATTAGAGGGGATTTATTAAAATGTGACAGAAGTTGTAATTTTTTTCCTGACTAATGTACTTTTTCCATTAGTAATGAAATATAATCATTATTTTGAACATAAATGTATCTTGTCCAATATTTTTTTAAAATTTATGATTTAATTTTAATCTTTGAATACTATTTTTAATTATTAATATCCTCAATTTTAATTATATTCTTCTCAACTAAATGTATACTGTTTGTAAGAATAACATCAGCATATTATAAAGTCTATTTTTTCATCAATGAACAAGTTTTACCTATATAAGTGTAACCTAATACACAATTATATTTTATATAATGTGAACAAAAAATTTTCATTCAGACTATTATAATTTTTATTCATTATATTAAATTCTAGGATGTTTTTTGGATGATATATTTTAAAAAAATCATTAATTCCAAATGGTAAATTTTTTAAAGAAAATATCTTCATCTAATGTAATGATACATTTTTTTTGTATAGATTTCAGTAAATGTAATTTTAAAATTATAAATATTTATATTTTAATTCCTATTTTTTAATATATTAATATTTTAATGTCTTTTACTTGAATCATTTTTAATTAATGGAGCTTATTTTACACATTTCTATGTTGATTAATTCTATAAAGATTATCATGATCTATATGACTTATATTATATAAATTCATGTTTTAATATGAAAATAATAATTGAAATGGGTTAATTAAATCCCAATTTCATAATGTATTCAATGGAAGATGAAAATTCTTATTTTCAATTAAATTTTCTTAATTCTTCTATGACTCATCATAATCAAAGGTACATCATGAATCAAGGTTATTCTTCAAATGATAACATTCACTATTTTAATTTAAATATTTTATGGTGTTCTATAATACATATATCATAGGACCCATCACTAATTATTTAGTTCCTAAACATCATTATTTATATGAAATATTTACATCAAATTATTTCCCTCTACAAATTTTCATATTCTATTACATGAATAAAGGTTGTTTATAAATATTCCTAATAAATAGAGTAATTGGGGAAGTTGGTTATTAAACCATATATATATTTATTATTTTTGGTTAATAATTTATTGGTAACCATCTTCTCTTATTGGTATTTCTTTATACATATTCATAAATTTATTTGATACTAATTAATGTTCCACCGCACTACCATTTAATATGTATTGATTAAATCATGAATGAATTCATAGGGAACCACTATAAAAGGATATAATACTCATTCTATTTCATTATTATTTCATGATATTCTAATTTAACCAATGTGGAACACATATATATGAATTTTAAATTGTTAAGGGTGTGATAATAATTTGATATCCCTCCATTTAATTATTTATAGTTTACATCACATGATATATCACATTTCATGGGTAATGATCTTCGACAACCATGATCTTTACTCAGTTATCCAAGAAAGATATGTTATGTTATGGAAAATAGATCCATGGCATAGTCTTTTTATGTCATAGAGTCATTAATATTATTATATTGTTGTATTTTATGATCACACACTAATCCTTTAACTTGTCTAGTCAACTATTTATTATATTCTTCTATTTTTATATCCATATTCATTATGACATCATCATATACATCACATTTCTCAAGTTTTTATTTCTTATTATCTTTATCCTTACTATTAATTTTATCTCCACCCTTATTATATTTAACATTACAAAAGTAATGAAATAACCAAATAACCTTATAATATTATAATCTTATAAGATTATATTGTTATGATAATTTTTAGGAAACCCTAAAGATTCATTATTTTATTATTATCAAATTATGTTTTGGAAAAAAATTCCATTCAATAAGATTACTAGATATTTTTTAAATAGTATGTATTCATGAAAATATTGAACTCTGAAAATTTGGGACCCATGAATTGTAAATGAGAAAAAGAAAATATAATCGTATATTTTAATTTTAAATGATATTTGTCTTTAGCACTTGATATGGGAGAGTTTTCCATTGGGTACAACAAGGAATAAATGTTAGACATCACAGGGGAATGACATTCCACTACATTGATGTCATTAATATATTCTATAATGATAAGTGAATGTGTTTTAACTTTTAATATGATGACAAACCCATAGAAGGAGAATATAAAATTTTCTATTGTAAACATAATATTTTATGAACCAGTTCAATGACTTGGTTAATTACCCATTATTTCTACATCATGTTAATGGACAGATAGTGTGATTTCATTAATTTCTGACTCATTTCTCAGTGAGTTATGATAAATCCATTTCCCATGAAAATGATCTGATAATATTTAATAACGTATAAAAAATTTTCCTATATGTAATTCACTCATCATGATGTCAAATATGTGATTAAATTTTCTTCACATTTATACATTTTCATTTATTATCAATAATTTCATGATAAAACTTTATATAGGATTTAAATAAATACGGATAGAAAATATGAAGGATGATATTTATGAAACTCACTATATTAATGATGTTTATATTTTATTTATTGTGAATGATAATTTGATGAAAATTATACTTAATATTTATTTTTATGGGAATATAAATGAGAAATAACAAAAATTAAAATGGGTCCAATATATAGATGGGTAAGGGAAACTAATAATCATTGATTATGAAAAAATGGAAACTGTGGTGGAGATAAATATTCCCTTTAATATAATAATATAATCATATCAATAACATAAAATATTACATGTGATGAATGATGTGATGGAATTTTAATATATTCATGAAATATGATTTAGATATAAGGTATATGACTTCAATATTATTTTGATAATAAAAAATATTGTAGTACAAAACATCTTGATTATGTTTGTATGGTGTGTTGATTATGGAATTACAATGTATAGCTAAAATATAGGATATCAATTTAATGATATCGAGTAAGGTGACAATTGAATTACATGGAAACCACAATAGATGATGACAGGAAGAATGAAATAGTTATATGTGTTGATAGGGAAGTTTATATTATTATGCATATATAACAAAACATATCTATTAAAAATTAATTATAGAAGTATGGATGGATTCATAAAATCATAAAGTAGTAATTATGAATAAGAACTCTCAATGATCAGTGTTTATAATCTTCAGGTATTTAAAATTTAAGATGAAAATAATTATAAATATTCTAATATATTGAATTAAAATTTATTGTGTACTATATTATTGTTGAGATTCACGAAAATTGTGAGAAGGATTGGAGTTAAAATAAAAATATCTAGGTATTGTTTGTGGAATTTGATGATTTAGATAGAAATTTTAAAAACTGAATTCCATATATATCTGTTATATAATTGAGGAATAATTTAATTTGAAAATTTAATAAATACATATGTATATATCCAAAACATGAAAATAGTTTAATCATTTGAATTCAAACCATGTTTGTGTGATAATAAAATCATCTCATTACACAAGAAGATACATTTAGATATTTTTTTGTATATATATAATTAAGTAAAAGAAATAAAAAATTCATTATGATGATTGAAATTTGTAATGTTCATTAATAATATATAGAATTTTTTTTTGTTAATTTAGTAAATTCATAAGAGTATATATAGGAATATGTAAAATTAGTTTTTTATTAAGACAATATATTTAGATTATTATTGAGACGCAAAAATATATAGATGTTTTATTTACCTAAAATATAATTTTATTATTTATAAATTTGAATGGTATTCTGAGATTCAATAGATTACCTATGGGACACTAGTTGAAGTGTTAAATTGGAATGAATAGAGGATTATAAAAAAAATATGTGTTTTTCATTACAAAATTAATGATAATTTTAATAATTAAATGTCGTATATCACACTATATATTATATGATAAAAAAAATTCAAAATACTACCAAATTGTAAAATTTAAATAGTTAATCTATTTTGGAGGATACATTATGAAATTAACCCATATAACCCAATTGTTTTTCTTTAAAGATGTAAATTTAACTATAATTAATAGTGGATTAGTTTTTTTTATAATTTTATGAAAAAATCATTAAAATATGGATAATATGAATCTGTAAATATGGATAATTAAAATAATATATAAGATGAAACTGGTTCTATAGTTTTCATAGTATCAATAATGCGGGGAATAATGACCATGTGGATGTAACATTGAAACAATAAGTAAAAGAAGACAACACAGTATTTTATGTTTTGGTGTCTTATGTATGTTTTTCTATTATAATTCATAACATCTCTATAGAATATATTTATAAATGATATTCCTACAAAATAGTGCATACCAAAGTGGAGAGATTATATTATTAAAAATATCATAGAATCTTCAAGGAAGATTATTCCTATGTCTCTGGAAAAAATAAATTTATATATAATTTCTATGATTTTATGAATTTGAATAAAAATAAATGATTAATGTGTATTCTATAAATATCATTAAAATATGGATATTAAATTATTTAATAATTGGTAACATTTGAGGAAAATGTATGTGTTGTGGTTTAAATATTAATAAGAAAATTGTAGAGTGACGATTAGTGAAATTTCAATATTTAAATTATAGAATTATATTCACATAACTATATGTGAATACTTAAGATATAAAATGAAATATAATGTATATGAAACGGATAATATGAAGTCAATATTGTTTTAGAAATAAACTTCAATGAGTATCAGTGAGAGATGTGTGGTATATATATATACTATGATATGGAAAGAAGAAAATATATAATATAGTATTTGAGAAGAAGAATTATCTTTATATTGAAGGGATACCTATGATGATGATAAATTAACAATGTCTAACCAATGTGTCGAATTTGCTGAAGAACATGGGAATGAGATGAAGATGAACTAAAAACCAACTATTTCACAATGATATCATTATATATTTTTCAAAAATAAGTAATATTGAAATATAAGAAAGAAGGATATGAATAGTTATAAAGATATTATATATAATGTATTTTATTTTTTTGTTGAATCATGAATTATATATATATATATATTTTTTATTTTGGGATATAAATATTATTTGAGTCATGAGTGTCAAGGAAAATGGATGAAGAAGATTCAATTTAATGTAAATATATATTTTTTACTTATAGATATAGAATTGTATAAATATTAATTGAGTAGACTAATGAATTTTTTAATGTTGTTCAGAAATATTAATTTATCATATTATGAAACGAAATCCTAGAGAAGTTAGATGGTCATGTTCGATAGTAGAAGGAAACATTTTAGAAATACAGAGATCTATTTGTGTAGAAAAACTACGAGAATGTGATATTTATAAAATAAATGATTGCTTTCAATGTGAAAAGAATGATACCAATAACTTCATCATGGATTACGATAAAAAAAATGTATCATATATCATATAAACACAATAATTCCATTATTATAAACATTGGTATAGATCTTTAAATTGAATTATTTTAGTATCACAATGCTTTATGGTTCATAAATTTTATATATCTGTTTATGGTAATCATGAGTAGATATATATTTTCATTTTTGAAAGAGGATTATTAATAATTGAGAGGTGGTTTAAAAGTGGTAAATTTAAAATGAAACTAACTGAGTAAAAAATCATACTAATATCCCAAAAAATCATTGGAGAGTGAGAAAATATTTCAGAACAACACATAATAGATGTAAGAGAGTGAATGAAAAAGGAAGAATCAATGGTAAATGTTCCATTAACCATTCCACATTTCAATGATTAATTATTTATATTTTCTATCTAAATTATTCTATATTTGATATACATTACCCCACCTCTATCGTAGATTTTATTTATAATTCCATAATGATGAAATAACCTTTTATAAAAAAAACATTCATTATTACTTCGATATTACATAATTCATTGAATTTATAAAAAAATAATTCTTATCATCAATATTAGATATTTATATTAAAGGAATGTGTATTTGTTTTAATAAATATTTTTATTATTATTTATAAAGGTAAAAATGTATTTATTTTTACTATTTTATATCTGAGAATACTTATATGATATATAATTTTTTAAAACAAACAATGTTCATTACTACAACGTATTAAAAATTTATTAACATATATATATTTTAAAAAAAATATACTTTTTTAAACCTATCAATTTATATTTCATCTATGTAACTTTTATTTCATTACATGTATGCAAAATTGTGAATTTTATTAATAAAATGATATTTTTTATAAACAAATTTTCACCAATTAAATTTTATTTATGATTTTAACATTAAATAAGTATTCCTGGAATTATTAGGAAATTTAATTAATATAAAATACATGTTTAATCATCCACCTTATACTATTTTTATAAATGACCCATAATAATGTCTATTATATATCGTTCAGGTTTTATATTTTATTTATCTTACTATATCTGTGTTTTTGGTGTGTGATATTAGGGTATCAATAAATAAAATACATTAATTTTTATTCCTCATAAAAATAAGTTGATCTCATTACTTTTCAATAGGTTACTAATGAATTTATATCTGAATAATTTTATATTGCACAAAAATTTGTGGTTTGTCCTTATATGATGTGTGGGAAAAAATTGTTTTCATTTTATATGCATTATATGAATCATTATATTTTAGGAGATTATAATATTATCAATATAAAAAACTTTTATGAACTATTTAATGAGTTAACATTAGTCACGATAGATCAACTATTTTAGGGTATATTGTAGGTAATTTCAAATCAAATATGGTATGATTTTTTTGGGAGATAACCTTGATATATTTTGTGATTTTATAACAACTTTCTAACTAGTGATCCTTCAGTAATGATTACATGAAAAATGCTTACTTTATTGCGATTTGAACTACCGCAACATTGTATGTACTACAATTCATGGATGAATTTTTTATGGATTAACTTTTCTATATCATAATATCTATTTATTTAATTATCGTTTTCCTTTTATCGTACTATATTCATCATCTCCTCTTTCTTATGATCTAATAATCCGTTCTCCCTAATTCATCGATACAATTTTACCTTACCTAGTGTTTGATCACATAATTTTTCTACAGATATCATTTTTAATATGTAATTAAGAAAAATAATAGATATTATATTTATATAAACATATTATATTTCGTTAATTTTATAGTAGATATTAAATCATTAATTTGTAATATGAGGATTCTGTAAATATTCTCCAAAAACACTAAACCAATAATAACGTACTGTGTATTGTATTTTTGGAAATTCTTGATTAACTATAAAAATTTTATAATATATATTTTTGATATTATTCAGTTTTCATAGTTGTATTTAGATCATGGTTTAGTTATTTTTTTATTTTATTGAATAACAGTATTAAATATTCTACACAGTATTTTCATCATCGATGTTTTTCTCTCTCCAAAATATTTATAATAAAAAATGACATCAGAGAGAAGGTTGTATCAATTTATATAAATAAATTACCCATTAATAATTCGACTCGATTTTTATGAGCCATGATTAGTGTAAAAAATAATAATAAGAAATATTTATAATAATTGTTTCAATAAAAATAAGAATATGATACTAAATAATATTAAAAAACAAGATATAATTTATAAGGGTTATTAAGATATATTTTGGTTTAAAAACATTATACCAATTATTGGTTATGTTTTTAAGAATTCTTGACAACATTGATTAGGTTCTTTATATTCATACTTGTGACTAAAGTAGATCCCCCATTAACAAAATAATTTATTATTTTCAAGGAAGGGTGAAAAAAATATAAATAAACACATTTCATATGTTTTTATGTAATTCAAAACCCCTCAAATAGAATCTCCAAAAATGGAATAATTCAACAACACATCATCTTTATGGGCCACCTAATATGAATATGGAAACAAAATTTTATATTAAACCATGATGGGGACTTATTTAATTAGATTTTTAGTTTTGAAAAAAAATTAATAACTTACTAATTTTCTCCATGATAGAATATATCAACTTCGTCTCCCGGTATTGATTATTCAAGTACATCATAATAGATACAGGAATAAAGAATAGATAATTTTCTTCTAAATAGAATAAAAAAGTATAATAATTTATTTTCACCGATGAAATTATAAAATTTTCAATCCTTGTTTGGAAGAACACTATATTACATATTTTCTCATATTCTATATTTCAATTTTCAACATTAGAATTGTAATCATTTATCAAGAACAATTATGTTTGGGATTTTCACTGTTATTTTAACCATTTAAGAACATGAGTATTTTCATATTTTTTTTATCTTCTGAGTCATTTTATACTGATATTCCAATAATAATAAAGAAAATATTTTTATTTATGTCCACCACAATGAACCTTCAAAACAATTTGTCCTAATATACTATGTTATCATCATTTCAAAAAAAAACATGAAATTTAATGTATTTTTATGTAATATTTCACAATTTTAAAATTTTCAAATTCATGTTTTTTATCCAAATTTATTTCCCATAAATATTGGGGGTAGTAATATTACAATGAAATATTTATAATTATTGTTAGAATTTATTGAACATTATTATGAAAAATATTGAATAACCATCACGAAAATTATTATCTTCTTTATTTAATAAGATTATTATTCCTTGTTTATCTTACTAACCACCATTGATGATTTTCTTCTTATAATAAATTAAATGTTCTATGTAATATCACCTACTACCATAATAAAAGAAACATTTCATCTTTGGTATTGAATTTTTCTATGACATAAAGGGAATATTTGAAATAAAATTCATCCTTTGTTTATGAAGAAATAAATATTCATTATTATTATTAAAATTGTTTTCAAGTTAATTTTTTTCTTCATTATATACTATCATTTTATAGATTCTCGGATGATTCATAACAAGAGGCTTCTTTATCCTGACCATATTTTTTGTAGTTTTCACAAAATTTCCCACTACTTTCAAACTAGATTTATGTAAACTGATGTATTACAATAATATATTAATATTTATTCTACTGATTGCTTTACATCCTTAACATGGATATATTTTTTCTATTAGGAGTTAGATTATTTTTCTATCATGCTGTATTATTATACATAACTTGTTCATATGACAATAGGTTTCCTATAACAATTTATCACTTTTTATGTTTTGTATTATTTAGGATATTAAATACATGTTATTATTATGTAATTTTTTTCATTAGTAATGATTAACCACGTTAAAAATATTCTATACATCCAAAAAACACCCCCAAATATTTGTTTATGCATCATTATTTTTCTTAAACCACGTTTTTATTTACGATTTATAATCCTTAATTATAATTCATGAAAATTTTGAACAGTGATATTTCTAATAAGTGGGTTTCATATTTTAGTTATCATTTCTAATAATAATTCATTAAATGATCAAGAATTTTTTTAAATAATAAACATTAATTTTAAAAGAAAAAATACCTCTATAATATTGTTTGGAAAACTCTTCACTCAATGATTATTTTGGAGTCATATTTTATACAATCAAAAAAAATTATTCACAAATACTAGATCTTAATTATTTAATATTTATTACATATTAATATGATCAACTATAGAACTAAAATGATTTAGTGCCATTAAAACATGGTTACATAAATAAATAGTACGTAAAGAAATTTATCATTCCCTATTCATTTCATCACGATTAGAAACCTCTATGGAATAATCATACATAAACCCTCTCTTCATAACATATTGAAAAGAAACACACAAAATATAGCGGTTATCATATACATAAGGTTAAACACTAAATATATCAATCAATAATCCTATAATAAATATAAGTATTTGAGATCATGAGAATAGTGAATAACATTCAAACCCATCAATTCATAGATCATTATCATGATACATGAAATAAAACTTTATAAATAAAAATTTATAAGAATTTAGATTTTGTATTCATCAATAATCAATCATGGTGCATGATATCATATCAAAATAATAAGTTATATGTCCTTATCACTAACATAGTTATATTAAATTATTCCCATGTCCAAGGAATATTTCCAATACTATCATAGTGGATTGGAATCACTCCATTTTCCATCATTTCCTTTATCAATGTTCACTAAAAATGTTTTCTTATTGAATAATGTCCCTAATTAAAAAAAAATCACTCCCCATTCCGGTACTAATTATCCCATTATATATCCATTTTTACCAAATTCACTGGAGGAATATATAATTATGGTCCCAAAATAAACATAATTCAAATCATAATATCTATTTTTCTATGATTAAATATCAATTACTAATGAAATTTTATGAGCCATTTTCCTAGAGTTGAAATCTCAACATAGTATCAATATAGTGGAAAATGTGACACACTCATGAATAATCCTCTATCTTAACTCATTATTCGGCATCAATATAGATAAAATCAAACAGTTAAATTAATTTAAGGTGGTGTTTATCAATATTATTTTGGAATAAATTTATATCTATATGTAGATATCCATTTTGGGATATGACACAATAAATGAATAATTATGCTATACATTTTCCACGTTCAATTGACAAGTTCATTTGGATGCTCGAGTGAATTTAACTATAGTATCTCTCATTTAATAGTATACACTTCAACCTCTCAATAAATTATATAGGATTCTAGAATTATACATTTGGACTTATAAAACAGTATAATATTTTTTTTTAAAACTCCACAACAAACTATTTTTATATTATCCCCAATTTTCTATCATTAGAAATAATAAAATGCATGTGATATCATTATCAGTTAATTCCCTCTGTTTTTAAGATAGCCTAAAACATATTAAAAATGTGACTTAAAACCTACACCAAAATATTCTATGTTAAATATATTCTAAATTTTATAAAAAAGTGTAAACTTATAATATAAACCAAATGTATTGATCCCTATACATTATTGTGAACTTTCTCAAACAAATAATTTATGTAATTTTGTCATTCATAGCGAATGAAACATTATATTGATTTCCAAAGACATGATCAGTAAAAAAATTTAACCAATTATTAGTATGTTAATTAATACATCAGAAATAAAATATATTATATCTTTTTTAGTAAGGTGGCATTAAGGGTCCTCCCATAAATTCACTTATGTAAACCGTTCCACCTGAATAACTCCTTTTGATGAACCATAATTTAAAGAATATTATTCTCTTTACATCTTTTGAAGACAATGCCTCTATAATAATTATTTTTTTCACCATCTATAATGTGTTTATGGAATCCCATATAATTTATTTTCCTATTATATTTTTAGTTCATCCATATGAGTAGAATATGTTGCATCTCCATTATCTACAAAATTAAAATATTATTTTTCATGAAAAAACATCACATTTCACTACTATCATGATTTCATTTTCTTTGAAATCATGATCCATTAAAATTGATATTTATTTATTGTTCATCATAAACCATCTCTCAGATATCACATAAAATCATGTAACAAATTATATCACCCCACTAATAAACAAGTAGTACTTACGAGAGCTCTCTTATATCATTTGGTATATGATTTGAAAATTTACTTATATAGGTATACAATATAGTGTTCTCCATTTAATCAATAAATTTAATGTTATTCTGAAATTTCCATGATATTTCAACACAGATTAAAACTATTCTCTATGCTACTAAAACATCATCTTCATATCCCATTACCAGTATAATTACATTCTAATCATCTAATATTACCTATTCCATTCATGGAAATTTTATTTTATAATATAACTAAACATAATTATGAAAATGAACAATTTGACTATTATATAACTAAAATTAAATTTAGAATATTTCAATGTTCACCTGACTATAGTATCATTGAATTATTTTAAATGCTATGTTTTCAAAAATCCATCTAATGGTCACATTCCAAAGAGTTTAATTTTCTATAACATTTTTTGTATTTTTCATAGATTTCTCGTAATAATAAAATTTTGTTTTCATGAGTTATAATATATTTTTCACTTTTCAAATGACATATTCCACATTCATTGAGAATTATGTCATTACATATTGATGTCTTTTTATTATATTGCTCTATAATTATTTCTAATTAATCTCTACTATCTTAGATCTAATTAAAATTATCATGGTATTTCATCAAATGAATATACTCCATCAGTATCATTTTAAAAAAATTATTCATTAAAAATTATCCATATAATCCACACTCCCTCCAATCACTATAAAATTTATACTAGTAAAATCCCACTAAAATTGAAAAACTTGAGATAAGGGGATAAGAACTAAACACTAATATTTTACTATAAAGAAAAAAATAGAAATATTTATTTTAAACTGAGATCTGGGATATATTCTTTAGATATTTTTCATCTAAAATAAATCCAAAAATCATATTTGACACCACTTATTCCATCCACACCAAAATTTGGATTAAAAGAAAAAAACTAAAATTATAAAATATATGTTGTGGATGAAAAATATACAGAATAAACGCCACTCTATATCATCTGTAGGATGAAAGAAAACTATACAAAAGATACCATAAAAATGTAAAATTAAATGCAGATGTAACAAAGATAATATAGATGAAATGTTTAGAAAGAATGAAAAGGACTTAAGTTGAAAAATGATTCAATTTTAATACATGTATCTTAATTCAAAAATGAATTCATTTTCACAATTACTCAATGAATCATATAATTTAATTCATGATCATTATCAACCAGTCAATAAAAATATTGTGATCTAAATAAAACTTATATATGATTTCTAACAAGTTCATGTTGTCATGAAAACCTTCTGATATTCACTAGCCACCATTATCCTCCTGATATATACATATTCAGCCCTTCATGTATTCATGGAAATCCACTTCTTCAAAATATAGTGTGGGTGCACTATTTTAATTTCAAATATTATAGAAAATATGAAATCCAAAATATTATCTACAATTATAAACATCAAGATTTTTGTTTTGATACAACCATCTAAATTTCATTCCTATTTATTATCCAAGGAATAGAATATAATATCTACCACTCAAAAAACCTCTCTAGTCATTAAATTTAAGGCCTCCAGATTATCATGCTGTATAATTCTCTTAAATTTCTTCTATAAAGGTTGAATATCACATGTCACATCGTTTTTTTCCATTTTTCAAATGATTTTTTATCTGTTAAGGTTGTTTATTCATTTACTATCATTTTTATGTGGTTTTGTTTCATAATAAAAACATGCACTCATTATATACATATTCCATGTACATCAATACCATCATAGTAATTCCATGTATTTTTTAGATATTTCGGATTCCAACATGGACGTTCGATATAATTCATACCAATGTATAAGGAATATGATTTTACATATGTCGGTAGGCCTTTAAGTTTTATCTAATAGAAGTAATACTAATTTTTTTGGACATTTCATATATGTATAGTGTGATATAGAGAGAGAGGATTCAACATGATTATTATATGAGTTCGTTCAGAGACATTTTTATTTTAGGTTATTAATTAGAAAGTACTTAAAAAGTTTTCATTGATTTATATGATTTCAGTTATGTATTTTTTTCAATTTTATTCCACACTATTATGATTTATGGGAACACACAAATTTTTAAATAATTTGTGAGATATCATTAAATGAATGTTCATTACATGTTAACATAATACATTATATCACCATAATGGGTTTTCTTCTTTATTTTAAATAATATATAAAAAATTGGTACATAAAATATATTCATCATCTCCCACATATGTTTCCTCAACTAACACCCTTTATTAGAAATACATTACATTTAACCTTTCTTCATATCACAATGAAAGGAAAAAATTTGAACTGTTGATCTTAAAATCTTAGTAAGGGTAAAAAATTATATATATAATCAATTATCATAAATTATTATAAGAAAATAATGAAGCCATGATAAAATGATAAAAATTTATGAAATTAACATCAAATATATCTTGGATCATTAATCCTGAATCACAGTAGAGTGAATTTTTGTAAGAGAACAAATAAATCACAAGGGTGTTGGATCATCAATAGTCAATCCTATTCCAGGAAAACATAAAGTATGAGTAGTTCATAAATTTTTTTCATATAAATAAGTATATAAAATCATTTACTGAGTTAAGATTAACTCAAAAGGCTAATATATTTTATGTGTTCCACTCCACATTCCATTATTTCAATAATCATTATTCACTCAGGAGGATATATTTTTGGAAAAATTATTTTATTGTACTGGGTTTTCCCCCCAATCCATTGCATATAATTTAATGAGATATCTATGTTTTCTTAAAATATTGAATGTATATAAATTATTATGACAAACAAAAAAAATTGATACTCATACATATGTTTTCCACAACATCATTTAACATTCAACATTAAATTATATCATCACACATGGAAAAGGTTATAAATTCAATAAAAATTACATCATTTCACCAAACCATAACCCATGATAAATCGGAATATTGATGTACTCATCATCATAATAATAGAACATGTAATGATTTAATATGTATATAATTATTAAGATATTTATTTATTAAAATATTAGAAGAAACCAAGGATATTTTTGTAGATGAAGATTCCATTAAAAATTCACTTGAATATTTCTTACGAAAAATTTTATTTTCACCTTGAAATCATTTTATTATAAAAATATTATATCATCCAAACTATGAAAGAAGAAATTTTCATTTAAAATAAATATGGGAACATTTAATTGAATTTTGAATGAAAACAAAGTACCTAATATATAAAATATTCATTCATTCATTGAATGTTAAATCAATAAATCCATTCACGTTTTTGGAAAAAACATTAAAATACCTTTTAAATAATATAATAAGAAGATAAATGTTAATGTTTTTAATATAAATTCATTCATGCATAAAAATGACTATTATAACACTTTAGATAATATAAATAACATTTAATGAATTTTTTTAATGAAATTGTTCAAATAAAATAAACGATTCTTGAGTGAATATATAAAAAATATTAATATTCTTAAAGAATATTATTTATATATTTATGTGTATACAAGGGTTTGAAAATTAATATAATGTATATCATCACAATAAATAACTACGGGAGATGAAAATACAAAAAAATCGGTAGAGATAGAAAAACTAACTTATTCATCACAAATATATGCATAAATTTTCTTGGTAATAATGTGATTGTATCATATATCCATTAGCTAATGTATGTCTTCTTTAACAGGTTCCCTAACCACCTCATTCTTGATAGACCTCCTTTGGATTACATCCTCATACAAGAGAAATTTACCATAAGAGAATACCAAAAGATCTAAGATAAATGGAAGGACTCAAGGATGGACTGAAACTATGGTTTTAAGGTCCTATAGTGTTGAAACTGTATGAATAAGGTAGATGAATAGGTACAGCTTTAAATGTGAGGGGATGGACACCTATGGATTTTTCTAATGGATTTAAATTATAAAATGTGTCTATAATGTGAAAATGGAACAAAAAACTCATATTTTCAAATGTATCTTAGTATAATTCTGAAATTTATTCAACAAATAAAAATTAGATATATTAAAATCGGATTACAATTTTGTTTCATAGTTTAGTCCCCACCCCACCCTATAAACCGGTTATAATCATAACAGTGGAAATATAATTTTATTATACTGACTACTCCCTTTGAATAAATTAGTTAACCTTATTTTTTATATTAATTATGAAGAATTCGAATATAGAAATAATTTAAATATATTTATTTTCTAGAAATTTCATAATGAAATTATTAATAAATATAAATAGAATGGTGAAAACACATTTTATAAATAGAAATATAAATCATAAACATTACTTTTTCCATTACATACATTATAAAAATAATAATAAATTTGAAAATATTTTTAAATATATAATATATACATTTCCTTAAAACCATTATTCAATATATATTAATTTATTTTATTAATGTAAAAAAAGAGATTTTATAAAAAAATTATATATTAAATTTTTTTTTATCCCACAATGAACTTATAAAAATTCATTTATAAAGGAGGTTCATATTTAATTATTAATATTATATGTATTGAAATGGGTATTATGTGAAATTAAAATAGAATTTAAATCAGAATTTTACTTTTCCATGGAATTAAATAATAGTTTTAATAAAACCCTTATTTTCATATTTCAATTAAAAATAAATGATTATATAAAAATTTAGAAATAAAACCTAAGAAAATAATTAAATGATTATTTTAAAAATGAGATTAATTTCATCAGATAATATTTTTAAAATGGAATAACATAATTTTAGCACTCATTCTCAAATTTCAATAAAGGAAATATTTGATGAAATCATATTCTTGAGTTATATAATTGATTTACTGGAGATTAAGAAATTATTTATTTTGAACACATCCAAAAAATTTAATTAATTAAAAGTTGTACACATGTTTTTAATATTTTTTTATTAATATTAAAATGCATAAATATATTGGATATTATACAATTAATATAATTACATGGTTTATTTTCACTCGGGGATAGAGGTAAATCAAGATGTCAAATAAATATTGATTATTTCAAAGGAAACACATATACAATCTGGTGGTTTTACCTTATAAATTACATAACATTAATTATCCATTGAAAAATTTTCATTGTACTATAAAAAACTGAGAATATCTATATGACAACAAGATCAAAAATATTGTAATTCCCAATATTATTATGGATCATATTTCAATTCATTTCAAATCTCATAACATCATTCATTGATAAATTCATGGGAATGCCATATCACCGACATCAAAATATTGATATCAACAATGAGTGTTATAATATATATTCCATTGTATATATGATGGCATGATGTGAACATGAATTGATCTAATCTTATATTTATTTTATTCTTATATATGATGTCACAATAAAATTATTTTTTAAACTTTAAACTAATATGATAGTTATTTACACATCATTCCATATAAGGGTTTTATAATGGTCCTTATAAATACTCCAGTTAAAGCTACTCTTTTAGAAATATTCAAATAGATTAATATTTTGATCCTAACAAAATTTTATATTTATAAAATAGAATATCATCATAGAATATAGTTCACAAGTATTTATATTATATTTAACATCTTTCTATTAATGATATGTTTTAATGAAACCCAATTATGTATGATGATATTGTTGAAAGCTTCTCGATAAAATTGAGGTAAAATTCTGATCCTGATTATATATTATATAATGTAGTAATACATACAACCATAAAATATTTTTATTGTATATCCAATGAAAATAATAATGGAAGAAAATTTATTCAATATAAATGATGTTGGTTCTTTTATAAGGTGATCATCTAAAATCCAACGAGTAATAAATTGAATTTGAATTTTTTGGGAGTCCTTTGATAAAATAATGGTGATCATTTAGCATTACAATTATACCATAGATATTGTTAATACCATCCTATTATAAATTTTCATTTTCACATTAACATACATACAAACCAAACATTGGGAAACATACTCGTAAATATCTCGCCTCATGTTTTGTTACTAGGAATACTATTCCGTATCTCTATATATTTTTCTATATCCAAGATAAAAAATAAAGGAGGTATATGAGATTTATTAATGTAGTTCTATCATGAAGGTTGTTTTTTATATCCTTCATACAAAATTTTTGAGCATCATTATTCCATTTTAATAATGATCTAACACAGTAATGTTTCTCACATTCATTTCACCTCTACACTAGCATTTTTTTTCTTCATTAATAATCACATTGATAGATTCTTGAATTTTTTTCGAAAAATATAATGTTTCTTGCCTTATTCAATGATTTTAATATTCATTCTTAAGAAAACCATAAGTATTTGGTATTTTTAAACCTTATTATATATAATCTTTCATAATCCTCTCAAAACAACACATATGTCTCCATGTTTTATTTACCATCATTGTAATTTATTGAGTAGTCATTATCATTAATCATTTAAAATAATAATCCATACAAAATTTTAAACTCATTTAGGGTGAATATATATTTAAAAGTATTTATCAATATATATCCCCACATTCCTCCATAAAGACAATGTATCCATATGATCAATGACATGATTATAACTTTTTCTTCTCTATCACTAGTCAAGTTAATTTTTTCAAGGAGATAAAAATTATGGTTGGAAGGGGATATAACCAAATATAACTATTTAAGAATATATATTTTCTTCTTTTTTAGTGAATTACAATAAATCATAATACCAAATACACTATGGGGTAGTGTCATATTAGGTGCAGTGACTAATATTCTCTTCCGTTCAATAATTTTTTTTTACATTCACCATTATATTAGAGAATAATATCTATTTAAGTTAACATGTTGAGTGGATTAGATAACCATTTTATAACCTTATAAATGTAATGAATGTATCTGACTAAGAAATGAAATCTTTTGATCTATGTGATGATGTTAACTAACATAAATCATTGATTGATCCACCGATATAACCTCTCTTGAGATTAGGATAAAAAAATGAATCTGTATATAGAAATAAATCACACATGTTAAATTATTCATACCACTTATCCTTGATTATTTTCTTTTGTACAATCCAAATATAGAGAACATTCTCTTCTTTTCTCATTGATTACATAACAATATCATCTATAAAGACAACCGAAAATTGACCAAGTTGATCTCAAAAGAATGTATTCATTAAATACCTAAAAATGGTCACTATATTAGTAATGATAAATAGAATTACTATTAATTAATTATATCCATAACACAAATATAAGGCAATATATGTAATGTAATAAATTTCGGTACTCAATTTATAGTATCTAGATCAATGATCAATCATTGAAAAATACCTCAGTCAACATAACTAACCAAAAAATCATCAATAAAGGGTAGAGAATGCTTATTTTTTTATCAGGATAATGTTGTGATCTCAATCATCATTATAGATTCACATTAATATATCTTTTTTATTAAAAAAAATTTCTCACCGTTTTTAAACACATGGAAAAATGAATCACTTATAGATATTCTATTGAAGTTTTTTCTTCATTTCTGGTAATACAATCTAGTCCATTATATATAAAATATTTAATAAAGGGTTATCAATATGTAAGAGTTATACTAAAAGTATGGATATATAGTTCTTAGAATTATATGTTAGAAATATTTAAATACATCAACAAAATCCAACAAAAAATAAATATATTTTATTTGAGAATTTGATAAACCATCATTGATAAATAAGCCAACTAAATCAAAAACATACCCATGAATTATATCTCCCTTGCACTGGAAGTTTATTTTTACCCTCATATAGATAGGAAGTCATTGTTTGGATGAGAATGTCCAATTTTACATAACCTCCATGAAAATTAATTTTGTATTTATATAATGAAATTAATTTCATGCCCTTAATCACATCTAATTTAACTAGAGGATGAATATAAATATTTTCATGATTTAAATTACTATAAAAACACTTACGGAAGAATCATAGACATGTTATGTGGTAATTATTACCTAATGAATATTTAAAATTGATACACCATATAATAAATAAAAATGTAATGTGATACCATTTTAATATTGATTATTTAAAATGAATTAGTATAACTAGAATAAAAATAACATTTATAGATCTTGAATGGTTGGTATGTTCACCATTCACATATTATCTATCATACCCACATCAAAAATAATGATCACATAATATTTTGTTTTATCGATGGAATTATGAGGTTCTAGATTTATTTTATCATCATTAACCCTTGAAATCCAGCTCGTGTTATAGTAAATTCCACAAACCATAGAATTATATCATAGGACCACAGGTGGATATTTCAATTTATCCTTTATAATATTCTTTTCATTGAGTAACCTCTTCACATAACTTCATCATTATATTTCCGGAATTTTTTTCCACAATTATATCATTTACCAATCCCCGTAAAAAATTTTCCACTATTATTATTTCTATAAATACAATAAAATTGAGTGATAATCATATTACACCTTATTTTATATTAATAGAGTCTATATCTAATTACATATTTATATGATTTTAAAAACTAATATATTAATGGGTAAAACCTATATCCATTTATACCTTGATATCTCATCATGGAATTTCATTACACATATTATTGTCTATAAATATAGATGAAATTTAAAAACATGTTTTTTAACTACTATAGAATAGATAAATCATAAATTTTAGTTAAATGATTATTAAATAATTTATCCTCACAATTATTGTAACATTTTCAAATAGTTACAAATGTGTTCATCATCATTATTTTCTTCCTCAATAAATTCATTCCTTATTTTCATATGATGTATACAAGGAATGTAAATACTGATAAATAAGCTCCCAAACCCATTTAACTATATGGAGTGAATTTTATTCCATTGTTTTATATTCTTGATGAGTTTCCATTATTTATACCCATTTCCTTCCAGATGAATAACTTTTGTGAAAAAATTTACATTTTATGAGAACTATATATTGGGAAATATATTATTATTTATAATGATAAATTCCCCAAAAATTAGTGGATCATTGTATCTTCAAAAAAAAATATGTGTGTTTCCCACTACTAGAAAAGGAGGATTTTCCAACAGTTCTGAACCATTGGGAAAGGCCAGACTACCGTTGGTATACCTTATACCAACGGTTCTATGAACCATTGTTAAGTAAGAAGTTGGGGTAACATTTCCCAAGGGTTTACAAAGAAGCATTGGGATAAGTTATAAAAATTAGCCTACCCCAACGGTTCCCTAAATTGTTGGGAAAAGATTTTCCTAACGGTTTCCCCTGAACCGTTGTGAAAGGAAACATTTTCTCATGGTTACCAACGGTTTCTAAAACCGTTGGGAATGAATTTTTACCAATGGTTCCCTTTGAACCGTGGGTAAAAATTTTCTATGAATCCTATTCCAACGGTTTGGAACCGTTGGCATAGGTAATGCCCTGCAAATTACACAGCAGCCTACAATTTTCATAGCACCGGTAATTCTCCAATCTCTTCCAATATCATTTACCTGCACTAACAAACTAACACATAAATATATATAAAAAATTCATACACATTTAATTTATAATGAATCTGGAACTATACACATCCAAAATTAAATCATAATTCATAACATAATTATGAACATATATAATTCATTTAAACATACACATTTAAATGTTTTTTTTCTAGAAATGATGTCCATTTTAAACTGAATACATATACATGGAGTGATATTGTCCACACTGTGCCTTGGAATGAGGTGAGGTTGACTCGTATATGTCACAAATGACCCAAGAATCATTGTCCTAATGTATCAACATATTCCAAATTCATTTGGTCAGTTTTCCAAATGTCATATATTGTCACATAAAATGTTGTTCATTTCAAAAAAAATGAGACACTTTGAGTGGTTCCGGCCACAAAATGACTCAGAATAAGGTGGGGTTGACTTGTACACGTAACATATGACACATTGATCATTGTGTAAAGTTTCAATGCATTCCGAATGTGTTTGGTCAGTTTTCCATATGCTAGTAATTTATAATTAAAATGTTGTCCATTTCAAATAAACATGACACTTTGAGTGGTTCTGACCACATCGTGCCTCATATTGAGGCGGGGTTAACTTGAAAACATCACATATGACCCATGGATCATTTTCCTAATGTTTCTACGGAATCTGAATGCATTAGGATGGTTTTATGTATGTTAGTGGTTGTTTTCACTTAAAATTGTGTCATTTTGAAATAAAAAAGAGACACTTTGAGTGGAGCTGGCCACAGCACACCTCAGATATAGGCGTGGTGGACTCGTACACATCGCATATGACCCATGGATCATTTTCTTCAAGTTTCAATAGAAACTGAATTCGTTTGGTTGGTTATCTGTATGTTAGTTTTTGTTTTCACATAAAATCCACTCTATTTTAAACACATGAGAGACACTTTTAGAGGTTCCATCCACACCACGCCTTGGATTGAGGAGGGGTTGACTTGTGCACATCATATATGGCACATGGATTGATGTTCTAATGTATCAACACAATCATAATATTTTGGTTGTTTTTTCAAATGTACTTAAAATGTTGTCCATTTTAAACAAAAGAGAGACACATAGATTGATTCTGGTCACACTGCAACTCGTATTGAGGCACTGTTGACTCATACACGTCAAATATTACCCATGGGTCGTTTTCCTAATGTTTTAATAGAATTAGAATGCCATTGGACTCTTTACCGTATGTTATTTGTTGTTTTCAATTAAAATAAAATACGTTTTTAACTATAGAGAGAAACTTCGAATGTTTCCGGCCACTCAGCGCCTCATATTGAGGCTGGGTTTACATGTACACGTCACATATCACACATTTATCATTTTCATATTGGTTCAATAGAAATAGAATGTGTTTAGTCGGTTTTCCTTATTTGAGTTGTTGTTTTCACTTAAAATGTTGTCCATTTCAAATAAACCTGATACACTTTCACTTGTGACAGCCACATCTGTCCTCGGATTTAGATGAGGTTGACTTGGACATGTCAAAAATGACTCATAAAACGTTTTCCTAAAGTTTCAACAAAATATGAATGTGGTTGGTCGGTTTTTAATTTGTTAGTTGTTGTTTTCACATAAAATGCTTTCCATTTTAAACTATAGAGAGACCGTTCAAGTGTTTCCGGCCACACCATGCCTTGGATTGAGGCGGGGTTGACTCGTACACGTTACATATGACTCGTGGATCATCTCCCTATAGTTTCGACAGAATATGAATGTGTTTGGTCAGTTTTACATATGTCTGTTGTAGTTTTCACTTAATATGATTTCCTTTTGAAACAAAAGAGATACAATTTTAGTGGGGCTAGCCACACCGTGTCTCGGATTGAGGTAGTGTTGACTCATAGAAGTCACATATGACTCATGTAATATTGTGATAGAGTATCAACATAATCCAATTGCGTTGGTTCATTTTTTCGTATGGTAGTTGTTATTTTCACTTAAAATTTTGTCCATTTCAAATAAACCTGAGACACTTTGAGTGGTGTCGGCCACACCGGGCCTCGGATTGAGGCGGGGTTAACTCGTACACTTCACAGATGACCCATGGATCGTTGTACCAATGTATCAACACAATCTAAATGCATTTGGTTGGTTTTCCGTAGTCTTGTTGTTATTTTCACTTATAATGATGTCCATATCAAATAAACATGAGACACTTTGAGTGGTCCCAGCCACACAGGGCCTTCGATTGAGGTGGGGTTGACTCATACACTTCACAAATGACCCAAGGATCATTTTCCTAATGTTTTTACACAATCCTAAAGCATTTGGTCGGTCTTCCATATGGAAGTTATACTTTTCACATAAAATGTTATCCATTTCAAAAAAAGGTAGACACTTCGAATGGGTCCGGCCACACCATGCCTCTGATTGAGGCAGGGATGACTCGTACATGTCGAATATGATACATGGAGCGTTGTACTAATATATCAATAGAATCAGAATTTTCTTGGTCGGTTTTCAATATTTACTCAAAACGGTGTCCATTTTAGACATAAGAGAGACACTTAGAGTGATACTGACCACACCGCGACTCATATTGTGTCGGGGTTGACTCATACACGTCACATATTACCCATGAATCGTTTTGATAATGTAACAACAGAATATGAATGCGTTTGGTTGGTTTTCCGTATGTCAGTTATTCTTTACACTTAAAATCTCATCCATTTTAATCAAAAGAGACATAATTGAAGTGTTACCAGCCACACCACGCCTCAGATTTAGACGAGGTTTACTCTTACATGTCACAAATGACCCATGTATCATTTTCATAATTTATCAACACAATCCGAACGCGTTTGGTTTGTTTTCCGTATGCTAGTTGTTACTTTCTCTTAAAATGTTGTCTATTTCAGATAAACTTGAGACATTTTGAGTGGTGTCGGCCACACCTGTGGCATGGTATTACCATCTTGAAAAACAGAAATGTCCTTTGTTTATCATAAAGAACCAATATCACTCATTAGTAATAGAAACCATCCTGATAGCCCTTACATAGAAACCAAATCATACATCCTGAAATTTCATGTCTAAAATCCATGAGCATGAAGAGTCCATCCATGAGTCCTTAACATGTAACCCATGTCGTATCCTAACAATTGAAATGTAAACCAAATCAAACAAGGCATAATTCACATAACATGGAGAATGTACAACAAGGATTTGTATTCAAATAAAAGCATATCATCACATTCATTTGATGAGCATGGGCTAATAAAATTACGAAGACATTCATATAAATCAAGACATACAAAAATGGAATAATCCTAAATAAAATTTCATGATCAGAGAAATAAAAAAGGGCATATGAAATCAAGGAGGAGGGTGAGGGCTGTCTAGGGGTACAGGCAGGAGGTTGGGTGCTGTCTTTGGGGGTTGTCTGGGGGGCTGTCTGGGGGGTGTCTGGGGGACTGTCCGAGGACCAAGGAGGATGGTGGGGGGCTGTGCGGAGGGATGTCTGGGGGGTTTTTGGGGGGGTTTTTTGGGGTCCAAAGAGGAGGGTGTGGGGCTATCCGAGGGGCTATCTGGGGGCTGTCCTGAGGGCTGTCTGGGGGGCAATCTGGGGGTTGTCTGTGGGGCTATCAGGGGTCCAACGAGGATAGTGGGGGGGGGGGGGGGGGTTCCAGTGTCCAGGAATGTAACACCCCGAGATTTTATGAAAAATATTCTTTTTAATTTCATTAATGTCTTGTGTTGTATTCTACACCGAGATTACCTTGCGCTATACGCAACACCGTATTAGCTTGCAGTATATGCAACACTAGTCTTGGACCGTGTTACACACAATTTTGATAATAGTTATTCTACGCAACATTGATTATATATATATATATATATATTAAATGTATAAATGAAATGTGGTTGGATTCTGTTATACGAAACAACGAAGGATTCTTTCACAACACGCAACCCTGACTTGGCTTGCATTACACGCAATCACGACCTTCCTCGATAGCGTGTGTTGTACGCAATAACGGGTTTTAATAAACAATGATATATTATTATAATATTGTCATGAACTAGCCGTTATGAATAGTATTAACTAAATTTTGAATTTTATAACATTATTATCCATCTTACACATTTTCAAGAACATGGTATAAGAACAAAATAAATTTTCCGGGTAAAATAAGTATTTTTAAAAAAATGATGTTTTGTCGCCTTTTGATGGCGCACCCACTTTAAATATAGTTTTTGACATGTTTATATGTTCAATTTGACAAAATAGAATTCTTCTTTTGAATCAGGATGTAAAAATTTACATTAGATAAAGTTTTGATATTTTTCCGATAACATTCATATTTTAATGAATAGTAAAAACACGCTATATTTTAATTAAAAACAAATTTTCATCATAATATCTTATGTGGTTAAATTATTATATTGAATGGTTTTAAAGTTTAAATATAATATATTTTTACCATTTAATATAATTTATGTCATTAGCATTGATTTTACCTTGAATTCGTAGGTTAAATCAATTCAATCTTTTGCAATGTTTTAGACAAAAACCCGTTTTTATTTGACAACGAGATTAATTTTAATTTAATTTCTGCAACTTCTGTGTATTGAATTTTTAAAAATGGATTCCATATTTGGAATTAGTGGGTCCAAATTATGTTAATATGCTACTTTTTATTTTTGAGAATTATGAATAGTAACTACGGTAAATTTTATTTACCATAGCTAAAGGAAAATCGGGTAATTTAGGGTAAATATAATATTATAAAATTACCCTAACACATGCCAAAATTCTATTTGATGGATAAAAGTAAACCCATATCAACTAAGGGTCGGATTAGGTTCATTTTATGGACTTTTGACCATGAAAATAATTTAATTATTAAAACCAAAGAAAGTGACATCATGTCACTTTCTTAAATCTTATAAGTATAATAATTTTAACTTAGTGATAAACATCATAAAACTTCGAACATGAATAGTATCCAGAAATCTAACAAAATTATCTACACCATGAGAATTTATTTAGTATTTTTTGGGAATAAATAGTTATCATTAATTGTGACACAACAGTGATGCAGAAAATATTTATCTAGTGAAAAATCAAGAATATAGTTTTTATTAAACCAATAGTGACCATAAAAGGCACAAAACCCTGACCAAAACTTATTGGTCATGTAAATTGAAACTATAATCATCCAATGGTATAATATTTGACCATTTGTAGTCTTATACAAGAAATGATGACACTTATATTATTTTATTTTAAATGATGCCAAAGTTGTCACCTTCATAATTTAATAAATATAACAATTTAAATATTGTGATTTTAAGATGATCAATTCGAGTAAAAGTATTATTGTGAAATTTAATATATTTATCTTCATCATAGGATTTTATTTTTAATTTTTATGCAAAAAATAAGTATATTAAATAATTATACAAAAATGATGTAGTAATTATTTTATTAAGAGATAAACCAAATAAATGGTATTAAAAATAATAAAATAAATATTATATGAACTATTTAATATGATACACTAATTTTATAGATACATATGACCTTTTAATAATATATTAAATCTTTTAGTTTGAACATATCTTCTGTATATATTTTATTTAAATTCAAATAAATGAATAGTGTCAAAATTGACACTATTGTTATTTTATAAAAATAACATATTATAAAATTGTTTAAAAATCACATAATTTTTTAAAAATTATAAATTTAAATTTAAATGTTATATAATTTTATAAAGTAAACAATTATGGAATATTCACAACAAATAATTAATTATTTGTTATAATTTAAAATTTAGAATTTTATTACCACAAATAAACTTAAATAGATTAAATAAGGATAAATCAAAATGATAAAGTTTAAAATAAGATCCAAAAAAGTCTAAATTTGATTGTTTGATGATATTACAACCCTATCGCATCTAATATTCTAATATGAGTCATTATTGGAGGTTTTTAGGTGGGGTTAGATTTATTATAAATTAATATTTTTAAGAATTCCAAAGGTGCCCCTCTCCTCCCTTATAAAAGGACACCTCCTCCCTCTCTTCCTCACACAACATTGAGCCTTCAAGATCGGCCAACCCCTGCGAAATTCACTTATCCACTTCCCTAGAAACATCCTAGAGGTTCTGGTCTTCCTCAAAGACCAACTTTAGTGCCCTAAGAGGAGGTCTCAAAAAGGCTCTTCAAAGAAGAGGCAATTTCTATTACCGATTCTTTAACCTTTATTTCTTCTTCCACTTCTTCTTGTTAGGTTGTTTCATTATGAAGTAATAAAATAAGTATCACTCATATTATGATATGTTATTATAAGTATGAAAAAATCCTAATTCACCATCTATCCATCCTACGGTAAACGAAATCACCACACATGAATACGTACGGAATACCGTCTCCACGCCGTGGTGTAATCTGTTTTTCCACCAACACCTTACATGGATGGGTATTATGGTGTAAATAATAACTATACATAGTTATTATAACATCATAATAATTCTTATTATATTGTATCATCCACTCCAATTCAATTCAATAATCATGAAAATGATATCATCGCTCGTGCGTACGTACGTACTACCGTCTCCACAACGCGATGAGATTCATTCTCCACTTTAACCATTCATTAATTATTATAAAGTACATATAATAAGTAATCATGAAATATATGAAATAATAATGATACTGGATTTATGTGTATATATATATATGTCATCTACTTAAATTCATTCAACTCAATAAGGAAACGAAAACAGCGTTCATGCGTACGTACGGCCTACCGTCTACATGAACGGTGTATTTCATTCCATTTAATGATTTATTATATATATGTATATTCTGAATATATATTATATATAATTCATGTTTTATATTCTGGAATTAAGTAATCATGATCTACGTAATCATATGAATAATTACAAGTTAAAAGACGAACGACAAATGAGAGGATTTTACCCAAAACGCTACTTTAACATGAATTTACAAAAGAACGGGTAATATAAAGTCATAAGTGAACCATATATGATATAATAACAATGAATATGATTCTGTAATAAGTCAATGACATTATTTAAATCATTATACAGGAGGTTCGGACACTTACGAAGCAAATCGGACCTAAGGTAAGGGAAAGTGTCACAATCTAATTTTTATCCGAGATTGTTTATACTTTAGAATTTACTGGGGTGTATTTTATCATCCAAATCCATGTTTCCTCAATATGTAATATTATTTCCATTCACCTACAATTTTTTAAATCCTATTTTACCCTTCGGTGAGTTTTTAGTAACAGATATGAAAGGAATCTTTTGTCATTTTTCGTACGAGGTACTTTTTTGACTTTTCCGACAAAAGTACGAGAAGAATGTTTTTAACATATACGGCATGAATGGATTTTTAAAACATTATTTCCAAGAAGCTTCCTTTACAAGTTTTCAATTTTATTTTTAATCAACTTCTTTTAGTTTAAAATTGTATGACATGTTAAGAAAGGAAAAATATTTTTTGAAGTAGAAAGGATATTTTCCTCAAGAATGGAGTTCAAGTGTATTATCAAAATTATTTTCCATCTAAGATAATAAAGGGTTCTGTTTCTATCCCTATTATTACATTGATTTGATTATGTTGTGATTGAATTATTTTTATGAATTCCTTTATCTTATATGAATTTTTTTATGATGTCACGATGTTTAAGATTCCCATTTTTATTACATGGGTTATGCTATGATGTATGATTTATGATTTTGTGGCACACATAAGAATGGTATCATTATGAGATGGGTGGGACCTATATCTCCCTCCAATGCATTGGGTAAATATTTTATATCTCATGAGATAGACATGGCTGGAATGGTAGGTTATACCGTTTCAGTGAAACAGGACTGAAACGAGGGTGACTCGGTTCAAAAAGGGACTTTCTCTACTAAGATAGTCTTGGAAATGAGTCTTGACTAACAAGAAATCATTCTCTATGATTATGTGTGTATGACACAAAGTTTCATGTTTTATGTTATGATTATTGTGATTACATTTCACTGCCATGATTTATCCCATGTTATGAAATTATGATCTCTTTTGCTGGTTAAGATTTCCAAAAGTTATGTGCTTGTGTATACGATGTGATTGATATTTTTTTTGTTTACCCTTACTGAGCATTTGAGCTCACCCTTTTATGTTTACTTTTCCCCAGGATATAAAGAAAGGTTTTATGTATAAAAAAAAGAAGATCATTATGGGAGATGTTGAAGATCTTTCACCAGGATTAGAAGATTATATTCCGAGTTTCCAAAGACACTAAACTATTACGATCCTTGTGTGTATGTTTTTGTTATGTACTAAGTACTCAGAAAATGTAATGTAATGTCAATGTAGGTCAAGCTTCAGGTCTCTACATTTGGTATCAGAGGAAAGGTTTAGTCATCCTTTGGAAACTAGGACGCGAAAACGTTAGTGAGATCCCTAGAGATATTTCTAAGGTATCTCTAGGGATGTCCCTAAGGATAAGTATACATATAGGATATAGTCCTAGAACTACGGTAACGATTATATAATTTAACCTAAGATGTTTGATATTGAAGTTAATCCCCCTTTATTATGATTTTTTCATCTCAAACTATTCTTTTTGGGTTTTAGAAAATGGCTGGAAACAAGATGATTCACGATAATGGAGGATATGATGGACAATGGAATGATATTCTTCATAAGAAATCAAATGAAATGAGATTTGGAAGTCCAAACATCATTATTATGCCGAATCAGCAATCTCATAATATGATCAATAAAGTAAAATTGGGTAAGTTTCCTGACTCGGCTAATAAGAGAAAGATGGAGTTTCATGATGATCATAAAGGAATGAAAGTTCAATTTCCCCTATGTAAATAATGTGGGAAGAGTCATCAAGGAGAATGTTTCAATGGAACTGGAAGATGCTTTGGGTGTGGAAAAGAAGGACACAAAGCCAGTAAGTGCAATGGAAGAGTTTCAGTTAACACCATGGATGAGGTTAATGGTATTTCTATGACATCAACAATGGTTAAATTTTTTAAATGTGGAATTTACGGGCATTATGCAAACCAATGCCCTAAGGGAATGTCTCATGAAGAGAATCGGTATGGTCGTATGGGTAGTATTTTTGTTGATGATGATGAAGAGACTACAAATGATATGTGAGATGAAAGAATTGTTGAAGATCGGTCAATGGTTTAAGAAGGTAGTGGAATGATTACATGTTTATCAAGTGTAATGTTGTACTATAGAATAAAAAGTTATCTAAGGATTGTTACACTTTTGTCTTTCCTTAATTTTTGAAAGTTTATGATTAATGGTATGAGTAACAATGAAAGGTTATTCAGATATTTTTTGGAAAGTGGATGATATGGGCATAATGAAGTGATAAAGAGAAAATGAAATGTTTGACAGTATTCATGAGCTCATGATTGATATAAGGACTAAGTGATATCATGGTTTGATTATAAAGAATTTTGAGGATTTTGGTTTGTGGAAAGTGTTAACTTTTAACTGCATTCATGATTTCACTAAGGTTCAATGGAATACATGATTAAGGCCTTCGAATGATTGGATTGTGACCAACAAGATAGGAATGCAGTATTACAATATATGGGGATCAACGATGGTATTAAATCTCTGGTAATCGTTTTCACTATGTTTGAGAGTGGACCGAAGTATTTTAGATAAGCCCAAAGATTGGAATGGATTATGTTGGACATAAGTTAGTATTGTTTAAGGATAGAACTTTTTTTATTATTATTGATGGGATGTTATAGTAATGTAGTTTTAGAAAAAGGACAACCTGCAGGACGGGCGACAACCCATCGCGTCGGACAAGGCTGTGGGAATCGAACCCATAACCGAAGTGCGACTGGCCTTTATAGCCTACCACTGGCCTACAGGAAGTCCCTGGTTAGTAGAAACTAGTTTTATTTTATTATGCGGTATGATATATGAAGTACAAGTTCATTTTTGGAACCATATACGATTAACCATAAGATGGACTTATAAATTTTGCTAACCTTTTGTTTGAAAGAGATGGAATGACCCATCATTCTATCACATGATCTGCTAACACTTCACGAATAACAAATTCAACTTCATTTATTTAAGAGATGAAGTGGAAATTGTTCAAGGCACGAACAATAGTGAGATTGTACCAAAATAAAGTAAGTATTTATTCTAATTCAAATTCTTCAACTTTAGGGAAACGATCTTGAAAACCAAATATGTTGTCCTAGCGCTCTTATATATGATTAATCAGATGGTACCTTAGATCGTCACAAATTTATGGATTTGTGATTGTTGGCTTTTCCATAGCCATGTCCTCTACCACTCTCCATCAGAACATGATGGTTAGATTTCTCTTCCATGTCCATATTTTCACCTATGTTCTCCTATGTGGATACCCAGTGATTAGTTAACTTGGGTAACCACTACGTTTTATACTTTAGTTTTTAAAGATAAGTTTTGGTATTCCTTTTTACGATGTGGGTTTCTATTAAAGAAACTTTCGAATAGTAAACCATTTATAACCCCGACGAATTTCGAGGGAGAAATTCATTTTAAGGGGGGTAGTATGTAACACCCCGAGATTTTATGAAAAATATTCTTTTTAATTTCATTAATGTCTTGTGTTGTATTCTAAACCAATATTACCTTGCGCTATACGCAACACCGTATTAGCTTGTAGTATATGCAACACTAGTCTTGGACCGTGAGACACACAATTTTGATAATAGTTATTCTACGCAACATTGAGTATATATATACATACATACATATATATATATATATATTAAATGTATAAATGGAATGTGGTTGAATTCTGTTATACGAAACAATGAAGGATTCTTTCATAACACGCAACCCTGACTTGGCTTGCATTACACGCAATCGCGACCTTCCTCGATAGAGTGTGTTGTACGCAATACCGGGTTTTAATAAACAATGATATATTATTATAATATTGCCATGAACTAGCCGTTATGAATAGTATTAACTATATTTTGAATTTTATAACATTATTATTCATCTTACACATTTTCTAGAACATGGTATAAGAACAAAATAATTTTTTCGGGTAAAATAAGTATTTTTAAAAAAATGCAGTTTTGCAGCCTTTTGATGGCGCACCCACATTAAATCTAGTTTTTGAAATGTTTATATGTTCAATTTGACAAAATAAAATTCTTCTTTTGAATCAGGATGTAAAAATTTACATTAGATAAAGTTTTCATATTTTTCCGATAACTTTCATATTTTAATGAATTGTAAAAATAAGCTATATTTTAATTAAAAACGAATTTTTTCATCATAATATCTTATGTGGTAAAATTATAATATTGAATAGTTTTAAAGTATAAATAGAATATATTTTTACCATTTAATATAATGTATGTCATTAGCATTGATTTTACCTTGATTTCGTTGGTTAAATCAATTCAATCTTTTGCAATGTTTTAGACAATAACCCGTTTTTATTCGACAACGGGATTAATTTTAATTTCATTTATGCAACTTCTTTGTATTGAATTTTAAAAAATGGATTCCATATTTGGAATCAGTGGGTCCAAATTATGTTAATAGGCTACTTTTTATTTTTGTGAATTATGAATAGTAACAACGATAAATTTTATTTACCATAGTTAAAGGTAAATCGGGTAATTAAGGGTAAATATAATATTATAAAATTACCCTAACACATGCCAAAATTCTATTTGATGGATAAAAGTAAACCCATATCAACTAAGGGTCGGATTAGATTCATTTTATGGACTTTTTACCATGAAAATAATTTAATTATTAAAACCAAAGAAAGTGACAACATGTCACTTTCTTAAATCTTATAAGTATAATAATTTTAACTTAGTGATAAACATAATAAAACTTAGAACATGAATAGTATCCAGAAATCTAACAAAATTATCTAAATCATGAGAATTTATTTAGAATTTTTTGGGATTAAATAGTTATCATTATTTGTGACACAATAGTGATGCAGAAATTATTTATCTAGTGAAAAATCAAGAATATAGTTTTTATTAAACTAATAGTGACCATAAAAGGCACAAAACCCTGACCAAAACTTATTGGTCATGTAAAGTGAAACTATAATCATCCAATGGTCGAATATTTGACCATTTGGAGTCTTATACAAGCAATTATGACACTTATATTATTTTATTTTAAATGATTCCAAAGTTGTCACCTTCATAATTTAATAAATATAACAATTTAAATATTGTGATTTTAAGATGATAAATTCGAGTAAAAGTATTATTGTGAAAGGTAATATATTTATCTTCATCATAGGATTTTATTTTAAATTTTTATGCAACAAATAAGTATATTAAATAATTATACAAAAATATGTAGTAATTATTTTATTAAAAGATAAACCAAATAAATGGTTTTAAAAATAATAAATAAATATTATATGAACTAATTAATGTTATCCACTACTTTTATAGATACATATGACCTTTTATTAATATATTAAAGCTTTTAGTTTGAACATATCTTCTGTATATATTTTATTTAAATTCAAATAAATGAATAGTGTCAAAATTGACACTATTGTTATTTTATAAAAATAACATGTTATAAAATTGTTTAAAAATCACAAAAAATTTTAAAATTTATAAATTTTAATTTATATGGTCTATAATGTTATAAAGTAAACAATTTTGGTAAATTAACAACAAATAAGTAATTATTTTTTATAATTTAAAATTTAGAATTTTATTACCACAAATAAACTTAAATAGATTAAATAAGGATAAATCAAAATGATAAAGTTTAAAATAAGATCCAAACATGTCTAAATTTGATTGGTTGTGAGATTACAACCCTATCTCATCTAATCATCGAATATGAGTCATTGTTGGAGGTTTTTAAGTGGGGTTAGATTTATTATAAATTAATATTTTTAAGAATTCCAAAGGTTCCTCTCTCCTCCCTTATAAAAGGACACCTCCTCCTTCTCTTCCTCACACAACTTTGAGCCTTCAAGATCGGCCAAACCCTACCAAATTATCTTCTCCACTTCCCTTGAAACATCCTAGAGGTTCTGGTCTTCCTCTAAGACCAATTTTAGTTCCCTAAGAAGAGGTCTCAAAAAGGCGCTTCAAAGAAAAGGTAATTTCCGTTACCGATTCTTTCACATTTATTTCTTCTTCCACTTCTTCTTATTAGGTTGTTTCATTATGAAGTAATAACATCAGTATCACTAATATACTGATATGTTATTATAAGTATGAAACACTCCTAATTCACCATCTATCCATCCTACGGAAAACGAAATCACTGCGTGTGCGTACGTACGGAATACCGTCTCCACGCCGTGGTGTAATCTGTTTTTCCACCAACACCTTACATGGATGGGTATTGTGGTGTAAAGAATAACTATACATAGTTATTATAACATCATAATGATTCTTATTATATTGTATCATCCACTCCAATTCAATTCAATAATCATGAAAATGATATCATCGCTCGTGCGTACGTACGGACTACCGTCTCCACGACGCGATGAGATTCATTCTCCACATTAACCATTCATGAATGATTATAAAGTAAATATAATAAGTAATCATGTAATATATGACATAATAATGATATTTTATTTATGTGTATATATATTTATGTCATCTACTTAATTCCATTCAACTCAATAAGGAAACGAAAACAGCGTTCATGCGTACGTACGGCCTACCGTCTCCATGAACGGTGTATTTCTTTCCATTTACTGATTTATTATATATATGTATATTCTGAATATATATTATATACAAATAATGTTTTATATTCTGGAATTAAGTAATCATGATCTACGTAATCATATGAATAATTACAAGTTAAAACACGAACAACAAATGAGACAATTTTACCCAAAACGCTACTTTAACATGAATTTACAAAAGAACGGGTAATATAAAGTCATAAGTGAACCATATATGATATAATAACAATGAATATGATTCTGTAATAAGTCAATGACATTATTTAAATCATTATACAGGAGGTTCGGACACTTACGAAGCAAATCAGACCTAAGGTAAGGGAAAGTATCACAATCTCATTTTCATCCGAGATTGTTTATACTTTAGAATTTACTGGGGTGTATTTTATCATCCACATACATGTTTCCTCAATTTGTAATATTATTTCCATTCACCTACAACTGTTTAAATCCTATTTTACCCTTCGGTGAGTTTTTAGTAACATATATGAAAGGAATCTTTTTTCGTTTTTCGTATGAGGTACTTTTTTGATTTTTCCGACAAAAGTACGAGAAGAATGTTTTTTAACATATACGGCATGAATGGATTTTTAATACATTATTTCCAAGAAGCTTCCTTTACAAGTTTTCAAGTTTATTTTTAATCAACTTCTTTTATTTTAAAATTTTATGACATGTTAAGAAAGGAAAAACGTTTTTTGAAGTAGAAAGGATATTTTCCTCAAGAATGGAGTTCAAGTGTTTTATCAAAATTATTTTCCATCTAAGATAATAAAGGGTTTTGTTTCTATCCATATTATTACATCGACTTGATTATGTTGTGATGGAATTTTTTTTATGAATTCCTTTATCTTATATGAATTTTTTTATGATGTCACGATGTTTAAGATTCCAATTTTTATTACATGGGTTATGCTATGATGTATGATTTATGATTTTGTGGCACACATAAGAATGGTAACATTATGAGATGGGTGGGACCTATATCTCCCTCCAATTAATTGGGTAAAGATTTTATATCTCACGAGATAGACATGGATGGAATGGTAGGTTATACCGGTTCAGTGAAACAGGACTGAAACGAGGGTGACTCGGTTCAGAAAGGGACTTTGTCCACTAAGATATTCTTGGCAATGAGTCTGGACTAACAAGAAATGATTCTCTATGATTATGTGTTTATTCCACAAATTTTCATGTTTTAAGTTATGATTATTGTGATTACATTTCACTGCCATGATTCATCCCATGTTATGAAATTATGATCTCTTTTGCAGGTTATGATTTCTAAAAGTTATGTGCTTGTGTATACGATGTGATTGATATTTTTTTGTTTACCCTTACTGAGCATTTGAGCTAACCCTTTTATGATTACTTTTCCCCAGGATATAAAGAAAGGTTTTAGGTATAAAAAAAGAAGATATTTATGGGAGATGTTGAAGATCTTTCACCAGGATGAGAAGATTATATTCCGAGTTTCCAAAGACACTAAACTATTACGATCCTTGTGTGTGTGTTTTTGTTATGTACTAAGTATTCCACAAATGTAATGTAATGTCAATGTACGTCAAGCTTCGGGTCTCTACAAGGAAGGAGGGGGGATATCCATGGGGATCCCAAACACATAAAACTCTATAAATATGCTCAATATACACCAAAACCACTAAAATACATCAACACATATGAAAACAAACAATATATAAAAATGAATCAACTCCAATAATATACTACGGGTTTAGATAAAACCAACAACTAGAATATATTAATATCTAATCTTAGTAATATTAGTCAAAAAAGTAATGGATCAATTTTTCACACATCACAATCACTATCATCACTATCATCATCACCCTCATCATCTTCATTTCCATCCTCAACACCCACCTCTTTTCCCTCCTCCTTGCCCTCGCCATCCACCTCGCCCTCCTCCTCTCCCTCCTCTTCTTCATCAGACTCCTCTCCATCATCATCGTCATGGTGGACATCATCTTGACCACCGATAGAACTGTAACCTGGTGCACCATATATAGAACGTATCAATGACATATATTCATCAAAAGCTAGGCTGGCCTCTAGTGGAAGTGTTGGACGCAGAACATCAATAAATTTCATAAATGCATTGTTTTCCCTAGCAGACTATTGTTCCATCTCTATGGCCCTTTTTTCATCCTGGTCTACCTGTGCCCTATCTTTCTACAGCTCGGTGGCACTAAAAATTGTTCCTGAGGAGGGCCAATACCTCTTCGGGGCTATCCTAGGTCGGTAGCGTACTCTGTCAGGATTCTCCTCTACCTACACTTGATGTAAGTGATCAGTTTCCCCAAAATTGTCTGGTTCTTGGGCATAAAGGGCCTATAAAGAATACTATTAATTATATATATATATTATTAAGCTACAAAATAGATATTAAAATATTAAATCAACAAATTAAAACATACAATCTACTGCTGTGTTGGTTCGTTGACCGCACTTCCATCCTTTTTCCGTGTACTCCATCAAAATATATTTTCTTGAAGAACACGTCCTTAAATATTCTCTATTTTAAACTAAAATGATATTGAATACTAAATTTATATGAAAACTTTATCAAACGATTACATAATTGCAAAAACAAAAGAATGTGTAAGTTGTAAAGAATTCATATAAACAATTTTCATACCTACTTCCTCTAATGATCTGCCATTGTAGTACATCCCAGTGTGTGGAGGTATTTTTTTCATCAATGTTATTTTTATTTTTTCCATATGAATACTAAATAAAATTTTATAATAAAAAATATAGAATTAATTAAAAACATGAATGTTATTATTTAAATACCTTAAATTTAATTAATACATTAAACTGGGTAGTCGTCCAATGAGTAATAATCTAACGATACTGCTCTATAGGACAATCATCCACGACTCAGTGCCAATTCTACCACGCCAGCCAATATACAAATCATGCTTGTAGGCTCTCCAAAGCTCACCTAAATCCTTTAGACGTGTCGGTCATGCACCCTCACCATCGGGAAAATTAAATCAAAGCTGACATCAAAATATTAATTCATATAAATACAAAAATAATTCATGGTATTAAATACAACAATTTTTTTACCCATATCTCTTCCAAGCTCTGTCCTTGAACTCATGTGGAAAATGACTCCACGATAGCGGGCTGACGGGAATGATGTCGGAGTATTTGGAAAGCGTCACAAAAAAACGCAGACATTGCTTCCCTTTTTTCTCAACCATTTGGTTGTCTTCATTATAATCCACCATAACCTATGTGTAGCGGTTCCACACCACACGCATGCCTGTATGGCCCCGCCCCCGCCTCCTATCAGTAGATGTTTCTATCATTGAAAAAAAACAAATATTTTACCAAACCATGTTATAATGAACATAAATATTGCTATAATAATTTGATAAGGTTCTATAAATATCCCTGCACCAGTCTGATCATTGAGTGCCGCTGGATCCAAAAAAACTTATGGACCACCCTGTGGTGGAACATGAGTCGAAGAAGATGGAATATAGAATCTTGGAGAGGCAGAAGTATAAGGAATGGAAGATGGCATCGCTATATGACCGGATTCTGGCTGGGGAGTGGGAGTCGTCATGGGATATGAAAAACATGGGTCTGGAGATGCAAAAGGTGGTGAAAACATGGGGGGCCTAAATATCTAGTGTGTACCTAATGACACAAAGGGTTCATAATGTTGGAAGGATGACATGTCAGTGGGAGGGGCAGGGTCTAGTTGGGTACGTGAATCAACTCGTCCACCCCTGGTACGAACCCTCCACAAACCACCGGCCTGAGTACTAGGACCAGTACAGGGCTCCTCTTCAAATAACATTCGATGTACAGGTGGATCCTAAAAAATGTTTACAAAAAAATTAATCACATGACATTATATATTCATTAAATATATATATATTTAAAATAATGTACTCACTACATGAACTAATGGTGGAAAACCCATATGCATCATTCAACGACTGTTCTGCATAATTTTTTTCCTTTTCCTCTCTTTAATTGGATGCATTTTCATAATTTTGAACAAAATATATAGTTAATTAGAAAATGGAAACTAATTTGTAACCCAAAAAACTAAATATATTAGAGAAATAGGGGGATTAATTGGATAATTTAGCTATAAATTGTTTTAGAAGAGCATAAATGGATTTAATAAATAATACTAGTTGTAATGTTCACCAAGATAAAAATATTGTTTGACTAGGTTTGAATAAATCTCAATTCCAAATTAGAAAATGAAATTCAAATAAAACTAAAACCAATTAACATTGAAAATTAACATAACTATCAAGTCATCTAAAAAATATTTGTGATCAATACTAAATCAATTTGAATATTACCAACCTTAACAACCAAACTTGAGGTAAACCGAAATAATTGAGAACATGGGTGAATGATTCTATATATTTTCAACCACAACTTCATGTTCACAATCAACTCTATCAATTGAGCCATTGGAGTCATCAATATAAATAAATGGATTGGTTCCAATGGCACTAGGGACAATGTCAATTCCATAATCAACATCATTAAAAATATGTCTTGGAATTACTTCAACTATGACACCAAATTCTGGTCGAAGTTGGTCTTTGACATAAAAAACATTTTTATCCATTGATGCCAACACACATAGTTCTTCGGTAGAAAGACAGCAAGTCATATTAATTATTCGAAATCCACAATCATCAATAAATGTGCGTTGTCTCTTCAATGAATCAAACCAATGACATTTCATCATTGTGAATCGTCCTTGAGAGTAATAATCCAATATTAGTATTTTCTCAATGACTCCATAATAACCCACATTTTTAAATTTGGATCTACTATCTGATGCATTAGAATAACAATCTGTTGTGGTAGTAACCATAACACCATCATGTTGTGTTATCATGTTCTATGTTCTTTTCATTCTTGTAGTAAGATTAGACAAATACATTGATCATAAATCCATACATTCTTGAGCCAAGTAACTGTTCATGATAGAACATTTGGGATGATTCATATTTTGAACATATGACTTTAATGTGTACATATTTATTTCAATTGGATACATCTAATGAAAATAAAAAAGTACTCCGATAAGTATTTTAGTGGGAATAAGGATAGTCAGATGCAGCATGCATGTGAAAAATGACGGAGGAAATATTTTCTCCTACTCCCACAAAATGAATGGGGCATCTGTCAACATTTTTTGCAAGAAAGACATGGACATCTTCTTAGTACAAATATCTCTAAACAAATGGCACAACTGAATAATAGCCACCCTCACATTATTGGACAAAAGATGACAGATTTCTATTGGAAGCAACTCATGCAGTAGAATGTGATAATCATGAGTCTTTAAATATTTTAGCTTCAACTCCCTTCTGTTGACCCATTTAGATATGTTTCTTGAATAGCCATCAGGAACTCTAATAGTCTCTAACACTTCCAGCAATTTCTTTTTTTCATAGGTGTCATCACATATGAAGCACATGGAAGTTTCCATTTATTTTCACTGATTCTCACTGGATGTAATTCTGGTCTAATGCCCAAATCCACCATGTCACGCCGAGATAGTAAATCATCTTTTTTATTTCCCTTGACATTTAGAAGAACCAAAAGCAACATTTACCATATATTCATTTCAATATGCATTACGACTAAGTAATGATGTAACAAATTCGTTGACAAAAGAGGCAAATAAAAAAAGATACTCATCTTCCTCCAATTATAACAGGTTTTAGTTGAAATATTCGTTCTCTTTCCAGATTTCATTTGACCCCTCCCGAATGAAAAACAGAAATCTTTTGATTTATTAAGAACATTAGTTCCAAACACATGCTGAGGTGGATCATCGGTCTCAATGGTATTAGTAAACCTTGGATGATTCATTCTATATGGATGATCCTTTGGCAAGAATCATCGATGTCCCATATAACTGAAAATACCGCGTTGTTTTAGTCCTCTGGGTCGTGTATTCTTCATATAAATTGGACATGACAGTTTTCCCTTTGTGCTCCATCCAGACATCAAGGCATAAGCCAGAAAATCATTGATCATCCACATAAGCGCAGAACGCTTCTGTAATATGTCTTTCGAACGTTCATCGTATGTGCACATACCCACATCTCAATGAAGTTTTAACTCTTTTATTAAAGGTTTCATGTATACATAAATATCAATGCTAGGATCAGAAGGACCAGATATGCATATACTCATGAAAGTGACAGGTTTTTTCATACACAACCATGGGGGAAGATTATAAATGTTTATAAAAACTGGCCATGTGCGTTGCGAAGTAAGAATCTTCCCAAGTGGATTAAAACCATCACATGAAAGTCGCAGCCTCATATTACGCCTGTCAGCTTGAAAATCAGGATCTCGAGCATCAAATCTCTGCCATGCAAATCTTTCTGCAGTATGAACCAACTCATCATTAACCATCATTTTCTCGGTATCATTCCCTTTCATTTTTATTTATATGTCATCAGAAATAAAATGATTTTGGAGTCTGGGGATCAATGGAAAGTGATACATTACATTCTGTGGAATGCGGGATGGTGTTCCATCAGATTTTGACTTTCATCGGGATGTGCCACATTTTATACAATAATTTCATTGAGCTGTTTCCTCCCAGAACAAACTGCAATCTTTTGGGCAATCATGATTTTGGTTTCATTAAAGTCCATGTTCCTCAACTAACTTCCATACCATATAGTGGTTTGAGGGAATATCTGTATCATCTGGAATTAAATCATTCAAGAGGGTAAGAATATAATATATTGTTGTATTATAAATCCGCTAGATTTTTTTCCAATGAAACAATCGGATTAAAAATTCCTACTTATTCATTTTATAGTGTAGTCGATATACTGTAGTTTTGGCAGCATCATTCAGTTTTTCACCCTATCAATATCATCATTTTCACCAAATGCATCATCTATCCCCATATTAATGTCTTCTGGAGTCGAAATCCATTCTTTTTCATGATGAAGAATAAATGGAAATAGATCATATAAAAAATTCTCCATTCAATTTCTTTCATTTCGATCATCACCAGTTTGAGATTTCATTTTCTCCCCATTATGATACCACACAAAGTAGACTGCTTAAAAAACATATTTGGTTATGTGGTTTCTGACTTTTCACGGATCAGCCAAGGTCTACCAACAAAATTGGAACATGGGCAGTGTATGCGACTACTATCTGAAGCATTGTGAAATACAAAATATATAAATCTCTCCAAATTGTTTTGAAAATGACTTGAGATCTGATCGATTTCATACCCCAAACTTATGTCCATTCTATAAAAAGAATTTATATAATTCATTTTTTCATAAAAATTTCTATAAGATTGAACATTAATAGAAAAATCATTTACGTAAACAACAAAGGAAGAAGTTTCTAGTCAATGTAGTGAACTATTAAAATAATTTAAAGAACAATTACTGAAAAATTAAATTAAAATTTCTTTATATTGATTTTCATTAGATCTATAAGAGGAACATGACTTAGGTCCCATTATGTGTTATAGGAATCCCAAATCATTCAGTCATGTTCAATAACTCATTATTAGTACCTCTATGACCATACCATTCATTACCCAATTACTTCCCCAAGTCAACTGTACCCCATGGGTGAATAAATTTTAGGCTTCTACACTAATAGGTTATTCAAGGCTTGTAAAAATATTTAATTTCATAAAGTATAGACAAAAACATTTATTTTTAAATTTGAGATTAATAATAAATTATGGCAAAGAATACAATATTACTCAATTAAACTTGTGACTTACCTAACATTTTTATGGATGTCTACACTTGCTAGCATGGAATGTGAAAATCACCCCACCCTCATAAAAGCGATTTTTGGTTAAGAAAATCACATAATATAAAACGTAAAATGAGAACCATACTTAATTGAACCTAAAGTTATATTATTATAGTCATCTTGGGGGAAATTGAATATATGATCCTGATTAACTAATGAATTCAAAA
The DNA here is from genome assembly GCA_963277665.1 of Viscum album. Taxonomy (NCBI): domain Eukaryota; kingdom Viridiplantae; phylum Streptophyta; class Magnoliopsida; order Santalales; family Viscaceae; genus Viscum; species Viscum album. The sequence goes on from OY728145.1 coordinate 960,175,921, forward strand.
GATCGTATTCCATATGTTGGACACTATCTAAGGTATGAAATAATGTAAGGATGGGTATACATCATTCAATTTCTTACATGATAGTGAGAAATAATTATTTAATTAATTACTTGATGTCACTGATTAAATAACGGTAGAGGTTCAAAAGGATGTGTTAAGAGAATTATTAAATAAGGGTGGAGGTTTCATAAACTATGCATAGTGGGGGAGTCTCAGCTGATTTAGAAGCTAAAATAAATTCCCATCATATGTATCAAAAAAACACCAACATCAAAAGAAACTCCAAATAAATAAAGACTAAAAACATTAAACATTTCCCAAATTCACTAAAATGCATGGTTTATCGACATGTTTGGAAGTAATTATATGTCTTAATCATGAACCACCTCTATAGTTCTGATTTTTCACCAATAAACCTAAGGTAAATATCTAAAAATATCTTTGAAACAACTCATTAATATGCTCAAAATGTAAATATCATCTTGAAAAAACCATTGAATCTCTTTCATAACACATTCTCACACACCAGTTATCTCATGTGTTACTACATACCAAACATAGTCACATAACAAGTGTACTATAACCAATTACATTACACAAGCCTTATTAAAAAATTTCTCATTTTAATAAAACACTTTCCACAAGATTAAAGTATCTCTGAAATATCTTTTGAGATCCAATTTAAATCACCTATGTCTTCCTTTCCGAAATGTTTTATGAAACCGTTGGTAAAAGCCTCCTTGATGAACCATTGGTACAAGAGCATTGGAATAACCCATATTTCCTGTAGTGGATCCCACTAGATGAGGTATGAGTCCACTAGTGAATCATAAATCTATATTTTCCCATCTAACTATCTATGTCACCATGACTAGTCAAAAAGGTGAGTCGGATAATGAAGTTATGAGTATCACAATGAGGATACATATCAAAATCAATCATATTATTCAGACCTCAAATCATATCTCAGTCTCACCCCAATCTCCCTCGATGTGAATAATCCCATTTCAACATCCACCAATTGTAATTACATGAATTGAGAAAGTTACATTAATAGATTATTACAATTTAGTATCATCATAAAGTTACAACAGAGTGTTAATAAATCATTAATTCAATTCAAAACCCCTTATTCAATTCAATATTTAAAAAGTTTATCTATACCAACTTCCTTCCAAAAAACTAACATGTAATTCTAAACCGTCCATTAAAAAATCCTTTATTTCAAAACATCCCAAAGGAATTGACGGATGTTTTATAATAAAAATTTTTCAATATTAATTCAAAACATGGAATTACAACCTATTTCCACATGGATAAATATCTTATTTAATATTACCAAAGAAATCTCATTTAAAAAATCATTCCACGAGGGTTAATTTTCATTTCACAAATTAGATAATTTGACACTACTTATAAAACAACAAATAGGTCAACTAATTTCATGCAAATCAATTTATTTCATTCTCTGAATAAAAAATCGAGACAAAGACTCAATTTCACCAATTTATTAATTAAATATTATTTGAAAATAAATCTAAACACTCATGGAATTTAATATTTCATAAATACTTGAAAGATGTCAAAATTATAGTCATCAAAATAATGGCATGTTCAATTCAATGAGAATAGGGTTGAATAATATTTTACAAGGAATTTCAAGGAAAAATCTCAAATAAACTTTTCTAAAAATTAAAAAAAACATATAAATAAATTTCCTATTAAAAATTAATTACAATATGATGAAAAAGGATAAAAACACATACTTAGAAAATCTGGAATCCAACCACAATGAATTTGAGATGTTTCTTCTTCGATGGAGGGTTAAAGATTTAATTAATTAAATGGATTGGAATGGAGAAAGTATAGATTAAATAAAAACAAAAAAAATTGACATACAAAAAAAAATCAAAACATAAAAATAAAATATTAAATGAATTATAATAAAAACAAGGTAGCACTTAAATATTTTATGTGTATAAATAAAAAAATACCTGATGTGAGATGAATCTGGTGGAGTTTCAGTGGTTCGGATGGGGGAAGTCGCGAGAGGAACTGAGAGAGCTGCATATTTAGGGTTCTATTGTGAATGGGGTAGAGGTGAGGCCAACTATAATTGGGGTAAAAATTTACCAATGGTTTTTAAGAAACGTTGGTAAAGTGGTGCTTGAGTCACCCATATACCAATAGTTGTATAGAACCTTTGGTAAAGGGTGAATCAAACACCCATACCAACGGTTGTAAATAACCATTTATAAAGGGTTTTCTAGCCCATCATTACCAATGTTTTAAGGAAACTGTTGGTAAAGAACCATGTAGAAAACCTCCCATTCCAGTAGTGTCCCCAGGAAAAAGTAAATAGTATTATTTTCACTAATTTTCTCATTTGGAAATTCATTATAACTCTTGTTTTTATAATGTTTTGTATGAAATAAAATAAAATTATGCATTCTATCTCCCATAAAATTCATTTTAGATGGAGCAATATCATTTCACTTCTCTTCACATTTATCATTAAAAAATTTCATTATGGTTCCATCCATTAGATGAAAACAAAAATCATGTTAGGATAAAAAAATAATCATAGTGGGAAATCATATAATTATTAAAATTAAAACAAATTTCCCAATATTAACACCATTCTTAAATATATATTTCATTAGGTTATTTCTAGGTCATTCATAGAAATTGTATATTCAAATCCTTTATTGTGGATCATAAAGTAAATATGAATTCCCTATGTAATATCTCTACAGAGTGTCAAACTAGGTTAAACTTAAGTAAGTATTCACCTCGTTAAAAAATGATGGTTGATATATTAATGACCCCCTCTTTTTGGGATTATAATAATTTTATATATCAATGTGGAATAAAAATTAACTTCTTATATCCAAATAGGGATGAATTTTTATAAGACAATAGAATCTCAACCATAATAAAAAATTTTGATAGTATCTAATATATAGGCTTATACTAAGGGTTTTCACTACATTTTCATCATCTATTTTCCAAAAAATAGTGAATACATGATTTTATAACAATTATAACAACCCATATATATCATACATAAATATTGAATCATGGTTGATATATATTCATAATATATAAACACATCCCATGAAAAAATCATAAATTATATAACATTTTTGATAAATGGATAAATAAAAAACATGAATATAAATCATTTATATAATCACCAAATAATTTCATCAGAAATGGAATCCTTCATATACATACTATACATAAAAATATTCTTTCATATCATTGGGAATGGAAACATAAGAAAAGGTCGTCACAAATTCTCAATATGGCTATACAGAATTGTTATCAATATATTATTATAAATTATTATAAATCAAGAAGAAGGGAATAATAAACTGATCATAACATAAAACATTTATTCCCAATTAGTCAATGATCATTACTCAAGTACCATTATATTAGGATTTATTATAATAGATGACAGTATTCGTAAGAGTGTGGAATCATCAATTATCATTCATGTCTAATGAGAGAAAAATATAAAAATAAGTCATATCTATGAGGTATAATCATAGGTATAGAAGCAAAATTCCACATTCAATTATATAACACCTTGAAAATTTAGAATATATTTTTATATAAAAAAATTTCATGTGTCTGATATGTGGCTTTATATCTAACACCGACTCCTCTTGAATTTTGATATCTTATAACCCTATAACATAGTCATTGAATTGGAAATAATGAATAGTATTACTAAATTATTAACATTTTGTTTCATTATTTTAATTAGTGAAAATGTATTGATTTACTAATAATAAATATATACTAAAATCTATTTGAATTCATATTATTCTTTAAAGATATTTTTTTGTCAAAAAAAATTTTTCATTGAAATTTATGAATACAAAGTATACTCAATTTCTAAATATTATAGAAATCATACATTTTGAAATGAATTGTATTCTATAAATCATCTTTTCAATATTATAAGATGGGTGATTTTTATGATTGGTATAGAATGTTATATTTTCCAATAATTATGAAAACTAACAAATTTTATGAGACATTCATACTGTAAAATTGGTTTTATACAAGAAATGTGTTTGTACAATAATAAATTGATTTTATATTTATAAATATTTTAATCAAATATAAAATTATTATATATTCATTAATATGTTTTTCAAAAAAAATTGTTTTTTATAGAAATGTAATTTATGTAAATTATCTTTTATCCAAAAATAATTTTATTCTAAAATGGATTTTTTACTATTTCTGAATTTATTTTAAATTACCTTATCCACTATTAAAAATATAATTTGTTAAAATATAATTGTATTTTATGAATAAAAATAACTAATATAATTTCTTTAAAACATATTTTTCCCATGTGAATAATAAAATAAGTAAAAAATTAAACTTGGTAATGGTGAAAACATGTTTACTAGGGGTTCAACCATGTGATAAGGGTAGTATTTCCACTAACACCAATATAATTAATGTTGGGTGAAGATATGTAAACCTTATAGAATCTTTATAGTGAATACTTTTTTTAATTTAAGCTAATTTCCCTTGAAATTTTCCCCATATTAGTGAAGTGATTTCATAAATTCCTCATATATCCCTCCCCAAACATATGAAGGCATATAACTTCTCCTCCCCTTATTGAAACCATTAGAGATTTATATCACAGCTAAGAAGAACATAAAGTACTTTAAATAATAATTCCCATTATCTTACATATTTTAATTCGCTCAATGTTTTATTCCTTCCAGTCTTATGCAGTATGTTAAAGGAGGTCTCTTGAATGCTTTTTATAACACATGAACAATATCTTATGATATTATCTCATCTTATAATATTTATATAAATATTAAATAAACTAAAATAATTTTTCTATTATCCTAAATTTATTGATATGTAGTTTTAATAATGAAACAACCATTTAACACATCTTCTTAATAATTTGGTAGATAATGGTATTTCAAAACCGCTCATTTGAACTTTTGCCTATATGTGGAGAAATGACTCATCTTTTATCAACATATTTTATGGGTGGTTATGATGGTGTATTTAATATCATAATATGATATATATATATATATAATATAATTTTTCTTAGGGAATTATATTATCTTATATAGATTCATAGCATTGGTTATATTGGTAAATGATAACATCGATCATATATATCTTTCGAATATCACATCCAATGAGAGATGTGGTCTTTTTTTACCATTTTATGATTAACATGGATTCTAACATGGATATACATAATGAAAATATTTTAAATTTATTATATAAATATTTGTCTTTAATTAGGAATGATCCATCCAACATTTTATTTTTTATTAAAAGAAATATTATTTCCCAAAATGGCAAGGAGGCCGGTGATAATGAAGACTATGATCATAGTCTTGGATAATGGTAAAAGACATATATGGAAGGAATCATGTGATAGGAAATGTGGTAGACAAACTCTAAGGGGTTTCTCATGAGTCGAAGAAGTTACCCACCTTTTTCCCTCCCACTACGTGTGTGTGTGTGATCACCATGTTACTATTGAGATGACCATTGAATTTAGGCACAATGTAGGTGACCTCACATTAGATGATGATATCATTAATGATGGTCTAGTGATTAATTGAGAAATTGGTCTTGAACAATTATAGTGGCGAACAATGAGAGTCGAATAGCTCCAAACCAATAAACATGGGTTATTCAAAAGATTTTTGGGAATCCCCCATCTAAAAATGATTTTAAAGGACAAGATAATTGAACCTATCTAATCATAGATAACCCTCACACCATAAATTTATCCATCCCATCTAGATCTATAATCATTATTTTTAAATACTCTAGGATTCATCAAACATTGTCTCAATGTAGTTTCATGATTTTTCACATCGAATGAGAAGAAATTATCCCCAAGATGGATATATTAGAAGGGTATTGTTCCCACTATTTAATTATAAATCAATTATAAACCTATTTGGACAACACTCGAACCATAATTTTGATGAAAAATCATGCAAAACTACCATATCATGCACTGTTATGTGAATTCTATGTGGTCGGGAATCCAACGACCATAACCAGTTGACATTCCATTTATGTTTTAATATTATCCACTATCTCATGGAACCATTTATGAATGAAGATATTACTAGTGATCCCCTGCACACTGAAAGGTGCTTCCGTGGGCACCCTAAAATGATTAGTGGTTTTTGGGTACTTAGGTGAAAGAGAGTGGTTGACCAAGGACATCTCTCAAAGGAGGAGGTAAATTAAAACAACTTCTTAAAGGTATTAAAAAAATAAAAAAGAAATGAATTAAAAAACTACATGAAATGATGGGTTTTTTTATAGTTTATAAAACATGAAGAAGTTTGTTGGAAGAAGAATTCAATTTTTTTGTTATTAATTTTGAAATTAATTTTGATTAAAATGACGTAACAAACACTACAAAATATATAAATTTTTCCAATAGGGACCTATATGTTGGTAAAAGTGAATTTTCTGTTGGTAAAATGTTTATCCAACACATAATTCCCTGTCACTAAACAGTCGGTAAAAACTGTGTCGCTAAATGTTTTTGAGACATATAAAATAGTTATGTTACATTTATAATAATACCAACAGATAATATATATGTTGGTTAAAGTGTTTAGCAACAAATTCTTATGAAATTTTTTTCTGTTGGTAATAATATTACTAATATAAAATATCTATTTATAAATTATATTTGAATAAAAAATATAAATTTTTCTATTTATTAATATATCATATATAATTCATCTATTTTAATAATTAAACCAAAGACGATTGACATGAATGTAAAAACATAGAAAAAAATAATAATATTAATAATGAAATTTTATACGAAAATATTAAGATTCAAAAATGTCGTCTCCCCCCACACCCCCCCAATATGATCACCCATCATGATAGATCAAACCCCCACCCCCCAAGTTCACACATATCATCCATGCCCTACTGACCCAGCTCCAACACCAGCAACCCATTCGTGCCTCAAGACCAACGAGCCTCTAATGTGATAATCAAAAAGAAAACCCACAAATCACTTCTATGACACATCATTCAGCTCCAAGATCTCTACACCACACACAATAAAATATCATAACCACAAATTAGTGTCAAATATAAAAATATAAATTCAAATATTAAATGTCAAATAAATGAAATTATAAAAAATTGATCTGTATAGAAATAAACTAGAGGTTAATGCTTGCATAACTCTCACACATGCCTATAGTAGTTAGGTATGTTCATGACCTGTCTGGGAATTGTGTGATGTTTCATTATGACCCATTGAAGATGCACAAGGTAAGATATTCAGTGATCATCTCTGGCTTTATGTTGTCTCCAAATGTGATATACTAATAGATTCAACTTCTGATTGAATATATAAAGATGGATATGATGATCATATTGAATTAAAAATGTATCTTCAAGTGGGGAATGATGGAACCCTTCATTTATCAGCTACCAGTGATGTAATTCCTTGTGAGAAAATGTATAGAAGGAAAAAAATTCTTTTTTCTCAGATTGAAAATATCCAGCATCAAAAGGAAAGGGATGAAAAATTGTTTAAAATGGAAATAGTTCCCCCTACTGGACATTGAACAATAGATCCTTCAAGCTTCCTTTTTGAAATTTTATCATGGAACTAGTGTTATGAATATCACTGGATTGAGATTTGATTGAATCTTTTCATGATAGTGAGTTACTACTTAATAAAGGAAAGTCATCTAAATATAAAAATAACAATGAGTTAATGCAACAAACCCCGATCATAAAACCAAATGAATGAATAAAGACCACACTTGTTAGTTGTACATCATGTAGCTAGACGTGCACATCCCTGAAACAACCTAAAAACCAAACATATATAGCTAATGAAACCCAAATTCCATTAAAACAAATTAAATGAATATACATACAAACCAAATACAAACCAACCATCAATGAAAACAAAATCCCTAAAACTGCCAATATGCAGCCCAAAAGTCTTTAGTTATTTACTCCTGAAAATTTCAAACTGAACATGAAGCCAAAAAAAACCAACCAACCATAAAAAATTCAATCTTTTCTATGCATTCATTTATCATAAACAATAAAAATAGTCATTTTTTATTTACACACAAAATAGTCAATATGAAGCCTGAATTAAATGAATTTACAACCAAAACCATAAACCCCTTAGTATGTCAAAAATGTGAATCAAACTGTAAATATGTAGCCAAAAATGTAGGAGATATAATCTAAAATACATATACTTAAATATTTTCATTGAACATGGAATTGGAATGTGAAAACAATGGTCTAAAATACATATATCTAGATTTTTTCACTGACTATGGAATATGAATGTGAAAACATGGTGAAATCATCTCAACTGCTCTAAACTATTTCAAAGGATCATCTAACCCTATCAATGTTGAGAAGAAAATGTTGTAATTGCTTGGCACAAATATTTTTTCTTCAGATTCATAAACAATAACAAGCAGCTCTCTGCTTTCCATCATACTGGAATTAAAACCTTGACTTCATTGCATCATTTAGACCCTAATCACTCAACATAGACAATGATGTATTGTGTTACTTTTTTTCATTATCATTTAATGACCATGACTAACTTTAAATTAAGAATATGTAATGATTAAAAATATTTCATAATCTGTAAAGATCATTACCAACATGACGTGACTTCTTAAGGAATATGAATTCAATGAAATGTGTGCTCTATGTCACAACACATATATTAATGAGTTTTATGTAAATTGAAATAGTTAAAGTGTTAAAAAATAGAATTAAAACAATTAAGTTGTTATGGACTTTATGGTAGTATATCATTCACTATACTTAGTCAAAAATAGGAATATGTTAGTGGAATTAACACTATGAATCAGCCAGAAATAAAGAAATATATGATACAAAGAATTAGGAAATGGAAGATGTAATGACTGCTCTTTAAAAAAAACTTTTGTACATGCTATTAGAAAATTAATTGTTTTACTAAATCAAACTAAATGAGTTCCCTCTGTGGATCAGCGACACTGAAAAACATTGGGGATGCTGTTTGAAAAACACCTTCACAGAAAATTGAAAAGAATTTGAAATGGAAATGTTAAACGTATAAATTCCATTTTGTTAAGAGAAGATGGAAGAATAAATTTATTTAATCCTTAGAACCTAAAAAGTGGCAATAAATTGTAACTTCAGAGAGTAAATATGACTATTTCAACCTTAATGAAAAGTACCAAATACTAAAATATTGAATTATACTAATATATTCATTTTCATCTCATAAGATACTATATGAATAGAAATTATAATTCATGGACCTGAAATTTTTGATAATATTAATAATGCAATCATATTAGAAATTACATGGAACTTTTGAAAAACTAGGGTCTTAGATTCCCTACCCAATGAAATCCACCCACCCATCCACTACCATATTTACAACAATAACATTCCTTGATTTCCATTCATTATCCCAAAAAAGAGTTGATCTAATATATTTAGGACTTGATATGTTAAAGTCAATATCTCATTACCTTTAACATAGAAGATGTGTAAGGATTTAAAAACAATGTTTAAGACATTATCTTTTTGAAGTGTTCTAATTTAAAAGATAATAGTTAAAATTGGTTTTGAAGAAATAAAAGTAATAAAGATTGTATGATTCAATGAGTATGGAATGTATAAAAACGTTGATGCTACAAATACTCAAATGTAATACCTATGATTTGTTACATGATAATTTAGTTATAGTATCTAGTGAATCTTATAGTCAAATAGAAGGCCTATGAGTTACCCACATAAGCATAAAGTTCAACTTGGGTCGTTGTTGTAAACATATATAACATGAATGTCCAAAAATCATAAGCAAACCCGCATAAGATGGACACCCACCTTCACATCCTATTTTATAGAACATTATAATTAGTTTAGTCACTTAAACACAACTACATAAAAACATAAAATGAATTTTAAAAATAAATATTAAAAATAATAAATAATTAATAAAACATACAAATAGCTTATGTCTCTAGGGGGAAAGCTTAATGCTGAAATGAAATGAAAACATGAGGAGCCTCAATATGTCATATCAAAGGACTTGAAACAGAAACCTAAAGATAATATTTATAATCATTCTTAAATCATAAAAATAATAAAACAATATCATGTAATTAAATCACGTGAAACAAAAACTAAAACAAAATAATGAAAAACATGATATTATTTTGTATCAGTATTAATTTTAAATCCAAATTAATACAAATTTTAGACATTGGTAATTCATTGTAGTTTTTTACATATATGTGCAATTAATAATTAGCCTTGAATAAAATAAAATTTACAATAAATTGAAATAATGTGTATTTGACATCACTGAACAAGTCTAAAACAACACTCCAGTCCAAACAATCATAGGAGGTGGAGAAAAAATATTAATTTTGACACAAATTCTAGAAACTGTTGGATGATTTGTGGAGGGAGTATGACAATTATCATTAAAAAATCCTAAATTGATTCCCCATTATTCGTAGCCTTACTGGGTTTTGAAATAGAAGAGGGAAACTAGGTAACCACACAAAAACCATATTAGTAATGGAGTCTTGCTTCATGGGAAAGGTGAATGTCTACCTAAAGACATTTAAATATAAATATTCAAGAGAATGTGAAAAATGTGACCATAACATCTTTTATGAATAAATGAATAAGAAAAATTGAGTTAAGCAGGCACATCACTATGTGGTTCTGCTGATATGAAAAATCATTGACATGCATGTTGGAGAATTTCAACATATGTTGACGATGTTCGAAACAATATATAAATAATGAATCTATCATATAAGATGATTTAGAAAATTCCAACGATAGGAAACCACTGATGTCCTCCAATTCCATTTTTTTTAATTTTTTTGAAAAGGATTCTTTTTGGTTCAATGGGAACCATACCCAACTCGAAAAAAATAATAGAATACATATAAACACCTCATAAACATTGAAAAAAACCAATACAATATAACTCTGCCAAGTTTAGAACCAAACAACAGTGTATATTTCAGTCTACCTGATCACCAGTTTCCCAAAATATCCAATATAGCAGCAACATTTTTAGCTTTCCTGATCATTAATCAATGCACAATAAATAATAGATTCTAGTTAAACCATCCTTTTTGAGAAAACATCAATTATATATAGTGATATTTTCCCACTCAAGAAATACTAAAAGGACTAGTAACACATAAACTCAGAACAATCAGATATCTTTGAACTCTAATTTGACCCATTGAACATGAAATCAACAGAACCATAAACATCTTGAGTGAATAATTAGACACACTTGAAAGAGAAATAATGATAAAATGTACGAAGGATCACTAGAAAAAATATGTCTAATCCATGACACAGAACCCTTTGGTGAACCATGATCCATTGCTATCAGGTACCAGAACTACTGTCGAACAACACTAGGACCCCAAGACGCCTCCCCAGGCTTCATCGATTTGAAAATCATCCACCACAACGACCTCAAAAAGAACATGAAACCACCATAGATTCCACTGAATCCAAACAAAGTATCCCACCAACATGAATGGAAATACCGCATGAGGGGTGCAACCGGAGGTCGAGGAGTGACCAGGAACCACCGATATATTACCATTGAATACCCTTGGAACCTTCAGAAATTGTTCAATTTCAGTAAGAGAAGTCGTCATAGAAGATGAATCTAGCTCTTCCTGTGCTTCTAACCCATTGGGGAAAAAGGAGGATTTAGGGGAACATCCATCGCCGATCTAGGGATCCGATTCATTAGATAAAATTCCAAAATGTTAAATTTTTATTTTTTTTTGTTAATTTTTTTATTAAACTTAATTATATTTGTCAATTTATAATATAAATGAAAATTACCAAATATAGATAGTATGTAAAAAAATATTTCAATATATCAAATATTATAATGATTTAAAGAGTCTTTTTATAAAAAAATATTTAAATGTTTATTAAATGATGAAATTTGAAAACTATACAGTAATGATATTTAAATAAAATTAAAAATTTTAATAAATTAATGAGATGTTTTCAATAAAAGACAAAAATGAATATTGAATCTGGTGTAAAAATAATAATATATAATGAAATTGGATTTTCGTGATTGGTTATTGATGATATAATTGTTTTACTAATTTATTATAAAAAATAAATTAATGAGAAATGAATTTTTTGTAATATTTATTATTAATAACATCTTTATGTATTATTAAAAACATGTTTTCAAGAGTAATAGATTTTACTGTTGGTAAAAGATGTGTTGGTATTGAGTGATCAATATCCACAGATATATCCGTTGGTAAAATCAAGAGTTGGTAATTAAACTTTATACAAAAAAAATTAATATCTATTGGAATTACTCATTTTTACCAACATATATATTACTTGACGATAAAATTTTGTTGGTATAAGTCATTGTTTTGTAGTGAAAAAGGTGTTTTTTTGTATTTTAAAAGGTGTAATAGATCTAACACTACCTCTTAGTTAACTTATTAATAATTAGAATTTAAATAAATATCTACTTAATTGTGATCCATTAATTTGTTAACCCTCAAACCCTACGAGAGTTAACTTAACCACAAAAATGAAATTTATTTAAACCCTATGCCAGCTTCTGAACATGTAATCGCAACACCCTGCTTTGATTGTTGTTATAAGGTTAGATTATGGTCAGTGGTTAATTATAGCACATATCCATTCTGGAAATGAGGTTGAATTTTGTTTAGGTATTATATTTGAACTCTACAAATTTATCATGCGTGGTGTTTTTTTACCGAATAAGATCACGCTCTCACAATTTACAAAAATATCAACCAGGCGTGTTTTTATGCTAATTGATCAATTGATTTATTAGTTTCTTATAATTGAAAAACACAATTCATGGATCATATAAGGTTAATTATAGGAGATCATTGATTCAAAATAATTAAATGGAGAGGGTCAAAGATAGATCGATCACTATGAAAACTACTCTTCCATGGGCTGTGTGGTCATCTTGGAGACGTTTTGCATGAGAAAAGGATTTGAAAATGCAGAACCCAATCTCGTCTCCACTCTTTATTCCAACCTAGTTAGTAATATTAAGAGAATAAGAAATGGAATTAACAGAAAAAATCAATTTAAGAAAAATTCAAGATAGAATCATGAAAAAAAAAGAAATACAAAGATGAGGAGGGAGAGGAGAGCCTTTTTCAAAAATATGTTTTCACAATACCTTACTTATTACAAGTTTTTTGAGGGTCCCCCAAGATACACCCTTTCGTTCACTCCATGAAAAAGCCTCTACTATCCTTTCCAAAGACTGAAAACCCCATTTTAAATAGAGTGTGCGAGGGATAGGTTTACATTACTGTTTTATGCTGGAAATTAAACTCCGCCAAATATTTTATTCCAAGTCGCACCGCATAGTTTACCCTCAAAACGGGTGAATTTGTTGGACTTCTTGAAGGATGATTTGTTCATAATCAGGGCCCTGATATTCCCTCAAAATTTTGGTCCAATCCAATCCCGGATGAAGACTATAAGGCCCCAATTGTGAAGTGATGTCATATCTGGATAATTCAGTCCATCTTTGATTTCATGGACCATTTACTCCACTCAAATCCACGATCCAACTCAAATTTTATGAATATAATTTGTATCCCATTATGTTATGAACATAGTTAAAATATTTTACGACAAAATATTTATATAAAAATATTTATGCCCAAAATACAATTGTTCATTTTAAAAGGGTAAAACTTGAATTTTCATCAAATTTTAAACTAAAGGATCTAATCCCAAATACTCCACAATTGAACATATTTAGCATAATGTTATAAGATTTTATCATTTACTATCAAAAAAATATTCATCAAAATAGTGTGTTATCAACTCCCCCACACTTTCCCTTTTGCGCTCCTAGGAAAAACCAGATATCAAGTAAACATTAATGTCAAATCACATCAAATTTTAAAACACATATCCTTGAGATCCAACAATTCCACCCTATGATACAAAAGATATCATGCCTCATAAAAAACCATTATTTCAAGTTCACCATTATATCATTCAAAATACATCCACTTCATTTATCCTCTCATTCACAAAACACTTACTTTACTTGAATTTTCTCTTATAACAGAAATGTCAATCTTTTCAGCAATGTCGTTCTCATCCAAACTCATACAAGGGTCACAATTGGATTGATAAATTCCTAAATATCCACCCAATGTGAGTCAAAGACATATATTTATCCTGATAAATTTTATGGGTGTTATGTGGCTTTCAGTTAGAATGATTTAGTTGTGAAAAATTCTGACGCTGGATGAGGAGGGCTTGACTCTTTTTGAAGAAAATTGCATTAATTTAATTTTAATTTAAATATGGTCTCCCCCTCAATCCTCTTATCATCAATTATGATCCATCATCATGAAATGTCATGGAATGTTTACACCATTCATTTTTACAGTATAAAAAATTTCAATCTTCTCAAACATTATTTTCTTGAAAGGTCCAGATAGGTGCAACTTTCTTCCTCTATTAGATGCTTTAGATAAGGCACAACTTCTCCTATCATGAAAGATATAGAGACTGCACATAATTCAATATAATGAATTTTTCAGCAGTAAAAACATCACTTCAAATTTTAATTTTCCACCCAAAGTATCACATAATGTCATAGCACAACACAAGATAGCTTCCCCCACACTTATGTTGAAATAGATTATTCTATCTCACTTCAAGAGTTGGCAGGATAGGGAAAATTGTCTTGTAATGTGGCTAACCTAATAGGCTATTCATGTCTTCTAAGGGCTACAAGGATTATATGTTCAACATAGGCCCTTATAAAATAAATATTATTTGAAATAGGGGCTTTAATACCAACCAAATGCCTCAATAATTTAATCATAAGTAGCCAAAAACCTCATGTTTTGACAGGAATAAATCAAATTCTGGTTAAATGAATCATGGTTTGGTTCTCTAAATAAGTGTGGTGTCTGTGAAGAATATGAAAATAATTGTCTAGAAGCCTCATAGAAAATTGATTTAAAATATAAAGACAGTGAGATGTGTCATGGGATTCAAAATTTAGTGTACTTTTCATGAAATTAATAACGATTTGAAACTGATAAAATGTTATTGTCAACATTTATTAAAGCTCGATTTCATAGGATTAATTATTTCACTTAAAGATATTGATTTAAATATAGTGATGATAATCATTTAAGCTCAAAAGTTTAAAAATATCACAAAACAATTTTAAAAATAACCCCAAAAATTTTAAAAAACAAAATATTTTTTTGTTTTTTGGTTTTTTAAATAATTGAAAAACATGAAAAGAGTTGAAATTACTAAATGAAAATGTCCCCTCCCCCACACTTAAAATATTTCATTGTCCTCAATGTGAACCTATGAGATAATATATGTACATGAATTGTATAATTTTAAATAGGACAAATAATAAAAAAGTTAAACGGTTAGGAATATCCTGATGTGCTCAAGTGATGATAGGGTCATGTAGTGTGATGAATTCCACTGCATCTATAGGAAGTCACTCAATATATCTCTTAAAACGTTTCCCATTGACTCTAAATCTTCTTCATGTGTCCTATTTTGTGATATCCACGACACCGTTAGGAAAAAAATAGATACAATATAAGGACCCGACCATCTGGAACACAACTTACCAGGAATCAGCTTCAATCATGAACTGTAGAGAATGTCTTTATCTCCAACATGAAATCCATTTTTTGGGATCACTTGGTCATGATCTTATTTTGATATTTCCTTATAGATCCTTGAGTCTTCATATGAAGACAATCAAATATCATCAATCTCTTAAATTTTCACTTCATTTGGATTCCATCTTGGGCCAAATCCATGTTTCATTTCTTTATTGCACAATAAGCCCGATGTTCAACCTCCACAGAGTGATGGAATGATTTCCCAAAAACAATCTGAAATGGGGACATACTGATGTGAGTTTTTCATGCTGTCTTATATGCCCATAGAGCCTCATCCAAGCGATTGCTCAAATCTTTCCTATATGGATGCACGATTTTTTCTAAAATCTGTTTCAACTCACGATTTGAAACCTCAACCTGGCCATTTGTTCGGGGGTGGTATGGTGTTGATGTTTTGTGTTTCACCCCATACTTTTGAAGGAGTTAATCCAAATTCAAATTTCAGAAGTGTGTCCCTCGGTCACTGATGATGGCATTTGGTACTCAAAACCTGCAAAAAAATTTCTCTTTGACAAAGTCCAAAACAACATGATAATCATCAGTCTCGGTGGCCATTGTCTCCACCCATTTACCCATATAATCAAAAGAATCCAAAATGTTCAAAAACCAATGTAACTAGGAA
Source organism: Viscum album (assembly GCA_963277665.1). Lineage (NCBI taxonomy): Eukaryota > Viridiplantae > Streptophyta > Magnoliopsida > Santalales > Viscaceae > Viscum > Viscum album. The sequence goes on from OY728145.1 coordinate 960,192,343, forward strand.
AATAACCCATAAAATTGATGCCCCATACATCAAAAATCTCACAGAATTGTATGGGTTATTGGGGAATCTCATGTATCCTAGAAATGTTCCTGGTGTGTTTGCAGTGAGAGAATTACTTACAATATACATGAGCATCCTGGAATAAGCTAGGCCAATATAATTCAGAGTCCAAAACATTCCTAGTTATCCCTTGGGGTCCAAAGTGTCTACCATAAGAATGTGTATAAAAATATTTCATAACAGACTCAAACTCATGAGTGGGAACACACCTCCTAATAACTTGATCACTACACATGATCCATAAGTAGGGATCATCACACACATAAAAAATAGACTCACTCATTTACTTTTGGACTTGATGTTTCTTTAAATATGCCGGGATTTCAGATGCAACAATGTAGTTCAGTAATTCTGCATACCAAGGATGTATACATGAGATGGAATAAAGATGCTCATCATGGAAAGTGTCCTAAAGTGGTACCTAGTCCAAGGATTCATCCTATAGAGTGTGAGTAAGACTAATCATGTGGTCCACCACTAGGTTTTATGTCCCCTTTTTTTCATTTATCTCAATATCAAATTCTTGATGAAGGAGTATCCATTAGATAGGTTTTTGCTTTGCGTCTGGATTCATTAAGAGGTACGACAGAACTGCATGGTCACAAAAAACAACTACTTTAGAGCCCAATAAATATGAACTGAATTTATCTGATGAAAATATGATAGATAGAAACTCTTTTTCTATTGTTTTGTAGTTTTATTGGGATGAATCAAGTTTCCTTGATGTATATGCAATCACATGTGAACGTCCGTCCACCCTATGAGATAAGACAGCTCCAACGGCAACGTTGGATGCGTCACACATAAGCTCCAAATGAATATCCTATCATGGGGGTTTTATGATAGTTGGAGTGCTTAGAAAAATATTTACCTCATCAAAGGAAGTCATATATGAATCATCAAACACAAAATCACAATCATTTTGAAGTAGTCATGACAAAGGAAGAGATATATTACTAAAATATTTGATGAAGCGCCGATAAAATCCTGCATTCCCCAGGAAAGATCTAACATCATGCACATATGTACGATATTGTAGGGATGAAATAATATCTACCTTAGATCTATCATCCTCTACTACAGGTTTTGACACTACATGCCCTAATACAATGCCATTATCTACCATAAAATGACACTTTTCAAAGTGCATGACATGATTCTTATCAATACAATGATTCAACACCTTTCCTAATCTACATAGACATTCATCATATGAAGACCCATACACTGTAAAATCATCTATACATACCTCCATACAGGTCTCAATAAAATCAGAAAAAATGCTCTCCAGGCATCTCTAGTAGGTACCTGGGGAATTGGAATATCTAAATGGAATCCTTCGGTAGGCAAACATACTGAATGGACAAGTGAATGTTGTCTTCTACAGATCTAACAGAGCTATCAGAACTTGAAAATATCCAGAGAATCCATCCATGAAACAATAGTGTGTCTTCACAGCTAGTCTCTAAAGAATCTGATCAATAAATGGGGGGGGAAATGGTCATTGCGAGTGGACTGCTTTTGATTCCAATACTCAATACACACACGACAACTATTTGGTACCCTTATTGGTACTAACTCATCTTTCTCATTTTTAACAACAGTAAAACCACATTTCTTAGGCAAAACCAGAATAGGACTCACCCACTGGGAATATAAAATTGGGTAGATTTTACTTTACTCAAACAATTTTTCATCATCTTTTTTAATAACCTCTAAATGAGTTGGATTGAGTCTCCTTTGGGGATAACTAACCAGTTAATCCCCATCCTCAAAAAATAATCTTACGCATGAAAATAGAGGGGCCAATACTAGATATTTCATCCAAGGTCCACCTGATTACATTAATGTCATCCCTCAAAAGATTTAAAAGTTTTTCATCATGTAAAAAAGGAAGATTATTAGGAATTATAATAGGTAATATCTCACCACTAAACAAGTATGAGTATTTTAGATTTGGTGGAAATGGATTGAGCTCTAATGAAGGGGGGTTCTGTATGGATAGAGATAATAAAGAAACTAAAATATGTGCACAAAGAGCATCAATATCATAATATACATCAAAATCATAGAATAAAGCATCAAATCCATCAGCATACTCAACATCCATGTAATAATTATAGTTCATATGATCAAAATTAGAATATGATTCCATTTGGAAATCAAATCTGAGATATTCTTGTGCATTAGAAATAGGTGTGAATGCACTCTTATAAATCAAACTTAAACCAATAATCATAATCTCCTTAGTCATAGAACAATCAAATTCCATGGGGTTTTAATTAGTTGTTCAAAATTGTAGATAACAAAAACATAATAATGTTATGAGGGGTACTTCGTGGAATCCATAATATTATATATCACAACATCATCCCCAAATTCCATGGAAAGTGCACCATCATTGATATTTGTGATAGGTTTTCAGTTTTGAGGAAGGTTCTACCTAACATAATGGGTGCACAAGAACTTACCTGATCATCCTCTATTTTAAGCATGTTTAAATCTACTGGGAAGATCATGTCTCTTACCCGGACAGACACATCCTCAAGGAATCATAATGAATATTCTATAGATCTATTTTCCAACTACACCACTACTCTCGTCGGCTTCAACTCACCAACTGAAAAAGAAGAGAATACAGAGTGAGGCATCACATTTGTGGATGATCCCAAATCACAAAGAGCATTTTAAAAGTGTAACTCCCAAATGGTGAATGGAATGGTGAATGTACCTTAATCCTAGCACATTGTCGGCATTGCTAGAGTTTGTGTATTGAGTATTGAAACATTAATTTATAGATTGATCCTCTCGTTCCACTTAATTCCACTTTGATTGGTATAATGTTCTTTTAAGAATTTCCCATACCTTGGGATTTTCTTGACCGATTCAAGTAGAGGAATATTGATCATCACATGCTTTAAGGTGTCCAAAACCTCATTTTTCATTACCCCTTTATCCATATTATTCGTTTGAACAACACTATTTGGAAAATGAAGGTTTTTAGGAGTAACATCATTAATATTTTCCTTACCTTTATCTTTCTCATTGGGTTTCTCATCAGATGGTATGGAATTCAGCTTCTCTGGAGTTGAGATGAATCCCGGTGGAACGATTGGTGTAGATGTATATGTTTTTTTCTTCCCACTTCTCCATGTGATTTCACTAACATTCCCGTTGGGATTTTGAGTAGGTTGGAATGGTAGATTTCCATAATTCTTAATTACCATTTCTTGGAGGGCGGTGGAAATCTGGCTAATTTGAGTCTTCAACTCCCTCAACTCCGAACCTTGACTCTTCATCTCATTCTGTTGATTAAGAACAATTGGTTTCAAATGTTCATTAGTGTTAGAATATACCGTGGATGGGGGATTCCCTTGTTGTTGGTTTGTTTATGTTTGGGTTTCAAATCTCCTTTGGGGAGATTGGAAACATTTTTTGAAAGGAGGAGGCTACATGAAGTGTTATTGAAAATGGGGCCTTAGTTGTTTTCTAGAGCTATACCTCTTGTCTGATTGATATTTCCACCCTTGGTTGTATCCTGTTGCAAACGAAATCAAGATTTTTTGGGGGATATGGTTTTTTTGTTGATGATATGGTCTCTTAATAAATAGTGCTACACAATCTTCTGTCTCTTATAGTTATGGGAAATAGTCTGTTGGGTGGCTTATCTCTGTGAAAATGCCACAAGGCCTTTAAGGAGGGGGTTGGGATGCCTTTTGTGACAATGTAATCTACTTCACCATGGTTTTCAATTTTTCCAACTCGGTATCAATCAAATGACTTTAAAGAGAAGAGTGAATTACCTAATGTACTCCTCGGACAAGTGGTGTACCTCGATTGCCAAATTGTTTGGAGTTTTGGGCTATTTTTTCAATCAACGCACGTGCACCTACTGGTGTCTTGTCCACCAATGCCCATCCAGTTTCAACATGCACCATTCTCCTATACATATGTGTGAGTCCTTCATAGAAGTATTGGATTATGAGTTTCTCACTAATTTGGATATGTGGTCATCATGCACACATCTTCTTGAATCACTCCCAGTACTCATACATTGAATCCCCTTAGGTATTCTTGATCCCTGAGATAACATTTCGAATGAATGTGGTCCTTGAAGCTGTAAAAAATTTATGCAAGAAAAGAGGTTTCAAATCCTTTCAACAAGATACATATTCAGGTTGTAAATAATACATCCATTCATTCACAGCTCCATTAAGTGATAATGGGAATTCTATTAGTTTGATTTATCCTTAAAATAATTCTATGTTTTAAGGTTGATCAAACCACATTAAATTATTTAAGGTGTTTATTGGGACCCTAACTAGAGAGGCCATGATACTTTGGAAGCAGGTGAATTAATCCAAATTTAATATCAATGTATGATTTGAGATTTGGATATGCAATGCAATTTGGTTTATAATTAATATCGGGTGAAGCCAATTCTTGAATAGTTCTATTAAGTTAATTTCCATTATTTTAAGCCATTGGTTCTTATTTTTTGTTTGATTTTGAATAGATTCCAATTTCAATGTTGTTGGAGTGACCAAATTCTCTAACCATTTGAATATAGGAACTTCCCATAGACTGAGAATATCTGATTTGATCCCTAAAGCCGCGTTCAATCTCAGAGTCAAGATCTAATATATATTATGGATTATTTCGTGTCATAAATCAAATAAAAATTAAAATTATGTAGGTGGACCATAATAAAAATGAGAAGTTTTAGTTGATGGGCCAAAAAAAATATGAAAATAAATGAATAAGAAAAATAAAAGAATTCAGATAGGGTATAGAAGGAAGAAAGAAGAGAAGAGGTGAATAAAATGTAATATAAAATAAATACCTCTAATTTGTTGAAATAATTACTTTTCTCCCCAGAAACGATGCCAATTTGAAAGGTGATGTTGTGGGCTCCCTAAATTGATTAGTGGTTTTTGGGTAAGGCCATCTCTCATAAGAAGAGGTAAATTAAATCAACTTCTTAAAGGTATGTTGAAAATAAAATAGAAAATAATTAAAACCCTACATAAAAGGATGGGGGTTGTTTTCTATTTATAAAACATGAATAATTTTTCTAGAAGAATATTTCATTTTTTCGTTTTAAATTTTGAAATGAATATTGATTAAAAAGACGCAACAAGAGGATTTTTTAGAAAATATTTTAAAAGGTGCAATTGATCTAACTCTAACTCTTCATTTACTTATTAATCATTATCATTTAAATCAATATCAACTTAATTGTTATCCCCTAATTTTTTAACCCTGGAACCCTACATGAGTTCACTTAACCACAAAGATAAAATTACTAGAACCATATGCTAGCTTTGGAACAGGAAATCACAACACCATTATTTGATTATAGTTCTAAGGTTAGCTTATGGTTAGTGTTTAATTATAGTATATATAAATTCTGAAAGGATGAATTTTTTTTAGAGATTATAATTTAACTCTACAAATTAATCTCGTGTGGTCTTGTATTACCGATTAAGATCTCTCTCTCACAATTTACACAAAATATCGATCTGGCGTGTTTTTGTGCTAATTGTTCAATTGTTTTATTAGTTTCTCATAGTTTAAAAATACAATTCATGTATCGTATAATGTGAATTACATTAGAAAAATGATTCAAAATAATTAAATTAAGAGTTTAGAATATAGGTATATCACAAATTAAACTACTCTTCCACAGGTAGTGTGGTCATTATGGAGATGTTTTTCTAGAGAAAAGGATTGAAAGGGTAGAACCCAATCACATATCTACTCTTTATTAGAACACTATTATAAAGATTAATATATTCTGAAAATTGAATAAAAAAGAAGTTTAATTTAAGAAAAAATCAGGATACAAACAAGAATGAAAATAAATACAAAGAGGAGGAGGGACAGGAGAGCCTTTTTGGAAAAGATGATTGCAAAAATACATACTTCTCTCAAGAGTTTTGAGGTTCTGCCAAGAAGCTCCCTTTTTTACACAACTTCCCAAAGCCTCTACCAGAAAACCTAATTAATGAAAACCACCATTAAATAGAGTTTTTGAGGGCTAGTATTACATAACCTTTTTATGTGTGAAATTAAAACCTGCGCAAATATTTTATTCCATGATTAACCACATAGTTGACCTCCAAAATGAGTGAATTGAATAGACTTATATAACTCTGATTTGTGCATTTTTATGTCCCTGATTTTTTCTTCAATATATGGGCCCAATACAATCCCGAAATAAGAAGATACGGCCCAAATGATGAAGTGATGTGCAATCTAGATAGTTTAGTCGATCTTTGAATTCATGGCCCATTTACTCCACACAAATGCACAATACAGCTCCAATGTCCTGAATGTAATTTTTATCCAATTAATACAGAAACACATTTACAAAATTTTAAGACAAAATAATCTACAACAGAATATTTATATTGAAATACTACAGTTCATTTTAAATGGTTAAAATTGGAATTTTCATCAAATTTTCTAATGAATGATCTAATCCCAAATATTCCATAATTGAACATATTTAGCATAATGTGAGGATATTTTATAATTCATAATGAATAAAATATTAAAAAAATATTTCTTTATCACACTAAAATAATGTTGTTGATGTAGAAGAATCATAAAACCAAGGAATCCAAATGTAAGATCTCAAACATCATGGATGTTTGTTCCTAATTAAATCATAGTTAAACCTATTAATACTGGGTAATGGATTGTTTTATAAATATAAATGAGTCTTGGGGATATCCCATGTGTTTGGGAAATTATATAATAGGGACGTTGGCCATCATATGTGTGTTTCATGGTTGGTGCATGTTTATGGGTAATCTTGCAACAAAATTATTCAGACACGGAGGTGTGGTACATTGTTATGTAAACTACGTAAAGGTGTATAAAAATCCATATAAGGATGTATAGATCCATTTAGCATGGTTAGAACACAATTTTTCAAAAGTTTAGGCTCCCCATGTTACTGTGTGATATTGCCTCTTATTGCAGAGAGGTTGGTACATAGTTTTATAAACTGTGCGACCGGACAATGATCCTTATTTAGATGGAATATTTTATTATTTTTGTCCTTTTTTACACTTTTTCACATGATTCATTCCTTAATTTATCTTCTATATACCCTAATGAGAAAAAATTTCAACCCAGATATCCCAAGGGATGAACTCTGTCGATTCTAATATATTTATAGTACTATTTTTTCAGATCGAAACTCTAGGTTAGAATACCACTTCACATTAATCCCTTTTTTAGATTATATCATGTAGTTTCATTAACCTTCTTTTGAAACCCTAAAACCCACTATATCCAGTAGACCATAGGTTGTGTATTCAATGAATTTTTTAATCATGATCGATGGCTATGGTTAATTGAGAATTCAATAGTGGATTCCAGGTAGGTGGAAACAAGTTATATATCATAATATTGATTCCATTTTTTTATGTATGGTTGTGTTATTTATTCATTATTTTTGTAAATTGGATTATGTTAGTAATAAATGTTAAAATTGTTAGCTAAATGATGAATTGAACCCATCGTAATCCTCATAAGATGAATTGAGGAAAATTATACATGTTTATGACCACATATGGGGTGTGTCAATATTAAAAAACATGGAATATTTAAATGATAAAAATAGAGTTTATATTCAAGAATATGAGGCCATGATAAGTATGTTGACATTTTAGATTGAATGACGATGATTCACTGATAGTAATTTTTCTAGTACTTATCATTACATAATGTTTTTTTGGATTAATGTTAATCTATCATATGATTTTCTCATTGTGAAGGGTAAACATTTGAATTTATAAGTCATGTTAATGATACATGTGTAAATTGGGTTTTGGTAATTAAATTATAATGTGAAAATAGGATAAGGAATATGAAATATTGAATGTATAAAAAGGGGATTGATATATGAGATTTATTGAACATAATAAATGGATTAAGGAATAAAAAATGGAAATGGGTTTAATTATATATTTAATTTTAATGATAAATGTTATAATGGTTTACAAATTGATGTTAATTTATATGTTGAACAACTATGAATTGTGAATGTTTTTTATTTGATCTTGGTTTGCAAAATGATGTGTGAGAGGATTGATTAATGATTCACATGAACATGTCTTGATTATTTGTGGGTCAATGGACTGAGGTTCCTCCCATGGTTCCGGTTGTAATGAGGATCTTGACCCCACCCCTAGAATTCATATGTTAGGGATTCAGACTGAGGATATAGGACCATAATTGTTACATTTGAAGAGATTTAATGGATTGATGCTCCAATGTATGTTTTATATATTTTTTATGATTTTTTATCTCTAGAGAGATAGTGAATATTAATTATTTCCTTATACATATTAATTAACTGTTTTGGTCCATTGATCAAGTGATTTAGTTGCCAACCCCATAGAATAATTGATTAAATTGTATTAAATGTTTAAAATGATAAAAGATAATATTGTTAATTAGTGGGACCCATGTTGTATTTTTTACCTTTTGATTTATTTAATACTTTCATGCAATATATATTAGACATGATATTTTTTGGACACAATTTTTTGTGGCTGAATGAGTTGAAATCTTTCCATTCTTGGGCCACATTTTGGTACCTATGTCGATTTCAGGGTTTCCGGTCAGGATAAGGGAATGATCCCTATGATAGAAATTAATTGTTCCATGGGATATGAATATATTAGAGAACTATAAATGGAATCATGACCCATTTTGGGGATACTTTTGTTTTTAATATCTTTTGGTTATCTTATCCTTGGTTGAAATTGGAATAAAATATCAAATTTATTATTGGTTCTAGGTTGTACCTAGCTTTGTTAAATATTGGTGATGCATGTTTTCTTGTTATGTTGTTTAATTTATTTATTATTATTATAAAATGTGTATTTATACAAAAAATATGGAATAATAAACATACATATTATAGTAGACCCTCACTATGAGTTGGCAACCGATAGCATTTTGGGAGGCCTGCCTGATGTCATGTGATGACCTAAATCCGGGAATACATTAATTAGATCACCTATTAGGGAATTTAAAAATGGGAATCATAGGTACGTTTTATGTGTTATTACTATTTAGGTATGGTATATTGGATATGATGATGTCTAGGGTATTTCTAAATGTTCTCATTCAAAGGATATGATAACCCACAAATGAGGGAAAATCCTAGTAATCAGTTTGAGAATTTTTATTTTGATTATGTATCATTATAATTTAATAATATTTCACCATTTTTAATGCATATATGGTGTAATATGATAATTTTATGATACTTTTCATGATGTCATAATGCTATGATGTTTTCCATTCAGGAATAATTATAGGAACCTGGGGATATTGGTGGCATGTCTCATTGTAGGAACACATAGGAAGGGTGTGTGGACATGAATGGTAGAATGAATTAAATATTATTTAAATATATAAAATATTATGTACAATTAAGGTGATGAAAATGGTTAAATGGAAGGAATGTGAAAGAATGGTCAAAGAGTTGTGCAAAATTATAGTTAAGAATGAGTTAAAACGTTTGTCATATTATGTTTAACTGATTGAGGGTGAATAGATAAAGAAATTAATGTTGTGAAAGAAAATGGTATCAAATGGAGACTCAATACTATGTATGGTGGATTACCCATGTTTTACCATAACTTATTGTATGGATGTTTGATGTTAGTGTTCTAGGTTTAACTTAATCTGATGGGATATTGTATGAAGATGGGCTTCGTATGGTTATAAGAGAGCCTCCATTTTTGTGGAATGTGTGGAAGTTTAATATTATATGTTTCTTTATGTGTATTTGGAATTGTATAGATTTTCCACCACGATGACATATTTTTGTTGGGATAACAGATGATATCACAATGAATTCTCCTCTAGAAGTGGAACAAGAATCTTTCAGGAACCATGGTAACATATAAGATGAGAATCTCTATGATTAAATTGTTTCTCTCATGTAGATTATGGAATGAGACATGGGGTGGGATGTCCTAGGTATGTTTGACATGGATATAGTGTTTTTTTTGACACCCTACGATGTTTCCTACACATGGTGGAATTGAGTTCCCAAACTACAGAAAGATTGAACATGAAGTGATATGAAAATATGTATCCCTTGTGTTGTGAGAAACACATTATTATCTGTGGATTGGGCTATAAAAGTTCCATAGTCTAGAAACCATGATGATTTGACATGTTGGAAAGTGTGGAGTTCCTTGTTGTTCCATTGAATAGGTTGTGGACATGAGTTTATGCAGTATCATTTCTTAAATGGTTGTGAAAAGCATTTTTTGTTTTTATCTAGAGGATTGTATTGGTTTTTGAAATATACGACTTGGTTCGTGGTTCCACTAGTGGTGGTTATGTTTTCATTGGTATGTAACCTAGAGTAAATGATTTCTCGGTGCGTCAGATGTAGTGTGCCCTGTAATGAGAGAAGTATTTCAAACATTGAGTGGTTACTTATCAGATATTTAATGTATGTTTCATAGATGTAGATCATATTAACTTGTCACCCTAACCCATGAATGTGAAGTGGGTATCGTTCCACCATCCTGGGCTACCCGTGAGAGGGGTTAAGCATGTGTTCGGTGACCTGTGTTCATGAATCATAGGTGGATGATTGAATATAAACATTCACTATTTTGTTCTAGATATCTACGTTGAAAATAAAATTATATCGGACATGATACTCAAGTTTGTATTATTATTGGATAGTAAAATTTATGGTGACCTCATCGGAGGACTTCCTAGTGTTTTGGGTTCCTCAAGATATGAATCTTGTGCGATGCTTCATAGGTGGAATCGATTGGTTTATAATATCACCATGTTTCAGTAAATGTTATGGTTATTCTATGGTTTCATTCATAAAATCACTAAAGTTCCTTCAGATAGTTATAATGTTGGTATTCAAGGGAACAATTGTGAAAATAATCCACATTGTGGGGATGGATGTGATAGATGAAGGAATCAGGATGAATTGGGTAAGACAAGGTGACATGATCAACGAATTTATTGATTTTAATGGGTATGAATGTTAAACATATGGTGGGAATTGGTTATGTGGATTTACTTGTTGTTTGAGAGGATGGGTTTCCATAAATAAAATGCTAATAATTACCCAAATTTGAGCAGGTTCATAAAGCATGATGCATTATTAGTGTGTTTTTGGGAAATAGATGAACCTTAGTGATGTACATTTCATTCATTCTTGAGTCATGATTAGTGTGTGTGTTGGTGGTAAGAGAATTTTTTTCCATGGAATCAATTTGGGGAATCACAGGTGACGTAAGAGACCTGCTGGTTATGGATCTATGTGTTTCTACTATAGATATGTTGTTCATGCTGGAGGAAGTAGAGAGAGGTGGTATTAGTAGTTCCATGTGAAGCATTGGATCATTTATATTGGTAGAGATTTTTTATGTGGTGGTGTGTTCAGTTAGAAACAACACAAGAGTTGTGGTGGTTGGGTGGGGATGAGGTATTGGAAAACATGGAAGCCCAATGACTTTGAAAGGTAGAGGTTTTGTGTTAGTGGGAGGTTATAACCATGATGAATATTTTTGTAGGTGTATGTTAAAGAGTCCTTGGTGTATTTATAGCTAGTGATGAGCATTCCCATTATCTCAATATTATCCTAGTTATAAAGAAAGATATCTGAATTTTTTCCTAACTAACTGTATGAATTTTGGATTGATATAGGACCAAATGGATTTTATTCATAGCGATATGTATTTCTGGAGATGGATGTTGGATTTTACACAATATACCATTTATAGGTGAGGTACTCAAGATGGACTGGGTTTCAAAAAATATTGTGGGTGTCATTCATTTAATATGGGATACAGTTTCTGGTGTTATTATTTTTTTGTACTATAGAATCTTAGACGAACACATTTATAATTTAGGGTTCTAACTATAACAAAAAAATGAGTTTTTTGGGTTGAAATTTATTGAATAAATAGTTGGTAACAACACTCTTATGCCTGGGAGTGACAAATTAGTCTAGGTTGGGTAGAGAAGAACATGGAGGTGATGTTATGTTGTCAATATTAAAATGAGAAAATAGTAGTTGAATGTTAAATCCCCCAGAGTGGGGATGGTGGGACTAGGATATTGTTGTTGAATAATTCAAGAATTTGATTTGGGCTCATGGTAGTTCAAAATGTGATTTTAGTTACCCATTTTTGTGTCCATTATGGGAATGTGATGGCCAGAAAAAAGTTTATGGAAAAGAAGGATGGGTGCTAAAACATCATTAGTGGTTGTTCATAGGCATTAGAACGTGATATTTGGTTACCATGTAGTTCTATTATGTGTCAATGAGTCACGATCATGTAATTTAGTGGCCTAACCATAGTGAAGGTGAACATTATCATTATGTGTATGTTATGGAAAATTTGACAATTCTATTAATAGAGGTACAAAAGTGATGAGTGTAAACATCATTATATTGTTGTTTTTGGATGAAAAGTGAATTTATATAATATAAAAAGGTTTTTAGGAAAAAAAGTTCCAATTAGTATGATGTATTGATAATATAGGTATTTTTTAGGAATACGTATTGGTGTGATACAGAAAAATGATGATTTTGAAGGTAGTGGGTTCCATAATGGTTCATTTTACAAGATTTCGATGAATGTCACTAGTAGATGCATCAGATGATGGTGGTCTTCGATAAGTGATAATTCACCATGTGATGGTGTATGGAAAATCATGTCAATAGTGTTAAAATGGGTGTTATGAAACAAATAGTTTAAAATGGATTGATATGGTAGGAAAAAAATGAATGTGGTAAGTTGTAACCCACCACCAGTTTGATGTTTTTTTGAATGTACATGTTTGAAATGATGGAAACATGAGGGAGGTGAATTTGTTCTTTCTCAACAATGCATGGTTGGAGGATTTCAATTCCATATGGTTATGAAAGTATGGATATATTCAAATAGTGGTTAGAGTCATTTTGTATATCTATGCATTGGGATTTGAAAAACATATTTTGTATGTCATGAAATATGAGTTGAGTTTCTTATGAAATTGTCAATTGTTGGGGTTTCAACTATTGGAAAATGCACATGGTGAGAAAATGTTCATGGTAGGAAAACCCATTATTGACAAGGGGTCAGTTGCATACGTGTCCAGTGTTTTCGTTTAGATTATCTCGAGTAAGTACCATTCTATTTTTTTAGACATAATAGGGAGTGTTGGCTTGGATGTTGACCCGTTGGGTACCCTTAGTGTTTTGGTTCTATTATACATGTTTGGTTATTGAGTATGACCACTGGGCCACATGTTTTGATTGAATTTGGCAATTCAATGTTATTGGGAAAGTAATGTGTTTCTTTGGGTTGTTTCAAACATGTTTTTTGTTGGATTTTTTAAAATAAAAAATTAATGGTATGAAACGATTTATGACATTCTTCGTAGAGATGATTGGGATGATTGATGGTTGATGGCATATTCCATTATGGTATGATGTTGTGTGGGATGATTCCTTGCATTGCAATTTAGGTAGAAATTTTGGAGGCTTCCCTCTAAAGTTCTTATGGATGATGTTGAGGTGGATTCATATAATGTGGGAATATGGTTCATGTTGTATATTGTAGTGAGTATGTATTGAAGGGAAAAACCTTTCCTTTATTCGAGATTTTTGGTATTGTGGTAATGTTGAGGAAGAAACATTGGAGAAACGGAAAATATGTGGAACTAGTGGATGGATATCCTTACATTGTAAGCTTGATTATGTTTGGATGTGGGAAACAATGATGAGTCATCAAAAGGATCTGTGGTTGTAAGACCTTGTACGTCTTGAAGAATGTTCTAAATAATTTTATTCTTAATCCTATTGATTTTAACTAATGGAATGTTTTCTAATTATTTTAGGATTCTATGTGGGTGACCAATGTGTGTAGGATGAGAAAAAATTTAGAAAATGGTAGTCCTATAAATTTTTACATTTTTCATGCGGTTAGAGTTAACTATGAAACAAAAACATGCTTCCTTGGAGGTGTTGTTCGCAGTTAGGTAAATTATGAAAAGGGGAATGGAAAAACATGCAAACAAGTATATATCTATTATACCTGGTTGGTACTTGTTTTTTCAAAAAAAAAAAAGGTTCCCTAGGAAACCATTCTACTTATCCCCCACATGGAGAGAGGTTGGTACACATTTGGTAAACGGTTTGTTAAATTGTGTACCATATTAAAAATGAGTAATTTATCATTTCACTATATTAATTTTAAAAACACTTATCTTATTCTCCACTCTTTGATCATATGTCAGCCCTAATGAATATCCATTTTAATACAGACATGTCATGGGGTGATTTCATCCAATTCTATTCCATTTGCACAACCATTGGGTTAATGTTGAATCTATGTGTGAGATAACACTTCTATTTTATATCTTTAATGGATTATGGGATGTGGTTTCTTTAATCATTTTCTGAATCCCTAAAACATTTTTTTACAACATACCTTATTTTTTGGCTTTAAAGGGTGCCTAATTATTTATATATGGTTCTGGTTAATTGATCATTCATCTAGATATTGTAAGTAGGTGTCCTATAAGTTATATCTCATTGGAATGATGTCAATTTTTACTTGTATGGGTGTGTTATTTGTTCTTTGATATTTTGAATTTGATTCCTTTAGTGGTGTATGAAAAAACAGTTAACCAAATGATGAATTAAACTCATCATGATCCCCATGGGATATAATGAAGATGATTAGACTAGTTTAAGGCCACCCATGAGGTGTGAAAAAGTTCATGGACATGGAAAATTTCAACAATAATCATGGAGTTGATTTTTTTAATACAACCCATGGTAAATATATTGACTTGTTAATTTGAATGATAAAGGGGAACTAATGGTAATTGTGTCTCAATTTCATCTTTACAAAAGGGGATTGATTAGTTTAATGTTGTTGGGTGAAATGAAATATGGGTTGTGAAGGGTAATGGTTTGACTTTGTAAGGTAAGTGAATGATACATTGGTAAATTGGATAGTTGTGTGTAATTGAGAATGTGTAAATGGGTATTAAATTTTAATTGGTGAATGTAAAAAAAGAGATTAATTTATGGGAGTTCATGAATATGATAAAAGGCTTAATGATGGAAAATGTGAAATTGGATAAATTATATATCCAATGATAATGTAAAATGTTATAATGGTATTAGGATTAGAGTTTATTTATATGGTTAATAAATATTGTTTTTGAATGTTATTTATTTTCATTTAGAATTAATTGTGGAATTATGAGTGTGATAATTTATTAAAGAAGCATATGAACATGGCTTGATGGTGTGTGGGATAATCAACTATGTATCCTCACACATGTTAGGTTGGATTGATGGTCTAAAGACCACCCCTGGAATACATGATTTAGGGAGTCACACTGAGTATTTAGGCCCCAAACTGTTTCATTTGATATGACTATCTGGGATGAGGCTACCAGGTTAGTTTTTTGGGATTTTTTATTATATCATTATTCATAGTGATATAGGGAACTTGATTTATTTTCATATGCATCATAATTGGCCATAAAATGCCATTGAAAAAATGGATTAAATGCATAACCTGTGGAATTATTAATGAAAATAGATTTTGTGAATAAAATAGTTAACGTGAATATTATTTACTGATGTAACCATATTTGAATTTTCATTATGTTCTCATTTACTTAGTACTTACATAAACTATCTACTAGATTGGAAATTTTGTAGAAAATTTTGGGGTTGTAATTCTAAGATGTAATCAAAAACCTATTAATCCACCTTTGGGTACTCAAACAGATATTATGATTGCAGGTCAGGACAACAAAAATGTACTTATCCTAGGAGTCAATTGGGGCATGGTATATAAATGGATGAAAGATCTAGACTTGGTGTTAGGAATAATTTTTTGGTTTATTCCATTGGTGTTTATTTTTGGGTTTTCATGACTTTTTATTTTGTTGGAATTACATAGAATATTAACCATTGGTTTTTTTTATAGCCAGTTTGGAAAATATTTTGTGATGTGTGTTTATTGGTTATGACGATTAGCTTATTTATTATTGTTATATTTTGTGAATTACCATGATAATTATATAATATTCTCCTCAGATGTTATATTAAATCCTCACATTTAGTCTCTAACCTCTGGTGTATGGGGAGGTATGCCAGAGTTCATGTGCCGACTCGGTATGTAGAACATGTTTAGTGTCTCTAGGGTTGGGGACATTACATACACTCTCATTCGAATAATATTTTTTTGATGATTCATCCTGGAGAATATTATTCCATGCACACATAGAGATAGTGTTAGCCATTTTTTTGTGAACCCCATCATTGAAAATAAAAACGTTGATTCACATTATCGTGATAATAAATTTCATTTTGGATGAAATTCCATTACATTAGGGAATTGATCCCCATGAATCATGATTAGAGATTTCAAGGAGATCCCAGTGATATAAATTTTTCATAAAATGGCCAGATGAATAACCTGTTAAAAATATTACCTCGATCAGATATGTTACGAATACATTTGAATTCCACTACCAGATTCAGATTAAGAATCACACTAATAATGAAGGGAAACCTGATAGACTAAGAAAGTGATTTATTTGGTGCTATAAATCTAAGGAAACAAATCTCACCCAATACAGACAAGAAATCCAAAATTTAATCAATATTTTCCCTACTATTCAATTAAAATGATCATACAAACATGTATGATTTTAAATTAATATTCCCATTTCTTGGATCTTCTTCCTTATAATCCATCAGAACCATTCCAGTGTTTTTTCTAATTATTTTTAACAGTAGGAATTTTTTATCAATGAAACATAAATCCATTTTACCCTTGATTAATTTAATGGTTTCTATGACACCCTTAAAATTGTTACCCCCATCATCCACCTCCATAATCATTATATCCCATTAATACCAATGGTAACTACCTTCTACTTTAATTTACCATATAATTTTTAAAGGCATGTTCTAAATGTTTCATATTTTAACTCTTGGGGAATTGATTATGAAACGTGCTGACCATATTTACTCTAATTTGGTGCTTTATTACTTAACATTGGCATGATCACAAGAGATCAAATCTCGAAAGACCGATCAGTTTAGTAACTTTGGAAGCAGTAGATACATTCATAAGTTTTTCATTACATTTTAAAATGAAAAACAACAACAACATTTTCTCCATTAACCAAATTTATATCCCTAACACTATCCCTTGGACAATCCATGAATGTGAGTCATAATATACATTTTCTTATCCGGAGAAAAATAAAACTTAGAAAGGTGTGAGCTCAGATGTTCAGTAAGGATAAAAATATTTTGGAAACGTTCATAAATAAGTATAAACATTTAAGTCAATTTGAAAGACTAAATCATAATCCATTTAAACATAAAAATTTGAAAAATATGGCCAATATATGTCATATAATTCCATTTTTTTATTTACATGGATATTTTACTAGTCAAATAATGACATGCAATACCAATAGCCAATTTCAAAATGATAGAATGCATAATGTCAGACATCATTACCACATAGTCAAAGCATTGTGCCATGACTGAAAATAAGATTTTTTCGGGGCTTTGTGCCAAGACACAAGTTTCACTCATTAGACATACCGGTGCATCGAGGATCTATAGTAGGCTCCACTCGTCAATTACTAAGTCCAATGCATTCCTCATATGAAAAGGATTAAACATAACATAAACATTCATATTAAAACTAACATATGAAATGTCAATAAATTATCCATAAACATTGAATAGTGTAAAAATAACACATCCATAGTCAAACATATCAAAAAACCTTCAATACAATATGGATGTTTTGTATCATAATAAATCTACTTCAAACAAGCTTAAAATCCACAAAAGGATGCCAACATAGATGAAATCCAAAAATTTTCTTAGAGAAATATCCCTTTTTAATTTGAAATCATTTAAAAGTCATATATTTACAAAATAAAACATTTATTATGAGAATATTCTTATATGATTGTATGGGAAGCTTCGATGATGTTATAACAGAGAAAAATAGCCACACCTGCCGTATAAGTTAAAAAGACATTGTTATCATAATTTTGCCTAAAAGGTTATAAAGTAACTTGTTTAGAAAGGAAAATAAATATTTATTTCAAAACATATATGGTGAAATAAGGGTATAAATCACAATAACCCATAGTCTATAAAATAGTAAAAATGTTTCGAATTACATTTTAAAGAAAACACAGATGTGGATGACATAAATGTCCCAGTAGATACTTACATATTAACAAGCTCAGATAAGTAAAGAGATTGTAGAATTAACCCTTACCTTGTACTATACCTTAGTCTAAGGTATGTTACAATTATGGATAATTGTTTAAACATTGTTATTAAATTATATAGGAACTATATACCCAAATATGATATCATATATGATACTCTAATATTGCTTTGTTAATAATATTTCAGCATTATCATTGTTTCGGGTGTCAACTGATTGGTTTTCTATTATATTATTGGTTACGTAAGACATGTTTATTATGGATAAGATGTATTTTATTTATATAAACAATGATATTTTTTTCATAAATGTTATTTTTAATCATAAAAAAATATTTTTGAATTATTGTGATGGGAATGAATCACATTGCGTTCGTGGAGACGGTAATCGGTATGTACGCACGAGCGACAATATCATTATATTAGTGGTGAAATCGTATGTAATTGGTTGATATTTAATATACATATATAATCATTAACATGTAATATTTTTTATTAAAATAAATTATTCTCATTATTATACCCATCCAAAATAATGAAGTGTCAGAATAAAAAACTACACCACGACGTGGAGACGGTAATCCATACCTACGCACGAATGGTGACATTTCCATTTATAGGATACATAGAATAAAATATATGGTTATGCCATATTATTAATAATATAAAAAATTTTAGAATTTACTGGAGTTATAATTTTTTTTTGTAATCAAAGAAAGAGGAAGTGGAAGAAGAAAAGAATATGAGAGAGGGTGGTGAAATTATTACCTCTTCTTCGGGTGTTTCCTTTTGAGTTGATCAAAATAGAAACATATGTTGGATTTATGATCCATTTATGGACTATAAGATTATGTGAGGTATGTTGGGAGGATATTTGGGCAGGGGTTGGACGAGACAAATGGATTTGGAGGTGTGAAATTATAATAAGGGGAATTACCCATTTATAAGAGAGGTGAGGGTCAATTTAGGAAATGCTTGAAATATTATTTTATATTAAAATCATATTCAGTTTATAATATCTCAATTTTTTTAGGATAAAGATGTAATGTGTCCAAAAACTCTCAACCAATAGGTTTTAGACGTGTTTTGGTCACCATATGAACCATATCTTTCTGAATTAACTTTTAGTTGAATAGTTGACATTTACAATGTATATTTTTATTTTTATATTATATTGTTAATAAACACAATATAAACTACCAAGTGAACCCCAAGTGGTTCATTATTAATATATTAAACCTTATATTTTCCCTTTGACCGAACCATATATTTTTATAAATATTATATCAATAAATAATATAGTATTTGTTTTAAAAACTCAATTCTATAAATTTTGAAACTATATAGTATTTGATAGTTTTAAGGACATAAAAACGTTATCACTTGGAATAAATTTTATTTATTAAATAATAACATGTCATATTAACTGAATATATTAGTATAATTCATCTAAAGTCTAAACTAACATTGATTGGGATATTTATAATATCAATTATTTTAATATTTCATTAATAAGGTAATTACTGCATCATCATTGTGTCACAAATATATTAAATTATTTAAGTCCTAAAAAATAATTAATAAAATACTATTATGTATGATATATTTTTATATTTCTGATAAATATTTATAGTCTAATTTTTCTTATGTATAACCGTACATTAAAATTGGTTTAGTTATTAAACATTAAATTTAACACTTTTAACTCTTCTTGAAATAAAATAATAATAAATTTCTTATTCTAATCCAAGTGGACCAAAGATGATAAAATTTTATTACTAAGTTTGTTTTATATCTAATTAAACTTATCTAATAAAATTAGTCCATGTGTTAGAGTAATTATAATATCATTTTTACTCATAATTACCCTATTTAATTTTTACCATGATAAATAAAAGTCAAAAGTTACCATTCAACAAAAAAATATTTTCATCTCATTGAACAACATTTTACATACTGATGTCAACCGTGCATTTTTTATTTCATAAATTTATCTCACAGAATCTGTAAAATTATGTATTAGGAAAATTTGTAAATGCTCCTAGAAGGTGGGTAAAAGGCGGTAAAAAGTTCAATAAATATTGTATATCTAAACTTATTATAAAATTAAACTAATGAATTAAATTGAACATATATAGGTATTAGTTATCTATTTTTTCATAAAATAAATTAAAATAAAATAACTAAATATTTTAATAAAAAGTCAGTTTTGAAAAATAAGGGAGTGTGTTTACTATTCATCAAAAACTGATTGTTGACAGAAAAATACCAAAAAATCACCCTAATATAATTTTGATATTCCAAATCAAAAAATGAAGTCCATTTTGAAAATTTAAATTTGTTAAATTTCAAAAAGTGGGTATTACTATTCACACCTACTAGTGTCATTGGTCGTGGTGTGTTAAAACACCAAGTTGCATACAATGAATACTATTGCATTATTCAAAGGCAAACGCACCATGGATGCTTGGGGTGTTACATTATCCCCTCCATAAAAGTACTTTTATCCATGAAATTTCTAGAATAATATTGCATTATTAAATTCATGTGTTTCTTCATCATAATTTCCCAAGGTTTCCACGTTTCCTCTTCCATATTATGGGTTATCTATAGAACTTTTACTAGATGAGACTTTTGGTTTCACCACACTTGTTCTATGGTATCTAGAATTTTGACAGGATTTTCACAATAAGGAAGATCATGTTCTAACTCAATTTCTCCATAGGTGAGTACATGCGTTGGGTTAGGGATGTATTTTCTCAACAGTGATATATGGAACACATCATGATCTTTCAAGAGACTTGGAGGCACTTCCAAATGATAAGATACAACTCCAATTCGTTCTAGAATTTTGAAATGTCTGACGTACCTAGTACTCAATTTACCCATCTTATCAAAATTTATAACACCCTTCTATATAGATTCCTTCAAGAAAACATGCTTCTCTACTTGAAATTACAATTCCTTCCTTTGGGTATCAGCATAAATATTTTGTATACTTTGGTATGCTTTGATGTGAATTTGGATAATCTTCATCTTTTCCACTATTTCCTCAACATGTTCCGGGCCTACGAGTTTCCTTTCACCAACATCATCCCAACATGTTGGTTTGCGACATATCATTCCATAAAACGCTTTATATGGTCCCATCTGAATTCTTGAATGGAATCTATTTTTATAGGAAAATTTCACTAGAGGTAAATATTGATCCCACATACCATTAATTTCATGTGAGTAGGATTTCAACATGCCTTCTAATGTTTGAATAGTCCATTCAGATTGTCTATCAGTTTGAGGTTTGTAGGAAGTTCTCAAATGAAGATCAATATCCATGGACTTTGGAAGACTTTTCATGAATCTCGATGTAATACGGGGATCACAATCAGAAACAATCGATAGATGTACTCAGTGAAGATGTACAAATTCATTAATATATTGTCCTACTAGATGATGAAGTGGTAAATCTTCTCTTATAGAATGAAAATATGTTGACATGGTAAGACAATAATCAATGACCAATATTACATCATTTATTCTATGATACATTGGTAGTATTATGACAATGTCCATCGTCATATTATCATATTTCCAGTCAGGTATGGGAAGAGGTTGCATGACTCATTCAGGTTGTTTCCATCCAGCATTCACTTATAGAAAAACCATACATCTGGAAACAAAATTTGCAATCTCCCTCTTCATGTTGTCCCACCAAAAATGTTCCATCAAATATCTATAAATTTTGGTTCTCCATGGGTGTATAATGAAATTGGATCTATTAGAATCACACAACAATTATATTTTTAGATCAGGTATTTTAGGAGCACAAATTCTCTTCCCAAATTTCAAAATTCTATATTCGTATATGAAGTCACTCAATCTCTCATCATTCGCAGCTTTAATCTTTTTTTGAAACTACTCATCATCAGTCCGATAACTCTTTATATTTTCTAGTAAATATGGTTTGGAAATAATTTGAATATGTATTTAGGTTTATCCTTAAATGGTTATTCACATACCCTATTTTACTAGATCCATGAAAATATGATCCCTTTCAAATCTCATCAATTTAAAAACACAATGATCATTTTTATTCAAAGAATCTGCCACCTTATTTGTCTTTCCCATCTCGGACTGTATAGTGCAATCATAATCCTTGGTTAGTTCAGGAAATATACTTTTTCATCATGTTGAGTTCTTTTTGTAATAAAATATTCTTCAAACTCTGGTGATATGTATAAATATAAAATATTTCTCCATAGAGATAGTGTTTCCATATGTTCAAAGCAATGATTACAGATTAAAACTCAAGAACATTAGTAGGATAGTTATTGTCATGAATTTTTATCTTTCTTGATGCATAGGAAATAAATATAACATTCTGTATAAGGACCCCACCACATCCTTTCATTGAAGCATCACATTAAATAACAAACCCATTGTTCCTTGATGGTAGAGTCAAGATAGGCGCACTGATTAATCTTCTCTTCATTTCTTAAAATCATTCTTCACATTGTTTTTCCAAAAAAAAATAACCCCTTTACGTGTGAGCGTGGTTAATGGGTTATCCAACCAGGAAAAATTATGGATGAAATGTCAATAATAACATGCTAAATTAGTAAAACATTGTACCATAATTATACTCTTTGCGGTTGTAAATTTTTTGATTTCCTTGGTCTTTGAAGGATCAACAATGATTCCATCCTTAGGGACAATATGTATTCCAAATGAAGTCACATGAAGCCAAAATTCACACTTTCTAAACTTCATAGATGATTCATTTATTCTGAGGGTTTTCAAAATAGTGCGAATGTGATTTTCATGATCTTTATTAATTTTTTAGTATACCAAGATATCATCAATATATACCACCACAAATTAATCATTATATTCCTTAAAAAATATATACATTAGATCCATGAAGACAGAGGGAGAATTAGTCAATACAAAAGAAATTACTATAAACTCATAATGACTGTACCAACTTCGAAATGTTGTTTTTGGAATGCTATCCTTCATAACACACAACATATGATATCTAGATCAATGGTAAATTTATAAAAAATATTGAACTCCATAAAGTTAGTCGAATAAATCATCAATTCATGGTATGAGATACTTGTTCATTATTGATATAGGACTAATCACCCTTTAGACAATGCACAACCTCATAGATCCATCTTTCTTCATAACAAAATGGATAGGGGATCCCCATTGAGAAACACCATGGTTAATAAATCTCTTGTTAGTCAATTCCTCTAGTTGTTTCTTTACATCCACAAATTCCACATTGGCCATTCTATAAGAGGTCTTCGATATGGGTCTTGAACCGAGAATTTAATCAATGGATAAATCAATTTCCCTTTCTGGAGGATGTCTAGGAAAATCATCTTGAAACACATCAACATATTTTTGCATAATAAATAAGTCCCCTATTAGAACATTTTTTTCCTCACCCATAGTTATCTCATTCACTTCTTCCACAATAACTGAATTTAGTATATCTAATGTTGTTAGTCTATATAAGAATCAGATGGTGAATTTTTTTCTCAAAAGATTAGGTACTCCTTATCATCATCTAAAATTGTAACCTCATTCATATTACAATAAATATTAACATCATGGTCTGAAAGTCCATCCATTATGAGGATTTTGTAAAATTCAATAATGTGTATGATGATGAGATCATCATATAATAAACATTTATATGTCGTAATTGGAACTGATTCACAAAAAATTATTGCGATGATACTTTCCTTATGATTTTTTATTGTCAATTATTTTGGTAATTCAAATTAAAAGTATCTAATTTTATTAGAAAATTGAGATGATAAGAAAGAATGTGGTGATCCAGAATCAAATAAAGTATTTTCTAAACCTGTGGAATCCATTAAATTAACTGCCACCATGTATTTTGGAGCATCAACCTCAGTAGTAGTGATCGCATATGATTGGAATTGATCCCTTGGCCTTTTATAATGCAATTTACCTTTGTGATTAGGATTTTCATTAGAATAATTCCCCTTTTCTCTACAATTGTAGCATTCAACACTGACAACCACTTTCTTCCTCGTGTAATCACGATCATGGTGGCCTTTTTCACCACACTTGTAACAGAATATTATTCCCTCCAGGAATGTACTGGGGTGTTTCATCCCACATGAACCATATGATGGATATTCAACATTTCCCTTCTTCCACTAATTTCCATTTACATATTGTTCAATAGATCTATTTTTCTCTTGCATTTCTTAAAAGTCTTAAGAATTTCATAATTCCTTTTTCCTTCTTGATAGCGCATGAGACAATATCTTAATACAATGAAAAGGATTTTGAGTCTGATTATCGACAGATAAATGTATTTAAGCAATAAAAGTATTGATCAATCATACATCTTGGATTACATATATAATCTGCTTCATTCCTTGTTATCCTTGTAAAGTTAGCCTCATACTTTGTGACATTCTCATCCTATCTTTTCCACAGACTTAGAAATTTCCTTTCCATATCTGCTCGATGGTCATGAGGAACGAAATTTTCTAAGAAAATTTCTTTAAACTACCTCCATTCCATGTTCGATAAATATTCATCTTCCTTTGTGTTTTGGATTAATGACCACTATTCATTAGCATCTCTCATGAGGTGATAAACTACCCTGAAAACTTATTCCCCCCTACTACCAAAAGCATGAAATATTTTTTCTGAGGAACATATCCATTACTCAGCTACCAATGGATTTTTACTCTCATTTAATGTTGGTGGTTATTTCCTCATGAAGCGATCTAAAATTGACCCTCAACGTTGGGGATCAGGGTGCTCTATATGGGTAAGGTTATTTTGCATAACATGAGTGAGTTTTCCTAGTATGGTGATTAGTTGATCAGCACCAGTTGAATCCCTAGCTACAATATAATTATCTGGAGTAAGAGGGATGTTGCTACATGGATTTCTTGTGTTCAAAAAGTTCTCATTCCTTTCACTTGGTGGATTTTCTAAACAATATAATACAGTGGATTAATTTTTAAATAAAAATATTTAATTCCAAACCTGTAAAACACATACCATAAATTGAACAGTTTATAGATATAATCCATAATCATTAAAAAAATTTCTTTGAGGAGGTATATACTCATAAATTCTTTATAATGATTTGAAAAAAAATGTGAATTATCCTACGTATATCCCCTTTTAGTTTTATAATCCAGAGTGTAGTAAGGCCCGTTGTCGTGCACCAATTCCCATTTGGGTCTAGCTCAAAGTGGTGTTTTCATGTTTTACACCTAGGTACATTTGTGCCATATCCTCCTCAACCTAATCATATCCAAACAGGGACGTATGGTTTCTAATACTCACAAAATATCTACATTACCAAAAATATATGATGTTCTTCTATATTAATCCTCAAAGTCAATCTTAGGGTAATGTTCTGTAATTAGATATTTTTCAAAATCTAGCTTCCAAGGTTTGTACTCAAATTTTTTTGATGCCAACTGTAATGCCTCGACCCCAGTTACCCTGATTCAGTGATTTATTACATAAAATTGGAATGATCACAAAAGATTAAATCCTGAAGAATTGACCAGTTTAGCAGCCTGGGATGTACTAGATATATACATAAATTTTACATTACATTATAAAATGAAAGAAAAAACAACATTGTCTCCATTAACCAAATTTATATTCCATAGACTATCCCATCATGTCTGTCATAATATACTTATTCGAATCCTGGGAAAAAATAAAAAATAGAAAGGGGTGAGATCAGATTATCACTAAGGATAACAATATAGAGAAAACAATCATAAATAATCACAAATATTTAAGGCAAGGTATAAGACTATATCATAATCCCTCTAAACATAATCTTCTGCATAATATGGGAAATATAAATCAAATAATTCCATTTACTTATTCACATGGATATTCTAACAGATGAATAATCACAAGAAATATCAATATCTAATTCCAAAATGATGGAATGCATAATGTCCAACTTCATAACCACATAGTCAAGGCTTTATTCCAAGAATACAAATTAGATTTTATCAAAGCCTTCTTCCAATACTCTAGTTTGTCTCAGGTGACCTACTGATGCATCGAGGATCTATAGCAGTCTCCACCCGTCTCTTACCACGTCCAATGTGTTCTTCATATGAAAAAGTATAAACATAACATAATCAGTTGTATTAAAAATAGCATATGAAATGTCAATACATTATCCATTAACCATGAATGATGTAAAAATAACAAATCCACAATCACACATTTCAAAAAAAAAACTTCAATACAATATCTATGTTTTGAATCAGAACACATATACTACAAACATTCTTAAAATCTATCAAAGTATGTTGACTTGGATAAAATCAAAACAATTTTTAGAGAAATACGTCTTTCTATAATGAAATCATTTAAAATTTATAAAATTATAAAATAAAACCATTATTTTGAAAAAATTATTATAATCTGGAATGGGAAGCTTTGACAATGTTATAATGGTGGAAAATTAATGCACCTGTCGTATAAGTAAAAAATTACATTCTTACAGTAATTTTGTCAAAAAGTTCCAAAAGTTACATGTTTGAAAAAAGACGGAAATATTCCTTTCAAAACATATATGGAAAAATAAGGGTATAAATTACTTTAATCCATAGTCTAGTAAATAGTAAAGTTGTTGCAAATTACATTTTTATAAAACATGGATGTGGATGATAAAGAGGTCCCAATAGATACTTCCGTATTAACAACCTCAGATAAGTAAAGATATTGTAGACTTAACCTTTACCTTGAACTTTTCCTTTTTCGATGATTTTTTATCCTCCTGTATATTATTTAATACACTATTATTAAATTATAAAAGAAATATATACACAAATAAGGTATCGTATATCGACTTATAATATTTCTTTGGTAATAATATTTCAGTAGTATCATCATTTCAGGTGTTACCTGATTCATTTTCATTTATATGATTTGTTACATAATGCATGATTGTTATGGATAAGATGTATATGATTCATATACAGAATGATATTATGATCATAAAAATTATTTTTAATAATAAAATAAAAATCATTATGGAATTATTATGATGGTGAATGAATCTCATCACGTTCGTGGAGACGGTAATCTGTATGTACGTACGAGTAATAATATCATCATATTGATGGTGAAATCGTATGTAATTGGATGTTATATAATATATATTGAATAAGTAACATGTTATATTTATTATTTTCATTGGTTATACTCATTATTATACCCATCCAATATAATTAATTGTTTGAATAAAAACTACACCATGACGTGGAGACGATAACCCATACGTATGAACGTATGGTGACATTGTCAATTAAGGACTGGATAGAATAATTAATATTGTTGTACCATATTTATAAAAACATAATATAATTTAGAAGTTACTGGTGTTTTTATTTTGGTATGTAATCAACGAAAGAGGATGTCGAAGAAGAAATGAACATGGAAGACAGTTGTGAAATTATTACCTCTTCTTCGGGTGTTTCCTTTTGAGTTGATCAAAATGGCTCCATAGGATAGATTTCTAATCCAAGTAAGGATACTTGTTAAAACTATGGGAAGTTTGGAGGATATTTGTGAAGGGCTTGGCCAAGCCAAATGGCTTTGGATGTGTGAAATTAAGTGAAGGGAATATACTCTTTTAGAAGAGTTGTGAGGGTCACTTTAAAAAAAGCTTGAAATATTATTTTATGATAAATTAATTTTCGGTTTATAATGTATAAAAAATATTGTATTTAGAGGAAAAGTAGGGTATAGGTATAAAAAAATTCAACCAATAGGTTTTATAGTGTTTAAGGTCACCATATTAACCATATCCTTTATATTTAACTCTTAGTTAAATAGTTTGACATTTACCGTGTCTCTTTATATTGTTATATGATATTATTAATAAAATTATTAAAAACTGACAGGATAACCCCCATTGGTTCATTTTTAATATATATAACTTAATATAATTATTTGGGATGATCAGTAGAATTTTAGGAATATTATATCAATTAATAATATTGTATTAGTTTTAAAACTCAATTATATAAATTTTGACAATTTTTTGAATTGGATTTTTTTTTAAATTCATAAAAACATTATCACTTCCAATAAAATTTATTTATTCAAAAATAAAAAGTCATATTAACCTAAAAAAATTGTGTAGTTCCTCATAAGCCTCGATTTACATTTATTTGGATATATATTATATCAATTATTTTAATATTTCATTAATAGGGTATTTTTTTCATCATCATTGTGTCATAAATAAATTAAATTATTTACTGTCTAAAATTATAAATAAAATACCATTATGAATTCTATATTTTTATATTTTTAATGAATATTTATAGACGAATTTACCTTATGTATAACCTTATATTAAAAATTCTTTAGTTATTAATTTTTGAATTTAAAACTTTTAACTCTTCTTTAAAAAGATTAATAATAAATGTTTTAATCTAATCTTATTAGACAAAATAGGATCCTATTTTATTCAAAAGGTTGTTTACTGTCAAATATCACTTATACAAAAGAATTAGTACATGTTTTTTGTGTAATTATAATATAATTTTTACCCTTAATTATTATATTTACTAATAATAGTGGTAAATAAAAGTCAAAAGTATCTATTCACAAAATATTATTTTCATCTTGCTGAACCACATTTTACATACTGATTTCAACCAGGTCTCTTGTATTTTTGAAATTAAAATCATAGAAATACTAATTTTTTTTTCATATTTGTAAATTCTCTTAGAGGGTGGGTAAAAGACGGTAAAAAGTTCAATAAAATTTTTAATATATAAACTTATTATAAAATGACTCCACTGAATTACATTGAAAATGTACTATTATTTTGTATATATTTTCACCTATAATAATTTAAAATAAAATAACTAATTATTTTAAAAAAAAAAAATTTTAAACAAGAACGTAGTGTTTGTCACTATTCATCAAAAAATGAAAGTCCTCAAAAAAATTCCAAAACATCAACTTAAGGTAATTTTGATATTCCATATCCAAAAATGAAGTCCATTTTGAAAATTAAAATTTATTATATTTCAATAAGTGGGTATTAATATTCATAATGGAAAGTTTCATTGGTCGTGGTGTCTTAAAACTCTTTGTTGCGTACAATGCAAGCTACTGCATTATTCAAAGGGAAACGTTCCTTGGATGCTTTGGGTGTTATAGATTACTGATATACCATGACTAGGAATCGATGTAAAAATTTAGAAAATGGGAAAGAAACCCCAAAAATGATGGACGAAAACTTATATTGATTATAATTAAAAATGATATTTTATTCACGAAGCCATTTAAAACATTTATAAAGATCGTACCTAGAAAGAGATGACCCTCTAATTGATTCAGGGTAAAAACTCTCTTGTTAACTCCCCAAATCTCATCATTCCACTTCCCCCTATTTTTTGATAAGTAATTGGTAATAAACAAAATATTTTTACAGTCTTTAATAATATGACTGCCCCATTTTATTAATTTTCTAATGATATGTTTATAGCTCTTAAATGGAACATCTATTTTCATAGATTAAAAGTAAAAAAATAATCTTCAAATAAGATGTGGGACATCGTGGTGATGTTCATGCAGCACTGATAAGGATGAATGTGACCCTCGTGCATGTTTTTATTCATATATATATGTTCAGGGTCAATAATCATGAAAATAATTCTAGGGGTAAATGTATCCCCATAGAATAGAGCCTAGGACAACTTTAATAAACTGTAATTCCTCACCTAGAATGTCACTGATAATAATGGAGAGAACATGAACCTAAAAAAGAAATAAATCACCATCTCAAGGATGCCTATAATTCTCATTACTATTATGATAAATCTCCACTCTATTCTATAATATTCCATGTTCATGTCATGTTTTATAGAACTCTAAAATCCAAGGATCTTATTATTACTATGTATTACATTATAATGGGTAAGGAAATTGATAATTATGTAGATCTACAACAGATAAAACCATGATGATAATCAAACATCAACTTGGGGATATGGGTTCTGAGCACCATATTGATTAAATCATCAACAACATTGGACAAAATGATTAACAAGATTATTTTCTACATTACTCTAGATTATAGGGATCCTTTACTTTAGGGATGATAATGCTAATACTACAATTTTGGTATGAGGATTGTAATGGTGGTTTGGGACACTTTATTATTACCCCCTATAAGTAGTCCAGACTAAGTTACATAAGATCATCTTATATGATGGGTAACGAGGATATATAAAAATAGCCTTGAAAAACATCAATACTAGTGGACTTATTAGATTTATGAGATTATATCCCCCTTATATCCTCATTTATAAGAATGTCACTACTAGAAAAGGGGGCAGTGGAGCCCCCCAGACTCGGGCGACCGCCATTGGCGGTCGCTATAGCTTACCATTAGCGACCGCCAATGGCGATCACTAACCTGCATAAAAAAATTCGGGGGGTTTCTGCGCCCCCCCCCCCCTCGTGCCCTCGATCTCCCTATGCCCTAAACCCCTCCCTCCCTCACCGCTCTCCCTTGCCGCCCTCCCCTCCCCTGCCGCCCGGCCTCCCCCGCCGCCCACCCTCCCCCGCCGCCCGCCCTCCCCGGCCGCCCGGCCTCCCCCGCCGCCTGCCATCCGGCCTCCAGCCGCCACCCTCCGCCCTCGGGCCTCCGGCCGCCGCCCTCGGGCCTCCGGCCGCTGCCCTCTGGCCTCTCGGCCCTCCCCCCCCCCCCCCACCCCGGACGGCACCCGCACCCCGGAAAGCCCCCGGCGCGCACTCCAGACCGCCCCCCGCACCCCGGACGCCTCCCCGCACCCCGGAAAGCACCCCCCCGCGCACTCCGGACCGCCCCCGCACCCCGAACGCCTCCCCGCACCCCGGACAGCCCCCCCACACCCCGGACAGCCCCCCCCCCCCCCCCCCCCCCGCACTCGGACACCCCCCCTCCGAACCCGAACAGGCCCCCCTCACCCCGAACAGGCCCCCCGCACCCCGGACACCCCACCCCGCACCCCTGACAGCCCCCCTGCACCCCAGACAGCCCCCCCCCCTCCCCCGCACCCCGGACACCCCCGCACCCCGAACACCCCTGCCCGCACCCCTGACAGGCCCCCGACACCCCGGACACCCCTCCCCGCACCTCGGACAGCCCCCCCCCCTGACCCCGGACACCCCCCCCCCCCCTCGCTGCCCGTCCCCCATCCCCTCACCGCCTCCTCTCCTCCAGATCCCCGCCACTGCCGCCACCCGTCCCCTCCCTTGCCGCACCGCCTTTGGCTCCGGCTCCCCTTCGCTGCCTCCTCTCCCTCGCAGCACCGCCTTCGGCTCCCCTCCCTTTCAGGTTTGTAGCTCAATCAGGTAACATGAGCTTTCAGTTACATTATTATTTTATCAATGGTTCATAAACAAATGGTTAATATTTATTTTGAATATAGTTGATTTGAAAAATGTAAATGTAATAAGTATTGTGTAAATGTTTGTTATACAGATATTATTATGGATAAGAGTTGGATTGATCTTCCAAATCGAACTTCTAGAGAATATTTCAATGGCATTATGCAGTTTATTGACTTCACGAGAGGATTTGAAAGTGACTATATTAGTTGTCCATGTAGAAAATGTGCTAACAGATATTAATTCACACGAGATACTGTGAGGGAGCACCTTTTCTTTAATGGATTTCTGAAAAATTATAACAGTTG
The DNA here is from genome assembly GCA_963277665.1 of Viscum album. Taxonomy (NCBI): domain Eukaryota; kingdom Viridiplantae; phylum Streptophyta; class Magnoliopsida; order Santalales; family Viscaceae; genus Viscum; species Viscum album. Next base: position 960,224,443 of record OY728145.1, read on the forward strand.
GACTCGTCATGGAGAAGAATATGTTCGTTGTCAAAATACAGATGCAGCTCAGATGGATGTTGATGCAAGGATGACTGATCCAATGCATGAAATGCTTACTGAAATGGTACGTGGGTTTGATCCTGAAGGCATTGACATCCAGAATCTTGAGACCGGTGAGATAAATCTTTGCTCTGGTGCAGATCGTTATTCGAGGAGGTTTTATGAAGTACTTGATGATGCGAAAACAGAATTATATCCTGGATGTACTTCTTACAATAAACTGTCGTTTATCGTGGAGTTTTTGCATTTGAATACTTTGAATAATTGGTCATACACATCATTCGACATGCTTTTGGTTTTATTGAAAAAAGTTCTTCCTATCGACGCTAAGATTCATGAGTCGTATTACTATGCTCGTAAGTTGACCGAGAACTTAGGTTTTACATATGAGACTATAGATGCATGTGCAAACAACTGTATGTTGTTTAGAAATGAAACTACTCATTTGGATATCTGTACGGTTTGTGGCGCTTCCAGGTGGAAAGAGAACAGGGGAAATAAGACTCATCAAAGTCAGATTGCGGTACAGGGGAAACCGATTGCCGTAAAGCAAATGCGTTAATTTCCCCTTAAACCGAGGTTGAAAAGATTTTTTATGTCATCTAAAGTTTCTAATTTAATGAGATGACATGCAGAAAGAGTTCATGAAAGTGACATGTTAACCCACCCGGCAGACTCTCATGCATGGAAGGATTTTGATAAGAGACATCCCGACTTTGCTAAAGATGTTCGTAATGTCCGATTGGGATTGGCAACAGATGGTTTCAATCCATTCAAGTCTATGGTTGGTGCAACTCATAGCACATGGCCCGTGGTGTTGGTTCCATATAATCTTCCTCCGTGGCTTTGTATGAAGCAACAATTTATATTACTTTCCACTCTTATTGATGGACATAAAAGTCTGGGGGATAAGATTGATGTTTACCTTCAGCCATTGATTGATGAGTTGAATGAATTTTGGGGCGATGGTGTGATGACTTATGACTGCGAAACGAATGAAATGTTCAAACTGCATGCTTCTTTGTTGTGGACAATCAATGACTTCCCAGCTTATGAAGATTTCTCAGGCTGGAGTAAGAAAGGGGAATTTGCTTGCCCTTGTTGCAATAAAAGTAAAAAATCTGTATGGCTTAAACATTCCATAAAATGGGAATACATGGGTCACAGGCATTTTCTCCCTCCCCAGCACAGGTTCAGAAAAAACAGAGTGGCATTTGATGGTTCTAGAGAGTTCATCCCAGCACCAAAGATCATGACAGGAGTCGAAATTTTATCGCATATTGAGGAAGAAAACACCCGCACGGTATATGAAATTCAGGATTTGGTGGATCCTCTAGTACGTAATATTCGTGCTGCGGGTAGGCAGCGCAGTCACAATTGGAAAAAGAAAAGTATTTTTTATAGTCTTCCGTATTGGAAAACTAACATGTTGAGGCATAATTTGGATGTCATGCACATTGAAAAAAAATGTTTGTGATAACATATTGTGGACCATTTTAGGTGTCAGTGGAAATTCAAAGGACCATGTTAATGCACGCCGTGATTTGGAAGAAATGGGTTTAAGGAAACAGTTGCATTTACAGTTAGCTGAGGGAAACAAGGAATATATGCCTGCTGCACATTATTCGATGACTACAGAGGAGAAAGAGACATTTCTTTCCATTTTGAAGATGGTCAAGGTGCCTGATGGTTACTCTTCTAATATTTCAAAGTGTGTGAATCTGACGAGCAAGACATTGCAAGGGTAGAAAAGTCATGATAATCACATATTACTTCAGCAGTTGATTCCAATCGCAATTTGTGATTGTTTAACCCCCAATGTTGTTCAGCCCTTGATTGAGATGAGTAATTTTTTTAGACAGATTTGTTTAAGAAATCAACGATGAGTGATTTAAAAAGTTTGCAGGACCGAATTGTACTTACGCTTTGTCACTTTGAGAAACTTTTCCCCCCCTCATTTTTTGATGTTATGGTCCACTTAACAGTGCACCTAACTGATGAAGTAATGGCTGCTGGTCCAGTGCAATTCAGGTGGATGTATCCTATTGAACGGTATTTGAGTACATTGAAAAGATTTGTACGCAACAGAGCTCGTCCAGAGGCATCAATAGCCAATGGTTATTTAATGGATGAGTGTACTACCTTTTGTGCAGAATATCTTACGGATGTTGAAACAAAATTAGATAAGCCCTCTCGGATTCATGATGGTCCAGTTGGAGAAGGAACCACATTTGATATGGACAACATCGAGTGGATACAAGCACATCGATATATCTTGTTCAATACTCCATCAGTTGCACCATTAATGCAGTAAGTATCTTATCAATGTGATTGTATAACTTTTACATGTTTTCTTTGCATAAGTTGATCTTTTAAACATCGCGTAATCATTTGCAGGAAACACATTAATGAGATAAAAGAAGAGATGCATCGTGCGACTGAGTTGCAAATTCAACAATCTCATTATGCGGCATTTCATGATTGGTTCAAGGATTATGTATGTATAAATTGATTTTCATTATGAGTGAAGTATTAAACTAATTATTTCTGTATATATCAGTATTGCTTTTTATAAATTATGTAGGTTCGTAAGCTGATGGAGTTAGGGGACCCCACACTACCTGAAGTATTTATCCAACTGGCTGAGGGTCCATCTATAACGGCTTGTCGTTATAAAGCTATTGATGCTAATGGTTTTCAATTTCGCATTAAAGATGTTGACGACAAACGAGCAACACAAAATAGTGGAATCGGTTGTCCCTTTTTCGATTCTGGTTATTACTATGGTCAATTTATAGACATCATTGAAGTTGTATACACACATGGTTTGAAGTACATATTGTTAAAGTGTAAATGGGTTGATCCAGTGCGTGGATGTAAAGTCGATCAATATCAGTTTTCATTGGTGAATTTTAACTATATGTTATACAGAAATAATGAACGAGTTGAGAATGAACCTTTCATCTTGACATCACAAGCGGAACAAGTATTCTTCGTTACTTTGCCTTCGGATCCAAGTTGGCAAGTTGTTGTCAAAATGTCTCGGCGAGGAGTGTTTTTATTTGAAGAAGATGAACCCGAGACTGTTCTGTTTGTTTACCAACAACTTGATCAACATACCGTAGTTCAACGTGAAGAAGATATTTATTGGGTCAGAGTGGCTGTTGAAGGAGAAACGGTCGATTTGCATGCTTAATGAAAGGTATAATTGTTTTCCCGCTATTCAGTAGAATGTCCTAGGATATCATAAATTATCTAATCATTTTATAAATCCTTATAAGTTTTAATCCTCACTTTTGTAAGTTAATTCAATCATAAATATTTAGGTTGATTAACTTTCTGATTTTTTAAAATTCATTCACAACTAATTATTCAATCCATTTTTTGTTTGATTAACAGTTGTACAAGTTTGATTTATTAAGAACAATCCAATTTATCTTTTAAACACTTTGGACTCATTACTGATATTTTTTATAACTGCAGACATGTCAGGGGAAGAGGCAGAAAATCCACATCATCCATCTGAGGCATCTACGTCTCAGGGTCGAGGTATGTTTGAATGTCATTGTCTATATTTTTTATGTAATTGATATATATATATATATATATATATAACATTTGTCAATTTATATATAAAATTGTTTTCAACTGGATCAGACTCGGCTGCTTCTTCCTCTCGCAGGAGAGGCCCTGGTCGTGGCATATTATCATGGAATTCCGACACGACGATAGATGTTTCATTTGATGAGGTATTTCATCCAGTGGGACCGAATGCCCCGGCATTTATTCGTCAGCTGGGTCATATCATACGTGACCCACATCGATTTCCATTGACCACGCGTGATTGGGCTTCTATCCCTCAGGACACATTAGATCGTCTATGGAGGGAGGTTCAGGTAAGAAAATAATTTTACCTTATTTTCTATTTATAAATAATACTAATATGTTTGATTATTTTCATTATAGAAAAATTTGAAAGTATGCCCTGAAGAGTTTCGGCCCGTGTGTATGAGAAAATGTCGTAAGCTGTGGAAAGATTATAAAGGCAAAGTGAAGAGGGACCCCTGGGTACCAAATGTGGGTGCCCTTGACATTTTGGAAAAAGTCCCGAGAGGTGTCCTCCCGGCTCAGTGGCATGACTTGGTTGCATATTGGTCTAATGAGGGTGTTGCAGTTTGTATATTAATTATTTTTCTGTATATATATTTTCAAGAATATGTGATTTGTTTGAAATTTGAATGAATTGAATGTAGGAGGTGTCAACACGCCATTCGGAGAATCGAGCGTTGCAGGGACCAGCTCACAGGCTCGGGACTCGTCACGTGTCTTAGATCCGACATGAGGTATATATTATTCATTTTTTAATTTATTAATTAATATGGTTTTGTGTTTATATTCTTTTAATATACAGTTGCGAGGGAAAGGTGCAGCAACTGATAAAATGTCGGTGTGGATAAGGACTCGTGATCGCAATGATCCAGAGGTTCCAGCATTGATAGTAAGTGTATGTACTTACCAATAATTACATAAATCTTTATATTAACATATATATATTTATATATATTTAAATATTTCACAGGATCAATTTGAAGCTGAGTTAGAACATCTGCCAGAGGACCAGCAACAGCTTCCCATGCGACGGGTTGAGATCTTTCATCGCATTATTGGTCAGGACGGGCATGTCTATAGTTTGACCTATGGAGCATGGATTCCTCGTTCTGTAGTGTCGCGCGCTGCGGTTGTCGGTCCTGCTGTTGCTCATATGAAACAGCAGATGTCAGATTTTGAGGCACGGCTGCGCGCTTCCGAGGAGACAAATGCGCAATTGACAGCTGAGGTTAGAGCATTGCGGGAATATGTGCGTCGAGCTGATGGTACAGGGGATCATACGACGCAGGTATATACTGTATTTATTTATTTAATTTAAATTATTTTTGTTATTAAAATATTTATAATGTTTATTTGTTGTAGGCACCTGGCCCACCAGAAGGAAGTAGCAGTGATGGCAACGCGTGACGCACCATATATTCACGAGATATGTTTTTTGTTTTTACTGGTAGGGTTGACATTGATTTACTGTATTTATTCATTTAAGTAATGCATTATTACCATCCATGGTGGTCTTTTAAATATTTTATACACATATTGAGTTTTTGATCAGATAATCTTGAATGATTATACATTTGAAAAAGTCGAACTAATTCCAACAGATCAATAAATCTGATATTATAGATTATGTATTATCCAATATATTTTTTATAAATTTCTGTATGGTATCAATAAAAGAAATATGTATTAATTAGATGTTATCACTTTTATTTTTCACTTTTGTAATCAATGGGATGGCCTTTGCACCCCCGGAGAGCCCCCCGCACCCCCGTACAGCCCCCCGCACCCCCGTACAGCCCCCCCCCCCCCCGTACAGCCCCCCGCACCCCCGTACAGCCCCCCCCCCCCCCCCCCCGCACCCCCGTACAGCCCCCTCGCACCCCCGTACAGCCTCACGCACCCCCGTACATCCCCCCCGCACCCTCGTACTTCCCCCCGCCACCCCCGTACAGCCCCCCCCCCCCCGCACCCCCGTACAGCCCCCCGCACCCCCGTACAGCCCCCCCCCCCCCCCCCCGCACCCCCGTAGTGCCCCCCGCCACCCCCGTACAGCCCCCCCGCACCCCCGTACAGCCCCCCGCACCCCCGTAGTGCCCCCCGCCACCCCCGTACAGCCCCCCGCACCCCCGTACAGCCCCCCGCACCCCCGTACAGCCCCCCGCACCCCCGTACAGCCCCCCCCCCCCCCCCCCGCACCCCCGTATAACCCCCGCACCCCCCGTACTGCCCCCTGCCACCCCCGTACAGGCCCCCGCCACCCCCGTACAGCCCCCCGCACCCCCGTACAGCCCCCCCCCCCCCCCCCCCCCCCGCACCCCCGTACAGCCCCCCGCACCCCCGTACAGCCCCCCCTGCACCCCCGTACACCCCCCGCACCCCCATAATGCCCCCCCCCCACCACACCCGTACAGCCCCCCGCCACCCCCGTACAGCCCCCCGCCACCCCCGTACAGCCCCCCGACACCCCCGTACAGCCCCCCGACACCCCCGTACAACCCCCCGCACCCCCGTACAGCCCCCCGCCACCCCCGTACAGCCCCCCGCACCCCCGTACAGCCCCCCGATTGTGTCCGTTTCAGCAGCGCGACGCGCGTTGAAATGGCGCGTTGGGGGGTCAAAACCACCCGAACGACGTCCGAATGCCACGAAACCGTACGACAACATCCGGGGCGTGAATTGTGAAATGGTCGGCCAGACGGCACCTCATTCGGAGGTGCCGTGTGACCGCAGCGGCCGGAAATGCGTTTCCGGCGCCATTAAACATCAAAACGGCGTGCCGCGGTCCAATTCGGTGCAAACGTGCTCCGAACGACCTGAAACCGCACGAGAACGATAGAAATATTATTCCTGAGATGCAGGAGGAGGCCGAACGTCCATCGGATGTGCGGTGCGCGCGGCACGTCCGATTGTGTCGTTTTCAGCAGCGCGGCGCGCGCTGAAATGGCGCGTTGGGGGGTCAAAACCACCCGAACGACCTCCGAATGCCACGAAATCGTACGACAACATCCGGGGCGTGAATTGTGAAATGGTCGGCCAGACGGCACATCATTCGGAGGTGCCGTGTGACCGCGGCGTCCGGAAACGCGTTTCCGGCGCCATTAAACACCAAAACGGCGTGCGGCGGTCCAATTCGGAGCAAACGTGCTCCGAACGACCTGAAACCGCACGGGAACGATAGAAATATTATTCCTGAGATGCAGGAGGAGGCCTCACGTCCATCGGACGTGCGGTGCACGCGGCACGTCCGATTGTGTCGTTTTCAGCAGCGCGGCGCGCGCTGAAATGGCGCGTTGGGGGGTCAAAACCACCCGAACGACGTACGAATGCCACGAAACCGTACGAAAACATCCGGGGCGTGAATTGTGAAATGGTCGGCCAGACGACACCTCATTCGGAGGTGCTGTGTGACCGCGGTGGCCAGAAACGCGTTTCCGGCGCCATTAAACACCAAAACGGCGTGCGGCGGTCCAATTCGGAGCAAACGTGCTCCGAACGACCTGAAACCGCACGGGAATGATAGAATTATTATTCCTGCGATGCAGGAGGAGGACGCACGTCCATCGGATGTGCGGTGCACACGGCACATCCGATTGTGTCATTTTCAGCAGCGCGGCGCGCGCTGAAATGGCGCGTTGGGGGGTCAAAACCACCCGAACGACGTCCTAATGCCACGAAACCGTATGACAACATCCGAGGCGTGAATTGTGAAATGGCCGTCCAGACGGCACCTCATTCGGAGGTGCCGTGTGACCGCGGAGGCCAGAAACGCGTTTCCGGCGCCAGAAAACACCAAAACGGCGTGCGGCGGTCTCATTCGGAGCAAACGTGCTCTGAAAGACCTGAAACCGCACGGGAACGATAGAAATATTATTCCTGAGTTGCAGGAGGAGGCTGCACATCCATCGGACGTGCGGTGCGCGCGGCACGTCTGATTGTGTCGTTTTCAGCAGCGCGGCGCGCGCTGAAATGGCGCGTTGGGGGGTCAAAACCACCCGAATGACCTCCGAATGCCACGAAACCATACGACAACATCCGGGGCGTGAATTGTGAAATGGTCGGCTAGACGGCACTTCATTCGGAGGTGCCGTGTGACCGCGGCGGCCGGAAACGCGTTTCCGGCGCCATTAAACACCAAAACGGCGTGCGGCGGTCCAATTCGGAAAAACGTGCTCTGAACGACCTGAAACCGCACGGGAACGATAGAAATATTATTCCTGAGATGCAGGAGGAGGCCGCATGTCCATCGGACGTGCGGTGCGTGCGGCCCATCCGATTGTGTCGTTTTCAGCAGCGCGGCGCGCGCTGAAATGGCGCGTTGGGGGGTCAAAACCACCCGAACGACTTCTGAATGCCACGAAACCGTACGACAACATCCGGGGCGTGAATTGTGAAATGGTCGGCCAGACGGCATCTCATTCGGAGGTGCCGTGTGAACGCGGCGGCCGTAAACGCGTTTCCGGTGCCATAAAACACCAAAACGGCGTGCGGCGGTCCCATTCGGAGCAAACGTGCTCCGAACGACCTGAAACCGCACGGAAATGATAGAAATATTATTCCTGAGATGTAGGAGGAGGCCGCACGTCCATCGGACGTGCGGTGCGCGCGGCACATCCGATTGTGTCGTTTTCAGCAGCGCGGCGCGCGCTGAAATGGCGCGTTGGGGGGTCAAAACCACCCGAACGACCTCCGAATGCCACCAAACCGTATGACAACATCCGGGGCGTGAATTGTGAAATGGTCGGCCAGACGGCACCTCATTCGAAGGTGTCGTGTGACCGCGGCGGCCGGAAACGCGTTTCCGGCGCCATAAAACACCAAAACGGCGTGCGGCGGTCCCATTCGGAGCAAACGTGCTCCGAACGACCTGAAACCGCACGGGAACGATAGAAAAATTTTTCCTGAGATGCAGGAGGAGGCAGCACGTCCATCGGACGTGCGGTGCGCGCGGCACGTCCGATTGTGTCGTTTTCCGCAGCGCGGCGCGCGCTGAAATGGAGCGTTGGGGGGTCAAAACCACCCGAACGACCTCCGAATGCCACGAAACCGTACGAAAACATCCGGGGCGTGAATTGTGAAATGGTCGGATAGACGGCACCTCATTCGGAGGTGCCTTGTGACCGCGGCGGCCGGAAACGCGTTTCCGGCGCCATTAAACACCAAAACGGCGTGCGGCGGTCCAATTCGGAGCAAACGTGCTCCGAACGACCTGAAACCGCACGGGAACGATAGAAATATTATTCCTGAGATGCAGGAGGAGGCCGCACGTCCATCGGACGTACGGTGCGCGCGGCACGTCCGATTGTGTCGTTTTCAGCAGCGCGGCGCACGCTGAAATGGCGCGTTGGGGGGTCAAAACCACCCGAACGACCTCCGAATGCCACGAAATGGTACGACAACATCCGGGGCGTGAATTGTGAAATGGTCGGCCATATGACACCTCATTCGGAGGTGCCGTGTGACCGCGTCGGCCGGAAACGCGTTTCCGGCGCCATTAAACACCAAAACGGCGTGCGGCGGTCCAATTCGGAGCAAACGTGCTCCGAACGACCTGAAACCGCACGGGAACGATAGAAATATTATTCCTGAGATGCAGGAGGAGGCCACACGTCCATCGGACGTGCGGTGCGCGCGGCACGTCCGATTGTGTCGTTTCCAGCAGCGCGGCGCACGCTGAAATGGCGCGTTGGGGGGTCAAAACCACCCGAACGACCTCCGAATGCCACGAAACCGTACGAAAACATCCGGGGCGTGAATTGTGAAATGGTCGGCCAGACGGAACCTAATTCGGAGGTGCCGTGTGACCGCGGCGGCCGGAAACGCTTTTCCGGCGCCATAAAACACCAAAACGGCGTGCGGCGGTCCAATTCGGAGCAAACGTGCTCCGAACGACCTGAAACCGCACGGGAACGATATAAATATTATTCCTGAGATGCAGGAGGAGGCCGCACCTCCATCGGACGTGCGGTGCGCGCGGTACGTCCGATTGTGTCGTTTTTAGCAGCGCGGCGCGCGCTGAAATGGCGCATTGGGGGGTCAAAACCACCCAAACGACGTCCGAATGCCACGAACCCGTACGACAACATCCGGGGCGTGAATTGTGAAATGGTCGGCCAGACGTCACCTCATTCGGAGGTGCCGTGTGACCGCGGTGACCGGAAACGCGTTTCCGGCGCCATAAAACACCAAAACGGCGTGCGGCGGTCCCATTCGGAGCAAACGTGCTCCGAACGACCTGAAACCGCACGGGAACGATAGAAATATTATTCCTGAGATGCAGGAGGAGGCCGCGCGTCCATCGGACGTGCGGTGCGTGCGGCACGTCCGATTGTGTCGTTTTCAGCAGCGCGGCGCGCGCTGAAATGGCGCGTTGGGGGGTCAAAACCACCCGAACGACCTCCGAATGCCACGAAACCGTACGACAACATCCGGGGCGTGAATTGTGAAATGGTCGGCCAGACGGCACATCATTCGGAGGTTCCGTGTGACCGCGGCGGCCGGAAACGCGTTTCCGCCGCCATTAAACACCAAAACGGCGTGCGGCGGTCCAATTCGGAGCAAACGTGCTCCGAACGACCTGAAACCGCACGGGAACGATAAAAATATTATTCCTAAGATTTAGAAGGATGCCGAACGTCCATCAGACGTGCGGTGCGCGCGGCACGTCCGATTGTGTCGTTTTCAGCAGCGCGGCGCGCGATGAAATGGCACGTTGGGGGGTCAAAACCACCCGAACGACCTCGGAATGCCACGAAACCGTACGAAAACATCAGGGGCATGAATTGGAAAATGGTCGGCCAGACGGTACCTCATTCGGAAGGTCCGTGTGACCGCGGCGGCCGGAAACGCGTTTCCGGCGCCATAAAACACCAAAACGGCGTGCGGCGGTCCCATTCGGAGCAAACGTGCTCCGAACGGCCTGAAACCGCACGGCAACGATAGAAATATTATTCCTGAGATGCAGGAGGGGGCCGCACATCCATCGGACATGCGGTGCGCGCGGCACGTCCGATTGTGTCGTTTTCAGCAGCGCGGCGCGCGCTGAAATGGCGCGTTGGGGGGTCAAAACCACCCGAACGACTTCCGAATGCCACGAAACCGTACGAAAACATCCGGGGCGTGAATTGTGAAATGGCCGGCTAGACGGCACCTCATTCGGAGGTGCCGTATAACCGCGGCGGCCGGAAACGCGTTTCCGGCGCCATTAAACACCAAAACGGCGTGCGGCGGTCCAATTCGGAGCAAACGTGCTCCGAACGACCTGAAACCGCATGGGAACGATAGAAATATTATTCCTGAGATGCAGAAGGAGGCCGCACGTCCATCGGACGTGCGGTGCGCGCGGCACGTCCGATTGTGTCGTTTTCAGCAGCGCGGAGCGCGATGAAATGGCGCGTTGGGGGGTCAAAACCGCCCGAACGACCTCCGAATGCCACGAAACTATACGACAACATCAGGGGCGTGAATTGTGAAATGGTCGGCCAGAAGGCACCTCATTCAGAGGTGCCGTGTGACCGCGGAGGCCGGAAACGCGTTTCCGGCGCCATTAAACACCAAAACGGCGTGCGGCGGTCCCATTCGGAGCAAACGTGCTCCGAACGACCTGAAACCTCATGGGAACGATAGAAATATTATTCCTGAGATGCAGGAGGAGGCCGCACGTCCATCGGACGTGCGGTGCGCGCGGCACATCCGATTGTGTCGTTTTCAGCAGCGCGGCGCGCGCTGAAATGGCGCGTTGGGGGGTCAAAACCACCCGAACGACCTCCGAATGCCACGAAACCGTACGACAACATCCGGGGCGTGAATTGTGAAATGGTCAGCCAGACGGTACCTCATTTGGAGGTGCCGTGTGACCGCGGCGGCCGGAAACGCGTTTCCGGCGCCATTAAACACCAAAACGTCGTGCGGCGGTCCAATTCGGAGCAAACGTACTCCGAACGACCTGAAACCGCACGGGAACGATAGAAATATTATTCCTGAGATGCAGGAGGAGGCCGCACGTCCATTGGACGTGCGGTGCGCTTGGCACGTCCGATTGTGTCGTTTTCAGCAGCGCGGCGCGCACTGAAATGGCGCGTTGGGGGGTCAAAACCACCCGAACGGCCTCTGAATGCCACGAAACCGTACGACAACATCCGGGGTGTGAATTTTGAAATGGTCGGCCAGACGGCACCTCATTCGGAGGTTCCGTGTGACCGCGGCGGCCGGAAACGCGTTTCCGGCGCCATAAAACACCAAAACGGCATGCGGCGGTCCCATTTGGAGAAAACGTGCTCTGAACGACCTGAAACCGCACAGAAACGATAGAAATATTATTCCTGAGATGCAGGAGGAGGCCGCACGTCCATCGGACGTGCGGTGCGCGCGGCATGTCCGATTGTGTCATTTTCAGCAGCGCGGCGCGCGCTGAAATGGCGCGTTGGGGGGTCAAAACCACCCGAACGACCTCCGAATGCCACGAAACCGTATGATAACATCCAGGGCGTGAATTGTGAAATGGTCGTCTAGACGGAACCTCATTCGGTGGGGCCTTGTGACCGCGGCGGCCGGAAACGCGTTTCCGGTGCCATTAAACACCAAAACGGCGTGCGGCGGTCCAATTCGAAGAAAACGTGCTCCGAACGTCCTGAAATTGCACGAGAACGATAGAAATATTATTCCCGAGATGCAGGAGGAGGCCGCACGTCCATCGGACGTGCGGTGCGCGCGGCACGTCCGATTGTGTCGTTTTCAGCAGCGCGGCGCGCGCTAAAATGGCGCGTTGGGGGGTCAAAACCACCCGAACGACCTCCGAATGCCACGAAACCGTACGACAACATCCGGGGCGTGAATTGTGAAATGGTCGGCCAGACAGAACCTCATTCGGAGGTTCCGTGTGACCGCGGCGGCCGGAAACGCGTTTCCGTCGCCATAAAACACCAAAACGGCGTGCGGTGGTCCCATTCGGAGCAAACGTGCTCCGAACGACCTGAAACCGCACGGGAACGATAGAAATATTATTCCTGAGATGCAAGAGGAGGACGCACGTCCATCGGACGTGTGGTGCGCGCGGCACGTCCGATTGTGTCGCTTTCAGCAGCGCGGCGCGCGCTGAAATGGCGCGTTGGGGGGTCAAAACCACCCGAACGACCTCCGAATGCCACGAAACCGTACGACAACATCCGGGGCATGAATTCTGAAATGGTCGGCCAAACGGCACATCATTCGGAGGTGCCGTGTGACCGCGGCGGCCGGAAACGCGTTTCCGGCGCCATTAAACACCAAAACGGTGTGTGGCGGTCCAATTCGAAGAAAACGTGCTCCGAATGACCTGAAACCGCACGGGAACGATAAAAATATTATTCTTGAGATGCAGAAGGAGTCCGCACGTCCATCGGACGTGCGGTGCGCGCGACACGTCCGATTGTGTCGTTTTCAGCAGCGCGGCGCGCGCTGAAATGGCGCGTTGGGGGGTCAAAACCATCCGAACGACCTCCGAATGCAACGAAACCGTACGACAACATCCTGGGCGTGAATTGTGAAATGGTCGGCCAGACGGCACCTCATTCGGAGGTGCCGTGTGACCGCGGCGGCCGGAAACGCGTTTCCGGTGCCATAAAACACCAAAACGGCGTGCGGCGGTCTCATTCGGAGAAAACGTGCTCCGAACGACCTGAAACCGCACGGGAACGATAGAAATATTATTCCTGAGATGCAGGAGGGGGCCGCACGTCCATCGGACGTGCGTTGCGCGCGGCACGTCCGATTGTGTCGTTTTCAGTAGCGCGGCGCGCGCTGAAATGGCGCGTTGGGGGGTCAAAACCACCCGAACAACCTCCAAATTCCACGAAACCGTACGACAACATCCGGGGCGTGAATTGTGAAATGGTCGGCCAGACGGCACCTCATTCGGAGGTGCCGTGTGACCGCGGCGGCCGGAAACGCGTTTCCGGCGCCATAAAACACCAAAACGGCGTGCGGCGGTCCCATTCGGAGTAAACATGCTCCGAACGATCTGAAACCGCACGGGAACAATAGAAATATTATTCCTGAGATGCAGGAGGAGGCCGCACGTCCATCGGACGTGTGGTGCGCGCGGCACGTCCGATTGTGTCGTTTTCAGCAGCGCGGCGCGCGTTGAAATGACGCGTTGGGGGGTCAAAACCACCCGAACGACGTCCGAATGCCACGAAACCGTACGACAACATCCGGGGCGTGAATTTCGAAATGGTCGGCCAGACGGCACCTAATTCGGAGGTGCCGTGTGACCGCGGCGGCCGGAAACGCGTTTCCGGTGCCATTAAACACCAAAACTGCGTGCGGCGGTCCAATTCGGAGAAAACGTGCTCCGAACGACCTGAAACCGCACGGGAACGATAGAAATATTATTCCTGAGATGCAGGAGGAGGCCGCACGTCCATCAGACGTGCGGTGCGCGCGACACGTCTGATTGTGTCGTTTTTAGCAGCGCAGCGCACGCTGAAATGGCGCGTTGGGGGGTCAAAACCACCCGAACGACCTCCGAATGACACGAAACCGTACGACAACATCCGAGGCGTGAATTGTGAAATGGTCGGCCAGACGGCACCTCATTCGGAGGTGCCGTGTGACCGCGGCGGCCGGAAACGCGTTTCCGGCGCCATTAAACACCAAAACGGCGTGCGGCGGTCCAATCCGGAGCAAACGTCCTCCGAACGACCTGAAACCGCACGGGAACGATATAAATATTATTCCTGAGATGCAGGGGGAGGCCGCACATCCATCAGACGTGCGGTGCGCACGGCACATCCGATTGTGTCGTTTTCAGCAGCGCGGCGCGCGCTGCAATGGCGCGTTGGGGGGTCAAAACCACCCAAACGACGTCCGAATGCCACGAAACCGTACGAGAACATCCGGGGCGTGAATTTTGAAATGGTCGGCCAGACGACACCTCATTCGGAGGTGCCGTGTGACCGCGGAGGCCGGAAACGCGTTTCCGGCGCCATAAAACACCAAAACGGCGTGCGGCGGTCCCATTCGGAGCAAACGTGCTCCGAACGACCTGAAATGAGATTATTTCTTGTATCGAAGTTTTTAAATTATTATAGCACAATGATTTGATATTATATATATATTAAATTTATATTAAAACATTTAAAATATATTATATATATATATATATATTTAAAATATTGTATTTAATAGTATATATATGAATATATTTATATATATATATTTATTTATTTATATTCAATTCAATAAAAAAAATTTAAATATTTTTTTTTTAGAATAGCGACCGCCATAGGCGGTCGCTATAGGGTGCCCGGCAGAGGGCCTTCAGCGACCGCCTAGCGGTCGCTGATGGCCGATCTGCCGGCCTTCTTTAGCGACCGCCAATGGCGGTCGCTAAATGCCTCTAGCGATAAGGCAACAGTGACCGCCAATGGCGGTCGCTGCGCGGCCGCTAAAGACCTTTAGCGACCGCCAATGGGGGTCGCTAATAGCCTTATTTACAGTAGTGTGTTCATGAAAGAAAGGTTGTTCTTAGTTGATATTACCTATGTCAATCTATCAATGTATTCATAATGGTCCCTTATATATATATTCCTCCAACATAGGGAAATTATTGTATATAGAGATTAAATATAATATGTAGTCATACCTTTAACCACATTAGTATGATTGGTTAATGAGCCATCATAAGGTAGGATGTTATGGTAGTTAGAAAACTTCTATTCTTCTATTCATTCATCAAACAAATAAGTGTTCTTATCTAACACCTTTTTTAAGGACACCATAGATTGTTCTCTAAAAAAAATTCATGCTCAAGAAAAAGATCATCAATGTGGCCCATAGGTCATCTTTAAAGCATCATAATTTATAATGGAATCCTCCCATGATCCATCCTTTATAACAATCCACTATGATATGATAATATGTATATGGATGTTTAAATTATATTCCCATCGACTAAAGTAGGAAGAATTCACCACCACCATTCTATGTCTGTCTAGCATAATTACGATATTATGATGATTAGAAGTCACCTGAACCATCTTGGTTAACTTGGAATTAATAAAAGTGGTAATGTATCATAATTTTTCCATGAAATGATACACAATACACAATTTATAGTGGTTTTTCTTATTATTATTACCCTAATTATATTATTTTACAAAGTAACCAATATCATGAAATCCATTATTTGAAGCGATCAAAACCAACTCCATTCTACTCCTTCAAGGGTAAGATATTCTAACATTATTCTCCATCACACCACATATAGTGCTACCATAACCCAATAATATCCTTGACTAAAAATCCTAGTTTATATATCCCATATACTTCTACTGAAATATATTTTTCACTCAAATTTTATTTATTATAGACAGAAGAGATGTGTTAATTAAAATTAGAAAATCTAACCTTCGTAGAAATCTATTGGTTTGAGAAATTAAGTTTAACCACTAAAAAGTGTTATTAAATAAAATTAACAATATTTATGTTGGGAAAAAATCACTCAAGGTATCATTGAATCATTTTTGAGGTGATTGTGTTTTTTGAAAAAGTGGGCCTCAAGTGTTGTTTTCGTTGACAGAGAAAACCATGACATACAAATTTGTTTACAAAGGGGATCTCATGTTGGCTTGTTTAGTTCATGGGCTGTGGTTAATAATCCATGTTTTATTCATGAATGTCGACAAGGGAATTTATGATCTTGAGGTTGTACAAAAAGATCATATACAAGGTGGTGCCGTTTTCCAGTGTTTGCCCAATTTTTGGGCCAGAATGTCGACAAATAGAGAAAAGTGGTTTTTTCAAGGAGACATGTGCGCTGTTATCTAGGAGGAGAGAAAGCTTACTATCCATATTTTTTTTAAATATAATAACATCAAAATATGGAAAAGGGAAAAGTGGCGCCCATGTATTAGGGTTGTTCGCGGAAGTGACTTGCGCAACACAGACTTGCATGCTGAGACTTGCGCACTGAGGGGAGACTTGCACAGTCGCATAGGGTCTCAAAATTCCTATAAATAGTATTAAATCCCTTCTCATTTGGTGTGTTTTAATTACATTGAGAAAATCAGAGCTCTTATCGTGTAGGTGTGGTGGTCGCGCAATTGGTGGGGTGGTCGCGCAAGTAGAAGTTGCGAGCCAGTTGATTGTTGGGCATCCAGATTGGATTGGTCGAGAAAGGAAGGGAGTCACCAATGTTTTGGGTTGAAGAAGGTGGTGTCACGCAAGCTGTTTGTTGACACTTGTGTGCCATGTTTAGAAGTATCACGATAGTTGGTAGTTTCCACCAAATAATGGATTCGGAAAAAAAGGGTGTGAGTGATGCAGGTTTGGAGTTTCAGAAGCTAGTGTCACGCAAGTGGTTGAGGTGAACTTGCGCAGCATTATTAACTTGCACGTCGAGACTTCTGCGCCTGCTTGGAGAAGGGTTCCATATATGGTTGAAGAACAAAAGTGATTCAGGGCTACGCGAAAGCTGTAATATTGCCCGATACCTTCCATGGAACGTGAGATCCATCTACAGGTGAAAGCTGGACTTCAGTAGAGAATCTACATACAATGGAGGATGTATTCATTAATTATAATGAAGATACCTACAGGTCTATAAAATGTGAGTGGATCCTTTCCAGAACAGTGGGAAAAGGAAGAGGAAGAATGAGATCCCCTCCACTGGCAGGGATCAAGAGAGAGAGAGAAATACAGAGTGACCCTTAGGAAAGAAATGAGATGACCCTAAATATTGTAAACGTAGTGAAACTATGAATAAAAGTGATATATCCAGAACCATGTAAACATCATTGTGATTATAGTGGATTTGGTATATCGGCACATTGCCAATGTATTCTCCTTGTACGTTGCCCAGTGAGAGTGAACCGAGTAATAATTTATGTGTCATGTGCATAATTTACTTTCTGTTTATATTGTGTAATGGTAAAGAGAGATAATAGTGTTCTGGTATCATAGGAAAGGTTGTTATCAGTAGTTCTCTCTCAATGGATGTCACCAATCATAAAGGGATTCTGATCTTTGACGGATGTATTTTTACGATATGGAATTATTGAATGCAACACTATCCCAGATCCTTTGGAATGAATGTGTTTACAACAGTTATACATGGTATCTCAGTGTACATCAATAGTGGAGAATTATCAGAAGCTCAGATTCTGACGCTAAGGGTATTAGTGGTTTAGGTGGAGCCCTTTCCAATTCTATCTATACGAAGGTGATGTCATGAAAAACGTCAAATGCTATGTGGGAAAATATTTTTAACATATATTAATGGGTTACAAAAGACAGAGAGGAAAAACTGCAAGTTATGTGGAACATGTATGATGATTTGAGAATGAGCCTGAATGTATCTGTTGCTGCATTTTTAGGCAGGTTAAATGCTGTTGTGAAAGAAATGAGGGGTCTATGAGAATTCATCAAAGATATAATTATTTTGAAGTGTATCTTGAGGAAACTTTGTAGAGACCTGGAGCTTAACGTACATGGAAATTTCATTACTTTTGGGGAATACTTAGTACATAACAAAAACACACACACAAGGACCGTAATAGTTTAGTGTCTTTGGAAACTCGGAATATAATCTTCTAATAATGGTGAATGATATTCAACATCTCCCATAAAGACCTTTTTTTTACCTAAAACCTTTATTTATATCCATAGGAAAAAGAAAACATAAAATGGTGAGATCAAATTCTCAGTAAGGGTAAACAAAATAAATATCAATCACATCATATTCATAAGAACATAACAATTTGGAAATGTTACCCTGCAAAAGAGATCATAATTTCATAACATGGGATAAATCATGGTAGTGAAATGTAATCACAATAATCATAACTTAAAACATGAAGCTTTGTGGCATACACACATAATCATAGAGAATCATTTCTTATTAGTCAAGACTCATTTCCAAGACTATCTTAGTGGACAAAGTCCATTTCTGAACCGAGTTCATTCCTCGTTTCAGTCCGGTTTCACTGAACCGGTTTAACTTGCCATTCCAGCCATGATTATCTCATGAGATATAAAATCTTTAGCCAATGCATTGGAGGGAGATATAGGTCCCACCCATCTCATAATGATACCATTGTTATGTGTGCCACAAAATCATAAACCATACATCATAGCATAACCCATTTAATAAAAATGGGAATCTTAAACATCCTGACATTATAAAACAATTCATATAATATAAAGGAATTCATAAAAATAATTCCATCACAACATAATCAAATCAATGTAATAATAGGGATAAAAATAGAACCCTTTATTATCTTAGATGGAAAATAATTTTGATAAAACACTTGAACTCCATTCTTGAGGAAAATATACTTTCTACTTCAAAAACATTTTTCCTTTCTTAACATGTCATACAATTTTAAACTAACAGAATTTGATTAAAAATAAACTTGAAAACTTGTAAAGGAATCTTCTTGGAAATAATGTTTTAAAAATCCATTCATGCCGTATATGTTAAAAAAACATTCTTCTTGTACTTTTGTCGCAAAAGTCAAAAAAGTACCTCGTACGAAAAACGAAAAAATATTCCTTTAATATCATTTACTAAAAACTCACCGAAGGGTAAAATAGGTTTTAAACAATTTTAGGTGGATGGAAATAATATTACATATTGAGGAAACATGTATGTGGATGATAAAATACACCCCAGTAAATTCTGAAGTATAAACAATCTCGGATAAAAATTGAGATTTAGAGATTTTCCCTTTCTTTAGGTCTGATTAGTTTTGTAAGTGCCCGAACCTCCTGTATAATGATTTAAATAATGTTATTGACTTATTCCAGAATCATACATATTATTATGATATCATATTTGGTCATATTCTTGGCTTAGTAATATTTCCTTACTACTTGTTATTCCAGTGTTTATTACTTTTTGTTCTTATGCGTGTTTTGTTGAATAAATTCTTATTTTTCTTTATAGGTTATAGATTTCTCATTTACAGAATTATATTAGTGTAATATATATCATATTAATTAATTCCATTCATTTATATAATCATTATTCAATGAAGATCATGTAGAACGATCCACATCACATCGTGGAGACGGTATTCCGTACATACGCACGAGTGATGATATCGTTCCTATGATCGTGGAATTGTATTGGAGTGTATGTATACTATTTAAGAATCAATATCACTTCACAATAATCATATATATTCATTATTTAAACCATTATACACATCCAATTAAGGTGGTGGTGGAAAATAGATTACACCATGGCGTGGAGACGGTATTCCGTACGTACGCACGTGCAGTGATTTCGTTTTCCGTAGGATGGATAGATGGTGAAATAGGGTTGTTTCATACTTATAATAACCTATCAGTATATGAGTGATACTGATGTTATTACTTCATAATGAAACAACCTAAGAAGAATTAGTGGAAGGAGAAATAAAGTTGAAAGAATCGGTAACGGACCTTACCTCTTCTTTGAAGCCCCTCTTTAAGATCTCCTTTTACGGCACTAAAATTGGTCTTTGAGAAAGACCAGAACCTCTAGGATGTTTCTAGGGAAGTGGAAAAGAGAATTTGGCAGGGTTTGATCGAGCTTTAAGGCTCAATGTGGTATGATGAAGAGAGGGAGGAGGTTCCCTTTTATAAGGGAGGAGAGGGGCACCATTGGAATAACTAAAAATATTATTTTATTATAAAGCCAAATTCGGTTTTAAATAGCTACGGAATGATTTATTTCGAATCTAATGTGGGGATGGGTAGATACCCTTTCATAAAATAGAATTTATACAAGTTTAGGTTCCTATTTTAACCTTATCATTTAGATTTAACATTAAGTTAAATAATTTTACTTTTACCGTGTCTTCTTGTGTTCTTACACTATAAGCTTAATAAACTTAGTATAAAAAGTCAAACGAACCCCAAGTTCTTTATTATCAATCTATATAACCTTATCTAAGTCATTTGTCCAAACATTAGATTTTTAGGTACAAAATTACAATTAATAATGTAATATTTGTTTTAAAAACTATTTTATGTCAATTTGGAACTATTTAGTAATTGATTTTTGTAAAAATCATAACAGAATTATTAGTTCGAAAAAATTTAATTATATCAATACTAAAATGACATATTAACCTATATAACTAATATAATTCATAAAATGTATCAAATTATATTTATTTGGGTATTTATAACATCAATTATGTCAATATTTCATTAATAAGATAATTATTGCATCAACTTTGTGTCATAAATAAATTAAATTATTTGAAGTCTAAAAATTACAAATAAAATATAATTATGTAGGAAATCATTTTATATTTCTAATGAATATTTATATTCGAATGTATCTTATGTATAAACCTATATTAATAATGATATACTTATTAAACTTTGATTTTAACTATTTTCACCCTTCTTTAAATAAATTAATAATAAATGTCCTAATCTAATCCAAGTGGGACTAAATGGTCATCATTTATTCCTAAGGTTGTTTTTGGTCGAATTATACACATCCAATAGAATTAGAACATTTGTTAGTGTAATAATAATATCATTTTTACCCATAATTACCCTATTTACTTTTAACCGTGGTAAAAATAAGTAAAAAGTTACTATTCACCAAAAATTATTTTCATCTCATTGAACCACATTTTACTTACTGACCTCAACCGTGTCTCTCATAATTTCAAAATTCCACTCACAAAATCGGTAAAACTAAGTTTTACGAAAAATTCATTTTTTAACTACCACTTATAGGTTTCACTATTCATCAAAAAATGAAAGTTTCCAGAAAAATATGAAAAATTATGCCTAAGCTATATTTGATATTATGAACTGAAAAATGATGTCTATTTTACCAAATTCAAAACATATCAGTTTCATTAATTAATTTAAAAATTAATTCCCATCGTCAAAACAAATAGCGTGTTCTTAAAAGATAATAACTATCAAAAGATTGACACCTGTTTATGTATTGTTTAAATGTGAAATTACATCCAATGACCAAAATTGTATTAAATTGTAAAAATATATTACAAATATACTTTAAAACCACTCAAATTAATAATTTATCACTATTAATTATTTCTATTAAAAAGGTTGTTTTTAATTAAAATTTAGTAATTTTCACTATTCATCAGAAAATGAAACTTATCCGAAAAGTACCAAAATTTAACCCTAAGCTAATTTCGATATTCCAAATCCAAAAATGAAGTCCATTTTGGAAAATAAAATTTACAAAATTTCAAAAAGTGGTTATTACTATTCATAACGGCTAGTTTTAATAATATTTTAATAGCATATCGTTGTTTAGTGAAACTCGTTATTGCGTACTAAACACGCTATCAAGGAAGTTCGCGATTGCGTGCAAGGCAAGTCAAGGATGCGTATTGTGCAAGCTCCTTTTGGTGTAGCGTACAACACAAGACATTAATGAAATTAAAAAGAATATTTTTTCATAAAATCTCGGGGTGTTACATTCTACCCCCCTAAAAATGAATTTCTCCCTCGAAATTCGTCGAGGTTATAAATGGTTTACTACTAAAAAGTTTCTTTAATAGAAACCCACATCGTAAAAAGGAATACCAAAACCAATCATTAAAAACAAAAGTATGAAACGTAATGGTTACCCAAATAAACTAATCACTGGGTTTCCACATAGGTGAAAATATGGATATGGAAGAGAAATCTAATCATCATGTTCTGATGGAGAGTGGTAGAGAACATGGCCATGGAAAATCCAACAATCACAAAGCCATAAATTTGTGATGATCTAGGGTACCATCTGATTCATCGGATATAAGGGCACTAGGACAACATTTTTTTGGTTTTCAAGATCATTTCCTTAAAGATGAGGATTTTGAATTAGAATAAATACTTACTTTATTTTGGTACAATATCACTGTTGTTCATGATTTGAACAATTTCCACTTCATATCTTAATGAAATGAAGTTGAATTTGTTATTCATGAAGTGTTAATAGATCATGTGATAGAATGACGGGTCATTCCATCTGTTTCAAATAAAAGGTTAGAAAAAGTTATCAAATATACATAAGTCCATCTATGGTGAGGTTAATCGTATACGATTCCAAAAATGAACTTATACTTCATATATCATACCACGTAATAAAATAAAACTAGTTTCTATTAACCAGGTACTTCCTGTAGGCCAGTGGTAGGCGATAAAGGCCAGTCGCACTTCGGTTGTGGGTTCGATTCCCACAGCCTTGTCCGACGTGATGGGCTGTCGCCCGTCCTACAGGTTGTCCTTTTTCTAAAGCTATATTACTATAACATCCCATCAATAATATCGAAAAAAGTTCAATCATAACTTATGTCCAATATAATCCATTCCAATCTTTAAGCTTATCTAAAATACTTCGGTCCAAGATCATAGTATAATGAAAATGATTATTTGAAATGTAATACAACAATCACATGAATGCCATCATTTATCCCCCATATATCATAAGATATATCTTGTTGTTCAAATTAAAAACATGTGAATACCTTAATCATGTATTATCTTGAAAATTTAATACCCATTGAACCTTAGTGAAAACATGAATGCAGTCAAAAGTTAACTCTTTCCACATACCAAAATCCAAAAATTATATATACTCAAACCATGATATAACCTTCTCCTTATATCAGTAATGAGTTCATCAATATGGTTAAACATTTCATTTTCTTGTTTTCCTTTCATTATGTGCATATCATCTTTTTTTCCAAAAATATCTCAATCACATTCTATGGTTACCGGTACTATTGAAAACCACAATAGACCAATACATAAATATTCCAATATTCCACGATAATATATACAACATTATTTTGCAATCCCATTACATAAACACTTAATCCTTCCACCACATTGTTGTCATATTCAACATCACCAAGAGTGATCGCATGTGACATCCCTTTGTCCTTTTCCTTAAGTGGTTTCTCATGTAGATCATCACTAACCCTTGGATTAGGGCATTTATTAGCATACTGCCCCATTTCCTTACACTTGAAGCATTGAAGTGTTGGTGGTGCGTTCTCTGCAGTCTTTGCTTTATTCACCTCATTAGAAACCCTTTTTCCATTACTTCGACACTCAGCTGCTCGATGACCTTATTTTCCACACATAAAACATTTTCTAGTCCCTTTAATACAATCTCCACCATGCTTCTTTCCACACTTTGAGCATAAGGAAACATTCACCTTCTTTTCACCAATATTCTGAGATTTATGCTTGAACTCCATCTTTCGTTTCTTGTCAAAACTATGAGATGGATAAGTAACACCAACTTCCATTTCTACCTTAATAGCACAACACACAATTTCTTCATAGCTACTGAAGTCTCTTATAGCTAATGCCCTTCGAAGATTTGGTTTTAACGTAATGAAGAATCGATCAACTTTACATTCAGGTTGGATGATAAATCCAGATTAATACCTTGTAAGACTTGTAAAATTCACTTCGTATATACCAATAGATTCATCATCCTTTATCTTTAGTTCATGAAACTCCTTCTCCATCTTTGTTAGAAGAATACGAGGGAATTACTTATTGAAAAATAAGTTCTTGAACTCGTCCCATTCCATTGACTCAATTTCATCTATTGGCCTCGTATTCATGATAATATTCCACCATTGATCGGCATCACCTTCCAAATGATACACTGCTAAGATGAATTTATCATGTTCAGAACATTGAATAACTGAAAATATCTTTTCAGTAGTACTGATCCATTGTTCAGCAAAAAGTGGATCAGAAGACCCACTGAATGAAGGTGGACACTGTCTCATGAAGTATTCAATAGAATATTGTTCCCTTCTCTGCTAATTTTGAAGTCCAGAATGATTTATAGCTTGTTTAAGTATAGCAATAACATTTTACACTCCATCTCCCATAACATTTGTTTGTTCAGGAGGACAATCATTCCATTGTCCACTACATTGATCAACACGGTTCCTTCGGGTTATATCCATCGTCTAAAACCCAAAAAGAATAGTGTGAGAGGAAAAAATAATGCTAGGGAAAACAATATAATAAAGGGGGAGTAACTTCAATATCTAAAATCTTGGGTTACTGTAATTCTAGTACTATAACCTATACTTATACTTAACCTTAGGGACATCCCTAGACATACCTTAGAAATATCTCTAGGGATCTCACTAAAGTTATCACATCCTAGTTTCAAAAGGTTGAATAAACCTTTACTTTGATACCAACTGTAGATACCCGAAGCTTAACGTACATGGACAATTCATTACTTTTGCATAATACTTAGTATATAACAAAAACACACACACAAGGACCGTAATAATTTAGTGTCTTTGGAAACTCGGAATATAATATTCTAATCATGGTGAAAGATATTCGAAATATCCCATAAAGACCTTCTTTTTTTACCTAAAACATTTTTTTATATCTTGGGGAAAAAGAAAACAAAAAAGGGTGAGCTCAAATGCTCAGTAAGGGTAAAAAAAAGAAATATCAATCACATCATATTCATAAGAACAGAACAATTTGGAAATGTTACCCTGCAAAAGAGATCATAATTTCATAACATGGGATAAATGATGGTAGTGAAATGTAATCACAATAATAATAACATAAAACATGAATCTTTTTTGCATACACACATAATCATAGAGAATCATTTTTTATTAGTCAAGACTCATTACCAAGACTATCTTAGTGGATAAAGTCCATTTCTGAACCGAGTTCATTCCTCATTTCAGTCCTGTTTCACTGAACCAGTTTAACCTGCCGTTCTAGCCATGTCTATCTCATGAGATATAAAATCTTTACACAATGAATTAGAGGAAGATATAGGTCCCACCCATCTCATAATGATACCATTCTTATGTGTGCCACAAAATCATAAACCATACATCATAGCATAACCCATGTAATAAAAATGGGATTCTTAAACATCGTGACATCATAAAACAATTCATATAATATAAAGGAATTCATAAAAATAATTCCATCACAACATAATAAAATAAATGTAATAATAGGGATAAAAATAGAACACTTTATTATCATAGATGGAAAATAATTTTGATAAAACACTTGAACCCCATTCTTGAGGAAAACATCCTTTCTACTTCAAAAACATTTTTCCTTTCTAAACATGTCATAAAATTTAAAAATAAAAAAGTTGATTAAAAATAAACATGAAAACTTGTAAAGTAATCTTCTTGTAAATAATTTTTTAAAAATCCATTCATTCTGTATAAGTTAAAAAAACATTCTTCTCGTACATTTGTTGAAAAGTCAAAAAAGTACCTCGTACGAAAAACGACAAGAGATTCAATTCATATCTTTTAATAAAAACTCACCGAAGGGTAAAATAGGTTTTAAACAATTGTAGGTGGATGGAAATAATATTATATATTGATGAAACATGGATGTGGATGATAAAATACAACCCAGTAAATTCTGATGTATAAACAATCTCGGATAAAAATTGAGATTTCGAGATTTTCCCTTACCTTAGGTCTGATTTGCTTCTTAAGTGTCTGAACCTCCTATATAATTATTTAAATAATGTTATTGACTTATTCTAGAATCATACATATTTTTATGATATCATATGTGGTAATATTCTTAGCTTAGTAATATTTCATTACTACTTGTTATTCGGGTGTTTATTACTTTTTGTTCTTATGCGTGTTTTGTCGAATAAATTCTTATTTTTCTTTTTAGGTTATAGATACCTCATTTCCATAATGATATTAGTGTAATATATATCATATTAATTCATTTAATTCATTTATATAATCATTATTCAATGAAGATCATGTAGAACAAGTCGCATCACATCGTGGAGACGGTATTCCGTACCTACGCACGAGTGATGATATCGTTCCTATGATCATGGAATTGTATTGGAGTGTATGTATAATATTCCATAATCAATATAACTTCACAATAATCATATATATTCATTCTTTAAACCATTATACCAATCCAAGTATGGTGGTGGTGGAAAATAGATTACACCACGGTGTGTAGACGGTATTCTGTACGTACGCACGCGCGGTGATTTCGTTTTCCGTAGGATGGACAGATGGTGAAATAGGGTTGTTTCATACTTATAATAAAATATGAGTATATGAGTGATACTGATGTTATTACTTCATAATGAAACAACCTATGAAGAAGAAGTGGAAGAAGAAATAAATTTGAAAGAATCGGTAATGGACCTTACCACTTCTTTGAAGCGCCTCATTGTGATCTTCTTTTAGGGCACTAAAATTGGTCTTTGAGGAAGACCATAACATCTAGGATGTTTCTAGGAAAGTGTAGAAGATAATTTGGTAGGGTTTTTCCATTATTTAAGTCTCAATGTGGTGTGAGGAAGAGAGGGAGGAGGTGCCCTTTTATAAGGGAGGAGAGGGGCACCTTTGGAATAATAAAAAATATTATTTTATTATAAATCCAAATTCGGTATTAAATAGATACGAATTAATTTCTTTAGAATATAAGGTGGGTATGGGTCGAAATCCACTCATACAATAGAATTTATAAATGTTTATGTTCCTATTTTAACCTTATCATTTTTATTTAACATTATGTTAAATAATTTTACTTTTACCGTGTCTTCTTGTGTTCTTACACTATAAGGTTAATGAAAATATTATAACAATCAAAAAGAACCCCAAGTTGTTTATTATTAATATATATAACCTTATCTAAGTCATTTGGCCGAACAGTAGATTTTTAGGAATAAAGTAACAATTAATAATATAATATTTGTTTTAAAAACTATTTTATGTCAATTTTGACAATATTTAGTAACTGATTTTTGTAAAACTCATAACAGAATGATTAGTTAGAAAAAAGTTAATTATATACATAATAACATGTCATATTAACCTATAAAATAAGTGGAATTCATAAAAAGTCTCAAATTATATTTATTTGGGTATTTATAACATCAATTATCTCAATATTTCATTAATAAGATAATTACTGCATCATATTTGTGTCATAAATAAATTAAACTATTTAAAGTCTAAAAATTAAAAATAAAATATCATTATGTAGGAAATATTTTTATCTTTATAATTAATATTTATAGTCTAATTTATCTTATGTATATCCCTATATTAAAAATGATATACTTATTAAACATTGATTATAACTATTTTAACCCTTCTTTAAATAAATAAATAATAAATGTCCTAATCTGATCCAAGTGGGGTTAAATGGTCATATTTTATTCCTAAGGTTGTTTCTGGTCGAATTACACTTATCCAATAGAATTAGGACATGTGTTAGTGTAATAATAATAATATCATTTTTACCCTTAATTGCCCTACTTACTTTTAACAATGGTAAAAAAAGTAAAAAGATGCTATTCACCAAAAATTATTTGCATCTAATTTAACCACATTTTACTTACTGAAATAAACCGTGTCTCTCAAGTATTTTAAATTACACTCAAAAAAGTGGTAAAATTATGTTTTATGAAAAATTCAATTTTTTAACTACCACTTAGTGGTTTCACTATTCATCAAAAAATGAAAGTTTCCAGAAAAATACCAAAAATTAGGCCTAAGATAAATTTCATATTATGAACAGAAAATTGATGTCTATTTTACCAAATTCAAAACATAACATTTTCATTACATAATTTAAAAATTAATTCCCACCGTCAAAACAAATAGCGTGTTCTTAAAAGATAATAACTATCAAAAGATTGAAACATGTTTATGTCTGCTTTAAATGTGAAATTACATCCAATGACCAAAATTGTATTAAATTGTAAAAATATATTCTAAATATACTTTAAAACCACTCAAATTAATAATTTATCACTATTATTTATTTCGATTAAAAATGATGTGTTTAATTAAAATTTAGTAATTTTCACTATTCATCAGAAAACGAAAGTTATCCGAAAAGTACCAGAGTTTCACCCTAAGCTAATTTCGATATTCCGAATCCAAAAATGAAGTCCATTTTTAAAAATAAAATTTACAAAATTTCAAAAAGTGGTTATTACTATTCATAACGGCTAGTTTTAATAATATTTTAATATCATATCATTGTTTAGTGAAACTCGTTATTGCGTACTACACACGCTATCGAGGAAGGTCGCGATTGCGTGCAAGGCAAGTAAAGGATGCATGTTGTGAAAGCTCCTTTTGGTGTAGCGTACAACACAATACATTAATGAAATTAAAAAAAATATTTTTTCATAAAATCTCTGGGTGTTACAAACTTTCACCTTAGTTTAATATGAAAGTATCAGTCTTGGAAGATAAATACAGAAAAGATGTGACAATGGATAACCTTCATAGAACCCTTGTTGAATATGAAATGAGGAATGATGACAATGATGCTATTGAAAAGGAAAAATATAAGGAGGTGGCATTTAAGGACATGAATAATCTGACCATCAAAGAATCACAGAATGATGAAGAGACAGATGAAGTGATGTCATTCCTTTCCTCGAACCTTAAAAGTGGAATAGGAGAGTTTAAAGGGAAACTTCTACTTTCATGCTTTAGATGTGGAAAGGTTGGACATCTTGCATCTAGGTTCGTGAAGAATTCTCAAGTTGATAAAGAGGGATAAGTTGAAATCCCCAAGAATAAATCTTCAGCCTACGTGAATTGAAACAAGTAGTTCAAGAGATATTTTTTCAAGAAAAGGATTCTTCTTTCACAAGACTATAAAATTTTTGATGAGGAAAAGGTTGAAGAGGTTGAAGAGATTGAAACCATCAAAGATTTTGGGGAAAATTCCATGATGGTAGTTGTTGGAAGTTCTCAGAAAAAGGAACAAACAGACACTGGAGAAGAAGAAGAAGAAGCTAAAGGAAGAGTTGATTTGGAAGCCGAATTGGAAGCAGCTCTTGAGGAGATTGATGTTTATAGAGACAAAATGAAGAATTCCAATAATGTGGTTCGTGATGTCAAACTCTATATGCAACAACACGATGAAGAAAATTCTAATATATTAGAAGAAATTGAGAAACTAAAATCATCAACACCAGATAACTCAGAAAATATTGTTGAGTATAAGATTAAAATTGAGGAACTAAAGAATGAAATTGATTGTTTGACTATCACAATAAAGGAGCAGGTCAAACGTATCAATGAACTTGAAAAAGAAGTTATTGGAATGAGACAAAGAAATAAGGATCAAGAAAAACTCTTGACACCGAGTAGAGTGCTTGGAAAACAAATTATTCGGATGACTGAAAAGTAAGAAGTGGTGCACAGACCTCCAGCGGAAAAGAAGCAACAGTTGTGTTCCAATGATAAGACCGATAAACGACATGAATGAGAACAGAAAGCGGTCCTAGATGAAGTCAAATCGCAAGAACCTTCTATGAGAATGATGTGAGATTTCGGTACGAAACAGAGTCATAATATTATCAGATCCCAAGGGAAAACCAGCACTGCAGAAGTGACACACATGAATGCTCCGTAAATTAGGTACTATTTCTGTGGAAATACGGGACACTCAAAAAATGTGTGTTCTATATCTAAGAGATAACGATGGTAACAAGAACAATAGTGTAAGACAAACAGATCTAAATATTATATAACAACCTTTTAAGGTCATTGTATTTGGTGTGGAGGATTTGGGAACATGGCTAGATATTGCACTTCAATTATACATCAGAATATGAAAAAATATACTCAAGCATTTGTAAGAAGAAAGTCAGGGAATCGACAAGTGAGATGAAAGCACAAAATCGATTTGCAGTTCTACAGTATAAAGATGGTTCATCAAACTCTAATGAAGATCAACTTATCCAAATCACACCGAGTTGGAAGCCGAAGACCTAGATCAAAAAGTAAAAGGATGAGAAGGCAGTAGTCGCAGAAATTTCCCTTAAATATTCAGATCGCTCGGGAGTATGGATCATTGACATTAGTTTCACATCCCATATGATAGGTAATCCGGATCTCATTAGAAGAATTAAATATGACAAATAAGGTGTTGTCATGTTTGGGAAAAATGAAGGGCTGAATATTATTGGTTCTAGAAAGGCTAAACATTGGGGAAAATAAATGGGACGTGATGATGTCTTGGAATTGGTGGGCCTCAGTCATAACATTCTCAGTGTCAGTCAACTAAGTGACTCTGGGCACTCTATCCAATTTACCAAGAATATGTGTGTTGTGAAAGGAAATGATGGAGAAATTGTTCTATAGGGATAAAGGATAAAAGGAAATGTTTACCTTGTTTGTGGGGAAGAAGATTTGTGTCTTTAATCCAGAGAGGAAGAAAAAAAGTTATGGCATAATAGACTTGGTAATCTATGCCAACAATATATGAAAGATCTGGTAATGTTTTATTCTTCTAGAGACCATTCCAAATTATAATGATATCACACTCAAACGTGCAATGCTTTCCAAAAAGAGAAGACCATCAGAAATACATACAATCCAAATAAACTGAAATCATCCAGAGTGCTCAAATTGGTTCATACTGATGTTTGTGGAACAATCTCACCACGAGCTATAAATGGGAAAAGGTACTATGTCTTTTTCATTGAAGATTATAGCAGAATGGCATGGGTATTTGTCATTTTCAATAAGATAGAATTGTTCAGTAGTATTATGTAGTATAGGAGGGAATGAGAAAGGATGATTGGGCAGAAAATTATGAAGTTTCATACTGATAACGATAAAAAATTCACAAATAGTCAAGTAGAATACTGTCTAGAGAAACACAGGATAAGGAATAAAGTTTCATTGGTGAGAACTCCCCAACAGAATGATGTTTTTGAAAGGTGAAATCAGACCATCTACAACATGTCCAGAACAATTCTTATAGAAAATGATCTACTAGTGAAATTTTGGAAGGAATCAGTTTTGACATTGGTTTATATTTCGAACAGGGCTATGTTGTGTCCAAAATAAGGCAAGACTCCATATGAAATGTGGTACGGAAATAAAGTAATGTTGAAATACTTTCGAATCTTTCCAAGTAAGTGGTTTATTCTCAAAAATAATCCACATAATGTTTGAGTCACGAGGAGATGAGGGGATATTCCATATCTACATAGGTAATAAAGAAGCATATAAATGCTTCAAGAAAAGTTGAGAAAAATTGTTGAGAGAAATGATTTCACTATAGTTTGAAATGAATAGAATACTCAATGACCTAGTGAGTAGTTCTTGGATCAAATTGTGGAAGAGGTAAGAAACACAGGGGGAGTATAAGTGGTGGAAGCTATCTTAGAAGAAGATACTGATAATGAGAAAGACAAAACAAAATTTGAATCTTCTAGGAAGCCAAAGAGTCTAGTTGAAATTGATAGAAAAAATATCATTGGTGATCAGAAAACCCCAGTTCAGATGAGAAGAATTAAATCACTATAGTATACATCTATACTATCACTGGTTGAGCCAAAATGATTTTCGGATGACGATGGAGATGAAAACTTGGTTCAGGATATAAATGAAGAGCTTGATCAGATTGAGAATAACCGAACGTGAGAGATTGTTTCGAGACCAGTAGATAAGAATGCCATCGGGACTAAGTGGGTCTATCACACCAAGATGAATGAATATGGTGTAGTGGTTAGAAACAAAGAATGGATGGTGTGAAAATGATACTCCCAGATAGAGGGAATAGATGTTGATGAGACATTTTCACCTCTTGCAAGGATGGAGACAATCAGGTTATTCCTAACCATTGTAGTCCAACCTAAGTTCAATGTTTTTTTGATGGATGTCAAATCTGAAATCTTTAATGGGGTTCTAGAGGTGGAAGTGTATATTGAGTAGCAAGATGTTTTACTCATTCATGAGGATGATAAAAAAGTTTTCTGACAAAATAATGCATTGTATGGGCTGAAACAAGAACCTAGAGCATGGAACTCAAGGCTTGATCAGTACTTGAAGAATCTTGGTTTAAAGTGTGGGGGAGTTGATTACAATATCTATTTCAGCAATGAAAGTAATCAAAGGACGATGGTGCTGGTTTATATTGATGAAAAAATATTTGGCTGATCAGATGAAGCTCAGCGCATATATTTTTCCGAATTCATGAAAAATGAGTTTGAAATGTCAATGATTGGAGAGCTATCATTTTTCATTGGTCTACATGTGACACATGAAAGGAATAGAACATTCATTTATCAATACAAATATTCCATGGAGGTTTTGAAAAGGTTTGGAATGGAAAATTACAAGGAAATGAATACTACAGATGCTACTCAGAAGAAAATGTTCAAATATAAACATGGAAAGGAAGTTAATATCATGTAATATATGAAAATTATTAGATGTTTGTTGTACTTGACCATAACAAGGCCTGACATTGTATTCACCACATGCCAAGCATGAAGATATAAGATTAATCCCAAGGAAAACCACATGATTGTAGTGAAAATTATACTTTAGTATATCAAGGGCACAGTGGAATTCGGCTTGACATATAATGGCAAATCTCAGATAGAGTAATTGGAATATATTGATGTAGACTGGGCCAGTTCAGCAGATGATTGGAAATCAATGTTAGCTGGTGCTTTCTATCTTAGTGGAAGTTTTATTTCATCGATAAGCTAGATGAATGATTGAATTTCATTGAACACTACGGAAGCGGAGTATATTGATCCCACTCAAGAAAGCGCACAGTTATTATAGATGAAGTCGCATCTTGAAGATATGGGAGTTGAAGTGAATTCTCCGATCGAAATCCAGTGTAATAACTCATGTGATATCAATATTAGCAAAAATATAGTTCATCACTCAAGGAAAAAACAACATTGAGATCAAATATCATTTCATCAAGGAAAATGTGGATCATGGTCTTGTGAAGTTGGAGTATGTTCCAACAGAGCTATAGGATTCAGATATTCTGACAAAGCTCTTACCCAACGAAGCTTTTGAGAGGAATCAGCATGCTCTGGGAGTCCAGTTGACTCCCCACACTTGAAAATTGTTGATGTCGGGCCTCCCCCTCTCCCCAAGGTATGATGTGTTTTTCCATAATGTACTGATATGTGTTCTTCACTCTGTTACTGACTGAAGAAGAGTTTCTTTTGGGGTCATTAACAAAGGGGAGAAAATAGTGATTGTTCAAGGGGGATATAGTGGCTATTTGAGAAATAATGAGAGATACGGGGAGAAGCTGACAGGTGGAGAAGCCAGATAGGAGGAGTTGAACGTGCTTAGCCAGAGCTTAGCTTGGACAACACAGGCAATAGTGCTGAAGATGATTTGAAGATGACAAGAGTTAAAGCTGTGAGCAGATATGGGGATCATTTTAAATCTGAAGATGCTAGAAGTTTTTGATCATATAATAGATATCACGACAACTGAGTATTGTGAAAAAATAAAAAGAGTGGTTATGGAATGAGGTAAGAATATTTCCAACAATTGATATCAGTTTGGTATCAACAGTGGCTGTCAGAGTTGATGTGGTTCATTGATGAAATTTTCATTTACACTTGGTTTTTACTCCATGCATTACTCATATGGGCTTAGAGTATGTGTTGAGTGAATTTTTAATCACTATTAAAATCGCAATAGTAAAGTGGTGACTGAAGAATTAATTATGTATCTTCTTATAGAAGAGTTTTCAATAAACCCAATGGGGGGGATTGTTGGAAAAAAATACCTAAAGGTATCATTGAATCATTTTTGAGGTGATTGTGTTTGTTGACAAAGTGGGCCTCAGGTGTTGTGTTTTTTGACAAAGAAAACCATGACATACAAATTTTTTGACAAAGGGGATTTCATTGTGGCATGTCGAGTTCAAGGGCAGTGGTTAACGATTCATGATTGATTCAAGAATGTAGACAATGGAATGGATGATCTGGAGGCTGTACCAAAAGAGCAAATACAAGGTGGCACAGTTTTCTTGTGTTTGCCCAAATTTTTTGTCTGATAATCGAAAAATGGAGAAAAGTTGTTGTGGAAAAGATACTTTCACGTTGTTATATTGAAGGAGAGGAAAAATGCGTGCCATATGTCTTTCAATATGAGAACATCAAAATATGAAAAAGGGAAAATGGTCTCCCATGTTTTAGGGTTGGTCGTGCAAGTGAATTGCGTGGCAGAGACTTGCACGCTGAGACTTCCGCGATGAGGGAAGACTTGCGCACCATCAAATAGGGTGTCCAAAAGCCTATAAAAAGAGGTTTACCCCTACTCATTTAGTTTGATTTCAAGACTTAGTGAAAATCAGAGCTCCTGTCGTGAATGTTTGGTGGTCCCGCAAGTGGTGGTGTGGTCGCGCAAGTAGAAGTTGCGTGCTAGTTCATTATTGGGCATCCAGATTGGTTTGGGCAAGAAAAGAAGGGAGTCTCCCATGATTTGAGTTGAAGAAGGGGGATTCATGAAAGTGGTTTGGTGACACTTGTGCTCCACGTTTTGATGAAGCGCGATAGTTGGTGGTTGCGCGCCAATATTGTTTTGGGCGTAAAAGGGTGTGAATCCCACATGTTTGGAGTTACAGAAGCTAGTGTCGCGCAAGTGTTTGAGGTGAACTTGCATGCCAGTTTTTAACTTGCGTACCGAGACTAGCACGCCAGCTTTGAGAAGGGTGCCAAGTATGGTTTAATCACAAAAATTATTAAAGGATGCGTGAAAGATTGGAAGATTTCCTGATACCTTCGGTGGATAGTTAGATTCATATATGGGTGAAATATGGAATTCAACAAAACATATGCATACAATAGAAAATGTATTCATTAGTGATAATGAATATACCTGCATGTCTATAAACTGTGAGTGGATCCTTTCCAGATATGTGATCAAAGGAAGAGGAAGAATGTGATCCTCTCCACCGGCAGTTATCCAGAGAGAGAGAATTAGGGAGTGATCCTTGGGAAAGCAGTGAGCTGACCCTAAACATTGTAAAGGCATTGAGCCTGGGAATAGAAGTGATCTATCCCTGACCTTGTAAACAATATTTTTCTTACATTGTATTTGGTACATAAGCACATTATCGGTGTATGCTCATTGGACGTAGCCTAGTGAGGGTGAAACAAGTAAATTTTTTTGTGTCCTATGCATGCTTTTATTTCTGTTTATATTGTTCAACGGGAAAGAGAGATAAGAGTGTTTTTCTTAATAGCGAAACAAGATGAGAATGAGCATTAATTTTAAATTAGTTATTCTCAGATTCACCCCTTCCCTCTTAGGGTATTCAGCCTTGTGGAGCTAACAATTTATTATCAGATTTTCCATGTATATATTCAAGAAACAAATCTTCAGAGAAAAATCATGAATTTTAGATTAGTGGTTTTTGTGTTTAAGGACTACAACGAGTGAGTCATCATTGTGATGAATATCATATGAGTGGAAATATGAAATCATGGGGGACCAAATGACCAATGAATTCTAGAGGAAGAAGTTTTCCATTGGATATTTAGATCCCTAAAATTTTCCCCTAAAATAATAACAGTCGTATATTTGTATTAATAAAAACCACACCCCATTTAGGCGTGAGATATAGTATGTGAAACACTAGGAGGAGGATAAAAAACATTACCCTTAGAATTTGGGTAGAAATGTGATAAGGTATTATACCCATTATAAAGGTGTATATATGATGATATGAAAGGGAATAGATAATTTTAAATGGGAAAAGTGGGAAAACAATATCTTTTTCAATTAATGATATAGGTTGTAGTTATATAAAACCTATTGGAACATAAAATTTATAGGATTTGAAGTCTAACCTACCAAAAAATATTACACTTTTCTGAAAACTAGGTATATAATTTGATGAGGTTTGAAGAAAAAAAGTCTATCATTTAACTAATGTTGTGTTAATACTTCATAATGAGATTATATTTAAATACACATTATGTTCTTGGGGTTTCATGTTTAATATAATTATATTATTTATATGGCCTTAAAATCACAAGATACTGATGTTTTATAGTTTCCGTATAGATTTCTCTTTATTGAGATATGTTTTAATGTTATGCATTGAATTATTATACCTCCGGTGAATATTAATACCATGAATATTCTTTGGAATAAAACATTACTAAATGAAGTAATTTATAATCCCGTATGATTTTCGTGCTTCCAATTATTTTCAATATTAATGTTACTAAATCCATAATGGTAATCTATCTAAATATTGTTTCACTAAGGTGTGTTTGATGTTGAAAACATATATTATTTTATGGGGTCTACCTACTTAGCCATTTTAATTTTGTGTCATGATCATCTTTATGTTCATGTCATTTTTTTATTTTTATTTTATTTCACTCATTGGGGATATGATTCATAATTATCCAATGTGGTAAGGGTTTTATGTTATAGACAAATTTTTATTAGGAATTTTTATTCCTAAATTTCTGATGAAAATATTATATAGTTGTTCCCTATAAAAAAAGTATTCCCTTCTTCTCCCATGGGTAAATTATATGGATTCAATTTATTTCCTATAATTTACATTCTTTATGTAATGAATAGACTAAAAATTATTATTTTGGAAAATAAACAATGGTTTTCACTTCTGTCAAGAATAATTACTCACATGTCCATATTTTCATCTTAATTTTCTATTCTAAAAGGCGATTTCCCAGTTTCTTTATTTTAGAAACCTCCAAACCAGTAAACCCCCTACCCATGAAATGATCACTCCTAAGAGATCCCCAGCTAGGAAGAAGCTATTAACAATAAGGATAGAAAAGAGTCATGAAGGGTGATGACCTAAGAGACGATGGTAAGAATCAGCAATCTATCATCCTAGGTGGGCCACACATAGTTTTTATAACACATTCAAACCATGTACCTCCAAATGAATTATGTGTTTATACCCCTATCCTTCGCCATTGTTCCACCACCAAAGTGGACTTTATTTTCATCATAATTATTTCAATAATGTTTTTAATATTATATAATTATTAATTTATTAATTTTTACTATATTTGAGTATATTTTTGATGGTATAAAAGAAACCGTATAATCATTGTCCAAATGTGTTATTTTTTATCCTTATTAAAAACATCATTTATGGATTTCCACAAAATCATGGATAATAAATTCCAGGAATGTTATTTGTTAACTATAGTTTTTTCAATTTAAATTAAATTATTACCTTAATGTTTTTGATAATTATAGATTTTAATTTGTCGTAATATAACCAAAATGGTATTTTCTTAAAGGAAATTTGTAGTGATATTTTAACATTGTTTTCATATATAACAACATTGATCTATATTTCTTAGGATTTACTAGGTATAAGATTCAATTGTACTGTATTTATGGTATATGTTTTTGATGATGAAATTTTGATGAAATGTTCCTTATTTCCATGGTTATTTATTTTTAGTAATGTTAAATGCTTCCATAATATTGTGGAATAATTTTTAAAGGTTTAAAAATATTTGTCATAGTGTAATGATATAATATATGTAATGGTGTGTACATTAAAAAATGATCAGGGTTTGGTCCATAATATTTCTCCAATGATTTTTGTTATCATGTTATATTTCATAAACTCTTAAGTTATAATGAATTTAATAATGCAGTGAAAGATTTTATATTTTATTGGATTAAGCATACACTTAAGAGACTGTTATAAATAAGTAGTTATGAATTTATTTATAGTATTCTTTCATAATTAATAGTATTAGGAGTGAACCACTGATACATATGTGATTTTGTTAACTTATATGACTTCCAAAAATATTAATTATGCTTTAGATATATTCTCATGACATATGATTGTTTATTGATAATATAAATATGTTATGTATTATGTATTTATATTTAAAAATATCATTATTCCTTGATTTATGATTAAATATCATTTATAGATTGGGTATGATTATATTATGTTTCGATCAAATTAACATACCCCTATACATATATTATGATCACATAAGAGCAGGTATTGATATCTAATTTTTTTACCATTATTGAGCATCTAAGATCACCCTATAGTTTTTTTATCTAAGTTATTAATAAATTATTTTACTATAATATTTTTATTAATAGTTCTATTTCTAAATAATATAATGAGAAATAATATCAATATTTGAAATACTAAATTTTTTATGTTTTCAGGATTGTGAAGACATTAATACTTCATGAATAATTCATTGACCATAATGTTATGTAATAAATATTCATATATTATGATATATATATATATATTAAAACATTGGGTAACTATAGTTATTATGGGAGAAATAATTTCTAAAAATAGGAAACTATGATTAGAAAACATTACTGAAGGCCTTAACGAATATTCTTATTAATTATTGTATATCCAATTTGACGGTATATAAATGTTTGATGTTTCCCTATTAAATTACATCCAGACGTATACAGAATAGATGGTGGATGTTTAGAATAGATGAATTTCTGGATAATATCCTTGAAAACTAATTAGTTGAGTATGTCTCGACCATCATCTTTTCCACGGTGATTGGTACCATATTAGTTACGTGGTTTCACACTTTTAAGGGATATTCAAATGTTACATCAGAAATAATTTTTTGAATCTTATGATGGATTTGTATTGATAATTATCATGGATAACGTTTGAAATACCTAAGGATTATTGGGTTGAAAATGGGTCAATGTTTTAACATTTGATGAATGAATTTTCATGAATTTAATTTTACCCATTACTATTGCACCCATTTTTGCTGGTTTATGTAAATGAGAGGGATAAGGATGAATCATTTTAACACATAATGTTACAAATATAGTACTAATTAAAATTTTGGGTAAGAATATCATATTCATGATTTAATGTGAAGTACTGTGATTATACGTAACTTGAAATCTCAATATATGATACACCAGAACACATTTAATTTTATAAATGAACCAAATAAGAAAACAAAATGGAATTTAATAGTGATTATGGAGGAAGGAGGATTCAACTACATGTTGAAAACGTATAAATAAGAACCGAATGAGATGTCTCAATGTAATGAGAAGATATATTATGTGACCTATATAATTAAATAGAGTAAATAATTTATAAGAAAAATGAAGTGTCAAATAGAAGGAAAAATAATTAAATCCCATCATACAATTTATAGTTCAATGTCCTATGTGTGGAGAACATGGGAGCTATCTAATTTTGTTCCATAATCTATGTTATAACTCATACACCATTGAATAGAATATGTTATTTGAAATATTGATGTGGAATTAATGGCGAAATTTTCTATTTTCATTTTATAAATATGTTGTATAAGTATTTTGTTACTGATATTCTGAATATAATAATCATGAACAATTTAAGGATTATTCCATATTAGTTTTTCATTTGTTTTTTACAATCCTATGACCAATTGAATAGATAACCTAAATTTTTTTGTTAGTGGTAAGGTGTTATTTTTATAGGACATATGATTGAGGGATAGATTACCAATAATATGTTCATATAGTTGAGATAACAATTATTATTTTAGAAAAATAGTCGATAGATGTTGAAAATGTAAATTAAATTTTATTTTTAAAGGTCAATTTTATTACTACAATGATGATAATCT
Source organism: Viscum album (assembly GCA_963277665.1). Lineage (NCBI taxonomy): Eukaryota > Viridiplantae > Streptophyta > Magnoliopsida > Santalales > Viscaceae > Viscum > Viscum album. The sequence goes on from OY728145.1 coordinate 960,264,515, forward strand.
TAATTATATTGTCTTGGTGAATAATTAAATTATTATATTTAGTGAATAAAATGGATTGATTTTTATTTTTCTTCAATTGTATGGATTGAATTTATTATTTAGGATGTATATTTTTTTCATTAAGGTTTTTTGGGGATTTATTATATTTAGTGAAATGATTAAAACATTTAGTTGCATATATGATCAAATTATTCACTTGATTAATATATAAAATTTAGAGGCACTTTTTATTATATGGGGAGTACTGTTATGTTGATTTTGGAACCATTTCAAAAATTATGCTGTTTTGAATTTGGGATGAACTAATTTATAGGTTCCTCATGGTTATTGTGTTATGGAAAAATTTATTTTCAACATTGTAAATTATTATTGATAATTTAGAAATTAAATATTATTTATCATATGAATATTTATTACATATTGGATAACATATGATAAGAAATTATATTTTTTTAATAATTTATAACTAAATAAATGAATTTATATTTTTTAAGGGTCTAACAATATGTAAAAATTAATTTTTATAACTTCATGCACGGAAAAAATTATATTTTTTATCTGTTATTTCAATATTGATAAAATTGGTTTGAAGCCATTTTAAACACAAAAATTATTTATGAAATTACCTTTATATATTTGGAGAAATATAATAGTTATATTTTCTCACATTACATGGTATTATTAGTAATCTAATCTAGGTAAATTGATCATTATAATAAAAAATCGATTCTTTTTATAGATATTTCTGATAAATTGATGTTATTATACATTCCTCATTGATTTATGATTATGTGGAAATTAAATTTTTCATGACCATGATATTTATCAATCTATTTGAATATTAATATATTATATATTTCCTACATGCCATTATTTTTACTCCCTAAAAATGTTTTCCAAATATATGATCCTGATTATTTTTTATTTATGTTATTTTTTTACAATTTCAAATCCCATATCAATGGATATATTATTATTTCTTTTTATGATGTGGGTTTTAAACTAAGTTATTTTAAAAAATATTACATTTGATTAAAAATTTAAAAAATATGTGATGATATAATTTCCCTTTGAGTTGGAGAATTTACCAAGAAGATATTTCATAATATATTTAAATTAAAATAAATTTCAAGAATTGAATAAATTTTATCACACACATACATGAGTATATATAAATTATTATTTAATAACCCGTTATTACTATAAAATTGGATTTTATTGTATGAATAATAATTATCAAAATAAGAAAAATATTTTTAATCATTTAGTTATTCAGAATTTTTATTAATTTATAATATATATGTTTAAAATTTCCATTATTTTTATTTTATGCATCAAAACTATGTTTTCTAAAAAATATATTTCATTGAATATTTTTAATAAAACTATAAATTTTTTATATAATTTTTTGAAATATTGTTATTAATACTAAATAATATTATAATTAATTATTTCAATGTTATATTAGGGTGAGTTTTTAATTTTTCTAAAAAAATGTTTTTTATTATGTACTGAAAAATATCATCTTGGGGACAAATATACATTCATTTCAATTTAATGAACTATTATGTTTCATAATTTATGTAAAAAAATAATAATAATAACTTATTAAGAAATATTGTAATTACTTATATTGGAATCGTTATTACACTAGATTTTTATATAATTTCATATTATTATTTAAAATCAAATTTTGGTAAATACTATTTTATATGTGCAACATGTTTTAACATAATACAGTATATAAATTACTATTGACTAATGGTTATAATTATACCTATATATTATATTTTTAAACATATATTTTAACATTTTTCTATTTTTTCATGTAATAGAATAGAATTAATCAATATTTTACGCATAAAATTCATTTTTCAAAAAAAAGGATTTTATGGTTATTTTCATAATAATTTTAAAATAAATTCTAATACTGATAGAAATTTCTTACAGTAAAATGTGATATAAATTCGAAATAATAGTAATATATATATTTTAATATATTTTACTTATATTTGGTTTATATTTAATAGTAAAAAAAGTAAAATTTTATGACCGTGATTAATGTTAAATTGATTTTATCAGTTGTTAACGAATATATAGGGTTGTATTTCTATCCATAACTATATAATTTATATTTATAATATATCTTATTATGAAATTCTATATATGTCCATTTCTCTGAATATTCCCCTAGAATGGTCCTTATATCATTGAAAGAAATAAATAAATTTCACATTTTTCTCTCCCCTCACTTATAAAATGGAAATTTTTTCCTCTCATATTCTCAACATTTTAGAAATATATCACATAATTTCTCCCTTGAAAATAATTACTGTAATCAATACCTTTATCCTAGATCTTCAATTATTCAACTAAGTCAAATTTGTCAAGTCTTAAGATGTATTCCAAAGGAGGTATCTCAAACAAGTGATATATATCTTTTCCGAACACATTCACTTTTATTTCATCTTATAATTCATATAAGATTATAAAATCCATATAAACTATAGAAAAAAATGATTAAAAAACATGAATATTACATAATTTTAGATTATTATTTGACATTTCTAAAAATTCATTCCTGAGGATCGTAATAGTTTAGTCTATTTAGAATATTGGATCACAATATTCCAATTTGGTATTTGATCATCAATTTTTTGGAAAAGAACCATCCATTTAGTACTCCTATATAAAACCTTTTTATCCTGGGTAATGTAAAATATAATAATTTTTGTGATTAGATTCTAATTAAGGGAAAAAATTAAACATTTAAGCATAACATCAATATAAGGGAATGATAGATTGATAATAACATTTTATGATCATACACATATATAAAAGATTGTATACCTGAGTCGTGGAATAAATATTAGAAGTTAAAAAATAGGAATAATTAATAAATAGAGTGCATAACACATGTAGTCATAACATAGTAATTACACATTGAATTTTTGAAGCCACAAAAACATATAAAATGATTTTCAATGTAGTCATGGATTACTAACAAGTCCATCATCGTAGGAAATTTTCACTCCAATGAACATCTTAGTGGACAATTTACATTGCATAACTATTTTCACTCCTTGTTCCATCAATTTATTACTAAAATAGGTTCACACACTATTCAGCCTCTTATTTCTAAAATGGTTTCACTCCTTATTCAAAAGTTGTATTACTTAACTATAATCACTTCCTATTTCTTCACTATCATAAAAAACTAAGTCCACCCCTGGTAAATCCCTATCATAACGAACATAAATCACTTATCATTCAAAACCAATATATGTCATGAGATATAAATATTAAACCATTATAATTTAGTGATATATAAATCCCACACTTCACATAATAAAAAAATTATTTGGGCCACAATATCATAGAATGGTTATCATATAAATACCTATGTAATTAAACGTGTATTATAAAAAGTTCAATATATCCTCACATTTAGAAAAGAGATTGGATTAATATTCATTTAATCATTTTATAATATGTAAAAAAAGTGGGGTTTTTGAAGAATTGTATCACGATATATATCATTGATAATAAATAGCTTTCATAAAAAATATTTCATCATTAACATAAAAAATTATAAAAATGAATAAGAATTGTGTACATGGATAATATCTATAATAAAGAGTGAAATATACAAATATTTGTCATTGAATATCGAGAATAGTTTTAAAATATATTTCAATGAAATATTTTTGCTAAAATATCTATTACCCATTTAAAAATAATGTTATGAACATAAATCATCATGAAAAAACAATTGTTTGAAAATAAACATCAAAACATATAATGAAATATTTGAAACAAAATTAGAAAAATTATATTTATAAATTTAAACATCCATTTACTTGAAATGTTAATTAAAAGATCATTTAGAATCATTTTTAGAAAACATGGTTTCTGGAAAATAAATATTTTTGGATGAATATAAAAAGAAGGTCTGAGTTTATTAAAAATGATTTATCAATTATCATAAGTATCAAAGTGTAAGAAAATTTAATAAATAATGAATATATTAAGACATAATTTATTATAATAAAAAAATGGATTATTATTTTGTTATGGATCATAATAGTTCATTAATGGAATATTAATTATAAATAATCATGAATAATGAATGGATTGTAGAAATAAACTCCAACTGAATTAGTAAAAATGAATTAAAATCCCCAAGTAGGAATAAAATTATATATATGACATAAAATATAAAAATAATAATGATACTAATGATATAATATTTTATATTTAATAATATACACCACATAAAATAATATAGGTGTAAAAAAAGTATATGTTCTAGTGAATGAAAATTATGATAAAATTCACGTAACGATTTTTTATCATTGGAAACATAAATCCTTATAAAATATAGATCTTAATTTGGATATTTAAATTTCCAAATAATATAATAATAATATAATACATTCATGTGTAGTATATAAACTATTCAAAATTTTGGAGTTGTCAATAAGATAAAAGTCCCACCGAACTAAATGTTAGACAATAAATACTTATACTACATTATTTACTTTTGAATCATGATATCAATGAAATAATAATTGAAATTGAAACAATTATTTTCATTAAATAAATTTAATTCATGATATAACATTTCCTAGTGAATTACATACATCACATAATAAATTTATCTGGTGAATTTAGTGTATATTGGATAGAAATAAATGTGGGAAAGGAAAACCCAATACCTTAAGTCCTGAATTTTGTCATAAAAGTTAAAGAATATTATATAAGGCATATTAGTTTTTTATAAATCAACCATAGAATCATATTATTATAAATATTACATTATATATCATTTTTAATGACTTTATATTAACCAATAATTAAAAACAATTTGTTAAGTATATGTACCGTGTAATAATTGCTTTGTTTTTCATATTTGTTTTGAAATTTTTATTCTAGATCCTCTTACATAGATCATTATTTTTTTATTTCATGAATGTAAACATGATTTGAAATATATATATATATTCATTATTTTATAATTTTTTATATATAACAGATACAAATATAAAATGAAATACTTCTTTAATGAAAATGGTATGCCCTAAATACGCGTGAATGTTGTTTCAATTTTATTATCATATTTTTTTATAAATAAAATTAAATGAAATATATATATATATATTATCAATATTGTACAATACTTACGATATATATATATATATGATATATTTATTTAAACCATTTTAATGCATTCCATGTAACGCTTGAAATAATGTAAACACATTTATGAGGAAGTAGACCACATGCCCACAAATGAAAATATTGTATTCCCCTAAAATGGAAATAATGATGGGATGAGTTCTATAATAACACTATAATAATAAAAAATCATATTTATCACATATATATACATATATATGTATCTATATATTATTTTAATATTTTTTTATTGTTTCGATCATTGAGAGGTGGTAATGGAAGAACAAACGTCATCAGGTTGTGGGGATGAACTCTACTGTACACATGAATCGCGGTTGTGTATCCCATTTCATGGAAGTGTTTGATGTATTAGGTCCCCAAATTAACATGACATAATATCAAAATATTCTGTATACTAATTTTATTATATATTATTCTTATTACTATAATTTAAGGGGTGGATAATGAAATACAATAGAAGTTATCATTGATGAACGTTACATCATCTTCAGGTAACTCATTTTTCTACAAAAAGTGATTTCATGATTTTATTTATGAATTTTTTTTATTATTTTTTTAGGAGAATTAATTTTGGATTTTATTGGGTTAGGTTTTGTAAGCACAAAATAAATTTACATGTGTGAATTTGTGTGGGGTTCCCTTTTATAGTGGAGGTGGAGCCTCACTCTTGTAAATACAAAATGAAAAAAATTATTGGGATGTCTAACATACATCACCTGTTCCAATAATTAGAATAATTATATAAAATGTATTACATGGTCAATATATGGACATAAATTTTCTTTTGGTCATCTTTATAGGTTATATGGAACCGTCAGATTAAATATTGACATCCATGTATACTCATGTTTACCCATGCCACTATAATTAATTTTAATTGATTTAAATAATTAACATGATAAAAAATTATGTTGACCATATCAGTGATTATCAATTTTTTTTTCAAATAACGAATCCATTTTACCCATTTCTAGACATATAAGTGGTCAAAATTAATTTATAATTTATCATATAGATGGTATAAGAGAACATGTTTATAAAATAAAAAAGTACAAATTTCATAAATGATTTAATATCAATCTTCAGTGTGAAAATTATTCCAATAACATATATTTAAATAATATGATTTTCATTTATAGAAATATAATTAACAATATAATTAAATGAGAAAAATTGTAGGTTAAAATCAAAATACGGTGTTTTCACAATTCAAAAAAAAAAACAAATAAAACTTCACTGAACAAAACAAAAAATCCACCCCATAGGAATGTTGATATTACAAAAAATGGTAGATTAGTATTTCATATAAATAATTTAAATTTTTCAAAAATAATTTTTCTAAAAAATATATCATCAAAAGGGGGAATAATTTCCCTTTGAAATAATTAATTTTTTATGCATAAATACTATTTTTTATTATTTGACGACAATCAATATTATTGGATAAATTTAAAAATAATTATTTCCAATTGTAATATATAAATTTAAGTATTAACTCTACCTAATATTTATTAATTTAATTTATAATTATAAAACACCATTAGGGGAATAGTAATAGATTTTTTATTAAATCACTTATTTTATATTCAATTGGTGTTCATTTACATTTTTAATTAATTGATAACAAGTTAAATAATTTTCAAACATTTTAAAACCATAATTTCAAATTTTAGTAATATTAAATCAAATATTATAATTCAATAAATATTTTAAAATTATAATAATATTAAAAAAATAATGATAATAGTATATTCTAGCTTGGTAAAAAATGATCATGCGTATAACCCAGGAAATTAAAGGAACTAGAAATTTTGTGTAAACCAAAAAAATATAGTGTTTACTATACAACACGATAATTTAAGTGTTGTGTGTAGTGCAGTATTACCATTGTGTTACATACAAAGAAATGATAACTTTTTTATCATGGAATGAAATATATAAAATAATAATATATTCAAAAAATAATAATTCCCTAAATCTCAAAGGTAATATTCTACCACACATAAAATGAATTTGTCCCTCAAACATTTTCAAGGTCATCATGGATCTAATACATGAATGTTCCTTTCATATGATTCCATATAACAAAAAATAATACAAAAACACCCTTCTAAAAAAACACATAACCATAGAAGTTTTCCAATGTAACTTAAAACTAGGTTTCCATGTAATAGAAAATAGTTAAGAATTTAATATTGGTCATGGGAGAATCGTTTAAATAATTATAGTGTACAACTGAGTACATTGATAATGTGCATGTGAATGAATAAAGGTAATTTATAAAAATAAAAAATATAGATGCGTTGATTTATAAAAACATAGATTACAAAAATAATTGTATTTGGATACAAATTTTTAATAACTATTTATTACAGTTCATAAATTATTTTACTATCTAGGGAAATAAATAAATATACATATATGATTTCATTAATTTTTTTAATTCACAACCTCAAGATTTGGTTGGGACATTCTCCATTTCCACTTCAACTATTACTATATGAAATAAAGGTCAATTTTTCATCTATGATGTTTTAACAGATAGTGAAGAAGAATGATATGTGATTACAACTATCATTAGTTAATATAAAAAATAGTTAGAAAATGTTATAATATATTCCTAACAACGAATGAGGAAAGGTAATACATTAAGATCTAAAAACTCATTTGATGTTTAACATAAATAATTCAGTAAATGATTAACCAAAGTCTTCTAAATGATGATATTCCTAAAAACTACAATGAATGACATTAAATTAATAAAAATATATTTAATATTTATCACCCATATTTCATGAAGTATATCTTGGTTGAAACATATAGAAACATGTGAACATAATTATGATACTTTCTCCTAAAATATGTTAATATCATGAATTACCATAAATTCTTATAGAAAACATCCATGTTTCCTTCAAAAATTAATTTATATATTCCATAAATAAAAAAATAAATCATTATCCATCATAACATAGACTTCATTGTGAATAAATAAATAATTATTTCAATGGTAATAATTACTACACAATTTAAATTATCCAAATAAATAATCACATTATCCCTTCTCAACAAAATTTAATCACATTCTGGAACACATTAAAAGTAACATTACCATTATCAATATATCAAATTTGAATTAAATAATTTTTTTCCTAATCATAGTCATTCACTATATTTTTAAACATATTTATTTGAAATCATAAAATTCATAATTCATATAATTTAATTCTTAAATTACTTCACATATAAGAATTAATATTCCATTATTATTCTTCATACATTACATAGGATTCATAATATTATTCTCCAATACCCATTTCCTAAAATTTGAAATCGAAATCATTTATTATGGTTCCTAAACTACAATTTAATCATGTACGGAATAATTTTAGAACATCCCATACCCTTCACATGTTGATCATTATTTAGTTATCATTAGTAGTATTACCAATACAGATTCCACCTTCTTGATTCTCTTCCAAATATTTCGACTAAAATTTCAATTTACATAATGCCCATAATTTCGTAATCTATAATATTCTATGTTATCCCACTTTCTGCTAGATTCTAATATTGTCTATGAATTTCAAAATAGTGTAAGAAACCCCAATCCTAGATGAAAAATAAATAACCATGAATAATTACTTATATGATGCTAAATCATGAATCATTCTCATAAATATATAACAGCATAGACTAATTATTATAGAAATAACTAGATATATAATTAGAAATACTAGTATGTATGTCTCTGAGGTTTTATCATTATAGTATCAAAAGGATGACTAAACTGTTCTTTTTTATACCAACTATAAGGACCGAATATTATCATACATGGATATTAAATCATTTTTTGGGAATATTTAGTACATTAAAAAATATAGACCTATGGTCCACAGTAGTTTGCTGTCTTTAACGACATGGTAATTTATATTCCAACTTGGTCAGAGATCATCAATGTAACCCATATTGTTTTTTCGATTTAGTACTCCTAAATAAAATTATTATTCACATCTAGAGAATGGAAATATAATAATGGATGATTTTAGTTTCTCATTATACGTAAAAATGTAATAAACATCTATAAAACATTAATATAAGGGTGTGATAACATGATAAATACAATTAATGAGATTACACAACATATATAATATCATATACATGATGTGTGGAATAAATATGTACATATCATAAGAGCTAAATCACAATGGAATCATGAGGGTAAGAATCGAAATGATAACATTGGAATAATATATGGAATTGTGGAAAATAAAAAACATATAATATGATTTCCATAGAAGTCATGGAAAACGTCCAAGGTTGTCTTGGTTGGATGGGTTCACTCCACAAATAGTTTTAGGAGTAAAACATCACACCCAAGACCATATTAGTAGAAACAATACTTCACTAATATATGTTCTCATACTATAATTAATGAACTAGATTCATATCCCATTCCATCAATGTGTTACTAAGCTGGCTTCACTCCTCATTCTGGCATTGTATTATTGAATCATCTTCACTTCCTACTCCGACCCTGTCATATTGAACCAATATCACTCTTCATTCCAGCCCTATCATATTGAACTTTTTTTACACCACATTCAATCACATTATTATCTCATTTGTAATAAATCTTCAACCAAATTATTAGAGTGAGATATGGGTACCAAAAAGTCAAATATTTAAAACTATTTTTACGTATGACACAAAATTATAAAAATATCATATCATAACCCATGAAATTAATTGGTTGTTATAAACATTTCATAATATCATAACATGTGGAAAATAGATTGGTTTTATACTTATTTCATCAAACCATATCATATAAAATTAAGCGAGTCTCACAATAAATTCCTCATGGAATAACATTTGGATAAGATACATGTTTCATTAACTTATATTCATCCTAAACATAATCCCTTAAAATATTGACTACCAATAATGTTCTTTATTCTTATCCCATGATAATAATGAAATATATAATCTTCTTTAATCATATATTTAAAATAAAATTTAATGTTTTTTAAAAACATTTCTTGAGGAAAATATCATTTCTTCTTTGAAATATTATTTTTAGAACATAAATTAATTTGAAACCCATTTTATTTGAGCCTAATATTAAAAACATATAAATGTATATTTGAATACAATTAAATAAAATTTGCAAAAAGAAAATTCAAAATTATTTTCCTTGAATGTCATTCTAAAATATAAATTTATTTATTTTTTAGAAAACACGGGTTTGGAATTGAAAAAATTGTCATCTGAGAAGAGAAATAAGTTCAGATATTTTTAAACAATTTCATAATTTTAATAAGTAACAAGGATTAGAATAAATATTACCAACAAATTAATAGACCCTAAATTTATATTTCATGATAAAATCATTATCATTCTTGATATATGGATCATAATATTTTAATAATGGATGAAAAATCTTAAATTATCTTAATAAATGATGTTAATTTATTAATAAAATAATATTTCATTAATAACAATGAATTAATATACCTATGTAAGAATAAAATTTTATGAATATTAAAATATCATGAAAATAAAAAGATTCATGATACAACAATTTAATCATTAATATATACACCTCAAAAGAGAACAGAGGGGAATAACAAAACATGTGCCCCAAAGTAGGAAAATTGTGACCAATTTACTTTACTGGTTCAGTGAATTTTCAACCATAAAACCCCATGAAATAAATATCATAAAATTGATATGTAAATATAATAATATTAATTATATTTATTATATAATTCATTCATGGGTATTATATATTCCACACATCATAAATCGGTGGTGAATAAGGTATAAGTCTCTTAGAAATAAATGTGAGATTAGAAATCCTTTTACTACTTGTGAGACTATGAATCGTCATATCCGTTAGAGAATAATATCAATTTATACTTTTAAAATATTGGAAGAAATGAAAATAATTATATAAAATGACATAGGTAAGTACATAAAATGCATAAAAGAATATGTTGTGAATGTAGAATATATCTCACGGAAATAAAAGTGAGGGAAAAAACCTCATTCCTCAAGTCACCAATTATTAATACAAATTAAAACAACACGTATAATAAAAATAAGTTACTGATAAATATTAGTCAGATATATATTATTATATATCATTAAAAATATGATTTTATTATTACCTTATATTACCTCTTAATAAAAAATTTCAAATTAATGTTACAATTTGGTTAATAATAGATTTGTTTTTTGTATATGTTCTGATTTTTTTTCTTGACCCTCTTACGTAGATCCCAATTTAATTCCATAATTATATTCAAGATATAAATATCATATATATTCATTATATAAGTATTTATATTAATCTATAAAATATGTAAATGTAAAATAAAATACATTATTCTGGGAAACTTTAGTCCCTACATACGCATGAATTTGTGTTTTAATTTTATTTTCAATTTTTAAAACAAAAAAATTAAATTATATATTTATATTATACTTATACTAAAGTACATATTCTATATATATACCATGTTTTTATTGGAACCATCTTTAATCTTTATCATCTAAATCGTGAATGAATCACATTTCTTGGAGGAGGCGGTAGTCCACACATCCACATACAAAGTTATCATATTCCCAAAAATTGAAATCAATGATGCATTGTGTTATAAAAAAATTATAGAATAATAAATTAAAAATAAATATAATATATTTAATATAAAAATATTAATCCAATTATTATTTCAAACCATTAAATGTGGACTTGAATTAAGGGGCTATATCTGTTCGAAAGGTGGTAGTTCGTTGTACACACGAACGCTTATTGGGTATCCCATTTGATGAAAGTTTGTGAAGGTGTAGGTAATGGCGTAAAATAATATTATGTAGAAATATTTATGATTATTATTTTATTATATAATATTGATATAACAATAATATATTTGGTATAATTAGAAATAAAACACAAGTGTTCAATGAATAATGTTACTTATTCTTTAGGAAAATTAGTTTGGATTTCACTAAAGGGATTTATTTGAGGGATTTACCTTCGATGTGATTATTATAGTATGTTAATTTTCAGATTTAATGACTTTTTGGGTTTTTTTGGTGATAAAAATTGTTTTATTGGATTTAATAGGTGAGGAGGATGAGTTCCCTTTTATAGTGGAGGAGGAGTGGCATTCCTATAATTTTAGAAATGTGAATACTATTTGGAGGATTAAGTTATGTCATTTCCCTAAAATAACTAAAAAATAAAATAAATGAGATTATATGGTTGTAATATTTACATAAATTCATTATAGATTTGATTAATGGTAATTTAGACCATTACAGTTATAGTTTCTCCACCAAGTAAAATTATGTTTACCTTAATCGTTGTAATTAATCTTAATTGGTAACAATAATCAATTTGGTCAAAAAATATAAATAACTTATTAGACATTAAAAATTGTTATTAATATAAATATGTAATCCATTTCTTAATTCAAATAATACAAGTGGAAGAAATTATTTTATAATTAATCTTACAGACTTGATGTGACAACAGGGTTTTAATGTTAAAATGATCAAATGGTTGTAATATTGTTATATCAAATTTCTACTTTATATTGATTAAAATAACCTAAATTATATTATTATATTTTTAATTGATCGAAATTTACATTAAAATCAATTTATAAAATAAATTTTCAATAAAACAATTGGGAAAAATGAATTTTTCATTTATAATTCACTGATTTTCACTATTTATAAAAAATGAAACTTCTATGAAATAACACACAAATTCAAAATATGTGATCATTGATATTAATAATTTAAATATGATTTTTATTATAAGAAATAAAAATTCTAAATGTGTATAAAATTAGTTTAAAATCAAGTTATCCATTAAAAGGTTGAAAACATTCTTTAAGAATAATAAATCTTTTAATTTCTAAGTTGGATTTTTTCATTTTTATGGAAATAAAAAAAATTAGATGAATTTTTTTTAATTTATCATATATATATATATAATTAATATCTATCACTATGATTTATTACTAAAATTTATTGATCTACAACACCTTTTTGGAGATAAAAGTTATTTTTCCATAAAATCACATCCTTTATATTGATTTATTTTTTTTCATTTGTAATTAATTGATAACTAAATAATTGATTTGATAAAAATTTGTAAACCATATAATCATAATTATTTTATTATTATTCAAATATTCCATTCAAATAGATAGTTAATTACATTAATAATAATTTAAAAATTATTAATTGAATATTATAGTTTGGTATGTATCATACTTCCGTGTAACACAATTTATCAAAATAACATAAAATTGTTTGTAAAAATATATATTAATAGTGTTGTGTAGAAAAAAAATATAATATATTTTTTTTAGTGTAAATTTTAAATATGTTTTCATATAAAGAAAGCGTAACTCAGTGTAGTATTCACTGGACACCATAAAATAAATTAAATTTATTAAAAAATCATTATATCAAAAAACATTGGGTGTCAAATAAAAATTATTTATAATGTATATTTAATATAATTAGATACTATTTTTATTATTTAAACCATTTTACCACCTATCCTCCATCAAATAAGAGTTGAAAGTATCACTTGTGCATTTCTGCAGACTAGGACCTCTATGTGGAAATATGATACTTTTTACATCAAAATAATATATGGATGGATATATTTATGTGTTCAATGTCTAGATAGTGAATTTATAACATATTTATTAGTATTTCATTATATTATAAAAAATAATTTTTTAAAATCTGATACATTAATGAACGATAACTTCAATTGTGGTTTCATGTGGAATACCGCCTCTAAAACATGTCGTGACTTGTTTTACATTTTTTTAAATAGATGTCAACTAGAACAAATAAAATTAAAATATATGTTATTTTTTAAATAATAATAATTCTTTAAACTCTAATTATTTCTTTCTTTTCTTTTATTCCATCTGTCATAAAATAGAAACATAACACCTCTATACATACATATTAAAATCTCCATTAAGTAATGTAATTCATTTTTCATCACCAAATAATATGAATTGATATTAATATTTATATATTGAATATATTTTGTATTTATATAAATATAAAAGAAAATTATATATAGGAATACAAGTAAATGTGTTTGGATCAGAATCTATGAAGTAAAATTTTTATGAACATATGTGTAATTAACATCAAATAGGACAATTTTAATAGAAAATTTAATATAATTTGGTTTTGAAATGATATAAGTGGATCATATATAATATTATAAGTATTGATATGGTACATTAATATAATTATAAAAAACATAAATTTATTATTATATGAAGTTAGTGAGCTTACAAATCAAGTTGATTATTATGATCAGGTTTTATCGTCTCATTTTCGATTTAATGATACATCGTAATCCTTGAGAACCATAATTTATTTTATGTGGAGAGATTTCTACATAGTGGATTTACTTCAAAATACAACTAAAATTGTTGTGGTTTTGGAGGTCCACATAATTTTATTTATTTTCATGTATCTTTATTCAAAAGAAACTGAACTTGTGTATTTTTCATCTAAATTTCTCTTCATTGAGACTTTAAATAATGTAATGAAAATAATTATTATGTTTTTTAAATATATATTCCCATAATTTTTTTGAAAAATATATATTTTAAATCATGGTATTTATTGAACCATATTATTTTCATTGTTCTAGTGATAATGGATTAATATTTTCCATTGTAAAATGGGTTCTATTTCTCAATTTTGATTTATTGAGAATTATTTAATGTTTTACACATATACTATTTTATATACTTTATGTAATACGCCATTTATATTCTCTATAATTAATATTAATATGGATATAAAATTTAAATTTCCATTTTATTATATTTCATTCACGGTTCTTATGATCCAAATGATACCAAAACAAAAAGGGTTTAATGTTACAGTGTCATATTTTGTTAGATTATTGATACAAACATTTGTGATGATGAGATTATTTGATAAATCTCTCCCAAAGATTATTTATTTAATTAATATATATTCATTTATAGGGTTTATATTTCATTCATTCAGCTTTATCTCTTCATGTACGCAGTAGGCTTGAAGAATTACTTTAAGGGAAACTGACCATCTTTGTCTTCAGTTGGGAATATTTTCATTCCTATTTTTATTTACATAAAATTGTTTTGAATAATGTTTATGAAATTATAAAAATGTTATTTAATTAAATTCTAATAAATGATTGAAATTTTTTACCATTTTATATAACTAATATTTTAATTATCATCCACACAAAGAAATATTATGGTTTTACTAAAAATGTTAAAGAAATTTTTTTTAACATACAATGTATGGAATAAATTAAATTCCATACCACATAAAATGTTTAAAAAAATATATATTAAATGTTTTCTTTATTCATTTAAATGATATTGTTTCCATGTTATTTTTTTTGAAATTATAACATAAATAATTGAATCCCAAATAAAAAGTGTATTTTCCATAAAAAATTACATCGTAATGTTTTAATGGGTTTTTACATTTTCAAAAAAGTATTTGTATATTACATATGTTTTCTAAGGATATAATCCATTATTATAATCATAATTCCTACTATGGATGGTTTATATTTATAAAGATGAATTTTTTATGAATCCCTAATTCATTCTTCCGGTTTAGAATTGATGTACTGATAAATAATTTCTTGATATTATGAATAAAATATTAAGTAATTATGATTATATAATGTGTTACTTCATTATCAAAAATGGACGTGTGGTTAAATCATAACCCATTGTTGGGTGGTTCTCTTATAGACATTCAATTAATTTTGTAATGTCAAATGAGTTTGGAATATCATTAGAGATAATAAAGTTAATAAAATCTATTGATATGATAATGTAATCTGAATGGATGTTACACCTATGATGATGATAGAATTGATTGGGAAGTCACTTCAATTATTGGTATTTTCCCAAAATGGATGTTTTGGGAGTGAAACTGGTCAAATGAATTATTTTTCATTGCTATTGTGAATCACAAAAATATATGACTAAATCTTAATATATGTTATATATAATCAGGATTTATTATTGATATTTTCTGACTCCTTCTTCATCTGTATTTTGAAAGAATACCCTATATTTCATGATATATGAGTAAATATTTTGGCTGATATACTATCATTATTTCATATTTTTATCATTTTTTATAACCTTATGCTTATATTATTCTCAATAATGATCACTAATTGATATTTGTTATGTTTACCCTTACCTATCATCTAAGATCACCCTTTATTTAGTATCCATCACATAATATATGAGAATTTTCTTATGTATGATATACCTAGGAATGTATATTATTGTAAATATTACATAATAAAATTATGTAGATCATTTATATAGAGACCCATTATTTTTGTAGTATGACTTTGAAATGTTTCCAAATTTTATTCCAGAGCTAGGAGTTGAGCAAATGTGCTATATTGATACAAAGTGTGACAAAATTTAATATTATAAAAATATTAAATATATTTTATATTACGCATGTGAAATTAATAAAATAAAATAGAACAAATCTTAAATTGTTGATTGTATTCGAAATCCAAGACCATTGATGGGTCTGAAATGCGGTGTTTACCCTAGGTAGTACATAATTTTAGTCAGTGCAGGAACTTTGGACCCCTCTCTCCCTAATAGAGTTATTTAATTGAATTGGTTAATTAATTAATTAATTGATTTTAATTTCTCCCACCTCCTAATTTGAGTTTATAAATTATTTTTAATAAATCCTATCATTCTAGTGTTTTCCAATGTAGCCACTCCACTTTTCACCTCTACTTTTAATTGATGAATGACGAATGAAGAACAATGAATGATCCCTGATTATAGGCATGTCAAAATGCATCATATCCTCATCCTTAATCTTTGAGTACGTTCTATATCAATGGTTAGTGGTTGACTATAGGTAGGGCTCATGATTTACATGTTAGTCCTTGGATTAAAATATTGAACATCTATAATTTTGTTTCATTCATTTTTGTTCTTGGTCTACAATCATTATAAGAGCATGAATACCGGTTTTCTATTCTCTATTGGTGGTTTTATATTAAATTGTGCATTTATGTTCTTTTGGTTAACAAATATTGGCTAACTATAAAAACATTAGTTTTTGTCCCTTTCCCCCTCCTATATTCGCAATTTTCACTGTCATATCCCTGTGGATTGTGGATCAATAGATTTCCAGGAAACCCAAGCTAGTTTGGGTGCCCAAGACGAGACAAAATAGATGTGGATTTGACAAATGGTGATGAAATTGTGAGAAAGGAATAGTTGTTGAAATTTAAAAACATTATGATGAAGAATATGTAATTTTTATTATTATCTGTTGATAAACAACCCCACAATGGCACTTGAAATATCATGGCAAATCCACATCCATGATCAGGTCTGATTCACAACAAATGACATGAACTTTTTTCATTCTCTAGTCATATCTGGTAATTTAATGGTGTTTCCAGGAGATGATAACTGTAGAGAATTAAGATTCCATGCGTGGGAAGAGATTTCTTGAAGATAAAAATTTCTGGTGAAATTCATGACTACACAATAGGTTCAATGATGAACACATGGCATATATCCATCCTTCATCATTAGATGTAGGGTTTGACAAATGTTAAGGATGAAAAAACGTGTACATACCTTGACATGCAATGTATATCCCTTCCTTGTAAGGTGGCTCATTTGAAGTAACACAAAACCATGTGTTGAGCACAGATACACAACTTGGCTACATGGACAACATCACATATGGACCAACACACTATGCGCAGATGTGCCCTGACACAGAGTCTGGGTACATGGAAATAGCTAGTGGACAAAGCCTAGTCCATAGATGGGTATGGAATTATGCACATCCCACATAGACAATGTGTTCCCCTAAATGGGATGAGAAAAATGTACTAACAAGACACAACAAGGAGGTTAAGGGTGACCACAAGCTATGTGGCCACTTCACACTCTTTGTACATTGAAGATCTTTCTGAGCGAAGATCAAACTCATGTATCACCTTTTTTGGAAATATAATTTTGGCCCGGAAGATGCGTATCCTGATTGTTTTTCTTCATAGAACATGATGGTACCCTTGGAGGTGGTTCTTAAGATATGACATAGTAGTTCTGTTTGGTCATGCATGGTGATGACACCTGATTACTGCAGTGAACAGTCAAGCTCACCCGAGCCGTTTTGGGTTACCCTCTATCCATTATGGGAAGTGAAATTCCCCAATGACCCATTTGCAAATGCCCCTAGCTATGGTGGAAAGTGGAGTTTCCCAACAAATGTTCTTGGATTTCCCTCTAATGGGACTAAGAAGTCTCATTCCCCGATTATCATGCTGACTTTACCCTCTAGTGGGGATCAAAAGTAGTGTTCCTCAATGAAAAATAATAAAGGAACATCTTCTGTGCAGCACAGTGATGCAGAGTGATTTTTATTACCTATGGACACATGGGTTTGTCACCCAAAATATAATTATTTTGGGTAATAAAATCATAGAACATAATAGGTAGTTAAAAAAACATGTCTTGGGTTGTTTTTCTTATGAAACTATAATATTCTTGACCCATATGATATAAATTATCTCGCTACATCAGAACACATCTCAACTGAGACCCCAATCCATCATAATGAACAATATAAACATATCCTCATTCTTCAAATATAAATATTAGTGTTAATTTAAGGAACAAATTAAGATCTTTAGGTGAATTAATAAATTCATCATTACATTGGAATGTAACATTTTTCCACATCATAAGAATAATTGGTTAATCTAGTCATCAAAATTATTTAGAAAAGCATCTGTAATAACCAGACAAACCATGGAATTTGTATGTCCAAAATACATTCCACGGTGGTTTCTAGGATTTTAAAACCTCTATCTTTTTAGGATCTATAGAAAGACTTTATTAAATGATAACATGGCCATGTAAATAAACCACTATGATCCTAATATTAAAAATCAAATATTTTTTATAATGATCTTGATCCTGAAAGATACACAACATTATCACTATTTTTTTTCATGCTCAACCATTTTCCTAAAATACAATTCAATTTCATCCAAAAACACCACCATGAATGAATCGATATACCTTTTAAATATTTTATTCATCAATTCTGCAATGGCATATGATGCATTTGTTAGAAGAAAAGGCCGAACCACATACATTTAATGGCCATATCAACTTCTAAAATCTATTATGTTATTTCATCATTCCAAACCATCTCCTAGTTATGTAAAAAATACATTTCGTTTTTAGAGAACCAATTTGTCACCATAATTTGACACACATGTCATCAATTCATGGAAGAGGATACCAATAAATTATCATTAAAAGGTTAATATTATGATAATCCACAAAAATAAAATGATTTATATCCATATTTTTCATAAAAGGAATCTGTGACTCCCATGAATACATACTCATCTAAATGAACCTTTTTTTTTAAATTTTTATAATTGAAACTACACTTCAATTATTTTTATTGGTTTAATCTAATAATACAGAATTGATATAGTAATAGTATCCATTAAGAGAAAAATCATAATATAATCTTCTAATGTGCATTAAAACCCTCAAAAATTAGCTGGAAATATATTATGAAGCTAATCAATAATAATTAGAAATGAACTTTTCTTCATATCATCCAAAGATTCAAACGTAAAGTCAACCAATTGGTATTTTTTAGTTACAACTATTGGTTATATAAATAATTTATCATGATCCTTTATATTATTATCTCCTATAAATATATCATTGATTCCATCATTACTTGTAAAT
This sequence comes from Viscum album, assembly GCA_963277665.1. Taxonomy (NCBI): domain Eukaryota; kingdom Viridiplantae; phylum Streptophyta; class Magnoliopsida; order Santalales; family Viscaceae; genus Viscum; species Viscum album. Next base: position 960,284,566 of record OY728145.1, read on the forward strand.
ATATCTATTTTGGAATAATATTCGATGCGATCTTTGAACATATTCACTATTTTCATACTGAGGATAGTGGCATAGAAATACATATCAGGAATAGTGAAAAAAATCAATTTAGTACCATTAATATAGATAAAACATGAATATCATATAAAGGCTCGACATTATATTTCACAACGTGGAGATTTATGTTTAAACTCAAATACAACAACTTAAGTTGAAATCCTAGATGTTCAATTATAGGGGATCTAATAAACTAATGTGACACACCCATATAAAATAACTATTTCATTTGGTAGAATAAGAAATAATCTTACCCCTAAGTCCTCACTTGATAATACCTAATCATTTTAATATGTTTATATAATTAAAAACTCATTGAACATATATCTTTATTACCATGTTGAAATTTCACTAGTTGAGGATTCATGTAAATCCAAGAATCACAATGGATTTCTATGGTTTTATGATGAAAAATATTCTGATGTACTCATCCCATCGAAGAATATGACGAATTAGAAGCATGAGATGTGTCTCTAACACCAATCCTTAGAGAACTAAAATAATAGCACTGAAGAAGTACCACATGGATGTAATTGTGAAACTTTCTAGTTGGTTTTGTATAATATGGATTCATTTATTCAAAAGAACCAAACTAATAACATAAATTTATAAAAATTTTATTTGGATAATTATTTATTCTTCCCTATATCTGATTCTAAAATATACCCCCACCATAGAAATATTCATACATCTTCAATATATTAATAAAATTAGGTTTTTCCACCAATTCACATAGGTATAAATATGTATCTTCCAATTTTATTACCTAGTATATATCCTTCTACCAATATTTAATTATTGAAACTATTCATACAATCAGTCTTACAAAGATCAATAATCATTAATCTAGTCTTTGGCCACAACCATAGGTCAAATATTATTTCTATCAAGGAATATCTTGCTTCTAAATCTAGTGAAATACATAATGGTTTCATATATATATATAATTATATACTATCACCAGGAGATTCTCCTACTTCAAATTGTAAACTATGATTTTTTTTATGATAAAACTATTGTTTGAACATTTATTTATATTTATCCCATGAAATGGATCAAATAAATTTATAATTAACTACTAAATCTCAACTCTATTGTGCTAGATCTTATAAAGTATTTTTTTCCAACTCCACTATTTGAAATGATTTTGTGCCAGGGAAACAGATATTATGATACATCATATTAATCAAATCATCCACTTTTTGTGGATCTGAATCTCCTAGAAATATGGTTGTGGATTTTTGGAACTGCATTGAATGATCAACATACTTTGGTTCATTCATGTTATTACCTATTTCTACATCGTGAAAATACTATAATACAAACTTTTGTTTCAACTATGGATCATGTGAAACTACAATTTTAGAAGCCTATTTTGGTTAGTTCCATTGATGGAGACCTATTTACATGTGATTTTAGAAAAAGAACGTTTCATATATTATCACAATATAGGAACTGAAGGCATTGTAATTTCAAAGTTACCACACCAAAATTAACATAATAAGGTTTTTTTTTCAAATTAAAAAGTGACACATTTCAATCAATATATTATAATAACACAATCCCATTGAAAATAAAAAATATTTTAAACTATTTTCCAAATCCAATTTTTTTTACTAAATAACAATTCAGTACCCTAATTAATTACACAATCCTTGTGATTTAATTTCATTTAATGCATGTCAAGACTTTTTCACTGGTTAAACCCCTGATGATGAGTTTAAAACTCTAAAAATTTTCATAAAACACATATATATCCACACATCCTGGTAATTGATATCATATATGTGTATCAAAGCTTCTGTTATATGTTATTTTTATTAAGACCTATATTTGGGGAAATCATTTTTTGTGTGATATATAGAGTGATGATCATGAACATATAGAAAGAGAATTTTGTTCCTAATACAATGTTAGTCTTTTTATATTCAAGGGTTCATTCAAAATTTACATGACCAGAATGTGATACCTAGTGAATTGTTTTAGAAAGTATTCAAAATAGTTTTCACATGAATCAATAAAGGATCAATTTAATATTTTATTATAATTAAATTAATATCACATAGAAATACATCAATCTTAAGTTCTTTCAATGATGTTAGTGTTGGTTATCTGATGGATTATTTTTTTTGGATGGTTTAGACCCAATGTAATGATCCTTATGTGTAAATTTATTAATGGAACATCATTTAATTTACACAGGTTGCCAAAATAGTGGAATAGATCGTAATTTTTTTCTACCATAATCGCCTCAAAAATCCATTTATCTGAGAAAAATTATAACTTGAACTCTTTATATTGATAGAGATAAATATAGTGGGAATATCGCTATTTAGAGAGAAAATTGTAGTTGTTTCATTAGTGAGAATTATCTAGGGGGGTATTATATTGAAAATAAATAACAACACTTTATAATTCTCTTAATATTCTTTTAATATCAATAATGTTATAGTTTCATATTGATTAATTACACAATTTCCTTTAATAATATATTAAAACCCAAAAGAACACATTCATTTTATAATAATAATATTATTATTTTATTTTATGAATACAATGAACCTTATAATGAAAAATATTATTTACAGTCTAGTAAATAAATATTTTTCATGATACAAATTACTTTGTCTGATCGTGAACCTTACCATTTACAACTTTCTAAAAAATATTTCACAATTATAAAAAAGACATACAAACCCCATCCTTAAATACAATTCAATAATCATGATATAACATCATGAATTTTTTAGACCCATCTCATCAGCCAATAAGAAATATATGTCTTTATTTGACTTTTTGAAAAAAACTCGTTGATATAGCATGGATATCGAATTCTCAATGATGGATCCATTTCATTAAAAGGGTTGAGATATGAAATTATGTAAAGATGGAAGGGACACATCATTCATTTACTCATTAATAATTATGTAAATCATTTTGGATAGACCAAAATTACCCAATATATCAACGATCATTATCATCATGGTTTAAAAAAATTGAACAATGTGTGTGAGTCACAACGTGCATTACTATTAATCCTAATATCTAATTTCTATGACATAGGTTTGATGGTAAAAATATATTATGACACATAAACATGATGAATTACTAAATAATTCATGTTCACATAATCTATAGTCATATATATTTTTGAGAGGGAAGTACATGAGATAGAACAACATATTTTCAAGAGAACTCTCACTGGTCAATTATTATACTATGTGTTCCATTACTAAATGTTATATAGCAATAAGAAATATTTAATGATATCATCCTGGAACAGTTAGGTCTTCATAGTTTTGAGTAACATCTATGAAAATTTACACGTAATATATATTCTATTACATTATCACATTAATGTCTTGATGATGAAAAAGAAATATTTGAAGAGGTGTTAATATTGAAGTACTTGAATATTCATGAAATATAATGTAAAATGTATGTGGTTCTAGGTATCCGACTCTAATAGACTCTAACATACAATAAAGATAATTACAAACAACTTGTAAACTCATACATGTTATGCATAATTCTACTGAGTACATATAATTTCTTCTTTGTGAGGCATGTTTTTGAGACTAGTATGGGAAGATTTACTTGTCTATTTAGATAATCCTCTTATGATGAAATCACTACCTTGTGAAAATACCTTATATAATGATATTACTGATGGTTAACCTTGTATTATCATGTATTAATCCCCACATATTTATTATTACCATTGTTAAAGCATTTCATAAAATTGATAAAAAAGTATAAATTTTTATATAACCTAAAATCAAAATATGATGTTGATAATCCACTTTAAAAGTTGCAAGAGAAATTACAAAATATTATAATATATCAGAAATAGTGTCCTCTTGAGGAAACATGTTTTTATTGTATATTTCATTATCTGTAAAAAGATACTTGATATAATTTTACTAAAATATGATTATTGTTAAATTCTTTTGATCACCATTATTCACACTCCACCAGACAGTAAGAACACAACCATTTATTCAATTCCAAGTACTAACAAATATTTCTAAATAAAAGATTTTTAATTTATCATGGATGTATTTTATATTCACATACATTGAATCACAATTTAGTAATATCACACATAAATACATATCTAGTATTTTCAGAGAAATTTCATGCACATTTGAGTGTAACATTATTTTGTTCTCAATAATATCTTATTATTACCATAAATGTTCTTCTCAGAGGATTATATGTCAAAAATAATTTGGTTATGAATATTTTCAACAATAATATTCAACAAATAATGAATATATGTAAAAATTTTAGTTTTGGTGAACACATGTATTTTTGTGTAGAACTATTTCCATATTACATGGTTTCAACATTAAATCATTCTAGGTAAAATTCATCCCATAATATTAAAGAACAATAATGTTCTTACTATTAATTTCACCAAAATATCATTATATATCTCTTAAAAACATGTAATACTCCCAATAATGTATTTTAAACACAATAAACACATTATTTTCCAATTGAATAATCCATTTTCACTATACAAGACTTTTAATTAATTTAATTTATGAATTTTTAATATATTATTGGAATTTATTGATTCCACTAACCCCTTATACATATATATTATAGACACATAATTCATTGTATCAGATTGGGTGCATCATGTAGCCATTTTTTAATGATTTTCTCAAAATGTAGTCTCTCCTAAACATCAATAATACCATATGATGATAAAAGAGTTATCCTTTGACATGAAAAATTCAAAATAATATTATCATTATTATTGATTCTTGGGTTTAATCATGGCCAAAACATCCAATAAATTATTTTAATTTTTTTATACATTTATAGAACATCAATTCCAAGAATATATAAAATAGTCATCATTTGTATCATGTCATAATGAAATTAAAAATATGGAATTCTGAAATTATGAATCTATATTTTATTACTCAATTCCCTCATTATATTGACTCCCATCTTCAAATTATCTACTTATTACTAAAAAACCATTATAATAAAAGAATAATATAGAAATCACCCATAACATTGATTATAATATACTTATTTTATTATGTATTCTTATAGTGTATGTGTGTCTATAATTTCTCCTCCCATTGATCATGTTGGAGTCCAATATTCATTCTCCAACTAATATTAATCTACATCCTTAACTCACTAACGATAGTTCCTCTACCACTATATTAAAATATTTGTTTTTCCATTATATAAAAATAATTTATGATGGCTAAAAATCTATATTTTTTGAGGATATAGTAATATTGACAGAGATACACTATGATTTTTTATGTTCATTTGTATCTAAGAGTAGCTTTTAGAAATTGGTTTTCAAAAGATAATTAATGTTGTGATCCAATTGATTCTTTTAATTTAATTTTTTTATATGATATGCATTAGTAAATATACATGTAATGTGGGTAGTTTTAAATTATATTATTAATAAAATAAATTGTTGAATTTAAACAATATTATCAATATATATAACACTGATCAATGATATTCCTTCAAATAAATTCCCAATATTGACTTATAATGGAAAATATGTGTATTGTGAATATATTATCACCACAGTTATATGATTACTTACTACATGGATAACAATTTTTCCAAAACTCGGTCATATAGGATCATATATCTTCATAAAGGTATCTCAATAACTTCATAGATTATTTCTAAAATATTTTTAAAAAATATCTTATATTATTTGAAATTTCCTTTATCTTTGGAATAATTGACATGCCTTTTTGGGTGTATCTCTAAATTCACAGTGGAATACCATTATATTTAATATTTTCATTGTCTAAAACCATATTTCAATGATTTAATTATACCTAATATCATAACTCAAAAGTGATTATTTTTTAATATGAAAATTTCAACCACAATCATTTTTCATTGAAAAAGGTCATTTATTAAACAATTTTTTTATTTGAATCTTATAGTTTAATATTCGATTTTCAATGATATAGATATATGTGTTTCATGATATATTGAACCACCAGTTTAGTAAAATGTAAAATAAAATTATTTATTTTAAATGTGAAATATTATCACATTCTGAATGTCTAGGACTTAAGAAAAATGTATTTTATCACTCATAATAAACTAAAATTATTCTATTTATGCAATTTTGATGTTGGGTTATCCCACTACCGATGTAGATATCACCATTTATCATCTAATATGATAATTTCACCTATTTATTATAATATTTATAGAAATAATAATTTTCTAATTAGAATATATTTGATACACATTTGGTTTAATTAATATTTATTCGATTCGATATATTATATTAAATAGTGGTAGTTCAAGAAAATTATTACTAATTCTAAATTAATTTATAGAAATTTATAGAAAACTATTTAATTATACTTGATATGTAATAATACTTATTATATATCCCTCCCTTCGATCATTTTTCCTTGAATTACATTGTAACATAACCATTGTATTTTATTTATATTGGATTTAAAAAAAGTTCATTTATTCTTTTCACCAAAAGGTGCTAGGAAATAAAATTCCATAAAGAAATTTTTTACATTATGAATTAAAAGAATAGGTATATATGAGTGGTTTCTCCATACTATTCATCCATATTTTTATGAAAAGGATAACTTTTGTGGTCCAGATGATTGTAAGTGATGTATTGAAAGTTACATATTAACATGGGATCTTATCATTAAAAATTTACTTCAAAATATGAGGATAATATTACAAGCTATAAACAAGCCCTTTACAAATTTAAAAAAATAGGAAAAATATTATTTATCATTAAGGATAATTATTCTTCTTCTAAATTCATAAAATAAATGATATCATATGGGAATAACACTCCATATATCTTCTACATGAATAATTTTCTATTTTTCATGGATTGAAGAAGGGAATTTTTAGAAAATCATAACAAATAGAAATAATTATATAATATTAAATATATCTAATACATATATTCCAATTTTGAAAATTTGTGATTATACAATAATTCCCTCAATTATGGAAATAACACAATTTATATTGCGTTTTTGTTCCAATTATCTATAAAAACTATAAATTGTTGGGTTTCACTTAGTTATATACACAATTTGTTAACAGACATAATTTTAATTATTTTTTTAATTCTCATACAAATTATCATGTTTCAATAACCCTAACCATTGATCTTAGAATTACTTTTACTGAGGAATTTCTTGTGGAATAGATATATATTTCACACCATATGATATAATGACACTACATGATAATGTTATGAATGTATTTGTATTGGTGTTCATGGAAACAATGTCGTTATAATTATTTATTCAATTGAGTGGAATCTCAAATCATTAAATATACACTTGTATATCCTTCAATGCATCATCGAATTATTTATTAAATAGTGTAAAAGAACTAAATTCAATAATTGTTCAATTAATTTGACCGATAATCATAGTTAGGCCTCCCAAATAATAATTATATCCACAAACTATGGAATGAATTAACAATTTAGATATGATTTATCTTAATTCATATAATGGTACATGAATGATATAGTGTTAACATGATGGATTTTTTCATTATGTATAGAGATTGTCATTTTATTTTTTATATAAAAGTTTAATATTAATTGGATTTTACTTTTGTGATTAATCATGTTATCATAAAATATTTATATATAATCCTTTGATTATATTTCCACCATTCCATGTTAATCTATTTATTTTTCTAGTCACATTATTATATCCTCAAAAAATCATTTAATAGGAGTCAATGTAATAATTATAACATGCGAATATCATTAAAATCAAATAAGATATTGTTTAATTGGTAAAAAATAAAAAACAATTTACCTTATGGAAAACATTTGTTGAGTTTGTCAGGGACCAATTTTAAAAAATCCAACCTATATCCAATTTATCACTATTATGTAGTTTTCACTTATATCTATCGTGAAATAAATACATGTTCTTAAAATATTCATCCTTACAGTGATTTTACTTCATTCAAATGTAATGTGAAACTGAATGTAGGTTTACATAAAATAATCAACAGGCATAATATCATATTTATAATATAGAGGGAAAAATCACTCACATAACATTAATTTTATTTAGAATAATATTTCAAAATACCATTCAATAATTTAATTGAATAATGATATTCATATAATGGAAGGTCTCTAATCATGATCATCCACCACTTCAATGAATACACCTTAAATATATTTTTCCAGAAATTTATTTCAATTTTTTATTGTATTATAAAGTATAACACAGTAATGAAATTGAATAATAATGATATTAATTAATTAATTAATTAATATTAATCTCCATCCAATATGTTTTTGAGATACCCATCTGTCAAAGTATTATTAAATAATAAAATTATTTTATTATAAATTAATTAATTACATAGATTTTAATAAGATAAAACAGTACATCCATAAATTTAAATTACACATAAGAGTATTTTTTTAGTATAGTGCACACACATGATAGATCATGAAGATGACATGTAATATAATTTATGGTTGTTTGTAAATAATTAAAATACACATTACACATGAGAATTATTATTCAGGAATTAATTTAATGATATGGAATATAAAGTATGTAATGAATGTGAACATAATATAGTTATTTATTTTACATCTAATTATTGTTTCGTTTAATATATTATAAAACATGATAATTTTAATGTACTGTCAAACTCATGACCCAGGTAACCCGTAATGATGAAGTTTATAATGCATTACACTAATGTTAATTTTTTTAGAACAAATTACTTATTTAGTGTATAACATGGAATTTTATTTATTTTATATAAATGAGTAATAAATTAATATACATAGTAGATATAATTACAATATTTGTTTTATAATTATAAGTTATTTCATTTAATTTCATAATGTCTAAATTAATTACACTATATATATATTGATCACATTGAATGTAATGTGCAGTTACATTATATCATGTAATTATGGACCCATATTCAAAACATAAATTTATTTGAACTTGTTTTTTGTGAAGTTTTTGTGGAAATTAGATTTTTTTTCCTTACTATGTAAGGATATTTTACCATTCAAAATAATCAAATTGCTTAGATTAGAAAATGGTACACCCTATATTGGGTATCATGATGGGAGGGGGAATGGTTCATTCCCAATTTGTTCCCCCACCCGAAATCATATATCTTTTGTAGGAAATATTTTCATGGTGTGTTTATATCTAGTAAAACTATGTGTCCAAACTGGGCACCCATTGCAGAAGACCATTAAAGATGCGCAGTTGGGGATATCTATTACTACTGAAAACTTGTACTAACCAATAAACCATGAATGTGGTTCTTTATTGTGCTAGTTTTTAATTAAAACTCTTGGGCCATGTATTTAACCATTACTAAACCCGAATTACTCTATTTGATTTTCTAAACTTTGGAGGCTCTCTAGAAGATTTTGTTACTCCATCAATATAGTCTCTTTTTAATCATTTTGTCCATTAAACATCGCTACCCCACCAAAATATGTGTTCAAATACTTGTTTTAGATTTTATTTATCTTATCTTTATCTATGATTTGACATTAGTGAATATTCAATTTTTTGATGTATTAGATCGAGTTTTGAAAGATAATTTTTTTAATGATTTTTAATTTATAGGAATATTCATATAAACTCTTCATTTTCATCTCCCCATTGAAATTTTCCATTATTTGTTTTTAATTTTATGAACCCTTGATTTATGGTAGGAGGTTTCATTAGGATTTACCCCAAAATTGAAATATTAATTTTTTATTAAATTCAAATTGGTTTTCAATTGATTTATAAAAACCATGTTTGAAATGATTTTCTGATTTATTTTAAAATGGAATGGGAATTGTGAGTCACCTCCCCCACCACCATTTTCAATGATAGTGATATTATTTGGTGGATTTTCTAAAAAATGATGGATTTCAATGATAATTTTAAAAAATAGATGATTTCATGATTATATGTAAGAAACATATATTTAATTAAATTATTATTTGAATTGTATGAACATAATAAAAATACATCATTAGGTTTGGAAATTAAAAGTTAATGTTTATCTTCAAAATGTGAATTTGAATTGTGAATAGTGTAATGAATTAAAATGATCCATTTTACCTTTATATTTTGATTTATTAATTTTAATACAAGTCAGCTTCTATAATTAGTGTTTGATTATGAAAATAATTATAAGACTATGACTCCCTACTGATCAATATCTAATGAAATATAAAACAAAATCATGTTCAAAAATATTTTTAACAATGGGATAATGATTGATTAGTCTCACTTGGTTTATGCCTATGGACCTATGAACAAATACATTATTCATGGAGGATAAAAAAGTAGTGTGAGGATTCTAGATCCTATTTCAAATTCCACTAATAGAATATGACCGAGGATCATTGGTTTTCTTAACATTATTATTTGTTACAATGTTTAAATAACAGATTTATTAATGAAAATTTATATAATTAATGATTATAAAAATTAATAATTTAATCTTATATTAATATATCTATTATCTACAAAATTTCAAATAGTGTTTTGATAAATAATTCAAAACATTACATAATTTCTTATTTCATTTGAATATAAATAATCATTGGAATAATTGATATATAATTTATTAAATAAAACATCATAAGACCCAATGTTTTTGTTTTACTAATAACTAAAGACATTCATAAAGTATATATTGTCCTCATACTGTATGGTATATGGTGTGTGAACATACCACTTTAGCGGAGGTTGTGTAGTTTGACTGTAAAATTATAGAGCGATGACGATGCCATGTTGAGATAAGGTCCACATATAGAATATGGATTGTGAAACCATATCTTGGTAAAAATGGTTATGTGATTCAAATTATTTTTTACCGTGATATTTTTATTTATTCGATTTTGGTACATTACTTCTCAATTATTGTTTGGAATACATTTTGGTTATAGTTTTGTTTATAACTTTTATAACTATGATTTGTTATTACTATGGAAGAAGGGTCCTATTTGATGATGATAATATGCTAGGTGCCAGTAAAAAACCCATGGGGATCGAGAATTCCCATCATGTTATGTCATAGTCATCTTAGGTATCATTGTACCATGTTTTCTAAACATCAATTATTATTTTCTATTTTTAGTTTAGGATGTCCTTCTAGAAAACAGGTAGGATATTGATGACATATAAAGTATTTTCAAGAATGTTCATGACTATATCTCATCATATTAATTATTTTGTCACTACAGTAATAATAAAAAAATTTATATGAGATATTATTTGATCTAATTATAGTCTTTTTCATAAAATCTATTTTGATATATTTTAAATCATATAATTTCGATATTTTTTGAATCACTTGACATTATTGGTGATCTTAGTATCCTCATTTATAGTTTTAATTTTTTTAATGAATTTATTTGGAATCATGAATCCAAAAAGTTATTTGAACCTATCGTTTGAGGAATCAACTCTTGAACCATTGTAAGAAAATATTCTAGTTGATCAGAATCTTATTGAGATAGTTGTGTGAGAAGTCAATTCTCTTGGAATGTTTTTCATACCCATTACTTTTACGATCCAATAGTGGAACCAAAAGGTAATTATGTTTATATTATAGTGGGGAGTTTCATAAATAAAAACATTAGTTATTCCATGGAAAATATTAAGCACTATAGGTTGGGATTATAAATGGCTGAAATTTTCAAGGATTTTTTTAAAAAAAATAATTTTGAATTTTTCGAGTCTGTGGTTTCTAACGGAACTTGATTCCGAGGCCTGCTGTGCCCGAAATCAATTTCCAATGTTTATCATGGGTACGTTCAGTGAAGGAATGAGCGGGTTTTTCTATAATTTGAACTGGTTCCCAGAATTAAAATCTGAGGGAATGGATAAACTCGAAACGCCAGTAATTGATTAATGTGATCCTTACTATAGTTGTATTCCCAATGGAGGAGAATATTTTTATAGGGGGTTTATTGAAGAAGTAAATAAAAATGTTTGGAACAATTTTTAATTTATAAGGTTTTTATTCCCTCCCATGGGTAGTTAAGGGTGGGACCCAGAGCCACATAACTACCCCAAGTGTGGATGTTAGAGAGGTGGGGCCCACACGAGCCCCACCATTTAACTTCCTCTAATCTCATTAAGAAACCCACATTAAATTGGCAAAACCCCTTTAAATTCCAAACTCTCCACCTCAATCCATTAAATTATGTTAACCCATAATTTAGTGAGGTCCATCCTCTTTCCCCCCTTTTTATTTAGTTTCCAATGCGTTTAATAAATGGGGACCTTCCCTCTCCCTTCCTTATTGTTTGTCAAAAAAATTTATTTAAGGTGGTGATTTAATTTTGGGAGAGTTGATTTGCTTGTGTAATAACATACTAAGAGGAGCCTATTATTTTATTAAGGGGGAGAGCTTCGTTGTGTGAGGAAGAATATGAAAAAATTTGAGGTTTTGGCAGAACAACGACCACCAACAAAGGACGACAAAAAACGCCGGTTCCTCGAAGAAAAATGACGCACCATAAATCCTCTTCTTCGAGACAAGTGAAGAGACGCCGCTTCATCCTTGGTTCACTCCGATTATTCCTATGAACCCTTTCCCCGTGACACCGACGTTCATCATCAATTTTTGAGGTACCGGAATTTGTATATTTCATTAGGTGATTTATACCCTCTACATGGCATGTAATTGTTGGGTGATGTTTTCAACCACAAACACTGTGGGTGCGGATTAATGAACAAGTCCAAACCCACCGCTATTTTGTTCTTAATGCACGAGATTTTTGGCGATAATGAATTGGGTCTGCAATGGGGATTGGAGGCCTTTTCACTGATGTACGGTTCCCGAGACGACCGTAGGCACAGACAGGAGAAAAATCAGACCACCGGAATGACACTGGTGGCCCGTGGAAGCCCCCGGCGGCGCGGGGCGCCGGCGCGGAGGCCGGCACCGGCTGGCCTCCTGGAGGAGACCGCGCCCGGATCCCTTCTAGAAAAATCCCTCCGTGACTAAAGACGCGGCGATGAGGGCTGGATCCCGCGGTCGTGCGGGATCCAGGGGAAGCCGTGACGCCAACCTGGGGCCGCATCCGCGGATCAGAGGGGCGCCATGCCCCCCCCCCCCTCGATCGGCTCACTGGCCGAGCCAGCGTGCCCCTCGGCAGGGCCGGGTAGGTCAGGCAGACCGGGCCATGCCCTACCTGGACGTACTGCGGGGGGGGGGGGGGGGGGGGGGGGGGGGGGGGGTTGGGCCGGGTCGGACCGGGCCCAGACCCCCACTTCAGACCGTTTTCAGTATTTTCCCCATAATGCGAGGTACAGACCTTCGTTCAACACACAGTCAGTTTCATATGAATACTCGGATTGAGACGGTCGATTTTGTATATTTCAATCGAGGTTTCGGCAATGTCTGGGTATGGCCAGGTTGGTTCGAACCCGAAACCAACCGAGCCCTTGGTGCAGAAATGCTTATATCTTAAGGACATGATGTCCGTTTGACGTGCCTTCAATTTTTTTGGAATCCTTTGGTTGAGAAGGTCCATTTGGATTACTCCAATTGAGTTTTGGATTCAATTGGACTTGTGCGGGTTGGTTTTATCTTAAATACCAACCGGGCCCCTAGGACGGAAAAGCCAATAACTCTCAGACCTGGCATCCAATTGACGCACCGTCTATCGTGTTGGGTTTCTTTTGTCGAGAAGGAACATGGTGATACATCAAATCTATAATTCATGATAGTTTATTTATCGACTCTTTTTCTTGAGAAGCGGACCCTCCCAGAATCGATCATACTGTGTACGGGTACCCTAGAGCTGGTTGTGACTGTGACGATGATGACTGCACTTGGATCCTCCGTGGGTTCAGCAGCGGGGATGACTGTACTTGGATTCTCCATGGGTTCGGCAGCTACGACGACCATACTTGGATACTCTATGGGTTTGACAGCGATGACTACTGTTCTTGTATCCTACGTGGGTCTGACAGTATTTGACCTCTGTACCTGTATCCTGAGTGGGTTCGACAGAGTAGATGGTCTTGTATTCTATGTGGGTCTGACTGTTTAGATGGTCTTGTATCCTATGTGGGTCTGAAAGCTTAGACGAATCAGTTGCTACATAAAATAATCTCTATCGCCTTACGATGTGTATACCTGTGTGAGAAGAGTATTGATTTTAATCATTATCATCGATGTGATTAACTTCATTCATGTGTGGACTGGGTTGTGCATTCCTATGTGGACTGGGTTGTGCTTGAGATCGAGATTCGGATCCGTTTGTAATTGGTGACTTAGGTATATGTATGGGCATATACCTTAGTAAAGTCGGTTAATACTTAGTGATTGTATATTTCCATTTTGGTTCATCCTTCGTGGATTCTGAGAGACCTTAGGGGGTCTCAGGGTCCCTACTGAGTATCGTATACCCACCCCTACACGGGCTATGCCCGCACTACGTTGTGTTGGTTGCAGATCACAGACAACGCTGATCGTGGTTGAGGCTTATTGAGAGGGATGGTATCCGGAGGTGGAATATTAGGCATAACGTACACGGAGTGGATGGACGGACTCGAGGAGCTGGGGTGACCATCTTTACCCACCCTTCAGGTGGGATTTTCGGAGGACGACTCGGTGTTGTTGTTTTACTTACTGCTATTGTAAATTCCTTTCAGTTGTACTGTACTTTTAGTTGGGTTTGTATACTGGCCCATTTACTTTTCATCACTTACCTTGTACCCAGTTTTACATAGTTCTTACTTCTCTTGCGTACTCTATTGTGATTTTGTTTACTTTATAAATATTCAATTCCTTCCCTTTATTTTCGGGGTTTACGCCTTTAGTGCTAGTTTCCAGCGCCTATATTATGGAAGGTGGGCATGGGGTAGTCACGGCACGGGCCCCGAGGACGGGTTGTGAAAAATTGGTATCAGAGGAGTCGGTTCTACCACAGAACTCAGGACTCCGATCTTTGCTTTATATGAATTAATAGTGTTAAGAGTATTGAGTGTGGTTTTCAGCCAAGGGATTCCAGTGTTGGTGTGGCATTCGACTTATCCATACACTAGGACCCTGACATCTGATTTTCGACTCAGTACATGAAAACATAGATTACATGTGTGTTTCCTTTCAAAAAATTTCTTTGTGATTACTTTGTGTCAGCTTAATAGGTATACTGTTTGATCGTGGCGCACCTGTTTCTTTTCAAGATAGCCCCACGAAGGTTGCCAGCCATGGTTCCTAGTTACGTGAAGTATGGCAGTATACTGAGTGACGAGGCCTCAGTGTAGGGCCCCATTATTGTAGAGGCACCAGCGGTACCACTACCCGCTGATCCACCGATGCTTCCAGCCCCAGCGGCAGAGAGTGCATGCTGCCTGAGCGCGTTGCACAAGTTTCAAAGATAGAGGCCGCCCAGGTTCTGCGGAGAGACAGATCCTCAAGAAGTAGAGGATTGGATGGAGGCTATCATCAGAGTTTTTAGACTAGTAGGGACTCCAGTAGATATTATTGTGATCCTTTTCACGAGTCTCTTGCACGTAGTAGTAGGTAGATGGTGGAGCCTGATGCTCCAGGTGCACGATAGGAATCTCTACATTGAACAGACTTCGAGATCCTCTTCCTTTCGGTGTTTTTTCCAGCCACCCTCAGTGAGGTGCACATCCAGGAGTTACTACAGCTGTGGCATGTCATCATGTCACTAGCTTAGTACTCGGCGAGATTTACCAACCTCTCATGCTACTCCACATACATGGTTCGAGACCTATTCTTCTGGGCCCAGACCATTGAGAAGGGACTAAGTCATGAGATCAGAGCTTCGACGATTCCACTCAGCATCACGACATAGGTGGGGTGATGGAGTGAGCCCTATTAGTGGAGAGCATTCTCACCGAGAAGCCATCCGCAGTGAGACCCACCACAGTATGGAACATAGAGGAATATTATGTAGTTGGCAGTCGACAGATGACGTAGGGGTCCAAGAGGACCAGGGCGACTGGTGGGTGACCTCAAGATACAGGTTTGGCTGTGAGGGGAACATGGCGCAGAACCAGCCATACGAGGACCAGAAAGTGCTATGCATGCGGCGGGCAGAGCCACATGGCTCGTGACTGCCCGACCCACCACACAGATGAGCAGTAGATAGTGGAGAAACTTCCCAGGCAGAGGCAGAGGTTCGACTGTGGCGATCCACAGGGAGCAGGCGGACGAGGCAGAGGAGTTGGCGGAGTAGCGGTTTGTGGACGATGCTTCAAGGCTCTACCACCACCACCCTCATGAGGTCCACCCAGACCATAGGGAGCTGGCGGGTAGAGGCAGGCTCTGCTCCAGGCATCGGAGGATTATGACCACGGTGCACCCGAGATGATTCGAGGTACTATCTATGTCTACTCCACCGTTGCTGTAGTTCTTATTGACACTGGTGCGAGTAATTCTTTTATTTTCGTTGCCCTAGTTCGGAGATCATAGATTCTGACAGACCCGTTGGCTTGATCCTTACTGCTAGAGACTCCTACGGGAGCATACTCGATGATTACACACTATTTTCTGTAGTGTGACCGTACTATATGTGGTGATAGCTTCAGTTGGGATCTTATTGTAGCAGCATTGAGGCCTTACGACGTCATCTTTGGTATGGACTGGTTATCTATAGTCTATGTTCAGATTGACTGTATTAGGCGTAAGGTGAGGTGTGTCCGCACATATGGGACTAGGATCACCTTCACCGGTGAGAAGGGAACCTTCAAAGCACAGGATGGAATCACGGAGAGTAGAGGGCATTCTATCACACATCATTTGCATACTCTCATCCTCGGATTAGTTGACGGGCGGAGTCCATGTTTTCCTGTAGTGGTTGATCAGTATGCGGGCGTTTTTCCTGACGATGTTCCAGGACTACCTCATCATAGGGAGGTTGGTTTCTATATAGACATGTACCCCGGGACGTCTACAATATCTACTCCAGCATATCGGATGGCTCATGCAGAGTTTCGTGATTTTTGGTTATAGCTGGAGGACTAATAGGGGAATGGTTTCATCGGACCCAGTGTTTCACCCTGGGCTTCTCCGATTCTGTTCACCAAGAAGGCGGATGGGAGCTTGCGTGTGTCGAATACCGTAGCCGGAACCAGGTGACCGTGAGGAAGAATTATCCACTTCTGAGGATTGACGACCTCTTTGATCAGCACAAGAGAGCACGTGGGTTCTCAAAGATAGACTTTATGTTGGGCTATCATCATCTCCGAGTTCGGGATGAGGATGTGAAAAATATTTCATTCAGGTGTCGGTATGACCACTATGAGTTCTGGGTCATGCCCTTCGGTGTAACCAATGTTCTAGATGTTTTTATGAGTCACATGAACAGGATCTTCCAGCCCTACCTCGATCAGTTTGTCGTAGTCTTCATTGACGACATACTGGTTTACTCTATGACTGAGGAGGAGCACGCCTACCACTTACGTGTTATACTGGATACACTCTTAGAGCACCAACTTTATGGTAATCTCTCTAAGTTCCAGTAATAGCTTCGATAGGTTCACTTCTTGGGGAACATCATCTCAGAGGCGGGAGTTGTAGTGGATCTTACAAAGGTCAAGGCGGTACTTTCTTGGGAACCACGTAGGAGCGTGAAGGATGTGCAGAGTTTAGTAGGTCTAGCTGGGTACTATCGCATATTTGTTCCATACTTCTCCAAATTTGCAGCACCACGTAAAACATTGACGATGAAGGGGAATCCCTTATTGTGGTCAGACTGATGTCAGTAGAGCTTTCAGGAGATGAGGCGGAGATTGACCAGTGCGCCCATCTTGAGGCTACCTAAGTAGGGTGTAGGGTATATAGTTTATTGCGGTGCATCAAGGACCGGAATCGGGTGTGTCCTGATGTAGGAGCATGTAGTGATCTCTTACAGTTCACGGAAGTTGAGGCAGTATGAGCAGAACTACGCTACCCATGACCTGGAGTTAGCAGCAGTGGTATTTGCTGTGAAGATGTGGTGACACTATCTGATGGGAAAGTGCTTTACGATCTACTATGACCACTAGATACTTAGTTTCATTTTATTGCAAAAGGACCTGAACCAGATATAGTGGTGATGGCTCGAGTTCCGCTTGGATTCGGACTTTGAGATTTTCTATACTCCTATGAAGGGGAACGTTGTGGCTAATTCTATAATCATGAGATCCGACCTTTAGCTACTTGAAGAGGCGACAGAGCAGTTAGCTACTTTGTAGATATATTTAGTTGATAGGGATAGGGAAACCTATCTACATTCCCTCACAGTAACTCTTCCACTACTTCAACGGGTCAGAGAGTCATAGTGTGGAGACGTCGACTGTGAGGCACAATGTGCTCAGATATCCTTAGGGCTGGCACCCGATAGATTTTTTGAAGGCGGGGAGCATGTCATCCTCTTCTGGGGTCGAACCATGGTTCCAATTTCACTATAGGAATAGATGATAAGGGAGTTCCACACTTCCCCTCTAGTGGTACGTCCTCTAGTAGCAATGATGTATCAGGACCTCAGACGGTAGTACTGGTGGCCGGGTATGAAGAGGGTTGTAGGAGAGTTCGTTTCATGATGCCTCACTTTCCAACAAGTGAAGGCGGAGCATCAGGTACCATCAGGAATGGGACATCCCTTAGAGGTTCCAGAGTAGAAGTGTGATGAGATATCCATGCATTTCGTGAAGGTGCTTCAACGTAAATTCGGAGGGAACAACTCTATATGGGTGATTGTCGACTGACTGACCATGTCAGCCCACTTCCTACCGATCAGAGAGTAGGGTTCAGTAGAGATCTTGGGATGCCTCTACGTCCAAGAGATCATATGGATTCATGGTGTGCCATCATATATCATCTCTGATTGAGATGCTTGCTTTACTTCCCGGATTTGGAAGGGGTTGAAGGAGGATTTTGGGACGCAGCTACGCTTGAGCACTACCATTCACCCTCAGACGGATGGCCAGACAAAGAGGACCACTCAGACACTCGAGGACATGCTTCGTTCATGTGTCCATGACTTTGTTCGTAGCTGGGAGAATCACCGACCCTTGGTTGAGTTTGCGTAAAAAAATAGCTACCACTCCACCATTGGGATGACACCATACGGGGAACTGTACTGATGAACTTTCAGTTCACCTCTATACTTGACTGACCCGGGGGAGTCAACACTCATAGGACCAGAGATGGTTCGGGCTACGATGGAGAAGGTGCATATCATCTAGGAGAAGATGAGGACTGCACAGAGCCGACATAAGTCCTATTCCGATAGGAGGCGGACACCACTTGAGTTTGGGGTTGGAGACAACATTTTCTTACAGGTCTCACCTTAGAGTGGGTATCATAGATTTGGTTGGGCGGCATGTTTTCTCTGCGCCTCATCAGGCCTTTTCATGTCCTCGGTAGAGTAGGAAAGGTGGCTTACCTCATGTCCCTTCCACCTCAGCTGCACCGGGTGCACGACGTCTTCCACGTATCTCTGCTGAGGAGATATGTGCACGACCCGATGCATATCATCAACCAAGGGGAGAAGGACATCGATGACATGGTGTCATTTGTGGAGGTCCCAGTAGAGATCAAGAATCGACAGGATTGTATCCTACGTGGGAGGTCTATTGCTCTTCTGCGCATTCGTTGGCTGCATTGGAACCTCCATGAGATAACATGGGAGGAGGAGGCTGAGATGCTTTCTCAGTAACATCATTTGTTTCCCTAGTTTATGTTGTAGATTTGCAGTGACACATAGAAAAGAGGTGAGAGTAATTTAATGACCTAGAATTTTCATGGAAATATTTTCAATACTTTGGAATTTTTTGTGTATATGGCTTCGGAAGGCACTTGATTCCGAGGCCCGGTGTGCCCGGAATCAATTACTGAAGTTTATCTCAAGTAAGTTCAGTGAAAGAACGAGTAGGTTTTTTTTATCTTTTGAATCGGTGCTCGGAATTAAAATTCATAGGCACCAATGAACTCGCAATGATGGTAATTTCTTAATGTGATCCTTAACATAGTTGCGTTCACAATGGAGGAGAAGATTTTTATTGGGGGTTTATTCAAGTAGTAAATAAAAATTATCAGAACAATTTTTATTTTATAAGGTGGTTATTCCCTCCAATGGGTAGTTAAGGGTGGGGCCCACAACCACTTAACTACCCAAGTGTGGCTGTTAGAGATGTTGGCCCAAATGAGCCCCACCATTTATTTTCCTCTAATCTCATTATGAAACCCTCATTAAATTGGAAAACACCCTTTAAATTCCCAACCCACCACCTCAATCCATTAAATTATGTCAACCCATAATTTAATGAGGATCCTTCCTCTTTCCCCCCTTTTTATTTAATTTCCAATTCAATTAATAAATGGGTACCTTCCCTATCCCTTGCTTAATTTTTTGTCAAAAAATTTTATTTAATGTGATGATTTAATTTTTGGATAGTTGCTTTTCGTGTGTAAAAAAATAATAGCAGGGGCCTATCATTTTATTAATGGGAAGAGATTCATTGTGCGAGGAAGAACATGAGTACTCTTAAGGTTTTGGAAAACGCCGGCCTCCGAAGAAGAATGGTGAAGAACACCGGTTCCCTGAAGAACAACGACACGCCACCAATCCTCTCCTTCGTGACAAGTGACGTGACACCACTTCCTCCTCGCAGTACTCCAAAGAAGCCTAGGAACCCTTTCTTTGCAACTCCGACGTTCGTCTTCAATTTTTGAGGTAGGAGAATTCGTATATTTCATTATGTGATTTATACCCCTGACATGGCATGTAATTGTTGGTTGATGTTTTGTACCACTAACGTGGTGGGTGCAGACTAACGAACAAGTCTGAACCCACCGCTATTTTGTTCTTGATGCGCCGAATTTTTGGCAAAACAAAGCGGGACTGAAATTGCGGTTGGAGGCCTTCGCAGGGATGTATAGGTCCCGAGATGACCGCAGCCGTAGACGATAGAAAAATCATACCACCGGAATGACTGTGGTGGCCCGCAGAAGGCCCCGACGGTGCGGGTCACCGGTGGAGCGGCCCCAGCGGCTGGAGGCGGCAGTGCCCCAGCGTGCCGCCAGAAAAATCCCACCGTGGTTGAAGCCTCGACGACGAGGGCTGGATCCCGTGACCATATGGGATCCAGGGGAATCCATGGAACCAACCTGGCACCGCGTCCATGTAACAGAGTGGGGACGCGTCCCCCCCCCCCCTACTCGGCCCGCTGGGTGAGCCAGTAGGCCGGGATGCACCCTGCCGAGCCGGACTAAGACTTGGGTTAGGTAGACCCTATTTAGACCGACCGGGGGGGGGGGGGGGGGGGGTTGGGCCGGGTCGGACCGGGCCCAGACCCCAACTTCGGACCATTTCTGGCCTTTTTCACATAACATGATATACGTAACTTTTATCAATGCACTGTCAGTTGCATACGAATCCTTGGATCGAGATGGTCGTATCGGTATATTATACTCTAGGTTCGGTAATGTTTGCATATGGTCGGGTTGGTTCGAACTCGAAACCAACCGGGCTCTTGGAGCGGAAAAGCTTATATCATAAGGATCAGACGTCCATTTAACTTGTCATCAATTGAGTTGGAATCCTTTTTTTGAGACAGTACTTTTGGTTTACTCCACTTGAGGTTTGGACATATTTGGAGTACAGTCTGTTTGGTTTTAGCTTAAAAACCAACCGGGCCCCAGGGATGGAAAATCCAATAACTATCAGATCGGGCGTCCGATTGACGCACTGTCTGTCGCGTTGGGTTTCTTTTGTCGAGACGAAGCATGGGGATACATAAACACTGGAATTTGTGATAGTTGATGTATCAACTCTTTTGCTCGAGGAGAGGACCCTCCCGGAATTGAGAATGCTGTGTGCGGGAACCCTAGAGCTTGCTGCGACTGCGACGATGTCGACTACACTTGGATCCTACGTGGGTTCGGTAGTGGGGACGACTATACTTGGATCCTACATGGGTTTGGAAACAATGAAGACCGTACTAGGATCCATTGTGGGTTCGAGGGCGATGACTGCTGTTCTTGTATCCTACATGGGTCTGGTAGTATTTGACCACTGTACTTGTATCCTTAGTGGGTCCGAAAGAGTATCTGGTCTTGTATCCTATGCGGGTCTCATAGCTTCGTTGGTCTTGTATCTGATGTGGGTATGATAGCTTATATGAATCAGTGGCTAAATCAGATCATCTATATCACCTTATTAAGTCCAAACCCGTGTGAGCTGAGTCTTGATTTCAATCATTATCATCGATGTGATTAACAAAATTCCTTTGTGGACTAGGTTGTGCTTTCCTGTGTGAACAGGGTTTTGCTTGGGCTCGAGAGTTGGAGCCATTTGTAATTGATGACTTATGTATATGTATGGGCATATACCTATGTAAAGTCAGTAGATACATAGTGATTGTATCTTTCCTTTGTGTTTTATCCATTGAGGATTCTGAGAGACCTTCGGGGGTCTCGGGGTCCCTACTGAGTATCATATACTCACCCCTACACGGGATATGCCCGCACTAAGTTGTGTTGGTTTTAGACGACGAACATCGCTGATTGTGGTTGAGGCTTGTGGAGAGGGATGATATTCGGAGGTGGACTATCAGTCGAAATGTACACGGAGGGGAAGGACGGACTGGAGGAGCTGGGGTGACCATCTATACCCTCCCTTTAGATGGGATTTCTGGAGGACGACTTAGTCTTGCTGTTTTACTTACTACTGTTGTACTTTCCTTTCAGTTGTACTGTACTTTTCGTTGGGTTTGTATACTGGCCCATTTACTTTTTAGCACATACATTGTACCTAGTTTTACATAGTTCTTACTTCACATGCATATCTGTTGTTTTTTGTTTACTTTATAAAAAGGCAGTTTCTTACCAGTATTTTCGGGATTTATGTCTTTGGTGCTAGTCACCATCCCCTGGCATATGGAAGGCGTGCTTGGGGTAGTCATGGCACGAGCCTCGAGGACGGGTCGTGACACAAATCCATAGAAAATGATGTATAATATTTCAGACATATTTGAAATTATAGATTATATAATGGTTAAATGTGTTGTGTTTATGGTGGGAGGAAATAGAAAAATATTGTGATATTTTTTGTTCGAATTTAATAAACATGATGTCCTAGAGTGGAATAGGTTCAATGTTATCTCCATATGATATTTCTATCTAATATATATTGTGTTGGAATTATCCATGGGGATTTTATACTACAATAGTCTTATATGAAAGTTACATGGCATAGATATTTTGTTTCTAATATTTTTGAGTTTTTACCCATGGATGTGACAAATGACAAGATAAAGGCTAAAAGGACTGAGATATGTCCGTGATCATATATTTAATCCTATTTTTTTATTCAATTTTTGTTTTGTTATACTGAAATAATAGATAAGGAATTAAAAGTTGAGATTTTAATGAATATTATGTAAGGGTTAACTGGATTTAATCATACTCAATGTGAAAATAATGTATGTTCCTTTAAAGTAATAAGAAATCATGAATAGTACCAATATGATTCATTTGAATATATTATCTAAACCTTATGAGGTGTCTATAAGAGGCCCCTTAACATTATTCTAGTTTTGAATGTTTGGATATTCATGAAATGAATATGTATTGAGTCACAAATGTTATATAGTTTTTGTAACCTCTCATTTCACATGTGTACGTTATATCATATCATTTATACCCTGCATAGTTTCATGGTCGTGTTACCTCCTAGATATAGAAAATTACATTAATATGCATCATGAAAAATTTGGTTACAACTACAATAATATAGAACGACTATTTTTCATGCATTAGAAGATTCTCCAGAGGAACCTGATTCTATGCGAGAAAAAGTGGAAGGTACCATCCCTACATAGTCATCGTTAGTTAATACTTATTTGATATTAGTGTGTTTCATTCATTAATATAGTCTATTTTAATGAAAATTTTAATTCTTAAAAATGAAATTATGTCATATGTGACTGATATCACTACGAATCTTGAAATAAAGATTTGTATGTGTCATTAATGTTCACCGTTCATTTTCTATTGTTCAAGGACTGATCTCCCTTGGAAATTTCTGGTTATGGACATAAAACCTCATGAAATCAATCTCATGAGGATCTATTGATTACCCATAAGGCTTGTTTTGTAATTTATCTTCGTAGGTCCTCCATTAAAATGCACGGTGGTGTGATCTATATTTTTCCACAATAATGGAACCTGCGGTCAAGTAGACTAATAATCGGTAAATCAAGATACATTAATAGAAATATATCTGATTCCATAGAATGGATAGTTTTTGCCCATTTGAGTGAGAGAAAAGAGGATCTAGATGGCTGATCATTAGTCTAGATACCATCATTTTAGATTAAAATATTCTAACATCCCGAATAGTACCTTCTAGAGTATGTATTTCTATTATGATTATATTTATATTCATTTTGATCTGACCAATGAAAATATAGTTTTTTATTAATTAATTAAATATAAAATGTGTATATATAGTCCTCCTTAGTTTTATTTATAGATGAAATTTTGGATTACATGAAAATATCGGAGGGCCTTTTGCATCATATAAGAGTAGTTATAGAAATTTTGATAGATTACTGACAATATTCCACCTTTTCAAAATACGATTCATGGATGTGGAAAGTGATGTTCATGGGATATGTGGTCTCTAAATATAGTATTTTAGTTTTAATTAAAATTTTGGATTTTTTTATGACATGGTAGAAAAAGAATAAATTTTTCAATATTTGAATCTTCATGGGAATGCTGGGGTATTACTGCATGTGTGATAATGATTTCTCAAAGCTACATTCCCCAATTACCACTCTCATTCAGAATGGGTAGAAGATAATTCTTCTAAAACTATCTTAATATATGTGGAATTTTATTATATGAAAAATATGATCATGACAAAAAATCAATATCATTAATGGAAATATAATTATTTACTTATTTGTATTATAATATTCATTGTTCATTTGTAACTAAAACTAGATTTTAAGAAAGTCTATTCAATAAACAATTGATATTTTGATCCAATATCATATTTTAATATAATTTTATATATGATATCTATCAGTCAATATATAGGGTATGGGAATATATTTATAATATATATGTAGAACATATCTTAGATGTATTTATATAAGATTATCAATATATATAACACTGATCCCCAATCTTCATTTTAGCAAAGTCACTCTATTGATGTATATTATAAAATATGATTATTCGGAATATATTGTCACCACATTTATATGATTACTGACTTAATGGATAAGTTTTTCTCCAGAAATAGGTCTTATTGGATCATATATATTCACCAAGTTGACTCATTAACTTCATCGATCATTTCTATAATTTCACAAATGAATCTCCTAATGAATTCAAATTTAACGTTTTATTTTAAATAATCCTTATGATTTACTGGTATATCTATAATTTCATAGTGTCATTTGTAATGACCCAATGTTTTATCAATGGAAATTCCCTTCTTATAATTATGTCATATAATCACATTAATTCACATCACAATGTAATACTATGTACTATGTGACCTTTAAACATGATATTGTATCTTCTGTGATGGGAATTTTGAAAATATGACATACATGTTTGTGATCAGTAAGTTATCTAGAGATCTATAAGAAAAGTATAATTTTCGGGAAATAGTAACTGAACCTTATGAATTTTAATGTTACTCTTATGAATATTAATATGACCCTTTTGAATAGAAAATCTTTCAGATGAATTGTAACCTCACCCATGAATGTATAAATAAAATTTATTCATATTATTAATGATAATATTGCCATTGTAAAAGTATTATTATATTTGGGAGTCATATATAACTAATTACAATTAATTAATAAATTTAAATAAAAATTTATTTTTCAATTTTTTTTAATAAATTTACAAATTTAGGTCATATGGTTTTAAGATAATCTTATAAGACATTATGTAATTTTTGAAAGCATTATACAATCATTCATAGTTTTAAAAGTAGTACATTTCATGTAAATGATTATATTGGATAAAAATTAAATTAATCATAAATATAATATAATTTTCATAAAAATGGAATTCATATATAGATTCTACCCATCCATAAAATCGTTTCGGTTAATTTTTGGTATTTTCTAAAATAGTTGAATTTTTTATGAATAGTGAAATACAATAATTTACCATATGTATACATTATAATATAAATGGATTGTTACTAGAATCATAGATGCTGTAAGAATAATTGTTTTGAATTCACATTAAGTTATTACTTTTTTTATGCAGTCATCACTATTTTATGTTTTATGAAAAAATAATAATCATATGATTAAAATATTAAGAAATATCTTCTCCCATACACTATAAAATCCACCCCACTCTCCTCTTATCGTCAATACTATCAAACATTTTTCCTTCCATATATTCTTCAAAAATATCCCCCACGATCCTCCCATAGGACCATTATCCCTTGGTCTCATCAAAAGTCCTAATGCTCTCCCCTTAAGTGGTTATCAAGGAGGATTAAATTAAGAGGTAAATTCCTCTTTTATTTTCTTTAAACTTCTTTCCTTATACCATTTGTGTCTTTTCAGTATAAATATATCCTCAAAAAAATTGTATGAAAACACTATTACCATAAAATTAATGTAATGTTGTATTTCTTGTGGGAAAATTAATTATCAAATCTCTTTTCCCCTCCTTTAATACAAAATAAATAAAAAACACAGTCTAAGTTGTATTAATTTGTGACATTCAAGGATGGAATGTTATCAATTTATATTACCATCATAAATTACGTCCATAAAACCATTATTCTCATTGATCCATACTGTTAATAATTTATTTTATCTTATGTGATGTTCTGGAATCCTTTTTCAACACGATATAAAAAACTTTAATTGTGATAATAATAACCAAATTAATCAAAGAGTTTATAATTAATATTTTATATAACGATTCACATTCACTGAAAATAACCAAATAAATTTTATAACCATTAAATATTTTATATGTTCACTAATTTCAAATAAATTCAATGCTGGATACCCTTGTTCATCCTATATTTTTATCCGAACCAGAATATTAGTGAACATATCATTAAAACCAATGAGGCAAATGCTTGCAAACAATTAAATTGAACCTATTAACTCATACAAATGACATTAATTAACATAATAAAGTATTACAAAATAAATAACATCTAGTGTAGGTTATTTAATAATTAATTAATCAAACTGATTTGATTTTCCAGATCATCACGATCAAGCGATGAACACCCTCAGGCTTATGTTAAGGGATCCTCTCTTTCTCACATTTAATCAAGAATCTTCACTATTTTCTGTCCTTTTATGCTTAATTAATAATTTTGGGGTATGATTTGTCACCTTAACTTTAAATACCTCATGATTTATAATTGATTATAAACCCGTTTTATTTCTCATTAATCCCTTCTATGTACACCTAGTACGATGTCGATATTTCGTATAAGATTATACTAGAACCCCATTTATTCTTCCAGGTTCCTCTATCATTCATTGTACACAAATGAAGTTATATATTATGTATATTTAGAACATATAAATGTTTTGTCTCTAATCTAAAAACATGAATCATGATCTATACATCATTCTCTTTCTGGGATATACATTATTTTAAATTTTTCTCTCCTCAATACTTTCAGATAAGAGAACTTGTTTTAATGGAACTTCCCAAATCCATACCCAATTTTTTGTACACCGTACCATATATTTTATAAAAATGATTTTTATTTTATCAAATTTTTAATTATGAATCAATTCTTGGATCACTTATAGTTTTGTACAAAATATTATTCCCTTTCTTATTTTAAATTCTTTTTAGTGTTTTCCATAAAATCGTACTAAAATGTTTTGATAGAATAAATTATTATATATAATATTCACATGTTGTAACTTATGTTTGAAATAACTAACCATGATATATGACTATTTTACCTTATTAATGTCCACTTATGTTCTAATTCCTTTATTTCATGGACACTTTTATGATACGCTGATTAATTGTGATTTATGAAATGATCATGACACCCATTCCATTCCATGGGTGCCGTTATGGTAATGATTATTTATTTACTATTTTATATATAGATTGAATATTCATGAACATGTCAAGATGGGTGGGACAATATAGAATTAAAATTAATTGGGTAATTTTTAGTCTCATGAGACATTATTTGCAGCGGTCTTTGCAGTTAGCATGGACTCGTGCTACAATGTGCAATGGTCTTGGTGGTTATCATTGGCCAGTGCTCCACAATATGAAACAAGACTTAACTCATTATAATTTCATGATTTAAAATGTTTCACATTACTATGAATTCATGTTTATTTTATCCCATCTTTATGTTTTATGATTCCATGGGTTACATGCCTTTTACTTTCATAATTCCATGTATTCTAACCGATGTGTTGATGTTATATTACTACATGTTTTCCCATAATGGGATTTTTGATGATTCCATAGTTCATGTGATACCTAGGGTACCCTTAGTAGATTTAAGGGATTAAAATAAGATAATATATCTTTATGAAGCTTAAATATAGATGTCTTTATAGTCCCATTTTTTCAATATTATGTGGCTATTCCTAAAACACAAAATACAGCACGATCATTGGCTAGTTTTATGATGTATAATTATTCTAAAAATCATGTAATGTAATTTTTAAATTTCTAGGGATGATATAGTTGTTATCAAAGGATGGTCTAGTTATCTATGGAGATTTGGAATAGTTAATTTTAGTAAGAACCTTAAAAAAGATATAATGTATAAGAAAACACCCCAAAATTTTTGTATTTATATAGTAAGTGATTTATCAGGAAAGTAAATCATTTTTGGATACAACTAGGAAGAGGAGGCTTTGGAATCAATGTATAAAGGGGTAAAATCCGAAAGCACCACTGTGGTCTAGACACGAACATGAACTAGAGCATGACAACGGGCCTTCCTGCACTCTTGGATTGATAGTCCTGGGGGATATACATTGGTAAATTCAAGATCGTGGTATAAACCATTATTAATGGATTGAAAAAATACACATAATAATATATGTTAATAGATACATCAAGGATAAACTAGATTGAATCATAGGTAATAACATTTTAAGATATAATTCTCCTTTATAATTTTTCCTTTTATGTTCAAATTTTCTTTTTATAGTTAATGGAGTGAAATATAAGAACACGTGACAACAATCAATGTGACATGGAATGTAAATATTTCCCAAATGATATGTCTGATATGATGGGAATGGTTGCTCAAAACATCATGACAGTTCATTATAATTTGGATCATGTTATAGATAATAACTTGAACCATGTGGAACACCCTCTTCCTCAAAGAAAAGAGCATGTTTCTATTGAATATTTTATACAGAAAAGGCCTCCCATGTTTCATACATCTTCTAATCCCCTCCACACAGAATAGTGGATTAATTCCATTGAAAATATATTCTTTGTTCTCAAGTGATTAAAATAAGATAAATTCATAGTAGTGGTCTAACGTTTTTATGGGTAAGTTGGTTAGTGGTGAGAAATAATCAAGAACATAAGCATTAGGAGGAAATGGATTCCATGGATTGGGATTAAATCAAGAGAATGTTTTTCAATAAATATTTTCCTCGAACACACTATTTCATGATAAAATAATAATTCCTCAGACTCAAGGAGAAGTAATATGGGTCAACTAGGGCGTATGAAGCAAACTTTTCAAGGATTTTATGGTACACATTTTCCTTTGTCATGAACTACAAAATAAAGGTGGATGACTTCATTAGAGAACCAAATATGAGCTTATGAAATGTATTGTAGATAAGAGACTTAGACAACTATGAGGAGATTGTTCATTGTGATCATAAGGTTGAAATGGATATTGATGACTCACAGTGTTATTGTGGGCCCATAAAAAGTAAAATGGAATCTAATGAGAGATTTTCCACAAATAAAATCCATGATGGAATGAATCATGATCATCCTATCTAATAATTATGGGAAGAATCAGCATCGGAACCAGAAATTGCATATAATTTGTGAACATGGGAAATATATAAAAAAATATGGATGATATATGAAAAATACAACTATTGTAGAAGAATACAAGAATATTCAGATAAACACTCATCCTGTAGTGCAGTGTTACAACTGCAAGGATCCTGGGAATTATGTGAACAATTTCCCTAAGCCGAGGATTGTCTGAGGCAATAAACAATAACCTCAATGGAATCATGGAAGGGATTATTCTATTACAACTACTGAGGTGGATCCAAACAACTATATGGGGGAATGTACTCTTGTTATTCATTCGAAAATTGAGATTTTACAATTTGATTATGGTTATACACATTCTTTAATATCCTTCATGTTTAGTAGATTTATCCAAACACCACCTTAAAATATGGAGGATATGTTATCTAAGAGAACAGTGAATGGGGAAGTTATCATGTCCATGATTTATAACTCATGATCAGTTAATGTTTGTGGAATGAACTTCCCAAAATATCAAATCATACTTTCTTTAGTGAAGTTTGGTGGAAGACTGGGCTTGCATTAGTGATATTTAAAAAAATCCCACAACATCTATCTAGAAAGTGTGATCGCACATCACATCGCAAAGCATCCTCCAAATCAAAACAAGTGTAAGGAAGAAGATCAATAAACATTAGAATAATTGTGTCATGTATGGATATTAATTAATTATGATAAATCATGTACAGCCTAAATGATTGAGACAAAGGATAAAATCATTCTTGAATATATTCTCGTTATGTGGGATTACACAGATGTATTCATTGAAGTGTTTAACGGTATTAATCTTAATCGAGAGGATAAGTTCTCAATTGATCTTATTCTTGGATATATGAATGTATCAATGACACCTTATATAATGGCCACTATAGAATTAGAGGTTCTTGAGAAGTAGCTATAGGAGAATCTTGGGATGGGTTTTATATGATAGAGTGCATCACCAAAAGTTGTTACAGTCCACATAATCAAAAAGAAGGATGGATCATGGTTCCTCTACATTGATTATCATGATCACAACAAAATCATGGTAAAGTACATGTATCCCCTTCCTTGGATAGATTACTTGGTTGATAGGATTTTTGGGGATAGTTTTTTCTCTACGGTAGACCTTTTGTTGGGATATCACCAATTAAATGTGAGGAACAATGTTATTATAATGAATACCTTTAAAATATGATACAGACATTATGAGTTCATGGTGATTCCCTTAAGACCCACTAAATCTCCATCAATTTTAATTGATTTAATGAATATTGTATTTAGAGAATACCTCCACAAATTTGTGGTATTACTTACTGAGGATATTATGATATACTCCTGGAGAAATGTGAAATTGGAGAACCATTTGAATACTATGTTTAATACTATCCAAAGGGAGAATATTTATGAAATGTAAAATAATGGTGAGTTATATATGGATGAAGTCTCATTTTTTGATAATTTTATCCCTATCAATGGGATATCTGTAGACCCTTCCAAGACAAAGAATTTGGAAGAGTGTCCTAGGCCAACATCTGTAATGCAGATCTAAATCATTCTGGATCTAGCCAGTATTTATCAATGATTCTATATTAACATTTCATTATTGTAAAACCCAATTAGGATACTGACATGGAAGGGAGTAATGATGGTCTCGACTTAGGAATGTGAAGACTATTTTCTGAAGCTGAAAACAAGGTTAATCACTGAACTAGTACTCACACTCCCAAAAAGTGGATAAATCATTGTGGTGTACATTGTTTCTTCAGGGAAGGGAATAGTTTTTCCGATGATGAAAAATGATAAAGGGATATCGTACACTTCAATGTAGCTGAAAATAAACAAGAAAAACTATCCTACGGATGATTAGGAGTTAGAGGCTGTGATCTTTTCTGTTAAAGATCTAGAGGCATTATCTCTATCGGAAGAAGTGTGATATATATAGTGATCACAATATTATAAAATATATATTCACAGAAGTAGATATAATTATTATACAGTGAAGATAGATAGATATAATCAATTATTATGATTGCTCAATCCACTACCATCACAGTAAAGAAAATAAGGTGGCACATGCTCTGAGTTGTAAGGATCATGAATCATTAATAATTATGAGAATTGGAAAGGATATGATATTCTTATATTTTAAGAGGATGAGAATGGGAATAATTAAAGGGGTAATAAAACCAATCCTTTTTCAAATGATTTCTCAAATGACCCTCACCGATAAAATTATGGAATCTCAAAGAAAAGATATGTAAATTAAGAAATGTGTGGAACACATTAAAAATGGGAAATACTCCAATTTCATGATGGATGATGAAGGAGTTGTATGATTAGATTCGTGATTATGTGTACCATCTGTTTTAGAGATAAATAAGGTGTTTTTAAATGAGTCAGATAGATCAACCTTCTATATTCACCTACGGAGCACAAATATATGTTCATATCTATAATAAGAATTTTGTTTGGATAATATTAAGAGGATATTTCTGAGTTTAAATAAGAGTGTATATTATTTCAAAAAGGATGGAAGAAATATGTATTAGGGGATGATGAAACCTATACACATACCAACATGGAAGTGGATGAACATCACAATGTACATTTTCACTAGACTTCAAAAAACATCCATATGAAATATTGCTATATGGGTCATTATGGAAATTGTTACAAATATAGATCAATTTATCAAAATTTGATAAAAAATATCATTATATCAAAGTTCACATAAATATATCAAATATGTGGTAAGAATACATTGAGTACAACAATCTATTTACATTGATAGAGATCTAATATTCACCTCGATGTTTGAGAAAAGTCGGGAACATGCTCTAAGCACTAAACTGAACTCTTATACATCCAATCATTGTGAAAATGAAGGCTAGTCTGAGTGAATTATTCAGAAAATATAATATATGTTTAGATAATTTTTTATGAAATTCAAATTATGAGGGGACCAACATCTTCCACTGTTCGAATTCCCCTACAATAATAGATTCCACCTGAGCATCTGAATGTCACCATATGAAGCCCTTTATGGGAAAAGGTGCATAACAATGACATGTTTGGATGAAGTGTGTGAGCATAAGAATATAGGACAATAAATGTCCAATTAAATGGTGGAAAATGATACAACCATTCAATATAACATCAAGGTCACCCAAGGTCAAAAACCAAGATATGCATACAATCGTCATTGAGACATTCAGTTCAATGATGGAGGCATAGTAATTATAGATATACCTACATGGATTATTTCCACGATGTTTGGGAAGAATGTAATGTTATTACCCCTATACATTGAAACCTTTTTGATTATTGATCATGTCACGGTTGTGGAAATGGACTATCACTTCCACCTACAATATCCAAATTACACAGTGTCTTTCATGTTTTCCTATTAAATAAATACATACAATACCCTTCCCAGGTACTCTGTTCAAATGTGGTCAATTGAATAATGATAATTCTTACAAGGATCATCCAATGAAGTTCAGGGATCATAGTGATAATGTTTTATATAACAAGACAACTCACATGGTCAATGTACTGTGGAAGATCCATATGTATGAAGAGGCAACATGGTAATTGGAGGAGGCAATGAAGGAAATGTACCTAAACCTATTTATGAAATAGAATGTAAAATGAAATTTTGTGGGATGAATTTCATGAGGGTGGAATAATGTAACAACCCAATGTTTTATTAATGGAAATTACATTCTTATAATTTTGTAATATAATCACAAAAAATCACAACACAAGAACTACTATGTGCTATGTTACCTTTATATATAATATTGTAACTTTTGTGATTTGAATATTGAAAATCATGTATACACAGGTGCGTTCAATAAGATGATTGGTGTCTGATATGATAAAATTATTACTTTATGAATATTAATGGTCACATAGAATAGTTTTGTTACCCTTATGAATAGAAATACGACCCTTATGAAAATTATATCAGAAAAAGGTATAGTAACCTCAACCATTAGTGTATAAATAAAATTTTGGCATTTTATAAGTGATAATATGACCATAGTAAAATTATAGGTATTTTTGTAGTCATAATTAAGTAATTATAGTTAATTTATCAATTTAAAATAAATTACCTAAAAAGTGTTCATAAATTAATAGCTTTATTTATTCTAGTTTTAAGATAATTTTACAAGAACATATGCTATTTTTGAAATCATTATAAAATAAATCATAGTATTTAAATCTCTATTTTTCAAATAAATTATGATTTTAATTAAAATTTAAATTAATCATACATAGAAATTCATTTTAGAAAAATTGATTTTAATTTCGGATTCTACATGTCGAAAAA
The DNA here is from genome assembly GCA_963277665.1 of Viscum album. Lineage (NCBI taxonomy): Eukaryota > Viridiplantae > Streptophyta > Magnoliopsida > Santalales > Viscaceae > Viscum > Viscum album. The sequence goes on from OY728145.1 coordinate 960,319,010, forward strand.
TTGTTAGGGTGGTTTTTTGGTATTATTATAAAATATTTGATTTTTTTGAATAGTTAATTACGGTAATCTACCATATATATACATTACAAGTGAAATGGAATGTTCTTAGCATAATGGATGATGTAAGAAACAATAGTTCAAATTAAAATGACCTTGTTACTATGTTTGATCCTGGAATTATCACTATTTCTTGTATTATTAGAAAATAATAAACTAATGATGAAAATATCAAGAAAACCCTCCGACCCTCCACTATAAAATCACCCACACTCTCCTCTTCCCTTCACTCCTCTGAAGCCTTATGACTTCTAAAAATTCTTCCCAATTCTCTCTCTAATGATCCTCCCTAACACCCAGCATCCTTAGTCTCCTAAAATGTCCAAGTCCACTCCCCTTTAGAGGATATCAATGAATATTAAATCAAGAGGTAAATTCCCCTTTTAATTGAAATCATTTACTTTTTTCATTCCTTTATCAACTTTTCATTCCAAACCTATCCTCATCAAAATGGTACGAAATACCCGAACAATAAATGTAATAGATTTTTTTTATAAATGGATAATTCAATATCATATCTCCATTCTTCTCATTTTATACAAAATAAATTAAAACCCCATCTGATATGTGTTAATTTATCACATTTAAGGATGAAAGGTTATCAATTTCTATTTTCATCATCAATTCTAGTTATGAAACCATTTTTATGGTTGAAACAGTATATTTTAAATTTATTTTATAATATTTGATGTTTTGGAATGCTATTTTAGACTTGTTATAAAATAATAATACAAAAAATTAATTGTGAGAAAAATCACCAAATTAATCCAAGAGTTTATCATTAATGTTTGTTATAATGATTCAACTTCACTAAAAATAACTAAATGAATTGTATAAACATTTAATATTTTAAATATTCAATAATTTCATAAAACATGAATTCTGGGAAACTATTGACATCCTATATGTTTCTCCGAACAAAAATATAAGTGAATTGATCATTAAAACCAAGAAAGAAAACACTCACAAACAATGAAATTAAACCACTTAACTCTTCTAAAAGGAAATTAATGAACTTAATAAAGTTAAAATAAATCAATAATATGAATTTTAGTTTCAGGAATTAATAATTAATTAACCTTATTTGATTATTCAGGCTATTATGATCATGTGAAGAACACTATCAGGCTTAAGGTAAGGGATCCAATATTTCTCATATATATTCAGGAATATCATCTATGTTATGTCATTTTATGTATAATTCATAATTTTGGGGTATGATTTCACACTTTTCTCATTCATCCCTAATGACATATAAAAGATGAAAACTCAGTTTCACACTCTTTAAGCCCTCCTAAGTATACCTGATACAATGCCAATCTTCCGTAAAGAATTATACCAGAACCTCCTTTATTCCTTTGGGATTCTTTATATTTTTTCCTATTCAAATGAATTTATCTATATAATTTATCTACATATTAGGAATTCTTTTAATACTCTTCAAATTCATGTATTTGTATCCATTCATCTTTCTCTTTTAGGGATATAACTCCCCGGCAAGAAAACACATTTTAAGGGAACTTCCTGAATCTGTACCCAAATTCATGTTAACATTACCCTATATTCAAAGAAACCATTTTTAAACTATTTTTTTTATTATGAAAACTTTCTTGGATCACATCTATTTTTGTACAAAATAAGATTACCTTTTCTATTTTAATTTCTTATTAGTGTTTTCCTTAAAACTACACGAAAATGATTCAATACTATAAATTATTAAATAATCTTTTCACATGATGTTACTCGTATTTGACATCACATTCCATGATATATGCCTATTTGACCTCATTATTTTCCATGTTTGCTCTAATTCCTTTATTTCATGAACACTTTTATGATACTCCCATTCATTACGCTTTATGGCATGATTTTCACAGCCATTTCATTCCATGTGTGGAATTATTTTTATGATAGTTTATGTATGATTTTTTACATGGCATAAATATTAATTAACATGTTAAGATGGGTGTAATCATATAGTGCTCTAATGCATTGGGTAATGTTTTGTCCAATAAGACGTTATGTGCAACAGTCATGGAATTTAAGCATGACTCGTGCTACAATGTACAACATTCTTCATGGTTAACCTTGACTACTACTCTTATTTGTGAAATGAGCCTCGACTCATGCTAATTTTATGATTTACATTACTGCCACATTACAATAAATTATTGTTTATATGATATGATGTTTATGTGTTACGATTCCTTGCATTCCATGATTTTTATTTTTTTATTCCATGCATTATATCCCATGTGTTATAGATTATTACTATTCTTTTTCTGTTACTGGGATTTTAGCTCATCCCTTTATTCATGTGATCCCTAGGGTACCCTTAGAATATTTATGGGATCAAAGGAAGTTAGGATAAATTATTGAAAATTAAATAATGAAGTGTTTTTAGCCCCATGTTTTCTATTTTATGTACCTAGTTTTCAAAGAAACTAGACTTCATGATCCTTGGCATGTTTTCGTATTTATACTTATGCTTAAAATCATGTACTGTTATGTGTAAAAAGATTGGGACTCTATATGAATACCATTATATCTATCAGTTTCATTGTCTAAAATAATATCGGTATGTTTTAATTGGACTTATTATCTTAACTTGAAAGACAATAATTTTTTTATGTAAACATGTCAACCGCTATCAATTTTCATTGAAAAATTATTATCGTTCATCAACTTGGTATTTGAGTCTTGTAGTATTATATTCATTAATCAATGAAATTTATATATGTCATGCAAGATATATAGACCAATTAGTTTTGAATGAATTAAAAATAAATACATTTATTACATATGTGAAATATTGTCACATTCTATAATTCTAGGAATTGATATTTTTTATCAGACTTAATATAACCAAATAAATCTATTTATGAAATTTAGAAGTGGAGTTTTCCTTCTACTACTGTAGAGATCACCCATTATATTCCACTCTGAGAATTCAACCTACTTCTTATAATATTTACAGAAATTAGTCATTATAAAATGAGAGAATATGTAATACACAATGTATTTAATTACTAATTATTCCAATTAATATATTATATTCAATGGTGACAGTTCTGTATGACTAAAACTGATTCTAAATTAATTTACAGAAATATACCATTAAAATTTTCACTACACATAAAATGTAAATAGACTTTTTGTATTACAATCCCCCTGAATCCTTTTTCCCTTGAATTTCAAAGTAACATACCCATTTTATTGAATTTTATATTTTATTTTAAATATTTTATTTTATTCTATTCACCATAAAGAGCGAGGAAATATGTTTCCACAATAAATTATTTTCACTGTGAATTATATGAAAATGAATATATTTATGGTTTGCCCACACTATTTATCCATATTTTTAAGTAATAGAAAAATTATAGTTGACAGAATGATAATAAGGGATATATTGATAATTACATATATACGTGGTATCTTAACATTAAATATTGTACATCAAAATTTTATGATTTTATTAAAAACTAGAAATAAAACCTTTCCAATATTAAAAAAATTCCAAATATTATTTATCAATAAGAAAAAAAGTTTCTTCTCAAGTGGTATAAGAAATAATTTCAGAGAGGGATAACCGTCCATATAACTTCTACATAAATAATTTTCTAATTTTCTTGGGGGGAAGAAGGTCAAAATTAGTCTATTCCAACCCATAGTAATAATAATATGATAGTAAATATATAATATATATATATATATTCCATTTGGAAAACTAGTGATTATTCGGGTATTTTCTTAGTTATGGAATGTCCACAATGTTTTTGTGGGTTTTCACTCAATTTTTGAATAATAAATAAAACAAAATAATTTTACATAGTTATTTAAAAAATGAGTTTTCTGAAATAATTTTAATTCTTTTATTAATTATCCAACAAATTATCATTATCCAATAATCCTTCCCATTTAACATTGAATGTCTTATATTATCAAGACCTGCCTTCTTCAAGATGAGGGAAGGGAGAACAAAGTGTCACCCCCTTACTTTATCAAAATGACGGGGAGATAATTACCCATGAGTCCCTCCTCCAACATGTTATAGTGTCATGACTATTAAAAAGGGTATAATATCTCACACAAAATGGAAGGAATTATACTTTTTAATTAAAATAGGGTTGAGAGACAAGATAATAATAATCCCAAAGAACACCAGACATTTATATAAAAGAAACCAAAATCTATATCATACATGATTTAAATGTAAACTGCGACAAATGTGAAACCAAAGAACAAAAGCTTTTACCAAAATAAAGAGACTAAGAATAAGCCCAAAAAATACCATGATGTTTGAGCAAGTAAAGTCACGAATGGTCCTCAAAATCCTCCTAGAAACCTGAAAATAGTTTTACAACATAGAGTGAGTATTCAAGTATACATGGTTTGAAAAATAAATCCACACATGAAAAAGTGGGGGAAAATTCTAATTCCCCTTTTTATATAATATTATAACCTCAAATCACCTCTAATAAAGTACTTACCAGCCAGCCTCACTAGGGAACACTCACCAAATAACACAAGTCATATATATTAGTAGTATAATAACATCAACATTTGGGTACCCTATAAGACTTTCCCACTGGTTAACTACTCATTCCAAATGGTTAATTTCTTGACACTACCAGTCATACAAAATTATTTCTAACTAACACAACCCTCCATCAAACACCTGGGCCTAAAACCACACAATAATTCCAATCATAGACACATTATCCATAACAAAAATTCCTTTCACCCGAAGAAACATGGGCCTCATCCTTAAGACACTTAAGAAAACAATCATGGCCCTAAAAAACCAAGTAAACTCACCCACAACAACACCTACCTGACAGATCTTGGGAAATACATAACCTCAATCTATTATAGCATGACTAGATAAACTCGAGCGATACGAACCAAGAAGAGGGTGTGAAGAAGAATGTCAGTAACTTGACATTCATCATTTCATCAGGGTGTTGAGAATTACAACCCCTCCTGAAATGTGGCTTTTCATCACATGGTGCTCAAAAAGGGTTGGGTGAGTATAGAAATCACATGGAACTAATATTTATATATGTTAGTGAAAAAACAATCAACCCAACCTACAATTCTAAAAACAAACTACCAGCCCACCGGAACCACTTTTTTAATTTCCTATATATGCAATACGATACAAAATACCACTACCAAAGTAGAAACCCAACCAATTTTAATTTATCTACTTTGATTTCATTAATTTAGGTGATCACATTTATTTATTCCAGCACTACCTGGGAAAACTCCCCTGCTCAACATCTGCAACCATTTTTTGATGTATATAAGACACTAAACAATGAGAATGAAAATAGGAATGTAGAGAGAAAGGGTAGGTAATCCATTTTAACACCCTTTCATAAAAAGAAGAGAGAGTAACCAACCTTATGCCCCACTACACACCTAAATTTCCATTGGAACCCATTCAACCACTACCTGGTACCATTCTTCATGGTTATCTAACTCAGTCATTTCCTCATAATCAAACATGATAGCACTGCTTCTCATCAACACTACACCTTGCACACCCATGAACATGAATTAATGACGTCACTCAGTCTTACAGCCCGACTGGCCAACAATTTCCCATATGCAGTCTCATTTTATAATGTTTCTAACTATTATATAATAAATCAAGCTTGAAAAAAGAGATACAACCACAACACACGTACCACCCCATACACGAATCTAAAAAAACACAATTTAAACCAAAACCTGATAGACGCAGACATTCCACACCCTTCTCAAGGAACCAAATATTATGTCCCAACATGCACCCTTAACTATGCACCCAATAGTTGTTTCACACAACCCATGAAAAAAAACCCAACAAAATACAACACACAACCCAACCTATCAAACATAATATATTTAGATTTTGTAGACATTGTTCTTTAAATTTATTTTGATTAATATGGTTTATCACACAATTCGTTTCATCATGGGGAATAAATTTATTTACATAATATTTGTAATTAATTAGATTTCAATGTGCAGATAGTTGAAAATCCATCACAACAAAAAGAAAACATCTCCAATGTGAATGAAAAGACCACTAGGGGCCATGTTTTTCAGAATTATTACTAACACAACAGACCATAAAAGAAAAATATATAAGAGATAAAATGAACAGTAAATACCAACCATCTTCAATTCCCTACACATTATGTTTTCATCATCACTTAACATCTAATACTTAAAACTTTTTTAACATAATAATTCCCCCTACCATAAAAAATAATCATTAGTACATCAACCCCACACTATACAGATATATAGATAGTTATAAGAATACATAATTGAAACAACAGACAACCAAAACTTGTCTTTGTTCCAAAACATGGTATCATTTGAGTAGAAGGAAACTATATTAGAATTGATTAGGTGGTGGCTATAGAATATGTTCATGACTCATCTAGAGAAGAAGGCTTTAGTCACACAAAAATAAAATAGAATATAGGATCTTGGGTATTGGAAAACATCTAGATCCAATATCAATGGAAGAATCGATTTAGAAGTCATTAACAAGGATCGTGGTAAAGATCACATAGTTTGAATATATCAATGCCTCCAGATAATTAGGATATTTAATATATAATTAATATCCATTGAAAATTCCTTTAAAATTCCAAAACTAGGCTTTAAACACTGTTTTTTTCAAATGATGTGAAAGATGGGAGAAACTAGAAAAACTCAAAAAACAGGAAATTTGGAAAAAGGTGAGACACTTTTTTGGTGCCACTTCTATAGTTCTACCATTTCAGTGTGCCTCATTTTTGGTGTTCCACCATTATGGTTCCACTGTTATGGTGCTATTATCATGTTGTTCCATCATTTTTGTGGAACTGGGTTTTGGAATACTCCTGAAACAAACCACTACCACCCCCAAGAACACCACAAGCACTAAATGTTCACCAAGGAATGGCACGAGGGAACTCGTGTCATTAAATCAGATAACTCTCAAACTATTCATGATCCTAAAATTTTTAAACTAATGATATTTAAGAGGGTTGTAAACAACCACCCCATAAGTAACCACTCAAGCATAAGCTACCCTGTGTCGTTTGAAAACATGAATGAAAATCCCGAGATTCAAGAACACTACCTTGACATTTATATCATGATCAACTATAAAAATTATAAGGTCCCACTTCTCAGACATATGGATAAATAATCCCCTTCTCTATGTTAAGATATTATATTTTATGGTGGGATTGACTCACCCACATGAGTTTAATAACATCCACATTAATGCATAACGATTAAGGATTAGTTCCTCCCCTCTCGGCATGGTGGGACATTCCACACTAAACTATGAAAAAGGGAAAAATAATTCTAATAAAGTAAAAGGCCATGAATTACATCATAAACTAAATCCCAAAGGTAAAACACAAGAGAGAAACTCAGAATAACTCAGGGTAATGGGCATGCATATATTCATCTCACTCCCGTGTACTTTCCACAACACCACTATGTCTCCATAACACATTAATGAAATGAATCGATTTCCCTTGAAGAAAATCATCCTTATGATCCATGATTGTTAATGGTCTCTCCACGAATGTCATGTCATCCTCGATATACAACTCTACCTAGTCAATTATGTGCGTGTCCTTGTATAGATACCAATGGATATGAGAGAAAAGGATGATGTTTTCGATCCTCTCCATCCATGGTGGAAATTCTAGTTGATCTTCCTCCTTTCCAACTCATCCTAAAACCTTGAATGTTCTTATCAACCCAGGGGGAAAATTTCACCCTCTGCCTATCCTCAAATTTCTTTATTGAGGGGAAACCATAAAGAATAGGTATTCCAAAAACTAGAACTGCAAAGGATTCCTCCTATGGTTGGAATATGAATTATGTCTCTCCTACAATACCATTATCCTCTCAGAGACAAGATTTACTTTCATTATCATACTATGGACCACGTACAGACCAAGTATAGCTGCCTCCCAGACTTGTTTCCAGCAAAATGTGGAATGACATAGCCTCCCTTATAGATCTTAGAACATATCTATTCCAATGGAATATTGATTGATATTTTTGTAATCAAACTCTACAGAGGATCAATGTTAATCCCAAGACCCTCAAAGGTATATAAAACTTTCCTGTACCATGTCTTGGAATATTTGGATGGTCCTCTCTATCTTTAAATCCATTTGAGGGTTGAAATTAGTGAAAAGGCATAATTGAGTTACAAAACCAAGGATAAATCCCCCAAAAAATCTTGAAAAAACATATATACCAATCTTATACAATGGACCTTAGAAATACATTCATCTGCATCACCTCATCCACATACAGATGTCCTATGGAATCCACTGTGCTTGACTGCTTGATTGCTATGAGGTTAGCCGTTTTCTATAAATGATTGAATAATACCCAAATAACTTCTCATCCTACTTGAGTCTGGGGTAATCTTGTTACAAAATAAATCGTGATTTCATCTCACTTACACTTGAGAACATCTACGGGCTGCAACAGACCCCAGAGAATATGGTGTACAGCCTTCACCTACTCACACACTAATCACCTTGAAAAATACTCCACCACTTCCGACATTAGCACAGTTCACCATAATTGTTCCCTCAAGCCTCGATAAAATGTATAAACTCTTGGATTCATCTCTAGGGATATGATATGGAACTTATATAGAACTCCATCAAGCATTGCCACTGGGACAAACAACATCCCATGGAACAAAATTTGTTTTTTACTATTCTCAAACCATCCCTCTGAAGCATCCCCCCAGACAATGTGATCACACATCACTTCAGTCTCTATGTCTCCCCACTAAGGCTCCTCCACCTTCCGTATCAAGGATGACTATACTATCTTCTAAAATAGATATCCCCTACCATTATCTATTACAACCTCCATGCACAAAGCAACCAACTCTTCATTTCCATCCAAGAATCTGTGGATTCTGGAATAACCTCATTCTACATATTCATGAATAGAAAATTGTCCACCACTTTCATATTTACTATGGTGTAATATATCTCAAAGTCATAATAATAGTGAAACTCCACCTAGATTCATTAATACATGTCCAGGTCTCGATAGGAGTAGTTATGCATCAAGCTCTTATGATCCATGATGACTAAAAAGTGATCCCTCATTAGTTAATTATGGCATATCTTTAGGGCTGATACGACTGATGCAAGCTCTAGATAATGCTTGGAATAGTTAAATTCATGTGGAGGCAATTTCATAGACCAATAAGAGATAACTTCATACTGCTGCATCAGCACACATCCCAAGCCTAGACTATAACCATAATAGAAATCCTCGAATTTCACCTCTTTCTCTGAAAACCTATGAAACCGAGTAGAGACTAACTTCCACTTTAGGTAGATGAAAGCTACATGGAATTGTTCAGTCCATACGAATGCCTAGTCTTTTCCGATCAAAGCTGTCAATAGATCCAAAATTCTGGATAATTTGGTTAAAATACTTTGATAATAGCATGCTATACTTAAGAACCATTTAACTATTACCACATTATTTGGTGCTACCCATGTAAAAACCACTATGACATTCTATGGATCCAATTCTATCTCCTGATCAGACACCACATGTCCAAGGAAGTGCACCTCTTCCATTTAAAGATTGCACTTGCAAAATCTCCCATTGAGCTGGTGGTGGTAGAGGACCTCAAAACTCTCCTGATCTTATCATTATTGTCCTCCTCTATCATTTATTAAATCAGAATATCATCGATGAAAAAGATGATGTACAGTTCTAGGAACCTGTGAAATAAAGAGTTCATGAGCCACAAGAACACAACCAGTGCATTAGCAATACCGAAGGGCATGGCCATGAAATCAATGTGCCCATACATGTACTTGAATGCAGTCACCTGGATTTCTCTCTCCTTCTCCCTCAACTAGTAATATCTAGACAAAAAATCATTCTTATATAACCAACAAGTTCCCATTAACTAGTCGAAAAGATCAACTGTTATTGAATGAGGTTAACAGTTCTTGACCATTAATAGATTTAGTCTCTAGTAGTCTATGAAATGTATTAGGACACCATCTTCCTTCATCATGAACAGGACTAGAGATCCCCATGGTGAATCACATGTCCAGATAAAACATTTTTTCATCTGGTTGTCAACCAAAATCCACAACTCATTAAACAAAGAACTCACCATCTAAAAGGAATCCTTCGAAATCCGATGTCCACAAGGATGAATATCTATTCCCAACACAACATCACCTCGAGGGGGCAGAGTCACAACCTATTCTGTGAAGACATCTATCAAATCTTCAAAAACTTCCAAAACAACCACCATCTCAGCACCCTTCGTCCTCTCTAACATATTAGATAACACAAAATGTATTGGCCATACATGCTGGCTTCACACCAGACAACTCGCTTTTCCAATGAATGTTACACACTAGTTATCCATATTGGAGAACACAAATCTTATCTTGAATTAGTCGATAAAATAATTCATAGAAAACAAAAAACTGATGCCTAGGATGACATCGTACGACCAAATATATTGTAGAAGAAGATCCCCAAAGCACTGATGCAGCCTCGACACTATCCTACACACCTAGAAAACATCAAAAATACTGGTATGACCCCAAACTGGAATTCTAAACAATAGGTTCATGGAACGTTTCTCTACATCTAGTCCCATAGAATGAGTCAATTTTTTTAAAACAAAGGTGTGCGAAAATCCTAAATAAAATATGGCACACTGAAGAGTACTAAACAGACCGATCGTACCTCCAACAACAACGGACCTTGCTAGAACTATTGCCTCAGTGGAAGAAAGCATCCCACACCTACCATTTATACCCATCTATTGTCTACCAATTCCTCAAACATACCCTAGTCAAGGTATCTATGGAGAACCCTTTCACCATCCTCCTCTTACACCTTCTACCCTCAGGGGGTGGGGGGCTTCCCTTGCAGCCGGAAAGGTATTACTAGAAACTACTGTGGCTGAGGTGGGAAATAAACCTACCCACTGCCACTAAGATGAGCTAGAATAGGGAAATAGCTCTGAGTATTCCCAAAACCTCTACAGAATAAGAACATTTGTTCCAGGTCCATGGGGATAAGGCGAGGACCTGGAGATTGGAACTAGATGTCATGGGGCCTACTTCCCGCTAGCCAAAACCTGAACATCCCTAATGTTGTAGACCTACAACTAGAATGATTCACCATCCACAAACCATGGTAAATCCCATATCATGGTACACCACACTACAAGTTCATCCACTACACTACATTTTCCTACTTATGAAATTCTATGTATGATGGTATGGTAAAGTGATTTACCACATATAAAAGATAATGTTAGAGTGCCTCTTCCATGCACCTCACCCGTGACTCCTCATTCAAAAAGTGATCCGGATAAAATCATAGGAGATCCATGAACATGACCCCTACTTTCATCAATGACATACTCCATCACCAAAGGGAGAGCATCATCAACCTCTTCTCATCCTTCATCATCAAGGAAAGAAACTCTTCATGAAACTCTTTCTTAGAGTCATCCCATGAGACATCAGTCTCCTACCTCTCCCATGAGGAAATGGATCCACCAATGATATAACAATCCTAACATCTAGATCATTTACAAAAGAACCTAGTACTCCCTTAGAGAAAAGATCATGTTAATGGTAATTGACACCTCGTCATGGTAGCCCTTTATTTCAATGTGTGAAATGTTTTCTTAGTACATCCCCAAGGTCTACTAGTAGAATAAAAAAAGGGCCTCTTTCCACAATTCATCTTCCCCCTCTTAATAAACCCTCTATTGACAACTAGGTCAACCTGATGGGCCTCAATTACTACTACAATATGTGGGAGACTTCCAGGTGCTATAGCAAAAATTGTAAACAAGGAACTCCTAGGTTTGGGTCATATAAAAAATTATATTATAAATAAATTTTAATTGTTAATTTATTTTAAATTTCCAAAACAACCAAGACACACATGAAAAAAATTCATTATGATGTATGTACCTTTCATAGGGTCTCTACCGAACAATCAGAGAAGCCACCTTGGTTGTTTCATAGGCTTAGTGTTCTTGCATATGTTCTTGGGTGACCTAAAAGCTCATGTCCTAGATGTACTTCCCTAGCCTATATCACCCACAAGGATTTCCTAACACATATTCCCTACCATCCCATGGAATCCTCATTATTCCTAACACTGAAAACCATCCTATCTCTCATCTATCACCTCTAATATAATTCTGTCATTACCTAATTATTTCAAGATGAGGGAATGGATAGTAATGTGCCACACCATTCCTTCTTAAATATAAAGGAGAGAAAAAGTCTAATGAGTCCCACCATCAATACACTATAGAGTCTCAACTAGAAACAAGGGTATATAATCTCACAAAAAATGTAAGGCATTACCCTTTGTAATGAAAACAAGATCGAGTGTTACGATGGTAAAAATCAAAATCAACATGAAACATTTATATTATGCATACAAAAATCCATCCAGTGCATTATTTAAACATAAAATGTAAGAAAAGTATAACCAAATCATAAATAAATTATCAAATTTATAATAATAATAATAAACAGAACATAAACTATCTTTACGCCTGAGCTAGTAAAGTCCTCCATAGTCCTCAATGTACTCCTATAAAACTAAAAAAATTTATATCTTAGGGTGAGTACACATGTATACCTAGTATGAAAACTAAAGCCCCCCATGGAGAAGTGTGGAAACATAATAACTACCCAATGAGGGTATAATAGAACTTCAAAGAACATACCACAGAGTATTAACTAACCCAGTCTCATTAGGGAACGATCACTAAAAAACTAATGTCTAGTAAAATAGTAGTATAAGAACAGCATTATTTTGGTACCCCACACAACCTTTCAACTGGTTTTCTACCCATTCCAAATGCCTAATTTCTTAATGCTCCCACTCTTCTAAAATTCAGTATCCCTTTTACAACTTTACCACAAACACATGGGCCTCATACCAATAAGAATACCTCTAGTAGAAATATGGGCAAAAAACCACACCCCACATCCTACCTGAAGACACATGGGCCACAAAAACCATGCCTCTTGGCTGAAGACTCCTATGCCTCAACCTGAAAACAATTTGGAAAATAATCATGGCCCGTAAACACCTAGGAATGTCTCCCACACCCCAAACTTCCATAAATATATTGGGAAATAGTAAACCTAGATAAATTACATCCTTATCAAATGTGATCAAGTGGTAAGAACCTTAATGAGGGTATATGGAAGAAATTCATTAACTGTCCATCTATCCTCCCACTGGGATGTTGGAAAAAACACCACCCCGAATGAAATGGGGGTGATCAGAACATGGTTCTCAACAAGGGTGTGATGAGTATAGAAATCCCGATGAACAAAAATTTATATGTATAAGTTAAAAACCCTTATCCCAACATACATGTTCCAAAACAAACAATCCCACCAGAAACACTTTTTCTGCAAACCCTATATTCACAACCCCTTAATCAAAAACTTGCATAGAATAAACCCAAATTATTTTTTCATTTAACAACATTCCATTAATTAATTTAGGGGTTTAAATTAAATTACTATTTTACTACCTGGGGAAACTACCAAGAACAACATCTATAACCATTTTCAAGAAGGCTAATGGCTACTAAACACTTCCAAGGATATCAAGGAAGTGAGGACCAAGGTAAGGAAGCACCCAATAATCAAAACAAAACATAACAACCAACATTTACTTCCAATAAACACCCCCTTTTTCCTAGAAACTCATTCATACACTACCAACTATAATTCTTAAAGTTTATCCCGATCAATCAATCCCTTGTTACGAAACCCAACAACCCTGCTGCACAATAATTCCACAAGCAACACACCCATAAATAATAATTCAAAACATAACCAAGTCATAAGGCACATTGTCTCAACCATTTCCATGATACATACTCATCACATAACTTGTCCGTCCATTCCAAAGACAATAACTCCCTTAAACTGAGATACCAATGCACCACTCATACCACCCCATTATCAAAACCCACAACAAACACCATTTAAACCAAATCCCTTTTGTTCAAACATGACACAACCATCTCACAGAACCAACTCCTATGTGCACCCTTATAAACATAATTGTGCTCCGAAATGAAACTCCTCACAACCCACACAATTTCACAAAACACAACAAAATACATCACATACCCATACCTATAAAATATGGTGTATTGATATTTAGTAAACAATGTTCATTATATCCACTTTGTTAAACATGTGTGATCAGACAAGTATTTTCATCTTGGGGATCATTTTATTTAACCAAATACACACAATTAATTAGATTTTATAGTGCATCCAATTAACAAAGAATCATAAAAAAAATTGAACATCACCAATGCACAAGTATATACCACCAATGGACAATATTTCCAGAAGACATATGACCAAAAAAGACATTAAAAGAAAAAAAAATTAATATATAAAACAAAAGATCAACATCAACCATATTCAATTCACTACTCATATTCTTTTAATCATAACTTCCATGATGATATTTATTAATCGTTTAAAAAAAATTGCACCTATTATCACAAGGAATCATTAGAACACCCACACATCATGATTCATAAATAAATATAGGCATAAGAATTTATAAATGAAACAACAGGTGACTAAAACATATCTTTTCACTAAAATAGGTGATCACACGAGCAGTAGGAAACTCCTAGAAAATTGAGCAATTGGGGCCTCTAGCACAGGTGCATGACTCACCTAGAGAAGAAGGATTTAGGTGCACTAAGAGAAAAGAAGAGAGAGGACCTCAAAATTTAGAAAAAATCCAGAACCTACATCAAAAGAAAAATGGTTTTAATAGTCATTAACATGAGATATTCTTCATGATCATGTAGTTGGAATCAATCCAATTACTCTAAATATTTGGATATTTTTTATATACAAAATATCCATTGAAATTCCCTTAAAAAGTCCCAAATATGTCTATAATCTCGGTTTATGTCAAATAAGGCATTATAGGGGAAGAACTGGAAAAATATGGGAATGTGGAAATTTAGAAAAGGGTGGGCCACCGTTTAATTGTGTCTCCTTTATGGTGCCACCATCTCAATGTGCCACCATTTTGGTGAAACTGAGTTTTATTAAAACTCCCAAAACAAACCACTACAACCCCCAAGAACACCACAACTACTAGATTTTCACAAGGAATGGCATGGGGGAAACCCAGGTCATTACATAAGATACCTATCATACTATTATTATCACCAAGAATTGAAAAGTAACCATAAGAAAGAGGGTTGTGAATAACCACCCCGTAAGATATCTCTCAAGGACAAGCGACATTGTGTTGTTAAAAAAGGGGAGTGCAACTCTCAACATCCATGAACACGTCCTTGACATCTATCACATAAAAAAATATACAAACACTAAGTCCCCTCTGCCCTTACATATTAATTAGGGAATACCTTCATCAACGTCATGATACTATCCGCAATGGACAGCGCTGACCCCCTTGCATGGGATTAATCACAAGCATATTAATGCATCTAGATTATGTATTAGGTCCACCCCTCTTCACATGTCAGTACATTTATTAAAAAACTGAGAATATCAGAAAAAATCATATGATTTGAATAAAGTCAAAAATTATACAATAAAATGATGCACAAATGTAAAACACAAGATAAAAACTCAGAATAGCTTTGGATACTATGAAAGCATTTGTTCCTCTTGCTCCCATGTACTCTCTTCGAGGCCACCATGCCTCTAAAACACACGAACCAATGGAATGGTCTACCCCAGAAGATCAATCTCTTTACGATCCTAGATTTTTACTGGTCGCTCCACGAATGTCATAGCATCCTCAATATCCAAGTATTCAATGTCAATGAGTTGGGAGTCATTGTGTAGATACCAATAGAGCAGAGAGACATGGAACATGACAAGGATTCTCTCCAACCGCGATGGCAATCCCATTTGATATGCCACCTTTCCAACTCCACCCAACACCACAAAAGGTCTGATGAACATGGGAGAAAGTTTATCCCTCTACCAAACCTCCTCTAGCCATGTCAATGGGAAACCCTCAATAATAGATATCCACAACATTGAACCACAAATCCCTACTCTTATGATCGATATTCAAATTTTTTGGGTCATGCTCAACCTTCATCCTCTCACGGACAAGATTCACAATATATTTCGCACTCTATATCATGTCAGAACCAAGAATAGTTGCATCCCTGTCTTCCATCAAGAACAAGGGTGAAAGACATGGCCTCCTGTATAGTTATTCAAATAGATCCGTACAAATGGAAGAGTGATATATATTATATTAATAAATCTATACAAAGGGAAAATATCCCAGAGTAGACCTATTATTGTCTAGAACACATTCTAGTAACATGTCCTCCAATGTTTGGATGGTCCTCTCTTTCTTTTCATATGTCTAAGGGTGGAAAATGGTGCAGAGGCGTAACAGAGTGCCCGAAGCATGATGTAATCAAATCCAGAATCATGATAAAAATGTGCATCTCAGGATAAGGAAATGGATATTGGAACACCATATATTTTCACCACCTCTTACACATATATATATTCAAAGTAATTCACAATTCTTGACTCCATGAATGCTAAGAAGTAAGATGATTTCATCAACCAATCCACTACTACATAAATATAATGACATCATCCATGGTTCCTCTGTAATCCTGTAATGAAATCCAAGGAGATATCATCCCAGTTTCACTAGGGAATATCTAATGGAAGAATTATTCCATCAAGAACATGGTTCCCATCCTTTACCAAATGATACACTAGGCACCACGCCACAAATATTACAACTACCTACTTCACCTAGAGCCCCCAAACCACTTCCCTCATGCCTCAATACATTTTATAAAATACTTGATTCAATACCAGGGGTGAGCTATGGAACTCACAAAGAACTCCCTATTGAATTTCCACAAATAAAAAAAATCTTCCCATAGAACAATATCTGATTCTGACTATCCTTCGACCATATCTCATGAGAATCACCCAAGACAATGTGATCACGTATCACTTCAATCTCTAATTCTCCCCACGGAGACTCCAAAACCTGCTACATCATGGAATATTGTGCTGTCATTTGATATAGATAGCCTCTGCCACTATCCACCTTCGGATTCATGAACAAATAATCCAACACTTTCTATTGAATTCCAAGAAACCTTGGATTTTGAAGCTACCTACTTTTGTGACATAATAGAAATTACATTGTCCACCACGTTCTCATTTCCCGATGTATAATAGATCTCAAAGTTGTATTCATGGATAAACTATATCCGGCTTCACTACTTCTTGTTTTGGTATGACTGGGAGAATATTTACCTCAAGATGTTGTAATATGTGAAGACCATAATGAACTCCTTGATGAGGTAATGTATCAATAACATCATTGAGAATACTACCACATCACACACCTGGTAATGTGTGGAATATTAACATTCACAGAGACTTAACTTCTTAGACTCATAAAAGATCAATACATTTTTATAAATTAGAACACACCCCAATACTAGAAAGGAAGCAACACAAATAAACCTGATATTTACCTCTTCCAATGAAAACCTAATCACCAGATCACTGAATAGCTTCCCTTTATTATAGTTGAGAGTTTCTTCACACTTGTCAATCCATAAAAATCCATGGTCTTTTCTGGTCAAAGGTATCAATAGAGCCGAAACTTGAGAGGCGACGGGTAAAACCCTCCAGTAATATCCTAATATATCCAGGAACCAGTAAAACTCTACCACATTCTTGGGTGATGCCCAAAAAAGAACCACCTTGACCTTTATGGGTCCATTTATATCCCTTACTGAGACAACACACGTTCAAGGTAGTGCACCTCTCATGTCAGGAATTTATCATTAAAAACTCCCAAAGATCTAATGGTGTAAGATGACTTCCAACATAGTCCTTATGTGCTCCACATTCATGTCATCTCACATTGAGTAAATTCGAATATTTTCGATGAACATAATGATGAAATTGTCCATGAACTTGTGGAATACAGAGGTTATGAGCCATATGAACATGGATGATGCATTTGAAACACCTAAGAGCAAGACCACAAACATGAAATTACAACACTTGTACCAAAAATCAGTCATCAAGATGTCACTTTCCTTCACCCTGAACTAGTGATTTCCAAACCACATATTGATCATGGAGAACCAAACATCTTCCCTTAACTAGTTGAAATGTTTTTCTATTCTTAGGGGAGGGTAATGGTACTTGACTATTAACTAACTCATCCTGTAGTAGTCTATGAACATTATAAGTCCACCATCTTCCTTATTATTGAATAAGAATGGAGCAACCATGGTTACACACTCAGCTAGATAAAACAGATTTTCATCATGTTGTCAAATGGAATCTTCAAATCACACAAATCTAAAGGTATCATCTAATAGGGATCCATCAAATTCATAAGGTAATTGGGTTTGAAGTCTATTCTGAACTCAACATCACATTGAGGTAGTAGAGTCACAACTTTTTTTTGGAAAACATCCAAGAACTCCCTGAAAAATCTTGAAACCTCCACTATCTCAGCACCAATCGACCCCTCTAATAGATTGCCTAGAATAGAAATAAGATTCTAAACATGCCAGCTTCCCACCTAGAAGCTCCACTCGCCATCGAAATCTATGCATTTTCCATCTATATCTGAGAACAAGACTCTTCTCTAGGATAAGTCTATAATAAAATACATATAAAACACCAATTTGATGCCTATAATGACATTGTATGACCTTATATATAGTATAAGATGGTACCCACTATACTGATGTGGCCTCAACATCAGTCTACATCCCAGAGATACCTCAAATAGAATTTTCTAACCTCCAACTAACGTACTCAACACTGAGGGAAGAGAATTATTCTCTACATCTTGTCCCTATGAATGGGATAGGATTGGTACAATAAATGAGTATGACTATCCTGAATCAATGAATGCATAGACTAATGTACTAAATAGACTGATTTTACATCAAAAAACCTTCGGCACCATAGGAATTGATGCCTCATCTTTGTGCAACTGACCTCACCCAGCTCGTATACCCCTATGTTTTCGACCATTTCTCCAACAAAGCCCTAGTATAT
Source organism: Viscum album (assembly GCA_963277665.1). NCBI lineage: Eukaryota > Viridiplantae > Streptophyta > Magnoliopsida > Santalales > Viscaceae > Viscum > Viscum album. The sequence continues at coordinate 960,338,239 of OY728145.1, forward strand.
GTCTATGAGGATAACCCTATGGGACGTGACCTCTTACATTTTCTTCCCTCAGTAGGGCATGGGCCTGTTTACCCTATTGTTGTAATGGTACGAATGGACACTACTGCTACTGAGGTGGTTACTGAACCATACCACTTTGACCGTACAGTCATCGAATTGGTCACTGGATCCCATGATTTCTCTGATCTCTATAGGAAATTAAAATTTGTACCGGTCCCATAGATAATGGTCGAGGGCCATGAGATTGGGACATGAAGTTTTGAGGCCTAGATACTGTGGCTTCAATCTTGGAAAGCCCTGACGCTGGATACCTACTCCATACTATATACCACATAAATGAAAATTATTGGATCCCATGTCACGGTACACCTCCTAATGAAGAAATTGTCTCTACTACTATAACCCACTTATGATTATCTTTTGTATGTTGGTAGGGTATATGTAGTGATAACGTACTAAAGGGAAGGACAAAGGACCTCCTATAAGCATCTCACCCACGACTCCTCATCCAAAAAGAGATAAAGGAAAAAACATAGGAGATCCTTGAACATGATCCCCAATTCCCTCACTAACATAATCCCCTTCTAGATGGATAGAATATTCTGCATCATCTCAGCCTTCACCATTGAGGAAAAAACTCCACTGAAACTCATTCTAAATTTCATCCCATCAGACATCAGTCTCCTTCCTATTCCTAAGGTAATGGTTCCACTATTGACATGCCACTCCACACATTTGTATCATCATAAGAGAAACCCAGTACTCCCATGAAGCATAGATCATGGTAATTGTGATTGACAGCTCCTCAAGCTAGCCTTATGTCTCTAATTATGAAATGAATTCTTTGTACATTCCTAGGGTATATATCTGGAAAGAATGAAATCTATTTCACAAAAATTCATTGTTCACCTCTCAATCAACCCTAAGAATATCAACTAGGACCCCCTGTTGGGCCTCAATTTCTTGTATTACACATGGGTGATATCCAGGACCCATAGCATAAAAGGTAAACACGAAACTCTTAAACCTAGATTGTATGAAAATTTTTCCATTAAATTTATTTTATCTCTTCATTTATTTTAATTTCCCAAAACATGCATGACAGTAATGAAAAAAAGACATTATGATTCATGTACCCTTATTAAGGTCTATATTCTATAATCAATGCAGACTCGCTTTGTCATTTGGTAGTCTCAGAGTCCTTGCATCCGATCATGTGAGGACCTAATGTCCAATTTCATAGCTGGTCTACCCTATCCTATCTTTCCCACCTAGATTACATAACATTGTTTTCCTACCACCCCATGAAATACTCATTATGCCTAACTTTGAACCACAACCAATCTCTCAACCATCACCTCTGATATCATTCTATCATGACCCACCTAATTTGAGATGAGTTAAAGGATATCAAATTTCCACACCCTTCCATTCTCAGGATAATGGATCGATAATGAACCCCCCGAGTCCTGTCTTCAATAGACCCCACAGTGGAAACTAGCACCAAGGATATATAATCTCACACGAAATGGAAGGTATTAAACTTTTAAATTAACACATTATCAAGTGATAAAAGTGTAAAAATCCTGAACAACAACACACATTTATATAAAGGAAACCAAAATAGGACCCTTACATTATTTAAATGTAATCTATTGAATAAGTAAAACAAAAGAACCAAATAAAGTACCAAAATAAAGAGACTATGAAATATCACAACAACAATCACAACTCTCAATCTAGTAATGTCCATCACATACCATAATTACCTCTAAGAATCCTGAATATAGTTTTACAATGTAGGGTGTGTATACAAGTATACCGTGTATGAAAACTACTTACACACATTCAAAAGTATGGGAACATATTAATGCCCCTATGAGAGATTAGTATAACCTCAATGAACCTAACAGAGAGTAAAATATACCAAATCCTCTATAGAGAAACTCTCCAAATAATGATATTCAAGTAATATAGTTGTATAATCAAATCAACATTTGGGTACCACAGACTATTTTCCCACTAGTTAAGTACTTATTCTTTATAGCTAACATCTTGATTCTAAAACTCTTATTAAATGAAGTCTCAGTTCCACTACCTACCCACACTCACTAGGATATCAAAACACACACAAATCACAACTATATAAACCTAGGACATAACCACCCCATAGATCCCACCGAAAATCACCTCATCCATAGAATCCACGCCTCTCACCCAAATACACATATGCCACATCCCGAGGACACTGGGGGAATACATCATGGCATGAAAACACCTTGTCCTATCACCCAGACAAAAACACGGAAGACTGATCTTTTGATATAGTAAAACTCAATCCAATACAGCCTTCCCGAATACAATCAAGAGGAAAGAACCCAAAATAGGTTGTAAGATAGAATGTTAGTAACTATCCATCCATCCTCAAACTGAGATGTTGGGAAAGACACCCTCCCCCATGAAATGGGGGTGTTTGGAATATGGTTCCCAATAAGGGTGTGGTGAATATAGAAATCCAAAAGATCAAAAATTTATACATATAAGTATCAAAACACTAACCCCAACCTATGGGTCCCAAAATAAACAACCATCCCACCATAGCATGTTTTTCCACTACCCTTTTATGTACAACCACACAATCAAACACATCGAAATCATAAATTCAACATCTTTTTATTTAAAAGCATACCATTCATTAATTTAGGGGTTCCATTTAATTTATTCCAACATTACCTATGGAAACTACCAACTTCAAGATCTACAAACATTTTCAGAAGGTTAAATTCTACTAAACACTTCCAAGGAAAATATGGATGTGGGGACCCATGTAATGAAATCCATTTTAATCCTCATTCATAAAAAACAATGAAAATCCAACCTGCACTCCCATTGCACATTCCTTTTTCCCTAAAACTCGTTCAACCACTACCAATTGTAATTATTCAAGTTTATCCTGCTAAATCATTCTCTCACAAAAAAACAGGACATCCATATTGTACAATAACACCACACCCATCACAACCGTAAACAATTAATCATGAAACCACATAGCCTTTCATCCCCAATACCCTACCATTTCTTAAAATAATTCTCACTCCATAGCAAGTCCATACATTCAACAATCAATCAATTTCTCAAACTGAGATACCAATACACCAATAATAACATCCCGTTAGCAATCCCAGTAACAACCTCCATTTAAACCACAACCCTTATACACACACATCAACACCGTTGTCACATTTCCAACTACTCTTTCCACCCGTGTAGAAATAATTGTGCTCCCAACAGTAGCACCACACAACCCACACAAAGTTACAAAAAATGAATAAATCATTGAACATGGCCACACCTATCAAACATGATGTATTCATATTTGGTAAACAATATTATTTAAATCTTTTTCTATATACAAGTGTGATCACACAAGAATTTTTATCATGGGGAATCCGTTAATTTAACCAAATATTATTGATTAATTATATTTCATAGTGAATCATGTTGACATAAAATCAAAACAAAAATAGAACATCACCAATGTGAAAGAAAATAAAAAAACATCAATAATTTTCAAAAAGGATTTTAGCCACAACTGACCATAAAAGAAACAATGTAGCAGATAAAACAAAAGATCAATGCCAACCATCTTCAATTCCCAACATGTTATATCTTAATCATCACATCCATCCTGCTATATATTACTAATTTAAGATAATTATTCACTCGTCATTCATAATGAATCATTAGTACACCCAAACTAAAAGTAACTCAAATAAATAGAGGGAGAAGAATCCATACATGAAACAATAGGCGACCAAAACTCCTCTTCAAGCCAAAATAGGGTATTGTGTGAGAAGGAGGTATCTTAATGAAAAATGAGAAGAAGGGGGGGGGGGTCTAGAAAAAGAACATTAATCATCTAGAGAGGATGGCTTTAGGAGCACCAGGGGAAAAGAGAATACATGACCGTTGATTTTAAAAAAATTCCAGATCCTATATAAAAGTTAGCATGGTTTTAAAAGAAACAAATGTGAGATTGTTGTCACGATCATGCTGTTTTAATATCAAAAAGTATGGAGAGCATTAATATATTAATTATATACCAAATATCCTTTAAACATATCATAAAAAACAAAAATAAGTCCTTGAACACATTTTACGTCAAATTAGTCATAAGAAGGGAGAAACTAGAAAAACTCAAGAAAATGTAAATTTGTAAAAGTGTGAGCCACCGTTTTCGTGTGCCATCATTTTGGTTCCACTGCTTCTATGATCCACCATTTTGGTGAAACCGTTACGGTTCCAATATTTTGATGTGCCACTGTTATAGTACCGCCATTTTGTTGTGCCAATATTACAGTGCCACTTTTTTTGTGAAACAATGTTTTGGAAAACCCATGACATAAACCACTATGACCACAAAGAACACCATAAGCACTGTATTTTCACAAAGGAATGGTACATGAGAGACCTGGGTCATTACATGTATTTAGAAAATTCATTTGGAAATGATATATATTCCAGACTATTTTATATTGAGAGTGGCCATGAAAATAATAAGAATGAATTTATGCAGGGGATCTTTCCATCTATGTCCTTGTAATTATTTATTCAATTAGGTAGAATACAAAATCTAAAAATGTACACATAAACTTTCTTAACAATTTCACACAAATTTAATTATTAAATAGTTTTTGGGTAATTATTTCAATACAACTTTAGTTAATTCAATTTATCATCATTTTTTGGCCTCATAAATAATCACAATTCCCACCAACTATGGCATGCATCAATAATTTAGATACAAATTTTATTAATTCATATAGTTATATTAGTAGTGATTTTATATTAACATGATTGATATTATTATGATGAATAGATAATATTATTTTATCTTGTATACATATTTTTATTATTAATATAATTTTATATAAGTTATTATTCATGTAATGATATAACATTTATACATAATGCGTTTATTGTATTTCCACTATTTCAAGATAATCAATTTATTTGTGGGATCACATTATTATCTCTAAAATTAAATCATTTAATTGGAATAAATGTAAAAATAATATCATTGATATATCATGAGAATCAAATACGATTTTGTTTTATTGGTGGAAAATGAAATGCAATTGACCCTAAGGAAAAACTCCTTCGTGTAAGAATGAGGTCATTTTTAGAATATTCCACCTATAACATATGTATCTCCGTAAAATGGTTTTTCCGTATATATATCATGAATAAAATACATGTTCCAGAAGGATTTGTCAATATTATTCTTTTACAGAATTTATAGTCAATGTAAAACTAAATTAGGGTTTACAAAAAAACAATAGGCACAAAATATCATTGATTATATGGAGGGACATATGACTCACAACAAATATTTTTAATTTAGATAAATAACTAAAAAACCCCCTTCAATAATTTAACTAAAGAACTATATTTTTATTATGGATTTTCTCCACTCATGATCATAAACTAGTTTAATGAATAAACATTAAATATATTTTTATATAATTAATGTCTATTAGTTATTTTAGTAATAAGAATCACATAAGAATAAAATTGATCAATTATCGGATTAATTAAATAATTCATTTTATAGTAATCTTCATTTAATCTATATTGGAGACACCTATCTACTGAAAATTTATTATAAAATTATTCTAATATATTTTATAAAAAACTAATAAATTTCATTGATTTAAATTAAAGGAAATACAGTGTAAATAAATTTAAACTACCAATAATTTAATATGTTCAACATAGTTAACTAATATGATAGATCATAAAATGGAAATATAATGTAATTTCATGATGTCTAAACTTAGGTAAAAGACACATAACACTAGAATTATGATTCATGCACATATTTTATATTGCAGATTATATAGTATGTAACTAATATGTAAGTAAAATAGATATTCATTTTACATGTAATTAATGATTTCATTATTATATTATATAACATAACAATTGGAATGTACTGTAAATCAAATGACACATGTTACACATAATGATGATGATAATGATGTATTAAACAAATGTTAATTTTTTTATAAATTAATTATTTTTAAATAAGGAAAAGTATGTAATTCTTACAAATTGGAAAAAATAATTATACCGTGTAGATATAAATACACTATTTGTCAAATAATACATAGAATTTCAATTAAAATCCCATTGTGTAAATTAATGACATTATATATATATATATTAATCTTATTTGATGTATCATACTGTTACATTATTCCAGGTAATTATGGACCCATATTTTTCAAATAAATTTATTTGAAATTATTTTGGGTAGTTTTGTAGGAAATTTGTATTATTATTTTATTTTTTGGGATTATTTCTGGTTCCTTCACCATTTAGATAAATCTCATGGTCGATCCAAGATAATGGTGCCCCAAATACTGGGTATCTTGAGGTGAGGTTCATTGTTCATTCAAAATGTGCAGCCCCACCCTTAAAACAATAATCCCTTTGAAGGTGGTATTTTCTTGGTGGATGCATAGACAGTTTAACCATGTGGAAAAATTGTACACTCATAGTAGATGCCCAATAATGGTTCATGGTTAGGTCTCATTATTACTACCAATCCTTCATCACATACAATAAACCATGAAATTGGGTCTTTAGTGTTTTATTTTTTTATTAAAATCCTATTTCCATTTTTTTACAACTAATCGACCCCATTTAGATTTGATTGATTTTATTATCCTTTGGAGGCTCTATAAATAATTATTTTAATCCATAAAAATATTCTCATTTAAATATTAGTGTTAGTGGAAGATCTATTTCTATTCCTAGTACATGTGTTAATACTTATTTTATATTTAAAATCTCTTATATTTTTCTGCTATTTGAGATTTTTGAATCCCTACATTGTTTATGCATTAGATAAAATTATTAAAGAACATTTTTTGATGGTTTGTAATTCTAAATATTATTCTAGAAACTCTTCACATTAATCTCACCATTGGAAATTTCCAACATTTGTGTTGTATTATTCTTTCATCTCATTAATGATACGTGGATTCAGAAATATTTACCATAAAATTTAAATACCAAATTTTTTGTTAAATTGAACTGGGGTTTCAATTGATTTATAAAAAACAGGCCTGAAATGATTTTATTATTGTTTTTAAAAGGGAAATAGAATTATGACCCCCACTAATTTCAATGACATTGATATTTTTGGCAGGATTTTTTTAAAACTGATGGATTAGAATGAATTATTTTAAAGTTATTACTTCATGTTTATTTTAATGAAAATTATCATTTAATGAAATATGATTTAAAAGCTATGAATTTGATAATAATCTGTGATTATGTTTTGAAATTGTAATGGAAAATTGAACTCGAAATTGATATTTTGAATTCTTAAAATAGAATTGAATTAAAATGATGTATTTCCCATTATTTTTGGTTCTATTAATTTAATATAATAATATATTTGATAGTTAGTATGTGATTATGATAATAATTATAGGACCATTACTACTTACCAATGGATTGAAAATGAAATATCAAACTAAATCTAGTTCAACAGAATTATTAATAATTGGATATTGATTGATTATTCTCATTTGGTTTGATTATAGAGACCTGTGAAAACATACTTGAATCATAATTCATGATTGAGTAGTGTGATAATCCAAGATATCATTACTATTATAATTCATAGAATACGAACATGGTTATTTATTAGGATTGACTTGATTAATTATTATAATGTTTAAAGAACTGATTTATTAATGTTAATTGTTTTAAAATAATTCTTAATATATAATACTCATTTATTCTAGTTGTATTCTATCTTTCATATACTAGATTTGAAGTAGTGTGTTTATATAAAATAGTTAATTCATATATATTATCATATTTTATTTTAATTTAAATAATTATTAGTTAAATTGTTATGGAATGTATTATGGAATATGGGGTGGGTCCCTATTTGGTTGTCTAAATCATAACCAAACACATAATTGAAGTTTTTATAGTTCTTATTATTTTTAGTCAATGTTAATTGATAATTCCACATTATGGGAGTGGGAGTGGTTGGTTTAAATGACTGCGGATTTATAGCGGTGACTTGGGGAGCTACGGTCCACTTATGGAACAAGGATTGAGAGACCTTAACTATGAAAATTTATTTGTTGTGATTACAAAATATAATTTTACATGGGATATTTATTCATAGAATTTTGGTAAATTTAATTTCTAAGTATGTTCGGAATACTGTCTAGTTGTATTTTTATTTTCCTCTTTTTGTACCAATGATGGGATGTTACTGTATAAGAATGGTATAATTCGCTACATGAGTAGTTAAAGAGTTCTAGTGAATAACACATGGGGATCAATAATTCCCATCGGGCTCTATCATAGTCAGCAAATGTATCATTTTCTAATTTATATATTTAGAATAATGATAAAATAGTTCAAATAGAGGTCAAACATCTTTCATTTTTTGGTTTTTAGTTTGGAATGTCCTAGTAGATAAGTGGTATGAATTTTATGAAATTAAATGTAGTTTCGGGCAACTACATTTATGTGTGTCCTTTCCACGAGAATGTTCAAGTTTAAATTTATAAAACCCCAAGATATAGAATAGGGGATAACCTCAGGGTCTTTCTCAAGGAAGAAATGTGGAATTACTAGGTGGTCTTGCCGAAAAAAATTTTGTATTTTAAAAAATATTGAAAAAAACACAAATCATATGAAATCACTAATCGGTGCGGAAGAGCATAGTGGAGAGGGAAACAGTGATGGAAATGTAAAAAAAATCATAAACACATGAAAACAACCAATAAAGAAAGAAGGCATGAAAAAAAACAAGGCACATAACAAACAAATGACCCCAAGACAAAGGAGACAAATGTTAGTGTGAACAAGGCCGGTCCCAGGTAAATCAACCCTATACTCCCTATCAGTGATCATCCTAAGCAATTACTAAAAAAATTCAACTTCGCTCATTGCATGACTGATGTCTCAAATCGGACACCATTCTTGGATAGAAATTAAACACTCAAGCATCGATGTTCTTCAATACTCATGTTTTACTTTGTCTACATGGTGATTCACTCAGCGAAGTCATTCTAGAAATAATTTCTCAAAAGTCAGAATGATTCTACTAAGATTGTCACATTGAATAAATAATCTAGATTTTCAGTTTGAGAAATCATTACATGAAGGGTAGAAAAATAAATCAAGAATGTAGTCAATCATTCATTTCAAGTTCATGCTCTTACTCAATCTAACTTGAAGACGTGATCTACTAATGTGAATAAAAATAATGTGATCAGGTTAATTTACGGATCTCCTACTCATGTTGGGTATCATAATCTGGATCTAACACCGCAAGTTAGATCTCCATTTCCAGATATTGAAGATCACAACATATAATAATGATGAATGAACAACACAAAAAAAATGAATAAAATAATCACAATTATAAATAAAAAGCATGAAATACATGTATTTAAAAACACAATTTATATGAAGGCTAAAATAGAGTTGCAGAGGAGAGGTGGAGAATGGAGGAGAAGGTCCCGTCTCCGGGATGAAGATGATTCCATTCTGTGAGATGTTGATGGAATGAATGTTTCAATGGTGGTGGAGTCTCCTCCACCACTATGGAATGTTCATGCCAGTCCTCCATCTATTGGAAGATGGGATTCAAGGTCCTCTTATTCAGAGAAACTAAACTAAAAACAGAAAAAAAATTGGCCCAAAATTCACAGGACATGTTTTTGAGGGTGCATCACTAGTCTTTATGTGAACTCTCTGTGTGTGAAAACAATTCCACTGCAAGGACCATGAGAATCTTCACACACGATTCCCATAAACTTCTTCCTTATTCACTGCATCTACGAGTATCTCCCCCTCCACAGAACAACCGAATATCCAAAAAAATTAAACAAATAAAATGAATCTACAATAATAATATATTAATATTATTACATAAATTAGTTAATAAAAATACTTATATATATATAATACATAATAATATTATTACTATTATATGTAAATATAATTATTAATATTTTATTTATTTTAAAACAAAATTAATTAATATATATATATATATATATATATAACTAACATATGTTATTCATATTATAAAACATATTTTATATATTAATATTATTATATAAAATAAAATTAATTAAATAAAGAAAATGAAGAAGATGAGGGGGATGTGGGGCTGGTTTGTGCAGCGCAGATAGGAAGGGGGTCGATGAAAGGATAAAAGGGCTGCAATAGCTTGGTCCGAGGTGGCATGGAAGATGGTGTGACAATGGTGCAGACATGTTGTTCGAGTGTGGTGCAGAGCCGAAATGTGGGGAGAGGGTTGCCGAGAGGTGAGTTAGGTTTTGAAGTCAGAGACCAGACAAGAGGTCAGGCAGAGTGATGTGTTCTTGTGACGGTGAGTGGGGGTGACATCGGAGCACAACATATCTATGAGGTTTGGTGCGTAGCTGTGAATGGGTTTGGCCAAAAGGGTGGAGGCAACTCGATTTCTCACAGTGGGGAGCGACTGAACTCATGGTTGGGTAAGATACTGATTTGGGTTTCTTTAGTTTTAAATCATGATGTTCCAATTAGATTTTATTCATCTACAAATTTAGTAAAATTGATTGATCTTGATAGAATGGATTTGGTTTTTCTGTTGTGTAAATTTTTTATATTTCTCTCGTATGGTTGTTGTGGTGGTGGTACGTGGGCGAGATGGGAGAAGAAGAGTAGTGGTGGTGACAATTTTAGGTGTATAACAGCAATGATACATCGTGATGTAGGGTGACAAACTCATGGACTCACCTTTAGTGGGGGATATGGTGGATGATGGAAGATCTGAAATAGTGGTAGAGGGAAGAGATGAAATGGTGGGAGAGTAAGAAGGGGTGAACGGTGGCACTGTGGGCAGAAATGGTGCCAGGATTCTGTGAGATAGGAATGAGGTGGACATGGTGATGCCATGATAGAAAATGTGACAGAATGGAGTAGTGTGGAATGGTGAGAAGTGCCACCATAATCTACAAAACAAAAATTAAATTATATAAAACATTAATAAAACTAAGAAATAGATTCATAAAAATTATATACTAAATAATAAAGATAAATAAAATTATGAATTATTAAAAATAAATAATTTATCTTTCTTAAATAAAATAATTAATTAATTCAAGAACAAATTAAAATATTTATAGTTACATGAATAAAATAATTAAACAATTAATTAAATAATTATTTAAATTCATAAATAAAATAATTAATTGAATATGATTAAATTTTTGAAACTAATTATATAATTAAAAAACTAAAAACTGAAATGAGTTATTTATTTTTAATTTAATGAATAATGATTTAATTAAATTTATAAATGAATTAAAATTATTGAAAACTAATAAAAAATAAATAATTAAATGAAATTAAAAATAAAAACATAATTATTCTTTGGAAAAACAATAAATAATCAACCAAAAATAATAATTTAATCCAAAAACACATTTTTTATAATGTAATTTACAAAATAGAACAATTGATAAATATTACACAAAATACAATAGGTTGACACTTTACTGATTCAAATCAAATGAAAATTAACTCTGTCAGTTTCTCTCTACTTCATCTGTGTTCAAAATTCCCCTTATATTAATGAGTTCATTTTTGACAAGGGCATTTTATTATAAGCTTTACTAGCCATATTCCATGTGAAAAGAAATTATTATAGCAATAATTGAGATTGAAATTTATTTACTTATCAATATCAATGCACCCAGTGCACCTTGTGTCAGATACCCACCCTGGAATCCCATTCTTCCATTTTACTACAGTTACAAATGACTTAATTAATATTCAATCAAGTTGACTTCCTAAATTGGTTGAATATTATTATTTTCAAAATGTGTGTGTCATGTAGGTTCTAGTGAAAACATCTTGTTACCCTATGTCATGCTCATCATCCCATAAAACCTATCCTATCACTCTGCCATCCTCTGTTCCTAAATAGATAGATCCATAAAAACAATGAACAATTCCACTCAGTAATCACTAAGGTTTAACAATTTCTGATTAAATTCCACTATCCACATCTTGTGAGCAGTTCTCTGATAACATGAAAAAATTGAAATTCCATTGAACCACTAATGAAAATCATGTAATGGATGAATTTTAAAAAATATATAAGGAATTATGAACCTGTTTTTGAAAAAAATTCAACATTTTTTTTGAAACAAACACAAAATCATGTTCATGAAGGGGGATTTGAAATGAAAATAAAATGGACCCTATCCCCCACAGTTAAAACCCAACATTGTCCCCAATGTTGAATTCTAATGTGGAAGAAAATTTATTTTCATGATATTTGGACAGTTCAGCATAAATAAGATATGGAAGGGTAGAAATAAGGTTCAATAAAATTTCATTTTCATACAAAAAGAGAATGAATAAAAAACAACAAACAAACAAAAACTGAAGAAACCAACCCCACCAACCATCAAAATCAACAAGTTCTGTTTTATTACTAAAATGTTCATGCATTGAGTTTTTTAAAGAGAAGATAATAGATTTTATCAATTTATATAAAATTGTATCATCATTAGTAGTGATGTGAAGTAGCAGCATAATGAAATTGAAAGCAGTGGGTGCAAGCATGTTTCACAAATTAGCTCAAAATATTTTTTTCACCTAAGATGTTATTAGACAGATAACACCAAACAAATAAACACAATTTAATTTTCACAAAAAATCAGGGGACTCCCTCACACTTAATTCACAAAAGAAGATAAAATGAATGTGAATATTGAAATAACTTGAAGAAATAAAAATTTACTTCCATGAATAGAAGCATTAATTTATTTTTTTAATTTAGTTTTGTTTTTTTCTTTGGGCGTGAACTCTGGATGCTACAATTTGCGACCTACATGATGAAACACATTAACATTAGCGTACCAGATTTTATGTAGAAGAAAAAAATAAGCTATAATGTGCGAGTTAGAGAGTTTTATCCATTAATCCAGTAAGATTCCCCCCCTGAGACTTGAAGGATAGCCACGTTGAATCAACTACCTTCATATTTCATATAAAAACTAAAATTAAAAACAACATTCAATAATTATGTAATGTAGGAAATTAAGGAGGATAACCCTAGGATAACTAAAAACTAAAACTAGTTATATATTTACAATTTAATGACAAAGAATTAATTAAATTAATAAATGAATTAAAAATTATTGATTACTATTAAAATAAATTAATTAATGAAATTAAAAATAAAAATTTAATTTTACTATTGAAAAACAATAAATAATCAACCAAAAGAAATTTAAATAGAAGAAAATATTTTTTATAATGAAATTTACAAAATAAAACAATTGATAAATATTACACAAAATACAATAGTTTGATATCAAAATTTCCACAAAAATATAAAAAATGATATTTAAATGAACAATAAAAACGAGCCACATCAAAATCCCCCACACATAAAACTTTTTTTCCTCAAATAAGTACATGCATGTGACATTAAAATTGAAAGTTTATTTGTGTGTTTCAGTTCAAAAAGTGCATGATTAAACATTAATAGCAAGAGAAACTATACCAAACAGTGGGTCATGCTTTTTATAGGTGTTGAAAAATGATTTCCTTCCTATCTTCAAAAAACAACTACAAGTCAGAATCCTCACAAATTCATACAGCATCGAGTATGTAATGCCTCATTCCTGTACCAATTAACTATGCTAATTCACCTTCCAATTTATGTTTTAATTCATGTAGTGATGAAAGGTTAGAGGAAGTGGAACTCTACAGTTAACCAAGGGAACCTTCCATTCTCACCTTCTCCCAAGTGCCAAAAAATAATGTCCATTAATTTTTTCCCATTACTGATTCAACTCAAATGAAAATTAACTAATCCAGTTTCTCTCTTCTTCATCTTTGTTCAAAATTCCCCGCATCTTAATGAGTTCATTTTTGACAAGGGCATTTTATTATAATCATTGCCAGCCATATTCCTTGTGAATAAAAATGTTCATTTCAATAATTAAAATTGAAATTTGTTTTAATTATTCCTAAAAATGCACCTAGTGATCTTCTTGATAGATACCCACTGTGGAATCCCATTTTTCCATTTTACTGCAGTTACAAAGGACTTAATTAATAACCAATCAAGTTGAATTCCTAAATTGGTTGATTATTATTATTTTATTAAAAGTGTGAGTCTCGTAGGTTATAGTGAAAACTTCTAGTTACCCTATGTCACACTCATCATTCAACAAAACCTATCCCATCAAACTCTCATCCTCAGTTCCTAAACAGACAGATCCATAAAAACAATGAATAATTTCACTCAGTAATCACTAAGGCATAACGGTTTCTTAGTTAATTACACTCTCAGAATCTAGTTTGCAGTTCTATACTAACAAGAAAATATTGAAATACCATTTACCCTATAATTAAAATCATGTAAAGGAAGAATTTTAAAAAAAATTGAAGGAATTTTGAATCTTTTTTTAAAACAATTTGACTATTTTTTTGAAACAAACACAAACTCATGTTCAAGAAGGGGGATTTGGAATGACACTAAAATTTCCCCTCTCCCCCCAATTAAAACCCAACATTTTCTCCAATGTTGAATTAAAATGTGGAAGAAACATTTTTTTCATGATTGATGGACATTTTAGCTTAAATATGTTATGTAAGGGTATAAATGAGGTTCAAGAAAATTTCGTTGCAACACAAAAAGATATAGAATAAAAAACAACAAACAAAAAAAAACTGAAGAAACCAACCCCACCAACCATCACCAGTAACAAATTCAGTTCTATTCCTAAAATGTTCATTCATTGAGTTTTTTTAAAGAGAAGACTAGAGATTTTATCAACATACATCAAATAGTAGCATGATTTGTAGTTATGTGGAGTAGAAGCATAATGAAATTGATAGTAGTGTGTGAACGCATGTTTCAAAAATCAGCTCAAAATATATATTTTAAACAAAAAAGATATTAAAAAGCTAACACCCAAGAAAGAAACACAATTTAATTTTCACAAAAAATTAGGGGACTCACCCACAATTAATTCACAACAACAATCAAAATGAATATGAAGATTGAAATAACTTATAGAATTAAAATTTTACTTCTTTGAATAGAAGAATTAATTCATTTTTTTAAATGAATCCCTTTTTTTGACTTGCGCATGAATGCTGGATGCTCTAGTTTGGAACCTACATGGTGCAACACTATAACATTTTTGTTCCAGATTTTATGTTGAAATAAAAATCAGTTACAATGTGTTAGTAAGGGAGTTTTATCCATTAATCCAGTAAGATGCTCCCCTGAGACTTGAATGATAGCCACGTGGAATCAACTGCATGTTTATTTCCTATAAAAACTCAAATTAAAAAAATATTCAATAATTATGTAATGTATTAAATTAAATAGGATAATCCTATGATATCCTCTTAGGGGTGATGTATTTTGATTGTCCATGGATGAAATCTCCTTGGATCAACCAATGTCTATTGGGGTATTTGGATTCTTATTCAAGAACCACTAGATGTGATTTTATTGCAACTTCATTTCTTTTCCATCTTTGGAATACCACATTACCAGCTTCAACAAAATTCACCACCTGGGAAGTGAACTACTTCATGTTGAGTGGTGGAGGGGAAAACATGTAACATGGGTACTTACCTAATTTTTTTGCTTGAGTTCGAGTGTGTACAAGTTGAAATGTTAGAAAACATGGATGTGTCTTATATTCTGGTTCATTCCAATTAATTATTTTATCTTGACAAACTAGGAATTTGTCATCATCCACTTTTAATCATGTGCACATCTCCAAAAAATTCTCCTCCAAAATAACTCCCAAACTGGAAGTGTCATTCAGAATTGGAAGTTCCATTAACTATTCAACATAAGAAACCACAACTTCCTCACTCTCCAATAAATCAAAAAAGTGAGATGAATCTTCAATACCTACACAGGGAGAAACAAAATTAAAACCAACTTCAATGTAATACAAGTTGAATAGAAATACAGATTCTTCTATTAAATTTTCATCTCCCTTTAGCAGTGTTGTTTGTTCCTCCCCTTGATATAATTGTGATCATGGGATATTATCTAGGGAAGGTGCATGGTAGCCAACCTCTTCCAACCTCTCTTCAAAACAAACTACCTCACGTATTGAATCTTATAAGGGTAATGATAGGATATCATGTGTTGTCTCTACCTGTTGAAGCATTGAAAAATCATTAAAATATTTATTGCAAGGAAATTTGTAGAATGGGAATCAGAGAAAAGATGAACATCAATGAAATACACAGCATCATGAATCTTTGAAAGTTCCACCTCCTTACATCCCTTGAAAACATCCTCAAAAAATGGTTCTGGAATTTCTTTCCTTTACTCTATGGGAAATCCATATCAATTTTTGGGAAAATCCATGTTTTTCATTCGTTTGTTTTTTTATTCCTTTTCAACAGCTTTCCAGAATATTGTTCTTCTATGGGAGGTGGTGGTACTATATTATCTTTTTGATAGCCCTTGACCTTATCCCTAGATTTTTGCATCAACTGCATGATGTCAAGAGTATAAGTTGTCTCCTCACCAATAAGGTATCTATGATTCCTTTCATGCATCCAACATTGAAATTTAGCAACAGCCACCTCAAGATATTTAACCGGGTCAAACAGTGACACTATATCAAATTCGTTAGAGTTCATCCCCATGTCTGTGTGTTTCTTTTTTTATTTTTAAATGTTTTATTATTTTAAAATAAAATAAAAATTTGAAAAAACACTCAGAAACTCGTTGCTTCCCCGGAAATAATGCCAAAATTTGAATTGTATCCTTATCACGAGGACTGTCATGTTTGAAATTATAAATATCAAAGATATAGCATAGTGGATAAACACGGGGTCTCTCGCAAAGAATATGTGTCGAATTACTAAGTGGTATTTCCAAAACGAATTTTTTATTTTTAAATATTTTAAAATCAGAAAACCACAACTCAAATGAAATCACTAATCAGCACTGAAGAGCACAATGTACATGAAAACTGTGATGAAAAAATGAACAAAAAAATATAGACACAAGAAAAAAACAAATAAATAAAGTAAGCGCATTCACAACCTAAGGAACAAAACAAACAAATGAGATCGTGACACCGAAGAAAAAAGTCAGTGTGAACAAGGCCAAACTGAGGTTAATCCCCCCTATACTCCTTATCCTATATCATTATATGAAATTAATTAAAAATTATCATCTTCTCATAGTGCATGACTAATGTCTTAGATCACACAAAAATATCGCCGAGAAATTAAACAGTCAAGCATCAATGATCATCAATAATCATGTGTTCCTCATACTGTAATGTGATTCACTCAGAAAAGTCACTCTGAAATGAATTTCTCACAAGCCAGAACGATTCCACCAAAATTTTCACATTGTACAACCAAACTAGATTCTCAGTTTGAGAAATCAATATAGAGATAGGAGAAGAAATTAAGCAAGAAAGTTGTTGATCAACCTATTCCAGGTCATTCTCTCTCTCAATATAACTCGCAGATGTGATCTACAAAGGTTTATAAAAATAGCTTTATCACGTTAATGTGCGGATCTAAAGATCATGTTGGGTTTTATTCATTGGATCTAACCTCGCATGTTATATCTCCATTCTGTAAAATGAAGAACACAACACCGATAAAGGATGAATGAAAGAAAAAAAATGGGACAAACATCACAATTATAACCTCAAAACATAAAACAAAAGTATTTACAAACACAATTTAAATGAATACTAAAATAGAATAGTGTAGGAGAGGAGGAGAATAGAAGATTAGTTCATGTCACCAAGCCAAAGAAAATCCTAGTCCATGATATGTGGATGGAATGGATGTGTCAATGGTGGTGGATTCTCCTCCGCCACTATGGTATGGTCCCCATCCGGTCCTACATCTATTTTTAGAGAGGTTTCTAGGTCATCTTATTTAGAGAAACTAGACTAAAAATAGAAAAAAAATTGATAGGCCAAATATATACGTGGCACATTTTTAAGTGTGTGTCAGTAGCCTTTAAATGAACTCACAGTGAGGGAAAATAAATCCCCTACTATGACCTCTTGAATATTCTTGTACAATTCCCACGAACTGTTTCCCTTATCACTGCATCTATGGTAGCCCCCCCTGCACGGACTAACAAAAAAACCAAAACAAGTTAAACAAATAAAACGAAAGTAAAATAACTATATATTAATATTATTACTTAAATTAGTTAAAAAATAATTATAAATATATATATAATTATTAATATTCTTATTACTATTATATGTTAATATACTTATTATATTTTTTAATATTTTAGTTACTATAAAACAAAAGTAATTAATATTATATATATATATATATTATATGTTATATATATTATATAGAATAATATATATATGATGATTATTATATAAAAAATCAAATGAAACAATGAAAAAGAAGACAAAGAGGGAGAGATGGGTCTGGTTCATGTGGCATAGACCAAAAGGGGGGTCGGTGCAGGGAGAAGATAATGGCAGCGGCTTGGAATGAGGTGGCACAGAAGAGGGTGCGATGGTGGTGTGGGCTTATAGTGTGAGTTTGGTGGGGATATCAAACACGAGGAGATGTTTTTATTGAGGTGAGTTAGGGTATTGAGTGAGAGGTTGGACCAGTGGTGGTGTAGGGTGATGTTGGCTCATGGCGGCGAGTGGGGGTGAATTTGGTGCACAACAGATCCAGGAGTTTTGGTGCACTGTGGTGCTTGGGTCTGACCGAAAGGGTGGAGGCAACTCGGTTTCTCACAGTGGGTAAAGGATAGACTCATTATGCAAGAACGATAATTATTTAGGGTTCTTATGTTTGAAATAATGATGTTTCAATTTTATGTTCTCCATCTGAAAATCCAATCAATTTTTTTGATCATGCTAGAACGGTTCGTGTTTTACTGTTGTGTCAATTTTTATATACTGCTCGAATAGTTGTTTTTGTGTTGCTGCGTGGGTGAGATGGGAGAATATGAGTAGTGGGGGTGATGGTGTGCGATGCAAGGTTGGAAGGAGACACAGTGATGTATGGAGAAACACTCATGGTCTCACTTTTAGTGGGGGATACGGTGGAAGAGAAAAGAGATGAAGTAGTGCTAGATGGAATAACTGATATAGTGGGACAATAAGATGGGGATAATGGTGTCAGCTTGTGCAAAAATGGTGTCAGGATGCTATGCGATTGGAATGAGGTGGACATTGTGACATTGTGATGGAAACAATTATAGAATGGAGGGGTGTAGAATGCTGAGATGTGCCATTGTAATATGAAAAGAAAAAATTAAATAAATTAAAACATTTATAAAACCAAGAAAATGATTCATAAAAATCAAAAACTAAATATATAAGAAAAAAATAATAATTAAATATTTAAAACGAATAATTTATTTGTTTTAAATAAAATAAACATATTAATTCAAGAACATATTAAAATATTTACAGTTACTTGCTTAAATTAATTAACCAATGAATCAAATAATTAAATAAATTAAAGAATAAAACTATAAATTGAATAAGATTAAATATTTAAAACTAATAAAATTATTAAAAAATGAAAAACTAAAATGAGTTATTTATTTACAATTTAATGAATAAAGAAATAATTAATTTAATTAGTGAATTATATATTATTGAAAACTAATTAAAAATATAATTATTAAATGATACTAAAAAACATAATTTTATTATGGAAAAAAATAAAAAAAATAACAAAAAACCAAATTTTAATACATAAATTCATTTTTTATAATGTAATTTATAAAATACAACAGTTTGATATTAAAATGTCAACAAAAATATATAGAATGAAGTTTCATAGAGCATTAAAAATGATCCACATAATACATGAACATCTATAATTGTAGAAATTCATATGTCACCATGGTTGTTTTGAAAAATATTCATTGAGGTGTTCTTTGATCTCATTATTGTATTTCTTTATAAATTTGATTTTTAAATCCAATAAGACTAATATTCATGTATCTGTTGATTTTTGTGGTGGTAATAGTATCCTTGTTGATGTTATTCTTGTTTCTTAGTGATGTTATGTAGATTAAGTCCTCTGAAGAGGCATTTAAATACGTCATGAGAGGAATCACATATTGAACAAGTTTTTGAAAACCATCCATTTGACCATAATCATCTTGAGAAAGTGGTTTGAGTAGTCTATGCTATTGGATTGAGTTTCGTACCCATTAATGTTAAGGATTCTATAGTGGAACCACAATGTTATGGAGTTAGAGATCATAATCGAGCGTTTCTTCAATAAAAACAACTACCATTCCATGGATAATATTAATCTCAATCAGTAGGGTTCATTTTAAAAAGATTTAAAAAAAATCGAGTTATTGGAAAATCCTATTTATATAATGATTTATTGTGTTACTCTGATATTGGAAGAAAATAGTAGTAGTTTATGTGATTCAATGGTGATAGTAGAAAAATATGATTTCCTAGAGTTGAAGGGATTCAATTTTAACATCATAATGAAATTCTATCTACAATACATGGTATTTGAAATTTCAATGTGTTTTTCTACTATAATAGGCTTATAATAACATGAATCCGTATAAAAATTGTTTTTATAATAATTTTGAGTTTTCACCAAATGTAGTGGGAAATTATATGATGAAGTCTCAAAGGATTGAGATGTGTCCTCGATCATATATTTGATCCTAGTTTTTTTATGAATTTTCATTCTTCTTATACTGAAATAAAATATATGAAATTAATAGTTATTCTGCGAGTGGATATTATGTAAGCCATAAAAGGGTTTCCCCTAAATCTTAGTGGAAATAATTTTATCTCCTTTAAAGAAATGAGAAATCATGAACAATCTCATGGCAATTTTCGATACTATATATTATCTAAATCTTTTGAGGTGTCTAGAAATGGCCCATTAACTTTATTCTAGTTTGGAGTAGTTTGATATTCAATGAATAAATTTGTATAGAGTCACAAAATATCTATTGTTTGTGTATCCACTTAGGCCACCTATGTAGGTTTTATCATATATTTTATACCCCGCACAGTGGCATAGTCTCATCACCCCCTAGATGTAGTTAATTACCATCGTAAACATTGTGAACTATGTGGTTAAAATAAATTGTGATCTAGAATAATGATTTTTCATTAATTGGAAGAGTCTGTAGAGTAATTAGATTATTGTCTAGGAATCATGGGAGGTAAAATCCTTATAGATTCACCGTTATTGTCTAATATATTTGATATAGGTGCATCTCAATCATTTATAAAGACTCAATTTTTTTAAAATTTAATCCTTTATGAATATCTTATGTCTTATTTGATTATTATTACTATGCATCTCGAAAAGAAGAGTGAGTGCGGTCACTTATGTCAATCGTTCATTTTCTCTAGATCAGGTTTGATATCCCTTTCAATTTGCAATTTAAAAACATGAAACCTTGTGATTTATTTCTCACTAGGATTAGTTGATTACCTATAAGGGTCGTAATTAACTTTTTATTCACTGGTACTCCTTTATAATGGTGTGTTGTATATTTCAAGGAAAAAAGAACTAGAAGTCGAGGAGAATATTAAACAATAAATAATGTTAGATTAAATAAAATTTATATATTTCCGTAAAATGATTATTAGTTTGTAAATTTTATTGTGGGAATATTGCTTCTCAATGGTTAATCCTGGGATTGGTTACAATCATTTGAGAATTAAATATTCGAAAACCAGAAGAATAACTTCTAGGGTATGTATATCCTTTATGTGTAAATTTATATTCCATTTTATCTAAAAAATGATGCTATATTTTCATTTGGAATTAATGAATAGAATATTACATGTGTATAACAGGTACTTCATAGTAGTATTTGTAGATAAAACATTGAATTACATGAATATCAAGGTGAATCTTTTCCATCACTTGTGATTTGATATGGAATGTTCGAGTGATTACTAGATTTATACCACGTTTTCAAAATAAGATATTGGGATATTAGAAGTTATTTTCTCGGAACACATGTTTTTGTAAATATGAATTTATTTTTTTATCATTTTTTATGTTGTTATGACACGAGATAAACCTCATAATTTTTCCGTGATTTGCAACTTCTTGGGCATGTTTTGGTATTACTACAACTATGTTAAAGATTTATTAAAGATAGATTCTCTAATGACCACTCTCATTAAAAATGGGGAAATGATACTTTCATATTTGAAATTTCAGAATAATTTTTAGGATTTCTATAATATTTAGACTTCTATATTAGGGTTTACTATTCTAGTGGGAGAGAAAGGATATGTGGAAATTTGTTACACATCAAGTCAATGATTGAGTTGTTTTCTTATGTACGATGATCACATGATGGACTAAGGTTACATACATCATTGTCACATGAGAATATTTATTGGACCCATGATCATGATATCACTATTTTGTAGCATTCTCTTATGATTTGTAAAAAATTCCATTTAATAGAATGATGTACAATCTATTCTACCCACAAAAGCCACAGTTGTATCTTTATTAAAATATATTTGATCATTCGAATAAAATGATGGGGGAATTACCTGAAGTTTTATAATTTCAACATTCCCTAGAACACAAGAAAGGGGAATGTGATTATTAATACCTTGAGTTGGAAACACTGAACTCATTCTATTAAATAATCATCAATGTGTGTAATTTTATTAGTCTCTTTTCTCAGCTATATTTTGGAGTCTTGGAGGATATGACCAATATTTATTTTTTGAATGTTCATTTTTTCTCCTCTCTTCTCAAAATGATCCTTACGTAGTAGTGGCTTGTTAGATATCATTTTGATGTTATGGACTCTCTTTTTAGTGGGGAACCATTTGTGTGTTTCATTCTCCTGTGATTTTGTCCTATGATTCATGAAATGGATCATTGTGACATTTTCAGTTATAAAAGATGTGATGACGGATTTTCATAATTATTTTTAGGTGAGGAACCATTATACCATTATAATATTAAATTATTTTTGTGATTATTCAAGTGTCTCTGTATTAGGTGGCACATTATAGACTCTTTTTCGAATTGATCTACCTATCATCGTGCCAATGATGATCACCAAAAATCATTAGGTTTTCTTCATCCCTTCTTGTGATGACATCAATGTGTGATGATGTTTCTAGGTACCTAATTGTGGTATTTTCATATTCCACATGATGGGAGAATGTTATATGGTATGTGATCATTATCATGACAAGATCACATCAATTAGTAAAAATTCGTTAAATAAGGATTGTTTAGATGTGTTAAGTCTCTATGTTATGGTTTTTATGATATTGTATGGAGTTCCACCTTTAATGGTCTCTAATAGGGATCCCTAGGTTCTATATCATTTTTAGAGATAACAATAGGATTATATGGGTACTGAGGATAGATTGTGCATGAAATATCTTCTATATATGGATGTGAAAATATAAAAACATATTTACATCCTTCAGTATATTTTATATTCTTCAATTTCTAACTATTGTTGACAATGTATTAGCTACATTGTACTGGTTTAATATTTCTATAATAGAATTTACTATTCTTCAATATGCATGGCACTATTTTCAACCATGTTTGGTCATCTGTTTAAATCTCTATTATGTTGGTCAAATATTTTTATTGATTCCTTTTTAAGAAATAGTTTTGTCCCAGAGATGATGATAAATATTCAATTGATATTTGGCGTGATTGAGACAGATCATAGATGGTAAAAATACTATTCTAATCATCATCATAGGAATTTGGAGTATTTAGTTGGTGAATTTTTATTAAAGTGATATTCACATTTGTTGGGTCAATGAAACTATGGAAGGATTGGAAATATTATACGATTATATTTCCAGTCCTTTGAAAAATTTAAGTTTGTGGTTAATGTGGACTAACATATAGACCTACCACAGTTTTTCATGTTTCAAATATCATGATGTACTTTTTTAAAAGTAATTTTTTCTTCATCTAAGAGGACATTAATGTGGAGCTTGATTTATATGTGAATGATCATATTGTTAGTATTGTAAATTATGATATAGTGGTTCTTCTATTGAAGTCTATACTCTTGGTTCATGTTTAATAGTACAATGTTTATAAATTTCATGAGACATGGGATCCTGATGCACTATTAAGAGATTAGTGTCCTCAACACATTAAAATTGGGTCTTCAAGATAGGGGTTTTGGGGATATAATGTGTTTATGGTGTGGAAGTCATAACATATAGTTACAAGATTTCATGTACTTATTGGAATCTATAATGAACATATGATGATTTTAATATGTTTCAGGGGTATTTTAGGTACTACAAAAAAATATTCTGGTTATAGGTGTAGATCACATTTGGGGAATGATTAGGGACTACCATGCAACATTTCCCAATATCCCATGCACCCAGTTTTGGTTCTATGTGGGGGATGTCTGATTAAACCATGTAACATATCCTTATAAACTATTGACATGAATTTTAGGGGGGTTTATAGACATTTAAAATTACTTCAACTATGTGGTCAAATCATTCACCATTTCTGTAATCTATGTAAGAGAACACAATTAATAAAATATATTCATATCAACTAGGAAAACATTATAGTATTATTTTAATCCAAGTAAATTCTTATTTATAATACTAGGATGCCAATATTATCTACTAATTTGTCTCATTCAACCATAAAATCATTCATTATCATTTGGATTCACTATAAAATATTGTTTTGCTCCACAAACCTCTCCTCCCACAAATAAATTTGCTACTAAAAGTTTTTACTACATTTGATTACTTTGATTTCAGTATATTTATCAAATATATCTATCAATTATATTATTAATGAGGCTTCATGTTATTTTGTATTAAATTTCATCTTTGAGGAATCATTTTTTATGGTATTTAATTTTTGGGATTGTTCCCAGATCCTCTTCACCTACATCCCTGAATTGGCATTTTCTATAGTGGGTGAGTTTTTAAATAATTGTTTGATAAATGATAGTTATTTACATATTTATTTACCAAAAAATTGAATCCTTATATTTCATGATTGAATAGAAATGAGTTTTCAATTGATTTTTAAAACCTTGGGATGAGTATATTTTAAGCATGCTTTTCAAAGGGTAAGAGAATTGTCAAAAAAACTCACAATTTCAATGAAATTGAAATTTTTGGGTATATATTTAAAATAATGTTTTCTTGAATGGGTAAATGATTAGAGGATATAATTTTTTTTTAAATTTTATTCCTATTAGTGGTGTTTCTAATAGAATTAATTTGGTGAAAATCAATGATTTTGGTGTGAAATTAAAAAGGAATTTTGAATCTAAAGTTGGAAATTTTAACTAAGAATAATGAATTGAATTGAAGTAATTTAGTTTCCCATTAATTATTGACTGAAAAAAATGTGGTCCTAAGTAGTTTATGTCCATGAATACGTTTATAGATGTGATTTCATTTAATTAGTCTCGTCAGAATATGCCCGGGGATGTGTGTACACATATCTGAGCAAAGATTGGGTATTGAGACTTAATAGGATTTTAAATCCGTGAAATAACGTTTCATATGACATGTGATTGTGGGGAATTTTTTATTTTGAATTTGTTATATATTTCCACTTTATAAAAATTATTTATTCATGCATTTTCTTCTAAATAATATTATTTTAATATTTTCATTAAAACATATTTTGATACACCTTGCATATAGATGATATGGAATAATTTTTCTATTTAAAACTTGAATATGTAATGTCATTCCTTGGATTATTTAAATTAAAATCCCAATTAGTTTAATTTCTAAGAATTTAATATGATACAATTAGTGATATCCTACTTTTTTAGCTCACAACTTATGTATGACATGGAGAATTTATATATATTTTTATTTTTAATCAATTAAATGGGAATGTTGTAATGACCCAAAAAATTATAAATGAAAATTAATCTTGGTCAATCTATATTTCCGTTTATGGTTATGTAAACTATATTCACTTATTTGGATCTATGTATTGGATTTTAGTATACCATTAATAATAGTTACCATTGCTAATATTGTTGTTGAATAGTGATAAAATGATTAGTATAAATATTGGGATTTAACAAAACAAATCTACTCAGGAAAAGGACATGATAGCCTCATCCAGTAGAAATTCCACATACAAAGCCCATTTATTAGAGATAAAAAAGGATCTGGCATCATTGGGCTCCACTCTTGACCAATCCCATGTTGAGCATGAATATATTAAGCTCAAGTTGAACTGCCAATGAGAGAAGTGGAAGTTGATTAAAATTTCAACTTGAGAAATGTTATCCGAGCCACCCTAAGAGCCTGTCACCATCGTCCACCATACCCTAATGTCTAATTTGAGTGTTTTAATGGGTTACGTAACAATACCCTTGCACTATGACTATATACATTATTTTTTGTATAAATATTATACATTCATTTTATTATTGTTACTTTGTAAATAGTTTTTAAATCACTAATAGTATTTTTCTTTAATATTCAAATAAGTAATATATATTTATGAGTTAATGGATTTTTGAATTAAATATAAATTAACAAATTATTATTATTTATTATTTAATTTAATTTTTTAAAAGAAATTTTCTTATAATTTGTATGAATACAATAATAATTTATATTAAGGTTCGGTAGCTGTTTTTCCAAAAACCCATTAATTATCGACAAATTTTGGATTTCATATTAAATTATAAAATCCAATTATTTATAAAACTATTTAGATAAAATGAGTACTATTTTTGGAATCAGTACGTTGAAATTATCCAACGGTGAATTTTTCTGAATTTTCTGAGACAACCGATTTTTTGGGTAAAAATTAAATTTAGTTTTATTATATAATGTTTTTTATGACATCATAATGTCCAAAAAATTATGAAATAAAATAAAATAAATATTATTTTCATACAATATATGTTTTACGATTAAAATAATGTGATTTTGGGTTTATTTGTATTTGTTTTACTATACTTTAGTGGATCCTTCAAGACATAAATAACATTTTGTATTTTTAAATTGTTTTCCTTGAGAGTGTGACTCACCTTCACATAATCAACCTTATTATTTTATTAAGTTCACTAATTGGACTTATAAAATATTTTTGTCCACTCCCCTTTGGAAAATAACCATGGGAAAAAACCATGGGCAGGTTTTTGATTTTGATTAGTTTAATCTCTGGTGTCCCGAACCTAAATAATAATGAATTCCCTCTCCTTTCCAATATAAAACTACACAAGATCCCACATACTCTTTACATATAGCCTTTGGAGTTCGTCCAACCTCCACCCTACTCTTTCTATAATCTCTCCAGGGTTCCCCAAGCACCCAGGAATCCTTTCTCGAGCCCCTCCCATGCCTTTGGGATTACACTTCCATGTAAGGGATTCCCACATTCCTTATTTATGTCCATGTATCCTTATGTTGTTATTCCCTATTAGTTTCAATTATAAATGTTGGGTATTAATTTTTCACCTCCCTCATAATTCCCTTTTCAGGTTTTAATAATTATATATCCCCTTTCTCTCTCATTATTTCCTCCCAAGTCCACCAATTACGGTGCTGAAATTCCGAATGAAATTTCTCTCTCCTCATTAACATAAAATCATTATTATTTATTACGTATCTTAATTATACACCATTTGATGGTACATGTATCTATATAACCCCTTACAGTCCATTTCATTTAGATATGGTGATACACCCATTTCTCTCTCATGATCCATTTTTTATGAATTCTTATGTCACACTGTTATGCTGTGAAAATTGCACCACGTTTTACCATACCAAGGACATAGTGTATTAAATACCATATCCATGTCTCTGTCAATGTTATTAATAGTTATTCAAATATACATATTTAATTGAACTTTTATTTATTTATCCCACATTACCTATTCGTGGAATAACTAATTATGTTGATTGATTCCATGTTATATCATCCATGTTGCACACTTATGCATGAAATTAAATGTTTAAGAAGGGTTTAGCCTAAGAGAGCTCCAATGCATTGGATAATGTATAGTATCATGATACATAATTTTAAATTAGTGTCAACACATGATAAATCATGTAAAATGAGGGTTTACTCATGCTTCATGTGCAATGAGGGTTTACTCACGCTTCGTGTTTAATGATATTTTTCCCATGCTAATTCTATGTTAAGTGTTGGTGCCACATATCCATATTTTGATTATCATGCTTTATCAAGACTTTATGTTCATGTTTCTCTAGTGCTCCATTGATATGCCTATTTTCTAATTTTTATTGTACTCCTCATGTCATTCTATGTTTACTCCCTTACTGGGCTACATAGCTCACCCTTTTCTTATGCATGTCATCAGGTTATCCCATATAATGCTAAGTACGAGGAAAAGTAGTGGTCATATAAAGGAATATTTCAATAATGATGTTATGTTTCATGTTTTATGTTGTTATGAAATTTTTCCAATCCCTAAAGACATGAGACCTCTCGATCTTCAATATTTTATCATGTTAAGAGTTTATATAATAAATTATGTTTTAGTGTGAAAAAATCAGGGTTTGTAAAAGTTGGTATCAGATGATAGGTTTAGTAATTTTTGGTATTAGAATTGGAGAACCCTATTGAATACATAGATAAAAGAATAAGTATAATATAACCATCCATATTTTTTGGTGGGTATTGGGTAAGTGGTTTATCGAGAAAATACATCCCTATCTAGATACATTCAGGTAGAGGCAGCTCTGGCGCAGATGTACCTAGGGGTGAAAACCATGACAAGGTGATTCAAGCTTGACTTGGGGTATTCTGATACACGACAATGTGTCTTGCTTCACTCTTGGTTATAAAAATCTTCAGGGATCGGCTTTGGTAAATTGAAAATATTATTATCCACCATTATTAAGGGAATGAAAAAATGTTCCCCTAAGAATTTTTTTAAAAAAAATATTAGATCACGAATATCATAGATTGAAGCCTATAGATTTTTAAGATAAATAAATAAAATATATTAATAAGTCATATGTTTTGTCCTTGGATTACTCTTTATGTGTTACTCCTAAGTTTCCTCCTATTACAGCCACTCTTTAGTAATTGGAGGACTAAGGCTAACAACCGATGTAATGGTCATTGTGATGACTGTGCTAATGAGATTCCCAATTTGATGGGAGCGAGAATAAAAAAATTTATCACGATTATCTCTTAGTGAACTCAAGAATTGGATAGAAACATGATTCAAAGAAAACTCCCAAACCCCTATGTATGAGAAATTTTCTATTGAGAGCATCATGAGACAAATGCCTCCCACTTTTAATGGATTATCTGACCCCTAAATCGTCGAACAATGGATCAAATATATGGAAAAAATATTCTACATCCATAAATGTTTTAAATAGGAGATGGTTCCCCTGGCTTCTTATCGTATGGAGGGTGAAGCTGATCAAGGGGGGACATTAATAAAAAAATATGAAGCCTACGGAGGAGATCAATGCGTTGGAATTGAAGGATTTCCGGAAGATGCTTTTGAATAAATATTTTCTATGAACCCTCTATCTTATGATGGAAAGGCACTTCCTTTCCCTCAAGAAAAAAAGGCGATGAATCCATTGGAGCGTACAAGGAAAACATCACCAGGCTTGCATGATATGCCTTCAGCTTTTCCATTACCCCTGAAAGCAAGGTAGACCACTTCTTTAGTGGGCTAAAACCAAGGCTATGGAAAGCCCTGGTGATCTGTGACTTTGAGATCAATGAGGAAATTTTTCAATGTTCCCTCATTTTCCAAATGGAGATATGATAATTTTATGGGTATCATGGGATAATAAGTGTAATTTAGATTTCAATTCTGGTGTTCCGATGGATAAATCCAACGGTGCAACAAAGATCCATCACCCCACTTTCCAATGGTGTGAAAGTAGAACCCCAAAAATTTCATTAAAGGGGATTATGAAATGATATAGGTGTGAAATATAATGAATCCTAGCTATTAACTATCGACATAAACAACCCACAGTTGTGATAGAGGATATGAACACTCTTTTCAACTATGAACACATTGTTCATTACATCAACTACAAAGAACCATGTCATCTTTCAAATCATTGTCCTCTGCCAAGGGTTTCCGGAGGCAACCAACAACCTCTAAGGCAGCAAGTGAGAGCCTTTTCCATAACTACCACCAAATTGGACCCCAAAAAATGATGTGCTGATAGGTAAGCTAGTTATTCATTCAAGAACAGTGAACATGAATTTTGATTTAGGTTCTACTAATTTTTTTATATTCAAAAAAATTATTAGATCAATCCCAACACCACCACAAATCATGTAAGTAATAATGTCTGTTAGTATGGAAAATGGGGAAATCATTGAATGCCATGAATAAAATTCCTCCCCTATTGTAATAAGTGGATTTAAAATCCTAGAAAACCTCATCATACTCCCTTTGGTGGAAATTGAGGCATGTATTGTCTTCCCTATTTTCATCCAACATAAATTTCCATGAGGGGTAAGTCACTTTCCATGTGAAGAATCGAACACATATTCTTTACAAGTGGAAGGAGGAAGATGAATCTTCTTTAGATCCATCATCTCAAGCATGGATATTTATACGCTATGAGAACATGTATCTAACTCAGTTGATTGAGTGTTGGGAGGAATCCATCCTTGAATACATGTATGTTATAAGGGAATTCACTGAAATGTTTCCGGAGTAATTCCCTAGTCTTACTTCTAGAAGAGATGTTGAATTCTCAATTGATCTTATACCTGGGGCGTTTCTTTTATCCGAGATTCTGTATAGAATGGATATTGTGGAGATTGGGGAGTTGAAACCCAACTAAATGAGAATATGGATAAAGGGTTTATAAGCCCAAGTATTTCACAATGGGGTGAACTAGTCCTCTTCATCAAGAAAATGGATGGTTCAATGCGCCTTTGCATCGATTATCGTGAGCTTAACTAAATAAAGATAAAGAACATGTATCCTCTCCTATGAATTGATGACATTTTCAACAAGCTACATAGATCACAATACTTATCCAAGGTGGATTTGGGGTCGGGATATTATCAATTAAGAGTGATGAAAGAATATATCCCCAAGACTGCATTTCGAACCAGGTACATGCACTTTGAATTCATAGTAATTATTTTCAGACTCACTAATTCTCCAGCAATATCCATTGACATGATGAATAGAGTATTTATAAATTTCCTAATTTTTTTTTAGTCTTTATAGATGATATTCTTATATACTCCAAAACCAAGGAGGATCATGAGGAGCATCTAAGAATTGTACTAGAGACCTTGTGAAATGAGAAGATCTATGCAATGTACAAGAAATGTGAGTTTTATTTGAAGGATGTATAATTCTTGGGTCATATCATATAAATAAATGGGATATCTTTGGATCCCTCCAAGCCATATATAATAGAGGGATGGTCGGGGCCAATATCAGTAACGAATATTAGTTACTTCTGGGGGTTAGCTGAATATTATCAATGATTTGTGAGGAATTTCTCATGATAGTCCAACCCCCTTACCAAGATTACTCGGAAGGGTGTAATGTTTTTTTGGAGTGAAGAATGTGAACAATTATTCAAGGAGTTGAAAAGGAGGATTATCACTAAACCCATTATGACATTACCCACAAGTGGTGAACTTTATGTGATATTCAGTGTTTTCTTGAATAATATCCAGAGAAATGTTTTGATGGAAAATGAAAATTTCATTTCTTCTTAAAGAAGTACCAAGCTGAAAATTCAAATGTACTCTATTCATAGGTAGTATATTTAGAGGATGAACTTTCATAAGAGGAGCAACCGGTAAAGATTCTAGGTTATACAGAAAATGTTCTATGAAATAAGAAAACTGAAGTCATCAACGTGTTGTAGAAAAAAAATGTTTGAATAAGCATCATGGGAATCAGAAGAAGTGTTGAAGTGGGCATACCATCAGCTATTTAGTTTGGGAAAAGAAAATTTCTAGTGAGAAATTTCAGAAGGAGGTATGATTATAACGACCTAAAAATTCATTAATAAAAATTCCTCTTGGTCTATTTAAATGTATTCCTATAGATATTTTAAACATTATCACATATTTGGTTCTATGTTTTGGGTTTAAAAATACAGTTATGAATTGTGACTGTTGGTAATATAGCCATTGAATAGTTATAACATGATTATTATAAATATAATGCTTTAACAAATCGAATTTACTTAGGCAAAGGAAGCGATGGCCGCATATAGTAGACTTTACCCATACGAAGCCCAAGAAGATATTGAATATATTAAGCTCTAGTGGAATCGCCTACAAAATAAGTGGAAGTAGATAGAGATTACCAATCGAGCAATGTTATCCGAGCCACTCCTAGAGTCTGTCACCATCACGCACCTTACCCTAAGGTCATATGCAGGTGTTTTAAGGGGTTATATAACAAGACCCAAGCACTATGACTATGTACATTATTTTTTGTACAAATATTATACATTTATTTTATTATTATTACTTTGTAATGAGTTTTAAAATATCAAAAATTTATTTTTAGTTAATATTAAACTATGTAATCTATTTTGATGAATTAATTAATTTTTTTTATTAAATAATTTTTAATAAAATATTATTATTAATAAGTTACTTTTTATTAATTATAGTCGATCGTATAATTTTTATCAATAAATTTTTAATTTTAATTATGGGTTGACAGCTGTTTTTGTCAAAAACCATTGAATTTATGACAAATGATGGTTTTTATTTTATATGAAAATATTCACATATTTAGATAAATGTTTAGATAAAATAAATATTATTTTTGGAATCAGGACGTTGAAATTATCCAATAGTAATTTTTTTTTACTTTTCGAAAATAGTTGAATTTGGGGGTAAAAATTAAATACGGTTTAAATATATATTGTGTTTTATACTTTTCCTTGAGGGTGTGAATCAGCTCCACATAAAAACCATATTATTTTTACTAGTTAAGCCATTATCCTTATAAAATAATTTTTCCACTCCCCTTTATAAAAAACTATGGGAAAAAACCATGAGCTTTTTTGTATTTTTTATTAGTTTAATGTGTGGTGTCCCAAACAAAAATAGTAAAGAATTCCCTCACATTTCATATATAAACCCACCCAAGATCCCACCTCCTCTTAAATCAAAGCCTTTTATTTTATCAAACTTATTCTCTCCTCTCTATTGAATCCCCATAAGGCACCCCAAACTCCCAAGAAGTTTTTCTCAATCCCCTCCCAATCCTTTTGGATCAAACATCCATGTAAGGGATTCTCACTTTCTTTATTTATGTCCATGTTTCCTTTTATTGTTATACCCTATTATATTAAATTATAATTGTTGGGGTATTATTTATCACCTCCGCTATAATTTCCTCTTCCTATTTGAATAATTAGAGATCCCCTTTCTCTCTCATTAATTCCTCCCATTTACACCTGTTACCATGCCGAAATTTTGTAAGGAATTTCACTCTCCTCATTTACATTCAAGAAATTAGTTTGTATTACATATCTACATTACATTAAATTTTTATGGAAATATATCTATAGGAAACCATTACTATAAATTTCATGTACATATGATGAGGCACCCTTTCTCTATCATTAAACATTTTTTATGAATTCTTATGTTAAACCATTATACTGTAGAAATTGCACCGCATTTCTTCAAGGCAATGTCATATTGTAGTGAATAACATAAGCGTGTCTCTATAAAGTTTATTCAACTTTATGAACATATAAATATTTAATGGAACATTCATTTATTTATTCCACATTTTTAATAGTGTAATAACTTATGATGTTGATTGATTCCTTGATATACAATCTAGGTTTTACACAAATGCATGAAATTAAATCTTTAAGAAGGGTGTACCATAATAGCGCTCCAATGAACTGGCTAAATTATAGTATCATGATAATTCATGTTCAATGAGTGCTTAATCATTGTAATTTAAGTTCAATGAGGGTTTACGCATGCACCATGTGCAATTATCCTTTGATCATGCTAATTCCATGTTAAGTGTTGTTACCACATTTTGATGTTATGATTATAATCCATTATCATGACAATATATTCATGTTTCTCCTATTATCCATTGATATTCTTGTTGTCTAACATGTAATGTATTTCTCATGTCATTCCATGTTTATTCCCTTACTAAGCTTTATATCTCACATTTTTCTTTTGCATGTATTCGGGTTATCCCGTGAAATGCTTTATATGAGGGAATGTAGTGGTCATTTAAAGGATTTTTGTTTAATAAGGATGTTGTATTTCATGTTATAAGTAACTATGTAATGTTCCTATGCCTTAAAGAAAATAGACCTATCAATCTTCCATGTTCTATAAATTAAATAGTTTATGTAAAAAATTATGTTTATTTGTGAAATACATGTAGGATTGTAATAAATGTAGTACTTGGATATAGTGGGTGTTCTTAGACCTTGTGAGTCTGGGGTGATGGTGGTGATCAGTGGGTCTATTTTCCACTACATTCATAGGTATTTTGAGAGTTTATCATGATGTTTGTTGTGATATAATTCACTTTATTTTTTAACATTATATGTTTATCAAACAACCTGTTGTACTTTTCTACTTGATAAGTGTTCCATATTCTGACTGGTTATCATTTTATTATTTTCTACTATATGGATGACAGTTTGTTCATTGGAAAAATAATGTATACATTGATTATTGATATGATTCATGGTGGAAGTTACCAACACATATTGATTAGGAACACCAGTCATGTTATATCACAGCCGACAAAGGAATTAATATACATGTGTATCGGGGTTGGTTTTTGAAATTGATTGTGTATTAATTACCAATGTGAAAATTAATTTCTCTTAAAAATAATTAAATACATCTCAAAGGAATTAGTTAAATTATGTGGGAATTAATTACACTATTTTTAAATTAATTACATCATGCATGTATTAATTTTCTCATGTGTGTAATAATTAAATTACCAATTAAATAATAATATTGTTTATTATTTAATTAATTACTCCATGTCATTTGACCACCCAACATCTATTTTAGGTTCACTTAAATAAAATGTAGTCAACTTACATCCCTAAAAACCCTATAACTGTGTAAATTATGTGGATATTTATTTCAATTTTCATCATTGATTTTTTAAAAGGTTCTATGTTTAATGAATTATAATTAATATATGATGGAGAGATATTCAAAATTGTAATTGATAAAAAATAAACGAATGGAAAAATGTTTCATTAAATAAAAATAAGTATCAATAAAAATTAAATAATATGAATTTAACCACACAACATTGATTCTATTTGATGGATCTGAATGCATAAGATGAACCTATTGGGTATTTGACCAACATTAATTTTTGATGTATTAAATAGATATTTCCCGATGTACAATGAAGGAATTTCATGAAAAATTTAATGATCCAATGTAAGATTTAAAATAGTTTTAAATGGACTAATGAATTTATATTTCCCACATTAATTAATATTTATTATAATTCTATTTTTATATATATCAATGTAAAAGAAATTTATTGTTGTTTGTGTTGATATAACATAAGGTATGATGTTTTATTTTCATATTAGTTATGAAGAATATATGTAGATAACCTCCATAAGTGACCTATATATGACCCATTGATATTAGAATGTCTCAAACTGTAAGATGTGTGATAGCTTCGCTTCAACAGACTACATGAAATAATCCTTTGATAATAACCACAATCTCTTAAATGTTGAATGTATTATATCATAGTAATTTAGAATACATAGAACTAAAAGATGGTAGAATCTCTCAATCTTTGGAAAAATAAATATCCGTGTTTTACATTTTGTGAGTATTTACTACAGTAGAGAATGTTGATCACAATTACCAACACCATTTAATTCTCCAAATTTTATATTTATAGAGATAAGGTTAGTGTTTAATATTATATAAATTTATAAAAGAAGATTAAAAATATGTTGATCCCAAAAAATAATCATATTCCATGGAAAATCACAATATTATTGTTTTTTTCCATAGATATTTATATCCCTCTCCATGATAACATTTATTTTTATTCTGATCTCTTTTTCCTCCATGTCATTTATTTAATTAATCCTTAAATATCATAATAAAATAGCATATTCATGTTATTGTGATTAAAATTGTTTCTTTAAAATTCATGGAACTAAATAAATAATATATTAATAAATTATTATTTATTAATTTCATAATAAAAAAAATATAAATATTATATAATGAATAATTAAATAAATACCACAATAATGGTTTAGTAAATAAAAGATTTATTTAAATTTTATCATTATTAAATTGGTTATTTTTTATTTAAAATTTATTATTTATTACCTTGAGAATACTAATATATATATATATATATTTTGTATACATGTCATTAAACAGTTACATGAAACAGAAAACACATATTTAAGACTTCTGATCATTTAATCACAACTAATAAACATTACTTGTTAGTTAGTAAATTAGTTTTAAATTGAATAGTTAAATATAATTAATATTTAACTATGATTAAAGGAAAAAATTATTGGAGGGACTACTAGTTCACTTACATAATGTCATTATGTGGGCATGAAAAATTTCTAGGATTAATTTACCATTATAGGTAAAATAATCCCTAGAATTAGAAGATATAAGAGAATAAAAAATAGTTATTCTCACTGTGAAATATAATCCATTTGTTCAATCTCTCATCCATAAGTATCCATACATGATTCATCAACCTAAATTTTTAATACCGCAGTCATTGATTATCTAAAATAAACACTGCAATACAGTATGTCTAGAGAATTTAATATGACCACTATATTTAAATCAATGGGGATTGATATCATATTATAAAAATATTGAAGGGAAAAAAAATCTTTGAATTAATCAATCAAATCACATCATTCATGAAACACCCATGAAACCCATCTTATCTATGAACTATCTATTATAGGATTATGAAAATACAACAAACTGTATGAGGTATGTGTTGCATAAACAAATATTCAATAACTAAAAATCATTAAATATGCTCAAATTCTAAAATATCTTATCAAACATTCAACGAATATTTATTATAATCAGGAATGTCTTGAAAATTTACTATCATTGAGTTTTTAATGATTTAATATTGGGAATAAAGTGATCATTTTTACGAGTTCTCTCACTAAATAGTAAACAAACAATATACCCATTCATAGAATTATATCCATCCACAAAAAAATATTTTTTTTGTATCACCATGGGACATCTAGATTCACATAATATTTGGGGACTTATATGGTCTTTTCAATTTCAATGATGTTGTAGGGAATTGTCCCATTAATTAAAAGAAGTTTAATAGTAAATATATGTTGAGGTATTAATATTTAAATTCATGGATATGCATGAAATGTAATGTAAGAATTAATTTTATATATGGAAGAAACTCTAAGGTTGATAATACATAATAAAGGGTAAATACAATAATTTTTTTTTCTAAATAATAAATTTTATAAATTTTATAAAATGTATATTGATTCATCGTTTGATGAAAAAATGAATATTTAATTTAACATATTTATAAAATGTAATAAAGATATAAAATGACTATTATAGTTATATAAAAAATAAAAAATCAAATCAACAAAAAATATAATAAATATTTAAACTTTTAATAAATGATTTTCAACAGAAGATTTAAATAATGTGAGCCTTTCTTAAAATCTATCTTTCACTCTATTCACTACTTAATGAGAAGAAAATGAAAGAAAATAATGCAATCATTAAAAATAAATGGAGGATAAGGAAATATATAATATTTTGGAGATATGGACTATATAATTTCATTATTTTATCCTTAATAAAAAACCCCAAAATATGAGGTTGTGGCATAGAATTCTTAACTCATGTACGTCTTCATTTATAAGATATGTAATAGCAACTTATTTGAGATACCTCTCTTGGATAAAGCCTTAAGCACTGAATGAGTGTTCTTAGATGTCAACCTGAAGAATTGTGATAATTAGAAGGAATCATAGAATGTTTTGGATAATGGATTACCATAACTAGTGGCATAAAATTGTTGGAATAAGGATAGAAAAGTTGTTCACGGTTTTTTTAATGTGGGGACACAAATAAAATTTCTTAAACGATTTCAATAATTTATCATCAATTTCACATGATTGTTCTTGTAAATATAGAAGTATTGGATGTTAGTATAATATAATACAAATATATATATAAAATAAATATTATGAAATGTTTTGTTGTATCTATATTCTTGTCACATCATTTAACTACGTATGTTTACCCATTTTAACATAAAAAATGGAAAAATTTACTATTTTCAAAATTCAATATTATCAAATATTTGGTTTAACAAATTAATGTATTTAAATTATGTTGATTATATATATAGAATCAATTTTACACTATCCAATTTATATGAATAGGGTAATTTAATTCAAATATGTTAACAAAATGCGAGGAAAACTAGTTTTTAAAAGAATGCCTCTTTTGTAGAAAACATTATTTATATTCATTCCATACATTGTAAACACCATAAATTGTATTTCAAAATATTTTATTTAATATATAAAATATAAATTTACTTAATCCATTAATCTGTATAGACTAAGTTAATTTATTATCATAAAATAATATCCCAAGAATAAAAATACTTTTAAAAAAATTATTATTTTTTCCAAAAACCGAACATATACTAAAATCAACTATAATGATGATTTAATTATAAATAATTATATAATTTTAAATTAATTGAGGAGTGTTTCAATTTATTATTTAACTAAGAACATAATTTTTATTTGACTTGAAAAAAATGATTTTTTTTTTACAATAATAGAATTTTTCTCAATTCAATAAAACATTACTTTTTTATAAAAACTCTAGAGATTCACCGTAAGCTAATATTGAACTTTTGATTAAAAAATTGATAATAATATATTTAATTAGTATTTATGTAAATGATAGATGTTAAATACTTTATTTTATGTAATATAAGATATAAAAACACATTTTGAAAGAAAATTATTTTTGAAACAAAAAATTATCTTACTAAAAATCGAGCACTTACTTTTTTTAAATTATTATATACATTTTCAATATTTTATTTTTTTAATGTAGTTTCCATGTCATGGTTATTATGATTCATAAATTCTAATTTAATTTCTTGTTTAGAAAATATTATCGTTACAAGGTTCATTTAGACATTTAGTGTTGTGTAATGAAAGCTATCAAATACCTATTGTTTATTTTGAAATATATACATATAAAATAATGGGGTGTTCATGTTTTCTATATTATGTATATAATTTAATTATAAAACATAGAGATTATAAACTACAATAATATTTTAAATTATAATATGTTTGATAAATCTTATTGTGTTTAACAACAAACTAAAACGATTCATGAAATATTACAATAAATATATATTAAACAATATTTTAATGATAAAATTTCTTATATAAATTGTATATATTTTTTAATTGATGAAATTTGAAAATTTGAAAATTAATAATTAGTGGCATATTATTAAAATGATTCAATTTCGAAAATATATGGTTTTAATAAAAATACTTGTTTTGTGAATTTTATGAAATTGAACACTTTTAACAGAAATCATTTTTTAAAAAAAAATTACACTAACAAAATAATAAATTGATATTTAATAAAATTATTAGAATTTGATGATAATGAATTATGATATTATATAAATCATGATTTCTTTATATTTTTTATTTGTTATTTTAAATATATATTTTATGAATTTTTAAAATTGGATATGATGAAATTTTAATTTTTTTATATTAAACATATAAAAATTATTTTAGAGATATATTTTGATATTTTTCTAAAATAGATGATGTTTTGGGGGAATGAAAAAATCCCATAGAAAAAAATTGTCACTTTTTGGAAATTATCATGAAAAAATAAAATCATGGAATATTATAAAATGGATTTTCACGAAAAATAAATTCTGAACATATATTAATTATTGATAAATAATTTTTAACACATATATATTGTTTTGTTACTTTGGAACCTAATGTATTCATTTTATTCAATTAAAATATATATTTCTTCTTCTCCTATAATCATGAAATATAAACATTCCCTTGGGTTTGTTTTTGATTGAAAATATGAAACTTTTCATTTTGTTCAAAATATTCCAATGAACTCTATGTTCATCATTATTATTCATGGTTATGGTATAATATAAAATTTTTTCTTAAAATTAAATCATAAAAAATTATTTCAATTATCACAACCAGATATAATATTTTTCTCTAAAATTACTGTATTGAATCAAAGAAAATTCATTCCATATTTCGGATATGAATTATAGAAATTGGTTATGACTTCTATTTTATTTTTATTCATAATGAATAGTTACCATAATTAATGTTTATCACCATTGTAAATTTATGTAGGGATAAAAATGGGGTTGTAGTAAGAGATAGGTTACAATTTAACTATGACTTGGATAAAGTGGATTGGTTATGAAAATTTTTACATTAAATTTTACTATCCAGAAAATTGGATTAAAATGAATAATTTTCCATGACAATGTGACATATTATATTTTAATGTTGTTAATATTTTATTATTTTTAACTAACCTCACATAAAAAATTACTCCTTATCTTATTGATTATACACACAACCAAATCTCCCTAATCACAAAAAATGTCCACAAAATATCCTCTCAAAACCCATAGTCACATAATACATTTCTCATTTATAATAAAATACTAATCCATGAATGCATAATTTTGTTTCCAGAATAATATATCGATGGAGGATGTATATAGAAAAATTTTCAACTTTATTTTTTCTTCAAACTATATTAAATCAATTTCTTCCTTTTAATAAATTGTAAGCAGTAATATAAAATTTATGTTATGTATAATATTTATTGAAGTACAATAACATAAATTTTTTTTCAACTAATCATAAAATAGATCACTTTTGATGTGTATATTGAATAAACAATATGAATAAAGATATTCTTTTAATTTTTCATCATCACCTCAAATTCTTCTATATGAGTATTTAATTAATTAATTTTTATTATATATATATATAATAATTATAATTAAATTATGATAATATATGTTAAAATTATTTACCCTTTATTATGTTGAAAAATGTAAATGAAGTTCATCCATATTTGGTGAATAATGCCTCCAAAAAAGATATAATTCATTTTTAAACAATAGAGTACAAGGTCAGTTATTTGGATGCCAATAATTATTAAATTTTCTATTTTTATATTATTAGGATTTGGTAAGGGTCTCCTTTAATAAAATTTTCTCTTCACCCATTATGAAAATGAAAATCATGATCTTGTAAACATGTGAACTAAAACATCTATGAATGGTGTATTTCATTTTTCATCAAAATTATGAATGTATGGTTATTAAAAATTTATTGTATGTGAAAATTTTATATATATTACAAATCCTTGATATTTTAATGAAATATTTTTTCTAAAACAAATATTATTTCTTATATAGTTTGTGTTTCACACAACATAATGTTATAAAATTTCAAAATATAATACTATTATAACTTGTCAACTAAATTGGTAGGAATGAATAAGAATAAATAAATTAAGAAATATTTTTTATACAGATGTATAAAATATTTTCATTATTATAAGTTCATTAGAAATGAAATTAAATATCATTTGAGAGTAGAGGAAATACATTCCCAAAAAATGATAATATGCGGGGAAATGTGATTTTATATTACAAAATTTAATTATTATTAATTGAATAATTATTTTAATTAAATTTATATATTATAAAACATTTAATATTTATAATAATTACTCTATTTTTTCATATATATGGGGTTATAATAAATTCATTTTTATGCATAAAATTGTTTTTTTCCAAAAAAGTTGCTTCATTAGGTTTTGCAAAAATATTTTAATATAATTTTTTTAAAATATATATAATGTATATTTGATAAAATCTACACTATTATTGATAAAAAAATTCAAAAATTAATATATATTATATTTTTGATAATTTTTTTAAAATATTACATTTTCTGTGAAATATCAATAATAAATTTTTTAATTAAATATTTTATTTTCATTATAAACTTTTTTTTGTTTTAAGATGGTTTTTACAAAAAACATTATATTATTTATAATATAATTAGTCAAATATATATAATATTAATCATCTTTGTGACTAATTTTGAGATGAAAATTCATTATATTCATGAAAACATTTATTGGGAAAATTATTTTCATGATGTGTGTGGATTAATTATTAAATTAACATCTGTAGATTTTTTAATGGATTTTAGTAAAATCGATTTTATATTGGGAATCAAATTAAATAATAATATATAATAATATATAAAAAATTAAAAATTAATTCTTTTTTATATTGAATTTATAAATAATATGAAAACTCTACTCTTTTGATTACGGTTAAAACAAGTTTACAATGGGTGTTATCCAAAAATATAATTGTCCATTTGATGATAAAAATGATCAAAAAATATTTCTTGACCATATTTAAAAATTATATTACCCATACCTATATTATTTTTCCATCTCGAACTATTTTTATTCTTAATGATTTTATCATTTTGTATTATTTTATGAAATTTCTCTGTTGGACCCCTCCCACACATATAAAACGAGATCCTATTTCCTCCCCAATACACAAAGACAGATCCATACATTTCATACAATACCTACCAAAACCCCTTTCATAATTTAATTAATAATTTCTACATGTCTTCTTGTATTTATGAAACCATCTCAAAAATTCATTTGGCTGCTAATATAAAGACAGTGTCTAAAGAATATGAATCATTATCACCCATGTGTTTTTATTTTATTAATTATTCCAACACCTTAAAATCGTATAAAGAATTTATAATTTAATAAAATTAATTTATAAAATATTATTATATTTAATTTTTTATAACGTTATATTCATTTTTTATCTCTTATTCCAATTAAAAAACGAATTTTTCAATCATGTTTAAGGTGGACTATCGCCTCAAGAACTGATGTAATTCATTTACCTAATATACATCCCATGGAAGGATATAAATTTATATTTAATGAATATATATGAAATTTATGACTTCATTATAATTCTATAATTATAATTTGACATATAACATGTCAACATCCAATCTATTCGAAACTAATAATGTCACTCATGTGTGAGTGGGTACTATAGTCTCTATAAAGTGATGTGATACATTTTCTCACTTTATTTTGTCATTGATTGTAATAATAATATATGAAATTAATTTATATGATATATATAATATTAAAATAATTCTTCCAATAGAAATTATTTTTTATCATTCATTCATTCCATACATCAATATATGGAGACGTCCTGTATTCATATATACTACCTTCTCCCCCCATGAATGGTGTAATTAATTTTCTAATGTCTAATTATATGGTTGAATATAAATATGTAAGTAATTAATTTATAATATATTTATGTAATGGATAAAAAACTCTTGTTATTATTGAACCATATTTATCATAAAATGATCAATTATGCTGAACTAAAATAGACATGAATAACAATGCAGTTATCACTCAAAATCATAATTTTAATAAATAATTTCTAGTAAAAATATTTTAAAGGGTTATAAGTATATAATATATTTTATTATATATATTATTATTGTTCTTATAAAAACAATAGTCAATTATAATGGATTTTTAATGTGTATAATGGATGTTATAATTGTATTTAAGTGTTTTCGTCTTACTTTCACTTCTATGAGACATATTCCAAATTGAGTACTTGATTGTTTTATATTTTGTATATTATAAACTATATTGTATTTTATTGTTGTTATCAGCAACATTATTTGGATATTCATAGCCATATATGGTTTTCAATTTTTTATTTTTTTGATCAAAACATTAGTAAAGGCATAAGAGTTTTAGGTTACAATCCATTTGTTTATTTTGATTGTTTATGGGCAAGATATAATATTGATATAATATGATATAACACTCCTTAAACTCTTAAATTTTACTATAAAATATCTTTTTCAATAAAATAAATATTTTACATTATTTCTAATCTATTAAAAAAATGATGAGACTGGATATTTATTATAAGGAAAATTGATTTTATTTATCTCTTCATTGAAATTCATTTTATTTTATTCATATGTTTTCTAAATATTTTTTAAATATTTTTTTTCAATTAAGCATTCATATTATGAAGTTAATTTTACCAATTTTTTAAAACTTTTTACAAAATGGTTTACAATGTATCTTCTTTACATTTCCCAAACGATGAGCATTTTAATTTTTCTGAAAATGTAAAATACATCATTGTTTTAAAGTGTAATTCATGAAAATAATTTGAAACCTTCATGACCCCTCATTTTTTGAAAATTCCTTTGAATTAATTGAATATTTATTTCAACAAAAAATTCTATAATTTCTTGAGAAATTTTTACATAATATATTACTGATATAAATATGGAATGATTATTTCCCTCAAAATTTTTTAATTATCTTTTAATGAAGTTTTAATCTATCCAAAAAAAACACTTTAATATACTTGTGATATTACTGGGAAATTATTTGATGATGCAATCTTTATTATTTCTATGTATATTTTATGAATATCATAACTTGTTGTGTATGGAACCAAGTACTTTTCCATGGGTTATGCTAAAATGAAAAAGTGATATGATTATGAAAACAATTTTCTTTACACGGGTTGTGATATAATGAAATGAATATAAAAATCATTTCCTTTTTATGGGTCATATTATGATGAATAATTTCTTTTAACACATATCTATGATTTCTATTATGTTACTAGTGGACTAAAAATTATAATTCTCTCAATGTATTGGG
Organism: Viscum album; assembly: GCA_963277665.1. Lineage (NCBI taxonomy): Eukaryota > Viridiplantae > Streptophyta > Magnoliopsida > Santalales > Viscaceae > Viscum > Viscum album. The sequence continues at coordinate 960,383,194 of OY728145.1, forward strand.
AAAATATTAAATTTTTTTGAGATAGAAAGATATATGAGAGGTTATAAAAATCATGAAAACAAATATATACATTATTATATAGAAATAAAAAAGAAGTTATATGATAGGTTATCCAAATCCAAAAGTTGTTACACATATTGGTTATGTTAATCCTAAAATGTAATAGAAGTCGTGGTGATTAACATTGAAATATATTTATGTACTATTATGGGTTTTCAAAAATGTTTGACATATGGAAATGTTATACTTATATTTATTATGTCCATGTATTGTTTAATTATTAAAGTATTATGATATTCTATGAAATATTCCATGACAAAGTATTATATTCTATGATTTAAATAACATATTTATTGAATTTTATTCTAAATTTCATATGCCCATATTCCCATTTCATATCGGTATCTACCATTATTACCATTTATAATCATATGAACTCTACATTTATTATGTTTACAATCCTCATGTTATGAATAAAATGTTCTATATGTGATATTTCTAACTGTGTTTCTAGTTATGATTAACATTCCGGGCGATGATAGAGTACAATTATAATATATTTTCCCACATATCCAATTCACAAATGATACTAGATAAATTAAATTATGGTGTGTATCATTATGTAATTAAATTAATAATTCATCTAATATGATGAAATGTCTATGTATGAAAATTATGGGTCATTATATTTTTTATCATAATATGTTTTATAAAACAAATCAAAAGAGGTCAGGAAATCATTGGTAAGAACCTGATTGATATGTCTAAGCATTTGGAAATGCATGGTAAATTTGGTGATGGATATAGCTAGTAGTTTCCAGGTAATTAAATAATTTACTTGATAAAAAAATCGGACAAGATGAAAGTATTGTTATAACTATGATTAATAACTATGACAGTCTGTATTGGTGTTTGAATCAATCATCACCTGGTTTATGATAAAGGGCCTCACTACACATCTATTTTGACACTCTCAAGGTATATGATATGTAAATTTAAAATCTATTTACGATCCATGAGGAATGATTTGAATATATGAAGATAATAAATAACCACTTTTATATCTATGGTTTCATATATTTGAACTAGGATTCTATGAAATAAACATGTTACAAATTATTTTTCATGTATTTTGGTTTACCAATAAGATTGTTAAATATTGAGCTATGTTTTTTGGTTTTATTTGGTAGTTCCACCTGATTGAATCATGTTGATGTTTAATGTGAAAGGTTATGAAAATACTTCCCACCTAACAAACCAATTTTTATAGCATTGTGAATGAAAAATATCATTTTAATTCTCATAAAACATTCTCAAGTTTTGATTCATATTGGACTTCCAAAAAAGGAATGGAGGGAGAAATATTTTTTTAAGTATTTCTCTAACAAACTTAGGACATCTTTTAGTGGGACGATTAATAATTTTTTTATAAATTTATCTGTACCAAGGAAAATATATTATACATTCTCTTATGTTTGGTGCATCAACTAGTCAATTTTACTTTCTATAATTTCAAGGAAAATCATATCAATGGTGGAAACTTATCAATAAGACATGGGAACATGATGAAGTTAAATTCATATAGTGGGATGTGTTAAGGATATTACTATTCAATAATTAAAATACTTATATTAATTTTACAAAAATGAAAAAATAAATACTTTATTTAAAAGAGATATATCATAAATCTATTGGAATATAGGGGGAATATTTACAAGACATACGAATAATACTTTTGTAAGTATCATCTAACCAGAATCCACTTTTGATTGACTATTCACTGGATTGAAACAAAGAATCCAAATGGATTTTTCCCAAATGGATATCAGTATGTTTGAATATATAATTCTATGTGAAATCAAGGTAAAAATTCATATTGGAGTTAACAATAAATCCCCGGGTTTTGATCAAAATTGAAATATGAAATTCATATGACACTCTAAAACACATTTTCAATAAGAATATAGAATTTTCAGCATCATTTAATTGTAGAAGGAATCATATATTAAATTTATATAATCTTATAAGTAATCTCTTTAGTGTGGAATGTATGTGCATCTAAAAGCATATAGCTATAGAAATGGAAACAATATAGATAATGATAGGAATAGAGGGATGTTCCAGAGTGTTCACCACCAACACATTAGTTTTTTAAATGAAATTATTATGGGAATTATGAGAATTATGATTATAATTTCTAGAATTTTGTGGTTAATGATTATCATCATAGTTAGAAACTTGTTATTCATGTCTAAAAATACTCTATTGTGATCTCTATTATTGATGATTTTATCGAAAAGATATAGTGGAATGTACTCTTACTATCCATTCCATATTTTCTAAATTCATATATGAATATGGATATATTGATTATTTAAAATATTAATACAATTTTACGTGTATCTAAATTCCACAAAAACAACTATATTTTCAATTATCGTTCTAGTACTTTAATTGTATGGTTATCTCTTCCCAATATTGTGATTATTCTTTAGTTTAGTTTTATAGGAATAGACTTCTTACGAATGGAATTATTCCCCCTATAGGTTATTTTGATTAAATATTAGGAATCGAATGGATTTTTAAACATAAATTACATAATAATTTCTTTATTGTGGACGTCTCATTTTAAATTCCAAACCAACCTATACTCTTCTATCAATGTAATGATAAATATAAACATTTGATGTATGTCAGATCCATTTTATGGGTCTTTATTCTTATTAAATGTGGGAGTTTATTCTATATTTTATGAGAGAAACTCAATATCCATGATATACCTATTGTGTTGGTGTTTTTTATTAAATTCTTTATCAAATAATTACCTTGTATTCCACTAAATAATTAATGTGTTTTTAATATATTTTGTACCCGGTGCTACACCTATTTAAAAGAATCCAGTAATATTAAACCTGATTTAGTTGTATGAATGTTATAATAATGTTATGTGAAATATTAAGGGGACTTTGAAATACAAGGTTGTCACCTATTAGTCCAGTAATTGATTTTATTTTAAAATAATATAGATCGATGTTACTATGTATATACTATCAGGAACCAAAAATGATCACAATCAATAACATATATCCACTACTGTATATGGATGATATCTTTGATCAAATGTGTGGGAAACCATATTTTTCCAAATTGATCTTTATTCAGGATATCAACAATTTAGGGTAAGTAGAATGATATACCAATGAAAACATTCTGAGAATGGTATGAACACTATGAATATAAGGTGATTTAATTTATTCATACTAATGTTCAAGTAATGTTCTCAAATGTATTGAATAAAGACTTTATATATTACCTTGATTAGTTTTTTGTAGTATTTATATAAAATATTCTTTTATATTCAAATTGAAATGAATAGAATGAGGATCAATTGATAATTCTAATGAAGACCATGAATAAAGATAATTTTAATATAGAAATCTCCATGTGTGAATTTTGGATAAACAATGTTTCATTTTTGGTACTTATAATTTATTGGAATGGTATATATATGGATCTATCTTTGAAAAAGGAAATTAAACATTTTCCTACACTAACTACTTTTACATAGATCCATATTTATCTTTTTTGGATGGATATTATTAGATTTTTATAGAGTATTTCTCATTACCACCTAATATATTGATCATATTTATTGAAAATATAGACATGTTCATTTTGAAATAATGAATGTGAATAAAAATACTTTTTAATAAAGAGATAATCAGTAGGAACACATTTGAATAATTTTCAATACATTTCTTATGGGTTTAAAATTTATAGTGATTCATCAAACAAGGGACATAGATGATTTCACAAGAAGAATGTCCTTGAAATTGCCTATGCCCCATGAAAAATGATGTTTCTATCAAAAAAAACCCATGTAATTATTGCGAGTTACTAGAGGTATTTTTAAAATTAATGATATAGAGGAAATAATTATATAGAAAATTATATGATATATATACACTAATAATACTTTTATAATGTATATATTATCATATAATTAGTTAAATATGCATTTGAGAATATGATAGTGACTTTTTAAATATTATTAATTCTTAATAAATTTCCACCCTTTAAAATAAATCAATGTGTTAGATTCATTTAGTTGAATGGATCATGCAAAAATATATATGATGACGATCGCTAAATATCCCATATTAATGTATTTCCAATGCATGCGTTTGGAAATATTCATGCAAGGGTATAAATATGATCTTTTTCAAAAGATTGTTCGACTATCTATTCATGTGATGATTAAAGGGGTAAAAAATGAACATGTATACATGAAAAATTATATAGGGAAATGATCATGATTTTTTAAATGATATTTATCGAATGATAAGGTTAATAAACCATGTACATATTTTTTACATAAAATATTTAATGTTAAATATAGTTAATTCGGCACATTATTACTCATTATATATTCATCCAAGATGTGATAATATGTATAAGGATATTAAAGTGAAATAATATTTTGTAAATATAAGGGGAAATATTACTGAGTATGTATCTTGGTTTTTAGTATAATAAGATGTTATGGAAAATAGAAAGAATTCTAAGGGGATTTTTCAAACATTACCCCTTAAAAAAGGTAAAATGGAAATTGATGCCCTATATTTTTCCATTATACTATCAAAAATTACTAGAGGAAACAATACTTCTTGATTTGTAGTTGATTAAATTAATATTTAAAAACAATACATTGATAATATCCAATAATTTTATTTAGATCTTAATTTTTTGGTATATATTACTGAATTTAAAATGTGTCATGGGGTACTATAATCATTTGAATATTATCATGAGCCATGTATTTAATCGATGTTTTGAGGAATTCATTAGAAATACCTTGATATAGATTTTATATTCCACAATTCAGATCGTATTATGATAGATAGTCAATTTGGTACAAATGTTCAAACCCCTAGGATATTTTATATCTTGTTCTCTGGATTTAAATATTGTTTGAGATCAACACCTTCCTCTAGATGATTTTTCATACAAAAAAGCCTTAAATCAAGAATTATGATTGATCCTTTAGAGTCCATATATTGAAATATTTTATAATGAAATATTATATGATGATGTCATAGAAATAGATCTTTTCAAACATGAAAAAGGTGAGAAAGTGGTAGAGAATGTTAGATCGATTCCATATCGCATCATAGTAGCATAAAGTCTATAGAAATGATATTTTGAATTTTTTTGTGTGATCTAGAAATTGAAATTACTATGAATGATTTAAAACAATTGTCCATGGAATAAGGTTATGGATATTTTCTGCAATGGAAATTATTAACCAATTTATATTTTGTCTTTCATGATTCTTAATCATGAACCTAAAGTTTAATTTCTCTTAAAACATCCAACAAACATCGCTCAAGTCCGTAGTGTTCTCCGTGTATCTCTCTCAAGGATTTAAATACATTATTCATTAAATTTACTGAACTCATAGTTCATAGAAAAAGATAAATAACTCACTTATGATGAGTGACTAATAGATATTTTATTTCATAGATAAGATGATATATGAAATAAGACCACTCACTCGGTCATTATTTTGTGGAAAACCATTTAATGTGAGGTAGCTACATGATAACCTAATGATATGATGAGATAGAAGAATAATTTGTTTATGGTATCCATGGAATGAAATTTATAAGAAAAATTTTACATTAATTGGGTATAGAATGTGTTAACCAGATATTTTATATAAATTCTTTTTTAGAACAATTTAATTTTTTCAACCGTTTCTGATATTCAATAACAAATTTTATCAAACTGTAATATTATACCTATATAACCTCACATAATTATTAGTAGAATTGAATATTATTATTTTAATAGTGAAAATATTTTGGTGTACATGTCTGTGATATAAAATCATTTAATATAAATTTAGTAGAAATGAAAATAAAAATATTTTTAGGTTAACCAAAATATTTTCTAAAAAAGAAAATGTATATTTAAAATTTATTTTATCTAAAAAATATCTATAACTATGAATGAATGGAAAAAATAATATATATTATATATATTAATTAATTTTTTTTATACTTCATATGAAATTATTTCTAGTGTTTATATAAGAATAAATCCATTTTTATGATTGAACTTTTTTTCATTAAAGTAACTTTTTCACATTTTGTACACATATTAGGAAATTATTTTTATCACTATTTTATTAATTATATGAAAAAAACACTTCTTTGATATAACAATTCCAATTTTTCCTTATATTGGGTTTATAATAAATTTATAAATATATTAGTTTCTTAATAAAAACTGAAAATCATGATATTTTATACATATTGTCAATTTTTTATCTACTTGAAAATGACAAAATATGTTTTTTAGATTAATATAAATGTAAAATTAAATCAATTAAAATATCATTAATCCAAATTTGGTCATTAGAATCAAATTTATGTTCAATTTTGAAATGAAATATTTCTATAAGTAAGATTACAATTTCATTGGAAAACCATATTTTTTTTATATCTACGGGATTAATTGTAAAGTATACTATACCAAATAATTGAATGTAGTTTGTCAAAATTGATTATATGTTTTTATTAGAAATTATTACTCATATATAAAAAATATAAATTGTTTTTTTATAATTTATTGTAAAAAAAGTGAAAATTAATTTGAACAGTTATAGTTAAAACAAATTTACGTGGAGGGTTAAACCAAAATATAAGGTTATATTTTTAGAATTAATTATTTAAATATCATATTGGATAATAATATTTATTCCCTATATTATCCATAAATATTATATCCTTCTAATTGCAATCAATTTTCTTGGTAATGAATTTATATTTGTCTATTCTTTTTTATAATATCCATATATGACCCCCACATATAAATGGATGTCTCCTATCCTCTACCATCCACCCTTAAGGATCCATTTTTCATTAAAAATACATTTAATAAACTACCTTACATCCTATACCATTTCTTATATTCCATTTATTTATTTAAAAACTAGCCTAAGAAGGTGTTTAGTTTTAACTTGAACATGTTTTCTCCAAAAGAGGTATTTTTATAAATCACTCATTTTTATTTTATTTTTTCATCCACCACCTCAACAGATTCCACCTACATACTAATATAATTAATTCACTATCTCACATATAATTATATGCTAATAATATTATATAATAACATACTTCAATATCCTGATCTATCAAATGGTAAATGAATAGATCAATCTTTTTTCGGCATACTACCTCCTCGCGAACTGATTTAATTCATTGTTCATCATTATCTCTAAAAACCTGAAATAAAGATTAATTTATAGTGTATATATATATAATTTATGAGATAATTATACTTCTATAATTATAATTTCCCATCTACCTTGTTACCTTCCAAGTTGTTGGAAAATGATAGCAACTCTGATGCGATGTGTGGAATAATGCCTCCACGAAGGGATGTCATGCATATTTTCATTTCATTTTGACATGGATTTTTTTAAAGATAAATTAATTTATAATATATTATATCAATTATATAAAAATAATTCTATATTGATGAATAATTATTTATATTTAATTTTCTCCATCCATAAATAAATAGAAAAAACCGTCACACATACATAAGTCATTCCATCTCCATATATGTAGTTACTCATTTCACAGTATTTAATTTTATGGATGAAACTAAATATAAATTTAATAAATGTGTAGAAAATTTATATTTTTAATAAATTTATTTTTATTTTGAAACAATTATTATAATACATGGCCTAAAAATACAAAACGAAAACATATATAAAAAACAAAGTAGTTAGCAAATAGAATATTTTTTTAACAATGAACTGTTAATAAAAGTGTGGTATAAGGTTATAAGTTAATCATAAATGGTCTTATTTATGGAAAAACAATATTTTAATTAATATATATTATAAATTTATTTGGAAAATTCAATACATTACATAAGAAATTATATGAATAGTAATTGTATATTTCTTTTGGAATCATAAAAATATAAACTTGTTCATATGATGAAAACATATTCATCATCTATGTTCTTCATAACTAGGAAAAGTATAATGATAATCGTAAAAAAAATTATTTATAAATTTGGTAATAGAAACATAAGAGACGGTAGGAATATATTTTCAATAAGTGTAAAAAATGAAGATATGTAACCCTAACATTAGAAGAACGGTATTTAAATATTATACTATAATTTTAAAACCGTACTATGCACATCTATGATCCTAATCGTGGTTAATTTCATAAATAATAGTTATTTCACAAAACATGAATCAATATATAAGTACTGAACCTTATAAATGTGAGCATAATAATGGACTTATTCATCAAATTATTACACACACATTAACAACCAAAATCATTGCCTTAATAGTAATGGATAATTACCAAGTCAATCTTTTTAGAGTGGGTTAACTACCCATTTTTCCATATTAACTGTTAACACTAAAAACTATCAATCTGGAAAATGTGTGTTGCTAAACTAGGTTCACAATGAATTTCATTCCTATTTATGTCATTATATTACAATATTTTCCAAATTAATTATAGAGATACAATAAGAATGAATCAAATAGATCATATTCCAAATAAATATGTCTAATAATCATTACATCCTAGCATAACCCATGTGAAATAAAAGGGGTTCATATAAATGTATTAATAAATTAAACCATTGATTATAAATAGTTTCATAAATACTTTCTTCATCATAATCATAATCCATCCTGGGTATAACGACCCATACTTTAAATACATTGTTAATAATTAAAAATTGAAGCATAATTATCACAACATATAACAAAGCCCTTGAAGAACCGTATATGTATAGTCTCTTTAGAAACTGGGAAACACAAACAACTGGTTCATAAAGCATCTACACTCTCTCCCATTTATTTCATTATGTCAATAGTCCCTTTTGGCATATCATACTTAATAACCTTCTTCCTGACCAGTGGAAAGAAAATATACAAAAGGGTGAGCTCAAATGCTCAGTAAGGGTAAACAAACGAAATATCAATCACATCATATTCATAAGAACATGACATTTTGGAAATCATACCCTTCAACTGAGATCATAATTTCATAACATGGGATAAATCATGGTAGTGAAATGTAATCACCATAATCATAACATAAAACATGATGCTTTTTGTCATACACACATAATCATATAAAATCATTTCTTATTAGTCAATACTCATTCCCAAGACTATCTTAGTGGACAGAGTCCATTTCTGAACCGAGTTCACTCCTCATTTCAGTCCTCTTTCACTGAACCGGTTTAACCTTCCGTTCCATACATTGCTATCTCATGAGATATAAAATCTTTACCCAATGCATTGGAGGGAGATATAGGTCCCACCCATATCATAATGATACCATTCTTATGTGTGCCACAAAATCATAAACCATACATCGTAGCATAACCCATGTAAGAAAAATGGGAATCTTAAACATCATGTCATCATAAAACATTTCATATAATATAAAGTAATTCATAGAAATATTTCCATCACAACATAATAAATCAATGTAATAATAGGGGTAGAAACATAACCCTTTATTATCTTAGATGAAAAATAATTTTGATAAAACACTTGAACACCATTATTGAGAAAAATATCCTTTCTACTTCAAAAACATTTTTCCTTTCTTAACATGTCATATGATTTGAAAATAAAATAAATAAATATGAATACTTGTAAAGACAAATAATGTTTTAAAAATCCATTCATTCCGTATAATTTAAAAAAACATTCTTCTCGTACTTTTGTCGGAAAAGTCAAAAAGTACCTCGTACGAAAAACGACAAAAGATTCCTTTCATATCTTTTACTAAAAACAAAATGAAGGGTAAAATTGGATATAAACTATTGTACAAGGATATAAATATTACATATTTAGGAAACATGGATGTGGATGATAAAATACACCCCATTAAATACCAAAGTATAAACAATCTCGGATAAAAATGAGATTGTGATAGTTTCCCATACCTTAGGTCTGATTTACATCGTAGGTGTCCGAACCTCCTGTATAATGATTTAAATAATGTCATTGACTTATTCCAGAATAATAATCATTGTTATGATATCATATATGGTCTTATTCTTAGCTTCTTATTAGTAATATTTCATTACTACTTGTTATTCGGGTGTTTATTACTTTTTGTTCTTATGCGTGTTTTGTCGAATAAATTCTTATTCTTCCATTTAGGTTGTAGATACCTAATTTCCAGAATGGTATTAGTGTAATATATATCATATTAATTCATTCAATTCATTTAAATAATCATTATTCAATGAAGATCATGTAGAACAAGTCCATCACATCGTGGAGACGGTATTCCGTACGTACGCACGAGCGATGATATCGTTTTCATGATCGTGGAATTGTATTGGAGTGTATGTATAATATTTCAGAATCAATATCACTTTACAATAATCATATATATTTATTATTTACACCATTATACCCATCCAAGTAAGGTGGTGGGAGAAAATAGATTACACCACGACATGGAGACGGTATTCCGTACGTACGCACGCACGGTGATTTCGTTTTCCGTAGGATGGATAGATGGTGAAATAGGGTTGTTTCATACTTATAATAACATATCAGTATATGAGTGATACTGATGTTATTACTTCATAATTAAACAACTAATGATCATGAAGTGGAATAAGAAATAAAGATGAAAGAATCGGTAACGGACATTACCTCTTCTTTGAAGCGCTTCTTTGAGACCAGTTTTTATGGCACTAAAATTGGTCTTTGAAGAATACCAGGACCTCTATGATGTTTATAGGTAACTGGAGAGGATAAATATTCAGGGTTTGGAAGATCTTGTAGGCTCAAATTGGTGTGAGGATGAGAGGGATGAGGTTCCCGTTTATTAGGGAGGAGAGGGACACCTTTGGAATAACTAAAACAATTATTTTATTATAAAGGAAAATTCGGGTTTTAATAGCTCCAAACTGATATATTTAGAAGCTAAGGTAGGGAGGGGTCGAAATAATCTCATCCAATAGAATTTAGACATGTTTAGGTCATTATAATAACTTTATATTTTAGTTTCAACTCTTAGTTAATTAGATTGACATTTACCATGTCACTTTGTATTTTTATATTATATTGTTAATAAACATACCATATACATACAAGAGATCCCCAAGTAGTCCATTAATGATAAAACAATCATGATATAAGTATCGTTGCCGAACCTTAGATTTTTATGAATAAAATAACAATCAATAATATAATATTGTTTTTAAAAACTATTTTATGTCAATTTTGACACTATTTAGTAATTGATTTTTGTGAAAATCATATCAGAATAATTAGTTCTAACAAAGTTAATTAAATCAATACTAACATGTCATATTAACCTAGAAAATTAATTTACATCATAAAAAGTCTCAAATTACATTTATTTGGGTATTTATAACATCAATTACGTCAATATTTAATTAATAAGATAATTACTGCATCATCATTGTGTCATAAATACATTAAATTATTTAATGTATAAAAATTACAAATAAAATACCATTATGTAAGAAATCTTTTTAGAATTATAATTAATATTTATAGTTGAATTTATCTTATGTATAAACATATATTAAAAATGATTTATTTATTAAACTTTGATTTTAACTATTTTAACCCTTCTTTAAATAAATTAATAATAAATGTCCTAATCTAATCCAAGTGGCCCTAAATGGTCATCTATACTTTCTAAGGTTGTTTTTGGTCGAATTACATTTATCCAATAGAAATATGACATGTTTTAGGGTAATAATAATATCATTTTCACCCTTAATTACCCTATTTACTTTTAACCGAGGTAAATAAAAGTAAAAAGTTACTATTGACCAAAATTATTCTCATCTCATTGAACCAAATTTTATTTACTAACATCAACCGTGTCTCTCGGAATTTTGAAATTCCACTCACAGAAGCGGTTAAATTACGTTTTATGTAAATTTGCAAATTCTCCTAGGAGGTGGGTAAAAGACGGTAAAAATGTTCAATAAAATTTTTATATATCTAAAATTATTATAAAATTACACCGATGAATTACATTGAACTTATATAGGTATTATGTATCAATTTTGACCAAAAATAAATTTAAATAAAATAAATAACTATTTAAATAAAAATGTGGTTTTTAAATAGTAACCCAGTGTTTTCACTATTGATCAAAAATTGAAAGTTTCCAGAAAAATACCAAAATTTCACCCTAGGCTAATTTCAATATTACGAATCCAAAAATGATGTCCATTTTGATAAATAAAATGTAAAAAAATTTAAAAATTGGTTATTACTATTCATAATGGATAGTTTTAATAATATTTTAATAGCATATCGTTGTTTAGTGAAACTCGGTATTGAGTACGACGCAAGCTATCGAGGAAGGTCACGGTTGTGTGTAAAGCAAGACAAGATAGTGTTGTGTGTAGTGAAAGATTCCTATGATGATTTATATAACATAAAAAGAAAATATTTCTCATAAAAGTCTCTGGTGTTACATTCTACCCCCCTTAAAATGAATTTCTCCCTCGAAATTCATAACTTTGTAACAATATGATGAGGATACCTCTCCCTCATCATATCCTCATGCTCCCATGTGGCTTCTTCTAATTGGTGGTTCCTCCATAAAATTTTCACTAATCGAGTGGTCTTGTTTTGTAGGACTTTTTCGCTACGATCCAGAATCTCTATCGTCTGTTCTTCATAAGAAAGATCTTGCTCCAACGGTACAACTTCTGAGCTGAGTACATGTGAAGGATCAGTTATTTACTTTCTCAGGAGAGATACATGGAACACATCATGAACTTGAGAGAGATTCGGTGGAAGCACCAATCGGTAAGCTACCTATCCAACACGATCTAGTATTTCGAAAGGACCGATATATCTATGGCTCAACTTCCCCTTCTTTCCAAATCTCATGACCCTCTTCCAGGGAGATATTCGTACGAACACTTTATCACCCCCTTCAAACTATAAGTCTTTTCTTCAGTTGTCGAGATAACTTTTCTGTCGTCTCTGAGCTTCTCTTATGTTTTGATCAATAGATCTGACCTTTTCTGCCATTTCATCAATGAGATCAGGTCCAAATAGCTTTCTTTCCCCAACTTCATCCCAGCAAGTTGGAGTCCTGCATTTATTTCTATAGAGAGCTTCATAAGGAGCCATCTGAATACTGGAGTGAAAGCTATTATTATAAGAAAATTCCACCAAAGGTAGGTGTTGATTCCAACCAACTTTGAATTCCATAGATCAAGCTCTCAACATATCTTCAAGAGTTTGAATCTTCCTTTCAGACTGACCGTCTGTCTGAGGATGATAAGAAGTGCTGAAACTCAACTCTGTATCCAGAGTATGCTGATGACTTCACCAGAACTTTGAGGTAAACCTCGGATCCCAATCAGATATAATAGAAAGTGGTACTCCATGCAATCTTACCACTTCCATTACATATATCCTGGCAAGCTGATCCAAAGAGAAATCCTCTATATTAGCAATGAAGTGTGATGACTTTGTAAGACGATCAACTATCACCCAGATAGCATTATTTCCTTTGGATAGATTAGGAAGTTTGGTGACAAATCCATAGTGATATTTTCGCATTTCCATTCAGGTATGGGTAATGGTTTTAACATCCCCTTAGACTTCTGTCTCTCAGCTTTAATCAACTGACAAACCAAGCATCAAGACACATATTCAGCAACATCTCTTTTCATTCCATCCCACCAGAAGTACTCATTCAGGTCCCTATACATCTTTGTGCTTCCCATATGAATAGAGAATGATGAACTATGAGCCTTATCCAGTAGCTCCTTCTTTAATTAGGGGATTGGAGGAACACAATCCCGATTCATGAAAATTATTATCCCATCACAATCAAGGATGAATTCAGGAACATTTCTCATCTTCTTTTGTAACTCTACATCTTCTTTCTGGGCCTCTTTAATCTTCACATGTATAGATAGTTGAACATTCATTTGAGAAAGGTAATATTTTTACCCTTCCATTATAATTCCAAGATCCATCCTTTGTAAATCCATAAATATTGGATCTTTTTTGATCCTCATCATGGATAAACTGGCATGGTCTTGTCGGCTTAATGCATCTTCCACCTTATTTGCTTTCCCAGGGTGGTAATGAATTGAGCAGTCGTAATCTTTAATCAGCTCCAACCATCTTCTTTGGCGCATATTCATCTCCTTTTGTGTGAAAATATACTTTAAACTTTTATGATCAGTATAAATATCACACCTTTCTCCATAAAGATAATGCCTCCAAATCTTCAATTCAAATATTACTGCATCTACCTCCAAATCATGAGTTGGGTAATTTTGTTCATTTATTTTCAATTTTCGTGAGGCATAAGCGATCACCATATCATTTTTCATAAGAACACACCCCAATACTTTCTTGGATGCATCACTGTAGATGACAAACCTTTCTCCACTACAAGGCAGTGTGAGCACATGTTCACTGGATAACCTTCTTTTCAAATCCTTGAATTTCTCTTCACATTCCTTTGTAGAAACAAACTTATCTCCTTTCCGATTCAACCTAGTGAATGGATTAGATAATCGTGAAAAATCATTCATAAAACGTTGATAATATCCTGCAAAACCAATAAACCTTTGGATCTCAGTAACTGTTGTTGGTCTCGAACATCTTTCGATAACCTTAGTTTTTGCTGGATCCATAGATATCCCCTCTTTTGAGATTATGTGACCAAAAAATGGAAATTTTTTAAGCCAAAATTCACACTTGGTAAATTTTGCATAAAGCTTATCCTTTCATAGGGTCTTCAATATAATTCTCAAGTGATCATCATGTTCTTCCTTGCTCTTTGAATATACAAGAATATCATATATAAAAACTACCACAAACTGATCAAGATTGTCTCTAAAGACTCTTTTCATCAGATCCATGAAGATAGCAGGGGAATTAGTAAGACCAAATGACATCACTATAAATTCATAGTGTCCATACCTTGTACGAAAAGCCATCTTTGGTATATCCTCCCTTTGACCCTTAATTGATGATACCCTGAACGAAGATCAATCTTGGAAAAGTATTGAGCTCCTCGTAGTTGGTCAAATAAGTCATCAATGCGCGGGAGAGGATATTTGTTCTTGATAGTGATCTTGTTAAGTTCTCGACAATCAATACAGAGTCTCATTGATCCATATTTCTTCTTAACAAACAGAACAGGTGGCTCCCAAGGTGACGCACTAGGGCATATGAATCCCCTATCATGATTCTCTTGGAGTTTATTCTTCAATTAATACAACTCAATTTGGGCCATTCTATAAGGTGTCTTTGAAATAGGTAAAGCACCTGGTATGTGTTCTATTGAAAACTCAACTTCACGATTTAGTGGAAGACCCGGAAATTCCTCCGGAAAGACATCATCAAACTCCCGTACAATGGGAATATTCTTAATCATGAGTTTCTCTCCAGCCATTTGAGATAAATAACCCTCATTATGTGGAATCAAGACCCATAAGATGGAATAAATTTCCACTGGAAGGTTATGTTCATCCTGGCATCGATAGACGATCATAGATTGATCTGGAATATGAAATGTGACTTCCCTTCTTTGGAAATTGATATGAGATCCATATAAAGAAATCCAATCCATTCGAAGAATCACATAAAATTCCACTATAGGAAGGATCACAAGATTTGCAGGAAGAACTTCCCCACAAACTTCAATTGGGGAAGAATTATAAACTTTTGATGCGAATGTTTTTCCAATAGGGTTTGTCACAGCTAACTCAACATCTATTTGTTGAGGTAATATAGTGATACTCTTAGAAAATTCTTCATAAATAAAAGAGTGGGTGGATCCATAATTAAATAAATCATTTTCTACTTTAGAGTGGATGGTATGTGTACCTTTCACCACATCGTTATCGTACTCCACGTCGCTGATAGAAATTGCATGTGAAATTCCTTTGTCTTTAGCCTTAAGAGTTTGTTAACGTCAACCATCATCATAAACCCTTGGATTTGGGAATTGATTGGAATAATTCCCCATAGCCTTGCACTTGTAACATTGATGTATAGTAGGTTCATTCTGTGTATCCCTTCCTTTTTTGCATCATTAGACATCTTCTTCCCATCATTGTGGCATTCAAATGACCGATGACCTTCCATTCCAAATTTGAAACATTTACTTTTCCCTTTAAGACAACTCCCTCAATGTTTCTTTCCACACTTTGAGCATAAGGGAAAGGTCATCTTCTTTTTAGTGTGCTCTTTTGATTTTCCTTTGAATTTCATTTTCCTCTTCTTATCAAACCCATATGATAGATGGGTTACTTTAATCTCCATCTCAACTTTGAGAGCACATTGAATGATTTACTCATATCTATTGAAGTCACTTATGGATAAGGGCCTTCGAAGACTTGGTTTTAAGCCACTAAAGAATCGATCGATTTTACTCTCAGGTGGGAAAATAATACCAGAAGCGTACCTTGGATGTCTTGTAAAATTTTCTTCATAGGTAGCAACAGATTCATCATAATTGTTCTTTAGTTCAAGAAACTCTTTCTCCATCTTTGTTCGGAGAATACGAGGGAAGTACTTATTGAAAAATAAGTTCTTGAACTCGTCCCATTCCATGGACTCAATTTCATCTCTTGGCCTCATATTCCTGATAAGATTCCTCCATTGATCAGCATCAACTTCCAAATGATACACTGCTAGGATGACATTATCATGTTCAGAACATTGAAGAACTGAAAATTCCTTTTCAGTAGTACTAATCCATTGTTCAGCAACTAATGTATCAGTAGACCCACTGAATGATGGTGGACGCTGCCTCATGAAGGATTCAACAAAATGTTTCTCCTTCATTTGCTCGTTCGGATGTCATGCATGATTCATAGCTTGAGAAAGTTGTGTGAGCATGGTTATAAGATTTTTCATTCCAGCTCTCATAACGTTTGGTTGCTCAGGGGGACAATCATTGCATTGCCCGTCGCATTCCGCATTAACACGGTTTCTTTGGGTTCCAGCCATTGACTAAAACCAAGAAAAATAGTGTGAGCAAAAATAATTATAATAGGAAAACCACATAATCAAGAATAAAATTTCACACTTAAGGTCTTATCCTAGGTTATTCATGGACATTTATAAAACACTAAGATTGTGTTATATGCTTAGACTTATCCTTAGGGTTCTTACTAAGTCTTTCACACCCTAGTTTCCAATGGTTAACTATACCTTTCCTCTGATACCAACTATAACGACCCATACATTACATACATTGTTAATACTTAAAAATTGAAGCATACATATTACAACATATAACAAAACCATGGAAGGACCGTATAGGTATATTGTCTTTAGAAACTGGGAAACATAAACAACTGGTTCATAAAGCATCTACACTCTCTCCCATTTATTTCATCATATCAATAGTCTCTTTTGGAATATCATACTTAATAACTTTCTTCCTGGCCTGGGGAAAGAAAACATACTAAAGGGTGAGCTCAAATGCTTAGTAAGGGTAATCAAAATAAATATCAATCACCTCATTTTCATAAAACATGACATTTTGGAAATCTTACCCTTCAAAAGAGATCATAATTTCATAACATGGGATAAATCATGGCAGTGAAATGTAATAACAATAATAATAACATAAAACATGAAGCATTGTGTCATACACACATAATCATAGAGAATCATTTCTTATTAGTCAAGACTCATTTCCAAGACTATCTTAGTGGACAAAGTCCATTTCTGAACCGAGTTCCCTCCTCATTTCAGTCCTATTTCACTGAACTGGTTTAACCTGCCATTCCAGCCATGTATATATCATGAGATATGAAATCTTTACCCAAGGCATTGGAGGGAGATATAGGTCCCACCCATCTCATAATGATACCATTCTTATGTGTGCCACAAAATCGTAAATCATACATCATAGTATAACCCATGTAATAAAAATGAGAATCCTAAATATCGTGTCATCATAAAACAATTCATATAAGATAAAAGAATTCATAAAAATAATTCAATCACAACATAAAAAAATCAATGTAATAATATGGATAGAAACAGAACCCTTTATTATCTTAGATGGAAAATAATTTTGATAAAACACTTGAACTCCATTCTTGAGAAAAATATCCTTTCTACTTCAAATTTTTTTTTCCTTTCTTAACATGTCATACAATTTAAAAAGTAAAAGAAATAAACTTGAAAACTTATAAAGGAAGATAATGTTTTAAAAATCCATTTATTCCGTATAAGTTAAAAAACATTCTTCTCGTACTTTTGATGGAAAAATCAAAAATTACCTCGTATGAAAAAGACAAAATATTCTGTTCAAATCCTTTACTAAAAACTCACCGAAGGGTAAAATTGGATATAAACTATTTAAGAAGGATATAAATATTACATATTGAGGAAATACGGATTTGGATGATAAAATACACCCCATTAAATACCAAAGTATAAAAAATCTCGGATAAAAATGAGATTGTGAATTTTCTCTTACCTTAGGTCTGATTTTCATCGTAATTGTCTGAACCTCATATATAATGATTTAAATAATGTCATTGACTTATTCCACAATCATACTCATTGTTATGTTATCATATATGGTCATATTCATAGCATCTTATTAGTAATATTTCATTACTACTTGTTTTTCGGGTGTTTATTACTTTTTGTTCTTATGCGTGTTTCGTCGAATAAATTCTTAATATTATCTTTAGGTTATAGATACCTCATTTCCAAAATGGTATTAGTGTAATATATATCATATTCATTCATTCAATTCATTAAAATAATTATTATGCAATGAAGATCATGTAAAACGAGTCGCATCACATTGTGGAGACGATATTCCGTACGTACACACGAGTGATGATATCATTCCCATGATAGTGGAATTGTATTGGAGTGTATGTATACTATTTCAGAATCAATATCACTTAACAATAATAATATATAATTATTATTTACACCATTATACCCATCCAAGTAAGGTGGTGGGGCAAAATAGATTACACCACGGCGTGGAGACTGTATTCTGTACGTACGCACGCGCGGTGATTTCATTTTCCGTTGGATGGATAGATGGTGAAATAGGGTTGTTTCATACTTATAATAAATATCATTATATTAGTGATACTTATTTTATTAATTCATAATGAAAAAACTAATTAAGAAGAAGTGGTAGAAGAAATAAAGATGAAAGATTCGGTAACAGACATTACCTCTTCATTGAAGCCCTTCTCTATGAACTCCTCTTAGGGCACTAAAAATGCTCTTTGATGAAGACCAGGACATCTAAGATATTTCTAGGGAAGTGTATAGGAGAAATTGTCCGGGTTTTTCTGATCTTGAAGCCTTAAATCGGTGTGAGGAGGAGAGGGAGGAGGTGCCCTTTTATAAGGGAGGAGAGGGGCACCTTTGGAATAACAAAAAAGATTATGTTATTATAAAGTCAAATTCGCTTTTTAATAGCACCAAAATTGATATATTTCGAATCAAAGGTGGTGATGGGTCTAAATCCTTTCATCCAATATAATTTAGACATGTTTAGGTCATTATATTAACCTTATCTTTTAGTTTTAACTCTTAGTTAATTAGATTGACATTTACCATGTCAGTTTGTAATTTTATATTATAGTGTTAATAAACATACCATATACCCCCACGCGACCCCCAAGTGGTCCATTAATTATACCCCTATCATGATATAAGTATCATGGCCGAACCTTATATTTTTAGGAATAAAATAACAATCAATAATAGAATATTTGTTAAAAAAACTATTTTGTGTCAATTTTGACACTATTTAGTAATTGATTTTTGTGAAAATCATTACAAAATGATTAGTTCAAAAAAAGTTAATTAAATCAATAATAACATGTCATAGTAAGCTATAAAATTAATGGAATTCATATAATGTATCAAATTACATTCATTTGTGTATTTATAACATCAATTATGTCAATATTTCATTAATAAGATAATTACTGCATCATCATTGTGTGATAAATAAATTAAATTATTTAATTTCTAACAATTACAAATAAAATTCCATTATGTATGAAATCGTTTTATCTTTCTAATGAATATTTATAATCGAATTTATCTTATGTATAAGCCCATATTAAAAATGATTTAGTTATTAAACATTGATTTTAACTATTTTAACCCTTCTTTAAATAAATTAATAATAAATGTCCTAATCTAATACAAGTGGGCCTAAATGGTCATATTTTATTTCTAAGGTTGTTTTTGGTCGAATTACACTTATCCAATAGAATTAGGACATGTGTTAGGGTAATAATAATATCATTTTTACCCTTAATTACCATATTTACTTTTAACTGTGGTAAATAAAAGTAAAAAGTTATTATTCACCAAAAATTATTTTCATCTCATTGAACCACATTTTACTTACTGAAATCAACCGTGTCTCTCAGTTTTTTGAAATTCCACTCACAGAATCGGTAAAATTATGTTTTATGAAAATTTGCAAATTCCCCTATGAGGTGGGTAAAAGACGGTGAAAAGTTCAATAAAATTTTTATTTGTCTAAAATTATTATATAATTACTCCAATGAACTACATTGAACATTTATAGGTATTATGTACCAATTTAGACCTAAAATAAATTTAAATAAAATAAATAATTATTTAAAAAAAATTCGGTTTTTAAATAGTAACCGAGTGTTTTCACTATTCATCAAAAATTGAATGTTTCCAGAAAAATACCAAAATTTCACCGTAGGATAATTTCGATATTCCAAATCCAAAAATGAAGTCCATTTTGAAAAATAATATGTACAAAATTTCAAAAGGTGGTTATTACTATTCATAACGTCTAGTTTTAATAATATTTTAATAGCATATCGTTGTTTAGTGAAACTCGGTATTGCGTACGACATAAGCTATAGAGGAAGGCCGCGGTTGCGTGTAAAGCAAGACAAGATAGTGTTGTGTGTAGTGAAATATTCTTTTGATGATTTATATAACATAAAAAAAATATTTCTCATAAAATTCTCGGTTGTTACACTGGGAAATAATAAGAATGAAACAAATAGATCATATTCCCAATAAATCATAAGAAACACATATTGTTATTTTTATTTAGGAATATATATATTCGATAAAAATAATTATAAAACTTAGGAGTAATATACACATTCAATTTTTACAACACTTCTTTGAAACATATTACTTTTCCAAATAGAAAAATAAGTCAATAATAATTGAAAAATACAATATATGATTTAAAAAACTAATTGATTGTAATAGGATAATCTTTAATTCAATATTTAAAAATTAAAAATGTTCCTTTATTGTTTTTATTAAAATACAAAATCACAATGTTTAGAAAATAAAATGATGTTCCAATTAATTATTTTTGTAATATTGAAACATGGGTTTTAATGAATATAAATAATCAATTTGTATTATTGGTTATATTTTTTTCCTGAAATCATTCATATGGAAATAAAAATAATTTTCTCCAAAAGAGATAAATATTGAGGAATTTTCCACACAAAAACATTTTTTTGAACTCCGAAGTATAAAAAGTGAACAAAAATAATGGAAAAATATGTTATAATTAAATAAAAATTTTAGTTGAATTTTTTTTAATTTTATTGATAATTGTATTATGTGATTTCATCAAGAGAAACATAATCATAAACAATGCTAATAAACAATGAGATTTTAACAAATAAATCATTACCATATTGGTATCTTTTGAATCAGAAGAACAATTGTTGATTAATAACTAATATAAAATTAAAAATTATTTAAAGAATAGTATACCTGATATAAAATTAAGTATTTAATTAAATAAAGAGAATATAACAATAATGGTGTGTAAAGTATATAATATCTCAAAATAGGGAATTTGAGGTGACAATATCATACCATCAGCCTTGTCTTCCTTTATATACATTAGATTCTCATGTATAATAAAAATATGTATATTATATATATATATAATAAAAACCCATAATCATATTTATCAAATTATATATGATTTACTTTTGAACTATTTTTACTATTTATCAAAAAAATCCTTATCAAACACACATTATTTTTAATAACTACTTTGTTATTCGAATGTGTATTTCTTTGGTATTTTGGATTCTTTAAATTTTTTATGGATGAATCATATCCATAATTTTATCAATTTTTAATGTATCATATATATTAATTATATAATAATTATATTAATATAGAAAATATAGTGATATAAAATTAACAACATTATTCTTAGAGGCGGTACATTGTACATGAACATGATCACATTTTCATTATTAAATTGATGTATCAAAATTATGGTAATTAATATATAACCTTTCTATAATATTTTTTTTGGTAATATATATAACATATATTTATTTATATTATCTATATTACTTTTAATACTTATATTTAGTGAAATTGAATCACATAACTTCATGAGGCGGTAGTATTCCATACACAAAATTGACATTATCTTATTCTACACAGAAAGGGAAGTATGAAGGTATATATGATATTATAATAAATATATTATATATATAGTGTTGCTATAATTTTATATATGAGTTATAAGTGGTGAAAAAGAAATAATTTCTCCATTTTGTTTGGTTGTAGTAAGCCATACACTTGATGAACTGTTTCACATTACATTTATATAACTTCAATATATATCTCATTATATTTATTATATTTTTGTTACAATATAATCATTTTTTAATCATATTTGAAGGAGTTTGTGGAATAATAAAATAAAACCCTCAATAAATGATTTTACCCTTTCTTTAGACAACTGCTATTAGTTTTCCATAAAAGCATTCCTATATTGGTAATCATACCAAAAATTTTGTTATAGGATGTGGTAATTAAATAAGTTTATTTATTTTTTACGGTTCTATATAAACGATTTTTTTAATATAAAAAAAGAGTAGAGTGGATGGTTTTTTATAAGTGAGGGAGAGAACACAATTGAATTTTTTTAAGAAAGAATTATACCAATGTTTCTATGATTCCAAAATGCACTGAAATAGATAATTAAAAAACAATATGATAGATAATGTTTATATATGGAAAAAATAGAAAATGTATATTTTTTGTAATTTTCAGCTCTTTTCTATTTACTACATCCCCCTATAAGCGTGTTTTTACATTAACCAAGGTAATTAATTTTTACTGTTTTTAATATTCACTATGGTAAATATTATGTTAACCATATTCGATGATATTAATTATTTTTATTCAAAATATGGTATTAATTATTTGAAATTCCATCCAAACATGTGAAAAATTATAATTAAAAATAAAACCCACAGACAAGATGAAAAAAGGTTTCCAATGGGAAATGTTTGTAAGGATTAGACACTTTTTAATTTTGATATTCAATATAAAATTGATTCAAATAAAATAAACGTGTTTATTTTTATTATATTGGATATAATATTACATTTGATACAATTTTAATAAAATTACTAATATCTAATATTTTATAAAGGAAACATTCATAAAAACTTATATTTTACACCATTAATTAAAAATTTACACATTTTTTAATAATCAAAAAAATTCCCCCTAAGAAGATTTGGAAATGATAATTTGAAAAATAATAATAATTATAGAAAAAACAAATAAATAATTATAAATTTTAATTTATTATTTTTTTACTAAAACTAATAAATTCATTTTCTGAAAAATACTATTTTTGAAACATATAATGAATTTAACAAAAATTTTGTACCTTTTATCAATAAAATTTATAATTATGAAATTATTATACTTATTATTTAAAATGATACTATTACTATTCATACCATTATCTTTAGTGGTGTGGATTTAAGATTTATGTTAAATATTAATGTATATATAATATTTTTCTCTGTTAAAATTCAGTATTGTATATATAAGAACCCATCAAAAAATAACATTTAATATTAATATATGATGGTTAAAATCATGGGGAGTAAAATTATATCCCACATAATATGATATTAATCCTCTTAATTATATCACGTTTTTAATAAAATGATGATTTATCTGCCTAATTACATCCTCATGTTCCCATGTTGCTTCATCCAACTAGTGGTTTTTCCACAAAACATTGATTATTTGTGTCGTATTATTTCATATAAAATAATATATATAATGGATAATATACACTTCTTTTTCAACACAAGAATAATTATTATCTATATTTATCGAGTCTAGGATTAGAATATTTTAAGGTTCATGTATGTACATACTTAGGATTTATACATGGAACACAACACAGACTTTAAATCGTATTGGTGGAAATGCTGACCAATTGACATCTATCCTAATAGAATGCATAATTTGAAATGTAATGTTATACCTATGGGTTATCTTATTTTATTTTCATATTATTATAAACTTATACCTCGGATAATTTTTGGAATTAACTTGTCCGAAAATTTGAATTTCAGATCACATTGATGATTATCATAAAAAAATTTCAAAAAAATGTGTAATGCCTTTATTTTCTTTTAAATGGATAAAACATTCTATGTTATTTCATCATCAATATTCCCCAAATAAATTCATTCCTATTTGATCAATACACATTAGTCTATATTAGGATTAATAAGGATCCATCTGATCACTGATATGGAATTTAGTTTTCTATGCCAATACAAATACAACTAAAGGATGGGGCTGATCTCAACAACCATTGAAATATATAGAATATGATAACAAAATATCATCTGTTCTTTTAATCATTATCTCATATTTACCATCTACCTAAGGAAAGAATTATATGATGACACTCAAATCTATATAAATAAATTTTTGAAGTCTTTTCCTAGACATCCATGTAAACATCAGATTCAGATTAGACCTCAATATATGTGGTTCTCCAAGTTACCATATAAAATCATTAGTTTATATTGTATAATTAAGGTAAAAATATAAATATTCTCTTATAATGAATATGTGTGCTTAATATGTGATTTTACCAACTACAACACATATACTAGTGTGTACTTTATAAAATGTCCACATTTTGGAAAAACAATTCTTGTTGTTGTTTACAAGTTTTATTTTTTCATGGGTAATTGATTTAAACCCCCATATACAACAATCATTGAGTGTTAACATGATGACATAATAAAAATAAAGATATAAATCCTATGATACCTTTCTTCATTATAACCCAACAAAAAAACTATATCAAATATCCAAACATCTTCATACATCCAAGATGAATAGATAATGATGAACTATGATCCACTACTAAAAACTCATTATCCAATCCAGGTATGGGTGGAATAGATATGAAGTTCATAAATATTATCATTCCATCAAAATCAAATTTTAAACTAAGGAAAATTTCTCATTTTCATTTCCATCTCTATATCATCATTCCACAAATTTTTAAGCTTTACATAGTTATATGGCTTAACATTTAATTTGAAATGATATTATTTTTCCCCTTAAATCATGATTTTCAAATATATATTTAAGAAGTCTAGAAATAATGTAACATTTGTGATTCACATAATGGATAATCTATCATTAAATTTTCGATTTGAATCATCAGCCAACTTATTATATTTCCCATGGTGGTAATGTGTTGATCAGTCATAATCAATAATCAATACAATCCATATCCTATGTTAAAATTATAAATCATTCTTTTGTGATTTTAAATAATAAAAATTTGTGATATGTTCATATAAAAAAATTACCCCATAAATATAAATTCTCCATCCCTTTAATCAAAATATTATTATATATAAATTGTAATCCTAGTGAGGTTTGTTTTCCCCATGTACCATCAATTATCATGAGTTCTAGGATGTTACAAAGTAATTATACAATAGAGTATATCCTGTTCCCCCCTTGGATGCATCCCTAAATATAATTAACCATTGTCCACTATAGTGTAATGTGAACATAGTCCAAGTCAAATCCCCTATTATATTCTAGGTTTTTTCCTCGAATTTCTTTGTCCAATGGTATTCAGTTCACTTCCCAGATAACATGATGAGTGAGTTAGATAGTAATTATATATTATCAACATCGATTCAAAAAATATCCATCTAAAAAAATATTCAGATATCAATAAATATTTATTTTCTTGGAAAAAACTCAATATAATTTGTGTTTCATGGATCCACAGATATATAGTCATTGTAGATTATATATCTCAAAAATTATTCCTTTTGTATAAATAATTCAAACATGTAGATTTTTTATATAACTTCTCATTCCACATTGTCTTTAGAAATATTCTCATGTGATCTTAATAATCCCCATCTATCATTAAATAAATAATAATATCATGAATATGGAATACCCCAAATTGATTAGGGTAACCTCCAAATACTCTATTAATTATATCCACAATGATAATTGAGGAATTATTAAAAAAAATGGTTTTAATATATAATCATTGTTTTCAATACTATTATGGAATGGTATCCTAGGTATATACTAATTCTTGTCCATCAATTAATGATAATATTAATAATGATCAATAATATATAAACATTTAACTCCATGTGGTTTATTAAAAATTCATCAATATAGTTTATTAGACACATGTTCTTGATTATGGCCTTTTCATCTCTCAATAAACAATCCAATGTAGCATCATTCAGTATTTATTTTTTGAAAAAGAAAACAGGGTCACCACAAGTAGGACAACATAGTTGAATGAACCCCTTATCAATATTTTCCTATTGTTGATTAATCAATTCCTGAAAATACATCAGGGCCATCCATATGGCTTATCTGAAATTTATGTGGCACCAGGTATGAGCTATAATGGAATATCAAATTTACGATTCAATGTAATATGGTTAATCAATTAGGGAAGGAAATCAACAAACTATTGTACAAAAAGAATATCATTGACGTTGAGTTTCTCTATACATGTAAAGACCTGAAATTTCCTTGTATTATTTTTAAATATATGTTAGTTTTACGAGTCTTCGAAAATATATAGTGCATGATTCTGAGGCCTAGTGTGCCCAAAATAAATTTCTGAAAGTTTTTTTGGGTACGTTCAGAAAACATACGAGCGAGATTTGGTAACTTTTGAACTGGTGCTCGAAATTTAAATATGAGGGCACCGTTGACATCGAAGCACCGGTATTCACTTAAAGAGACCTTCACCTCGACCACAGTGGGTCTATAGTGAAAGATAGTTTTTGTGATTTTCATGAAATAATGAAATAAATAAAAATTATAAAAATTTTAATTTATTTATTGAAAACCCTCAACATGGGTTATGTTGGTGGGGACCACATGAGCCTAAACCTCCCATGTGGATGTTTATAGGTGGGGACCAGCTGAACTAACCCCCATTTTGAATTTAGGGGCGGGGACCACCCGTCCCCTTTTAATGGGGGAGAATCCTCTCAACTCCCCATTAATCCTCTCCTCCCATTAATTGGAGACAATTAATTATGACAATGTGGTATAATTAATTGTGCCAAAAATAAACCGTTCCAATATTTTAATTTGATAAACATAAATTAAAAAGGGGGAAATATTTTCAATTATGGTGGAATTGGGAGATGGGATCCTTTTGGAGGATTATTCTATCTAATGAAGAATGCATTCTTCAATGAAGAACACATTACCCAATGAAGAACGCTCGAGCAAACGAGGAACATCTTCAACAAAAACGAACCAACGATCAAGGAAACGCCGGCGTCACCGACGTTCGTCGATCCCCAAAAACATCATCTCTTTCCTCATGACCGTTTTCGACAAATTTACGAGGTATGGGTTTAGTTGTGTATGATTATAATTCCCATGTTCTTCCCCTCTAAAACTTGGAAAGTGGATCACCTGTCTAAAAATTTGACCCACAGATGAATTCTTTGGAGAGTTTGGGAATAATCATTGCGGGAGGTTGTGTGGGGGTTGTTTGAATTTCATCCCCTTACCCATACTTGATAATGCATCATAAAATCAGGAATAGATTATAGTTGATTTCTACCTCTCTGGCATGAAGTGTGGGGGCCAAACAACCAAGGCCCGACCTCCCCGCAAATTATGTGTTTAATTGTTGTGTTGTTCGTGATGGAGGAGGACGAAAATAATCTTCGGTGGGACATGTGAACGACATCTGGTACCCCCACTGGACGTGCCAAAGGAGATAGAGCAACATGACGCCCTGTGTTATTTCTGTCCCACATCCCTGCGACCTCGCCGCAACATATCCCTCTACAGCCCCCATGGCCTCGGTGTCCTGCGACATCCACTGCCCCGACACATCGCCTTCTTGCAGCCCTTCGTGGCCCATCGACCTCTCTGCCTCACGGCCCTCCATGGAATTCATGTTTTCTGCAGCCCCCACGACCTCCACTGCCTCATGGCCCCCGCGGCTCACACAGCCCCTGCGGTCTCAGACGCCCCGCGGCCCCCGCTGCCTCTGATGCCTTACATCCCCCATGGCACTCGCGACCACCACCACCTTGCGGCCTCCGGGCCCATCGTGGCCTCTGCCGCCACATTTCCACTGCCGCCCCCGCGGACCCTCGCGGCATTCGTGTCGCCCAGCGTAGGCCAAGCCAGGTCGGTCTGACCTGGTCAGACCGACGCAGACCCACATTGACCCATTTACACACTTTTGGCCATAAATTTGGCACCAGACATATGTTTGATGAACTGTCTACGGTGCTGGAAACCTTGGAGAGAGTTGGTCCATTTTGTATACCCAACTAGAGATTCTGATAATGTTGGGTTGAGGTCGGGTTGGATCAATCAAGAATCCAACCAGGCCACTAGAACTAAAAGATAATAACTTAATGTAAATACCTGAAATTTCCATGTAATTGTTTTAAATGTATGTGAATTTTAAGAGTACGCAAAAATTTATGATGCGTGATTATAAGGCCCAGTGTGCCCTGAATTAATTACTGAACTTTTTTTGGGTACGTTAAGTAAACGTGCGAGCGGGTTTTTGTAACTTTTGAACCGGTGCTCGGAATTGAAATATAAGGGCACCATAGAACTCACAGCGCAGATATTCATATAAGGAGACATTCACATCGATCGTAGTGGGTCAATAGTGAAAGATAATTTTTATTCTTTTCATGTGAGAATAAAATAAAATAAAAATTTCTAACATTTTTATTTCACAAACCCCTCAACATGGGTTACGGTTGTGGGTACCACACAAGCCTATAACTATTGCATGAATGTTATAAAGTTGGGGACCTATAGATTTAAAACAACCCAATTTGAAATTAATTGTAGGGACAACCTGAACCCTCTTAATTGGTCAGAAATAACTTAACTCCCAATTAATTCATATATTCATTTAATTTTAACAAATTAAATTGATACAATTAAATATGCCAACACCCCATTTAATTGTTAAATCCTACCAACAATTAATGTAATGTTTCAGGATTTTTTATTGTGCCAACATTATTAATCTACATAATTTAATTTAATATGTTGGTTATTTCCACATTTTGGTGTAATAGAGAGAGGAGAACTATTAGAGGATTATTCTCTCCAACGAAGAATGCGTTCTCCAATGAATAACATGCTCCCCAATGAATAACGGTTTCTCTAACAAGGAACGTCTTCAATGAAGATGAACTGATGATCGAGGAAACACCGACGTCACTGACATCCGTCTATCCCAAATGACAACGTCACCTTTTTCACGACCTCCGTTAAAAACATTCTGAGGTAGGGTTATTATTAGGTGTTATTATGGATTCCCATTTTCTTCCCATCTAAACAAATAATGCGGATCAACTCTCTATCTAGTTGATCTGTGGATAATTTCATTTTCTCTCTGTTTCTGAATAATCATTGTGGGGGGTTGTAGAGTTTGACTTTCTTCATTCAATTTTTTGTTGAGACGATTGCAACCGCTTTAACGCAGAAAGTGTGGGAAAAAAACAAGGCCCGACCCCTCATTTTTTCTTCTTGAATGGTGTGTTCTTCGCAATGGAGGAAGGTGGATTTGTGTCACAACAACGAATGGATTTGGCGGCCGGCACATCGACGGTCGCACCGACTGCGACGGTCCAGTACGGCGCCCCGTGGCCTTGCCGCGTCACGGCCCTCTACGCTGCCCCATTCACCTGTGGCCCCGTGGCCCTCTACGGATCCCCACTACCCCACCCACCCATGTCCCTCCACACCGCCCTGCAACCTCACGACCCTCCATGATACCCCCTGGCCTCACCGCCTCGCGTCCCTCCATGCTGCCACGTAGCTGTGCACTGACCTTGCAGTCTCTGCAGCCCATGTGGCCTTCACAGCCCCTGTGGACTGGCCACTCCATGGCCCATGTGTAACGCCCCGACCCCAGTTACCCAGAGTCGGTGCATTACTTCGTAACATTGGCATGATCACAAGAAAGATCAAATATCGAAAGTACGATTTGTTTAGTAGCCTTGGAAACACTAGATATATTCATAAGTTTTACATTACATCATAAAATGAAAAACTACTACAACAACAACATAATGTTTTCACAACCCACACTATTAACCCCTCATAAAATCCCTGCAGGTCATTCATAACTTACTTCTTCACATCCTGGGAAAAATAAAACATAGAAAAGGGGTGAGCTCAAATGCCCAGTAAGGATAACAATATAGCGGAAACTTTCATAAATAAGAATAAACATTTAAGGCAATGTATAACTAAAACAAAATCCTTTTAAATATGAACTTTCAACGTGGTATGGTATAAATAAAATGAAATAATTCCATTTACTTATTCACATGGATATTCTACTAATCGAATAATCACATGAAAAAATCAATAACCACTTTCATAATGTTGGAATGCATAATGCCAGACTATCATAACCACTTAGCCAAGGCCTCGTGCCAAGACTACAAATAAGATTTTGTCAAGGCCTTGTGCCAAGACACTAGTTTGTCTCATGAGACCTACCGATGCATCGAGGAGCTATAGCGGGCTCCACCCGTCACATATTAAGTCCAATGCATTCCCATATGAAAAGGTTTAAACATAACATAAACATTCGTATTAAAACTAGCATACGAAATGTCAATACTTTCACCATAAACTATGAATGGTACAAAAATAGCACATCCACAGTCAAACATATCACAAAACCTTCAATACAATATAGAAGTTTTGTATCATAATAAATCATCTTCAAATAAGCTTAAAATCCATCAAAGGATGTTGACATAGATGAAATCAAAACTATTTGAGAGAAATATCTCTTTTTTTGAAATCATTTAAAAGTCACACATTTATAAAGGAAGTAATTAAAAAGAGATTTTTGAATCAAAGTGTCCCATACCACTTTGAAACTTTTGAAAGGAATTAACATTTTTAAAAACATTCATGTCCATATAAATAAATCCTTAAAAACCATTTTGAAGACATTAATTAAAAAGATTTATAAAGATAAATCTTTAAAACATTTAAAATTCTGATTTTGATAGAGAGTACCTTTCTGAAATTCTTAAAATATTCATTTTGAAATCATTTAAAAGTCACATAATTATAAGATAAAACATTTACTTTTAAAATATCCTTGTAAGCTTGTAAGGAAAGCTCTGAAGATTTTATAACGGCGTAAAATAACCGCACCCGCCGTATAAGTTAAAAAAACATTCTTACCTCAATTCTGTCGAAAAGGTTAAAAAGGACCTTGTTTTGAAAACGACGGAAAGATTCCTTTATAAACCTCTTATAAAAAGTCAAACAAGGGTATAAATGACTTTAACCCATATTCTTGTAAATAGTAAAAATGTTTTGAAATACATTTTTAAGAAACATGGATGTGGATGATAAAGATATCCCAGTAGATTATTACGTATAAACAACCTCGGATGATGAAGAGATTGTGAAATAACCCTTACCTTGTACTTTTCCTTGGTTGGGGTAGGTTAACCTCCTGTATAATGGTGAAATAGTTGTTATTAAATTATACAAGAATCATATATAATAATATGATATCATATATGATCTTTTAACATTGATTTGTTAATAATATCTTAGAATTATCGTCGTTTCGGGAGTTAACTTACTCATTTTCTTTTATATGTTTTGTTACATAAGCCATGGTTGTTGTATCTTATTCATATCCAGAATGATATCTAGTCCTTAAACATCATTTTTAAATCATAAAATGATAATTATACTTGAATGGATACGATGGAGAATGAATCTCATCGCGTTCGTGGAGACGGTAGTCCGTACGTACGCACGAGCGACAATATCGTTCTTTTGATATTAAAATAATATATAAATGGATGGTATATCATATATACAGAATCATTAACATGTTATATTTATTATTTACATGAGTTACACATCATTATTATACCCATCCAAATAATATTATATTGAATAACAATTACACCACGACGTGGAGACGGTAGTCCGTACGTACGCACGTATGGTGACATGTTATTCAAAGGGTTGATAGAATACTGAATATGGTTGTACCATATTTATAATAACATCACAGTATATGTGATATACTGGAGTTATTATTTTAGAATGGTAAGAACAAAGGAAGAATAAGTGGAAGAAGAAATGAACTTGGAGAAGGGTGGTGAAATCATTACCTCTTCTTCGTGTTCTTCCTTTTGATTTGATCAAAAGGGCTCCATAGGTTGGCTTTCTGATCAAACTAAGGCCTCTAGGTTGTATTGAGGGATGTTGGGAGAGTATTTGGGCAGAGTTTGGCCGAACCAAAAGGCTTTGAAGGTGTGAAGAAATGAGAAGGAGGAGTGCCCTTTTATAAGATGGGTGAGGGGCACCTTTGGAAAAGCTAGAAATATTAATTTATAATAAATTCATATTCGGTTTCTAATGGCTCCAAAGCTTATTATTCAAAAGTTAAGGTGGGGATAGGTCTAAAACAACTCAACCAATAGAATTTAGACAGGTTTGGGTACTTATATTAACCTTATCTTTAAGTATTAACTCTAAGTTAATTAGTTTCACTTTTACAATGTCTCTTTGTATTTTTATATAATATGGTTAATAAACTTACTATATACATCCAAGAGACCCCCACGTGGTACATTAATGATGAACCTATCATGATATAAGTCTCTTGGCCGAACCTTAGATTTTTAGGAATTTAATATCAATTAATAATATAATATTTGTTTTAAGAACTCTTTTATGTCAATTTTGACACTATTCAATAGTTGATTTTTGTGAAACTCATAACAGATTGATTACTTCTAACAAAGTCAATTAAATCAATCCTAATATATCATATTATCCTAGAAAATTAGTTTAATTCATTAAAAGTTTCATATTATATTTATTTGGGTATTTATAATATCAATTATTTTAATTTTTCACTATTATAGTAATTACTGCAT
The DNA here is from genome assembly GCA_963277665.1 of Viscum album. Lineage (NCBI taxonomy): Eukaryota > Viridiplantae > Streptophyta > Magnoliopsida > Santalales > Viscaceae > Viscum > Viscum album. The sequence continues at coordinate 960,416,563 of OY728145.1, forward strand.
CATCATTGTGTCATAAATAAAATAAATTATTTAATGTCTAAAAATTATAAATAAAATATAATTATTTAGGAAATATTTTTATCTTTATAATGAATATTTATAATCTAAAATAACCCTATGTAACAATTTTTGTTCTAAAAGATATATGCTTGTGTCATTTTTGTATTCATTTTAACTAAATTAAAATAAAGTGTCATTATCACTTACAAGTGGATCCATGGGGTCCCAAAATAGACCCAAAGATTCCCATGGTCGACCATTTATCAACCAATAGGGTTAAGACACGTTTTAGGGTAATTTAATATTATTATAATATTATTTTTTAACCCTTATTTACCGGATTTACCCTTAACCGTTGTAAATAAAATATTTACCGCAGTAATTATTCAAAATGTCTAAAAATAAAAGTTACCTATTTACACAATTTGAACATCCTGATTCCAAATATGGAATCCATTTTCCTAAATTCAAAATACAGAAGTGGCAGAAATTAATTTAAAATTAATTCCCGCTGTCAAAACAAAAAGCGTGTTTTTAAGAGATAATAACTATCAAAAGATTGAAACTTGTTTATGTTCGGTTTAATTGTAAAATTATGTCCAATGACCAAAATTATATTAAATGGTAAAAATATATTCTAAATATACTATAAAACCACTCAAATTCATAATTTATCATTATTAATTATTTTGATTAAAAAAGTTGTTTTAATTAAAATTTAGTAATTTTCACTATTCATCAAAATATGAAAGTTATCCGAAAAGTACCAAAATTTCAACTTAGGATAAATTAGATATTCCGAATCCAAAAATGAAGTCCATTTCAAAATATAAAATATATATAATTTCAAAATTTATGTATTACTATTCATAACGGCTAGTTTGATCGGTTGTGGTGTGTGTTAAAACTCGAAGTTGCGTACAACACACGCTACTGTTTTATTCAAAGGAAAGCATACCGTGGAAGCTTGGGATGTTTCATTTTAAATTTTTTGATGTCTCCATTTAGTCAAAAAGTTTAAAATATTGTATTTAAAAAGGGTTCACTATTAAAAGTTGATAAAAGTGCAATACTGAAAATGAATTTGTTCTTGCATTATGTCTAAGATACTTATAATATGGAAAAATTATAAGGGTTATATTTAGTTAATACTATTCATAACCTATTTTGAATGGATTTTTGGTAAGTCATGGTGCAATTGAACTCGGTGTTGTGTGTAATGCAAGTTATTGAATTATTTTGAAGAAATAACACACTATGAAATCTTGGGGTGTTACACCATGCCCCCCCTGCATATGCTCGAGGCCTCCCGCCACCATCGTGGCCTCCGCGCACCCCTACGCGGGCCGGTTCAGACAAGACCCGAGAAAACTTCAAAATTTTCACTCTATCCTTCATAACATTAGCACCAGACATCTGTTTGATGAACTGTCAGCAGCATTGGAAACCATGGAGTGATACATTCACATTTATTATATCGCACTGAATATTTGGATTAAGTTGGGGTATGTTTGAGTTGGATAGAGCACGAATCCAACTGGGCCCTCAGTGCAAAAAGACTAATAACTCATAGATCTGGCATCTGATTGACGCACCGTCTATTGCAATGATACCCCTATTACATGGTTGACCTTTTCCATACTTCATCATGGGACTTCTTGGTAGTTGGAGTATCGACTAGTGGCTTGAGGAGTGGACTCTCCTGAAGATGAGAAATATTAGTGTGAGAACCTAGTAGATGGCTGTGTCGTAAAGAATGAAGAGAGATCCGGTGTGGGACCCCACCTAGTGATCATGTTTGGGTCACCACCGAGAGATCTTGTGTGGTTCACCACTGAGAGATCCTATGTGGGTCAGCACCGACAGATCCTACGTGGGTCAGCTCCTAGCGGTCCTGTGTGGGTTAGCACCGAGCGGTCCTCTGTGGGTTAGCACCGAGCGATCCTGTGTGTGTCAGCACATAGGGATCCTTCGTGGGTCTTCCTTTTAACAGAATAAGATGATTCAGTAGTTACATCTAATCATATCTACTAATGTACCTAAGAAATACCTTGTGTGCGCTGAGTTAGTACCACAACGGTAATTTACATTGTGGTAATACCTTGGTGGTATTCATCAATGTGGAGTACCTGAGTGGTACTAAAAATTGTGGTACTCCTTTATTTGTGGAACATTTGAGATTTGGGATTTTGAGTTGGACTCTATGTTTCCTCATGATTGATATGGGTATACTTGATAACTTAGGTATATGTATGGGAATATACTGAAGTAGAGTTGTTAGTTGATTTAATTTTTTTTGTTTATCCTTGGTGGATTTTGTGAGACCTTGAAGGTCCCAGGGTCCCTACTGAGTATCGTTATAATAACCCCTATATGGGCTTTGCCCGCACCCAATTATGATTGGTGCATACGACAGATAGCACTGTTTGAGGATGAGAGTTCCAGGACTGGAGGTGGCTCAGATATAGATGTTAGACGAGGCGAACCGCAGAGATCACTGTTAGTGAGGTGTACCTACCCTTCAGGTAGGATTCAGGGTGGACGATCTAGGAGCTACTTTTCACCTACCAGTCATCGTTTTCTTCCCTATTTTCATTTTACTTTATAGTTGGGCTTGTATTCTGGAACCTTTTTAATTACTGTAATCACTCTATTTACTATTCAGTTTACTTGAGTTTGTATCTGGTTGTGTTCACAGTTCTGTGTGTTACCGGTTATAAAGGAAATGCCTTTCCAGTTTTTAGGAATATTCCTTTGATGCTAGTCTCCATCCCCTGGTCCATAAAAGGTGGTCTTGGGTTAGTCACGACACAGGCTCTGGGGGATGGGTCATGAAAAATTTGTATCAAAGGAGTTTTTTATACCGTAGAACATAAGAATCTGATAATCCTTTTTAACAAAAAATATTGTTATATGTAGTGATTGTGGTTATTAGTTTAGGGAATCAATTGTTGGTGCGTCGGCCTACGTATCCATACACCAGGACCCTGGAATCTAATTTCTGACTTAGTTCACGAAAACACTGATGGCGTCAGTGTTTTAATGTGTTTTCTTTCTGATCTATTTGAGTCATCTCACAAGGTATAACTTATTGATCGTGGTTCACCTGTTTGATTTCACTATTCCTCCACGCTGATAGCTAGCTAGGGTTCCAGATAGAGTATGCACTGACAGCCAACCGAGTGACGAGGCCTCAATGCATGTCCCTCTTCCAATTGAGTTACCTGCGGTTCCATTACCCATTTGGAAACTGATGCCACCAGCCCCAACAGTAGAGGGTGCATGCCGCTTGAGTGAATTGCACGAGTTCTTGTGCCAGGGGCCACCCATGGTCAGGGGAGAGATGGACCCACAGGCAGCTGACGATTGGCTGGAGGCCATATTGGGAGTCTTCTGACTGGTAGGGACACTGGCTGATCTCATGGTGATCCTTTCCACAAGTCTACTATAGGCAGCAACATGCAGATGGTGGATCTTGATCCTCCAGATTTATGAAGAGGTGACTCTTCTCTTGGAAGACTTCGAGAGCCTAATTCAAGCAAATATTGATCATGTGACTCTTCACACAGTGCGCATACATGAGCTTCATCATATGCACCAGGGCATCATGAAATCAGCTCAGTACTTAGTGAGTTTCACTGAACTCTCACGCTACAACACTGATATGGTGCGGGACACATTATTTAGGCCTCAGACCTTTGAGTAGGGACTCAGACAGAAGATCTGGTCATTGATGTTTTATCTCAGCACCCTAATGCAGGAGGGGGTGTTAGAGAGAGCCCTCTTAGGGAAGAGTTTCTTTTCTAAGAAATCACCAGATGCAAGACCCACCACCAATCATCATGTTGGGGAGTATTCTGTAGTAGCAAGTAGACAGGTGTCGGAGATGTCTAACAGGTCCATCTCTATAGGTGGACGACCGCATGATTCAGGGATGGTTGTGCAGGGAACCTGAGGTAGATCTAGTCATGCCAAGAGCGGGCAGTGTTATGCATGTGGCGAGCAGGGTCACATGGATTGTGACTATCCGACTCGCCATACAGATGATCAGCAGATGGTCGAAGCACCTCCAAGTAAGAGACATAGGTTCGACCGAGGAGGACTATAGGGAGTAGGCAGATGTGTAAGAGGAACTAGTCGTGAAGCTGCTGGAGGGAGACAATTCAATATGTTACCGCTACAACCACCAGGTGGTCCAACCCGACCACATGAAGGAGGAGGACATGGGAGATCTCAGCATCAGGCAGTTGAGGTCTATGATCATGGTACACCAGAGATGATATGTGGTATAATCTGTGTCTACTCCACCTTAGCTACAGTACTAATAGAAATAGGTGACATCCATTCTTTTGTTTCCACTGCCCTTGTTCAGAGCATAGAGATTATGATATAGTTTTTGGCTCGATCCTTACAGCTAGAGGCTCCAACAGGAAAAGATTCTAGGATTACATAGTGGTACTAGTAGAAGGAGTTTACTCCAGGAGGCGAGAGCTTCTACTGGGATCTCCTAGTAGGTGCATCAAGGCCTTACTACGTCTTCTTGGGTATGGACTTGTTATCTATAGTCCATGATCAGATTTATTGTATTAGGTGTCAATTGTGGTGTTTCCGCACATATGGTACCATGTTTATATTCACCAGTGAGAAGGCATCCTTTTGCAGCACATGATGGACTAACCCAGAGGAGAGTGCAACAGATCACTCATTAGTTGGATAACCATACCCATAGAGTGGATGATGTAAAGAGTATGTGGTGTCCGGTAGTGGAGGACTAGTACACGGATTTCTTCCCTAATGATGTTCTGTGTCTACCTCCTAATATATAGGTGGACGTTTTCGTTGACTTGTACCCCGGGACAACAACGATACCTACACCATCATATTGGATGGCTCTCATAGAGCTTCGTGAGTTGTCGATATAGTTAGAGGACTTACAAAGTAAATGGTTCATTCAGACCTCTATTTATCCTTGGGAAACTACAATTTTTTTTCCCAATATTGTAGATGGGAGTTTGAAGCATTGTGTTGACTATCCGTGCCTGAACCAGGTGACCATGATGAAAAAGTACCCACTTTCGAGGATTGACGACCTCTTTGATCAACTAAATGGAGCATGGTGGTTATCAATGTTATAACTCAGATCAGGCTATCCCTAGATGAGTGTGTGAGACAAGGATGTGTAGGAGACAACATTCAGGTGTTGGTACGAGCTTTACGAGTTCTTGGTTATGCCATTTGGTATAACCAACACCCCATCCGTGTTCATGGGACTCATGAACTAGACCATTCATCCATAACTTGATCGATTTGTAGTAGTCTTCATCGATGACATTCTGATCTACTCCACTTCTGAGGAGGATCATTATTATCATTTGTATATAGTTTTGGACACTCCCCGAGTGTGGAAGCTTCACGGTAAACTCTCGAAGTGCAAGTTTTGGATCCGAGAGGTTCACATTCTGGGACACATCATCACATAGGCTGGAGTGGTAGTGGATCAAGTGAATATTGAGGAAGTGCATTCTTATGTGCCACCCAGGAGTGTGACAGAGATTTAGAGTTTCCTGGGTTTTTCTAGATACTACCGGGGATTTGTGCCAGATTTTTCCAGAGTTTCAGCACCTTTATCAGCATTGACATCGAAGGGGAAACCATTTGTGTGGTCAAAGAGATGCCATTAGAGTTTTCAAAATCAGAGGCAGGAAGACTAGTGCCCCAATCTAGAGGCTTCCAGAGGAGGGAATGTGGTACATATTCTACTGCGATGCATCAGGGACCTAACTCGGTTGTGTCCTAGTGCAGGATCAAGTAGTGATCACATATATTTCTCAATAGTTGAGACAACATGAGCAGAAATACGCTACCCATGACTTGTAGTTAGTATTAGTGGTCTTCACCTTGAATATGTGGTGAAGATACTTGATGGGAGATCATTTTATAGTGTACTCTGATAACAAATGTCTCAGGTATATCTTCTCAGAGCAGGACCTGAACCTGGGACAATGAAGTTGTCTTGAGTTCCTCTAGGACTATAACATAGAGATAATATATACTACAAGGAAGGGTACCATTGTAGATGATGCACTCAGCCGGAGATCTGTTATAAATATTTTAGGTGAGGAAACTTAGAAGTTGGCCGATCTGTAGATATCCTTCCTGGAATGTGATGGTTCAGCTTTCCTTCAGTCTCTTACAGTCACTCCTCTAGTTCTTTAGCGAGTCAGGGAGGCACAACATGGGTAAACTGACTGCAAAACAAGACATACTCTGAAATACACATCACTTGAACATGATGGATTTTCTATATATGGGGAGCACATCATCCTCTTTAGAGGTCATACCATGGTACCAGTGTCACTTCAAGAAGAAGTGTTGAGGGAATTCCACACATCCCCTATAGGAGTACATCTAGGAGTGGCGATGATGTATCAGTATCTCTGATGACAGCACTGGAGGCTGGGAATGAAGAAATAAATTGCAGAGTTTGTCCTCGGTGAAACAATTTTCATCATGTGATGGTATAGAATCAGGTAACAACATTCTTGGTTCAACCATTACAGTTCCCAGAGTGGAAGTTGGATGGGATATCCATAGACATCGTGATAGGAATTCCACGTACATCCTGGGGTCATGACTCAATTTGGGTTATCATCAAACGACTCACCACGTCATCCCACTTCCTACAAATCCGAGAGCAGGGTTCAGTACAAAGATTGAGATGAATCTATGTGAAAAATATTGTGCGGATACATGGATTATCCTTAGCGATTATCTCTGATTGTGATGTAAATTTTTTCATCCCAGGTATAAAAGGGATTGAAGGTGGCTTTCAGGATGCAGCTTCATTTGAGAACCGCCTTCCATCCTCAAACGGATGGTCAGACTGAGCAGACCATTCAGACCCTTGACGAAATGATCCTTTATTGCATCCTCAACTTCAGTCGCAGCTAGTTAGATCACATTAACTTGGTGGAGATTCCATTCAACAACAAAAATTACTCCACCATTGGGATGGAACCTTTTGACGCATGGTACGGGCGACCATAAATATCAAATTTGTGTAGGAATGACCTAGGGTAGTAAGCTCTAGTGGGACCATAGATGGTATGGGCTACCACAGAGAATGTGAAGATCACCCAGGAGTTGATGAAGAATCCATAGAGTATGCATAATTCTTATACTGATAGGAGACGGAGACCTCTGGAGTTAGATGATGGCGACTATGTATTTCTACAAGCCTCACCCCGAAGAGGTTTACATCGATTTGGCTGAGCCATAAAGTTATCTCCAATGTTCATCGGACCATTACAGGTCCTCAGAAGAGTTGGCGAGGTGGATTTCCTATTATCTCTTACACCTCAGTTGCACCGGGTACACGACGTCATCTACGTACCCCAGCTGAATACATATGTGAATGACCATTCTCATATAGACATCGACGATGGGGTGATATTTTCAGAGGATTCATTGGATATTGAGGGTCGACATGATTGGGTTCTTCGTGGACGGTTGATGCCTCTAGTGCGCATTCGCTGGAAACACAGGAACCACTAGGAGAGCACTTGGGAGCAGGAGGCTTAGATACATGCTCAGTACCGCCACATTTTCGCTTAGTTTGAGTTGTGTCTTAAAGGGAAGAAAATCCATGAGGTGGAGAGAATATAAAGACCCATAAATTCAATGTAATTTTTTTTAAATATAAATGGAGTTTTATGAGTCCGTGAAAAATAACAGAGTGTGATTCTGAGGCCTAGTGTCCCCATAATGAATTTATGAAAAAAAATTCAGGATTGTTCAGTAAACGTGCAATCATGTTTTTGTAACATTTGAACCAATGCATGGAATTGAAATCTGAGGGCACTGTTAAACTCGCAGCGCTGGTATTATCATAAGGAGACGTTCACCTCAGTCGTAGTGGGTCGAGAGTGAAAGATAATTTTTGTGATTTTTGTGAGAGAATAAAATAAAATAAAAATTTCTAACATTTTTATATATGAAGACCCTCAACATGGGTTATGGTTGTGGGGACTACTAGAGCCAAAAACAAATACATGAATGTTACAAATTTGGGGACCACCATATTTAAAACCTCTCAATTTCAATTTAATGGAGGGGACCACCTGAACCCTCTAAATGGGGGAGAAACCACACAACTACCCATTAATTCTTTTCCTCCATTAATTTGAGCCAATTAAATAGATACAATTAAATATTTCAAAAACGAATTTAATTGTTTGACCCGACTAACAATTAATGAAATGTGTCATCATTTTTAATTGTGACAACATTATTAATCTACAAAAATTTGAATTAATAAGTTAGATATTTCTTCATTCTGGTATAATTTGGAGAGGAGAAATATTGGAGGATTATTCTCCCCAATGATGAACATGTTCTTCAATGAAGAACATGATCCCTAACGAAGAATTATCTTTCCAAAGAGGAACATATTAAATGAAAACGAACCAACGATTGAGGAAATGCCGACGTCACTGACGTCGGTCTATCCCCATCGACATCGTCTAATTACTCGAATCCTATGTCAAAAAATCTCTGAGCTAGGGTTTTTATTATGTGTCATTATGGATTACCATGTTCTTCCCTTCTTAACAAAGAACACGGACCAGCTCTCTAACTATTTGATCGGCGAATGATTTTTTTTCTGCGGGATTTGGAACAATCATGGTCGGTGGTTTTAGATTTTTATGTTCTTCATTCAAGTGTTTGTTGAGCTGCTTGCTACCGCTCTATCGAGGAGGGGTGGGCCAAAAAAACACCGCTTGACCCCTCTATCATTATTCTTGAATGGTGTGTTCTTCACATGGGACGATGGATTATTTGTGCCCTAGTGGCTAACAGATGTGGAAGGGGCACATCACTGGCCGCATCGACGGTGTCGACCCTCCGTAGTACCCCACGGCCTCGCCGCCCAGCGGCCCTCCACGTCGCACCACGACTGTGCCTCCTCATGTCCCTTCGTAGCACCCTGTGGATCTCTGCGCCACCCCATGGCCCTCAGCTCCACCCTACGGCCCACCGCGATGCCCCGTGGCCCCGCCACCTCGCGGCCCTCCGCGCTTCTCTTGCGGCCCTCACGGCCTCCATGTCCCCCACAGCCTTCATGGCCCCCACATTCTTCATAGCCCCTATGACATCGCAACCCCGCGGCCCTCACGCCCCCCCGCTCACGGATTCCAGGGCCCCCATGTCCTTGCTCCTCCCTCGAGGCATCCACACTGCACAGTGCAGACTAGCCCGAACAAGACCTAGTGGAACGTGTCAACCCGAATCAAGTCGGGTCGGCCCAGGCTGGGTCGGACCAGACCCTGGCGAACATCGAACATTTCACCCAATTGGCCATTACTATGCCACCGGGCGTTCGTTTGATGAACCTTCTGTGACGCTAGAATACGTAGAGCGAGAAGGTCCCTTTGAGTGTACCCCACTTTATATTACGATAAATTTGTGGTATGGTTAGGTTGGATCGAGCATGAATCCAACCTGGCCCTCAGGAAAAAAAGGCTAATAACTCACAAATCGGGCATCTAATTGATGCACCTTCTGTTGCATTGAAACCACAATTACATGGGGAACCAATGGGATACTTCTTTGTTGGACTTTGTGGTTTTTGGAGTATCGACCAATTTCTTAAGGAGAACACTCCCCTAGAGATGACCAAGCTTAGTGTGGGAACCCAGTAGCTGGTTATGACATGAAAAATGAAGAGAAATTCTGTGTGGGTCCGCACCTAGAGATCATGTGTGGGTCAGTACCAAGCGATCCTCTGTGGGTCAGCACCAAGAGATCCTGTGTGGGTCAGCACCGAGTGATCCTATGTGGGTCAGCACCGAGTGATCCCGTGTGGGTCAGCACTTAGGGATCCTTCATGGATCTTCCTCTTAACAGAGTAAGATGATCAAGTAGTTACATATTAAAATCTCTACTAATGTACCTAATAAATACCTGGTGCGAGCAGAGTTCGTTCTTGAGTGGTACGTTCCATTATGGGAATAACATGGTGGTATTCTTCTATGTGGAATTCATTAGTAGTAGTCTTTCCATTGTGAAATAGTTGAGCATTGGAATTTGGATTTAGACTCTGTGTTTCCTCATGATTGAGAGCAGTATATTTGATAACTTAGGTATTTGTATGGTCATAAAACTAAGTTGTGTTGTCAGTTTATTTCATGTTTTGTGGTTTATCTTTGGTGGATTTTATGAGACCATGAGGGTCTCGGGGTCCCAATTTAGTATCTTTATACTCACCCTTGCACAAGCTATGCCTGCACCCTATTTTGTTTGGGGCAGACGACGGACATCTATGACTGAGGATGAGAGTACCAGGACTAGAGGTTGTTCGGAGTAGGTCTCTAGACGAGGCGAACCGTAGAGATGGCCATTCGTGACCTGTACCTACCATTTGGGTAGGATTCGTGGTGGATGATCCATGAGATGCTTTTCACCTATCATTCATTTTTTACTTTCCAGTTTTTCTTGTACTTTCCTGTTGGGATTGTATTCTGGCCCCTTTTTACATACTGTACTCACTTTTTTTACTATTAAATTTACATAAGTTTGTATCTTGTTGTGTGATTGGTTCTCGGTGTTAATGGTCGTAAATGCAATACCTTACCCATTTTATGGAATCCGCCTTTGGTGCTAGTTACCAGCCCATGTACTATGAAACCTGGGCTTCTGGTCTTCATGGCATGGGCCCTGGGGGACAGGTCATGACTACCCCAAGCCTGAGTCGTTACTACCCCAACCCCACCATCTATAGGCTAGGGGCTGGAGGCTAGCACTGAAGGCAAATTCCCTAAATCTGGGAAGACATTGCATTTATAACATGTAAGAAAATGAAGTCAACAAACAACATGAAATTAACTCAAGTAAATTGAATAGTAAATAGAGTTAGTGCAGTAAGTAAAAAGGGTCAGAATACAAGCCCAACTGAAATGTATAAGAAATGGAAAGTACATGTAAACTAGAAAAGCTCTTGTCAACACCCACCGGGGGTCCTACCTGAAGGGTATTTACAGCTCTCATTAAGTCATCTATGTGGTACGCCTCATCTTATTCCACCTCCGAGATACATCCAGTCCTAGTAATCTCATCCTCAGTCAGCGTTGTCTATCGTCTGCACCAAACACAACAGGGTGTTGGCATAGCCCGTGCAAGGGTGAGTATAACGATACTCAGTAGGGATCCCAAGACCCTCATGGTATCAAAAAATCCACAAAGGAAAAACCACACACATTGAAATCAACTGACTACCCTAATTAGGTATACGCCCATACATATTCCTAAGTTATCAAGTATACCCATATCATTCATAGGGAAACAAAGTGACCAACTCAAAATCCCAAACCTCAATTGTTCCAAAAAGAAAATAGTACCACCATGGTATGTACCACTCAGGACGCCCCATAAAATAATACCACCAAGGTATTACCACAAAGGAATGTATCACTCAAGTACGGACTCACCTCACACCACGTATTTATTAGTTATAATAGTAATGATGATTAGATGTAACTACTGAATCATATTTATCTATTAAGAAGATATGCTACTAACCCACAAAGGATCGCTCAATGTTGAACCACACAAGATCGCAAGGTGCTGACCAACACAGGATCACTCGGTGCTGACCCACAAAGGATCTCTGGTTCTGACCCACACAGGATCGCTCAATGTTGACCCACACAACAACATTATTCATTATTCACGTCACAGCCATCTACTAGGTTCCCACACGATGATAGCTCATCTCTGAGAGAGTCTGATCCTAAAGACACTGGTCGATACTCCAACTGACATGAAATCCCATGAGTAAGTATCTCAAAGAACCTCTATTTCTAAGGGGTCTCAACCTAATTGACAGTGTGTCAATCAGATTCCATTTCTGAAATATATTTGCCTTCTAGTCCCAAGGGCTGGGTTAGATTCATGCTCGATCCAACCTGACCATACTCCAAATTTATCCAAAATCATTAGTGGGGTATACCAAAGGGATTGTCTCTCTCCAAGGATTACAGTGTCGGTGACGGTTCATAAATCAAATGCCCGGTGCCGAGGTTATGGCTTGTAGAGAAAAAAGTTTGAAGTTGGCCAGGGTGTGGTCTGACCCGGCCTAGGCTGACACGACTCACCCCATCCCGAGCCTGCTTGGTCCGACCCAACCCCACCAAGCCTGACCCGGCCAAGGCTGACCCAACCCGATTCAGGTTGACCTGACCCGCTGGGTCTGGTCCTTCCAGTTGGGTCAGCCCCAACCGCGCTGCATCTGGCCCAGACGAAATGGCCATTGCGGGAGCCACAGATCAGCGCAAGGGCGTGGGGGCCATGAAGGGACGCAATGATGTGAAGCCCCATGCGAAGGAGAGGCCGCGGGGAGGCAGTGCAGCAGAACGGTGTGGCCGCAGGGGTTGCGTAGGACTGTGCGGTGGAGAGGGATGTTGTGTGGCAAAGCCGCAGGTGGTGCCATCCCAAGGGTAGGCGGGGGTCACGGGGCCATCCAAGCCATCTCGTGCCAGCCCCGGATCATAGTCCTCCTCACCGCCCTATAGCCATGTGCCGCCATCGTGGCCTCTACAGCCCCATCGGCCTTCGCAGGCCCTGTGGTCCTGGAAGACACCCCCCCCCCTGCGGCGTCGCGTTGCCCACGCAGCCTCCGCCGCCCATGCTGCCTCGTGCTGCCATCACAGCCTCTGCGCCGCCCATCACGGGCTGGACCCAGTGGGCCGGACCAGAACCATTGGGTCGGGTCGGGCCGGGTTGGCCCGACTGGGTCGGACCAGACCATGGCCAACATCACACATTTCGCTCTATCAGCCATAACCTAGGCACCAGGTGCCCGTTTGACGAACCGTCAGTGGCGCTAGAAAACATGGTGTAAGAGAGACCTTTTGAGTAAACCCCACAATATATTTGTATAAAGTTGGGGTATAGTCGGGTCGGAGAGAGAACGAATCCAACCGGGCCCTCGGGAAAAAAGGCTAACAACTCACAGACCCGAAATCCGATTAACTCACCATCTATTGCGTTGAGACCCCTATTATGTGGTGGGACACTGGGATAATTTTTTTGGTACTTCATGTTATTTTTAGTATCGACCATTTTTTGGAGGAGAAAACATTCTTAAAGACGAGAAAGCTTAGTTCGGGAACCCGGTAGTTGGCTGTGACGTGATGAATGAACGGAGATCCTTTGTGGGTCTACACCTAACGATCTGGTGTGGGTCAGCACCGAGCGATTCTATGTGGGTCAGCACATAGTGATATTGTGTGGGTCAACAATGAGAGATCCTATATGGGTCAGTTCCGAGCAATCATGTGTTGGTCCGCACTATGCAATCCTATGTGAGTCAGTACTTCGGTATCCTTCGTGGGTCTACCTCTTTATAGAGTAAGATGATTCAGAAGTTACATATAATCATATCTAGTATTGTACCTAAGAAACACCAGGTGTGAGCTGATTTTGTACCTGATTGGTAATTTCCTTTGTGGTAATACCTTTGTTTTATTCTTCTGTGTGGCTAACCTAAGTGTTACTTTCCATCGTGGTACTCCATCCTTTTTGGAAAAGTTGAGCTTTGGGATTTTTAGTTGGACTCTCTGTTTACTCATGATTGAGATGGGTATACATGATAAGTTAGGTATATGTATGGACATATTCCTAAGTAGGGTTGTATGTTGATTTTATGTTGTGTGTCTTATCCTTGGTGAATTTTTTCACACCTTGAGGGTCTCGGGGTCCCTAATGAATATCATCATACTCACCCCAGCATGGGTTAAACCCTCACCCTGTTGTGTTTAGTTCAGAAGACGAACAATGATGATTGAGGACGATAGTGCCAAGACTGGAGCTGGCTTGGAGGTGAATGTTAGACGAGGAGAATGATAGAGATGGTTGTACGTGAGTTGTACCTACCCTTGTGGTAGGATTCGTGGTAGACTATCTAGGAGCTGCTTTTAAGCTATTTGTCGTCTTGTACTTTCTAGTTTTCCTTGTACTTTCCAGTTGGTCTTATATTCTGGCCCCTTTTTACTTACTGTACTCAATATTTTTATTATTCAGTTTACTTGAGTTTGTAGTTTTTTTGTGCATGGTTGTGTGTGTTACAGGTTATAAAGCCAATGCCTTCCCAAATTTAGGGAATACTCCTTCGGTGCTAGTCACCAACCCCTGGCCTAAGGAAGGTGGGCTTGGAGTAGTCACGGTGCGAAAGAAGATCTAAAACTTCATGTGAGGTTATAGAGGTGGGGACTACCAAACATAAAATCCACAATTTGAATTTAAAGGTGAGGACATCCCGAACCCTCATAATTTGATAAACCTCTTGAACTCCCTCTTTAATGAGGGAGGTGACATTTAGGTTTCCCAAAAACTTATTATTCCAACCACAATGTAATTATGATTCCAATTTAATTTGTGCCAACAAGTAAATTATGGAATCATATCATATTGGATACATTTTCTATTTTGTGGAATTGGGGGAAGTGTTGGAAAACGAAAATTGGGAGTGAAACATGGTGGAATGTTTCTACTCCAACGAAGAACGCTCCTCCAACGAAGAATGATGACACATGAATTTGACATCTACCTCGGGGAATCCTCCAACATGTGATGTCTTCAATCAATGATCATCCTTCCCTCATCATAGATGTCAAAAAATGAATGAGGTATGGGTGTGTGTTAAATTGATCAATATTATTTTCACTACAAATTGAATCATTCCCCTTGAGCCGCTTGCAACCACCCTAATGGCAGAGGGTATGAGCCAGACTAACATGAACTGACCCATATGAAAACCTAATGGTTATTTCGTGTGTTCTTCATGACGGTGACGGTGACCAGTGTCGGAATTTGGCACCCGTATAACTCAAGAACCGTGTCCTTCAAAACATCCGGCGAAGGCACGACATGCGACTGCGCTGCATGGCCCCTGCGGCCATCCGCGGCACCCGTGGACTCACCTCCCAGCAGCCCACCGCGACCCCGCAACCCCTGCGGCCTCACAGCCTCGTCGGCCTCCATGGCCCCTACGGATTCCTCCGTCCCGCGGCCTTGCAGCCCTCGCAGCCTGCACCATCCCGCGGCCTAGTGACCCCAGCGGCCTCACCGCCTAGTGGCCCACCGTGACCCCTGTGGCCTCACCGCCCCGCGACCTCACGTCCCCCACGTCCTTGCGGCCCCTACGTCCCTCCACAGCCCCCACGACCTCCCCGCCCAATGGCCCTGAGTGGCCCCCGCAGACTCCACAGTCCTGACGCCTCACGACCCCCGCGTCCTCACCTCCCAATGGACCTCCATGGCCCCCTGGTGTTCCCTCCCCCATGGCCACCACGACTTCATCGTCCCGTGGCCTCGCGACCCTCCGTGGCCTCACTTCCCCGCATACCTCCGTGGCCTCTGCAGCCTCCTCTATCACGTGGCCTCACGTCCTCCGTGACCTCCACCATACCATGACCTCGCGACCCCGGTGGCCTCACCACCCAGCGGCCCATCACGGCCTATGCGGTCTCCATGCCCGTAACCTTGCGACCCCTCGTCCTCATGGCGCCCGCGGCCCTCCGCTACCTCCACCATCTCGCGGCCCCTGCTTCCTCATCACCTAGCAGCCCTATGTGTCACCCATGACCTTTTTTACCCCACGACCCTCGTGGCCTCGCCATCCCGCGGCCCCTGTGGCCTCACTGCCCCTCGGCCCTCGCGGCCTTGCCGCCCGCACAACCTCCTTGCTGCCCTCACGGCCTCACGTTTCATTGCGGCCCCTATGACACCCAGCATAGGTCGAGCCGCACCCAGCGGGTCGGGTCAGTCTGACTAGGTCTATAACACCCCAAGCTTTTCAAGTACGCTTCACTTTGAATAATACAGTAGCGTGTGTTGTACGCATCTTTGAGTTCTAACACACAACACAAGTAATCAAACTAGCCGTTATGAATAGTAATACCCATATTTTAAAATTTTATAAATTTTTTATTTCAAAATGGAATTCATTTTTGGTTTTTGAATATCGAAATTATCTTAGGGTGATTTTTTGGTATTCTGATGGAATAATTCAATTTTTTATGAATAGTGAAAAACACTGAGTTCTTGGTTAAACCGACTACTTATTTAAATAATTATTTATTTTATTTAAATTTATTTTAGGTCAAAATAGATACGTAATACCTATATATGTTCAATGTAATTCATTGTAGTCAGTTTATAATAATTTTATACATCTAAAAATTTATTGAACTTTTCACCGTCTTTTACCTATCTCCTAAGAGAATTTAAAAATTCACATAAAACTTAATATTACCGCTTCTATGTGTGGGATTTCGAAAATCCAAGAGACATGGTTAATATCAAGGAGTAAAATGTCATTCAATCAGATAAAAATAATTTTTGGTGAATAGTAACTTTTTACTTTTATTTACCACGGTTATAAGTAAATAGGGTAATTAAGGGTAAAAATGATATTAATATTAACCTAACACATGTACTAATTCTTTTGGACAAGTGTATCATGACCAAAAACAACCCTAGGAATAAAATATTATCATTTAGTGCCTCTTGGATTAGATTAAGACATTTATTATTCTTTAATTCAAAGATGATTTAAAAGAGTTAAAATCAACGTTTAATAACTAAAACATTTTTAATATAGGGTTATACATAACATAAATTTAATTATAAATATTCATTATAAATATAAAAATATTTCCTACATAATGGTATTTTATTTAAAATTTTTAGACCTTAAATAATTTAATTTATTTATGACACAATGGTGATACAGTAATTACCTAATTAATGAAATATTAAAATAACTGTTATTATAAATATCAAAATAAATGTAATTTGAGACTTTTTATAAATTAAACTAATTTTCCAGGTTAATAAGACATATTAGTATTGGTTATATAAATTTTATTCGAATTAATTATGTGATTATGAAATTATCAAAAAAAACAAAATACCCAATAATGTCAAAATTGACATAAAATAGTTTTTAAAACAAATATTATATTATTAATTGATATTCTATTTATAGAAATATATTGTTCGGCCAAAGGAAATATATAATGATAGGTGTATCATTAATGAACCATTTGGGGGTCTCTTGGAAGTATATAATATGTTTATTAACTATATAATATAAAAATACAAAGAGACATGGTAAATGTCAAACTATTTAACTAAGAGTTAAATCTAAAAGATAAGGTTACTATAGTGAACCAAACCTGTATAAAATCTATTGGTTGAGTGGTTTTAGACACATCCCATCCATGGAATTTTAATAATCCACTTTTGTTCCATTATAAACCGAATATTAATTTATTATAAATTAATACTTTATGTTTTTCCAAAAGATCCCCTCCTCCCCCTTATAAAATGTCACCATTTATAACCAATTACTCACACCTATCAAGCCTTTTGGATCATCAAAAATCATCCCAATTAAGTTCAATATATTCCTCTCCTCCTCCTATAATCCTTACCTTAGGCAGAAGGCACTTCAAGAGTCATTTTCGGTTCAAACCAAAGGGAGTTACCCAAATTAAAGGTAACCATTTCTCTTAGCTTTTGTTTTTTAATTTTATTTCTCCAACCCCTAAAATCTTAGTATTATTTTATTTTGTAAAAAAACAAGTATCCTAAATATACTATTATATTTTTAGGATAAGTATTCAATAAACACTTACACACACATCTATCTAAAGGGTGAAGAATATAATGTTTCTGTGGATGGAAACCAAACGCCTCACGAAACGATTATTGTTAAATTATCTCCTACCACCTATCATGGTGGGTATTATGATGGAACTATAATGAAATATGATATTAATGATATTTATTTTTATATATAAGCTTCTTTAATTCCATTTCATATCATAACATTATTCATTTCATGTTTTATATATATACGATAATTTTATTTGAGGAAGTGAGGACTACAACCCCCTCAAAGTGATATGACTCGTTCATAACATACATGGAACATATAAAGGATGGAGTTAATGAACATAAGTAAAAAATATAAGATATTATATTATACTGGAATAATATTATACCTATGTAAAATTTGGTTTTTATTCCTTTTAAAATGAAAAATGAAATGGAAGTAGCGTTTGTGCGTACGCACAGATTACCGTCTCCACGAATGTGATGGGATTCATTTCCCCATCATATCCTTTCAAGACTAATAATTGTTTGATTATTAAAATTAATGTTTAATGACATGATATAATTCTATATATGATTAAGATACAACCTATCCATAAAAAACACGACTTACGTAACGAAGCATATAAAGGAAAACGAATCAGACAACACCCGAAACGACGATAATACTAAAATATTATTAACAATGAAATATTAAAAGATCATATATGATATCATATTTATGTATATGAATCTTGTATAATTTAATTACAATTATTTAACTATTACACATGACATTATCATACACTCCATTAGAGAAAAGTACAAGGTAATGGTTTATTTCACAATCTCTTCATTATCCGAGGTTGTTAATATGTAATTATCTACTGGGATCTCTTCATCATGCACATCCGTGGTTCATAAAAATGTATTTCAAATCATTCTAACTCTTTTAAAAAATATGGGTTAATGTCATTTATAATCTAGTTGACTTTATATACAATGTTTATAAAGGAATCTTTCTGTCATTTTCCAAACAAGGTTCTTTTTAACCTTTTCGACAAAATTTACGTAAGAATGTCTTTATTAACATATACTGCGGGTGCAGATATTTTCCACCGTTATAAAATCGTCGAAGCTTCCCTTACAATATTATAAGAATATTTTAAAGTAAATGTTTTCTTTTCTAATTATGTGACTTTTAAATGATTAAAAAAATATATATTTCTCTCAAATATTTTTGATTTCATCTATGTCAACATTCCTTGATGGATTTAAAGCTTATTTGAATGTGATTTATTATGATACAAAAAATCAATATTGAATTGATGGTTTTGTGATATGTTTGACTATGTATGTGTTATTTTTATGCCATTCATTGATTATGGATAAGGTATTGGAATTTCATATGCTAGTTTTAAAACGAATGTTTATGTTATTTTTACACCTGTTCATATGAGGAATTCATTGGACCTAATAAGTGACGGGTACAGCCTACAATAGGTCCTCGATGCATCGGTAGGTCTCATGATACAAACTAGTGTATTGGCACAAGGCCTTGTCAAAATCTTATTTGTAGTCTTGGAACAAGGCCTTGACTATGTGGTTATGATATTCTTGCATTATGCATTCCATCATTATGAAAGTGGTTATTGATATTTAATATGATTATTCGACTAGTAGAATATAAATGTGAATAAGTTAATGGAATTATTTCATTTTATCTTTTCCATATTATACTGAAGTTGAAGTTTAAAAGGCTTTTGTTTTAGTTATACATTACCTTAAATGTTTATGCTTATTTATGAATGTTTCTGCTACAGTTTTATCCTTACCGTGCATTTCAGCTCACCAATTTCAATTTTTTATTTTTCCTAGCATGTGAAGAAGTATTTTAGGAATAACCTACAGGGATAGTATAGGGGGATATGAGTGTGGAGAAAATATGTTGTTTTAGTTTTCACTTTATGATGTAACATAAACTTTATGAATATATCTAGTTATTATAAGGATACTAAACAAATCATTCATTCGAGATTTGTTCTTTTGAGATTATGCCAATGTTATGTAATAACACATCGACTCTGGGTAACTGTGTTCAGGACGTTACAGCGTCTGTCCAGCCTCGGACCAGCTAGGAGCTCTAAGATCTTTTGCCTATAACATTGGCACCAAACGTCCGTTTGACTAATCGTCTGTGGCACCAAAAACCCAGGAGCGAGACAGTACCGATGGAAGAACCCCACTAAAGTTTTGTGAAAATTCAGGGTACAGTCAGGTTAGATCAAGAACGAATCGAACCGTCCCTTGAGACTAAAATGATAATAACATGCAGACCTGGCATCTGATTGACGCATCGTCTGTTGCGTTGAGACCCCTATGATGTGGAGGTCCTTTGAGATATTTCTTCACAGGACTTCATGGTAGTTAGAGTATCTAATAGTGGATTTAGGAGAATACTATCCCAGGGATGGGCAATCTTAGTACGGGAACCCACTAGCTAGCTGTGACATGAAGAACGAATTGTGATCATGTGTGGGATAGTACCGAGCGATACTATGTGGGTCAACATCTTGGGATCATATGTGGTGCTGCACCGAGTGATCATCTATGGGTCTGCACCTAGCGATCTAGTGTGGGTGAGCACAAAGCGATCCTTGTGGGTCATCACCTAGTGATGTTGTGTGGGTTATCACCGAGCGATCCTCAGTGGGTCACCACACGTGATCCAGTGTGGGTGAGCACTGAGCGATAATGTGTGTGTCAGCCCCGAGCGATCCTCTGTGGGTCAGCACTGAGTGATTATGTGGGGGTCAGTAGCAGAGCCACATCACAGAATTAGATTATTAAGTAGTTACATCTAATCATCTCTACTAATGTACCTATGAAATACCTCGTGTGAGATGATTTTGTACCTGTGTGGTACTTTCTTTCATGGTAATACCTTAGTGGTATTCTTCTATGTGGCGTACTTGTGTGGTACATACCTTCTTGGTACTCCTTTTTTGTGGGTCAGCAATGAGCGATCCTCTGAGGGTCAGCACCGAGCAATCCTATGTGGGCCATCACCGAGAGATCCTGTGTTGGTCAGTACCAAGGGATCATATGTGGGCTAGAACTAAGAGATCATGTGTTGGTCAGCACCTAGAGATCTTATGTGGGTCATTACCGAGCAATCCTGTGTAGGTCAGCAACATAGCCTATTGACAAAAGAAGATGTTCTAACTTTACAACTAATCATTTGAACTTTTGTAATTATGTTCTACCAAGGGTGCACTGAGTCAGTACCTTTTTGGTATTCTTTTGTGTGGCATACCTATGTGTCACTTATCCTCGTGATATTTTTTCCTTTTTTGAATAGTTTATATTTGGTCTTTTGAGTTGGACATTGTGTTTCCTCATTGATTGATATGGGTATAGTTGATAACATAGGTATATGTATGGGAATATCTTGAAGGTTGGTTTTCAGTATATTTCATTCATTTTGGTTTATCCATTGTAGATTTTGTGTGACCTTTACGGTATTGGGGTCCCTACTGAGTATCGTTATACTCATAATAGCTCGTGTTATGCATGCATCTCATTATGTTTGGTGTAGACGACAGACATCGCTGATTGAGGATGAGAGTACCAGGACTAGAGGTATCACGAAGGTGGACCATAGACAGGGCGTACCGCTGAGATAACCATTCTAGAGATGTACCTACCCTTTAGGTAGGATCCTTGGTGGGTGATTATAGGATCCATTACAGTTTACTTGTACTTTCAGTTTCTTGTACTTTCTAGCTAGTCTTGTATTATGGCCTATATTACTTACTATTCGATCTCTTTTTACTATTCAGTTTACTCGAGTTCTTATCTTGATGTGTACTTGGTTGTGTGTGTTTACAAGTTATAAAGGCAATGCATTCCTAGTGTCCCTTCGATAGGAACTTTTGAGGGGGTTCTGCACATCCCCTCTAGCAGTACATCCAGAAGTGGTGAAGATGTACTAGGATCTCTGACGATAGCACTATTGGCAAGGAATGAACAAAGATGATGTAGAGTTTCTCTCTCAGGGACATATTTTTCAGCAAGTGAAGATGAAGCATCTGGTAATAGGAGGCTTGGTTCAACCTTTAGATGTCCCATAATGGAAGTGGTATGGGATATCCATGTACTTCATGATAGGACTTCCACGTACATCCAGGGGTCATGACACGATTTGGATGATCGTCGACCGACTCACCAAGCCATCCCACTTCCTATGGATCAAAGAGTAGGGTTCATTATATGTCTTGGGATGCCTCTATGTTTAGGAAATTGTGAGGCTACATGGAGTACCCTCTACAATTATCTCCCATCATGTTTCACATTTTACTTCCTTGATATGAAAGGTGTTGCAAGAGGCTTTTGGGGTGAAACTTCATTTGAGCACCGCCTTCCATCCTCAGACAGATGGTTAGACCGAGCGGTCCATTCAGACCTTCACGGACATACTACATGTTTGTGTCCTCCACTTCACTCATAGCTAGGAGGATCACTTTCCTT
Organism: Viscum album; assembly: GCA_963277665.1. Classification (NCBI taxonomy): domain Eukaryota; kingdom Viridiplantae; phylum Streptophyta; class Magnoliopsida; order Santalales; family Viscaceae; genus Viscum; species Viscum album. Next base: position 960,438,751 of record OY728145.1, read on the forward strand.
TAGTGGAGTGATCATACAACAAAAGATATCATTCCACCATTGGGATGGCACTTTTTTTTGGGTTGTATGGGAGACCTTGCAGATAAACTTTTTCCTAGATTAGCCCAGGGGAGTCAGTAGTAGTGGGACCAGAGATGGTACGGGCTACCACAGAGAATGTGCAGATCATCCAAGAGCGGCTGAAGAATGCACAAAGCCGAAATAATTCTTATAATGACAGAAGACTACGGCCTCTAGAGTTCGAGAATGGTGACCACATCTTATAATGAGCCTCACCACGATGAGGATTACATAGATTCAACCGCGGAAGAATGTTATCTACGTGGTTCATCGGACCTTTCTAGGTCCTCAGTAGAGTTGGTAGGGTGGCTTACCACTTTACTATTCCACCTCAGTTGCAACAGGTACATGAATTCTTTCATGTAACCCAAATGAGGAGATACAAGAAAGACCATTATCACGACATTGACCAAGGAGAATTAGACATCGATGATGGGGTGACGTTTTCGGAGGTTCTAGTGGAGATTGAGGATCAATTGGAGTGGGTCCTTTGTTGGCATTCGATATCTTTGGTGCGCATTCTCTGGCAACACGGGAACCTCAAGGAGAGCACATTGGAGTGGTATACTCAGATGCGTGATTATTATATCCACTTTTTCTCTTAGTTTGAGTTGGGGATTATGGGGATGCAAATTCCTAACGTGGGGAGAATGTAAAGGCACATAATTTCCATGAATTTTTTTTAAATATATAGGAATTTTATTAGTCTATTAAAACTAATGGAATGTGATTCCAAGGCCTGGTGTGCTCAGAATGAACATCTATACTTTTTTTAGGTACGTTCATTAAAAGTGCAAGGGAGTTTTTGTAACTAATGAACCAGTGCTCAGAGATGAAATTCGAGGGCACCGTTGAACTCACAGCTCCATTATTCACATAAAGAGTCCTATACCTCGATCGTAGTAGGTCGAGAGTGAATGAATGTTCTTGTGAAATTAATGATAGAATAAAATAAAATAAAACATTCTATCATTTTTATTTCTGAAACCCCTCATCAAGGGTTATGGTGGGGTGTACCCCCTGATCCTAAAACTCCCACATGAATGTTATAAAGGTGTGGATCACCATATTTGAAACCTCCCAATTTGAAATTAATGGAAGTGGCCACCCGAACCCCCTTATTGGGGGAGAACCCACTCGAATCACCATTAATTCTTTTCTTCATTAATTTGAGCCAATTAAAATGATACAATTAAATATTCGAACACCCCATATGATTGTTAAATCCAACCAACAATTAATAAAATGTGTGAGAATTTTTAATTATGCCAACATTATTAATCTACATAATTTAAATTAATATGTTTTTTATTTCCTAATTTTGGTGGAATTAGGTGATAAGAACTACTAGAGGATTTTTCTCTCCAATGAAGAACTCTCCCTCCAATGAAGAGCACACTCCCCAACGAAAGACACCCTTTCCAACGAGGATATTATTCAACGACAATGAACCAATTATCGAGGAAACAAAAACATCTGTGATGTATGTCTATCCCAAATTACATCATATCCTTCCTCACAACCATCATAAAAAAGTCTCCGTGGTAGGAATTTTATTGGGTGTGATTATGGATTCGCATGTTCTTCCCTTTTGAATAAATAACGCAATTCAACACTCTGAAACTTATTATTTATTAAGATAAACACTTTTGTGGAAAAAGTGTGAAACCGTAAAGTTTAACATACACCAAAAATAAAACAAAGTAGACAAACCAGAATAGACTAACCAAGAAAAGATAACAACCGCCAACCCCAATGCAGCACCACTCGGCGATCCCATGCAAGGATGGTCCCTCCCTAGGGTAAAGCCCTACCTCTAATACAACCAAGTCCCAAATGGCCTGCAAAGAGGAAATGGGTCTACTCTAGCCCATCAGAACCGATCTATCCCTCCAACATTCCCACCCACATCCACAGAATTGGCAGATTCATTGACAAACAGTTTAATTCTTCCAGAACCCATATCCCTAAATAACTTCCAAGATAAAGTGGATACTTGGTAATGTGGATCCTCCCTTAATAGATCTTCAAGTGAGGAAGTCATCTTGATCCATACCTGGATATAATCCTCCAGTTTGATCACACCCTTGTTGAAGCCGCTAACCAGAATCATATCTTGTTTGTCAACACATTTATATTGCTCGTCATTGAGATTCACGTCAAGGGTTCGCCCCATCAACATGGCTGCATCCTCCTCCGAAGCATTGAGAAATAGAACCTGCTCTTTCACCTCCTCATCCGAGGATAGTATCAAGTCCAAGGATGTGTCAGACATGCCAGATGGAATTAGTTGGCAGCCGACACCGCTGTCTAGCTCCCCAGCCACTACCCCTTTTGCTGACCGAGTCCTCATAGGAGGTGGAAGAGAGGAGTAGTCTCTCTTACCCCTCCTCCTCCTGACACGGGGATGATTTCTTTTTCTGCGGGTTTGGGAATAATCATTGTCAGGGGTTGTAGAGTTTGACATTCTTCATTCCAATTTTTGTTGTGCTTCTTTCTACCACTCTCACAGGGCGGGTGCGGGACACACAAAAATTGCCCGAACCCTCCACCGTTTTTCGTGAATGTTGTGTTCATCGCGATGGAAGAAGGTGTCTTTGTGCCCCGAAGCCGATCAAATGCGGCGGCTAACCCATTGGCAGTAGCGATGAAGGAGACAACCCTCTTTGGCGCCCCACAACCTTGCTCCGCCCTCCGCCAGCACCGCAGGAAGGGCTCCGCCGCCCGCGGCATCGCTGCCTCACGGCCCTCTGGGCTGCCCTAGGGGCCGCCATCGCCTGAAGCCATTGCCGCCCCACAGTTCCTCATGGCCTCGATGCCCCAGGGGCCTCCAAGTCACTCTACGGCCTCCCCGCTTGGCGGTCTTCTACACTACCCCACGGTCTCGCCGCCCCATGACCTTGTCACCCCGTGCCCCTCGCAGCCCCGCAGCCCTCCGGGCCGCTCCATGGCCCTCTGCACCGCCATGCGGCCTTTCCTTCTCACGGCCCTCTGTGGTAATTTGCAACCACCCTTCCTCTTGGCCCTCTGGCCCGCCCCATGGGCTCGCCACCTCGCATCCATCCATGGAGCCCCGTGGCCTCGCCGCCTCCTGGCCCTCTATGCCACCCTGTGGCCTCATACCACCCTTGCGGCCTTTGCTGCCCTCGTGTCCTCCACGGACCCTACGGCCTACGCAGCCCCCACGACATTCAGGTCCCCTACGGCCTCGCTGCCCCATCGCCCTCGCCCCCACCCCCCACAGCCTTGTGGTTCTTTCGCGGTCTCTGCACCACCCAGTAGGGGCCTTGCTGGGATGGACCCAATGGGAAAATTTAACATTAATCGGGCCGGGACGACCCATGCTGGGTCGGTTCAGGTGTGTCTGTCTGGGTCGGACCAGACCCGGGAAAACTTCAAACTTTTTTCTCTATCGACCTTAACATTGGAACCATGCATCCATTTGATGAACTATCATATGTGCTACAAAACATGGAGCAAAAATGTCCCTTTGATTTTACACCACTTAAGATTTGGATAATGTTTGTGTATGGTCAGGTTGGATCGAGCACGAATCCAACTGAGCCCTCAGGAAAAAAAGTCTAATAACTCACAGATCGAGAATCTGATTGATGCGCCGTCTATTGCATTGAGACCCATATTATGTAGAGGTCCATTGGGGTAATTCATCGTTGGACATTGTGGTTGTTGGGGTATCGACCAGTGTCTTGAGAAGAAGACTCTCCCAGAGACGAGCAAGCATAGTGTGCAAACCCAGTAGTTGGCTGTGACGTGATGAATGAAGAGCGATCCTCTGTGGGAAAAAACCTAGATATACTAAGTGGTTCTGCACTAAGTGATCTTGTGTGGGTCAAAACCGAGGGACCCTATGTGTGTTATCACTGAGAGATCCAGTGTGGGTCAGCAACGCACAATCCACAATGGGTTAGCACCGAGTGATCCTCTGTGGGTAAGCAATGAGCGATCCTATGTGGGTCAGTACTTATGGATTCTTTGTGGATCTACCTCTTAATTGATATAGATGATTTAGTAGTTAAATCTCATAATCACAACTACTGTATCTATTAAAAACCTATTGTGAACTCTGTTCGTACCTGAGTGGGTTTGGGAATAACTTTTACGGGAGGTTTTAGGGTGGATGGTTCAATTTCTTCCCCTAACCCATTCATGATAACTCATCGCAAAATCAGGAAGATATTATAGCCACTTGCTACTACCCTAATTCGGAGAGTTTGGTAAAAAAACATTCCCCGACCTCACTACAAATATTGTGTTTAATTGTTGTGATCTTCATGATGGAAGAGGAAGACAATCAACTTTGGTGGGGGCATGAGAACTGTGGTAGGCACCACCACTAGCCGCGATGAAGGTGACGACCACCGTGCTCTCTGTGGCCTCTTCCGCTTGTGCCCCTTCCACCTTGTCGCATCACACCGCCCGCGACCTCGCATCGCCGGAGGGCTCCGCCGCCCCGGCAGCCTCCGCCCCCCGTGGCCCCTACCGCCCCCTGGCCTCGCGACGCCCATATCCTCCACCTCCCCACGGTCTAGCACCACCTGTGGCCTCGCCGACCAGCGTCCCTCTACCGCTCTGCTGTCGTGCAACCCTCCGCGGCCCCGCAGCCTCGCCGCATTGCGGCCCCCGTGACCTCACCATATCGCGGCTCCCCCGCCTTACGGCCTCACTGCCCAGTTTCCCTCTATGACCTCAGCGGCCTCCCTGTCCCGCGGCCCCACGACCAAAATTGCCTCGCGACCCCTATGGCCTCGCCGCCCCGCGGCCCATCGCGACCCCCGCGACCTTGTGTAGCATTGAGACCTCGCACAACTCCACAGCCTCGCGCTCCTCCGCTACTTCCGTGCCGACCAACGTGGGTCGGGCCAGACCCAGCGTGGCCGGGTTTGACCCAGCATGCCACGCAGGACCTCGCACGGTTGGGCCAGACCATGTGTGGCAGACCAGACCCAGAGGGTTAGGTCGGGTCTGGTCGGCCCAGGCCAGGTCATGCCGGGTTGGAGCAGACCCATGCCAACTTTGAACTGTTCACTCTACCAACCATAACATTGGCACCGGGTGTCCCATTGATGAACTGTCACCGGTGCTAGAATCCTTATAGAAAGACGGTCCTTTTGACTATACCCCCACTACAGATTTGTATAAATTTGGAGTACGGTCATGTTGGATCGAGCATGAATCCAACCGGGACCTCGAGACAAAAAAGCTAATAATATACAGACCTGGCGTCTTATTGACGCACTGTCTGTTTTTTTGAGTCCCCTATGACGTAGAGGTCCTTTGATATACTTATTCATTGGAATTCGTGGTAGTTGGAGTATAGACTAGTGGATTGAGGAGGAGACACTCCCGGAGATGAGAAAGATTAGTTCGGGAACCTAGTAACTGGTTGTGACGTGAAGAATGAATAGTGATCCAGTGTGGGTTAGCACCGAGCTACCCTATGTGGGTCAACACCTAGTGATCCTGTGTGGGTCAGCACTGAGTGATCATGTCTGGGTCAAATCCTATTGTTCTGATGTGCTTCAGCACCGAGCGATCCTATGTGGGTCAATACTGTGTGATCTTGTGTGGGTCATCATCGAGCGATCATGGGTGGGTAAACATGAGAGCCTCTTAACAGATTAAGTTGATTCAGTAGTTACATCTAATCATCTCTAATATTGAAACTATGAAATACCTGATGTGAGTTGAGTCAGTACATTTGTGGTATTCTTCTGTGTGGCGTACCTGTGTGGTACTTACCTTCGTGGCATTCCTTCCATTGTGAAATAGTTGAGCTTTTGGATTTTGAGTTGGACTCTGTGCATAATCAGGATTGAGATGGGTATTCTTGATAACATAGGTATATGTATGGGAAAATAACTATGTACGGTTTTTAATTGATTTCATGCTTTGTGATTTATCCTTTTTGGATTAAGTGAGACCTTGAGGGTCCTGTGGTTCCTACTGATTATCGTTATACTCACCCCTGCACGGGCTATGCCCACACCCTGTTGAGTTTGGTGTAGATGGTAGACATCGCTGACTGAAGAAGAGAGTACCGGGAAAGGAGGTAGATTAGAGGTGGACTTAGACAAGGTGTTACGAAGATATGACTATTCAAGAGCTATACCTACCCTTCAGGTAGGCTCCTTAGAGGGTGATCACATGATCTATTCCAGCTTACTTGACCTTTTAGTTTTGTGTACATTATTGTTCGGCTTGTATTCTGGTCCCTTTTACATACTGTACTCACTATGATTACAATTCAGTTTAATTGAGTTATAATCTTGTTGTGTTCTTAGTTTCATGTGTTTACAGTCTATAAAGGCAATGCCATCCCAGTTTTAGGGAATACGCCTTCGGTGCTAGTCACCATCCCCTAGCCTATGGGAGGCAGGTTTGGGGTAGTCATGGTATGGGCCACGGTGGATGGGTCATGACAATACACATTTTTGAGAAATCCCCACTTTTCAATAGGGGTTAAACCCCATAATGAAAATGTGAATTTCCCTTGATGTTGATATATAACATCCCGCTGATAGATGATCATCGATTTGTTTGGATTGTCAAACAAGAATTCAATTACTCATAAATTGATGTTGGATTTAGGTACATAATTCCAACACATGCATATGATATCTTTATATTCCACTACATTATTTTGAGAATATATTGAATACGAACATTCCATCAGACATCAATCATAGTGGAATCATAAAATTGAGACGTGAACATCATATCGTTGAGGGTTTTCACAACTAACTGAATATCAAACCATGTGGGTTAAATCGTGATACCCAAATAAAATTCTTTACATTTTACATAAATTGTAGATACAAATTAAAAAAATTATTAGATGTTTTATATAGGATGGTAAGAGGACATTCCAACACATAATTACCACACTATTCATTAGAAATAATGATCTCTTGAGTTATCCCCTTGTTTGTATACCTATGTGGTCACTAACATCAATCATCATCATTAACATTTGGATTTGGGAACTATTTCTCATAGATCTCGTACCCCTGTCATTTGAAACACTAGATTGTTGTAAGTTCATTTTTTGGAGCATTCTCTCTATTGACAACATTTGTAAACATCTTCCCTTCACAATGATACTTGATTCTTGATGAACATTCCTTACACACATAAAATATTTACCAATGCCCTTGAGATATTTTCCTATATGTTTCCTAACATGCATTGATATGAAATAATCATCAACTAATTATCTCCAGGGTTTTAGTGTTTCCCTTGAACCCAATCTACCATTTAATATATACAAAAGTGAATTTTTGGAAACTCCAATCGCTTTTTACACTATAAAATGACATAAAACTATTTATTCACAGATATTTATTTCCTATATAGAAAATTACCTTTAAAGACATGTTTTTTATTAACTACCATATTTATCAATCATTCACTTGGTTTTGATGTCAGTTAAAGAAATGTCCCATGAATTCCTGGTAATCAGTTCCTCATATGTAATAAAATATTGATCATATTTATTATTTTTCACAAAAAATAACTAATCCATTTTATGTGAGAAGAATATGATGGATGTACTTATTAAAAAAAAATAAGATCTTAAACTCTACCAAATCCATGGAGTCAATTTAATAATTATTTTCCTTCTATTATAGATTATATAACATTAATTATTTTCATTAACTTCTAAATAATAGATCAGAATGATCATGTTCGCATGTTCCAAACATTAGAAAAGGGAAAATATATTTTCAATGGTATCGATAAATTTCATATCCACTAGATGATTTGTTGAAACACTAAAATATAGCTAATGTTTCCCCATAGTGGACCCAATAGAATTTTTCTTCCTCCATTTCTCATTTTTAGTTACAGCATGATTCAATGCTTTAGACAATTCTATATGAATATATATGAAAATATTTATTCTAGATCCCCAAAAAATAGTTTCTTATTAATAAAATCATTTTATTTTCCATTTTTTTCATACTAAAAATTCTTTTTTCATGTTCTTACTACCATCTAAAAAATAAAAGAATTGAAAGATAAATAATAATTAATCTAGGAAAACGTAGATTCATGAAGAATAATTTATTAAATTTTGATATAAAGACATATTATTTTATATCCTAAAAAATATGATATAAACAAGGATATTCATGTTTTACATCTATTTAAATCCATCGTTTAGGATTATAAAAAATATAAATTAACCAAACCATATCCACTGTGGTTGTCAAAATAGGTGTGCAGTATATCCCATTTTCATGTACCATGTAATACTCGAGTCATGCCTAATGTGATTTAATGGTGTTTAACCCCTATAACATCTATTCTATAAACACATAAACTAGTACAATCATGAAGGTGATTGATTTCTATGTTAACCACATAATCCCTTCATTGAAAAAATGGATGTTACCATAACCTTAGGCTTATCCTATGGGTGATCACTAATGTTCTCTCATTCTAGTCTCCAAAGGGTAAATAAACATATACAATGATACCAAATGTAACGATATAATATTTTCATACAATGATATTACATCTTTTATATGTTAATTAATTATATTACACAAACACTCACCCGAGAATTGAAAATTTATAGAGCCTTTGAAAATATTAAATGATAAACAATAGGTTTCTAGATGAACTACAACAACTCCCATTCTGTTCATCACAACTAGTACACATCTTAAAACATTCATTAAAAATAAATTTCATCACAACATGGGGAATTGATCAATAATAGTTGGAGATAATATATATATAGTAAGTCTAAAAATGGGACGTTTGAACAAATTACATGAGAAAAATTGTTTTAGAAAACGAGGGTAATAATTGAAAATGAAACCCTAAATATTTAAGATCATAATATGTGTTCCTTGAATATGTATTGGATGTTCAAAATAAATTATTAATAATGGAATAAAATAACATTATCCATGAGGGAATAAATATGGAATAATAAATGGAATTGTTTCGTTCATAGAAACATAGAAAATAATTTCCAATGTAGACATTCATCATTTCCAAGACTCTAATTTCTTAATGTATTAACTCCAAAAATAATCGTAGAGTTCATGGATCACTCCAAAGGTTATCCAAGATTAAGGAGTACCTTAAAAATTCGATTTAGTCCCCATTATAATTATACTTATTCGATGATACTTCATTTTTATCCCAACACATTGGAAAGAGATATAGGCCCCATCAATTAGATAAAGAAAATAATGTAAATGTGTTCCATAAGATCATAAAACATACATCATATCATATCCTATGAAAATAATTTGGTTTTATAAGAATTACATCATATCATAACCCATTTAAATAAATTTTGATTTATCATAACATTACCCAAGGTAATGAAATGGTTTAATAAACAAAACTTTTATATAAGTATAAACCATACCGAGAAATAATAAGGATGATACAATTAGATCACTTGATTATTAAAACATATGAAACTACGAAGATTTCTTTCACTGACAAATATAAATTCAATAAAATAAATAAAATATTATCATGAAAATATCATTTCCCTTTAGAAAATAATTCATCAAAATACGAAAACACCCCAAAATTTAAGAAATAATTTTCTTTGAAACCACTAATAAAAAATTGAACTGGATTTTTTAATAAATTGAGGGTCTATGTTGGTGGAAAATAATGTTCATTCCATACACATTAAAATTAATATTCATTTCCTTTTTTTATTATAATTTAAAAGTAACTTATTTAGATAACAGTAATAAGACTCCATTTAAACAAATTTTTGTAGGGATAATCAACAGAAGAAATTAATTTAAATATTAATGAATTATTTTTTTCATTAAAACCAATAAATATTTTTTAAAAATGGATATGATAGAAAACAGATCTTCACTTGAAGAGTGAAATAAATATGATTTTTCATGAATTTTGTTTAACACTTAAGTAAATAAAGAGAGTAAAAAATAAATGAAAATGTTTTTTCTCATGAAATAACCATTAAATAATAATATTCACTAGTTTATTGAGAGAAAAATCTTAAATTTTCATTCATGTATACCTAATGATATACAAGCATACCAAATTTTATTATTATAATAGAATATAATGTCACAATTTTGGATTCATTTTGAATTATATAAATACTTAAAGATTATCATAAAATATTAAATTAAATATAATTAGATATTGGAAAATAAAGATATAACATTTCAATTGCTAGTATATAAACCTCCAAAAATATTATAGTAGTTTAACAGATCATATGGCCCAATGAAAGAAATTTTGAGAAAAACATCCCTTACCTTATGTCTTGGAAATCGTCAAACACATTCGACCTCATTTATAATAAATATATGATTATTATAAATATATAATAGTACTAAAATCATATTTATCATACTTGATATGATTAAATTAAGAATATTATTACATGGTTATTAATAATTATTTATTAATCTCGCAATCTGGTTAATAGATGCTCTGTATATCATTTCTGTTTTGGTTCGATATATTCAATCGTTTAATTTCAAAAATGGTTCTGTCATCCTCATAATTTTAACCCTAGTATAAATATCATATGTATTCATTATAATTGTATTTACAATAATCCATTAAAGTAAGATATCTAAAATGAAATTCACTATTGATGGAGACAATAAGCCGTTTGTACGCCTGAACATTATTTACCTCATTTAACAGATGAAATTTTAGTTAGGAAAACAGATATATTACCTTTCATGAATAATTTTTATATCATATATATAATATATTTTTAATAAATTTAATGTTATTTTGTTCCAAAATTTTTATTAGTAAGGAATGATTTATTTTACTCCATGAGGTTATAGTTCGTCGTACACATGAACAATGATACCGTATTCTCTATGGATTGGAATGCAATAAGGTATGTAAGATATTATAATTACATAATAATTATTATAATTTATATAATATATATATATATATTATAAATATAATTATATATATTAATTAGAAGCGGTGATGGTAAATGAATTTCATTGGTTCACGAGTCAGTACTCTGTCATACAAATGATCAATGGTTTTGATTCACAATTGAGGTAGGAGTTATTATTAGCTCATGAATGGAACATAAAAAATTTAATCATATTTTAAATACTGATCATATTTTTTTATTAATTTTTTTAATATGTTGTGGATGAAATAAAATAAAACATTTCCTTAAGATTCCAAATCTTCTTTGAGATATTTTATTTGGTTTTCACCAAAATACTTCAGAGTTGGAGTCCTCAAACAACCAACGATTATTGGATAATTTAATGATAGTGTAGATGTTATTTTGGAAATCCATGGGAAAAAAATGGTTTTTTATAATTTTTTAATGATGAAGTGATCTGGAATACTTTTTTAAGTGGCGCTAGGATGCAGTTGCAATTACTGAATTGAAATAATTACACCAATGTTTTTTTTATTTCCATCAGTTTATAAAAAGGACAATTAATGAAAAATATATTAAATAATGTCAAAATATGACCTTATAATATGAATTATTAAAGTTTTTTGTAATTTGGTATCAATACAGTTTCTGTTTAACCATTCAAAAAATTTGTATTTACCTCAGCCTCTTTAATAATTTTTCACTATTATTACAATTCATTATGGTAAAAAATTAAGTTGAGATTATTGAAAAATACAATTTTTTCAAATTAAAAATTTTATTCATTTTTAAATTTTAAACAATCTATTTTGGAATATTTTAGATTAATTTAAACATACAAATGTGAAGAATAAAATTTCTCTAATGTTAAATTGTTTTACAATTTTAAAATGTTTAAATAGAAATATTCAATTTTAAATTGTTTCAAATGAAATATATTGGTTGAAAAATAAATAAATTGACGAATTTCTAAATTTAAATCAATGGTAATAAATATTCAACCTATTTAATTCAATAAAAAATATGTTTTTTTTAATTAAAATTTGTATTTTTTCATGTTCACAGAAAAATAAATCTGTTTAGACAAATACTTAAAAATTACCCCTATGATTATTTAAAAATTTGATTCCAAAAAATAAAATAATTTTATAAAATAAATATAAAAGTAATAAAATTTCATTTTTTTATCTATTAATATAAATTAATAAATTCATTTTTGGAGAAAATATTATTCTTAAAATTTAAAAATAATTTAGTAAAACTTATATTATTTATATCAATATGTCCTCTTTATATAAAACCATTATAAATAACATTTAAAATATATTTATTCATATTTAAAATACAATGTTAAATTATTTTTCATAATATCCATGTTAAATAATAATGTAAATTGTTTACATTGGTTTGTTAAAAGTAGATGTTCTGTTTAGTATAATCAATCAAAAAAATTATTTATAATATTAAAAAGTATTTCCTAAAGTCAAATGTTGTTGAAATACAACCCATATAAAATTAATTTATTCATTTAAATTATTTGACATCGGAAAAATAAAATGAGGATACATCATCCTTGTTATATCCTTTTATTCCCATACAATTTTATCAAGCTTGGGGTTTCACAAAAAAACATTAACCATGTGACTGGTCATGCTTCATTGAACATTATCTGAACAATATAGAATATTCATCAGTTTTACCTCATAATAGTAATAATAATCCAATGTAATGAAATATTTTTATATTTCATGTGAGGGTTTAGGTACGTTCATCTTCAATAGAGATATATAGAAGACATGAATATATTGAAAGAGGTTTTGTGGACACATTGGAAGATAAAATGGAATCCTAGTATTAAAATGATTTTTAAATAGAATGATATATTTTGAGATTATATTAACAATATTTTATAATATTAAAACATTATTTCATAGAAAAAACTTGTTAATAACTTCAGTTTTCATGACAGTGGGGATGATTATCAACCAAAAATTTCAAAAAACATTATGATACCCTTTTCTGTTATTGAATGGAAATAACATTATGATTTATTTCATCAGATATCTCATGAATTGGTATCATTATATCTCAATATTTAGTATATCATTTTGGATCTACACACATATTTTATATATTTCTTTGTAGTGATCCATCTGAATATAATTGTGAAATCTATTATTGTATGACATGAAAAATAATGGAAAGTGTTTTTATAAAGTACCTTTTAAATATGATGATGAAAATATTAACATATATAATAGGGATCAAATTTTTCCCTTGGATTTTCCATATATATGAGGATAATAATTTATTCTTAAACACATCCCTATATCATGGACTTGATGAAGACATCACCCTACTTTTAGGTAAGCCTTTGATCCCAATAATACATAATGGAATATGGTACTCAATGAAACCTTAGAAATTCCTTAATTTATTTCCATAAAGGATAATGCAACGTTATATATTTATTAATATTAATTATGTTTGAAAAAAGTTAATTAAATTTTCTATAACCCATATAACGTTATTCTGGGTATTTTTTCTTGGGAGTCTGATGAAAAAATCCATGGCAGTGTTTTCCCATTTCTATTTTGGTAAGGGCAATATATGTATCAACCCTTTAGAATATGATCTATCATACTTGACATATTGAAATATCATTAATATTGATTCAAACTCTATGGTATCTCTTTTAATTCTATCCCACCATAAATAAAATTTTAAACATATATATACTTATTCATTCTTTTAATATGAATGGAGAGAGAATAATTATTTACCTCCTCAATCAAAGATTTTTTTAGATTATGTATTAGTGGAACAAAAACGTGGTGCATGAACCTTATAATTCAATAATATTCATGGAAAATCTCAGGAATGTTTTTCACCTTGATCTATATCTCTAAATCATCCTTTTATGGATCTTTAATCTTCACATGGATAGACTTTTTATCATTCAATTTATAATGATGATATCTTTCAAATTCCCTCATGATTTCAAAATTCATTAATTCATAATCCATTAATAATGTATCATTTATGATCATCATCATGGAAAATAGAACAGAATCCTTTTGACTAAATTCATTATCCATTTTTTTCTCTTTACCAGGGTGGTAATGTATTGAGAATTCATTATCTTTAATCAGCTCTAACCATCAACTATGGTTCATGTTCAACTACTTTTATATGAATATATACTTTAATTTTATTTATTAGTATATATAAATAACATTTATAAAAATATATAATTCCTCCATATAATAAATGAAAAAATTATTACATATAAATCCAAATAAAGTGTTTGTAATTTTTTTATCATGTGGTATAATCTATAACCATGTAATTATAGTTCAAAATTAATCCCAATCGCTTTATTATAATATCAATAAGTATTATATTCCATTGAACACTATAGGGAAATTAAATCATTGTTTTGATGAATAATATTATATTTAATTCTGGGAAATATTTTTGGTATTTAAATGTACAAATACAAAAGTCTCTTTTCCATATCAATGTGATGAGTAGATCATAAAATCTAGATATATTCTATAAAAAGTCTCAAAAATATCAATAAAAACCAGAAATATTTGGATTACATTCACTCTTATTGGTATGAAACAACATTCCATAGCCTCAATCTATGAGGGATCCATTTACATACATCCTCTTTAGATTATACATCCACCAAATCATATATTTAATGGTAAAAACATAATTGTTTTTCAATTTTTCGTGTAAATTATAATTCATTAGGGTTATCTGTACAATTATAAGTTGATCTCAATACTCCTCTATTCTCTTTGAATAGATAATAAAATCATCAATAAATAATACCACTAATTGATATAGGTCATCTTTAAAGAATTTATTCATTAATACAATTATGAAGGCGGGGTAATTAATAAAACAAATTAGAATTAATATATTCTCGTTTTTTCTATAGCTTGTGATTATTGTTGTATTAAATATATATCCCCTAATTGACCACAAGTTATTATATTTAAAATGATGTTAAATCATTTAAAAATATTATTCTCCACACTATTGATGATACAATTCATGGATTTGGCATATAGAACACTTGTTCTTAACTATGATCATGTTATGATAAAATAATGAATGCAAAGTATATCATTCCATATATATTTCTGATAAATAGATATCATGAACACAATGTTAAAAAACTTTGAAACAAAAAATCCACATTCATGATTATGCTTTATTTTTATCTTCAATTCATTCTACTCCATCGGGGAAATTATATAGGGGAATTTTTAATAATTCTGGCAGGAAGGAATGAGTCTAATTTAAACCTCAACATCATAATTCCATGTAATAATACTAATTGAATCCAAAAAATCAATAATCTCTTTCACAATAAGAATAACATTGATTTTTAGTTTCTCCCCAATCATTTGAGATAAATCCCATTTCTGAATAAGAATCAAAACCCATACAATGGATGTGTCTTCTAAAAGAATAATATATTATTTATTTCCCTAGTAGATGATTATAGGTCATTTTGGAAGGTGAAACATTATCCCCTTCCTAAAATATTGATGTATAATTTATGTAGAGAAATCCATTGTATTCCCATGATTTCATCAAATTTAACTAAAGGAATAATTAAAATATTTATATGAAGCACATTCATAGAAAAATAAATCAAAGGGAAATCCCATACATGAGGCGCGATCATTACAAAATTATGGGGTATCACTTTTAAATCTATATCTATCCATGTTGGTAAAATCTTTAAACCCTTATAAAATTCAATATATATAATCTACTAGGTGGATATAGATTCAAAAAAGACATTATCAATTCTATATTGGATAATATGTGTGTAATTCAACACGTGATTCTCACACCCCTTATTAGAATTTTTCTTTTCATGAGATTTACCATTATGCCATAGATTGAGTGGTTATAATGTCTATCAACAACGTTAACCATAATATTGGGGAACTACTTATCATATTTCACATATGCCTTGTATTTGAAATACTGGAGTGTGGGAGGGGTATTCAGTAGAGAATTATCTCTATTCATATCATTAATAAAATTACTCCCATAAAATTTTTCTTTTAATTTCCTAGTGACCATCAATTCCAAAATAAGATAATTTACTATTCCAATTAATATATTTTCCCTTATATTTCATATATTAGATTGATAATGACAGAATCCACATCTTCTTAACCCATGGATCATGGTGTTTCTCATGAACTCCGCCTATATTTTCTCATAAAAATCATGTGATTGGTGGGTAATTGAAATTTTCATTTACAAATTTAGAGAACATAATATTCCTTATTAATATCTATTGAATTATCTTATGTATAACACCATTTGGATACCTCAATCTAATTTACTGAAGTATCAATTATTCTTAATTTTAGGTTTGATGATATTAAATAATTGTATATTGAATTTCCAATAATATTTGTATCATAAATACAAAAAAATCACAATCATTATTATTTATCTCATGAAATACCTTTATAATTCTCATACAAACAATAATATGGTAGTATTTATAATAAAATAATTTCTTAAATTAATACCACTCCCTTGATCCAATTTTATCATATAGCCATGTATTGTTGGTTAGAGTCTACTATTGTTATTATTTTCATTCTAAACCATATACATCTTACATGAAATTTTCATTTTTGAAACACTATATAGTGGAAAATATCTTTTTATTGGTACTACTCAATTTCATATAATGTATCAGATCAGTTGAATCATTGAAATAATTTTTTTCCTCATAAAGGACTCATAAAAAAATGTCTATATTTATTTGTTTTCATGTTCTAAATGATTCATAACATGAGAAAGTTATGTTATCATAGAAATGATATTTTTTATTCTATATCTATTAACATTCCACTTCTCTGAAATATAGTTTATGCATTGTCCATTATGCTCAGTATTAGAATGGTTTATTTATCATCCATCCATAAAATAAAAAAACATAGCGTGAGAAACCATAATCATAAAGGGAAAACACTTAATTTTGTAAAATAATTTATTGGATGTATAAACCAAGATACCTTGCCTTATATCTATAACACCTACAGTTTATCCTAGTTTTTTCATGGCCATTATCCCTCTAAATCCCTCATTATGATCATAAATCCAATTAATATTTACCAACATGTGTCCCCAAGGAGTACAAAATATGTTTTTAAACAATTTCCATTGTTGTGTAACAGGTAACACTCAATTCAGGATCAATGCACCTTTCTTAGTGTTGTCACCCCTATAGTCATGTCTTTGATAACAAAATCTGCTTCGTGTATCCATACATTGATGTATGGATATAGTAAACTATAAACACTCTTTAAAGAAAAACATTATTATGTTACCTACACATTGGCTTGTCCTACGATTTTAACTATATTTTACTCATATTATTACCCAATATGTAACAAAACCTTTCCTCATATTCCATCAATAATGAATTAGGATTTCATATATAAATTTTAGTTTTTTTAATGAATATTCATTACAATACAGAAAGACACAACGGATGATCGAAAATTTATAGGTCCATTGAAAAAATTAAAACATATATATATGGTTTGTATGTGAACTTTATAATATGGTACTATATTCATCATAACTAGTTACTAAATAACATACATAATAAATTTCTTCATAAACTGGGGGAAAACATAATAGTAAGATTGAATCTATTATTAGTAAGGGTAAAATAGTGTGATACATTAAAATTACCTGAGGAGAAGGTTATATTAATTTGATATTAAAAATATTACACCATAAACTACAAATAAATTCTTATAATATTGGTATAATTCATAAATAATGGTGCTATATAAAATATGAATCAAAAGGGAATCAGTGAATATGGTACATGAGAGCGTAATAATGGTGAATTAAAAGTATATGAATAATATAATTAAACATAGAAAATAATTTCCAATGTAGTCAATCATCATTTCCATGTCTATAAAAATTTAATGGGTTCAGTCTATAAATCATCATTGTATTGAAGGCTCTCTCCCAATACTATTTTAGTGGACAATTCCCCTCAAATAAGTGGTATTTGTCCCAATTCTAGACATGTTTATCTAATATGATTTCAGCATTTACATAATGAATCAGACAATGATATGGGTACCACTCCTCACTTTATGAAAATTATATATATATATGTGTGTGTGTGTGTGTCCGTGTGTGTGTTATACGAGATTATAAAACCGTTATCATATCATAAATAATGAAAATAAGTGAGCTTTATAAGAATGACATCGCAACATAACCCATGGAAATGAAATGGTGTTTATATACCTTTTATCAAAAAATACAAATATTGAAAATTTTATTATTAAAAATCAATTCACCATAATTTTAAAAGAAAATGTGAAGGAATTACGACAGTATAATTGAATAGTATACCTTATAAAACAGAAACCAATGCCAAAAGATAGTTTCACTAAGGAATATAAATTCCATAAAAGTTAACTAAAAATTCTTGATGAAAATATAATTTTCATTAATAAATGATATTTAATATCTAAAAAGGATAAAATATTTAAGAAAAATGTTTCTGAATTTCTTTTGTTATCAATAAATTGATTCATTAAAACATTGAGTTCCAATGATGGTGGAAAATTTCTATTCATGTCAATAATAATAAAAGAAATTCTTATTCTACATCTTCAGTAAAATTGAAAATAATCATGTTTAGAGAATGATATAAAGATTTCATTTAAATAGTTGTTTTCAATGTTATAATAGAGTTAATAATTAAATTATACTATCTAACGTTTTTTTTAAAACAAATTTAAAATATGTCATTTTTTATAATAGTAATATGTACGAAAAAATTGTTTCTATAAATAGAGAAAATAATATGATTATTCAAAAAAAATGTTTTAAACACATGGGTTTATAAAAGTGAAAAAAAAGGAAAATATTGTTTTCCTAAAATAAAAAATATAGAAGAAAATTCCATAGTTTCATGTGTGATGGATAAAAATATTTCATCATCAGAATCATAATCACACACATTCCCAATAAGTTATATTATTTTAATAGATTGAGTCTTCATATGTTTTTTATTTATTGAATAATAAAAAAATGATAGGTTGGAGTCACATTTCACATTAAATATCCTAAAAATATTGATAATCATGATATAACATGTAAAATGATAGTATATACATTTTGAAAAATAATATTGGTTAATAACATTTCTTTTGTCTAAAAAAGTCAATTAGAGAAAAAAACACATACCTTATATCTCAACATCTTTTACACACATTTGAAAATCCTATATAATAAATTTATATTTATTATAAATATATTTTCAAACCATATTCATATGTATATTACAATTTTTCTTCTATTTATTTTATTTTTATAACATGTTTGTAAAATATTCCTTCAAAACATCGTGTTTTAGGTAATACCTATTTGATTTTCTGTGTATGTTTAGGATTAATATTTTTATCATATAACTTTTTATTGGTTCGATAATATCTATAGATTTAACCATTATATATATATATATATATATCATATGTATTAAATATATATTTATTGAGGTTAAATGATTAATGTAACTGATATAATATGAAATACATCATTCATGGAGAAGGTATGTCATACATACACTGGAATGATGGATCCATCATTTAACATATAAAAACAAAAAAAATCAAAAAAAAATATTCCTTTTTTAGAATTATTTTTATGAAATATGTATCAAAAATATTTATTAATTATATCCTTATTACCTTAAATGTTTTGTGTTATTGAAAACAAAAACAGATCAATTTGTGAGGAGGTTGTCCACCATACACAATAATGACGTCATTGAATCCTCTCATGAATAAAAATTATGAATTGACATATGCTATTATAATTCTAAAAATATTATTATACCATAAATATAATAATTAAACCTTATATTAATAAATATATATATTCTTTATATGAATTGATAAAAAATTAATTGTGTTGTGTGTGAGTCATTAGTGCACCATACACTTGGTTAGGAATGTCACCTCTTCTTCAAAAATATTGTTTTGGTTTTCCCAAAAACACCTTCCCAGATTTTCATGTTGATCATAACAATTCATATAATATGAGTAAAGTGAATTATATATGTAACATGGATATGTATTTTTTTTAAAAAAATTATTATTACAACTAAAGAAATATGAGGATATAAGTTGGCCTTTTATTAGTGGGGCAGAGGACACACATGGAAATTAAGAAAATAAATAATTCCACCAATGTATGTCTTATGAAAAACGAACCAAATTTATCCCTTTTAAAACCTCGTATGTTATAGTACCGAAATATGAAAATATCATATGAATTATTGATATCTTAGGTCATTTTTATCAATTATCATTTTTTTAATACCATCATAGAAATGCATTAACCATAATGGAGGTAATTAATTTTTAAATTTATTATTATTAATTATTGTAAAAAATTACACAAACATTATAAGGAAATATTTATTAATATGATTCCAAATATATAATTAATATTTTCAAAATTCATAAACATTATTATAAAAAATAAACTTAATAATAAACCTCCAAACATGATTAAAAGGAGGTTTTACACAAAGAATGGTTTCAAATGATTTACAAAATACTATATAAAAAATCAAAATTAAATTGGTTATAATAAAATATATAGGTTTAAATATAATATATTTCAACAAATGATAAATTTAAAACCATTTTAAAACAAATAAACATTGTAAATTTTTATATGACATGTCATTGTTCAATAAAAACCAGTATGTTTTATTATCCATCAAAATATTTTTATCTTCTAAAAAAACCAAAAAAATTATTCATATGATAATTTAGACATGATTATTATAAAAATTAACTTCATATTATCAAATAATATTTCTAAATGTCTTAAAAAATAATATTTTTAGGTTTCCATGACAGAAAAGGCCATTAAAATTTGAATAAAAAAACAAAACAATTATATGAGTTTGAATGATGTGATATTACAATAATATATACATAAAAGACATAAAATTGGAACCATGATCATTTTTCCAAGTTATATTACATTCTATAACTTTATAGAAATCACATATTCTATTTGATTCACCTCTCGGTAAGAATGAGTGACGAATAGTTTAGTCTATAGAGGGTACTCAACAATTCCATCCATCAAGATGTGAGCCTCTGTGAAAATTGAATAAAACAATTACTAATTGGAAAAATAGAAGTGGAATCAAATTCATGCCATATTTTATTCCAATTTTTTTATTTATAAAAAGAAATAGTGTTAAAAACTCCATTCATTTCAACTTCGAGTAAGGTAACTAGTCCAAAAGAACCAAACAATCCGCCATGAAAACTACAATATTGGAAATGGTAAATAAAAGCAATTTTGAGGGTCTAGGATAAACTTTCAAAGAATAATATAAATTAATTTTAATCTATTTATAGGGATTCGGAAAGAAGAAACATCAATAGATCCAGCATGCGGCATGAAATGTCTTACAATGCCAAGTATTTTAGAGACCATAAAATCCTGAATCCTATTAAAACAAAAACCATTCTGGATCACCTTTGATTCCATAGTTGAAAAAATAATATTGTCAATGACTAAATGAATATTGAATGTGAAATTATAGTGAATTAACTGATTATTCCAGTTCCAAATAATTTGATGTAATTTGGATTCTTCAACCTGGAATATTTTAGAAAACATTTTCTAGTATAAAACTCATATCTTGTTGAAGAATCATTTTGATTGAGTGATACATTGGTCTCAACACCTCAAACGGCTCAAAAATAACAATACATAGTGTTAAGGCTATATAAAAATAGAGAAACATGTGTGGGGTATCTTCCTTATTCAGAATTCTTATGGGGAACATGGAACAATTGAAAATACTAATGGACTAGATAAATAAATTAGTATGAAGCTAATCGTGTTCTCATTTCTAAATCAGAGCTACCATCAGGGGTTAAATATAAGAATTGTTGAATCAATTGAGCATGTCAAAATTGTGGTTGGATACCACAAATTTTATTAGATGATTATAATGACAGTTAAGGATTCATTTATTTGTTGGATCTTATATTTGAATATCCTCATTAGTAGAAAATGTATAATTACTTTTAATTTCATTAATATTAATATGTAATTCTTGAGGAGTTTCATAAATGAAACTTCTAAATGAGATATTCAGATTCAAAGATGATTCATGTGGCTAGAATTAAGAATTATTGGGAGTTACAATCCAATTATTCTTCCAAAATTTGATACTAGAAGATCTGTTTGAATGACTTCTATAGAAATTCATGATATTAGAATAAGAGTAGTGGTCCAATGAGATAACTCCATGTAACTACTCTTCCCCTGGTTCAATATAACTAGATATTTTTGTCATAGAAATTCAAAAATCAAAGAAAAATTATTAATCACGGTCCAAGATAATCTAGAATGTAGGGAAATATTAATGTGATTGATTCTTTAAATGGAAATTCCACCACTAGAGAGATGAGTACCAAATTTTTTCCGTGTAACATTGAATATTTTATGCACAACAATATTTACACAAAAAAATATTTTGATATAGAAATATATTCCCATAATAAATCACATGTTCTATTTATAAACTATAAAATAGTGCACTAACATTGTGAAAATAGTAGTCATAACAAGTGAAAATATGACCAGTTATTGAGAGTTTCATTCCCTTCTTGGATGAAAGTTGATTTTTTTAATCTGATCAACAAGGTATATATGGTATATATCTGTTTCCTACCATAGAAATGAGTGACTAGGATAATTGAATGGAATGTAAGCCTCTTTGAATTTAATTTATCGATGAATGAATCATTTTCAGGCATCACTAAACCCTTTCCCATATTAATTCAAATATTTATCCAAACTAATAACATGCCATAAAATGTATTTCATATTGGTGGAGAATGTCTAGAATATTCCAGATGCTCCTATTATTACCATGTAATATGTGGTTGATATCATATGAATTTGGAATATGGATAGGAGCATAAATCCACATAGAGGCATAGACTGGGATGATATAATTTGGATACACCTTGTCTGATTGGAATTGAATGAGATAATATATAGTAATTGAGAAAAATATATCTGATTGAGGGTCACCCTGCATAACCCCTTGAGGGTACATGATGTAATTTTAGGAGATCCATTAATTATTACCCTGATGGAAGCTAATCCAAATAGGTCTTTCACCCATCAATTTAATTTTTGCTTTAATATGATTCTCTAAAATAATTTACAAATGAAATTAAAAACCATATCATCAAAGGAATTAATTCTATAATGATTATGAGAAATATTTCCACCACTATTAAATTATTTAAGAATCCTGAGACACTTTATAATTTTTTTAATAAAATATTGAATACACATAACTTTAACATAACAAATTTAACTACATGAAATGATCATATTAGAAATTATATAATTTTTATTAGACATGTTTCTAATAATATTATATATTTTGGAAAAAATTGAAATTGGAATGAAAAAATGAAGCTCAAAATAATTATATGACTTTTGTATACAGGTGAAAAACTAAGAATTCATACTATAAAGAAGAGAACATGCAGAAAATAACTACACGACTATCTTGCAAAAATCAATCCTTATGATATCCCAAAAACTCAGGAAGAATAAATTATAATAACTATCTCTATTAGGTACATTGATGGATGTCATCAAAAAAATATTCCTCCATAATTGAAATTCAAGTTCTATCCTGCTAGGTAAAAAGATCTCATCAAGAATCAAAATATTGTTAATGAAACTATCAATAAAATCTACATCAATTATATTTTCATTAAACAATTGGTTATAGTGGGATAAAAAGTGTTCAGTCATATGATATTTATCCAGAAAGATATTTCTATCCACCTTTAATAATATGGGACGATTATAAGAACTTTTGATTCCCAAAGAGAATTACATAACATTGAGTTTTTATATCCATCCTTAAGCCACTTGATTCTGAATGTTTTATTTTAGATTTTTTTCTTTAATTTTTAGTACATCATTTAGTTTATAAGAGATAAATTGTTTAGGGAGTCTTGTAATAATGTCCATATTAGTAATAGATTAATAATCCTGATGAATATGGGCTTCAATCAAAGTGATTTCAATATAAATATTGATGAATGTTTCCTTACTCCGTACCTTCGGCATCAACGTCAACATCTTCAAGTTCATAAGACTATCTTGAACCCTATTTCATTAGTAAATAAAATTCAAAAACATCGCAGGGTGGATTTCATGATCATTATGAGATGTCTAAGAACTAATGATATGGAATGGGGAGTGGAAATTCAGTACCCCATCCAACAAACTGATCATAATGGCATGTTTATCTTTAAATTATTTTAGTGATTGTAATTATAGAAATATAATACCACCTATTATGTTCCATGATATTATTTAACGCATAATCAATCCTATCAGAAATTATATTATTCAATGTAACCATATTCCAATTATATTTTGATATAGAAAAATGGATTTCAACCTAATAATTCTCCAAGAAAACAAGATATTAATTCCGTGGGAGATATTATGGATCATACAACTTCAATATTTTCATTGGGGAAAATGATAGAATTGAAATCCCCATAAAATACCGTTATCTCAGAAATACTTCTACAAGGACTGTTGAATTCCTTCCAATGTAATCTTCTATGTTGATATATATTTTTATAAAAATAAAAATTAAAAATATATATATCTTTTTTCCTTCTTAAGTAACCATATAAATATAAATAATGTGCACTTATAAATTCTCTACATTGATATGTGAAAAACCCCAAAGGGTTTGACCAGGGGAAGATCCATTATTAGAACAATTAATATGTTAACCCAATTTTACCAATCATTCCAATATATTAGAGTGAATTTTATTTCGATAAGCAACACCAATGATTTTGTTTTGATTTTTTACAATTGTATGTTATGATAATTGTCTATTTATGATGATTCCACTCATTTGAAAGCCCAAAAAAGATTATTCATTTAGAGATATATTTATATTTTGTATTTAAATTATTATTTATTCCTTAATATTTCTATGCAAATAAGGAATTTCTATGAGTGATGGAATTTTTTTAATAGTTATTATCTGAATACGAAGAATATAAACATTTCCATCATTGTCATGTGATAGTTTGTATAGAATATATCCAACACTACCATTATAAATCCCTAAAAATGATCATATTTAAGGCTTCTGATAAAAAATATATTTGGAAAATAAATTCTAATAATTAACTTTCTCCTAAACAATATTATACTATAATTTTTTATTTATGATGAGTTAGTGAAAATATTACAACCTTATCTATCATGGCTAGAGTGCATTGTGATAGAAAAACTATGGGAAATAGAATTCACCATGACTGTGTCATTATGTTGTTTCAATATTGGTTGTATAGAAATAGTGTATTTCCCAGACAAAACAACAAGTTCCTCATATATTAGAGGATATTTCCCATTCTTTCATGATGACATACTTAGATCAGGGGAATTCCTTTCTATTTTTAGGTTAGTAAACATAGTGAGATCAGATGAAGCCCATATACGTAGATCAGAAGACCAAGAGGGAGAGAAGTTATTAACATATCTAGAATCCACTTGAATATTATTTATATTATCAGTTATAATCTACAAATTCAGGGATCATTATATTAGTTCTAATTGTTTTATGTGGTTCATCCCAGACTATGCCAATGGATCTTCAATGTCTGGGAGGGGGATCTCATTGTTTGAAACCTAATATCTAGATAAAATCCATGTAGGGGGATATTTTGAAAATATTATTTCTACCGGTTTCCCATCACAAAAATATATTCCCTATAAGATCCCTCAATAGGATATTTTCTACGATCCATTACTTCGATGGGATCTTCAATCTTAACGATTGTTGAGGTACCTGAAACAAATTTATGAGATGAATTCGTCATGGAATCCTAATGAAAAATGCAATTCTCATATAAACACTATATTAAACCCATTGCGGTTCTTAATTATTCCTCTTATGAAAATTATGGAAGTATACAAATCCATAGATGGTTCTATCTCTCATTTTGTTTTTAATTTATATTTACAAAAGTGGTAATATATTTGTTTCACAGTGATCTTTTTTATCAAAATTTATTATGGTTACGATCTAATAAAAAACTATTAAGATATATCACAAAAGAAACCAATAAATTTTCCTTTTATTTTATTATTTATATAAAATATATTATTTCCTTCAAATTTTAACGCACTAAAAAATTAATATATCAAAACAATAATTTTAATTAAAATCAACATTATTTCACTATTCAGTTGAAAATCATTTCTCTTCCAAATACAAATTTCTAACAGAACATAAGGAAAATATTTAATAATATCAAATGATTGTTTAAATTAATTTATACACATTTTGGAATTTATTGGAAGAAGGATTAAAATGAATATTCAATCCCTTAAATGAATTACATTATATTTACATTTTACTAATAATGTGGTTGGAAAAATTATTTTAATGAGTTTGGAATGAATATAATTTCCCACCATAAAAAACACTCACATATTTAATATTTTATTGAAAAATTTCAAGATTCATTTCAATTAAAATATTTAGATCAATATTTTGGGATTTTTTGTTTAATATTCTTATTCCAATATGAAAAAATATCATCTTTCATAATTTTTTTAAGGATGTTTTAATGGTATTTCTAGTCACTAGTGAGACAATATTTGAAAATAATTATCCTCTATTGGCTATATGATCCAATAATATCATCTTCATTCTTCCTCTAAATATATTAGCTATATGGTAGTAAGATATTTATGAAATATAAAAATTTCCTCATGTTATTCTATGATGAAAAGATGAAATGTTTATGATACCTATTTTATTTTCACCTATTATGCTCTAACAAAATTATATTGAATACCATTTCATTTCTTAGGGGTAGGTAATTTTAAATGTTTTATTCAAACACATATGAATTATTTTCACTACATGACCGTTGGGCCTCAAATTCTATAGACCACTAATGAATCAATTAAAGATTTATGTTATATGATATAAAATTTTACATGGGAGTTTATACCATTCCAGAAAGAAGTGAATACCTAAAAGAATATCCCAATACCAAAAAAGTGTACATGAGTGGTTATTACATGCCCAATGTATGAACAGAGATGGTTATCCCCAGCCTGACATGTTTTGAATTTCTTGGTTGGTATCCTTAACATAATATTTTTATACATATCTATAGAAAACAAATAATTTTCTTTGGATAATGTTATGGTTTCAGTAATTATGATTAATTAATACATTACAATTTATGTCTTATGAACATACATTATTTATACTATTATTTATAATTATGATCTATGATATGCTGGGTATGTTTTTTAATTATATTCATATGTTCTCATGCCCTTATGATCATGTTTTGTTGATATGTTTATTGTATAAAATTAATGAGAAATGGATATCACAACATATTACATTTCCATTATAATGATTACGAATAAATTCATTATGTATGATATGTATAAGATGGGATCTAGTTATGATGAACTTAGTGGTAGATATTGTATCTCACTTATGAACTAGTTTTCCATGAATCAATGTTTGTCGTGATACTAGAACTATACCAGTATTTCATGGACCATTATATTATAAAATGAATAATTCATCTAATTAGATTTTATATTATTATATAAAAATTATGTGTTGAAATATAAATATTAATAATAAAATTATGTAGGTGATGAAAAATTTTCCGTGGAATAATTATCAGAACTACCAAATAAAATTTGAAAGTAAAAGAGAACTATTTAGACTGAAATAAATTTTTTCCATAAATAATTATGATTAAATGTGAAGAATCAAGTTATAATTAAATAAAATGTATAAAAAACATATATTATAAATATAGAATATATAAAAATAAAAAATATTAATAAAGTATTTTTTTAATACATTCAACCATGGGAGTGTATAGGGAAATGATTTCATCTCAAATTCAATTCTTTGATATATGTAATATATTATACAAATATTTATTAGTATATCATCTAACTTATATCTATTTAAATTATATCATCCAAATTTTTTTATTTATTAATGTAATTTTATATTTCATTTTTTTTATTCAAATACACGTTTAAACAAATTATTATAAGAGATTTATTGTTTTCCCATAATAACATAATTATTTAACAAACAATTTTTAATATGATACTATTTAAATTATATCGAATTTTTATTACAAATTTTTTATATGGTATTGTGATGCACTATTTAATCGTATTAATTAATGGTCCTATTCATTTTTTCCTCAGCATGAGGATTTAATTCATGTGTATCAAATTCAATAAGGTTTATGGGATTGAATTTCAATTCCTTACGAAAATATTAATATTAGGAACAATGTTATTAAATTAGTGGGGTACTAGATTACGGATTAATATATTATGAAATATTATTAATTTGGTTAATTTGATTTATATAACATAATCAATTTCAATATTTTAATAGTCTTGGATTCGAATCGTAGACCATCTATACAATTTTATATTACAATATAATTTATATTTCATATTTTAATGTTTAAATTTCCATTAGGGTAATTATATTACATCTATCTCATAAACCCCATATATATTCTTATCCTCTAGTAATAGATGGGTTTTAGATTTCATTTTATTATATTCATCTTATTTAGGGAAAAAATCAACCAAAAATCATGGTTATGTAATGTATACCATATTTTTTCTCATTATTTTGAAATATTATTCTTTTACGTACATATAAATTAACAAGTTTAATGAAAATTATTTTATATATAATTTTTTTTGGTATCTTTTATATATTTTTATTTTTTTACATTGATTAAAAATAAATCATTTAAACATTTTTTCTTGTAATATATAAGTTTCTACAAGATGTTTAAAAGGATTGTTTAATTAGAAGATTTATTACCCTCATTAATTTTCCCACCATCAAAATAGTTATTCATTTTTTATATTCCCTTATAAGTATTCATGGTGTTTCAATAATTAAATATTACCATTGTTCTGTGAATTAATTTTTCTAGAATATAATTTGCAAAATGAACTATTTTTATTCTCATTTTAAATTAAGGTACTTATCAAGTTTTTAATGGGAATTTTATCTATGTCAACATCATTTAAGTTGGATTCTTATTTAGCAATAATGGGCTCAAATGATACTATATACATTATTTTTTTGAATCATTTATACTCATGTTGGTATATTTTTTAATTATATAAAATAATGGCATCATTTATACAAGTTTTCAAATCCCACTGTTTTTCATTGAGGAATACTGATTATCACAACAAGAAAAGACACATATTCACATTCTCTTAAAATATGTGTATAGCCCCTAAAACACTTGGTATAAGCAATACCAATGGTTATTAAAACTATGGACTATTGAGGAATAAATATAGACCTATACCCACTATTACAATACAAAATATTGGAATATTTACTATTAATTCTTCCATACCCATGGTTTTAATAAATTTGTGGGTATATTTTTTCCTATAAAAACTTATACCGACGGATCTGAAAATTGTGGGTACAATTGGATTCTTGAATCTAGTAGTAGCACCACCACATCTTCATCCATCTTATATAAATCAAATGAAACATATAGTATACATTAAAGGAAATATAAATTTTCTATATTTATCATACCACCAAAAACATTTAATATTTTTGAAACCATAAAAAATAATAATAAATACATATTGTTCTATAAAACTACTCTATTCACATCCCTATGAAACCACATATATATACTTCCTACTAATTCATAAAAAATGGGCGAAAAATATCTCATCTATAAACAACATCCATATCCTCAATAGTATAAGAAAAATCATTTTCATCGTCATCATCATTATCTAGAGAAAGATCCTGACTAAATGTATCATCTAGAGAAACAACATTATCAACAACATCGTCACACCTCCTTTATTTCAATATCTACTTGGACACACATTTGAATCAATCAAGGAATCATTTATTGAATACATAAATTATATATATGATTCAATATTAGTATCAATCATTGTTGGTTGAGATTCACTTATAACTGATATTTCTTTCCAAAATCATTTGGTGATCATCTTATTTATTTCATGCTCTTGCTTTAATCTTTCATTCTCCTATAAAGATAGTTTTTTCCCTAACATTATTCAAAACCAGTGAATTTCATATCAATAGGTCAAAGAGTCTTGAGAGGATAACGATGAGGAAAAATAAATAGGGGGTATGATTTTTTCTCTATTTGACATCAAACTCATCATTAGGGATCATCACCTAATACCTGACTGAAAGGATCATTTGGAAAAAATTCTCCATCTTATTTAACATCAAAGTCCTCCAATGAAATTATTTGAAAGTGTAAAATGGATATTGAATGATCCATTACATATAAATATCTGAATTAAAAA
The DNA here is from genome assembly GCA_963277665.1 of Viscum album. Lineage (NCBI taxonomy): Eukaryota > Viridiplantae > Streptophyta > Magnoliopsida > Santalales > Viscaceae > Viscum > Viscum album. Next base: position 960,469,262 of record OY728145.1, read on the forward strand.
TAAAAAAAAATCAAAATATTATTTTGTTTTTTCATGTACAACACTTGTATCATTCTTCCTCCTACGTGAGAAAAATAATTTATCTTGATGTACATGAAATTTGATGCCCAATATAGCATAATAAAAATAAAATTGATTAGTATATAGTTATTCATAATGTAAAAATTTTATAATATTCAATAACAAAAAAACATAATAACTATTAAGTAAAAGAAAAATTCATAAATAAAAAAATATGATATTCATTGATGATATATAAATATATCAAATATGGTCATAACGACTATTTATTTTTATGTACTAATTTTAATGATTAAATAATCCCCAATTTTAATGCTTTAAATTAATTTTAAATTGTTAATTCTATATTATTCACTATGTAGCCAATTGGGCATTAGCCATATATGCCAATTGGTCATTTTTCTTAGAGTCCAATTAGTCATTAGGCCTAATGGACATTAGGAAAATATGATAACTTTCCTTTGGGTTTATAATATAATTTTCCATTAATCGTAATGACCTAATGGCCAATTTGATTATAAGAATAATGGGTAATTGTTCTATAAGCCTAATGGCTAATCGTGGTATATGCATAATAGACAATTGTGATATATGCCTAATGACCAATTGGGCTATAGGACTAATGTACAATTGTATTATAGGCATAATTGTCCAATTGGTATATATTCAGAATGGAAAATTTCCCTATATTCAAAATGAAAAATTTCCATATATGCCAAATGACCAATTAATAATTAGGCATATTGCCTAACTGGGCATTATACCTAATTGGACAATTATATTATATGCCTAATGGCCAATTTAACTATTGGTATAATGGAGAATTGGCCTGTAGGACTAAAGGAAAATTGTCATGTATCCTAATTTTCCAATTGGCCTATAGGACTATTGGAAAATTTGGATATCGGCAAAATTAGCCAAATGGACTATAGGCCTGATGGCCTGTTGTCATATTGCCCTATAATCCGATTTTCCAATTACACCTATTGGAGATTTCAACACTATCTCCATATTCCATGTAGACACTAGGCCTATAGGACAATTTTCCATTTGCCTTGTATGGTAATTTTCTATTTGGAATAATTGGATAATTGGCCATTAGGCCTATATGCCAACTGGCTATAAAGACAAGTTATCCATTTTTCCATTAGGCCTATATTACAATTGAACATTAGTCATATATATTAAGATTGTATTTGGAATATATTAATATATACCAACATTCCACTAGTATTATAGGCCAATCGTCCATTAAGACTAGGTTAACATGCCTATAATCGTAAGGTAAAATCGTCTAGTTATGAATAATGGACATTTAAAATGGGAATCTCTGGACGTGTATTAATTGGAGTATTAACAATTAAATGTATAATTATAAATTAATATCTAACTAAATTACAATATAAATAAGGAATTTATTTAAAATTAGATTAATGTACCTAGAGTATCTTCGGATTGGGCATTGTAATGAACCCAATGTTTGTACATAAGTCATTGATTGTTTGTTCTTTTTTCTCTAACAACTCCTAAAAAACAATTACATGTAATATGAATTAAATTTTATATGAAAACCAATAATGATTGTGAATACCTTATATCAGCCTTTTAAAATGCATTCCTTTTTTGATATTATGTTCATGGAATTTTGTGGAATATGGGTACACTCTCTGAAATAGAACCAACTATTCTCCTCCACCCAACATACAACTCATGATTTTATGATCACCATAATTTTCCATGATCCAACACTCATTAAATCATTGTAGATTCTCCATTGGTAAATTCAAACCAACTCTACAAGGAACATGAAAATTCCTTTAAATAGAAAAATAATATAGATATACAATTATAAAATTATCTTACCCCTATCAGAACCCATGCTTTTTTCTTTGATGGTGTTACTTAGATTTACCCCTGAGACTAGTTCCAATATATTCATATAGTGGTACATGGATAAATTTTTGATGAAACGTCAAAATTTCCTTGAATTTTTACATAACATATGCTTTTCTTCATTATTATCAACCATTATATGTGTCTAGAAATTCAATGATTCCCACATATGGGTTTTCCCATGTCGCCTACTAGAGGATCCTACTGAATATGATATTATGAAGAAGTATAAGAATTGGGTCATTTTAGAATAGAAAAAAATGAATTTCTACAATTTCACACACATATAATATAATGAAACTTGGTGTAGAATCCTCAATAGGCTATGATGGATTGGTGGGATGTCATGGATCAGCATCCTTTGAAGGAAGTGTTTGTTCTAATGGATTCTATTGTTGATCATCATACACCAGAGTAGAATATGAATAAAAATAATAATCATATTATAGTTGGATGGTTGTAAATGGTTGTGATGTAGACATGGATGAATATGGGTTTTATATAGGGAGATACATCAATGTATATAGGTATTGTAAAGGTAGGAACATCTGTGAAGGCGATGAAGACGTGGAAGTGGAAGTTGATACTAAATAGATGATATATGAATTAGTGGGAATATACTTGGAGGGTCAAGAAGAGGATGGACTGTTATGGTGTATGGGGTGTCTACTATTGGGTTTCTGTGGGGACTGATATGATAGAAACTCCATGTATATATAGCAATATCCCCAATCAGAGCCATGTTATCAGGTTGAGGAGACGATAATGGTTTAGAAAAATGTCCATAATACAAATTTGATAAATAAAATTAACATTATATTATAAATAATGTTTGTGAAATATATTATAATTTATATGCTGACTAAGGGAAGATAAGGAGGCAATACCAAGTAGAGCATTACTCGATCAGAATCAAATATTCAATTTCTTCGAATTTGTGATGTATTTTTCATAATCTTCTTAAAATTAAAATGTACATTTTTTGGAAATTATTTTTTAAAATCATTTGTTAAACATATAATTAAAATAATGAATAATATAATTCATAACATATTTTTTTAAAAAATTGTTATAATTTTTTAAAAAACTATTTTGAAACCATGTTTTTGGAATTAAAATAAATATAATTAAATGAAATTAATATAGACAGTACTAAAACTAACATATCATTTCAAAATGATACTAATTAAATTCATACTAACAATAGAAAATCATTTTAAATAAAACAAAATAAAAAATGTTCATATATGGTCACTATTATATAATACACAACACTATATATGGTTCAATATCAACTCTTTCAATGAGACAATTTTAGTCATCAAATGAAATATTTTGGTAAACACAAATGGGGGAATCAATAGTATATATTTGTCCTTTACATTAATGAAAAATATATCCTGGGATTACATCATCAATGTCACCATAATCAGGTCTTAGATGATCTTACACATAAAACACCTATTTTCACATTGATTAAAAATGTATGGTTCATCAGTATATATGAATCGAATCATATGAAAATCAATGAATCTTTAATCATCAATAACTGTACCCTATCACATCATTGGATTAAACCATTTACATATTATCAAACTGACTTGAACATGAGAGAAGTAACCCAAAAACAATATTTTATCATCATGTCCATAATAATACACATATTCTTGTAATGGACTACTATATAATGAACTGTAATAACAATCCATTATATCATTTAACATATCACCTTCATGCTATGCTCTCATTTTTACTCCTCTATTAATTATCACAAATTATTACCTATTTATTATTACAGATTTTCCTTCGCGAACCAATGAATTTAGACTAAAACCCAATTATCTTATTTCATGATATATAGTGTAAATAAATATATTTAATAAAATGAATATATATTAATAATATATATATATATATAATTAATGTATTGGTTATACCTTTTATTTCCACAAACCTTGAAACTCTAGGATATGTAATGCCTCTCTCTATCTACTTGGAAAATATCAATAATCTCTAACTATAATTTCATTATGTTACATACATAATATGATAATAAAATATCATGGTATATGTAAAATTTCATATTATGGGATTAAATATAAATATAAAATTAATATTCTTGATATAGCCATTGAAAAAACCATTTCTAGTCAAGATTGTGTGATGTGCCATGTATTTCATTTCATGGTTCAATGTTGGCAATGTATGGGACAAAAACATTCCACCTTTTTTTGGGAAAAAATGGAAACGAGGGACAAATTTCACCATATTGGTCATCTTCATTTCTCATTGGATGGTTATGTCTTGTTCTCACATCTAACCAAAACATTAAAAAATACATAAATTCTTGAGCTAGATAATCTATAATAATTACTCCTTAAAGAGAAATCTTGTTTCAATCAAACTTTTTCGTTTTGAAAGTATTTTATTGGAAGGATACATCCCAAAAAATAAACGGGTGCCCTAAGAAGTGATTTAGTTTGTTGATGGACTGATTAATACAACATTCAATTGAAAAAGGATTGAGGATATTTTATTTTCCTCTCAAAAAAATTAATGGGTTATCCAAGATAATTTTTATCAAGAATGAAATAGATATACATCCAAAACAATGGAATTTAAAAATGTATAAGTCAATCACTATCACCGTTATTTTATTGATTATAAAATTTTGAATTTCTATTTTAATCAATTCATGAATAAGGATTTGAAAATCATGATTTCTTTGAAATTTGGGTTTAAAATCACTTTTGACGGATCATTTAGATATGTTACTAAAATTTCCATCATGAACCTTGTTTTTCATCAATAATACCATCCGTTGATCTTACTCTACTTGTTTCATCATGTAAGAATGACATGAAACTATTAATTTTATTTCACTGATACACAGAGGATGTATTTCTAATCAAATACACTAATAAAACAAGTCCCAAAACAATTAGTAGTCATCTTTCATCTTCCCCTTGAAATAAGAAATAATTTAAACCAATATTTCACATAGATTTTTCTCAATGTGAATTAATTATAAAAATGACATAAAAAATTTGTAGACCAATATGGAAATATTAGAATGTTACTTATCATTTTCCAATTGTATTTAGCTTTATTGTCGACTTTCATCCTAATTTTAGATTTCAATTGACTATTCCATAATGCAAAACAAATATCAATTCATTAGGAATATCACTACCTGACATATTTTATGGTTGTTTTTTGTGAAAAATAGTATTATCAAACCTCAGAAAATTATTCATGTATTTATGATCCATTGGAAAGAATCGTTAATTCCACATAAAACAGAAACTATGTAAATATTTAAGCCTTCATGACCATGTATTCTTCCAACATGCTAGATGATATAGTTTTCCATTTGTGATCCAAACCGAAATCATTGAATACGAAGGGAAATAATTTATATTGTATAAAATGGCAGCATTCATCTATAATATTTTTTTGAAGAAGTATCGATTGTACTCACAATCATATCCAAAATCTACAACAACTCTCTTTTTAAATTCTAAAAGTAGACATCTATATATTTTCCAAAATAAAAAGGTAAAGATATCAAAATACTCAATAATTTGAATGGTTTTGCCATACATATACATAGAGGATTATTATACACATGAATAAAAACTAGGAATGTTCTGTGACTAGTGAGAATCTGACCAAATAGATTAAAATTTATATACTATAAAACAAACATGAGATTACACACCTTTGCTACAAAATCAAGATGTTTTTCCTCAAATACCCACAATGATAATCCATATATAAGATGAACCAACTCATCATTACATTTAATTCTCTATACATCATTCCACCACATATTGGGTGACATTTCTAAATAAATGAATAAATTGTGAAGTATGTGAATCAATGGAAAGTTCTACATGAATTTATTTGGCACACAAGATAGTCTTCTATCTACATTTTCCTTCTATCAAGATGTACCCCATTATTTTATAGTCATTATTGCTAGATATTTACTTCAACAATAATCTAAAATATTTTAGACAAGTCTGAAATTTATTCATAGTAAATCTGAGCTTCTTAATTAACATAAATTCTATATAATTATTTTAAAGAATAAATACACCATCATGATTTAAGTATTTCAAAAATATAAGAATATAAACATTAGTGGTATTAGAAAATACCAAGATGGGTTTTACATGACATAACCACATTATAACATCATACTCAGTCATTTAATAGCAGTCCAAATATACTAGAGTTCTGGAATCATCCATTAAATTTTTCACTCTCTCAAAATCATCATCTCACGTCTTTTCATCATGTGTATCAAAATCATTTCCTTTTTGTTCGGCATTTTGTCTCCTTTATTATGTTTCAAAAATATAAAACAATCACATATAAAATTATCCATATCACTTTTTTTATTTTCAATTATGAGTAGTAGAATATTCCCATATCTCTCTACGGTGATACCAAACATAATATTTTGTTTGAAATACAGCATTAATTATATGGTAGATAATGTCTTCTAAGAATAATTATTGTTATCCAATAAAATTATATCCTAGACATTGTATACAACCACCATCTGAAACATTGTTAAATTCAAAATATAATAAATTTTCCCAATTATTTGGAAGCTTGGTTGAAAATGATCGATGTGATCCATACACACTTTATCCAATCTATTAAAATTAAAAAAAAATATTTTGATAATCCTTAATGTAATCGATATTTAAAAAATTAATCCCAACTAATTTTGTTGTGATACTATCATAGAATACTGGTAATTAGAAAAATAGTGAATAAGAGAAATACAATATGCTATAAGAGATGAATTTAAATGACGAATCACATTGGTTATCCCTAACAATTAACAATTAATTAACATGGTGAAAAAATTGAATAACATTGAAACTACAATATATATTATTCCCATTTAATAATTGTTTTAATAAAGCAACCCTATGTTTCAATCCATGTACTCTATATTGTCTACCATAGGGTTTAAATTTCATTACTAGTCAACTAAGGCTAGTAACAACTTCTATAGACATAAAATTACATAATGGAAATGATTTCATATTAAAAAAATTAAACAAAATAAAATTCTATCAAGGAAGTTGGGATAAAAACCTCATATATTTTTCATTGATTTATATGGAATAATGGTTTTGGAAATGAAGAACATTCAAACATATAATAAAAACATTACAAAATAAATAATTTATTATCATAAAAAAGATTAAAAATATATTCATAGTCCCTATCTTTTATATATATTCTTCTTTCAGATAAATCATCCAAAACAACCTTTATAATTTAACGATGACATTATATATTTAATATCATATAATAAAATACAACATTTAATTATATTAAATAAATTTTTAAAAATAAAATCACATATAAATCATGATTAATCAATGTCAATTTGTGTATAAAATTTTTTATTTTTGTTCTCATTCCAACATAATGTATTCATCATTTTAAAATTTGTAATTTTAGAGAAAAATTCATGTTTTACTATTTGTTGATCCAACTCATATTTTTATTCATGGGTTGATTATGGTTTTTGAGTATTGATAATAAAATAATTATGTTTGAGAATATTTATTTATAACTATAGAATTTTTTAAAATTTTCATCCATTTTGGTGTAATAATTACATAACCATTAAATTTAAATATATTATAATTGATAATGTGATTCTATTACATGTAATTTTAATTTAATGCATTTAATTGTGAGTTTTATTAAAAATGAAATATTTTAGGTTCGGTTGGTTGCATGTTTTCAATATTAAAATTCATTACTGTGGATGGAACGAAATTTTCAATGAATGTGGCCCAATTGTTCTCTAGAGATAAATAAATATCATATATTATCTTGTACACTTGTTTAACACATTAAAGAGAATGAAATTTATTTTTCCAACACATTAAATGACCCTTTAATGAGAATAATATTATGAAACAATGATGAAACATTTATATATCAAAATAATACTCTTAAATTATAAATTTTTGGGATATCTGATCTTTTGTGAATAATATTATTATCAAATTACAACTATAAAATACCAATCATAAATAATCTTGTTTGATATATTCTAGTAAAACGACAATATAATGAATGATCCTAGTCCGGATGACCATATTTCTATGCACATATATCAGGTGACCAAATATACAATAGTCTTATTTAATTTATAAATACATATCCTTACATATATGTATAAAAAATGAATTATTTTAATTTCATTCTATACTAATATTTTAATTATATTTTTAATCCCAAATGATTGAAAACCAATATAGAGTGAAAAAATAAATCACTCAGAAACTATTTTCCCTCAAAATATGTAAAATAAAATAGGAAGTAAATTATTTATAATCTAAAACATTAAAATAATAATAAAAGAATATGTATAAGAATTGATATTTCTAAAAGATAGTCGCTCCCATGAAAATAGTTTAAAATTAGATAATAAATAAGATATATGATAAAAAAATTACCTCTCAAATATACCAATAAAAAGATTTAAATAATAGACCAATAACACCAAAAGATGAGTGAAATGTCACATGGGGGAATACCAAATCATCCCAAGGGGGAATAGGGAGGCCTAAATTTCTTGAGGATATCAAGGGGATAAATATCCTATTGAGAAGAATTGGGGAAACAAATTCTACCAAGCGGAGGGGAGTATGAGAGGATGCCTATAAGAATTAGGGTTAGAATGATGATGATGAGAGGAGGAGCCTGAGTGGGCCTCCAATATCAAAATATTGATACTATTGGTTTCTTAAACACCCATCGTATAGTCTTGGATATAAATTCTATAATAATAGTTTTAATAAATCGTGATTATATATATGAGGGAATTAGTAGATTATCTAGTAGTGTATGTATTAAATTTGTTTTTCAATAATTACATATGATGAATTCATTTGACATTGTTTTTGATTGGTATGATCCTTTATAATCTAAAGCATGGATAAAATTTTATATATCATGAGACAAACTATCATCTGTATTTGGTGAACTAATGCCCAATAATTTATGTTGTCTATGTACGAAACCTTAATATTTTTGTGATGTATTAGCATAAGACCATGAAGGTATGTTAATGATATATTGGAATAAGGCTAATGTTGTAGGAATATGAGGTATGGAATTTTATATTCCATCATTAAGAAAGAATTTATTTTTATCTATTTGGTTATTCAAATTGTTATCATTCGATATATTTCATACCAAATTGGTTTATTATATTGAATTTATTCTAATTATCCAACCTGTGAAATTGTCTATTCTTCCTAAATAGAGGATAAATTTAAGTTGTTAAATCATTTTACTAAGGGTTATATCTCACCCATTATTATGTTTACATTACCTAGGTTATGAATCAGATAAATTTAAAAATTCCATGACTACTATATGAGTTTAATTTATGTGTTATAGATATTATCATTATTAAATATTGGTATAGATGATAATTTTTTCAATAGTAAATACCCTTTTAGGATATAAAAGAAATGATTTTTAAGGTGACTAATTGTATAATGGGGTGATTGAGGTATACATATTCTTTTTTATGGTTATTAATATCCTTGATTGGGGATTTAATATGATTTTGGTATTATGGTAAAAATATTATTTGAAAACCATAGGCATATACATATATATTCGAATGAACCATAAAATGATTTTATATTACTGAGTGTGGTTGTACAAAAAAGGTCCGGATTGGGATAAAAACAATTTGATGTTGGTTTTGATAAATATTCACCTTGGATAAATTACCGTGGAAAATAGTTGGTTATATATGTAGAAACGTTCAATCAATGCAAGATATGTGGGCTTAACTACAAACCTATTTTTATACACTTGGGAAATATTTCATGGTTAATACATAGTCTTTAAAAATCAATTTTATGATTTTTAAGAAGTTTTATGAATTTAATTTTAGTTTAATTATGGTAAATGATAAAATTTTTAAATTAATATTTCTAATAAAAGATTAGTAGTATACCAAACATTTCATATTTAAAAATAATTTAATAATAATAAAATTTGAGGATATGATTAATATATTTGGTGATTATGGTATATGATGGGAATTATATATGTGTATGATATTATTTTAGTTTTAGGTATTGTGACATATTTTGAAAGCTTCTATTATTTTTTTAATGACACTATGAGTAATGTAATTATTAGAATAAAATATTATATATTATTTTTGGAAACATTACTATGTCATATACTGTTTTGGTATATCAATATGATTGATTAATATTGTTTCTAGATTAAGAAATTATGTTACTTTTGAAAAATTATTTAACTAAAAATTTCAAATTTTTTGAATTCGATTGGTCAAAAATAATTTTATTCGATTTATAGTTAGTTTAATTTTATAATGATTTAAGTTGAACATTGGGTCATATTATTAAGGATTTTTGGTAAATGTAATATTGGTTTATATAATGGGTTATTCATGTTATTTATTATTGTATTCATTTAGGTAATCCTATAAAATTAGGTTTCATATAATGATACATGCATGGTTTAAAATAATACATAATTAATAAATAATTATATTTCAAATTGTGACTCGAAAAATTAATTATATAGATAAATCTACATCAAATTTTATTTCAATATCATGATGTACTCATTTTTGGTATGAAGAATATGAAAATTTAAGGATGTAATTTATTAATTTGGGATAATTTGATACCATATGATTTCAATATGTAAGTTTACTTTGAATGACACACTGTTTAATAGATTTTGTGTAACACCATGAAAAATTAAGATACTAACATCTTGTTTGATATAATATATTACATGCAAAAACAATTTAATTTGGGAATTTATCACCTTAATAAATTATGATATATTTATTTTTAAATAAACTCAATCTCATTGATAGCTTGTGGAATACAAAATATTGTATCTAAATGAACCATAATAACCTAGATGTTAAATTTTATGGTATGAATATTTATATCTAAATATTAAATATATGGTTTACCCATGTATAAAATCAAATAAATTATATTATATTTATTTGAAATAAAATAAGCATCATTTAAAATATTGAGTAATTATTTCTCCAAATATATTAATTTATAAAAGAAGGTGTTGTCTCCCATTTTTCATATATTATAAATAATATTTTTACAACTCTTAGATAATTAATTAACAAAATTAATTTCTGAAATTTTCATATCAAAATTACCATTTTGTTGATTTTTTTATATTTTTATAATATTTTCATTTTTTATTAATAATGAGAAATATACATTTTTAATGAAAACTAAATTATTAATTAAAATATTTTCTAGAATTATTTTAATTTAATTTGGTTTCAAAAGTAAAATATTCTAAATTATATATCCACTATTACAAATTAGGTAATTAGAATAAATATCATAATTATTTTTAGTAAAATAATCTTTTAATCTTTTGAATGTTTTTCTTTTAGAAGTATGTTTTTTCAACACAACTATGAGTTTATTTTTAAATTAAATACCACAAACTCTGTGGGATTTTTTTAAAATAAAGTATTAAATATTTGGAATTAATATAATTTATATAATCTAATAAGATAAACATAATTTTTAACATTAATTAATAGTAAATCGTAAATTTTATTTACTAAGATTAATGTAATAATAGTTGTTTGAGGGGGGGTGGATAAACTAAAATGATAGGGATTAAAAATTACTCAAAAATAATAATAAATATTATATAGTGGTTTTTATAAATTATATCGTATTATGTAATGAAATATGACATTTTGGATAATTGTTTTATGAAATAGATGTGGGTTTCATTTAGTCTTTTCAATAATTCCACGTTTGTACACTACGAGACATATAAAAGGAAACCCTATATACATTACTTTATAGAAATTTAAAAGAATTTAAGAGAATAACTATCAAAAATAAATTCCACACATCAGTCATGTCATCCTAGAATCCAATTTTTAGATTAAATGTTACTGGGGTTGGATTGTCGTGAAAATGAAAATATGTTATTTATAGATTAGGTAACATGCCTAGCCAAGAGTTTTATTTTATTTGTCGATCCACCTCTTCCAAATATTATTATACCATGTGGATATAATATAAATAAAATTTATCATATAATGAGATATATTTATGTTAAATTCATGACCTTAAAATTAGTTTTCCAATATCAATTCAGAAACAAAACTATTGATTGTGTTTATGGCGGGCTACCGCCTCAGGAACTGATGTAATTCATTTTCTATAACCGCTTCTCATGGATGGATATGATGATGATATAATTTGTCATTATATAATATATTTATGGTATAATTATACTTATTAAATAATATATCATATAAATCTTTTTACCTTCTATTTTAATGATAATATGATAACGTCGATACACTGTACTGTGGACTACCAGCTCATGATTTAATGGGATTTATATTTCAATTTTATTTTACATTAATGGTTATGTGGATTATTTTGAAGTTGATATTGGTTATTCATGAAATATTAATAGTTTTTAAAAATTAATATATGACATAATTTCTTACCTTACAATGAATTGAACATATGGGAATGTTGTTTGTGTGTGTGGGAGACTCCCAGCTCAAGAAGAGATACGATTTTATTCCACTAATGATTAACACAGATTGTAAAAGGATAAATTTTAATAATATATGTGATATAAATGAAATGATATTGATACTATAAAATTACTACACAATAAACATCCTTTCTCTTTAACCCATTAAGAAGATGATAATGTCACTCGTGCATTCTTACGGCCTACCATTTCCACAAAGCGATGTGGTACATTCGCCATGATTCATATTAAAAAGAAATTTTAGTGATTTACCTAATGAAATAAATGATATTTATAAAAATATTATAATTCTGTATATTATTTATCTATATTATATTTTTGGTATTTAGAATAATAATGATAAAAAATGCATGTGAAAACAAGTTATTTTAATTACGAAATAATATTGATAATGAATAATTGCTAACGAACTATATTGAATATGTTATAAAAGTACCATATATAATATCATTTATATTATTATTATTATTTAAGATGTTAATAACATGTCCAAAATAGTTATATATGATTTTGTATATATCTAATCATAAGGGAATCATGAGTTTAGGGGTATCAACAAAAAAGTTAATTTATTGGGTCAGACATCCACTCATGTGACAGTATTATCCCAATATTATGTGTGAAATAAACATTGATATGTTTGTATTTAAAAAATTCATTGTTTCAATTTTCATTTATTAAAAAATATATCTTAATTTATTAACTCTCACATAAATTAAATTAATTTTAAAAAATTTTGGTCTCAAAACAACCATCTGTGAGACAGACCTTATTTTGCACAAATAATATCATTTAAATGATTTATATAATATCCATAACTATTTATTTATTTAATAATTCATAATTAATGATATTTTAAGATATATTTGATATACATCATTAATGAGAAGTTAGGATTCAAAATTTACTAAATTATAATGATATTATATTTCAATATCCTTTTATTTGGGGTGTTTTATACAATAATTTCAATTTTGTGAAATTATTAGATCATTGCCTAATAAAACCCTTCCACATCATTACCCTATATCTATGAATGATTTTTTAAACTGAAATATTATATTTCATAATTTTTTATATAACATATTGTAGAAAATGTTTTTTATGAAAATCTCACATCAGTACTCTCTTTGTTAAAAAATCATATTTCATTAAAATACATTTTATCCTAAAAATGTTTTCAAATATTATTTTCAATAATTATTACAGATATTTGCACTATAAATTAATTTTTTAATTTTTTAAAAAGGTATATGAATTTCATTTTATATAAATATCATACTTGTATTTTCTTTTAACAATGTTAATGGAATATTTAATTTTCAATGTATTCAGTATGAATAAAACTCTTCGAATTACATGACATATCAATGTTTTATATCATCCTTTTTATATTTAGAAGATAATTTTCAAGAAAAATTAATTTTTGGTAAAATGTCCAAATTTTTTTAAGAATATTTCTAAAGTAAATTTCTTTTACTCACCGAATATTCAATGTTAACCTTCAAAATAATTTCCCTCAAAGATAAAATCCATTAATGTTACTCAAAGTGAAACATTTATTTTCGAATATATTAATTTTAATCTTATTAAAATTATTTTCATCAATGAAAAAACACAATGATGATTTTAAATGATTATAAATTTATATAAAAAATATCTCACTTATATACCTATTTCATTATTACTTAAATTTATGGGGTAATACATAAATTATGATCATTTATCAAGTTCCTTCATTATAAAATTTTCTATGGTTATGATATGACGAAATATTATGCAACCCACATTATTTCCATTCACTGTAATTATTTTATACCTTTTGATAAATTTTAGTTTTGTGTCTTAAGTAAACAATGAAAAATTTATGAATATTTCCAAATTATATAATTCAAATATATGGGGTAATGTTTTAGTCACATGACGAATCATGTATTTTATTTTTTAATAATCCCGACCCATTGTACGAATTTTAACATCATTTGATATTTTTTAGGTAGTTAGCCATGACATGTTTTTTTTTCCTGATTTCACATTCTATAAAGAACCATGATCAGATGATACCATGTTTATAATTTTAGGCTTACATGTGATTACTCATGGGCCTTCTTATTTTGACTCATGCAATATGATTCATTATTCATGTTTATTACCTTACTAGAATTTTTAGCCTTGACTTTATTCCAATTTATTCTCGATGATATCCCATGTAGTTTAGAAGTATAAAGGTATTTAGGATCTCATTATGTTGAATACAATAAAATGTCATATCATTCTATTAGTTTAATGTACTATGAGTCTAGTATTCAAAATAAACTAAGATATTATTACCACCTTGTTTTATTAATAGACATTTATGGTTGGAAATCATGTAATTATATATTTTGTATGATTGGGTCACTATAATTGTTATCATATGAAATGATTAGATATCATTACGAAAATAGTATGTGAAAAACATTATGAGAACCCTTTGTACGTGCCTATGTATTAATCTATGTATATGTATAATGATATTTCTACATATCGTATAATATACATAAATTTTGGTGATTTTTATAATGAGTTGTTTATGATGAATGAAATATAAAAATTGATAAAAAAATTATATGTTGTTCTAGAATAGATGTTCCCATGGTTAATAACTCTGAAAATGGAGAGTTGAGCCAAACTCGACCATTTCATGGTATACAATAATGGTCTTTACTATACAACTATTATGACACTCTAGGGTAATATTATTTTGTTATTAATATACCCAATATAAACCATCAAGAAATAGTATTTTAGATTATGACTATGAATTAACATGGATAATACTATAGTTTCATAGATTGAAAAGTAGATGTCGTGATATAGAAATCTTATAAATATATATTCTTGAAAATGATTAGTCCCACTATGATTTTTTCTCAAAATATACATTGAGGATTTAGTAAATAGATGGATTCAATAGAAATAGGGTTAATGTAGAATATATATTATAATGTATTAGAGAGCCATAATATGGGTTGATGATTAGAGTGATGGATGTTATGATTATTACTAATCATATTTTATGATGTATGATTATTAATGTGAACATTCTTGAAATTCATAACATGTAAAATAAAAGGATGATATAATTTTAATATTTTTTGTGAAATTGAACAAAGAAAAATTAAAATTCATCTTTCGAATTGTTTAGAAGTTTAGAGTAATCACTTAAAATAATATATCAAATAGAGGGGAAGATATTTTGTTCTGTAAATGGAGTTCATAGTGTGCTGATTTACTTTGTAATTAAATATTTTATATGTGCATAACATTATTATTATTGATGTAAATTTCCAAATATATGGGTTATCCCAAAAACTATTGAATGGAATTTGTTATACGAAATTATTTACTCAAAAGTGTGAACTATTTATGTATAGGTATTCATGAATTATTTTTTAGAAGTATTTTTACTAATGTTCATTTTTAATGAGAATCACAAAACATAAAATGATCGTGTCAATTATTAAATATATGTTTCGTCATGTTATATTCACATAAGGATTAAGGATACCATAATGGGTTTATTAGGTCATGTGTTATTATATGTTCAATGCATTAGACAACAAAGATGATGTTTTATGTAACAGAATTTCTAGGAGACTAATGTTATTTGAATAGATGTCTTATAGAGTTGATGAATATAAAATTTTTAGTTCAATGTAATGGATTAATTTAAAATAATTATATTATATTATTGGATATGTATAATGAATAGGTTTAGGGATGGATATTTTTCAGAGGTATTAATATAATACCTACGGAGATTCTATAATGGTGTTAGAGATTAATTTATTTTATAGGAAAACATATCCAAAATGTTTTTTTTTACAATTATAGAATAAATAATATTTTTAAATTTTCTGGATCATGTGATCTATAAAATTTAATTTTTAATTATTTGGACATAGAAAATAAATTTTATTAGTTTATTGATTTTTTAGATAAACATATGATGTTAAAATTGATCAATGAGTAACCAAATGATGAAATTGAACTTGTAAAATAAAATTGTTTAAAGTAATTATATTTACGTAAATTATTTTATAGAAAAATAACTTCAAAACATTCAGAAAATTATATTATAAATTTTATAATGTTACGTTAATATCTTATGAATCTAATATTATTTTAAATCATTATATACTTATGATGTTGTGGTCCTTAAGAATACATTATTCATTAACACTCTCATTATAAAATCCTTATAAATTTCAAATTTATCTTCTACTTTTCTTCAATTTACAGATATTCACTTGTATTCAAGATTCATTTATTTATAAATTATGTATTATGATTACTTTACTATTTCTATTTCCATATTTTTAGTAAAAATATTTACTAACCCTTTATTGATGTTTTTCCTCTAAATAATTTTTCAAACACGTAAATTCTTGGATCTTGATTAAATATTGAGGAAAATATTTATTGATGTGGGTTATAATGAAAATTTACCATACAAAATAACTTCTATTATAACCTAACATATTCTTAAATGCCTTTATTAGGTATAAAATTCAACAATTTGAGGTTTTTGTGCATTTCAAAATAATTTTTTTTTAGAAGAATAGGTAACATCCAAAGACCAGAATTTTAGTTATTTATATCTATGAATCCACAAAATTAAATTAAATCATGTGGATATAATAAAATCGGTACCATACAGATACTGATATGTTATTATTTTAACTGTATGAACTGAAACAATTTCCTCCACTGTCAAATGGGAAATGAAATCGTTGATTGTGTGTTTGGTAAAATCCCGCCACCTGAACCGAAAAAATTTATTTTCCATTTATCCATTACACATATGGGTGTTCTTATGCATCAAATAATTATATATTATATTTATTATATAATTATATTTAATTAATTATAATATCTTATATACCACCATACATTCTACTCTATTGAAAATATAACAATGTCACTCATTTACACGATCGACTACGAGCTCATGAAGTGATGAGGTTTTTTTAACATTGTATTTCTATGAAATATAATAAGGACTAATTATATGTTTATATATTTTAATTATGAATAAATAATAATTTTATACATAGAATATGTCACATAATTTCTTTGCATACCATCTATTAGATAAAGAATTCCCTCGTTCATGTGTATGGTGCACTACTATCTTACTAGGTGATGTGAGTCATTTTTCAAAAATGTTCTATATGGAACTTAATAAAGGATAAATTTGATGAATATATGACAAACATATGATGTTATATTAATTCTGAAAAAATTAATTTACATTACACTTCCTAACTATTACACCTTTTATGAAAATTATAACATTAATCATTTAACTGTATGACCAAATATATCCAAATGAAGTGTGATTTATTCTCCATGATCAAAATTAAATAATGAATCTAATGATTTATGTAAGGATCCAAAATAATACGTATAAAATTAATTTCATTATTTTTACAATTTTACTAGATCATATGTGATGTTTCTTAATCAGGATCAAAGTATTACTGAGATAGGGAGGGGTGAATCATTGTTATCTTTTTATTTCATGTTTTCTTATATTAGAAACAAAAATTTCCACCTATTAAATAGTTCTTTATCTATTGAACAGAACCAACCACATAAACACATGATTTAAAAGCTTCACTACTCAACAGTAGTAACTACATCCTTGGTATGGTTGAGAAACAATACAGTACCAAAAAATCCATTATAAAATAATCATTCGATGTGGAATACAACGAGTAAGATATTCCCTTACACTCGTAAAAAACATGGAAAGGAATCTATAAGTGTGTGTGAATCGTTTTAGAAGAAATAGGGAATTATAGTATTTTAGTGATTATTTACAATTGAACAAATGTATTCCTTGAAGTAAAAATCATCACATTCCAACCCAGACATAGGTAAGAACTATCTTGCATACAATTGAATACTTGCAATGAACCCAACTCATTCACGCAGAATTTTAGGTTTCTTGAAAGAACTATTTATTCAATGCATTTAGGATTTGACTTTTTTATGTGAAAAAACTCTTGTGTGTAACTTCAATCTTATGCAGAACTCGCTTCTTGAGCAAAAAATTACTTTCTTACATGAAACACTACATATTCTCCTCACTCCGGCTTACTTAAATTTATTTTGTGATTTAGAGCATTGGATTTCTATAAATTTTGAGCTTATCAAATGAAATGGGGTCACCTATTAACTATAGAAATCCTTGACCCCTGTACAAAAAAATCGTGACTCGTCGCGCTAGATTCTGACACGTCACTCAAAACCTCAGTTGACATCGCATTGGGCATGAATGTCTCTTTCACACCAACCAAATCTTTCACGCACTAATTGAATCAATCAAACACATTATTCATTTTCCATTTTTCGATGTTATGGCCTCGAATCAAGACTTACATGCAACATTATAATCCATCTTCTTTCATCCTGAACAATTTCTATCATGATATATAGTCTTCAATCAAACACCTTTAACATCTTCATATTTTCAATGGAATGTAATAAAACTTCCTTGTATTAAAAAATCATAATTATTTCCAACCATAACTGAATATTATTTTCATCAATTTTTCTCCCCCTTTTCCATCATAAGGCACTCATCACAAGTTATCCTAAAATATGATATTTTTGAAAAACAAATCAGAAAATCATCAACTGATTTTTAGGTCTTTACAATGTGAGTTGATTTATCTTCTTTAACAAAAAAAATAAAAAACTATATAATAGAAAACTCTTCACACATCCTTCTCCATCCATATTTGTCCCAAAAATATGTTTTGTATCTGCAACATTCATTATGAAACAAGCATATAAAAACAAGGAAATTAACAACCAAAAAAATAGTAAAAAATGAATGATTATTAACGAATGGATAATAATATGCTATAGAAGGATCAAATATGATACTATAAATGTTAATATAGTTCTATAAAAATGTAATAACTCAGATGAAAACAAATATATAATAGGTTAATGAGATCTCAGCCAAAAGGAACCTTGAGGAAATTAATTTACTGACACAATTTCTATTCATTAGGCAATACGTCTAAGTCATTGATTATTTTAGGCCATGATTGTTTGAAAATTTACCTTTTATTACATGAAGATTTTATTTCCACTTGTAAATTTGTTCACAAAAATTTTATCCACATAATAACATAATTTTTAAATCACACATCAATTAATAAGATTTTAGAGGTTATATCTCAAAACTTCATTTTTTGAGACACATGTTCTTTTACATAGAAAATCACTTTCAAATTGAGTACATAGTTAGAAATAAATACTATATCATGAATCATTCCAATATATTGATAAATAAGGTTACAATTAATTTAATTCATTAAATTTAAGTAATTATATAAAAGGCACTGATGTGTTTAGTGTATATGTTTCTACCACATTTTTATCACAAATGCTTATGCTTGTATTTCCATTACAAGAAATTTTATAATGTTTTTCTAATAAACAATTCCATTTTATACATCTTATGTTTTGAATTTTTATTTAAAGAAACTATTTCAATTGTTCCATATTTGGTACTCAGGTTTTATGAGAATATTTTTCATAAAAAACTCCACATCATTTATCTCATTGGTTGAAACTCGTTATTCATCAAGACCCAGGTTTTTTTAAAATGATTTAAAAAGATATTTTCTATTGAAATAATTTCCCTTAATTAGTTTTATTTACATTAAAATTAATATTCCATTATTATTACAAATATGGAACTTTTTTACTTTTAATATGAATAATTAATGTAATTTTTTTTTTAAAATTTATTATCCCGGAATTTATTTCTTCTAGTGTCAATAACACTGAATGTTTTAAATAAAACTTTTTATGTTTCAATTTATATTTTAAAAAAAATTATATCTTATTTATGGTAATGTTTTAAAATATGAATATGTGTCTTCAAAATTGAAGATATATTTTCCTAAATAAATGTTAAATGTGAATTTACAAAACAATTTTCAATAATAGATTTCATTTTTTGATATTACACATTGTGAAGCATTTATATTACTCGTGAATGGTTTCGATTATTTTTTGAGTATTTTAATGAATGAAAATAACTATTTATGTAATATATTTCTTATATGTTATTCATTTACATATATTATATATATATAATGATAATTCCACAATCCTTTGACATGCTAATACATGAATTATGATCATTCCTCAAATTCTATCATAATGAAATTTATTTTGATTCTCAATTTAAGAATTATTATAGATCCCATTTTAATTCCTTGGGTAATAAATATGTTATTTCTCAGTATTGATTCCTTTTTTTGAACACACATATCCTGAATATTATATGCATGGTGTTCCCTGATAGTGTTCCATTGAATTGTTTAAAGAATTAGTCCCATGAGGATTCAAGTGTGGGATTAGGGAGTAAACTTAAAATAATATGGAACTTTTCTATCATGTGATATTCTCTATAATGTTATAATTGACTAAAATTAATGTCATGTTTCACGTTTCTACAACATTTAATATGCTATAATGATCTTATATTATAATTTTATTTATTATTTTCCTCTTGGTGATTACTCATGATACTTCTCATTGTGATTCCATTGTTTTCTTTTGGCCGACATGTTAGGTTTTTGGTGTCATATTTTTTATCATTTATTGGATTCTTAGCTAAGCCATTATGTTTATGTATTTCACAAGTTATTCCATGTAATTTTACATATCAATAGAATTTAAGCTCTATTAATGGAGAATAAACTAAAATGTTTTATTTTTTGTTACTATTTGATATATAATGAACAGAGGCTTTCGATTAAACTATGAATTTTCAGTCCAAGTATACTATTAGTGGATATATGTGTTTAAAAATCATGTCATAAATTTTTTAAAAAGTCTAGGTCATAATATAATATTACATGAAACACAGAAAAAAACAACTCAAACTTAATTACCATATTAAATTTTAAATAAAATGATATTAATTAATGATTATACTGAAATTATAATATTTTTTTAACCAATGAAATTAATTTTTTGTAAAATAAATAATTAATTTGATATGACTGCAATGTTAAGCGTTTAAATGGATATTTTTAAATAGAAATTGTTTTCGTTTATTGTGTATTATAATAAATTGACCAATTTGATTCAAATTAAATGTATGAAAAAAGATTCCAAAAAAAATAATTCTATATTGATATGAAATAAGAATATGCGGAAATCTTGGCTAAAAGTAATTTTTCAACAAAATTATATTTTAAATAAATTTTAATAAAAATTACTTGAATTTTTTATTTATCATATAAAAATTAAATTTTCCTGTAATATTTGGAATTTTAAAAAAAATTATATATTTATAAATAGAAAAATTTTCGATTTTATAATTACTATCATATTTATGATATTTTCATTCTAGAAGATTTAAATTAATTTATATGAAATATTTTGTCTATACTACATATATTTTTATTTAATAATAGGAATTTAAAAATATAATATTGAAGCTATAAATACATGGTTTATATTTTAGAAAACTGCGAAATATTATTTTTTCAAATAAAAACTATTTTGGTTTTCCCTTTCGTTGACCCTTCTCTTAGAGAATGGAAATGTTTCTCATGTACTAGCCTAGAATTTTCCCACTACAATAAAATATTTTTCATTTTTTATCCTATCCTCATGTAGCTAGTAATAATAATAAATTATATATTTTATGTAATATTTTAATATTATAATAATTTTTTCTATTTTTACTTTTATGTACTTTATTTCATTTTCATTTATTAGAAAAATTGAATCTTTGATCTTGAGTAATTGAAAACAATAATGTCTATGAACTACATATCTAATTTTTCATTACCTCAATACATGGATAATAATATAAATTAATTGAGTGTATAAATATTATATATATGAAATTTAAAAAAATACGATTCTTTTAAATCATGAATTGTTCTTGGATCCAAATAATTGAATCTAAAAAATGAATGATAAATGTCACATATAACCCCTAAATAGTTGATTTTAACAAAACAATCAAGGGTAAATTGGTAGAAATTTTTTTTGAATAAATGATATAAATAAAGATATTTATGTATATATATTGTAAAAATGGACGATAAATATAAATATATTATCCAAAATTTGTATGCATCTGAAAAGGAGGGATTCCAAGGTAAGGTATTTATGTCAAATTCCCATTTTTCAAGGCATGTATTGCTTTTCTTCAATTAGATTTGTTTATATACAGTATATTGTTACTCAATAAAAATTTATATATTTTATTTGTAAAAATTTAATATATTTAATGTGTTATTTCATGTTGCGTCATTCAAATATATTGTTTATGAAAATTTAAAAAATATGTCATGGTTTCTCAACTCAAACATCCTTCTTTGAGATGTATTTTGAATTAATCAACTATTGTCATTTAATGGTGTATGTTTTAGTTATATAAAATGTTATATCATTATAATATATTTAATCATGGTAATTAAAATTTCATATCATTTTATTCTCTTCCTTGTGTTTTTCTTTTTTGTTCATGGAATCTATAGGGTACATGGTCTCAATTTCAAATCCTTAGGAGATGTTTGATGTATTAAATTTTTTTTGATCATATCATTTGGTCACACAATCAAGAATATATTTTGATATCTTATATTATTTAATAAAATGTAATTTTTAAAATAAAAATGAGGAGGATTTTCGGAGGAATAATGAGGTCCTCATCTCCTATAATATTTTATAAATTCCTATTGAAAAGTTATATGTATAGATTGGTCAACATGATTTAAAAATAATCATGTTCCATTACATTGTCACTTTCAAAAAAAATAAAAACATCAACAAATAAAATAAACAATAAATGATAAAATAAAATTAATATATGAAATCTATAAATTGGGTGAATATAATAGAATGTATAAAAATATGTTCCAATAATTTACTCCCAAATAATTTCCATCTTTACAGGTATGACACAATAATAAGGGAAACATTAAATGAGCACATGCAATATGGTGTTAACTAGATTATAAATAATGACTAATGATCTATTGGGGATAATGGGATTTCCTTAGTTATTCCATACAACCATGAAATTTTTTACTTATATTCTTAATTTATGTTCTTTTACTAAAACTATAATTCATTATTTTTATCATATTTTTTTTATAAATAATTTCATCATCTGAATTGGGATCAATATAATTTTCTTAAATATGTTGAGTAACATTGTAGATGTCAGAAGAAATTTTTTACATTAGATTTTTAAAAATCTAAATAGTATACATTAGATTCATATTGATTATATAATGTCCCTAAATATTATTACCTCTAATATACAATATATAATCTCCAAGAAAAATAGAACGAAATTATTATACCATTTTGAGGATCATTCTCCACTAAATTGACTCATAATTTTAATTTTCTATATACTATCAAAATCATGTGGATGATATATCTTTATAATATAATATTTTATTCATGAAATATATGAATTATTATACATATTTTTTAGTTGATGATAAATACTATGGTTGATATACTAGTTGAAATAATAACAGAGTCATGTTACTTAGTGTATGTTTTGGATTTTTAAAATATATTTTCACACAAAAAAAGTACATTTATTTAAATGAAATTATGTATTAATATATACATATATATTGAATATTCAAAAATATTATACAAAAAAATATATTGACATTAATAATGTCAACATATATTTTTATGCTATGTAAATCGTATGTATTCATATATAATTAAAATCAATAAAATAAGAATTAATATATATGTATATATTAAATATATAAAAACTAAATATATATAAATAAAATCAAATATAGATACCTACCCAATATACGGTTATATATTTATATAAATCATAATAAATTAAAATTATATCTATAAAAAGTGAACACAATTAATAAAAATAACCCAGTAAAAACCCATATATATAACTTATATATATGTATGTTTACATTTATATATATTCAATTATTTTTTATATATTGGTCATCAATTTTAAATTTTTGTTTATATATTCTAAAATATATTAACATTTATGTCTGTATGTTTATGTTTGTGTGAGTGTGTCTATGTTTACCATAAATATGTACATAGAATTGACTAAATTGATGATAAAATAAAGAGTATAATAAAAAAACATAATAAATTTTTTTTTATTTTTCATAAAAATATATATATAGTATTAAGAATGAAATTTGAACGACATTCAAGAACTATCATGTGAAATTTTTGAATAAAACTGAAATAGTTGATGAAGGAGCATCATTTTTATGAAATATTATTACACAATAAGAAAGGATGGATAAATTAATTAATTTTATTAAGGATAATTCCTCATCATAATCTCTCCAAATAAAAAATAAATTTCAAATAAATGACTATATAATTATCTTTGGTGCGCTGGTTAATCTTTTCATAAATAACCATAAAAAATCCAAGATAATAGATTCTCATTATGAGATCAAATATTTATATGTGAAAATAATTATTTCTCAACTATTTTAAGAATACCTAAGAAACATTGTGTCATCAGTTTCATCTATGTAATACTGAATATGTTTTCATAAAATGATTATTTTATTTCGTAATCTAATAATATTTTTAGAAAATCATAGAACGTTTTTTCAACCAAATAGGAAATATGTCAAAAACAATTATTATGAAAAACCATATAATATATATACTCATTCAAACGTTGATCGAGATATGTTTTTTGAGGATAAACATACCTTTATTCCTATTTAACATTATATATATTATTTTTATATATTTATAACTTCAAAATATTTATAGATTTTTTGAAAGTTTATGAATCACATATATGAACACACATATAGACCATAAAGTTTCGTACCTATGTCCTCCTATTTATTTTCATAGGGATGGAACCCAACGATTCATCCAAGTGTGGTAAAAATATCAATAATAATAATTATAATCAATTCTTTATAAAAAATTACATTACAAAAAATTTATTTACATAAAAGGAAAGGGGTTATTGAGTATATTGAAAAAAGTGTTTGTATTACCTCATACTACATAATCATGAAATATGAATGAAATATATTATCAAAAATAAACTACCACAATGACTTATACCACTCCAAAAAAATCTTGTAAATGGATTACAGGATAAATATCCCTTTATGTTCTTGTGGGAAATAAGTTTTTGAATACATTAATAGTATTGAAGAAACTCCCATGGGTCATTATTATATTTATGAGGAACCCATGTAGCTATACTAATAATTATTCGTAGCACATATTTAGTGACATATTTATCATAGATTTTATCCCATTTGAGTTGAATTGAAAACATAATAGAACAAATTACCACCAATATATCATCTTTAAAGGAATTTTGATTTTATAATATAATTTAGAATGTGTCTATGATAACTCCCATTAGGGTTATAAAACACATCTATATATTATAGGTCTGATGGGAATCCCATTGCACCATATCTAATATCCTGGATGAATGAATGGATATTAGTTATCTGTATAATGAAAATAAGAAGAATATTTTTCTAAATAAATCCATTCATTAAGAAAAAATAATATATATAATTCCCTCAAAAGAAGTATACATATAATGAATTTCATTGTTAGCTTCTATCCAAAAATCATAAAAAATACATGTAATTACAACTTTTCAACTAGAGACATTGGTTTTGAATTTAATTTATTTTTGAAATTTACAATTATTTGAATGTCTATATGAAATGGTAATAGTTATAAAATTTTCATGTATCTCATTAAATTTAATGTTACAAAATATATCCATAAAATCAGTGTCATTGTAGTCAATTACAAAGGAGAATTGAAAATATATATGATAGGTGCTTCCAAGTTCATTTAGAAACGTAGAATTTAATAAAAATGTGTTCACATTACGAATCGAATTTAGAAACAGTAAAATATATGTTACCTATATATGATAAACTCTTTAGCAGTAAAAAATTTCCAACCCATTATAAAAATATTCCAAATATGTTGATTCAAAGATGTATTAAAAGAATATTTCCTTAAATATGTTCACCTAGTAACCAGATTAGTTTATAAGTTTGTGGAATATTGAAATGTTGAATTTTTATGAGTGTGCGTATATTAAAGACATATTCTAACAATTTCAGAATATGTATAACATATTTAATAGATAGATTCATTATGGATGGTGAAAATGTAGATAAAAATGGAGATGATTTTCCATATATTTAGAGTTATAAAAATTTAGATGACGATATATAATATAATGATAGACATTATGTTTCATTATTCCAATATTATAATTCCTAATAACTACAAAAAATATTATTATATATAAAACTATTTTCCCCTATGTTTTTATCAATAAATTAATATCCATATAAATAATATGGACCAAGTAGTAGAGATTAAAATATTAATTGTCAAAGAATTGAAAATATTGGACTTGAAAGGACTACAATTTATAATTAAAAACTCACCCATGTCAAGGGGTTTGAAACATTTATTCTACGATAATGAAATTGAATTAATTTCATTCAAATTATATTCCGGATATAATTCTTAACTTCAAAGGATAATTTTAAGAACCCATGATTTTTGGAAATATTTTTTTCAATTAAATTTAATTTCTTTGACAACATGTTCTACACACAACCTCGAGTTATAGAAAATCATAATATACTATTAATATTACAATTTAACAGTTTTGGTAAGTCCTATCGTTCAAAAATGGTGCTACATAAATTTATAATCTCATTTTAACTTATATATAAATATTTTTTACAAAAATAAAAAATATTAAAAAAATGTATTTATTTTTTTGTAATTTCATTATATATTTGGAAAATTCTATTTTCTTAAAAAAAGATTTTTTCTATTTAAAAAAAACATTTAAAATATTTTTTTAAAATATTTATAAATTTTTTCTCAAAAACAGTGTTCGTTTTTGGATTAAGAGATAATGATTTATCGTAAGGTGATTTATTGGAATTTTTCCTAAATGAATAATATTTTGAAAAATTCTGAGGCACTATTTGTATTGAAAACTTCAAATTAATTTAATGAATGTATAATGAAAAATATTATTTTAAATTAATTATATTAGTTAAAATATTAAATAATATTATAATTAAACAAATATAGTTCCAAGTTAATAATTTCAAACTATTTTCTTATCAAAAGAATAATATTTTTAATATTTTATCATTGAAACTCCACATTTTCATCACATCTCTTGGAATGTTATATATTTATAAAATTTTAATATTTTTGATTTAATTTTGAACAATTAATTCTATATTATAAATTTTAAAAATTATTAAAATATAAAATGTTCAACTTCATTTTTAACTGTAATGAATAGTAAAAAGAGAAAACATTAATTACTCTAATTAAGGTATAAATATGATTATCTCAGAATAAATTAAAATAATAAGGGTTAAAATGTCCCAAAATTGTATCATTCCTCTTTTCATGTCATATATCAACCGTATATATATTATTGTTTGAAATTGATACATTTTGGGTCCTAGTGGCAGGACAAAAATTTGGGTGTAATTATTTCTTTTTTAAAATTCCAATTTTGTCCTCTCCCATAGTTGAAAAATTCCACCCAATCTATTCTTATTTCATAATTTTAAAATCCCACACATTCATCAAATAACAAAAAAAATATCTTCCATTCATACCTACCAACATTATTTAAGACATTCTTAATTATAAATATATCCTTGGATGAATTTTAGTTCAAACTAGAAGAATGTGTCTAATAAAGAGGTAATGTCCTTAAAAGAAATTTTTTTTTATTTATTAATATACTAACAATAAATAATATTGTACCCTTATTATATATTAATATCAGTATTATAAAAATCCTGATTTTAATTACACACATTATCAAGATTTATTGCATAAAACCTTCATATGATAAAACATGGAAGAGTAAGAGATCGTGTGTCATTGGGGTTTAGGATCATTACATAAAAATTTAAAACATTAAACACATAATCTATATTGAAAACACTCATTAAATGACCCCTACATTCCCTCATACTTAGCATTGTGAGGGATAACCTGAGGATATGCATAAGAAAATAGTGAGCTATAAAGTCCAGTAAGGGAATAAACAAGATTTAATATGAAGATTACAATACATGTTAAGAAATATTCATATGAATTGAGCGCACGAGAACGATGAACATAAAGGCATGATATATCATGGTTATCATAAACTAGAAATGTGGCAACAATATTTAACATGATATTATCACGAGCCTAGGCTCACTGAACATTGAGCATTAGTAAAACCTCATTTCATATGAATCATGATTAAACCCTAGTTGGAAATTATTAGCATGATTCAAAACTCATTTCTAATGATGTATCATGATACTAAACATTACCCAATGTAATTAAGAGCTATCTGGGAGCACCCTTCTTAAACATTTCAATTCACGCATAATTGTTCCACACAGATCACACAATATAGAATCATTCATAATCAGAATTTATTCCACAATAAAGGAATGCAGAAAATATATATATGAAACTCTATAATTAATAATTATATGTCTGTAATGGTGTATACAATTTATAGAAATATTTTCATGGTATTCACTACACAATGACTTCGGCATTGGAAATCCTGGTGCAATTTCGACAGCATAATAGCGTGACATACGAATTCATAAAAAATTTTGATGACAAGGAAATGTGTCTACCATCATATGTACATTAATTTGATATTAAGGGGTTTATATAGATAAAGATACAAACAAATTCAATGGAATTTAGATTCACAATACAAAATAGTTTCTCTATGTGAAAGAGAAGATAGATATTTTTTACAGAATTTGGGGATAGTAATGGGTGTACATGGGAGGAATTTGTTGAGAGATAAAGGGGTCTATCATCTTTAAATCATAAAGAAGGCATTATGGGGGAGGTGTGGAATCATACCCCCAAAATTTATAATTTAAAATAAAAGGGAATACCAATATTAAGAAACTTGGATAAAAAGAGAAAGGAAATAATACCTTACTTGGAAGTGTGATCCAAAAGGCTTGGGAGAGTCTTTAGAGAGGTTTATTGGGAGATTATGGTTCCTTGGGAGGATTATAGAAAGAGGAGGGAAGTGGTCGGATGAACTCTAAAGGATTTGAGTAAAGATCAAGTGGGACCATGGGTGGGTTCATATAGGAAAGGAGAGGAATTTATTTATTTTTTTGGTTTGGGAAACCTCAAATTAAACTAATCAAAACTGTTAACAATAACATGGTTTTTTCCAATAGGGAGTGGAAAATAATATTTTATAAGTCTAATTGTAGGAACTCTTAAAATAATTGGGTTGCATATTTGGATGTGAGTCACACTCTCAAAGAAATCAATATACTAAGCTAAAATGTTAAATAAGTCTCGGAGGGTCAACTAAGTCTTTGTAAAATAAATCAAACAAATCTAAAATCAAATTATTTTAATTTCATAACATATATAAGCCGAAAAAGTGTTTATACTATTTTATTACATCACTATTCTGTCATTATGATCTCATAAGACACATTATATATTTAAATGGTATTTAAGTTTTTCCAAAATTTTTGACTGTATCTGGATATTATGAAACGTTTACCATTGGATAATTTCAATGTCATGATTTCAAAAATAATATTAATTTTATCTAAATAATTTTTTAAATATTTGAATATTTATTTTGAATATAACAACTGAATTTTATAAAAAATTCAATGGTTTTGAAAAAAAAATGACTTTCAGAGCTTAATAAAAATTTAAATTTCATTTATGGAATTACACAATAATTTCTATTTATTAAAAAAACAATTTAATAAAAATAAAAATATTTTATTAAATTAATATTTTGTTAAAAATATCCATTAATTTATCAAAATAAATTTCTTAGATGAATTTTATCTATAAATACTATTTGTTCTATAAAATCTATTTACAGAGTAATAATAATAAAATGAATGTATATATTGTATCTAAAATAATAATTTACATAATCATAGTACTATGGTTTTGTTACATAATCCCTTATAACACCTATATAAGCTAAATTGGTAATGTGTGTGATGGTGATATACTCTTGGGGTGTCTCGAATAACACTACTTGAGTGGTAATATCTATCAACTTCACTTCTCTCATAGGTGGTTCCACTCAAGCATAATGTAATAATGCTTGGATTGGGTTTGGTCAAGAGTGAAGTCCAGTGACGCCACATCCTTTCGAACTCCTATAAATGGGCTTTGTACGGGGAAAGTCTAAAGGATGAGGACATTACTTCCTTTTTCTGAGTAAATTGGATTTGTTAAGGCCCTATATTTATACATATCATGTGATCATAGTTCAACAACTATATTACCAATGGTCACAATTCATAATGGTATTTTAAAAAACCAAAATCATAAACCCAAATAGGTCCATATGATAGATTACAATTTCACATAATAATAAATATAATTAGATCAAGAGAAGTTTTAATTGATAGAAGTTCGGGTCGTTACAATCTTCCCCATGTAAGAAATTACACCCACAAAATTTCATTTTCCTACACTAAAAAGATGAGGGTAACTATGATTCATCCCTTATTCTGATTCCCACATTGCGCCATCAATCCTGTGGGTTTTCAACAATGCCATGATTAAGGGCATTGTCTTATTTTTTAGAACTGTTTCTATAAAATCTAAGATCATCACTGGTTTCTTCTCATAAGAAAGACAATCCTCCAGCTATACGACCACTGAAGAGATTTCAAGTGAAGTGTCCTGTATGTAATTCCTTAAGAGAGATTCATGAATGAATTCTTGTACTTTTTCCATGGTAGGTGGAAGTGCTAGTCGATAGGTCACAACCTCGACATGATCAAAAATCTAAAAGGGGAAGATATACCTAGGACTTAACTTCCCGTTATTTCCAAACCACATGACCTTCTTCCCTGGTGATATGCGTAGAAATACCATGTCTCCAACTTTATGGTCAAGGTCTCATCGATGGTTATCTACCTAACTCTTCCATTGACTCTTGGTTTCCTTGATATACTGGTGAATGGTTTTCACCTTTTCCACCATTTCTTCGACCATTTATTGTCCCACCAATTTACACTCACCGACATCATCCCAACCTACCAGTGTTATGGACCTCTTATTATATAAGACTTCATAAGGTTACAATTGGATTCTCGATTACAAACTTTTATTATAAAAGAACTCCACTAGAAAAAGATGTTGATTACATCCTCCATTGAAGTCCATTAAGAATGATCTCAAAATGGTCTCATGTGTGTGGATAGTATGATCAGTTTGGACATAATATTGAGGATGATAAGTTGTAATGATGTTCAGCTCAGTTTGAAGAGCATGTTTAAGAATCTTACAAGACATAGAGATGAATATTAGATCTCGATCAGATACAATAGATAGTGGTACTCCCTGAATCCTTACCACATCTCTGATGTATATCCATGCATGTTGATTCAATGAAAAATACTCTCGAATTGTAATGAAGTGTGCATACATTTTAATACAATCTACAATTACCCATATTGAATTATTCTCTTTGGATGTCAATAGAAGTTATGTGACAACGTACATGGTGCTGTTCTCCCATTTCTGTGCCGGTAAGGGAAATCGTTGCATCATCCCCTTAGACTTCTTCCTCTCTACCTTCACTTGTTGACACACCAAGAACATTAATGTATACTTAGTAATATCCTTCATCATAGTATCCCACCAATTATTTTCTAATATATCTTGATACATCATTGTGTTTCCTGGGTGAATAGAGAAATTTGAACTATGTGCATGATCGAAAAGTTCCTTCTTCAACTTCGGACCTGATAGAACACATAGTCTTTTCCAAAATATCACAATTCCTTCTGAATTAACATTGAATTCAAAGGATTTTCCTTTTCTGATATCTTTATTCATTCTTCTGAATTCCCACAACATCATTTTGAGAATCCATTAACCTTTTTAGAAGAGACGGTTGAGAATATAATTTGTGAAAGAAGATATGGTGTTCCCTTATTTATGATTATCATTCCCATATTCATCAAATCTAAGAATATTGTATCTTTCTAAATTCAAATCAATGATAGAATCATTGGGTTGTTTCTACATATATTATCCTTCACCTTGTTCACTCTCCTAGGCTGGTAATGGATTGAGAATCCATGGTCTTTGATCAGCTATATCCATCATCATTGGTGCATATTCAACTATTTATGTGTGAACATATACATGAGGATTTTGTGGTCCATATATATTTCACACTTCTCCCCAAAGAGAAAATGCCACCAAATTTTTATAAATAAGACCACTATAGTCAACTCTAGATCATGTGTTGGATAGTTATTCTCATGAACATTCAATTGTCTTTAATCATAGGCAATGAAATTTTTATTTTTCATCAACACACATCCCAGGAACTTCTTCAAAGCATCACTGAATACCCCAAAATGTTATCCACTTGTGGGTAAAGTGAGAACGAGCATAATTATTAGACACCTTTTCATCATTTTTATGAATTCTTTTCATTCATCACTCCAGGAAAACTTTAATTCCTTCTATGTTAGCTTGGAATAATGTTAGACAATTGTGAGAAATTTATCATAAATCATCTATAATATCCTCTTTACCAGAAGAAGAAATGGGTATCCATTACAAATGTTGGCCTCGGTCCTCCCTCTATTGCAGCTATCTTTAAAGGAACAATAGATATCACATTGATTATGATGAAATAGCCCAAGAATGTGACCTCTTTCAAATAGAACACACACTTGTTGTACATTTCATAAAGCTTATCAGTTATCAAGGTCTTCTGTATAGTTATTAGATGCTCCACATGATCCTCCATGGTTTTTGGATTATATTAGAATATCATCTATAAATACTACAACAAATTTGTCGAGGTAATATCTAATGATTGTATTCATCATGTATATAATGATTTCTAGAGAATTAGTGAGTCCAAAAGGTATTACTATGAATTCATAGTGCATGTATCTTGTTCGAAAAGTAGTCTTGGTGATATCTTCCTTCATCACCCTTACATGATAATATCCCGACCACAAATATACATTGGAGAAGTATTGTTCTCCATGTAGATGATTGAACATGTCATCAATTCATGGGAGAGGATACGTTTTCTTTATCGTGATTTTGTTATGCTCATGATAATCGATGCAAAGGTGCATTGTCCCATTCTTCTTCTTGATGAAGAGGACTAGTGCACCCCATGGTTAATCACTTGGGTTGATAAACCCTTTATCCATATTCTCCTGTAGTTGTTTTTTCGGGTCATCAATCTCCACAACAGCCATTCTATAGAGTGTATTGGATATCAGACACTCCACACATATAATATCAATTTGGAATTCAACATCTCTTATTTGAGAAAGACCAGGAAATTCCTCAAGAAACACATCTGTGAATTCCATCACAATAGACATGTATTCAAGGATGGATTCATCAATAGACTCAATCATGTGAGATAGATATGCGTGATCATAGGGTAGTAATATAAACATTTGAGATGATGGAGCTAAATAATATTCATATACCTCCTTGCACTTCTACATAATTGGGGTCGATTATCTACATGGAGAGTGATTTTCCCCTCATGACAATTTATGTTGGATCTTTATAGGGGAGGCCAAGTCATGACATGAATTGAATCAAATTCCACCATTGGGAGTATGAAGAGGTTCACTAGGATGTTAAATCCACTAATTATGATAGGTGTGGAGTTATATTCATGGGATGGAATGATTCCCCCATTTTCAGTACTCACCAACATCTGTACTTCCATGATTTGTGGTGGTGTGTGGATTGTTCTACTAAACATTCGGGAAATTAATGAATGCGTAGAACCTAAATAAAAAAGTATGTTCCCAATTGTTGAATGAATAACTAGAGTACTGATAACCACATCATTTTGGGGGTTCATTTCGATGGTCGTGAATGAAAAAACATGCCCTTACTACCTTGGAAGTTTTTTGGTTGACTCTAAAAAACCATGGCATAGGGCACTGATTTGCATGATTCCCTGGTTCATGGAAGATAATGTAATGAACAATGTGTTTAGATTTGAACATAGTGCTCTTCTCCTCTTTCGCAGCTGTGGGTTTTTCTTGTCGGCATTTAGCAGCTAGATGTCCTTCTCTTCCACACCTAAATAATTTCCTAGTCCCCTTTCAGTAATATTTGGGGTGATTCTTTTTGCACCTATGCAAAGCGGAGTGCTAGATCTTCATAGAATCATTGGATTTATCCATCGCACCACCACAATTTTAATCCATCATACAATTCTTATCGCCATGATACCTATGATATTTTCTGATCTCCATTTCATCCTTGAGGGAACATCAGACAATTTTCTCATAGTTGTCGACGTCAAGGATCACCAGGGCATTCCACAGGCCAGTTTCTAGCCCACCAGAAAAGCGTTCAACCTTGAATTAGAGGCTATCTACAAAGATGAAGGCATATCGAGAAAACCTTGTAAATTTTTCTATGTACGCTATGACCAATTCTTTATCTGTTTTATTGTTGGTAATGATGTATCTTTCCATCTTCATTTGGATGGTGTGAAGAAAATATTTATCAAAAAACATATTACGGACATCCTTCCATTCCAATTCCTCGATCTCCACCTCAAGATTCATATTTTTTATCAATTTCCACCATTGATCAGCATCGCACTCCATTTGACAAGAATCCCGGAGAACATTCTACTGTTATGAACATTTAAGGATGAAGAAGATCATACCAATCGAGATGGAGCTTTTTTCGCCGAATGAGGGATCAGGTGACCCATTAAAAGTTTGAAGCCTTTGTCTCATGAAGCTCCCGATAGCGACTTGTTCTTTCATAGGAGTGTTGAACATCCCTATTTTCCCATGTTTCTATTTAATTCTTGAGTTAACTGAGATAGAATCAAGAAAATGTTGGTGATTCCCGCTCCTATCAGATTGGGTATCTCATTAGCTTAGTCATCATAATGGGTAATACGAGGACAAAAAATAGATGACTTATAAAAAAAATCCCATTAACTTATGAATCTATAGGTGTCAATATATGATATTCAATATCTACTTCCTAATGTATTTTTTTAGTGGTATTTTTTATTCCCATAATATGGGTTCATACTAAGATAGTGAATTTACTAAAGTATATCCCCTAAGAGTGTTGTAACTAAGAGTACAGTAAGGCCCATTTTCATGCACCAGGATACCCCAAGTCAAGATCAAAACTCCTTGCCGGGGTTCTCACCCCTTGGTACATATGTAGAAGAGCCACCTCTACCTTCTTGTATCCAGACATGGATGTATTGTCTTGATATACTAGTTAAACAATACCCACCGAAACATAGGGATGTTTTTAGGACACTCAGTTTTGTCTCTATGGCTTCACTAGGATTTTTTAATCATAATACCTAAAATAACAAAACTTATCCACATATGCCAACTATAACTACCCTTATTTTTATTACACGCTTAAACAAGATTTATTACATATAACCTTCACTTGATAAAACATCTAAGATCAATAGTTCTAGTGTATTTGGGTCTTAGGATGATTAAATTAAAATTAAAAACATGAAACACAACAATTTTATTGAAAAATTCCTTTACATAACAAATGCATTCCCTCGTACATAGAATTGCATGTGGTATCCTGAGGACATGCATAAGAAAAGGGTGAGCTATAAAGCCTAGTAAGGGAGTAAAAATGGTGTCACATGAATATTAAAATACATGTAATACAATAGGAATATCCATGAAGAACAATAGAAACATTAACATTAAGGAAAGATTATCATAACCTGGAAATGTGGGAACAACTTTTAGAATGATATTAGAATGAGCCAATGCTCATTGCACATGGGGCATTAGTAAACCATCCTTGAAAATTGAGCACGAGTAACCCACATTGAAATTGAATTAGAATGAACCCACAGAAATTTCACATGATGTGTCATGATACTAAACTCTTCCCAAGGCATTGGAGCGCTATCAGGGCGCACCCTTCTTAAACATTTAATTTCGCGCATAAGTGTTAAACATTTAACATACAACATGGAATCATTCAACATCATAATTTATGACAAGATAAATGATTGTGAAACAATTTCATGAAATTATATAGTCAAATATTAAATGTGTGTGAAGCTGAATAATCTTGATATAGAAATGGGCATGGTATTCACTACATAGTGACTTCTGCTTGGAAAATCGCAGGGCAATTTCGGCAGCATAACATCCTGACATAGGAATTCATAAAAAGGTTGATGGGAGAAAAATGGGTGTCTTATCATATTTTCATGAAATGTAAAGTAAAAGTTCCATATATATAAATTTACCATGAAATTTAATGGAATTTAGATTCATAATACAAAAGAATTGCATTATGTAAAAGAGGAGAGATAAATTCCTTAAAGAAGTTTGGCATTGTAACGGGTGTACATGGGAGGAATTTAATCAAAAAGAAATGGGTATCTCACCATTCAAACATAAATAGTGAATTAAGGGGGATGTGAGAAATCATACCCCAACATTTATAATTGCAAATGAAATGGAAAAAAAATATTAATAAACATTTATAAAAAGAGAAAGTTAGGAATCCCTTACTTAGAAGCGTGATCACAAAAGATTGTGAGAGGCTTGAGAGAGGATTAATGGGTGATTTGGGTGACTTGGGATTCTTATATAGATATGAGATCATAGGTTGGATGAAATTCCAAGGTTTTTAGTGAAGAGGAAGTGGGATCATGGGTGGGGTTATATAGTAAAGGAGAGGGAATTATTTATTATTTAGGTCTGGGACACTACATATTAAACTAATAATAACACAAACCAGACCATGGTTTTTCCCATGGTTTTTTCCAAAGGGGAGTGGAAAAAATATTTATTAAGACTAATATCCGAACATATTAAAATAATAGGGGTTCTTATGTTGAGGTGAGTGAGACACTCAAAGAAATCAATTTATCAAGATAAAATGATTTATATGTCTTGGATGGTCCACTAAGGCATTGTAAAATAAATCAAAAAATATAAAATCACATTATATTAATGTTAAAACATTTATTCCTTGATAATAATGTTTTTATTATTTTATTACATCACTATTGGGTCATTATTATGTCATAAAACCCATTATATTTTTAAACCATATTTAATTTTTACGCAAAACTTCTACAGTCTCAGAAAATTGTGAAAAATTCACCATTGGATAATTTCGACATCCTGATTCCAAAAATAATATTCATTTTATCAATATATGTTTATAATTATGTTAATTTTTTTACTTTTAAAAGAAAAACAGACTTATAAAAAATTCATGATTTTTTAAAAAATAACGGCTTTATAACCTTAATAAAAATTACAATTACATCATAAAATTATATGATCATCTGTATATAATAAAAATTAATATAATAATAATAATATATTTTTATAAAAATATTATTTAATTCCAAAAAACCATTAATTCATCAAAATTGATTTTTCATTGAATATTAAATTAAAATACTATATACACTATGAAAGCTATTTACAAAATAAAATATATAAAATGAATGTATATTATTTATACAAGAATAATGTACATAATAATAGTACTATTGTATTATAATATAACCCTTTATAACACCTGCCTATGACTAAAGGTTAATGTGCGCGATGGTGACATGCTTTTGGTGTGGGTCAGATAACATTGCTCGGGTGATAATCTCTATCAACTTCCACTTCTCTCAATGGCAGTTCCACTTGAGCATAACGAATTAAATATAGGCTTGGTATTGGTCAATAAGGAATCCCAATAACACCTCCTACATTCCGAGATCCGACAAATGGGCTTTGTATGGGAAAAGTATTCTGGGTGTGGCCATCATTTCCTTTTTCTGAGTAAATTGGATTTTCTAATGCACTATATCTATACTAATTATGTGATCATTGTTCAATGACTATATTATCAAAAATCACACTTATTAATGGTATTTTGAAAATCCAAATTCATAAAACCAATGAAGTGAATATGTTATATAACCATTTCACATAATAATAAATTTAATTAGATCAAGAGAAATTTTTCATTGATAGATGATTGGGTCGTTTCAATTAAGATACATATAATTATAATTTTTGGTTATGTTAATGACCTAAAACCATATCCTCCGTTGTCAAATAATAAAATGAAGCTATTTATCATATATATAGAAGACCACTACCTTACGAACAGATGAAATTAGTTTTCCAACATTATATCTCAGTGTTTCTTCTTTAAGAAATACATTATATTATACCTCAATCTTCCCTAATATGGTGTTTATATGATATATTATATATATATATATAATAAATTTATTTATTCATAATATATTTTATATTTCACTAAATATTATTCCATTATAGGGACTATGATTCACTATTACCGAAGTGGTAAGGGTTTAAAGATACAATCTTATCGTTTACTTAGATTGTTTATATTTTTTCTTTAGATAATGAAAACTTATAAATTATCTATATTTAAAGCCATTAATTTTATTCACCTAGGTTTACTAGTTTAGAATACATGTTTCCCTAAATTTTCATTAAATCTTGTACTCATTATTCAAAAATAATATTTTTAAATAAATGTGAATTTATTTCTCTCTTTAGTTGAAAAATGATTTTCTTCAATGTCAGTGTTTTCTAGAAATGTTTTAATATTATCCAATGAATTCATCAAAGAATATTTTACCCATGTTTTAAATATACAAAAATATTTTAATATTAATCTTCATGTTGTTTTGAAAAATATATCCTTCTTTTAATTTAACAATGATATGAATAGAACAATTGTTTTTACATGTATTCCATGAACAAAATCTCTCATATTCATAGAAATTATTTTTTGGAATATAAATTTATAATACTCAAATGTTATATTCAATGAAATGATCTTTGATTTCTTAATCTGATATTTAAAATTGAGATAATATATTCCTCAATAAATGTTAGATGTGATTTTTCAACATATTTATACATCCAAGATGAAATCCTAGGATGATACATATTCATTAATGTAGATATAAACTCATGGAACAATTAATAAACATTAATTTAATGGTTTATGATTATGATTCCAATGATTTTAGGAAACCAATTTATTTTACATGTGTTATTCAACAATACAATTGTTATGTAATGTTCTTTTTTCCACATCTTATGCAATAATGAAATGATATAATAATGATTAAACCTATTTCTTCGTCATGTATTATTCATTGAAGAAAAGTCTAAAAAAACCACTGTGTTTCATGTGTTCTTATATGATGTATTCTTTATGAAGTGGTGGATCACTTATGTATGACATTCATTATGTGATGCATTAAACCGATATCTCACACTAATTCATTAAAAATGACTAAAATCTCATAAGAAAAAAATGACTGGAGTGCGGAGTAAATCTAGTACAGTAAGGGTATATCTTAAATATGATAGTATTTTTAATGAACATTGACTACAATGATGGATTGGGGAGTGATACTATTCCACTGTGATAGACATGAAAATCATCCTTGACTAATATGAAAATAATATTTTAATTCTTTTTTGCTTGCCAAATTTTTTTGTATCAGGAAATTTGTAAGCTATATTGGTTCCTGTTTTTTGATTTCATTATGATCCATGTCAAATGAATTATAAACTAATATTCCGTGATCATATATTTTAATCATTGATATATTGTGTTTGATTTTCAAAATTTTGAGATAATTATATTATACCCCTATTCAAATGTTTTGTTTATATATGTCCCTCATTTTCCATTATAAATCATATGATATCAAATAATCTTATGATTATTTCCATTGTTATAGAGAAATGTATTATGTATTATTTTTATATGAAGGGTTGTAGTTGAGAGGAACTTATCCGGAGATGACATACTTGACCTATGAAATAGTTGTTTATGTTATTATTTTTTAAATGTCACATAAGAATTGTGATAATTAAGAATGTATTTCTATAATGTATTGAATTTCAATAAAAAAGAGAAAATATAAATGTATAAATGGTATTGGCTGTGAAACACTATATTACAAATATTTTTTTTAACCTTTGAAAAATGTAATGAGAAAAAATTAGTAAAGCCCATTAACATTAAAATATGTATATGGTAACACCATAATGATTTTAGAATGAAAATACATTTTTGTTTACCGAGAAATAAATCAATGTTTCGATACGACAAGTGAAAATGATTTTGGTATAGATGTTCTGAGTGTAAAAACTCTAGAAAGGGAACATCATGATTGACCATAGAATTACATAGTAAAGGAAAATAATCCATACAAAAAAATGTTTGACACTAATATGGGACATGATATGGCCAGTTTAAATTTTTATTAGGAACTATCATTAAGGATTTGAGTGGATTATAATAGTGAATTACCAAGGATAAATCATTGGTTACCTATAATTGATAGAATTTTATATGATTTAGCCATCTTATAAATTGTTTTCCATAAATAATAATATTATTTATCGCAAAATTATTTTTATGTTTTATTATATGGATATATAACTAAGGAAATGTGTTGATGGAGAATGAAATGGAAAATGAAATGATTATCATCATTATAAACTGATTTTTATGAGAGATGGAATAGAAAATATAGTTTCTATGATATAAATAAATTATCAATATATAAATCATACTAATCATATAAATGAGAAAATTAAGGAATAACATTATGTTGAGTCTTTCATGAGTAACCACACATAATCATATAGTTGTTTCAAATATCCACTAGTTGTTGTGAAATTGGTTAAATCCCCATAAAATATATTTTATATTTTTCAGTTCTCATAATTATAAAAATTGAATTTATTTTTCTATAGTATAGAGGGGGAAATTAATCAATGGTGGACTCTAATGATGAAAATGATGAAAAAATATGGAATTGAATTGAGAAAGTGCGATTAGTTTAAGTGATTATTGTTTCAATAACTTCTCACTTCACTTTTTTTCAATAAAAATGGGGAAGGAATTTAATAAAACAACGAAGAAGGATGATCAATGAAATGGTACCTATTAGTAAAATTTTATGAAATTTGTGAGGAATTGTTCAAGATTTATCATCCAAAATTAACATATTATTGATCGATATAGTAGTAGATTAAAACCATGTCTTTGTAGGGCGCTATCCATAAGGGGATTCTCAAACATTAAAAAATAATTTTTTTTTTCTAAACATTTAAATGGATATTGGGGTAACCCATTAATGCCATGGTTTTTATAAGAAAACGATGATATACCTCAAGGGAAACAGTAATAACCATTGATGGAATTAGAAGATAATTACTTTATGCTTGATGTGTTCCAGGAAGATGAGAGGAAAATTTCATAAAGAGACTCTTAAAAGTTTTATTTGTAAAAGGGAATGTCATCTACAAATGGAATTTCAATTTTTTGGGATTATGTTAATTTTTTTTGAGAATATAGTTAAATCACTACAAATTACCACAACCACACATCAGTGCTTCAAATTCAAGGACTATGTGAATTGTGCTAACAAGTTACCATATCCAGTGGTTGTTTTTGATGCCCAATGTTAACAATCTGTTATATTATGGGACAAGGTAAAATATCATGGTATCACTATTTATTATAAGGGGTGTGCTAATTATTTTTGGAATTATACACATACAATCTACTATAGAACTCATAATTGATATTTGGTTCTGGATCTATATATTTATTTGTGTCAGAATATTTTTCAAAGGGTATGATGAAGCTTACCACATGGTTTGATGCAAAATTAGAAGTGATAACCCATAAATATATGATGGTCTCAACTTATGTATACAGTTCCTCTTTGATTTATGTTTATATGATTTTACACAAAAAATATTCAGTTATTCTTCACCCAGTTAATTTTATTTAATCATAGTCATGGATTCTATTTCTCTATATAAACAACACATCAATTATCAACAAAGGGATGTTAAATTTGGTATTCCAAAAGAATTATAATTGTATATTATTGAGCTTATCAATATGATACACTAATGTAAATATCAACCTTTATATTATTTTTTGTTCATATTAAAAAGCGTCATTTATCTCAGATGGTGGGGAGAAAATCACTATCTATGGTTTGATTATTGTAAGGTAATTTTTTATTTATTTGAGATATATTTTCCTAGTCTTCCCATAAATCATGATACATGGATTTAAAAATTACTCTTTAATATTTCAAAACATATTGAAAATAATCCATATTGAATGTACCTGATTGATTTTTAGGAATTGAAGATGCCACATTAGGATATTCATAAAAAATTATTCATTTGGATGTATGTCTTTTTGGAGCACTCCAATTATCATTTTTAAAATCATATATGGAATGATGAAACATCTCATTTTTTTACCACAAATCTTTTTATATATAAAAAACATATAGACATGAAATGAACTAAAAAATATTACATTATAGTGGTCTGAAATAATATAGGCCCAATGCTTCCTCTCCCACAAACATAATCCACTCTCTGAAGCTTATCATTGATTATATAGAAATTAACGTGGTCACAATCTTGAACAAGCATCTTTACCAAATATTGAAATCTCCTTTGATCAAATTCATGTATGTCGAATCATTTATAAGATTGGTCATCATTCTGTATAACATGACATGATGGAATAATATGGGGATATACCAATAAAAACATTCCGTACATTTTATGGATAAACCGAGTATATAATGGAGTTATTTTTTATTAATAATTCCCCCTAAATCATAAACTATTTAATTAATATCGACATTACAGATTTCCCTGATCAATTTTCGTAAATAATTACTAAATATAGTCATATATATTCAATGAGGAAGGAAAATCACGGAGATCACTTGAGAATTATAATGAAAACCATGTTCAATAGAATTTTTATTAAAATTTTTTAGATTATGAATTATAAATAAATAATGCTTCATTTTTTGTGTTATATAACCTCAATAATTTGTATATAAGGGGATCCATCAATTAACGAAACAATTAATGGTTATTCCAGAAAAAACACAGTAACTAAGATATGATTTTTTCTTATGTTCACTCCCCCACGGCCACCGCGGCCTCGCCGTCCCACAGCCTCACGGTCCTCCGCGGCCCCCGCAGCCTCCTTTGTCGCATGGCCTCGCATCCTCCATGACCTCCACCATACTATGGCCTCGCAACCCATGTGGCCTCACCACCCAGCAGCCCACCACAGCCCCCACGGTCTCCCCGCCTGCAACCTCACGACCCCTCGTCCTCACAGCGCCCACAGCCCTCCGCTACCTCCGTCGTCCCACGGGCCCCACTTCCTCACCGCCCAACGACCCTATGTGGCACCCATGAACTTCTCTAACCCACGACTCCTGTGGCCTCACCATCCCGTGGCCACGCGGCCCCCGCGTCCTCACTTCCCCATGGCCCTTCGC
Organism: Viscum album; assembly: GCA_963277665.1. Taxonomy (NCBI): domain Eukaryota; kingdom Viridiplantae; phylum Streptophyta; class Magnoliopsida; order Santalales; family Viscaceae; genus Viscum; species Viscum album. The sequence goes on from OY728145.1 coordinate 960,513,321, forward strand.
GGCCCTCACGGCCTTGCCGCCCGCGCCGCCTCCACGCCGCCCTCACGACCTCACGTTTCTCCGTGGCCCCTATGCCGCCTAGTAGAGACAGGGAAAAACCATCGGGTCGGGTCAGTCTGATAGGGTCTGTAACACCCCAATCATCCACAGTACGCTTCTCTTTTAATAATACAATAGTGTGTGTTGTATGCAACTTGGAGTTCTAACACACACCACAACCAATCAAACTAGTCTTTATGAATAGTAATACCCATATTTTGAAATTTTATAAATTTTATCTTTCAAAATGGACTTCATTTTTGGATTTGGAATATCGAAATTAGCTTAGGGTGATTATTTGGTATTTCGCTGAAAACATTCAATTTTTTGATGAATAGTGAAAAACACTGAGTTATTGGTTAAAACAAAATTTTTATTTAAATAATTATTTATTTTATTTAAATTTATTTTAGGTAAAAATAGATACATAATATCTATATAAGTTTACTGTAATTAATTGGAGTCATTTTATAATAATTTTAGACATATAATAATTTTATTTAACTTTTCACCGTCTTTTACCCATCTCCTAGGAGAATTTAAAAATTCACATAAAACGTAATTTTACCGCTTTTCTGAGTGGAATTTATGAAACCCAAGAGACACACATAATATCAAGGAGTAAAATGTGGTTCAATAAGATAAAAATAATTTTTTTGAATAGTAACTTTTTACTTTTATTTACCACGGTTAAAAGTAAATAGGGTAATTAAGGGTAAAAATGATATTAATATTATCCTAACACATGTACTTATTCTTTTGTACAAGTGTATCAAGACCAAAAACAACCTTAGGAATAGAATATTGTTATCTAGTTTCACTTGGATAAGATTATGCCATTTATTATTATTTAATTCAATGAAGAGTTAAAAGAGATAATATCAAAGTTTAATAACTAAAACATTTCTAATATAGGGTTATACATAAGATAAATTCGAATATAAATATTCACTAGAAAGATAAAAATATTTTACACATAATGTAATTTCATTTATAATATTTAGAAATTATATAATTTAATTTATTTATGACAAAATGGTGATATAGTAATTACCTAATTAATGAAATATTATAATAATTGATATTATAAATATCAAAATAAATGTAATTTGAGACTTTTTATGAATTAAAATTATTTTCTAAGTCAATATGTCATATTAATACTGTTTATATAAATTTTATCCGAATCTATAATGAGGATATGAAATTGTAAAAAAATACCCAATAATGTCAAAATTGACATAAATGTGTTTTAAAAACAAATATTCTATTATTAATTGATATTCTATTATTAAAAATCTATGGTTCACCCAAAGGACATATATATTGATAGGTGTATCATTAATGGACCACTTTGGGGTCTCTTGGAAGTATATAATATGTTTATTAACTATATTATATAAAAATACAAAGAGACATGGTAAATGTCAAACTATTTAACTAAGAGTTAAATCTAAAAGATAAGGTTACTATAGTGAACCAAACCTGTATAAAATCTATTGGTTGAGTGGTTTTCGACCCATCACCACCTTATAAGTTGAATAATCCACTATTGAGACATTATAAACTGAATATTAATTTATTATAAATTAATACTTTAAGTTTCTCCTAAAGAGCCCCTCCCCCCTTATAAAATGTCACCACCTCTAACCAATTCCTCACACCTCTCAAGCCTTTTGGATCATCCAACCACTGCCCAATTAATCTCCCTAGATCCCTATCATCCTCCTAGAAGCCTTAACTTAGGCATAAGGCCCTTCAAGAGTCCTTTTTTGGTTCAAACCAAATGGAGTTACCCAAAATAAAGGTAATGATTTCTCTTAGTTTTTGTTCTTTTATTTTATTTCTCCAACCCCTAAAATCATCGTATTATTTTATTTGGTACAAAACCAGAATAAAAAATTTACTAGTATATTTTTATGATAATTATTCAAACTACACTTAAAGACATCTCAATCTAATGGGTGAAGAACATAATGTTTCTATGGATGGCAACCAAACGCCTCACAAAATGATGATTGTTCAATTATCTCCAACCACCTCTCATGGTGGCTATTATGATGGAACAATAATTAAATATGATATTAATGATATTTATTTAATATATAAGATTCTGTAATTCCATTTTATATCATACCATTATTCATTTCATTTTGTATATATATATGATAAATTCATTTGAGGAAGTGCAGATTATAGCCCCCTCAAAATGATATGACTCGATCATACCATACATGGAACATATAAAGGATGGTGTTAATGAACATAAGTAACACATATAAGATATTATATTACACTGTAATAATAATATACCTATGTATCATTTGGTTGTTTTTCCATTTAAAATGAAAAATGAAATGGATGTGGCTTTCGTGCGTACGTACAAATTACCATCTCCAGAAACGCGATGGGATTCATTTCCCCATCATATCAATTAAATAATAATTCTCAATTGATGATTAAAATTAATGTTTAAGGACTCGGGACAATTTTTGATATGAATAAGATACAACCTATCCATTTCAAACACGACTTACATAACGAATCATATAAAGGAAAACAAATCCGATAACACCTGAAACGACGATAATACTAAAATATTATTAACAAAGAAATATTAAAAGATCATATATGATATCATATTTATGTATATGATTTTTGTATAATTTAATAACAATGATTTAACTATAAAAAATGAGGTTAACCTACACTCTATCAAGTAAAAGTACAAGGTAAGGGTTTATTTCACAATCTCTTCATTATCCGAGGATAAAAATACATAATTATCTACTAGGACCTCTTTATCATCCACATCCATGTTTCCTAAAAATTTATTTCAAATCATTCTTACTATTTTAAAGAAAATGTGTTAAAATCATTTATACCCTTATTGAATTTTTATAAGATGTTTATATAGGAATCATTCTGTAATTTTCCAAACAAGGTCCTTTTTAACCTTTTCGACATAATTAATGTAAGAATGTCTTTTTTAACTTATACAACAGGTGCATCTATTTTCAATCGTTATAAAATCGTCGAAGCTTCCCTTACAAGATTATAATTATATTTTCAAAGTTAATATTTTATTTTATAATTTTGTGACTTTTAAATGATTAAAAAAAGACATAATTCTCTCAAATAGTTTTGATTTCATCTATGTCAACATCCTTTGATGGAATATAAGCTTATTTGAATGTGATTTATTATGATAAAAACATTCATATTTTATTTAATGTTTTGTGATATGTTTGACTATGGATGTGTTATTTTTATAACATTCATGGTTTATGGATAAAATATTGACATTTCATATTCTATTTTTAAATCGAATATTTATGTTATGTTTAAATATGTTTATATGAAGAATTCATTCGACTTAATAAGTGACGGGTGCAGCCTGCTATAGCTCCTCGATGCCTCGGTAGGTCTCATGAGACAAACTAGTGTCTTGGAACAAGGCCTTGAAAAAATCTTATTTGTAGTCTTTGCAGAAAGAGTTGACTATGTGGTTATGATTGTCTTGCATTATGCATTCCTTCATTATAAAAGTTGTTGTTGATATTGCATGTGATTATTTGACTAGTAGAATATCCATGTGAATAATTAAATGGAATTATTTCATTTTATCATTTCCATATTCTGCTAAAGTTCATGTTTAAAAGGCTTTTATTTTAGTTATACATTGCCTTAAATGTTTATGCTTATTTATGAAAGTTTCTGCTATATTGTTATCCTTACTGGTCATTTGAGCACACCCCTTTCAATTTTTTATTCATCCCTGGATGTGATGAAGTATTTTATGAATAACCTACAGGGATAGTATAAGGGGATATGAGTGTGGATACAATAAGTTGGTGTAGTTGTCACTTTATGATGTAATGTAAACATTATGAATGTATCTAGTTATTACAAGGATACAAAAATAATCGTTATTTAGAGATTTGTTCTTTTTTGATCATGAAAATGTTATGTAATAATGCACCAACTCTGGGTAAATGGGGTCGGGGCATTACTGGGTCTGTCCGGCCTCGGACTAACTAGGAGCTCTAGGATCCTTTGGCCATAACATTGGCACCAGACGTCTGTTTGACTAACCGTCTATGGCACCAGAAACCTATGAGTGACACATTCCCAATGGTAGAACCCCAATGGAGTTTTTTGAATTGTTGGGGTACAGTCAGCTTATATCAAGCATGAATCGAACTGGGCCCTTGAGACTAAAAGGATAATAACTTGCAGACCTAGCGTCCGATTGACGCATCGTCTGTTGGGTTGAGACCCCTATGATATGGCGATCTAATGAGATATTTCTTCACTGGACTTCATGGTAGTTTGAGTATCGACCAGTGGCTTGTGTAGAAGACTCTCCCGGAGACGAGCAATCATAGTGCGGGAACCCACTGGCTAGCTAGGACGTGAAGAGTGAATAGTGATCTTGTGTGGGTTAGTACCGAGCGATACTATGTAGGTCAGCATCTAGAGATCTTGTGTGGGCCAGCACCGAGCTATCCATGTGGGTCAGCACCTAGTGATGGTGTGTGGGTCATCACCAATCGATCCTCTATGGGTCACCACCTTGTGATCCTCTGTGGGTTAGCACTGAGCGATCATGTGTGGGTTAGAACCGAGCGATCCTATGTGGGTCAGCACCGAGTGATCCTTTGTGGGTCAGTTGCAGAGCCACTTCACAGAATTAGATGATTAAGTAGTTACATCTAATCATCTCTACTAATGTACCTAAGAAATACCTAGTGTGAGATGATTTTGTACCTATGTGGTACTTTTCTTCATGGTAATACCTTGGTGGTATTATTATGTGTGGTGTACTTGTGTAGTACATACCTTCATGGTACTCCTTTTTTTGTGGGTCAGCACTAAGATATCCTTTTAGGGTCAACACCGAGCAATCCTATGTGGGCCAGCACCAAGCGATCCTGTGTTGGTCAGCACCAAGCGATCATATGTGGGATACCACCATGCGATCTTGATTTGGTTAGCACTTAGAGATCCTATATGGGTCAGTACTGAGCCATCCTGTGTAGGTCAGCAACATATCCTCATGACATAATAAGATGATATAACTTTACAACTAATCATTTGAACTTCGGTACCTATGTTATACCTATGGTGAGCTGAGTCAGTACCTTTGTGGTATTCTTTTGTGCGGCATACCGCTGTGCTACTTACCCTTCTGGTATTCCTTCCTTTGTGGAATAGTTGATCTTTGGCCTTTTCTGTTGGACTATGTGTTTCCTCATTGACTAAGATGGGTATAGTTGATTACGTAGGTATATGTATGGGTATATCTCTAAGTTGGGTTGTAAGTTTATTTCATTCATTACGGTTTATCCATTGTGGATTTTGTGTGAACTTGAGGGTCTCGTGGTCCCTACTGAGCATCGTTATACTCAAAACTGTTTGTGTAATGATTTCAACTAATTATGTTTGGTGAAGAAGACAGACATTGCAGACCAAGGACGAGAGTACCAGGATTATAGGTATCTCGGAGGTGGACCATAGACGAGGCGTACCGCAGAGATGACCATTCGAGAGATGTACCTACTCTTTAGGTACTATCCTTTGTGGGTGGTCACAATAGCCATTCCAGTTTACTTGTACTTTCAATTTCTTGTAATTTCCAGCTGGGCTTGTATTCTGGACTATTTTACTTACTATTCTATCTCTTTTTACTATTCAGTTTACTTGAGTTCTTATGTTGTTGTGTGCTAGGTTGCGTGTGTTTACAAGTTATAAAGGAAATGCATTCCTAGTGTCACTTCGAGAGGAACTGTTGAGGGTGTTCAACACATCCCCTATAGTAGTACATCCAGAAGTGGCGAAGATGTACTAGGATCTATGATGATAGCACTGCTGCCCAAGAATAAAGATAGCGGTTCTAGAGTTTCTCTCTTTGTGCCCCATTTTTCAGCAAGTGAAGATGGAGGATCTGGTACCAGGAGGCTCTGTTCAGAAATTAATGGTCCAATAGTGGATGTGGTATGGGATAACCATGGAAATCATGATAGGACATCCACATACATCCAGGGTTCATGACTCTATTTTTATGATCGTCGACCGACTCACCAAGTCAGCCCACTTCCTACAGATCAAAGAGTAGTGTTCATTATAAGGCTTGGGACACCTTTATGTGCAAGATGTTGTGAGGATACATAGAGTACCTTCGAAAATTTTCTCCAATCATGTTGCACATTTTACATCTTGGATATGGAAGCGGTTGCAGGAGGCTTTCGGGACACAACTTCATTTTGAGCACCGCCTTCCATCCTCAGTCGGATGGATAGACCGAGCGGTCCATTCAAACCATCAAGGACATACTACATGCTTGCGTCCTCTGATTTGGTCATAGTTAGGAGGATCTATTGCCTTTGGTGGAGTGTTCATACAACAAAAACTAGCACTCCACCATTGAGATGAAAAATTTTGTTCGGTTGTACGGGCGACTTTGCAGATCTCCTTTTTCCTGGATTGGCCCAGGGGAGTCAGCACTAGTGAGGCCAGAGATGGTACGGGCTACCACAGAGAATGTGTAGATCATCTAAGAGCTGATGAAGACTACACAGAGCCAAAATAAGTCTTATTCTAATAGAATACTGCAACCTCTAGAGTTTGATAATGGTGACCACATCTTTTAACGAGCCTCACCACGATGGGGATTACATAGATTCTGTGGCGGAGACAAGTTATCTCTGAGGTTTATCGGACAATTCTTTGTCCTCAGTAGAGTTGGTAGGGTGGAATAACACTTTTCTCTTCCACCTCAGTTGAAATGGGTGCACGAAGTCTTCCATGTGACGTAACTGAGGATATACATGAAAGACCTTTCTCACGTCATTGACCATGGAGAACTAGACGTCGATTATGGGGTGAAGTTTTTGGAGGTTCCAGTGGAGATTGAGGTTCGACAAGAGTGGGTCCTTTGTCATCATTAGATTTCTTTGGTGCGCATTTTCTGGATACATGGGAACCTCAAGGAGATAACATGGGAGTGGGAGGCTCAGATGTGTTCCCAGTATACCCACTTGTTCTCATAGTTTGAGTTGTGGCTTATGGGGATGCAACTTCCTGAGGTGGGGAGAATGTAATGACATGGAAATTCCATGTAATTTTTTTTAATATATGGGAATTTTATGAGTCTACGAAAATTAATGGAACATGTTTCCAAGGCCTGGTGTGCTCGGAATGAACTTTTGAACATTTTTTAGGTACGTTCATTAAACATGGAAGCATGTTTTTGTAACTTATGAACTAGTGATTAGAGTTTAAATCCTAGGGAATCGTTGAACTTGCAGTGCCATTATTCACTTAAAGAGACCTTCACCTCGATCATAGTAGGTCGAGATTGAAAGACAATTATTGTGCTCTTCATGATAGAATAAAATAAAATAAAAATTTCTAAAATTTTTATTTTTGAAACCCCTCATCATGGGTTATGGTGGTGGGTACCACCAGATCCTAAAACTCCCACATGAATGTTATAAAGATGGAGACCACCAGATTTGAAACATCAAAATTTGAAATTAATTGTGGGGCCACCCAAACCCCCTTAATGGGGGAGAAACCACTTGACTGCCCATTAATTCTTTTCCATCATTAATTTGGGCCAATTAAAATGATACTATTAAATATTCCAACACCCCTTTTAATTGTTAAATCCAACCAAAAATTAATGAAATGTGTGAGAAATTTTTGTTGTGCCATCATTATTAATCTACATAATTTAAATTAATAAGTTGGCTATTTCCTCATTTTGGTGGAATTGGGAGAGAAGAACTACTAGATGATTTTTCTCTCCAATGGAGAACTCTCTCTCCAACGATGATCACGCTCCCCAACGAAGAACACTCTCGCCAACGAGGAACATCTTCAATGACAATGAATAGTTGATCGAGGAAACGCAGACATCAGTGACATCTGTCTACCGCCAAAGACATCGTCTCCTTCCTCATGACCTCCTTCAACAAGTCTCCGTGGTAGGATTTTTATTAGGTGTGATTATGGATTCCCATGTTCTTCCCTTCTAAATAAATAACGCAGATCAATACTCTAATTAGTTGATCAGCTTTTTCTGCGGTTTTCATAATAATCATTTTCGGGGGTTGTAGAGTTTGACATTCTTCATTCAAGTTTTTGTTGAGAAGCATTCTACCAATATAACACAGATGGTGCAGGAAAAACAAACATTGCCTGATCCCTCCACAGTTCTTCATGAATGTTGTGTTCTTCGTGATGGAAGAAGGTGTCTTTGTGCCATGATGACGAAGGGATGCGGCGGCCAACCCATCTCCAGTCACAACGAAGCCGACGACCCTCTATGGCGCCCCACGACCTCACTCTTCCCACGTCCACCACCACACCATTGTCTCCACAGCCCACGACATTGCTACCCCATGGCCCTTCGTGCTTCCCCAGGGGCCGCCACTAACACCCCACGACACCTCTAGGCCTCACTGCCCCAGGGGCCCCCATGCCGCCCCGTGGCCTCCCCGCTTGGCGGCCCTCTACACTTCCCCACGGACTCGCCGCCCCATGGCCTTGCCGCCCCGCGGCCTCACCGCCCCATGCCCTCACCACCCCGCGGCCCTCCACGCCACCTCGCGACCCTCTGCACCGGCCTACGACCTTTCCTTCTTGTGTCCCTCTGTGGTGCTTCGCAACCTCTCTGCCTCGTAACCCTCTGGCCCGCCCCATGATATTTCCACCTCACAGCCCTCTGTGGCACCTCGCGACCTTGCCACCTTCCGGCCCTCCGCACCACCCCACGACCTCGTACATCCCTTGTGGCCTTCACTGACCTCGCGGCCCCAACGGACCCTGCGGCCGCCGTAGACCCTACGGCCTTCAGGTCCCCTATGGCATTGCCGCCCCACGGCCTCGCACCGCTTTCGCGGCCTCCGTACCACCCAGCACAGGCTTGGCTGGTGTAGACCGAGTGGGTAAATTCAACAGGAATCGGGTCGGGACATCCCATGGTGGGTCAGTTCAGGTCGGTCCAACTAGGTCAGACCAGACCCGGACCAACTTTGAACAGTTTTCTCTATCAACCATAACATTGGAACCATGAGTCCGTTTGATGAAAAATCAACGTTGATTCACACCAAGGAGGAATAATTTCCCTTTGTGTATATCCCACATAAGATTTGAAAAATGTTGGTGTATGGTCAGGTTGGATCGAGTACGAATCCAACTGGGTCCTTGGGAAAAAAGGCTAATAACTCACAAACGGGGTGTCTGATTGACGCACTGTCTATTGTGTTGAGACCCCTATTATATGGAGTTCCATTGGGATAATTATTCGTAGACTATGTGGTAGTTGGATTATCGACTAGTGGCTTGATAAGCAGACTCTCCTGGAGATTAGAAAGCATAGTTCGCGAACCCAGTAGTTGGCTGTGATATGATGAATGAAGAGAGATCCTCTATGGGTCCACACCTAGAGATCCTATGTGGGTCAGCACCGAGAGATCTTGTGTGGGTCAATACCGAGGGACCCTATGTGGGTCAGCATTGAGCGAACCAGTGTGGGTCAGCACCAAGCGATCCTCTGTGGGTCTGTACAGAGTGATCCTGTGAGGGTCAGCAATGAACGATCTTGTGTGGGTCAATTCATATGGATTCTTTGTGGATCTGCCTCTTAACAGATTAAGATTATTCAATAGTTAAATATCATAATCTCTATAACTATATCTATGAAAAACCTGGTGTGATCTCTATTCTTACCTAAGCGGGTTTGGGAATAACCATTATGGGAGGTTTTAGGGTGGTAGGTTGAATTTCTTCCTGTAACCCATTCATGATAAATCGTCACAAAATCAGGAAGAGATTATAGCCACTTGCTACTGCTCTAATTCGGAGAGTTCGGGCCAAAAAAACATGGCCCTACCTCTCTGCAAATGTTGTGTTTAATTGTTGTGTTCATCGCGATGGAGGAGGAAGAAAATAAACATCAGTGGGGCATGAGAACTATGGTCAACACCACCACCGACCGCGAAGATAGTGAAGACAACTGTGCTGTTCTTGGCCTCTGTCGATGGTACCCCCTTCCACCTTGTGGCATCACACCACCCACGACCTCGCATTGCCGGTGGCCTCCGCCCCCCGTGGTCACCACCACGCCCTGTCATCGCGACACCTGTGTCCTATGCCTCCCCTTGATCTCACGCCACTTGCATCCTCGCTGACCAGCAGCCCTATGCAGCCCCACCATCCTGAATCCTTCTGCGGCACCACGTCCTCGCCTCCTTGTGGCCCCCTTGAACTCACTATCCTGTAGCCTCATCGCCAAGTGGCCCTCTACATCCTCTGAGGCCACCCTATCCCGCAACCTCGCGACCAACGTGGCCTCGCGGCCCCTGTGGCCTCGCCACCCCGTGACACTTCGTGATCCCCCACGACCTCGCGTATCATTGCGACCTCAAACAGCTCCATAGCCTCACACTCCTCCATGACTGTCGTGCTGCCCAACACGGGCCAGGCTGGACCCAGCGCGGCCGGGCCAGACCCAGCAGGCCACGCTCGACCCCGCACGGTCGGGCCGGAACCTGTGTGGCAGACGAGACTCAGCGAGTTAGGTCGGGTCGGGTCGGTCTAGGCCAGGTCATGTCGGGTCAACCTGACCCAGGCCAACATTGAACTTTTCACTCTACCGGCCATAACATTGGCATCAGGCATCCCATTGATGAACTATCACTGGTGCTAGAATCCTTGGAGGAAGACAGTCCTTTTGAGTATACCACACTGCATATTTGGATAAAGTTGGAGTACGGTCTTGTTGGATCGAGCACGAATCCAACCAGGCCCTCGGGACTGAAAAATGAATAACATACATACCGGGCGTCTGATTGGTGCACCATATTTTTCATTAAGACCCCTATAACGTGGAGGTCATTTGAGATTCTTCTTCATGAGACTTTATGGTAGTTAGAGTATATACAAATTGATTGAGGAGGAGACTCTCCAGGAGATGAGCAAGCTTAGTGCGGGAACCCTATTGCTAGTAGTGACATGAAGAATGAATAGTGATCCGGTGTGGGTTAGCACCGAGCTACCCTGTGTGGGTCAGCACCTAGCGATCCTATGTGGGTCAGCCCTGATCGATCCTATGTGGGTCAACACCTATTATTCTGATGTGGGTCAGCACCGAGTGATCCTATGCGGGACATCACTGTGCGATCTTGTGTGGGTCAGCACTGAGTGATCATGTGTGGGTCTGCACGAGAGCCTCAAAACAGAGTAAGATGATTCAGTAGTTACATCTAATCATCTATAATATTGTACCTAATAAATACATGGTGTGAGCTGAGTATGTACATTTGTTGTATTCTTCTGTGTGGCGTACCTGTGTTGTGCTTACCATCGTGGCATTCCTTCCTTTATGAAATAGTTGAGCTTTGGTATTTTGAGTTGGACTTTGTGTTTCCTCATGATTGAGATGGTTATTCTTGATAACGAAGTTATATTTATGGGAAAATACCTAAGTAGGGTTTTTAGTTGATTTCATGCTTTGTGGTCTATCCTTTTTGGATTAACTGAGACCTTGAGAGTCTTGGGGTCCCAACTCAGTATCGTTATACTCACCCCTGCATGGTCTATGCCTGCACCCTGTTGTGTTTGGTGTAGAGGGCAGACATCGCTGATTGAGGATGAGAGTACAAGGAAAGGATATAGCTTAGAGGTCGACTTAAAAGAGGCATAGCGAAGAGATGACCACTTGAGTGTTATACCTACCCTTCAGGTAGGCTCCTTAGAGGGTGATCACAGGATCTGTTCCATCTTACTTGTACTTTTAGTTTCATGTACATTCCTATTGGTATTGGATTCTGGTCCCTATTACATATGTACTCACTATGATTACAATTCAGTTTACTTGAGTTAGTATATTTTTCTGTGCTTGGTTGTATGAGATTACATACAATAAAGGCAATTCCATCCTAGTTTTAGGGAATACGCCTTCGGTGCTAGTAGCCAGCCCCTAGCCAATGGGAGGCGGGTTTGGGGTAGTCACGACATGGGCCCTGGGGGATCGGTCATGAAAATACATATCTTTGACAAATCACCCCTTTTTCAATAGGTATTAATCCCCATAATGAAAATGTGAATTTCCCTTGATGTTTATATATAACATCCTGTTGATAGATGATCATCGATTTGTTTGGATTGTCAAACATTAACTCAATTACTCATCAATTGATGTTGGATTTAGGAACTTAATTCCAACACATGCATATGATATCTTCAAATTCCACTACATGAGTTTGAGAATATCTTGAATACGAACATTCCATCAAACATCAATCATAGTGGAATCATAAAATTGAGACGTGACCATCATATTGTTAAGGGGTTTTATAACTAACTCAATAGAAAACCATGTGGGTTAAATCATGATACCCAAATAAAATTCATTACATTTTACATAAAGTGTAGATACACATTCAAAAAATTATTAGATGATTTATATTAGATGGTAAGAGGACATTCCAACAAATAATTAACACACTAGTCAATAGAAATAGTGATGTCTTGAGATATCCCATTGTTTGTATACTTATATGGTAACTAACATCAATCATCATCATTAACATTTGGATTTGGGAACTATTTATAACATCCCAAGAGTCTTTTTTTATGTAACGCTGAGTTTTATACTACTATGTCATCCATTAATTGAGAAAACTGTCTTCTTATAAAAAATATTAATAATAACAATTAAATAGAGTAAAGGCACCAAAATGAACAAAAGACTCTTTATTCAAATAAAGAACACCATAGTAACTACAATGCACTTTGATCAAATGGTAAGAATAGATAACCAAAGATACCAATTAAAAATCCTAATAAGATTACAGGAAGACTGCTCAAAACCACGAGAACCCCGAGTAAACGATAAGTGTCCTTGGCATCTTCCATAACAAACATAAGAATGGTTGAAGCCACCGCAGTTGTACTAAGCACCAAAGGAATGAATTGAACCATTTTCTCCTCTTTTTTATTCAATTACCTTGAGTTTCTGACACCTCGCGACCAGGTTTTATAGAGCACATATTCGACCGTAAGAAACAAACAACTATAATTATAGTCATTAGCTCCTCGATGATCCTATATTTTACATTGTTTTAGTTTCAAACAGAAATGTTGAATCTAAGAGTGGAATACCCCAAAATGTTCATGATGGTTGATTATGTTATTTGTGTTAATTTTTAAATGATTACAACAATAGTAATGATAATATAACTAATTTAATGGTTGTTTTCCAAAATGTGAATTATATATGTGTATCTGATTTCAATTAGACGTTTTTTTTTGTAAAATTATAATGCATAAGAATGAGAATTAATATTATTTTCAACTATTAAATATAAAAGCATTAATTTGATCATATAAATGTTGTTTTAAACTAACAAATGAATTAATATATAGAATTTGGTTGGGTTTTACTTTTTAGTTTATGAAAATATTTGTATAAACTCTTGGATTATATACATATATATATATTACGTCAAATTTTATGTTAAATATATTATATATACATTTATATTAAATATATGTAATGATAACACAATAATATAAATTCAAATGTTTTATAATTTTGTCTAATTATAATTAGTGGTTTTGAAATTATGTCAATTATGGGTTAAATAATCAATTATAATAAAAAAATTAAAAAAATAATATAAATCATTATTGATTAAGATAAATGTTTTATATTAATAAATGAATAAAGAGAAATGATAAAATGATTTATGATATATAGGGGTTTAATAGTGTATTTATGACTATTGACTTATCTTAAAATAATAATAGTTGATTAATAATAATTGAATGTTAATAATAATAATGATATTATAATAGGCATAATAAAATAATAAAAAATTGTTTTAATTTTATAAAACAATGGTCCACGTTTACCTTATTATCCCTCGCAGCTATACTCTTGGTCGTTCGATCCATAGTGCTTCATCGTGGCCGTCCAAGGTCTTTTGACATCGCATCGTGCTGGGTCTTCCGATCAACCCAGGTTCAATCATGGCCATCCCTTATTTCCCAATCTTTGTCCCCCACCGTGTTTCATTTTCTTCTTCCTTGAACACGCCGAACTAGTAGCTTAGGAAGTGTTTTTCATTACCAAGGCCGGTGGTGGACCCGATGTCGCCCCTTCTTTCCATAGGATTGGCACCGCCTCGGCCTCGGATACACTATCGACATCTCTGCTAAAGGAGATACCCTACTTTTAAGTCCTGGATTGCATTGAAGAGAAGAGGGATTGCTTCGGGTTTTCTTGGATCTTCGACCACCAACTCAACATCCCCACTTGCACCCCTTCTCCTCCCCTCCAAGTGAAGCTAAGGGAAATTTTATTGTCATTCTTTTCTTCTATTTCGGTAAATATACATAATTATATACACATTATATATATACATATACACATATATATATAAGTCCATATGAACTGTTTCATACCTATTTTTATCTTCCTGAATGGAGAATCAAACAAGAGTGAGGGAACCCCACTTTTCTTCATTGGTTTTTCTTTTAGTTCCAGTGGATATATGTATGTTTACGTTTTTTATATACGTATGTGTATAACCCTTGTATACCTCTGACTGAAGAAAAAATTGAGGTTTCTAGTTATTTATGTACATAGAAAACTATACAAATATGTGTATCATATATATATATATATATGTACATGTGAATACATAAATGTATATGTACATCGATGTGAAAACATAATGGACGAGTCTGATTATATGTTTTAAAACTCATCCTGATATAACATGATGATTTAAACAAGTTATATTTTACCCTTAAAAATTATTATTTTATGTACGATATCAAAATTATGTAAGTATATATAATGGGTAAGGTTTAAAATTTGTTTCTGATAAAAAACTAGTTTCTCCAATGGAAAATTCTTGTTTATCAGCATTTTTTCAATTCATTTGTTTTGGTGAAAACTTGTAGCGTTAATCCCTTAAACATTTATATGTGTATAAACATATATCCTCATACTTATAAATTGACTTTTTCGTAAGAAAAAGTGATTTTATGCCAATAAGGTTATTGTGAAAACCATGTTTACATTCATATTTCTGGAATAAGAACTCCATTCGGTCTTACCGAACTATAATTATGTATAACTTGTTAAATATAATTGAGTATAGTTTAACTTGGTAAACCCTTACATATGTGTATATACACTTAAATTTATATATAGGTGTATACAACCTTTTATCAATATATTTTCTTCGTATTCAAAATTCTTTAAAGATATGTCTTAAGATTATATGAAGATTTTCAAAGGAGATATATTATTATTTAGAGAGGAAACGAGTTTTCACATACGTAAATATATATTCATAATGTTTGAATACATATATACATTACTTCCCAAGATAGACCTATTTGCACACCATGTATTCTTAACTGTATAAATATATGTATATACGCACAATTTTAAATATTCATCCACAACGCCCTTTTATCAGCATGTGTTTTAAGTATGTATGACCTCGTTTCTAACTCTGGATTTCGATGATGGAAGTGTTAAGTGTTTGTGCTCATTTTAAGGATTCTATTAAGCCCATTTTTTTCAATTGTTAAGTGAATATCTAATGTGTACAGATTTCTATTAATTAAGAGTTAGTTTTATCAACGCACCAGTTAAAGGATAATGGATTAATGTTTGTATTGTTCTTCCTTGCCTATGAAAATACATATGAAAATGGTTTATGAGTTATGAAAGTAAGAATGAGACCCTATGAATGTAAGACCACGTCAAATATGTGAGGTATTTATTGGACATAAATGATTATGGACGGGTGCACTTGAAATTAGACAGCGCTCCAATGCATTGGGTAAAAGATGAGTCTCATGAGACGTTATGTTCGACGGTCTTGGTAGTTAGACTTGGCTTGAGCTGGTATGGAAACAGGGTAGGTTGTTAGCCTTGACCCGTATTAAGTTATGTATTAAGGTCACAACACATGGTTTTGACAAGGTCTGGCATTATACATTCCCTCCGCATGTGATGATAAATGGTCAACCATGGGATAGTTCAACTAACAGGATATCCCGTAGTTAGAATTTTCCTTTGACTATGAGAAGGAGATTATGAGGTATGAAATTTATTACAAGTGGAGTGTTGTTATAATAACATTATGTGCCAAAAAAACATGATATGAATGTTTTCCCTATTTACGAATAGACTTTTGGAGATGAAGTAATTTAGTTTTGAAATATGCATCAAATATTCTCTACATGTTTGTGCTCTCTGATTTATGTCTTATTTGAGGTTTATTTTAGGAAAGTACTTCTTTTATATGTGTGTGTATTTCAAAAATGTAGGATTTTCATGTTTTAAGACAAGATAATTCCTTGTTTTCAATGATGTGTTTTATCGTTTTCAAAATGCCTGTATTGATAAAGAAATTATTTTAAAAGATTTAAAACCCCTTACTGGGCTTATTTTTCTCACCCAAAATTTTCGTTTTAACATTTTTTAGGTATGGGTTTTTACTAAAGAAGATTTTTAGAAGAAACTGGTTTCCAAGAATCCTGAGCCTCGAGATCCTCTATACTAATGGGACATGATGTATCTTTGTAAATGATTATAATAAAATTTTAGTACATCATGTCTCATAAGGCATCCGAGAATCGAGGGTCCTTAAATTTGGTATCAGAGGACGGGTTCAGGCAACTCTTGAAAACCAGGTAGTATGAATATACAACTATGATTGACTAAGTAACTATGTTGTTACTTTCAGATGGCTGATGGAAATGTTTCTACCAATCTACTATCACATCCCACTGAGGCCCTAGAGAACATTTTGTCTCTATCTATCCCAGATGACTTTCTTAATTACGCCCATATTCGCATGTCATGCAAGAACTAGGATGATTTGTAAAATTTTCCTAGGGTGCTAAGTCTACACCAAGGGTTGGGAATAGAATACCTCCTAATGATGATGACCCAATTCCCCTCATATGCACGTCGGGGAAGGTACTATGAGGGACTCTTCCGGGTATTGACGACTAGTGAAGAATTTTACACTATGCTCGATAACCCTTTTCAAGAAGCTGCTGTAGCTGGAGACCTCCGAGTAGCCTACCTTTGTCAAATTTTTCACTAAGACTTCTAGGGCCAGTTGATGGAATTTATGATGTTAGAAGATGAGTTCAACTGATTTTCATATATGCAACATGTGTATAATGATATTTCCCAACATCATACCCCTCATGCTAAACGCAGGAGATGTCAGGAGTTCCAATGAGTTTAGCCCCGTCAACTCAGCCTGTGTTTGGTTTGTGGAATTTGGGAGCTTTTCTTCTCTATGATGTGTTAGTTTAATAAATCCATATGGAAACTCAGTCACTATTATGTAAAATTTTGTGTAATTGAAAATTTCATGTTTCCTTTCTTTTCTATACCTTATCAGTACGTTTAAGTGGATTCTCTTGAATGTATTTTTTTTCAGATGGCTGGTCAAAAGAACATTTCATCTCTACCTAATGAGTTAGTAGAGGTTATTTTGATCATAACATGCATGGTGGATTATCCATATTTTCTCCACCTTCGAGGGTCTTTTCAAAGCCTACTTGACTTGTCGAATAGTCCTGAGATTCTTTGTTTGTGTCGAGGGAATGACCATGTTTTTTATCTCATTGCAACTTCCCAAATCCCCTACTATTGGAGAAGGGGGAGATACTACGAAGTCATTTTCAATGTTTTACTCTGACACAAAACTTTTCGTCCAGAGCATGATTCCTTATAACCGCCCATGATGGCCACCTTAGGGTAGCCTTTATGTTCCAGATCTTAAATTTTAGTCTCCTCAATCGCATCATCCCCCTTGAATACCGTGAGCCTGATGTAGTTCGGAGGGTCATCAGGGAATTTTTCCATTCAGACATTTCCGAGATTTTTACCGCACGATCCTCCCTGTGGAAGCATGTGTGTAGTACACATGAGAAGGGATTCAAAACATACTGCTCAAGGTGAATCTAGGCTAGAGAAATGGATGAACTATGTACCAACTATTCTATTCCATTAACCGAGCCAAATCTCTCGTTATGGTAATGTTGTACGACTGGGGGGGGGGGGTTTCTTTTTTATGAATAGAATTGCGAGGACTCAATTATTTGAATGGGGAATAATGTAACATCCCAAGAGTCTGTGTTTTATGTAACAGTGGGTTTTATACTACTATGTCATCCATTAATTGAACAAACTATCTTCTTATAAAAAAATAATAACAATGAAATAGAGTAAACGTACCAAAATGAAAGAAAGACTCTTTATTCAAATAAGGAACACCGTAGTAACTAAAATGCATTGTGATCAAACAGGAATCATAGATAACCAATGATACCAATTAAAACCCCAATTAAGATTACAAGAAGACCGCTCAAAACCACCAGAACCCAGAGTAAATGATAAGGGTCCTTGTCATCTGGCATAACAAACATAAGAATGGTCAAAGCCATCGTAGCCTTACAGAGAACCAAAGGATTGACTTGAACCATCTTCTCCTCTTTCTTCTTCAATTAAATTTAGTTTAGAACACATCGAGACCAGGTTTTATAGAGAACATATTCGACCGTTAGACACCAACAACTATAATTATAGCTGTTGGCTCCTCGATGATCCTATATTTTATAATGTTTTAGTTTTAAAAATAAAGGTTGAATTTAAGAGTCGAATAAACTAAATGGTTCATGATGGTTGATTATGTTATTTGTGTTAATGTTTAAATAATGAAAACAATAGTAATGATAATATAACTAATTTAATGGTTGTTTTCCAAAATGTGAATTATATATGTGTGTATCAGATTTGAATTATAAGAAAATGCTTTTGTAAAATTAAAATGCATAACAATGAGAAATAATATTATTTTCCACTACTAAATATATACTCTTTAATTTGAGCAAATAAATATTTTCTTAATCTAACACATGAATGACTAAATGGATTTTTTTTTGGGTTTTACTTTTTAGTTTACGAAAATATGTGTATAAACTCTTGAATCATATATATATATATATATATATTATGTGAAACATTAAGTTAAATATATTATATATAACTTTAAATTAAATATATGTAATGATAGCACAATAATATTAATTCAAATGTTTTATAACTTGATCTAATTATAATTAATAGTTTGGAAATTATGAAAATTATGGGTTAAATAATCAGTTATAATAACAACTTTAAAAAAGAAAATAATATAAATCTTTATAGATTAAGATAAATTTTCTATATTAATAAATGAATAAAGAGAAATGAAAAAATTATTTATGATATATAGGGGTTTAATAGTGTATTTATGACTATTGACTTATCTTAAATTAATAATAGTTGATTAATAATAATTTAATGTTAATAATAATAATTATATTTTAATAGGTGTAATAAAAGAATAAAACAAACATTTTTAATTTTATAAAACCACGGGCCGTGTTTTCCTTTTTTCCCTCACCAGCTATACTCTTGGTCGTCCGATCCAGCATGCTTCATCACAGACGTCCAATGTCTTTTGACGTCGCATCAAGTCGGGCTGTCTGATCAACCCCGATTCAATCTCGGCCATCCTTTTTTTCAGATCTCTTCCCCCCCTCGTATTTCATTTTCTTCTTCCACGCGCACACCGAACCAGTATCTTAAGCAGTGTTTTTCTTCACCAAGGACGGCAGAGAACCCAACGTCGCCTCTTCTTTCCATAGGTTTGGAACCGCCTCAGCCTCAGATACAATATCGACATCTCCACACAAGGAGATATGCTACTTTTAAGTACTGGATTACACTGAATAGAAGAGTAATTTATTCAGGTTTTCTTGGATCTTCGACCACCAACTCGACGTCTCCACATGCACCCCTTCTCCTCCCCTCCAAACGAAGGTAAGGAAAATTTTCTTGTCTTAATTTTCATCAGTTTTGGTGAATATACATATTTATATCCACTTTATATATATAAATATATATATATATAAGGCCATAAGAACTGTTTCATACCTGTTTTCCTCTTCCAGCATGGAGAATCGAACTAGAGTGAGGGAACCCCGCTTTGCTTCATTGTTTTTTCATTTAGTTCCTATGGATATATGTATGTATACATTTTTTTATATATACGTATGTGTATAAACCTTGTATACCTCTGACTGAAGAAAAAATTGGGGTTTCGGGTTATTTATGAACATATAAAATTATACAAATATGTCTATCTAATATATATAAGTACATGTGAATACATAAATGTATATGTACATCGATGTGAAAAAATAATGGACGAGTATGATTATATGTTTTAAAACTCATCATGATATAACATGATGATTTATCCAAGTTATATTTTACCCTTAAAAATTATTTTTTTATGTACGATATAAAGTTTATTTAAGTATATATTATGGGTAATGTTTAAAATTTGTTTCATAAAACAAAATATTTTCCCCACTGGAAAATTCTCATTTATCAGCATTTTGTCAATTCGACTGTTTTTGTGGAAACATGTAGCGTTAATTCTTTAAAAATTTATATGTGTATAAAAATATATCCTAATACTTATAAATTGACTTTTTTGTAAGCAAAATTGATTTTCTGCCAATAATGGTTTTGTGAAAACCATGTTAACACTCATATTTCAAGTGTAAGAACTCCATTCGGTCTTACCGAACATTATTTATGTATAACTTGAGAAATATAATTGAGTATAGTTTAACACGGTAATCCCTTACATATGAGTATATACACTTAAATATATATAAAGGTGTATACTAACTTGTATCAATATATTTTCATTGAATTCATAAATCTTTAAAGAGATGTGTTAAGATGATTTCAAGCTTTTCAAAGGAGAGATCTTATTATTTAGAGTGCAAACGAGTTTTCACATACTTAAATATATATTCATACAGTTTGTATCCATATATACATGACTTCCCCAGATAAACCTATATGAACACCACGTATTCTTAATTGTATAAATATATGTATATACGCACAGTTTTAAATAAACATCCACAACGCCCATTTATCAGCATGTCTTTGATGTATGTATGTCCTCGTTTCTAACTCTGGATTGTTATTTTTTAAGTGATAAAGTTTTTGTTCTAATTTTAAGGATTCCATTAAGCCCATTTTGTTCAATTGTTATGTTAAAATATAATGTGTACAGATTGCTATTACTTATGAGTTAGATTTATCACCGCACTAGTTAAAGGATAATAGATTAATGTTTGTACTATTCTTTCTTGGATATGAAAATGCATGTGAAAATGGATTATGAGTAATTAATGTAAGAATGTGACCCAATGAATGTAAGACAACATCAAATATGTGAGGGATGTATTGGACGTAAATGATGGGTGTTCCAGAATTATACATCACCCTAATGCATTGGTTAAAAGATGAGTCTCATGAGACGTTATGTGCAACGGTCTTGGCGGTTAGCCTTGACTTGATCTAATATGGAAACGGGATAAAAGGTTATCCTTGACCAGTATTAAGTTATGTATTATGGTCACGACACAAGGTCTTGATAAAGTCTGGCATTATACATCCCCTCCGCATGTGATGGTATATGGTCAACCATGGGATAGTTCAACTAACAGGATATCCCCTAGTTGTAATTTTCCGTTGACAATGAGAATGTGATTATGAGGTATGAACTTCAATATATGTGGTATGCTGTTATACGAACTTTATGTGCCGATAAAACATGATATGAATGTTTTCCCTGTTTATAAATAGTCTTTTGGAGCTGAATTAATTTAGTTGTTAAATATGAATCAATTATTTTCTATATGCTTTCACTCTCTAATTTATGTCTTCTATGAGGTTTATTTTAGTAAAGTACTTCTTTACTGTGTATGTGGTTTTCAAGAATGTAGTATTTTCATGTTTTAAGAACATGATAATGCCTTGTTTTCAATGATGTGTTTTATCGTCTTCAAAATGACTATCTTGAGAATGAAATTAATTTAAACGTTTTAAAATCCCTTACTGGGCATATTTTTATCACCATACAATTTCGTTTTAAAATTTTTCAAGTATGGGTTTGTACTAAACAAGATTTTTAGAAGCAACTGGTTTCCCAAAATCCTGAGCCTCGCAATCCTCTATAATAATGGGACAAGATGTATCATTGTAAATGTTTGTAATAAAATTTTATTACATCATGTCTCATAATGCACCCTGGAATTGGGGGTCCTTGCACTATTTATCATAGATCTCATACCCCTATCATTTGATACAATAGATTGTTGTAAGTGTATTTTGTGTATCATTCTCTCTATTGAGTACAATTTTTAACATTTTCCATTCATAGTGATACTTGATTCTTGATGACCAATCCTTACACAGATAAAATATTTACCAATACCCTTGAGATATTTTCCACTATGTTTCCTAACATGCATTTATTATGAAATAATCTTCAAATAATTTTCTCCAGGGTTTTAGTGTTTCCCTTGTTCCCAATCTATCATTTCATTTCTAAAAAAGTGACTTTTTGGTAAATCAAATCTCTATTTATACTATAACATGACATAAAACTATTTATTCATAGATATTGATTTCTTATATAGAAATTTACCTCTAAAGACATTTTGTTAATGAACTACTGTATTTATCAACCATTCACATGGTTTTGATGTCAGTTGGAGAAGCGTACCATGAATGTCTGGTAATCGTTTCCTCATATGTACCAATATATTCATCATATTTTTTAATTTTCTCAAAAAATAACAAATCCATTTTATGTAAGAAGAATATGATGGATGTACTTATTAAAAAATAATCTCTTAAACTCCACCGAATCCATGGAGTCAATTTAATATTTATTTTCCTTCTATTATAGATAATATTCCATTAATTATTTTCATTAACTTCTAAATAATAGACCAGAAAGATCATGTTCTCATGTTCCAAACATTAGAAAAAGGAAAATATATTTTCAATGGTATCGATAAATTTCATAGCCAGTAGATGATTTGTAGAACCACTAAAATATATTTCATGTTTCCCCATAGTGGAATCAACAACATTTTTCTTCCTCTATTTATCATATTTAATCGTAGCATGATTCAATTTTTAGACAATTCTATGTGCATATCTATGAGAATATTTATTCTAGATTCCCAAAAAATAGTTTCTTAGTAAGAAAATCATTTAATTTTCCATTTTTTTCAAACTAAAAATTGTTCTTTCATGTTCTTACAATCATCTAAAAAATAAAATAATTGCATGAGAAATAATAATTAAACTGGGAAAATGTAGAGTAATGAAGAACCCTTTATTAGATTTCGATATAAAGACACATTATTTTATATCATAAAAAATATGATATAAACAATGCTATTTATTTTTGACATCTATTTAAATCCATCGTTTAGGATTATAGAAAAATATAAATTAACCAAATAATATCCACCATGATTGTCAAACTAGGTGTGCAGTATAGCTCATTTTCATGTACCATGTAATACTCGAGTCATGCCTAATGTGATTTCATTGGTTTTAACCCCTATAACATCTATTCTAGAACCACATCAACAAATATAATAAATAAGGTGATTTCTTTCTATGTTAACCACATAATACCATCTTTGAAAAAAATTGATGTTACCATACCCTTTGGCTTATCCTATGGGTGATCACTAATGTTCTCTCATTATAGTCTCCAAAGGGTAAATAAACCTTTACTATGATAAAAAATGTAATGGTATAGGATTTTTATACAAATATATTACATCTTTTTTATGTTAATTAATTATATTACACAAAAACACACCCAAGAATTGAAAATTTATAGAGCCTTTGATAACATTGAAAAATAAACAATAGGTTTCTAGGTGAACTACAACAACTCCCATTATGGTCATCGAAATTAGTAAAAATCTTTAAAAATTCATACAAAATAATTTTCATCACAACATGGGTAATTGAAAAATAAGAGTTAGAGGTAATATATATATAGTAAGTCTAAAAATGGGAAGTTTGAAAAAATTACATTATAACAATTGTATTAGAATGTGAGGGTAATATTTGAAAATGAATCCCTAAATATTCATGATCATAATATGTGGTCATTTAATATGTATTAGATGATTAAAAGAAATTATTAATAATTGAATCAAATAACATGATCCATGAGAGCATAAATATGGAATAACAAATGGAATTGATTCATTCTCATAAACATAGAAAATAATTTCCAATGTAGCCATGGATCATTTACAAGACTAAAATTGCTTAATGTATTAATTCCAAAAAGCATAATAGAGTTCATGGATCACTCCAAAGGTCATCCAAGATTAAGGTGTACCATACAAAATTTGGTTTAGTCCCCATTATAATTATACTTATTATATGATACTTCATTATTAACCCATCACATTGGAAGGAGATATAGGCCCCACCAATTAGATAATGGAATTCATGTTAATGTGTTCCATAAGATAATAAAACATATATCATATCATAATGTATGAAAATAAGTTGGTTTTATAATAATTACATCATATCATAACCCATTTAAATGAATTTTGATTCATCATAACATTACCCAAGGTAATGAAATGATTTATTAAACAACACTTCTATATAAGTATAAACCATACCAAGAAATAATAAGGATTATACAATTAGGTCAAATCATTTTTAAAACATATGTAACTCTAAAGATTGTTTTCACTGATATATATAAATTCAATAAATTCAATAAAATCATTAAAATATTTTTATGAAAATATCATTTCTATTTAGAAAACAATTCCTCGAAATATGAAAACACCCAAAAATTTACGAAATAATTTTCATTGAAACCACTAATGAAAAATTGAACTGGATTCTTTAAAAAATTGAGGGTCTATTTTGGTGTAAAATAATGTTCATTCCAAACACATTAAAATTAAAATTTGTTTTCCATTTCTTGTAAAATTCAAAATTAATTCATTCAGAAAACAGTAATAAGACTCCATTTAAAAAAAATTTGGTTGGGATAATCAACAGAAGATATTACTTTAAATATTATTAAAGTATTTTTTCATTAATACTAATAAATATTTTTTAAAAATAGATATGATAGAAAAGCCATCTTTACATGAAGAGTGAAATAAATATGATTTTTAATGAATTGTTTTTAACAATTAAATAAAGCGAGGAAAATATAGGAAAATGTTTTTTTCTCATGAAATAACCATTAAATAATAATATTTAGTGGTTTATTGAGAGACAAATCTTAATTTTTCATTATTGGATACCTAATGATATAAAATCATACCAAATTTTATTATTATAATAGAATATAATGTCACTATTTGGGATTCATTTTGATTTATATAAATCCATAAGGATTATCATAAAATATAAAATTAAATATAATGACATGTTGTAAAATAAAGATATAACCTATCAAATGCTATTATATACACCTCTAAAAATATTATAGTAGCATAACAGATAATATGGCCCAAATAAGGAATTTTAATAAAAACATCCCTTACCTTATGTCTTGGCATTCGTCAAACACATTCGACCTCATTTATAATAAATATATGATTATGATAAATATATAATAGTACTATAATCATATTTATCATACCTGATATGATTAAATTAAAAATATTATTACATGGTTATTAAAAAATCTTTATTAATGTCGCAATCTGTTTAATAGATTCTCTGTATATCATTTATGTTTTGGTTCGATATATTAAACCATTTAATTTTGAAAATGGTTCCCTCATCCTTGTAATTTTAACCCTAGTATAAATATCATATTTATTCATAATATATGTATTTAAAATAATCCATTAATGTATGATATCTAAAATGAAATACACTATGGAGCGAGACGATAGGCCGTTTGTACGCTTGAACGTTATTTACCTCATTTAACATGTGAAATTTTATTATGTAAAAAAGATATATTACCTTTCATGAATAATTTTTATATCATATATATAATATATTTTTAATAATGTTATCATTATTATGTTCCAAAATGTTTATTAGTAAAGAATGAATTATTTCACTCTATGAGGTTGTAGTTCGTCATACACATGAACAATGTTACCGTAATCTCTATAAATTGGAATGAAATATGGTATGTAATATAATATAAATAAATAATTATAATTATAATTTATATTATATATATATATATTATAAATATCATTATATATATTAATTAGAAGCAGTGATGGTAAAAGAATTTCATTGGTTTGTGAGTCAGTACACTATCATACACATGATCAATGGTTTTGATACACATTTGAGGTAGGATATATCATTATCTCATGAATGAAAAATAAAAAATGTAATCATATTTTAAATATGGAAGTTATTATATAATATTTTTTAATTAATTTTTTTAATATGTTGTGGATGAAATAAAATAAAACATTTCTTTAAGATTCAATATCTTCTTTGAGAAACTTTATTTGGTTTTCACCAAAATCCTTCTGAGTTGGAATCCTAAAACAACAAAATATTATTGGATAATTTAATGATAGTGTAGATGTGATTTTGGTAATTCATGGAAAAATAAATGGTTTTTTATAATTTTTGAATGATGAAGAGATCTGGAATACTTCTAAAAATGGCGCATAGGATGCAGTTGGAATTACTGAATTGAAATAATTACAGCAATGTTTTTTTATTTCCAAAAGATTAAAAAAAGGACCATTAATGAAAATAATATTAAATAATGTCAAAATATGTCCATATAATTTGAATTATTAATTTTTTTTGTAATTTAGAATCATTAATGTTTTTGTGTAACCATTCAAAAAATTTGTTTTTACCTCAACCTCTATAATAATTTTTTACTATTATTACAATTAATTATGGTAAAAAAATTTAAGTTGACCTTATTAAATAATATAATTTTTTCAAAATAAAAATTTTATTCATTTTTAAATTTTTAACAAACTGTTTTGGAATATTTTAGATTAATTTAAACATACAAATGTGAAGAAAATAATTTCTCTAAAGTTAAATGGTTTGATAATTTTAAAATGTTTAAATACCAATTTTCAATTTGAAATTATTTCAATTGAAGTATATTGGTTGAAAAATAAATTAATTGACCAATTTATAAGTTTAAATCAATTGTAATAAATATTCAACCTATTTAATTCAATAAAAAATAGGTAGTTTTTAATTAAAAATTGTGTTTTTCATGTTCACCGAAAAATAAATCTTTTTAGATAAAACCTTAAAAATTACCCCTAAGATTATTTTAAAATTTGATTCCAAGAAATATATATTAATATAAATAAAAAAATATTAAAAATAATAAAATTTTATATTTTTATATATTCATATAAATTAATAAATTCATTTTTGGAGAAAATATTATTCTTAAAATATAGAATTAATTTACTAAAACTTATATTATTTATATCAATATGTCCTCTTTATATAAAACCATTATGCATAATATTTAAAATATATTTATTAATATTTAAAATCCCATGTTTAAATTATTTTTCATAATATCCATGTTAAATATTGATGTAAATTGTTTATATTGGTTTGTTAAAACTCGATGTTATGTTTAGTATAATATTTTAAAAAATATATTTATAATATGAAAAAATATTTCCTAAAATCAAATGTTGTTGAAATATAACCCACATAAAATTAATTTATTCATTGAAATTATTTGACATCTGAAAAATTAAATAAGGATACATCATCCTTGTTATATCATTTTATTCAGATACAGTTTTTTCAAATTTGGGGTTTCACAAAACAAAATTATCCCTGTGACTGGTCATGCTTCGTTGAAAATTATCAGTACAATATAGAATATTCATAAGTTTTACCTCATAATAATAATAATACTCCAATGTAATGAAATATTATTATATTTCATGTGAGGGTTTAGGTATGTTCATCTTCAATAGAGATACATAGAACACATGATTATTTTGAAAGAGGTTTTGTGGACACATTGGAAGATATAACGACATCCTAGTATCAAAAGGAATTTTAAATAAAATGATATATTTTGAGATTATATTATCATTATTCAATAATATTAAAACATTCTTTCATAGAAAAAACATGTTAATAACATCAGTTTTCATGACAGTGGCGATGATTATCAACAAACAAATTTAGAAAACATTGTGCTGCCCTTTTTTGGTTATTGAATGGCAATAACATTATCATTCATTTCATCAGATATCTCATGAATCAGAATCATTTTGTGAAAATATTTAGTATATCATTTTGGATCTACACAAATATTCCATATATGTCTTAATAGTTATCCATATGAATATAAGTGTGAAATCTATTATTGTATGACAAAAACAATAATCAAAAGTGTAGGTATAAAGTAGCTTTTAAATACAAAGATGGAGATGTAAACATATACACTAGGGATCAAATTTTTCTCTCACGGATTTTCCAACTATATGAGGATAATAAGTTATTCTTAAACACATCTCTATATCATGGTCTTGATGAAGACATCGCCCAACTTTAAGGTAAACCTCTAATCCCAATTAGACATAATGTAATATGGTACTCGATAAAACCTTAGAAATTACTTAGTTTATTTCCTTAATGGTTAATGAAACGTCATATATTTTTTAATATTAATGATGTTTGAAAAAATTTAATTTAATTGACTATACCCCATATAACATTATTCTATATATTTTTTCTAGGGAGTCTGATGAAAAAATATATGGCAGTGTTTTCCCATTTCTATTTGGGTAAGGGTAATATATGTATCAACCCTTTAGACTATTATCTATCATACTTGACATATTGAAATATTATTAATCTTGATTCAAACTCTATGTTATCTATTTTAATTCAATACCACCATAAATACTATTTTAAATATATATATACTTAATAATTCTTTTAATATGAATGGAGAGAGAATAATTATTTGCCTCCTCAAAGAAATATTTTTTTAAACTAGGTATTGGTGGAACAGAAACATGGCACATTATCTTTATAATTCAATAATAGTCAAGGAAAATATCAGGAATGTAATTCACCTTCATATATATCTCTAAATCATCCTTTTATTGATCTTTAATCGTCACTCTGATAGATTTTTTATCATTCAATTGATAATGATAATATTTGTCACCTTACCTAATGATTTCAAAATTCATCCATTCTAAATCCATATATATTGAATCATTTATGATCCTAATCATGGAAAATCTAACAGAATCCTTTTGACTAAATTCATTATCCATATTGTTCTCTTTCCAAGGGTGGTAATGTATTGTGAAATCATTATCTTTAATCATCTATAACCATCAACTATGGTTCTTGTTCCACTAATTTTATATGAATATATACTTTAATTTTATTTATTATTATATATATATAACATTTATACAAAAATATATTTCCTCCATATAATAAATGAAAAAATTATGACATCTAAATCCAAATAAACTGTTTGTAATTTATTATCCCAAACATTAAATTATCATGAGGTATAATATATAACCATGTATTTATAGTTCAAAATTAATCCCAATCCCTTCATTATAATATAAATAAGTATTATATACCTTTATCAAATATATAGAAATTAAATTATTGTTTTAATGACAAATATTATATTTAATTATTAGAAATATTTTTGGTATTTAAATGTCCAAATAAATAAGTCTCTTTTCCATATCAACGTGATGAGTAGATCATAATGTCTATAGATATTCTAAAAAAAGTCTCAATAATATCAATCCCAACTAGAAATATTTGGATTACATTCACTCTTATTGGTATGAACCAACATTCCAAAGCCTCAATTTGTTATTGATCCATCTACATACAACCTCTTTAGATTATAAATTCACCAAATCATATATTCTATGGTAAAAAATCATTATTTTTAAAATTTTCAAGTAAATTATACTTCATTAGGGTTATCTGAACAATTATTAGTTGATCTCAATACTCGTCCATTCTCTTTGAATAGATAATAAAATCCACAATAAATAATACCACTAATTGATTTAGGTCATCTTTAATGAAATTATTCATTAATACAATGAAGATGGTGGGGTAATTGGAATTAATATATACTCATATTTTCCATATCTTGGGATTATTTTTGTATTAAATATATTACCCCTAAATAACCACATGTTATTATATATAAAACGATGGAAAATCATTTAAAAATATTAATCTCCACACTATTGACAATACAATTCATTAATTTGGCATATAGGATATTTGTTCTTTACTATGATCATGTTCTGATAAAATAATGAATGCAAACTACATCATTCCCTATATATTTTTGATAAATAGATATGGTGAACACAAGGGTAAAACACTTGGAAACAAAAATCCACATTCATGATTATTCTTGATTTTTTTCTTCAATTCATTCTACTCCATCAGGGCAATTATATAGGGGCTTTTTTAATAATTGTTCCAGGAAGCAATGAGTAAAATTGAAAGCTCAACATCATAATTCCATGTAATAATTCTAATTCCATCCAAAAAATCAATAATCTCATTCAAAATAAGAATATCATTGATTTTGAGTTTCTCCCCAATCATTTGAGATAAATCCCATTTTTGAATAAGAATCAAACCCTATACGGTGGATGTGTTTTCTAAAAGAATAACATATTTATCATTTCCCTAGTAGATTATTATAGGTTAGTTTGGAATGTGAAACATTATCGCTATTCTAAAAATATTGATGTCTAATTTAGGTAGAGAAATCCATTCTATTCCCATGATATCATCAAATATAACTAAAGGAATGATTAATATATTTATAGGAAGAACATTCTTCGAAAAATAAATCAAAGGAAAATCCTATACTTGAGGCGTGATCATTACAAATTTATGGGGTATCACTATTAAATCTATATCTAGCCATGTTGGTAGAATCTTTAAAACCTAAGAAAATTCATTAGATATAATCTACTAAGTGGATATAGAGTCAAAAAAGACATTATCAATTCTAGATTGGATGGTATGAGTGTATTTCAACACGTATTTCTCACACCCCTTATTAAAATTTTTCTTTTCTTGATATTTACCATTATCCCACAGATTGAGTGGTTATAAGGTTGATAAACATCCTTAACTATAATATTGGGGAACTGGTTATTATATTTCACATATTCCTTATATTTGAAAGAATGGAGTGTGGGCGGTGTATTCATTAGAGTATTCTCTCTATTCACGTCATTAGTAAACTTCTTCCAATAAAATTTTCCTTTAATTTCCTAGTGACCTTCTATTCCACACTAAGATAATTTACTTTTCCAATTAAGATATTTTCCCTTATATTTCATATAATACATTGATAATGACAAAATCCACATCTCCTTTTCCCATGGATCATGGTGTTTCTCTGGAACTCAACCTATATTTTCTCATTAAAATCATGTGATTGGTGGGTAACTGAAATTTTCATTTACACATTTAGAGACCATAAAAATCCTTATTAATAGCTACAAAATTATCTTATGGATAACACCATTCGAATACCTCAATCTAATTTAATAAAGAATAAATGATCCTTAATTTTAGGTTTGATGATATTTCAATAATTGTATATTGAATGTCTAGTAAAATTTGGATCATAAATACAAAAATATTCATAATGATTATTATTTATCTCTTGAAATACCTTTATAATTTTCATACAAAGAATAATATTGTATTATTTATAATAAAATAATCTCTTAAATTAATTCCACTCCCTTGATCCAATTTTATCATATAGCCTTGTATTATTTATTATAGTCTACTATTGTTAATCTTTTGATTCCAAACCATATACATATAATATGGAATTTTTATTTTTGAAACACTATATAATGGAAAATATCTTTTTATTGGTACTACTCAATTTCATAGAATGTATCAGATCAGTTGAATCACTGAATTATTTTTTGTTTCTCATCATAAAGGATTCAAAAAATTTTCAACATTTATTTGTTTTCATGTTCTAAATGTTTCATAAAATGAGAATGTTAGGTGATCATAGAAATGATATTTTTATTCTATATCAAATAAAATTAAACTTCTTTGAAATATAGTCACTACATTGTCCTTCGCGTTCAGTATTAGCATCGATTATTTATCTTCCAACCATCAAATAAAACAAAAAAACATATAATGAGAAACCATAATCATAGTGGTAAAACACATAATTTTGGAAAATAATTTATTAGATGTATAAACCTAGATACCTTGCCTTATATCTACAACACCTGAATTTTAACCTAGTTTAATCATGGCCATTATCCCTCTAAATCAATCATGTTGATCATAAATCAAATTTATATTTACCAACATGTGCCCCCAAGGAGTACCAAATATGTTTTAAAATGATTTGCATTTTTGTGTAATAGGTAACATTCAATTCATGATCGATGCACCTTTTTTAGAGTTTTCACCACTATAGTCCTGACTTTGATAACAAAATCTTCTTCATGTATCCATATATTGATGTATTTCATAGTAAACTGAAAAAACACCTTAAACCAAAACATTATTATGTTACCTACACATAGGCTTATCCTACGGGTTTTAACTATATTTTACTAATATTATTACCCAATAGGTAACTAAACTTATCCAAATATTCCATCAATAATGACATAGGATTTCATATATAAATTTTAGTTCTTATTTATGAATATTCATTACATTACAAAAACACACACCAGAGGATCGAAAAGTTATGGTTCCGTTGAAAATATTAAAACATATATATATATATGGTTCATATGTGAACTACATAATATGGTACAATATTCATCATAACTAGGACCCTTATTATAAATAATATACATACTAAATTTCTTCATGAACTTGGGGGAAACATAGTAGTAGGATATCATATATTAATAGTAATGGTAAAAAAGTGTGAAACATTAAAATTACATGAGGAGAAGGGTATATTAATATGATATTAAAAATATAACACCATAAAATACATATAAATTCTTATAATATTGGGTTAATTTATAAATAATGGTGTTATATAAATTATGAATCAAAATGGAATCAAATAATATGGTACATGTGAGCATAAAAATGGATCATTAAAAGTATATGAATGTTGATGCTCCTTTCGTCACAGAATCTAATGGTTGGAAAAGGAGAATATCTTAGCCCAAATTGATTCATCCTTTGGACAAATATAATAAAATTGACAAAGGGGGGAATCATAAGACCATTGGGCATGGGACGCACATGTTATACAATGGTCGGACAAGTATACTTGTGCGCTGAAATGGTCGTGCAAGTACACTTGCACACTGAAGTTGGTCATGAAAGTCGCTTGCGCGCAATAGGGGATGACCGCCCAGGGACTTCTCCAGTCTATAAATACCCCAGGTGGCCCCCCAATTTCAGGGAAATTTTCCGGAATTCAGATACAGAGCTCTGATCACCCAAGTCTCTTCATCAGGTCTTATGAACACTTATAAGGTAATTATATACCTATAATGTAAGGTCTAAACCATAGGAGTAAGGTATAAGTGTTAGAATTACCTAATACTTGCACGCCTAAGTGTTTTACCCTTAAGGGAAATGTACAAACTTGCACGCCACCCGACTTATTCAACATAACTTGTGTGCCATCTTCTGGAAGGCCTCTAGGAGTAATTCTAAAGGCTTTGATCAAGGATCGACCAAATATTACTCTATGGGATGAAAATCGCGCATGTACCCATGTGTGGTGTAGGTATACCAGCACGACCAGGACTTGCGTGCCCATGCAGTACCTACACGCCTGCGAGGACATGCGCGCCCCTATCGTATTGGGTTCCCTTCCTTCCCATTTCACACCTCATATGCCATTCCACCTCTCCTATTCATGATTCAGTCTTCAAGACACTCTTCAATGCCATTTATGGCATGATTTCTTGATTTTGATTCCTTATCTGAAAAGAACTCTATGGAACATCTCTAAAAAACCTATTGATTTAAACATCTTTATGTCACTAAAGATTGAGATTTCAATCATTCAACCTCATCCTTTAAGATGAGAGAATCCTTAACCTGGACCTCCCTTTCAGGAGTAAACCTCAGGCCAAATACTCATTAATTTGGGCATCCTCTTTAGGAGAAATCCCCAGTCTCAAAATTCCCAAATATGGGCATCCTCCTTAGGAGTAATCCCCAACCATAATTATCTTAAACTGGGCTTCCATTTTAGGAGTAATCCCTAGTCTCAAATATTATCCTCCTCCTTAGGAGTATGCCACAAGTCCCTTTAATTTTCAAATCCCTTTAACATTGGCTTCCATTTCAAGAGTAAGCCACAATCTTAATTTCCTTTTGATATGGGCTTCCTTTTCAAGAGTAAAACCCAATCATAAGTCCCCTCCTAACTTGGGAATCTTATTTAGGAGTAAGCTCCAAGATTAGAGTATCCAAATCTCTATGAAGAACATATAACATTATGGACCATGTCTCCTGTATTTCTTCTCTAAAGTAAATCTTAATCCTTATCTATTTGGGCAGTCATACACACATAAGCCCCATATCATTGCATCTTTCATGGAACAATTGTCCATTTTCACCAATACCTCTTGTTTATCACATTGAGCATGACTCACGTAAGATTAGAGTGTAAAAGTAATCATGACATCTTTCTTTGATCCATCAATCATTCATAGACATCATACTCCCTTACTCGAACTACGTGGGTTCTGATTCCTTTTCAAAACAAAGGATACATAGGTAGCCCATCAGCGGGTACGATCCCAACTCTGAAATAATCCATGTCCTTCTGAATGACAATAAACTTCAAGTGCCCCACTGAGTGGCATTAAAACCAGTATGGTCATCATAATGACCAAGAGTCTTATATGTATTTAAGGATACCATCAACTAAGAATCTCTAAAAAATATAGATTATTCTTCATCGATAAAGAACCTCGAATACATATAAAATATTATCTGAAGTTCATACATATCAATAATTTATTGTTAGACTAATGGAAAGCTCATTTTATACTTGGTAATGTAATAAGGATTCATGAACATAACATAAATCTATAAATACAGTCCCGGAGTAGACAATAATTCCCCTAAAAATGGTGTGATGAGTCTGACCTCCCATCCTCTCAACCAATGAAAATTCCTAAGCCTCATCAGTCCACAACTAATGATCACCTACCTTTGGAAAGTAGCTCCAAATGGATATGGAATCATTGGATGTTTCCATTTCTTTGAACAAACCCGTTAGAAACCGATTGGAATGTTTGAACCTTCAATCAATGAGGTCATCCCCAATTCCAAAGGAAACAAAAAACAGTGAACCTACGTGAATCATTAACGAAGTTAAAATAATTTTTTACTTATTTTTTAGGCACCTATTTAAAACTCAATGAGAGGGCCAACAAAAAAAATCATTGCCATATGTGCTCATCCAAAAGATGTAGTGTCTGAATTTATCTTGATTACGTCTGTTATATGAAACATGCACTCTTTTCAATGATCTTCTGCATTTCCAGAATGGATTTTCTGAAGTTTACATCTGTGAATACATCTGCTGTGAAAACCACTACTGTGAATGCTACTGTTGCAACTCCTACTAGATTATCGTCCGTTCTGAGGATGAAATCACCTACTCAGTGTCTTCAACGCTGGGTGTCAAATGCGTTGGTTAAGGAGTACCATCAATATTGTACCATTCCAACTCTAGAGGCAGCTTGAAAAGTCCTCCAAGTGAATAATTCACCCTGGTCGTACAGACAGTGACGACCATCGATCAAGAAGCAGGAGGTGCTAATTACTATCTCCATCCATTTTGGGTCGTTATCCCCAGAACACAATCACCATTCACTCACATATTCTGGGGAGGTAAATGAGAAGGTCCCTCATGGACTTAATTCAAAGAAACAGAAATACTTCCCGAGGGCTCCCATCAACCATCGCCACCAGAATCGTGCAGTAGTGCGCCCTCAACATGATGAGGGTGTCGGCTCTAGGCGTTCAGATTAGGTTCCTTGAACCCGATCATGCAAGACGAATCGACAGAGGCGAAATCCGGTTAATAGTGATTGGTTCTCATCTCATCCATTTCTAGAGAAGTCCACCAACCTAACATGGTGGCATGAAACGAGCAGGCACACACACCTGCCCATTTTAATTCCACTGTCCAGCAGACTCGTCTGGTAGCATCACACCAATCCCACCCGGCAATTCTGGCGGAGTACTATAGGCCGAAGCATATACCTGTTTATAAATCATCAGCTTGTAATCAAGCTCTTTTGACTACATATGTTTGAGCTCGTCAACCACGTTTGGCGAAGTGAAATCAGTAGGAACATACACCTTCTAGTATTGATCTTTCCTACCAACAGTCTCGCTTGGTAGCACATAGAGAAGTCAGTCGGAAAGCTCCGGTGACAAAAAAAAGGCAGACTCAACTTTCTGCCACCACACTTGAGTATTGTCATGATTTACAGACAGGAAAAGGGGGACATGAGAAGGCAAATACACGTACTCCAATAACGGAATGGACGTATATCTCCATTCCGGCAGCTGAAGTCACCAAACATATTCTATCAATGGTGAAAGATCAGAAGCAAATCCCTGCTCATATTCTGGATGCTTTCCAGGATATTATAACTGCTTCAGCAACATCTCAGGGAAAGACACATAAATCTATCCCTACCAGTGGAGTGACACATCAACAGTTCACTCCAGAACAGATGTACACATCTATTACAATCCAAGAGGGTTGTGAGTCATACTCTCCCATATCATACGAACAACCAAGTCAGGAAAATACACCTGATTTGAGTAGAGATTGTCAACCTAACCTGGCCATATCTCTTGATCATGAACATACACCATCTCAGAGTATCCACATTAATCAACAAGTGGTTTCCAAGGTGAGTAAGAAGGCGACTAAGAAGAAGAAACGCCCAACATATTCAATAGATCAAGAACCAATCTGTAACAAGACCTTGCTCAATGCTAGAGTTATTGAAGCCCTCAGATAGTTATCTGTTGGGATCTATGATTCTACTCCCTCATTTCCCAATTTTGAAAACATTCATTCAGAATGTCCTCAACAGAAACATCCTCATGAAGGATATCTTCATGATAGTTCAATCGATCTTGAAGATTCAACTTTAAATGAGAGCTACAATAACCCTCTGTGTGGCCAGAAGACCAAGGAGAAAGTGATCTCATCTGTTGTTGTAACCCACCATGGTGGTGCTCCCCATGATGATGAATTTCTCTACGAATGGCCTCTCCACAGAAGTGACGCACATTGCCCGGAAAATGCTCCCGTGGACCATGTAGTGCCGATAAAACTCTCTTATATTTAGGCACTTGAAAATGTGAAACCAGTCATATCTGATGCTTCATATCTAGCAGGTGAAATACTTTCTCAATCGGAAGATTGCCTAGGGTGTATTTCATTCTCAGAACCGCCCCTAAGTCATGCATCTTCTTAGTTTGATCAGTAATTTCTCTACCATTATTGTTGAATCTGAAAAATCTATAAGGAACCACCAACTCTAGTAAAATCAGGTAGAATATTCTTCATTAAATGACAAAGAAGAAATGTTTAACATGAGAAAACAACTGGAGAAAATTGAAGTGCCAGTCATGTTTTGGCCTATGGCTGACTCTTAGTATGATATTCCAGAGATGTTGATGGAAGATGGAATTCATGATATTCATCTCAACATATGTAAAACTATTTTTCAGTTGAAAAAGAAAGTATTATCTTTTGATGAATATGAAAATCATGTTAAGATAATAGAAGGGTTACAACGTCAGATTGATTTGGCATCTCTATCAGTCTCTCGATACCCGAAAGCTGAAAAGAAGTAGAGAGCCCTTTACCGTTCATGCCTTGGCACACTAAGAAGATTGCGCGAGTTAATTTCCAATGACCCATCTGGTATTCATGTCATAGGATGGGGTGTTCATGGAGCACTACATTTCACTATTCTCTCCAGTCAGCAAAGCCCACCGAAAATGGTCTCATGCAATGTTATTGCCCGTGGCCAGCCACAATCAACTGTATTTGTTTGTAATCAATGGCTTTCCAGAGAACACGATTCAACTAGTTCCTCTCAAAATAAATAATACAGAGAACAAGTTGTTGAATTACTCCTACATCATGCAAATGAGAATATTGAACATGCCTCTCATATGGAGCAAGCACATCATCACGTGACATAAGTGTCAGAAAGCATCCAACGGTCTTTTGAACCGGGTGATAAAAGTGGATATCGATTGATGCATCCAGCTAATTTCTGTACTAAGGTCTGCAAGAACAGGAGAGCTTTTAAGAAATTCTCAGATATAGCATGTCAAGAACCTCCCCAGCTTGCCAGACTGGGGACTCTTTTAAACCAACCCTCAGAATCAACAAATATGATTCGAGGAGTTGAGAAAAAACAACAGGAATAGCCCATGTCCACCGGACTAGGGACTTTTTCAAATCCGCAATCCCTCCCTCAAAAAAGTCGGTCTTCTCTCTATTAAGGAAGAATCCCAAGAGGAATAAAGAGCCCAATTATCAGGATAATCTCTCCAAATTACGGTTCGCCAAGAAGTTCCTAAGGGATCAAATCAACGAAAGGCAATGTCTCATCAGAGACATGGAAAAAGAAAATATCATAGAAATGCTGATAGAAGGGATTAAATGAATTATGCATCAATTAATTTCATCAATACCATTGTTGCTGATCCAACAGATGAGACTCACTCAGGGGACTCAGATGAAGAGGTTCCTTCTCAAGAAGTTGTACGCACAGACACAAACGAAGAAGGTGTGCATACACGAAATCAAAGGTTTACCCAAAATCTAGGTGTTCCTTCAAATAACCCACTTCCCCCCTCTTAAAAAGGGATCAAACAAGGGTAAGGGAAAGAATCGGGTTACATATCCTTCCTCTGGATAAGGCCAATCGCTCTCACTAGAACAAAGATTTGCGCAACAAGAGGAAGAAATGAAAGAATTATGGAGGTTGAATGCAGAGCTACTTCAAGGTAGTCTTCCTCCTAAGAATGCTGGAGTCAGTCATTCAAGAGAGTTTGTTGCAGATACTGAGATGGATCAAGAATATCCTCCTTTATTAGTACACACTCATAGGTCTAATCCTATGGGTCAAGTGCAACAACAATTAGCAGTGCTGCCATCTGTTGCAGTACCAGCTGCCATACCTGTCCAAACTCCAGTCATTGCACCTGCCCAAATACAAGTTCAACTGGATGTTTCTCAAAAGTTAATAACTACCATTGGGTCATTAACTTCTTAGTTAAAGGCTATGTAAGGGAAGTGTGCACAGGTTCAACCAGAAAAGAAAGCTTACCCAAAATGGGTAGATTCAATCTGTCCCCCATCAAGTTTTGGGAACCCTGTATTCCATATTTTCAATGGATCAAGCGACCCTGAATAGCATTTGATGCATTACATGTCTTGTTACGATCCTATGATGGGAACTCCAGAGCAGCAAAAATTAGTGAAACTCATATGCTTCATGTGAACCTTGCAAAGACAGGCTTCTGTTTGGTACATAAGCGTGCAAACCCGGTTAATTATCATATGGGAGGATCTTTTCCAATTATTCATTCATCAATTCAGATCAATGTTGCCAAAGACAATAGTTTTTGATCTTACCAACTGTAAGAAAAGGGAGAATGAAAGGGACTCAGATTTCATTGGTCACTAGAAGGGATTGACATATTCCCTAAGCTTATCACTCCCTCAAGAGGAACTGTTGCAAATCTATGTGGGAAATATACGTGATTAATTACACAAATCGTTGATCCCTGGGAAATGCACAGGAGAGTTTCGAGACCTTACTTCAATCACTCAACAGATTGAATATTCTCTTATACAGACTAAGGCTTAATCTCGTGTAATTCAATCAGATCCAGGAAAGAGAATGGGTAAAGTAGGGACTGCTACAGTTATGCTTAAGCATGCACCTGTACCTGCTTCTACTTCAAAACCTTCATCATCCCGAAGGGCTCCACCTCTTGAGCATCAACAAAAGAGGTCGTTTCGTCAAGACGATCGAAGAGATCAAAGACGAAAAAAATTTGAGGATCTGAAGAGAAAATTTTATTTTTTCCAAAATGAACATGTTCCTGGTTATTTCATTTCGACCCTGGATAATAATTTGGTTCAGCTGCCAAGGTCCGCGAGGCCAAACAAGGAAGGAGATGAAGACCATCCCAATTATTTCCCATTTCATCAAATGTTTGTTCATCCCATACAGGAGTGTTTTGTCTTCAAAGACCTTCTGCAAAAGATGGTCGACTTGGGACAAGTCAAACTAAAAGGCTCTTCAGCCCAGGTAGCACGTGTTACTGATACAGTTCCAAAAGAGGAAGGTGATTAGCAAGAAGTTAAGAACTAAAATTCACACAAATATGATGATTGGATGTTCGGAAAGACGATCAACTGAACTCATGCTATTTTTCGAACGCAATTGAAGAAACCAATTGTGCCTTCTACCGTGAATGCCGCAGAAAAACCCTCTTCATCAATGGGAAAATCCTCAAAGAAACAGCTTGATTCAAAGAAAAAAAAGAATCAGAATAAGATGAGTATGTGTCAAAGCCTAAGTTGTATTTGACTCTGGAAGACTGCATGCGATCTAAATCGAAGCAATGGGCACCGCCCCACGAAACGGCACAACCTAAACAAGCTAATCAGGTAGAGTCTTCATCAGATGAAGAGTTGATTTTTGGTTCTGTTAATATGATTCAATTAACAGATCTATATGCTAGTTTCAGTTTTGATTTTGATGATCCGAAATTCCTTATATCAAATAGAGGAATCAGTGTATGTTCTAGAGGCTCAGGATACGGGGGAAGACGTGGATCTTTCAAAGGCCACTATTCAAATTCTACCACTGCTAGAACTGTGTATGCAGCGGAAACTCGTGGTAGAGCCTTTCAGTGAGATAAACAAGAACAACCATGTTCTTCCACCAATATGAAATTCAGTCCTAGTACAGTTATTCTGGAGGATCGGTTGGGGGATCCACCTTCATCCTCTCAATAATTAAATGAATCTAATCGGTCTAATCTTCCAAAACCATGAATATTGTCAACTCCTATACTGATACAAGATGGATCAACTTCCAAAGCATCAACATCCAAGGCACCTGCTAAACCACATGTTCATGTTGGAAAACGCAGACCTCTGGATCAAAAGTATGATGTATTGAAACCCCTAGCCCAAGTACCGGCCATGTTATCAATTTTAGATGCTTTTTATCTGTCAAAGGATCTTCGGGAGGCACTCCTCAAGTCTTTGTCAAGTCCTCGAGAGTTTGAAATTGAAATTGTTGCAGCTGAAGTCTATCACATAGAGAATAATCCAGCAGAATGCCATGTAGTGATATCTTTCACAGATGAAGATGAATATGATTTTGTTCATGGACATATTAGACCTTTGTATTTATTTGGAAAGGTCAATGGTGGAGAAATCCAAATAGATTTCATTGATAATGGTTTAGGAGTCAATCTCATGCCCATTCGTACACTTCGTCGACTGGGCCTCACAGAATCTGATTTATCACCTTCAACTATGACGTTACAAGGATATGATAAAAATGAACAAGAACAACTGGGCGGAGATACACTCAGAACTCAATTTGGAGATCTTCTATCCAATTCATATTTCATGGTTGTTGATCAAGAATCATCCTTCAACATCCTGCTTGGAAGACCCTGGCTACATCAACATGCGACTATCCCTTCATCATACTATTAATGTATCAAATATAGTTTCGATGATCATGTTGGGACATTGTATTGTGATAAGGCCCCGTTCAAGTCATGTGAGTCTCAATACATTGAGGCGGAATTCTATCACATGAAGGGAAGGGAGAAATCCACAACAAAAGAGATTACCAAAGTTAATGCACTATATGGTTTGGAGAAGATTCCAGTAAATCCATTTACACGTATGGGTACAGATTATGTTTTTTCTATCAGTAAAATAGACCCAAATCAAAATACTCTTATGGAAAGATCTATAATGTCAACTACGGCAATCGATCGAGACAACATGGGAGAAATTGGTAACCAACTAAGTAGTGATGAAAGCCCAAATGGTGACGTCTTTATTTCATTTGCTGAAATCCAACAAGTCTATACATCGCCAATCAGGATAGAGGATGTTATAGAAACATCGCAAGTGAAAAATTATGTCGATTCTCAGTCCATCATCTCCTCTTTATTTCCCAAGGAAGACGCTTCATTATCAATTGGGTCAGAAATGGAAGCTTCTTCTTCAAGATGCTCAAATTTTGAAATCTATTATGATCATGAATATTCTGCTTTATCATCTACTATGCAAGTATTGGAGAGGAAGAGGAGGATCTCAGAGATGCTCCTACATCATTTGAAGAGGGTATCTCTACCACCGTGGATGATCTCAGAAAAATAAATCTATGTACAAAAGAAGATCCACGCCCCACATTAATCAGTGCAGACATGACTCTTTAAGAACATGATATGTATATTTCCTTTTTAAAGGAAAATCAAGACATATTTGATTGGAACTATACAGAGATGCCCGGGCTTGATCCTGATGTTGCTGGTCATCATTTGGGTTTACCAGAAGAACATAGATGATTTAAGCAAGCCACAAGAAGAACACACCCAACTTATTCTTCCAAAATTGAATTGGAGTTGGATAACATTATCAAAGAAATCATCGTCAGAGATGTTTAATATCCCAAGTGGTTTGCTAATATTGTCCCTGTAAAGAAGAAGAACAGAAAAATTAGAGTTTTCATGGATTTCAGAGATCTTAATAGGCATTGTCCTAAGGATGATTTTCCAGTTCCGATTACAGAACTTTTAATTGATGCAACAACTAGCTATGAAGAACTTTCCTTCATGGATGGATATTCCAAATATAATAAAATCTGAATGGCCCCAGAATACGAGGAATCCATAGCCTTCATATCCCCTTAGTGTGTGTTTTGCTACCGGGTAATTCCCTTTGGCTTAAAGAATGCGAGCACAACATATCGGCGTGCCATGCATCGTATCTTCAAACCCTTTCTTGGGATGTTTGTTGAATGCTATGTAGATGATTTTTGTGTTTAAATCCAAACAATGTTCTGATCAAATGTCTGATTTGGAAGTCATACTATGAAAGCTTCGACAATATAATTTGAAGATGAACCCCTATAAATGTTCTTTTGGGGTAACCTCAAGAAAATTTCTCAGCTTTGTTCTATGACATCGTGGTATTGAAGTCGATCCTGAGAAGACAAAGTCAATCCTTAGTATGTCACCTCCTCAAAACATGAATTAATTAAGAGGAATTCAAGGGCACTTAGCCCATATTTGGCGTTTCATTGCAATTTGGTAGGAAAAGGTTTACCCTTCACCAAATTGATGAAGAAGGGAGTCACTTACCAGTCAACTGAAGAATGTCAAGAAGCATTAAATATTCTCAAGAAATACTTCTTGAGTCCACCAGTACTCATGCCACCTATTGAAGGAAGTCCACTTATTCTCTATGTGACATATCTAGAGCGATCATTGGATACCTTTCTTGCTTAGAAGAATGATGATGGGAATGAAAAAAACCTTTATTACCTCATTCGGACTATACTTGAAGCAAAAACCCAGTATTCATGTATTGAGAACTGTTGCATGGAATTAATATTTGCAGTTCAGAGGTTGATACACTACCTGCAACATCACGAGGTCCAATTGGTATCTCGCAATAACCCGCTCAAATTCACCCTTAATCGTCCAATTCTTACAGGATGCCTGGCAAGGTGGGCAGTTATTTTGCAGCAATTCGATATTCAGTATGTTTCTCAAAAGACAATAAAGGGCCAAGATCTGGCTGATTTCCTGGATGAACACCCTTCAGTGGAAGACACATATTCAGATATTGAACACCCTGATGAGGAAGTATTCTCTATTAAAGAAATTCCTCAATCATGGGAAATGTATTTTGATGGTGCTTCCAGATGTCCAACATGGAGGAAAATGGAAAATCCTAAATTCAACAAAGTTGGCTTAGGAATTGTGCTCATTTCCTTAGAAAAGGCAGTGTTACATTTTTACGTCATATTATGGTAAGTTGGTACCAATAATGAAGCAGAATACCAACCTCTAATCGCAGGCTTGGAATTGGCGGTTCAAGTACAAGTGAATCACTTAATGGTGAAAGGTAATTCAAACCTGGTAATCAAACAAGTCAATGAGGATTATGCCATCATAAAAGAAGAAAAAATCCCATTTTATGATTATGTGAGATAGTTAATGGTGGAATTCCCTTTGGAACCGACATTTTCTTATGTCCCAAGATCACAAAATTCCCAAGCTAATACACTGGCTAAAATTTCCACAGCCCTGGCAGATCCAAATCGGGACGAGACAACCATCTGTATTTCCAACCGTTATGCAATTTCACCCTATGTTCGAAGCAGAACAGAGGAGATTAATAAAATTAGTCCCATTCCTGAACCGTATGGTCATAATACAGGACAGATGTCACCTATCTAGGAATAACTTCAAAATAGAACACTTCAACCTGATAGAGCTGGGAAAGAACAAATCATACAACGTGTGGACAATTTTACTCATTATGATAGCCCATATCACCTTGAGACAATTCTCTACAAATTTGGTTTTGATAGAGTTATCTTCATATGCATTGATGGAGAAGAGAAAATGGCTGTCATGAAAGAAGTGCATGCAGGTGTCTGTGGTGCCCACCAGTCTGGACCTAGACTGTCTAATCA
Source organism: Viscum album (assembly GCA_963277665.1). Taxonomy (NCBI): domain Eukaryota; kingdom Viridiplantae; phylum Streptophyta; class Magnoliopsida; order Santalales; family Viscaceae; genus Viscum; species Viscum album. The sequence goes on from OY728145.1 coordinate 960,558,129, forward strand.
GATTCGAAAACTTGGATACTTTTGACCTTCAATGATACAAGATTGTGTTGATTTCACAAAGAATTGTCATTCATGCCAAGTACATGCCAACTTCATTCATCAACCTCCAGATTTTCTTAATACAGCTAAATACTCATGGCCATTTTCAACATGGGGAATGGATGTGGTGGGACCTTACCCTACAGCTACGGCCAACCAGTTTATGTATATTCTTACTGCTACTGATTTCATTCCCAAATGGGCAGAGGCAATACATCTTAAGGAAGTCAGTTCTAAATTCATTGTTTGCTTCATCAAGTCTTACAAAATTACCATATTTTTTGTCCCTCATACCATATTGACAGACAATGGCACCAAATTCTGTTCATCCGAGGTGTAGAAGTTGTATCAAGAATACAACAACAAATCCAACCATTCATCTCAGTATCATGTATCGGCCAATGGCCAAATAGAAGCTTTCAAAAAGTCTCTGTCAAAAATACAGCAAAAGATGGTGGATAAAGATATGAAATCATGGCCTGATAAACTATTTCATGCTTTATGGTCTTATCGGACTACCACCCGCATTGTAACTCGGTCAACTCCATATTCACTGGTATATGGAACGGAAGTTGTATTGCCCTTTGAAGTTCAATTTTTTTCGCACATAGTAGCCATTTGTGATCATTCATCTATAGATGAACTATCTCAAAAGTGATTGAATGAATTGGAACAGTTAGATGAGAAAATATTGGGTACTTTGCACCACATGGAAGTCTAACATAATCGAATAGCATTAGCTTTCAACAAAAAAGTTCGTGTTCATTCATTCACTCAGGGAGAATTGGTATTAGTTCCCAAAACTCCAATGATACCGGGAAAGAAACCTCCCAAGCTTGATCCAAAATGGGAAGGTCCTTACTCAATATATAAGGTATACTCCAATGGAGCTTATTATTTATTCTCAATGGATGGAGAACTCATCACTACTCCAACCAATGCTATATTTCTGAAGATATATTTTGTATGTACACAAAATACATCCATGGTGCATACATATGACCTTATACTATTTGTACTTTCATCCAACATGACGCTAAACTGTGACGTCCTAACTACATGACGCTAAAGCGTATAAAAGTCCTTTACGTTCGGAAAGATCTTAAACTACATAAACAACAGTCCATGCATACGAGCTTAAACTATTTGCACATCCCTTACATCCAGCATGACATTAAACTACTTCATCCATGGTCCAAACATATGACCATAATCTATTTGTGTTACATTCGTCCCACACGACGTTAAACTATGAAAAAAGTTCCCTATTTCGTCCAACATGACATTAAACTATGTCCCCCTTCATTGTCCTTGTTATATGGCATTAAACTATATAGAAGTCCCTTTCATCCTACATGACATTAAATTGCATAACCAACAGTCCAAGCATATGACCTTAAACTATTGTCACTTATGTCCAACATGAAGCTAAATTGTATCATCCCTTTTTAGTCCAACATGACATTAAACTATGAAAAAGACCAAAATACGTCCAACATGACGTTAAATGGTGTACTCTTTTGTCCTTTCTGCATGACATTAAACTGCAGAGTCCTCTTTTTCTCCAACATGACATTAAACTATGTTGTCTCCATCGTCCTAACTACATGATGATAAACTTTACAGAATGTCCTTTGATACATCCTACATGACATTAAATTGTACTTTGTCCCGGCTACATGACACTAAACTGTGAAACACTTATATTTCTAACTACAAGAATTTAAACTGCATAGTCCCTTTATATGTCGAACATGACATTAAACTGTGCATCGTTAAGGTTGTTGTTACCTCTTTTTTCTCACACCAAATATGTCTCATGTGATCTTAGTGAAAACTTCAAACGTAACACTCTCTCTGGGCTACTAACCATGTGTATGTCCCAACACCCTAATTTTTTAGGTCGTTATCCCCAAGAACAACTTGATCATTAATTAATTCTTAATTGAACTATGCGGACTTTGATCCTTTCCTTCCAGGCTGGGTATGTAGGTAACCTCCCAAGGCTCATGCCCAAAACCAATCTCTTCACATCGGTTCACCTCAATCTCATACGATGTTGGTTTGTGAAACCGCCCCTATAATCAATATCTTTACATTGGTTCACTTTCATCCTTGCTATATGACGTTAAACTATATAACACTTTTTTTCTTGTATGACAATAAAACTACAATATTATTTGATACCCTCACATGAGAGGGAACCATTATTTACATTGATTTTTCAATCATGTTTCATTCCAAAGACTACGTGCATACATGGTAATTCCAAACCTTTTATCTTGGTTTAAACCATCATTGCACTAAATTCCCCTTTCACCCTTCACAGGTACGGACCAAATTTGTACAAAGGGTATTTCTAGAACTACGTGGGCTTGATTCCCATCCTTACGGGATATGTAGGAATGTTTGAGTGTCCCTCGAATCTATCCCTAAGACTTTTGGGCCTAACTCCAAATTCCACTTTCATTCCCTTGGCTGAAAAGTCCCCATGAAAACACACACTATGTATTTCTTATAATGGTCCAAGGTCTATGACCCTAAACTAAGATCTCCAATCATTTTGTCCCACATGATGTTAAAATGTAGTTCAAGAACTATGTATGGTTTGATTCCCATCCTTTTGGGATACGTAGTGAAGTCCAACATTTCCATTCAGGACCCAGCTGCAACATGATTATGGTTAGCATTGATGTATCTCAGCACACATTGAACAATACCCATATTTATGTGTCATAATCCTAACCTTAAATATTTTCAGATCTTCATAACCGTATTCTTAACTTCAAGTCACAAAAGGCTTGCAATTCTGAGAGTTCTTTTTCCAGACCATGCAGCACATGCCCTTAGGCGGCCTTGCATAAATAGTATACATAACAGACCTTTTAGCCAAAAGATTCTATTATTTGACTATGCAGTCAATTCCCTTAGGTGGCCCTACATAATTCAACCCCCTAACAGGTTTTTTAAATACTGGTAACATCATTCTTGGGAAGAAAGCATCTTTTGTCCTTATTTGTCTTAATGACAATATGTAGGGATCCCCAAAAATATCCATCCTTAATATACTTGTCCCATATCCTTTCTCATGAACTGAAAGTATTCAAGTCTATGGTTTATATTCTCCATCCCTACATTTGGGTCAGACCTTCGTAGGAGTAATATTCATCTTGTTCTTTGATAATCATGTTTGGAAATATCTTCTCCATATTCAATTACCTCGTTCCATACAGAAAACTCTATAATTTGTAAAATTTGAATCTTCATAAACTTTCACTGGCTTGTTTTCACTAGGAAAGTAAATTTCCGAGAGTTCTTTTTCCTAACAATGCAACATGTGCCCTTAGGCGGCCTTGCATAAATAGTCTACATAACAGACTTGTTAGCCAAAAGATGCTATTTATTTGACTATGCAGCCAATGCCCATAGGTGGCCCTGCATAATTCAACCCCCTAAAAGGTTTTTTAAATAATGGTAACTTCATTCTTGGAAACTACTTCTTCTAATTCCTTTTATCTTTTTTTAATATCATTCCTCGGATTCAAATATTCTTAAGTCATAGTTTTCATTTTTCCTCATACTTGAGTATGGTAATGTGTTTTCAGATAAATTTTCAACGAATTGAGACAATTCTAATCCATTTTGGTCAAAGATATTTCGACCTTAAACATTATCCTTTTATGTCAGACATGCATGACTTTAAACAGCCCCTAAAATACAAAGGAACTCTAAATAAAAGTCATGTTCCAACTCACTAAACATACATTTTGTATGATTTAGGTAATATTGATCAATTAAAATATTCAATGATTGAAGGGTTATTTACATTAATCCTAGTAAAAATCAAACTATGCTTACTAGGCTCATTGGATTTGGTAAAATTTAAAGCAGTTAGTAGCAAAATACTTGCACAAGTGATTGAAGATGAAAGTGTTTTTCATTGATGCACACGAGTTAGAAGGACATCCACAGACTGGAGTCTCTTCCCTTTTTCAGGAATTACAAAAGGCTTTCAACATAACTCTTCATTTGATTTACGGAATATTGAGCTTCATCAGCAGCCACCAGGAATTCATTCATTCAACTGGATAAATAAGAGGTGCAATGATACCAGAACTTCTTGGAACAATTGTAAAAGATTGTTCTTGAATGCGTTTTGAGAAAATTTTCTGCTGATCAAACAGTGACTCTATTTCTTTCCAAAATACTTGGAAGATGGATACATGGATTTGAGAATGAAGCATTAGAAGTAATGATACATTTGTAGAGAGTACACTTTTTAGATATTGTTTCTAATGTCATGATAGTCTTCTCTCCATTAACTGGTAGTGGAAAACAAATCAGCCCACGGTTTTCCATTTTCATATCTTCAAGGAAATGGCATGGAGGAGAAATTTGAAATTTTACACCAATTTTGGTGCTCTTAATGAACAACATAACTGAAATAGAGGAGTAGTGGTGCAGCTGCATCTCAGGCATATAGTTCTTTTCATCTGGAACATTGACTCCTTGCATATGAACATGACAATACAGAGGTAGGTAGATGCTCTGTGTCAAATTAAGATGATATTTCTTCAAGTAGTTAGCCAAATCTGGGAATGTGATGTCGCATATATCATAGTAATCATTGAAAAAAATGTTCATCATGTCATCAATACGCTTGCTAGCCAGTTCATCAGCCATTCCAATTCTGTTGGGAGCCATTGAATCTGCACAAAGGTTGAAAAATTAACTCTTAAGTAAGTTTATTTTTCATAAAATTTGTGCAAGAATTCAAAAATATGGAAAAGGCATTAAGGAAAGCAAGTCTAAATTTGTGGCACAAGTATGGATCTGTCACGCAAGTATTTGGCGCACAAGTATCACCATGCAGGTCTAGATACCTTGACAGCAGCGCGACAGCAAAGAGATAGCGGAAAACAGAACAACCTGTGCGGCGAAGGTCACTTGTGCGATGAGAGCTCAAAAGTTTGAAATCTGGATGCTTTGTATGGAAATGGGGCCACTTATTTATAGGCCACATCCATACCCTGCGCACCAATGTTTGTCCATCTAGAAGATGCGCGCCACTACCAACGCACCATACCTTTCACGCTGCATATTCCTTGATTTTATTCTTATTCCTTAGAGACAAATAATCATTTATTTTGGATCCAACTATGAGGGGGGACATTTGTTGACGCTCCTTTCGTCACAAAATCTAATGATTGGAAAAGTAGAATATCTTAGCTCAAAGTGATTCAAACATTGGACAAATATAAAAAAAATGAGAAAGGAAGGAATAAGAAGAACATTGGGCAAGGGTCACGCAAGTTCTACAATGGCCGTGCAATTATACTTGCATGCCACAACAGTTGCGCATGTACTCATGTGCGTCAAAGTTTGTCATGCAAGTCGCATTCACGCCATAGGTGATAACCACCCAAGGTCTTCTCCAGCCTATAAATACCCCCGGTCGGCCCCCCATTTCAGGGAGAATTTTTCCAGAATTCAGATACAGGGCTCTGAACGCCCAAGTCTCTTCTTCAGGTCTTCCAAACACTTCTAAGTTAATTCTTTACCTAGAATGGATGTTCTAAACAAAACGAGCAAGGTATAATTGTTAGAATTCACTAATAATTGTGCGCCTAAGGGTTTTACCCTTAAGGGAAATTTACACACTTCTGTGCCACCCTACTTCTTCATCATAACTTGTGAGCCATCTTCTGGAAAGCCTCTAGGGATAATTCTAAAGGTTTTGTTCAAGGATCACCCAAATATTACTCCATGGGTTGAAAATCGCGCATGTACCCATGTGCCGCGCATGTATACCTACGCGGCTAGGACTTCTGCGCCCACGCAGTACCTATGTGCCTTCCAGGACATTCGCGCCCCTGTCTTTTTGGGTGCCTTTCCTGCCCATTTCACCCCTCTTATGCCATTCCACCTATCCTATTCAAGATTCAATCTTCAAGAAACTTTTAAAAGCCATCTTTGGCATGATTTCTTGATTTGGATACCTTATCTGAAAGGAACACTTTGGAACATTTCTCAAAACCTAGTGATTTAGACATATTTATGACACTAAAGATTGTGATTTCATTCATTCAACCTCATACTTTAAGATGAGATAATTCTTAATCTAGACCTCCTTTTCAGGAGTAATCCCCAGGCAAAATCCTCATTAATTTGGGCATCCTCCTTAGGAGTACTCCCCAGTCTCAAAATTCCAAAATATGGGACTCCTCTTAAGGAGTAATCCCCAACCATTATTCTCTTAACATTGGATTCCTTTTTAGGAGTAATACCTAGTATCAAATATGGGCCTTCTCTTTAGGAGTAAGCCCCGATTCACTTTAATTTTCAAATCCCTTTATCATAGGCTTCCTTTTCAAGAGTAAGACCTAGTCTTATTTTCCTTTTTATCTCGGCTTCCTTCTCAAGAGTAAAACCCAATCATAATTCCCCTCCTAACTTTTGAATCTTCCTTAAGAGTAAGCCCCAAGATTAGAGTATCCAAATCACGATGAAGCACATATAACTTTATGGACCCTGTTTCCTGGATTTCTTCCATGATGTAAATCTTAATCCTTATCTAGTTGGGCAGTCATACACACATAAGCCCCATATCATTGCATCTTTCAGGGAAAAATTATCTGGTTTCCCCAATACCTCTTGTTTCTCACACCGAGCATGACTCACATAAGCATATAGTGTAAAAGTAATCATGAAATCTTTCATTGATCCATCAATCATGCATAGAAATCATAGTCCATTACTCGAACTACGTGGGTTCTGATTGCTTTTCCAAAACAAAGGATACGTAGGTATCCCGTCAGCGGGTATGATCCCAACTCTGAAATAATCCATGTCCTCCTAAATGACAATAAATTTCAAGTGCCCCACTTAGTGGCATTAAAACTAATATGGTCATCATAATGACCAAGAGACTTTTATGTAATTATGGATACCATAAACTAAGAATCTCTGACAAATATAGACGATTATTCAACGATGAAGAACCTCGAATACATATAAAGGATTCTATGAATTTCCTATATATCAATCATTGATTTTCAGACTAAATGAAAGCTCATTTTATACTTGGTAATATAATAAGTATTCAAGAACATAACTAAAATATATAAAGAGAGTCTCGGAGTAGCCAATAATTCCCCTAAAAAAGGTGTGATGAGTTTGACCTCCAATCCCCTCGACCAATGAAAATTCCTAAGCCTCATCAGTACCCAACCAATGAGCGCCTACCTTTGGAAAGTAGGTCCAAATTGATATCGAATCATTGGATGTTTCCTGTTCTACGAAAAAACCCGTTAGAAAACGATTGGATTGTTTGAACCTTCAATCAACGAGGTCATCCCCAATTCCAAAAGAAAACACTGAATAATATAAATATACATATATAATAATTTCCAATGTAGTCATTTATCATTTATATGTCTATAAAAATGTAGTGGTTTTAGTCAATAAATCATCAATGTAGTGAAGGCTATCTCCCAATAATATTTTAGTGGACAATTTCCCTCAATTAGTGGGTATTTGTCCCCATTCCAGATTTTTTTATCTAATAAGATTTCAACATTTACATAATGAATCAGAAAATGATATGGGTACCACTACTCACATTATGAAATATATATATATATATATATATATATATATCTTGGTGTCTTTGTGTGTTCCATGACATTATAAAACCATTATCATATCATAAATAATGAAAATAAGTGAGCTTTATAAGCATGACGTCACAACATAACCCATGGAAATGAAATGGGGTTTATAAACATTTTATCACAAAATACTAATATTGAAAATTAGATTAATAAAAATCTATTCACCATAATTTTAAAAGATAATGAGAAGGAATTACGACAATATAATTGGACCATATACCTTATAAAATAGAAACCAATGCCAAAAGTTATTTTCATTGAGGAATATAAATTCCATAAAATTTAACTAAAATAGCTTGAGGAAAATATCATTTCATTTAAAAAATGATATTTAATATCTAAAAATGAAAAAATATTTAAGAAAAATGTTTCTGAAATTTTTTATTGTTGTCAAGAAATTGATTCATTAAAAAATTGAGTAGAAAAAATTGTGGAAAATTTCTATTCATGTCAAATAGAATAAATGAAATTCTTATTTTACACCTTCAGTAAAATTGAAATTTATCATGTTTAGAAAATGATATAAATATTTCATTTAAATTGTTTTTTTCAATTTTGTAATAGAGTTAATAATTAAATTATACAATCTCAAGGGGTTTTTTAAAACAAATTCAAAATAAGTCATTTTTTAAAATATGAATATGGAAGAAAACAATGTTTCTCTAATGATAGAAAATAAGACGATTATTCAAAAATAAATAGTTTTAAACACATGTGTATATAAAATTGAAAAAAGAAGGTAAAATATGTTTTTCCTAAAATAAGATTTGTAGAAGAAAATTACATAGTTTCATGTGTGATGGATAAAATTATTTCATCATTAGAATCATAATCACACACAGTCTTGATAAATTATATTATTTTAACAATGATAGACTTCATATGTTTTTTATTTGTTGAATAATAAAAAAATGATTGGTTGGTATCACATGTATCATTAAATATCCTAAAAATATGGATAATCACGATATAACATGTAATCTATTAGTCTATACATTATGAAAAATAATATTAAAAAAAATCAATTTGATAAAAAAACCCATACCTTATATCTGAACATCCTTCATAGACATTTAAAAATCCTATATAATAAATTTATATTTATTATAAGTATATTTACAAACCATATTCATATATATATTACCATTTTTCTTTTCTTTATTTGTTTTTATGACATTTTTGTAAAATATTCGTTGAAAACATCGTGTTTTAGGTAATACCTATTTGATCTTTTGAGTATGTATAGGATTAATATTTTTATCATATAACTTTTTATTGGTTTGATAATATTCATAGTTTTATCCATTAAATATAAAGATATATATATAATATGTATTAAATATATATTTATTGAGGTTAAATGATTTATGTAACTGATTTAATATGAAATACATCATTCATGTAGAAGGTATGTCATACATTCACTGGAATGATGGATCAATCATTTAACATATAAAAATAAAAAAACAAAAATAAATATATTCATTTTTTAGAATTATATTTATAACATATGTATCAAAAATATTTATTAACATTATCCTTATTACCTTCAATGTTTTGAGTTATTGAAAACAGAAACACATCACTTTGTGAGGAGGTTGTCCCCCGAACACAATAATGACATCATTGAATCCTCTAATGAATAAAAATAATGAATATACATATTCTATTATAATTCTCAAAATATTATTATACCATAAATATAATAATTACACATTATATTAATCATTATATCTAGTCGTTATATGAAGTGATAATAAATTAATTGTGTTGTGTGTGAGTTAGTAGTGCACCATTCACATGGTTAGAAATTCCACCTCTTCTTCAGAAATATTGTTTTGGTTTTCACAAAAAACCTTCCCAGATTGGCATGTTGATCATAAAAATTCATATAATATGAGTAAAGTGAATTTTATATGTGACATGGATATGTATTTTTTTTAAGAATATTAATATTACAATTATAGAAATATGAGGACATAGGGCGGCCTTTTATACATGGGGTAGAGGGAACACATGGAAATTAAGAAAATAAATAATTCCACCAATGTTTGTCTCATTAAAAAATGATCCAAAATAAACCCTTTTATAACCTCGTATGTTATAGTACCGAAATATGAAATTATAATATGAATTATTGATATCTTAGATCATTTTTATCAATTATCATTTTTGTTTAATACCATCGTAGAAATGCATTAACCATAATTGATGTAATTAATTTTTACATTTATTATTATTAATTGTTGTAAAATATTACACAAACATTATAAGGTAATATTTATTAATATGATTCAAAATATATAATTAATATTTTCAAATTACATAAATATTATTATAAAAGCGAAATTTAATAATAATCCTCATAACATGATTAAAAGGTGGTTTTAAATAAAGAATAATTTAGAATTATTTACAAAATACTATATAAAAAATCAAAATTAAATTGGATTAAATAAAATATATACGTTTAAATATAATATATTTAAACAAATGATAAATTAAAAACCATTTTAAAATAAATAAAAATTGTAAATTTTTTATATGACATTTCATTTATCAATAAAAACCAGTATGTTTTATTATCCATAAAAATATTTATATATTTAGAAAAAACAAAAAAAATACCCCTAACATAATTTGGACATGTTTATTATAAAAATTAACATCATATTATCAAATATTATTTCTAAATGATTTCAAAAATAATACTTTTAGGTTTCTTTTAACAAAGAGGCCACTAGAAATTTAACAAGAAAATAAAACGATTATATGAGTTTGAATGATGTGATTTTACAATAATATATACATAAAAGACATAAAATTGGAACCATGATAATCTTTCCATGTAATTGTACATTCAATACCATTATAGAAATCCCATCTACTATTTGATTCACCTCTCGGTAACAATGAGTGATGAATAGTTTAGTCCATATAGGTTATTCAACCATTCCATACATAATGATGCGAGCCTCCATGATAATTTAATAAAACAATTACTAATGGGAAAAATATAAGTGGATAACATTCAAGCCATATGTTATTCTAGGATTTTTATTTATAAAAAGACACAGTGTTAAAAACTCCATTCATTTCAACTTCGAGTAAGGTAACTAGTTCAAAAGAACCAATCAAACCACCATGAAAACTACCATAGTGGAAATGGTAAATAAAACCAATTTTGAGGGTATAAGATAACCTTTCAAAGAATAATATAAACTAATTTTAATCTAGTTATAGTGATCCGGAAACCAGAAACATTAATAGAAACAGCATGCAGCAAGAAATGTCCTTCAATTACAAGTATTTTAGAGACCATAAAATCCTAAATCATATTAAAACAACAACCATTCTCGATCAACATTGATTCCATATATGAAAAAATAATTTGTTCAATGACTAAATGAATATCGAAAATGAAATTGTAGTGAATTAACTGATTATTCAAGTTCCAAGTAATTTGATGCAATTTGGATTCTTCCACATGGAATATATTAGAAAACCTTTTTCAATATAAATCTTTTATCTTTTTAAAGATTCATTTTGATTGAGTGATACATTGGTCTCAACACCTCAAATGGGTCAAAAATAACATCACAGAGTGTTGAGGCTATATAAAAACTGAGAAATAGATGTGTGGTGTTTTCCTCATGCATAATTATTATGGGGAACATGGAACAATTCACAATACTAATAGACTAGATAAATAAATTAGTATGAAGCTAATTTTGTTCCAATATCTAAATCAGAGTTACCCTTAGAGGATAAATATAAGAGTTGTTGAATCAATGGAGCCAGTCAGAATAGTTTTTGGATACCATAAATTTGATTATATGATAACACTGACAGTTAATGATTCCATTGTTTGTTGGATCCTATATGTGAATAGGATCATTAGTAGAAAATGTATAATTCTTTATAATTTCATTAACATTAGTATGTAATTCTTGATGACTGTCAAAAATGAATCTTTTAATTGAGATATTCAGATTCAAAGATGATTCATGTGGCTAGAATTAAGAATTATGGGGAGTTACAATCCAATTATTCATCCAACATTTCATACTAGAAGATCTGGTGGAAATCCATTTATAGAAATTCAGGATATTAGAATAAGAGTTCTTCATAGAGGTCTAATCTGATAAATCCATGTAACTAGTATTCCCCTACATCAATATAACTAGATATTTATGTCTTAGAAATTCAAAAACCAAAGAAATTTTTTTAATCATGGTCCAAGATAATCTATAATGTAGAGAAATATTAATTTTTTTGATGCTCTTAATAGAAATTCCACCACTAGAGAGAGGAGTACCAAATTTTTTCCATGTAACATTGAATATTTTCTGCACAAAAATATTTCCACAAGAAAATATTTTGATAAGGAATTTTATTCCCTTAATAAATCAAATGGGCCATCTATAAGCTATAAAATAGTGCAATAACTTTGTGAAAATAGTAGACATAACAAGTGAAAATATGAAAATTTATTGACAGTTTCATTCCCTTCTAGGATGAAAGTTTATTTTTTAACTTTATCAACAAGGTATATATGGTATATATCTATTTACTACCATAGAAAAGAGTGACACTAGGATAATTTAATGGAATTGAATCCTATTTGAATTTAATTTATCAATGAAGGAATCAATTTCAAGAACCACTAAACACCTTCCCATGTCAAGTGAAATATTTCTCCAAACTGATAACATTCCATAGAAGTTTTGCATATTGGTGGAGAATATATAGAATATACTAGATGGTCCTCTTATTACCATGTAATAAGTGTTTGATATCATATAAATTAGTAATATGTATAGGAGAATAAATCCACATAGAGGCATACACTGGTTTGATCTTAATTGTATACACCTTGTATGAAAGTATTTGAATGAGACAATCTCCAGTAATTGACAATAATATATCTGATGGAGGGTCACCCTACATAACCCCTTGAGAGTACTTGATGTAATATTAGGAGATCCATTAATTATTACCCTGATGGAAGCTAAACGAAATAGTTCATTCACCCATCAAATTAATTTTTGCTTTAATATGAATCTCTATAAGTATTTACAAATGAAATTAAAATCCATATCATCAAAGGCATTACTTCTATCAAGATTAAGAGAAATATTTCCCCCACTATTAAATTATTAAAGAAGACTGAGACACTCTATAAATTTTTTATTAAAATATTGAATACACATAACCTTAACATAATAAATTTAACTACATGAAATGATCCTGTTAGAAATTATAGAATTTTTATTAGAAGAGTTCCTAATAATATTATATATTTTGGAAAATATTGAAATTGGAATGAAAAATTAAAGCTCAAAATAATTATATGACTTTTGTATAGGGGTGAAAAATTGAGAATTCAGGTTATAAAGAAGAGAAAATGCAGAAAATAACTACACAAATATCATACACAAATCAATCCTTATGATATCCCAAAAACTCAGGAAGAATAAATTATAATAATTATCATTATTGGGAACACTGATGGTTGTCATAATAAAAATATTCCTCCATAATTGAAATTCAAGTTCCAGCATAGTATGTAAAAAGATCTCATCAAGAATAAAAATCTTATGAGGGACACTATCAACAAAATCTCCTTCAATTCTATTTCCATTAATAAATTGTTTATCGCGGGACAAAAAGTGATCAGTTATATGATCTTTATCCAGAAATATATTTCCATACAACATTAATAAAAAGGGAGGATTATAAGAACTTATGACCCCAAAGGGAAATATATAACATTGAGTTTTTATATCCTTCCTTAAGACACTTGATTCTAAATGTTTTCTTCTATATTTTTTTATTTAATTTCTAGTACATCCAACAGTTTAGAAGATATAATTTCTTTTAAGGAGTCTTGTAATGGTGTCCATATTATCATTAGATTGAAAATCCTAATGAATATGGGAATCAATCGAAGTGATCTCATTATCAATATTGATGAATGTTTCCTTACTCCATATCTTTAGCATCAACGTCAACATCTTCATGTTCAGAAGACTATCTTGAACCACACTTCCTCAGTAAATCAAATTCAAAAACACCGCAGGGTGGATTTAATGATCATTACGATATGTCTAAGAACTAATGAAATGGAATAGGGAGTGGAAATTCAATACCACATCCAACAAACTGATCATAATGGTATTTTTATCTTTAAATTATTTTTGTTATTTAATTATAGAAATATAATACCACCTATTAAGGACCATGATGTTAGTGAAAGCACAATCAATCCTATAAGAAATTATTTTATTCAATGTAACCATATTCCATGTATATATTGATATAAAAAATTGATTTCAACATAATAATTCTCCAAAAAAACAAGATCTTAATATTGTGGGAGAGATTGTGCATCAAACAACTTCAATATTTTCACTGTGGAAAATGATAGTGTTGAAATCCCTAGAAAATACCATTGTCTCATAAATACTTCTACTAGGTTTGTTGAATTCCTATCAAATTTATCTTCTATGTTGATTTCTATTTTTATAAAAATAAAAATTAAAAAAATATATATCTTTTTTCCTTCTCATGTAACCATATAAATATAAATAATGTGCACATATACATTCTCTACATAGATATGTAAAAAACCCCAAAGGGATTGACTAGGGGAAGATCCATTATTAACACAATTAAAATGTTAACCCAATTTTACAAAGTATTCTAATATATTCAAGTGATTTTAAGTTGGTTAAGAAACACCAATGATTAGGGTTTGGATTTTTTACAATTATCTATTATGATAATTTTCTATTTATGATGTTTCCACTCAATAAAAACCCAAAAAAAGAGTATTCATTTAGAGATATATTTATATTTCTTATATAAATTATTATTTATTCCTTAATATTTCTATTCAAATAAGGAATTTCTACGAGTTATGGAATTTTTTTAATAGTTATTTTCTGAATAAGAAGAATAGAAACATTTCCATCCTTTTCATGTGATAGTGTGTATGGAATATATCCAACACTAATATTGGAAATCCCTAAATATGAGCATATTCAAGGCATATGATAAAAAATATATTTGGTCAATAAATACTAATAATAAACACCCTCCTAAAAAATATGATACTTTATTGATTTATTTTTTTAATATTCAATTAAAATATTACAACCTAATCTATCATGTCTAGAGTGCATTGCGATAGAAAAACTATGGGCAATATAATTCTCCATGTCGGTGTCATTATGTTGTTTCAATATTGGTTGTATAGAAATTGTGTATTTCCTAGACACAACAACAAGGTCCTCAGTTGTTGGAGGATATTTCCCATACATTCATTATAACATACTTGGATCTGGGGAATTCCTTTATATTTTTATGTTACTAAACCAAATGAGATCAGTTGAAGCCCATATACGTAGATTAGGAGACCATGAGGGAGAGAAATTAATATCATATTTAGAATCCACTTGAATATTATTGATTTAATCAATTATTATCTACAAATTCATGGATCATTAGATTAGTTATAATTGTTTTTGTGTGGTTCCTCCCAGACTATGCAAATGGATCTTCAATGTCTGGGATGGGGCTCTCATTGTTAGATACCTAATTTCCATACAAAATCCTTGTAGGGGGAGATTTTGAAACTCCCATTTCTATAGGTTTCCCATTACAAAAGTGTATTCCATAGAGGATCGCTCAATAGGATATTCTCTATGATCCATTACTTTGATGGGATCTTCACTCTGTTTTTGAGGTACTAGAAACAACATTATGAGATGAATTCATCATGGAATCCTAATGAATAATGAAATTCTCATATAATATCTATATTCATCCCAGTACGGTTCTTAATTATGCCTATAATGAAAATTATGGAATTAATAATAACCATCGATGGTTCTATCTCTCATTTTCTTTTTAATTGATATTTACGAAAGTGGTAATATATTTGTTTCACAACGATCTTTTTTATCACAAATGATTAGGGTTATGGTATAATAAAAAACTTTTATGTTATATCACAAAAGAAACAAATAAATTTTCTTTTTATTTTATTATTTATATAAAATATATTTTTTCTTCAAATTTTAATGCATTAAAAAATTATTATAACAAAACAATAATTTTAAGTAAAATAAATATAATTTCACTCATCAATTGAAAATCCTTTCTCTTCGACATCCATATTTCTAACAGAACATAAGTAAAATATTTAATAATATCAAATGATTTTTTAAAATTAATTTATACACATTTTAGACTTTATTAGAAGAAGAATTAAAACGAATATTCAATCCCTTAAAGAAATTACATTATATTTACATTTTACCAATAATTTGTTTGGAATAATTATACTAATGTGTATGGAATGAATGTAATTTCCCACCATAAAAAACATTAATGCATTTAATTTTTTGTCGTATAGTTTCAAGATTCATTTCGATGAAAAAATTTAGATCAATATTTGGGGATTTTTTATTTAATATTCTTATTCTAATATGAAAAAATATCATCCTTCATAATTTTGTTAATGATGTTTTAATGGTATTTCTATTCACCAGTGAGACAATATTTGACAATAATTATTTTCTATTGGGTATATGATCCAATAACACTATCTGTATTCTTCCTTTAGATAGATTAACAATATGGTAGAATGATATTTTGGAAATATAAATTTTTTCTCAAGTTATTCTATGATGAAAAGATGAAATGTTTATGATACCTAGTTCGTTTTCAACTATTATGTTCTGACAAAATTATATTGAATACCATTTCATTTCTAAGGGGTATGTAATTTTAAATGTTTTAATCGAACACATATGAATTATTTTCATTATATTTCCACTAGGCCTCAAATTATTTAGACCATTAATGAAACTGTTAAAGATAAATGTTATATGATATAAAATTTTATATGGGAGGTTATATCATTCCCAAAATAAGTGAATACATAAAAGAATATCCCAATACCAAAAAGGGTACATGAGTGGTTATCACATGCCCAATGTATGAACAGAGATGGTTATCCCTATCCTAACATGTTATGAATGTCTTGGTTGGTATCCTTAACATAATATTTTTATACATATCTATAGGAAACAAATAATTTTCTTTGGATAATATTATGGTTTCACTAATTATGTTTTATTAATACATTATAATTTTTGTCTTATGAACATAAAAGACTTATACTATTATTTATAATTATGATCTATGACATGATGGGTGTGTTTTTTAATTATATTATTATGTTCTCATACCCTTATGATCATGTTATGTTGATATGTTTATTGTATAAAATTAATGAGAAAAGGATATCACAATATATTACATTTCCTCTCCAATGATTATGAATAAATTCATTATGTATGACATTTATAAGATGGGATCCAGTTATGATGAACATAGTGGTAGATATTGTATCTCAATTATGAACTAGTTTTACATGAATCAATGTTTTTCATGATACTAGACCTATACAATTATAACATGGGCAATTATATTATAAAATGAATAATTCATCTAATTAGATTTTATATCATTATATGAAAATTATGTGGTGAATTATAAATATTAATAATAAAATAATGTAGGTGATGAAAAAATTTCCATGGTATAATTATCTAAACTACCAAATAAAAAGTTTAAAGTGAAAGATAACTATTTACTCTAAAATAATTGTTTTCCATAAATAATTATGATTAAACGTGAATAAATATGTTATAATTAAATGAAATGTAGAAAAAATATATATTCTGAATATAGAATATATATAAATGAATAATATTAATAATGTATTTTTTTATTACATCCAACCATGGGAGAGTATAGGGAAATGATTTCATATCAAATTCAGTTCTTTGATATATGTAATATATTATACAAATATTTATTAATATATCATCTAAATTATAACTATTTAAAATATATCATCCTAATTTTTTTCTTTGTTACTGTAATTTTATATTTCATTTTTTTCATTCAAATATACTTTTAAACCAATTATTATAAGAGATTTATTGTTTTCCCTATAATAACATAATTATTTAACAAATATTTTTAATATGATATTATTTAAATTATATAAAAATTTTATTACAAATTTTTTATATTGTATTATGATGGAAAATTTAATTGTATTAATTAATGGTCCCATTCATTTTTTCCTCAGCATCAGGATTTAATTCATGTGCATCAAATTCTGTAAGGGTTGTGGGATTGAATTTCAATTCCTTACGAAAATATTAATATTAGGAACAATGTTATTAAATTACTAGTGTACTAGATACCAGATTAATATATTATGAAATATTATTATATTTGTCAATTTGATTTATATAACATTATCAATTTTAATATTTTAATAGTCTTGGATTAAAATCCTAGAACATCTATACAGTTTTATATTACAATATAATTTATATTTCATATTTTTATGTTTAAATTTCTATTAGGGGAATTATATGATATTTATCTCATAAACCACTAATATATTCTTATCCACTAGTAACAGATTGGTTTTAGATTTCATATTATTATATTCTTTAACATTAGGGAAAAAATCAACCAAAAATCTTGATTCTATTTAATGTAAGACATATTTTTTCTCTTTATTCTGAACTATTTTTCTATTACGTATATATAAATTAACAAGTTTAATGAAAATTATTTTATATATTTTATTTTTTTGGTAGCCTTTATATATTTTTATTTTTTCACATAGAATAAAAATAAATCATTTAAACATTTTTTATTGTAATATATAAGTTTGTAAAAGATGTTTAAAAAGAGAGTTTAATTAGATGATTTATTACCCTAATTAATTTCCCCATCATCGAAAAAAGTATTAATTTTTTATATTCTGATATATATATTCATGGTGTTTCAATAAATAAATATTCCCATTGTTCTGTGAAATAATTTTTTCTTAGAATATATTCCATAATAAACTATTTTTATTCTCAGTTTATGTTAATGTACTTATTAACTTTTTAATGTGAATTTTTTCTATGTCAACATCATTTAAATTGGATTCTTATTTAGCATTAATGGGATAAAATTACACTATATACATTTTTTTGAATCATTTATACTCATGTTGGTATATTTTATAATTATATAAAATAATGACATCATGTATACAAGTTTTCAAATTCCATTGTTTTTCATTGATGAATATTGATTATCACTTAAGGAAAAGACACATATACATGTGGTTTTAAAATATGTGTATAACCCCAAAAACATTAGTTATAAGCAATACCCATGGTTATAAAAACTATGGCCTATTGAGGCATCAATATAGACCTATACCAACTGTTATAATACAAACTATTGGAATATGTCCTATTAATTATTCCATACCCATGGTTTTAATAAATTTGTGGGAATATTTTTTCCCATAAAAAACGTATACCAATAGATCTGAAAAGCTGTGGGTATAGCTAGCTTCTTGAATCTAGTAGTAGCAGCACAACATCTTCTTCCATCTTATATAAATAAAATAAAACATATAGTATACATTAAATGAAATATTAATTTTCTATATTTAAGATACCACCAAAAACATTTATTATTTTTGAAACCATAATAAATAATAACAGATATATATTGTTCTATAAAACAAATAAATTCACATCCTTATGGAACCTCATATATATATCCTTTATACTAATTCATGAAAAAGGGGGGATCAATATCTCATCTAGAAACAACATCCATATCCTCAAAAACATCAGAAAAATAATTTTCATCGTCATCATCATCATCTGCAGCAAGATCTTCACTAACTGTATCATCTAGTGAAATAAAATTATCAACAACATCATCACACCTCCTTTAGTTCAATATCAACATGGAAACGCATTTTAATCACTCAGGGAATCATTTATTGAATACATAAAATCTATATATGATTCAATAGAAGTATCAAACATTGTTGGTTGTGATTCACTTATAACTGATATTTCATTCCAAAATCATTTGGTGATCATCTTACTTATTTCATGATCTTGTTTACTTCATTCATGCTCCTATAAAGATATTTCTTACCTAATATTATTCTTCACCAGTGAATTTCATCACAATAGGTTAAAGAGTCTTCATAGTATCACGATGAAGACAAATAAATAGTGATTATGATGTTTTTCTCTAGTTGACATCAAACTCTTCATTAGGGATCATCACCTAATAACTGACTAAAATGATCATTTGGAACAAATTATCCATCTTATTTAACATCAAGGTCCTCCAGTAATTTAGTTTAAATAATAAAATCGATATTACATCATTCATTTCATATAAATATCTGAATTAAAAATAAAAAAAACATAAACAATTTTCTTATGATATTTCATATACAATACTTCTATCATTCGTCCTCCTACTTGATAAAAATAATTTATCTTGATGTACATGAACTTTGATGCCCAAGATAGCATAATACAAATTAAATTCAATAGTATATACTTATTCATAATGTAAAAATTATATAATATTCAATAATCAAAAAAACATAAAAACTATTAAATAGAAGAAAAATTCATAAATTAAAAAATATGATAGTCATTGATGATATATAAATATAAAAAATCTGGTCATAACGACTATTTATTTTTCTGTACTATTTTTTAATATTGAATAATCCCTAATTTTAATTATTTATGTTAATTTTAAAATGATAATTATATATTATTCACTATGTAGCCAATAGGGCATTATCCATATAGGCCAATTGGTCATTTTTGTAGGGGAAAATTAGAAATTAGGCCTAGTGGACAATAGGAAAATATTATGACTCTCCATTGGGTTTATAATATATTTTTCCCATAATCGTAATGACCTAATGGCCAATTGAACTATAAGAATACTGGCTAATTGGTCTAGAAGCCTAATTTCCAATTTGCCTATAGGCCTAATAGACAATTGGGATATATTCTTAATGACCAATTGGGCTACTGTACTAATGGCCAATTGTATTATAGGCCCAATTGGCCAATTTGTATATATTCAGAATTGGAAATTTCCCTATATTCCA
Source organism: Viscum album (assembly GCA_963277665.1). NCBI lineage: Eukaryota > Viridiplantae > Streptophyta > Magnoliopsida > Santalales > Viscaceae > Viscum > Viscum album. Next base: position 960,578,877 of record OY728145.1, read on the forward strand.
AATAAAAAAATTTCATATATGCCTAATGGCCAATTAATCATTAGGCATATAGCCTAACTGGGAATTATGCCTAATTGGACAATTAGACTATACGCCTAATAGCCAATTTACCTATTTGTATAATGGAGAATTGGTCTGTAGGACATATGGAAAATTTTCTTGTATCCTAATTTTCCAATTGTTCTATAAGACTACAAAACAATTTGGATATAGGCATAATTAGCTAGTTGAACTATATGCCTGATGCCATGTTGTTATATTTCCCTATAATCCAATTTTTCAATTACGCCTATTGGTGATTTCAACACTATCTCTATATTCCATGTATCCACTAGGCCTATAAGACAATTTCCCATTAGTCCTATATGGTAATTTTTCATTTGGAATGATTGGCCAATTGTCCATTAGGCCTATATGCCAACTGGATATAAATACAAGTTAGCCATTTGTCCATTAGGAATATATTTAAATTGAACATTAGTCCTATATATTAAGATTTCATTTGGAATATATTCCTATATACAAATTTTCCTCTAGGCTTCTAGGCTAATTTTCCATGAAGATTAGGTTAACATGCTTATAATCGTAAGGGAAAATCGTCTAGTTATGTATAATAGCCATTTGAAATGGGTATCTCTGGACGTGTATTAATTGGATTATTAAAAATTAAACGTATAATTATAAATTAAATTATAACTAATTTACAATATAAATAAGGACTTTAATTAAATTTTGATTAATGTACCTAGAGTATCTCAAGATCATGCTTTGTAATGCACCCAATGTTTGTAAAGAATTCATTGATTGTTTGTTCTTTTTTCTTTGACAACTACTAAAAAAAATAATTACTTGTAATATGAATTGAATATTATATGCAAACCATTAATGATTGGTAATAGATTATATCATCCTTTTAAAATGCATTCATTTTTTGATATGTTCTTCGTGGAATTTTGTGGAATATGGGTACACTCTCTGAAATAGAACCAACTATTCTTTTCATCCCAATATAAAAATCATGATTTTATGATCACCATAACATTCCAAGATCCAACACTCATTCCATCATAGTATCTTCAAGATTGGGAATTTCAAACCAACTCTACAAGGAAAATGAAAATTTATTTAAATAGAAAAATAATATAGATATAAATTTATAAAAATATGTTAACTCTATTAGCACTCATGCTTTTTTCTTTGATGGTGTTACTTAGCTGTACCCCTGAGACCAGTTCCAATAGATTTATATCAAGGTACATGGAATATTTTCCATGAAAAGTCAACATTTACTTGAATTTTTACATACCATAGGCTTTTATTTAATATAATCAACCATTATATGTGTCAAGAAAATCAAAGATTCCCACATATAGGTTTTCCCATGTCTCCTACTAGAGGATCACACCGAATATGATAATATGAAGAAATATAAGAATTGGGAAATATTATAATAGAAAAAAAATGAATTTATACAATTTCACACACTTATAATATAATGAAACAAGGTGTAGGATGCTCAACAGGCTATGATGGATTGGTGGGATGTCATGATCAGCAGCCTCTGAAGGAAGTGTTTGTTCTAATAGATTCTATGGTTGATCATCATACTCTAGAGCAGAAAATGAATGAACATAATAATCATATTATATATGGATGGTTGTAAATGTTGGTGATGTAGACATGGAAGAATATGGGTTTTAGGTAGGGAGATACATCAATGTATATAGATATTGTAATGGTAAGAATATCTGTGAAGGCAGCGTAGACGTGGAATTGGATGTAGATGCTAAATAGATAAAATATGAATTAGTGGGAATATACCTAGAGGGTAAAGAAGAGGATGGACTGTTATGGTGAATGGGGTGTCTACTATTGGGTTAGTGTGGGAACCGATACGATAAACACTCCATGTATGTCTAGAAATATCCACAATCAGAGCCATGCTATCAGGTTGAGGAGAAAAAATCGTTTAGAAAAATGTCCCTAATACAAATTTGATAAATAAAATTAATAGGATATTATAAATAATGTTGATGAAATATATTACAATTTTTATACTCACCAAAGGAAGATAAGGTGTCAATACACAGTAGTGAATGACTCGATCAGAATCAAATATTTACATTCTTCGAATTTGTGATGAATTTTTAATAATCTTCTTAAAAATAAAATCTACAATTTTTGGAAAATATTTTTTAAAATCACGTGTTCAACATATAATTCAAGAAGGAATAAGAAAATTTATAACATCTTTTTTAAAACATTGTTATAATTTTATTAAAAACTATTTTGGAACCATGTTTTCGAAATTAAAATAAATATAATTAAATGAAATGAATCTAGACAGTACTAAAACTAACATATCATTTCAAACTGATACTAATTAAATTAATACTAGCAATAGAAAATCATTTTAAATAAATCATAATAAATAGTGATCATATATGGTCACTCTTATATAATACACACCACTATATATGGTTGAATATCAACTCTTTAAATGAGTCATTTTGAGTCATCAAATGAAATATTTTGGTAAACACCAATGGGAGAATCAATGGTATATATTTCTTCTGTACATTAACGAAAAATATGTACTGAGATGACATCATCAATGACACCATAATCAGGTCTTAGATGATCTTACCCATAAAACACCTATATTCCCCTTGATTAACAAATATACAGTTCATCAGTATGTAGGAATCGACTCATATGAATATCAATGAATCTATAGTCATCAATAACTGTACCCTATCACATCATTGGATCCATGCATTTAAAATTATCATACTGACTTGAACTTGAGAGAAGTAACCCAACAAAAATATTTTATCATCATGTCCATAATAATACACATCTCTTAGTCAAGGACCACTATATAATGAACTGGAATGATAATCCATTATATCATTTAACACATCCCCATCATGATATGTTCACATTTTTACTCCTCTATTAATTATCACAAATTATTACCCATTTATTATGACAAACTTTCCTTCGTGGAACAATGAATTTAGACTAAAACCCTATAATCTTATTTCATGATAAGTAGAGTAAATAAATATATTTAATAAAATGAATATATATTAATAATATATCTTCAATTTATATATATTTTGAGATAATTAATTTATTAGTCATACGTTTTGTTTCATCCAAGCATGAAACTCTTGGATATGTAATGCCTCTCTCCATCTACATGGAAAATATCAATAATATCTAACTATAATTTCTCTATGTGACATACATAAAATGATAATAAAATACCAATGTATATGTAAAATTTAATATTATTTTATTAAATATAAATATGAAAATAATATTCATTATATATCCATCAAAAAAACAATATCTAGTCAAGATTGTGTGATGTTCCAGGTCTTTCATTTCATTGTTCTGTGTTGACAATGTATAGGACAAAAGTATTCCACCTTTTATGGGAAAAAATGGAAATGAGGGACAAATTTCCCCATATTGGTCATCTTCATTTATCATTGGATGGTTATGTCTTGTTCTCACATCTAACCAACACATTAAAAATAATCCATATTTTCTTGAGCTAGATAATCTATAATAATTTATCCCTAAATTGAAATATTGTTTCAATCAATTTTTTTTGTTTTGAAATTATTTTATTTGAATGATACATCCCAAAAAATAAATGGGTCCCCTAAGAAGTGTTTTAGTTGGATGATGGAGTGATAAATACAACATGGAAGTGAAAAAGGATTGAGGATATTTTATTTTCCTCTCAGAAAAAATTAATGTCTTATCCATGTTAATTTTTATCAAGTACGAATTATATAAACATCCAGAACAATGGAATTTAAAAATGTATAAGTCAATAATTATCACCATTATTTTATTTATTATAAAATATTGAATTTCTATTGTAATAAATTCATGAATAAGGATGTGAAAATCATGAATTTTTAGCAATTTTTCTTTCAAATCCCTTTTGATGAATCGTCTAGATATGTTACTAAAATAGCCATAATAAACCTTTTTATTCATCAATAATTCCAGCAATAGATCTTACTCTGCTAGTTTCATCATGTAAGATTTATAATAAACTATTAATTTTTTTTCACTCATACACAAATGATGTAGTTTTGATCAAATACTCTAATAAAACAAGTCCCAAAACGATTAGAAGTCATCTTTCGTCTTCCCCTTGAAATTAGAAATATTTTAAATCAATTTTTCACATATATTTTTCTCAATGTGAATTAATAATAAAAATGACCTAAAAAATTTGTAGACCAATTTGGAAATATTTGAATGGTACTTATAATTTTCCTATTGTATATAGCTTTAGTTTGGATTTTCATCCTACATTTAGATTTCAATTGACCATTCCATAATACCAAAAAAATTCAATTCATTATGAATATCACTACCTAACATATTTTGTTGTTGTTGTTCAGTGAAAACAGTATTATCAAACCTCAGACAATTATTCATGTATTTATGATCCATTGGAAGGAATCATTAATTCCTTATAAAACAGAAACTATGTAAATATTTACGCCTTCCTGACCATGTATTCTTGATACATGATAGATGATATAGTTTTCCATTTGTGATCAAACCTGAAATCATTGAATAAGAAGAGAAATCATTTATATTGTATAAAATGGCAGCATTCATCTAAAATATTTTTTTGAAGAAGCATCGAATGTACTCATAATCATATCCCAAAGTTGCAACAACTGTCCTTTTAAAGGCTAACAATACACGTCTATATATCTTCCAAAATAAATATGTAAATAAATCAAAATACTCAAAAAAAAATTGAATGGTTTTGTCATACACATACATGGAGGAGGATTATACACATGAATAAAAACTAGAAATGTTCTGTGACTAGTAGGCATCTGACCAAATAGATTAAAGTTTTCATACTATAAAACAAACATGAGATTACACACCTTCGCAAAAAAATCAAGATGTTATGCCTCAAATACCCACCATGATAATCCATATATAGGATGGACCAAATCATCATTACATTTAATTATCTAAACATCATTCCACCTCATATTGGATGATATTTCTATGTAAATGAATAAATTATGAATTATGTGTATCAATAGAAAGTTCTACATGAATTTATTTGGCACATGATATGGTCTTCCATCTACATTTTCCTTCCATTAAGATGTACCCCATTATTTATAGTCATTATTGCAATATTTTTATTTGAAAAATAATCTAAAATATTGTGGACAAGTCTGAAATTTATTCTTAGTAAATCTGAGCTTCTTAATTAACATGAATTCCATATAATTATTTTAAGGAATAAATACACCAGCATGATGTAAGTCTTTAAAAGGAATAATAATATAATCATTAGTGATATTTGAAAATACCAAGATGGGTTTTCCATGGCATAACCACATTATAACATCATACTCAGTAATTTTATAGAACTCAAAATATATTAGAGTTTTGGAATCATCCATTAAATTTTTCACTCCCTCAAAATCATCATCTCATGTCTTTTCATCATGTGTATCAAAATAATTTCCTTTTTTTTCAGCATACTGTCTCCTTTATTGTGGTTCAAAAATAGAAAACAATCACATATAAAATTATCCATATATTTTTTTTTTCATTTATGAATAGTAGAATATTCCCATATCTCTCTACAGTAATACCAAACAAAATATTTTGTTTTAAATCCAACATTCATTATATGGTAGATAATGTCTTCTCAGAATAATTGTGGTCTTCCAACAAAAATATATATTGGACATTGTAAAAAACCACCATCTGAAGCATTGTTAAATTCAAAATCTAATAAAATTTCCAAATTATTTAAAATCTTGGTTGAAATATGATCGGTGTGATCCATCCACCCTATATCCATTATATTAAAATTAAAAAACGATTTGTGTGACAATCATTAATGTAATCCATATTTAAAAAATTATGTACAACAAATTTTATTGTGAATATCTTCAATGAATATTGTTAATTAAAAAAATACTGAATAAGAGAAATACATTATTCCATTAGAGTAGAAATTAAATGACGAATCACATTGGTTATCCCTGAGAATTAACAATTAGATAACATGGTCGACCAATTGAATAACATTGAAATTAAAATCTATATTATTCCCATTTAATAATTGTTTTAATAAATCAACCCTATCATTCAATCCATATACTCGATATTGTCTACCATATGGTTTAAATATAATCACTGGTCCACTAAGGCCAGTAACAACTTCCATAGACATAAACGTACATAATGGAAATGATTTCATATTAAGAAAAATTAAACTAAAAAAATTCTCTAAAAGAACCTCGGATGAAAACCTCATATGTTTTTAATTAATTTATATGGAATAATGGTTTTGGAAATGAAGAAAATTCAAACATATAATAAAAACACAATGAAATAAAAACAATTATCAAACAAAAATATTTAAAATATATTGATATTCCCTTTCGTTTATATATATTCTGCTATCAGATAAATCATCCAAAACAGCCAGTATATAATAATGATGAAATTATATTTTTATTAGCATATTATGAAATCCAACATTTATTTATATGAAATACATGTTTCAAAATAAAATCACATAAAAAATCTTGATTAAAGAATGAAAATTTGTGTATAAGTATTTTGATATTTTTTCTCATTCCAACATAATGTATACATCATTTTCCAATTTTTAATTTCAGAGAATAATTCATGTTTAACTATTTATTGATCCCACTCATATTTTTATTCCTGGGTTGATTATGGTTTTTGAGTACTGATGATAAAATAATTATGTTTGAGGAAATTTATTAATAACTATAGAATATTTTAAAATTTTCATCCATTTTGGTTCCATCATTACATAACAATTTATTTTAAATATATTATAATTAATAATTTGATTCTATTACAGGTAGTTTTAATTTAATGCAGTTAATTGGGAGGTTTAGTAAAAATGAAATATTTTAGGTTCGGTTTGTTGCATATTTTCTATATCAAAATTCATTAATGTGGATGGAACGAAATTTTCAATGAATATGGCCCAATAATTTAATAGAGATAAATAAATATCAAGTATTATCTTGTCCACTTGTTTCACACATTAAAGAGAATGAAATTTATTTTTCCAACGCATTAAATGACCATATCATGAGAATAATAATATGAAACATTGATGAAACATTTATATATCAAAATAATACTCGTAAATTATATTTTTGGTGGGATATTTGATCTTTTAGGAATAATATTTTTTCAAATTACAACTTGAAAATACAAATCATAAATATTCTTATTTGATATATTCTTGTAAAATGACAATATAATTAATTATCTTAGTCCCAAAGACCATATTTCTATGCACATATATCAGGTGACGAAATATACATTGGTATTATTTAATTTATAAATATATATCCTTACATATATGTATAAAATAATGAATTATTTTAATTTCATTCAATACTAATGTTTTAATTATATTTTTAATCCAAATGATTGAAAACTAACATAGAGTGATAAAATAAATCATTCAGAAACGATTTTCCCTCAAAATATATAAAATAAAATGGGATGAAAATTATTTATAATCTAAAACATTTGAATAATAAAAAAAATATATAGAAAAGAATTAATATTTTTAAAAGTGAGTCACTACCATGAATATAGTTTAACATTAGATAATAAATAAGATAAATGATAAAAAATTACCACTCAAAGACACCAAAAAATATTTAAAAAATATACCAATAACACCAAAAGTTGATTGAAATGTAACATGGGTGAATACCAAATCATCCCAAGGGGGTATGGGGGGCATAAATTTCCAGAGGATATGAGGGGGATAACTAACTAATTGAGAAGCAGTGGGAAAGAAAAATTCTACCGAGGGGAGGGGAAGAAGAGAGGATACCTATAAGAATTAGGGTTAGAATGTTGATGATGAGAGGAGGAGCCTGAGTGGGCCCCCAATATCAAAATATTGATACTATTGGTTTCTTAAAAACCCATCGTATAGTCTTGGATATAAACTCTATTACCATAGTTTTAATAAAACTTGGTTATAGGTTTGGGTAGATTTTCTAGTAGTGTCTGTCTAATTTTTTTTCAATCATTCCATATGATGAATTCATTGGAAATTGTATTTGATCGGTATCATCCTTTATATGCTAAAACAACGATGAAATTTCATATATCAAGAGACAAAATGTCATCTGTATTTGGTGAACTACAACCCAATAATTTATGATGTCTATGTACGAGACCTTGACATTTTGTTGATGTATTAGCATAAGACCATGAAGTTATGTTTATGATATACTGGCATAAGGATAATAATGTTGGAATATGAGGTATGACATTGTATATTCCATCATTAAGAAAGAATTTATTTTTATATATTTGGTTATTCAAATTGTTATCATTCGATATATTTCATACCCAATTGGTTTATTATATAGAATTTAGTCTTATTATCCAACCTGTAAAATTGTATATGCTTTCTAAATAGAGGATAAATTTCATTTTTTAAATTATTTTACTAAGGGTTAGATCTCACCCATTACTATGTTTACATTACCTTGGTTATGAATTAGATAAATTTAAAAATTCCATGACTACTATATGAGTGTAATTTAAGTTTTATAGATATTATCATTAGTTAATATTGGTATAGATGATAATTTTTTCAATAGTAAACACCCTTTGAGGACAAAAAAGACATGATTTTTAAGGTGAATAATTATATAATGGGGCGATTGAGGTATAAACATTATTTCTGATGGTTAATTTCCTTGATTGGGGATTTAATATTATTTTGTTTTATGGTAAAAATATTATTTGAAAACCATATGTATATACATATATTTTATAATGAACTCTAAAATTTTGGTATAGTACTGATTGTGGTTGTCCAAAAAATGTCCCAATCTGGATAAAAAAAATTGATTTTTGTTTTGATAAATATTCACCAATGATAAATTACCATGGAAAATAGTTGGTTATATATGTAAAAAACGTTCACTCAATGAAAGATATGGTGTAATAACTACACACCTATTTTTATACACATGGGAAATATTCCTTGGTTAATACATAGTCTTTAAAAATCATTTTTATTATTTCTAATACGTTTTATGAATTGAATTTTAGTTTTATTATGTTAAATGAAAAAATTTGTAAATTAATATTGGTAACAAAAGATGAGTAATATACCAAACATTTAGTATTTAAAAATAATTTAATCATAATCTAATTTGAGGATATGATTAATATATTTTTTGATTATGTTATATGATGGGAATTGATTATGTATATTATATTATTTTGGTTTTAGGTATTGTGATATATTTTGAAACCTTATAATATTTTTTTAATGTCAATAGGAGTAATATAATTATTGCAATAAAATATTATATATTTTTTGGAAACATTACTATATCATATACTGTTTTGGTATTTCAATATGATTGATTAATATTGATTCTAGATTAAGAAATTATGTTACTATTGAAAAAATATGTAACTAAACATTTCGAATTTTTGGAATTCGATTGGTCAATAATAATTTTATTTGATTTATAGTTAGTTTAATTTTATAATGATTTAAGTTGAACATTGGGTCATATTATTGAGGATTTGAGTTAAATGTATTATAGGTTTATATGATATGTTATTCATGTTAATTATTATTGTATTCACTTGGGTACTCCTATAAAATTATGTTTCATATAATGATACATACATGGTTTAAAATAATACATAATTAATAAATAATTATATTGCATATTGATACTCGAAAAATTAATTATATAGATAAATATACATCAAATTTTATTTCTATATCATCATATAATCATTTTGGTATAAACAATGTGATATTGTAAGGAAGGAATTTATTAATGTTGGATAATTTGATACCCTATGATTTCAATATGAAAGTTTACTATGAATGAAACAATCTTTAATTGATCTTGTGTAACACCATGTGAATTTAAGATAGTATCATCATGTTGGATATAATATATTACATTCAAAAACAATTTAATTTGGGAATTTATCACCATAATAAATTATGATATATTTATTTTTAAATAAACTCAATCTCTCTGATAGCTTGTGGAATACAGAATATTGTATCTAAATGAACCATACTAACCTAGATGTTAAATTTTATGGTATAAATATTTATATCAAAATAATAAAATATATGGTTTACCCATGTATAAAATCAAATCAATTATATTATATTTATTGTAAATAAAATAAGAATCATTTAAAATATTGAGTAATTATTTCTCCAAATATATTAATTTTTAATGTAAGGTGTTGTCTTTTATTTTTCATATATTATAAATAATATTTTTACCAAAATTAGATAATTAATTAAAGAAATTATGTTTTTAAATTTTCATATCAAAATTACCACGGTGTGGATTTTTTATATTTTTATAAAATTTTTTAATTTTTTATTAATAATGAAAAACATACAATTTTAAGGAAAACTAAAGTATTATTTCAAAAATTTACAAGAAATATTTTAATTTAATTTGGTTTAAAAAGTAAAATATTTTAAATTATATATCCAATATTACGAATTAGGTAATTAGAATAAATATCATAATGATTTTAAGTAAAATGATCTTTTAATTTTTTGAATGTTTTTCTTTTAAGATAATTTTTTTTCAACAAATATATGAGTTTAATTTTAAATTAAATACCACAAATTCTGTGGGATAAGATTAAAAAAATGTATTTACTATTTGGAATTAAAATAATTTATATAATCTAATAAGATAAACATAATTTTTAACAGTAATTAATAGTAAATTGTATATATTATTTACTATGTTTAAAGTAAAAATAAGTGTTTTAGGGGGAGGATAAACAAAAATGATAGGGATTAAAAATTACCCAAAAATAATAATTAACATTATATAGTAGTTTTTATAAATTATATCATATTATGTTTTGAAATTTGACATTTGGGATAATTGTTTCATGAAATAAATGTGGGTTTCATTCATTATTTTCAATAATTCCATGTATATACACCACACGACATATAAAAGGAAACCCATTACACAATACTATATAAAAATTAAAAAACATATTTCTAAGAAAATAACTATCCAAATAAATTCCACACATTCATCATGTCTGCCTAGAATCCAATTTTTCAATTAAATCTAACCTGGGTTGGATTGCGGTGAAAACGGAAAGATGCTATTTATAGATTAGGGAACATGCCTAGCCAAGAGATTTATTTTATTTGTTCTTCCATCACCTCCAAATATTATTATACCGCGTGGATATAATATACATAGAATTTATCATATACTAAGATATATTTATGTTAAATTCGTTACCTTAAAATAGGTTTTCCAATCTCAATTGAGAAACAAAACCATTGATTGTGTTTATGGCGGACTACCCCTCATGAACTGATGTAATTCATTTTCTATAACCGCTTCTCGTGGATGGATATGATGTTGATATAATTTGTCATTATATAATATATTTTTGATATAATTATACTGAAACAATAAAATATCATATAAACCCTTTTACCTTATATTTTAATGATAATATGATAACATCGATACACTGTACTGTGGACTACCAGATCATTATTTAATGGGATTCATATTTCATTTTAGTTTTACATTAATGGCAATGTGGATTATTTTGATGTTGATATTGGATAATCATGAAATATTAATATTTTTTAAATATTAATATATGATATAATTACTTACATTAAAATGAATTGAACAAAGGGGAATGTTGTTCATGTGTCTGGGATACTCCCAGCTCATGAAGATATTTTATTTGTTTCCACTAAAGATTAACATGGAGTGTAAAAGAATAAATTTTAAGAATATATGTGATATAAAGGAAATGATATTGATACTTTAAAATTAATATACAATTCAAATCCTTTAACTTTCAGTCATTAAGAGGATGATAATGTCGCTCGTGCATTAGTACGGCCTACCATTTCCACAAAGCGATGTGGCACATTCTCCAAGCTTCATATAAAAAAATTGTAATAATTTACATAATGAAATAAGTGAAATTTAAATTTTTCTTCTAATTATGTAGATTATGTATCTATATTATATTTATTGGATTTATAATATTAATGAAAAAATATTCATGTGAAGAAAATTAAATTAAATAACGAAACAATATTGATAATGAATAAATGTTACGAACTAGAACGAATATGTTATAAATGTACCACATATATTATTATTTATATTATTATTATTTTTAAAGATGTTAATAACATGTCTAATATAATTATATATGATTTTATATTTATCTATTCATAAGGGAATCCTGAGTTAAGGGGTATCAGGGGAAAAAGTTAATATATTAGGTCAGACATCCACTAATGTTACAATATTATTCCAATATTATGTGTGAAATAAAATAGATATATTTGTATTTAAGAATTTCATTGTTTAAATTTAAATTTATTGAAAAATATATCATAATTTATTAACTCTCACATAAATTAAATTAATTTTTAAAAATTTTGGTCTCAAAACAACCATATGTGAGACAGCCCTTGTTTTTCACACATAATATCATTTAAATGTTTTATATAATATCCTTAACTATTTATTTATTTAATAATTCATAATTAATTATATTTTAAGATATAGTTGATATACATCAATAATGAGAAGTTAGGATTCAAAATTTACTAATTATTTAGGATGTTATATTTCAATATACTTTTTATTGGGGTGTTTTATGCAATAATTTTCATGGTGTGAAATGATTACATCATTGCAGAATAAAACCCTTCCACATCATTACCCTATATCTATGAATCATTTTTTCAACTTAAATATTATATTTCACAGTTTTTTATATAACATATTGTAGATAATGTCTTTTATGAAAATCTCAAATCAATTCCCTCTTTGGTAAAAAAAAGGTTTTCATTAAAATCCATTTTATCCTAAAACTGTTTTCAAATATTATTTGAAATAATTATTAACATATAATTTCACCATTAATTACATTTTTTATTTTTTAAAAAGGTATATGAATTTTATTTTATAAAAATTTCATATTTGTATTTTCATTCAACAATGTTAATGGAATTTTTAATTTTTAATGTATTCAGTATGAATAAAAAACATCGAATTACATGACATAAATGTTTTATATCATCCTTTTTAAATTTAAAAGGTAATTTTTTAAGAAAAATTAATTTTTGGTAAATTTTCCAATTTTATATAAGAATATTTACAAATTAAATGTTGTTTTACTCATCAAATATTCAATGTGAACCTTCAAAATCATTTCCTTCAAAGATGAAATCCTTTAATGTTACTCAATGTGAAACTGTTATTTTTGAATATATTAATTTTGATCATATTAAAATTATTTTCATCAATGAAAAAACACAATGTTGATTTCAAATGATTATAAATTTATTTATAAATATCTCACTTATATACCTATTTCATTATTCCTTAAATTGATTGGGTAATACATAAATTCTGATCATTTATCAAGTTCCTTCATTATAAAATTTTCTTTGGTTATGATATAACGAAATATTATGTAACCCACATTATTTCCATTCACAGTTATTATTTTATATCTTATGATAAATTTTAGTTATGTGGAATAAGTAAACCATGATGAATTTATGATGATTTCCCAATGATATAACTCTAATATATGGGGTAATGTTTTAGTCACATGAAGAATCATGTATTTTATTTTTTAATAATCCCAACCCATTGTGCGAATTTTGACAGAATTTGATATTTTTAGGTAGTAATCCATGACATTTTTTTCATGATTCCACATTCCATAATGTACAATGATCATATGATACCATGTTTATAATTTTTTTCTTCCATGTGATTACTCAGGGTCCTTCACCTTTTGACTTAAGCATTATGCTTCATTATTCATGTTTATTACCTTACTAGATATTTTAGCCTTGAATTCTTTCCAACTTATTTTCAATGATATCCCATGTATTGTAGAAGTATAGAGGGATTTACGATCTCAATATTGTGAATACAATAAAATGATATATCTTTCTATCAGTATAATGTACTGTGATTCTAGTATTTCAAATAATATAAGATATTATGACCATTTTGTTTTATTAATAGACATTTATGGTTGGAAATCATGTAATTATATATTTTGAATGATTGTGTCACCATAATTTGTATCAGATGAAATGATTAGATACCATTACGAAACTATTATGAGAAAAAAATTATGATGACCCTTTATATGTGCCTATATATTAATCTATGGATATGAATAATGATATGTCTACATATCGTATAATATACATAATTTTTGGTGATTTTTATAATGAGTTGTTTCTGAGGAATGAAATAAAAAAATTCATACAAAAATTATAAGTTGTTCTAGAATAGATGTTCCCATGGTTAATAACTCTGAAAAATGAGCGTTGAGCCTAACTCTATCATTTCATGGTACATGATAACGGTCTTTACTATACAACTATTATGACACTCTAGGGTTATATTATTTTGTTATTAAGATACCAAATATAAACCATCATGAAATATTATTATATATTATGACCATGAAATAACATGGATAATTCTATAGTTTCATAGATTAAAAAGTAGTTGTCTTGATTTAGAAATCTTATAAATATATATTCTGGAAAATGATCAGTCCCACTATGATCTCTTCTCAAAATATGCATTAGGGATTTAGAAAATAGAGGGATTCAAAAGGAATAGGGTTAATGTTGAATATAATTGATAATATATTAGAGAGCCACAATATGGGTTTATGACTAGAGTAATGGATGTTATGATTATTACTGACCATATATTATGATCTATGAATAATAATGTGAACATCATTGATATTCATAACAAGTAAAATAAGAGGATGATATATTTTTAATTTTTTTGTGAAAATGAACAAATAAAAAATATAACTCATCTTCCAAAATGTTAATAAGTTTAGAGTAATCACTTAAAATAATTTTTCAAATAAGGGGGAAGATTTTTTGTTCTATAAATGGAGTTCATAGTGTGATGATTTACTATATAATTAAATATTTTATATGTGGAGAGAAATTGTTATTATCCGAGTAAATTTTCAATTATATGGGTTATCCCAAAAAATATTGAACGGCCTATGTTATACCAAATAAATGATTCAAAACCGTGAACTATTTATGTATAGGTATTCATGAATTATGATTTACAAGTATTTTTACTAATGTTGATTTTTAAAGGGAATCCCAAAACATCAAATGATCGTATAAATTATTAAATAATATGTATCGTCATGTTATATTCACATAAGGATTAAGGATACCATAATGGGGTTATTAGGTCATGTATTATTATATGTTCAATGCATTAGAAAACCCACATGATGTTTTATGTAATATAATTTCTAAGAGACTAATGTTATTTATAGAGATATCTTATAGAGTTGATGAATATAAAATTTTTAGTTCATTGTAATGAATTATTTTAAAATAATTATATTATATTTTTGGATATGTATAATTAATAGGTTAGGGATGGATATTTTTCCAAGGTATTAATATTTACCTAGGGATATTTTTTAATGGTGTTAGAGATTAATATATTTTATAGGAATACTTATCCTAACATTTTTTTAACAATTATAGAATAAATAACATTTTTTAATTTTAAGGATCATGTTATCTATTAAAATTTAATTTTAATTATTTGAACATAGAAAATAAATTTTTTAGTTTATTAATTTTTTATATTTACATATGATGTTGAAATTGATCAATGAGAAACCAAATGATGAAATTAAACTTGTGAAATAAAATTGTTTAAAGTAATTATATTTAAGTAAATTATTTTATAGAAAAATAACTCCAAAACAATCATAAAAGTATATAAAAAATTTTATAATGATACATTTAGATCTTATGAATATAATTTTATTTTAAATAATTATATATTTATGATGTTGGGGTCCTTAAGAATACACTGGTCATTTACATTCTCATTATAGAATCCTTGAAAATCTCAACATTTTCTTCAAATTTTCTTCAATTTATCTATCTTCACATGTATTCAAAATTCATTTATGTATAAATTATGTGTTATGATTACTTTACTATTTACATTTCCATAATTTTAGTAAAACGTTTTACTAACGCTTTATTCTATGTTTTCCTCTAAATAATGTTTCAAACACTTAAATTCTAGGATCTTGATTAAATATTGAGAAAAGATTTATTGATGTGGGTTATAAAGAAAAATTACCATACAAAATTATTTTTATTATAAACTAACATATGTTAAATAGCCATTATTAGGTATAAAATTCAACAAAGGGAGGATTTGGTGCAATCCAAAATTACTTTTTTCAAAAGAATATGTAATGTCCAAAGATGAGTATTTTACTTATTTATTTCTCTAAATCCTAAAAATTGTATTAAATAATGTTGATATAATAAAATTTCTATCTTACAGATATTGATATGTTATTATTTTAATGGTATAAACTGAAACAATATTTTCCACTCTGAAATGGGAAATGAAATCATTGATTGTGTGTTTGGCAGAATACTGCCACCTGAACCGAAAAAAATTATTTTCCATTTCTGCTTAACACATATGGGTATTATTATGAATAAAATACTTATATATGATATTTATTTTATAAATATATTTAATTAATTATAATTTCACATATACCACCATGCATTCTATTCTATTGAAAATATGACAATGTCACTCATTTACAAGATAGACTACGAACTCATGAAGTGATATGGCTTTTTTTCACATTATATTTAAATAAAATATGAAAATGATTAATTATATGTTTATATATTTTAGTTATGAATAAATAATAATTGTATGAATAGAATATGTCACATAATTTCATTCCATTCCATCTATTAGATAAATAATTCCCATGTTCATGGGTATGGTGCACTACTATCTTACTAGGTGATATGAGTCAATTTTAAAAAATGTTTTATATGGAACTTAATAAAGGATAAATTCGATGCCTATATAACAAACATATGATGTTATATTCATTCTGAAAATATTAATTTACATTCCACTTCTTAACTGTTACACATATTATGAAAATTATAACATTCTTCATTTATCTGTATGACCAACTATATCCAAATTAAATGTGATTTATTATCCATGATCAAAATTAAATAATGAATCTAATGATTTCAGTAATGATAAAAAATAATACATATAAAATTTATTTCATTATTTTTATGGTTTTAGTAGATCATATGTGATGCTTCCCAATCAGGATCCATGTATTTCTAAGATGGGGAGGGCTGAATCAGTGTTATATTTTTCTGTTAGAATAAAATCCACTTATTAAATAGTTATTCTTCTATTGAATAGAAACAACCACATAAACACATGATTTACAAGGTTCACTACTCAACAATAGTAGATACATCCATGGTATGGTTTAGAAACAATAAAGTAATACATAATCCACTAGAAAACAATCCTTCGATATGGAATACAACGAGTAAGATATTCCATTACACTCGTAAAAAAAATTGAAATGAATCGGTAAGTGTTTGTGAACCCTTTTAGAAGAAATAGGGAATTACTTTATTTTAGTGATTCTTTACAATTAAATAGGTGTATTCCTTAAAGTAAAAATCATCACATTCCATCCCAGATGCTGGTAAGAACTAACTTATGAACAACTGAATACGTGCAAAGAACCCAGATCATTCACACACCCATTTAGGATTCATGTATGCACCTTTTATTCCACACATTCTTGATTTGACTTTTTTTGTGAAAAACCTCTTGTGTGTATCTTCAATTTTATGCAGAACCCACTTCTTGAGCACCAAATTACTTTCTTATATGAAACTCTATTTATTTCCATCACTTCGGAAAACATAAATTTATTTTGCTGTTAAGATCTTGGGATTTCACTAAGTGTTGAGATTATCAATTGAGATGGGGTCACCTCTTATCTATAGGCATACTTGAACCCTTTACACAAAAATCAAGACTCATCGCGCTAGATCCTGACGCGTCACTCAAAACCTCATTTGGCATCATATTGGGCATGAATGTCTCTTTCACACCAACCACATATTTGATTCACTAATTATATCATTCAAACTCATTATTCATTTTCCATTTTTTTCATTTATAGGATTCATAGATCATCCATTATGTTTATGTATTCCCCATGTTATTCTTTGTAATTTTACTGCTCAAAAGAATTTATCCTCTTTTAATGGAGAATAAAATAAAATGTTTTATTTTTTGTCACTATTTGATATATTATGAACCGAGGATTCTGATTAAACCAGGAATTTTGGGTCCAAGTATAGTATTAGTGGATATATGTGTTTAAAAATCATGTCATAATATTTTTAAAAAGTCTGGGTGATAATAATATATTACATGAAGTACAAAAAAATAACTCAAGCTAAATTACAATAGTAAATTTTTTAATACAATGCTATTAATTATTGATTATACACAAATTATAATATTTTTTTACCCAATGAAATTTATTTGTTGTAAAATAAATAATAAATTTGATATAACTGCAATTTTAAGGGTTTAATGGGATATTTTTTAATTGATTTTTTTGTATTTATTTGTGTATTATAATAAATTGATCTATTTGAATCAAATTCAATTTATAAAAAAGGATTCCAAAAATTAATTCTATATTGATATGAAATAAGAATATGTGGACATCATGGTTAAAAGAAAATTTTCTACAAAATGTTATTTTCATTAAATTCTAATAATATTTATTGATTTTTTTATTCATCATAAGAAAATTAAATTTCTCTAGAATTTTTGGAATTTCAAAAATTCTATAATTATTTATAAATAGAAAAAAAATATATTTTATAATTACTGTCAGATTTATAATATTATCATTCTAGAAATAATAAATAAATTTTTATGAAATATTTTTTATATACTACATATATTTTCAAGTAATAATTTGAATTAAAAAATATAATATTGAGGATATAATTACATGGTTTATGTTTTAGAAGGATGAGAAATATTTTTTTCAAACAAAAACTATTTTTTTATCCCTTTCGTTGACCTTTCTCTTATAGAATGGAAATTTTTCTCATGTGCTAGCCCAAAATTTTCCCACTATAATTAAATATAATTTATTTTTTATCCTATCCTCATGTAGCTAGTAATAATAATAAATTATATATTTTATGTAGTATTTTAATATTATAATAATTTTCTCTATCTGGACTTTTTTGTACTTTATTTCTTTTTCATTTATGAGAAACATTGGGTCCTTGATCTTGAGTAATTGAAAACAACAATGACTATGAACTACATATCTCATTTTTCATTACCTCAATACATGGATAATAAAATAAATTAATTTACTATATAAATATTATATATATGAAATTAACAAAAATATAATGTTTTTTAAATAATGATTATTTCTTGGATCCAAATCATTAAAACGAAAAAATGAATGAGAAATGTCACATATAACCCATAAATAGTTTATTTTAACAAAAAATCAAGGTTAAATTGGCAGAAAATTGTTATGAATAAATGATATAAATAAAGATATATATGAATATATATCTTGTAAAAATTAATGATAAGTATAAATATATTATTCAATAATTTGGATGCATCTGAAAAAGAGGGATTCTAAGGTAAGGTATTTATGTCAAATTCCCATTTTTAAGGCATGTATTGCTTTTTTCACTTAGTTTTGTTTATATAGAGTATATTTTTACACTATAAAAATTTATACATTTTATTTGTAAAAATTTAATATATTAAATGGGTTATTTCATGTTGTATCATTCAAATATATTGTTTTCCAAATTTTAAAAAATATTTCATGGTTTCTCACCTCAAACATCCTTGTTTGCGATGTATTTTTAATTACTCAACTATTTTCATTTATTGGTGTCTGTTATAGTTATATAAAATGTTATATATTTATAATATATTAAATCATGGAAATTAAAATTTCATTTCATTGTATTCCCTTCCTCATGTTTATCATTTTTGGTCATGGAATCTATAGGGTACTTGGTCTCAATTTCAAATCCATAGGAGATTTTTGATCTTTTAATTTTTTTTGATAATATCATTTGGTAACAAAATCAAGAATATATTTTGATATCATAAATTATTTTAAAAAATATTATTTTCTAAAAAATATTGAGGAGGCTTTTCAGAGGAAAAATGAGGACCACATATCCTATTATATTTTATAAATTCCTATTAAAAACTTATATGTATATATTGGTCAATATTATTTAAAAATAATCATTTTCCATTAAAATGGAATTTTCAAATAAATTAATAAACATCAATAAATCAAATAAACATTTAATGATAAAATAAAATTAATATATGAAACCTACAACTTGGGTGAATATAATTTAATGTATAAAAATAAGTTCCAATAATTTATTCCCAAATAAATTCCATCCATACAGGTATGACACAATAATAAGGGGCACATTAAATGAGCACATTCAATACGGTGCTAACTAGATTATAAATAATGAATAATGATCTATTGGGGATAATGGTTTTTCCTTAGTTATTCCATCCAACCATGAAATATTGAACTTATATTCTAAATTTATGTACTGTTACTAAAACTGTAATTCATTATTTTTCTTATATATTTTTTATATATAATCGCATCATCTCAATTGGGATCACTATAAATTTCTTAAATATGGTGAGTAACATCGTAGATGTAAGAAGAAATTTTTTTCATTAGAGATTTAAAAATTAAAATAGAATACATTAGATTCATATTGATTATCTAATGTCCCTGCATATGATTACCTCTAATATACATTATATAATCTCAAATACAAATTGAATGAAATTCATGTGCCTTTTTTAGGATAATTCTCTATTGAATTGACACATAATTTTAATTTTCTTTCTACTATCAAAAGCATGTGGATGATATATCATTATAATAGAATATTTTATTGATGAAATATATGAATTGTTATACATGTTTGTTATTTGATGATAAATACTATGGTTGATATACTAGGTTACATAATAATAGAGTAATGTTACCCAGTGTAATTTTTGGATTTTTCAAATATATTTACACACACAAAGAAGTATATTTATTTAAATGAAATTATGTATTAATATATTCATATATATTGAATATTAAAAAATATTATACAAAAAAAAATATATTGACATTAATAATGTAAACATATATTTTTATGTTGTGTAAATCATATGTATTCATATATAATTAAAATCAATAAAATAAGAATCAATATATATATATATATTGAATATATACAAACTAAATATATATAAATATAATCAAATATAGATACCTACCCAATACACAGTAATATATTTATATAAATTATAATAAATTTAAATTATATATATAAAAAGAGAACACAATTAATAAAAATAACCAAGTAAAAAACCCTTATATATAACATATATATATGTATGTAAACATTTATATATATTCATTTATTTTTTATATAATGGTCTACATATTTAAATTTATGTTTATATATTCTAAAATATATTTACATTTATGATTGTATGCTTATAATTGTGTGAGTGTGTCTATGTTTACCAACAATATGTACATAGAATTGACTAAATTGATGATAAACAATAAAAAATGGAGTATAATGAAAAATACATAAGAATTTTTTTTTATTTTCAATAAAAATATATATATAGTATTAGAAATGAAATTTGAACCACATTCAAGAACTATCATGTGAAGTTTTTGAATAAAACTAAAATAGTTGATGAAGGAGCATCATTTTGATGAAATATTATCGCACAATAATAAAGGATTGATAAATAAATTATTTTTATTAAGGAATATTTCTCATCATAATCTCTCCAAATAAGAAATAAATTTCAAATACATGATAGTATCATCATATATGGAGCAGTGGTTAATCTTTTCATAAATAATCATTAAAAATCCAAGATAATATATTATCATTATGAGATCAAATATATATATGGGAAAATAATTATGTCTCAAGTATTTGAAGAATCTCTAAGAAACCTTGTGACGATAGTTTTATTTATGAAATACTGAATATGTTTTCGTATAATCATTATTTTATTTTGTAATCAAATAATGTTTTTAGAAAAGCATAGAACTTTTTTTCAAAAAATTAAAATATGTCAAAACAATATATTATGAAATACCATATAATATATATAAACGTTCAACCATTGATCGAGATATGTTTTTTTGTGGATAAACATACATTTATTCCTATTAAACCCTATATATATTATTTTTATATATTTATAAATTCCAAATATTTATAGATTTGTTTAAATTTTATGAATGATATATATCCACACACATATGGACCATAGAGTCTTGTACCTACATACTCCTGTTTATTGTCATATGGATGGAACCCAAATCTTCTTCCATGTGTGGTAAAAATAACAATACTAATAATTATAATCAATTTTTTATAAACAATAAAATTACTTGAAATTTATTTATATAAAAGGAAATGGTTTTATTGAGGAGCTAGATAAATGTGTTTTTATTACCTCATACTAAATAATCATGATATATGAATGAAATATATTATCAAAAATAAACAACCACAATGACTTATATTATTCCGAAAAACTCTAGAAAATGGATTACTAGCTAAATATACCTTTATGTTATTATGGGAAATAAGTTATTGAATACATTAATAGTATTGATGGAACTCCCATGGGTCAATATTATATTTCTCAGGAACCCATGTAACTATACTAATAATTATTCTGAGAGCATTTTTATTGACATATTTATCATTGATTTTATTCCATTTTAATTGTATTGAAAACATAAATACACAAATTACCACCAATATCTCGTGTTTAAAGGAATTGTGTAACATCCCAGGTAAATAAATAATATGGCATTTTCATATTTATTAATATTTGTGAATAAAATAATAATATTACTTTTAAGGGAATGCTATGTTTAATGGTGTACCTAATACGCAACAATGAGTTTCTTTGAAATCTTACGTTGCATTCTGATAATAAAATAATATTATTTTAAATGGTATGTAACGCCTAGGCGTTGTAATAGCATGAATGAATATAACTACCTAAAAAATGATTATATATGTTGGTCAAATATTTTTACTTTTATCCAATAAATGTTAGAGGCTTAAAATACTAATGAATCCAATTTTAAGCGCAAATATTTTAATATTTTTTAAAAGGTCGATTAACCGCCTTTTGATGGAGAACCATTTTTAAATCCACTTTTTGAAAATTTTATATGTTATATTGGACCAAATAAAATCATTCTTCAGAATCTGGACATCAAAATTTACTTTGTGTAAATTTTTGTTATTTTTCCGCTAAAGATCATTTTAAGTGAAAATTTTGTATTTTAATTCATAAACTTATTTTAATATGATTTATTTATATGGATAGATTAACTTTTTAATTGGGTTTAAAGTGTAGTTTGAATATATTTTAGCATTTAATCCAATGGTGGTCATTGGAATTAATTTCACTTTGAAATTTAACTTAAACTATTGTCAATCTTTTGATTTATTTTTTTTTCTTAAAAACATGCTATTTGTATTGACAATGGGAATTAATTATTAAATTGATTAATGAAAATTATATGTTTTTAATTTTGTATAATAGACATAATTTTTTAATTCTAAATATCAAATATAGATTAGGGTGAATTTTTTGTATTTTTCTGAAAACATCAATTTTTGATAAATAGTGAAACCACTATGTTGTAGTTAAAAAACTGATTTTTCGTTCAAATGAAATTTTACCACCTCTATAATTTTAATTTCAAAAATCCAACATACATGTTTTACATTAGGATGTAATATTTAGTTCAATTGGATGAAAATAATTTTTGGGGAATATTGACTTTTATATTTTTTAAACCGTGATTAATGGAAATTGGTCTAATTTAAGGTAAAGATAATGTTATAATAATATGAAATGACATTGACCCATGTACTACCCTTATTAGATGAGTCTTGTCAGACCAAATCAATCCGTGTTTCAACTTGGGGACCCCATGGAGCCACTTGGGTACGAAAATAACAATAATATCTTTTTATTTAATGTTTAAATAAAAATGTCACAAACATGAATTATTTTACTAAAAAAAATTTACATGGGGATATTCAAGTCATATTTTTTACTACAAAGAGTCATTTGAAAGATAAAAATATTTCATACATCATATTATTTTTTTATAATATTTATACATTATATAAATTATTTTATTTATGACACCATGATGATGCATTGATTACCTCAATAATGAATGATTTAAATAAAATGAAAAGATAATGTAAAATATAAGAAATACAACTGTAAAAAACATATTATATAGGTTTATTTCGAACCCTTATCACCAAATCCTAGAAATGTATTATTTTGGGACCTTTGATATCTAAATATCATTTTATAATAAAGTAACATTTCAAGACATTCCCAGAGTGCCCCTCCTCCCTCTTATAAAAGGCCCCCAACTCTACCTCCTTACCCACAACTCTCAATCCGTTGGCCCTTCAAAACACTGCTCATATTGTCTCTAAACATCTCTCTCTTACTCATAGAAGCCTCACAATTGGCAGAAGTATTTCCAATTAAGCCTTTGATCTCAAATCAAAAAGAGTTATCTGATTTGATGGTAATGTCTTCTCTTATGTTCTTATCTTTTATTTTGCCTCTCTGACCCCCTAAAATATTTTTATTCCTTTATTTTGTAACAACACCAGTATCTTAAATATAATAGTATTATTTTATGAAGAGTATTAGTTCTACAATCATACAAACCTCCATCTAATGGTTAAAGAACATACAGTTTTTGTGGGTGGCGAATTACTGCCTCATGAAATGATGATTATTCAGTCTTCGTTTAACACCTCTCATGGTGGTCATTAAGATGTCACTATATTTATATATGATATATAAATTATTTTTATATATTCTTTATTCTTCTTGTATTTTTCATTTATTTCATACCTTTATGGTATCTATAATGGGCAAACGCGATAATTTCATTTTAGAAAGTGCAGACTAGCGCACCCTCAAAGTTATTTGAATCGTTAATGCCATATGTGGGATTTATAATGTATGGATTTAATGATGTTATATATTATATTATACAGTAATTATAATATACCTATGTATCATTATTTTTTTCATTCTTTTAATGTTTGAAATAGAAATGAAAGTAGCATTCATGTGTACGTACGGCTGACCGTCTCCATGAACGGTACATTTCATTTCTTATCTCCAAATGTTATGTACTATTATAAGTACATACATATAATTGATATATATGTCATATATTACATTTAAATGATCGATATAATTCTGGAATTATAATATATATATCTCTTTTAGTTTTAATTACTTTAATATGAAAATGAAATGAAAGTCGTGTTCATGCGTACGAACGTCCTTCCATCTCCATGAACGGTGCATTCCATTTTTTATCTCCAAATGTTATGGTATAGTATAAAATGAATTTATACTGGATATATATGATATTTAGATCACTAATACAATTCTGGATATGATGTACCTATAACTAAATGGAAAATTGTTTTCCAACAAGTTCAATTTTGACTCATGTACCGAAAATCGACAAAAACATCTGATATGAACTCACATTGTTAACTAATTATTAAAACATTATCATATATGATATGAACTGAATAATAATATTTAAAGGAGGTTTTTAATCAATTATAAATTGACCAAAGTTTATTATTCAGGAATATAAAGAGACGAACAAGACAATTCGGACTTGAGGTAAGGGATCCTACCTCTCTTTCTTTTATTTAAAAGGTTGGGGCTGAAGCCTCGAATTATTATTTAAAGAAAATACCTCTTTAGACTGGGTAGAGGGTGACCCATTACATATCCCGAAGTCCCAAGGCCAAGTGGCCTGAATACAAGGCTTGAAAGCCCATTTTCGTAGGGGATTTTTCATCTCACTTTTATTCCCATGAGATTTATTCTAGTTTTTACACCATTTCCTTTGAGTGGTGTATGTAATTCACATTATTCAACTCTTTGTGTAATATAATTTCGTTTATGAGTATTTACATCAATTTTTTGTAGTCCTTCTTTCATGGGGTGTATGCTTCGAAAGATACCCAAGTCTGTAAGTGAACCTTTCACCCTTCTCTTTTTAAAAAGACTTATTTATGTTCTGTCTTTTAATTTACATATTCTTATGTTGGAATATGTTCTTCTATATCCTTATTGATGTAAATATTATTTCCAAGTATTGAGATACCATTTTCTCTCTCATCAACTAATTTTAATAATTTTAAAGTGGCGTTGTTAGGCTGTCGAATTCTTGTAAGGGAACTTCTTAAATTAATTTCAATCCATTGGGTTAAACTTGTACTCCTTGAATATGTCATGATATTAATATATGTTAATGAATCAAATTTTTTTACACTTAATATCCATTTATATTGGGTGTATTTATATTTTTAACACATAAATTTTGTAATTGATTTATCATTAATCTAAGGATACCGTCTTTGTATGAGACTTCATCTCAATCTCTGTTCATTGGGGCATATTTTGTTTTATACACAACATTATTTTATAAGGTGTATAAAACCCTTTGTCTTTTTCTTTTATACAAAATTAATCATTTCTCTACGAATCATTTTACTAAATGAGAAAAAGAATGTTTCTTTTTAACGTACGTGGTGACAACCACCTTTCCGCCGCCGCGAGTATTATTTGATCCTTGGATTCCTCAACAAGCCGTAATGTTTTAAAAAGTAAATAAATACCATATACTCTTTTATGTATTTGGTATTGAAAATGGTTTTGATAATGGATTTTTTATGTCAATATATTTATGTGATATATTGTGATTGAAATTTGGAAATGTTTTCTTTCCATTATATTTGTTTTATGTATTATGATTTTGTAATGGTACTTGGACATTTGATGGGTGGTTACGTGATAAACCATATGACAGGTGGTGCCGTGAATACCAGGACAGATGGTTACATTATAACCTCCAGTGAATTGGGTATGGAAGTCGGCCGTATGGCTATTCCATGTAGTGATATGTGGGGATGTCGACCCTATGGTTATTCTATTTAAGTATGTTTATGTCCCAAGTTACCTTTATATGTTATGTGTGATTTATATGGGCTTATGGTAATATTTTGGTTACAAATGATAATTAGGGATAATTTATTTAGTGAATAGTATTTACTACTTCATAAAGGTGAAAATTATTAATTTGATAAAGCAGTCATGGTTTACTTTTTTTAGAAAAACTAACAGTTTTCCTTCTTGGTGTATCCATTAATGGGATTTTTGTGCTCATCCCAAGATTTTGAAATTTTCTCCACAGTACTTAATGATGAATAGGGTCAAGAATGGGATCAAAAAAAGACATGCCTACTAAAAAATAGAACTAGACATGTTTAATTTTAAGAGTTTTTATTTTATGGAAACTTAAGAGAAGTGTCTACTTTGTAATCTTTTGAGATGTGATAGTTATGTCTTAATTCTCTAAAACTCTAAACCTAAAAAGATACTCTATGTGAATTATTAATTTAATACATGATTATGTAATGTTTTAAGGCCGAGTTCTTACAGTTGGTATCAATAGTTGGTTTAGATAACTTTAGAGGTTATAGTGTTGTTTAAGCATAAGTGAAAAGTTGTGTATAACCACAATGGGTAGTATATTAGATGGAGTCATTGTTTTTTTTTTTGAATGATATAATGAGTATGAGATAACATGGATAAATATATCTTAGTCTTTATCATCAAAATTATTATATGATGATTTTAATGATATTATCACACTGACCTTTTTTTGTTTTAGTAAATGGATGGGTCTAGCAGGTACTAAAGTAATAGTGGATGTGAAGGAAACTACGGCAGTTTTCTGAGCAAGAAACTGAATGATATAGGAGCTGAAATGAAAACCCTTGTTTTTATCCTAAACCAACTATTTGGAGTCACGATTTACCACCTAAAACATGGTGATTTTTATAAGGCATCATATATGCGAGAAAAAAATCCCTATGGAAGTTCAGGTAATAACCATAAAGGTAAGTGTGTTCAAAATCCTATATGTCAAATATGTTGAAAGAAACACCAAGGAAAATGTTTCAAAGGGACAGAAAGATGCTTTATATGTGAAAATGAAGGTCATAAGGTAAGATCCATCAATGGAAGAAGGAAGCATCCAGTTGACTCAAGGTAAAGGGAAATAAGTTCTTTATGTGTCATCAATTGAATGTTTTAAATGTGGTGTGCATGGTCATTATGCAAACACACGTCCTATGAAGAAGATTAAGGAATGAGTTCACCAATATCGTACAAATATTCATTTACCAATACCTAATTCCATTCCGATTGTGGATGAAGAAACTGATAATGACCAATCGAAGGTATGGATTATTTCTTAACATATATTTCCCTATTTTGGAATATTAGGATATGATTCATGATTTTGTTTGTAGGGAAGATGTATTTCAGAATAAGTTGAAAAGGAATTGATAATGAATCATGAAGAATGTCGAATCCGTAAGAATTCAACATATAAGGGATTCAATAGTCGTGGTAGATTTTAGGATAGTAAATTTCTTAAAAGTATTAAGTCTCTTTTGATGATGGGGTTACATTAGAAGACTTATTATAGTATGTGTAACCCTGATGTTTGATTTATGAAAATTTTATTCAAGGAATGGTTATCTGTTCTTTTGTGGACATAGTTATAAATAACTATTTGGGTTTATATGATCCTTAATTTTGTGGTAATTATGGGTTACTATATGTTATGATGGAAAATGAAAGGCCTGAGATAAAATTGAGGTTAAATTATTGTATGGTTATCATTGATGATTTCATCTATTTTTGGGGAATGTTTTGATAATTATATAGATTTGGAAAAAGGACAACATACAAACCGTGTGACAACCCATCACGTCGGATAAAGATGTGGGAATAGAATCCACAACCAAATTGCGACAGGTATTTATCTCCTAACACTAGACTACGTGGAGTCCCTGTATAGTATGAGAAATTATTTTTAGTTTTATAATGTTATGAATCAAGAATAAGTTGATTTTGGTTTATCTAGGAATATATTGACATATCATGGAGGACATATGATTAGGTTAATTACTTTTAAATATGAGACTTTAAGAGCAACTGATGTTATTTGGAGATAAATGCCAATTTTTTCCATTGAAGACTATGTGATTAAATCCTTCAAATATTTGGGTTTGAATCTTAGTTTTGTTTACATTGAATAGTTTTATGGACAAATTGTTTATCTAATTGTCTTCATTGAAATTTGGTTTTGTTGGATAAATTTTGGAGATTAAGAATAGATTTTCTTTTTATAAAGGATTATCCTTTGTGGATTATCTGATCTTGTTCTAACAATTTTTTTTTTGGTTAAGGTATAAAGAAATGATATATATATAGTTTTCTTTTGTGTATTATGTTATTCTATATATGTTTATTATATCGTTATTAAGGTGAAAGAGTCATCCTAAATACTCATCTATTGGAGGAAAAAAATTTGTTTGTGTAAGAAATATAGAAAGAGATGAATGTCTAAACAACAAGAAATTATGTTTCCTTGTTATTTAGTGAAGCTCATAAATAAATTCCATAATGAAAATTAACTTAAAACTAAAATTTTGTCTGTTAAAGTTTCCTACTAGGGAATCAAATACCGTTTAACTCATCATAAGTTTGTGATTTTCTAGTGGTAAACTATCTCCTAAACATTTTTTCTATAACTCTCCATCAGAACATGAACCTTATTTTTCTCTTCAATGTCCATGTTTTCCTCAATTGAATCCTAGTATAGGTTATTTTGGGTGAGCTTTGTACTTCTCTTTCTTTCTGTTAAAGTTATAGTTTTACTGACTCTTCTTCCGACTGGAAATTTCAATGAAGTTTCTGAGCTTAATTTTAAAATTGTGAGGACGCAATTCCCAGAAGTGGGAAAGGATGTAACATCCCAGGTAAATGAAGAATATTACATTTTCATATTTATTAATACTTTTGAATAAAATAATAATATTACTTTAAAGGGAATGATATGTTTAATGATGTACACAATACGCAACAATGAGTTTCTTTGAAATCTTACGTTTCACTCTAATAATAAAATAATATTATTTTAAATGGCAGTAAACTCATAGCTATTGTAATGGCAGTAATTAATAGAACAAACTAAAAAATGATTATATATGTTTTTCAAATATTTTTATTTTTATCCAATAAATGTTAGAGGCTTAAAATGCATATGAATCCAATTTTAAGCGTAAATATTCTAATATACTTTAAAAGGTCGATTAAATGCCTTTTGATGGTGAACCCTTTTTGAAAACAATTATTTTAGAATTTTATATGTTATATTGGACCAAATAAAATCATTCTTTAGAATCTAGACATCAAAATTTACTTTGTGTAAATTTTTGTTATTTTTTTGATAAAGATCATTTTTAGTGAAATTGTTGTATTTCAATTCAAAACCTCCTTTTAATCTGATTTATTTATATGGATAGATTCTCTTTTCAATTGGATTTAAAGTGTAGTTAGAATATATTTATATAATTTTATCAAATCGTGGTCATTGTAATTAATTTCACTTTAAAATTTGACATAAACTAGTGTCAATCTTTTGATATATTTTGTTTCTTAAAAACACGATATTTGTTTTGACAACAAGAATTATTATTAAATTGATTAATGAAACTTATATGTTTTTAATTTCTTAAAATAGGACTCATTTTTAAATTAGGAATATAAAATATAGATTAGTGTGAATTTTTGGTATTTTTCTAAAAAAACATCAATTTTTGATAAATAGTGAAACCACTAAGAGGTAGTTAAAAAACTGATTTTTTGTTTAAATGAATTTTTACCAACTCTGTGATTTGAATTTCAAAAATCTAACATACATGGTTTTCAATAGGATGTAAAATTTGGTTCAATGGGATGAAAATAATTTTTTTTTGAATAGTAAATTTTATGTTTTATTAATCGCGATTAAAGGTAATTAGTGTAATATAAGGTAATGATAATGTTATAATAATATAAATGACATTTAAAGATGTTCTACCATTATTTGATGAGTCAAGTCCGACCATGAAAATTCATGGGTCATCATGGGGACCCCATGGAGCCCCTTGGGTATGAAAATTACATTAATATCTTTTTATTTAAAGTTAAAATAAAAATGTCACAAACATGTATTGTTTTACTAAAACAATTTTTACATTGGGTTATACAAGTCATATTTTTGACTATAAATATTCACTGGAAAGATAAAAATATTTCATACATCATAGTATTTTTTTTTTATAAATTTTAGACCTTAAATAAGTTAATTTATTTATGACACCATGATAATGCAGCGATTACCTCATTAATGAATGATTTAAATAAAATGAAACGATAATGTAAAATATAAGACATAAATTTGTCAAAAACCTATTTAATGGATGGATTACGAACCATTGTCACATTATCCTAGAAATTTATAATTGTGGGACCTTTGATATCTGAAAATCATTTTATAATAATGTAACTTTTCATGAGTTTCGAAGAGTGCCCCTCCTCCCTCTTATAAAAGGCCCACATCTCTACCTCCTTGCGCACACCTCTCAAGACCTTGGATATTCCAACCTCTTATCATATTGTCTCTACACATCCCTCTCTTACTCATATAATCCTCACATTGGGAAGAAGTCTTTCCAAGGAAGCTTTTGAGCTCAAATCAAAAAGGGTTATCCGATTTGAAGGTAATGTTTCATCTTATGTTCTTTTGTTTTATTTTGCTTCTCCGACAAAAACAGTATCTTAAATATTCTAGTATGCTGTTATGAGGAGGATTCTAGCTACACTCAAACACACCTCTATCTAATTGTTAATGAACACATTGTTTCTGTGGGTGGTGAATTACTGCCTCACGAAATGATGATTGTTCAATATTCATTTAACACCTCTAATGGTGGCCATTAATATGTCACTGTGTTTATATATGATATATACATTATGTTTATGTATTCCATATGATTCTTTATTTTTAATTTATGTCATACCTTTATGGTTAACAAAATGGGTAAATGCGATAATTTAATTTTAGAAAGTGCAGACTACCGCCCCCTCAAAGTGATTTGAATCGTTAATGCCATATGTGGGATGTACAAAGGATGGATTTAATGATATTATATATTATATTATAATTTAATTATAATATAACTATTTATCATCATATTTTTCATTCCATTAATGTATGAATTATAAATTAAAGTAGCGTTCATACGTACGTACGGCTTACCGTCTCCATGAATGGTACATTTCATTTCTTATCTCCAAATGTTATGTACTATTATAAGTACATATATATAATGGGTATATATTTCATATATTACATGTAAATTATCGATATCATTCTGGAATTATAATATATATATCTCTCATTTTGTTTTAATTCCATTAATATGACAATGAAATGAAAGTTGCGTTCATGCATACATACGGCCTACCGAACATCGACAAAAATTTCTAATATGAACTCACATTGTTAACCAATTATTATAACATTATCATATGTGATATGAACTGAATAATAATATTTAATGGATGTCCTTAAGATATTATAAATTGACAAATGTTTATTATTCAGTAATATAAAGAAACGAACAAGACATGTCGGACTTGAGGTAAGGTATCCTACCTCTCTCTTCTTTTTTTGTACTCTCTTCTATGTCATTTCTTTTAAGCTCAACTTTATTATGTTTGGGGATGTTATCATATATTCCTCATTCTATAATTTTTATCTTAATATTATGAGAGACCCTATTTGATCTCATAAATCCATTTTTGGTTGTTTTATAAGGCGTCGTTAGACTGCCTAGTTTTCGTAGGGGATTTTTCATCTCACTTTTATTCCCCTGAGATTTATGCTACATTTTCCACCATTTCCTTTGAGTGGTGTATGTAATGCACATTATTCTACTACTTTTTTAATATAACTTTGTTTTTGAGTATTTATATCAGTGTTTAACAGTCCTTCATTCAGAAGTTGTATGTTTCGAAAGTTACCCAAGTCGGTAAGGGAACCTTTCACCATTCTCTTTTTAAAAAGACTTTTTTATGTTCTGTATTTTAATTTATATCTTCTTATGTTGGGATATGTTCTTATATATCCTTATTTATGTAAATATTATGTCCAATTGATGAGATACCATTTTCAATCTCATCAACTCATTTTATGAATTTTAAAGTGACGTCGTTAGGATGTCAAATTCTTACAAGGGATATTCTTGACTCAATTTCAATCCTTTGGGTTAACCTTTTACTACTTGAATATGTCATTCTATGAATATGTTTGAATGACTCTGATTTTTGTACACTTAATATCCACTTATATTGGGTGTATTTTTATTTTTCACACATAAATTATGTAATTGATTTATCCTTATTCTAAGGATACCGTCTTTGTATGGGACTTCGTCTCAATCTCCTTTCATTGAGGCATATTTGTTTTATACAAAAAATTCTTTTATAAAGTGTGTAAACCCCATTTACTTTTAATATTTTTCAAATGTAATATTTTTTGTAGGTAACATTTTACTAAATGAAAAAAAGTATGTTTCTTTTTAATGTACGTGGTGACAATGACCTTTCCGATGCCGCGAGTATTATTTCATCCTTGGATTTCTCAACAATCCATAATGTTTATAAAAGTAAATAAATACCATATACTATTTTATGTATTTTGGTATTGAAAATGTTATTGATAATGGGTTTTTTATGTCAATATATTTACGTGATATATTGTGATTCAAATGTGGAAATTTTTTATTTTCATTATATTTGTTTTATGTATTATGATTTTGTAATGGAACATGGATATTTGACGGGTGGTTACGTGATAAACCATATGACAGGTGGTCCTGTGAATACCAGGATGGGTGGTTATGTTATAACCTCCAATTCATTTAGTATGGAAGTCGGCCGTATGTCATTTCCATGTAGTGATATGTGTGGAAGTCGACCTTATTTTTATTCCATTTAAGAATATTTATGTTCCAAGTTATCTTTATATGTTATGTGTGCTTTATATGGTTTTATGGTAATATATTCGTTACAAAGGATAATTAGTGATATTTTATTCAATGATGGGTATTTACTACTTCATAAAGGTAAAAATTATTAATTTTATAAAGTATTCATGATTTACTTGTTGTTTTTGAAAAACTAACAGTTTTCTTTTTTATGTATCATTTACTTGGATATTTATGCTCATCCCAGGTTTTTGAAATGTTCTCCGCCGGACATAAAGATGAATAGGGTCAAGGATGGGATCACGGAAAGACATGATATCTAAAACATGGAACTAGACATGTTTCTTTTTAAGAGTTTTTAATTTATGGAAACATAGTAGAAGTGTCTACTTTGTAATCTTTTGAGATTTAATAGTTATGTCATAATTCTCTAAAACTCTAAACCTGAAAAGATCCTACATTTGAATTATTCATTAAATTCATGATTATATAATGTTTTAAGGTTTGGTCCTTACAAATTGTGATTATATAATATAATTTAGAATGTGCATATGATAATTCCCATAGGGGTTATAAAAAAACCTATATATATATATTATAGGTCTGAGGGAACTCCCATTGCACCATAACTAATATAATTGTTCAATGAATGAATATTAGTTATCTATATAATGAAAATAAGATGAATATTTTTTCAAATAAAGCCATTCATTAAAAAATAGATTTAATTCCCTTAAATAAGTATACATATAATGAATTTCAATTTTAGCTTCTATCCAAAAATCATAAAAAATAAATATAATTAAAACTTTTCAACTAGTTCCATTGGTTTTGAATTTAATTTATTTTTCAGATTTCCAATTATCTAAAAGTATATATGAAATAGTAATTGTTATGAAATTATCATGTGGCTCATTAAATTTAATGTTACGAAACCTGTCCATACAATTAGTGTCATTGTAGTCAATTACAAAAGAGAATTGAAAAAATACATGATAGGTTCTTCCAAATTCATTTAGAAATGTAGAATTTAATAAAAATGTGTCCACATTACTAATCGAATTTAGAAACAGAAAATTATATGTTACATATAAATGAAAAGCTCTTTGGAAGTAATAAATTTTCAACCCATTATAAAAATATTCCAAATATATGGATTCAAATATGTATTAAAAGAATATTTCCTTAAATATGATCACCTAGAAACATGATTAGTTTATATGTTTGTGGAATATTGAAATTTTTAATTTTTATGAGTGCGCATATATTAAAAACATATTCTAACAATTTCGGAATCTCCATAACATATTTAATAGATTGATTCATTATGGATGGTGAAAATGTAGATAAAATGGAGATTATTGTCCATATATTTAGAATTATAAAAATTTAGATATTGATATATAATTTAAATATAGACACTATGTTTCATTATTTCAATCTTATAATACCTAATAACTACAAAAAATATGATTATAAGTAAAACTATTTTCCCCTATGTTTTTATCAAAAAATTAATATCCATATAAATAATATGGAAGAAGTAGTAGAGATTAAAATATTACTGGTAAATGAATTGAAAATGATGGACTTGAAAGGACTATAGTTCATGATGCAAAACCCACCCATGTCAAGGGGTTTGAAACATTAATTCTATGATAATGAAATTGAATTCCTTTCATTAAAATAATATTTTGGATATAATTCTTAACATGAAAGGCTAATTGTAACAACCCATGATTATTTGAAATATTTTTTTCTATTAAATTTAATTTCTTTGATAACATGTTCTACACACAACCCCATGTTATAGAAAATCATAATATACTATTAATATTACTATTTAACATGTTTGATAAGTCCTATCTATTAAAAATGGTGGTGCATAAATTTATAAACTCTTTTTAACTTATATATAAATAATTTTTACAAAATTAAAACATATTAAAAAACATATTTA
The DNA here is from genome assembly GCA_963277665.1 of Viscum album. Taxonomy (NCBI): domain Eukaryota; kingdom Viridiplantae; phylum Streptophyta; class Magnoliopsida; order Santalales; family Viscaceae; genus Viscum; species Viscum album. The sequence continues at coordinate 960,614,966 of OY728145.1, forward strand.
TTTTATTAATTTATTTATATAATTGGAAAATTCTATTTTCTTAAACAATGATTTATTTCTGTTTTTAAAACAAACAATAAAAATAATTTTTTAATTATTTATAATTTTTTCTGAAAAACAATGTTCATTTTTGGATTAAGAGTTAAAATTTTTTCGTAAAGTGATTTATTGGGAATTTTCCTAAATGATTAATATTTTGAAAAACTGTGAGGGGCACTTTTTTTATTGAAAACATCAAATTCATTTAATGAATTTATAACAAAAAATATTATTTTAAATTAATTATAATAGTAAAAATATTTTATAATATTATAATTAACCAAATATAGTTTATAGTAATAATTTCAAACTATATATTTATTAAATGATTATTATTTTGAAGCTTTTATCATTGAAAACCCACATTTTCATCACATCTATTGGAATGTTATATATTTAAAAAAATTCAATATTGTTTATTTAATTTTGAACAATTAAATCTATATTTAATATTTAAAAAATTAATAAAATTTAAAATGTTCAACTTCATTTTTAACTTTAATGAATAGTAAAAAGAGAAAAAATCAATTACTCTGATTAAGGTCTAAATATGATTATCTCAGGTCAAATTAATATAATAAGGGTTAAAATGTCCTAAAATTGTATCATTCCTATTTTTATGTCATATATCAACCGTATATATTTTATGGTTTGAAATTGATACATTTTGGGTCCTAGTGTTAGGAAACAAATGTGGGTGTAATTATTTATTTTTTAAAATTACAATTGTGTCCTCTCCCATAGTTGAAAAACGCCACCCAATATATTCTTATTTCAAAATTTTAGAACCCCACACATTCATAAAATTACAAAAAAATAAATTTCATTCATACATACAAACATTATATAAGAAATTTTTAATTATAAATCTATCCTAGGATGAATTTTAGTTCAGACTAGAAGAAGGTGTCTAATGAAGTGGTAAATTCCTTAAAAGAATATTTTATTTTATTTATTAATATACTAAAATTGAATAATATTGAACCCTTATTATATATTAATATCAATATTATAAGAACCCTAATTTTAATTACACACTTAAACAAGATTTAATACATAAAAATTTCATATGTTTCAACATGGAAGATCGAGAGTTCTAGTGTCATTGGGGTTTAGGATCATTAGATAATAATTTAAAACATGAAACAAAACATCTTTGTTGAAAACATTCTTTAAATGACCACTACATTCCCTCGTACTTAGCATTACATGGGATAACCTGAGGACATGCATAAGAAAACAGTGAGATATAAATCCCATTAAGGGAATAAACAAGATATAATATGAAGATTACAATGCAAGTTAGTAAATATTAATATGAATGTATCGCAAGAGAAAAATGAATATAAAGTCATGATATAGCTTGGTTATCATTAACTAGAAATATGGAAACAACATTTAACATGATATTATCATGATTATAGGCTCATTGCACATTGAGCATTAGTAAAACCTCATTTCATATGAACAATGATTAGACCCTAGTTGGAAATTATTAGCATGATTCAAAACTCTTTCCACATTATGTATCATGATACTAAACATTACCCAATGTATTAGAGCGCTATCTGGGCACACCATTCTTAACATTTAATTTCATGCATGATTGTGCCACATAGATCATACAACATAGAAGAATTCAATGTCATAATTTATTCCATGATAAAGGAATTTATAATACATATATGAAACTCTATAATTAATAATTATATGTGTCTAATGGTGTATACTCTTGATAGAAAAATTGGCATGGTATTAACTACACAATGACATTGACATGGGAAGTCATTGTTCAATTTCGACAGCATAATAGCGTGACATAAGAATTCATAAAAATGATGATGAGAGGGAAATGGGTGTCCCATAATATATACATTAAATGGATATTAAGGGTTTTATATAGATAAACTTACAAACAAATGCAATGGAATTATGATTCATAATACAAAAGAGTTGCTTTATGTAAAAGAGAAGAGATAAGTTTTTTTACGGAATTTCAGCATAGTAACGAGTGTACATGGGAGGCATTTAGTGCGAGAGAAAGGGGTCCTTCATCATTAAAACATAAATAAGGAAGTATGTGGGAGGTGTAGAATCATACCCCAACATTTATAATTTAAAATAAAAGGGAATACCAATATTAAGAAACATGTATAAAAAGAGAAAGAAAAGAATCCTTTACTTGGAAGTGTGGTCACAAAGGCTTGGGAGAGACTTGAGAGAGGTTAATTGGGAGATTGGGGGGCCTTGGGAGGATTATAGAAAGAGGAGGGAAGTGGTAGGATGAACCCTAAAGGATTTGAGTAAGGATTAAGTGGGATCATGTGTGGGTTCATATAAGAAAGGATAGGAATTTATTTATTTTTTAGGATTGGGAAACCATAAATTAAACTAATCAAAACCACAAACCCGCCCATGTTTTTTCCAATAGTGAGTGGAAAACAATATCTTATAATTCCAATGGTAGGACCTCGTAAAATAATTGGGTAGCATAAGTGTAGGTGAGTCACACTCTCAAAGAAATAAATATAAAAAGATAAAATGTTTTATATGTCAGGGAGGGTTAACTAAGTCTTTGTAAAATAAATCAAACAAATCTAAAATCACATTATTTTAATGTTAAAACATATATATGCCGAAAATAATGTTTATAGTAATTTATTACATCACTATTCATCCATTATGATGTCATACAACACACTATATATTTAAATGGTATTTTATTTTTTCCAAAAATATTGAAATTATCTGAAAATTATGAAAAATTTACCTTTGGATAATTTCAATGTAATGATTCCAAAAATAATATTCATTTTATCTATATAAATTTTTAAATATTTGAATATTTATTTTTAATATAAAAACTGTCATTTATCGAAAATTCAAGGGTTTTTCCAAAAATGTCTTTCAGAGCTTAATAAAATTTCAAATGAATTTATGGAATTACACAATAATTTTTATTTATTAAAAATATTAATATAATAATAACATTATTATTATTTTATTAAAATATTATTTTATTAAAAAAATCTTTTAATTACTCAAAATAACATTCTTAGATGAATATTATCTAAAAATATTATTTGCGCTATAAAAACTATTCAAAAAGTACTAATAATAAAATGAATGTATATATTGTCTATAAAATAATAATGTACATAATCATAGTACTAGGGTTTTGTTACATAATCTGTTTTAACACCCACATAAGCCCAATGGGTAAGGTGCATGATGGGGATAGACTCTTGGGATGGCTCGAATAACATTGCTCGAGTGGTAATCTCTATCAACTTCACTTCTCTCATAGGTGGTTCCGCTCAAGCATAACGTAATAATTCTTGAATTGGGTTTGGTCAAGAGAAAGTCTCAATGATGACAAGTCCATTCCAAACTCCTACAAATGGGCTTCGTACGAGGTAAGTCTAGAGGATGAGTCCATTTCTTCCTTTTTCTGAGTAAATTGGATTTGTTAAAGCCCTATAATAATACATATCATGTCATCACAGTTCAATGGCTATATTGGAAATGGTCACAATTTGTAATGGTATTTTAAAAATCCAAAATCATAAATTCAAAGAAGTCCATATGTTATATTACCATTTCACATAATAATAAATTTAATCAGATCAAGAGGAATTTTTCATTCATAGAAGTTTAAGTCGTTACAATATCCCACCCTTAGGAAATTACGCCAACAAAATATCATATTCCTACACTAAAAAGATGCGGGTAACTATGATTCATAACTTCTTAGGATTATCACATTGCTTCTTCATACATGGGGGTTTTCAACAATGTCTTGATGAGGGGCATTGTCTTATTCCGTAGAACGTTTTCTGTACAATCTAAGATCATCACTCGTTGCTCCTCATAATAAAGACCATCCTCAAACTATACGACCACTAAAGAGATTACATGTTAAGGGTCATGTATGTACTTACTTAAGAGGGATGCATGAATGAATTCTTGTACTTTTTCCATGGTATGTGGAAGTGCTAGTCAATAGGTCACATCCTCAACATGATCAAAAATCTCAAAGGGGATGATATACATAGGACATAAATTTACCTTCTTTCCAAACCTCATGACCTTATTCCTTGGAGATATGTGTAGAAATACCAATTCTCCAACTTTAAACTCAAGGTCTCATCGATGGTTATCTACATAACTCTTCTAATGAATATGTGTTTCCTTGATATATTGCTGAATGGTTTTCACCTTCTCCACCATTTGTTCGACAATTTCTGGTCCTACCATCTTACACTCACCAACTTCATCCCAACATGCCGGTGTTATGCACCTCTTCTTATATATGACTTCATAAGGTTATATTCAGATGATCGATTGGAAACTATTAATATAAAAGAACTCCACCAGAAGAAGATGTAAATCCCATCCTCCATTGAAGTCCATTGAGAATGTTCTCAAAATTTTCTCATGTGTGTGGACAGTATGATCAGTTTTGCCATAATATTGAGGATGATATGTTGTACTGATGTTCATCTCAATATCAAGAGCATGTTGAAGACTCTTACAAAAAATAAAGATGAATCTTAGATCTCGATTGGATACAATTGATATTGTTACTCTATGTATACTTTCGACATCTCTGATGTATAACCATGCCAATTTATTCAATGAAAAATCCTCTCGAATGGTAATGAAGTGTGCAGACATTGTAAGACAGTCTACAATTACCTAGATTTAATTATTCTCTTTGGATGTCATCAGATGTTTTGTGACAACGCACACGATGATGTTCTCCCATTTCTGTGATGGTATGAGAAATGGTTTCATCATCCCCTTAGACATCTTCCTCCCTTCCTTCATTTGTTGACACACCAGAAACATTAATGTATACTCAGTGATACCCTTCATCATATTATCCAACCAATAATTTTCTAAGATATCCTAATACATCATTGTGATTCGTGGGTGAATAGAGAAATTTGTACTATATGCATGATCCAGATGTTCCTTCTTCAGCTTCAGACATAATGGAACACATAGTATTTTCCAAAAATATCACAATTCCTTCTTAATTAACATTGAATTATAAGGCTTCTCTTTGTCTGATATCTTTCTTTATTCTTCTGAATTCCCACAAGATCTTTTTGAGAATCCATTAACATTTCTATAAGAGACGATTGAGCATATAATTTGTGAAATAATTGATGATGTTCCCCTATTTATGATTATAATGTCCATATTCATCAAATATAAGAATATTGTATCCTTATAAATTAAAATCAATGATAGAATCATTGGTTCCTTTCTACAAAGAGCATCCTCCACCTTGTTTGCTCTCCTAGGATGGTAGTAGATTGAGCCTCCATAGTCTTTGATCATCTCTATCCATATTCATTGGTGCATATTCAACTATTTATCTATGAATATATATATGATAAATTTTGGGTCCATATATATTTCACACATCTGCCCAAAGAGACAATGACACCAAATTTCTAATGCGAAGACCACTACAGCCTAATCCAGATCATGTGTTGGATTGTTCTGCTCATGAACATTCAATTTCATTTAATCATAGGCTATGACATTTTTTTCATCAACACACAGCCCAGACACTTCTTCGAAGCATCACTAAATACCACAAATTGTTATCCACTTGTGGGTAATGTGAGAACGAGAACAATTATTAGACACCTTTTCATAGTTTTTATGAATTCTTTTCATTCATCACTCCATGAAAAATTTAATTCCTTTTGAGTTATCTTGGAATAATGTTGGATAATTGTGAGAAATTTATCATAAATCATCTATAATATACTCTTAACCACAAGGAGAAATGGATATCCATTACTAATGTTGGCCTCGGTCATCCCTCTATTGCATCTATATTTGAGGGATACATATATATCACATTTCTTCGGATGAAATAGCCCAAGAATGTGACCTCCTTAAAATAGAACTCACACTTGTTTTACTTTTCATAGATCTTATCTGTTCACAAGGTCTTTGGTGCAGTTATTAGATAATCCTCACGATACTCCATGGTTTTAGAGTACATTAGAATATCATCTATAAATACTACCAGAATGTTTTCAAGATAACATCTAAAGACTCTATTCATCATTTCCATAAAAATTTCTAGAGATTTAGTGAGTCCAAAATGTGTTACTATGAATTCATAGTGCATGTATCTTTTACGAAAAGTAGTCTTGGTGATATCTTCCTTCATCACCCTTACTTGATAATATCCCGACCAAAAATATACCTTGGAGAGGTATTGTTCTCCTTGTATATGATTGAAAAAGTCATTAATTCATGGTAGAGGATATATTTTCTTTATCGTGATTTTTTAGGCTCATGATAATCGATGCAAAGGCGCATTGTCCCATTCTTCTTCTTGACGAAGATTACTAGTGCACCCCTTGGTGAATTACTCGGGTGGATAAACCCCTTATCTAGATTCCCCTGTATTTGTTTTTTCAGTTCATCAAGCTCCACAACAGCCATCTTATAGGGTTCCTTGGATATTGGAAACTCCCCATGCATAATATCAATTTGAAATTCAACATCTCTTATTTGAGGAAGACCAGGAAATTACACGGGAAACACCTCAGTGAATTCCATCACAATAGAAATGTATTCAAGGATGGTTTCTTCATTAGACTAAATCCTGTGAAATAGATACGCATGATCATAGGGTAGTAATATACACATTTGAGATGATGGAGCTAAAGAATATTCATATACCTCCTTGCACTTGTATGGAATCGGGGGTCGATTCTCTACATGGCGAGTGGTTTTTCCCTCACAACAATTTATGTTGGATCTATATAGGGAAGGCCAATACATGCCAAGAATTGAATCAAAACCACCAGAGGGAGTATAAAGTGAATTACCGGGAAGTTAAATCCACCAATTATGATAGGTGAGGAGTTATATTCATGGGATGGTCTGATTTCTCTATTTTCCGTACTAACCAACTTCTTTACTTCCATTATTTGCGGTGGTGTTAGGATTGTTCTACTAAACATCCAGGAAATTAATGAATGCTTAGAACCTGAATCAAAATGTATGTTCCATTTTTTTGAATGAATAACTAGAATACCAATCACCACATAATTTTTGGGGTTCATTTGGGTGGTAGTGATTGAAAAAACATGGCCTTAGTACCTTGTAGGTTTATTGGTTGCCTCTAAAATCCCTTAGCATAGGGAACTGATTTGCATGATGCCCTGATTCATTGAAGTTTAAGAAATGAACAACGTGTTTAGATTCAAACTTACTGTTCTTCTCCTCTTTCGTAGTTGTGGGTTTCTCTTGTCGGCAGTTAGCAGTTAGGTGTCCTTCTCTTCCATTACTAAATAATTTCCTAGTACCCTTTAAGTAAATTTTGGGGTTCTTATTTTTGCACCTATGCAAAGTGGAGTGCTATATCATTATAGAATTGTTGGATTTATCCATCGCACCGCCACAATTTAAATCCATCATACACTTCTTATCACCATGATACCCCTGATATTTCTTGATCTCTATTTTGACCTTGAGGGAAAATCAGACAATTTTATCATATTTATCGAAGTCACAGATCGCCAGGGCTTTCCACAGGCTAGTTTCTAGCCCACCAAAAGAGCATTCAACATTGCATTAGGGTCTATCTAAAAATCTGAAGGCTTATTGTGCAAGCCTTGTGAAATTTTATGCATATGCTACGACCAATTCATCTTCTATTTCCTTGTTGGTAAGGATTTAACTTTCCATCTTCATTTGGATGGTGTGCATAAAAGAATTATTGAAAAACATATTATGAACATCCTTCCATTACAATGCCTCCATTTCAACCTAAGGATTCATATTTTTTTATCAATTTCTACCATTGATCAGCTTCACCCTCCATTTGACAAGCATCCAGGAGAAACTTCTTCTGTTCGGAACATTAAAGGATGATGAAGATCATACCAATCGAGTTGAACCTTTTTTCAACGAATGAGAGATCAGGTTATCCATTAAATGTCAGAAGCCTTTGTCTCATAAATCTCTCGATAACGAATTGTTCTTTATTAGGAGTGTTGAATGTTCCTATTTTCCCACGTTTTTATTTAATGCTTGAGTTAATTGAGATAGAATCATGAAAATTTTTGTGATTCCCACTCCCATCAGATTGGGTATCTCATTAGTAGAGTCATCAAAATGGTTATTCCGAGGACACAAAGTAGATGACTTATTAATAAAATTTCCCCCTCAACTTATGAATCTATAGGCATCAATATATGATATGCATGATCTACTTCTAACGTATTTTCTGAGTGGTATTTTTTAATTCCAATAATATGGGTTCATACTAAGCTAGTGAATTTACTAAAGAATATCCCCTAGGAGTGTTGTAACCAATAGTGCAGTAAGGACCATTTTCATGCACTGGGATACACCAAGTGATGCTCGAAAATCGTTGTCGTGGTTTTCACCCTTTGGTACATCTGTGGAATAGCCACTCTACCTACTTGTATCCAGACATGGATGTATTGTCTTGATAAACCACATACACAATACCCACCAAAACATAGGGATGTTTTTATGACACTCAGTTTTGTCTCTATGGCTTCACTAGGGTTTTCTAATACTAATACCAAAAATAACAAAACCTATCATCATATACAAACTATAACTACCCTTATTTTTATTACACGCTTCGACTTGATTTAATACATAAAACCTTCACTTGATAAAACATGTAAGATCAATAGTTCTAGTTTATTTGGGTCTTAGGAAGATTAAATTATAATTAAAAACATGAAACACCACAAATATATTGAAAACGTCCTTTACATGACCAATACATACCCTCGTACATAACATTGCATGAGATTACCTGAGGACATGCATGAGAAAAGGGTGAGCTATAAAGCCTAATAAGTGAGTAAAAAAGGTGTCGCATGTATATTACAATACATGTAATACAATAGGAATATAAATGGAGAAAAAGAGAGACATTAACATAGAGACATGATATCGAATGATTATCATAACCTGGAAATGTGGAAACAACATTTAGAATGATATTAGCATGATCCAAGGCTTATTGCACATGGGGAATTAGTAAACCCTCATTTTAAATGAAGACTGAGTAAAACCACATCTAAATTTAATTAGAATGATTCAACACAAATTTCTCATGAGGTATCATGATACTATACTTTTCCAAATGCACTGGAGTGCTATCAGGGTGCACTCTTCTTAAACATTTCATTTCATGCATAAGTGTTAAACATTGATCATACAACATAATAATTTATTCCAAGATAAATGAATGTGAAACACATAAATGAAATTATATAATATAATATTAAATGTGTGTGAAGCTGAATACACTTGATATAGAAATGGGCATGGTATTCAATACACAATGACATGGGCTTGGAAATTCGCGGGGCAATTTCGGCAGCATAACTTCGTGACATAGGAATTCATAAAAATGGGCGATTATAGATAAATTGGTGTCTTATCATATGTTAATTAAATGGACAGTAAAAGGTTCATATATGTACATGTACCATGAAATTTAATTTAATTTAGATTCTTAATACAAAAGAATGGCATTATGTAAAAGAGGAGAGTTAAATTCCTTAAAGAATTTTGCCATTGTAACAAGAGTACATGGGAAGAATTTAATGAAAGGGAAAGGGGTATCTCACCATTAAAACATAAATAGTGAAGAATGGTGGAGGTGATAAATCGTACTCCAACATTTATAATTGAAAATTAAATGGAATAAGAATATTAAGAAACTTGGATAAAAAGAGAATGGTAGGAATCCCTTACTTGGAAGTGTGATAAAAAAGGATTGGGAGAGGCTAGAGAGAGGCTTAGTGGGTGATTTTATTGACTTGGGAGGATTATATAGATATGAGAACATATGTTGGATGAAATTACAATGATTTGAGTGAATAGGATGTGGGAGCATGGATGGGATTATATAGGAAAGGATAGGGAATTTATTATTAATTAGGTCTGCGACACCACACATTAATCTTATAATAACACAAAACAAACCATGGTTTTTTCCCATGGTTATTTCCAAAGGGGATTAGAAAAAGTATTTTTTAAGACTAATATCCAATCTTATTAAAATATTAGGGTTTCTTATGTGGAGGCGATTCACGCTCTCAAAGAAATCAATTTATCAAGGTGAATTGATTTATAAGTCTTGGAGGGTCCACTAAGGCATTGTAAAATAAATCAAAAGAATATAAAATCACATTATATTAATGGTAAAATATATTTTCTCTGATAATAATGTTTATATTATTTGATTAAATCACTATTAGGTCATTATTATGTCATAAAACCCATTATATGTTTAAACCATATTAAATTTCTACCCAAAAATTCCACTACTTCAGAAAATTATGAAAAATTCACCATTATATAATTTCGACGCCCTGATTCCAAAAATAATATTCATTTTATCAATATATTATTATATATATGTGAATTTTTTATTTTTATAATAAAAACAAAAATTTATAAAAAATTCAAGTTTTTTGAAAAAATAACGGCTTTAAATAATTAATAAAAATTACAATTGCATCATAAAATTATATGATCAAATATAATTAATAAAAATTAATATAATAATAATAATATAATTTTATAAAAATGTTTTTAATTAGAAAATAACCATTAATTCATCAAAATATTTTTTCTGTTTAATATTAAATAAAAATACTACATGCACTTTGAAAACTATTTACCATGTAAAAATAATAAAATGAATGTATATTATTTATTCAAGAATAATTTACATTATCCTAGTACTATTTTATTATAATATAACCCTTTATAACATGAGCCTATGACTAAAGGTTAATGTGCGCGATGGTGACAAACTCTTGGTGTGGCTCGTATAACATTGTTGGGGTGATAATCTATATCAACTTCCACTTCTCTCAAAGGCAGTTCTAGTCGAGCTTAACATATTAAATTCAGCTTGAGATTGGTCAATATATAATCCAAATAACACCACATACATTCTGAGATCCGACAAATGGGATTCGTACGGGAAAATTCTTCTGGGTGTGTCCATCATTTCCTTTTTCTGAGTAAATTGGATTTTTTAATGCCCTATATTTATACTAATCATGTGATCATTGTTCAATGACTATATTAGCAAAAATCACACTTCTTAATGGTATTTTCGAAATCCATATTCATAAAACTAAATAAGTGAATATGTTATATAACCATTTAACATAATAATACATTTAATTAGATCAAGTGAAATTTTTCATTGATAGAAGTTTTGGTAGTTACAAGTATGATACATATAATTATAATTTTAAGGTTATGTTAATGACCTAAAACCATCTCCTCCTTCGTCAAATAATAAAATGAAACTATTGATCATGTGTATGACAGACCACCACATTACGATCAGATGAAATTAGTTTTCCAACATTACATCTCATGACTATATTTAGTAATGTTTATATTATATGCAAATTATATTTAAAATATGATAATAATTATATATTTTTATTATAATATATTCCTTATTAAATTCTATTTGGTAGAGAATATGGTAACATTGTTTGCCTAAATGGCGGACTACCACATCATGAAGTGATATGATCTTTTTTTCAGTAGCAATTTTCATGGATCATAATAAGGACATAATAATTTATTATATGTGATATATTTGAAGAAATATGATTATAGAAAGGTAATATATTTTTTTTGTTTCTTATCTTCCATTAAAACATGTAAAAAGATGTTCAGGTGTATGTATAGAAAAAAGTCTCCACGAAGTGATTATTTCATTTTATATATATGTATTTTTTTTGATTAATATAAAGAAATATAAAAATAATATATATGATGTTTATATATAGGTTGATATACTAGAGATTAAGGAACCATGATCAATGTAAAAGTATAAAAAAACCAAACCAGAATCATCACAAAAAACAAAGTAGTTATTACCTAATACATAATTTTCTCGTGGAATTATTACATATTGTATATATTACACGTGAAGAAATGTTTTGATTCTTGTCAACATAGTTATGTGTATTTTTATATACATTTTATTTTCCCTCCATCATTGGTTTTTTAAATCAATATTAATTAATGTCATGTAATTTTGGTCTCAATGTTTCTTCTTTAGGAAATACATTATGTTATCCAACAATATTCCCTAATATGGTGTTTATATGATATATTTTATATTTATATAATAAATTCTTTTATTCATAAGATATTTTATATTTCACTAAATAATATTCCATTATAGGGATTATGATTAACTATTACCGAAGTGGTAAGGGTTTAAAGATACAATCTTATCATTTATTTGGATTTTTTATATATCTGATTTTGATAATAAAAACATATAAATTATATACATATAAATACATGAATTTTATTCACCTAGGGTTACTAGTTTAAAATACATGTTTCCTAGAATTTTTATTAAATTGTGTACTCATTATTCTAAAATAATATTTTTAAATAAAAGTGAATTTATTTCTCTCTTTAGTTGAAAAACAAATTTCTTCAATGTCGGTGTTTTCTATAAATTTTTTAATATTATCCAATGGATTCATCAATGAATATTTTACCCATTTTTTAATTTGAGAAAAATATTTTAATATTAATATTCATGTTGATTTAAAAAACATTTCCTTCTTTTCATTTAACAATGATATGAATAAAAAATTGTTTTTAAATGTATTCCATGAACCAAATCTCTCGTATTCGTGGACCATATTTTGTTGAATATAAATTTATAATACTCACATTTTATATTCAAAGATGATGATCTTGGATTTTTTAATGTGGTATTTATAATTGAAATAATATATTCCTCAATAAATGTTACATGTGATATTTCAAAATAGTTATACATCTAATATGAAATCCTTGGATGATACATATTCATTAATGTAGATATAAACACTTGGAACAATTAATAAAAAAATTTGGAATGGTTTATGATTATGATTCCAATGTTTTTAGGAAAAAAATTTATTTTACATGTAAAATTCGATAAGACAATGGTTATGAAATGTTCTTTTTTCCATATCTTATGTAATAATTAAATTATATAATGATGATTAAAACTATCTCTTCTTCATTTATTATTCCTTAAAAAAAGATTAAAAATCCCATTGTGTTTCTTGTTTACTTGTAAGATGTATATTTTATGAAGTGGTGGATCACTTATGATTGACATTGGTTATGTGATGCATCAAACCGATATCTCACACTAATTCATTAAAAATGATTAAATCTCATAACATAAAAATGACTGTAATGGGGTGTAAATCTAGTTCATCATGGGTATATTTTAACTATGATAGACTTTTTAATGAAAATTTACTACAATTATGGATTGGGGAGTGATACCACTCCACCGTGATAGACATGAAAATCAGCCTTGACTAATATGAAAATAATATTTTAATTATTTTGTGCATGCCAAAATTTTATGTATCAGGAAATTTTTATGCTATATTGGTTCTTGTTTTTTGATTCCTTTAATATACATGTCTAATGAATTTTAAACCATTATTCAATGATCAAATATTTTAATCATTGATATAGAGGGTTTGATTTTCAAACATTCTAGTCAATCTTATTATACCACAATTCAAATGTTTTGTTTATATATGTCCCTAATTTTCTATTATAAATCATATGATATCAAAAAATATTATGATTATTTCCCTTATTATAGAGAAATGTATTATGTATTATTTTTATATGATGGGGTATAGTTATGTGGAACTTATCAGGGGATGACAAACTTGACCTATGAAATAGATATTTATGTTTATAATTTTTAAATGTCACAAAAAATTGTGATAATTAAAAATATCTTTCTATAATGTATTTAATGTCAATAAAAAAGATTAAATATAATTGTATGAAAGGTATAGGTTGTGAAACACTATATTACAAATATTTTTTATTTAACCTTCGAAAACTGTAATGAAAAAAATTTACTAAAACCAATTAACATTAAAATATGTATAGGGTAACAACATAATGTTTTTAGAATGAACATAAATTTTTGTTTATGTGGAAATAAATCCATATTTAGATACTACAATGAAAATGATTTTGGTATAGATGTTACGAGTTTAGAAACTCTAAAAAAGGAACATCATGATTGACCATAGAATTACATAGTAAAGGAAAAGAATTATTACAACACAAATTTTTTTCAACTAATATGGGACATGAATTGGTTAGTTTAAATTTTCATTAGGAACCATCATTAAGGATTTGAGTGGATTATAATTGTGAATTGCATATGCTAATGCATGGGTTTCATATAATTGATAGAATTTTATATGATTTAGCAATATTATAAATTATTTTCCATAACTAAGAGTATTATTTCTCAAAAAAGGATTTTTTTTGTTTTAGTATATAGATAAATACGTATGTAAATGTGTTTAATGACAATTAAAAGGAAACTGAAATGATTATCCTCCTTTTAAACTGATTTTTATGGGAGATGGAATAGAAAATATAGTTTCTAAACTAAAAATAACTTCTTAAAATATAAATCATACTAAACATATAAATGAGAAAATTATGAAATAACAATATGTTGAGTCTTTCATGAGTAACCACACATCATCATATATATGTTTCACGTATCGACTAGTTATTTTGAAATTGGTTAAATCCCCATAAAATAGATTTTATATTTTTTAGTTTTCATAATTTGAAAAAACGAATTTATTTTTCTATATTTTAGAGGGATAAATGGATCAATGGTGGAATCTAATTAAGAATATGAGGAAAAAATATGAAATTGAATTGAGGATGTGGGATGAGTTTAATGTATTATTGTTTCCAAAAATACTCACCTCACTTTTTTTCTATAAAAATGGGGAAAGAATTTAATGAGACAATGATGAAGGGTGATCAAAAAATGGTACCAGTTAGTAATTTTTTTTGAAATTTGTGAGGTATGTTTCAGGATTTATCATCCAACATTAACATATTGTTGATCGATACAGTAGTAGATTAAAACCAAGTCTTAGTAGGGCGTTATCCATAAGGGGATTCGCTAACAACAAAAAATATTTCTATCTTTGTATACATTGAAATGGATATTGGAGTAACCAATAAATCCCATGATTTTTATAAGAAAACAATGATATACCTCAAAGGAAATAATAAAAACTATTGATGGAATTAGAAGATAATTCCATTATGCTTCATGTGTGCCAGGATGATGAGAGGAAAATTTTATAAAGAGAATCTTAAAAGTTTTATTTGTATAAGGGAATGTCATCTAGAAATAAAATTTCAATTTTTGGGATTATGTTAAAAAATTATGAGAATATAGTTAAATCACTACAAAATACCTCAACCACACTTCATTGATTCAAATTCAAGGACTATGTGAACTATGCTAACAAGTTATAATATCCAAAGGTTATTGTTGATGACCAATGTTAATAACCTGTTATATTAGTGTACAAGGTAAAATATCATTGTATCACTATTTATAATAAGTGGTGTGGTAATTATGTGTGGAATGATACACATATAATATACAATAGAACCCATAATTGATATTTGGTTCTGGATCTACATATTTATTTATGTCAGAATAATTTTCAAAGGGTATGAAGATTCTAACCACGTGGTTTGATGCAGAATTAGAAGTGATAAACCATAAATGTATGATGATCTCAACTTATGTATACAGTTCCACTTCGATTTATGTTTATAAGATTTTACACCAAAAATATTTAGTTATTCTTCAACAAGTTAATTTTATTTAATCATAGTCATGGATTCTATTTCTCTACATAAATAGCACATAATTTATCAACAAAGGAATGTTAAAATTGACATTCCAAAAAAATTATAATTGTATATTATTGAGCTTATCAATATAATAATCTAATGTAAATAACATCCTTTATATTATTTTCAGTTCATATTAAAAATCATCATTTATATCAGATGGTGGGCAGAAAATCACTATCTATGATTTCATTATTGTGAGGTATTTTTTAATTTATTTGAAATATATTATCCTAGTCTTTCCATAAATAAGGATGCAAGGATTTCAAAATTACTCTTTAATATTTCAACACATATTGCAAATAATCCATATTTAATGTACCTAATTGTGTTTTTGGAATTGAAGATGCCTCATTAGGATATTCATAAAAAGGTATTCATTAGGAAAATATGTATTTTTTGAGCCCTTCAGTTATCTTTGTTAAAATCATTTATGGAATGATGCAACATTTTATATTTTACCACATATCTTTTTATATATAAAACACTTATAGACAAGAAATGCACCAAAAAAGATTACATTATAGTGGTCTAAAATTCTATAGGCCCAAAGCATCCACTCGCGCCAACATAATCCACTTCGTGAAGATTTTAATTGATTATATAGACATGAACATGGCCACAATCCTGAACAAGCATCTATAAAAAAAATTGATATCTTCTTTTATCAAATGCATGTATCTTGATACATTTATAAGATTGGTCATAATTCTGTATAACATGACATTATGAAAAAATAGTGATATACAAATAAAAACATTCCATACAATGAATGGAGAATCTGAGTATATAATGATGTTATTTTCTAATAATAATCCCCCCTAAATCTTCAAATATTTAATTAATATCAAAATTATAGATTTCCATGATCAATTTTAGTAAATAATTACCAAATATAATCATATATATTTAATAAGGAAGGAACATCATGAAGATCAATTGAGATTTATAATGAAAACCATGTTCAAGAGAATTTTTATTAATAATCTATAGATTATGAATTATAAATAAATAATGTTTCACTTTTAGTGTCATATAATCTAAATAGTGTGTATACAAGGGGATCCATCAATGAAAGAAACAATAAAAGGTTATTCCAGAAAAAACACAGTCACTGAGATATGATGTTTTATTATTTTGTATGGATAATATCGATGATTTTTTGATAATTTATCAGGAATGTATAATCCACTCACCATGATAACATCGAAGGGAGCCAAGTTACATTGGAGAGATTAATGGATGAAAGATTATGAGTAACTAAATAAAATTTTAGTAACATTATCTATTGTTATATTACCATGTTTTGAAGAAGGGAACAATGAAATATGAGTTATAGGGAGTATCACATTCCACTTTGTCTGATTGGAATCTAATTTCTAGCTGGATTTTCTGGAAAATAATTCATATATATCATGATACAAAGTTTTGTATCAACACTACATATCAACCTCAAGCATATAGTATGATTGAGAAAACAACTGAAATCTTATAGAATATATTGAGATCTTATTCTTTGGATTTAAAAGGTAGTTTTTATCAACACCGTCGTAAGGTGGTGTTTTCATTAAATAATGAAATTCACATGAATATTTATATGGATCCTTCTAAATAAAATAATGAATTAAATATATTTATCTAATATGCTACAATGAAGTTGCAGAAAGAAGATATTATGACATAAGATAGCCGAAGAAATGGAACAGAATCTTACAACTATTTGACAAAACATAATAGAAGAAAAAGATTAATATGAAATTTATTCTTTTAATCAATAGTGTGATCTAGAAATTGTTTTTGGGAATAATGTGCTTCAAATAATTTCCCTTTGATATAAGGTTATGTGATTCAAGAAGAAAGGGAATCTAATAAATGGATATATTGGTACATTCAAAATTGTTGATTGTATTGGGATGTTAAGATACTAGTTGGAACATCCATTTAATCTCTCTCAATTGCAATGAAAAAAAAATATTTTTTAAATTTATTTTATTCCAAATAATTTAATTTTCTTTGATTTTTTACTTTACAAGAAACAACGAGATTTATCAAATAGTAAAAAGGTCATTATTATTAGTAAAACATTACCATTATTATTTTCATATTTAAAATTGAAACATGAAGAATAATTAAAATATTAAAAATATTAATTTTAATGGTTACATATAATGTAAATATATGGATAAAAAGTACTTAATATCTTTAATGTATTTATATGTTTCGAGAAAACTATCTTAACAATGAAAAAAAAATTATTTCATTTCTGAAATATAATAATTTATTATGGATAATTTTATAATATAAATGTGTAAAAATGAATTTTATTTTTGGATTTTATCATATAAAAATTATTATAGGATGTGTTTTTTATAGTCGACTAAAAGAAATTATTTTTCTATGAATTGTAAAAATATATAATTATTAATGAAAAAGACATTTTCATTTAATTTTTTTTTAATTTAATTTTATTATTTAAATGCATAAAATCGAGAGATTATTTAAATTTTACTTTTTAACTATGTAAATTTCAATTATATCATTTTCATATTGAATTTTGGTAGAATATTATTATAAAATATTGATATTATATCTTTTGAAAACGAGTTTCCCATAATGACTGTGGGATTAATTAGACATTAATTTTTTAACTTATGTCAAAGTAATTTTGAAAAAATGATTAATTATATTGAATTAGAATAATTTATATTATGAAATAAGGTCAAAATAAATGTTTACCCTGGTGAATAGTAAAAATAGTAAGAAATGTTTTTGATGGTTAAGATAAAAATGTGTTTATCAGGGTATGAACGTAAATGATAATGATTAAAATTGACACAAATATATGAAAATCAAATATTATTAAACTATTTCCCTCTTATATCATCTAGGATCCATTATGGTCTATTTTTTAGCCTTGTGTTATGAGAAAAACAGTGTTACATATTTTTATTTTCAACAATTAAATGTGTGTCACTCATCTCACTTTTAAAAGGAAATTAAATTTCCACTAATATTAAAAAATAAAAATAATATTTGGTTCATAAAATAAAAACACAAAAAAATTTTAAAATTCATACTATCATCCTATAATACTTATTTTTATGATAAATCCTCTATATGACTGTTTTTTCTATTAACTAAGGGAGTTTACCTGAAAAAGATGAAACTCTATTCAACGAACATTATTATTTTATTTATTACTCTACATACCTTTATTATTATAAACCCATAATGAAATAATAATATATATATCTTACATATATTGGATTTTTTAATTTAAATTTAATGAACTGCATTCATATCATATTCCCTCAAATGGTTAACTATAATGTCTACCGTTTTTATGACTTACTACCGCCTCCCGAATAGATGTGGAATGTTTTCAATAAATCACTATCACAATTTGGTATAAAGATGGATATATTTAATATATTTAATGTATCATTACATAATTTAATATTTCATCATATATAACTTTTTCACATTCCACTGCATAAATATTATGATTACTTCATTCCTGTATAAGGCGGAGAATCGCCTTATAAAGAATTGTGATATTTTTCTCATTTATGTATTACATGTATATTAATATCGGTTATAATTAATGAATTTTTGTGTTATATATTAAATATATATTGTTAATTAATTTCAATATATTATTTTTATTTATTTTTCTTCGTCCTTCGATGTAATGGAAATATCGTTTATTTGTTCATATAGCCCACCGTCTACATAAACAATGCATTTCATTTTCAATCTCAATTTTTTATAGAATAATTTAATATATATATATATATATAGTGAAAATATAGATTAAATATAGAATTTTTAACAGTATAGTGGTGGTGGAATGATGATCAATTTATGTGGATGTCAAAATAAATAGAAACATACATGAAAAAACAATGTATAATTACATGAAACGTGACAATGACAAGGAAATATTAGTAAACCATAATATTAGGTCATAATATAATAGTATGTTTGATGATATAAATTAATATGATTATTTAATTTAATTATAATATACATGATATTATTATAATGATGGTTTGAACATGTAAAAATGATATCGAGACTTATATTAACAGATTTTGATCCCGATTTTCTTTTTGGAAATTTATTTTATGTCATAAACAAATCTTATTTTATAATGTTTTCATAAATCATCATAGAAATAATAAATAATTAATTTCATTGTTTTCAAGAAACACATTTCATATCATGGGTTATTTTATGCTGAATTGTTAATGTTCAAATGGCCAACATTTGTTTGATTTTCATTATGTCACCGTGGTGACACATATCAGCCTCTAATTCATTGGCTAAAGATTGATATATCATGAGTTAAATAGAACTATAATGGGGGGAGATGCAGTTTCAGTGAGGGAATAATTTCAAAATGTAAAAACCATTTCATGAACCTTCACTACTATCATTGTATGGGGAGTGGACCCATTACAATATCGTTTTATAACTAATGTTCCATGACCTACTAACTATTTTATAGGATTATATGTACTATGAAATTAACAGTCTTCTGAAATTATTTGATCCCTTGGATCATTTTTTTATTCAATTATTATTCATGTCTATATAATTTGTTACATTTTTCTAGGACACATGATTATGATCTTTCCTATGAAGAGTATGATTTTCAAATGATATAATCATGTTATTATACAATTATTCTTATGTGTTTTTATATACATGAAATTTCTACACATAGAAAAGATTTCCCACTCACTCTTCAATATGCTTCATTTCCCTAGTATATGAAGAAATATATATTGTAGAACTAGTATAAGTATTCTGTTTTCTATGAATTACTTAGTAAGACATTATTTATTTCAACCGTGAACCGGTTTTTTATGATACCATGTTTCCAAAGACAATATAACATTACGATCACCAGACATGTGTTTTTGTAATTTAATGACTATTATTCAAAAAATAATTTAATATCTATATATATACCCTTATTCAATATAGATGTTACCAGGGGATATGTTAACTTATACCTCAGAAAATATGATGGGAATGTTTTGGTGAGAACCCTTAGGTTATTCAAATATGTAGAGTGACATCCCACTATTTTGGAAATGAATTTATTAAGTGTATTACCAAGATATTCATCTCTATCTAGATGTTATTGGTTATTATGTATTTTAATTGATGTACTAAGGGTTAATAACATCAAAAGAGTTGTATCGATATTGACTTGTGTGTTATGAAGTAAACATAAACTTTCCTTACCACACACCAAGATTACCACCCCTTGGGGATATTTCAAAACCATGTTAATTAAAATCTTGATTATTATTTCTCACACCATGGTTATCTATTTTAGTCAATAGAATGAACCCTAATAAATCATGTTAATATTTATTTGGATAAATAATGGAATACATTCCGGTCAATAATAAAATTTATGGGAGGTAGAATGAAAAATATCATTTCGATGACCACACAACATTTTCAATCTATGATTCATTCATGGAATCAAGATGAGAAAATGGGATAAAATATTTTGTTAAGTACTTCATGAGGAAACAACCACATTATTTTAGTGGGTCGCATGACCCACTAGTTTCGGATCAATGTATTGTCACCAATGAAAATATATATTTTCCATTGTTAATATTTCAAAGCACGAGAAATCCATTTTCTACTATTTGTAAGGTGAATCAGATCAATTTTTAAAACTAATCGTGTATACAAGGAAACTTGATGAAATTGACTCAATGTTGTAGGGCATGGTGTAGCATTTTTTGTCAATAAGGAGTCAATATGAAGATAATTTTTAATAGTTTTTCAATATGTTCCTGAAAAAGGTGATGATGGAAGTTGTGATAATGATTTAAGTATTGAGGTTGTTAATTCATTGAGGATCCCATTTTAATAATGGACGATGATTGAGGAAACAATGGCGATTGTTGAGCTGATCCAATGTTCCAAAAAATTCAATATTATTTCAATATTTTCATGCAAAGGTGATGATGGATGTTGATCCAAATATTTATGTGGTGAGGTTATTAATTCCTTAAAGATCACACTTTAATAATGGATAATAATTGATAAAACAATTTTGATGATTGTTGAGTTGATCCAAATTTACAAATTATTTTATCACAGTTATACATGATTACACAATCATAAAGAATTCCATACGATACTCAATTGTATGATGAGAAAAATGATTCAACAAATGTATTCTATCTAGATGATGTTTGCGAATAATATCATATGATTGTTTAATCTTGTACTAAAAGTCTATGATTTGTGTTAATGGTGAACGCATCCCTCACAACAAGGAGAATACATGCATTATTCCATAATCCATGAGTAATGAAGAAATGATCCATGCATCATCCATTATTGTTTCAAAACAGCATATAAAAGATCTTTTGGATTCATGATCTAAGAAAGAAAAAAATTAAATTTGGGAGGAGATCCTTGATATTCTCATTCCAAAGAGAATAGAAGCAGAAGAAAAATGGAGGGGTGGTTTTGAAAATTAAGGATAAATTTATAATTAGTTTTTATTCTAATCACTTAGTGTATGCCTTTACAAAATAATAGGTCCATCAATGAAGGCTATAAAATGCCCTCACCCAAGGAAATTGTGGGACCCGTGGGTCAACCACAACCAATGGGAAGGCCTCAAAGGCACACCTACATGAGGAAGGAGTACAAGCCATGTATAAGCTCTTTGGTGTGCGCACAATGGTAAACGCAGGTGGTTAGTGCATTGTGGGTGCTAGGAGTGTGTCCAGAGGAGGAAGAGTGGGTGCTAAGAGAGCGCCCACACAGAATCAGTGCAGGGCGACACCAAATGGGGGATATGAGTAATTTTTCATTAGGTAATCACACATTTACTGATAAAACAAATGGATATCACATTCTTGTTTCAATGTGGGATGGGTTTTTAAAAACGCATTCCCAATCTCGGTTGTCCATAATATCCCACACAAGATCTCAACCGCAAGATCTATCCCACACTCTGTGATATAATATTCATCATCCTTGATAGATCTGAGTTGAACCAATGGGTGAGGATGGGAACCAATGTTGTCTTCATCTTCTAGAATGTTTTGGGAACCACACATGAAAAAGTGCACCAGAGAAGCCCCTTCACCTCCTTGATTGGACTCCGTCCACCATTGAAGCTCTTACATCTGTGAATGATGATTGACTAAGCTGCACAATACCATGAAGCAACTACATTTTCATGTATGTATTTATATAAATAATTTTAAAGTGGCCAATTAAAATAGAGTTACAAGGCCAAATCATGAAGATCAATGCCTTTGGGAATTTGTGTTGCATGCGTTACATTTTGCATGTACACGAGGATGACATAGAGAAATAAGGATGCCCATGTTGTAGAGAAACATACCAAGAAATTTGGGAAAAAATCATGTAATGGATGTATTTAAAGCCAAAGATCTCTGGAATTCTATTCCCTAATCATCATTCCATATAAATAGATTTTAATGAGAACACTCTACCTATAAATGGAGAAGCCTTAAGCCTAAATATGTTTCTCTCATTCATATCTCATCAGGTGTTCATGTTTCTATAAAGAGGAGCATGCCATATTTGTTTTTCTACATGAAGGAGCAGAGGTTCCCGTGTAGCCTAGCCATACAAAGAGGAGGTACTGCACATCTCTTGCACATAGAAGTTTTACACATCCCTTCATGAAGGAGAACCATGAACCAACTTGGTTCACAGAAGATCTTTCAACCACTTTGTGAAAAAAATCCATGAGCACATGATAGGTTCTTTCTAACCCATGTTTTGCATAATGTTATAGTAATCATCAAGTACAAAATAGTTTCATGCACCCTTGTGATACTCTAAGAAGGTACCCGAATGAAGGAATCATCCCTTGTTTCACAAAAAAGAAGAACCCACACATACACTACTCACATACCCATTTGGGTTGTGTGTGATTTATTTGAAGAAGAAGTAACCCAAGTCCCTTAGAGATGAAAAAAACCCAAGACTTCAGGAATTTTTATAAGTGAAAGAAGGGATTGAATTATAAACATGCATACATATGCATGATACCATATACATTCAAAGAATAAAAAATAACAATGAGTAACTGTGTATGTGAGGGAGGGGGAAGAAATAAGAATGAACACACATAAATAAGATCACCCAATCAAGTTTGACGAGATGAACATATATTGAACTTAAATCAAATGATATGTGTGTCTGTGAAAATAACCAAAGGAAAGAAAGTGTGTATGATATTATGTGATTAAATGAAAGTGTATGTGTGTGTAATTAATGAATTAAATCCATTGGGTTTTTCACACAAGAAAAATAGAAGAATCAGATTTTACATCCATGCATATACATGCACATGTGAAGACACTGAATAGGGAGAATCATGATTGTTAGTAGACATGTGTAAACAAGAAGAAAAAATTCCATGAAACCCATTCATGATCCATAATCAATTCAAGTGATTCCATGTGAGGTGATTCTCAGTGTTTTAATAATAACATAACAGTATGTGACTCTTTCTAATAAAACTAGAAGCATCGGTGAATTCAGTTATTGCAAAAAATAATAAAAAATTGAGATATCCAAATTCAAGAGGTATTTGATTCAATTCAAAACATGCATGAAGTGAATGACTATTGACACTGAAACCAAAAAATTTTAAAGAAGATCTTTTGTCTAAGTTGACAGTGTTTAATAACATAATAAGAGAGATAATGTTGATATTGTGCAATATCGTTAATTATTATAATATTATTTAAGAAGTTTTATGAACCACTTGGCCAAATATTAGTGAGGTTAGGTCATCATGAGATGAAGAATGAATTTCCTGAGCATTATGAAACATAGAACAGGTCAACAAAAGTGATCAGAGTGATTGTGCAAGCCCAAAAAACCAAATCAAAAGGTTGAGGATTCTTGAAGAGATTCATTAGAAAGTGAGATTCATTAAGATCATGATGGAAGATCAAAAGATCCATCTCCAGTGAATCATGAATTTTCTCTTGTGAAATCCAGGAGGAAGAAGTATTCATTGAGACTATAAATAAGGTCAGTGGGACTCTAGTATCATTGTGGAATGTAGTTTAAAGAACCACCAGTTAGACATTGGAGAGATATAGTGTCACTCTATATCAACCATTTTAATTAATCATCTAATTAATGTTTAGATTATTTGTTGTGGAGAATGACCAACATATCATGGAGGATTTATTTGGACCAAAAATTTAAATCCATTTTTTCAGTGCCTTTACATTTATATCATCATTCATAGTAAATTTGAGAGACACGATAAGAATGGATTGGGGAATTATTCATCTATAGAGTTTTAATTGAAAATAATTAATTATTAAAAATTATTAAATGAACCACTTATTCACCCCCTTCCCCTCTTAGTGATTCACACTAATCTAGGAACTTCAATTGGTATCAGACTGAAGGTTGCCTATAATAGTACCAAGGGAGTCTTTATCAAGTTAATATTTTAGGAGATGAGTGAACAACCTCAAATGGAGACATCATCATAAACTAATAATAAAATAAGGAAGAAACATTCATGAATGATGAAGAATAATCTTACTTATAATGGGGAGACACCTTATATTGAAGGTAATCTGAAAGGTACAACATGTGATGATTATTTGTATTACTATGACTCTTTCGATGAAGCATGTTGAAGCAGTGATGATCATAGATAAATTAGATATCATCATACTACAGTCATAGATCATCTAAATAATGTACCTAGAGAAGTGTAAATATATATTTCTACAAGCGTTAGTACTATTCAAGATGAAAAATTACATCTTGAATAAGCAGCTGATGCCATGGAAGAGGAATTGGATAAAGGGGTGGTCTATCAAACACTCTCAAAAAACATGTTGAGGCAATGGAAGAGCCAATTTTTCATTCAAATTAATGATATGGTTAAGTCACTAGAAAAATTTCAATGATGTTTTTGTGGGAAATAATTCTTTGATATGGTGTTTCTAGAATCATTCTATGCTTTTTAAAATTTTAACAATGCATATGAGGTTGTAAAATCTACTCAATTAGAAGACATAGCTAACACGGTAATGGAGTTCGACATCCGTTTGAAAAAAAATTAAATTTTACATGAATTAAAAATGATAATGATGAAGGAGAATTAGGAAAGAAAGATAAAATCAGTCGATGTAGAGTAACAAATGACTCAACATGATGTATTTATAGCTGGACATGAAATTGAAGAATTAGTAATCACTCCAAGATGGATCTTCCCAAAAATCTAATAAAAGAGATGTTTCCACTCATGTTTTCATTGAGGAATTTGATACCAAATGTAACATCATATCATAATATGATCCAATACCTATATACTCCAAGAATATGGTATCCCATAACCCCGTTATTTCTATTTTTACAAATGTTGTTTCATTGTCTATTACAAGAGTAATGCTAAAATCCGAGAATATGTGTATTGATAAAAATGTTGATATATCCATTAAAACATCAAGGATAGATACTAGGATGTTCATGTAGAAAAACACCCAAATGGATTCTCTTAATAATGAAATTCAATTAAATAAACAACAAAGTTGGGAATTTAGCAATAATGACACTACAAGAAAAATAATGATATTTATTGGCTACTTTTTGTGTTAATTGAAGTTTGTAAATATATAAAATGATTGCTCGAATAATATATCAGCATATCAAAATTATAAAAGGAATGCATTCGTGGAATTTATATGTTAATAAATAATGAATCATGTAATGCAATGTAAAAAAAAACAGATGAAGAAGAATCTGTCTACAAATAACATATTTGAGTATCTTGAAGACATCTATGATAATTAAAACATAAGTGGTCAAATTTATGATGATTGTAGGTTTACTCCTACCATGCCTTAGGCATATGTTGATAAGAAAAATAAAACACAAATATGAAGGATAAATGAAAAGGAATCGAAAAGTCTTCAATTGGAAATATGAAAAACAATTAAATCATGAAAATAGTGAAATAAACAATTCACAAGAAGAAGGTCAATCTAGATTATAAGAATGTCCTCTCAACCATGAAAAGATTCTTTAATCATAGAAATAAAGTACATACAATGGATCACTTAAAAAAATAAATGTAAATTAATGGAAGTAAGGTTAAACAATAAGGAGAATCAATCTAGAATAATATGGGATTGACTGAAGGCATTCTTGAAGACAATAAGTTTCCTAAGAATGGAAAATTGAAAACACTAATGAATCCATGAGGAATATCCAAAAAAGAAAATGTTAAGGAGTGTTTATTTTTTTGGCCTAATCAATTTTAAATTTCTAGAGAACTACAAAGATATAAAGATGATGTAGTAGCTAAAGAAAAGGAAAAATGGAAAAAAGTCATTCCACAAGAAGAATATATCTAATTTAATGAGAGGTTGTCCCAAGTGTCTCACATCTACTATAATGAATGTTCACGATGACTATAAATTTAGGATATAATTGTATAGCTATTTTAGCAGGTCAAATGGAGATGCTCAAAATTTAAAAAACATGCACCAATGGAAGTTACTTCTCTACTGGTAGAAGAAAAGGAAAACAATCTACACAAGTTTAAGGTGAATGGAATTAAAGGGTCCATTCTCACAATGAATGATCAAAATGTCAAATTGAGATAAAACACTAGCTAGAAGAGTACTAGACACATTATAGATCTATGGAAATGAGTTCTTGGGTTGATAAAAAATTCATGTCCTTAGTGCATCTATTATAAATCTCACAATTTGTCCATCTTTTTTCCTTATATTTTTGATCTGTATGTGCGTATAAATTGTAGGTAATTGAAGATGAAGATAATTCTAAAAATGAGGTTTGAATAAAAAATTTAGAGAAATACAATTTTTAGTAATAATTAATTATTTTATAAATATTTTAAGTGATCAATAGTGGATGATTATCAACATTCATATCTTCAATATTATCTGACAATATTATCCACCATGGAAATTCAAAGGGAGTGCAACCCTTGAGGGGGAGAAAAAATTAAGGAGATGATATCATGGATTAAGTCATAAAAAACATGAAATTCATATCATATCATGATGTTTTAACTTTAGTTTCTCTAATACCACATTCATCCCATATTCTAAATTGTATTTATCATGTCAATTAAGGGAGAATGATTGATTGTTGAATATATTGGATGAAATGGGGATATTTATCTTTGCACATGAACTTTTTAACATGTTTGGTGAATTATGTGATGGATTTAGAATTTCATTGATAAATCTGACTATTTCCATCCCCTATGTTAAGCATTGACACATTCTGAGCATGATCTCACATGAATGGCTTTTTATGGTCAACATTGAATACCTTGGTTATATCTATCTAGTTCTTTACACCGGGTTAGACCAAGTAGACTTGGAGGTGATTTAATAAATGATCTTTTCTATGTGAACCACATGATATCATCCCTCTCTCAAAAATAATCAAGATGATATTATTCAAAGGGGGATAACATGTGTTTGAAGAGGACCCCACTAAACATTTGAATTTGGTTGCAAATAAAGGAAACAAATTATTGGCAAACATATTGACCCATTAAAATTGTGATTATGTGATAATTAAAATAATATTAAAAGGAATATATTTTAGAGAATGGTGTTGCATTTTTTGTCAATAAAGAGTCAATAATGAGTCAATTGTCAATAGGATATCAATATGAACATGAAAATTTAATGATGTAATTTGGGACAATGATTTATTTCATGAGGTTATTAATTCGATGAATATCCCAATTTAATAATGGACGAAGATTGAAGAATCAGTTCTGACGACTATTGTGCTAATCCAATTTTCCAAAAACATAAATTTTTTGTCAATATGTGCATGAAAAGGAGATGATGGATGTTGTTATAATGATTTAAGTGGTGATTTTATTAATTAATTGAACATCCCACTTTAATAATGGATGAATATTGAATAAACAAATTTGATTATTTTTTAGATGATCCAATGTTCAAAAGACTAGTATCAATGTGATACATGTTTACACCATCATTAAGAAGACCCTGAAATTATCAATTGTTTGAGGAGAAAGAAGATTAATCTAATGGATTGTAATTGGATAAAGGTTGTGAATAATATCATATGATTGTTAAAGCTAGTCCTCAATGTCGATGATATGTGTTCTTATAGAATGAATCCCTCACAACAAGGAGAATCCATGCGTTATACATTAATGCATGAGAAAAAAAATGTTCCATGAATCATCCATTATTGGATCAAAACTACATTTTGATGTTATTTTGGATTTATGATCTACGAAGAAAAGAAAGTTGATGTTATTGGAATTATATTTGGAAATCTCATTCCAAAATTAATTGTCGGAGAAGAAAAATAGAATGGTGGTTTCAAAAATTAAAGACAAACTCATACTTAGTTTTTAAATTAAGTACCTAGTATATGAATTTAGAAAAATATTCAGCCAACCATGAAGGCCAGCTAAAGACCTCACCCAATGAAGACGCATGAACCGAGGATCAACACCACCCAAATGGAAGGCCTCAAAGCTAATCATAGACGAGGAAGGAGAGCGGGCCGTGTATAGGCATGCAAGTTCACTTACAGTGGTGAACCCATTCGGTGAGTGCATGGTGGGTGCAGGAGCACGCCCGAAGGAGGCAATGTGGGTGCTAAGAGTATGCCCACATAGAACCGATGTGCGATAGAACATGAGGGGGAAAAGAGTAATCTAGCATCAAGGAGGTGGGAGTTTATTGAGAAACTGAATGGATCCCACATCTTGGTTTTCATTTGGGATGGATTTTAAAAACTCGGACACAATCTTGACTGTCCATCAGTTCTCAGTCTAGATCAAAACTTTACACTCAATCTCAGGTTCCGTTATAAAATTTCAGTCTTTTGGGATCAATCTGAATCAGTCCAAAATACTAGGAGATGTACTGGGGTTGTCTTCAACCTCCAGACATCTGTGGCCACCTGACATGAACTAGTGTATTGAAGAAGCATCAGCACCTCATTGATCGAACTCCTTCCACCACTGTAGCTCATACTCTCATTAATTATTATCAACAGAGCTACATGATACCATGCATGCAACTATTTTAGCATGAATGCATTGATATAATGAATTCAATCATGGTCAATGGAAATTGAGTTTGAAGTCAATGTCCTAGAGCTCGAAGCCTTCAGGAATATTCATTGCGTGGGTTACTTTTTGCATGTATGTGAGTATTACATTGAGAAGGAATCCAATGTTGGAGATAAAAAACCAATAAATTATGGAAATCATATTCCACAGTTGAAATATTAAAATCTGAAGATGTTAAGAATAGAAATCCACGATATTCATTATATATACACAGATTTGAAATTGAATCCTCTTCCTATAAAAAGATATTTATTGAGTTGAAATATGTTGTTGTAATTCGCATATCATTAGGGTTTCATGTTTTTCTGAAAAAGGGAATGCCATATTAGTTATTATACGTGAAGGGGAAGAGGTTTCCATAACTCATACCTATGTGAAGAAGTGTTTCCACACATCTCTAGGGGGGAAATTCTGTGTATCATTTGAATGAAGGAAAACCATGAACCATCTAGGTTCATTAATGAACTTTCACCCTCTGTGTGAAGAGAAACCAAGATCATGCGACTGGTTCGTTCAAACCCTCTATGTGCCTATGCGCGTAGTATACCTCAAGTAC
Organism: Viscum album; assembly: GCA_963277665.1. Lineage (NCBI taxonomy): Eukaryota > Viridiplantae > Streptophyta > Magnoliopsida > Santalales > Viscaceae > Viscum > Viscum album. Next base: position 960,645,529 of record OY728145.1, read on the forward strand.
AAAACATGTTCATGCCCCGTTTTGATGTTATGAGATGGTAACAATGATTAGGATTACTCAATTGTTTTTCAAAGAAGAAGAACCCATGATTACACCACTCACATACCCATCTAGGGGTGTGTGCATTATTTGGGGAAGAGGAAACTGGAGGCCCTTAGAGAAGAAAAATAACCCATGATTTCTGAATAATGAATAAGAGGAAGAAGGAAATTCATGATGGACATGAATACACATTCATGATTTGATATTTCTGGACTTGTGACGCTCTCGACAATGGACCAGAACCTTGCAGAGCTCACTCACTGGGGATGCACTCAACTGGGCCACTAACTGGGCCCAGATCAAGTATTGTACCCCTACCAGTGGGGTATTTCATCTGGCCTCCCCATATACATGAACTCGTGACTGACTGAAATAATATCCACCAAGGAGAATCTATGGTATGACTAAACCAGTGCCGTAGTGGTACCATAGATGCACCCATGTGGATAATATGCGAGTCAGTCATGGGCTTGAGACTCTGGGGATGTGAGATTCAATCCCCGACTCGCAGGGGGGAAATACTTGAACCCGGCCTAGTTATTGGCCCGGATTAGTGCATTCCTAGTCAGTGGGATCTACGGGGTTCTGATACGTTATCAAGAGTGTCATAGCTTCAACAAAAGGCCCTTTTTTTATCGGACCATATGCCACTAACTGGGTCGCAAGCTGTGCACCCCATCCCCTAACTCGGGTACTAGTCTCATTTGGGCCACTCTCTGGGCCAGTGAAAAGTATTTTCCCTTGGACCTACAATGATTTAATACTACTCCACCATGATTCAAACATGAGGCATCAGACATAAAAGCCAACCAGGAGGGTCATGATTACCACTAGGCCAATGCCTTATTATCAGACTATACTCCAATAACTGGGTCGCAGGTCGTGCCCCCATCCCCTATCTCGGGTACTAGGATCATCTTGAACACTCCATATACCGGTGCAAAGTATTGTCCCGGGGCTATACTAGAATTTAATAATCCTACCCCTTTATTCGAACTGAAGACCTCAGGCATAATAGCCAACCGAGAGCGTCAAAAGTACCACTAGGCCATTGGCATAGTGGTACCTGAGATGCTCCCCAGTGCCTATTATGCCAGTCAGCCCTATGTTCGAATCTCTAGGGAGGTGAGATTAAATCCCTCGTGGTTGGGGGACAATGCATGAACCTGGACCAGTTAGTTTTTAATGCACCTGATTTGTGTATACATTTTCATATATATATTTTTGAAAATAAAACCATGTTTTCACCAAATATCGGTTGTTTCATTAACATATTCTTTTTTTGGTGATTCTATTTGTCATTAGGAGAATTCTGTCCAAAGAACACAAACCGAGAGAGGCATGTCAATTTTTTTCAAGTACATGGTGTGTACCTTTATACACGCCTTGAACATTCAGACGGGGACACATAACAAAAGGGTGAGTACACACCCATGTCACCAGCCAGAGACTACAAACTATGTTCATTACTAATACAAGTCGTGTACCGGCTTCGAGATGTGGTTGGTGGCGCTTGGAAGAGATTACAAGTTGTGTGTGGCGGTGCTACACTCCGTGTACTTTCCACCAACCAGCCACCGACACAGTGTGAGTCAATGTTGGCATGGCTAGCCACCTACCAAAGAAAAACTGTGGAAAAAGAAAGTTTACAATACTACATGGCATGTACTTTTATACACACCATGTACTTTATTTTTCTAAAAATAGAGGCCTTCGACTTCAGACCAATGAGATCCAGAATAATTGATGAAAGGGAAAATTCTGCTGCCATTCCTCCCGAGCCGCCGTTTTACCACTACTCCACCATTCCACCTTATGACACCTCTCCTCGTAGCATACTCAATGATATCATCTGGTATCGAAGGTGTTATTTTCATTATGTCATATAGGTGTAACTAAACACCCCTAGTGTTTGGGATGTGGATGATGAAGGATTGCATGTTGTAATGACTTATGTGTTTGTGTCTATTATTTTTTAATTCTTCTTATTCTTCTTAAACCATTGTTAACTAATCCTGAGAATTCTAAACTAGACCAAGGATATAATTCTCATGGATCTAAAATAATAATGACGGTGAATTATTTCATGATCATTGAAAGGATTTATCGATTGAAAAACAGAAAAAACTAAAAATAAGAATTATGAAAAATTTACTACCTGACCAGGGAGTCATGATACTTTAATTCCATGAAAAAATCTACCGAACCAAGGGAACCTTTTCATTAATAAGATCGAGATTGTTTAATTATCATTAACAACACAACCATATAAGAAATCATAATTAAATATCCATAATCACCATAGCCCCAACACGCTCTTTTTCCATCTTAATACATAAAAAATTCACGAGCTTTTCCTCTTAAATTGTTAAAAACCATTGTTGTTTTCTTATTAATCATTAATCATTATTTCCAAGTAAGCAAAACAAGTTCCATAATCCCAAACAAGTAACTATATTATAAATTTATTATAATTCACCCAATTAATTAAAAACTCAATTGAATTCATGCACCTACCTTGTTCCCTTTGGATCGGCCCTGCACTTGCAGTATACTAAATTTAAGACTGGGTGATATCAATTTGGTTCATTGATAAATCTATAGAGTAACTAATCAATAACCAGGGATGATACCAGTGCCGATAGTAAAGTGATTGGAGTTTATCCGAGCCATCCTTGGTTAGAATCCTCCCGACCTACCTTCGGCACAGGGTTCCTCCTTTTCATACATGGCGTGTGTAGTAAATTATATATATATATATATATATATATATATATTATTATTATTATTATTATAAGAAAACCCATGGTGGGGATGGATCGGTTGGCGACATTTCTTTCAATATATGTCGTGTGTGTCATATTTTTCAAAAATTATTTAAAATTGTTTCCTTATAAAATAAATTCATGCGGATAAAGTTGGCATATTGGTTATGTCCTGGCACTGGATCTAAAAGACCCATTTTCGAACTCGGCTAATCTCCCTGCTTTATCCCCTTATTTTATAAATTAAAACCACATGTCGTGCATTTCATTCTTCATGTGTGTATAGGACGTATAGAATAAATAATTATATATATAATAAATATGTGTAGTAGTACGGCCATTTCTCTAGTGGTTGAGGGCTTCCATTCGGAATGGCCGATCGCCGGTTCGAACCTCTCCTTGAGAACCGGACTAAAGGTTGAACATCTCTTTTTACAATTTTTGAAAACATGATGTGTATTTTCCAACTACATTATGTGTATAGTTTTACTTTCTTTTAATTCTATTTATACATATATATACCAATTTTTCTTTTATTTTAATTAATTAATATTAATTATTATATACAATATTTTACTAATATATATTTTTGGGGACACACGGCATGTAGTACAGACATACACACTGTGTAACATGGCTATATAAGCCGTGAGCCACCCGACATGAGCCTGTGTCGTGCGACTCCCCATTTCTTCCCCTTCTACCCGTTTCATCTCCCGAACGCCACTCGGGACCCAGTTGATCAGATCCATCGATTTTGTTCGTTTCGAGCTCTGATTATTCTTGAATTGAGTTCCTCAATCATGGTACTCCCTTTTATACTCGTTATTTCACATTCTTGAAAGCGTTTAGGGTAATTTTCGGATCTGCCTACTGTTCGGCTTCCACGGTAGACGACCACAAAAGCAAGAACACACGCCATGTACTTCTGTACATGGCCACACACAAAATACTTCGAAATTTAAATATACAAGGTGTGTATGTTCGGTACACACCGTGTAACTTTCCACATCGTGACCGAGTACCCCATTGCACATGGCCTCACACACTATTTTCACGTACACAACATGTTTGTTTAACTACACGTCATGTATATCATTTCCTTTGGCCCCTCCGTGTGTGGCACATAACACAGCTTCTCACCCCATGTTCACATACATGGCGTGTATGTTCGGTACACGCCGTGTATCTTATTTCATTCGGTCGTCCCATGTCTCTCCCCCACACGGCCATGCTCGTCGAGTAAAGAAAACACCGTGTTTTTCCGATACATGGCTTGTCCTTTATTCTTCAAACTGATAAAAATATGGCCATGTGATTAGTAATACACGAACACATGCACTTTGTATACACGTGGCGTGTATGTTCGGTACATGATGTGTACCTTTACATGGTCACTCTTCTCCACCTTCGGTGTGTTTATCCAGGGAACACGAGATGCTCTACATTTTTCACTACACGTTGTGTACTCTGGATGTACACACCGTGTACTTTTATTTTCATGTTTTCTCACATTTTCATTGTTTTCTTTCCTTTCTTTTTCCTCTGATTGGGTTTTCCTTCTTTTTCAGGTTTTGGCAGATCACAATCCTTCTTGTGGGAAGTGGTCGGCCTCCTCCACTGAGGGAGCGAGGACTATTTTTCGGTGGATTCGACTCCGACCTACGACACATCCAGACCTAGACGCATCGGTCTACGAGCTCCCTCCATTGGATGCCCTTCGACCCCTCACTCCCTCCATCGAGGCTGGTCTAAGAACCATACTACCATCTCTCCCAGTTGCCACTCCCCCGGAGATCTCCTCCTCCACCGCTGTCCCTTCCTCGACTACCCCATCCTGCGACCCTTCACATGTTGTAGCTGATCCACCACTAGAGCCAGCTCCTACTACTGCACCTGCACCTAGGACAGGACCTACAGGTGCTCCCTATCCCTGCATGGTGTTCCCGGTCACTGATCTGGCACATGATCGAGTTCGGCGCTTTTCTCGCCCACCGATTCTGATGAGTAGCCGCTACCTCGACAACATCGTTCCTCAGCAGCTCGATATCCGGGGAGAGTTAGAGGATCTCCTTAGCCACACTCCCCTGCTCGCCATTTTCCAGGTCGATACTCCAATATTCTGCAATTTATTTTTGGATTTTTTCTGTCTCTTTCAAGATTGACAGAGCTGAGTACTGGGAGACACCTGGCGATAAGGTGCATGTGGTACGGTTTTGGCTGGGCGGCCGATAGTTTTCCCTCACCATGACAATGTTTGTCCGAGGGTGCGGTTTCTACCCCCATCCCATCACCACACTACCTGTTTTTACCTTGACCAGACCCGAGAGCTCTGAGCTCGTGGCTATGTGGCGGGAGCTTGCTGGCCCAGACCACCGCTACACCCCTAGCACACAGAAGAGAACCCTTCTCACTGACCCCATACTTCGTTTTACCCACAGGTGCTTCAATGCCCTTATTTTCCACCGCCATGAGGATATGGGGGTCATAACTGGTCGAGAATTAGAGTTCCTTACCTTTGTTATCTGACAGGACTACTCAGACCTCCCTTACCTCGCCGCCTCCTATTTCTGTTCTATGATTACTGGCCGTCAGGGAAACCTGAATGGAGGGTTTTACGCCACTCACCTTTCCTACCACCTTGGGGTTTTCAATCCTTCCATACCCATGAACTATTAGGTGCTACCCAGTGGATGGAATTTATCATGCTCATTCCCATGGAATTGGTCCTGAAGAAGGGGGGTGCCTACATCCTTGCCCTGGCACGCCCCCACCCACTTGCTAACCCTCCTGCCCCAGCTAATGCACCAGATACACCTTCCCCACCCCCACCAGCTTTTTCTCCTCACCCACCTCTTACTGACACCACTTATTTGGGCCTTCATTCTTCGGTCGAACCACCATCCCCACCTATGCCCACACCCTCGGTCGATCTTTCCCTTTCTAACCGCATTGCTGGATTGGACCAGATCTTGGTTCGCCTTGATAGCCGACATGATTAGATGGAGCAGAGCATAGTTCATAACGATAGCCAGTAGGAACACCTTGAGTAGATTCTAGGGATTATTGTTTAGAATCATTGTATTCTCTTGCCCACACCACCTGCCTCAGTTCCAGACCCTTCTACTACTGCTCCACCGCCATTCACAGCGCTGGCCACAGATTCCGTTATACTATCTACTATGGGCCATACTGCTACTTCTCCAGCCACCACCACAGCTTCCAGACCAGAGAGGATGTTGAGATTCCATTACCGTGTCTGATGCCTACCACTCCTGCTTCTCCCGCTTCCCATCCCACTGCCGAGTCCGAGCCTCCAGCTTCCACGTCTCCTGATCCATCTCTTCCGGCTGATCTTGTCCTGGATGATTCATCTTCTGAGGTGACCCCATGACTGGTTTTGGGACATGTGTTTATATATATATATATATATTTTTGTGCTCTCTTATGCCTATGTTTGTTATTCCATCTTACAGTGTTCTTTTTCTTTCCAACTCACATGTACTCCAGAACATTTTGGGATGTACTTTTCCAACACCTATCATTTTCATACACTTTGAAACGGGGGTAGTTTTCTATTTCATTTATTTTTCTTTTTTTCATTCATACCTTCTTTCCTTACATTCCATCGAACCAGTCTACTATTTTGTCCCCACATTCCCTTGTTCTATCTTGGGCACTTAGTAGACCATGTGCGGTATTAACTGTGGGGGATCCTCACTCAATTTCACCTTAGTGTTTTCCCTTGAACTAATCAAGGAGACATCATTATAAGATTATATATTTGAAAATTTGAAGCAATTTCATGACTGACTGAAATAATATCCACCAAGGAGAATCTCTGGTATGACTAAACCAGTGCCGTAGTGGTACCATAGATGCACCCATGTGGATAATATGCTAGTCAGTCATGGGCTTGAGACTCTGGGGATGTGAGATTCAATCCCCAACTCGCAGGGGGGAAATACTTGGACCCGACCTAGTTATTGGTCCAGATTAGTGCATTCCTAGTCAGTGGGATCTACGGGGTTCTGATACGTTATCAAGAGTGTCATAGCTTCAACAAAAGACCCTTTTTTATCGGACCATATGCCACTAACTAGGTCACAAGCTGTGCACCCCAGCCCCTAACTCGTTTACTAGTCTCATTTGGGCCACTCTCTAGGCCAGTGAAAAGTCTTTTCCCTTGGACCTACAATGATTTAATACTCCTCCACCATGATTCAAACTTGAGGCATCAGACATAACAGCCAACCAGGAGGGTCATGATTACCACTAGGCCAATGCCTTATTATCAGACTATACTCCAATAACTGGGTCGCAGGTCGTGCCCCCATCCCCTATCTCGGGTACTAGGCTCATCTTGAACACTCCATATACCGGTGCAAAGTATTGTCCCGGGGCTATACTAGAATTTAATAATCCTACCCCTTTATTCGAACTGAAGACCTCATGCATAATAGCCAACCAGGAGCGTCAAAAGTACCACTAGGCCATTGGCATAGTGGTACCTGAGATGCTCCCCAGTGCCTATTATGCCAGTCAGCCCTATGTTCGAATCTCTAGGGAGGTGAGATTAAATCCCTCGTGGTTGGGGGACAATGCATGAACCTGGCCCAGTTAGTTTTTAATGCACCTGATTTGTGTATACATTTTCATATATATATTTTTGAAAATAAAACCATGTTTTCACCAAATATCGGTTGTTTCATTAACATATTCTTTTTTTGGTGATTCTATTTGTCATTAAAAGAATTCTGTCCAAAGAACACAAACCGAGAGAGGCATGTCAATTTTTTTCAAGTACACGGTGTGTACCTTTATACACGCCTTGAACATTCAGACGGGGACACATAACAAAAGGGTGAGTACACACCCATGTCAGCAGCCAGAGACTACACACTGTGTTCATTACTAATACAAGTCGTGTACCGGCTTCGAGATGTGGTTGGTGGCGCTTGGAAGAGAGTACACATTGTGTGTGGCGGTGCTACACTCCGTGTACTTTCCACCAACCAGCCACCAACACAGTGTGAGTCAATGTTGGCATGGCTAGCCACCTACCGAAGAAAAACTGTGGAAAATGAATGTTTACAATACTACATGGCATGTACTTTTATACACACCATGTACTTTATTTTTCTAAAAATAGAGGCCTTCGACTTCAGACCAATGAGATCCAGAATAATTGATGAAAGGGAAAATTCTGCTGCCATTCCTCCCGAGCCGCCGTTTTACCACTACTCCACCATTCCACCTTATGACACCTCTCCTCGTAGCATACTCAATGATATCATCTGGTATCGAAGGTGTTATTTTCATTATGTCATATAGGTGTAACTAAACACCCCTAGTGTTTGGGATGTGGATGATGAAGGATTGCATGTTGTAATGACTTATGTGTTTGTGTCTATTATTTTTTAATTCTTCTTATTCTTCTTAAACCATTGTTAACTAATACTGAGAATTCTAAAAAAGACCAAGGATATAATTCTCATGGATCTAAAATAATAATGACGATGAATTATTTCATGATCATTGAAAGGATTTATCGATTGAAAAACAGAAAAAACTAAAAATAAGAATTATGAAAAATTTACTACCTGACCAGGGAGTCATGATACTTTAATTCCATGACAAAATCTACCGAACCAAGGGAACCTTTTCATTAATAAGATCGAGAATGTTTAATTATCATTAACAACACAACCATATAAGCAATCATAATTAAATATCCATAATCACCATAGCCCCAACACGCTCCTTTTCCATCTTAATACATAAAAAATTCACGAGTTTTTTCCTCTTAAATTGTTAAAAACCATTGTTGTTTTCTTATTAATCATTAATCATTATTTCCAAGTAAGCAAAACAAGTTCCATAATCCCAAAAAAGTAACTATATTATAAATTTATTATAATTCACCCAATTAATTAAAAACTCAATTGAATTCATGCACCTACCTTGTTCCCTTTGGATCGGCCCTGCACTTACACTATACTAAATTTAAGAGTGGGTGATATCAATTTGGGTCATTGATAACATACCTTCAGTAAAAAGACTGACCATATTTTGGTTCCATTTCCAGGGAACTGATGGTTTAAGTTCTCAAATTTTGTTGTGTTAGTAATTAATTAAGTGAAAATAAAAATTAAAAATTACCAAAAATATCTTTCCTAATCCCATTTCTATTTATCTTTTATATTCATCTTTTACTCTTCGTAGATTGTTTTGTTTTGTGCAGGTTCGTAGGTGTATGAGCGGCCACCTCACATGTTCAATGAGCACTGAGTCATTAGAGTTTTTCCCAACTGACATGGAGATCAAACAGACGTTTTTGAGGCACCAACGAACACTCATGGACGAACAAAATCAAAAACACCAAACGGAACAGAACGAGGAAGGAAATCCCGGTGTTGCCCAAGGATCTGGACAACAGTTAGGTCTGGATGACAACCGGCACCAGCAAGCCCCTCTTTCTCAACCATATGGCCTGCCACAGCTCCAACAATTCGAACACAACATATGTCATATTTCAACCAAGGTCAGGGGAAATACTACACCCCTCAGGAACAATAGTAACTGTCTAATATTCCTCTTCAGCAACCACCTCTATGTCATACACTCATGGAGTATGACCTGCCATCGATCCACGGTGCTGATACATGCATCGTTCGTCCTCCGGTGCAGGACCAGCACTTTGAGATCAAGCCTGCTATCATGCAGCTGATCCACAACACTGTTCAATTTGGTGGCCTTCCCAGTGAAGACCCAAACGTCCATCTCTCTAATTTTTTGGATATCTGCGATATAAACAGGTACCATTGCATTTCTGAAGACACCATTGGTATTTGCATGTTCCGTTTCACTCTATGGGAAAATTATAACGACTAGATCAAAGGGTTTCCACATAGATCTATTCTCACCTCGGAGGAGTTATCCCAGGCATTTCTATCCAAATACTTCCCACCATCGAAGATGGTAACCCTACAGAACGATATCCACAACATTCAGCAGCACGACATAGAGTCATTGTATGAATCATAGGATTTCTTCAAGGAGATGTTATGTAAATTCCCACACCACTGACTTCCACTTTGGATGTAATTCCAACCCTTATACGGCGGGTTGATGACTAATACCAAGACTCTGGTGGATGTTGCTGCTGGAGGAATGGTAATGCCAAAATCCCCTGAAGAGCTTTTTGAACTGCTGGAAGATATGCATGCCAACAGCTTCCAGTGTCATTCCAAGCAGGGGAACCAAAAATGACGTATACATAATATTGATTCTACTAGAATGCTTGATGCCCAATTGGATGTAGTATCCAAAAAATAGACGCACTGAATCTCAAGGGTCCATCTGAAGTTCATGCGGTGAAACATCTAGCATGTGGCGACTGTGGTAACAACCACATCCTGGAAGAATGCCCGGGACCGTCAGTCGACACTTTAACAAGAGAGGTGAGATATGTTTCTCAAAATAGAGGGTAAAAAAAGTATCAAAAATACTATAACAGAACATGGCGAGATAATCAGAACACAGTTTGGGGCCAACTGCAGCAGAACCCTCCTCCCCAGCGACCCCCCGACTACAATTAACCACAATATCAGGACCAGAACTAGTGATAGAAACAGCCCCAAAATGACCCTTACCAGCAGCAAGGGTATCAAAACCCTCGCCCACAATAGACAAGGCACCAACCACCTCCACCAGTTGCACAACCACCTCATCAATAGAATACCACAAGATTAGAGGATCTTATGAACAAATTCATCTATACTACTGAGACTCGATTTCAGAATTAGGAGGCTTCTATTCGAGGCCTCAGGAACCAAATCAGCAAATTAGGAAACCAACTCTCAGGGAGGCAGCCTGGTACACTACCAGGAAACACCAAGGAGAACCCAACAGAGGGGGCCCATGCCATCACTTTATGAAGTGGAAAGTATCTATAACAGAAAGAACCAGCATAGTCAACATCACCTATACTCCATGTTGACAAAAAAAGAATAGTTTCAGACCCCTCTTCATATGAAAATCCATCACCGGAGGCTCCACCAAGAAAAGAAAATGGGATTTTCAAACCATTCGTGCTTGCATTACCTTTTCTATAGATGATGTAGAAAAGGAAGCTAGATCGCCATTTTGGAATATTCATTGAAGTATTCAGAAAACTACACATCAACATCCCATTTTTAGAGGCTCTGACTCAAATGCCCACATATGCAAATTTCATGATGGAAATTCTCTCAAATAAGATGAAGATGGAGGATTTGGGCACCATAGCACTGAAAAATGAGTTCTCTATAGTCGTACAACATTCCATTCTTCTGAAACTCCAGGATCCAGGTAGATTTACTATTCCATGTACAATTGGGCATTGTGAATTTGGAAATGATCTATGTGACTTAGGAGCCAGTGTCAAACTCATTCCATTCAGAGTTTTCCAGAAGCTCAGACTCCATGATCTGAATCCAACCCGAGTCGCCTTTCTACTTGCTGACAAATCCATTAAATATCTAAAAGTGATACTCGATGATGTTCTAGTGAAGGTGGGATGATTGATCCTCCCAGGATATTTTATTATCCTAGACTTGGAGGAGGATCATGAGACACTAATTATATTGGGGAGACCTTTTCTTCCTACAGGGAAAGTCTTGATTGGAGTGCACTAGGGAGAGTTGATTTACTGGGTAGGTGAAGAAAGAGTCTCCTATAATGTTCTAAAGGCCATAAAACAAGCATCGTTAATCAAACATGAGGGCTGCTACACAGTGACTACCATGGATGGCCAACTGAGTAGACATGAAGATGATATGGTATGATCTTCCATTTCAGATGATATTATTTTTCCAGACATTCCCACTGATGAAGCGCTAGAGGACCTGAAATTAATTGACAGATATGGCGGCCACTTCTAGTAATGAGATTTTATTCCTGACATTCTAGAGAGGGTAAAAGTACAGCCATTGGTACATTTAGTTCTCAAGGAACCTTAGCTAGTGATAAAGCCCCTCCAAATTCCTTGACGTACAGGTATTTGGGAGATCATCATACTTTGCCCATTATACTTAGTGTTGCACTATCACAGGAACAGGAGAATGCACTTATTCATGTTTTTAAGAGGATAAAGTAGGCAATTGGATGGACTATTGCAGATTGGAAGGGTATCAGCCCTACCATTTCCACCCACAATGTGATATATGAAGAAAGGGAAAAGCCATCTAGACATCCCTAGTGAAATCTGAACCCTCCCATGAAGGAATCCGTAAAGAAAGAGGTAATAAAGATATTAGATGCATGCATCATTTACCCTATATCATATAGCATGTGGTAATGTCCCCTACAGGTGGTCTCTATGATGGGAGGCATCACTGTGGTATCAAATGAAAAGAAAGAGCTCATCCCTACTCGCACAGTCACGAGAAAGAGAGTTTGAGTAGATTACAGGAAGCTAGACGATGCCACAAGGAAATATCATTTTCCCAATACCTTCATGGATCAGATGCTAGAAAGGCTAGAAGGGAATGAATATTACTGCTTCATTGATGGATAATCTTGCTATAATCAGATCTTCATTTCCACATAATATCAGGAGAAGATCACTTTCACTTTCCCATATAGAATATTTTCACACTATAGAATGTCTTTCGATATGTGCAACCCTCCCACCACATTCCAGAGATGCATGCTGGATATTTTTTACGATATGGAGGAACAAATCATGGAGGTCTTCATGGATGATTTTTCCATTTACGGGAAGTTTTTCACCACCTATTTGCGGCACCTAGAACTAGTACTTGAGAGATGCCAAATCACTAACCTAGTTTTCAACTAGGTAAAGTGTCATTTTATGGTGCAAAGTGGCATAGTTCTTGGCCATAGAATTTCAGAAAAGGGTTTAGAGGTGGATATGATAAAAATAGAAGTCATTTCATGACCTCAAATTCCAACTTATGTTCGTGCCATCCACAGCTTCGCGGGCCAAGTGGGTTTTAACAGGCAGTTTGTCCACGATTTCTCGAAAATAGCCCAACCCCCCCCACCAATCTCCTGACTAAGGATTCCATTTTAGAATTTAATGAGTAATGCACCTCAGCTATTGAGAATCTAAAGAAATGCTTGGTCGAAGCTCCAGTGATGATTTTCCCCAATTGGGAGGCACAATTTAAAGTCATGTGTGATGCTAGTGACTATGCGGTGGGATCTGTCCTGGGTTAGCGACTGGACCGAATATTCCGACCCATCTACTATGCCAGCAAGAAACTCAATGAGGCCCAACTAAACAACACCACTACAGAGATGGAGATGTTGGTAGTAGTATTCACCTTCGATAGGTTTATTTATTACCATGTTCTGTCTAAAGTTAATGTTTATACTGACCAAGCAGTACTTAAGTACCTGTTAAACAAGAAGGATGTAAATCCCCAATTGATCTGATGGTTCATCCTCTTACAAGAATTTTATTATGAGATATGTGATAAGAAGGGGAGTGAGAACATAGTTGGTGATCATCTATCCAGTCTAGAGCTACCGCACTTGGAGAAAGATGAGGATCGAGAGATAAGGGAGTATTTTCTTGATGGGAATATCTTTTCTATTATTGAATCCCTTAGGCCCTGGTTTTCTAATATTGCTAACTATTTAGTTACAGGTGATATCCATCCCGACCTCTCCTTCCAGCAAAATAAAAGGATTCTCTATGATGTTAAGCGATACTTCTAGGAAGACCCACTCCTATTACGATCATGTGGAGTTAGGGTGATCTGACGGTGCATCCTATAGATGGAGGTCCAAGGGGTCCTATAATTTTGTCATGCCTCACCCGTTGGGGGACATCATGGACCAGATCATACCATATCGAATATTATGCAGTATGCATTTTTCTGTCGCACCATGCATAATGATTCCCAAGCCTTTGTTTCCCGTTGTGATCCATGACAACGTACATGTAAAATTGGACGAAGAGCCGAGAGGCCTCAGCACCCCATCCTGGAGGTTGATACTTTTGATGTGTGGGGCATTGACTTCATGGGACCATTTCCACCTTATTTTGGGAAAACCTACATCCTCGTTTGCACAGATTACATCTCTAAATGGGTGGAATCCATTTCGATGGCCTACGACACAGCCAAGGTAGTCATGACCTTTCTAAAGAAACACATTTTCCTAAGGTTCGACATTCCTCATGTTCTGATCAGTGACAGAGGGACTCAATTGGACAATGTGTTAATGAAAGGAGTGCTGTCAAAATATGCAGTGAAACATCACATGGGTACAAAATACCATCCCCAGTCAAGTAGATAGGTGTAGCTCTCTAAACGTGAGCTCAATTTTTTTTGGAGAAAACAGTGAATACCTCATGGAATGACTGGTCCAAAAAGCTTGATGACACATTATGGTCCTATAGAACCGCTTTTAAGACACCACTAGAGATGTCACTGTTTTCTCTCATTTGTGGAAAACCATGACATCTGACCATGGAGCTAGAACACAAATCTTATTGGTCCGTCAATGCCCTAAATTTTTATCTTAAGGCATCCACAGAGAGGTGTAAGTTCCAGCTATTGGAACTCGATGAAATCATAAGTGAGGAATATGAGAATGCTAAATTGTACAAATAGACGATGATATCCCTTCACAACCTGATGATTTCTCAAAACACATTTCAACCCGGTGATCAGGTACTCCTCTTCAACTCTTGTCTTCATGTATTCACAAGAATGCGGAAATCAAGCTGGTCGAGACCTTTCTATTTCATCCGAGTATTCCCTCACGGAGTGGTGGAAATTGCTAAGGAGGATGGTCAACCGTTTATGTTGAATGGCCAATGCCTAAAAATTTACCATCACATGGAAGATACAGTAGGAGCGATCTCCGCCACACCTAATAGGTATATCAAGGTAAGAAGGTCGAGCCAACGACCTAAAACAAAGGCGCTTCCTGGGAGGTAACCTAGAGGATAAACGTCGTGTCCCAAATATATACACGGTGCATACTTATCTTTTTTAATTTGTAATCTTAATAGTATAAATCTATAGAGTAAATAATCAATAACCAGGGATGATACCAGTTCCAATAGTAAAGTGATTGGAGTTTATCCGAGCCATCCTTGGTTCGAATCCTCCCGACCTACCTTCGGCACAGGGTTCCTCCTTTTCATACATTGCGTGTGTAGTAAATTATATATATATATATATATATATTATTATAAGAAAACCCATGGTGGGGATGGATCGGTTGGCGAAATATCTTTCAATATATGTCGTGTGTGTCATATTTTTCAAAAATTATTTAAAATTGTTTCCTTATAAAATAAATTCATGCGGATGAAGTTGGCATATTGGTTATGTCCCGGCACTGGATCTAAAAGACCCATTTTCGAACTCGGCTAATCTCCGTGCTTTATCCCCTTCTTTTATAAATTAAAACCACATGTCGTGCATTTCATTCTTCATGTGTGTATAGGACGTATAGAATAAATAATTATATATATAATAAATATGTGCAGTAGTACGGCCATTTCTCTAGTGGTTGAGGGCTTCCATTCGGAATGGCCCATCGCCTGTTCGAACCTCTCCTTGAGAATCGGACTAAAGGTTGAACATCTCTTTTTACAATTTTTAAAAACATGATGTGTATTTTCCAACTACATTATGTGTATAGTTTTACTTTCTTTTAATTCTATTTATACATATATATACCAATTTTTCTTTTATTTTAATTAATTAATATTAATTATTATATACAATATTTTACTAATATATATTTTTGGGGACACACGGCGTGTAGTACAGACATACACACTGTGTAACATGGCTATATAAGCCGTGACCCACCCGACATGAGCCTGTGTCGTGCGACTCCCCATTTCTTCCCCTTCTACCCGTTTCATCTCCCGAACGCCACTCGGGACCCAGTTGATCAGATCCATCGATTTTGTTCGTTTCGAGCTCTGATTATTCTTGAATTGAGTTCCTCAATCATGGTACTCCCTTTTATACTCGTTATTTCACATTCTTGAAAGCGTTTAGGGTAATTTTCGGATCTGCCTACTGTTCGGCTTCCACGGTACACGACCATAAAAGCAAGAACACACACCATGTACTTCTGTACACGTCCACACACAAAATACTTCGAAATTTAAATATACAAGGTGTGTATGTTCGGTACACACCGTGTAACTTTCCACATCGTGACCGAGTACCCCATTGCACATGGCCTCACACACTATTTTCACGTACACAACATGTTTGTTTAACTACACGTCATGTATATCATTTCCTTTGGCCCCTCCGTGTGTGGAACATAACACAACTTCTCACCCCATGTTCACATACATGGCGTGTATGTTCGGTACACGCCGTGTATCTTATTTCATTCGGTCTTCCCATGTCTCTCCCCCACACGGCCATGCTTGTCGAGTAAAGAAAACACCGTGTTTTTTCCGATACATGGCGTGTCCTTTATTCTTCGAACTGATAAAAATATTGCCGTGTGATTAGTAATACACGAACACATGCACTTTGTATACACGTGGCGTGTATATTCGGTACATGATGTGTACCTTTACATGGTCACTCTTCTCCACCTTCGGTGTGTTTATCCAGGGAACACGAGATGCTCTACATTTTTCACTACACGTTGTGTAGTCTGGATGTACACACCGTGTACTTTGATTTTCATGTTTTCTCACATTTTCATTGTTTTCTTTCCTTTCTTTTTCCTCTGATTGGGTTTTCCTTCTTTTTCAGGTTTTGGCAGATCACAATCCTTCTTGCACTACTGGAAAATAGGTCTATACCCACGGTTTTCCAACAAACCGTGGGTATAGGGTACCCCTATACCCACGGTTTTCCAAAACCGTGGGTATAGGTATAGTATGGGAACCTATACCCACGGTTGTGCCAAAAACCGTGGGTATTGTTTTCTAATAAGACCTATACCCACGGTTTTGGAGAAAACCGTGGGTATAGGGTATTTTCCGAAGACCTATACCGACGGTTCTTCAAAACTGTAGGTATTGCATTTTTTTTGGGAAGACCTATACCCACGGTTTTCCAGAACCGTGGGTATAGCATTCCCGCGTTATGGCGGGGAAAAACATTAGGCGGTACACGAAAAAATATTTGGCGGGAAGAAATTTTTTCACGGATGGTTTTAATATATATAGGAAGATTAATATATGTATAGCATGTTAAAATTCCAGCTCGGTTGGTACCTTAGAAGCGGCTGTTATGTTTACTTTGAGACGAGAGTTCAATTCCCCTTGGGCGCGATTTTTGTATTTAAATACCCCGATATATTAATATATATACGCCGATATATGTATTTATAATCGAATGTGTTAACAGCTCGGTTGGTCTGGATTTCGGTACCGGCGCGCTGCGTAGCCGGAGGTGCGGGTTCGAAACCCCGTATCCGCGTTTTTTGAATTTTAAAACCTGACGATGATTATATTAATATATATAATCAGATAGAAATATACATAACAGTTAAAATGCGTAGCCCGGTTGGTTTGATGGTGTAGCTCGGCCGCGAGGAACTGCCGGAGGACCGGTTTCGAAACCTTATGGGCGCCAGTTTTTTGAATTAAATACCCCACGGTTTTCAAACCGTGGGGTCTGTTATGTGCCACGGTGGCACCGCGGGTGCCACATTTGACACCCCCTATACCCACGGTTTTGGAGAACCGTGGGTATAGGCTTAGACCCCTATACCGACGCCATTCCAGCCCACGGTTCCCAAAACCGTGGGTATAGGCTATACCCACGGTTTTGGGGGCTATACCCACGGTTTTGAACCGTGGGTATAGGCCATTTTTCCAGTAGTGTTGTGGGAAGTGGTCGGCCTCCTCCACTGAGGGAGCGAGGACTATTTTTCGGTGGATTCGACTCCGACCTACGACACAGCCAGACCTAGATGCATCGGTCTACGAGATCCCTCCATTGGCCGCCCTTCGACCCCTCACTCCCTCCATCGAGACTGGTCTAAGAACCATACTACCATCTCTCCCAGTTGCCACTCCCCCGGAGATCTCCTCCTCCACCGCTGTCCCTTCCTCGACTACCCCATCCTGCGACCCTTCACTTGTTGTAGCTGATCCACCACTAGAGCCAGCTCATACTGCTGCACCTGCATCTAGGACAGGACCTACAGGTGCTCCCTATCCCTGCATGGTGTTCCCGGTAACTGATCTGGCACATGATCGAGTTCGGCGCTTTTCTCGCCCACCGATTTTGATGAGTAGCCGCTACCTCGACAGCATCGTTCCTCAGCAGCTCGGTATCTGGGGAGAGTTAGAGGATCTCCTTAGCCACACTCCCCTGCTCGCCATTTTCCAGGTCGATACTCCAATATTCTTCAATTTATTTTTTGATTTTTTCTGTCTCTTTCAAGATTGACAGAGCTGAGTACTGGGAGACACCTGGCGATGAGGTGCATATGTTACGGTTTCGGCTGGGCGGCCGATAGTTTTCCCTCACCATGACAATGTTTGTCTGAGGGTGCGGTTTCTACCCCCATCCCATCACCACACTACCTGTTTTTACCTTGACCAGACCCGAGAGCTCTGAGCTCGTGGCTATGTGGCGGGAGCTTGCTGGCCCAGACCACCGCTACACCCCTAGCACACAGAAGAGAACCCTTCTCATTGACCCCATACTTCATTTTACCCATAGGTGCTTCAATGCCCTTATTTTCCACCACCATGAGGATATGGGGGTCATAACTGGTCGAGAATTAGAGTTCCTTAACTTTGTTATCTGACAGGACTACTCAGACCTCCCTTACCTTGCCGCCTCCTATTTCTGTTCTATGATTACTAGCCGTCAGGGAAACCTGAATGGAGGGTTTTACGCCACTCACCTTTCCTACCACCTTGGGGTTTTCAAGCCTTCCATACCCATGAACTATTAGGTGCTACCCAGTGGATGGAATTTATCATGCTCATTCCCATGGAATTGGTCCAGAAGCAGGGGGGTGCCTACATCCTTGCCCTGGAATGCCCCCACCCACCTGCTGACCCTCCTTCCCCAGCTGATGCACCAAATACCCCTTCCCCACCCCCACCAGCTTTTTCTCCTCACCCACCTCTTACTGGCCCCACTTATTCAGGCCTTCATTCTTCGGTCGAACCACCATCCCCACCTACGCCCACACTCTCGGTTGATCTTTCCCTTTCCAACCGCATTGCTGGATTGGACCAGATCTTGGTTCTCCTTGATAGCCGACATGATTAGATGGAGCAGAGCATAGTTCATAACGATAGCCATTAGGACCACCTTGAGTATCTTCTAGGTATTATTGTTTAGAATCATTGTATTCTCTTTCCCCCACCACCTGCCTCAGTTCCTGACCCTTCTACTGCTGCTCCACCGCCATTCACAGCGCTGGCCACAGATTCCGTTATATTATCTACTATGGGCCATACTGCTACTTCTCCAGCAACCACCACAGCTTCCAGACCAGAGAGGATGTTGAGATTCCATTACCGTGTCTGATGCCTACCACTCCTGCTTCTCCCGCTTCCCATCCCACTGCCGAGTCCGAGCCTCCAGCTTCCACATCTCCTGATCCATCTCTTCCGGCTGATCTTGTCCTGGATGATGCATCTTCTGAGGTGACCCCATGACTGGTTTTTTGACATGTGTTTTTATTTATATATATATATATCTGTGCTCTCTTATTTCTATGTTTGTTATTCCATCTTGCAGTGTTCTTTTTCTTTCCAACTCACATGTACTCCAGAACATTTTGGGATGTACTTTTCCAACACCTATCATTTTCATACGCTTTGACACGGGGGTAGTTTTCTATTTCATTTATTTTTTCTTTTCTTTCATTCATACCTTCTTTCCTTACATTCCATCGAACCAGTCTACTATTTTGTCCCCACATTCCGTTGTTCTATCTTGGGCACTTAGTAGACCATGTGCGTTATTAACTGTGGGGGAGCCTCACTCAATTTCACCTTAGTGTTTTCCCTTGAACTAATCAAGGAGACATCATTATAAGATTATATATTTGAAAATTTGAAGCAATTTTGGTTTATCATATTTATTAATGCTAAAGTTATTTGTAGGATCTTTTTTAGGGTTGAATGCTTATTCTGATGATTAATTGTTTTAAAATTATTGCGGATATATTTTAAATTGCGTCTTTAATCTTTGGATAATTACATCGATTAGGCTAATCAATTATATGCATGTCATGACCAGATTTTACCTTTATTTATCATTCCCACTCTTGAGAGGTATTCTAAACCGTTAATCGTATATCTTTCTAAATACCCTTTTTATTTAGAAATTCATAAAA
Organism: Viscum album; assembly: GCA_963277665.1. Classification (NCBI taxonomy): domain Eukaryota; kingdom Viridiplantae; phylum Streptophyta; class Magnoliopsida; order Santalales; family Viscaceae; genus Viscum; species Viscum album. The sequence continues at coordinate 960,665,655 of OY728145.1, forward strand.
TATACATAACTACCATAATTTGAAAGTTTTCTATTCGAAACATGAGGACTTTTTGAATTACATTAAAATGATTGAGGCATAATATTATTAACCCATTTATCTTGAGCCTAAGCTATATATTATATTTGTGAATCCCATAGAGACCATGGATAGCCTTTATAAGATTCCGTACAACAAGCCTATTTCCCTTCTACCGTAACTCTTTTAGGATTTTTCATGATTATTTATTTGAGCTAAATAGAAGAGATTGGCAACACATGGTATAAATTCGTGAATTTTCAAGAAATGAAGTATGGGGGAGTGCCTCTGGATCATTTGGCGTGAAAAAGAGTTCCAAAACCTCTATTTGGGAAATTCAGAAGGTTCCCTTTTTGATAAAAAAATGGTACAAACAATGGGGCCTTATACACATTTGTTGGTTTTTGACTCTTACTCAAATAAAGAAGATGGTGGTGATGAGATATTTTGATAAATCTTGTTGAGGAGGTTTTTATATAGTGTTTAAATTTGAATATCAAGAAGTGTTATTTAAGAATTTATAATCATATTTCAAGAATCAGAGTTATTTTTCACATCCTTACCTACCAACCTTTATCCACAGAAAAAGCTGATCCTTTTTTAAAACTCCTCACGATTTTTGTAAAACAAAATTTCTAAAGTGGAGAACTAGAATTATTGAAAACCTATGGATAGAGTGTATATATATTTGATTGAGAATATCCTTGTTTAAAAAACATATTATGGGTTGATTGTATTTTTGGTAAGGTAAATCATCAAATGGATTGCTTATATTTTTAATGTTGAAGCATGTGTTAAAAGCGGATGTAAGTAGATAATTGTATTATATATGAGGAAAGATTCAAATGTCTTATGAATTAAATTTTCTTGTGACTTTTTAAATTTTCCTCAGTAACTGTATCATTTATATGTTGGATTAATTAAATGCATTCCTTTTAAGAATATATAGACTATTTTAATTAGATAATGATATTTTGCTTGAGGGAAAGAAAATAACTAAGTGTAAGGGAATTTGATGCACCAGATATGTGTATAACTTTATATATATATATATATATTATTGAAAATAAAAACATGTTTTAACAAAAAAACTATTGTTTAATGAACATATTCTATGATTTTGGTGATTCTGTTTATCATTAGAAGATTTCTGTCCAAAACACACAAATCGAGAGAAGCTTGTAAAAATTTTGCTACTACACGACGTGTACTTTTATACACGCTATGTACATTCAGAGAGGGACATGGAACAAAAGGGGGAGTACATGCCAAAGTCCTCATCCAATGACTACTCACCATGTAGATTACTAATACATGTCATCTACCTACTACTAGATGTAGTTGGTGGCGCTTGGAAGGGATTACATGCCATGTTTGGCGGCGATACACGCCATGCACTTTCCGCCAACCGGACACTGATGCCGTGTGAGTCAAAGATAGAGGGGCTGGCCACCTACTGAAGACAAACCACAGAAAAAGAAACATGACAAGACTACAAGACATGTACTTTTTTATATGATGTGTACTTTATATTTCTCAAAATAGATGCCTTGGCCTTCGGACCAAAGAGAGCCAGACCACTTGAATAAAGGGGAACTTCTTCTGCCATTCCTCGCGAGCCACCGTTGTACCACTACTACGTCATTCCACCTTCTATCACCTCTCCTCATTTCTTACTCAATGATCTCATCAGGTATGGAAGGTTTTATTTTCATTATGTCGTATATGTGTAACTAAAAACCCCTGGTGTTGGAGCTGTGGATGATGAAGGATTTCATGTTGTAATGATTTTTGTGGTTGTGTCTATTCTTTTTAAATTCTTATTATTCTTATAAAACTATTGTTAACTACTACTGGGAATTCTAAACCAGACCAAGGAAAAAATTATCCGGGTTCTAAAAGAAGAACGATGGTGAATTGATTCATGACCATTGAAAGGATTAATCAATTCAAAAATTGTACAAAACTAAAAATAAGAATTATGAAACACTTACTACCAGACCAAGGAGTCGATATTCTTTAATTCCAAGAAACATTCCACCGGACCAGGGGAACCTTGTCATTAATAAGATCCATAATGTTGAATTATCATGAACAACACAACCATATAATAAATATGCATTAAATATCCATAATCACCATATCCACGACCCACTCTTTTTCCAGTATAGTACATCAAAAATTCACGTGTTGTTATCTCTTAAATTGTTAGAAACCATTGATATTTCCTTCTTAATAAATAATATTTATTTCCAAGTAATAAAAACACGTTCATTAATACCAAATAAGAAAATCCAATCTAAATTCTGTATAATTAACGAAATTAATTCTAAACACAATTGAATTCATGCACTTACCAAGTTCCCTGTGGATCGACCACATACTTGCACTATACTATGTTTAAGAGTGGGTAATATCAATTTCGGACACTGATAACATACCTTCGGTAAAACGACTGACTAGTTTCCCAGTTGAGTGAATCCCTACAGAGTGGGATCTACGAGGTTCTTGTCCGTTGTCGGGATCATCACAGGTCTAATAGACACCATCTTCATGCAAGGAAAAAAAATTATATTCCCATGTGAATGATGAGGAATAATGAATAATGAATTCACACAGATAATATCAATCAATCAGGTTTGAAAACACAAACATATATTAAACCTAAATCAAATGATAAGTTTCTGTGTGAATGTGAATAGAACCAAACATAATAAAGTGACTATGATATTATGTGAGGAATAGAAAGAGTAAGTGTAGGTTCTTAATGAATTATACCCTTTGGGTTTTTTACACAAAAAAGGGGAGAATAAGATTTTTCATCTATTCACGAACAAGAAAATTTTATGACACTCATATTGAAGAATAATTATTGTTAGTACATGTGTGTAAATAAGAAGAAGCAGTTCCATGAAACTCAGTAAAGAAGCATAATCAATTCAGATGATTCCCTGTAAGATGATCCGCAATGTTTGAATAATCACATAAGTTTATTTGATTATTTATAGGAAAACTAAGAGAAGTTTTAGTGAATTATTTTATTTCACTAATGAATAAGAAATTGAGATGTCCAAATAAAAGATGTATTGGATCCCATGCAATCCATGCATGAAGTGAATGAGTATTAATACTGAATCCACATAGAGTTAAAGAAGACCCATTATTTGAGTGGAAAATGATTAAAAACCCAAGAAGAGAGATCGTAATGATATTGTAAAGCATTGTTATTGAATATTATATTCATGAAGAGTTTGTGTGTACCACTTGCATATGTATTAGTGAGGCCAAGTCTTCATTAGAAGAAGAAATAATTGCATGATCATTGTGAAACTAAGAACTGATCAGGAAAAGTGATCATAATTATTGATAATGGCCAACAGAACATATCAAAGGCTGTTGAAGATTCAAGAAGAGATTTATATGAAATTTTGACTCAGTACGCTCATAAGGGACTATTAGAAGAACCATGCACAATGAATTATGAATCATATCTTCTTAAATCTTGGAGGAATAAATCTTTAGTGGGACTCTGATAACGTTGTGGGAAGAAGTATAAATAACCTAGTGTGGGACTCAAGAGATATACAATGTGATTCTATATCGACCATTGTAATTACTAATCTAATTACAGTATAGAATTTTTGTTGGGGAGAATAACCAACAAATAAAAGAGTAGGTCCTTGAAGTGAACCCTATTAATCCTTATCATAAATGACATTAAATTTACAACATCATTGATTGTACGGATGAGAGAATCAAGAATAGTGGATCAAGAAATTAAATAAACATGGAGGTTTTATTAAAAATAATCAATTATTAAAAATGTTTAAAGGGATCACTGATTCACCCCTCCCCCTCTCAGTGATTCCCACTGATCTAGGCACTTCAACTGAATTGTGATGAATTCAAAAAATAATTTTTCAATATGTAAATCCCTCTTATTCATTTTATGAGGATGGATAATATGTTCCATGGGATATAGTAAACTGATGATGAATTTGTTCATAAATATGTGGAAGTTTTTACAAAACTTATTTGGTATGCTTCTTGTATTATCGTCCAATGTGAAAGTATTATTGATCAATTCCTTCATAGATTAAATCCATGTCTCCATAGTGATATCTCGATAAAATAACATAGTATATACGAAATTTTTTTGATGTTCAATTAGAGGTAAAATGTGGTTGGATGTTCATATCAACCTAAAGGTTTTCCTAATAATATAATGATAAAATCTAATGGAAAATCTAATAATAATTTGGAGAATAAGATATGATTTTTTTGTTCGTGGTTTAGGAATAAACATGGGTGAAATTGTATTATAGTGACTAGAAAATTATTTATGTATTTTAAGGATGTTCTTCATGTAATTGACATCCCATGTAATGGTAAAAGGATATTTACGATGGGAATGTAGATACATCTCCTTATAATTATCAACCCAAATTCTAATATTTCAAATTCAAAGAGTATGTGAACTATTCAATCGAGTTCCCAAATCAAAATTTTATTGATGATGATCAATGTTTCCAACCTCTTATGTCTAGTAACAACATGAAATCATGAGATCACTATTTTTGATGAGGGGTATAATAAAAATTAAGTTAAGGAAAACCAATCGTCCACTCGAGAACGATGAATATATTATTTGGAACTAGATTGACATATTTATTAATATATGATGAATTTTATTTTGATATAAAATTTTCAAAAAAAAATTAGATATATAATTATACATTAAAACAAGTAATTGTATCATGATCACAACTCATGTATATGATTACTTTCTGATTGTTGTTTGTGGGAGTGTACATCCTTCAAATCATTTTATTCACACTCTTGTAAAATTTTAGTTTATATTTTCTATGGATTGGAGTTATATATATAAATAAAATATTATATAAAATATTATGGAAGTAAAACATGAAATTCCAAACCAAATTCAGATAATTTAACAGTGAAATAAAAAATATGGACATCCCAATGAAATCATATCCATTGTATCTGATTCAATACATAATCAAGAGGTGAATTTATCACATATTGTTATTGATAACCTCATTGTTGAGGATATTCAAATATTTTGAGATTTTATTGATTTAATTAAATAATCCTTACCTATCCTTCCAAAAAAGTGATGTTAATTTCATAATAGAACCCATAATTAGTGCCATGCCTATTTCCAAGACTCCGCATAGAATGGACCTTATTATGTTTTATAAATAAAATATGATTCTCAAATTGAATATTGAGAAGTGATTAATTAGAAGATGTGTGTCACAATGGGGTTTCCACATTAGCATTTTTCAAAAATAAATATGCTTTAATGTGACTTCTCATTGATTATCAAGAGTTTAGGTAGAAAAAAATAATGAAAAATTATCACTACCCCATATTGATGGCTTATTTAATCAACAATAAAGATATCTATACTTAAATATGTTTGAACTTAATTTTGTAAATCATTAATTTATTGTCAAGAATACTAAAATAATAATTCCAATATACAATACATGTAATGGCATCTATGAATATATAATGTTTCAAGTGATATTATTAATTACCTTCTTGTCTTCAGGGATTTAATGACTATAATATTTATAAATTTTCTTAATTAGTTTTTGGAAGATTTTATAGATGATATAATTATCAAATAAAAGTCAAAAAATGATAATAAATACCACATTATGATTTTTTTATGACCATGTGAAAAGAGTATTTCAATGAATTATTTACTAACTATTAATTTTTACAATAAAAAGTTTCATTTTTGGTCATACAATATCTATAGAGGTTAAATTTATATGTAAATCAAAGGAATAGGTTGTTGATTGTTTTCCAAGACCAACTATAGTGATAGAGTTATAATATATTCTTGGTTTAAATTGATATAATCGATGGTTATTTGAAATTTTTTATGACTATATAATCCACTCACCATGTTAGAATGAAATTTATCCATGTTTCTCATGGAAAACGAGTGAGGGAAATGATTTATGGAACTAATGAGGAGAATATTCAGTAGACGTATTATTATATTAAAAAATTTTGGTAAAGGGTTTCAAATATATAATGATGCCTCAGTTAACTTATAATGATATGGTCTTTTGAGTAATTCCATTGTTATAGAATATGCCTCATGAAACATGATTGCTCATGAGAAAAATTACACAACATATGATTTTGAGTTAACTATGGTAACATTTCAATTAATGATATATTTGAATTATCTATACATAAAAATGTGAGAGATATATATATATATCATAAAAGGATGGAGTACATATTGACATAGAAGAAGATAAATATTGACCAACAAATATGGTTATAGCTGATTAATGTTTATGAATAATTAATACGTTACCATCCTTGGAAAATAATAAATCATGCCAACAATTTTACTGGAAAAAAAATTCTATGATATATATAATGAGGATTAAAAATGATAAAATATTTATATATTTTCAATTTATGGATATGGAAATCATGAAATACTGAGAGAAGTATTAAATTTCTCAATTTATTGTCAAAAAATATATCCACATGATGATTAATGAGCCATAAAAGAGTGATGTAGACATATGGGAGAAGGTTATAAATATTTCTAATTGTAACATGTATCATAGTGTAATGATATGTGTTAGTAATCTTGTAACTATTCCATCCTTACGAGATTTTATGTAGGACTTGATAGAGGATGCTCATAGTTTATCATACTCTATTCATCATGAAATCTATATAATATATATAGTTTTGAATGTTTATTTATTATGGGATTGCATGAACTGATATATTGCACTATTTTATATCAGTTCTTGGTATATCCTAATGTTATGTTCAATAAGAAATTAAAATTTGATTTTACATCTGTAAATCATACATGATTTGAAATTTAAAAACAACACTATATAATTTTTAATTATAATCCCCATAAATTATAAAGGGAATAATTCTATATGGTTTCTAGTGATTCCCTATAAAATTAATCAATATTCAAAAAAATTGGAGATTATTTTTATTTAGACCATATCTTCATGATATTAATTAAAGAAGTGGTAAGGCATTATGGAATATCACATTAAATTATATTTGATCAAGAATCATTCTTTACCTAAATATTCTAGATTATTCTTAAACAAGGCCTTGATAAGAGTCATGTTTCATTACTAGGTTTCAGTCTTAGAAGTATGAAGAGTCATTTAAAATAAATAAAATCTTATAGTAGTAATTTTGATATTTTATCAGGGATTTAAAATATGTTTTGGTTGAATAGAATCATTTAATTGAGTTTTAAAATAATAATATATTTCACTCTAAAAATAATGGTAGATCATTAACATGTTATAGTTTTGTTTGAGAAATAAATGTATTCAGACTAGAGATTGATAATGAAATGGATCTAATGGGTATACCAATTCAACAACAAATAAGTGTGGCACAAATTCGATAAAAAATTTATATTGATCAACATAAGAGTGATCTTTAATATGAAACTAGAAAAAAAGTAGTTTTTATGAATTAGAAAATGGATAATGATTAAGAGATTTATGAATAATGTTTGATTATTTCATCAGTATATAGTTCCATTTTAATGTATTGGCTGTATCAGGATGGTATACTATAATTTGTTACTTTTAAAAAACCTCCTTCAAGTCTGCAATGCAGACAATTTATCTCTCTTGAAGAAGTACATATCTAGAGATTAAAAAATAATATTTTCATCGTTAAAACCACTATATAAATATATTTCATATTATTAACAATTGTCGATGATATAGATCATACAGAGAATATTATATGAAACAAGACTGCTCACCAAGTCAATGATTTATAGTGAAACCATTAGATTGAGGAAGATATGTGGGAACATGATTACCCCCATAAAGAAGGAATAATCCTCGTTAATTTGTATAAATGTGACATTATAACATTGGTAAAATTAATTTTTTGGGGATATAATGTTTCAATTTATGTTTTATTTATTTCTTTTTTTCTAATAAATTTGATTTCTCGGATAGATTGTGTTACACACAAAACAAAGTTTAAAAAAAGAAATAATATTGATATTATTATTTAAATAATTGTGTTATTAAATATCCATTAAACATTATAGTTTAAATAGGATGAAATTTTTTATAAATATTAAGTATAATTATTTTTAAAATTAACTTATTGAAAAAAACAATATTTTCTATAAGGTCCATATAAGATATGAATATAGTATTTTCAAAAAAAAAATTGTTTATTTGACTATTTTAGTTATAAATAACATAATTTATAAAACTTTAGAAATTAAAATTCACTAATTGAACCTAATTTTTGAAATAAAAATCTAAAAAAATATATTGGATAAGAAGTTTTTATTTTTATCGAAATCAATACTAATTTAAGGATTTGGGGAAATAAATTGGTTTTATTGAATGGATACATTTTTATATACTTAAAAATAAAAATTGATATTTTAAAATCATTTTAAAACTATAATTAATTCAATTATATGACATATAATCCAATTAATGTAATTGGATTCATATTCAGGTTGAAATTTTATATGAAAATGTTTTTAACTATTCAATTTTTTTTAATTGGAAAACAACATTTTCATCATTACTACATGTTTTATTTTAAATTATATTTTCAAACCTAAAATAGTGATATTTTTAGAAATAGTTCCCATTATTGGAATAACTATAATTCATATTATCTAATAAGTGGAACATAATTTTTTACAATAATAAATAGTAAATAAAGAAAAAATTATTTTATGTGCATAAGATACAATTGGTTTTCCAGGGGAATCATACGCATACATCATGGTTAAGAATGACCCAGAAAATTTGCAACAAACATTGTATGAAAATATATCAACCATATATCTTATACTACTGATAATGGGTCATTTACTGAGACATTGTTCATGAGAAAAACATGGGTATGACTTTTTCTTTTGAAAAAATACAAGTGTGGCACTAACCTCACTTATAAATTTTCACATTGTCTCTTCTAATATTTACTCCTACAAAACCATTTGGTTTATCCACTAACTCCCCAAATAAATTACTTAATTCTATAATCACATTAAATAAACCATATTTTTATCATTAATTCACACTATGGAGGTGTATTGTGGAAACCTAATGTGGTTACCCAAAAAAGATGTAACATTCTTTAATGAGTGTTTTTATTTTATTTCTTCAACCACCTAATTTGATTCTTATTAAACCATAGTGATATAATAACATATGTAACGTTAATATAATAATACTTTTTTATATAAATTGAATAAACTACAACTATATTTTCTTCTACCAAATGGGAAATAATAATGTTGCCCATGAGTTCGACAAACTACTGCATAAATATTATTATATAAATTTACTATAATATATTAGTTTTTAATTTTATATTCTATTTAGATTATGATCATGTTGTCCTTGTCCGCAATGGACCACCAACTTGGGAAGAGATCTGATTGTTTTTTCTATTATGATTCAAATTAAAGGTAATAAGAAATATATTTTATTAATGTATGTCATATATATGACACATATATATTTCTATAAATACAAGTTAAGTTTAATTTTTATTTTTCTTTATCTATCAAGGTAATGAGAATAGTTTTCATGCATATATATGTTCTACGATCTTCTTAAATGAAGCATTATTTTTCCCTTTGTAATGTTTATTAATATATATAAATACATATATATTGAATATATAAGATTTTTATAACATGGTTAAAAAAATTTAGATGATTGCACCATGAAAAATGTTATAATTCTAAATATATTATATTATAACATTCATGAAAAACGAATTAAATACATTATTAAATATAATAGGATCGTGGGATTATTAAAAAAAGGGTAATAAAATGATTTATGTAAATAATATTTGGTATAATATAAAAATATATGTATAGTTTGTTAATATATTTATATTAAAATTTAATTTGTATACATGTTTTTTAATGTTTATAAAGAATATTGAGACAAATGGTATGGGTTCTTTGTCTCAATTTTACATATTTTAGACAATGTCATTATATACACTTACATTCTTGTATGAGGTTTATATATATCCCCATTAACATGTCATTTCATTAATATTATTAATTTAATGAAATATAATGATTATTTAATTTATATATTTAGTGGTACTTATTATTTAGTAGATACAAAAGTGTCCACTAATTTATGTTACAACATTATCTATTATCAATACTATTTAAGATTATGATAGTGATGATGAAAAATTATGATTCATTTCATTTTATTCCCATGAATTATCTACTTCTATAGTAATGTTAATTTATTGCATTCTTTATAATCATTTCCCACTATTTAATTACTCAAAATTATAAAACTCATTTCAGAATTATAGTTATCATTATTTACCTATTCGAGTGAATATATTTTTTTTTCAAAAAATATGATTCCTAAAAATAAATTCCAAATTTTATTTAGCATTATCCAAATGAAATTTAAATTAATTTTTAATAAATAATTAATTTTCAGGAAAAAATATTGAATATAATCAACATTTTATTTCCCATTTCTAAGACCATTTTCCTTTTAATGTAAATGAAAAGGTAATAATTGTTTTAATTTTTACAACATCAATGAAAGATCCTAGAGTCATGATCATTATATTATTTGATTATTAAATTATATATTTTTAAGATAGATATCAAATAAAATGATTTAAACAATATTTTATGAATAATGAATATAAAAAAGTAATTTTCAATGGTAGGATATTTTCTCCAGAAATGTTAAAAGTTATTTTTCATTCAAAATAATTTTCCATTGAAGTATATTTCCTTTTATGTAACTAAATGTGTAATTAAGATATGATCAAATGATACAATTATTAATTTTTAACTAGATGTATTATTTTTATAATTATAAGATATTTATGAAACCTTTTTATCTTCCTTGTTTTATACAATGAATAAATGATTATAAAATCTTTTTTTCAAGGGTTATGCATTGATAATCTGATTAAATGATTATAAAACATTCTTATTTCAAATGGATTATGATATGATGAATTTTTAAGAAACACATACCATTTTATGGGTTTTGGTATGATGGATAGATTATTATATTTTTGAACACATATATTGGATTATCATTAATTGACTTATGGTACCTATTTCTTAAATTACAATATTAGGAAAATGAATAATGTCTCATTAGATAATCAAGACTATAAATGGGAGTTAACCTATTTTAGAAAGGTAATATTTCATCAATGATAATCATAGCTTTGAACATTTACAACTATGATGGTTTCAAGAGTGAAGCCATTTCACTATGAGTATATTAGTAATGTGCCTTGAACTAGTTAATATAGGATTCTATATAATATATTGCATACCACAATTTCATGTGTTATGAAATTATTATTCTTTCAAATATCATGTTACATTATTTGTAACATCCCATGTAAATAAAGAACAATACATTTTCATATTTTTTAATATTTTTGAAGTAAATATTAATTTTACTTTAAAATGGATGTTATGTTCGATGAAGTACCCAATACACAACAATGAGTTTCATTGAAATATTATGTTTCACAAAACATTGGGTCATTCTAAAAAATTATAATATATTATTATTTTAAATGGTAGTTAATGCATAGCCTTTTTAATGGAAGGAATGAACAAAACTGACTATAATATAATTATACACATTTATTTAATGTTTTTTCATTTATCCAATAAAAGTTAGAGGCTTAAAATATGAATGAATATAATTTTAAGCATTGGTACTATAGTATTAATTAAATGGTCGATATATCGCCTTTTGATAGAAAACACTCTTTAAATCTAGTTTGGTCACTTTTATATGTTATATTTTAAAAAAAATCTTCTTTTGCAATCAGGATATCAAACTTTCCTTATGGTAAATTTTCTGGTATTTTACTGATAAAACTCATTTTTTAATGAATAGTGAAAATTACTTTATTTTAATTAAAAACTACATTTTAATATAATTTATTTATATTTTTAGATTATCTGGTTAATGGGTTTTAAAGTGCAATAGAATTATATTTTTTCCATTTAATCGAATGTTGGTCATGTTATGTAATTTCAATTTTAAATTAGATATAAACAAATGCCAATCATTTAATAGTTATTTTTTTCATAAAAAAACGCTTTTTTATTTTGACAACGAGAATTAATTTTAAATTAATTAATCCAACTTCTATGTTTTTAATTTCGTAAAATAGAAATTTTTTTGAATTCGAAATATAAAATATAGCTTAGGTTTAATATTTTGATTTTTTCTGAAAAACGTCATTTTTTGATGAATAATGAAAACACTGAGTCGAAGTTAGAAAACCATCTTCTTCATTTAAATGAAATTTTACCGCTACTACGAATTGAATTTTGAAAATCCAACATACATGGTTGTTATTATTACGTAAAATGTGATTCAATAATGTGGAAATAAATTTTGGTCAATAGTAACTTTTCAAAATTATTTACCACAGTTAAAGGTAAATAGGGTAATTCCTGGTAAAAATAATAATATAATAATATTAAATTACCCTAACAAGTGTCTTAATCCTATTGGTTGATACATTTCCGACCTTGGTCATCCTTCGGTGTATTTTTAGACCCCGTGGATTCATGTAAGATTGATTATGGCACTTTATATTAATTAATTTAATGTAATTAAAAAAATGACATAAACATATATCTTTTAGTAAATCAATTCATACATATAGTTATAAATGTTATCTATTTGTAGTCATCATATAAATAAAATTATTCATGACACAATAATGATGCAGTGTTCACCTCATTAATGGATGATTTAAATAAGTAAGATTATAAAGATTAAAAAAATATTCTAAACCTATCCAATTCATATTGTATGATTTTATTTAGAACATGATTCATATTATCCTCTACTTACTCCAAATAATTTTTTTTTATTTTCATCAAAGACACTTTTAGGATAAAGTGGAAACCGAACATGACCAAAATACCTTACAGCTGGACACATATTGAAAATTCCAAACCAGTCCATAGATTTAAAATTTGAAAGAGTCATCAACCGTCCCACCATTAAATGATCCCACAAATCACACAGCCACTGCATCAAGGATGGATCATCGACATCACACTACAGAAATCATTATCACTCTTGTCATCATCACATCGTCATCATCCATTCCGAACATCATTGTTGTAACCATCACTGACAGAGTCACCACATCACAGGCGTGTTGCCTACCGCCATCGTAGAACCCCCAAAATTTGTCATCGTAGAAAATAACCAAAATAGTACCATCAAAAACCGCCCACTTGAGACCAGACCTTCCATATCGTCCGAACCAATTCATATTGGCCAAAAAAAAACACCATATCCACAGTCACCAAAAAACAATTCAATCTTAACACAACCAAACCAGAAGAATAGTCATCGCAACCCCCTTCTCATCACCATCGACTACGACTCCATCACCAGGTCTAAAATGAAAATCACCGAACAAGAAAACCAAATTGACAACATTATCGAGTGATCATAAATAAGAAATCTCCAAAAAACACAAAACCATCACCAATAACTAAGTAGATAAAATTCCAAGAAGAACTTTCTAACCAGTAGCTAACAAAACAATAGAAAACCGACTGAGGACACACCAGGAGTATCGACACCATCTCACCATAGATCCCAAAACCTCAAAGAATTCACCACACCAGATCCGACTTGGATAGGTGCGGAGGAACGTGAGGTTAGAGGAGGGATTTGAACGACAGGGGACTCTGAGAATCGCCATCATCGAGAAATCAAAAAAACCAGAAGTATAAAAAAAAGAGCCGACTCTAGTAGCGCAGAAAGCCTATCATCTGCTGAACCACAAACCCAATGCATCTATGTAACCACCACAACATCTCCGACTGAGAGATTCACAATGTCACATGAGACCAGAGCAATGTTACATCCATCGACGAAAAGAATAAGTCCAAGGAATAAATGATGGGTATATAGTGGGTGTGGAGAAGAAAATTGAAATTAGAACAGGGGGTCACCAAATCCCTATCTACTACCTATAATGCTTACCGTAGGATGAATTCACTTCAAGAAATCCTTTTGGTTCAAACAAAAGGTATTTACATGATTTAAAGGAAATGTCTTCTCTAAAGTTATTTACATTTATTTTACTTCTCCAACACAAAAAAGACTCTTTATTCCTTTTTATAATAACAAAAAAAGTATATTAAATATACTATGTTTTATGTGATGTTTTTTAACTACACTTCCACACACATTTATCTAATGGGTAATGAACATTCTTTTTTATGGACGGTGAACAACTACCACCCCCTTAAAGTGATATGACTCGTTCATGACATACAAGACAAATATAAAGGATTGAATTAATGAAATTAGTTATTATATTATACTGGAATTAATATATATATGTATGTATAATTATGTTTTAATTACATTAAATATGGAATTGAAATGAAAGTAGTGTTAATGCATACGTACGACTTACCGTCTCTATGAACGGTGCATTTTATTTCTTACCTAAAAATGATTTATACTATTATAAATACATATATATATATATATACAAGATATATTTGAAATATATGATATATAAATCGTCAATATCATTCTAGATATAATGGAAATTTGACCGCATGATCAACTTGTAATTATCAGAAGTTCATTTTTGACTCAATTACAAAATATCTACAAAAAGACCATTATTAACATAAATGATTTCATAAGGTGTATAACATGATAATAAGTGATATAAAAGGAATAATAAATTTTAAAAAGGTTCTTAATCATGCATAAATTAATTTTAGTTTATTATTCATGAGATTAAAGAATGAATTAATCAAGTTGGCATGAGGTAAGGGGTCTCTTATCTCACATTAAATTTCGTGATATTTCCATTGTTCGCCCCTTATTTATTGCATGGGTTGTATTTTTTACTGAAACATGATATATATTAGCATTATTATATTTTTATTAATTTAATTATATGAATCATTAGGAGTTAATTATCTTTTCTTCACATGACTACATTGATTACAAGGTGTTAAGGGGTTTTTATCTTGGTTTTTATTCTTGTGTGATTCATGCAATATTTTCCACTATTTCCTTTTGTGTGGTGTATGTACTTCCAATTATTGTATTATTTCTATAATATGAATTCATTTATTGGTATTTACATCTTCATGGTATCATCCTTATTTCATGGTGTGTATGTTTCATAAGTTACAAAATCGATAATGGAACCTTTCACTGTACTCTTTTAGTCAAAGACTTCTTTTATGTCATTGCATTTATCTTCTATTTTCTTATGTTGGGATATGTTTTTATATATCCTTATTGCAATAAATTTTATGTCCATGTGATTAGATACCCTTTTCTCTCTCATCAACTCATTTTCTAAATTTTAAAGTGACATAGTTATGGTGTAGAATATCTGTAAAAGAACTTCTTAACCCAATTTCAATTATTTGGGTTAGTCTTCTACTTCTTGATTATGTTGTGCTAAGAATATTTGTTAATGAAATCATATTATTTTACATATAATTTCCATTTATACATGGTTTATTTATATTTTTCACACATAATTATGACATTTATTTATCCTTAATATAAGGATACGATCTTTGTAAGGAACATTGTCTCCCTTTACATTCAATTGAGCCCTATTTGTTTCTACACACCAATTCACTTTTATATGGTATATATACATTACATTTACATATTATATCATCGATCTCCTTATTCTCATGATATTATAATATTCTATTAATTCTATACCCCAAATATTTATATTCACGCATCTCTAATTTGATTAGGAACTCTTTAATTAAAATATCTTTTTAGATTTTTGATGAATTATTATTATATATAATTTTCATTAATGTCCATGTCTTAGAAAAGATTTTAAGAATTTATTTATATGGATTATAATGTTTTAAAATTTAAATTTTTGTCAAAATCATCAATGTGTTATGGCACACTTTGATTGAAAAATCTCTTTATTAAATGTTTTAATTGGTTTTCGAAATGGTTTGACAAAACATTGATAACATCAATATAATGAAATGATATATTGTGATTTCAATGTCGAAATGTTATATTTCTATCATGGTTGTTTTATTTGTTATGAATATATTATTTTCATTGGTTATTTTCACGTAGATGGGTGGTTTCGTGATAAACCTAGGTTGGGTGATCCTGAGATAGATCTCCAATGTATTGGGTAACATGAAAAAGGTAAACGTTAATGTTTTTCTGAAGAGATTTAAAGAATATACTGTGATGGGTATTCAAAATTTAACTCCCTATGTAGCTTTCAATTCTACAATTTATGTTTTATATGGATTCCACAAGTAACATTTATGATTTATGATTTCTATGTTTTATTCATAAATCTTATGATTTCATGAGGTATCTTAAAGAACTTATGTTTTGTATGTATTGATGAACTAATGTTTTATTTCATTATTTTATAACCCATACTAAAAATTTTATTCTCATAGAATGTTTTTTAAATGATTTTTCATATGGTATATGGCAGGGTAAGAGAAAGTAAGAACACAAGAAGTTTTATATCAAGAAAAAATAGTCATTTTCTTTTAAGAATTTTTATTTTATGAAAAAATGGATACTGAGTAGAGGTGTCTACATTGTAATTTTTGAGATGTAATGAAATAGTTGTGGTGTAATTATCTAAAACTCTAAACCTAAAAATATCCTCAATATGAATTAATAACATAATTCAAGATTATGTAATGATTAAGGCTGGGGCCTTATGGTTGATTTTAGATGTCTGATTATAAAACTTTAGGGAATAGAAATATTTATTAGACACATGGTTAGTCCCAATGACTATTATATTAGATTAATCCTGGTTTTATAACTTTTTCATATCAACGAATTTCAATTACAAATGGAAGGAGGAGGATATAAACCAAAATTATTATCTCTTCATTATGACATACTTTCCTTAATTATTTCATTGTGATGTTCAGATTATTGTGAAAATGTTTCTAGCATACAACTTCTAATGTCCTAGATCTGGGTGCAAAACAACATATTTTCCGATCCCGGTTGGTCACGTGACCCCGAGCGCATTTCCCAAAAATCCAGAGGTTACTGACTAGCATCGAGGGTCTAGGTCTAAATGTGGGGATCCTATTCCATCATTTTTCAGAGTGTAGCATAGTGGAAAATTATAAATATACCCAAAAGCCGAAGCAGTAACAATATAGAACTAAAATAGAAAACTGATCTTACAAAAAACATAATCAACTGTTATATATATATAATGCTGCAACATGCCTCTCATCTATGTAAGCATCCCAAATAGGATACACTGCAATCTAATGTAATATAGCACAAGGTACAAAGTTCATCAAAACTTGGGAACGTAGTGCAATAGGAAGTCAGCAGCATCGCAAGCTGAAGCTCAGCCCCATGCTCTATTACTCCTCTACAATAATCAAGTACCTGTATATAGACTCTTTCCATTATGAACACCTGCTGTAATATAATATGTTTGTGCCAATGAAATGAACCAAACAGGGTGTGGGATATAAATTCGAGTAGGCAACCACCAAATGCATGTGCCCAAATGTCAGTGAAAATGTGCAAAAACAGTGTGTAGTAATGAAATTCACTAAACTATGAATTACTCAAAAGTAAAAACTACAACCAGTTATATTTCCATATTAGTTATTATTTAACAATGCAATATAATTTAATTATAAGTTCCTAAGAGCCATCCTTAGCTGAAAATCTCTTATACAGTGCCGTAGAAAAAACCAAAACAGTATATCTAACAAGTAGAAGGTAATAACAATACCAAACATGTTCTTGATCTTGGAAGGTATAACATAATAAATTACCAATGTGATTATTCAAAGAAAAAATTGTCCTCAGACATGAAAATCCTTACCCTTAGGTAATCAGAATCGAAACCCTTAGGTGATTTACCTCAGGCATAATGAATATCTTCATCAGGCATTCGATATGTCACCCTTAGTCACAGAAGCTACTGCCAAAAGGCATGAGAATAATTTCCCTCATTCTAAACGAAACACTTCCCTCAGGCTAAATAGACAATTCCCTTAGGCTAAGAGAGTAACCGTGCCAATCCCAGTGCATAATCATGTAAGAAATATGTTTCCTCCCAAGAAAACCCAAAACTTGCTATCATTATGAAATACCCATGGGTATCCTGGACAGATGACTAAACAAGGGAAACACACTCACGGGTGACCCTAGACCCAAGAAATGATCCCAAATAGTAGTTTTTATTTATCATTATATTATCTACACAATTATAGGTATCTTAATAGCTAAGGCCTTGGGAATATGACACACCAAACATGGTTGTGTAGCACAACGTTTAAAAAAATCAACTCAATAGTGGGAAATAAACAGAAGACCACCTACCTCGATCTCCTCTGATCGATATTCGTGAATGACACCTCTCAAATAAACCAAAAATGGTGTAGATATGGGATCAACGTTTACCCATTCAAGCTCAAATAACATCCCCTCCAAAGATACTTGGATGGAGTGGTTCAGGATGAGTGAACAACTCACCCGCGTGATTCAAATAAGATCGTTGGCGAAGGAATCAGAGTCCTGGTGTGCAGTCGAGAGATCTTCCAAGATCTGGCCATCTCTCCCATGGATCTCAGGAGGTCTATGCCTCCTCTGTATAAAGATGAGTCTACTGCATGTTTAACCGAAAAAATTAACTACATGGAATGTACTCTTAAGTACACATCCGGTACATTTTATTGTTTTATTGTTCCTCTGGCGGCCACTTTCCACTACCCTGCAATTCATATATAATCATGAGTACATGAAGTGTATTTCTCAGTACAGGACTTGTAACTTCGTTCTTCTAGTGGCCACTCCCACTCCATTAATGTTCACCTTCCAATGGATTACATGGTGTGTATTACTAAGTACACAACCTCTAATCATTTTTTACAACATTCATTTCCGATAGACCTACACTCTCTGTATAATCATCCCATATATCCAAAGTACACGGCGTTAGAAAAAGTATATAACGTGTACCCAAAAAATTTAGTATTTTCACCATTTTACTGATTTTCTCATAAAAACATAAGGAAAATGGAAAAGGATAAACCAATACGTCAAAAATAATAACTAGGTTATATGAAACATCCCCCCTTAAAGAAATTTTTTCTTGAATTTACCTTCCAAGGGTGGTGAAGATAAATCTATGAACAACTCTGGCCGCTGAGCATGTACGTTGGTCTCCCACTCCCGGGTTTTTTCCTGCACTCAGCCATGCTGCTAGAGCAACCATACAAGAGCAACAAACCTATCTCGGAGAACCTTCATGCTCCTATCCCCAATACGAATCAGATGCTCCTCAAAGGATGAATTGACCTGAATTTCAACCTCCTCTGGCTGAAAAAAGTGAGATGGGTCCAAGTGATAACGACGCAGCTGAGATACATAGAGGAAATCACACATGGTCTGGTACATCTTTGGTAACTAAAACTGATAGGCAACCGACCCAAATATCCCTAGAATATCAAACAACCCCACATAACTTGGTGAAAGTTTTCCATGTCTTCTCATCCACCTGTGTCCCATCCTTGGTGAAAAATTAATGAAAACCAAATCCCCAACCACAAACTCCAAGGGTCGTCTACGACAATCTGTATAAGACTTCTGAGTAGACTGTGCAGTATCCATCCGGTTCTAAATCAATTAGGCATGCTCTAATGTCTCCTGCACGAGGCGTGGTCCCTAGAATACTCCCTCACCATCCTCCATCCAGCACAAAGGTTATTGGAATGGCCTTCTATATAAAGCCTCGTAAGGTGATATCACAATAGTTTCTTCAAAACTATTATTGTAGGAAAACTCGAAAGGGGGTATCTACTTCTCCCATGAGAACCCAATGTCTAGAACGCATTCACGAAACATGTCCTCCAGCACCTGTATCATACGATCTGATTGGAAAACAATATGATGGTGGTAAACTACGCTTAGAAGCACCTATGTACCCAATTCCCTCTGAAAACTCTTGTAGAAACGAGACGTAAAATGGGGGTCCCTATATGAAATCATAGAACGAGGGACCCCATGAATACGTACTACCTCTAGGATATACAACTTCTAGATCTCATTATCATCGAAGGTCTCCTTGATCTGAAAGAAGTGAGATACCTTTGTATATCTGTCCACAACAACCCACATGACATCACTTCCTCGAGGTGACCTCAGAAACATGGTCACGAAGCCCATCATGACATCATCCCATTTCCACTCTAGAATGGGTAACTACTATAACAGTCTGGTTGGCCTCTGATACTCCTTCTTCACCTGCTGACAGGTGGAACATTTCATAACAAAACTAGATACCTCTCTTTTAATACCTGGCCACCAATACTGACGTCTCAAGTCAATATAAATTTTGGTAACTATAGGATTCAATTTCCTAGATGAAGCATGAAATTCCCACATCAAATCCTCATTTATATCCACTGGAACCCGCACTCATCCATGGATATGAAGTACCTCGTCATCTCCTATCGTTTAACTGGGAGGAGGATCCTCCCCTGCCACCGACTTCTGTATAACAAGACCTTATGCATTCGATAGTTTTCTCATCATCACTCTATCGAAGAGGGTATAAGTCATAGGTAAGGATGAAAGATAGGCTCTCCCCTAACTATCGTGAACCTCCAATTATATCTCAGAGAACAAATCCATATGTTTCTACTCACCACTGGTTTCATGTACTACCTATATCTACGTCCTCCTACACAGTACATCAGCAAATACATTACCCATAATAGGTGTATAAGTAATATAAATGTCAAGGAATGAAGGTATTCAACCCACCGTCACTGTCTCAGATTCATGTCACGTTGAGTAAAGAAATATTTACGTCTTTTATGGTCTGTAATCACCAAAAAATGATCCCCAAGAGATAATGTCTCCAATAGCATAATGCATGAACAACTGCAGCCAACTCGAGATCATGCATCGGGTAATTCCTCTCATGTATCCTCAACTGCCGAGACACGTAAATAACTACTCGATTTCCCTACAACAACACTTCCCACAGACCAATACCAGATGCATCATAATAAACTGTATAGCTCTTCCATTACTCCGGTAGAATCCAGACTCTTATTGATTTCAACCTTCCCTTAAGCTACTGAAAGGATTTCTCGCAAGCATTCTACCAAAAGAACATTGTACCCTTCTTAGTCAAACCTATCAAAAACAATTCTAAGCAGGAGAAGTCATGTATAAAGTGACTGTAGTATCAATCCACCCCCAAGAAAATCTGTTTTTCAAACACATTCTTAGGCTACACCCAAAAAAAAACTACTACTCTCACATTCTATGGGTATACTAAAACTCGTACCTCTGAGATAATATGGCCCAGGAAGTGTATTTGGTCCATCCAATAGTGGAATTTTTAGAGAATAACATATAACCCGTTCTCTATCAGTGTACTCAGTATGATCTCAAGATAGGTGTCATGGTCATGTCGAGTGTAAGACTACACCAAGATATCGTCCACGAAGACTACAACAATAGATTCAATATACGGATGGAACAATAGGTTCATCAAAGCCATGAAAACTACTGGCGTGTTTGAGAGTCTGAATGGCATAAACAAGTACTTGTATAGACCATATCTGCTCAGAAAAACTATAAGTGGTATGTCTGATGGTCTAACACACATCTGAGGATATCCTAATCTCAATTAAATCTTCGATAACACTCGTTATCCTCGAAGATGATCAAATAAATCATCAATCCCTAGCAAGGGATATCGGTTCTTGACTGTCAACTGGTTCAAATTCTGATAATCCAAGCATAGTATAAGGGTAGCATCTGCCTTCTTTGCAAAAAAAAACTGGAGAACCCCAAGGCGAAATATTGGGTTGGATGAATCCCCTAGCTTGTAACTGCACTAACTTTCTTTTGAGCTCTTGCAACTCTGGTTAAGCAATCCTGTAAGGAGGAATTGAAATCGGTGTCGCTCCTGGCACAATATCAACAGTGAAATCCACCGGTCTCTTTAGAGGTAGACCTTGAAAGTCATCTAGGATGACATCCTTGAAACAATCATCCCCTATGTGGAAATTCTTCTTACATGTTCCCTAGTCATCTAGATATAAAATTACAATCTGGGTTGTCACTCCACCTCACCCACGATGCTCGGGTCCAGCTCATCTCCCCTAGACATCCCACTCAACCTTGTACAGAAAATATAAGCCTTCTAGTGACGTGAAACTCAACATGTGATGATAGAAATCTACAAAAGCTCAGAACGGTACCAACCAGTAAATCCCGAGAATGAATTCATAGCTTGTTATCTCCAAGACATAGAGGTCTCACAGAAGGTGACACCACCAATATCTAGGGGGCACTCCGTGCACTGACACACAAATACTATTCTAATTTCTAACGGAGTGTCTAGTCTCATAATAATAGAAGAATAATAAAAAAATATCCCAAGGATCTCCATAATGGGAACATATATAAAGATATTCATAGCACCCGTGTCAAAATGTGCAGAAGATAAAAAAGAGGAAACTAGAATAGAACCTCTGACAGTGGAAGGTCCGGGATCCTACTCTTGTCTGGTCTATTTCACTTCATATGTCTACCCAATGCCACAGCCCTGCAACACAGCCTGGCTACACGGAGCTACCCCAGCATGCGCTCTCTGAGATCCTGGTGTTTGGATACCATGGCCATGACCACCACCTCTGCCTGAATGTCTCAACATATTCCAATTCCATGACTAGTAAGAAGCTGTCGGCCCTACTCCCTCATGCAGAGTCTACATAGAATGACTGTCACTTTTCACCAGTGGATAAGCCCTGTAAAAACAGAAGAGATGACCCAAATTTCCATAAGCTCGTCACTCCACTAGGTCACGTGGGCACTGAGGTCTCTTGTGCCCCTCTTTACCACACTGGTAGCACTTTACCTGGCACCCTGAAGAATTATTCAATCAAGTAATGCCACTATGAGATAAATCTATCTACCTCTTCCCCTTACTGGTATAAATAGTACAAAAAATCAGTACTGAACCGTCCTGACCTACACCACTAGCTTACCTTAGGTTCTGATCAGTAATCAGTTCCTGGTTCACAATAGCCTTCACTGTAGGCAACCTGTGAACATTCACCAGTGCTGGGATTTCATATCAAAGACCGTACTCAATGCTTCTAGCCCTTAACGTCCCATCCCCCACTAGAATAGGTGAAAACTGATGTAGCTTAGTGAACCAGGAAAAATAATCCATCACTAACATGGCTCCCTGTTGTAGAGTCATGAACTCTCGAGCTCGATCTGCCCATAGCATCTCCGAAAATAAAAATTCATAGTAATCTGCCTAAAAAATCTCCCACACCATGTCTTGTTGATGCTCGGTCAAGGTGGTAATAACCCAACACCTCTTGGAAAAATCACGTAGCATATAAGTAGTGAACTAGACCCTCATCCCATGAGGCTTCTCCAAATTATCGATGATAGTCTAGAATGAATCATGCCATTACTCCGCAACCTGTGGTCCTCCACCCCTTGAAAATGTAGGCAGATACTGCTACTTGATTATATGTGTCCGCTCTGCCATAGAAGTGTCAATCGGCATTGATCCATGGTAGGTCTTCATGAATTGTTTGAAACCTTCCTGGAACAGCGCATCTGCGCCTGCGTCTGGTATAATGTATGGCGCCACTTCTGGTATTTTTGGATGATCCACTAGTAGCCCATGGCCTACCATCTCTGGAGTATAATCATTGCCTCTCTTTTGGTGAACAACTGGTGGTCGTCTTAGCGGCATGTCTCTACAAGGTCAAAAACACTCCTTAATTTAATTTACATTTCATGTTCATTTGTTAATTTAAGAATGAAAACATAAAGGAAAATAAAACCCACAAAAAAAGCAAAAAGAGACCACACTCCGTGTATAAGGTCTACCCGGCGTGTACCCTTATGCCCAGAGAAGGTTGTGCTCTGATGCTGGCATGGGCATGTCTCAACCCCTGGTACACGGCATATTCCACCCGCACACGGCGTGTACACATCTCTATCTTCCCTCCCACATGGCCATGTATACACGGTCTCCTATCGGTTAAGACTATACGGTGGGTCCCACAGGTACACAACATGTTCTAAACGAGCTTTGCTGACCCGTGTTGTTTGAGACAAAGCTGTATACATGGCTACCACTACATGACATGTTCTATATGGACACATCATGTACTAGAAAGGAAAACACTGCCCCGTGTTGTTAGTTACATGTACGAATTCACAAATTACATTACACGACATATTCAGAAGTGACACGGAGTGTTTAAGAAAAGATTTATCTGTCCATGTTGTTAGTGACACAGTCGTACACAAGGTCAACATGACACTATGTGTACAACCGGTACACGGCGTGTTCCCCCTAGATATTTCCCCTCCCGTGTTTCTACCTACATAGCCAATGAAACAGTTAGAGACTACACAATGTGTACATAGAGTACACGACGTGTACTTAAAAAATTTTCACTTCTTCCCATCCATCCAGCGTTACGATTTTTATTAAGGAAGCAGAGACAACAAACAGAAAAACTGGGGGGGGGGGGAATAGAGGGGCCCACCTAGGGGGAGAAAGTAATGTAGGCCAAGGGCATCACCCCGTAAAAGGTCCTCCCCCTCAAGAATAAACTTAGAAACATTGTAAAGGAAATAAACCGGGGACCCCGGATAAGCAAGAGAGGCCAGATGGTCAGCCACCTTGTTCCCCTCCCTCCACATATGAGAGACTCTCACTTGGTTATTGAGAATGAGCTTGGACTTCCTCATGGTATAGGATATGGACCAGGGAGTGATGCCTTTACCTGTTAAGGCATTATGGACAATCATGGAGTCAGTTTCCACCTCGCTGATGAGAATTCCTCTCTCCTTGCAAAAGATAAGGCCAGATAGGGCCGTATTAGCCTCCGCCCGAATCAGAGAGCCACTTCCATAAAAAACCGAAAAAGCTACCACCACTCTCCCCTGGTTTTCCCGTACGACCCCTCCTCCATGCATCATACCCACCACATAGGGGCCGTCTGTGTTCAGTTTGAGGCCATCCCTAGGAGGTAACAACCAGATCCAACTCCCCAAAGGGATAGCGGCATTTTTTGCACCTGAATTCCTCAACACGTAAAGAGAAACCAGGGACACAGCCTCCATCCTGACATTTCCAAGGCGAACCAAATCATGAAAAAGCCACCTGGTGCTGGCCACAACCGCCCTGTCTGAGGATTGGTACCCCTCGTACCTGTAATAGTTTTGTCACTTCTTCCCGACCAGAGGAGTTCATTGGGTGTGTTCATATAACCACATGTCGTGTTGTCTGGGTTTCCGGACTGTACACCTCAGAAACTACTTTGAAGACCCTTTTCCCTTAATTTCAAGAATCTGTATGCCAAATTCTGATCCATGGGGGCCCATACTCCCCGCAAAAAAAATATTGACACCCGAACATCCACATTATAGTACATAACACAACAAAAGGCTATAACATGATCCGCTAAATTCCAGTCAAAGAGAGCCCAAATGTCTTAGGAACCACTGTTTAACATTCATAAACTCAACCATAACGTGTACAAATACCCTATCAATAGTAGAAGTATCTAGAAAGTTACCTATAACAATAGAATGAATTTTATAGCACATAATCTATCACAATAACATGCAATTTATAATGCACCTACATGGCATGGAAACTATATATGGAATGTGATTATAAAATGTGCCAAAATGATGCATGAGATGGAATAACCTCATCTCATCAGGTTGCAACTAAATAGAACACAATATTAAAATATAAACAACACACCACATGTACGTCACCCATCGTTGAAAATTAGATCAACTATAAAGTGGAAAATTAGTAAAATTACAATACGATGTAAATTGGAGTTTCCATGTACACGGGTTAGCTACTCTTGGGCATAGATTATTACCAATTACAAATTCAAAATATCCCTGAATATAGGCTTAAAAAGGTAAGTCAACGAAATGAAATTCCTCTGATACCACTTTGTAACGTCTCAGATCTAGGTGTTATACAACAGGTTCCCTGAACCCACTTCATCACATAACTTCAAACGCATTTCCCCAAACGCCAGAGGTTTCCGACTAGTAGAGAGGGATTAGGTCTGATAGAGGTGAAACAATGACCTCATTTGTCAGAGTTTAGCATAGTAGAAATGTATAAACGTACCAAAAAGCTGAAGTAATAACAATATATAACTAAGATAGAAAACAGATCCGTATTAAAAGATAATCAACCGTCATATATAAAATGATTCAACATAACTCTAATCTATGAAAGTATCCCCAAAAGGATACACTGAAATATAATGTAATACAACACAAGGTAAAAAGAACAACAAAACAAGGGAAAGTAGTGCAATAGAAACTCCACACCCTAGCAAGCCAATGCTTGGTCCCATGTTCTCCTACTCCTCTGCAATAATCAAGTACCTGTATAGGGACACTTTCCCTTTTCAACACTTGAAAGAACATAATTTGTTTTGGCCCAAGACATGTCCCAAATAGGATGTGATAAATAAATCATAGTAGACAACCACCAAGGGCCTATGCCCAACTATCAGTGAAAATGTGCAACAATAGTGTGCAGTAATGAAATACAATAAACTATGAAGTACTCAAAAGTAAACATTCATAACAGTTATATTTCCATTTTAATTATTTTTTAACAATTAAATATAATTGAATTATAAGTTCCCAAGACCCATCCTATGCCGAAAATCTCTTATACAGTGACGCAGCAAAAACCACAACAGGCTATCTAACAAGTAGAGGGTAATAACAATACAAAGAGTGTGATTTTTCTAGGTAGGTATTACATAAGAAATCACCATAGTGAGTATTCAAAGAAAACATTTTTCCCAGACAGGAAAATCCTTACCCTTAGGTAATAAAAATCGAAACCCTCAGGTGATTTCCCTCAGGCATAAAAAATATCTCCCTCAGGCATACGAGATGTCACCCTTAGGAACAGAACCTACTACCCATAGGCATGAGAAGAGTTCCCCCAGGATAAATGAACACTGCCCTCAGGCTAAGAAAAACATTCCCTTAGGATAAGCAAGTAAACGGGATGAGCCCAATGCATAAGTAAGTAATAAATATGTTTCCTATCAAGTAAAAACAAAACACTCTATCATTATGGAATACCCAAGAGTATCTTGGAAAAATGGCTAAACAAGGGAAACACACCCATGGGGTGGCCCTAGATCCAAGAAACGATCCCAAACAGAAGTTTATATTTATCATTATAATATCTATACAACTATAGATATATTAACAGCTAATCCCTCAGACAAAAGACACCCCAAACATGGGATCGTAGCAAAACAGTACACATAGTCACCTCAACAGTTGGAAATTAACACTAGACCAGATAATTCGATACCCTCTAATCAATTTATGCGAATGATGCTTCCTGAGTCAACTGAGAACGTCAGAGATCTGGGATAAATACTCACCCAGTAGATTATATATAAAATTCTCTCGGGAAGGAATTGGAAGGAGAGGTTCAGGAAGACTGAACAACTCAACAGTGCAGTTCAAACAAGATTGTTGGTGAAGGAATCAGAGTCCCAGTTTGCGGTCAAAATCACTTCTAAGATCCGTACTTCTCTCCCGCAGATCTCAGGTGTTATAAACTTCCTCTGTCGAAAGAGGTGGCTACTTCATGTTTTAAGCGGAAAAACATAACTACACAACTTGTAATCTCAAGTACACGGCGTATACTTTTCATATTTTTAACATTTCCTATGGCGGCCTCATTCCACCGCCTCGCTATTCATCTGTCAACATGAGTACACGACATGTATTTCTGAGTACAGAGCGTGTACTGTCGTTCTATTGGAAGCTACTCCTACTGCCTTACTGTTCACATGTAGAATGATTACACAATGTGTATAACTAAGTACATGGCGTGTAGTCAGTTTTTACACCCTTAATTGCTGAAAGACCTACACGCCCTATATAGTCATCCCACACGTCCAATGTACGTGGTGTTTGAAAAAGTACATTGAGTGTACCCACAACCTCTGGTATTTTTCCTCATTTTCCTTATTTTCTCAAAAACACATAAATAAAAAAGAAACGAAGAAACTCGTACCACATGAATAAGAACCGAGTTCTTAAAGAACTCACATGAAAAATGATTTTTGAGATATCAAACACCTCCACTATACCTCAATATCATCATGGATCATGGGTTGTATTTAATAAAATCATATATTCAAAATATTCTAATATTTTCAATAAAAGAAAATACAATCAAGGAATGTTCAAATAGTTTACCTTATAACACGATTTTGAAACAAATTATGATTCTGAAATGGGTGCTTAAGAAGGAGACCCTTACGAAACCGATTTATATTTAATTTTAAATTATTCATTAATTTAATACATTTGGTATTTTAAAATAACCATTTTATATAATTTTTTACTCAAACTCAGTCTGACTATTTTATAAAAAGTAAATTTTATTAGATGTTTTCAAATTATATGTTATACATGATTATATTCTGAAACAATTTTTCTGTGAACACCCATATGACCCATGTTGTACAATGTGTATATGGATAAAGGATAGAAAATAATTTTTAAGGATATGAAAATCATTTTTTCAATGCATGTACCTTCTTCTTATGTGAACAAGATGAAAATGAAATAATGTGGGCACGATGATCACGGTATGATGCTCTTTCTTCTAGGAATTGTTTGATTTTTTCATATGGAGTTGAAATAAAAAATGACAATATATATAAGTCTTCATTAAGAAGTTGAGGTCTTATTGAGTTGGGATGAAAATGATATGTATAAGACAACCTTTAAAGTTAAAATATGTTATCATTATTTTGGAGTTTTATAAAATGGAAAACCCATAATATGGGTGACAACCCATCGCATCCAGAAACACCATGGGAATGAAACCCACAACTGAAAAGTGATAAGTGTGCATCCCCTACCACTTCCCTACATGATGTATTTGGTTAGTATTTTTTATTACATTTGTTAAATTATTTTATGAATAAAAAATATGTTTATTTTGGGAACTTATGTTTTAAAAAATCGATATCCATAGTATAAAAAATAATTTGGTTACTATGTGATAAAGGTTATTTTAGAAGAAGTTCTATCTTTTTAGGAAACACTATAAGCCTTAAGAAAATAGAATAATATGGGATTTCATTTGTGGAATAAAAGTTGAAATCATTCTGAGTTTTGGGTTTCAATATTAGTTAGGTTTACTTTGAAGAATTTTATAGAAAGTGGTTTATTAAATGTTCATTGATGAACTTTGCTATTTTTTGTCGAATTTTGGTGATTTCGAATAATATTTATTTTTTTAACGGATTATCATTTTTTTGGGATTATATTATTTTTACTAAAAATTTTGGTTTTTTAAAAGTATATAGATATAGAAAATATATATTTTATCTTTTTTGGATTATGTTATTCTCTATATGTTGAATCAAGAACATTAGATGTTATCAAGTCATCTTGAATACTCATCATTTGGAGAAAAGAAGAGCTTTTGGCAGAATCTTATTAAAGGATGAAACTCTACTTGAAAAGTTTGTATATTTCTTTATTCCTTAGTAAATCTCATAAAAACAATTCTCAAACATTATGAAAAAGGAACTAAAATAATTTTTTTGTCTCTTTACATTTCTTAATGGGAAACCAAATACCATTTAACTTATTATAAGTTTGTGATCTTCTAGTGGTTATCTTTCTTCTAATCAAGTTTTTTATCACTCTCCATCCGAACTTGACACTTTACTTTTCCTCCATATCCATTTTTTCATGGAATACAAGTATGGTTTGTCTTGGGTGACGTTTTTAATTTTGTTTCTTTCTTTTAAAGTGATAGTTTTATTGACTCTTATATATTTGGGGCTTTCAATGATCTTTCCAAGCCCAATTTTTTAAATTAAGAGGACAAAATTTCTAAACGGGTTGCTGGATGAAACATTCAAATAAAATAAAGAAAAAAATATATTCATATTTATTAATATTTTGGAATTAAATATAAATTTTACTTTAAAGGGGATCATATGATTGATGGTGTACCTGATACGCCACAACAGGGTACTTTGAAATCATACATTGTACACAACGTTGGGTCATACTGAAAACTAATAATATATTATTATTTTAAATGGTAGTTAATTTCTTGTATTTTAAATGGTGAGAATGAAAATAAATAACTAAAATATAATTGTACATGTTTGGAAAATGTTTTTACATTTATCCAATAAAATTTAGAGGCTTAAAATGTGACTAAATCTAATTAAAAGCACAAATAATCTTATAATAATTAAAAGGGTGATTTACCGCCTTTTGATTGAGAACCATATTTAAACATTATTTGGTTACTTTAATGTGTTATATTTGGAAATATAAATGTATTATTTAGAATTGGGACATTAAAATTTACTTTGGGTAAATGTTGGTTATTTTTCTGATAATATTCATTTTTTAATGAATAGTGAAAAATACTGTATTTTAAATCAAACTCTCCTTTCAATGTAATTTATTTGGAAGTATAGAATATGTATTTAAGTGGGTTAAAAGTGTAATTATATTGTATTTGTACCATTTAATCCAATGTTGTTCATTGTACTTAATTTCACTTTGAAATTGGACATAAACAAGTGTCAATATTTTGATAGATATTATTTCTTGAAAACATGCATTTTGTTTTGACAACATTATTTAATTTTAAATTAATTAATAAAAATTTTATGTTTATAATTTGGTAAAATATATATCATTTTAAAATTTTTAATACAAAATATATCTGAGGATGATTTTTTTTGTATTTTTATGAACAATATCAATTTTTGATAAATAGTTGAAACACTGAGTAATAGTTAAAAACCGACTTCTTCATTAAAATGAAATTTTACAGCTTGAAGAAATTGAATTTATAAAATCTAAAATACATTGTTGTTATTATTATGTAAAATTTTGTTCAATAAGATGGAAATAATATTTTTTCAATAGTATCTTTTGATTTTTATTTACCAAGGTAAAAGGTAAATTGGGTAATTCAATGTAAAATTAATAATATAATATTATTAAATTACCAGAATATGTGTTCTAATCCTTTTGGTTGATAAATTTTTTAACATGGGAATCATTGTGTCGATTTTGGGACCCCATGGTGCCACTTATGAGTGATAATTACATTTTATGTTAATTAATTTAATGTAATGACAAAAATGACATAAAAATATATCCTATAGTAAATCAATTCATACATGAGGTTATAAAATATATCTTTTTGACTCTAAAAATAAATTTTATAGATAAAAATATTTCCTATATCATTGTAGTTTTTGGATTATTTTTATAAATCTAATAAATAAATTTATTTATGAAACAATAATGATTCATGGTTTACGTCATTATTGAATGATTTAAATAAATAAGATTATAAAGAATAAAACAATATCCAAAACTTGTCTAGTAATTATTTGGATGATTTTATTTCGAACAAGAGTCATATTATCATCGAGTTTTATATGTTTTGGACCATTAGAAACCAAAAAAATTATATAATAAAATAAAATTTTCAAACTTTCTTAAAGAGCCCCACCCCTCACCCCTATAAAAAGTCATCACCTCTAACCCATTAATTACACCACTCTTGCCCCTTGGCTCGTCCAACCACTTCCAAATAAAATCCCTAAATTCCTCTATTCTACATATAATTCTTACCTTTAGAAGATGTAACTTTAATAAATTCACTTGGTTCAATCCATAGAGCGTTACCCCAATTTAAAGGTAATTTATTCTTTTAAGTTTTTTTCATTTATTTTACTTATACAACACCATAAACTCCATTTATTCCTCTCATTTATAACAACACTAGTTTACTAAATATTATAGGTTTTCTCTAAATTCATTATTCAAACTGATGTTCCACACACCTATATTTAATATGTACAAAACATAGTGTTTCTATAGGCGGTGGGCTACTGCCTCATGAAACGATGATTGTTCAATATTTTCCTACCACGTCTAATGGTGGCCACTATGATGGAACTATATTCATATGTGATATATATTATATTTAAATTGAATAATAAACATGATAAAAGTTCTTAATTAAGTATAATTTTACTCTAGTTTATATTTTGGATATTAAAGAATGAACGGTTAAAGTCAGACACAAGGTAATGGATCTCTTATCTCACTATTCATTACTGGAAAAATATCCAATACCCAAGGTTTTAAATTGTGGGTATAGCCTCCATAACTGTGGGTAAAGGATATATCCAAGGGTTTGGGAACCATGGGTGATAGAGGCATCGGAATAGGTCCCTAACCTATTCCCATGGTTTTTTAATCCCTAGGAATAACATTTTTCCACCTTGTCAAATCCACTAAGCCTAAAATCCATGATATCAAAGCCTAATAACTACGGTTTTAAAAACATGGTTAAATATAGTGAAAAAAC
Organism: Viscum album; assembly: GCA_963277665.1. NCBI lineage: Eukaryota > Viridiplantae > Streptophyta > Magnoliopsida > Santalales > Viscaceae > Viscum > Viscum album. Next base: position 960,698,256 of record OY728145.1, read on the forward strand.
CAGCCAGTGGGTTTTTAACCCACAACTACCCTATATCAACTCTACAAATTCGATGTGTCTCACCACATCATCTATACAATTTATGTTAATAAATATCTAAATTTTTAAATATATATTATTCTCTAATGTTATTACAAAAAAGAAATCATATTAGGTTTAGAACCTCTGTATAACTCATTATCGTTCCAGCGCCTAACCAACCATGTTACATATATTATGTCTAAATATGTCTGCATTTATTATAATATATTAATCCTTCTATCTATCAAAAAAAGACCAGCGGGATTAAATACCTCAATCGTCGGAACTATAATACAATGCCTCAGTAACCCACCCAAAGAATTAATGTGCTTATATATTTCTGTCAACCTAAATATATTAATTGAAACAATTTTTATATGATTGAAAACCGTGGGTATTGTTTTTCCTGCCATTTTTTTGTTTTATGCATATTTTTTTCCGCCATATCATTTAAATGATATACCCATTGTTTTAACAAACTATGGGTATATACCTTCAAAAAAAACTTTATCCCAATAGTTTTACGAGAACCATTGGTATATGCCTTGAAATAAACACTTATACCTTCGTTTTTTACAATACCATGGGTATTTGACTTTGAAAAAACTCTATCCCCATGGTTTTTCTAAAATTATTAGGATATGACTTGAAAAAAATATCTATACACATGGTTTTGGTGAAAACTGTGGGGTTAGGTGACCTATACCTATGGTTTCCGAAACATTTGTTATAGGTTCCCATGTTATTCATATACCCACAATTTTCCTAAACAGTGGGTGTAGGGCTATTTTCCAGTAGTGTTTAATTCCATGAGATTCCCATAGTTCGCTATTTATTTATTGCATTTGGTCTATTGTGTACTGAAATTTAATATATATTATCAGGATTATATTTTTTTAATGGTATTCTATAATTCAATTGGGGTTATTAACTCTTTATCCTATGACACAATTATTTGCAACGTGGTAATGATTTTTATCTCACCTTTTATTCCTGTGAGATTCAAGATATATTTTCCACTATTTAATTTTGTGTGGTGTATATACAACCCATGATTATATTCTTTGTGTAATATAATTTAATTTATGTGTATTTAAATCTTCACTGCATGATCCTTCTTTCATGGGGAGGATGTTTCGAAAGTTAACAAATCAGTAAGGGAACCTTTCACCATACTCTTTTAGTCAAAGAATTATTTTATGTCATGTCTTTAAATTTTATTTTTATTATGTTCTAATATGTTCTTATATATCCTTATTGAGGTAAATTTTAAGTCCATATGATGAGAGACTCTTTTTCTCTCTCATCAACTCATTTTATAAATTTTCAAGTGACATTGTTAGGCTATCGAATTTCTATAAGAAAACATATAAACCCAATTTATATTATATTGGTTAAAAATCTACTTCATGATTATTTCAGGCAATGAATATGCGTAAATTACCTCTGAATGTTTTAAAATTAAGTTATACTTATATTGTATGAATTCTTATTTTTCACACATAATTATGTGATTGATTTTTCCTTAATCTAAAAATACGATCTTTAAAATTTACATTATATCGATTTACATTCCATGTAGAGTTTTTTTATAGACCATTTCACTTTTATATTGTATATATACTTCCCTTTGACATATGATATCATGAATATAGTTTTTTAGGATATTATAATCTTTTATTAATGTTATTCATCAAATATTTACATTCAAGCATCTCTCAGTTGGTTAGGAATACATTAACTAAAATATTGTTTTAATTGATTATATATTAATTATTCTAAATCATTATAATTATTTTCCATGTCTTAAAAATGGTTTTAAGGATTTACTTATGTGGACGTGAATGTTTTGAAATTAAATTTTTATTCAAAAGTTTCAATGTGGTATGGGACACATTGATTAAAAAATATCTTTATTAAATGTTTTAAATGGATTTTAAAATGGTTTGTTAAAACATCGATTATGTCAATATCATGAAATCATATATTGTGACTTTAATGTGGAAATGTTTTCATTCCTTTATTCTTGTTTTATGTGTTATAAATTTGTTATTCTTATTGGGAATTTTTCATGTATACGGGTGGTTCTATGATAAACCTAGAGTAGGTGATCCCAAGATGTATCTCTCCAATGCATTGGGTTATGTGGCTGAAGTAAAAATCAAAGATTATCTGAAGTGATTTTTTAAATATACTATTATGGGTATTACAAATGAAACTCCTTATGTATATAGGAAATCTATAATCTATGTTTGATAATGATTCCACAAGTTACCTTTATGATTTAATATTTCTATGTGTTATTCATAAATCTTATGATTTCATGAGGAATGTTAAAGAGAATAAGTTTTGTTTGTATTGATGAAATAATGTTTTCTTTCATTATTTTATAAACCTTACTGAAAATTTTATACTAATCCCATGTTTTTTAAATGTTCTTTCACAGTGTATAAGGAAGTTTAAGAAAAAGAAAGCACTGAAGCAGATTTATATCAAGAATAGAATTATTGTTTTCTTTTACATATTATTATTTTATGAAAAATGGGTACTAAGTAGAAGTGTCTACATTGAATTTTATTAGTTGTAATGTAATAGTTATGGCCTAATTATCTAAAAATGTAATCCTTAGAAGATCATCAATGTGAATTATTAACTTAATTCAAGATTATACAATTTTTAAGGCTGGGGCCTTATATTATTCAGTTATGATTCATTACTTATAAACTACATATTTTTATTATGTTACCCAAGATTATGATATTTGATATGTGTTGAATGGTTTTAAATTTTATGACCATGTTTTCATACCCGTATACACATTTTTTATATATATATTAATTTTTACCCTTATTTTCCATTTTACCCCAACCTTTATTATGTATTCCTTCCCCATGATTTGGAAAAAAAAATTTATTTAGGAATTTTTTGACATTGGTGGCAGTTATAAATAACATTGTGGTTGATGATGTAGTAAAATTATTAACCAGTTAAATATGTTAATATGATTTGAAAGGCACTATAACATTATAAATTTCATTCTTTTTTTTCTATAATGTAATTTTTTTCCTCAAAAAAATGATGAAATATCCTTATATGAATAACCTATTGGGTTATATCCATGATGGATTCCATTTATCTTTATTGAGTATAAAAATAACAGACCCTTTACAAGTACTAAATGTGGAGGTCATAATGACATCATATGATCTTTATAATGTGATAAAACCCAGGGAGAACCTGTATCATATATAGAATGTTTTATAAAATTATTCCAATGAACTAGTCAATGTTTTTAAAACAAATTCATGAGTTTGAGGAAGGTACATGGGAACCTAAAAATTTGTTATTGAATATGTATCATCAGTTTTTATACCAATGCAATGGAATTTAAAGGGGAAATTAATTCTATGTGGTTTATATTGTTAAACTTGTTGATTTTATGAACTGTTTTTCAGTTAAATTTATTATCTTCAATAGCATTCACTACACACAACACTAGGTTCTAACAAATCTCAATATAGTATTTATTATATGATATAAAAAGGTTTTTATGACCTATCAATTAAACATGGATGTTTCAAAATTAATATATACATTTTAAATATTAACTTTAATGGTTTTATATATCGAATATAACTTTTTAAAATCTACGGAATTTTTTGTAATGCATTTAATTGTTTTGGACAATAATTGCAAAAACAATTGGTTTATTGTTTTTTAATCAAATAATATATGTAATTTTTTATTCCTTTTTAATTTTTTTCTGTAAAAATGAACTAAATTTTTCGAATAAACATTTCAAAATTATCTTATGGTGTTATTTTATGATTGATAAATTTTTTTAATTTTAATAAGAATAAGGAAAAATATTGGTTTTCATTAAATCATCCTTTTCATTTTAGAAATTTATAGGCATAAGTTTTTTAATTTTTTTAATAAATTATTAGTTAAATAATATTATAGTTAGAATAATATATTTCATTTTTATCAATTTCGTGTTGAATTATTATATATATTTTTTAACTTTCAAAAAAATTCACATTTGAAAATGACATTTTTGTCACATATGTGTGTTTAATATTAAATTAAATTTTGAAATTTGTGATATAATAAATTGAAAAAATTAATTCCACATTTGGAAATAAAATAAATAATATTATCTTATATAGACTATATAATTTTTGACCAAAAAAAGTATTACAATTAGTAAAAAAATTAGTATGGTAAGGATTAAAATGTAATTACCAAGTGATAAATTGAAAAATATAAGGGTATAAAATTACATAAAACTATTATATATCATATTGGATGGTTATATGTTAACATTATAACATCTATGGTTCTAAAATACACCATTTTTATGCTTTTTGTAATGATAAAAATGTGGGCTGAATTATTTACATTAATAATTCTTAGGGTGTCATATACACCACATATTAAAGTCCACAACCTATAATTTTATCTTAATAATTCCATAACACATGTATTCATCCATTACCTACCTAAATCACATCCCTACATCCATTACCATATCTTATAATCATTTTTAGGTCATAAATCCATCCAAGGATGCTTTTTAGTGAAAACTAATATGGGTTATATATAAATATGTAATGTAGTTTAAAAATATGGAGTTGATGGAACCACAATAAAATTAATAGAATAAAAATAACAAACCAAAAAATACATGGAAACATAGTAAATTATTACAAAAACAAGATTTCAAGATATAATTAATGATAAACATGTAATAAAATTTATATATAAAATTTATATATTATGATACAAATGAATCTGTTCCTATGATATATTTATAATAATCATATTAAAATTATACAACATTCTAAAATTTGTATAATGATAATAGATACATATAGTAAAGGAATTATTTATCACATAAATTTTCTCTGTGATACAAGTCGTATTCAGCATCCTTTTCTTTTGTGTGGTTTATATACTGCATATTAATAAAATTTATGATTATTCTTCAAGAAGTTATGGGAATTTTCATAATTATTTTTGTATATATTTTTATGGGATTTATGATTCAATGATAACAATGTGGTATGGTATTTTTGTCTCAAATTGTCTTTATTTGAAATATATTATGTTATGTACCGATCATATTTTAAGATGTGTATAAAATCCAATTGAAATGTAATATTATGAATTATTTAATATCATTATTATTTTAGATTCAAATAATTATATCTCTTTATTGATATTATAATTAAATATTACCAAATTGGTTAAGGTTTTAGGATACAATATCATTATTTATTGTTAGTACTTAGTTTAATGCATCTAATGATGAGATATTTTGAATTACCTATCAATAAAATCATTAATTTATTATCTTATTGTCATATTTGGAGAATACTATTTTCCAATTCATGTTGTTCTCTATATGTACTAATGATTCCAAAAAAAAAATTTATAGTGAAATGACATTATTTCTCTCATGATTGAAAACCATTTTTATATTATATTCATTTTTTTTAAATGATTTCAAAAATATTATAATATTTGAAGAAGTAATTATTAAATTCATTTGAACCCATGATTGAATTTTTATATAGTTATTTCATATTAATTTTATTATTTTAGAAAAATAAATGCCTTTTTTGATATTTCATAAACTATGAATGGAATTTTATAAACATGAGTGGTGTGAATCGAATTTCAATATTTCATGTCCATTATTTTTCATAAATATTCCTTTATAAGATTTCATGTTTTTTTTAAATATAATTATTTTTTAGAAAAAATTATGTTTTTAAAAATTCATTTTCAAAGAGGAAATTCTATTTTCTTCAAAAAATGTAACATATATACTTTCATATTCATTTCCCATTTAATATTACATTCTTTGATGTTTCTTATTCATTAATATGGATATGAATGAAGTATACCATTCTAATACTTTCTTTTAATGGCCTATGTTTATGATAATAAGACTATAAACCTTTTATCCCTTCCCTGTGTTATACCATTATAATATTATGATAAACCATCTTATTTTTCCATAGGTTATTCTTTGATCAAATGATGAAATTATTATGATGCCTATTTTTTTTCTATAGGTTCTGTAATTATGAAATGCTATTGAAACCGACGTCTTTTCATGGGTTATAATATGGTGTATATTTTTTGATCTTCTATCAAGCATATATATTAATTTATTTATGTTATGGGTCTTAAATATATCATCCTAAAATGATTGGGGTAAAGATTAAAATCACAAGAGACAAAATATAATGGAATACAGAGTGAACCTAGTTCATTAAGGGAAATTTTCCACTATGATGGTCTTAATAATGAACATTGACTAATATAAAGGATTAGGGAGTGAAATTATTCCACTATTATAGTATTAGAAAATGATCCATGAGTATTATGTAAATTATTTTCTATCCCTATATGTGGGCCAAAATGCAGTATATTATCCCATTTCTACGATCTTATATCTCAATTTTTCTGATTACATCATGATTCATGTATTATGAATATCTAATATTAATTCCATTTTTTATGATTATTATCATTGATATGAATTTATGGTTCCTAACTTTTATTATAATGTTCTCATATCCTTCTGGTCATGTTATATTTATGTATCTTTTTATCATTACAAAAACTAAGAATTTGAGTTCTCCCCAACTTATCATTCCTTTCCCATAGTTATAAATAAATTCATTATGTATGATCTTTCCAATGTAAGTTCTATTTTTTAAAAACTTAATGGAGTATGTTTTAACACACCTGTGAACTAATCATTCATGTTTCTATGTTTTAAAAATAAATGCAGCACTACAATCCATAGGGATATCTTTATGTAATGTAATGTATTTTCAGAAAAAAGATAATATAATTTTATTAAAATCCTATTTCATTTATATAATTTAATTATATAATTCCTTGACCATTGATAAAAGAGAATGGAGTAGATAAACAAAAAATTTATAACATAGATAACATTGTATTTTATACCATATGGTCAAAGTCTTTTTCAATTTGATATACTACACTATACTATGATTTTATAAGAAATTCACTCAATATAAGTATTGATCACACTTTAATATAAATGGTGAAATCAATTTTCTAAAAAAGAAAAGTCTTTTATTTCTCAATAAAAAAATCAATTAATAAGAGTTTTTTTTATAAGATACCATTAAAAAGAAAATCATATATTATAACCAGTAAAAAACATTCCATAAGAAATATTTAGTGTTATTGAATATATATTAAATAGAAAAAATGTTTTATTATCATCCACATTAAAACTAATTATGTAATTAGATTAAAATTGATATTTCATAACCACAATTTTCAATTAAAAATTCATATTTTTGAAGAAATAAGGATTCCTAGAATTGAGAATGTATCATTTATATTTTTATATAATTTTACCTTATCAAACTTGATTCACTCATAAGTGACCAAACATGGATGAACACAAGCCCTTAGGGGAGCCTCCTCACATTCTAGAGGCTACCAACTACAAGAGAGGGTCTATTATGATATGTAGGTTATATTATAACCTTCTAATCAGAGATTATATCAACAACATAAAAAAATAATACAATGAATATGAAATATTATAAAAAAAATAATAACAAAAAACCTTCCATAATTAATAAAAATGAATAATCAGAACAAAAATTAGTTGCAAAAAGTTGTCATGTGTGTCAAGTATACAAAAATAAAATTCATTGTAGTTGGAAATTAGGAATGTAAAAAATTATATAATAATATGGCAGACACACCAATATATATACCCATGATAATAAGAATAATTTGCTCATACCTATACTCACATACTCCAGCCTATTATAGAGATCACCGATCTAAAGTTTAATTCTTTTCTATGCCCCTATACGATTCCATGAAGTCTATTATGGGACCACTCGACAACATGAACATGGATTGAGATATATGTAGTAGGCTACCAAAAATGGTGTCTATAACTATCCATTCATTACATATAAAAGAATCCATCTGAACGTACTAATAATGGTATAATAGTAAATAAAATAAATCATACTGGTGTATGGTCCTCATTATACACCTGACCACAACTACCTTCTTCAAATTATGTTAGACTAACTCTTTACTAATGTCACCTTGTATATATAAATACATAAAAAAAATTAAAATTTCAATATTTATACCTCATATATATATAACATAAATGTCAATATATATTGTAATGTTTTAATAAAAATTTCCCTATGTGTAATCCCCTATCATCCAACTTAATTGTAAGGGGTTCTATAATATGCATGACATACATAAATAGTAACAATGATAACCTATTCTTTAATATAAGGTATTGATAGATTGACTGTAAGAATGTTTTTTTTATTCGGACGACATGTCAATTAATTTATATAATTTGAAACACAAGCACATCGATGGATTTCCATTAAAAGTAACCCATGTACCACTCTAAATGCACAAAAAAGACCCATCGCCATTAAAATCCATCCATGTAGTTATGAATAATGAACCCTGTTATCAGTACCTACATAGTATAATGGAATAACCCTATAAACCAATCCATGGGGTACTGTATAAGGAACCAATTATTTTTTATGAAAAAGTATAATGGCCTTTCTTTTCTATCCTATCCATGGTAATCCTCAAGGAAACCAAGAATCCCTTATTAATAATATAAAGGATAAATATTGGTTATCACATACATGGTAATCAATATTATTATCTATTTATCACCCTCTATGGGTTATAATTAAATTATAAATGTATAATTATCATTCTCTTAGAGATCATCCCACTCGTTATTGAGTGAAAAATAGTAATGGAATAGATAAAAGATGAATTAAATGAGGGAAAATGATGAAATAAAAAAATTTATTAGAAAATAAAGAATATTAAATTGGAAGAGCATTGAATTCTTTAGGGAGATATTAACACAAAAAATATGGAAGTAAAATGATGAACAGATTTATATCTAATCAATGAAACCTGTGGTAACTGAATATATGTCCAGATTAATGTGTGTGCTCATTTCCTAGGTGGAGAGAAAAGTAGATTCAAATAAATGTAGTCTTCAATAAAATGGATAAAATTGTGTAATTTTTCGTACTTATAGATGACATTGGGGTGAATGGAAACATATGCCATCATATAAAGGGGATAATGAAATAATCAACTATGTGAAATCCCTATAGACCCCAGTTCAATTCCTTTATATCTTCGTACACATATTTGTGGCCTCATTTTAATTGTTTAACTAACCAAGAGTCACCTATTATAAGGACTTACGATAGAGCCACAACATAATTTGTAATAGTGATAATACCATGTTTCAAAAATGTTTATTCATAATGTGAAGCTCTGGGATCGAAACAAGCACTAAATTCTCCCAAACGTATCTTTAAACCATTATGTACATCCATTAAAAGATAAAAAATATGTTAGTAAATATTAAATGGATCATGCCTCATTTTACAATTTGAGGTAATACAATCTCACAACATCAAAACAAAAAATCCTTAAGATTCACTTATTAGGGTGGTGATGATTCCTATGAAGAAATATCTATGCATTGAGAATGAAAAAATACCACTCCCTCCTATTCATCATTCAACGACCCTAAAATTAATTAATAAAATTCCATTTATTTTGTTTAATTAAATGTATTATGAATATATAAAACATTCTCCTTTTTTATTAGGTTTAAATAAATTTTATGTATATTTACTATGGATAATGTAAACATTGAATAGTGATCAAATTTCAAGTATAAATATATTATTTTAACTCAAAATATTTTCATATCTAATGGATGGGATAGCGTCAACTAGTAGGATAGTTTTTAAAACCTTTAATCAGATCATTAGAAGGAGGTAGAAGTTATGGTCTTGTCCCTAGATCATTCCCTTGCAGATATCCTATAAATTAAGAGGGCTTGAAATCAATTAACAGGACCCTATAATTATGATTATTTTCATTATTTTGTATATAATAAATATTATACATTAATTTTGTTATTTTTACTTTGTAAATGGCTATTAAAGAATGTCTATTATTTAGTTAATATTAAAATTCAATTAAGAAATCTATTTTGATGAATTAATATATTTTTGAATAAAAAAATATTTTTTAAAAATATTATTACTATATTATATTTTATTAAATATAAATTATTGTATAAAATTTATGAATACAATTCTGATTTTTATTAAGGATTGAAAAGTTTTTTTATCAAAATACATGAATTTTCAATAAATATCAAGTTTTATTTTAAATGTTAAAAATCCCAAATATAGAAAATTATTTAGATAAAATTAATATATTATTTTGAATCAGGATGTCAAAATTTTTTAAATGTTAATATTTCAATTTTTTTTGAGAGAATAGAATTTTTGGGTAAAAATAAAATACCTGATAACTATATAATGTGTTTTTTTGACATTATAATGAACCAATAGTGATCAAATAAATTACTATAAAAGAAATATTTAGGAAATATTTATTTTAACTTTAATATAATGTTATTTAAAATTTTTTGATTAATTTTACAATGCCTCGGTGGATCCTCCATGACATATAACATATTTTATCATTTTAAAATGATTTATTTTAAGGTGTGTGACTCGCATCCACAAAACCATGACTAATATTTTAATATGGATGGGCATTGTCCATATAAAATAATTTCTTCCACTCCACATTGTAAATCCCCAAGGGAAAAAACCTGGGATTGTTTGTGGTTCTGAATATTTAATTATATAGATTCCAAAACATAAGTCTGTGAAATATTAAAGAATTATCCTCTCATATCCTATATAAAAACACCCATGATACCACTAATCTTCACTAAATTTTTTTATAGAATGTCTCTAATCATACCTCATCTATCTATAATCCTCCCATTGATCCATAATATAAGGACCCGATCGTAAAAATTCTATAATATTTAATTAAATGAATAATTCACATTGAGGACTTTTCCAGGTTTAGTTTTTTAGAGAATTATCCTATAACTATTACATTACATCTCAAAAAATACAAAGTAAACACTTCTACTCAGTTTCCATTTTTTCACTAAATAAAAACTCTTTGAAAAAAAAATTCATTTCGAGTTCCATGTTTTAGATAGCCTAACGTTTCCTTGATCACATCCCTAACCCTATTCATTTTTAAATCCTGTGAAAAACATTTCAAAACATGGGATGGGAATAAAAATCTCATTAAGGGTTATAAAATAAAGAATGATATAATTAGCTATCAATATATACTTATCATAAAATATTTTACATACATCATGAAAACATAAGATTTATGAATAACACATAGTAATCCTAAATCATATTGGTAACTTGTGGCATCCATAACATAAATAAGTTATAATTTTAATATCTATGTAGTGAGTCACATTTGGAATAACCATGACTGTATATTCCCAAAATATATTAGGAGAAACATTCAAATTTACCTCCGTCATGTTACCCAATGCATTAGAGAGGTATCTTAGTCTCACTCGCACTATGTTTACCACAGAACCACCCATATACATAGACAATGCCCAAGAACCACAACATATTCATAACATATTAATCAATCATAAAGGAAAAATAACATATCCACATTTCATTCACAATATATCCATCAAATATATTTACATAATAAATCCATTATCAAACCCATTTTCAATTCCAAAATATGATAAATTGTATATGGTATTTATTTTCCTTTTGAAAACATTACTTCTTGTTAAGGAAGCCAAATATCAAATAATATGCATGGTGGTGGAAAGGTCATGGACACCGCTTAAGTTAAAAATAATGAATAATTTTTTTTATTTAGTAAAACGCTTCATAGAAAAATATTCCCTTTGAATAAAATAGATTGTCAATGGTGTTTATATAGCGTATAAAAGAAAATTATGTATTAAAATAAAATATGCCTCAATGAAAAGAGATTGAGATGAAGTCCCTTACCTCGTGTCTGACTTGACTAGTTTGTCCTTTAATCTTCTAAATACTAAACTAATGTAAATTTCTACTTTATTAATAACCTTTTTTTAGTTTATTATTCTTTTCTACAGAATGATATTAATTATTTATATATCATATATATCATATATATCCAGTATATATATTTATTTATAATAGTACATATCATTTGGAGATACGATATGAAATGCACCGTTTAGGGAGACGGTAAGCCGTACGTAAGCATTAACGCTGCTTTCATTTTTATTTAATATTTTATTGGAATTAAAACATAATGATACATATGTATATTATAATTACAGTATAATATCATATATAATTTCATTAAATTAAACATTTATACGTCCCACATATGAAATTAACGTGTCCTATCACATTGAGGGGGTGGTGGTCGGCACTTCTCAAATGAAATTATCATGTTTACCTATTATAGAAACAATAATGGTAAGACATAAATGTAAAATGCAGAATAATAATGAAAACATAAACACAATATATATATATTATATAAATAGAGTTCCATCTTAATGGCCACCATGAGAGGCATTAGAAGATAATTGAACAATCATCGTTCCGCGAGGCGTTGGTTTTCCATCCATAGAAACAGTATGTTCTCCACCCATTAGATGGAGGTGTGTGTAAGGGTAGTTAGAATAATTCTCATTAAATCATATTGGTATATTTAGGATAATGTTTTTGTTATAAAATAATGTAATTAAATGAGTTTAGGGGTAAGATAATTAAAATAAAATAAAAAAAGTTAAGAGAAATTGTTACCCTTAATTTGGGTAGCTCCCTTTGGTTTGAACCAAATGGACTTCTTGAAGTGACTTTTGTCTAAGGTAAGGCTTCTAGGTGGATTAGAGGAATCTTGAAAGATTATTTGGTCTAGTTTTGGGTGATACAAGGGGCTTGAGAGGTGTGAGGAATGAGTTCTAAGTGAGGGCACTTTATAGGGGGGCAATTTAGAAAATTGTGAAAATATTATTTTATTATAAAATGATATTCAATTTATTAATAACCAAATCTAAGTAAAGTCGAATATAAGACGACTAATTGTATATATAAAATCATCCAATAATAATTTCAAAGGTTTTGGATATTTTATTAATATTTGTAATCTTATTAATTAAAATCATTTATTAATGAGGTAAATACTACATAATTATTATGTCATAAATAATTTAATTTATATGGAGTCTAAAAATTATAAAAAGAATCCATGATGTAGTAAATATTATTATATTTACAATGAATATTTATAGTTAAAAATATGACTTATATAACCCCTGGTAAAAATTAATTTACAAAAAGATATTATTTTTTGTCATTTTTGTCTTTACTTAATGTTATTTAAAATAAGGTTACATTATCAGTCTTATGTGTCTCCATGGGATCCCAAAATGGATCCAAATATGACCATGGTCGTAAATGAATCATAAAATAATGTTATTATAGGCTTCAAGGTAAATTTGTATTATAATAATATTCATTTTACGTTGAATTACCTTATTTACTTTTTACTGTGGTAAATAAAAGTCAAATGTTACTATTCACCAAAAGTTATTTTTATAATATTGAACCATGTTTTACTTAAAAATAACAACCATGTATTTTAGATTTTCAAAATTCAATTCACATAAGTTGTAATATTTTATTTAAATTAAGAAGTCAGTTTTTTAACTAATACTATGTGGTTTCACTATTCATAAATAATCGATGTTTTTTAGAAAAGTACAAAATAATTACTGAAAGATAAATTTGATATTCTGAATTCAAAAATTAGGCCTATTTTACCAAATTATAAACATATAATTTTCATTATTTAATTTTAAATTAATTCCTGTTGTCAAAACAAATAGAGTGTTTTTATGAAACAATAACTATCAAAAGATTGCCACTTGTTTATGTCCAATTTCAAATTGCAATTAATTCCAATGATCAACATTGGATTTATTGGTAAAAATATAATCTAATTAAAATAAAAAACCAGTTAAAAAATAATATAACTATATCAATATATTAGATTAAAAGGCGCTTTTGGAATAAAATACATTATTTTTCAATACTCAAAAAAATGAATTTTATCAGAAAAATAAAAAAATTTACGCAAAGTTAATTTTGATGTCTTGAATCTAAAAAAGAATTTTATTTTCTCATATATAACATATAAAAGTGAATAAAACTATATTTAAAAACGGTTATCCATCAAAAGTCGGTAAATCATCCTTTTAAAGGATATTAGAGTATTTATGCTTAAAATAAGATTCATTCAAAATTTAAGCCTCTAATTTTTTTTGATAAATTTAAAAACATTTAAAAACAAGTATAATCATATTTTAGTTAGTTTTACTCATTCCCAACAATACAATGGTTAGGAATTAACTATCATTTAAAATAATAAAAAAATAAATTATTTGTGTGCAACGTATGATTTCAATGAAACCTGTTGTTGCGTATCAAGTACGCCATTGAATATATAAAACCCTTTAATGTAAAAAATTAATATTTAGTATAAAAATATTAATAAAAATTAAAATGTATAGTATCTTTATTTACTTGGGATGTTACATCCTTCACCCCTTTTGAAAATTTCATCCTCCCAACTTTTATTCATGTATCAAATAAATGGGGGTATTTATCTCTCATAGAATTTTTAGATTCCCACATTGCCTCTTCAACCATATGGGTTTTCCATAAAACCATTACATGGTGATTTACATTATTCTACTACAATTTCTCTCTACGGTCAAGAATATTTACTCTTTATTCCTCATAATAGAGATTATCTTCAAACTGAACTACCTCTGGGCTCAAAACATGAGATGGATCTTGCATATAATTTCTCAACATCGAAACATAAAAAATATTGTATAACAATGATAAACATGGAGGTGAAGCGGTTTTTTAGGAAACTGATCAAATTTTCTCTAGGATTTCATAACGTTCAATGAACCTTGGACTCAACATTCCTTTCTTACCAAAACACATGACACATTTCCATGGAGAAACATTGAGAAAGACCTAATCACCTACCTCATAAAAGACATCCTTCCTCCAGTTATCCACATAACTTTTTTTCAGACTCTGAACTGTTCTCATGTTCTTCTAAATCAAATAATCTTTTTATACCATCTCTTCTACCAATTCATGCCCCATCTACTTCGTTCCACCTACTTCATCCCTAAAAGCTAGAGTTCGACAATGATTTCTATATAATGCCTAAATTGGAGCCATCTGTATACATGAATGAAAATAGTTATTATATAAAAATTCAACCAAAGAACGATATTGGTCCTAACATCCTTGGTATTCCAGTGAAAAAGCATGCAACATATCCTCCATGGTCTGAATTGTTCATTCTGACTTCCCATCTGATTGAGGATGTAACGTTTTACTAAAATTTATCTAATTATCCAATGAATTATGAAGGCCTTTTAAAATGCTAGAAGTAATCCTAGGATCACGATCAGATACAATGTAGAGGGGAACTCCATGAAACCTGACTATCTCTTTATCATACAACCTAGAAATTTGATCCAGATATAATGTATCTCGAACCCGATGAAAATGAAAAAGTTAATTCAATCGATCAACATTAATCCATATTTCATTATTACCTAGTGATGTCGTTGGTAATCCGACAATGAATTCCATGAATATATTTTCTCATTTCCACTGTCGCACAGGTAAAGACTAAAGCATCCCTTTTAGTAACTATCGCTCTACTTTAACCTATTGAAAAGTAAAAAGCGGCACAGTAAAATAAAAAATATCTCTTTTCATTCCTTCCAACCAGTACTAATTATAAAGATCTATGTACATCTTAGTACTTCTAGGATGAACAAAATACAGGGAACTATGAGCTTCACATAACAACTCAATCTTTAACTATGAATCATAAGGCACACATAATATTTTCCCAAACCTCAATACAAAATCATTATAAACATTAAAATCATGTAAATTACCCTTATGAATGAACTCTACCTATTTTTATAACTCACTATCTTCCTTATGTGCTTTCTTTATTCTATCTGATAGAGATGATTTCACTGACACCTGAAATAAAACAGAAGAATTTCCTAAACCAAAATATTCTATTCCAAAGTTCATCAAATCAAAAATCAATGTATATCATTCAATGAATATCATGATTAATGTAGAATTAATTTTTTGACTCAAATCATCATCCACATTATTTTCATTTCCCTGATGGTAAATGTAGAGACCCGAAGCCTGACGTACATGGACATTACATTAAATTTGCGGAATACTTAGTACATAACAAAAACAAACACACAAGGATCGTAATAGTTTAGTGTCTTTGGAAACTCGGAATATAATCTTCTAAT
The DNA here is from genome assembly GCA_963277665.1 of Viscum album. Classification (NCBI taxonomy): domain Eukaryota; kingdom Viridiplantae; phylum Streptophyta; class Magnoliopsida; order Santalales; family Viscaceae; genus Viscum; species Viscum album. The sequence continues at coordinate 960,714,616 of OY728145.1, forward strand.
CCTGTTGAAAGATCTTCAACATCTCCCATAAAGATCTTCCTCTTTTTTTTATACCTAAAACATTTTTTTATATCCTGGGGAAAAGTAAACATAAAAGGGTGAGCTCAAATGCTCAGTAAGGGTAAACAAAAGAAATATCAATCACATCGTATACAAAAGCACATAACTTTTGAAAATCTTACCTGCAAAAGAGATCATAATTTCATAACATGGGATAAATCATGGCAGTGAAATGTAATCACAATAATCATAACTTAAAACATGAAACTTTGTGGAATACACACATAATCATAGAGAATCATTTCTTGTTAGTCATGACTCATTTCCAAGACTATCTTAGTGGACAAAGTCCCTTTCTGAATCGAGTCACCCTCGTTTCAGTCCTGTTTCACTGAACCGGTATAACCTACCATTCCAGCCATGTCTATCTCTTGAGATATGAAATCTTTACCCAATGCATTTGAGGGAGATATAGGTCCCACCCATCTTATAATGAATCCTTTCTTATGTGTGCCACATAATCATAAATCATACATCATCGCATAACACATGTAACAAAAATGGGATTCTGGAAACATCATGACATCATAAAACAAATCATATAAGGTAAATGACTTCATAAAAATAATTTCCTCAAAACATAATAAAATCAATGTAATAATAGGGATAAAAACAGAACCCTATATTATCTTAGATGGAAAATAATTTTGATAAATCATTTGAACTCCATTCTTGAAGAAAATATCATTTCTACTTCAAAAACATTTTTCCTTTCATAACATGTCATACGACTTTAAAATAAAAGATGTTGATTAAAAATAAACTTGAAAACTTGTAAAGGAAGTTTCTTGGAAATAATTTTTTAAAAATCCATTCATTCCGTATAAGGTAAAAAAAACATTCTTCGTTCTTTTGTCGGAAAAGTCAAAAAGTACCTCGTACGAAAAACGACAAAAGATTCCTTTCATAGATATTACTAAAAACTCACCGAAGGGTAAAAATGGATTTAAACAATTGTAGGTGGATGGAAATAATATTACGTATTGATGAAACATGGTTGTGGATAATAAAATACACCCCAGTAAATACTTACGAATAAACAATCTCGGATAAAAATGAGATTGTGATATTTCCCTTACCTTAGGTCCGACTTGCTTTGTAAGTGTCCGAACCTCCTGTATAATGATTTAAATCATGTTATTGACTTATTCCATAATCATATTCATTGTTATTATATCATATATGGTCCACTTATGACTTTATATTACCCGTTCTTTTGTAAATTCATGTTAAAGTAGCGTTTTGGGTAAAATCGTCTCATTTGTCGTTCGTGTTTTTAACTTGTAATTATTTATATGATTACTTAGATCATGATTACTTAATTCCAGAATATAAAACATGATTTATATATATATATATTCAGAATATACATATATAATAAATCAGTAACTGGAAAGAAATACACCGTTCATGGAGACGGTAGTCCGTACGTACGCATGAACGCTGTTTTCGTTTCCTTATTGAATTGAATGGAATTAAGTAGATGACATAAATATAAATATAAATAATTCCAGTATCATTATTAGGTCATATATTTCATTAGTACTTATTATATATACTTTATAATCATTCATGAATGGTTAATCATTGAGAATGAATCTCATCGCGTCGTGGAGACGGTAGTCCGTACGTACGCACGAGCGATGATATCGTTCCCATGGTCGTGGAATAGTGTTGAACTGTATGTATACTATTTTAGTATCAATATAAATTTATAATTATCATATATAGTAACTCATTACACCTTTATACCCATCCAATTAAGGTGGTGGCAGAAAATAGATTACACCACGGCGTGGAGACGGTATTCCGTACGTACGCACGCGCGATGATTTCCTTTTTCCGTAGGATGGATAGAAGGTTAATTAGAGTTGTTTCATATTTATAATAACATATAATTATATGAGAAATACTTATGTTATTACTTTATCCTGAAACAAATAAATAAGAAGAAGTTGAAGAAGAAAGAAATTGAAAAGATCGGTAATGGATATTACCTCTTCTTTGAAACGCCTCTTTGAATCCTCCACTTAGGGAACTAAGATTGGCCTTTGAAGAAGACCAGGACCACTAGGATTATTCTAGGGAAGTGGAGAAGGGATTTTGGCAGGGGTTGGCCGAGCGTGAGTGCTCAAATGGGTGTGAGGAGGAGGGGGAGGAGGTGCCCTTTTATAAGGGAGGAGAGGGGAACCTTAGGAATATCTCAAAATATTATTTTATATTAAAGTCAAAATCGGTTTATAATGGTTCCAAAGGGTCTGATTTCGAAGGTAAAGTGGGGATGGGTCGAAATCCTATCATCCAATAGGATTTAGACATGTTTAGGTTATTATTGTAACCTTATCAATTATATTTAACTCTAAGTAAAATAATTTAACTTTTACCGTGTCTTTTTGTTTTCTTACACCATATGGTTAATACACTTACTATAACATGCCAAAAGAACCCCAAATTGTTTTTTATTAATATATATATCCTTATCTAAGTCATTTGGTCGAACCTTAGATTTTTAGGAATAAAATAACAATTAATAATATAATATGAGATTTAAAAACTATTATGTGTCAATTTTGACGCTATTTGATATATGATTTTTGTGAAAGTCATAACAGAATTATATGTTCGAACCATGTTGATTAAATAAATACTAATATATCATAGTAACCTAGTAAATTAGTTTAATTCATAAGAAGTCTCAAATTACATTTATTTTGGTGTTTATAACATCAATTATGTCAATATTTCATAAATAAGATAATTACTGCATCATCGTTGTGTCATAATTAAATTAAATTATTTAATGTCTAAAAATTATAAATAAAATATCATTATGTAGGAAATCTTTTTATCTTTCTAATGAATATTTATTGTCGAATTTATCTTATGTATAACCCTATATTAAAAATGTTTTAGTAAAAAACTTTGATTTTAACTCTTTTAACTCTTCTTTGAATTAAATAATAATAAATGTCTTAATCTAATCAAAGTGGGCCTAAATGATAATATTTTACACTTAAGGTTGTTTTTGGTCGAGATACAGTTGTCCAATAGGATTAGGACATGTGTTAGGGTAATAGGAATATCATTGTTACCCTTAATTACACTATTTACTTTTAACCGTGGTAATAAAAGTAAAAAGTTACTATTCACCAAAAATTATTTTCATCTCATTGAACCACATTTTACTTACTGATATCAACCGTGTCTCTCGGATTTTTGAAATTCCATTCCCAGAAGTGGTAAAATTAAGTTTTATGAAAAATTCAGTTTTTTAACTACCACTTAGTAGTTTCACTATTCATCAAAAATTGATGTTTTTCAGAACAATGCCAAAATTTCATCCTAAGCTATATTTCATATTCCGAATTCAAAAATGATGTCTATTTTACCAAATTCATAACATAGAAGTTGCATTAATTAATTTTATAACTAAATCCCGCTGTTAAAGCAAATAGCGTGTTTTTAAGAAACAATATCTATCAAAAGATTGACACTTGTTTATGTATAGTTTAAATGTGAAATTACATCCAATGACCAACATTGTATTAATTTGTAAAAATATATTCTAAATATACTTTAAAACCACTCAAATTAATAATTTATCACTATTAATTATTTTGATTAAAAAATTTGTTTTTAATTATAATTTAGTAATTTTCACTATTCATCAGAATATGAAAGTTATCCGAAAATCACCAAAATTTCACCTTAGGCTAAATTAGATACTCCGAATCCAAAAATGAAGTCCATTTGGAGAGCTAAAATTTCTAAAATTTTAAAAGGTAGTTATTAATATTCATAACGGCTAGTTATAATAATATCTTAATAGCATATCGTTGTTTAGTGAAACTCGGTATTGCGTACTACACACGCTATCGAGGAAGGTCATGATTGCGTGTAATGCAAGGAAAGTCAAGGATGTGTGTTGTGAAAGCTCCATTTTGTGTAGTGTACAACACAAGACATTAAAAAGAATATTTTTTATAAAATCTCGGGCAGTTACAGTAAAGGATCATGCAATCATATCCCTTGATGAATTTCAGCTATCTCCTCGGTCTCATGTTAAATTCTTTATGAGTGAATATATACTTTAATCTTTTCTGTTCAGTATATATTTCACATTTTACTAAATAAAAATGATACCTCCAAATTTTTAAAGCAAAAAACAAAAGAAGCTAATTCCAAATCATGTGTAGGGATATTTAATTCATGAGGTTTCAACAGACGTGAAGAATAAGAAATTACCTAATCCTTCTTCATAATGAAACAACCATGTCCTTTCAACATAGAATCACTGTAGATAAAAAAAACCCCATTTCTGGAAGGCAGTTCCAAAATTGGGGCATTCAAGAATCTTTTTATTAATTCAGGAAAAAAATCATCAAATTCCTTTGTCCAAATGAACGTAACACCTTTTTGAGTTAACTTAGATAATGGTCTAGATATCTATACATACATTTCATCAAACCTCCAGTAATAACCTAACAAACCAAGAAAACTATGGATCTAAGTTATATTTTTGGGTCTTGACCATTCTTTAAAACTTTTGTTTTAGCAGGATCATCAGCCAAGCCATTTTTTGAAACAATATGACCAAGGAAAAAAATTTGTTGAAACTAAAACTCACACATGCTGAATTTCTCATAAAATTTCATTTCTTTTAATGTTTTAAAGAAAACCATTAAAAGAATTTCATGATCCTATTTACATTTAGAATAAACCGAAATATAATAAATAAACACAACCACACAATTATACAAGAACTCACAGAAAATTCTATTCATACAATCCATGAATACATCAGGTGCATTCGTTAACCCAAAAGGCATAACTACAAATTAATAACTGCCATATCTAGTAAAAAATGTGTTCATCCGCATATCTGATTCCTTTACATTCAATTGACGGTACCCCAACTTCAAGTCAATCTTCAAAATATACTGAACTCCCAGGAGCGGATCAAACAAATCATCGATATGAGGCAAATGAAACTTGTTCTTAACAATGATTTTTTTTCAATTCTCAATAATCAATGAAATGTATCAATAAACCATATTTACTTTTAACAAATAAGATAAGAGCACCCCATGGTTATGTTCTAGGTCAAATGATCTCGTTATCTAATATCTTCTGTAAATTGCTACTTTAACTCTATAAGTTAAATTTGACTCATTCAATAAGGGGGTTCTGAAATTGGAATAACATCATGAACTAAGTCAGTAGTAAATTCAAATTTCCAATCAGGTATAATACCAAGAAACTCATAAAAAAATCAAGGAACTAATTTACCACATGAATATCATTAATCTCAATAGTACCTTTATTTTCAACAATATTGAAATGTAACATTAATTTCCAACATTACTAGTATCTCACCTTCAAAATATGTTATCAAAATAAAGGGTTCATTCTGGTACACAAACTGAAATTATTTCTGAAAATGAACCACTTTATCTCTACATTAAATCTTATCATGATAAATAGAAAGCCAATCCATACCCTAAATAACATTAAACTCTACTATAGGAAAAAATATGGTTTGAAGGTAGATTCATCTCGCACACAAGGACAAGAATGTTCTTATGTTTTCATTTTGTCTCAACATTTACTCTAGGGGTTTATAACATAAGTTATGTATTCATATCTAGAGATATAATTCCCAATTTACTATAAAACATATTAGAAATAAAATAGTCTATGGATCTTGAATAAAAAAATGATATAATCTGAACAAACAAACAGTGAACCTGATTCTACTTCATTCGATGGCCCAACATCTGGTGAAGTTGTTGAAAAGTATTTCACCACACATTTCGTCTTGTAGTCTGGCTTCTTTCCCTCAGCTGAGATCTTTGTTGGAAACTCATTTTCACAATGACCCAATTAATATCATAATAACATTCTATAGATTGTAAATCATATTTTGTATCACCATTACCTTGATTTTTTAGCACAGTTACAAGAATTATGTCCCATTTTACCACATCGGTAGTACATACAAGAATTAAAAATACATTACCTAGGATGATTTTTACCAAAATTTTCACATAATAAAAAAAATATGTTTCTCACCATCAGACATTTTTGAATTGTTCTTCCCTTTTTCCTTCCACTTAGACATATTATTATGTTGTTTTCCAAAGATCACCAGATCATCAACAATTTGTTTCCACTTTATTCACAATACAAAAAAAATCATAACTTTTGAACTCACGATATGTAAAATCCCTTCGACACTTTTTATTTAATCATGAATAAACACGGTTTATTTTAATATCATGATCTGGTATGAAATTTGGAGAATACCATTCCAGTCGAGTGAATTTTTATTCATTAGTAGCTAGAATGTCATATTCCTACCTAAATTACAAAAAATCCTTTTTCATCCTAAGAAGATCCATCTTAGGAAAATAATTCTCAAGAAACATGCATTTTAATTCATACCAATCTAGTGCATCAATACCCTCACTATCCATGATATTTTTAACCACTGACCACCACTAATCAGCTTCACCTTCAAAACGGTAAACAAGAAACTAACCTTTTGTTGTTTTGAACACCCCATGACATAAATAAATTTTCTCTAGTTCATTAATCAACCCTTATACTAGCATAGGGTTAGATGATTTTCTGAATTATGAGGGATTATTCCTCATTAAATTCTATACTACTGACATGTTACTCTCTGGTTGATCTGGCCAATCTCGTGCATGGATACCACCACCATTTATAGCCGGAGTCAACTGTGCTATCACTGCAACAAACCGTTCAGTTCTGATTCAGACCATCCCAGGATGCTAATTTAGAAGGTTTTCTTCCCCCTGATGTCATCCCAACACAGTTTCCCTGATTCTTCATTGGAAAACCATTTTGAACACAGATATATCTTAGGCTAAACAAAATTGTAATATAAAAATTCTATATCATTTCAATCATAACAGAAACTACAAATAATTTATGGATATTAATATAAATATTTTCTAACTCCTAAAGTTTTCCAAACCAACCCTTGATACCAACTATATATACCCAACATTAAATATTACATAATATTGAATTAAATTAATAATTCACATTGATGATCTTTTCTGGTTTAGAGTTTTATAGAATTATTCCATAACTATTACATTACATCTCAAAAATACAAAATAGACACTTATACTCTGTTTCGATTTTTTTTCACAAAATAGAATCTCATTGAAAAAAAGTGTCATGTATAGTTCCATGTTTTAGACTGCATGACTTTTCTTTTATAACATCATTGACCCTATTCATCTTTTAGTCATATAAAAACATTTCAAAACATGTTATGATCATAAAAATCTTAGTAAGGGTTATAGAATAAAGAAATAAATCATTAGCCCATCAACACATACAATACATAAACACTTTTACACATCTCATGAAAACATAAGAATTATGAATAAAACATAGTAATCAAAAATCCTAAAGCTAATTTGTTTCAACCATAATATACTTACATTGTAGATTTCATAGCTACGTAGGGAGTCACATTTGGAATCCACATCACAGTATATTCCCTAAATATATTAAGAGAAACATTAAAGTTTACCTATGTCACATTACCCAATTAAATGGAGATCTATCTCGGACACACCCACCCTAGGTTTATCATAGAACCACACATAAACGTAAACAATGCCCAAGAACCGTAACATAATAATAAGAGGTTAAAAAACATAAAGGGAAGATAAAATTTCCCCATTTCCATCAAAATATATCATTTTAATATATGGAAATAACAAATCCATTATAAAAACCATTTTCAATACCAAAATATATAAAAGAGAATATGGTATTTATTATTCTTTCAAAAACATTACGGTTTTTAAAGAAGCCAAATATCAAATAATACTCACGGTGGCGTAAAGGTCATTGTCATTGCTTAAGTTAAAAAGGAACATTATTTTTTTCCTTTAGTAATGTGATTCGTAGAAAAATATTACCTATTAATGAAATGAAAATTCAAAGGATTTTATAGAGTGTATAAAATATTGTCGTGTATTAAATCAAAATATGTCTCAATGAATGGAGTTTGAGATGAAGTAACTTACCTCGTGTCCGACATGACCTATTTGTCCTTTAATCTCTTGAATAAGAAACTAAAGTTAATTTATACTTCCTTAAGAACATTTTTCATGATAATTATTCCTTTTATTTCAATTCATATCAGGTTGTAAACATTATTCAATCATTTATGTTAATAACGGTCGTTTCGTTGATATTTTGTAATTGAGTAAAAAACGAACACCTTATATTTACAAGTTGTCCTTGTTGTCAGTATTCCATTATCTCTAGAGTGATAATAATTATTTAGAAATCATATATATCATATATATCCATTATATTTATGTATTTATAATAGTACATATCATTTTGTGATAAGAAATAAATTGCACCGTTCATGGAGATGGTAAGTCGTACGTACGCGTGAACACTACATTCATTTGAATTTCATATTTTAATGGAATTAAAACATAATTATACATAAGTATATTATAATTACAGTATAATATCATATATAATATCATTAACTCTATCCTTTACATGTCCCAAATATGTCATTAACTAGTTATATCTCTTTGAGGGGGCGGTAGTCCGCATATCCTCAAATTAAGTTATCGTGTTTACCCATTTTGGGAACCATCAAGGTAGGATATTAATGTAAATAAAAGAAGAATAGAGAAAACATAAACATAATATATATCATATATAAACATAGTTCCGTCTTAATGGACACCATGAGAGGCGATAAGAGATAATCGAACAATCATCGTTTCGTGAGGCATTAGTTAGCCATCCACAGAAACAATATCGTCTTCACTCATTAGATAGAGGTATGTGTAAGTGTAGTTCAAATACTTCTCATAACAGGATCCTAGTATATTGGGGATACTAGAGTTTTTATAAAATAATGTAATAAAAATATTTTATGGGTTGGAGAAGTAAAATAAAAGAAAATATGTTAAGAGTAATTGTTTCCTTTAATTTGGAAAACTCCCTTTGCCTTGACCAAAAATACATCATGAAGTGGATTTTTCCTAAGGTAAGGATTCTAGATGGATGAGAGGGATCATGATAAATTATTTTCATAAGGTTTGGATGATCTAAGGGTTTTGATAGGTGTGAGGAATGAGTTAGAAGTCGAGGATTTTTATGAGGGGGAGGATGGTCTCTTTTTGAATGTGTGAAAATATTATTTTATTATATAATTATATTCGAGTTATAATGGTAATAAACATATTAATGTCGATGATAAGATGACTAATGGTCGAAATAAAATCATCCAATAAAAATTGGATAGGTTTTGGATACTGATTAAATATTTATAATCTTGTTAATTTAATTTATTTATTAATGACGTAAATTCTGCATCATTATTGTGTCAAAAATAATTTAATTTATTTGATGTCTTAAAATTATAAAAAAACAACCATGATGTCGGATATATTTTTATATTTCAAATTAATATTTCTAGTCAAAATTATGAATTATATATCCCCATGATAAAATTAATTTACAAAAAGATATTTTTATGTCATTTTTTCCTTTACATTAACTTATTTAATGTAAATATTAATTATCACTTTTAAGTGGCTCCATGGGGTCCCAAAATCATCCCAAAAATTTGCATAGTCGTAAATAACTCATTCAGTAAGTTTAGGGCAAGTGTTAAGATAATTTTTATTATTATAAATATCTTTTTAACTTGAATTACCCTATTTATCTTTAACCACATTAAATAAAAGTGAAAAGTTACTATTCGCCAAAAATTATTTTCATCTTATTAAACCATATTTTAATAACTAATAACAACCATGTGTGATGGATTTTTTAAATTCAATTCACAAAATCCATACAATTTCATTTAAATGAAAAATTCTGTTTTTAACTACTACTAAGTGGTTTCACTATTCATCAAAAATTGACATTTTTTCAGAAAAATACAAAAAAATAATCTTAAGATATATTTCATATTCAGAATTGAGAAAATATTTCTATTTTACCAAAATTCCAAACATGGAAGTTTCATTATTTAATTTATAATTAATTCTTGTTTTCAAAACAAATAGTGTTTTTATGAAATAATGACTCTCAAAAGGACTTTTGATTATATCCAATTTCTAAGTAAAATTAATTTCATTGACAAAAATTAGATTAATTGGTAAATATATACTATAATTAATATTTAAATACAATTAAAAATATAATATTACCATATAAATAAATTATATTTAAAGTACCTTTTTAATTAAAATAAAGTATTTTTCACTATTCATAAAAAATGAATTTTATCATAAAAATACAAAAAATTTACCCAAAGTAAATTTTGATGTACATAATCTAAAAAAGAATTTTATTTTAAAAAAAACATATAAAAGTGACAAATAATATATTTAAAGAGGGTTTGACATTAAAAGGAAGAAAATCATCCTTTTAAAGAATATTAGAGAATTTATGTTAAAATTCGATTCATTCATATTTTAAGCCTCTAAATATTATTGGATAAAATTAAAAACATTTAAAAAAGATGTATAGTCATATTGAAGTCAGTTATATTCATTCCCTCTAATATAAAGTCTATTAGTTAACTACTATTTAAAATAATAATATTATATTATTATTGTGCAACGTATGATTTCATAGAAATTCATTGTTTCGTATTAGGTACGCCATCGAACATAGTAACCCCATTATAGTAAAATAAATAAATAATTTAAAAATACTAATAAAAATTAATATTTATTATTTCTATATTTACATGGGATGTTACACCCAATCTGTATATAATCCCCTCCTCAAGATCTTTAAGTCACACACTCAAGTAATGGATTCTGTCCTTTCTCATTTTTATTCAAATTTCATTTTTTTAATACCCTTTTACATTCAATTTAAAATTTTGGGGTATGATTTATCACCACCACCATACTACCATTAGTATGTTTTAATGATTAGATTCCTCTTTGTCCCTCATTAATTTCTTCCATGTGCGCCAGTTACCATACCAAAATTTTGAAAGAGTTATTCCATTTATCCTGCTCCTTCAAGTTTCTATGTTATGTATAACATTCTATTTCCAAATTCCTTATGTTGGGAAATGTATCTATATGAAACCATTACTGTAAATTTTTTCTATATATCATGAATGTCCCATTTCTCTATCATCAACCATTTTATGAATTTATATGTTACACTGTTAAGCTGCCGAAATTGTACCACAATTATTCAAGCCCAAATCATCGTGTAGTGAATACCATACCCATTTATATATTAAGGGCATTCAACATTATGAAACTATACATATTGAATGGTACTTAAATTTTTTTATAACACATCCTCCAATCGTGTAATAACTTATAATGATTTATGATTTCTTGTTATATGATATATGAGGCACTCTAATGCATAAAATTAAATGTTTATAAAGGGTGTTCCCTGATAGAGCTCCAATGCATTAGGTAATGTATAATATCATGATATTCCATTTAAAATGATGGTATAATCAATGAAAAGTCATGTGAAATTAGGGTTTTATTATGCTAATACAAGTTCAACGATCATGGGATAATTCTATTATCATGTTGAATGTTTTTTCAATATTTCCATGTTATGATAGTAATTAAATATCATGTCTTTATGTTAATGTTTTTTATGCATAATTAATAGACTTATTGCCTAAAATTTACTATATTCTTAATGTTATTAATTTTTTAATCCATTAATGGGATTTATAGCACTACCATGTTCTATGTACGTCATCGGGTTATCGCATGCAATGCTAAGTACGAAGGAATGTTGTGGTCATGTAAAATAAGATTTCAATAAAGATGATGTATTTTATGTCTTAAGTTGTAATGTAGAGTTCCTAATTTCCCAATACACTAGACACCATGATCCTCATATTTTTATTATGTTCATGTTTATGTAATAAGTCATATTTAAATGTGTAATAAGGACCAGGGTTTTAATAGTTTGTATCAGAGGATAGGTTTAGTTTTTTTCAGATTAGGATTAGAAAACTATAGTAAAGCCTTATGGATATAACTGAGTTTAAGGAAAACATCCCTAAATTTTTGGGAGTATATAGTCAATTGGATATAATGAAAATACATTAGTTTTTGGTTACAAACAATTATATTTAGCATTGGAAAAAGTAAATCTTCAGGTACAATCAGAAAATACACATTTAGATAGACATGAACAAGAATTGGGGCATGAAAACGAGCCTTATTAAATACATCGTTCGACACTCATGGGGGATTTTATTGGATAAATTCATAATATTAGTATGAACGGTTATTAAGGGAGGAAAAAAATGTCTGTACGAATATTAAATTAGGATGTATATATTGAATTATAAAGAAAAAAGCCTATAAAATCATATATTAATGAAATAAAATTAATTTAAATGATAAATTTTTGGTCATTGGATTCTCATTTATATGTTAACATTAACTTACCTATTATTCCCACCAATGCCTGGTAATATGAGAACTCGGGTAATAGCTGATGCAAAGATCAATGTGAGGACTGTTCTAACGAGATTCCCAATCTGATGGGAGTGGTAATTGCCAACATTTTCCCGATACTATCTCAGTTAATTCATGTTTTAAAGAGGAACATGGGTCAAAAGGAACATAAAACACCCTGAAAAATAAAAAGTCTTAATTGAGAGCTTCAAAAGACAAAGGTCTATTAATTTTAATGGATCATCAGATCTGTCAATCGCTGATAAATGGATCATCTCATTTGAGAAGTTCATAAACATGCCTCAATGTTATGAACAAGAAAAGTTCATTCTGGATGCTTATCATATGGATAGTGAGGCTGATCAATGGTGGGAATTAATGAAAAATACGAAGCATGAAGAAGATATTGAGGCATTGGAATGGAATTATTTCATGAAATTTTGTTTTGATAAATATTTTCCTTGCACCCACCGACACAAGATTGAAATGTAATTTTTTCCCTCATGAAAAAAGTTGATGAATCCATCCGAGCGTACTTGGATAAATTCAAAAGTCTTGCACGAAATGCTTCTCTCTTTGTTACTACCCCTGTTGGAATGGCTAGAAACATCATTGGTGGGCTAAAACCAAGCCTATGGAAGACCCTAGAAATACATGAAATTGATAGCTATTACTAATTTGTCTGGTCATCCTTCAATGACTAAATGTAGATTGACAAATATCGGGGGGTATCGTAGGGATAAGAAATCGAATGTGGAATTAAATTTCAGAGGTCTGATTAATGAATCAAACAGTGCTACAGACATATATCACCGAACATTCCAAAGGTGTGGAAAAAAGAACCCTATAAATTGACTGAAAGGGATGAGGAAATTATTTAGGTGTGGATGATAAGGGAACATAACTATTAACTACCGAAAAGAAAAACCTACTATTGTGACTGAGGAGAAGAATGCATTGTTTGACCCTCAACACATTGTGAATTTCTCCAAATGTAGTGAACCACGGAACTTTTCAAATCAATGCCATAACTCATGGGCTTTCATAGGAAACAAACTATCTCCAAGGAATCAAGGGTGAGCTTTCTCCATCAATACCATTGAATAAAATCCCGAAAACTTAAATGGTGAAATGTATGCTTATTATTCATTAAATAATAGTGAATGTACTTTTCATTATAGGATTATGCATTATTTTGAACTCTAAATATTTAGTAGAAAAATCCAAACACCACCAAATATCATGGAAGTAGAGATGTTGGTGAGAATATAAAGTTGGTAAATTATTTCATCCCATGAATAAAACTCCTCCCTTGTCCCAATTAGTGGATTGAACTCTTCAAAAAACCCTATCATACTCTATTTGGTAAAATTTTATTCAATTTTTGGCATGGATTGACATTCCGTATATATTTGCAACATAAATTTCTATCAAAGGGAAATCACTTTCTATTTGGAAAATTTTCCCTCAATTATGTACAAGTAAAAGGATGAGGAAATATCTTATTTAGCACCATAATCTTGAGTAGGGATATTACTACCCTATGATTATGTCAATCATACTCAGATGATTGATTATATCGAAGGAACAATAGATGAAGACATGCCAATTGTGGGGAAATTTGATGATATGAATCCTGAGGAATTTCCTTATATTCCTCCTAGAAAAGATGTAGAATTTTCGATTGATCTTATACATAGGGCATTGCCAATATCTATATTTCCATATATAATGGATATTGTCGAGCTTGGGATGATAAATAAAAAACTCCAAGGGAATATGGATAAAGGGTTTATACACCCAAATGCTTCACCATGGTGTGCACCGGTTCTTTTTTCATTATGATCGATGAACCAATTCCCCTTTTCAACGATTATCGTGATCTCTACAAATCAGGTTAAAGAAATGTATCATATTCCATGAATTGAGGACTTGTTAGATTCTCTATGTGGAGCACAATACATCTCCATGGTGGATTTGTGTTGTGGATATTTCAAAGGAAGGATGTAGGAGGATACGCCCAAGACTGTTTTTCATACAATGTATGGGCACTATGAATTTATAGTAATTACCGTCAGACACATTAATTCTATAGTAATCATCATGGACATGATAAATATAGACATTATAGATTATCTCTACAATTTTAATATAGTATTTATAGATGATTCTATAATATACTCTAAAACCAAGGAGGAGCATGAGGAGAATATAAGCATTTTACTAGAGACCTTACGAAAGGAGAAGCTCTATAAAAAGTATAACATATGTGAGTTCTAGTAGAAGGAAGTCTCATTCATTGGCCATGTCATCACAAGTAATGGGATATTTGTGGATCCCTCCAAGAAAAAGGCAATTGAGAGGTGGATGAGGCCAACATCTGTGATAGATATACATAGCATCCTAGGGTTATATAGATATTATCACTGATTTCTGAGTTATTTCTCATGATTTTCTAACCCTCTTACCAAGATAAATATGAAGGGAGTCAATTTTATTGGAGTGATGAATTTGAATATAGCTTCAAGGAATTGAAAAGGAGTATTATCACTACAACCATTCATACACTACTCAGAAGAGGATACAATTTTTTGTTATTAAATAATGTTTCAATAAAGGGATTGTGATGTGTATTGATGCAAAATGACATAGTCATTGCCTATTCATTAATTAAATTGAATGTTCAAGGAAAAAATATACAACACAAGATCTAGAGTTAGATGAAGTAATATTATCTTTAAAAATTTGGTGACATTTACTCTTTTGGATGATGTGTGAAATATATATAGATCACAAAATCCTTATGTATATATTCACATAAGAAGTGTTAAACATTCACCAACCAAGATGGTTAGAGATGATCAAAGACTATGACATCTCAATTTAATACCATCTAGGGAAAGTGAATAAATTGGGATACGCTTTATGTAGAAAGGTCCTATTGATTGTAAAATTGATGAGAACTGAAAAATATCATATATTCTTAGATTTTATGAAGATGGAAATGGGAAAAAAAGGTAACTTCATTAATACATTCACAAATTATATCTTAACCATCCATTTTGAAAAGGATATGAGATACTCAAAAAGTAGTTGTGGTAATAAAGAAGAATGTGGAAAATATTAGAAATGGGAAATCCTTGGAGATCAATGTTAATGGAGACAGAATTTTGAGATTTCGGACAAGAAAATGTGTTCCATCAAATCCAAATATGATGAAATAAATTTTGGATGATGCACATTGTTCAAATTTCTCAATTCACATAGAAAACCTAAAGATCTTTCGAGATCTCTGAGAGAATTATTGGTTGGATATCCTAAATATGGAGATTGTAGAGTATACATCAAGTTCATGGTATTTCATCATGTGATGGTAGAGAGGTATAAGTAAAAGAGGTTGATGTAACCATTACCCATACCAACATAGAAATGGGAAACACCACAATGGGCTTCGTCACTAGACATCCAAATAAATACAAAGGAAAAAATTCTATCTAGGTTGTTGTGGATCATCTTACAATGACTGGAAACTTCATTTACATTTTTTAGGATTTATCATTGGATAAACAAGAACATATATACATCAAATAATTGGTAAGGCTGCATGGAGGACCACTATAGATTGTATCATATCAAGATCTGTGATTCACCATTATGTTCTGGAAGAGTCTCCAACATGAACTGAACACTGAGCGGCACATAGGTAAATATTATCATCCTCAAACTGATGTCCAATCTGAGTGGACTATCCAAACACATGAAGTCATTTTTGAGAGTATTCTCAATGGATGTCAAATGAGGATGGAATCAACATCTTTTTCTCGTTGAGTTCTATTACAACATCAGTTTACACTAATGTATCCCAAATAGATCTTTATGATGCCCTTAATGGGACAAGGGGAAGAACAACAACCTATAGGAATGATTTTGGGGAAAATAAACTCGTAGGTCTAGAAATGGTTGAAGAAATGACGGGGAAGGGTAAGTCTATCCATCAGCACATAAAACTACATACAGTCGGCAAAAGATCTAGGTTGATAATCCTCAACGAGACATAGATTTTGATGTTTCATACCAGGTATTGCTTTTCATATCATCATGGAAGAGAGTTATGAGACATGGGAATAAGGGAAAGCATAGTATAAGTTACACCGACCCTTTTGAGATACTTGATTGCATTGGATCAGTGGAATATCATCTAGCACTCCCACCAAACGTGTAGCAGGTTCATGATATATTCCATGTATCACCCTTGATGAATTATATACTTGACCCATCACATGTACTCAATCCATATATGGTACTAGTGATGAATGACCTCTCTTATGAATAGAAGCTTGTGATGATCTTAGATCGTAGGGAAAATGTTTTATGAAATAAGGCAATTCCCATAATCAATGTGTTTAGGTTAAACCAAAATTTTGAAGAAGTAATGTGGGAACAAGAGACATTGATAATATTGAGTTACCCACATCTATTATATGGTGGGAAAATGAAATTTCAAGGGGAACCCTTTTTAAGGGTGGAATGTTGAAATGACCCGATCAATAATAATTAGAATTCCCTTTCATTAATTTAATTAAATTCCTTATGTAAATAAAAATCATATGAATTTTGTATTGTATATAAATAAAAAATATGTATCATTACCATTGATAATATAGTCATTGAAAATTACCAAATGTCCAGAATAAATATAGGGTTTTAATTATACCTTTAGGAACAAGCAAATAAGGGATGACCTCGACTAGTAGGATTGTTCTCTTTGATTACCATTTATCAGATCCTTCAATTGATATATAATTTCTAGGTTTTCTATACACCAATCCCATGCTAAAATCCAAAAACATAAGCATGACTGAAACTATTTACAAGAGAATTTCAAGCACATCGAGATCAAAAACCAAACTATGTACACCAAACTGTCCCAAGAAAGTCCCACAATCACACACCACACTCAAAGGGAATATGCATGTGTAATAATGGGATATTTAATAAGCCCCTATAATTATAATTATGTGAATTATTTTTTTTAGAAAATATTATATACATTAATTTTATTATTTATTCTTTTTATATTGGTTTTAAAGCACATACATTATTTTTCACTAATATTTAAATTTTTATTTTTATTTTATTTAGTTGAGTTAATGGATTTTTTAAATAAATAATATTTTATTTAAAAATTATTACTTGATTAATTTTTATAAAATATAAATTAACTTTTGTTTTTTATGAAAACAATTGTAATTTTTACTAAAGATTGAAAACTGTATCTGTCAAATTCCTTGAATTTTAAATAAATGTTAACTATTATTTTAAAAGTAATAATAAAATATTTCTAGAATTATTTTGAAAAAAATTAAATTTATTTCATGAATTTGCACATAAAAATTTTCCAACGATTAATTTTTCATAATTCTATGAGACGGTAAATTGTTTTGCTACAAATTAAATACCTTATAAATATATAATGTGTTTTATAAATTCATAATCACCCAGTAGTGACGTAATAAATAATTTAAAAGGGGTATTCAAGAAATATATGTTTTTTCCTTTAAATTAATTTCATTTTAGATTTTTTTTGATTGATTTTAAAATTCCTTGGCAGACCATCCAATACTTATAAAATATTTTAACATTTTAAAATGATTTCTTTGAGATTGTGACTCACCTCCCAATAATAAATCCACGTATTTTATTATGTTCTAACATTTTTGTTATAAAATAACATTTTCCACTACACATTGTCAAAAACCATGGGAAAACAATGGGATGTTTTGGGGTTTTGAATATTTAATTATATAGATTCCAAAACCCTTTTTTTGAAATATTAAATAATCCCCATCTAATTTCTGATATAATCCCACCCAATATCCCACTTCACTTCCATAAAAATAATTGGAGCACGTACCTACATTGACCAAATATCTCTATAATCATCCCAAAGTTCTCTAATCTCTAAATAATCCCCCCATCAATCTGTTGAAGTCACACACTCAAAGAAGGGATTCCTTCCTTTCTAATTTTTATCCAAGTTTCATAAGTGGTAATACCCTTTTACCATATAAAAATGATGGGATGTGATATGAAAAATCTCCCAAACTGTCTTGCATATGTTTAAATTATGAGTTACTTCATTCTATATAATTAATTCCACTCATGTATGCACATTACCATGCCAAAATTTCGTAAGAGTTATTACATTTGTCTTCTTAATTCATGTTTATTTAATTTTTTACGCCTTATATTTCAAAATTTTATTTATTGGATCATATATATATATTTGACCCACCTAAATTCCATTTCATTTAAATATTTATATTGAACCATTTTTCCTCTCATAAAATTTTTTTATGAATTTTTATGTCACGTCATTAGGTTGTAATAACTGCACCGTATGTTTCCAATCCATAATCATCATGTAGTGAATACCATACCCATTTTCTTATCAAGTGTATTTTCTATTATGAACATATAAATATTTCATGGTTCTTAAATATATGTATTCCACATTCCATAATCGTGTAATAACATATGTTGTTTAATGATTCCATGTTATATGATCCATGGGGCACGCTTATGCATGGATCGAAATGTTTATAAATGTTTTTCCCAAATAGTGCCCCAATGATTTGGGTAATTTTAAGTTCCATGATACTTTATGTTCAATGAGGTTTTTCTCATGATAATACACTTTAAATGACGGTTTACTGATACTAATTCTTGTTCAATGAAGTTGTACTCATGGTAATCCATGAGAAATGAGGCTTAGATCATGGTAATATCATGTTGTAAGTTATTGCCAAATTACCATGTTATAATAATCAAGCTATATCATGCCTTTATGTTAATGTTTCTCTTGTTCTCCATTGATATGCATATTTACTAGCATGTAAAATATTCCTCATTGTGTTCCTTTTTTACTCTCTTATTAGGATATATAGCTCAACTTTTTCTTATATATGTCCTCATGTTATCCCATGGAATGCTAAGTACAAAGTAATGGTGTGGTCATGTAAAAGAAGTATTTAATAAATATGTTGTATGTTGTTTTTATGTTTTTATGTAATGTTATTAATTTACAAAGTCATTATACCTATTTATCCTCAGAGTTGTCTTTAGTGCAAGTTTATGTAATAAATCATGTTTATGTCTGTAATTAAGTCTAGGGTTGTTATACAATGTCATAAACATGGAAATACATCCATAACACCTGACCTAACTCATCGTATATTCATGATGTAGTCAATGATATTAATATGATGTTCCTAGAAATAAAAATCATATTTTAAATAAACACATTCAGAACAATTTATATGATATAGGTCTGAATGGAAATGGTGAAGTAGAGATAAATAATAGATTCCAAAAATGGATCAGTACCACAAATGTAGATATATCTGATAGGCTACATGCCTGAAACACTCTATGATCCCAATAATCATGAAAGCATGAGGCAATATATTTCCATGCATTTGAATTCATCTATGACCTTCCTATTACATACATAAATGAAAACCTAATCTCCCATACTAAAATCTAGTGGATAGTGAAAACCATCAGCATTAGTATTCTTCCAATATTGAGTTGCATCCATGCTCTTTCAAATCACATTCACCTAATTTAATGTTTCATGATTTTGACAAGGTCTATCTAGCACAACTTCAAAAACCTCTAACCTACATATGAGTGGCCGTCAAAATCTACCATATATGAAAACATATGTAGCCATAGGTATAGATTCATAAAATTAGTTATTATTAGAAAATTATTTTAGGGTTTGGGATTCTCCTGTGATCCTCCAAAATCATGGATCGATTATCAAAATGTGTCCTCCATTATTTGATTCATAATAATTGATTTCCTATCATTTTGATTATGAAAAAATGTTCTTGGAAGAACTTATGTATGGATTACCTTCTATATCCCCTACTAGGTATGTGAAAAAAATATCTATCTGATACGATGATGGGTATACTAATATGATAGAATATTATCTCATTAACATATATCCTTCGAATATAATTTATTGAAGTGTTGTCCTTGACAGATAAAAAGTGAGAGACAATTATTATCCAATCAGTGATCACCCATACCACGTTATTATATTGAGGGTATCTACTTAAGCCATATAAAAAAAACAACGATGACACCATTCGTTTTCCATTTAGAAATAGGTAAATGTTTAATAATCCATACATTTCATTTGAGTTCTACCATTACCTACAAATAGGTGGACCAACGATTAAAAAAACTATAACCATATCTTTTCAACCCCAGCCACCAATACTAGTTGTGTAAGTCATGATACATCACGGAAACATTATTATGTACTTCCCAAGAAGTAGTGTGAGAATATATCATCAATTCCACACATATAATGGACAATCCAAGACACTCCCATCAATTTTCATGGTCTCATCATCTCCAATGAACTAAATGGGTTGTCGTTTTTCACCTACAACAATCACCCATAGGATTAGGCCTTAGGGATCTAAATGTATTCTCAAATTAAATTTATCATGTAGTGTATAATTTTCAACATGATCAGTAAGTATAATTTTCCAAGGATTGTTCTACAAAACTAATGCATCAATGAAATGAGGGTGATCGACTAGAACTCACTACAAGCCTCCTAAACTACATAATTCTTTGCCGTTCGACATAGAGTATAAGAAAAGACATTAACTTTACATAGAATATACATAATAACAAATTCTAAGGAATAATTATATTACACAGACATTTACTAACTTATATTAAAGTAACACTATGAAATTATGTATTTTTTGGTTTTTTCATTTTATATACACTATACACTACTATCACAGTTGATTGTTCTTCATACACCAAAAAAATATACTACAGCTACCAAATTGAGATTTTTTTGGTGGGTAGTTACTATCGTGAGACCTTAATTACCAACATATGTATTCCATGAATATATCTCCATACATTAGAGATGATCCTAGCATATTCCATGAGGGCTCAAAATAAAATATAGGGATTTTTATGGGATTAATATGAATCAGTATTAGTGCTGAATTCAATATTCTTTTAATCTCTTGAAAGGAACTACCATATTCATCAGACCTTGTAAACCAGTCACCTATCTTGGTAAAGCTACTAATAGGAAAATCTATACAATATATATACTAAATGAAACATCTGTAATACCAATAAATCCCCATGAAACTCTGTCTGTCAAAGAAATTTTTGATTTGATTGGAGGTCAATAAAACTCTCTCCTACCTAGATCAACATATACTAATTCATATAAGATAAGTTGACCAAATAATTTGTCCTGGTTGATCCATAAGTTTCATTTAGTGAACTTATAATATAGATAGTTCTCCCTGGTTGTATTTAATATTATCATCAAATAATTAGAATTGTCATATATAGTGTGTTAATAGACAAATAATTCATCTATGAATACTACCAACAATGAATCAAGGTAATGGTGTAGATAAAGATTAATTATAGACTAGAATATTGCGAGTTAATAATTTATACCAAATTACTTGTCCAAATACTCATTAACGAAATATCTATAGTGAAATTTTTTATTTGGTTTTTATGAAGGACTCACAAGAATGTTTTTGTATCCAAAACTCAATTAAATATTTTATAAATCAAATATCATTATAGATGATTCATGAGGTCGGCTATACATGAATGTGGGTAATAGTTCTTAATCACATTCCAGTTTAACAGGAGGTAATCTAAGAAACTGTTAAATATACACTCTACCTTTTTTGTGAAAAATGTTGTGTAAAGACAATAGTGAAGTACCTTTACATATACAAACCATACCATCCATGTACTATAGATACTTTTTTAGATCCAAATTCTCAATAAGTTCACTCTTGTATGGAGGAATTCACACTAGAACTACTATTGAAATTAGATCTATGGTGAACATCACCACACTTATTGGAGGAACCAAAGGGAATACATATGTTAATGTGTCACTAAAACTAGACTATATATGAAAGAAACAAATATTTCACTCACCCTAATCACTCATAAAAATACTAGCGATATGGGATGTAACTCCTCTCATACAATAAAGCTCATGTCCAACATGAATCTCCTATAAATCACATTCACCCGTATGAATATATGTACCTAACATATGCGATGCAATGGAAACCCATCGCAGAAAAAATGTACATGATAATGAAGAATCTACACATTAGCCATGTCCACCTACTTGGCCAAATCGGTGGGTAGTGCACAATATCCCTAACTACCAAGGTGGTGAAAATCCTAAAATTGAATGATAATTTTATATAGATACATTCCTATAAGTAATTTAATTAATTTATCATAAAAATACTTAGATATTGACTATATTTCCACAAACTTATAATTTGAATGGTTCATCAGTAAATTGTGGATTCTTATGGCCCACCAAACCACACTTGAGACAAACCATATAAATGTTAATTGAATTAAATATATTGGTGATTAAACCATAAAATGAGTCAATGAAATGTTTACATCAACTAGATAAACTACGTCCCTATATAAATATTGAACGGTCTTGGAAAACACAATTTACTTCCCTCGGGATCTACTCAATGATGTGGTCCTAATTCATTAACATAAAAATGGTGGTAATCAAAAAGGCTTTGACCTGTGACTAGATAGAGCATGTAATCAAATTTTCAAGGTAATTAACCTTTATGAAAATATATATATTTAATTTTACTTAAATTTATTTATTCCACATACTCTAATCGTGTAGTAACTTATTATCTTTAATGATTTCATGTTATATGATCCATGAGGAACACAAACGCATAAAATTAAATATTTATAAATGGTGCACCCATATAGCACTCCAATGCATTAGGTAATGTATAGTAACTTGATATTCTTTGTGAAATGATTGTATACTCATGAAAATTTATGTGAAATTAGGGTTTACATAGGCTAATACATGTGCAATGATTCTGGGATAATAATAATATCATGTTGTATGTTGTTACGACATTTCCATGTAATGATAATCATTCAATATCATGTCTTTATGTTAATGATTCTATTTTTCTTAATTTATACTTGTATTTCCTAATATATACTATATTCTTAATGTTATGAATTGTTTAATCCATTAATTGGATTTATAATGCTATCATTTTTTATGTATGTCATCATGTTATCCCATGGAATGCTATGAACGATGGAATGTTGTGGTCATGTAAAATATGTTTTCAATAAAGATGTTGTATGTTATGTCTTAATTTATAATTTAGTGTTCCTAGTTTCCAAAGACACTATATCTCTTTATCCTTATATTTTTCATAAGTTCATGTTTATGTAATAAATCTTATTTAAATGTGTAATAAAGTATAGGGTTTTCATAGTTGGTATGAAATGATAGGTGTAGTTATTTTTCGAATTAAGATTAGAAAACCCTACTGAAATCCTTAGATATAAAAATAAGTGTAAGAAAAACATCCCTAAATTTTGGTGAGTATAGAGTAATTGGGTTATAAAGAAAATACATCAGTTTATGGATACAAACAATTATATTTGGCTTTTTCATTGATGTATCCTGGGGTAAAACCTGAAAAAATCATATTGACATATACTTGAATGAGAACTGGTGCATTAAAATGGGCCTTATTAATGTCATGGTTCGACACCCCCCGGGGGGTATGATTTGGTAAATTCATAATATTAGTATGAATGATTATTAATGGGGGGAATTACCCTAAGAATTTATGTTGGGATGTAGATCACCAATTATATTAATTGATGCCTATAAAATCATATATTAATGAAATAAAAGGAATTTAAAAGTTATCCTTTTTTCATTTGATTCTAATTTAAGTGTCAACCCTAGGTTTTATGTTATACAAGAAAATGTCTGGTAATATGAGGACTCGAGCTAACAACTGATTTGAAAATCAATGTGAGGTCTGTTCTAATGAGATTCCCAATTCGATGGGAGTGGGAATCGAAAACATTGTATGATACTCTCTTAGTTAATTCATGTTTCAAATATAAATTTGGGTCAAACGGAACGTTCAACCCCCCCCCCCCCCCCGAGAAATAACAAGCCGTAATTGAGAGATTAATGAGACAAAGGTCTCTTACTTCTAATGGATCGTCTGATCCATCAATCGATGATCAATGGTTCATATCCATTGAGAAGATCACCACCATCGCTCAATGTTCTGAATAAATATGCTGCTTCTGGATGTTTATCATATAAATGGTCAACTTGATCAATGGTGGAAATTAACGAAAAATACGAGTAATGAGAAAGATATTGAGGCATTAGAATGGAATTATTTCTAGAAAATATTTTTTGATAAATATTTTCCTCACACCCTACAACATAAGACGGAAAGAAACTTTTTTCCATCATCAAAAAAGTCGATGAATCTATTAGAGCATACACGGAAAACATCACAAGGCTTGCATGATATGCTTCTAGGTTTGTACCTACCCCTACATGAATGGTTGTGTACTTCTTTGGTGGGATAAAACCATGCCTATGGAAGGCTCTAGAAATCCATGACATTGATAGATATTATTAAATTGACCAATGTTCCATCAATGTAGAAATGGAGATCGACGAATCTTAGGGTTATCATGGGGATAAGAAGTGAAATGTGGTATTTTATTCTGGAGAATTGATTGATGAATAAAACTATGCTAATAAATTCCATCCCCCAACTTTTCAAAGGTGAGGAAACAAGAACCTTGGAAATTTCCTCTAGTAGATGAAGACATTATTTAGGTGTGGCAGATATGGGAACCTAAACATTAATTTCTGACAAGAATAACCTGCGGTTATGACTATGTAGAAGAATGCATTGTTTAACCCTTATAATATTGTTCATTTCTCCAAATGCAATGAGCAAGGGTACTTTTCAAATCAGTGCCCTGACCCATGGGTTTTAAGATTAAACCAAATATATCTATTAAAGAAAGGGAAATCATTCTCTATCACTACCATTGACGCAAATTGCAACAACTAATGTGGTGTAATGTACCCTAGAAATTCATTCAATAATTGCGAATTTAATTTTTGTTTATTGTTTTATAAATTCTTTTAAATCCTGAATATTTAGTAGAAAAATAACAACACCACCAAAAATCATGGAAGTATAGATATTGGTGTGAGTAAGTAGTGTGGAAATTATGGAATTCCAGGAATATAACTCCTCCCTTGTCCCAATTAGTGGATTGAACTCTTCAGAAAACATCATCATACTCTCTATGGATGAATTTAATTCAATTAATGGAATGGATTGACATTCCCTATATAAAGTTGACATAAATTCCCATCCAAGGGAAATCAATTTCTATATGGCAATTTTTCCTTCGATTCTGTACAAGTTCAAGGATGAGGATAAATATTATTTAGTACCATCATCTCAAGAGTGGATATTACTACCCTATGAGTATATGTATAATCCTCAGATGATTGATTATATGGAAGGAAAAAATACTTGAAGACATGCCTATTGTGAGGGAATTTGATTAAGTGAATCATAAGGAATTTCCTTATCATTCTCCTAGAAGAGATATTGAATTGTCAATTGATCTTATATATAGGGTACTTCCAATATCCAGGATTCCATATTGAACAGCTATTGTGGAGCTTGAGACACTAAATAAAAAACTATAGGAGAATCTGGAGAATGGGTTTATACCGCTAAATGCATCACCATGGGGTACACCAGTGATCTTCGTTAATAAAAATTATGGGTCAATGCCCCTTTGAAATGATTTTTGTGTGATCTATGAAATCATGTTAAAGAACAAGTATCCTCTTCCATGAATTGATGACTTGTTCGATCAACTACGTGGAGAACAATACATCTCCAAGGGGGATTTGCGAGGTGGTTATTTCTAAGGAAGGGTGAAAGAGGATAACCCCAAGACTTATTTTTATACGATGTACGAGAACTATGAATTCATAGTAATGACTTTCAGACACATTAATTCTCCAGTAATCTTCATGGACATGATGAATTGTGTATTTAGAGATTACCACAACAAATATTTGGTAGTATTTATAGATTATATTATAAAATAATCTAAAACAATGTCAGAGGATGAAGAGAATATATGCACTCTTTTATAGACCTTAAAAAAGGATAAGATCTATGAAAAGTATGAAAAATGTGACTTCTAGTTGAAGTAAGTCTCATTCTTTGTTCATAGCATCACAAGTAATGGGATATCTATGGATACCTCCAACACAAATGCAATTGAGGGATGGAAGATGCCAACATATGTGACAAATATCCATAGCATCCTATGGTTAGATGGATATTATAGCTAATTTGTGAGATAATTCTAATGATTGTCTAACCCTCTTTCCAAGATAACTCAGAAGGGAGTCAATTTTATTGGAGTGATGAATGTGAAGATAACTTCAAGTAATTGAAAAGGAGTATTATCACAACAACCTTTCTTACACTACCCACATGAGGATAAATTTTTGTGGTATAAAATAATTCTTCAATGAATGGAATGTTATATGTATTGATGAAAAATGAAAATTCATTGGCTATTCATTAAGTCAGTTGAACGTTCAAGGGAAAAAATATACAACACAAGATCTAGAGTTGGCTGCAGTAATCATATCTTTAAAATATTGATGACATTTAATCTTTTGGAATAAGTGTGAAATATAAAGAGATCACAAAATACTTAAGAATATATTCACAATAGAGGAGTTAAACTTGCACCAAAAAAGATGGTTAGATCTAATCAAAGACTATGAAATCTCAATTCACTACTATCTGGGGAAAGTGAATAAATTGGAAGACATTATATATAGAAAGGACCTAGTGATTCTTTCATTGATGAGAAATGAAAAGGATCTGATATTCGTAGATTTTATAAAGATGGAAATTGGAAACAAAAGAAGGTAACATCATCAATACATTCACAAATTATTTCTTAACAGTCTATTTTGAAATCATAAGAGTTGATCAGAAAAAGGTGTGGTAATTTTTAAGAAAATGGAAAATATCAGAAATGGGAAATCCTTGGAGATTACTATTAATGGGGAAGTAATTTTTAGATTTGGGATAGGAAAATGTGTTCCATAAAATCCAAATATAATGAAATAACTTTTGGATGATTCACATTGATCAAATTTCTCCATTCACATTGGAAACACAAAGATTATTCGAGATCTCTGATATCATTATTTGTGGGATATCCTAAATAAATAAATTGATGAGTATACATCAAGTGCCTGGTATGTTAGAATGTGACAGTAGAGAGGTCAATGTAAACAAGGATGATCCATCCATTACCCATTCCAACATAGAAATGGGAGAACACCACCATGGGCTACGTCACTGGACATCCGAATAAATACAAAATAAAATGATGATATCTGGGTTGTTTTGGATCGTCTTACTAAGACTGGACACTTCATTTCATATTTTAGGATTTCTCATTGGATCAATAGGAACATATATACATCAATGAAGTGATAAGGCTACATGGAATACCAATATATATTTTATCAGATCAAGATCTGTGATTCACCTATATGTTCATGAAGAGTCCCATACATGAACTAAACACTGAGTTGAACTCCCATAAAGATTATCATCCTCAAAATGATGTCCAATCTGATTGGACTATCCAAAGACATGAGGACATGTTTGAGAGCATGATCAATGAAATTAAAAGGAGGATGGGATCACCATCTTCCTCTGGTTGATTTCTTTTACCAAAAACTTTTACACTAATATATCCAAATGGATCTTTATGATTCCCTTAATTAGATGAGGTGATGAACAACAACATATTGGGATGATTTTGGGGAGAAAAAACACGTAGGAATAGAAATGGTTGATGAAATGGTGGATAAGGTTAAGACCGTCCAACATCATATTAAATTTCTTAGAGTCAACATAAGAGATATGTTGATAATCCTCAATGACACATAGATTTTGATGTTGCATACCTTGAATTGCTTTTCATATCACTGTGGAAGAGAGTTATGAGACATTGGAATAATGGAAAGCATATTCTGAGGCACATCGGCCCTTTTGAGATCCTTGATTGCATTGGTGCAGGGGCCTGTCGAATAACACTCCCACCAAACACGTATCAGGTTCATGATATATTCCATGTATCAACCTTGAGTAATTATATACTTGACCCATCACACGTACTCAATCCATAGGTGGTACTAGTGGAGAATGACCTCTCCTATGAAGAGAAACCGGTGATGATCCTAGATTGTAGGAAAAAAGTTATATAAAATAATACAATTCCCCTCATCAATGTGTTGTGGAGAAACAAAAAATTTTAAGAAGCAATGTGGGAACCATAGAATGTGATGATGATGAGTTAACCACATCTATTTTATAGTGGGAAAAATAAATTTCATGTGAAAACATTTTTAAGTGGGGAATGTTGTAACAAACCAATCATTAAAGAATATAGTTCCCTTTATTTTATTTAATTAAATGAATTATGGAAATAAAAATCAGATTCATTTTTTATTGTATTTAAATAACCATGATGTATAATTAATATTGATAATATAGTCGTTGAACAGTACCAAATGTCCAGAATAAATATAGGGTTTTAATTAACCTGTTTGACACAAGTAAAGATGTGATGAACCGACCATTAGGATTGATCCCTTTGAAGCCCATTTATCATATGTTTCGATTGATATATAATTTCTTGGTTTTCTCTACACCAAGCCCATGCTAATATCAAAAAACATAAGCATCATTGAAACCGTTTACGAGAGAATTTCAAGCTCATCGATATCACAACCCAAACCATGTACACCAAATGGTTCCAAGAAAGCCCCACCATCACACACCATACTCATAGGGAATATTCTAATGTAATAAAGTGATATGTAAGAAGACCCTATCAATATAATTATGTGAATTATTTTTTATTGAAAATATTATATACCTTAATTTTTTTATTTTTTCTTTGTAGATGTTTTTTAAAGAAAAAATCGTTTTTTAGTTATTATTTAAATTTAATTTAGAAATATATTTAGTTGAGTTAATTTATTTTTGAATTAAATAATATTTTAATAAAATATTATTACTTAATTAATTTTTACTGTATATAAATGATTGTATATTTTTTATGAAAATAGTAGTAATTTTTATTACGAATTGAAAACAGTTTTTGTCAAAATTAATGAATTTTAAATTAATATAAATTATTATTTTAAATGTAAAAAATCAAATATATAAAGAATAATTTAGAAAAAATTAGTTTTTTTTTGGAATCTGGACATCAAAATTATCCAACGATTATTTCTTCCTAATTATTTGAGACAATAAAATTTTTGTGTACAAATTAAATACGTTATAAATATATATTGTGATGTATGAATTTATAATGACCCAATAGTGATGTAATAAATACTATAAAAATGATAGTCAATAAATATATGTGTTTCCATTAAATTAATTTCATTTAAGATATGTTTTATTAATTTTAAAATGCCTTAGTGGACCCTCCAATAATTATAAAATATTTTAAAATTTTAAAATTATTTCCTTGGGAGTTTGACTCACCTACCCATAAGAAATCCTAGTTTATTAATTATGTTTTTCCATTGTCAATATAAAAATAACCTCCACTCCACATTGTCAAAAACCATGGGAAAACCATGGGATGTTTTGGGGTTTTGAATATTTAATTATATCGATTTCAACCCCTATGTTTGTGAAATATTAAAAAATTCCCCACTAATTTCCGATATAATCCCACCCAATCTCCAACTTATATTCCCTTAAAATCATTGGATCACGTTTATACTATGATATCCTCTATCTATAATCATGCCAAGGTTCCACAATCTCTAAATAACCCCCCTTTCAATTTTTGAAGTCACAGACTCTAGTAAGGGATTCATTCCTTCATCATTTTTATCCCAATTTCATTATGTTCTAATACCCTATTCAATAAATTCAAAATAATGGGTTATGATATAAAAAATAACCCATATTTACTTCTATATGTTATAATTTTGATATACCTATTTATATTTCATTATTTCCACTCATGTATGCATGTTACCATGCCAAACGTTCGTAAGAGTTATTCCATTCCTCTTCTTCATTCATGTTTATTTTTTTGTCACTACTTCTAATATCAAATTTTATCTCTTTAGACATTTATATATTTGAACCAATTAATTTAAATTTCAAATAAATATTATCATAGAACTCTTTTCTCTCCCATCAAAATTTCTTATGTATTTTGTTGTCACGTCGTTAGGATGTAATAATTGCACTATATGTTTCCAAACCAAAATCATCATGTAGTGAATACCATACCCATTTTTCTATATATTATATTTATCTTTATGAACATAGAAATGTTTCATGGTTTTGAAATGAATGTATTCCTATTTCTCTAATCAATTAATAATATATGATGTTTATTGATCCCATGTTATATGATCCATGGGGAACACTTATGCATGAATTCAAATTTCTCTAAAGGTTCTACCCGAATAGTGCTCCAATGAGTTGGGTAATGTTAAGTAGCATGATAATACATGTGATATGAGGGTTTACTCAAGATGATTAAATTTCAATGAGGGTGTACTGATTATAATTCATGTTCCATGAGGTTGTACTCATGCTAATCCATGATATGTGAGCCTTGGATAATAGTAATATCATGTTGTATGTTGTTGCCACAGTTCCATGATATGATAATCATGATATATCATGCCTTTAGGTTAATGTTCATCTTGTTCTCCACTGATATTTATATTTTCTAACATGTAAAATATTCGTCATTTTGTTCCTTTTTCACTCTCTTGTTGGGCTTTATATATCACCCTTTTCTTTTTTATGTCCTCAGGTTATCCCATGCAATGATAAATACAAAGTAATATTGCGGTCAAGTAAAATATGTTTTTAATAAATATGTTGAATGTTTTTATGTTGTTATGTAATGTTATTAATTTACAAGGAGAGTATACCTCTATATCCTCGGAGTTTTCTTTACTACATGTTTATGTAATAAATCATGTTTCAGTGTGTAATTAAGATTTGGGTTGTTATACATCGTCCAACACATGGAAATGCTTCTATAAAACCTGACCAACCTCATAGTATCTTCATGATATAGTCAATGATATTAATATGTTGTTCCTCGAAAGAAAAATTAGTTTTTAAATTAATACTTTCAGGATAAATGAAATGATATAGGTCTGAATGGTAATGGTGAAGCTGAGATAAATCATAGATTTCAAAAATGGATTAGTACCCTAAATATAGATTTATTTGATAGGCCACCATCCTGAAACACTCTATGACATCAATAGGAATGAAACCACGAGGCGATATAATTCCATGAATTTGAATTCATCTATGAGGTACCTATACAAAACATGAATGAAAACCTAATCACCCATCCTAAAATCTAGTGGACAATGATGGACATTAGTGTATGTATTCTTCCTAGATTGAGATGCATCCATGCGCTTTCGGATCACATTGAAATTATATAACATTTCTTAAAGTAGATGAGGTCCATGTAGCACAACCTCAAAAACCTCAAACCTACATAGTTCTAAATGTAAAAATCAACCATGTAGGAAAACATATGTAGCCTTTGGAATAGATTCATAAAATTAGTTATTATTAGAAAATTCTTTTAGGGGTTGTATTTTACTGTGATCCTCCAAAATTATGGATCCATTATCAAAATGTGTCCTCCATTATTTGTATCATACTATTTGATTTATTATCATTTTTATTATGAATAAATTTTCTCAGAAGCACATATATACGATGTCCCTTCTATAACCCCCACTAAGTAAGTGTTAGGAAAAACAAATCTTTATCTGATATGATGATGTGTATACTAATATGGTGGCATATTATCTCGTAAACATATAACCTTCAAGTATTATCCATTAAAGTGTTATCCATGATAGATAAAAAGCCATAGAAACTCGTTATCTTGTCGATGATCACCCATACCATTTTATTATATTGAGGGGGTCTATGTAAGCTAGTTATAAAAACAATGTTGAAATCATTCATTTTTAATTTAGGAATAGAGAAAGGTTTTTTAATCCCTCCTTTTAATTTGTGTTCAACCATTACCTACTAATAAGTGGAATAATGAGTTAAGAAACTAGCTACATATCTTTTCAACCCCAGACACTAATACTAGTTGTGTAAGTCTTGATACTTTTGGAAAATATTATGACGTACTTCCAAAGACGTAGTGTGAGAATATCACATCTATTCCACAAATATGAATGAAAATCCAAGACACTCCCATCAATGTTAAATGTTTAATAATCTCTAATGAACTAAATGGGTTGTATATCTTCACCTACAAGAATCTCCCTTAGGTTTAGGACATATGGATATCAATGTTTTCCCATATTAAATCTATCATTTACTGTATAATTGTCGACTTGATTAGTAATTATATTTCTCCTTGGATTGTTCTACGAAACTAGTGCATCAATGAAATGAGGGTAGTCAACTAGAACTCACTACAAGCCTCCTAAACTACATAATTCTGAGTCGTCCAACATAGAGTATAAGAACAGACATTTACTTTACTAGGAATATACACAATCCCAAATTCTAAGAAATAATGATATTACACTGATATTTACTAACTTATATTCAATTCACACTATGTAAGTATGTACTTTTTGGTTTTTTCATTTTATATACACTATACACTACTCTCACAGTTGATAGTTTTTCAAACATGAAAAATAATATTCAACAACTAAAAAATTGGGTAGTTATTATCATGAGTCCTTAATTACTAATATATGTATTCCATGAATATATCATCATACTTTAGAGACAATCCTAGCCCATTCCCTGTTGAATGAAAATAAAATATATGGATTCATATGGATTTATAATAATCAATATTAGTGTTGAATTCAATATTCCTTTTACCTCTTGGAAAGAACTCCGATATTCTTCAGACCACGTAAAAATGACACCTATATTGATTTGGCCTTTAATAAGAACATCTATACAAGATATTTACTAAATGAAACACCTTTAATAGAAAAAAACACCAAGAAACTATGTCTCCTAAAGTAATTATTGAGTTATTCAGAGGTAAATACAACACCCTTCTACCTAGATCAACATATACTCCTTCATATGAGATAATTTGACGAATGAAGTTGGAATTGTTGATCAATAAGTTTCATTTAGTTAACATATAATATAGATAGTTCACACTGGGTGTATAGAACATTATCTTTAGATGAGTGGGATGGTCTTTTATAGTATATGAATAGACAAATATTTCATCTATGAAGACCACCAAAAATTAATCCAGATAATGGAGTAGAGAAAGATTCACTATAGACAAGAATATTTCTAGTTAATAATTGAGACCAAATTACTTTTCCAAATACTCATTAATGAAATATCGATAGTATAGTTTTTTATTTGGTATTTCTGATGGTCTCACAAGAATTTTTTTTGTATACCAATCACAATTAAATATTTTAAAAACCAAATATCCTTAGAGATGATTCATGAGGTAGGCTATACATGGATGTGGGTAATATCTCTTAATAACATTATAGTTTAACTTATGGTAATATGATCAACTCATAATGTTAAACTATACCTTTTTTGTGAAAAATGTTGTCTTAAGACTATAGTGAAGAACCTAGCCATATATAACCCATATCATCCATGTACTATAGATACCTCGGTAGTTCCTAATTCTCAATAAGCTCACTCTTTTATGGAAGAATTCACACTATAACTACTCCTGATATTAGATCAATGGTGAACTTTACCACACTTATTAGAGGAACCAAATAAAATTTATATGTTAATGTGTAAGTAAAACTAGATTCCTTGTGAGGTAAATAAATATGACACATCTCCTAATCAGTCGTAAAAATACTAGTGATATTGGATGTCACTCAACCCATCTAGAAATACTCGTGTCCAACATGACTCTAATATAAATCACATTCACCATTATGTATACATGTACCCCCTTAGGTGATATAAATGAAACCCATTAGTGAAAAAAATGAACATGATAATGAAGAATATATACATTTTACATGTCCACATACTTTTCCAAATTGGTTGTGTAGTAGAAAATTTCATAACTAACAATGAGCTGCAAATCCTACAAATGAATGTGAATTTTATACAGATCCCTTCCCATAAGAAATTTCTAGAATGTATCCTAAAAACCCTAAATGTTGACTTTATTTCCACTAGCATATAATATGAATGGTTTATCAGTAATGTATGAATTCTTATGGCACCAAAACACACTAGAGACACAACATATAAATGTTAATCCAATTAAATATATTGGTGCTCCCCCCATGAATAGAGATGAAGAAATATTTCCAGCAACTAGATAAACTACCTTCCAATATAAATATTGAACAGCCTGGGAAAACAAAATTAACATCTGTTATGTTCTACTCTATGATGTGGTCCTTGTTCATTAATATAAAAATTGTGGTAATCAAAAAGGAATTAACATATGACCAGATAGAGTACATAATCCCATTTTCATTCCATTTCACTATCCTCGGAAAATAATTAGAAAGTATATATTTGAATCAATAAATTGGGGAGAAATAATTTGAATCCTACATTACAAGTTTATCAA
This sequence comes from Viscum album, assembly GCA_963277665.1. NCBI lineage: Eukaryota > Viridiplantae > Streptophyta > Magnoliopsida > Santalales > Viscaceae > Viscum > Viscum album. The sequence goes on from OY728145.1 coordinate 960,749,811, forward strand.
TCAACTATAAGTATATAATATCTATAGTGTGTTCCTCTTTTATAATATGTGGGAAAAGGTAGTCATTGAAGACTTTCTGAATATCTTCCCAGACTATACCCTGATGAAGATATAATTGAGTGATCACGTCCATCCATGGTATAGAAGAGTTGAATATAAATTTAGAAATTGACCCTCCTCCCTACTAGAGTCTCCAAATTTTGAAATATGGAAAACATGTCCTATAGATATGTATCTACAGCTAAGAAACATCCATCCCTTGAGAAAACAGTAGGATTTGCTTCATAAATTCGAACATCCACTCTTCCCTACAATGTGTATGTTGTATATTTCCATATAAATAATTCATAAATCATAGGGTTTCCTAAATAATTGAGAATCAGTTCTTATATAATGAATAACAAGTGTTTTGTTAGGTGGAACTATAGGAGGCAACATTGGTGGCTCAGGTCCCACCACCTCTAGAGAGTTCTCATCATCACCCTCTTGGCTCATGACTTGAGGATGTAATAGAAAAATATATATACAATGTATAAGAAAACGCATCATAATATATTTAACAAAAATATTATATCCTATATAATATTATATACATTGTTTTTTCCATTCTATATAAGAATCACATCTCTTTATCATCTTCTAAAACATGGATACAGTGATCTATAAAACAATAATTATCTTAAGATACATTTCTATTATCCTAGATCTATGGTATTTTTACGGTCATGGTCTCACATCCCATGGTAGATGTTCTAATATATATAGTTTCAATATTAAGGTATAGATGAAATCCCACTTTACTTTGAAATTTGATTCGCTTTTTATCGCTATGAATTTAATTCACGGCTTAATTTTTTTTCATAGAAATATATATATATATATATATATACCATGGTCATATTAGATGACACAAAATTCCTAATTTATAATAGATTAATCATTATAATATTCTATTTTAATATCATGTAACTAGATACTATTTTATACATCTTGTATCAGGATTTACTTTGTCATACAAATTGATTCAATTAGGTGTACCATCTATCCCCATTTTTAGAGTTACATGATTCCAATATTAAGATTAGCATACATGGATTGAAAATAATCTAATGTTTATGCCCATGTGACTAGATATCCACATCTAAAACATGGAACTTTTCCTTAATTTAATGTGTCATGATCATGATAAACTCGAAAACACCATTATGGATGATGCATACACTTTATGTAATCCAAGTATTCCATCCCTATTAAAAACATTAGCATATTTTCAAATATATTAGTCATTAAATTTTAATTTATAGTTGGAAATGATCTCATGAAAAAAATATGGTCTGACACCTATATTACATCTAAATTTTTTGAGGATTACCATGTGTAAAGAAATGGTTCCACCTTTCCAGAGCAATACATGATAGTGAATCACATCATAATAATATAAATTGTAATATCATAAATCATTTTCATCATCCCATGGTAAAATAGATTCAACATTAATATGAGGAACCATAAAACCAATATCAAGTACTAGTTTATTTAGATACATCAGTATATCTAGGATGGATACCCCCATTTAGTGGATACATAAATTTTTTTTACACATTTGTTACCTTTTACAAAATAACCCAAATAGTAAGACAAATGGAAAAGGACTCTGATTTAATATGTGATGTCTGATACCATTTTCATTCATAAGTAATCAAAAAAAATATGACATATGGCCCAAGAAATGCCTCCAAATATACTAATTTCTTCTTAATTGTAGTGAGGGTCTACAAATTTATTGTATGAAGACAATAACCTCTTCATTAGAGTGTGGTAGAGTGGTATAAAAAAATTATATAATGTATTTAAAATAGAATAACAAATGAACTAATAAAGATAAAACCATCTAAAAATAATTGGAAGGTATAACGATAACAGAAATAATATAAAATATATATTAATGTCTATAAGTTATACAAAAAGTGAAAATATAGAAGATGAATATTTGGAATATAAAACATTCTATACGAAAATGAAAAGAATGCAAAAACCACTCTCCACTAGATTCATGATCATAAGTTCACTCTTATCCTCTCATAATCCATCCAAGTACATATAATATTCATTCAATGACAGAGACTTCCCTTTTTCCCTATCTAAATCTATGAATTCAGTTCTGGTTCCAATTGGAAACCTGAACACAGTGTGAGATTTACTCAGTACGATATAACCAATGATAAATTGAACTATCATGTCTCTTAATATAGTAAGATCAAATTTTTGGTAATAAATTATTTAGAATATAAATTAAACTAAAAATATTTGTCCCGTTTACTCATGGGACCCCCAACATAAACCACCTTCTTAGACAAAATCCAAAATGTCAATTAAAAATGTCACTCTACATATAGAAATAATTATAATAAATTAATTCCACATATATAAACCTCATATATATATAACCTATATGTTTATATATATATATATATAGTTGTGCCCAGAGCCCAAGGTGTATTCCCAAGGAATCCATACATTATCATAAGTGGTTCTGAAATCATTATGGAATACAAAAATAGAAAGAAAGTAAAATAACTCTATCATATGAGGGGAGAATAGACCGTCTCGAAGTATGTTCTCTGAATTCTAACACACATCAATTTATTTAATATTTTTTAATAGTGATTATGTCTAAGAAGTTCAAGAAAATGAAACCATGGAATTACCCTAAAAGAACTATAGATAAACATCAATATAAGATGCTATACATCTTCTTCAACATAACTAACCCAAGTATCACATGAAATAGGATATAGAGGAATATCCCTCTAATCCCATTAATAGTTTTACACTTAAGAGCCCATGTATCACTTCTATAATTTTATAGTTTCATTTACTTATGACCTCATCCATGGTAATCAACCAGGGAAATAGTTATCTGTCATTGGAATGTTAAAGGGATACTCTTAGTGAACCTATCCATTCTTTTCTATAAAAAATCAATTTATTACACCTATTGTTGTATAATTAAATTATAAAAAATTCATTAAAATGATTTATTGTAATATCCAAAAAATACTCAATCATAACCCTCATATTTACCTGATCATGGTATAAGTGAATGGATATAAATAGTTTTTAACTTATATAGTATAAAAAATACACTTATGTATTTATGGACAAGTAAATATAGAATTTTAAATCATGATAGAACAAGAAAATAAAGGGATTATACACATGTCCTACTATTTTTTGTTTTTTACATCCAATTAAATTTAGATTACATGGGCCAACTCAACACACCATAAGTGGTTTTTCTATTTTATTCAAATTCATAGGGCTTATGAGCCTTTAAGAAGGGATAACCCAAGGGGTGGATTAAATATTAGTGGACATCCTCAAACATTTATTAGTGGTTCTATAGAACAAAAATAATCTAAAAATGTCTATTTTTATTTAAATTTTCTTTAAAGAGAGTTCTCTTGGAAGGTATGGAGCACATATAAATATCACATAACATAGAAACGATTCATAAAAAAAATAACTAGACCACCTACCATATCTTGTAAAAACATTCCACATCTATTTACATTATAAAATTCATTCTAAATTGAGTTAAATTTATGAAAAATTTATATTCTATGAAAACATGCTATATTAGCTTGCTAATAAATATCATTTATGGGGGTGATATAAACCAGAAATTGATGGAAGATGAACTAATACCTTACCAATTTATATTCAATCCAACCAAAATATGAAGAATAGTTGTTTGGATGAATGTGGGAACTCAAAGACAAGATGTAAAGTAAAGTATCTTTCTAGAATTGAAATATTTTTAATAACTGATAATATAATAGATGTTTTTAGTTTTAGTGGAATAAATGTAATAGAGGTAAATTTCACACATAATTTAGGGTGGTTCATAGTTTGGCCACATTTTTTCCAAACAGTTCACCTAACCATGTGGTTATACTAGTTAAATTTGGCATGTTTCATGGTATAAGCACAATGTTTTAGAAATCCTATTTATCACATGTGGTTCCACACTATAATTCCTCTGGAACATCTCACAGGTTTTCATGGCCTCTAGTGAATAGATAATAATGTTTCCCACAACCTTCTACAAGGTCAAACACATGAGCTTCAATGTAATTCATAACACTGTGACTCATTCATTTGCCTAAAAACCAAAGATACAGTCTCTGAATAAGCTAGTAAAAATACTAAAACCATCATAAAAAATGTACCAACATCCATTTGATGGGAAAAATTATTTATTGTGATGTTTAAAGGGTTTTTACATCATTTTAAAATTATATATCTAACATAAATTATTCTTAATAGTAAGGTAGATATTGAAACCCCATCCAATTCCCCAAATTAATTTTAATAGCCTCTTAGGGGGTCATTAAAATATAAAAACAACCATGAGGTGTTAATAATATCATCACTATATTATTGAAATATATCTATATTGACAAACCTTCCCAAGCGTTGATGAATTAAATCATATCTATAATTATTATCTAAATTGTAAAAATAGGTCTTTTAGTAATTTTCATTATTTTGGGCCTTCCTATAAAGAAGGTAGATGGACTATGATGTTGTGTATATCTGTTCCTTAATATTTCATTCATGTTTGAGAAAAAAATAGCTTCTAGAGAAAATATAATTAATTATACACCAAAACCTTATGGATAAACATCCAATAATAACCATCTTTAATATAATTCCTACTAATTTGGGCCTATAGTATTTGATATCTATGTAATGACCAGTATTTTGGATGTGGTTAATCAATATAGAGTTGGATATAGTGGGAATGTGTTCCTATGATAAAAATTATAAGATAACTTAATACACATCACCATGAATGATGTACAAGAAATATATTAAAATTTTATTTGATTGGTCTTCTAGGATAGGAATAGTATCATGATTTAGAAAAAGAATCAAATTATTTTCCATCTAATATAATGGAAGTGATTTAAGTTAATAATAAAGCATATTCATAGTGTAAGAAGTAATCACATCTCTAAAATCGTCCCATCATGTTTCTTATAATAAATTTCAAATAGATGAGTAAATTATTTACCAAATCCAGACTAATTTAACAATCATATTATATTAGTTATTTGTAAATATATATATATATATGTGCGTGTGTGTGTGTTTTGAAACATCTATCAAATTCATTTTTCTATAAAACAGGTGAATGAACATCAAATTTTAATTCTATTCCTTCAACTAGTGGGGAATTAATTTCCCCCTTATAATCCCTTTATTAACATAAAAATGTGATGACTTAAATTACACCCTATTGAGATACCTCATTTTTTGGAATTTTTTTAAAATTAATTCAATTTTTACAATATTTTTTTTCAAGATTGGTATTATTATTTTTATAATATAAGATTAATGAAATCATATTTACTCCTTACTCTACGATTAATCATGACCATTTTCATTAATCTAGGTTTCCATTAGAGGGCCCAACCTATATCCTAGATTTCCCAAACCCCTTCAAGACATTTGTAAAAATATATTATCAAATTAAAAGTGTATAAACATATTTTGATCCATATATTTGATGCATAATTTTTGAATCACATTTATGATAAATAGTACAAAAAAATATTCTATAATGGAATGGTTTTCTATCGATGGAAAATTACATTAATAAATAATGACATAGTGAAATTTTTAATCATTATCCAAACATTTTTCATCCCCTTAATATTAGATCTCATCATTAGTACATGTAATAAGTTGACAAATTACATCAACGAATGGTTGAGTATAAGGTCCATTAAGGGGATGGATAATAGATTAAAACATGTGACTACAAATAAATTTGATAAATGTGTTACCATAAAAATCATAAACATATCAAAACAATAGTCCTATTATCATACAAATGTAAAAATAATTTTAGAAATCCATGTAGTATTACACATGACTGAAAATGAATCATCACAACATTTTGAATAATTCTAGAATAATGTTATCAAGAAACATGTATGTTCAAATCACACATAAAGTGAAAAAAATATGGAATAATGTTCGATCATTAAAGTAATCTCATGATATATTTTAAATTTTAAAATGTTTTCTATATATATAGTATAATGTCAACATATAACATCATAATATTCTCTATATTTTGTATACCCCACTCAAAGGAAAACATACAATAATTATAAAAATTATTTATACCCTTATGTAATTTATGGGTTCTATTGTGGAATTATAAAAACAATTCAATGAATATAGGGATTTGAAAAAAAAGATGAAAATTTATTTTTTTCCCAAAACGATATAATTTGGAAATATTATATTATATTTCATGGTTGGAATAAAATTAAATAAAACAATAATCACAGTTAAATTTATAAAATGCCACTCTTAAAAATTATAGATGATTAAAAGAATTGATTCCTATTAATAAAAAACATATATATCCCTACAAAAAAATAATATTTGAAATTAAAATAAAATTTTAAACATAATGTTGAAAATTTTTAGGTGATATGTTTAACACAAATAATAGTTAGGTTAGAGAGTAACCATTCACTACATACCATTTTGTTTCATCCCATTTATATTTAAAATATATGAAAATTATATTCATTAAAAAATGTAATTCAGTTATTTCTGTTAATATAAATATATAATAACCCTTAGAATTTATTTGTCAATATTCTTTTAAAGTTGAAACTATTTGATTTAATGGTTTCTTAGAATTATATATTTTTGTTTTAATTTCATAGTTTCTAATCATTTGTGTTTATGAATTTGTAAAATAAACTCAAAATAAAATAATATCATATAATAAATATTTAGAAAATTTAAATATTTTATATATTCTATCCCTGAAGGAGTTGATAGGTACATATTTGTTAAGATCCTCAGAAGAGTATTAAACCAATAATTAATAAGAAATATATAAATGTTGGGAGAGTGAGATAATAAATATGTTATAAGTGGATTAAAATATGTATAAAATATCATAGTTAATATATTATGTTATATAATTTTGATGTTAATATTTTATCAACAAATAAGGAGAAATATAATAGGAGATCTATAAATAAAATCAATAAAAATATTGGGATTATGAGGTTACCTATTCATTAATCCTTTTCTCCCATTCTGTTAAACTAATTACTTGAGGGAATCCACTTATATAACACTTTAATATAACTACATTTATATTAGTAAGTTCTAGGGCCGAATTAATTGGTTATATTCATTTTATAAGTATTAAATATAGTGATTTTAAAAACAATGCACTAGGTGATATATGTATAATTTAGAAGAGAATTATTTACTACTTTATTATATCAAAAAACAATTTAAAAAAATATATTATATGAAAATAATAATAATATTTTATAAAATTATATGTTATAATGAATTTATATTCCACTTAACATTGAATTGGATAATTAATATAAAAAAGTATAAAACTAATCATATAATGTAATAATTTAACATATTACATTTTAAAAACTGTTTTTTAATGTTTGAATTTTTTTTCGAGACTGTTATAAAAATATTTTGGGATAATCAATCTATTTGATGATTAATTCCTCCACTATTACATTGATATTTGATATAAAATTGTGCATTTTTAGGATTTTTGTTTTCAATTCATAAACATATCCATGTTTGTTTAAAAATTATCAATAATTTACTCCATAATACTTTCATCCTGATGACTCTTATAATAAAATTTACATTTCCAAAAATAATTTTATTTCAATTATAATATTAATCACTAACATAAAAATACTAAATTTACAAAATATTATAAAATTTACCCTATGAGAAAATTTACTTATACAAACTTTCATTTTCTATGGTGATTATTTATTACATTATTAATTATTATTTGTATTTAAATTATATATTTAATGTGAATATTATATACAAGTTTTTTTATAATTCTATTGGTCATTTTATTATTCTAATGATCTTGATGTTGTTCATAGTAGACTTATTACAATTCTCAACTGTAGGTTTCATTACGAAAATAGACATATAAATTTTTTAGATTATATATTTAAATATATTTACGCAATCCATAGTTCAAATAAATTTATATCTTGATTTTCTAGTTTTAATTTTAAAATTTTAAATAATATTATTAATAATTTTTTTATTTTTAGAGTGTTTTTTAAAATTGTGATAACTCTAATAGACCAAAAAATCTATATTATTCTATTAGTTTTGTCATTATTTTATCTCATTCAATTATTTAAATTTTTAATGCGTGTATCTATCATTGGTATGTAATTTTGTTATATCAATGTAGAAAAATAGTTTTTGTTGATTTTACATAGTTATTTGTTTTATCTAATATAATTTACTGATATATTGAACACATATATATTAGTAATGAAGAAAATAAAATTAGAAGTTCTATTTAATATAATTCCCCCACATTAAAAAATTCATTCTCATAATATGAACTCATTCCTTAGTTGAAAATAGATTGGGATTCTCTTTTTCATTGCATCACTAGGTTTATATTTTTCCTTTTCTTTTCAATGCGTCACAAAAATATGTTTACAATGTAATATTTTTTTGAGTTGACGTCTGTATCAACGTTCCATGATATTGATTATTCTAACCTCCAAAGATTGTTCTATTACTCATTATTCTGATTATGTATTTAGTTTAATTCGTGTATTTAGTATGTAAATACCCATGAGAGAAATGTTGAACACATCAACAACCTTTACCATATTTGGTGGATGTTCTCATTAATATGTCATATATCACATTAAATTTAGGATCTCAAAATGAATAATGTATTAATGGATGAAAATTAGTTTTATTCTAACCATATTAACCTATTATTAGATGATAAAAAATGAAATTCGTTTTCCTAACAACCAGAATCCAAAACATTCTGATAATGGGAAACAAAGATCATCTGTAGAATCATATCCACTTTATTATTTTAGTGAAATTAGTAAAACTTCTTTGTTATGAATTTTACAATGTCTGATCTATACTAATTTCAGTCACCTATATTTCCCCAACATATAAGTGTTTAACATCTCATCCCATATTGAACATCATTTACTGATAACTAATTACATATATTGTATCCTTTTTGTGAGTATACAAATAGTGGAATATGTTAATCACAACAAAATTATAATTTCAATGAAGATTAACTAATCTTATATTCATGTTTTTAAATGGGCATTTTAGATTTACCATTATCCTCAATTATAGAGTTTTTACTAAAAATCAACTATGTAGTTGAATTTTGGTAATGACTGCTCAATAAAAATGTGATGAACCATGAACACTGATTTTATGTGATCAAAATTGTTTCCCCTCATAGCATCCATACATTCCTAACATATTTGATATATAGTTCTCAATTAAAAATTAGTACTAGATAGTGGTTAAATGATAAATTTTATTTAGTTTTTCCACTAGAACCCATATAATGTTATTTCTATTAATAGACTATGGATGACCACTGAAAAAAATATGGGGACATACACCATTTATATATTAGTATATTTACAGTTTTTATCATCACTCTATACTTATATCCCTCCTTATTGACCTAATAATCTATATTATACATTGACTAGTACATGAAAACATCCTTATTTATGTTTTCCCAACAAAATTGTTGTTGGTGATATATGTATATTTAATATTTCCAAGAGTTATGGAGAATGATGATCTATGTGAATCCTTTAATTTAAGGTCCTAGAAACAACCTATGATAAGAGGGGTGAATTCAGTTTTCAAAATATTCCTTTTAACTAAAAGATATTTTCCCCACATTGGTATGGACTTGTTAATATTTTATGATGAGAAAGTGCTAAAAAACAATCACATGCAATGAAACGAGACAACAATTTTACATGGTTCACCACTAAGGGATATGTCAAATGAGTATTGGCCGAAAAGTTGTCATTCATAAAAAAGTACACTAATCTTTACTAGTTATGGAGTAAAAATGTTTAGAACAATCACTCTATTCTAGGCAAACTTCCTTTATATGATTTTTGTGAAAGCACACTATGTTCTTAGGATAACATCTAGTGACTCCCCTAACTCACTATGTGTGGAAGAATAGAAAAATAGATAAATTTAATTGACGGTCCCTCCAATGAGTTAGAATTAATTCGTGAATTTTCAATTGTATATGAAAGATATGTTGAAGTTCCATTTTTACCAATAGATATAGTTCATTTTTCACATACTGATGGTTCACAAACTACTCCTTCGTGAAATAAACATATTCCTCCACATAATGTGCTCCTTCATAAGTGTACTAACATTCTCCATATACATTCATACACCATTACGTACTACCATGATATATATACTGCCATGATCCATATACAAAGAATTATTCCTTTGTGAACTACGCTACTCCACAAATTGTCTCTGCTTCATATCCATGTACTCTATGATATCCACATACTTAGATCTTTCTCAGCATAATTGATAACTTAAGCAGACATGTCTTCCAGAAAACTAGCCTTCTTCCTCTATGTACTATCTTATGTGAACTATTCTAGACTTCACCAAATTATTTTTAGATTATTATTTGAAAACATTGTGGGGGTTTTCATCCAGAAAAATATATCAATATTTCTCGTAATTCTTCTTATATTTTTAATCTTAGAGACACACTGTATTTAATTGATTTGTTCTCCTTATATTGGAAAATAGATTCTCTTAATCTGCTAAACCTACATTTATCTAATCATTAATAAAGCACCACCACCACCACGTAGTACACATCTCCAATGAACAATTAACTTACATGGTGTCACAAATCACTGCCTCATTTCCACAAACAATACACTTCATGGTTTTTTAAAAATCTACCTTTATTTTGCGTTGATACACCATCCTATGAACCTTCATGCCTTCCATGTATAGTGAACCTTCCCACAAACTGTGAGTCTTCACCATGGACATCCTTCATAGCACGAATCCTCCTTCCAATATAGTCTGCATACCGTTTCTACTACATGGTGGGTGGTATTCCATTTTTCACACCAAAATTCATGATCCATGAATGAAGGTACAAAGATCAAAATTAAAAATGATTATCTATTTATAGAAAAGAACATCCTTGTTTCCACCACTTATATCTTTTTTTAGTTATATTATTTAGGGATCATAGATTTATGTTCAAAATCATTGGTCCCTAATTATTAATTTTGAGTTTATTAAAAATATATTACATTGTTTCTTTCACCATATACTGAAAATCAAAACAATACATAAAAATGTCTTTTATATTAACATGGTTTTTTTGTTTCAAAATAAATTAATAATGGTGTGATTTCTTTTCATTCAATATTATTTTTATATCAATTATTTTCATGTCCATCAAGACTAGGTGTTTCATTAATCCTCGTCATGGATAAACTAATTGGTTCATTTCCATAGAGGGCATAAACCATATTATATTCCATTATAGGATGGTATAAATTTTTTAAATCAATTTCTATGATTAACCATCTAAAATAATCATTAATAAATGTTAAATTCCATCTATGTAAAAATACATTTTAAAATCATGTGATAAATGTATGTGTGACACTACTATACATAATGGTGTTGTCATTGAATCATTAAGGAAATGATCATATCCATGTAGTCCAAATATTATGTCAACTAGTTGTATATTATGTATAATAAAATATCATGATTTATTGGGATTAACCACTTCTTATGCTCCTCAAAATTTCATCAAATTCTCTTACCTAGATAGTCCATTTCAGTCTATATGTTAACATAAAAAATGGGAAATAAAATTATGATAATTTTCCCAATAAGACTCAACTCCACCATGCCAAACCATGAAAAATACAGATCTCTAGGGAACATGATTTTGTAGTTCATTCAACAATCACATTTATCTTTGATTAATGTATTGAGGTTCCATCAATCCAGAGAACGTTACTTATAAATTATTCATCTGAATTAATAAATAAAAACATGATAAACCTATAATAGAACTTAAATGGAAATAATGTTTTCTTCATATATAATAGATTCTCCTCACAATGATATTTTTAGCTCAAGTATATAGAAATATCATCAATAATGACCACAAAAATTATAACATGGTATAGTATACAGATTCAATCCATCTAGTCAATGAATATTGTATCGAAATATATATATATAAATGTAGGAATAATATAAACTTTTAATATCCATAACATTTATTGAGGGGTGCTATTTCAATTTTCACTAAATTTTACTTTAGCGCATGAAATATAGATTAATGCTTTACTTTTGATATGTATTGAGATCCCTAACATTTCATGAAAATATCTTCCATACATTATAGTGGATAAATATCTTTTATGTTGATATTTGTGAGACCTATAGAGTATATGTAAATAAATTTTTCCAAAACCTCATGTTATGATAGTTCAATAGTGGACACTAATGTGGTTCACTATGGATTAAGGACCCATTTTCAAAATGAACTTGTAGAAAGGAATAATTCAGAAATATTTATATAATGAAAATAATTCTTTTTTATTTAAGGAGGATTTTTTTATGAAAAAATGGATAGTGTATAAGTGTATACATTTTAATTTTTGAGATGTAATGTAATAGTTATGGAATAATTATCCAAAACCATATACCTTAAAAGATCCAGAATGTGAAATTCATGTCATAAAACATGAATATGTGATATTTATGTTAATGGCCTTATAGCTGGTATTAGAGGGTGGTTTAGACAACATTAAGAGTTAACATATAGTTAAATTAATACCCATAAGTTAATTTATGGTAATATTGAAATTATATAGCATTTGAATATTACTATAATTCTTCACCTAATATATTTTTGTTTCCAGAATGGGTTGTCATAGAGGAATCAAGGCAAAAATGATGGGATGAAAACAATAGGAAAACAAACATCCATATTAGAAACTGAAGATGGTCAGAATCGAAACTGAAATTTTTGCCGTAGTGATGAAACAATTGACTAAGGAAATATATGGTTGTGGTATCCATGCATGAGATCAACCAGATCAATAGGAGAGGAACATGTCAGAAGTGGAGTATTTGATGAGGCAACATCCCCCATCATTTATAGGATCATCTAACCTTTTGTTAGCTGAAGGGTGGATTATAGCACTAGAAAAGATATTCAATGTCATGGGTGTTCAGAACATCAAAAGGACAATCCTCTTATTTAACATTTTTATGGTGAAGCAGATATGTGGTGTTCGATGGAAACAAATATCAAGGATTGTGAGGAAAACGATGCCCTTGTTTAGGATGAATTCAATGTTAAGTTTCACGAGTAAATTTTTCCTAAGGAAGTTCGTATTTGGATGGAAAATTCATTCTTTGAATTGAAGTAGGAGGATGAATCAGTGGGTTTTTATGAAGAAAAATTCACTCAACTGGAAAGGTATTCTCCAAATTTTACACTAGAACATTATAGTAAAATTAAGCATTTTTACTAAGGATTAAATCCAATGTATTGAATGGATTTTTCTTTACATGTGTTCAAAACATATGAAAAACAAGTTTGATGTGCGGAGAAGATGGAAATGTAGTTTGCCGATGAAAAGGTGTTATTTGAAAACAACTGAACAATAGGTTGAGGTGGTAGATGAAATATAATAACTCTTCTAAAAAGTCTGCTGGTAGGAATCCAATGTTTAAAATTTGTAGAAATTGTTGTAAAATGGACAATGGCAGATGCCTTTGGAATTCTGTTAAGTGCTTCTGATTTGTTAAAATGGGACATAAGGCTCATTGTTGCACTAAAAAAGATCCGGGTAATGGTAAGATAAAATCTGATTTACAGTTAGTAAATTTTGTAAAGTGCAAGAAAATGGGTCATTATGAAAATGAGTGTCCAATGAAGTACTCAAATGATAAAGAGAATCTAGAATACAAGTAGAATGTAGTGGTGAAATCCTTTTCAACTATATTAGAAGATGTTGGGACATCAAATGATGTATTATCTACTACGATGTCTATTTATTCAGATTAAGACAATGTGTTGTTTTATTTAGGATCTATACTTTCTATCATTTCTGAGAAATGTTCTATAAAATTGGGAATTCCATCTCAAGTTATTGATCATGAACATGTGGTAAAAAAATCATTAAGATATATTGAGACCAAAATAAATTATAAGAACCTTCTTTCCTTTAATGTATAAATAATATAACTAGAAACCTTATTGTATTGCCACTATTTGAGTTTAATGTTTTTTTGATATGGATTTTAAATCTCTTTTAAATGCTAAAATTGAATGTAGAGCTAAAGAGGTTTCTTTTTAGAAAGAATTACAGTTTTTTATAATAATTAACCCTTAATTTTTATAACATATTGGGAAGATAATAAACTAGTAAAATATGGAAATGAATGTTTCCATGCAGATATAGTTGAAAACAAATGAACTATTTATATTAATGATGTACCAATGGTCAATGAGTATCTTGATGTTTTTTCTAAATATTTTTCTGAAAAAATACCTGCTTGGGAAGTTGAATTTATAGTTGAGTTAGTTCATTATTCTAATTCAATTTCAAAACCCCCTTATCGAATGGATCAAATTGAACATTTAGACTTAATGGGTAATTTTATGAGTTATTAGATAATGTTTTCATTCGACCTATCACATCACAAAGGTGTCATCCTATCTTATTTGTTAAAAACAATGATGCAGAAATGATACTTTTCATTGATTATAGAGTCAGGTATAACATAACTGAAAAGGAAAAATATTTTTGCCTCATATTGATAATTTGTTTGATCAGCTTCAAGTCACTCATAAATTTTTGAATGTTGAATTCATGTCAGGTTACCATAAGATGAATGTAATGGAAATGTTTATTTCAAAGACTATGTTTCATACTAGATATGTCCATTAAGATTCTGTAGCTATTCCTTTTGGGTTAACAAATGGAACTATATTATTCATGGATCTTATAAACATAATTTTTTGTGAGTTCGTGGATACGCTGGTGAATGTGTTTATTAATGATATTTTGGTATTTTCTAAATTTCAAGAGTAGAATTAATGTCATTTAAGTATTTTCTTTCATACCTTAAAAGGAAATAAATTCAATTGGAAATTCATCAAGTTTGAGTTTTTGTTGTAGGATATTTCATTCCATGGTTACATTGTTTCATAAAATGGTATAACTATTGATCTTGTTAAATCATAAGTTGTTAAAGAAAATCCAAGACCCAAAAATATAACCACGATTAATAGTTTTCTTGTTTTAGCAGGATATTACATGAGGTTTTTTGAATATGTTTCATAGTTATCTCACCCACTAACTATGTTAACATAAAAAGGTGTTATGCTCATCTAGACAAATTAATGTGATGAATGTTTTTAGGAATTGAAATGAAGATTGATGAATGCTCCAATTTTTTAACTGAATTCCAGAAATAGTGAATTTGTTATTTTTAGTGACACTTTATGTAGAGACCCTAAGCCTGACGTACATGGACATTACATTACTTTTGTGTAATACTTAGTACATAACAAAAACACACACACAAAGACCGTAATAGTTTAGTGTCTTTGGAAACTCGGATTATAATCTTCTAATCGTGGTGAAAGATCTTCAACATCTCCCATAAAGATCTTCTTTTTTTTTCTAAACCTAAATCTTTTCTTCATGTCCTGGGAAAATAAAACATAAAAGGGTGAGATCAAATGCTCAGTAAGGGTAAACAAAATAAATACCAATCACATCATATTCATAAGAACATATCTTTTGGAAATCTTAACCTGCAAAAGAGATCATAATTTCATAACATGGGTTAAATCATAGTAGTGAAATGTAATCCCAATAATCATAACTTAAAACATGAAACTTTGTGTCATACACACATAATCATTGAGAATCATATCTTATTAGTCAAGACTCATTACCAAGACTATCTTAGTGGACAAAGTCCAATTCTGAACCGAGTCACCCTCGTTTCAGTCCCGTTTCACTCAACCGGTATAAACTACCATTCCAGCCATGTTTATCTCATGAGATATTAAATCATTACCCAATGCATTGGAGGGATATATAGGTCCCACCCATCTCATAATGATACCATTCTTATGTTTTCCACAAAATCATAAATCATACATCATTGCATAACCCATGTAATAAAAATGGGAATCTTAAACATCGTGAAATCATAAAACAATTCATATATGATAAAGGAATTCATAAATATAATTCCATCACAACATAATCAAATCAATGTAATAATAGGGATAGAAACAAAACCCTTTATTATCTTAGATGGAAAATAATTTTGATAAAACACTTGAACTCCATTCTTGAGGAAAATATCCTTTCTGCTTCAAAAACACTTTTCCTTTCTTAACATGACGTACAATTATCAACTAAAAGAAGTCGATTAAAAATAAACATGAAAACTTGTAAAGGAAGCTTCTTGGAAATAATGTTTTAAAAATCCACTCATTCCGTATAAGTTAAAAAAACATTCTTCTCGTACTTTTGTCAGAAAAGTCAAAAAATACCTCGTATGAAAAACGACAAAAGATTTCCTTCATATCTTTTACCAAAAACTCATCAAAGGGTATAATTGGATTTAAACAATTGTAGGTGGATGGAAATAATATTAAATATTGAGGAAAGATTGATGTGGATGATAAAATATACCCCAGTAAATACCAAAGTATAAACAATCTCAGATAAAAAAATGAGATTGTGATATTTTCCCTTACCTTAGGTCTTTTTTTCTTCGTAAGTGTCCGAAACTCCTGTATAATGATTTATATAATGTTATTGACTTATTCCAGAATCATAATTATTGTTATGATATCATATATGGTTCACTTTTGACTTTATATTACCCGTTCTTTTGTAAATTCCATGTTAAAGAGCATTTTGGTTAAAATTGTTTAATTTATCGTAGGTGTTTGGACTTGTTGTTCTTGACATTATTATTAATTATATAATGATTTAATTACTTCCATAATATAAAACATGATTTATATATCATATATATTCAGTATATATATATATATAATAGATAGATAAATGAAATGAAACACACCGTTCATGGAGACGGTAGTCCGTACGTACGCATGAATGCTATTTTCCTTTCCTTATTGTCTTGAATGGAAATAAGTAGATGAAATACAAATATATACACATAAATCCAGTATCATTATTATGTAGTATATTTCATGATTACTTATTATATATACTTTATAATCATTCTTGAATGGTCAACGTGGGGAATTAATCTCATCGCGTCGTGGAGACGGTAGTCCGTACATACGCACGAGTGATGATATCGTTCTCATGATCGTGAACATGTGTTTAAGTGTATGTATACTATTTCAGTATCAATATCACTTTATAATAATCATATATAGTTTCTCATTACAGAATTATAACCATCCAATTAAGGTGGTGGCGGAAAATAGATTACACCACGGCGTGGAGACAGTATTCCGTACGTACGCACGCGCGGTGATTTCCTTTTTCCGTAGGATGGATAGAAGGTTAATTAGAGTTGTTTCATATTTATAATAACATATCAGTATATAATAAATACTTATGTTATTACTTTATCATGAAACAACTAAAGAAGAATAAGTTGAAGAAGAAATAAATTGAAAAAGATCGGTAATGGATATTACCTCTTTTTGACGCGCCTTTTCTTAACCTCCACTTAAAGAACTAAGGATGGTCTTCGAAAATAGACCAGGACCTATAGTATGATACTAGGGAAGTGGAGAATATATTTTGGCAGGGGTTGGACGAGCTTGAATGCTCAAATTGGTGTGAGAGGAGAGGGAGGAGGTGCCCTTTTATAAGGGAGGAGAGGGTCACCTTTGGAAAATCTCAAAATATTATTTAATATTAACGTCAAATTCGGTATATAATGGTTCAAAAGGGTCTTATTTCGAAGCTAAAGTAGGTATGGGTCGAATGAATCTCATCCAATAGGATTTAGACATGTTTAGGTTATTATTTTAACCTTATCAATTAGATTTAACTCTAAGTTAAATAATTTAACTTTTACCATGTCTTTTTGTTTTCTTACACTATATGGTTGATAAACTTACTATATCAAGCCAAAAGAACCCCAAGTTGTTTACTATTATAATCTACAACCTTATATAAGTCATTTGGACGATCCTTAGATTTTTAGGAATAAAATAACAATTAATAATATAATATTTGTTTTAAAAACTAATTTATGTCAATTTTGACACTATTTGGTACACGATTTTTATGAAATTCATAACAGAACGATAAGTTCGAACCAAGTTACATAAATCAACAATAACATGTCCTATTAACCTATAAAATTAGTGTAAGTCATTAAAAGTCTCAAATTACATTTATTTGGGCATTTATAACATCAATTATGTTAATATTTTCTTAAAAAGGTAATTACTGCATCATCGTTGTGTCATAAATAAATTAATTTATTTAATGTCTAAATATTACAAATAAAATATCATTATGTAGGAAATCATTTTATCTTTCTAATGAATATTTATAGTCGAATTTATCTTATGTATAACCCTATATTAAAAATAATTTACTTATTAAACATTGATTTTAAATATTTTAACCCTTCTTTAAATAAATTAATAATAAATGTCCTAATCTAATCCAAGGGGGCTTAAATGTTCATATTTTATTCCTAAGGTTGTTTTTGGTCGAATTACACTTATCCAATAGAATTATGACATGTGTTAGGGTAATAATAATATCATTTTTACCCTTAATTACCCAATTTACTTTTAACCGTGGGAAAAACAGTCAAAAGTTACTATTCACCAAAAATTATTTTCATCTCATTGATCCACATTTTAGTTCTTGATATTAACTGTGTCTCTCGGATTTTCGAAATTCCACTCATAGAAGCGGTAAAATTACGTTTTATGAAAAATTCAGTTTTTCTTAACTACCACTTAGTGGTTTCACTATTCATCAAAAAATGAACGTTTCCAGAAAAATACCAAAAATTAGGCCTAAGTTATATTTAATATTATGAATTCAAAAATGAGGAATATTTTACCAAATTCAAAACATTTCAGTTACATTAATTAATTTAAAAATTAATTCACGTCGTCAAAACAAATAGCATGTTTTTGAGAGATAATAACTATCAAAAGATTGACACTTGTTTATGTCTGGTTTAAATGTGAAATTAAATCAAATGACCATCATTGTATTAAATTGTAAAAATATATTCTAAATATACTTTAAAACCACTCAAATTAATAATTTATAATTATTAAATATATCTATTTAAAAAGTTGTTTTTAATTAAAATTTACCAATTTTCACTATTCATCAGAATATGAAAGTTATCTGAAAAGTACCAAAATTTCACCCTAAGCTTATTTTAATATTCCGAATCCAAAAATGAAGTCCATTTTGAAAAATAAAATTTAAAAAATTTCAAAAAGTGGTAATTATTATTCATAACAGCTAGTTTTAATAATATTTTAATAGCATATCGTTGTTTAGTGAAACTCGGTATTGCGTACTACACACGCTATCGAGGAAGGTTGCGATTGCGTGTAATGCAAGGAATGTCAAGGATGCGTGTTTTTCAATCTCCTATTGGTGTAGCGTAAAACACAAGACATGAAATTAAAAAGAATATTTTTCATAAAATCTTGGGGTGTTACATTCTACCCCCCTTAAAATGAATTTCGCCCTCAAAATTCGTCGGGGTTATAAATGGGTTACTGCTCAAAAGTTTGTTTAATAGAAACCCACATCGTAAAAAGGAATACCAAAACATTGCATTAAAAACTAAAGTATGAAGTGTAACGGTTACCCAAATTAACTCGTTATTGGGTTTCGACGTAGGAGAACATATGTGAAAATATGGATATGGGAGAAAAATCTAACCATCAGGTTCTAATGGAGAGTGGTAGAGAACATAGCTATAAAAAAGACAACAATTGCAAAGCCATAAATTTGTGATGATCTAGGGTACCATCTGATTCATCGGATATAAGATCACTAGGACAACATTTTTGGTTTTAAATATCATTTCCCTAAAGTTGAAAAATATGAATTAGAAGAAATACTTACTTGATTTTGGTACAATATAATTGTTTTCGTGCTTGGAACAATCTCCACTTCATCACTTAAAGAAATAAAGTTGAATTTGTTATTCGTGAATTGTTAACAGATCATGTGATAGAATGATAGGTCATTCCATCTGTTTCAAACAAATGTTTAGCAATAGTTATCAAATATACATAAGTCCGTCTTTGGTGAGGTTAATCATATACGATTCCAAAGATGAACTTATACATCATATATAAGACCGCTTAATAAAATAAAACTAGTTTCTACTAACCAGGGACTTTCTGTAGGCCAGTGGTATGCGATTAAGGCCCGTCGCACTTTAGTTGTGGTTTCAATTCCCACAGCCTTGGCCGACGCGATGGGTTGTCGCACATCCTGTTGGTTGTCCTTTTTCTAAGACTACATTATCCCATCAACAATATCAAAAAAAAGTTTTATACGTAAACAATACTAACTTATGTCCAACATAATCCATTCCAATCTTTAGGCTTATCTAAAATAATTTGGTCCATGCTCATAGTATAGAGAAAATGATCACGTGAATTCCATCATTTATCCCTCATATATCTTGTTCGTCACATTCCAGTCATGTGAATACCTTAATCATGTATTCTCTTGAAAAATGAATACCCATTAAACAATAGTGGAAACATGAATGCTGTCAAAAGTTAACTCATTCCAAAATAAAAAAAATCTATCTACTCAAACCATGATATAACCTTCTCCTTATATCAGTGATGAGCTCATGAATACTATCAAACATTTAATTTTATCCTTATCCCGTCATTATGCGCATATCATCTACATTCCAAAAATATCTGAAAAACCTTTCATGGATACTGGTACCATTAATCATACACTTTCAAAACTCAAGGAAAGACAATAGTGTAACAATCCTTTGATGTCTCTTTATTCCATAGTACCATGAGATTACTTATACAACATTACACATGATAAACATGTAATCATTCCACTACATTCTTAAACCATTGACTGAGCTTCAACAATTCTTTCATCTCACATATCATTTGTAGTTTCTTCATCATCATCAACATAAATACTACCCATACGACCATACTGATTCTATTTATGAGACTTTCCCTTAGGGAATTGGTTTGCATAATGCCCGTACATTCCACATTTAAAACATTTAACCATTGTTGATGTCGTAGCAATACCATTATCCTTGTCCATGGTGTTAACTGAACCTTTTCCTTTGGTACAGTCTCACCGTTGTTCATTATTTGGACAATTTCCACTTCATCTCTTAACGAAATGAAGTTGAATTTTTCATTCGTGAAGTGTTAGCAGCTCATGTGATAGAATGATGGGTCATTCCATCTGTCTCAAAAAAAGGTTATAAAAGTTATCAAAAATGGGTAAGTCCATCTATAGTGAGATTAATCATATATGGTTCCTAAAATGGACTTATACTTCATATATCATACTGCTTAATATAATAAAACTAGTTTATACTAAACAGGGACTTCCTGTAGGCCAGTGGTAGGAGATAAAGGTCAGTCGCACTTCAGTTGTGGGGTCGAGTTCCACAGCCTTGTCCGACACGATGGGTTATCACCCATCCTGCATGCTGTCCTGTTTCTAAAACTACATTACTAAAACATCCCATCAATAATATCAAAAAAAAAGTTCTATATTTAAACAATACTAACATATGTCCAACATAATCCATTCTAATCTTTAGGCTTATCTAAAACACTTTGGTCCAAGCTCATAGTATAATGAAAATGATTACTTGACATGTCATCAACCAAGCATGTGAATACCATCATTTATCCCCCATATATCTTGTTGGTCACATTCCAATAATGTGAATACCTTAATCATGTATTCTCTTGAAAATTTAATACCCATTAAACCTTAGTGAAAACATGAATGCTGTCAAATGTTATCTCTTTCCTCATACCAAAATCCAAAAATTCTATATACTCAAACCATGATATAACCTTCTCCTTATATCATTCATGAGCTCATGAATAATATCAAACATTTAATTTTCTCCTTATCCCTTCATTATGTGCTTATCATCTACATTCCAAAAATATCTGAATAACCTTTCATGGATACTGGTACCATTAATCATACAATTTCAAAACTCAAGGAAACACAATAGTGTAACAATCCTTAGTTGTCTCTTTATTCCATAGTACCATGAGATTACTTATACAACATTACACTTGACAAACATGTAATCACTCCACTACCTTCTTAAACCATTGACCGAGCATCAAAAATTCTTTCATCTCATATATCATTTGTATTTTCTTCATCATCACCAACATAAATACTACCCATAAGACCGTACTGATTCTCTTCATAAGACTTTCTCATAGGGAATTGGTTTACATAATTCCCTTACATTCCACATTTAAAACAATTAACCATTGTTGATGTCATAGCAATATCATTGTCCTCATCCATGGTGTTAACTGAACCTTTTCCTTTGCACTTACTGGCTTTGTGTCCTTCTTTTAGACACCCAAAGAATCTTCCAGTTCCATTGAAACATTCTCCTTGATGCCTCTTCCCACATGATTTACATAGGGTAAATTGAACTTTCTTTCCTCTATGATCATCATGAAACTCCATCTTTCTCTTATTATCCGAGTCAGGAAACTAAACAAATTTTACTTTATTGATCATATTATGAGATTGTTGATTCGGCATAATAATGATGTTTGGACTTCCAAACCCCATTTCATTTGGTTTCTCATGAAGAATATCATTCCATTGTCCATCATATCCTCCATTATCATGAATCATCTTCTTTCCAGCCATTTTCTAAAACCCAAATAGAATAGTGTGAGAGGCAAAAATCATAATAATGGGGGAGTAACTTCAATATCTAACATATTTGGTTTAATCTAATATTGTTACCATAGTTCTAGGACTATATCCTATACGTATACGTATCCTTAGGTACATCCCTAGACATACCTTTGAAATATCTCTAGGGATCTCACTAACGTTTTCGCATCCTAGTTTCCAAAGGTTGACTAAACCTTTCCGCTGATACCAACTGTAGAGACCCGAAGCCTGACGTACAAGGACATTACATTACTTTTGCGGAACACTTAGTACATAACAAAAACACACACACAAGGACCGTAATAGTTTAGTGTCTTTGGAAACTCGGAATATAATCTTCTAATCGTGGTGAATGATCTTCAACATCTCCCATAAAGATCTTTTTTTTTTCTAAACCTAAATCCTTTCTTTATGTCCTGGGAAAAGAAAACATAAAAGGGTGAGATCAAATGCGCAGTAAGGGTAAAAAAAATACCAATCACATCATATTTATAAGAACATATCTTTTGGAAATCTTAACCCGCAAAAGAGATCATAATTTCATAACATGGGATAAATCATAGTAGTGAAATGTAATCCCAATAATCATAACATAAAACATGAAACTTTGTGTCATAGACACATAATCATTGAGAATCATATCTTATTATTCAAGACTCATTGCCAAGACTATCTTAGTGGACAAAGTCCATTTCTGAACCGAGTCACCCTCATTTCAGTCCTGTTTCACTCAACCGGTATAACCTACCGTTCCAGCCATGTCTATCTCATGATATATAAAATCTTTACCCAATGCATTGGAGGGAGATATAGTTCCCACCCATCTCATAATGATTCCATTCTTATGTGTGCCACAAAATCATAAATCATACATCATTTCATAACCCAGGTAATAAAAATGTGTATCTTAAACATCGTGACATCATAAAACAATTCATATAAGATAAAGGAATTCATAAATATAATTCCATCACAACATAATCAAATCAATCTAACAATAGGGATATAAACAAAACCCTTTATTATCTTAGATGGAAAATAATTTTGATAAAACACTTGAACTCCATTCTTACGGAAAATATCTTTTCTCCTTCAAAAACACTTTTCCTTTCTTAACATGTCGTACAATTATAAACTAAAAGAAGTTGATTAAAAATAAACATGAAAACTTGTAAAGGATGCTTCTTGGAAATAATGTTTTAAAAATCCACTCATGATTTATAAGTTAAAAAAACATTCTTCTCGTACTTTTGTCGGAAAAGTCAAAAAATACCTCGTACGAAAAACCACAAAATATTTCTTTCATATTTTTTACTAAAAACTCATATAAGGGTAAAATTGCATTTAAAAAATTGTAGGTGGATTGAAATAATATTAAATATTGCGGAAACATGGATGTGGATGATAAAATATACCCCAGTAAATACCAAAGTATAAACAATCTCGGATAAAAAAATGAGATTGTGATATTTTCCCTTACCATAGGTCTGTTTTGCTTCGTAAGTGTCCGAAACTCCTGTATAATTATTTAAATAATGTTATTGACTTATTCCAAGATCATAATTATTGTTATGATATCATATATGGTTCACTTTTGACTTTATATTACCCGTTCTTTTGTAAATTCCATGTTATAGAGCATTTTGGGTAAAATTGTTTCATTTATCGTAGGTGTTTAGACTTGTTGTTCTTTACATTATTATTACATATATCATGATTTAATTACTTCCATATTATAAAACATGATTTATATATCATATATATTCATTATATATATATATATATATAATTGATAGATAAATGAAATGAAACACACCGTTCATGGAGACGGTAGTCTGTACGTACGCATGAACGCTGTTTTCCTTTCCTTATTGTCTTGAATGGAATTAAGTAGATGACATACATATATATACACATAAATCCAGTATCATTATTATGTCATATATTTCCTGATTACTTATTATATATACATTTTAATCATTCATGAATGGTTAACATGGAGAATGAATCTCATCGCGTCGTAGAGACGGTAGTTCGTACGTACGCACGAGTGATGATATCGTTCTCATGATCGTGAACTTGTGTTGAAGTGTATGTATACTATTTAAGTATCAATATCACTTTATAATAATCATATATAGTTACTCATTACACCATTATACCCATCCAATTAAGGTGGTGGCGGAAAATAGATTACACCACGACGTGGAGACGGTATTCCGTACGTACGCACGCGTGGTGATTTCCTTTTTCTATAGGATGGATAGAAGGTTAATTAGAGTTGTTTCATATTTATAATAACATATTAGTATATAATAAATACTGATGTTATTACTTTATCATGAAACAACTAAAGAAGAAGAAGTTGAAGAAGAAAGAAATCGAAAAAATCGGTAATGGATATTACCTCTTTTTGACGCGGCTTTTCATAACCTCCACTTAAAGAACTAAGGATGGTCTTTGAAGAAGACCAGGACCTCTAGGATGATACTAGGGAAGTGGAGAAGAGATTTTTTCCGGGGTTGGCCGAGCTTTAATGCTCAAATTGGTGTGAGGAGGAGAGGGAGGAGGTGCCCTTTTATAAGGGAGGAGAGGGGCACCTTTGGAAAATCTCAAAATATTATTTTATATTAAGGTAAAATTCGGTTTATAATGGTTCCAAAGAGTCTTATTTCGAAGCTAAAGTGGGGATGGGTCGCAATACTCTCATCCAATAGGATTTAGACAAGTTTAGGCTATTATTTTAACCTTATCAATTAGATTTAACTCTAAGTTAAATAATATAACTTTTACCGTGTCTTTTTGTTTTCTAACACAATATGGTTAATAAACATACTATATCAAGCCAAACGAACCCTAAGTTTTTTATTATTACTATATATAACCTTATCTAAGGCATTTGGCCGAACCTTATATTTTTAGGAATAACATAACAATTAATAATAAAATATTTGTTTTAAAAACTAATTTATGTCAATTTTGAAACTATTTGGTACATGATTTTTTTGAAATTCATAACAGAATGATAAGTTCGAACCAAGTTACATAAATCAACAATAACATGTCATATTCACCTAGAAAATTAGTTTATGTAAAAAAAAGTCTCATAATACATTTATTTGGGCATTTATAACATCAATTATGTTAATATTTTCTTAAAAAGTTAATTACTCCATCATCATTGTGTCATAAATAAATTAAATTATTTAATGTCTAAAAATTAAAAATAAAATAGCATTATGTGGGAAATATTTTTATATTTATAATGAATATTATAGTCTAATTAATATTATGTATAACCCTATATTAAAAATTATTTACTTATTAAACAATGATTTTAACTATTTTAACCCTTCATTAAATAAATTAATAATAAATGTCCTAATCTAATCCAAGTGGGCTTAAATGGTCATATTTTATTCCTAAGGTTGTTTTTGGTCGAATTACACTTATCCAATAGAATTAGTACATGTTTTAGGGTAATAATAATATCATTTTTACCCTTAATTACCATATTTACTTTTAACCATGGTAAAAAAATGTCAAAAGTTACTATTCACAAAAAAATATTTTCATCTCATTGAACCACATTTTAGTCCTCGATATTAACCGTGTCTGTAGGATTTTCGAAATTCCACTCACAGAAGCGGTAAAATTAAGTTTTATGAAAAATTCAGTTTTTTTAACAACCACTTAGTGGTTTCACTATTCATCAAAAAATGAACGTTTTCAGAAAAATAAAAAATATTAGGCCTAAGATATATTTGATATTATGAATTCAAAAATGAGGTCTATTTTACCAAATTCAAAACATATCAGTTACATTAATTAATTTAAATATTAATTCCCATCGTTAAAACAAATAGCGTGTTTTTGAAAGATAATAACTATCAAAATATTGACACTTGTTTATGTCTGGTTTAAATGTGAAATTACATCCAATGACCAAAATTGTATTAAATTGTAAAAATATATTCTAAATATAATTTAAAACCACTGAAATTAATAATTTGTCACTTTTAATTATATCTATTAAAAAAGTAGTTTTTAACTAAAATTTAGTAATTTTCACTATTCATCAGAATATGAAAGTTATCCGAAAAGTACCAAAATTTCACCCTAAGCTTATTTTAATATTCCGAATCAAAAAATGAAGTCCATTATGAAAAATAAAATTTACAATATTTCATAATGTGGTTATTACTATTCATAACGGCTAGTTTTAATAATATTTTAATAGCATATCGTTGTTTAGTGAAACTCGGTATTGCGTACTACACACGCTATCGAGGAAGGTCGTGATTGCGTTTAATGCAAGGAAAGTCATGGATGAGTGTTGTGAAAGCTCTTTTTGGTGTATCTTAAAACACAAGACATGATATTAAAAAGAATACTTTTCATAAAATCTTGGGGTGTTACACTTTATTGAAGGAATTGGTTGTGTCCTTATGCCAAATGATCAGCTAATTTCTTATTCATGACATTAGTTGAAACCTCTTATGTTAAATTACCATACAAATGATTTGGAATTATTTTCGGTTGTATTTTCATTAAAATTTTGGATACATCATATGTATTGAATAATGTGTGAAATAAATATTAATAAAAAAATATTAACGTATATATTAACTCAAAAATAATTAAACATGAGAGAGAGTATATCATTAGAATTAATCAAGGATTTTGATTTCACCATCCATTTCTATATAAGAAAGTAAAATAAATTTTCTTATGATTTGAGTCGAAAGAGTAATGCTACGTTAACCATTCTATGTTTGGAACACGATCCTTTGGTTTTTTTATTTGATAAAATATGGATTGGAATTTTTTGGTGCATGAAATCCCTCTGTTTTTTTTCAGGTGGAAGTGAAATTATCTCTAGAAGACAGAATAAAGAAATAAAATAAAGAAATAAGTGAGATGTAGAAAAATGCAGAATTTGATTACAATGGTAATTTACCTGAATTTAACATTGATAATTACAATGTTTTGAGGTTTGGAAGGAGGAAGTGTGTTCCATGTGATTTTCAGTTAAATAAAGAGATGTTATGTGAAGATCATAGTTCTTCATTTTCAGTTAATCCTAATAGTAATAAAATGTACAGAGATCTTTGATAGTATTACTAATGGGATAGAATGAAAATAGATATTGTTAGTTTCTATTTGAAGTGTTTGCCTTTTCAACATTTTAAAGTACAAATATAGTTACTGAAATTAATGCTTCATAATTTTTTAATTATAGGGTGGAAATGGGAAAATGTGTCCATGTATTGTTTTTGTGGGATTACCAAAGACATCTCGAGGTAACTATGGAATATTGGTTATTGTTGTTCAATTTGCTAAATATTATAATTTTCATCGTATTTGAGATAATATGTCTCTAAATCAACTTTCTCAATGATATATTAATGTGATTTTAAGGTTACATGGAGTTCCATTCTCCATTGTATATAATGAGGGTCTAAAGTTAACTTTTATCTTCAGTAAAGGCCTTCAGATGTAATTTGGAATTGAATTAAATTTCAGCACACCTTTTCATCCTCAATTAGATTGGCAATAAAAATGAATAATTCAAACCCTGTAGGATATCCTATATGCTTGATCACTGGATTACCAAGGATTTTGGGTCAACATATTTTTTTGTTGAGTTTTATTATAATAATTGTTTTTATTTCAGTATACAGATGGAACTATTTTATGCATTATATGGAAAGTGCTTTTGAACTCTAGATTTTTGGAATGATGTAGGTGAAAATAATTTATTGGGACCAGAATTGGTAGATGAGATGTTAAAAAAAATCGGTTGATTTAGAATCACATGAGAATAGCTCAGAGCATGTATAAATTTTATGAAAATAACTAGAGGAATAATATTTCTTTTGAGGTAGGGGATCATGCCTTTCTCAATGATTCTCTATGGAAAAGTGTGATGTGATTGGTATAAAGGGAAACATGAGTATGATATTCATTGAACACTATGAAATCTTGGAAGCAATTTGATCAGTTTTCTACAGAGTGTATTTACCTTTAATTTTATCCTAGGTACAATAATGTTTTTCATGTTTCAATATTGAGAAGTTATATGATGAATCCATCACATTTTTTGAGTCAATAGGTAGTTCATTTGGAAGATAATATATCTAATGAGTAACAACCAGTCCAGATTCTTGACTGCAGAGAAAAGGTGTTGTGGAAAAAGGTAATAAATATGGTAAGGGTTTTGTGGAAACCCTATATGGTTGAAGATGCAACATGGTAATCTAAAAATTCTATAAGAGATAAATACCCCCATGATTTTGATAATTGAATAAAATCAAGAGAAAACAGTTTCCAAAAGAGAGAAGGATGTAACATCCCAACTAAATAATGAATAGGTAATTTTTATATTTATTAATATTGGTGAAATAAATATTAATTTTACTTTATATTGTATTCTTTGTTTAATGGGGTACTTGATACTCAAAAATGTGTTTCTTTGAAATATTATGTTGCACACAATGTTGAGTTATACTGAAAAAATAATATAATGTTATTATTATTTTAAATTATTGTTTATGCCTAGCCATTTTATTGAGGGGGATGAATATAAATTACTAAAATATAATTATTAAATGTTTTTATATTAATCTAATTAATTTTGGTGTCCAAAATAACGAATTAATCCAATTTTAGGCATAAAATACTCTAATATTTCTAAAAGGCATGTTTAACGCCTTTTGAAGGAAATACCTTTTTTAATATAATTTTTGTTACTTTTATATGTTATATTTTAAAAAATAAATATATTCTATAGAGTCGTGACATCAAAATATACATTGGATGAAATTTTGATATTTTTTTAAAAAATATAATTTTAAATGAATACTGAAAAATACTGCATTTTAAGTCAAAAATTCATTTTCATCTAATTTATTTATATATTATTGTTGTCCTCTTAATTTTTTATAAATTGTAAATTTGACATATTTTTATCATTTAATTGAATGTCGGTACTTGAAAGTATTTTCACTTTGAAATAGAACATAAACACTTATTAATATTTTGGTGTAATATAAGTGATCTCTTCGACTATAAATAGTAATTAGAAATATAAAAAGATTTCATACATATTGATATTTTATTTAAAATTTTATATATAAAATAAATTAATATATCTATAATAGAATTATGTTGTAATTAATAAATTATTAAAGAAATATATAGATAAATTAAATTATAAATAAAAAAATTAATTTATTTTAAACTTTTTATAACATCAACGAATTTTATAGAAGAGTGTGGATTATTATATTTGAGTTAATTAATTTTTTTTAATAAATAAATTTTTTATGGTTTTTTAAAAAGTCAAGATATGAATAGTATAAAATTGAGATAAATGAGTTTTTAAAATAAATTATATTTTATCAAATGATAAAACAGTCCTACAAATCTATAATTTGACTAAATGACTTATATAATGTTGAAAATGTCATTAATGAACCACATAATGATATATTATAATTCTATATTAACTATATTAACCATATATTATGAATGTACAAGAAGACGCGGTAAGAGTTAAATTAGTAATCGAAGGGTTAAAGAAATAAGATAAAGTAAAATTTGTAACCTATACATGTCTAAAAGCAATTGGTTGATAGTTTTTCGAACTGAAATAATATTAAATTTAAAATAAATGGCTTTGGGAACATTTGATACTAGAAATCGTTTTATAATAAAATAATACATTCAGACATTCCAAACGATCCATCCTCAATATTATGAAAGGGCATCACATCTACCCATTCAATCACACCTCTCAAACCCCCTGGCTGGTCCAAACTCTGCACAAATAAGCTCTAAATATCCCTATCTTCATCCTCGAATCCTTATCCTAGGAAAACGGAAATTCAAGAAATCTGTTAATCTCAAAACAAAGTGAGTTATTGTTTTAGAGGTAGCGTCTTCTCTAAAGTTCACTTCAAATATTGATTTTTTACTATATATTCTATTCTTATTCGTTGATTGAATAAATAATGAATATTATAAATATTCTAAGATTATGTTATGATAAGGATTCAAACTATAATTACACACACCTCTATCTAATGGATATGAACATACTGTTTCTGGTGACGCCGAACTACTGCCTCACAAAATGATGATTGCTAAATTTTCCTCTATCACCTCTCATGGTGGCCATTATGATGGAACTATATTTATATATTTTATATATTATATTTTTATTGTCTATGTTCATGTATATTTTATTTAAATTATACATTTATTCTTTCTATAATATGGAAATATGATATTTTCATTTGAGAAAGTGTGGATTACCGCCCCCTCAATGTGATATGACTCTTTATTCCATAAATGGAACATATAAAGAATAATATTAATGAATATATGTGGAAAATATAAAATATGATATTATACCAGAATTATTATATACATATGTATCGTTTAGTTTTCATTCCATTAAATATGACATTGAAATGAAAGTAGCCTTCATGTGTACGTACAACTTATTGTCTCCATGAACACTGCATTCCATTTAATATCTTCAAAAGTTATGGACTATTTTCAATACATATATAATTGATCTAAATATATATATACTGTATATATATGATTAATAAATCTTTAATATCATTATGGAGATAATGTACTTTTTATCATGTTGACAAATTGTAATTATAACATGTTCATATTTGACTAAAGTATCGAATATCGACAAAACAACGAATATTAGCTTAAATAATTATGTAATATATATAACGAGGGAATGTAATGACCCAAATTTTTTTAATTAAAATTACCTCTGATCTAATTAAATTTATTATTATGTAAAATCTTTTTATAACATAAGCAATTCCAGGTTTTTATGTTTCTGGAATTTAAAATATCGTTAGGAATTGTTACTGTTGCAAATTAATCAATTAACTAAGATCACATGATTAGTATAAATACAGGGATTTAAACAATCCAATTTACTCATATGATGAATGATATGGACTCATCCAGTAGAATTTCTCCATATGAATCCCATTTTTTGAATCTCGGAAAAGAGGTGGTGTCACTGGGAATCGAGGTTTGACCCGTTAAGATTGAACAGAAACGCCTACAGGATATGGGGATCTTAAGAGAGATTACCACCCATGTAATGTTATCTGACCTTCTCAAAGAGTTTATCACCATTGTACACCTTACCCTTAGTTATTATGTGGCTGTTATAAGGGGTTATGTAACAAAACCCTAGCATTGTAATTATGTTCATTATTTATGTATGGAATAAATAATATACATTTATATTATAATTCATACATTGTAAAAAGTTTCTAAAGATCAAATAGTATTTCTAGTTAATATTCATTTTGAAAAAATATTTTGTTGAATTAATATATTTTTAAAGTTAATATTATTTTACCAAAATATTTTGACAAAATTACATTTAATAAAATTTAAATCATCGTATAATTATGATGAATACAATTGTAATTTTTATTTAGGTTTTAAATGTGTATTATTCAAAACCAAGGAATTTTTTATAAATATCAAATTTTATTTTAAATTTAATAAAATCACATATTTAGAAAATTAATTATATAAAATAAAAATTATTTTTGGAATTAGGATGTCGAAATTATCCAATAGTAAATCTTCATAATTTTTTGAGACAGTCATATTTTTTGGTTAAAACTAATTAGCATTTAAATATATAATGTGTTCTATGACATCCTAAGAACTTAATAGTGATTTAATAAAATACTATAAATGTGGTTTTAACCCAATATATTTCTTACCTTAAAAATTATGGGATTTTATAATTTTATTTATTTATTTTACAAAGCATTAGTGGACCCCCCATGACATAAAAAACATTTTAACATTTTAAAATCATTTCCTTGAGAGTGTGACTCACCTCGACATAAGAAAGCCTAATATTTTAATAATTATGGCGATTTTACTTATATGATATTTTTTTCCACTCCATGTTTTCAATAAACTCATGAAAAAACCATTGTATCTTTTGTGGTTTCGATTTGTTTAATGTGGGGTGTCAAAACACTAAATACTAAATAATTCCACATCCTTTCCTATTTAAATCAAATAAATATCCCATATCTATTCTCCCAAAACCCTTGGATATCGTCCCCAACCAATGATACACTCTCTAAAATCCTTCCATGGTTTCCCATGGTCTGATGAAGCTCCTCTCAAGCCTCTCCCAAACCTCTGGGATCACGCTTTCATGTAAGGGATTTCATTCTCTCTCATTTTTTTCATGTTTTTTAATGATTACACACCTCGGTCTTTCCAATTAAAAATGTTGGGGTATGATTTATCACCTCCCATATATTTTCAAACTTATTTTTTACTGAGGAGTGGCCCATTTCTCTCTGGTTTATTTCTTTCCATGTACACCAATTACCATGCAAACAATCCATAAGGGATTTCCCTCTCCACTTTTACATTCAAGGAATTATATTGTATAATGAATATAAATTCCATTAAATATGTTTGGACATGTATAAATATGACACCATTAATGTAAATTCCATGTACATATGAAGACACACACATTAATCAATCATAAACAATTTTAATGAATTCTTATGTCATGCCATTATGCTGCCAAAATTGCACTGTGGTTTTCAATTCCATAGTCATTATGTAGTGAATACCATGCTCATTTTATGATCAAGGGTATTATCATTTATGAAAATTTACATATTGATTTTAGAGATTTATTTATGAATTCTACATTCTTTTTTTGTGGAAAATGATGATGTTTAATAAATCCATGTTATATGATCCATGTGGGATACTTATGCATGAAATGTAATGATTAAGAAAGGTGCACCCTAATAGTGCTCCAGTGCATTAGGTGAAGATGCGTATCATGATACATCAAGTGAAATTAGGGTTTACCCATTCTAATTCATGTCCAACGAGGATTTACTCATGCTCCATAATCAACGAGCCTTTGTTCGTGCTATTATCATGCTAAAATTTGTCGCCACATTTCCATGTTATGATAGTCATGCTATATCATGCCTTTCTGTTCATGTTTCTATTATCCTATATTGATTTGATGATTTCCTAACATACTGTATTCATCATTCTATGCCTTTTTTACTCTCTTAATGGGTTTTATATGTCACCCTTTATTATTCATGTCCTCAGGTTATGTCATGCAATGCAAAGTATGAATGAATAAGTGTTGTCATGTGAAAGATGTTTTTAATAAAGATGTGAATTTCATGTCTTATGTTGTTATGTAATGTATGTAATACCCTATGAAAATAGACCTCTTGATCTTCTATATTATATAAAATTATTATTTTATGTAATAAATTATGTTTATGTCTGAAATAAGCAGCATCGATGTTATATTTGGTATCAAAGGATATGTTTAGTTACTTTTGGTATTACGATTAGAAAACCCTAGTGAAAGCCATAAAAATAAGATGAAGTATAAATAAAACAACCCTAAATTTTTCTGAGTATTGAGTAAGTGGTTTTTCATGAAAATACATCCTTGTCTAGACATATGAAGTTAAAGGCAGATCTGACACAAATGAATCTTGGTGTAAAACCTAAAAACAATTCATTGATTTGGATTGATATGAGAACAAGTTCATGACAATGGTTTATTATACCATCATGCTTAAGACCCTCTTGAAGGATATGATTTGGAAAATTCATGAGCATAGTTACAATCATTGTTTAGGGAATAAATTCCCCAATGAATATATTTTGGGTAGTAGATCATTGATTACATAGATTGAATCTAATAAATTCATATGTTTATGAAATAAAAGTAATTTATAACTTACCCCTTTTTGTCTATGTATTATACTTTATGTGTTACCCCTAAAATTACTTTTTTGTCATGAAAATTGTCATTAATATGAGGAATTGGGTGATCAACTGATGCTAATATTAATGTGATGACTATTCTAATGAGATCCCCAATTTGATGGGAGCAGGAATCAAAAAAATTTCCACGATACTCTAATAGTTAACTCGTGTTTTGAATAGAAAAATGTTTCAAGGGAAATGTTCACCCCCAGAAAGAACAAGATTCAATTGAGAGATTAATGAGACAAAGGCCTCCTACTATTAATGGATCAATTGATCACTAAATTACTAAACAATGTGTTAAATCCAATGAAAAGATATTCTCATTCCTTAAATGTTCTAAACAAGAGAATGTTCTTCTTGATGCTTATCGTATAGAGGGTGAATCTGATCAATGATGTAAATTGATCAAAACTTCCAAGCCGAAGTAGGATATCCAGGTCAAATAATGGAAGGATTTATTGAAAAAAATTTGATAAATATTTTCCTCACACCCTCCAACTTATCATGGAAAGGGTATTACTTTCCCTCATGAAAAAAATAAGAATCCTTCAGATCGTACGAGGAATATGTCACAATTATTTCAAGATATTCCTCTAGCATCATCGTTACCCCCAAATGCAAGGATTAATGCTTTTTTGGTAGATAAAACATCTCCTACAGAATTCCCTAATGATCCGGGACTTTGAGAGCTATGAAGAAATTGTCAGATGTTACCTCAAGGTTGAAATAGAGATCATGTAATCTAAGTGGTATCAAGGGTATAAGAAGGGTAAGTAGGATATTAATTTTGGTGATCCAATGGTGCTAAAAAATTACAACACCCCAATTTCCTATGGTTCATAAAAATCACCCAAGACATCTCTCGAAGGGGAAAAGAATGTGCATTAGGTGTGGAAGCGAAAGGCACGTGGATATTAACTACCAACAAGAAATACCAACATCTATGACAGAGGTGAGCAATTCACCATTTTACCCTCAATCCATTGGTCAATGCTTTAACTACAAATAATCAAGGCACATTGCAAACCAGTTCCACCAGACAAGGGTTTTTTGGAGGAAACCAACAACTTCTAAGGTAGCAAGGGTGAGATTTTTCCATCACTACCGCTGAAGTGAACCCAAAAAATGAATTAGTGAATGGTATGGTAGTTATTCATTCATGAATATTGAACATACAATTTGATTTTGGTTCTACGAATTATTTTATATACAAAATTTTTACTTGAACAATCACGAAACCACCTCAAATCTTAGAAGTAATGATATCATAGAGAATAGAAAATGGTGAAATAATTGGATACAATGAATATGACTCCTCCCATGTCATAATTTGTGGATTGACCTTCTCGGAGAAGCTCATCATACACCCTCTAGAAAAATTTGATGAAATTATTTGCATGGATTATATTTCTTTATATAGAGCCAATATACATTTATGTGAGAGGGAAATCACTCTCTTTATATTGAATCAACCCCTGATTCTGTACAAGTGAAAGGAGGAGGATGAATCTTCTTTAGAATAATAATATTACACATGGATAATAATTACCTATAACAGTTCATATCATTCTCAGATGATTACGACTACAGAAGCAACCATCATGGAAGATATTACTATCGTGAGGAAATTCGTTGAAGTGTTTCCCAAGGAATTTTCTTGTCTTCCTCCAAGAGGATATGTTTGCTTTTCAATTGATCTTATACCTGAGTAGTTTCAAATATCCAAGACTTCATACTGAATAGATACTATGGAGCTTTAGGATATGTAGAAATAACCACATGAGAATCTGGATAAATGGATTATACACCCACGTACTTCACCATGGGGTGAACCATTCCTATTCATGAAGAAGAAGGATAGGTCAACAAACAAGTTCATTGATTATTGAGAGTTAAAAAAAATCATTATAAATAACTAGTATCCTCTTCCATGAATTGATGAATTTTTCAATCATCTACATAGAGAAAATAATTCTTCAAGGTGGATCTGCGGTCGGGTTATTATCAAGTAAGGGTAGTGAAGGAGGATATCCCCATGATTTCTTTTCATTAAATTATTGGGCACTATGAATTCATATAAATGACTTTCATACTCACTAATGCTCTTGAAATCATCGTGGACATTATTAATAGATTCTTTAGAGATTACCTTGACAAATATGTGGTAGTCATTAAAGACAATATTCTAATATACTCCAAAAACATGGAGGATCATGAGGAGAATATAACACTATACTTGATACAATGTGAAAGGAGAAGATATATGCAATGTACAAAAAATGTGAGTTATTGTCGGAGGAGGCTTCATTCATGGGTCATATCATCACATGCAATGGGATATATATGGATCCCTCCAAGACATCTCAAATTGAAGGACGACTGAGGCCATCATTGATAAAAAATATCCATATATTCTTGGGGTTAGATGGATATTATTGCCAATTTGTGTGAAATATATCATGATTTTCTGACCCTCCAACCAGGATAACACAGAAGGGTGTAATGTTTTTTTGAGTGATGAATACGATGATAAATTCAAGGAGTTGAAAAGGTGTCTTATCACTACGCCCGTGCTCACACTATCCAGAAGTGTATAAATTTTTGTTGTATTTAGAGAATCATTGAAGAAGGCCCTAGGATGTTTGTTGATGCAAAATGACAAATCCATTGACTATTACTGATGTTAATTGAAATTTCATGAGAAAAAATATTCCAAAAATGATCTAGAGTTGGATGAACTAATCATCCCATTAAAAATTTCGGGACATTACCTCTTTGGGGGGAAGATTGAAATATACACGTGTC
Source organism: Viscum album (assembly GCA_963277665.1). Classification (NCBI taxonomy): domain Eukaryota; kingdom Viridiplantae; phylum Streptophyta; class Magnoliopsida; order Santalales; family Viscaceae; genus Viscum; species Viscum album. The sequence goes on from OY728145.1 coordinate 960,787,376, forward strand.
ACAAAAGAATCAAGTGTATATTCACATAGAACGTGTTAAATATGTGCCAAAAAAGGTAGATAGAGATGATCAATGACTCTGACTGCTCAATCTATTACCACCCTAGGAAAGAAAAAAAAGATGTTGGTTTCCCATGTTAGAAATAACCGAGAAATTTAATCATTGATGATAATTTAAAAATATCCAATCTTATTAGATTTGATGAATTTGGTCATTGGAATCATATATAAGGAAACATCAACAATACTTTCACAAATGAATTATCAACCTTCACATTTGTAAAGGTTAAAGGATGCTCAAAATGATGATGTGGGAATACAGAAGAAAGTGAAAACTATCAAAAAATGTAAATCCTCAGTGTTCAATATTAATGATGATGGAATTGTGAGATTTGGTTCAAGACAATGTTTTTCATCAACTCGAGAGTTAAAGAAAGAAATTTTGGATGATTCACATTGCTCAAATTTGTCCATTCACCCAGTAAACACAATGATGTATTGAGATCTTCAAGATCATTATTGGCGGGATAACATGAAGAAGGACATCACTGGTTATACAACAATGTTCCATGTGTGTCAGCAAGTGAAAGCTGAGAGGATAAATTCTAAGGGGATGTTGGAACCATTGCATACACCAACATATAAATGGGAGAACATCACCATGGACATTGTCACTAGACATCCAAAGTCATTCAAAAAATAATAATGATATCATGGGATTTTGGAATTTTCATACAAAGACTGCACACTTCATTGAAATTCGGGTGTATTTCTCATTGGACAAACTAGAAAGGATATAAATTAGAGAAGTGGTAATGCTACATGGAGATCCACTATCGATTACATCCAATAAAGATCCTAGATTCACCTCTATGTTCTGGAAGATTCTTCAACATGCTCTAAATACCGAGATGAACTTATGTACGACTTATCAACCCCAAATAATGGTTAATAAGAGCGGACTATCCAAACACATTAGGACTTTTTTAGATCATGATCGATGGAATTCAATGAAAGATGGGATCAACAATTTCCAGTGGTTGGATTCTCTTATAATAAACGTTTCCACTCATGAATCCAAATGCCCCCATATAAATAATTTTATGGGAAGATTTGTTGAAAACAAACATGTTGGGATGATGTTCGGGAGATAAAACTCCATGGTCGATAAATGTTTAAAGGAATGGTGGGGAAGGTTAAGACCATCCAATAGCACATTAATGCTGCTTAGAGTCGAAAATTGATCTATGCTGCTAATCATCATTGATACAAAGAGTTTGATATTGGAGACATTTTATTCCTCTCAATATCACCGTGGAATAGATTTATGTGATTTGGGAAGAAGTTAAAGATTATTCTATGGTACATCATTCATTCTGAGATCCTTGATCACATTGGAGTAGTTTACTATCGACTATCACTTCCACCAGACCTATCTCATCTTCATAATGTATTCCATGTATCACTCTTGAGGAAATAAATACCTAACCCATCACATGTACTCAATCCAGAGGTGGTACCATTATATAATGACATCTCATATGATGTGAATCTGGTGAAGATATTATATTGTAGGGAGAATTTTCTAAAAAATAAGACAATGCCCCTTGTAAAGGTGTTGTGGAGAAACCACATTTTTTAAAAAGAAAAGGTGGGATGTGTGGAAGAGATGAAGCAGAGTTACCCACATCTATTTTTGTTTGGGAAAAAGAAATTTCTGGGGTGAAATTTCTGATCGTAACGAACCCATATTTTATAAATGAAAATTCATCTTTATCTAAGTAAATTTAATATTATGTAAAATGGTTATATATCATATAAATTTCCATGGTTTTATGTTTTTTGATTTTAAAATATTGTTCTGATTTGTTTCCAATGCTAACATTGTCATTGAATAGTGATCCGATGATTTGTATAAATATAAGGCTTTAACAAATCCAATTTACTCGTACAATAGAAGTGATGGAATCACATAGTATAATTTCTCCATATGAAGCCCATTTTTCATAGCACTAAAATGAGTTCGTGTCAATGGGATTCACTATATACCAATATCATGAATTGCTTCAACGTGTTACAATTGAATAGAACCACCTACGGGTAACGTGGGAGTTAATAGAGATTACATCCAAAGTGATGTTATCTGAGCCACCTCAAGAGTCTTTCACCAGTACACATATTACACTAATGAAATATAATGATGTTATAAGGGGTTATGTAAAAAGAACCTAGACCTATGATTATGTGCTTTATTTTTGTATTGAATAATGAATATAAATTTATTTTATTATTGATACCTTGTAAATAGTTTTTAAATAAGAAATATATATTTTAGTTAATATTCAATTAATAAATATATTTTTATGAATTAATGGATTATTAAATTATATAATATTTTAAGAAAATATTTTCAATAAATTACGATTTATTAAATATAAATGATCCTATGATTTTTATGAATTAAACTGTAATTTTTATTAATGCTTGAAAGCTGTTTTTTCCAAAACCCATGAATTTTCTATACATATCGGTTTTTTTAAATAAAAATTCACATATTTCGAAATTTATTTAGATAAAATGAATATTATTTTTGGAAATAGGATGTTGAAATTATGCAACGGAAATTTTTTTTATACTTTTCTAATATAGTTGAATTTTTGGGTAAAAAATAAATACCATTTAAATATATAATGTGTATTATGACATAATAATGACCCAATAGCAAAGTAATGAAATAATATAAATGGATTTTTTGGCTAATATATGATTTATCATTAAAATTATGGGATTTATGGTTTGTTTAATTTATTTTACAATGACTTTGTTGACCCTCCATGACTTATAAAACAATTTTAAATTTTAAAATGAATTCATTGAGAGTGTGACTCACCTCAAAATAAGCAAGCCTAATACTATAATATGTTTGGATATTATACTTATAAAATATTTTCTTTCAAACATATTTTAAAAAACCATGGGAAAAAACAATGGGATGGTTGGTAGTTTTGATTAATTAAATGTGTGGTGTCCAAAACCTAACAAATCTATAATTTCTTCTCCTTTCCTATATATAACTATACAATTTACCATGCATCATCACTCGAAACCTAATTATCATGTCCCTTATTTTCCAAACTGTCTATTAAATCCTTCCAAGGCACCTCAATCTCACATGATTCCCCTCTCAAGCATCTCCCAGACCATTTGGATAACACATACAAAGATGGGATTTCTTCCTCTCCCCTTTTTATAAAAGTTTTCATTATGATTCTACAACCATGTATTTTAAATTAATAAATTTAAGGGATGATTTCACAACCCCTATACATCCCACCTTATGTTTAAAAAATGATATACCCCTTTCTCCATCAATAATGCCTCCCACATACACCTATTACCATGCCGAAATATCGTAAGTGATTTCCCTCTTCTCATTTAGATTTAAGATATTATTTTGTATTATAAATCAATATTCCATTAAATATGTTGGGACATGTATAAGAATGAAACCATTACTGTCCAGTTCATTTAAATATTATGAGAGACCCCATTCCCTTACATAAACATTTGTTATGAATTATTATGTCATGTTGTTATGATGTCGAAATTACACAATCATTTTCCAAGCCAATGTCACCGTGTTGTGATTACCATGCCCATTTATCTATCAAGTGTATTCACCATTATTCATATTTAATTATTGATTATTAAGTTCCATGAAAAATTCCAAATTTCATTATGGTCAAATAAATGACGATGTTAAATGAATCCATGTTATATGATCCATGTGGCACACTTATGCATGAAAACAAATGAATTAGAAGGGTGTGCTCTGATAATGCTCTAGTGCATTGGGTAAAGGATAGTATCCTAGTACGTCAAGTAAAATTAGGGTTTACTAATACTATATCAATTGTAATGAAGGTTCACTCATGATTTCTGTTCAAATAGCCTTGGATCATGCAAATATCATGTTATATGTTATTACCAAATTTCCAAGTTATGATAATAATGCTATATCATTCCTTTATGTCCATGTTACTTTTATTATCCATTGATATTTCTATTAACTAACATGTACTATATTTTTTCATGTTATTCCTTGTTTGACACTAAAATCTTTATCTTCAATGTTGTATCATGTGATGATTTTATGTAATAAATTTTGTTTATGTGAGAAATAAAGAGAAGATCTGTAATAGATTATAAGTGAAATAAAAGTAATAATAAATGTGAAAAGGATTCTAAACCAAGTATAAATTAACTTACGTTTATTATTCAAGAAGAAAACGAGGCATATATGTAGATTTAGACTCATTGTAAGGGATCATCTTAACCCAATTTCCATTTTTTGGATTAATTTTCTACTTCTTGATTATGTCCTGATATGAATATGTGAGAAATGAATTTTGATATACTATCTTTTATTTATACTTTATTTATGTCTATTTATATTGAATACACATTATTAATATATTTAATTTACAAAATATTATTTTTAAGGGACTTATCTCAATCTCCTTTCATTGAGTAAAAATTAGATTTATACAACAATTTCTTTTATACGGTGTATAAACCCCTATTTATTTTAATTTCATTCAAATGGGATCATTTTTCTACAAATCATTTTACTAAACAACAAATGAATGTTTCTTTTAAATGTAAAAGCTGACAACGACCTTTCCTCCATCAAATGTATTATTTGATATTAGAATTTCATAACAAGCGATAATGTTTTTAAAAGGAAAATAAATACAATAAATTGTTTTTACATACTTTGGTATTAATAATTGTTTATAGAATGAAATGATTATTAAAAAATATTGAATTGATATATTCTGATTGAAATGTGGAAGTTTTATCTTTCCATTATGCTTGTTTAATTTTTTATGAATATGTTATGGTGCTTGGGAATTGTTTAAATATATGTGTTGCTCTATTATAAACATAAGGATGGTGCTCCCAAGACTGCTCTCCAATGAATTGGGTAACATGATGAAGGGAAACTTCAATGTTTCTCCAAAAATATTTAGGGAATGTATTGTGATGGGTATTATGAACGTAACTCCCTATATAGATGTGAATAATACAGTGTAAGTATGTTATGGATGCCACAAGTTTCCTTTGTGATTTCTTATTTCAAGGTTATTTTCATAAATATTATGATTTCATGAGGAATGATAAAGAGAATAAGTTTTTGATTGAAATATATGACTTCTTAGATTTGTATGTATTCAGGGACTAATGTTTTCCTTCTTTATTTTATGTCCCTCACTGGGCTTTTTATGTTCATCCCATATTTTTGAAACCTTTTTCACATGGTAAAAAAAAGATAAATAGAAAGGATGATATCCTGAACATTTATAACAATAAATAATTCTATTTTATTTAAGGTGTTTTATTTCTTTAAGAAATGGATAGAGTAGAAGTGTCTAATTTGTAATTTTTTAGATGTAATATAATAGTTATGGTCAAATTATATAAACCAATAAACATAAAAATATACTAAATTTAATGTTCATGAAATAACTAAAGATTATGTTATTTATAGGGTCATGGCCTTATAATTCCCCAAGGTTATTGTTGTTATTATCTAACATTCCCACAACAACCTTTTAATTATCAAAAGAAGAATGGAAAAAGAATTTCCCTAGAACTAGTTTCATGGAAATAACCATGTACAACTAATGAAAATACTTACATATTATCCCTTTCATGATACATGATTTTTCCTCATCTAAATTAAGTGTTTTTAGAAACATATATATTTTCTTCTCTACACAAAAATATTCTTAAATCCTTTCATATAATAACGAAATATTTAGTGATTCCAAAAATAATATCAATCAATGTTCAGTGACCCAATTAATTAGAAATATAATATAGAAAAATATATTATTATATCTTCCCCAATGACATGTGATTGAAATTTTTAATTAAAATCAAGGGGAGATGGTTAAATATATTTTTTGTACTTCTTCATCCCAAATAATAAACTCTTTCAACATTTTTGGACCTCCATATAGCGTCAATATTAAATAAGGGAAAATTTTGTGGGAAAACTAGGAGTATATAGCATTCATAAAAATAAATTCTATGTAAATCTATTTAGTATCAGGTATCTTAACAATCCAATTATTCTTATTTTATCTTGTAGGTTTTCTACAGGGTACAAATAGTAGTCCACTATTTTTTCCTTCAAATTAGCAACTTTGAAACACATAGAGTAATGTAACCTCAAAATTATTCTTCTTGTATACTTTTATATATTCTATTTTAATAATAATATTTCAATTTAAATAAATAATAGGGTTAAAAAACATAATAAAACATCATCATAAATTTATTCAATATTAGTAGTATTTACTTCACTATAATGTTTCAAATAAATTCGGCTGAGGAAATGGCTACATCTTTCCTCATGTTATTTTGGAAACATGATGGACAATTACATATCTATTTTTTTAAATATTAATGTTTAATATTTTACAAATATATGTTTATTAATGGAAACATCCATTACTCAATTGTAGAATCATATCATGGGAATTACAATATTTCAAGCATTAATGGTTTTTCAAACAAAACATCATCAGAATAAATTTACTATTACGTTTGATGAAATGTTATCATATATGAAAATTTCGAAAGATATTTTTGATTTAAATTATTAATAAATAGATATTATTTTTATGAATTTCGGTTTTACCCCCTACGAAATCTGAGTTACTCTTTGAAACTCAGAATAAATCTTTTTATTAAATGCATTTATTATCCAAATTATAGTTCATCATTTTCCAAAAAACTAATATCATAAACCTTATATAAATTGCACATAATAACAATGTTATATTTTGATACTAAGTAATATGATCTGAATTTTCATTATTATTAATTTATTTATATAGACATCATCTGTCACAAAATGATCATCATTATTTTAAGATCCTCTTATGATTCACTTATGCAGAAAAATTATTTGTTTAGTAGATATATCAAAAAACAAGTATTCATATTTTCTCTTTGTAAATATTTCTCACTTTAAACATATTACGACATTTGAATTTTATATTAATATAATGGTGTAATGTTAATTCATATTCTATTTATAATAATTTTTTTCTTTTTGCTGCCTTCACTGACTGGTGTGCATACATGGGCTTCAGATTATATCATTGTAAACTCAAATGAATCATGGCACAATAAATCAATCATTATACCTCATTAACTATTTATTTAATAAAAAATAACACATTCATGTTGTGTTTTTGTCACATGTAAGAGAAAATATGCTTCCAATCATATTTTCCACTCGAGTTCTCATGTGTTTTAGATGAATAAAAATATATGGGTGATATGATCCCCAGATTTGAAAATATTTATTGGGAAATTTTCTTATTTAAAATTCTTAATCCATATATATAACAAACAGTTACTTTATATCCTACCAAATCAACTCATTTTCCAAGCCGTGCCACATGGTATAAACAATATATTCTTATTGGTTTCATCCTAGTATGAAATACGTACATTCCATTATCACTAGCCTCAATAAGGTCCAGTCCACTGTCTATCACGTCCATGATGATTGAGAGGTGATATATTTTGGTCTCTCTATATTTTTTCCATCTAGTCCTCTGAAATAATATACATCAAGTTCCATCTGAGATAAGAATGATTTGAATCGATACATTATATTTTATACATATATGAATATATATTTTCATCCTTATCTATGATTTTACAGATGATCTCAACTACTTCTTAAACCTAACGATATTAACTAGATTACTCTAAACCCCATTTCAACATATCTAATGATAGATTAGAATGTATTCATTATCAATATATCTAAAATTTAACGAATATTTTATAATCTATTGAAAAAATAAAACCATTATTCTAATACTCGTTTAATTTCCACAAATCATCACTCATAATAAAACCTTTCATGGGAAAATCATTATTCAATTGATCATTCTTGGGAAATATGACATACATTTGTGAAATTAAACATCCATATATTGATAGTATACGATGTGATATAATGATTTTTATCTTTAAAAAATATTAAAAACACTAAAAATATAGGGGATAAGAAGTATTCACATTTCTATTTGTTATTACCATCTCATAGAAAATGATACATCAGTGTGTCCATTGAAACAATTATCCTCCAATTAATCTTTCAAATTAAATTATATCATCTTCTTCTCTCCACATTAGCAATTATTGATAAAAATTTCATTGAAGATGATGATATCACTTCATATATAAGAAATGTTTTTCTAATCTTCCCACTTCAGATCTAATTGATTTTTGATCAGTAGAGACATCTATTTGATCATTTTTTTTAAAATAGTGTCCGTTGATAAAAATAAATGATACCAAAAATAAAAAATAACTCAAATTAGTCTTATGTTTTTCAAATATCCTTCTAATTAAAACTAATATACACTAACTAATATCATTATATTCTATTTATATTTCCAATAGGAGGAGATTAACATTTTGAATAAATGGATTTTGAAAATTCAAAAACATATTCGAGTTCATAGAAATAATATCAAAAATCTCATTCACATTCTAAATTTTTAATGACATTGAAAAATAAATTTATTGATCCTTAAAATGATAATATATTCATGCAAACCTAGAATGATAGAATAAAATATGAAACCCTTTCAGTGACTATGTATCATTAACCTATAAGAGATTTAATATTTTCATTACATATAAGGATTATAAATATTTTTTATAATAAAATCTAATTTAGGTGATGATATCCATTATAACTTCATCATATACGATATTTTTATTATATGATCCATATAATATTATTTACTAAATCATAGTAAGATATTTTTTCTCATAAAAAAATTAATATTTATTCTTTTTGATTTTTATTTAATATTTCTCCCTTTGGTAACTATGTTCACATTGTTTTCAATTTAGTGAATATAAAGAAATAAGATATATATTTTATGGGAATAAGGTGGATACCTTTTCTCATTAATGTGACAAGTTGGGTTCTCAATTTCTTCTCAGTAAACATCTCTAACTTCCATTCAGATCCAAGATTTAATAGACTACTCCTACTATATCAAATTTTTTAAGGACTATAGAATTAGGAAACATTGTAACTCTAACTATTTTAAAAATTAAATTTTTTAAAATATAATTATATTCATAATAAAACAAGACACAAGTGACGCATGGTGGATACATCATATTCATCAAAATTTCTTCATAGCATGGTCAAAGTTAAAAAATCTTCATTTGTGTCTACCCTTCCTACACCTAATATGATAGGCAAATTTTTTCATTTGTTCCTCATTTGATCATAATCTGTGATGTATTTTTTATTATTAATTTTAAATCATTTCATACACCTTTACATGGTAACGTCTCTTAGACATCATAGATTTTCATTGAAATATTATATTTCATTTATATACCACAAATATGACTCACTTATCCCATAAAAAGACTTCATAGGTATATTGTAATCATTGTTTTTTGGAATCCTTACTATGGAAACATCTCCCCCATTCCATTGTTTTATATGGATTTTTTATGTTCCTCTTGATCCTTTCATGGTTGGTCATGATAAGAATATATGTTGTAAATGGTCACTTATAGTTCATTTTCATATAATTTTTAAAAACATTCTACCCAGCTTGATATAAGTAAATTTTTAAATATTTCTTTAAGATTTACATCATCATGAATTTATATCCCCTAAATGTTTTTCGTTTCATTCCTTACACTTGTTTACATATTATTCAAATAAAAATTAACATTCATGTTCTTGACCCTATTAAATCACCAATAAATACCAATAAATCATGATCACTTATTTTTTATATAAATATAATTAGATCTCTTTTCATGTTTTTGTACCATCTCATTCACCAGATGGACTTATTTTGAAGAACATGGACTTCTAATCAAGCTTTACATCTAGTAGGATACTATTGTGGTATTACCACAATTTTTTCACATCCACATTTTGTTATATAATAATTTTATACATTCTAAATTTATAAAAATGTATTTCACAAAATAATGTAATTTTGAGATGGATAATACAATTTCATATGAATCTACTTAATAATGATATTTAGATAATAGTATGGTGTTTTTTACACCATACAAAGTCCTTTACATATATGAAACCACATTGGTAATACATGCCATAACAACGGTTTTCTCATCTTTTGATGAAGATTCATGTTTTTTCATTTCCATTTTCAATAATTTAACTCCAATCTAAAACCAGCTCAAATAATTACTTTTTTATAAACATTTAGTTTTTATTTTTTATCGTATGTCATTATAATCTTCTTCACATTTTTTCCATGCATTATAATATTATCCAATATTTAAATATTAATATTATTTATTTTTTATCCCAAATCTCCAGTTCTGTTATTTTCTAGATAAATAAGTCTTTATATACGTAGTTCATTTCATAAGTACATAATAAGGGATAATAATTAAATTATATCATTTTTGAAAGACCATTTTTGTTTTAGGGAATTTATATTCAAATTCCAGACTCATTTTTCTTTAGAATCTATATTTATTTTATTTTTGTCACTCTAAATTTTTTTTATAAAAAATCTATAACTTCATCTTTGATTCATCATCAAGCTGGATGACCACAAATAAGAAATAATTTAGGAATCCTTGAATAAAAGTAGAATAAATTTTTGAAACCCTTTCTATGTTTTTACCATAATCTCAAGAACCATTATATATTTTATCTAATAAATCCATAGAGTAATATGTAAGATGCCCGATTTTCATTTGAGGTATGGATCATTTGATTTACAATTTAAAATTTATTTTATGCCCAAATGAGAATAAATATTAATATAGTGTGGGTAATCGGGGTGGATTTGGGATTTTTCAGAGTCTCGAACACAACCATTGGATATAGAAAACTACAATATAACGTTAGGAGTAACCATATAAATCATGTTGCATAGTTCAGTGAAACCATGCAGGTATGGACAAAATATTTATGGAGCCCCATGATTTGATGAAACTGTAATAATAGAGGACCACACATGTGTGACTGACTCAGAAGATTAGTTTTTTTTTCTGGAATGTATTTCACACAGTTCAGAAAATAATACCCACTAACCAAGTGTGCGGACCCACCTTCCAATAAAATGTCACACGATTGGTGCACGATTTGGAATACCATGTGGCTAAATTATAAATCCTAGTATTTTGAGTAAAATTTAATATTTTCACATTAATATGTTTTAAAACTGATTTAATTTTCTGATTTGTACATCTGTTGTTAGCTATGGGGGTTCAAAGCTAATGTGAATAAAATTGATAGTTTTTTGTTCCATTTCACAATTTGAACTCTAAATTGAATGTCATTGATCTCGTTGGATGTGTGCCTGTATGTAAATCAATCCACATGAGTCACTATTTTATTTACATGGTATTGGATTCGATATTTTGGTGGAAGCCTATGTTTCAAATTTCATGGATACTAATCCATTCATCATTTTTCTTTATATCATAGTCAAATTAGAATTCTATACCTTAAAATCATTCCACTATAGTCATGTGGTTAGTGGAGTGCACTTTTCTAAAGTGGTTTTATTCATTAAATGGTTTTTTTTAAAAATTTCCTCCCACTATACATCCATGTTTGGCCATGGAAAATAGTATAATAACAAAATTAAATGTAATGAAACATGATAGGTATTCCCTATAGTTACTTTCAAATGTTTTGTAGGTAGTTTCCTAAACCAATGCCACCCATGGGGTGATACATGAGAATCACCTTTTCATATTCCTTTGTTAAACCACTATGGGGTGATTTAACAATTTCTTAGTTATATGACTCTTATTAATTAAGAGAAATAGAATGAATTGATTGTTAGGATATAGATATTTCTACCTTTTCAATGTGGTGATTGATGTTAATTTATTATATTGATTAAATGTAATTTATTTTAATTTATATATGAGTAGGGAAACAAATTGAATTTAATTGAATGGGATGTTTTATATGAGTGGTTAAACTCATGGAATTTGAATGTTTGTGAATTGGTGAATGGAATTAGATGTAAATTCAAATGGCAGTGGGTACTTTGGATGATATCCCAGAGACATTAATTGTATTTAGATTTCATAGATGTTTTACCCATGATAGATTATTTATGGTACGAGATACCATAGACTTACATTCATTATGGTTCTGGATTCTGTATGATAAAAAACACATTTATTCCCCTTGAAACCAGCTTGGTAGACTCAAATTAGACAATCAATTTTAACATGATCCTTTGACTCTACTAGTTACATTCTCAATTTCAATTTATATTCTCCAGCTACTCGAAAAATATTAATGAGTCATAAATAACTTGGATCCTTCCATCATTGGTCTGACACTTTTGATTATACAACATGACCATGGTAAATTTTAACTGATTTATTATATATATCGACAATGGTTGATAAGAGAAAAAGGTTGTTTGATACATCCATGGGGTATACACATGTTCTGTATATTTATTGAACATTTTATTTATCTCTATTAAATTCACATATTCCTTCATATAGGATCTTGAAATTTATTTTTCAAAGAGCTTTATAAGTCTATACTAGTCGATTTTTGTTTATTTTTCTATGGGAACATTACTTTCAAGACTATCAAACCTGTTATATTATGAATTCTGAATTATCTTGCATTGCAAAGATCAAGTGTTTTATAAACACATATGGTGATTTATTAATTGTACTGTATCTCATAGCCTATTAGGGACATTATTGGTTACCTGGCCATTCTATTTTGATATAGGTATAGATGGGTTAATTCTCCCATAGTTTTCATATAAAATGTTTTCCATGCTTAAGAGTAGGGGATAACATGACCGAGCTGAGGCCCATGATTCTAGTCGGTGATAATTTTTTTTATTCTTTTTATTATTTATATACATAAACTCTATTAATGTATGTATTGTAACCCCCCATGTTTTTGAAAATAAATATTGAATGCATGAAACACTAAGTCTCTACAAAACACCACATTGTTATAACTGAGCCAGTAAACATAATTTTCCTACCTCTAAGATTTGGAATTAAAAAAAATTGACATACACAATAATGTTAAGTAAGATATTTACAGTTTGATAAGAAAAATTTTGTTTTTGGTGAATAGTAACATAGCCGTATGAATTGTAATATGACCCTTATAAATAGTAAATAATATTATTATTTTATTTTTTATTATTATATGATAATTAGATGATGAATAATTTTTTAATATGATATAAATTGAATTCATGTTTTATGATACTTATTTTTTGAAAAACAATTATTATATATATATATATAATAATGGTATTTAGAAAATTATTTTAAAAAATTTGAGTTTTATTTTTTATTTCTACACGTCAAAAAATGGATAGGGTGTTCTTTTCTGATTTTTCTGAACTACTTGAATTTTTTATGAATAGTAAAATATGATAATTTATAATATATATATATATTATCAGTTAAATACATTATTCCTAGAATCATGGATGATGTAAGAACATTTGGTTCAAACTCAAATGACCATATTACTATTATTTTTCACAATAATAAATGTTATTGTTTAGTTGGAAAAATAATAAAATAAGGAGTAAGATAATGGAAAACCCCTCTTCTCATCCACTATAGCCCCCCCCCCCTCAATCCCTCTTCTCGTCACTCCACTAAGCCTTGAATATCCTCCATGTTATGACCAAATACCATTAACTATTCATTATGAACGTCTATGAGCTATTGGTATTTCCAAAAGACCAAAACCCATTCCCTTAAAGAGAATCTTAAGGAGGTGGATTCAAGAGGTAATTTCACATTCTATATCTTCCAATTTCAATTCATTTACCATTATATTTGTTATCCTCTCCTTAGTTACTCATTCCAAATGACCATTTTAACATCGTTATAATGTATATATATGAATTAGATCATGTTAATGGATTAATCTTCATCAACATCCTTACTGTCTCTCTTTTATTTTATGAATTAAATCATTATCTCTGAGGTTTCTATTTACAACATTTGTGGGGTACAAAGTTTAATTCTTCAATTTATCCTTCATTAGAAGTCATGAAAACATTTTTATGATTAAAATATACTATTTTATATGTATTATAACATTCATAATATATATGAACTAGTATATGTATATAATATTAAATCATTTGAACAAACTGGTTCGTAATGATAAAAACACTGCTAAAATACCTATGTGGTTGTCATTAATATTTCATCTATTGGTTCATCCTTAATCCAAGAAAATTAATGGTATAAATTAAGATTAACTACTATTTATGTTCGTTAATTATATTCAAATTTAATTTTGGTTATTTATATCTATTACTCATCTAGTCAATTACATGAAAACATGTCAACCGATTACGAAGATCAAGAAAAAGATCACTCAGGAGAAATAGAAATAACTATTATGAATTATTAATAATAGCATAAATGAACTAAAAAAATAATTATAAACTATATACATGTGTAATATGTTCTGAATTTTGTTATTAATGTGTCTAATTTCAAATTCCTGAACCATACAGTTTAGATCAGAACATTCAGACATAAGGTAAGGGAATTTCTCCCGAACCTCAGTTTCCATTCAGGTTACATTTATAATCTAATTACCTCAATTAAACTATTTTTCATTAAACTTTAATGATCATAATTACATTGTTAACATTATACATATATTTTTTCCAACCAGATTCATACCTTCATTTATGTGGAGTTATATGTTTTAAAAGGATCTTTCAAAAATTCTTCATAAAATACAATCCCGATTCAAGGTAATTTGATCATATTTTTACCTATTTTAATTATAACTCTATAATATGATTTTTATCACCCAATATTTTTCTAAAATAAATAATAATTTTTATCAAAATACTACATTAACTCATTTGTTGATTTGTAAAAATGTATTTTCAAAAACAACACTTCTTTTCAAAGTGAAGGATTATTTATCTCAAAAATTACTCGATTGTTTTATAATAGTGTTTTTATAAATTTTATGCCCTATAAATGATTATTTTATATTGATTGGAATAATATCTTATGATTTTATAGTAAATATTAACTTTAATGGTTTATGATTAGTTTGACTGTGGATTTTATATCCTAAAACAATTCACCAATTTACTATGAATGGTTAGTGTTTATTCTTAGTGTTCAGGGAAGGTTATTTATATTTCATATATTAGTATCAAAATGAAGGTATATGTTGATTTTGTTCATCCTAGTTCATATAATGAATGTATTAGACTTATTATGAGATTTGTGGGGCCCTCTAAATCTTCTCTATGTATCTTTAGGTCTCATGATACAAATAGATATGGACTTGGCTGAGACCTTGCCCGTTTTGAGATATGGTTTGGCTGGAGGCCTTAATCATTTTTAGACATCTTAGAATAGGCCGTGATGTTAGGTTTCCAAAATTCCTAGTATATGCACTACCATCATTATGAATCTAGTAATATAAAGTTCATGTGGTTTTTAAACTAGTATAATACACCATGATTATGTTTTTTCTAGCCATATTTACTCTTCTCAATTTCCTCTCATAATGTGTTCATTTTATTATTTATAGAGGATTGTGTTTTCAACTATTCAAAATTAATAATGTTTTAGTTTATGATATCTTCCTCTATATTGTTTATCCTTACTGAGAATATATGCTTACTGCTTCTTTTGTATCATTTTTTCAAAGGAAAAGAAGATTCATATTATGACTTATTTTCAAGAATAATCGTGGAGTGGTTGATGTTACCAATAGAACATATATGTTTTTTATTTCATGTTGTAATGTCAAACATATGTATATATCCTGTTTCCAAATGTACTATACTATTCATTCCTATAGGATACAGATTTCCAATAATCATTCCAATGTAATTTAATAAGGAACCAACTCTGAGAAACAGGGGTCGGGACTTTACAGTTGATATCAATGGATATTTAGAAAATAACATGGAAACAAGATTGGGAAAACATATATTATGGAAAAAAACCCCTCAGATAGTCATTGAGGACAAATATACAAGAAAAGTTTCGAATTTTGTGGTGGAGTATATTTTGTGGATCATTCTAGAAAATAAATATGTTTCTGGATACTGCAAGTAGACTTGGTTCTATAAAATATATACCTATGGGTGAAAACTCTGACTATGAGTTTCAGGTATGACCCTGGGTATCCTGGTACAAGACAATGGGCCTTACTATGCACCTATTTTGACACTCCTAGGGGATATTTTGATGATCATTTACTTTTTATTTATAATCCATTATGAAATATTTAAATTTATATTTTTTCCTTAATGAGACCTTTTTTGAATTATGGGATTATCCATCAATAGGATTTGAAATTATGATTAGTAATTTTCTATTATTAAATTATACATTATAATTCCAGAATAATCTAGTGGATTCCATTATATAGATGTGATTCCTAGTTGATGAAATGGAAACCTCGTGAACATGAATTTTCTATATAAGGATTTCCCTCCGTTGCATGAAATTTATGTTGGCTTTGGAGCTGCAACTGATGTGGTGCAACTTATAACTATACCAGGACACCTAACTCATGTTTTGAAAAAAATATTTACC
The DNA here is from genome assembly GCA_963277665.1 of Viscum album. Taxonomy (NCBI): domain Eukaryota; kingdom Viridiplantae; phylum Streptophyta; class Magnoliopsida; order Santalales; family Viscaceae; genus Viscum; species Viscum album. The sequence continues at coordinate 960,804,043 of OY728145.1, forward strand.
CATTTGCAGCATCTGGATCCACCAAATTGAGGGGATATGTTAGATCATTGTATGAAACAAAAAACTCTAACCATTAATTCAAATATAATCCCATATTTATCTGATCAGTGAATAAGTTCCCTATATATAATATTTCTCGCACAGGGATATAAAAAATGAGAAAAGGTCATCATTTAATTTTATCATCTATCGGGAGATGTATATAAGTGGTGGTTGTTATTCAAAAACACATATGGGTATAAAAAGATAGAAGAGATGTAATGGAGGTACATTAAATAAATATTCCTAGAGAAATACATTCCTCATGAATAACAAACTTCTATGGAAAGGCAGTTTCAAAATTTGAGGCAAAAGGAATATTAGAATGTTGAAAAGTATTAACCTAACAACACATGGTTAACAAGGATTTTTTTCCACAACTTAATAAAACTAAGGATCTATATTGTTCAATATTCAGATGGCCTAAATTCTTTCTCTAGATGGTCACTAGTCTCCAAATGTTTCTCTTTATATGAAGATATTGTTTCATGTGATATGGAGATAAAAAATTAATTCTCTAAGTCATATAACTTCAAAGGAAAGAAAGATATGAAGTGGGTTGCAAAAAAATCTATAAAAGGAAATAAGGAAATGGGGATGAAGGGAAGAGATGTATTTCTAACCAGTGATAATTATAGAAGGAAACATTCTCGTTCCTTCTTAAAATGAAAAATAGTATACTATAAATGTAGACAGAAAGGTCATATTGCTGGTGATTTCAACTGGAAGAAAGAAGCTATTAATGTTCAATTCATTAATTTTTGGGAGATATATCCCTGTGCTAATTATTGTCCAATGCATCAAGGAAACATTCCACATAAAAGGCCAAGGGAGTAGGGACCATCTTGTGTGATCAAAACTATTGATATTGATGTTCCTAATGATGTGGTGAAAGATACATTAATTATTTCCTTAAACATATCCAATGCTTTAATTGATTTTGGATCATCACATTCATTCATATCTTCCCATTTTATCATTAAAATTATATATTTCAGATTTGATTTATTATGGGTACTTTCTGTCAGAACACCTAACGGAATTATCATTATGACAATGTTGTGTCCGGAAACCCCCATTATAGAATATATTCGTTCTTTATCTATGTATTTTTTTATTATAATCATTATTAAATTTAGTATAATCCTTAATATGTGTTTTCCATTGAACCATGATTCAAAAATGAATTAAAAAAAGAAGGCAACTACATTTTTTGACGATGACATAGAATCCATTATCATCATTGAAGAATTGTCACCATCTGATTATAATATATATCCACCCCATTTGCTCTACTGAATTTAATTATTTGAGAGTAATGGAATGTAATAAATACGGATGAGGAATGGAATGTTCAAATAGAGAATGTACCTATTGTGAAATAATATGTTGACGTGTTTCCATTGAATTTACCAGGACACCTCTAGAGCGGGAAATTGAGTTTTCCATTGACTTATTTACTTATTCAAGGACCATATCAATGTCTCCTTTTAGAATGGGCACTATGTAGTTTGTGGATCTCAATAAAAAACTATACTAATTTAATGATGAATTATGTATTCACCCTATAGTTTCTACAAGGGGATTCCATGTTACTTTTGTTAAAAAGATAGATGGATCTATGAGGATGTTCATTGACTACAAGGAGATCAATGTTATACCAATAAAGGGCAAGTATCCCCTATCTCCCATTGATGATTTATTTGATAAACTTCATGAATCCCAAAAAAAATTGAATATTGACTTTTGATCTAGATGTCAACAGTTATGTGTGAGAAATGAAGATATTTCAAATACTGTATTTGAAACTAGTAATTGGAATTACATGTTTATAGTAATTCCTTTTGAACTGACTAATGTACCCTCTATTTTCAAGGTTCTAATGAATAATGTTTTCAAAGAATATTTTGATGGATTTGTGGTGGTATTTATTGATGATATCATGATATACTCGAAAATATATGTGAATCATTAAAATTACTTGTTCACTATTCTAAAGACTCTTAAAAGAATTAAATTATATGGGATGTTTTGAAATTTTGAATTTTGGCTTCAATATGTTTCCTTTCTGGGCCAAATTATCTCTAATGAGGGAATATCGGTTGATCCTCTGATGAATAAGGTTGTGTTGGAATTGACTACTCTAATGAAAATAAATGAGGTACATAGTTTTACTGGGTTTTAATGTTATTATCAGTGTTTGTTTTAGATCTCCACCCATATATCCAATAAAAATACCATGCATATATATAAATGGGTTATGTTTGTATGGATAAAATAATGTATGGAATATTTCAATTAAATAATGAGAAGATTATTGAATGCACCAATCCCAAATCTACTATCAGTGAATGATGGGTTTTTGATCTATATTGATGCATCAACAAACAAACATCATTTTTTCTTTATGCAGAATGCTAGATTTATTTCTTATGCATCAAGGAAGTCAAATATTCATGACCAAAACTATACTACTCATTATCTTGAGATATCTGCTGTTATATTTGGTCTAAAAATAATGAGACACTATCCCTATTGTGAATGATGTGAGATATTTATGGTTCACAAGAGTATGAAGTATATCTTATCAAAGAAGTAACTCAACATGAGGCAGTGTAAATGGATATAAATACTCATGGACTATGATTATACCATACTCTACCACACAGGAAAGGATTACTAGGTAGCTTATATTTTGAATAGGTAGGGTCATTGACTTCTCATCAAAATATGGATTGATAATGATCCATTGTAGATGGATCTAGTGAAGACAGATATGAGAATTATCAAATATAGAGAATAATAACTACATTTTCATTTGGTTTCTCAACCATCACTATGATAAAGGATTAAAATCACTTTTCCAAATGATGATAAATAGAAAAAGAAAATTAATGTCGTTAAATAGGGTATATTGTCTAACTTAATTTGAGAAGATAGAAATATGAAATTTAGGAAGTGGCATTGTGTTCCAACTACACCTAAGATAAAATGGGATTTATTGGTTGATTCCCATAGTTTTAATTTCTCCATACATCTTGGTATAAATAATATGTATATAGATTTAACAAAATTTCTTGTGGGATAACATTTAGAGGGAAATTGCATGCATTTTATCAAGATGTATAGTTTGTCAACAAGTGTAGGTTGAATGCCAATATCCCAGAGGAGTCATGAAACCTATACCTATTACTACCTATAAATGGGATGACATAACCACAGATTTTTTAACTAGATTAAAAAATACTCCCAGAATGATTGATGCACATATATGTAATATTTGATCGAATTACAAAATCATTACATTTCCTCACTGTAAGGGAGGGGTTGACACTAGGGCACCTAACAATTCATTATATCAATGATGTAGGGAGACATCATGGATCAACTATCTCAATTTTTTATAATCATCATCAATGATTTACATAACAATTATGGAAAATTCATTATAAATCTTGGGATACTGAGCATTATTTGATAACTACATATCACCCTAAAACTGACGGGCAATTAGGTAGGATGATCCAAACCTCAGAGGACATGTAAAGAACATGTTCACATGATAGTCATTTTATGTGTTATAAATATTTACCTTTATTGGATTTTTCCTAATAAAATATTTTCTATTCATGTATTCAAATTGTACCACATTAATCATTTTATAGAAATAGATATCATAAACCAATTTATCGGGATGAATTTTTATAAAGGAATCTTGTGAGCCTAGTACTTGTGGAGGAAACAATAAAGAAGGTAATGACTATTCGAGGCCATATCAATGATTCTAAAAGAAGAGAATAACTATACAGATAATATAAGGATGGATTTAGAATTTCATCTATGAGATAATGTTTTCTTAATATAATATCTATGGAAGGGTGTTATAAGATATTGGATGAAAGGGTAACGGAGCCCATGCTACATAGGATGTTTTGAAATTCTTGAGAGAATTGGAGCTGTTTCATGTAATTTGTCTTTCCCACATAGACTTTCTAATGTGCACAATGTCTTCCATATATCACTATCGTGGATGTACATTCTATACCCAACTAATGTCCTCACTTCCACTAGAATGGAATATGAACTTGACTTATCATACTATGAAGAGAATATAAGAATTCTGTACACTAAATAATGGGTGATGAGAAATTGGGAGACATTACTGGTAAATATAATTTGGCTAAATCATAATCACTAAGAGGTAACATTGGAGCATGAGGATATTATGATAATGACCTACCTAAATATTTTTGGGAGGTAACATTCTGTGAATTTTTAGGGTGAAATTTTTTGTTAGGAGGAGAGAATATAACACACTAAGGTTTTGAAAATAAATATTGAGTGCATGAAATAATAAATCTCTGTAGATCACCAATTTGATATAACCTATCTAGTAAACATAATTTTTCCACCATTAAAATTTGAAATAAAAAAAAGATAGAGACAATTTCGTTCAGTAAGATATTTAGAGTCTGATAAGACAAAGATCACATTTGATGAATAATAACATACCCATATGAGTTGTAATATAAATATTAATATTACCCTTATGAATAGTAAATAATAATATTATTATATTTTAATAGGGTTATATGTTAATGAGATCTTGATTAATTTTTCAATGAGATATAAAACTAATTATAGTTTTAAAATTTTTATTTTTGGAATAAACTTTTATTTTTTTTAAAAATAAATTATTAATATTAAGAAACATTTTTCAAAACATACAGTTTTTTTTAATTAAACACATCAAAAAATTATTAGGGTTAAATTTAGTTGTATTTTTAAAATACCTGAATTTTTTATGAATAGTAAAATATTGTAATTAACCATATATATAATATAATTTAAATTCGTTATTCCTAATATCATGGCTAATATAATGAGTAAAATAATGGAAAAACCCCCATCTCCTCCACTATACACCCCCCATGAACTCCCTCTTCTCTTCACTCTTTGAAGCCTTGATTCTTCTAAACATTTTTTTCAAATATCCTTACCTAGTATCTACCCAAGTCCATGAGCTCTCTATCTTGACATATTACTAAAACACCTTACTTCATGAGATTCTCAAGGAGGTGTATTGAAGAGGTAATTTCACAGTATATTTCATTCAATTTAATTTCAAGTTATTTGTTATTGTTATCATATCCTCACATCATCTATAAAAACAAACATGATAACAAGATTATCATCTATATAATGTAATTATTTCATGTTAATGGATGATACATCAACAATACCCTTACTCTCTCTCTCTCTCTTTTATTTTATAAATCAAATCATCATCTCTATGGTTCTGACATACAACCATTATGGACGATGATGTTCTATTCTACAATTTCTCCTACATTACTGGTCATGAAACCATTTTGATGGTTGAAACATGCTTTAATATATGTATTATAAGATATTTAATATTCATGAACCAGTATATGTACAATATATTAAATAATAGGACCAAACAATTTTCTATTGAACAAAATGTAGCTAAAATAATCTATGTGGTTGTCATTATTATTTCACCTAATGATTAATCCAAATTTCATATAACCACCTGATATAAATGAACATTAAAACATATGTATGTTAATAAATAATTTTTAAATTCAATTCTGGATATTTATATCCATTACACATGAACTCAATTACAAAAAAAGTGAACCGATTAAGAAAATGAATAAAATGAACACTCCGGAATAATAGAATTCAATATTATATAATATAAATTTGGAAATAAATGAACTGAAAAATGATAAAAAATATATAATCATATTTTAATAAAGTTATACATGAGTACAATTTCATATACCATGATGATGAGTTCAAGGGCGGAACATTCAGACTTAAGGTATGGTTTTTTCACACGAACTTCTATTTCCAAATGGGTTAAATTTATTATCTACTTACCTTAATTGAAATCTAATTAATTCATATTTACTACTCATAATATCTATTTTAATTCTCTATATATATTTACCAACCAGAATCATAGCTTCATTTATGAGGAGTTATATGTTTTAAATGGATCTTTGAAAAATTCTTCTTAAAATACAATCCTGATTAATGAAAATTTTCTCAAATTATTACCAAGATTCATGAGCACTCTAGAATTTATTTGTTAGAGAAAAATATTTTTCTTAAATAAGTAATTTTATAATTATAATAATATCTTACTTCACTTCTAGATTTAAAATAAATCCAATAGAACACTATATTTCAATGTGAAGAATTATTTATCTCAAGAATTTATTGATTTTTTTATAAGATATTTTTCACCAATATAAAACAATCTTATTGAATATTATGTATTTTTTGGAATAATATCATATTATATAATACTAAATATTTAGTTTAATGGTTTATGAAAATTTTGACTATTTATTTTCTATCCCAAAACTATTCACCAATTTACAATGAATGGTTAGTGTTAAAGATTAATATTCTGTGAATGTTATTTACATTTCATATTTTATCTCTAATACAAATTTATATGTTATTTATGTGTATCCATGTTTATATGAGGTATTAATTAGTATTATTATTCAATTGGCGTTGTAACGTCTTTGTCCCAGTTGCCACCCGAAATGGTGCTCTGAGTCTGGTTGGTCACAAGGACTCAAGCGCATCTCCCAAAATTCTAGAGGCTGCTGATTAAAAGAGAGGTCCTTGGGGAGTTAGTGGGGAGACTATACCCTCATTACCACATTATCACAATAGATTTAAAATATATATAAAATATTGAAACAAAAAAATAATATACAATTGAATTTGGGACAAGTAGAGTTAAATATATAATAATAACAAAAAAGTCTCATATACAAAAATTATGTAGATGGTACATGCTTTTAGAAAACATCCATAGCAGTACATGGAAATAAATTACAAGTATCCCAAAAAGAAAAAAACTCCCAATGGTATCCTAGTATCGCAAGCCTCATCTTGGTCCTATGATCCCATTCTCCAACTCTATAATCATTACCTTATATTAGGGTGCTCTCCCTGATCATTGCTTGAAACCATTTAATCTGTTTGGGTCCCATAGGTGGCCCAAACAGCGTGTGAGATAAACATACCAGTAGGAAACCACCCAGGCCTATACAGTTATAACTATAATTATAAATAGGTTCTATCAATTTTAAACTATACTAATTAATTTTATATTCCAATGGAATAAGTCTACTATAAAGTTAAACTGAAATGCCCAAAAGGATACATGCAAAAGAGAGTCAGTTCCTAAAAAGGTAGATATAACCATGTAAAGAATAAATTCACATGGCCACTCCATACATCACTTTTTATTAAGTAATCTATATCCATTGTGTATATAGATGTGAAGTTCCCCATGTATACACCATATAGTGAAGTAGAAGACCGTAAGGGCAAGATCAAAGGTGTCAGATGACCAAGGCATCCAATTAATAATATATAGACCACAGAGGGTCAGATCCAAAGAGTGCGTCAAATGTATCCCATAATGTCCCATGGTAATCCTTTTGGAATCTCTATTAAGCACTAGTTGGGGACCTTGGATAAATTCAACAGAATGTCTTACGCGAGCCCAAGCATGCCGAATCGTACTGGGTAGCAAGGCCCAAGGAATCCAATAGAATCAAGACCCCGGAGGCTGATTCATCCCAAGGCATCAACAACTAAATTCCTGATCCATTGTGAGAAGTCCATGGAATCATTAGAACAATTGAAAAAGAATTAAATCATCCTAATTAAACATTCATGAACATGTGAGCGTACCCATTCACATCATCAATCATAATCCATGAGTATACCAACTCATGAAAACCATCTATCATTTATCAACTACTGAGAATATGGGACAACCCATCCATAGAAACCATTTAACATTCCATTAGTCATTCACATATTGGTAGACACACCCATAAAAACACATTTTATTTAAACCAAACTGTCAAAATCAATGAGTCATAACATGATATTCAATAATAAGGGATGCAATATATCTTCTAAACTAGCTAATCAAGTTAACAACTCATCTAAGGGATTCCTCTACCTTGGAAAACATAAACACAAAACCATTGGGTTGTTTTAATAGGAATAAATAAATTATTTCGTTAAGGAACAACCATTGGGTGACCTTTAAATGAGAAACGAGTGACAATGCACCTAAACAGAACCAACAGACCACCTCACTAGGTCCAACTGCAGCTAATAAAAGATACTCGCTCAATAATGAGACCTCTATGGAAACTCCAGAAAATTTCATTTCTTATTAACAATCAAAAGACACCATGAATAGATGAAAATGGTATATACCTTCTACCTCACCTTGGTAGTAGACATCTCGTCAAATATCATGTCTTGATTCGTCCCAGTTTGGAAGAAATCTGAAAAATAGGCAAAGAACGGAATATTAGAGAATATGATCCTAAATCCAAATATCATAGTAGTTGTCTTGAAGAAGAAATAATGACTATAAAGAAATAAATGAAATAATGTTTTGATCTGTAGAGACGATCAACGATCAAAATGGATGTCAGACGAAAAATTTGGATCAAATCCCTCATTAGGCGCCGAAGGAGAGATCCAGGGGAGGTGGGTTTTGTGTGTGGAGGAGAGAAATCTGTTTAGGTATTAAATGAAGATTATTAATTTTTTTGAATTTTTTTTAAAAAAAACATTAAGGTTCACACGGTTTACTCGGCCGATTTCCCAAACCGTGCAGAAAATGTCCATACCTCTTTGCCTAAGAGGGCCACCCCGCACGGTTTCCCTGGATGGTTTGACAAACCATTTGAAACCTCTCTCTCTAAAACTATAGTTTCTCAAACCTCTCTATTGGTGTAGCCTAACAATGCACAGATCGTGCACAAACTATTTACCAGGCCATTTATATCACAAAACATGGTTTCAGGCAACGAAAAAGCCCCTGACATCTCCAAAACACCCACGATCAAGTTAATTATTGACATAAGGCCATAACAATGTATATAAAGAGAAATGAAAAGGATCTGTTTCTCATACGAGGACCCCAGTTCTTAAATTCATCCCCCCTTATAGAAATTAGTCCCCAAATTGCCCTCTGATGTGTGTTCAAGATACATTTGAGAACAAATTTGGCCACTAACAATGTATCTTAGCCTCCCTCCCCAAAGTCTCATCTTGTAAAAGGTTGTGTTTCCACCACTCCTGTACTAGAGAAAACGACTAGCCTCGAAGGACCGTCATTCTATTATCAATTATATGAATCATATGCACTTAAAATGATGCATTAACATTAATCTCAACCTCCATCGGATGAATAATGTGAAATGATTCTGAATGATATTAGCACAGTTGGGATACATGGAAGACATTGTCCGTGGCTCGGTGCCTCTAAGGTAACTGCAACCGATAGTCAACTGACCCGACTCTCTCCATAATCTTGAAAAACCCGACATATCTCGATGAAATTTTAACAAGTCTCATTATCTGTATTTGTCCCATCCTTGGTGAAGCGCTCAAAAAACACCCTTCCCCAACCTCGAACTCTAGAGGACTCCAACGATGATTAGCATATGATTTCTGAAAAAAAGGTGTAGTAGGCATATTCTTCTAAATCAATTAGACGTGATTAGAATTCTCCTTCCCGAGAATTTATTCTAGTAAATATACGTCTCCTACCTCTAACAAACTCTTGGAAGAATGGCATGGCCTACCATATAGAGCCTTGTATGGTTCCATCCGTATCGTCTCCTAGTAACTGTTATTTTAAGAAAACTCAACCATACTAATGTGCCTCTCCCAAGACCCGTAAAAATATTGGATTCATGCTCAAATCCCATCCTTTAGTACCATTATTGTATGCTCTGACTGACCATCAGTCAAAGGGTGGTAGGATGAGTTAAAAGCACCTATGTACCTAGTTCCCTCTTTAAACTCTTCAATAAACGAGACATAAAAAGGACATCCCTATATAAAATGATAATGAACGAGACCCCATTAAGTCATACCACATCTTGGAATTACAACATTCCCTGATCATCAACACTGATGGTCTCCTTGTTCAACATGAATTGTGGACCTTTGTACACCAATAAATGAAAACCCACTAGAACGTCATTAACTTTGGATTAACTCAGAAAAAATTTCATGAAATCCATCGTGACATCATCCTTTTCCACTCTAAGATGGGTAACTACTGTAAAAGACAAGGTGGCCCCTGATGTTCCACCTTCACCTACTGATTGGTGGAACACCTCATAACAAAACCAGCAACCTCTTTCTAAATTCACGGCCACCAGTACTGACAACACATGTCACAATACAACTTGGTAACCACATGATGCACTTCCCATGTGGAAGCATGAAACTCCGGATTCAACTCCTCTTTTATTTGCACTATAACCTAGACACGTCCATGGATACTCAATATCTCGTCATCATGTACCGTCTAACCAGGAGGTGGGTCCTCACCGGCCAAACCTTCCCATAGAACTAGGCCTTCAGGATCTGATAGTTACCTCATCCTAACTCTGTCTAGTAGGTTAGAGGTAATAGTTAAGGATGAAAGAAAAGTATTCCCTTGTCTTTTGTGAACCTCTGGAAGTATCTAAGAAAACAACACCATAAGCTTCCACTTGATACTCTCCTGTTGCACTGCCTGTATCTGAGTCCACTTTCTTAGTGCATCAGCTACAATATTCCCCCTACCAGGCCTGTAGGAAAGCTCTATGTAAAAAATACTACAAGTACTCCTCCCACCTTCGCTACCTCAAATTCAGACCACACTATGTAAAGATATACTTGAGGCTTCTGTGGAATGTGAAGACCACAAAACAATCACTCAATAAATAGTGTCTCCAATAGTGAAACGCCTGAACAACTACAACTAACACCATATTGTTCATAGGGTAATTTTTATCGTGAGGACTCAATGGCCGAGACCCATTTTCCACTACAAGATCACCTTACAACAGCACAAACCCTATCCCAATACCTGAAGCATCACAGCACACTATGTAGGTCTTTCCCATCTCAGGTAGTATCAGGACTTGTGCATATGTGAGCCTCCCTTTCGGCTCCTAAAAGGTTGTGTCACATGATTCTGACCACAAAAACATCACACCCTTTTTAGTCATGCATATTAATGGAACTTATATGTGTGAGAAGTCCTGTATAAAATACCTATAGTAGCTAGATAACCCCATGAATCTCTATATGTCAAAAATGTACTTCGGCTGTTCTAATGAATCTACATATTTTACCTTATCTAGGTCCACTGACACTCCTATATCTGAGATAATGTGACCCATGATGTGAATCTGATCCATCCAAAATTATAACCTTTCAATATTAGCATATAATTAATACTCTCTCGGTATATTCAAAATCATCTCTAGATGGTTGGCATGGTCATGTATATTGTGATAATACACCAATATATCATCCATGAAAACCAACAAAAAATAAACTATTTAAGGATGGGAAAATAGATTTATTAGTGACATGAAAACCGCTGGCGCATTCGTGAGAATGAATGGCATAACCAGATACTCATATAACCTAATACCTACAACGAATGGTTGTATGCGGTATATCTGCAGGTCGAACACACACCTAGTTATATCCTAACCTCAAGTCGATCATTGAGAGCATTCGAGCTCCTTGAAGCTAACAAAACACGTCATCTATCTGTGGAAAGGGATATTAGTTTTTAACCTTTAGCTGGTTCAGTTTTGGATAATCTATAAATAGCCTAAGAGTTCTATCCTCCACTGTCTCACATAGGATAGGCAAACAACAGGAGGAAGTACTAGTTCTTCTTAATCCCTAGGCCTCTATGTCCTACATCTCTTTCTTGAGCACCTGCAACTCTGTTAAGTCATCCTTTAAAAAGGAATGGATACTGGTGTAGCTCCTGGAACTAGCTCGATGGAGAACTCCACTACTCTCACAAGAGGTAAACCAGAAAATCCATTAGTAAAGACATCTATGAAGCGCTCAACCTCGAGAGGAATATCCGCCTGACTCACTCCATGATCATCTAGAAAAAAACTAGCAATATGGGTTATCATCCCACCAAGACAACGATGCTCGGTCCTGTTCATCTTTCATGGATGTCCCATTCACCCTTGTTATTAAAGACTACACCCTCTCGTGATTTTAAATTCACCCTCCAGTATTAGTAAGCAATGTATGCTCGATAAGACATGATCCATTACATTCCAAGACTGACGTCAAACCCAGTCATCTGAAGGACATAAAGATTCCATATGAAGTGACACCATCCAACATCAAGGGGAAACTCTATACACTAGTGTACATCACCCATTCTAACTCCAAATGGAGTTTATAGCATCAAATCTCCCTTAGAAAGAAAAACAACACACCCAAGGCTCTTTACTACTCATGTAGAGCTAAATCTGTTCGAGAAACCTGTATCGAAAATATAAGACAAAATAGTATAAGAAACTAATATCGTACCTCTCACTATAGACGTTCTGGGATTCTACTCTTGTTGGGTATGTTTCACTACATTAATCTGTCTTGTACCGTATCCTAGAGACCTTGGCTGGCTACACTGAGCTGATCTGCCTTGTTGTCTATGAGAACACGGTGTCTGGATACCACCTGTATTGAAATTACCTGGTTCTCCCTATTGGAACATTAATTTTTTTTTATAAAAAAACAAAAATAGTAGGGTTCACGTGGTATACTCACACGGTATCCCAAACTGTGTGGAAACCTCGCGCTGCTCTTTTCCTAAGAGGGGCACCACCAATAGTTACCACACACTATTTGACCTGTGCAGTAACCATGCAGAACCTCTATAACACCCCGAGATTTTATGAGATGTACTCTTTTTAATTTATTTCATATCTCCTATTGTACGCTACACCAAGATTATCTTCCGCTATATGAAACACTATATTAGCTTGCAGTATACGCAACAATAATCTTGGATCGTGTTACACACAATTTCAAGTTTGTTTGATAGTAGTTATTCTATGCAACATTGAGTGTATATATATATATATATTCAATGTATAAATGAAATATGGTTGGATTTTGATATATGCAACAACAAAGGAGTCTTGCACTACAGGTAACCCGGACATGGCTTTCATTACATGCAATCGCAAACTTCCTCGAGAGCGTGTGTTGTACGCAATACCGAGTTTCAATAAAAAAAGATATATGGTTATAATATTATGATAAACTATCCGTTATGAATATAAGTAAATAAAATTTTTATTTTATGACATTATTATTCATCTACAAATTTTATAGAACATGATATGAGAACAAAATAAATTTTTCGGGTAAAATAAGTAATTTTCAAAAAATGCAGTTTTACCGGCTTTTGATGGCGCACCCATTTTAAATATAATTTTTGACAAGTTTTTAAGTTAAATTTTACAAAATAAACATATTATTTAGAATCAGGATATAAAAATTATATTGGATAATATTTTGATATTTTTCTGATAACTTTCAAATTTTAATGAATAGTAAAAACACAATATATTTTAATTCAAAAAAACTTTTTTCATCATAAAAATTTATATTATTAGATTATAATATTTAATTCTTTTAAAGTATAAATAGAATATATTTTTACCATTTAATATAATGTATTTCATTAGAATTTATTTTACATTGAATTCAAAGGTGAAATCATTTCAATCTTTTGTAATGTTTTAACTTTTAAAACTCGTTTTCTTAATAGCGGGATTAATTTTAAATTATTTACTGCAACTTCTGTGTTTTGAATTTTGAAAAATGGATTCCATATTTAGAATCAGTAGGTCCAAATTATGTAAATAGGCCACTTTTTTGGCACTATGAATAGTAACTACTGTAAGTTTTATTTACTTCAGTAAATGATAAATCGGGTAATTAAGGGGAAACCTACGATTTTAAAATTACTATAACACATGAAAAAATTATATTGGACGACTAAAAGTAGAATCATATCACCTAAGGGTCGGATTATATTCATTTTATGGACTTTTTACAATCTAAATAATTTAATTATTATTAAAACCAAAGAAAGTGACAACAGGTCACTCTCTTAAATCTTATAAGTATAATAATTTTAATTTAGGGATAATCATCATGAAACTTCGAAAATGAATAGTATCCAATAATATAGAAAAATTATCTACATAATTAGAATATATTTTGAATTTTTAGGGACTATATAACTGTCATTAATGGTGACACAATAGTGATACAGAAATTGTTTATTTAGTGAAAAATCAAAAATATTGTTTTTATTAAAATACTAATACCAATATAAAGGACCAAAAACATGACCAAACATTATTGGTCGAGTATATAAATTACCTAATCATCCAAGGGTATATTTGTGGATCATTTGGTGCCTTAAAAACCGATTATGACATTTATATTATTTTATTTTAAATGATGTCAAAGATGTCACCTTCATAATTTAATACGTATAACAATTTAAATATTGTGATTTTAAGAAGGTAAAATCAAGTAAGAATATTTTTCTAAAAGGTATTATATATATCCTCATCATAGGTGTTTAGTTTAAATTTATATGAAACAAATATGTATAATAAATAATTATTCAAAAATGTTGTAGTAATTATTTTATTAAGAGATATACAAAATAAAAGGTTTTAAAAATATTAAAATAAATATTATATGAACTATTTAATGTGATCCACTAATTATATAGATGAATATAACATGTTATAAACCTATTAAATATTTTATTTCTAATATATACTCTTTGTGGATTTTATTTAAATTCAAATAAATAAATAGTGTAAAAATTGACACTATTGTTATTTTATAAAAATAACATATTATTAAAATGTTTAAAAATCGAAAAAATATTTAAAAATTATAAATTGAAATTTATATAGTCTAAAATTTCATAAAGTATCCAATTATTTGAAACTAACAACACATAAGTGATTATTTAAAACCATTTAAAATTTATAATTTTATTACCACAAATAAAATTAAATAGATTAAATAAGTATAAATCAAAATGATAAGGTTTAAAATAAGATCAAAAAATATCTAAATTTAATTGGTTGATTATATTACAACCCTATATCATCTAATATAAAAATGTCGTTATTTTTTTGGTTTATATGGGGTTTGAATTTATATTAAACTAATATTTTTGAGGATTTTAAAGGTGCCCCTCTCCTCCCTTATAAAAGGGCACCTCCTCCCTCTCATCATTACACAACTTTGAGCCTTCATGCTCGCCCAAACCCGTCCCATTTACCTTCTCATATTCCATATAAATTTTCTAGAGGTCCTAGTATTCTTCAAATACCATATTTAGTGCCATAAGAGGAGGTTTCAATGTGGCCTGTCGAAGAAGAGGTAATATCTGTTACCAATTCATTTCAAATTTATTTCGTCTTCTACTTATTATTCTTTAGTTGTTTCATCATGAATTAATAACATAAGTATCACTCATATATCGATATGTTATTATAAATATTAAACAACCTTATTTCACCTTCTCTCCATTCTAAGGAAAATGAAATCACCACGCGTACGTACGTACGGAATACCGTCTCCACGCCATGGGGTAATCTGTTTTTCCACCACCACCTTACTTTGATGGATATAATTGTGTAAAGAATAACTACATATGATTATTATAACATCATAATTATTATAAAAAAATTTATCATTCACTCCAATTCCATTCAATTAATATGGTGACAATATCATCACTCGTGCGTACGTACGGATTACCATCTCCACGACGCGATGAGATTCATTTTCCAGGTTAACAATTAAAGAATGATTGTAAAGTATATATAATAAGTAATCATGAAATATATGAATTAATAATGCTACTGGATTTATTTATTTATATATATGTATGTCATCTACTTAATTCTATTCAATTCAATAAGGAAACGAAAACAGAATTAGTGCGTACGTACGGCCTACCGTCTCCATGAATGGTGTATTTCATTACATTTATAGATCTATTATATAAATGTATATATATTATATATATTATATATAAATAATGTTTTATATTCTTTAATTAAGTAATCATCATCTATGTAATCATATTAATAATTACAAGTAAAAACACGGACGAAAAATGAAACGATTTTACCCAAAATGCTACTTTAACATGAATTTACAAAAGAACGGGTAACATAAAGTCATAAGTGAACCATATATGATATCATAACAATTATGATGATTCTGTAATAATTAAATGACATTATTTAAATCATTATACAAGAGGTTTGGATATGTACGAAGCATATCAGTCCTAAGGTAAGGGATAATGTTGCAATCTCAATTGTTTTCAGTCCGAGATTGCTTATACGTAAGTATTTACTGGGGTTATATATTTCATTCATGTCCATTAAAATGTTTTTCCTAAACTATTTAATATTATTACATGTATTTTTAAAGTCATTTTTACCCTTTATTAAATTTTACCTCAATTTATGGAAGGAATCATTCCTTTGGTTACCATATAAGGTACTTTTTTACTTTTCTGACAAAAGTATGAGAAGAATTTTTTTTTTAACTTATACGGCATGATTGGATTTTTATGGTTTCATAAAAACTTATTAAAAAGAATATTCCTCTAAAAAAATTCATAACTATTTTCAACACAATCATTTTCTTTTAAAATTTCATGGAATTTTGTGAAAAGAAAATGATTTTGAAGAATATATTTTCCTCAAGTATTCATTTCAAGTGTTTTATCAAAAAAAATTCCATCTAAGATGACATTATTTCATATATGTATTTTTTTAAGTATAATTTCTCTAGGATTTAAATTATTTCACTATTCTTATGATGAAATGATATCCATTTGTTTTATTTGGATTATGTTATGATGGGATGATGTTTATGAAACCCATTTTATTTTTTGGGTTATGATGAATGATTTATGTTTATGTTGTGAGACACATTAGAATGATTTAAATATGAGAAGGATGGGACCTATATCTCCCTCCAATTCATTGGGTAAAGATTTATATCTCTTGAGATAGACATGGATGGAACGGAAAGTAATTCTGGTTCAGTAATACAGGGCTGGAACGGAAAGTAAAACCAGTTTAGTAAGGGACTTTGTCCACTAAGATGGTCTTGGCATCAATGGATTGGCTATTATGGAAATCATAAAATGTGATTAATGGTTTCCACAATTACATGCTTTATTCCCATGCTATTTTATCATGATTGTTGATCCATTATGAACTATACCTTGCATACTTCCATGTTTTATGTCATTTCTCAAGATTTTGATGTTTAAATATTTTGTTCATGTTTTGAAGTTCAATTGTATATGGTTTGTGTAATTTTCACCATGCTTAGGCTTACTGAGCATTTGAGCTCACCCTTTATATGTTTTCTTTTCCCCATGATATAAAGAAATGTTTTATGTATGAAAAAAAGGGGATGATCTTTATGGGAGTTATTGAAGATCTTTCACCATGATTAGAATATTATGTTCCAAGTTTCCAAAGACACTAAATTATTACGGTCCTTGAGTGTTGGTTCTTGTTATGTATTAATTATTCCACAAAAGTAATGTAATGTCTATTTAAATCATGATTTGGGTGTCTACAGTTGGTATCAGAGGAAATGTTTAGTTAACATTTGGAAACTAGGATCCGATATCTTTAGAAAAATCCCTAGGGATATTTTTAAGGTATATCTAGGGATGTACCTAAGGTTAAGTATACATATAGGTTAGAGTCCTAGAATTATGTTGATGATCATGAATAACCTAGTGTGAACCTAAGGTGTCATGGATTAAATAATTTTTGATAAGTTAGAGATCCCATAAGTGACTTTTAATGATTATGTGGTTCCTCGTTATTTTAACTATTTGTTACGCTGTGGTTTCTGGTTTTAGTCAATGGAGGGAACGAGAAGAAATTCAGATAATGTTGATTCCGATGGAAAAATTGGTGATTATGATCACCAAAATTGTGTAATTCCTAGAGAGAAAGATATTTTGATTATGTCGAATCAGTCATCACGATATATGATTAACAAGGTGAACTTTGGTGGTATTCCTAAGTCATCAAATTATAGGAAGATGGAATTTTATAACTGTTCGCATGGTGAGGAGTATAGAGAATGGAAGTTTGAGATTTCTAAAGAAGGGAAGAAGAACCTTGAGGAATACCTCAAATGTAGGAGAAGATGTTATATGGGTGGAGAAAAGGTCATAGAGTGAAAGACTGTAATGGAGTCCAATGACTTATCTGCGGAGAAAATGGGCATTACCCAACTCAATTCCCGGACCTAATAAGTTACTTCTAAATGAAGGAAGGACTTATTCCATGACATTCATTGAAGAGGATGGATTTAAGTGTTTTTTATTGGTATTCAAGAGTATTTTTTTGAGATACTTATATTGTATGTTGAAATATCTATGTATTGTTCCATTGTGGTTTTCCATATGAATATGGTACCAGTAACCATGAAAAGTGATTTTGGAAAGTAGATGATATGCACATAATGAAGGGATAAGGAGAAAATTAAATGTTTAATAGTATTAATGAGCTCATGACTGATATAAGGACAAAGTGATATCATGGTTTGAGTATATAGAAATTTTGGGACTTTGGTATGTGGAAAGTGTTAACTTTTAACAACATTCATGTTTTCACTAAGGATCAATGGGTATTCATTTTTCAAGAGAATACATGATTAAGGAAATTACATGTTTGGAATGTGACCAACAATATGTATCATATGATAAATGATGGTATTCACATGCTTGGTAGATGACATTTCCAGTAATCGTTTTATTATATACTATGAGATTGGACAGATGTATTTTGGATAATTATAATGATCGGAATGGATTACTTTGGACATCAGATATTATTGTTTAAGGATATAAATTTTATTGATATTATTGAGGAAATGTTTTAATAATATAGTTTTAGAAAAAGTGATATCCTGCAGGATAGGCAGCAACATGTCACGTCAGACAAGGTTACAGGAATCAAACACACAACTGAAGTGCAACAGGCCTTCATCGCATACCATTGGACTACAATATTTCCCTGGTTAGTATAAATTAGTTTTAATTTATTATGTGGTATGATATACGAAGTATACATCAATTTTAGGAACCATATATGATTAATCTCATCATAGATGGACTTATGTATATTTAATAACTTTTTCTAACCTTTTATTTCAGATAGATAGAATGACCCACTGTTCTATCACATGATATGTTAACGCTTCACAAATGACAAATTCAACTTTATTTATTTAAGAGATGAATTTGAAGTTGGTTGAGGCACGAACAACGGTAACATTGTACCAAAATCAAGTAAGTATTTCTTTTAATTCAAAAATTATTCAATATTAGGGAAATGATCTTGAAAACCAATAATGTTGTCCTAGTGCCCTCATATCTGATGAATTAGATGGTACCTTAGCTCATCACAAATTTATGGCTTTGTGATTGTCGGCTTTTTCATAGCCATGTTCTCTACCACTCTCCATCAGAACATGATGGTTATATTTTTTTTTTCTATATCCATATTTTCACATACATTATCCAATGTGGGAACCCAGTTATTAGTTAATTTGGGTAACCATTACGTTTCATACTTTAGTTTTTAAAGATAATTTTTGGTATTCCTTTTTACGATGTGGGTTTCTATTAAAGAAACTTACATGTAGTAAACCATTTATAACCCCAACGAATTATGTGGGTAAAATTCATTTTAAAGGGGGGTAGAATGTAACACCCCAAGATTTTATGAGATATATTCTTTTTAATTTATTTCATATATTCTATTGTACGCTACACCATGATTATCTTGTGCTATATGAAACACCGTATTATCTTGCAGTATAAGCAACACTATTCTTGGATCGTGTTACACACAATTTTCAGGTTTGTTTGATAGTAATTATTGTATGCAACATTAAGAGTGTATATATATATATTCAATGTATGAAGGAAATATGGTTGGATTTTGTTATAAGAAACAACAAAGGTGTCTTGCACTACATGAAACCCTGACTTGGCTTACAATACACGCAATCACAACCTTCATAGATAGCCTATGGTGTACGCAATATCAGGTTTCTCTAAACAACGATATATGGTTATAATATTATTATAAACTTGACATTATGAATAGTAGTAAATAAATTGTTAATTTAATGACATTATATTTCGTCGTACACATTTAATAGAACATGTTATGAGAACAAAATATTTTTTTTGGGTAAAATAAATATTTAATAAAATGCAGTTTTGCCGCCTTTTGATCGCGCACCCATTTTAAATAAATTTTTGACATGTTTATAAGTTAAATTTTAAAAAATAATCTTCTTTTGAATTAGGATATAAAAATTTACATTGGATAATGTTTTGATATTTTTCTGCTAGCTTTCATATTTTAATGAAAAGTAAAAACACGCTATATTTTAATTAAAAACAACTTTTTTCATCATAATAATTTATATGGTTAAATTATAATATTTAATGGTTTTAAATTATAAATAGAAAATATTTTTACCATTTATTATAATGTATGTAAATAGAAATTATTTTACACTGAATTCATAGGTTAAATCATTTCAATCTTTTGCACTATTATAACTTTAAAAACTCGTTCTCTTAATAGCGGGATTGGTTTTAAATTAATTACTGCAACTTCTGTGTTTTGAATTTTGAAAAATGGATTCCATATTTGGAATCGGTAGGTCAAAATTATGTTAATATTCCACTTCTTATTTTTGGACACCATGAATATTATCTACGGTAATTTTTATTTACATCAGTTAAAGATAAATCGGTTAATTAAGGGTAAACATTAAATTATAAAATTACCCTAACACATGCCAAAATAATATTTTATGACTAAAAGTCAACCCATATCACTTAAGGGTCGGAATAGATTCATTTTATGTACTTTTTACGATGAAAATATTTAACTTTTTATTAAAACCAAAGAAAGTGACAATATGTCACTCTCTTAAATCTTATAAGTATAATAATTTTAATTTAGTGATAAAATTCATGAAACGTCGAACATGAATATTCTCAAAAAATCTATAAACATTATCTACATCATGAGATTTTATTTATAATTTTTAGGGATTATATAACAGTTATTAATGTTTACACAATAGTGATGCAGAAATTGTTTATTTAGTGAAAAATCAAAAATATAGTTTTTTTAATACAAATACCTATAAAAAGGACAAAAAACCTGACCAAACATTATTGGTTGAGTATATCTATAACCTATGAATCTAAGGGTAGAAGGTTTGACCATTTGGAGACTTATAAAACTGATTATGAAATTTATATTATTTTATTTTAAATGATGTCAAAGATGTCACCTTCATAATTTAATAAATATAACAATTTAAATATTGTGATTTTAAGTTTATATATTCAAGTAATAACATTATTATAAAAGTTATTATATCTATATTCATCATAAGATTTTAGTTTAAATTTTTATGAAACAAATAGGTATATTAAATAATTATAGACAAATGTGGTAGTAATTATTTTATTAAGAGATATTCCACATAAACGGTTTTAAAAATATTATAATAAATATTATATGAACTATTTAATGTGCTAAACTAATTTTATAGATTAATATAACATGTTATAAACCTATTAAATATTTTAGTTTGAATATATCCTCTGTTTGGATTTTATTTAAATTCAAATAAATGAATAGTGACAAAGTTGACACTATTGTTATTTTATAAAAATAACATATTATTAAATTGTTTAAAAATTACAAAAATCTTTACAAATTATAAATTGAAATTTATATAGTCTATAGTGTCATAAAGTATCCAATTATGGAAAATTAAAAACACATAAGTGATTATTCATAACCATTAAAAATTTATAATTTTATTACCACAAATAAAATTAAATAGATTAAATAAGGATAAATCAAAATTATAAGGTTTAAAATAAGATCAAAACATGTATAAGTTATATTTTTTGATGATATTCCGACCCTATATCATATAATATTTGACTTTATTCATTTTTGGAGGTTTTTATGTGGGGTTTGAATTTATATTAAAATAATATTTTTCAGGATTCCAAAGGTGCCCCTCTCCTCCCTTATAAAAGGGAACCTCCTCCCTCTCATCTTTACACAACATTGAGCCTTCATTATCAGCCAAAAAATACCCATTTACCTTCTCAACTTCACTATAAATATTCTAGAGTTCCTGGTCTTCTGCAAATACCAATTTTAGTCCTCTAATAAGCGGTTTCCAAGAGGCATGTCGAAGAAGAGGTAATATCTGTTACCGATTATTTCAAATTTATTTCTTCTTATACTTCTTCTTCCTTAGTTGTTTCATCATGAATTAATAACAAAAGATTCACTCATATACTTATATGTTATTATAAATATTAAACAACCTTATTTCATCTTCTATCCATTCTATGGAAAATGAAATCACCGCGCATATGTATGTACAACATATCGTCCCAACACCGTGGTGTAATCTGTTTTTTCACCACCACCATACATGGATGGGTATAATGGTGTAAATAATAACTACATATGATTATTATAACATCATAATTATTCAAAAATATTATATCATTCACTCAAATTCCATTCAATATATATGGGAACGATATCATCGCTCGTGCCTACGTACGAATTACCGTCTCTACGACGCGATGAGATTCTTTTTCCATGTTAACAATTCAAGAATGATTATAAAGTATATATAATAAGTAATAATGAAAAATGTGACATAATAATTCTATTGTATTTATTTATATATATATATATGTATGTCATATACTTAATTCCATTCAGTTCAATAAGGAAACGATAACAGCGTTCATGCGTACGTACGACCTACCGTCTCCATGAACGATGTATTTGTTTCCATTTATGAATCTGTTATATAAATGTATATTCTGAAGATATATTATATATAAACCATTTCTTGTATTTTATAATTATGTAATCATGATCTATGTAATCATGTTAATAATTTCAAGTCAAAACACGGACGATAAATGAAACGATTTTACCCAAAATGACACTTTAACATAAATTTAGAAAAGAACGGGTAATATAAAGGCGTAAGTTAACCATATATGATATCATAAAAATGAAGATAATTATGTAATAATTTAATGAAATTATTTAAATAATTATACAGGAGGTTCGGATACGTACGAATAATATTAGACCTAAGGAAAGGGATAATGTTGCAATCTCAATTGTTTTCTATCCGAGATTGCTTTTACGTAAGTATTTACTGGGGTTATATTATTCATTGATGTCTATAATGATGTTTTTCATAAAGTGTTTAATATTATTACATGTATTTTTAATTTCATTTTTACACTTTTTTTACTTTTACCACATTGTATGGAAGGAATCGTTTCTTTGGTTACCATATAATATAGTTATTGATTTATCTGAAAAAAGTACAAGAAGAATGTTTTTTAACTTATATGGCATGAATGGATTTTTACGGTTTTATAAAAACTTATTTCAATGAATATTCTTCTACAAAATTTCATGAATATTTTCAACAAAATACTTTTCTTTTAAAATTGCGTGGCATTTTGTGAAAAGAAAATGATTTTGTAGAAGAAATTATTTTTTCCTCAAGAATTTATTTGAAGTGTTTTATCAAAAACTATTTTCCATCTAAGTTGAAATTATTTAATATGTGTATTTTTCAATTATAATGTCTCTAGGATTTACATAGTTTCACTTTTCTTATGATTAAATGATATCTGTTTGTTTTATTTGGATTATGTTATGATGGGATGAGGTTTATGAAACCCATTTTTTTCTTTGGGTTATGATGAATGACATATGTTTATGTTGTGGCACATGTAAGAATGATTTCAATATGAGATGGGTGGGACCTATATCTCCCTCCAATGCATTGGATAAATATTTATATCTCATGAGATAGACATGGCTGGAATGACAAGTAAATCTGGTTCGGTAATACAAGGCTGGAACGGCCAGTAAACCCGGTTCAGTAAGGGACATTTTCCACTAAGATAGTCTTTGTAGCAATGCCTTGGATACATTAAAAATCATTGCATGTGCTTAATGGTTTCCACAATTACATTATTTTTTCTATTCTATTTTATCAGTATTGATGATCCATTATGATCTATTCCTTACGTACTTCCATGTTTTATGTCATTGCTCAAGATTTTTATGTTTAAATATTATGTTCATGTTTTGAAGTTCAAATGTATATGGTCTGTTATATTTTCAACAAGTTTACCCTTACTGAGAATCTGAGCTCACCCTTTATATGTTTTCTTTTCCCAATGATATAAAGAAATTTTTTAGGTATGAAAACAAAAGGGGAAGATATTTATGAGAGATTTTGAAGATCTTTCACCAATATTAGAAGAGTATGTTCCATGTTTCCAAAGACATTAAACTATTATGGTCCTTGATTGTTGGTTCTTGTTATGTATTAATTATTCTGAAAAAGTAATTTAATGTCTATGTACGTCAAGATTTGGGTCTCCATAACCTCTCTATCCAAAATGTACAATTTCTCATACCTCTCACACATTTTATCCTTACTCTTCTCATGCCATGAACAAACAATGATCTAGGTCATTTCTATCCCAAAACATGGTTCTGACCTCCAAACTAGCCCTAGACACCCCCAAAACAACTATGATCAAGTTAATCATTCTCATAAGTCTATAATAAGGTATTTAAACTGAAATAAATATGATTCTTACCTTGTATGAACACTTGGTTTCTTACAGGTGGGACCAACTACAACCCCTCAATGAATCTATAGGTCTCATAAGGCAAATAGATACGGACTTGGTTGAGGACTTGCCAATTTTGAGATATGGTCTTGGATGAGGCAATAAACATTTTTAGATGTCTTGGCCGATGCCCTGTTGTTATGTTTCAGAATGACCGGCATATGCAATTCCCGCATTATGAATATAATACTTTAATGTTTGTTGGGTTATTATACTAGTATAATACAAATTATTATGTTTCATTATTGCATTATTTACTCAGATCATATTCTATAAATAATGTGTTCGATTTTTATTATTGTTAGATGCTTGTGATTAAAATTATTCTCTATGCCTAATGTTTATGTTTATGATATCTTTCGCTGTATTGTTTACCTTTATTGATCATCTGAGCTCACCCATTTATATGGATTGTTTACCCCAGGACAAGAAGATCTATTTTATGACTGAAATGTAGGTACAATATTTGATTGGGGGATGTTTCCAATAGAACATATATGTGGCTTTTCATTTCATGATGTACTATTGATCTTATGTATGTATCTTGTTTCAAAATATACTAAAATATTCATTCATTCATGATATGACTTTCTTGTAGTCAGGTCAATATAATTTAATAAAGAATCGACTCTGAGTAATAAGGGTAGGGTATTTAAATGTATACATATAATGGATTCTTTTTATACACATGTCATAATCATCAATGTATATGATATTCCTTTGAGAATTTGTTATACATTACTACTATTGATCTATATTTATACATATTATGATATTGATCTATTTGATTTATACCAATATGTTACACTCTAAAAATTTGTAATAGTCTCTTCTCATTAACACCCTTCGTCTTTGTTACATGTCGTAAATATCCAAAATTTGAGGATATGTGCTTGACATTATGTGGCCAACCGGTCTTGGTCCACCAATCAGTGAAATCCTGCACATAGATTTTACAAAGGCGAGTCATAGGGTTTCACTTATCATTCTATATGATGTTTTGATAATATATGGGGGATTAATAATAATTATAATTTTGAATTGAGCTTTTATTGGGCATAGTTAACCCATGCATGTAAAAAATCCCAAATTACTCGAATAAAATGTTTTTATTCGTGGCTTTGACTATTACGGTTAATTTGATTCCGTCATTTGGTGATGAACATTGATTTCGATGTTTCCATTTCTATTATTGAAGGATCTATTTTTTATTCTAATGTTAGGAGGATAAGACATCACATACATAAATTTTATCACATTACAGGAATCATAATGAATGGAATATTAAATTCCATGTAGAATTTAATTCATATTCACATGATGTTGTCATAGGTGTCATGATAGATACATCGATGTCATTGAAAGGTATTATGTTTAGGGTATTGGAAGAAAATGGGTAGTGATGAGAGTGTATGTCATAATATATGTAGTTTTTTCTTGATTATACAACAATATAAACAATATGAATCCAATTTTGGCTTGTTGAGTCATGGAAAAATGGTCACATGGACAGGAATGGGTTATAGGGTTGATTATGTTAATGTCATAATTCCGTTCAAAAGGAGTATAGAAACTTGTGGCTCTGAGGTTATGCCCAATTTTTTCAAAGAAATTAAATTTGAAATGTATAATTAATTCCAATTCAATGGAAATTAAACATTAAAAATAGAGAATTTAACTTTGAAATCTAGTTTTAGTGGGTAGTAGGCAGTGTCTCTAGTGACTTTTATGGTTCTTTCTTTTTTACTAGTATTGGATTTAAGAGATAGCTATGTGGTATTACCTATTTATTTGATGGTATTGACATATAATACTCTTTGAGATGTAAAAAATCGATATTTATCGTTTTTTGAGATGCCAGATTGGAATTATATAAACATTCCACCACCACGACATCTGATCATAAGCCAGAAGGGTGGTGAGAACCATCCTCTTGAGGCAGTTGGTCATATACTATTAATGGAGCCTTTTATAGTTCCACTCTAAATTAAATAGTTTTACTAGACGTAGGTGATGGTCCATTTTTTTGTGAGGGGTTTTTTCATTTTATTTAGATTTTTAGGGAGCAAGGCCACCTTCCTTGACTATGAACAAGTTGATCATGTGTTCCTGTATTTGCATCATCCTCCATTTATTGTAGGATGTGGCCCATATGATGTTTAGATATGGATTGAGACTAATTTTTCAATAATCAGGTATCTTGATACACCCCCAAATTTGATACTAAATATTGTGACTTATATTATTTAATGAGCAACAAAGACACATGTGGGACGTTTTGAACATGGATGATGCACTATAGGACATGGTTTGAGAGATTTTCAATCTAGGTTATATTTATTCTTTTTTCAGAAAGTCATAGTGAATATTGTTCTAGTGAGTTCATGCATCCAAGGTGGGATTTTATGTTGGTTATGGGCAATTAGTCATGCTTCATAAAACATCAAAATTTTGTGATGATATATCATTATGATTAACCATCGATGGTCAGACGCTTCAAGGAAGGACACCAACAAGTTTTTCGATCTCAGTTCAAATAGTTTCTGTTATCAATTATTAATTATATGGTAATTTATGTGTAGATTAAATAGTGAGATGTGAAGGAATATGGTGGTCAAATATATATTTTTTTATTGTCTCACCCCATTTGTTCTGGATCTTCAGAATAGAATCTCGGTTATGAGGCTTCAGATGAAAAGATTATCTATCAGACTGTGAGTACTGGTGGTTTGGTTTTATGTCCTTTGTGTAGAATAAGTGCAAACACGATATATCAGTATGATCATAACCCTATCATGTATTTATTTTGTTCAAGGATGGGACACGTGAATAATTTATATAGAACGTTCCATATAGTAGTTAGTGGTAGGGGATAACTCCAACATTAGGTTTATGAAATGGTTTCACAACACTACATCTTTCTAATAGCTAGAGATGCACTAGTTTGTTCAGGATGGGTTGTAGGGTTTGTGGTCAATATAGATATATGACAGTTGTACTGAGATAGTATATTGGGAATATGCAATATAGTGGGTTTGTGTGGTAGGTTCTCAGTTCATTCTAGATATATTATACGCATCCTATCCATAAAAAAAGAGGGTGATAGGATGTCTACCAAGAGTGGTACAATCTTAGTAGCCTTTACTCGTCCTACTTATCTTGTTTCAAAAGCATCATCACAAAGATTCATATATGTAGCCCTTATTATGTATTTGTTTTTTTATAATGTCTTATAAGGTAATTATTATGTTTGAAACTCCATTGGGGATCAAAAATTTGTATGAAAACCATTGAACGGTGATACCCATTCAGTGCTTTGGAAATAACTTCATATGCAATATTTCTTCCCTTGAGATTTTCTTGTTTGATGTCATGCTCATGATAAACTCTCTAATGGATTATTGAGACCATATTTATTTCTATAATCGAAGGGTAACATTCACATCATCAGATGGAATGGTTTATACTCACAATAATGAATATGATTTGTAGGAGATCTGAGCTGGATGACAACATTGCAGTATGTGTGGGATGACTGTCAAATTGATAGTATATATCCAAATAATGCGGATCAATGATAGTTGGACTTACCTATGATGTTATATAGTTTTAAAGATGTATTAGTAGATGAAATATGTGATTTAACTACAAAGAGAGAGGTGGATTTTTCAATCAAACTGGTATTATAATCTGAACCAGTATCGATTCTTCCATATAGGATGGGAACTGCATGATACAGAAGCTCAAGTTGTAGCATGAGGATTTGGATTCTAAGGTGTTTATATTACATGGAACATTATCATGGGGTTCAACAATAATTGTTTTAACAATGGTGGATGGTTACCCTAAGAGATGAGTTTATTACAAGAAATAAAACTAGTTGGTAGTAATGAATTAGTACGATTTCCATAGATTTATTATAATTTTCACCATATTTGATGTTGTTGGGTTTTCTAGAAAATTTATTTGAGATCTGAATATCAATTGGTGGATGTCAAACCTAGATACATAACTCATACCACAATCCATTTATGGTTTACTCTATACAAGTATTTTGGTATTTCATTCGATCAATTGAATGTACCAGTGGTATTCATGGATCTGATGAACTGAGATTGCCTTCATTATCTTGATTTTTTATAGTAGATTATGTTAATGATATCATGGTGTAATATCCCAAATGGAAAGGCCATTCCATGTATATTGAAATAATTTGGGATAGACTAATAGTTCATTAGTTATATGACAAGATCATTGTTGGTCGGAGTGGATACTCAAGAGGGCGGTGTATTGAGTTCCAATAAAAATTTCTGTTAAAAATATTTCTCTTAAAATCCCCAAATTTAAAAACAATGTTAAAGTGTAATAAATATATACCGAGTGTAAATGTTCAATCATTTTCTCAAAGATTTATTAGGTATCAGTTGACTTAATATGAAGATTAAATTAACTTTTGAAACTAACTGACTGGTTTACAATAAATATAAAAACATTCTAATTTAACAATCAATGTAGATATAAAATAGTTTTGCATTTAAATGTAATAGCAGCGGATTATGAAATAAATATATATTGTATTCTTATGATTTAAATTAAAAATAACATAATAGTTAACCAAGAGGTTTAGTCTCAAGCCGCGACTTAGTCCTCTCAACAATTTATATAAATTGATCCACACCCTGGATCAGGGGTAAACAAGAGTACACTACTGTCCAGGTCCAAAGAACTCTACCAAAGTTCTATGTGGTAAACACAAACAACAACACATAGTATGTCCAGGTCTTACTCGACATCTACCACTATCCACAGTGGAAAACAAAGGGTTATGATGTTTAAGTGAGGATTTAAGAATCCTCCAGTTTAGCTTAGGAGACAGTGTGTGTGTGTAAAATAAAAAGGGTACACACACTGCTCGAAATGTAATGATAGAATCACTAAAGAAAGTCAGAAAGAGTTTCGAAAAGCTTTTGTGATTGGCAGTGCAGCTTTGGACTCATTTGTTTGATCAGAAAAACTTCTGAGTCCTTCTCTGGTTTCTGCTCAGAAAACAGAGTGTCGTTTTATTCATTGATTCTTAGACCATCTTGTCACCTTGCGTGTATGAAGTGTTTTTGGAAGTTTTTCACTCAAGGTGCAGCTTGTGTTCTCTTTGAAAATGAGTAGCTTCATGTATGTCTAGTGTTCTTAAAGTATGGTTGTAGCCTTTCACGAATGCACCATGTTTGAATGATGTTCAACCCTTTTCTATTTCACATGTGTGCCTTCTTAGTTCCTTGATGTTTTTTGTATGCACACCCAGTGTTCTCTACTTCTCATCCTTTTCATCTAGGTATTTATCTTCCCTTTTATATCTTTCAGGTCTCGCAAATAGGAATCATTAGCTTTTTCATGGGTTCTTGGTATGGTTCCCTGACATGGAAACATAGATTATTAAATAACATTAACTGCATTAAAAACACCCCATGTTAATATTAGCTTAATAAATAAATAGTATTGAGAGTATAGAGTTTGACTATTTGGTCAATCATTAGTAGTTCATGTTGGTAAGTGTGTATGGTGGTCTTTTGTGAGGAAGAACCTTCCATCTCTATCTCTTTGAACTTTCATTGGTATCTTGTTGGTATCGGTAGCTATAGGTATCAGTAACTCCTTCTATCGGTAGACTTACCCTATCAGTAGCTCGGTGGATTGGTTCTATCAGTAGCTCTACACTTTTATCAGTAGACTGTGTCAATCGGTTCATATCAGTCACTAGTCTGTGTATCAGTAGGCCAGTTGGTAGCTCGTATCAGTAGCTCTTAGTGTTCTATATCGGTAGACAGAATCTGTCGGTAGACATGCTTACCGGTGGACTTATGCATATCGGTAGACCTATTTTATCGGTATCTTGGTTTCTGTCGGTAGCTCTGTACATATCAGTAGTCATAGATTATCAATGAATCTGTCTATCGATAGACTAAGTCTATCGGCAGACTGAGTACTGTTATCTCTATATCAGCAACTATACCCAGATTAGTGACTTAACACTTTTCCATTTTCGGCAAAACTTATGTGAATGGGTTAGAAGAACTTCGTAACTCATATAAACATAGATAGACATGGATTAACATATCTTAGGGATTATTTTAATATTATTATCATCTTGATAATGGATTGAAAGAATTAATATATATATATAATCTGTAGATTGAGATCATCATAGTATATGAAAGCATAATTGGGATTATTAAAATAGGTGAGGTCCACAATCTCCCCCTTTTTGAGAATCAAAACTTATGATATTATCATTTTAAAATAGTGAGCAGTTTTATCAGAGGATATATCATTAAATGCAATTATCTCAGAGAAACAGTATGTTATAGAATATAATGGATCTTAGGTGGAAGAAAATGTGATAGTATCAGAGATAAAATTAAATGCAATGATATCAAAAGTAAAATTTAGTGGCATCATATAGTTAGAGAAAATAGTATCAGATAATGAAATGTAACAATATCATAGGGTCAAAGCATGATGGCCCTTACTTAGATAAAAAATTCTCCCCCTTTTATACTTTCTCCCCATTATATATTTTTCCTTTAATAATTCTCCCCCTTTGTAAAAGTTTGGTAAAATATTATCTCCCCCTTTGTGATAATCAAAAAGTGGGAAATTGTAGAGAAGAGAAATAAAAATAAAAATGAGAAAAGTGATAAAAACCAGATTCATTTCATGTCCCAAATAAGGTACAATGAAATAAAAAAATACAATGGATTCATATCAAACAGTCTAGCCACTTTTTCAATCCACATCCTCAATGTGAGATTTTCCCTTGAGAGCAGATGAGTATTCAGGTGAAGTGGTTGGAGGTGAGGGCTTAGGAATCCCAGAAATGATCATTGGAGGCTGAGCCATAGAAATTGGTTCTAGTCTATTCTGTGGAGATCATTGAGTGATCAAAAGAGTGAGTCATCGAATAGCTTGGGTATGAGTCATCTGAACTAGAGAAGTAGTAGAGACAGAGGCCGGTAAGGCAGGAGGGAAAAATCAATGTCATAGCATCAACATGAAGAAAATGCAGCAACAGATTTCTGAAATCCATAATTATTCCTCCTCCTATCTCCATAGCACATATTAAGTCATCCTTGTTCTCCATAAATTTTTCGAATGCTAGAGTCAATTCCCATAGCTTTCTAACTTGTTCTCTGAAAGCTTTATTGACATGAGGATGCTTCATATTTTCTATCATAAACTTTAAGTGACTGGTCATTTGATTATTTGTGTAAATCTTTTGGAAATAGGAGTCCACATTATCTTCCACTTCCTACTGAGAGGCAGAAGCTTCTCTCATGTAGTCTAGGTCTATCTTCATCATCTCTCTAGCTGAATATCGAGTAGCAAGAACAACTTTGCTCAGATCAGATGAGTCCACAGAGCCACTGGTTGAAGCTAAACCAAGCCCCTCCTTCATCACAACTCATATTTGATTCAAATGCACTGAGGGTTTAGATGCAATAGAACTAACAGTGAAGTTTATTGTTTCCTTGATATTCTTGGTCGACCGACTGATAATATTTCGAACTTGAGAATCCTTGTTTTTAACATGATCTTTCATGGAATTTTTAATGCTTTCGAACACTGAAACTATCTGGCTTACCTCACTCTTTACATAGGCTAAGTCCTTGTCTGCTTGGGATTTTGAGCTCATGTAAGAGTCTAAAGAAACAACAGATTCCTTTAGAGCTTCAAGATCTTCTTCAAGACAATAAACATGATCCTATCAGTATTTAACTTCTTCCACTATTTCTTCCATGATGTTTGAAAAATTACAACATAGAGAGAGTTCAAATGATCTTTCCAATTTCCTCATCTATTTAGCAAAACAAAGATTCATCTCAGCAACTGATGCATTAAGAGATTCTTTCAGCTAATCCTTCAAGGATTTTAGATCATCCCTAGTGATCATATCAGTAGGTACAACTACAATGGGTACTCTTTCAGATGTTAAGCTGACCACTCAGTCAGTCATGATCGATTAAACTAAAGATACTAGATAATCTTCCATATTCTTTACCTCTTCCACAAATCATTTCTTAAGGTTTTTATTTAAAGTATCTAGGTCATGAATTCTGACCACATATTTAGGTAGTAACTCAGTCTCAACATCATAAGTAATCTTAGGTCTATTAAGATAAGATTCATTGTCAGAATCATGATATTATAAACCACATACTATAAAACATGGGTCTTATATGCAATCTTCTATTCCAGCAGCCACTGCACCACATCCAACATTGGTTTGAGTCTACCCCTCAATTGGTGAATCTTCAAGTAAAACAACATAATTCTCAGCATTTTCAGCAGGTATTTCATTCTCAGGAGAATCTTCCACTATCAATTCTTTCTCTGCAATAGCTGAAGGGTCTTCCAAACTAGTCAAGGATATGTCAACTACATTTTCATCTGTATCAGTCACTAATGATTGTCCAATCACTAGACTCAGACTCAAATCATCTGACAGAGATGCTTCACTTTCATGAACATCTTCTACAATCTCTACAACAGCCAGTTAAACATCCTCTACAGTAGCTTCATCCTTATCTTATTTATGTTGATCATGATTTTCAGCAGTTGAGGTAGGAGGTAAGTTAGGGTCTCCTCCTTCATCAGCAGAGGACTCTTCCTCTTCTGAATCATCACTGTATTCTGGCTCTTCTTCATCAGGTCCCATACCTGGATCGCTCACATCATTTAGTCTTGATGGATGATCCACAAGATTGAATTTTTCATATACCTTCAGGTATTAATTGACCCATTCTCATCTCCAAGGGTTCCAATTTATCCTCATGTATTTGAAAACTGTGGATGTGATACAAAAGTTATTCTTTACTACTATTATCTAATCTTGAGACTCAGCTACCCCTTTTACCTTTATTATCATAGAAATTAACTTAGCAAAGAATAGGGAATTTTTCCTTGATTTTGGCCTTGTCATTTATTCCATTTGGATCATCAGAAATCTACACAAATTAACATTTAAACAATGTATTAAAATATTCAGGAGATAGATATCATGATAACATAAATTGTAAACGTCTCCTCTCCTTTTTTGAACAAAATAAGACAGATCCATTAATGATGGAGATCAGCAGAACTACAGTCGCATAACCATGATGGAAAATGATTAATCCAGAGAAAATCCTCGTAAGGTGGGCCAACGGATGCCATCTTATGAGAGGCTTCATTCGCTTCCCTTTTAATAAATGAAAAATTGTAGGATGTGAAGCCTTGTCTCAGGGAGTGAATACACCGAGTAATGGAGCCGAAAGGTCAAATCTCGCCGTCAGTGAGATTGATGGCATTGATTACGGTGAGACAATAAAGTTCCATGTGAATGGAATCCCAACCGCGGTCTTTTTCGAAGTTTAACCCATCAAGGATGGCGGCGGCCTCCACGAATGAGGACTCCTAAAGTGCATAGCGTGCTTCGTATTTGGCTGCGATAAGATTTCCCTGGCTGTCTCGGGCCAGGAAACCTAGTCCAACTGGGCCATCCTTAGGGAGAGAAGCATCCACATTGATCTTAATAACCCCTTCCGGAGGGGGGAACCAATGTTGGGAATGAGGAGAGGGGTGAAAAGTCTTTGCTGCTCAGGGTGGTTCTGCCAAACCGCAATCCATGATGATGCCCGATCAATCTAAAATCTGGGGGGCCTCCGAAAATGATTGAAAATGGCCTCGTTCCGCCAATCCCAGATAATCCAAGTCAGAATGCACTGGGCCCTGCTTTAGCCAGTGAAAAGTAGGAGCACCATCGCATCAGAAGAGAGGTAAGATCTGAGGCGACATCCAGCGACAACTCCTTAGTATATCCGCAGCCATTCCAAACATCCTGAGCCCCGGGGCATTGAATGAGAGCCTGGAGAGGGGATTCAGGCATAGTAGGGAAGAAGGGGCATGAGTTGTCATTTGAAATGTGTCTGTAGGCTAGGAGGATCTTAGTAGGAAGGATACCGGTGCACACCTACCACCAGAAAAAGCGGACTTTAGGGAGAACATTAAGCTTCCAAATTGATGTCCAGAGCCTCGCATCTCCTTCTGTAGTTTGAGCAGTGAGAGCTCACCGGTAGCCAGCTTTCACCGTGTACTCTCCTGAGGTGTCGTTTGTCCAGTAGAGATAATCTGGCCTTGCATCTGGCACACAGAGGATACTCAGAATAATTCTCCTATCCCTCTCATTAAACCATGAAAAGAGTTTTTCCAGACACCATCCCGCCCCTTGATTATCAAAAAGACAACAGACTGTGGCGTGTTCGGATCCTGGATAAATAGGGGATGACGCCTTCACGCATGCCTGATCAATAAGCCAGGGATCATTCCAAATCTTGACCGTTAAACCATTCCCAATCCTCCAGACTAGTCCTTTCCTCAGAAGATTGCGAACACCCCAAATGCTTCTCCAGAGAAAACTGGGTCGATAGCCAAGATGGGAATCCAGGAAATCCTTATGTGGGAAATATTTAGCCCGGAGAACTCGCGTGCATAGGGTTGATGGGTTATTATCCATACACCAACCTTGTTTAGCCAGCAAAGCATCATTAAAAAGAGAAAGGTCCCGAAAGACAATTCCACCATCAGATTTTGGTTGGCAGAGAGCAGACCAGGCGATCCAATGGACTTTATTTTTTCCGTCCTTTCGACCCCACCAGAAGTTAGATGTGCTTGATTGAATCTGTGAAAGCACCACATAAGGAAGTTTAAAAATAGACATCAAATATCTGGGGACAGATTGTAGTGCCGCCTTGATAAGTATTTCCTTCCCGGCCTTGGAGATTTTTTTAGGGGTCCAACCTTGTATTTTTCTTGCAATTCGGTCCACAATAGCTGAACAGATTTCTTTCTTTGACTGTCCAACCACTGTCGGGAGCCCAAGATACTTTTGGTGCTTATCGACCCCCAGGATGCTTGCTAAAGAGAAGATTTCTTCTCTTTTCGGCTGAGGAACTCCAGAGCTGAAAGAAATTTCTAATTTACTCTGGTTGATCATTTGTCCGGAAGCCCGTTCATACTGTTGAATCGCCTGGAAGATTGCAGTACACTCATTAGGGGTAGCTCGGGAAAATAGAAGGCAATCATTGGTGAAGAAGAGGTGGGAGATCGGAGGCCCCTTGCGGCACACTTTCGCCCCATGAATTCTGGAAGACGAAGCTTCCCTGGAAAAAAGGTTAGAAAACACATCAACCACTAAAATAAAGAGGAAAGGTGAAAGAGGATCTCCCTGGCGAAGCCCATGGGATGGGGAAAAGCCTCGGGTGAGCACCCCGTTGACATTAATACAGAAGGACCCTGACGAGACGCATTGCATGGTCATGTCAATCTATTTGGTGCAGAAACCCATCTTGAGCATCACAAATTCGAGGAAGTTCCATTCCACTCTATCATAGGCCTTATCCATATCCAAATTCCAAGCCATGATCCCTCTCTTTTCTCGTGTTCGTGTTTTCATGGAATGAAAAATTTCATGGGAAATAATGGCATTATCAGTGATTAACCTTTTTTCCACAAAAGCACTTTGGTTCTCTGAAATGACGTCGGGTAACCATGGACGCAACCAATTCGCCAGGATCTTCGAAAAGATCTTATATGAAACATTGCACAGACTGATAGGTCGAAAGTCCGAAACCCCTTGCGGATTTTTCATCTTGGGAATGAGGGTAAGAATTGTTTCATTAAGAGAAGACAGGTCCGTTTTCCCTGCCCAAATATCCCTCATCAGATTACAGATGTCTGCAGCCACTACTTGTCTTTGATGTCTATCACCAGTCAGCTCTTCCAAAGCAGTCTCATAGTCGAAATTATCTATGGTAGGTGGGATGGATCTAGAGACATATCCAGATACCCCTTCATGTGGAACTTTTAAGCACTCATCCCATTCAATAGATAAAAACGATATCTCATTTCCATTCACAAATAAAGTCACTCGGTTTTCATTCTCATATTTCTCAAAAGTTACAAAATCATAAAACTGTTTCACTAAATTTGGAACGTAGGGACCATTGTTGTTAAAAAACACTCCACCCATTTTTGATCTTCATGCACTTCGAGCACTAAGGACTTACTAGGCAGCATCCATTCTACAAATAGCTCCTCTTCTATCACAATAACTCGATTTTGAGGATGAGGATTTACTGGTCGTCTTCCTTATCTTGCACTGCTAGTACTACCACATTCTTCTGGTACAGAATTTGGCTTCATTGCTTTTGTCTCATCAGCAACATCTCTAACAGTAGGGAGTTTGGTTTTTTCCATCATGAATTCGAGGGATTTAGGGTTCTCTAAGGATTCGGGAGCTAAGGTTTGAGGGTAAATGTTTGAGGCTCGGTGGATTTATATGTATCTCAGACATTAGTTTTATCATTTAGGAATCATAAAATAAATAAGTAAAATGAAATAACACAAAAATGATTCAGATTCTAGTGGTAGACAGAATTTTAAAACACCGCACTCATCAGTAGGTTATATCAGTTGGAATTCCTATAAGTAATGTTACATCGGTGAGAATTCACATCGTTGATAGTTTCACATTGGTGAGAATTTTACATCGGTGAGAATTTTACATCGGTGAGAATTTCACATCGGTATGAATTTTACATCGGTTTGAATTTCACATCGGTGAGAATTTTACATCAGTGAGAATTTCACATCAGTGAGATTAGATACCGGTCAAGTTTAAACATACCTAACTCATGTCTAATGTAACTTAACCTCTCCGAACTCAAAGGTTTAGTGAAAATATCATCTAATTGATGTTCATTACCAATAAACTCAAGAATAATATCACCCTTATGGTAATGATCTCTCAGGAAATGGTGCCTTACATAAATGAGTTTGGTCCTAGAGTGAGACACAGGGTTCTTTGAGATGTTTATTGCACTAGTGTTTTCACAGTTTATTGAAATGTGCTTAAAGTCATATCCATTGTCCAAAAGAGTTTGTTTCATCCACAGAATTTGTGCACAGAAACTACCAATAGCATTGTACTCTACTTCAGTAGTGGACAATGCTACAGAATTCTACTTTTTACTACACCCAGATTCTATAGATTTTCCCAATAAGTGACATGTTCCTGAAGTTCTTTTTCTATCCAAGTTACAACCAGAAAAATTAGAATCTGAATAACTCATTAACTCAAAGGGTTTTCCTTGTGGTTAAAACAAACATATGTTTACAATATGTTTAAGATACTTAAAAATTATTTTAACAGCAAGTAAATGAGATTATTTTGGATTATCTTTAAATTTTGCACACATACACACACTAAACATAAAATCTGGTTGACTAGAAGTAAGGTAAATTAAGCTTCCAATCCTACCTCTGTAATTGGTTTGATCCACTAGTTTCCCAGTCTCATCTGCATCTAATTTACAAACAGTACTCCTAGGATTATCACTTTCCTAAATATTATCCACACCCAAACCTTTTAAAAGATCATTTGTATATTTACTTTCATTCAAAATAATACCATTTTCATTTTGGAAAACTTGAAATCCAAGAAAATATTTTTTTTCTCCCATTAAAATCATTTCAAAATCATTTTGCATACTCTATGAAAGATCAGTACATAAGGAATGTTTAGAAGATCAAAAAATAATATCATCAACATATATTTGAACTATTAAAACATCTTTAGAAATAAATTTAATAAAAAGAGTTGGATCAACAATCCCTTTAGTAAAGCTTTTTGAAATAAGAAAATTACTAAGTCTATCTTACCATGCTCTTGGAGATGGTTTTAAACCAAATAGAGCTTTAGAAAGTTTAAAAAAATGATTTCAAAAATGACGATTAGTAAATCCAGGTGGTTGTTCAACAAAAACCACTTAGACAATAAAACCATTTAGAAAATCACTTTTAACATCCATTTGATATAACTTAAAATTCAGAAGAGAAACATAGGCAAGTACGATCCTAGTAGCTTCTAATATGGCTACAGGTGCAAAGGTTTCTTCATAGTCTATACCTTCCTCTTGACTATAATCTTGTGCAACTAGACTAGATTTGTTTCTAACTATGATTCCAGATTCATCAACATTGATTCTAAAAACCCATTTAATGCATATTGTTAAAGTGTCCTTAGGTCTGTCAACTAATTCCCAGACTTTGTTTCTTTCAATTTGATTTAACTCTTCTTGCATAGCCATTACCCAATATTCATCATTGATAGAATCATTGACATTTTTAGGTTCTAGCTGTGAAAGAAAGGATTGATGTTCAACATGGTTTCTTAGAGAACCTCCAGCCTGTTTCCCTCTATCAATATTACCAACAACAACATCCAAAGGATGATTGTTTAGAATCCTTGTTGATCTAGTAAAGGTAGGACTATAAATTTCAGGTTCGTCTCCAAGTTTGGGTTCAACAGAAGAATATTCTGGTATATGTCAAGAACTGGATATTTTTACAACAGGCCCTTTAGATTTATCATTAAGGTCCAGAACACTCGAATCTTCTTCAAGATTTCCAAGAGAGGTTTTATGCTCATGTGGATCAGTTTCATCAAACATGATGTGAACATATTCTTCCACACATTTGGTTCTTTTATTAAATACTCTATACGCTTTACTAAATATAGAATATCCTAAAAAGATTCTTTCATAACTCTTAGAAGAAAACTTGTCTAGATTATCCTTTGTATTGAGAATAAATACATTACATCCAAAGACTCTAAAGTAACAAACTTGAGGTTTTCTATTGTTCCATAACTCATATGGGGTCATCTTGAGAACTGGTCTAATTAAGACTCTTTTAATAATATAAAATGTTGTATTCATAACTTCAGCCCAAAAGTAAATAGGTAGATAATACTCATTAATCATGGTTCTAGCTATTTCATGAAGGGTTATATTTTTTCTTTCTACTACACCATTCTGCTGAGGTGTCCTAGGAGTAGAAAAGTTGTGACTATTGCTATTGTGTGAGAAATAAGATTCAAACTCTTGATTTTTAATCTCATGGATATGATCACTTATCAGGGTTTTAATCTTATGTCTACTAAGGTTTTCTACAAATATGGAGTATTTGACAATGTAAGAAAAAGTTTCACTTTTGTGAGCTAAGAATAATACCCAAGTATATCTAGAAAATTCATCCACTAGGACATAGATAAAGTGCTACCTATTTAAACTAGAAACTCTTGAAGGTCCAAACAAGTCCTTGTGAACCAACTCGAGTGGTTGAGAAGTTGAAACTTATTTCTTTGATTTAAAAGAAACATTATATTGCTTTTCCCTTTTGACAGGGATTACAAACACTGTCATTTAAAAATTCATGTTTAGGTAGGTCTCTAACCATGTTCTTCCGAGTCAGTTTTCTAAGTGAATAGATGTTGCAGTCTCCTAATCTTTTGTGCCAAAGCCATGATTCTCTATGAAAATCATTTACACAAGTAACATATTGTTAAGATAAAGAATTTAAATCAACATTATAAACATGTTCTTTTCTGAAATTAGAAAATACTAAAACATTTTTAGAATTAAAAACATTACAGGAATCATTTTAAAATTTCACATTAAAACCATCATCACACAATTGGGAAATACTTAACAGATTATATTTATGTCCATCAACAAATAAAACCTTAGAAATTAAAAGTGAATTAGTGTTACCAATTTGGCCTAGTCCGATGATCTTTCCTTTAGAATTATCACCAAAGGTGACATAGCCTCCGTCAACCTTTATTGAATTGTTGAAGCATGAGTAATCCCCAGACATATGTCTTGAACATACACTGTCCAAATACCATGTCTTCTGGTAGGAAATCTTTAAATAGGGTTCCTACATAAAAGTTTTAGATATAATATGATTTTGTAACCCAGAACTTCTTGGTTCCAGATAGGTTAGCAAGCAACGCTTTAGTAGCCCATTTTTGTCTTATGGGTCTCATATTATTTACAGAATCAATATATTTTCAAAGATAAACTTTATTTGATCTATAAGAATATGAATAACTGGTTGAAGCAAATGAATTT
Organism: Viscum album; assembly: GCA_963277665.1. Lineage (NCBI taxonomy): Eukaryota > Viridiplantae > Streptophyta > Magnoliopsida > Santalales > Viscaceae > Viscum > Viscum album. The sequence continues at coordinate 960,844,843 of OY728145.1, forward strand.
CCAAATCTGGAATAAGCAGAATTTTGTCAACACTTAGGAATAAATCAGGTTTTAGTGAACTTCCTTTTTCCAGGTTGGTATCACAAACCAGTAGTGTATTTAGGTGAAACATTCTTTCCAAACATTTTTGTATCTGTATCTTTTCCATTTTTGACATTTTCTAAGTCCTTTCTAAGTTCTTCATTAGAAATTTTCAATTCAGTATTTTCCTTTAACAGTTGAGGATTCTTTTTTTTCTATATCAAAGGAAGATTTAGTAGTGACAGTGAGGGCATACTTTTTCTTTAATGACTTATATTTGTATTTAAGTTCACTACATGTTTCTTCCAGTATATTGCAGTATTCAAACATTTCAGCCTTAGACATACTTCTATCATTTTCTGAATCACAATTATTTCCAGAATGATAATCATTTACAATAGGGGAAGCAGGTACCTCAGATGTGTTGGTCATGAAACACATGTTGGCATGATTCTTCTCAGAATCAGAAACATCAGATTCACTTGTGCTGTCCTCCAAAGCACTCCAAGTAGATTTCATAGCTTTCATGTACATCTCGTCCTTATAATCATATTTCCTTTTTGAATTTCAGTTTTGGACAGTCAGCCTTGATGTCTCCTTTCCTTTTATACTCGTAGCATACTATATCATCCTCCTTGTCACGATTTTTCCAATACTTTTTCCAATGTCCCTTGTTATCATACATTCCATTGTAGTTAAATTTTCTGAAGAATTTCTTCTTCTTATAGAACTTCTTGAATCTCCTGGCTATTTGAACCATTTCAACATCACTGTCTAAATCAGAATCTTCACTGGTTGAACTTTCAGTTTATATTTGCATTGTCTCCTTGTATTTTCTCTTTGAAGTAGTAGACTTGAAAGCTACGAATTTTCTCTTAGGTTCATTATCTTCTCATTTATTTACATTGAGTTCTTATTCAAAGACCATTAATTTACCAATAATATCTTTTACAGGTAGTGCTCCACTATCACATTAATCTCTGATTGAAACAGAAGTTCCCCTCCATCGTTCTAGCAGACATCTCAGTATCCTCATAATTTGTGCCTTAGGTGGAACAACTTTTCCAAGTTAACTCATTGTATTGAAAATCTCATTAAACATGAGGTACATATCTGAAATATGTTTATCAGTTTTCATTTTAAAATTATCATATTTAATAGTATAAGTATTCAATATCATTTGTTTATCATTGGTTGTTCCTTCATGATAAACACATAAAGTATCCCATATTTCATAAGTAGTTTTTCAATCAGATATTTTATTGAATTCTTCATCTTTTAAAGCACAGTATAGGGCAGTAAAAGCTTTACAATTATTATTGTAAGCAGTATTTTTAGGTTCATCCCAAGTTTTTCTTTCAGTTTATGGAATTTTATATGGAGACTCTATAGTATTCCAGATATCAAAACCCATACTTTCTAAATAAATTTTCATCTTAAGTTTCCATTGGGCATAGTTGGTGCCGTTATGGAATGGTGGCATGTTGGTAGCCTCACCCTCTAGTCTATTGTACATCACTATATTTTAGAAAAGAAATTTTAAAGAGATAAAATTTAGAACTAATGGAAATTTAAGATCGTTAAAGATGAAACTAAAATTACAGTTGAAAAATAGATTGTTTTGAATTTTCTGAAATGAAACAACTCTGTTGATACCAAATGTTAGTCAGAGTGGATACTCAAGAGGGGGTGAATTGATTTCCAATAAAAATTTCTGTTAAAAATATTTCTCTTTAAATCACCCAATTTAAAAACAATGTTAAAATGTAGTGAATCTATACAGAGGGTAAATGTTATATCAGTTTCTCAAATATTTATTTGGTCTTAGTTGACTTAATATGAATATTAAATTAACTTTTTAAACTAACTTACTGGTTTACAATAAGTATAAATACATTCTAATTTAACTATGAAAGTAGATTTAAAATAGTTTTTTATTTCAAAGTAATAGTATCGGATTATGAAATAAATATATATAGTATACTTATGACATAAACTAAAAAGCACTACAGTGGTAACAAAGAGGTTCAGTCTCAACCCATGACTTAGTCCTCTCAACAATTTATATAAATTGATCCACACCCTAGATTAGGGGTTAACAACAGTACACTACTATCCAGGTCCAAATACCTCTACTACAGTTCTACATGGGAAACACAAACAACAACACACCGGTTTTCAAGGTCTTAATCAACCTCTACCACTATCCTCAGTGGGAAACAAAGGGTTATGAAGTTTGAGTGAGGATTTATGAATCCCCCAGTTTTGCTTAGGAGACAGTGTGTGTGTAAAATAAACAGGGTACACACACTGCTCGAAATGTAAAGATAGAATCACTAAAGATCGTGTAAAAGAGTTTAGAATAGCTTTATTGATTGGTTGTTCAGCTCTGGACTCATTTGGTTGATCAGAAAAACTTTTGAGTCCTTCTCTGGCTTCTGCTTAAAAAACAGAGTGTCGTTTTCTTCTTTGATTCTTGGACCACCTTGTCATCTTGAGTGTATGAATAGCTTTTTGTAGTTCTCTACTACAGGTTCAGCTTGTGTTCTCCTTGAAAATGAGTAGCTTCATGTATGTCTAGTGTTCTTAATGAATAGAGGTAGCCTTTCATGAATGCACCATGTCTGAATGATGTTCAACCCTTTTCTTTTTCACCCGTGTGCCTTCTTTATTTCCTTGATTTTTTTTGTATGCACATCTAGTGTTCTGAACATCTCATCCATTTCATCTAGGTCATTATCTTCCCTTTTATAGCTTTCAACTCTGGAAAATGGGAATGATTACCTTTTCCATGGGTACATGGTAAGGTTCTCAGAAATGGAAACAAAGATCATTATATTACATTAACTCCATTAAAAACATCCCATGTATCCATTAGCTTAATAAATAAATAGTATTGAGAGTATAGAGTTTGACTAGTTGGTCAATCATTAGTATCTCATGTTAGTAAATGTGTACGGTGGTTTTTTGTATAGCAGAACCTTCCAACGGTAGCTCTTTGAACTTGCATCGGTAGCTTGTTGGTATCGGTAGCTCTAGTTATCAGTAACTCCTTATATCGTTAGACTTACTCTATCAGTATCTAGGTAGATTGGTTCTATCAGTTGTTCTACACTTGTATCGGTAGACTGTGTCAGTCGGTTCATATCAGTCGCCAGTCTGTGTATCAGTAGGTCAGTCAGTAGCTCATATCGGTAGCTCTTAGTGTTCTGTATCGGTAGACTGAATCTGTCTGTAGACTTTCATATCGGTGGACTTATGCATATCGGTAGACCTGTTATATAGGTAGCTCGGTTTCAATCGGTAGATCTGTACATGTCAGTATCCATATCCTATCGATGACTCTATCTATGGGTAGACTATATATATCGGTAGACTGAGTATCGATAGCTCTATATCAGCAGCTATACCCCGATTAGTGACTTAACACTTTTATTTTTTATGCAAAACATATCTAAATGGGTTAGAAGAACTTCATTTCTAATATAATCATAGATAGACATGGATTAAAATATAGCACAGATTATTTTAATAATATTATCATCTTGATCATAGATTGAAAGAATTAATATATAGAAAATCATTACATTGAGATTACCACGGTATATGAGAGCATAATTGTGATTATTAAAACCGATGAGGCCAACAATTAAAAAGTACAACCTCTAGATGGATAAGAGTCAATTAACATGTCATATTATCTCGGAAAAACGATATTCAATTGAACCAGATGAGTTGTGAGATGCAGTTTCTTATGAGTATCCAAAAATTATATTGTAAATACAATTTTTATCTATATATGAATATTACATGTTTTTAATATCGGGAATATCAATATTAGTTATGCTAATGGAGGGAATGAAAAATAGGGTAGTGATGTGTCAATGATCATATATTTATGAGACATTCTTTTAAGGGATGAATGGGATATTTACATAAATCGTAGTCATAATTCACCCAGAGAAGGGTAGAAGATACACTCTTCATTGTGATTTATTAGATTTAGGGCATGGATAATTACCGATGCATAATGATATAATTGTGATGGTTCGGCATCATCATATGAGTAAACATGAGTGTAATTATTCGATACATGATACTGAGTTGGCAGCAGTTGTTCAGAATTTGGGATATTGGAGACACTATTTACTAAGAGAATGTTTTGAGGTCTATACAGACCACAAAAACCTCAGTAAAATATTTACAGATCGTGATATTAATATGAGGTAGTGAATATGGGTTGAGTACCGAACTATTTTTTACTTAGAGATAGCCTACATGAATGAAAAAGGAAATGGTGTGGCCAATTCACTAAATAGGAAGACTCATATACATGTAGATAAATTGGAACTTCATAAGTGGAGGATTATGGATCATTCTTTTGAAATTCACATTGATGTGAAGGGCGAACCATGAATGAATTTTCTTTCAACCTTTGTTGTGAGATCTACCATACCTGATACAATGTGTATGAGGAGACTAACATATTATGAGTTCCAATTCATAGATGGGAGTGTGGAATCTGAGGACATGCCTCCACGTTGCACTATATTAGGGGATAAGATTATATATGTCCATGGTTCTATTTTGATTCCAATTTACAAACATGAGGATATGATGTGGGAGTTTCATGCCACTTTTTGGGAAGTACTCCCCGACTTCACCTCGATGTATCGTGATTTACATAGCATGTACATTTAAACATTAATGAAACATGAGTTATCTAGTTTTTAGGATATATTCCACATTTTCATAGGTGAGGCTGGAATGTCATAAAAAATCCATAAATTTACATAACCTATCCATTTCTCAGTGTGAAATAGAATCTGTCACCATGAATTTTGTCACTACTTTTTCGAGGTCTTTGTGAGGTAGTGATTTTGTTTGTATTATTTTGGACCAGCTCCCAATGGTTGCACATTTCCTAATTTTCAAGAATCCACATTGTAGATGATATTTTGATGTTATATATCCATGAGATTTTAAAAAATAATTGATTTCCCTATACTTTAATTTTAGAGATAGACATCTGGATTATGTATCACTCTTTTGGGAGTTTACAAAGGGACATTGGTATATTAGTGATTATGAGAATGACATAAAACCCTCATGGTGCTGTCAAGCTAGGGAATATGATACATGTGTTTGAGGACATGTTGTGAGAATCCTTCTTATATTTTAGGTTATCTTATTATGGTCATATATTCCAACGTGAGTCACCTAAACTAATAGCTATCAGCTCATGATACATATAGTACTTTATGATTCTTTTTATGGAATGACATACTAAAATTCTATGTGATCATTAAAGGTAGGTGATGCAAATTTACTAAGACTGTATCTCACATTGGATACATTTGAGTATGTCCGGTTGAATAGAATGTTGATGGATACGGCATAGTCCAAACATGAATATTAAAATGACACCTGCATAAGACCTATATGTTTTGATATTGGGGATTGGGTCTTTTTATGTATCAAACTATTAGTTGGGACTCATTCATATAAAGAGATATGGTAAGATTTTACCATGACATGTCGGCCAGTTCTAGATTGTGGGGAGAGTCAGTATAGTAGTATATTTACTATAGTAACCTATGAGTAACTAATCCATACATGAAATCATAATCATATTCAAGCAATGTAGTTATCAATCAGACCCATCTCAGAATATACATCTAGTTGATCTAGCGTAATAGGTAGATGTATCATTTTTTGAAAAACCAATTCGTACCATTCATATGATTAAAATGGAACATTGAGTATAATAAATACCTCTATTAAAGATATGGAATCATGACTTTTTTAGGAAGATACATGGTATAGGGAGTCTAATGTTGATTTCCAGTGGCCATATACATTATATGATGATTCTTGACCATGATCGAGAGGGATATTCAGGGATGAATTACGTCCCGAGGGGGGGGGAGATTTTTATATTGATCATTTTCCTAGGAGGTATATATTTTTTAATTTAAATTCATGGTGATGGATAAATTTTAGTAACCTATGAAGAAATTATGGTAATAGTGTGGTTAGGGTTTTTTCAGATCCCATAACAAGGCCTCTAGAGAAATATACCATGGTCACATGTTTTTGCGTAATCATCCAACCAACATAGCATGGATTATTAACACCATGTGGGGATGTACAATGGAATCTAGAAGCCACATGGTTTGAGGAAACTTGGTCGATGGGGGAGAATTCTCATGCGGGTCCTCGGTAATTTTTTCACAGTGACTGCAGACATGGTTTTTTATGCAAATAAAAAACGTGTTTACTAACAGTGAGAGGATACGCTCCATACTATGTAGGGAACATGGTTGGAACATGGTTTCACCAACTGTGCAACCAAACCATCATGCTAATTATTTGGAGTAAATTTTTCTATTTTCCACTTAAAGAGTTTTTGAACTAAAAATATTTTCTCATTTCATCATCTATTTGTAGTCATGGGTTTTTAGAGCTCATTTGATGAAAACCGATAATTTTATGTTTTCTTTCACCACTTGAATTTAGAATTGAAAAACATAAGTCTCATCTAATTCTTATAGTTTTGTAGTATAATCACTTTTATCTATTCATAGCTTGACTTGACATTATCTACGATGATTATGTGAAATTTAATATTCCCTAGTTTCAAGGAATTCATTCATTCATCATTTATCTTCTAAACTGAGAGAAATGAAATTTCAATACTAGGAATGAAATATACTATAGACCTATGGTAGGTGGTCTATGCTTTTCCTATGTGAGTTTATGGTTTATAGAGCCATTTAACTTTTTTATACATGTCAAAGACTAATGTGTGTCCTTGACAATGACCTAAATAACTAAACTGAACATAATTGTACATGTTAGGGATCCTATTTAGTTCATTTGACATTTTTTGTGTTCTTTTCTCGAACCAAGGCTACCCATGGGGTGTTCCATTTTATTTTCTATTTCTTATTCCTTTATAAAACAAACCATTGGGTGATTTATTTCTTTACTGGTTATATAATTCTTATTAATGAAATCAATTAAACAAAATTGATTGTTAAGAGATTTATTTTACATCATTTTACATGTGTTTTCATGATATCCCTTTATTGTATTAATTGAATTGAATTTAATTGAATTATTTTATGAGTGGGTAAACTCATTAAAGGTTATTAAATCGGTTGTTTTATTTGAGTTTGAAAACTCATGAAACATTAGTTATTGTAAATTTTTCGAGTAAATATATGTAAATTGAAATGGTAGTGGAAGAATTGGTTGATATTACATGGATATTGATTCAATTTAGTTGCCACATAAATTTTACTAATGGGAATTTTTTTATAGTTGGAGATACTTGGACCAGAATTGTCTGTTGAAATTGATTACATATGATTCAAATGGATTTTCTACACCATGAATCCATCTTGTTGGGCTGGCATTGGACATTTTCTATTGACATGATATTTAGATTCCACTAGTGTAATTATGGATTCTCCATTGATATTATCCTACGACTCTATGAGGATACCATTATCCTTAATACCGTGGATCATGAATTGCATGGTCTAAAACATTTTATTATATTGCATGGACATGCTGAATGTGACATGAATGATTATGAGACTCATATGTGGATGTTATGAGATTCAACTTATATTAAATGGTTTTTAGGGAAATGATATGTTGTGTATATGGAATGATAATGGTATTAACTCTCATTAAATTTCTAATTCATTCATACAAGAGTTTGACACATGTTTTGAAGAGTGCCTCGTATACCTATATAAGATTCTATTTTTTACATATTCCATGTAAATATTACATTCATTATTGGTATACATGTAATCTTATTCACTCTATGATATCTTATATTACATTGATTGGATTTATTATAGACACTTTTGTTGGTGCCCAATAAGGATTGTATCTCACACCTTGCTTGGGTAGCCGTTGGGTACCTGGATGGACTATTTGGTTGCAAATATGGATAGGGGAAGGATCCTATAACATGATGCTTTTAATTATTCCATGAAAAAGAGAAAGGGGCGCTGGATAGAGCAGAGGATGTGATGCTAGTTAGAGAAAATTATTTTGGTTTTTTTTGTTATTTTGAAAAATGTATTGTATTTATATCATTACACATATTTTAAATTCTTTTGAGACACATGAAATTATAAACATTGTAGATGCATTTTATTCGGGTAATGTTTACGTATTCTTTTTGTTGATCCATTATTATAATACTTGTAAAATTTACCTAGGTGATTTAATCTAATGTGTTACAATAAAATAATATGGAATATTCTTCCAATAAAGACACCATAAGACCTCAATTTTAATAAGCAGCCTTTTGAATTTGAGAAGATATGCTTGGGATCATGTGGCCAACCGAGCTCAGGGCACCGTTTAGTGGTATCCCGATCTAGGAAATTATATAATGTCTATTATTTACACCATTTGATTCACGAAAATAATGATAAACATAAAATCATAAAGTTAACATTTTTTGTGAAATCTAATAAAATCAATGTGCATCAGTTAACATTCATTATGAAATTATAATTTTCACCCAGTTATTTAACATTCATCTATTCTCTGATATCAACATGATTTTGGAATATAATGGTTGATTTTTTATCAAATTCGATTAAGAGGGTAGTATTTTTCATCTTTCTAAACTCACTCAACATTATTTACTTTTAGTCATGGCTATAGAGGAAATAATATTATTTATTCACAAAATTACCCGTTGTTTGTACTCCTTGTTTTCTATGGATGAGAAAAAAATTAAAAATGATTACTCAAAAGATAATCCAGTAATACGAGTGATATATTTATTTTACACCAATTAAAAGGTAACCAATATTCATTTTCCAACCATGATTAGGGTAAATCAATGTACCTATAATTTTAACTAGTGTAATAGTATATCATCATTCAACATATTTTATTTTTCAGGGATTAGATCCATTTATTTCTATCTCATTTCGTCATTGGAAATTAATTACTTCCATCCCTTCTTTGTACATACATAGAAATCATCGTAAGGTAAATGAAATATTATCAATTAATCATATTTTGTTTTATGTTGTCAAAAATAACATGATCCACGATACACATATGAAAAAAGAATCATCAATATATAAAATTATATAAATCAATTTTTTAAAACATAATTATTCATTTATATATATTAGATAATGGTTATATGATCGACCCATCAATCATCTATCAAAAAATGATAAACTATGTAGAATGTTATATGGTCTCATCATATTTTTATTATTATTAAGAACCTTAAATGACCTCATTCTATAGAACAATAAATCTTTCTACCCGTGAACTCATAGAGTGAAATGTATTTAAATTTCAGTATATTCTATCATTTATAAAAATCCTTATATAATTATATTTTTGGTGCCTCATAACTCTCTTATTTCTTCTTCTTGTTTTCTCAATATTAACAATGTACAAATAATAAGGTAATACATATTTATTTCCATTAACTTCTATTATATAAAACACTCACATAGTTTGATATATCCACATTTTTTATCATATTCTATTATATTAAATGTATTATTAATATTCCATCTGTTTACATAATTTATATAATTTGAAAGCTTCCTTAAATCAATCTTTAGTTATATAGTATATTTATTAATCATTTCGTTCATATTTTTCTTATAAATCCAACCATGGACTATCTATTTCTATCTACACAATATTACTAAAAGATCATTGTCTACATTCAATTTTTATTATCCAAAAAAATACTTTTTTACTTCTATGAAATTATGAATTATTTAATCATCCTTCATATCAAATTAGAATGATCATGGAATGATATTTGTGACATTATAGATGTTGAATTGATGTCTGACAATAAATAAATAAATATTTTTTACTTCTAATTGAAAATAAATCTTATATTTATAGAAAATACATAATGTATTTTATGTCTACATCATCAATTGTAAAATATTAATGTTAGCATTTACATTCAGTTTTACTCTTACAACATAAATGGTTCTGTTTATTAATTACTATGTTCCTAACACAAACCAAAAATACCCAATATACATCCTTCTTGGAATGTCATTCATACACCCTATACATTAGAAATGATACATTCCTACTTTTTTTATCATTAAATAGTCTTCCAATATTTCAATTTCACTGGGCTCTTTTATGATTTTAATGTATTTGTTAGTATCCTATTAGATAGAGCCATCTTGATGGCTTTCTTGAAATATTTCACAATATTACTTTTCAAAAAAACAAATCAATTAAATTCTTTTTGAGATAATTACTAACAGAATAAATGGTCTATATGTTACACATATATAAACATTTTTTCATAAACATTATCCATACAGTTTTTATATAAGTTCATACAATTATTAATCAAAGGTATGGAAACCATTTCACTCCAGAAAATATTCAATATATATAATGGTATAAATAAATTATACTTAATCAAAAAAATCATACCAAAATATATTCCTACAAATACATTGTAAGAAATATATATTTGTTTTGATACTCATATAGTTTTTACATTTCACCACACAATGTAACAAATTTCATTGTAATCACGTTATGTTTCTCATCATATAGAGAAGTCCAATATAAAATAATTTTTTTCAATATAACCATATTATCATCTATAAATTTTATTTTAAAACATTAAAATTTTTATAGAATATGAAAAATTAAAAACATATGTGACCAAAACAACTAAATATATAGGTTTTATTTGATATTTTATTTTTCATTGAATAAAAGAAAAATGGAGATCACATAATTCCATTTTTATATTTAAAATAACTTAATATAAAATACATGTAGTAGAAGATGGAAGTGTCTCATAAAAACATCAGTATTGATGAATGTATGAAAAAAAGATAATTCTATATTAAAAATATCTTCATTCAGTAGAAGACAATTCTACCACTATTATATAGTGTATGATAATGGTTTAAACCACATGATTCAGTAATGATATTATTTGATATTGAATAATGTGATGTTCAAAAATGAAAATAATTAATGAGAATAAAATTATAATGAACTTTAAAAGTAAAACCCTCTCCAAATTGTGATAGGCCCATATAAACATTATCTATTATAGTAGAATTATTGGTATATAATCTATCTATCCATGTATTAATGCACTATTATAGAACACATATTGATGAATTTCTCATAGACTAAAATTAAAAAATTTAGAATTCCTTGATTAAAAAAATAATGTGTAATTTTATATATCAGTACATTAAAATTATGTGTGGATATTCTCTTTAAATGAACCGATAGTTTTGGAAAGATTAATATTAATGTGTGTGGATGCTTTAATTTTCGAATTTATTTTTTATCTGGGGTTAAAGACAAAAAATTATATTATGGTCTTGAATAAGTTCAAAAAATGAATGAACATGATCTATACACCCCATGTGTACCAAGGAAAAAATGATACTATTTGATCAATATTCACCATTATTCACCAACATATCATGGTAATTAAATAAAATATAGATTCAATAGTAATATGTTTTGAAAATTTTAATTTTAAAACATGAATACATATAAAAACTTTAATCATAAACTATTTCATTCATTATGTACCTTATATATAATTCATATTTTCTTTATTAAATGTAATCAACTTAGGAAATATATGAATGAATGGGTGATCTAAGAGCCTTTTTAGGGAAGGGATAATAGGATAAAACATTATATATGGATAAAATTTAGTACATAGGTGCGAAAAATCACTATCATTAAATCATAAGAACAAATAATCATCACTAGTATATGAAATCATTATAAGGAGACATAAAATGAATATTTTGAAAAGTAATGAAACGCTAAAACATTGTACTTTTTTTTCAAACATGTTCAGGTATAACTTATTTAAACCAATGATCAATTCATAAAACATTAATATAAAATGATTCATGTACAAACAAAATAACTATCTCATATGACATATCACATGAACCAACTCATTAAAATGTAGATTAATTTCATCCCCAAACATCACATCATTATATTCTCATTTCCATTCAAATTGGAAATAAAAACATAGGTCAATCAGAAACATAATTAATATACTCTCTAAAATATGGAGTTTGTGGGTGATGTTATATATATTTGATCAAATGAATTTATTCTATATTCCATATTGGGGAATGGAAAAAATTATTTTTTCATGAAATTGGGTAACTAAAAATGAATAGACTATATTTAAATGATTTAAAAATAAAGAACATAACAAGAATTAATGGTATATTTGAGAAATAGAACTATAGAAAATAATATATGTAAATAATAATGTATTTCAAAATAATAATTAAAATAAATTAACAGGAAAAAAATAATCAATCCAAAATTGAAATATTTATGTACCATGGTTTTGAGGTTTCATGAGAAAAATAAATAATGAGAGAAGAATTCCCCATTAGTGATTTTGGATTATGGGTCAACTATGGTTAGGTCCTCTTATATTTCATCAAATTTACTCTCCTTCATAAAAAAATCAGTTTCTAAAAACATTAAAACATATTTTTAACTAATTTTATTATGTTTTTCATAATCAAATATTGTAATATGTAATTATTTCAATATAGTGTTATGAATGAAAAAATTATATTAATTTTATGTTTTGATTAAATAATCTAGTTTTCCTTGAATTTAATTTTTTTAATTCGTTCTTATTTACTAATTAATAATGTTTACAAAAAATTATAAAAACAAATAAAATTATATTTACCCAATTTAAAATAATATTTACTAACATTCATTGTATGTGGATATATGTATTACATTGGGTAAATTCTCATAGGCGAACAAACCCAATCAATGATAGTGTCTGTCAAAAATTAGGGGTGGGTTTTTATATATACTATAAATCGATTCATATAGTAATATCATGAATAAACATAAAATTATTTTTATATATACTAAGGAATTATATTATTTTATGAATATATAAAAAAATAAAATATGAATAGTTGAAAAAATATTATAAATAATTGTGTTATGGGGTAACCTCTTCATCAAATCATTAATACTTTGATATTAAAATAATTCTAAGTGGTGATATTGTTGCATTATATCATAATTTTCTTAAATATACATTATTAATTAGTATAATTGAATTTTATAGAATGTATATCCATAAATGTATATGAAATTTGATTTAGTATAAGAAGGGTTACCTGGTATTTTTACATGTAGGGTGGGGAAGTTTTTGTTAAAATATTAAATAAAGTGTTATGTAAAAATTAAAACATGTAATATTTGTCATATAATTAAGCATGAAATATATATTATTTAAATAATATTTTAGAAAAAATTGGTAATTCCTTTTAAAACCTAATTTATTATTTAATACAAAAAATGAAAAAATGAAAAAAAATATTATTTTAAACATTATATTTTCAAAAATTATAAAATTTAATTATTATATTATGAAATTTATTATATAGATTTAAAATTGATTACATATATATTTACAGTCAGAAGAACCATTTTAATATTAATTAAATTATTATTATATCAAATATGAGCCACTAAATTTCATTATTTTTAGAATATTATCATTAACAATATCTTAGATAATGTCAATGTGAACATTAAAAAAAATCTCCTAATATTATTAATTTTTATAACATATAATTTAAATTATAAATATAAAAATTAAGGTTTTCAAGAAATATGTCAAAATGTAAATAGTTTAAAATATAACATATAATTTAATTAAGACTATATTTTTAATATATATATATATTATAGAAAAATAATATGATTAATAAATTACATAATTCAATGTAAATTTTAATAACATCTCATTTTACAGTTCTAATGATCAGCATAAAATTCTAATGGTCGGGTTATGTTTCCAAATGGTTAAATTTGAACTGCAATTATCACTTTCATCTATTATTACTTTTAGGTTAGTTATATAATTCCTAAAAATACCTTCTATTTTATAATTCATCATTCCACACTAATTCAATTCAAGGTTTTATTTTATTTATTTTGTAAAATACTAATCACCATTATGATGGTTTCATTTCATTTTCCTTCATAAGTGTGATAATTATACAAGACTAAAATGATAAGACAATCCAAATTATATTTATTTTATTTAATTTTTTTACATCCAAATTTTTCTATATTTAATTTATTACATTAAATTTATATATTTTAATTCATTTTTAATTTATATGAAAAAATATTTTAGGATTATTATACCATGTAAATTTGTTTTTATCCTGGTCGTAAACCTAAATATGCATCAAATCTATAGTAAGATGTCAAATTCCATCAATAAAATTATATTTCATTACAATAAAAATTTTGTTGTACCATAGAAAGACCTACCACAAAATGCATTTCAATGAAATCTAAATGACTTTTACAACATGTCTTCTAGTTTCTTAAAACATAACCACTAATAAAGCAACCATAATCTCTAATCCTTCAAGACAATATATTATTGAAAATAAAAATAACCCAGTAAAATAATAATTATATGAAATGATTTACCACTAAATATCATCAATGAATCATTATATACAGAGGGATATAGTGTTATGTCCATTCATAAAATTATATCTATACCAATTTACATTAATATTATTATATACTAGCATTCATAATCTTATAGTCCCATTTACCAAAACATTAAGTGACCATGGGACATGAATTGTGTCAATACGATGGATCTTAATCATTTATTATTACTACTTTGTGTATAATAATTTCTAATTACTCAACACCTTCCATGTCATTTATCAATGTAGATGACATTAGTTTAATTATTTAGCTATATCTATAGCCCAAATTTGAGGCTATAGATCTCAAAAGCATGTCTATAATCTATGTCCACAATTCCATCTATCTGTGGATGGTACTGGTGTAGATATAGTATAAATATATATGCACATTTTCTAAAGGATATTTTATGGATATTAATATGGTAATAGAATCTATGGCCACTATTTTGGAAACTGCAATAATAGCTCACACCGTTGTCCACTGTGGCTACATTTTATCCAACCGCATCACAACATGAAATGTTTTTCCCTTGCTAACATGGGTAATCTATAACCATAGTTCTGTGAAATTATGACTTTAGGTATGATCTATATCCATATTTTTAGATAAACATTGATACATGGATGTTGTAATAGACTTGTTTTCTAGTAGTGTGATCACATAACACGCCCATATGTCATGTTGATGTGTACATCACAATTACCATATGTAGTTATGGACATAAAATTCTTTAATATATCTGTATCATTCCCATATATGTCCAAATTATTATATGAGAAGAAAAATAACCATTTTTTAAAACTCATCAATTTAAATGATAAAAAAACACCTAAATACCCATTTCTATCCTTGCATCATGGATTATAAATCAAAGGTATTAATATAAGAAGGTTATCATTCTAGTTATATTTAAAAACCAAGATACAATGATTAAATAAGAAACATGAACCCGTAGTTTACTAAATAGATTGTGTAGAAAAATCCTTGTTATCTTCATGGAGGTTAATCTATGGAATAACGTTTGGGCCAACAGAGAATTTTTTATATACCTATAAAATTATTTTCCCTACTAACCAAAACATATATCAAAAACATATAATTCCCAATAAAGAACATCAGTTATATATAACTCATGATTCTTCTTTGAGTTTTTAACATTTGTATCATATCATAAAATATATTCATTCAATACGAATTAATTATAAAGTGAGGAACACATTTTTTATACCATGATTCCTTTTTTATGATTTATCCTCTATATTAATATTAAATAAAATGTATATATGTGATCATTTTTTCACATTCCATGCAATAGGTCCCTAAAGAAGCCATATGTTAACTATAAATTTATGGGTTTTGGTCAAGTTTTTACATTTATATTTAATTACTTCTATTGGTCTATGTAACCATCAGATAATTTTGTTCCACTAATCACTTTTGTGAATAGAAACTATGGAAAACATAATCTTGAATAGTTTTTTGGACGTATGAAACATGTTCCAAAGGATTATCTAATTGAGTGAGCTATTGTTGGATTACTAGATATAAAAATAATGTATTTTAAACTTAATGATTTCATTTCTAGTGTTTTCCACATTATTTTATTTAAATAGTAATAAATACTCTAATGGGTATAATATTTTCATTTACATTTTTTACATTTTTCTTGATGAAATCATTTTCAAACCACATGGAGGATCCTAGATCTAGTCACAATGGAATTTATAACTATGTAGAAGTTTAAAACAACTATACAAGATCATTTATTAATTTAGAGAAGTTATAGCATGAAAATAATTGTCTCGGGTAGCATCAATAATTTATTTCAATGCCAAATAGAAACCAATATCACACCTAATATCCTACCATGATAATAGGACAAACCGAATACCCATTGGATGATAACATGATAGCTGAGACTGATGTATAAAATCTTTACGCCAAATAGTGGTATACGAGAAAAAAAATGATGGTACATGCAAAAAAAAAATGGATGTTGGAAGTCTATAGGTATTTCTAAGAAGCCTATCAAGTGCCCCATAAGGCGAACCGATATCCGGAAGCTTGGCCAACAGTTCTAATCACATCATGTAAATTATTAAAAATTCATTGAACATGGTTTTGAGCAACATAAATACCCTTAGTGAATTATGAATAATTACCGATCCTTTTAGACTATATAACTAGAGATGTTAGTGGAATCAATTACTCACATTGTCATCCAATTTTTAAGACCAATTATGTAGGACTATCAAATTATCTAAAATATATGTCATTATAAATATTCATTATCCATTCTTGAGGGTGTTCCTAATTTTATAATTTTTTCAAACTCACTATTTTATAATTTTATCTTGTTTTTTCTTCAAATTTTTTGAGAGTACAGATACTAAGAATAGAAATTTATTTCTTATAATCAATCTCCCCTATCATCTTACCACTTCTATATTTAGTTATTAATATAATCAATATGAAGGAACACAGATCTCTCTCCATTACATTAAAAATATTGGGGATTATTCTTATTCAGTATTATATCATTCCCTTTAATGACGTATTGTCTAATGTAATTCTAGTTTCATGAAATAACCTAATAATATAGGGTTGGCCTTTTATTTTTCAAATTGATAATCTTAAGGGAAAAATAATGTAAGAAACACTAGTGATTGTGGTGGTATATATAAAGTATATTTTAGATATTTTTTATAACATCCTTACTAAATACCTTTTCCCATTTTCGATCCACAATATTATTTATTTATTTATTTAATAATATATTTATTATTCAATGAATTATCATTTAATAAATTATTATTTTATTCACTTAATTTTATTATTTTGGATAACTCTTGGTGTTTTTTCTTCTACATTTATTATCATCACATTGTTATTTCGAATTTTATTCGACTATTTTAAAATATTTTTAATTTTATTCAATATATTAAATAAACTTTTAATAATTGGAAAAATTTCCATTAAATTTTTATATGGAAATACACACCCTCTTTCAATTTTACACTAATGTGATATATATTTTGTATCAATGGGGTGTTTATATTTTTTATTATTTATTTTATTCAAAATTACTTCAAATATTATATATATTTTTAAAAATAATAAACTACATTTTAAAAAATTACATATTAAAAATAAAATTTTCAAACATCATAGTTGATCCAAAAGGAAAATCATGGGGTCATGCGATATTTTCATTGAAATAATAGAGATTTTTAGAAAAATCACATGCCTAATTTTGTAATATCTATTGGCTATTATGTTTATAGGTTTTCTAAATATCTATAAAATAATATAAATAAAATGGAATTCAAACGTACCCTAGATTATATTTCTACATTTGAATTATATTTTAAAATTATGAATTCCATAAATTGATGATTGGATAAATAATTAATTCAATTAAATATCTTTATAGAAATGGTTTCTTGATATTTCTAAACATTTCATAGAAACATATAATTTAATGGAAATTTATACTGATACCAATTTAGAAAAATATAAAAAAGACATTTATGGTTCTACATGAATCATATAGAATCTATAATTAGTTATTTTTCTTGATTTAATGATATATTTATTTTCAGTAATGCTCTCGTTAATTAATTTTTTTATAAAATATTAAGTCAGAAAATAATTTGAGTCTTATGGTGTAATTGGGATCCTGAATTCATGATGATTCATGAAGAACTGATGTAAAAAATAAAGCAACTGATGAACATATTGATTCTACCATGATGCATTACATTACTATGTGAAGGTAATTCATAATGAAATCTAATGAGGTGCAATAAAGTAAAAATATTACTAATTTCAATCATATTAACTAAAAGTCATCCAATAGTGAATCTAAAAATAATCATATATTCCAACTAATTAATCAACATGAAATGAGATATGAAATGTTAAATAAATAAAAAACAATTCACAAAATATAGTACCCCCTTTTTCAAGTATGTAACCCCTTAATTATGATTTTCTTTTATAATAAGTATAATGGTGACGGTTTGTAGAGTTTGGAGAACATTAAAGTATTCTTTGAGGATAAAGGGGCGGCACACTGGATATGCATGATTTCACTATACTAGGTAGAAATCCAAGGTGAAACCATACAAAGTAAAAGATATTGGAATGTATCTTCATAATGATGGTAACATTGTTAAATTTTTCATGAAAGGGTAGGTCCAGATAGTATCTAAGGCACTGTTAGCACATGATTTGTATAATTGTGCAACTAATACCTGCACATGGTGAAAGTGAGATCCTAAAGATGTTGATTTCACACTTATTTGACTCTATTAGATGAATTTTACACCCAAAACGGCCCTAAATCAAAATTATTCTATATTTATGGTTGGATAACCTCCTATATGTTATCTCAAATTGATCTAGTGCCTTCCCAAGTTGATTAAAAAGTTATTTCTTAAGGAATGTCATCATTCCTCACCGTTCTTGTCACGTTTTCTTAGATCTACATAGATCAACCACTCTACTCATTTTATTTTATCAATTATTCTATTTTAATGGGTAGATATATGATTTTGGATTTGATGTATGCAGAGTTTTGGTCTCATTGTTGATTAGAGAAGATATCTAAGACGGTTCTGTGGATTTCATACCTTTTTTCTTAAGTGTTCTTCATACATTTTTCGTATTCAAAAAAATGGATGAGGCAGGTGGATTAACTATATTTTATTTTATTTAAAGTGATTAAAGAGATATAAAATTGATTCATTTTCATGGGTTTGTTGTCTAATTTGTTTATTTACAATTTTTAGAAACCATCTTTGGTGATGCTCTGTGGAAATCTGAAAAATTGGTGTTCTTGATAAAACTTCTTGATTATTGATTTTAAAATAAAGATTTTAAAATTCAATTCGAATGTAATTGAGTAAATATGATATTATGATAGTTTTTTTAAATAAAATGAATAATTATTTTGGAAATATAATGGTTTATTGGAATTGGTTTGTTTAATGGTTTTCAATAAAAAGTGGTTCTATTGAAATTGTTGGAATTAGTTTACATGAAATGGTTTTGGAAGATACAGTTTTTGTAAGTTCAGGTTCGACTGTCCCCTGAATGAGGGTTGTTTACCCGTGGTGTATACGGTTTATGACCCTATATTGGGTGCATTCGTCAGCTTGACAAGGGGTAATGGGACGAGAGACAATTCTTGCGTATGAAATATTCAAATAATATTACATATATTTGTGTTTTGTGTACCACGGAATGTTAATGCCAAAATAATATTTAAAAATTGACATGAAGAATTTTTATTATTATTATATAAATGTGAATTTCTAGAAAATTGGATTAAATTTAACTTTTTAAAAAAAATTATAAAAGTTTTTGGAACATATTTATATTTAGATAAAATCGTTTTGGTAGAATTGTTTTATATAAATGGTTATATATATATTTTTCTATCATTTCTATCCTAGTCGAATGAGTAGATAAGTCATTATGGGAAATCCAACTGTGTTTTAAACTCACCCAGGGTTTGGAACATTAATGATTTTGCAGATGTTTTCTTCAGGGACATGAGGAAATGTAAATTATCAAAAGTTTTTAGCACCACCTTTTGATAGTTGGGTTGTTTGATGATTGGTACATTGAGCTTTGTGCACCCAATGAATTTTTGTTTCCTTTGAGTGGATTAAATAAATTTTCTCAATTTATATTGATATTTTTTTTGTCTTTTATTTTAGTACACTTTGGGTTAGTTTGGATATAACTGAAATGGATGATTATTCTTTTATTTATTATTGAATAATATATTGTGTTTTTTGGTTAGTTTTTACTAGGCTAGTTATTTTTTTCAAAAAAGTTGATCTTCAGCCCCCACATTCATTTTAAACCCTTCAGTAAATATTTGTGTCCTTTGGCATCTTGGGTATGTCTCTTAAGGCTCCGTAGCACCTCACATCCTTCTCATGTCACTGAGAATGGGGTGATATGATAAAAAAGTTATCAGTTTCTTTGATTCAAAATCAAGTTTTGTTAAATGGAATCATTTTTTCCTTTCCTTTGAGAACAAGTATTCATCAGTTTAATTAGTTTTGGGGTTGAAATAAATTATTGTCTTTTCCATAGATTGTGATCTTATAAAGCATTATTATTTCATGGACATGAAATTTAGGGGATAAAAATACATAGAATACCGTTTTATTATGAACATCATGTTACCAGGGATATGGGTACACATGTGTTTTAGATATGTTAATAGGATAATGGAATCTCGTTTTCATGGGTTTAGCCAATGATATGAGCATTACATGCATTATAAAAATTAATTTCCTCTAATATTCCATACTTCATTTTAGAAATATGATATATTATGTAATTAATTTATTATGTTTTTGAAAAATCATGAAATTGTTTTCAAATGACTGATTTTTAAAATGGAATGTTTGGTGAATTTCGAGAATGGGTCAAATTTTAAAATCATGAATAGTGTATTTAAAAAATGGTTAATCTTAGAAAATGTTTTCTTAAACAACTCTGTTATAGTTGATGTGATATAATTTAAAATTCTAAGCCTTTATTTGATAGAGATGGATACTTATTGGTTTTTTTGTTTATCGATAAAAGAACCTGACAAGAATCATAGAAACCAGTCCGAATAAGTTGTGGAGAATAAGGATGCACCTGAACCATAGTTGAACCAAGAGCCTGTTTGTAGTATCATCCAAGCATTTCATGAGGTTATAATAGGAAACAACAGGTATGAGTCAAGCCATGTTGATCAGTCCATCCAATTCATGATGCAAAATCCACCCATATTCCAATGTGATCCTGAATATGGAAATGAAGAGGTGTGGTTGAATATGATGAATCGAATCATTAATTTCATCAGCACATCAACACAGTTTAAGGTCAATCTATCCACATATATGCCTAAGGATCTTGCATGCCAGTGGTGGGATATAGTGGTGCTGGGTAAGCTAGATCAATGCATTACTTATGATGATTCTAAATAATTTTTCAATAAACAAGTCAATCCTCACAATTTAAGGATCCATAAAATTACATAATTTTTTTAGCCTGATTTTGGAAAATATATTATGTATATAATATGGAGTAATATTCATGAATTTGTATCCCATTTAACCCAATGTTGTGGAAAGTGTATCCTTGATGGCATAAATCATTGAATATTTGATAAGGAAAGATATTCACTCAAAGAATATAGTGCTCTATGATATGGAGTATACGTAGATCGTGAATTCAGTGATAGTGGGTGAATGAGATATCTCATGATCTAGGGGATAAGGATTTATGATGATACCTATGGAGAATAGTGGGAACTCAAATGTTAAGAACATGTGAAAGAGGGACACCTATTTCCAATGTGGGAGTCGGAGACAAAATCAAATATATGGATCAGTGAACCTTCCTTGATGACCCAAGGGAAAATATTGTTGTTTCTAATGATTTTTACATGAACACATAAAAAATGATTCTACGTAACATCCTAAATCTTGTAATAACTAGGAAAATATTTGGAATCATCAGTGATATTGTTGTAGTTCTCCATTATCAAATTCTTGAGACACATCCCATCTATTTCAAGGATATTATACATAGATGCGGTGAGGGAAGAAATATAATTCTAATCCATAGACTATGGATAGATATGGTGATTCTAGGAATATCATGATTCATCATCAAGGGATATCTAAACAAGTAACCCAACAGCTGAGTACAGTGACCAAGAAATTGTATGGTGCTGAGAAGATGATTGTGTATGATTTTGAAGGACCGTCTATGTTATGAAGTATGATTTCTTTTAATTCCACTGTTATGCATGTATTTTTTTAATACTGGTGCATCTCAATCTTCTATTTCATTTTCTGATGTAGATATCATATCTTTATAACTTTTTATGATTCCTTCTTTGAAAAAACATGAAGCTCTTCTTTTGGGAAGAGAATGTTATGTCGTTGTCTATAGGTCATGTGTAATAATTGATGATGGAGAGGAGAATAAATGGCACTTAATAGTGCTGGAAATGGATTTTTAAGATGTAATTCATGGTGGGTATTTTTTGACAATGTTGAAGGATCATATCTGCTTTTATAACAGCTCATTTAGTTTCAAAACTAAGGATGAAGTCATGCATCTCTTCAAGGGACGAAGGGTTGTAAACACAAGTGTAATGGGATTACTGGCTTCAGCTGTTGGAACAATATTTTAACAGTTGGAGGAATTTTCATTCTAATTGATTGAAGATATTGAGGATATCAGTTTTCGATCAGTTTTTGATCATCTTCTATATTTATTTCCCAAGAACATCTCTTGGTTACCACCTATAATGTAAGTGGAGTTTATGATTGATCTTCTATAGGGGACTAGTCTTATTAGACTAACATATTATAGGATGAAACTTTTGTAGATAAGGGCTATATAAGTTCAATTGAAAGGGATGCAATGTAAAGGATTCATTCATACAAACACATCTCCTTGCGAAACATCAGTATTGATCATGAAGAATGTATTTGGAACTATAAGGCTTTGTGTATATTATCATAAGCTTAACCAATTTACAAAAATGAATCTTTATCCACTACAACACATTAATTACTTATTAGATCAATTGATGAGAGAAAAATGATTCTCTAAAACTGAATTGCGATCATGATATCACTAATTTCAAGTTCAAAAGAAAGATATTCTAATGACATCTTTCAGAATTAAGTATGGACACAATGAATACATTGTCTTTCCTTTTAGTATTATAAATGTATGAGTAGTATTTATGTAATTAATTAAATAGATAGTCATGCAGAATAAACATTTTTTTGTTGTGGATTTGGTATAAGACATATAAGTGTATTCAGGGATAAGCGCTGCACATGAGAAACACATTGTGATAATGTTGGGAATTTTGAGAGATCACCAGTTGTATAAAAATCGACCAAAGTGTGATTTTGTCATAAAATTTTATTTTATTGCCAATATAATTTCTATAAAAGGTGTTTTAGAAAATACGGAGAATATATATGTTGTTATCTCTTGGAAACCACTTAGATATTTCATTGATACTGTATGATTTATTTGCCTCAATTATTATTATCGAATATATTTTAATTACTTATCATGAATACAATAAAAACATGATAGCTTTGACAAAGAATAATTTTCCATTCAAATGGATTGAGGAATTCCAAAATAAAATTTGAAACAAAGGTTCACCTATCATCAACACCTATCATGATCTTCTAAAAATTTAGATAGGGATATTTGGTTTATTTTGATTCTTCAGGATATGTGTTGGATGTTTTCTCATTCATAGAGGACATTTGGTTACTTATGGTTCATTTAAGTTAATGGTGAATGAGAAGAATTACCGAAAACATGATATGGAGTAAGATACAATCATAAATTCCTCAAATAATTTGCATCATTATTTATTTAGGAGAAATTTACTATCTTCACAGATCATAAGATCAGGAAACAAAATTTACTACAATGATATATTAATTAGAGGAAATATAGATGGAGGTATTATCTCATGTTGATTGACGTTTACTTGATTTATACATGAGGAAAATGGAATTTCGTGGTAGATGAATTGATTATATTGTCTTATACTCAGTTGGAAATAGAAGCATTAGATGATCGAAAGTTGATGTCAGTCCAAACTGATACACACATGGAATGTTATGACCAATGTAATGATGTGGTTTTTTTTTGCGATTCCTGATTTGGTAAACATAGTCAAAGAGGCCCAAAATAAGGTTGTATAATTTTTGGTTATGTTTTCAAAAATAAATGGTGGGGAGAACATTTAGGGCTAGAAATATAATGGGAGTTCAGTTTTGTTGTTCATAGATTGTATAGTAGTACCTATGAAATGTTAGGAACAACTTATTCTGGCTTACCACCATTCTAGATGTCCTATACATAATGGAATAAAAAAAGGTGTATAAAGCATTAGAGGTACAATTTTGGTTTATTGGAATGAAACGAAAGGTGGCTCCGTTCGTTGGAAATTTCTTAACATGTCAGAAAGATAAGGAATAACATCAATGACTAGTGGGTATGTTGTAGTCTATACCTATTCTAGTGTGGAAATGGGAGTATACAATGATGGATTTTTTATAGGTCTCCCATGAGTGGGTTGTATACAAGATTCAATATAGGTGATAGTGGATCGGCTTACCAAGTCATCATATTTCATCCCTTTCCTTGAAACATTTATGGTGGAGGATTTTTCCAAAAACTATATATATTAAGTTTTTAGGAGAAATGGTTTAAAAGTTTTGATCATGTTAGATTGATATCTTAGGTTCATAACTCATTTCTATAAATACATTAAAAAGACCCATGGGACTTAGTTTACTATGAGTATAGTGTATCATCCTTAGATAGATGGCCAATTTGAACAAACAATATAGGTGTTGGAATACATATTTTTGTCTTGTGTAAAATATTTTTATGGCTCATGGGAGGAGCATATACCCATAGAGAAGTTTCCATTCAATAACATCTTTTAAGTATCAATACATATGGATCAATTTGAATTGTTTTATAGATATGATTTTTGTCTACATTGTTATATGGAAATAGGTGAGACATTTTTAATTGTATTGATCCTTGTCCATAAAACGACTAAGAAAATTCATATGATCATTAAATTAATGGACATATCCCAGGGTTGTCAAAAACTCATACGCGGATAATTTTCAAATAAATTTTATTTTTGATGAGTGGTATCATGTGTTATTAATGATCTCTCCAAGGCTTAGACATTGTCAATTTGGGAAGCAGAGAATGTAAAATTCCTGATACATGGTCCCTTTTCAGATACTGAAAAGGTTTGGAGATGTTTAATAGTTGTTTTCATTACCAAAATGGATCAATGTTGTCAAAAATGTGTTCCACATATCATAGATAAAATAGTATCTTCCTGATCTTGACAATGTGATCAGATGGGATCATGTTGACTTAGAGCCAGATCCTTTATTGGCACATATCCTAGTACTGATTGTTGTAAGTATTATAGTGTATTTAATGTAAAAATAATCGTCCTAGTCCTTCTTTTGTGGAAAGACGGTCAGATTCTGGAAGTGACTTGGGAATACTAGAAGGAAACAAAATAGCAATGGATGGAACTCTTTTAAGGATGAAAAAAACAATTGTGGGATGATTTTTGTACTAAAAACATCTCTTATTTAAGCCCTTATTTGTGAAATTAATGTATATAAACTATAATTGTGATTTTTTGGATAGTTTGGAAAACATCCAAGAAGTTTTTTGCGAATAGAGTGGAGGTGCATGGGTTGTGCACGGTGTGTCTAAACATTGAATAATTCCTAGGAGAAAACATGCATATTTTTATATTTTTTGATAGAAGCTTTATAATAGAGTAAAAAGTGTAATTAGGCCTTGCAAGGAGGCCACATAAGGGTTTTTCCAAACTATAGCTAACACAAGGCTAGCCCAAGTTTTGTCTAATAGTGAGACTAAACCATGCGTAGGGTTAATGTGAGATCCTAAAAAATTTGATCTCATCAATTTTTGATATAATAAGCTTCTTTATTCATCCAAAATTTCCCATACTCTTTATTATTATATATTTAATGTTGAATAACCTCTCCCATAAGATTTGGAATCGATCTAAAGCCTTCTCTTGGTGATTTGAAGTTGATTTCGTGATGTAAGTCATCATTCCTCAACATTCTTTTCATGTGTTATTAGATCTACAAAGATCTACTTCTCATCACTAATTAGTTTCATATATCTACACTACATATGGGTAGATCTATGATTTTTGATTCCATATATGATGATTTTTGGTCTCTTTGTTTGTAGAAGGGATCTATGGTGGTTTTGTGGATTTCATACCTTCTTTCTTGAGCATTCATCGCCATTTTTTATTTTTTTTCAAAATGGTCGATGTATGTGGAATCATTATCAACTAATATTAGTATAATAGATTATAATTATTTCAATTTGATTAAATTTTGTGGAATTTATTATTAATTGGTTTCTATATGATATTTAGAAACCCTCTTTAGAAATAGTTTGTGGAAATATGGAAATTTGTATTCTTGGATAATGTGACTGATTCATGATATTAAAATGATATCTTGAAAAAGTTATTTTTTTGGTAACTGTGGTTATTGTATAAAATTAATGTTTTTTCAATAAAAGGAATGACATTGTTGAAATATAATGGTTTATTAAAATTGATTTTTTCTATTTTATTCAATAAAAGAATGGTTTTATTAAAATTCATAGAATTAGTTTATTTGAAATGGGGTTGACATATATGGGTTGTGTGACATTGTAGGGTCCTGATAATTCCACAAAGTCAATCAATACCCCCACAATGGCATTGTAGAATGAAGAATGTACTCCTACAAGTTTAGTAAGGTGAATGGACTCAAATCAAGTTTCATGATTTAGATGAAATTTGATGGAATTGTTTTTTAATTTATTTTAAGGTTGCCCTTGTACCATCAACAGGAATGGTTCAAAGACCACCTAAATCGCAATCCAATAGGTACGTAGAACGATTTATGAACTGATGGTTGGCGGAGTGTTGGCAACAAAAAATGTTATCTACATACAACGTCTCAAAAATGAATTATGTGCGAGAATCCTATCAGTGTATTGTACCATGAACTCATCAGTTCGAGGATGAAGTGAATAGGAAGGCTTTCGGGAACCATTATCATGAACCAAGGTGTCCAAAAACCCGGGTTGATTGAGTCTTCCGTGCGTAATGATATATGATCATGGGCCTCTGTAAAAGGTGTCACATGCCTAATAGATACAATTCCCCCAATTCTCTATAAATGGAGTATAGTAGAAGGATAAACGAACATAGGAAGAAAGACTTAAAGGAACATATAAGTTGAAAGAAAGAGTTTGTAAAAGACTCTGGATTTAGTATCAATCCATTGAAGAAGCCCGAAGCCCGAATCACGAACCACTCTCTCCATAGATACAACCATCCATGAACAATTAAATAAGGGAATTTAATAATAAAAAGCCAAAAGGAATCCTAATGGGTGAACCAGTAACCATAAAATTCTCATAGATGAAATCACTACGAACGATAATCCCCTGAACCCTCAATCAATATGGTACTATGCGTAGTGTACCTCTACACAGACTGAACCCGACGTCATGTACTCTATGAGTATGCAGAAGGAATCAAAAGTTGCATGATTGGATGTGTACAATTGTGGTATGCGGTGACCTATTCCCATATCCATGTACCACATTACTATGAAGGTGATCCCTTTTACCGGAAGCCACTATGGTATGCAGATCATCCCCCATCCTACATAAGAAACCAGTATGTGGAATGAAGTGATTTCGTGTATTACTTCGTCCAATCCCAAACTCATCCATCTATTACTGTTTATCCCTCCATAATCCCTCATCTAACTAGTTCTTCGTCATTAGGTTATTGAATCCTCCAATCCACAGAACCTGTATGTTCATACCATCTAGTAGATCAACACTACTATTTTCATCTACATACCCTTGGAAAGAATAGTAATGGAGGCTCTACCCACAACAGTTTGATCATGAGGAATTTTTGTTGGTATACATTCACATGGTAACTCGGAGTCCAACAATGGGATTCCAACATGAACCTATATATTCTAGAGATTAAGGGCGATCATTCTCTTTTCCATTCAGTTAGTAATAGGGATCAGTCAACTGGGTTTTGTTCACTCCAATCCATGATAAGGATGACACTCCTCTCTTTCCTAGAACATATTCTGGGGTCCCTCCCAATGAGGTAAGCCTCCAATTTTCTGAGGTCTGGTTTCATGGATTTCAATTTCATTTTCCATTGAAAGGGTCATTGCTCCGTGCCCTCACCTTTCGTCTCCCCTACCTCATCTTCTTAGTGTTTTCCTCCCCTACAAATAGGGGAGGATGCATGTGATTTTTTGAATATTTTAAATCCTTTTATTTCTCACACTGAGTATCACTCATGTGGTCTTAGAAGTATGTGATGACTACAAAATCAAAACCATCTGAAAAACAAGAAAATTGGTTCCTGATCAATCCAGGATACATATAAGGCCTACCTGAAGGCCCGACCTCAAAAGGATTCTGTAGAGACACAAATCTTGACGTACATGGACATTACATTACTTTTTCATTATACTTAGTACATAAAAAAACACACACACAAGGATCGTAATAGTTTAGTGTCTTTGGAAACTCGAAATATAATCTTCTAATCGTGGTGAAAGATCTTCAACATCTCCCATAATGATCTTCCCCTTTTTTTACCTCAAACCATTCTTTATATCCTGTGGAAAAGAAAACATAAAAGGGTGAGCTCTAATGCTCAGTAAGGGTAAACCAAATAAATATCAATCACATCATATTCATAAGAACATAACATTTTGGAAATCTTAACCTGCAAAAGAGAGAATAATTTAATAACATGGGATAAATCATAGTAGTGAAATGAAATCCCAATAATCATAACATAAAACATGAAACTTTGTGGCATACACATATAATCATAGAGAATCATTTATTATTAGTCAAGACTCATTGCCAAGACTATCTTAGTGGACAAAGTCCATTTCTGAACCGAGTCACCCTCGTTTCATTCCAGTTTCACTGAACCGGTATAACCTACCGTTCTATCCATGTCTATCTCATGAGATATAAAATCATTACCTAATGCATTGGAGGGAGATATAGGTCCCACCCATTTCATAATGATACCATTATTATGTGTGCCACAAAATCATAAACCATACATCATAGCATGACCCATGTAATAAAAATGGGATTCTTAAACAACATGACATCATAAAACAATTCATATAAGATAAAGGAATTCATAAAAATAATTACATCACAACATAATCAAATCAATGTAATAATAGGGATAAAAACATAACCCTTTATTATCTTAGATGGAAAATAATTTTGATAAAACACTTGAACTCCATTCTTGAGGAAAATATCCTTTCTTCTTCTAAAACATTTTTTCTTTCTTAACACTTGAACTCCATTCTTGATTTAAATAATTTTATTGAATTATTACAGAATCATACATATTTTTATGATATCATATATGGTCATATTCTTAGATTCTTAGTAGTAATATTTCAGTGCTACTTGTTATTCAGGTGTTTATAACTTTTGTTCTTATGCGTGTCTTGTCGAATATATTCTTATTATTCTCTTTAGGATATAGATACATCATTTCCAGAATGATTTTAGTGTAATATATATCATATTCATTCATTCAATTCATTTATATAATCATTATGAAATGAAGATCATGTAGAACGAGTCGCATCACATCGTGGAGACGGTATTCTGTACGTACACACGAGTGATGATATCCTTCCTATGATCGTGGAATTGTATTGGAGTGTATGTATACTATTTCAGAATCAGTATTACTTTATAATAGTCATATATAGTCATTATTTACACCATTATACCCATCCAAGTAAGGTGGTGGTGGAAAATAGATTACACCACGGCGTGGAGACGGTATTTCGTACGTACACACGCGCGGTGATTTCTTTTTCCGTAGGATGGATACATGGTGAAATAGGGTTGTTTCATATTTATAATAACATATAAGTATATAATAAATACTTATGTTATTACTTTATCATGAAACAACTAAATAATAAGAAGTGGAAGATGAAATAACGATGAAAGAATCGGTAACAGACATTACCTCTTCTTTGAAGTGCTTCTTTGAGACCTTCTTTTAGGGAACTAAAATTGGTCTTTGAGGAATACAAGAACCTCTAGGATGTCTCTAGGGAAGTGGAGAGGAGGAATTGGAAGGGTTTGGCCGACCATGAAGGCTCAACGTGGTGTGAGGAAGAGCGGGAGGAGGTGCCCTTTTATAAGGGAGGAGAGGGGCACGTTTGGAAAATCTCAAAATATTATTTTTTATTAAGGTCAAATTCGGTTTATAATGGTTACAAAGGGTCTTATTTAGAAGCTAAAGTGGTTATGGGTCGAAATCATCTCATCCAATATAATTTAGACAAGTTTAGGTTCCTATTTTAACCTTATCATTTAGATTTAACATTAAGTTAATAAGTTTACTTTTACCATGTCTTCTGTGTTCTTATACTATAAGGTTAATAAACTTACTATAAGCAGCCAAAAGAACCCCAAGTTGTTTATTATTAATATATATAACCTTATCTAAGTCATTTGGCTGAACCTTATATTTTTAGGAATAAAATTACAATTAATAATATAATATTTGTTTTAAAAACTAATTTATGTCAATTTTGACACTATTTGGTACATGATTTTTATGAAATTCATAGCAGAATGATAAGTTCGAACCAAGTTACTTATATTTACCATAACATGTCATAGTAACCTAGAAAATTAGTGTAAGTCATATAAAGTCTCAAATTTCATTTATTTTGGCATTTATAACATCAATTATGTCAATATTTCATTAATAAGACAATTACTGCATCATCTTTGTGTCATAATAAATGATAATTATTTAATCCCTAAAAATTTTAAATATATTCCTATGATGTAGATAATTGTATTAGATTTCTTGAGACTATTCATGTTCGAAGTTTCATGAAGTTTATCACTAAATTAAAATTATTATACTTATAAGATTTAATAAAGTGACATGTTGTCACATTCATTGGTTTTAATAATAATTAAATTATTTTCATGGAAAAAAGTCCATAAAATGAATCTAATCCGACCCTTAGGTTATATGGGTCTAATGTTAGCCATCCAATATGATTTTTCCAAGTTTTAGGACAATTTTATAATATTATATTTACCCTCAATTACCTGATTTACCTTTAACTATAGTAAATAAAAATTACCGTAGTTACTATTCATAATGCCCAAAAAATAAAAACTAGCTTATTAACATAATTTGGACCCACTGATTCCAAATATGGAATCCATTTATCCAAATTCAATACACAAAAGATGCAGAAATTAAATTAAAATTAATCCCGTTGTCGAAAGAAAACGAGTTTTTCTTTAAAACATTCCAAAAGATTGAATTGATTTAACCTACGAATTCAAGGTAAAATCAATGCTAATGACATAAATTATATTAAATGGTAAAAATATATTATATTTATACTTTAAAACCATTCAATATTATAATTTATCCACATAATATATTACGATGAAAAAAGTAGTTTTTAATTAAAATATAGCAAGTTTTTACCATTCATTAAAATATAAAAGTTATCGGAAAAATATCAAAACCTTATCAAATGTAAATTTTTATATCCAGATTCAAAATAAGAATTTTATTTTGTCAAATTTAACTTATAAACATGTCAAAAACTAGATTTAAAGTGGGTGCGCCATCAAAAGGCGGCAAAACTACATTTTTTGAAAAATAGTTATTTTACCCGAAAAATTTATTTTGTTCTTATACCATGTTCTAGAAATGTGTAAGATGAATAATAATGTTATAAAATTCAAAATTTATTTAACACTATTCATAAAGGCTAGTTCATAACAATATTATAATAATATATCGTTGTTTAGTAAAACACGGTATTGCGTACAACACACGCTATCGAGGAAGGTCGCGATTGCGTGTAATGCAAGCCAAGTCAGGGTTGTGTGTAGTGCACAACTCCTTTGTTGTTTCATATAACAGAATCCAACCATATTTTATTTGTACATTGAATATATATATATATATATACACTCAATGTTGCGTAGAATAACTTCTATCTGACGAACTTGAAATTGTGTGTAACAAGAGCCAAGAAAAGTGTTGCATATACTTCAAGCTAATACGGTGTTGCGTATATCGCAAGGTAATCTTGGTGTAGTATAAAACACAAGACATTAATGAAATTAAATGAATATTTTTCATAAAATCTCTGGGTGTTATAGATTCCCTCCTGTAGAGTGTACAACCAATCATGTGTCCTCAAATGGGCAGCTTCCATGCATTAGTCCATCCCCAACTAAACTATGAGAACTATTATTCCATTTCACATCGGTATATGTATGATACATACAAAAAGGGCCAAGCATCGAAGGGTCCCTATCCATAAGGGTTCACACAATCCGATTTCATTCAAAAGGGAACATTTTATACCTAATCCCCACACAATCTGAAGTGTGATAACTATTATTCCTGATCAAATAATGATATGTAGGACACATTCCAAAATTCCAAAGCACAAAAGGGGACCCATCAAAAAGGGTTTACACAATAATATATCCATAAGTGGGTAGCTTCCATGCATAACCCAAAACAAAACCAAACTATATGGTTTCTGATTCCCCTCCCGAGTACACGTAGAAAAATTTTCTTATAGGCATGATCCTAAAATTATGTCACCTTCCATCCAACCCAGATGATGATAAACTCGAGAACAACTTATTAGATGGATCAAGTCAATAGTACATCCATATAATCAAATATATATACATGACTACGAAGATCCTTCAAACAAAGGGTATCCCATGTACACACACTTTGGGAATGAACCAAGGATTAAAAAACAAATGAACACAAAATATATATATATAAGAGAGTCAGGGAACATGAAACAATGCTCTCTTAGATGGGTGAAGTGATCCTGACCTCCCATCCTCTTGACCAATAGAGTACATAAGTGTCGTTCGATGAGTCATCAATCAATGAGCACCAACCTCTGGAAAGCAGTTCTATGTATCATGGACATCAAGGTCGTTGGGTGTTCTTAAAACCATGAATAAACCCATTGGATACCATCATATGAAGTTATATATGAGAAGGACTTATTTCAAAAGTACTTTAATCCTTGCAATCACCCGATGGAATCATCTGACTATGGAACATTTTTAGTAGTTCCAAAGAGGTGAATTTTCAAGTCCCTATAGTGTTTATTTAACCTTATGTAAAAGGATATAACTCCTATCAGGTTAAAAAAAGAAATGTAGAATTTTATGAGAACCCATCTCTATAGAAAAAGGTATGGGAGATGATCCTCATTGGACCATTTCCACATACATAAAACACGCCAACTCAGAGGCAGAATAGAGTTCATGATCGACATTCTCATAAATAAGGGATATTTACTAGTGGGGTAAAATGTTCATGACCCAAGGTCCATGGAATGTGTTAGTAGGACATAAGTTAACTGGATGAGAACCCCTCATGAGTTTGTAACTTCCAAACCTTCATACATGTGTGGGTGCGTTGTGATCTAGGGAATGTTTATGCCCAAATAATATTGAGAAAATATTTTTAAGTATTTCTTGATTATTTTTCGAAAATATGACTTTGTTGTAAAATTTGATTAAATATAACTTGTTTAGTCTTGGTTATAAATGTGTTTTGGAAATTTTTTGTATTTAGTTATAATCTATTTGGTATAATTGTTTTATATTAATGGTTTTACATAAATATTTCTAATATTTATTCCCTAGTAGAATGATTAAGGAATTCATTGGGGAAATCCTATTGTGTTTTATACTCACCCATGACTTGGTACATTTTGGATTTTCCAGATTCAATCTTCTAGGTTGTGGGAAAAGGTAATGTATCATAATTTTTTAGAAACACCTCCTGATACATGTTTTTTTTGGGTTTACAGCATGGAGCTTGTGGATCATGGAGTAATGTTGTTTTTCTTGAGTTTATTATTTATCAATATTATTTTTATTTTGATACATTCATTTTCTCCCAGTGTAGTAAACTTTTGATTGTTTTTTTATATAAATAATGTGGTTGAGTTTTCATTCATTTATTCACTCATCATATAGTGAGTTATTTTTCTACGGTTTTCTACATAAGTCATTTTAGTTCATAAAGGGTAAATTGTACACAAAATTCATTTTAAACCCTTCGGTATTTATTCTTATCCTTTAAAATATGAGGGATATCAATTAATGATAATTATCACCTTACCAACTTCTTAAGACAATGTGTAAGAAGCTTGATGTTCCATCGACTCTATAAATATATATTGTCAAATGATAAAAAATTAAAATAAATAAAAGAAATTTAAGAAATGTATAATGTTTGACACGTGGAGTGTGTGGGAAAATAATATGTTATCATATAAATATACTATTTAATGTACACATATATTATTTTAAAATTAAGAAATTTGTGATAAAATAAATTTTCATGTTCTCATTTTTTCTCCTCTACTTAATCTACAATGTATTTAATCCATATTTTTCTTCTTTTTTCAAGTGATAATATTCACGATGGTTTTTGTGAACATCTATCAAAATTCAAATTTCATTTATTTAATTTCCATTATTCGATTCAATAAGATAAAATTTTAAATGAAAAATATTAGTTGGTTTTAAAAATAAATTAATAAAAAATAATGAATATTTAGAATTTCATAGTGGGGATCAAAAAATTTGTCATTCGATCATACTAAGAATGAACGATCTTTAACTAAAATTTTGTAACATGAATGTGTTATTGAAAATTATAATAGAAATAGTTTTCAGAATTGTATTTTCAATAATTGAAAATTTTCTATATTATTGATTATATATTTGTAAAATAAAATTTTTAATTACATAAAAAAATATATCAACAAATTTTTTAATGATTTTCATAAAATGATTGATATGATAATCCAAAGATAATTATTCTATCTTCACATTTTTTAAAATTAAATACTTAATAAAAAACATTTGGATTGAAAAATCTCATTAAAATAACTAATGTGAACCTGAGATATCATTAAAACAAATATTAGTCTATTAAAAAATTTCTAGAAAGAAGGCATCAAGAGACAAACCTGCGGAGATACTTAGTATATGGAAATATGGTTCTTGAGAAAGGTGTGCGGTGATCGATGAAATTCCAATCAACATAAGGGAATTGATGAAGTAAGTGTCACATTTATTGTGGATTTATAAGGTAAATTTATCATTATATATAATATTGGTCTCTCCAAATCTTAATTAATTAGATTTTTTAAATTTGTGAACGTATTGAAGAATAATTTATTATTTATGAGTTAACAAGGATATATATTTTTCAAAATTAATTATAAAAAAGGTTTCTAAAAATATTTTAATTATAAATGAATTAAAATATCTATAGTATATCAATTTTAAAATTATTTAATGATTTATTTAATATATCAGTGATTTCAAATTATTAACATATTAACTATTGAAGATAATGATTCTTTTCTTTGGAATTAGTTCTAAGGCCATCTTAATATCCACTATATTTTTGAGTCGAACCATAACACACTACTATGAGATTTCCTAAAATTAAATATTAATGATAACATAGTATCTAAAAATTCCATGATGGTAGGAGTAAAATTCACACTTTTTAAATTGATAATAGTTTTTATTTTAACGTTTACTTAATACAATTCTTCCTTGATTATTTTGGAGTGATGAAAAAAATAAACATTTTTAATTATTGGCCACATTACTTAATTTATATATTTTATCCTTCACATAATAGAGTTTGGGTTATTTTGTTTTTATCAATTATTCATTTAATATAGAAAATGAATATTATAAAAATACATTACCATTAAAATGGCCTTTTTAGAGAATTTGTTAACACGAACAAGATGAATTTATTTATTCTCGATTTCTTCATCCATCATTTTATTCCCCTAGAATGAATCACCAAAATGGTATTGAAAATTCGAAAAAATAGGTCCATAAAAATTATTTATATAAACATCCTTAAGTATTTTTATATTCCTCACTTATCATTTGTGAGGAATTAAATTATTTTTTATTTATCCTTAACTATATCCATAAAAGTCATATCACAGAAATATACAATTATGAACATTGGAAAGGTAAAATTCCTAATGTTGGAATCATTAATTCCATTCATTTTAAATTATTTATCTATAACACCAATGATAATCTTGGAATGGTTGACCATAAATCTGATAAAATAATATTTCTTCAGAAGATTGCCTCATGTAAGCCATTTATGTCTTCAATAAATGGATAAAGACCCTATAAGAGTCATATATTATAAAAGTTTATTATAATTTTTATTAATCAAATCCACAATATAAAATGATTTCAACTGGACTAGTTTTACCCTAACTAAACAAAAAACATCATAGGTAATTGATGATTCTCTAGAATCCCCATCAATTCCATTATTCATTAAATATATTAACTCCAATTACCATTACATTTAAAATTTTAGTAGTGAATTAAAATATTCATAATATATATTTGGTAATAAATTCATTTTAACATAAATCCTCCACTCTCGTCTTAAATCTCATTCACTAGATGCAATTATTTTTTATGAAATTGGACACATTTCATGAATTGATGATTTGATCCAATTTCAACGTAAAAATGTTTATATTATCTTGTTCTATCCTTATAATAATCATATCAATCGAAATAAGTTCATTTTTAGAAAAAAATAATGACCATGTAAATTTTATCCATAATATTTCTTGCCTTTATCTAATGGAAATAATCAAGATTATTTTATTAATATGGTGTAACATCTTCAGTCATGGCCTGAATTGATCCGATTTTTTTTAGAATTCACAGATCATTT
Organism: Viscum album; assembly: GCA_963277665.1. NCBI lineage: Eukaryota > Viridiplantae > Streptophyta > Magnoliopsida > Santalales > Viscaceae > Viscum > Viscum album. Next base: position 960,881,939 of record OY728145.1, read on the forward strand.
TAATTTCAAAATATTTTAATGAATATAAATAATTCTATTTATATGGATTATTTTTGTCAAAATGATTCTTTGAAATGGATAGATGGTTTTAAAAATACCAAATTCCCAAATTTTGTTTCCATTTTAACCAATGATATATATTAATTAAAACAATTACATCTATATTGGTATTATTAGTTAACAAAATTAATTTTATTAAATGATTTTAAAATGTAAATGGCTTATTCCATTCATTTTCTAAAAATATTTTAAAAATATTTATTAAGGGTTAAAATTTATATTGATTATATTATCTCTATCTAAACTAAAAAACAATTTGTAATGAATCATTCAAATTAATGAATAATGATCTTCCAATTACATTTATTGTAGAACAAAAAAAATTTCATGCTGTTTAAATTTCTTAAGTTTAAATTGGTTAATATTTTAATAAGTCGAAATGTAATAATGGATGTTTAAATTAGTTTTTCATGGATCATGATAATGAAATTAAAACACCAATGAGTTTATCTTGTAAGATAATAATGGATTTTGTCCTAAAATATGTTGGGTTGATGAATATAGGAATATTATTGAACTCACTATCGTAATAAGTATGATTTTTATTTTTTCCTTTCGATGTCAATGAAATATAAAAGAATAATAAATCAACTCATTTGGAACATGTCGATGATTATAATAACAATCATTTTTAGGGAATTAAATTAAAAATAAATTATAATTTCCACTGGTTTAAGAATAATTATTTTAGAATAAAATTTTAATTAGACTCACCATAGGTTAATAATGGTGTAAAATCATAATGAGAAGCTAAATCATTGTATTAATGGGACTCTTATAAATCTGATAATTGTTTTCTATACCTAGATTTCACATAAATCATAAGATGTTTTGAAATTTATTGACACAATAAAAATAATAGATAGTTAGAGAATAGGTGATGGAAATAATATTGAGTTTGATTGGAATGAAATAAGTCAATATAATGATATAAAGTCACAATACATCCCATTATAAATTAAATGATACTATGCTGATCATTAAACATTTTCAATGTATTAAGGATGTCATGATACAAGATGTTCTTGTGGAAGAATATTTTCAAGGAATTACAGTCTCAGTTCATCAATATGTGATTACTGGAGGCATATTTTATTTAATTATTGGAAAGATTAATGGATCATAAGAAGGAAATAATTGTTAATTTTTTGTTTATAACATCTTTCTACCAGACAGGTTGGGCCACCAATGGTTGGATTATACCTAAAACTTATCATCAGAAATGTTTATAGTTCAAAAAGTAATTAGACCAAGAACTGTTGGATGAAAACATTGAATAAGTTGAATTCATTGAGACTCGTGCCAAATGGAATCAGATCGATCAATAATACATTCAACTAGTTTCAGCAAGATACATTGTGAGTTGTATTCATTTTGGTCAAGTGAAAAGAAATTCTCTTGTTTTCTTAAAATTTTTAGTTGGTTGTAGAAATAAATGATGGAATATGATATGTTTTCAATTTTATTAAGAGGAAAAGATGTATCACATCCATCAAAATTGGTATAAGAGTCTTTAGACAGGTGACGACACCGATTATTAGTGTATGCAAGAAAATGAGTAATCCAATGCATGCTAACACCAATACACATCATCATATGGAGGATCATTAGTGTTATGAAGAGAATAAAAGAGTTAATTGTTCAAATAAATCACAGAAGATTACACAATGAGAGAATTATGTAAAAATAATTTATAATCTGATGTTATCCTGAATTTAAGGAAATGCATAAATCCATATAAAATTTTACAATGATTATAGAGTAAGAGACAAACCTAATGTATAATGAAGTAAAAAAATGGTTAGGAAATAATAGATTTAATCGTTTAGATTTGTCAGTTGGTTTGAAGGATTGGAATGAGAAGTTTTTTATATTATTGTAATAGAGCATCATTGTGGAAATTTTTTTAGTTGGTTACAATGATTTTAAAAAAATTTCATATGTTATCCATATGATTCAGTTGGTGTAGATAAAAAAATTGTATTCTATATTCATGTTTATGGGAAAATAAAAATTAATATTTAAATCGTACCAATTATTGAGTTGAAGTTATGGAGTTATATGAAGAAGTTAGAATATATGAGAAGTTTTAATAAGAATCGGGAATAGTTGGAAAGCATTGATTTATTCAAATATGATCTTAAAATTTAAGGTAAATTTACATTCATAGATATTTGATTAAGTGGGAATGTTTTCCAAAATTCCACCTAAATAATATATTCAACACTTATAATTACAAGATGTATAATACACATTCAACTAAATAATGTGTTTTTCAAAAGAGAAGTTGAAGTGATGAATGTTTTAGAAAGAAGAAGATTATGTAAAATTCATTATTGAGGATATGTTCTAGAAATAAGAATAAATAGAGGAGGAATATCATATTATATGATCATTATATCTAACAAGATAATCATTATTTGAATCATATTGTGAATTTTGAATAAGGAATTAGTATTTCAAGTATATTTTAGTGATATTCCAAAAGAGTTTAATTTATTATATTGAGAAATTAGACTTATTAATATGTCTTGGTTTCAAACTGATCATCATTATGAAGTCCATAAGAAGTTATTATCATCTTTTGGGTATGAAAGTCAAGAGTTTTTTTAAGGGAATATTTTTGGATATTGATAATTTATCACACTAACATTTCTTGAAGAAACTGGTGAATTTGTCTTATTATATTACCAAAATTTTATTACATCATTCCATGAAGCTTGAAGTATATAAACTATTCTTTTGAGAATATCGATACAAAAGTGTATGATCATATCCTTCATGACTTATCCACACAAAAGGATTGTTTTCTAATATATATTTTGTTGTAGTATATTGGTTCCAAAAAATTATAAGTATGTATATACTCTTGTTTTGTAGTGAACCTTTTAATTTATTGTTTCCAAGTGGTTAGTTTATTATAATTTTATACTATACGGTTATATTTCCTTAACAAGAAGATAATGTTGTTTCAAAAATACATAAATATAAAAATAAATGATATCGTATATTCTTCCACCCTTATGAATGATACAAAGACCTTGTTCAAAATTCTCAACAAGTACGAGAGCTATGGTTTCATTTAGTTACACCATGATAGTGTTCTTGAAGGGAGGTTGTGATGGAGAATATATTTTTTTTGGAGAAAAAAATGATTCTAGAATACAATGGTAAGAACTATCATGTGTTGAATTATATAATGTTTCCTAATCATATGTCTCTTGGTTATGATGTTCAAGAAGCATTGACAGATGAATTTTATTCTATTGTTGTAAAAATTCATATTTTATGTGTAGATAAGAAGAATCTCAAGAATCATGTAATTGTTAAGAATGATTTTCTCTAATTACTTTCGGAAAGTAAATTTTTTAGAGTAACATGTTTTTCGATTGTGAAATGTTTCTAGGGTATCATAGAAAACATTTATGATGGAAATAAAAAAATTAATAAGAAAAGGTACCCATATGGGGGATAATGTATTATGATCTCAATATTTCATAGCAGCAATCTATTGGTGAACCTTTTCTTATTTGTGACGTATTATGAACGTTAATCCATAAAAAATATATTCGGATTACTAGAGAAAACATTTTTATTTAATCATTTAATAATTATGGGTTTTGAATATGTAGTTTTACAGAAAATGAAACAAGATAATATTTTCACCTAAAATAATAATTGAATGCATTTATTTGAAATAATGGGATCCTCAACAAAGAAATCAGAAAGATGTTAAATGAAATTTCATCAAAAAATATTTAAGAATGTTTTCCTGGAAGAAAAAATTTAGCTTCTAGATATGATTGAGTAGATAAAAAATTTCGTAAGATTGAAACGAATCATAATTAATGTCTCTATTTTCTACAATTTTAAGAGAATAATAGTAAGAAATTTTCAAAAAAAATTTCTTAAAGAAAATAATTTGGTAACAAGTTTCAAAAAATATATAATATATTTTTGAATGTTGTAAAAAGAGTCAAACTTAAAAATATCAAAAGATACCTTCAATTGTTGAGAAAAAAATTTTAATTTTTTTAGAATAAGATTGTTTTAAAGGATGTATGGGTGGACAATAATAACATTGTTATTAATTCATTTATTTCAAAAAAAAATTGAGCCAGATTATTTTTATTACTACTAGTTCTAATAATGATAGAAATAAGTCATTTGGAAAGTAGTATTCCTGATAAGGAATATGTGAAGGTTACTTATTAATATTTTCACAACTCTAATCAGTTTGCTTATTTTAGCAGAAAATATTATATTCATGGTTAATAATGGTATTTGGTCAATTTTATAATACAAAATATATGTATCTATTAAATGACCAATTTTTATATTATTCCATAAAATACATATGTAATACTTTGGCTGGGAGTCACTCCTATCAATGGAATATGATATAGAAGAACATTTGGAATAATAATGAAAAGGTTGGTGTAAAATATTAGGATAGATTCCAACCTCTATAAATAATTAATTAATAATTTGATAAAATTTAAAATCATGAAAATTGGTGTCTTGTCTTCTTATGATAATTTATTAAACAATTCCCATAATCCATAAAATAATAAATATTGAGGGATACACAAATCTTCTATTATAGAAAATACTATCAAAAAACAAAAGGGGAACATGCTTGGATCATGGATAGTGGGTGTTCTTATAATTTGATAGGTGAATTAAATTTTTTTAATATTTTGGAATATATGAATGTAATAATGGTTACATTTGGAAATGACATATCTATCAGAATCAACAGAGTTAGATCATCCAATATTGACTAAGAAAGATAAAAATCTAGGAGTGCTTTGTTTGTTTACGAGATGAAACAAAACATTCTATGTGTTTTACAAAGTTATGATGAAGTAATAATTAATTTTTTTAATGAATATGGTTTTTTTTGTATAGTGAATAAGTTGAAAAAATAGTATCAATAATCTATTGTATAAAAATAATCTTATCCCATATTGGAGATGATCAAAACTCTTGTGACTTTTTCATTTTGGAAGATAATAAGTAGTGGGGTAAAATGTTGGGAAACATGTGTTAGAGAATCATGAAAATGTTATCAAAAGAAATATTTAATAGGGTATTCTTGATATGTCATGAAGAAGATATTGGTGTTGCATTATTTTTTAAAATGGTATGATTACAATATCTATGCCTAAAAAATTTGATATTTTTTCAAAACAACCCCCGGATCATATTCAATATGATATCGATGATCAAATGAGAAAAAATACACTCTTTGAGGTAATTAATTCATTACATTCATTGATTAATTTAGATGAATTTAATTTGTTATGAATATTTTACATAATTAAAATTAACTAAACGTTTTAATATGTTTTAGAATGAAATCTATGAAGGAATTTAAGAATCCTCAAAAGAAATTGAGAACTAAAATTTATAGTGGATAAAAATTTATGTTTTTTTATATTATATTGAGAACCCTGGAATTCGTCATGACTTTAGTACGCCACACACTCCTCATAATAATGGTGTTTCTAAAAGAAATAATTTAATTTTGATGTAAATGTGGTGAACTATGTCACATGAACATGGTCTCTCTGATTACTTTTAGATGTATGTCATGATGACTACTATATATATTCAAAATATATGATTCTATAATCCATGTTCATCTAAGACATCATATTATTTTATTTATGAGAAAAATCATACATTTAAACATTAATGAGTTTTTTGGAGAACATGCATTACAAAGTAGAAGTGTGGAGACATTGGGATGTTTGAGAAGAGTGATGAAGATGGAATTATTCATAGATATTATATAAATATAACAGGATATATATGTTACTATATTGAATAAATAATAATGGTTTCTTATGTGGATATGAAATTTAATGAGAAAAAGGGCCCTAAAGATAAAAAATCTCATTTGTTATGGAGGTAAACAAGATGAAAAAATATATTGTGCATATTATAATAAGGATACCAAATATGGAAATAAAAATCAAGAACACGAATCAAAATAAGGTATTATATGTGATTTGAAAGATTCATGAAAATATCGTCAATGAATTAAAAAAATTGTATGAGAAAAATATTATTACTGATCAACATCAAAAAGATTAAAAAATAGGAAAATATATTGTTGTTACACGTAATTACATGTATTCAAAAGTTGATTAAATAATGTTGTGAAAGAAGATTTTCAGTATCTAGAATTGTTTCATGTTATGAATGAAGAGATGGATTAGATAGAATGGAATGAAACTAGGTAACTCGTACCTAAACCAAATAAAAAACAATTATCAGAACAATGTTGGTATTCCATAAAAATATAAATGAATAGGGTGATGTGATATGAAACGAAGTAAGATTATTTGGAAAAGGTTACTCATAAATTTAATCTATTTATTTTGATGAGATTTTTACCTGAGTAGAAATAATTTAAAAAATTATGAACATTCTTGATATTATTTCAATATGATGTTACTAAATTTTTATAAAGGATGTGAAGTCATTATTTTGGAATGGGGATCTAGAAGAATAATTTTATATTAAAAAAATATTTGTCTTTATTATTGGAAATGATGAAATTTATGTGTGATAGTTTTAGAAGACCTATCATGATCTAATAAAAGCTCATAGGGCATGATATTACAAATTAGATACCTTTATATGAATGATTTGTTTTAATAAAGGATGATTTCATTGTAATCATTACATCAAATTGAGTCAAATTATTTTTTTCATCATAATGCTTGATATTTATGACATTATATTTTTTTTGGGAATGATGAATGATTGTGTGAAATATTTTCTAAAGAGTTGGAAAATTTATTTGAAATTTACATTCTTAGTTAAATGTAATAATTTATTGGGATACAAATCTCAAAAAATACACATTATTCTTTCAGATGAAAAATATGCTAAGGAACATTTTAAGATGTTTGGAATGTAAAATTCAAAACCATTTTCCACAATGATTTTTGTAAGAAAATTGTTTACTAAATATAGAGAAGGAATGAAATTTGTATATATTGATTTATGGATGATTATTAGATGTTTTCATATGCTAATTCCTAAAACCCATGATAGTTTATAATAATATGTTATATTCAATATTTTAGTGTTCTATAAAATAATAATACTTATGGAGATAAAAAATAATTCTCGGATATATCAAAGGAACCATAAATTTTGAAATATTTTATGATAGCTCATAATGCCGTTACTTTTTTTGTATTTATATGATGATTGGGAGGAACAATTTGATGATAAAATATCCAAAACTAGTAGAGTTTTCTTTCTAGAGAAATTATATGTTAGTATTCATATAAATCAGTAAAATTTAGTAACCCTTATCACAGATAAATATTATTATGCCGATTCTACTCAAGTGGAAACCCAAATTATGTGGATAAAGACTCGGTTGGATGAATAACATGTTGAAGTGATGTTACCCTTGGTATTGGGTTTTGACAGTCAAAGTTAACTAAACCTTATAATAAAACATGTATAATATTTATAGGGAAATCATATTGATATCAAGTACCACATCAATGAAGAGAATTTGTTGAAAAAATAATTGAATTCAGAGGACATTCCTACATAGGTACAAGTTACTAAAATTTTCACAAAACCATTACTAAATGTAAATTTTTATAAACCTATGTTTACCATCAGAGTCCAATTGTTTTCTCATCAAGGATTAGGTATGTTTTTTCACCCATATATCATATTGTTTTTTGATAGTGTTTTCAAGTTGGAGGAATGATTTGTAAATAGTTTAATTGATATGTGATAACCAATTTACGAAATAAGATATGTAGGTGTAGTTGTGAGTGTGCTATTAAATAATAATGTCTGTGTTTGAACTATTCTAACAGTTTTTTGAAGTTGTTACAGGAAACCATTTTTTAGAGTAATGAATAAGAATAAAATGAATTGGTGAAGAATGATGTGAAGAAAGGATGAGTAAGCTCACCAAGAGAAATAGAGTCCCCCAACCCCAAAATGGTGTGGGTCTCTCTCCCGATGAATCCACTCCCCTTTTAGAATGAATGATTCCTAAAAGATATATGTGACATTATTGGGGGGATTACAATGTTCAAACCCCCTATCAAGCTAGTTTGTGGAGGTATATGTTTCCCGAATTGTAATTGAGTTGGATATTTACCTTCTAGTGGTGGAAAACATGGATCATCGGGTGGCAGATAAATTTTTTCGGTTCATGATCTATCTCAACCTATTTTTATGAGTTTCTACTCCCATTTCCTTTTTCAGGTTAATCGGTCTAGATGAGTCATCACCTTCGGTGTGATTTAAGGCGGAGGCCTGTTCAGTGCTCTTGTAATGGTGCTGATCAGGAATCCACAATGCCTTAAAACATCCCATTTCGGCACAACGAAGAGGTCCATGGCCTAGGAATCTTCTTGCGTCCATCCTCCAGGGTCGTGGTCACAGAGATTCAGCTAGGCCCCAATGGGGGAGGGTGGCCTAGAACCTTGTTGGGATCTAGTTCCCTACATGTCGAGGTACCTGCCTCAGGATCAGTATGATTCTCATCATTATCGACATTGTTTCACCCAGAGCCTAGAAGAAATTTCCCCTAGATATCGTTATGCCCCAAGGATAGCAGGGCCGTGGGAAGCATTCCATGTATTTAATGCCCCTTGGATTTAGCTTTGATGGATTCTCACAGACTAGAGTTACTTATCCCCCTCCCTCTCCCCATGTGGAAGCTCTACAGTGGGGGGATTGTAGTCGGAGGAGGATGGATACATCCAACCTGATAAATAAGGGAAGACTATATACTTAGATCCAAGGCTCTGGGTCTTCATCCTCTGTGCCCCATGCCTAATGCACAGGAATGTGAAAAAGATCACAATACTAGCAGCTAAAGGGGAGGGGGCCCTCCTACTTTGACAAAGACATGTAATCTATGGATAGTCCCAAGAACCTATTCTCCCAATGATACCTCTACTTATATGAAACTTCCAAGGTATCATAGTGTGCACAAGGATATATTTCATCGCATTTGAGATTCTTAGACATAAGTTACAGATGGTGGCCATCCTTGATGACAAGTTACAGTCTAATACGATTAAGGAGATCTCCAGGAAATAGTAAATGCATGGCTATATGCATGTTCAGCTGTCCAACCATCATATATAGATTTTCGGGCATAGTAAGATTTTGGTCTATCTGGTTCTTGTGTGAGATAATTTCATCACAGTTAAGGAAACCCTTAACACCTACTTATTTTTAGTCTCTTCATCTTTGGAAAGGGTGACACCCAAAAAAGGGTGAATCTTTGGAATGATATTCGTGTTTTGGATCTGGGAATCCACCCTTGGATGGTTGGAGGGGATTTTAATTCCATTTTTGATTTGGAGGAGCAGAAGGTATGATGTACTTTAACAGAATATATAGCCTTGATTTTTTTTTTACTTTTTTATGGCGGTGTACTGATATATCTTGGGTTAGTTAGAGATCGATTTACATGTTGTAATAACCAATGGGGGAACCACAGGTTTGGGTGTCGCCTGGATCAATGTTTAGCCAGCATGCAGGTTGTTTCAACATTTGGCAATACCAGGGTGGTGCACCTACAACGTGTCCTATCAGATAACTCCACACTACTGGCCTCTCTATCCTCTGGGCATGAGAAAAAATCTCATTTCCATTTCTACCAATATTATACTCAGGTTATAGGATATGTTGATTTGGTAAGTGAATCCGAGAATGCACCTTCACTGGGACTCACTTGGATAGGCTTTCACAACAAGCTAAGGCAGCTTAAGACCCGACTTCATCTATGGTATAAACATTGGTATATGTCTAATCCTGAGTTGGAAGCAGTTATGTAGGATATGTACCAGATTAAAAGGTATCTGTATGTTGATTGGGATGAACATATATTTTATTATCTCTCTAGTAGGAAAGAGATCATGAAAGACATGATTCTCATATAAGAACTTCAGATGATGGAGGATGGGACGATAAAGTGGCTCAAGGAAGGTGATAGCAATACAATATATTTCTTGGCTTGTCTTATGGAAATGAGAATATGGGTTAAAACCAAACATAGAGATGGAGGATAGTACTTTCACTAATTAAAGGGATGTGGGAGTGAGGATGGCCATCGACAACATACATGACCTTCTAGAAGGCCCCATAGTGTAGTTTTAGATTGGTTACCCGTGGGGCGGTGAGGTGGTATTTGATGTTATACATGAAAACTTCTCGAATCATGATAAAGATGTCATTAGGGCTATTCCTCAAGAGAAGAATATCCATAGCACTATGGTGATTTTGAATCCCAAGAGTGCGGAAGGTGTATATGAGTTTTCTGGTGGCTTTTATAAAGCATCCTAAGAGACGGTTAAAATTGATATCATCGATGCGATTCATTACTATTTCTAGGGAGGTTTGTTACCTCGGGTTTTATGTGCTACCATAGGGGTTCTCATCTCCATGTCAATGTTTCCAACTGTGTTAGAGAACATCCTCCTGATAATCATGTGTAATGTTCCTTATAGGATTCCTTCGATCATTATTAATTCTCATCTATCCATTCATATACGCAAATGGTTATCCTTGTAACAACATGGATTTGTGAAGGGACACTATATCTAGTGGGATATTTCTCTATCCCATTAAACCACCAGGGACATCAACATCAAAATGCATGGGTTGAATATGGATGTAAGGCTCGATATGATCAAGGTGTATGACCGAGTGGAGTGGGGGTTCATCAACTAGTTCTGATAAGGTATGGGTCTTTCTCCATGGAACATTGATTGTATCTTTCGATGATTTATCTCTACGTGGATGTCGACCATGTTCATGGTGAAATTGTTTGGATTTTTCAAAGCTACGTGGGGGAACTGGAAAAGGGATCCCATCTCTCTGACCATATTCATCATGGCCTAGGATGTTCATAGACATCTCATTCTGCGCAACATTAAAAGAGGGGATATTTCCCCATATTGAAGGCATAATCATTTCCCATCAGTATTGCATCTCATGTTATCAAATGACTCTATTATCTTCATGAATTTTTCATGCAGAGCAGTGAGGGGTATAAGTAGAATCATGTAGGAGTAAAAATATTATAGCGGTTTTGTTATCAGTAATGTGAAGAGTAGTTACTACATATCATGTCATTACTCCACGAGGTAGCTTCCAAGGGTATATCATGGAGCTAATATATCTTTTACATGTCTAAATATTTGAGACTTGAATCCACATGTTTGTAGAAAAATAGAGAGGGTCCTCTACTGGAAAAACATGTGGTTGTCCTTTGGGGGAAGGATTGACCCGGTTAATAGTGTACTCTTAGCCTCCCCTGTTCATTCTCTATCGGATGTCAAGGAAGCAAAAAGGGTGATTTTCAATATGGATAGGGCTCTCATAGGTTTCAAATTGGTTCTGATGTCGGAGGAAGGAAGGCATTTCACCATTATTCATTGGATGGAGTGTCCTATAAGATAAGGTGGTATTAATGTTAAGTGTATCAATGACACTATAACCTGCATGCATGACAAATTGGTGTGGGAGGAACTGTGGTGTCAGACCCTATGGTAGAAGGATATACATGAGTGATACACGGGGGGGTGGGAAGCCCAACACGAGCCCATGTACCCCCACTAGGGTGAGATCAGGCATCTGTTTTACTCTATTCAACCTTTCTGACAATGGATTATGGGGATTGAAGAAGATTCCTTCTATCATGATAACTAGAGTGGGGAGATTATAGGGTTCCCAGGGTGTCTATCCATGGCCATTTCTATTAAAGATTTTATACATTATAAGTTTTTTCACCAAGGAGGTGTTGAATAGAGGCCAAATGAATATCTTCTGGCTCATTTGAATGTAATCTGCATAACAAAAATGTGTGTTCACCCAGTATCTTCTTATATCTTTCATGGAAAAAGGTTATCATAGGGTCTCTTTCACTCAGGTTGTAGGGGACGAGTGGAGTGAGTTGTTATGGTGAAAAACTCTCTCCACAATGTCTCTTTTTTAATGTCGTAAATCCAAAACAGAGTACTCCCACCAGATGAGAACATCAAATGATTTAGGGTGAGTTTGGAATCTAAATGTTTTTGTTGTTACAGGAATAAGTTGGAGATTGTAGATCACATGTTATTTGTGTGCAAATGGGAAGAATATTTGTGGGTGTTCTTTGGTGATTTTAATACGTTCTCTATACCTATAATGGCTGAGTAGTTCTTTATCATCTGATTGTTCCATGTTTTTGGTACAGAGGATCCTGATAGGAGGGCTCACACTCTAGTTATGCATGCAGGATTTTGGTCTCTGTGGAAAGCATTGAACCTGTGGCTTCATTAATTAGTGAGGCCATCTACACGAGTGATCAACGTAAGAACCCAAAATCTTCACTTGTAATTAGTTAATGCTATCAACATGTTGTGGGAGGATTCTACCAATCAATGAATCATGCATACATTTCCAGGTACCCTAATAGGTAGGAATGTATCCCAGGGGAACTATGTTAGATGACATCCCCCAAATAGAGTTTTGAAGATGAATACTGATAGCTCATGTGTTTTGGGAAACATGAGAGGTAGATGGAATGAACGAGACAAAAATGGTTCAATGTTTATTGACATTATAGTCTAGCTGTTATAGAGTACATCATTGCAAGTTGAGGCAAAGGCCTCATGAACAATACTCATGGATTATAGGTAGTGGGGTCTGGAGGTCAAAAAACTAGAAACTGATTTCATGGAGGTTTTTAATGTGATTAATGGCCAAGGTACGACAACTCAATCCATCAAATACATCATATGTCAATGTCATGGGTGGATCTATTTAAGAAAAATAGTTCCTCATACATAGCAGAAGGGTAATGAGGTTATTGATTATCTGAATTCCTTTGATACCCCATGCTTAGAGCGGCTAATATTCCATGATTTTCTCTGTCTAAAGCCAATGAGGGTTAATATCATTATAGGTAGTTACCTATGCCTTCAATACATTAGGCCCCCATAAGAGTGCCCCCTTATTTATTCTGCAATTATTCTTATTACACTTTTAATAAAAATATATATGATGATGATGAAAGTCATGAGTAATTCATGAGATAAGTTTTGGCTTTAGAAAGAATAATTTAATGGCTTTCTAGTCTATGTCCATTAGTTTCATATTAATGAATTCATATTTTTTTGATGTTTGGGATGGTTGATCAAACCTATGGTATATGATGATGTCTGAGTTGAAGTTGTTAACAATGTTACTTCAAACATGGTGTACCACCAATGATTTGAGAAATCATGACACCAATCATCATAAAATATTATGGTTTCAAAATTAATAATAGGTGGAAGAATATTTTGGGTCATATGAATATGTTATAGGTTTTGAGACCAACACAAAATATAATTAGATAGTAGTCAATAATATAGTGAACAATTACCCTGATGATAAATTAATGGTTTTCATCAGTTGGATCAGTAAAAATGAACTGTATAAATCTTTTTTCTTATTAATTAAATCTAGAAATATATGATTAAATATGTTATGTTTTTAATTGGTTCAATATTAAAAATATGTATAACTTAATTCACAATTGGGACATGTCTCTTTAAAATTGCGATGAAACCGATTATTTGTGCCATGAAAAGCCTGATTCATCATGCTGAGGCTGGCACTGAAAAACATAATAAGAAATAGGCTCATCGGTGTGACTATGATAATAAAATATTTAATTTATTAAATCAATTAAATTTTTTTGACAAGGTGATCATAATGATTAAATAATATTAAAGTAGATTATAAAATACTACCAATGTAATGTAGAAATCAATATAAGATTGTGCTTTGTTCATGGAAAAATATAGGAAGCTAAAGTCCAAATAAGTTTAAGAAATGGTTATGGAAGAATAGTTTCAATGTTTTATAGTCATTAATTGGTTCAGATTATTGGAAATGTTTTATATATTTTTTTGTTATAATAAGGAATCATTAATTAATCATTATTTTAAGTGGTTTTGAGGATCATAATGAGATGTCAGTTGTTTCCCATATGATTCAATTAGGGAAGAGAAAATTAATGAAGAGTATTCTTCCCACATCATAACAGAAAAATAATACTAGAATCCGTAATTGGACCAATTTTTCAATGAAATTATGATGCGAGGTGAATTCGTGGGAAGATTTGAGAAGGTTCAAGAATAAATGAGAAGAGTTGAGAAGTGCTGAAGATGTCAAATATGCAGAAAAAAAATTTCTGCTAAGTTGATTTTTTACAAATATAGATTAGAGGGAATGATTTTCAATATCCTAACTAAAAAATATCTCGAAATTCTATAAATAGTATAAGAATACTATTTTATCAACTATATAAATTAACATTCAAGAGAGGAGGTAGAGCTCATAATGTAGTTTTGAGAATGATATTTTGTAGAGTTCTTTATTGTGGTGTTTTTCAAGGAAAAAAATAAATAAGTAGAGGATGATCATATTCTTATGAACATTGTATTAGGATTGATCATCAGAATGGGAATTAGATTAGGATTTTTCATCCAAGGATGAATTAGTTCACATTTGTTTTAGTGGTATTCTAGGAAGGTTTATTTAATAATTCTAGATATTCGGACTGCGTATTAAACTAATCATATTTAAAAAATATATAAAAGTTTTGATTGTCATCTAGTTAGGAATGTTATGAATTAGATGGAATATAATATATGAGAATGTTGGCAAGGATGTATAGTATCATGTATTGATGCAACTAGGAAATGTTTCATAAATTGTTTAACATCATTTCATGCAACATGAAGCACATGTACATTATTAAACATAGTGCTACATGTGTTTATGGTCATAAATTAATCGGTGTATTCAAGATAAAAAAAATTCTAGAGGATTGTGTTGCATCATATTGTTTCCAAACCACACCAAAGACATATGTACAATTATCTATTATATAAACTATTATAATTTAATATACTTATGGATGTGTGATTGATTTTTTCAGAAAATTGATAATTATTTTCTATGAATTGAAGGTTGTTTCCAAAAGAATAAAATATAAATGAAATATATATCACTTATTCATTCCCTCCACCCCTCATTGATACATTTATCCTTATAGGAATTATGAAAATTGATAGAAAAAACTATTATTTAAGTCCAATTATAAACCAAATTTATAATAAATTGACCCATAAAACGCATCTTGTTTTGTGTAAGACATTGAAATCATTATCAAACCTATCTATGGGAATCACATTTAAATTTTCTGAAAATAATTTTTTTTATTTAAATTGAACTAATAACATTATATAAGAATTTAATATAGAAATATATCTTAATATTTGTTATATTCTTTAAATCATTTATAGAGGATTATAAATTCATAATAAAGTTACTATAGTATGAAGTTAATTACTAGGAAAATAAAACCTTTCTTAGAGTAGTAATATGAAATATAATGTTTCACTTTATATAATTTATTCTGAAATATATAACTAATCGAATAATTTGAGCTCCAATTATATAGATAAAGAATACTCTCTTGGACTTTGAGATAACATATTATTTTGTTATTATTAAAAATAACAAAACATATGTAATTATTATCTATATAAATCATACCAAAAATATACCACACAATGATAATTGAGATGCGATTTTTTTTATGAAATCATTTTTTAAGAGGTGATAACATTCATTTATTTTTTTCATAAACAGATAGAAATTTGGTATGTTCACTAAACCAACTCCCCATGACCACTATGAAGTCATCAATGTTTACATGGGTAATACTAGCATGTGATTCTTACTATTGAGTTACATGGAAATGTTAAATTTTGTTGAATTAGTTTATAAATATTTTTTCTATAATGGTTTAAATGAAATCAATTTTTTTCCAAACATTTTCATAACATCAGATAAGTAAAGTGTTTATTACACTCTAAATAAAATATTCATGTATGGATACACACGAGTTGACGTAGTTAAAGTATATATACTACTATTATTCATTAATAAAATAAATGATTTTTTCAACAATTTCCTTGTCCATGATATGGTGATTGGGACATTACAAGACACATAGTTTGAAAATAACATAGAATTTTCTATGGTTGATTAATACAGATATTAGTAAACATTAATGATGAAATTATTTTAAAAATAATTTTATTATAAATTTATATCATTAGTATACACACCAATTCTATCCAGAATAAATTTTTCTGACCATTTAATAAAAATAATACCACTAGTATAAATGTGATCGATGTGTTTAAATAAACATGATTTTTCTCATCTATGAAATCACTGAATTTCCTATCATAAAACAAAAAAACATTTTCATGGTCATATAAATTACCAATTTCCCATTCAAAATGATGATTACCTTGATTGATTAGGGTCTCAACATACATTCTTCTTATAGCCTCAAATGAAAATATGGTGTTCATAGTTCTTAGCGGGTTAGAATAGTCCTTCCACGACTTAATCTTAATAGGAGTAGGAGTAAAAATCTTACAATCGATATATGTTTTCTTACCCTGAAATAAAGAATAATTAAATGAGTTATGAGTATTTTCTATATCTTTAAGGGGATTGACATCACTCACCTTATCACTAACAAATACATTCATCCATTTTTCATATATTTTTGAAAAGGTTAATATTTTATTCATTTTTTGTTGAGAATGATCAGTATGTGGGTCGACATAAATATCCCAGGGGTCCCTGGATTGATAACCCTCACTTTCGATCCGAAAATACAAAACCATTGGTAAGACATCCTCCATATCAATGACCATACCAACTTCATGATGAATCCAAGTTTCAAAATAACATAGTGATGTTCCAAGAGACTCATAATCATCCAATTGATCTGCTGCATGGGGAGATTAAAATTCCTATAAAGTAAATATGGTTCTTAAATGGGAGGTATTTTCTTTAAGGGTATCCCAAAAACTATTAAACCAATAAAATTCATAGGATCCTCAAAAAAAGATTCATCATTAATAGGAAACTACTTAGATATATTCCCATTCTTATCACATAAATGGGTCCCCATAAGGACAATTGATATTATTATAAATAGATGTTCTCTTCCGCAATGAGGAATCAGTCCCACTGGTATGTCAATTTGATCATATTATGGAATTCCTTCTAGAAATATTGGAATAACAAAATTCCATTAAAATAAAAGATAATTTCAGCTATAATTTCATAAACAACATGAATGTTCATGTCATCTGTCTATTTGGATAACATTACATTCCTTGAAAGATTTATACTCAAATTAACATCCACTAGTACTCTAGAAAACTAACTTAAAATATTCCATTGGTTTTTTTAATAATTTTAATTAGTTCTAAAATTGAATAAGTTAAAATAGCTAAAATTTTGGGATTCAAATAGATCTTTTCAATTTCATAAAATCAATCCCAAACATGAGTGACAAAGTTCCATTCTTTAATGGGATTTAAGAAAGAGTTACATTCTAGAAATATCAGAACACCTGGGATCATGGAAATCAATCCAAATCTCCATAGCCCCTTCCTTAAATCTGAATTGGTAGACAAAAATTCAAAGAAACCAAACACCACCATAATGCACATCATATTTGATAATCCCCAAATCAAATATATTTTTCTCATAATATCACCTAACTTCCATTGATTCTTCCCTTTGTAGAGAACACCATATCTAATAATGGACTAAAAACAATGTGCATGTATTATCCAAACTGCATATGGTCATGGAATAACATGAGTTGTGTCTCTCCTATTGAAAATATGACTATAATTAACCTCATTAGGGTAATTGAAAAAAATGTTGGACCCCGAGGTCATACCATGAGGTGTCACGTTGGAGGAAGGAACAGTTAGAGATTGTGGCCGAAAGATCCATCCATTATTCTTATAACAATGTTTCACACTGGTTGCATTTCCTCCCAGTATAGAATCTGATAAATTCACCAGCGTGGGTTGTGCACCACTCAATTCAAAATTGACATCACCTGATTTGATCAAAAGTGTATCCCCCACCACGATTCCGCCCATATAGAAATCCTTGAGAGTTTCCAGCAAGGTTTGTGATCGAGAGATGATGAAACTGAGAATGTGTGGTATCATCCTAGAGGTAAGAAACCATTGATTTTATCTTCACAAGAGTTATACCAAAAACCATGTTCCCCCATCTAAATCAATCACAAAACACATTTCTTTCATTATTATATTGTGGTCTAGTAGTTATGACACCATTAAATCTCTGAATTAATAATATAAGGTAGATATAATCATGTTCACAATGAAATGATACTAAAAGAGACATCTTATTTTTAAAAACCAATTTGAATGTAATCATTTTTTTGTTTCTAAAAAATATATATTCAGGTCATTATTATAGTTTTTCAATTTTTATAAAAAATATTTTTATAAAATATTTTGAAACTATTTGTAATCCTTTTATTTAATTTCACATGAAATATCATTAGAAATGATAAGAGTAGATAAAATTTTATCAAATAATAATCATACCCCACAAATGAAATTTTTTATAATATAAAAGTGGGATGTTTTAGCCTTTCACTCAATAGGTTAAATGATATTGTGTTGAAATGTTATGGGAGATTATAAAAATAAATTTGTGGGGGAGAAATGTCATTATTATTAACAAGTTAATAAAATTACTATTTTATATAAAACCAATATATTATTAATCATTATAATTTAATAATCTAATTTAAAATAAATTCATTTTTTAGTTATCACAAATGATTAAGATTTTTGTGCTACTAAACATTATTTGATTTTAATCATAAAAAACAAAAATAATTTTTTTAATATTTACTTTTATGTAATATGGTGATAGATTTATTACATCACATTGGATAGATTTGGAATACCCATAAACCAATTTTAAAGGATGTTTTCAATCCTCAGATGAATTATAAAAGAACAATACAAGATCATTGAAGGAGGTGTAGGTTGAATTTAAATACTCTAAAGGATGAATGTAGTATGATCCATCAAGTGATGTTCCACTATCCAATCGAAATAATTCTCGTTATCTTCTTATCCAATAGAATCCCACCAGATAACTAGTATAGTGGTACATGATAGCCAAAAATGATGAATATATATTTTCATCTAACATGAGGCCACCTGCTAGCTGGATGAGCTTCACTAAAACATCACAGAAATTTATGAATGAAGTTCCATTTTAAATGAGTAAATGATTTATTAAAAAATGATGTTTCAGAAAAAATACCACTAAATATTAATTTGTATTTATTTTAAATTTATATCATAAACTATTTCTTTCATAATAGACACGTATGAATTATAAAAATTTATAACATATTCACGATACAGTAACCATAAATATTAATGTTTATCAATTTTTATGATAATGTAAAATTGAATCAGAAAGAATAATTCATGGCCACAATATGTTATATCATAACACATGAAGACCATTTATCAAGGACTATACGAAGAATGAAATCACTGGGCATTACTCTTGTCCAAAGCAAATCCGGGATTCAACAACATACAGTCTAAAAAAAACTATTTATAATAAATATTCAAGATTATCAATATAATATCCCCCATCTTGTTTATTGAACCACCCAGTAAAAGTACAACTTTCAAACACCATAGACGTGAGGTGTATGCTGGCGTAATTAGGGGTTATATAAGTAAGCCCCACTAGTTTTAATTTTTTATATTTTCATTTTAATAAAACAGTTGTAGTATATATATTATTTTTCATATTACATCACATATATAGAATTATGATAAAATAAAATCATTGATATAAATTATCATAATATATAGAGAAACTAAAATAGATGTTTGGTATCATATACTTTCAATTAATACTATTTTGGATTATTTTTTTAATTTTTTAAATAATATTTTCTTTTATGAAATTTTATTATTAACAATGATTTATATAAAAAAATAAAAATATAATCTGATGAAGTACACTCAAATTTTAATAAAGGCCCAAAAGTTTTCTCTTTTATTAAAAACTATAATTTTCTAGTAGAAATGGATATTTAATTTATCCTTTTTCATAGTCGTATTTAGAAAATTATTTTTGTAAAATATATATTATTATTCAAATGTTCATGTTGAAATTACTAAATGGTAATTTTTTTAAAATTTTATGATGTTCTTTAAATTTATGTGTAATAACTAAATGTGGTTTGTATTATTAAATCATTATAGGAAAAAATTGATTTAATAAATAGAGTAAATGGAATGCACAACCAAAAATTTATTTCACCATTAAAATAATTTTTTATGTTATATGATTAATTTTAGAAACCTATACCGAATATTAAAAAACCTATATTATGTTTCCTCTTTTGAAAATCAATAATTTATGAACATGAATAACTTTTAAATCATTAATGATATTATATTAAAGTGTTTTGGTACTATTGTAATAAAATGTTAAATTCCATTGCTATTTTGTAGAAAGACCAGGTAAAACTATGATATGGTTTGTGGTTTTGATTATTTTGTGACATATTGTCCAAACACTATATTCATAAATTAATGATTAATTATAATCTATCATTTAATTATTATCCACCCAACTTCCCAATGATATTCACTACTAACCCATTGGACATGAAGATACCCCCCCACTCTCACTCCCTCTCAAAATACCACCAAACGTGCTCTCAATCTCTTTACAACCACCTCAAATCGTTTTAGATACACCCTCTAGATGTAAAATATTTTTTTATAATCATTTCTGTTAGATATTATTCATCATAATAAGCCTTTTTTACATTCAATTGGTCATATTGTAATGTATTGTTAATCATACCTATAATATCCTTTAAATAATATTGAATGAAAATAACATTTCACTTTCATTAACCCCTCCATGAATGTTTTGGTACATATGTTATGTTACTAAATTTATCATGTAATTTTCAAGGAAATATTTATCGTGTGAATACCGATCGGCATTTACACCCAATAGTATTCACCAAGTTGTACCTAGCTTAATTTAATGGGTACTCCAATACATTTTACCAAAAAACGATAATAATAAGATCAAAAGAGATAAAATTAATCCAACTCTTTTATGATCTATACGGGACAGAAGTTCATGTACATGAAATGAATATGATGGATGATACAAGAATTATGCATCCCTACAATGAATTATGTAATGGTTATAATTAATTCTATTTAATTTAAGCTACAAGAGTTGATAGAATATGCACACTGTTATATTTTCCTGACGTAAAATCTCGAAATATTATTGTGATGTCATACTTCATGTTGTCTCCATATTATTTTTTTGCATTGATGTTATCATCCTATATCATTCATCAATGTTCATATTTGTCATTATCACATTCAATGTCACCATAATATTCCTACATACTAGTATGTATTACTCCCAAAATATTTTTTTATTGTTACCATACAATGATTTATATATCATGTTAATCTTATATATATCCCGAGGTTATATTAGGCATTTTTTCATGTATTGTATAAATTTAAGGATATTTCAGGGATTATTTAAATAATATCATTGTATCCACATTTCATGTTATTGTAAAATGTATTTAATTACAAAAGTAAACTTTGATGCTTGATCTATATAGAATTTACAAATCAAATTTTTCTATATTAAATCATTAAATATTGTTTAAAAATTAATTAGGTTGTCATATCCACTAGAAAACCAGTGGAAGAAGTAGTGTGAATGTATATCAAGGAAGCCTACAAGAAACCTTCTGGAGGCTACATAGAACCAAGTGAGGTTAATCCAGTATCTATGGGTCCTACTTTAGTAGTGTATGTAGTGCATTAAATAAGGAACTAAATAACTAGAGGACCCCTATTTAATTCATGAAAATTTCAAAAAAATATAGAGCATGTAAAAAATGAACTCTGTGGACTTTTCAAATCATTATATCATCTAAACACCAATAAAAAATTCTCAATGATTCTAAATTTATCTAGAGCACTCTCTTTCAAAAAGATATTTCTCATTAATATAGCATGATAAAAAATATAAAATAATCACTCTCACTATTATTGAATGTTATCATAGTGGTTTTTATTATTCATTGAGTGATTCAGTACTAATTTAAAATGTCATTACTCTTATTAAGTCTCCATCTTCCTTTCTATTTAATATTTTGTTCATACCCAAATTAATATTTGTGGTTTTACTTACATTCCATTTATTATAATGGGAAATAATTGTATTAGGGGGTTAAATCTCTCTAGTTAATGGTATAGTGTATATTATATTTGAATTTCATTCCAATTTCCAGGAATTCATGGGACTGTATTGGTATCATGAGTGCCAAAAATGAAAATAGACTAATAACTTAAATATGCAATGGATATGGTTTTTAGAAAGAGGGTATCTTGTAGATATATTATTTAAATTCTTTAAAAAAATATTTTTTCTCATATATGTTCTATAATTTCAATTTTTATCACATTCAATCATCCAATTGTAAATCCATTGACTATAGAGTAACTATTTTAATAAATACTTTTTTAATAATTTAATATTGAATCACCCTTTTGATTTCTTCTTCTTCTATTCTTATTATTTCATTCTAGAGTCTAATTTAATTCTTTTAACTTAAAAACCATTTTCATTCCTTCAACCCTTAAAAGATGTTATTTTTAAATTTTATTTTTCTCTTTCTATTTTTTAAATAGAAATTAACCCTCTATTTATTTAGAAATACTCTGACCTATATTGTTATTTATGTAAATCTACTACTAAGGTCACCATCCTAATCATTTGAAGAAAATTTCAATCAATCATTTTCCTTGATATTATTATGATTACACAAGTAACTCTTTATTTTTTTCATTACTAATATATGTTAAAATTATTTTATTTTTGAAGGTGATATATAACTTAAATTTTCAATAGTATAATCCATTACTTAATTTTATTGGAATTCATTATGAACAAATATACTCTGTCAAACCCACATAATATGTATTATATTTAGAATATATGAATATTATACTCATAATTAATTTTTTTAAGAAAAATATCTTATTTAATTTTGTTATAATATCAAAAAAATTAATAAAAACCATATTCATTTGATAATATATGTGTCTGGATCCTTATACTATAGATAATATTATAATCATTAAAACAAAAAATTGAAGGGTTGTGGGATCATATACATCATTTTTGAAGAATCATATGGATTTCAAATTTATCCAATACTATCTAAAGTTTCTATATGTCATTTTTACATGTGTTACATAGTTGGATTTAAAATTATCTTTTTATATAAATTTTATTTCATTTTACTCATAATAATAATTTTTTTAAAAACAAACCTTTTCATTTAATAAAAATAATAAATCTATACAAATACAATATAAATATATATATATGATAAACAATATTTTATCATTTGAAAAAATGTTATAGATACCCATTTTTTCATTGTTAAAAAGAAAAATAAAAAAATAATCAACTATCTCGATCATATTAATCCCTAATGTACATAATTTTTTTTGAAAATATATATTTTCAATCATATCACATTCATTATCAAATTATTTTTTTATAGAACACAAAAAACAGATCTATACTATCAATGGAGTTTAATAATCCCCATTAGGAATACTAAACAATTTTAATCCTATTGAGTAATTTCATTTTTATATTCACACTACATTTAGGTATCAATAACAATCTATTATTATTTTACAAATAAAATATTCTATTTCTATAGTATACCATTAAACATTAATTCTAAAATAAAATTGTAATGTACTTAACAGAACAATCTCAATTCTTCATTACTCACCAATTTGATAAATTATTATAAACATGTATTCTAATAATTGTGATTATCAAAACATTCACATTGATGATTTTGGATTAAATTTCCTAACCAAATAAATATATAGTAGAAACAAGAAATCTATCAAATTAATAAGTATCATAATTCTAATTGTATATATCCATAGAGGCCAAACTGTTTCATGTACTATCACATATAATTCCTTTGATAATTCAAGTAACTATGATCTATGATTTTTATTTTAGTATATTTGATGCACTAATAGAACTACAAAAAATTTATATTACTCATTATAGGATTTCTCTAAAACATAGAATTTTTTATATTTCATAGAAATAATTATTATGTGTTATAACAATCTAAAACATTTATTAAATTAGGATTTTATAATTTATTTATTTTTTATCAAATTAAATTTTAATGAACATGATTCCATTTCTATAACTAAATGTTTTATTATAAAAGAATATTATTTTTTAATCCTCTACTTTTTATTCATGTACCATTTTTCATATCTTATAACTTCTTTGATAGGATATCATGGAAATTAAATCTATATTACTATTATATAGTTAGGTAGTGAATTCTTAATTATTTCCCATCAAACTGATTTACATAACATTGTTCCTCGGGTAACATAATCATATTAATGCCTCAGGTATTAGTTTCAACCAAAATAATTGTCAAAAATTGTCATCTAGTCCTGTTATTGTCTCCCAATGGCTTCAATCATCGCACAAGAAAATATCACAACACCATGATAAAATTATAGTAATATGATTGATATCTTTACAAGTGTTTTCTTTGAAATTAATCTCAAACATGCTATTATTAGGGGATATAAATGTCACTATCTCATCATGTTTTATTCTATTTGTTCGTAGTCATGCGTCGATTGATATTAAATGGATTAAAATTGCATCAAAAAAATATCTGAAATTATATTATTGTTTTCTTATTTACCCCTATCATGAACAAGCTAGAGTAAAGATAGAAATATACAATATAAATCATCATTCCTAGCATGTAAATACTTATATACATGTATGAAAATATATAGAAGAATGTTAAAACAATACACAAAATTAGACTTTAATTGATAATATAATAATTTATTAAATTAATATAGTTTGGGATAATTTAAATATTAAAATTGATATACATAAAAAGGGATACAAATCTTTTGATTAAATAATAAAAAAATAAATTATAAAAAACATATAATTTATCAATTAGTTATAAATATTAAAAAATTAGATAATTATAAACACATAACATTTATTTCCAATGTGAACTCATTAAAATTATCATTTAGGTGACTTTGTACAAAAAACAATGACATATAAAATATAATATATATATATATATATTAATTAAAACATCAATAGATCAAACATTAAATATTATTTATATCATAATGTTATAATATATCAAAACATCATTTAACGTGGTTTAAAAAATTTCTCATGTAAGGAATTTACTTAAATAATTTAAAATACATAATTATGATCAATTAATGATATAAAATATAAAATTATTTATCTATGTCATTATTTTTAAACTTTTAATCACCTTATAATTTAATATTATTATTTCCATAAAATAAGTTATATCTAAATTAAAATTAAATTTTATCATTTAAAATTTTACTTAATGTTGACCTTTAATATTCTGGAATATTTATGTATAAAATGTTTCAAAAATATTTTAAAATTGATAATAATAAAATTTAAATTTATTATTTCATACTAATTTAATAAAAATTATTAATTTAAAAATTAAATTTTTTCATAATACTTATTACTTAAAATATTTTAGGTATGATTTCATAATTTATATTTACACAAATAAAATAACCCCATACAAGTTGTATTTAATTATAGTACTCAAGAATCATCTAATGATCTCATACAAAACTAAGGATCTAATAGGGAAAATTCAATTGCGTAGGAATAAGAATTATAAAAAAAATTATAGGTGGTTCCTACTATTGGATTTAAAAATTTAAAGCCACATCCTAAGATGGAGGCCTATGAATTTGTATCTTCTATAGAAATGAAAGAAGCAACTGAGTAATTTATTCCATAGATATCACCTCTACTATAAAAAACAATATAAAAAAGTATATAAAAATATTATTCTTTGTTTCCATTTTTAATGAATTAATAACATTGTTATAGGTAACATAAAAAAATATTCTCTTAAGTCCCCACCCATTAATTGTTGGAACTACATAGTCTCTGTTTTAAATAATCACCTTTAATTTCATTAATTAAGAATATTTTATGTATAAAATCATTTGATTCATTTAAAACTATATTAATTTGGAATCCCATTGGGTATTTCTATCCAAGTTCACTACCAATTTCAAAGTTCTTCATAATAGCCAAGAAACGCACACTAATTTTTATTACTTCGTAGGTCTCTCTTTTTCTTTTTCCATCATTTGTTCCCATAATAATTAACCAGTTAGAATAATTTTATTTTCATATAATTGTGATATGTAATAATATATTAAAGGTAAATGCATTTTCACTGAGGATTTTAATTTCACATTGGGAATTAATAAAAGGGTAGGAGAACATTCTCTTTCTATCTCTCGTTAAGAATACAAATAATTTATTAATTATATTTAAATATTGTCAGTATAACTTGTTGGTTATTTATTAAACCTGTATAAGAATTCAATAAGTATATGTTTTTAAATAATTCTATGTATAAGGAATTATAAAAACAATATACTAGGGAAATATGAGGATATTAAATTTTTAATGTTGATGAAAATTAAATCATAAAATCATCTCATTCTATTTTCATTTATATATAAAAAAGAATTGTGTATTTTAACATTTAGGTGAAATAATACAAGGGGTAAAAATCCAAATATAAGGACAATTATTCTCTAGTTTTTTCCAAATATAGAAATTTTTTATGATATCTATGTGTCACTAGAAGAAATTTTGGTCCTAACATCAAAAATATAAAGATATATTCTTATAAACTTGTAAACAAATGTTTAAAATGTCTTTTTGGCATAATTTTATTTCAAAAATAAATCCATAGAGTATTTATGTTGGGTTTTTTTCATCAATATTTTTCAAAACTGATGAAAAAAATACCCATCAATATCATTTTTGCGTATGTTTTTAATGAAAATGACACTAAAATGATAATAAAATATTATTGGCGTATTTTTTTTAATACAAACTAGAAAAAAAAATTAAATAAAATATTCCTATATTTTATATCAGTTCATAAGAATTCATTGTATTTGTCATGGAGAAAAAATAGAGGTAGTTATTGAAACTTATGCCAAAATTGGATCATTATAATACTTTTGACGTCTGTTTTTTAGGAAATAACATTAAAATACTTTTAATGCATCAGTTTTTTAAAAAACATGAATTCAAAAATGTTTTCAGTGATTTATATAATTCCATTATATTTTATTTCACTAGTCATGAAGATCCAACTAAGTTATGGATCGAAATTAATGGCTATCATAAGTTTTACTTCATAAAGATTTCTCCTGGAGAAGTTAAATTTTCATTTTTCATAAAATTCGATCTGTAACTCTAGTTAAGGTCCAACGGCAGTCAAATCGATGATTTGAAAAATATAAATAACATAGTAAGGTATTGTTTTATATTTATATTGTTAGGTTACTTTAAAAAGTAGAATAATAATAATTAAAACATTTGGTGTGGGTTTTGTTAAAACATTATGCCAAAAATGATAACTATGGGTATTTTGGTATTAGTTTTGAAAAATTATGATCCCAAAAAATAAATGCATATACGCATGAAAAATAATTAATTTTATTTACAATTCTCATTACCTTTTTAAAGGAAATCATAAATTTAAATTTAAATCCATTGAAAATATTTTTCATTACAATATATACATCCATTTCCCTTTCATTAATCATTTTGGATATCTTTGATTCAATCAAATATTCAATATATCTTCTATCGAGGATATCCACATTATATCTATTTAAACTATTTAATATATCTATTATTATTTTATTTAATTATTAAAAATATCGATGATCTCTTTATAATAATTATTTATTCTCATGATCTTGTTTGTAATAGAAAACCACAGGATGAGATTTAAAAATCGAGGTTCAGAATTCATTATTGATCATTTTTTTCAATTATTTATGATTTATACCATATAACTAAATTATATAATGATAAAGAACATTTTATTTTGAAATAAAATCCCAAAATAATTTAAATATGTTCAAATATTTGAGTTTACTTTATTTCATTGGTCTTATGTAATTTAAATTCCTGTTTCACATTGTTCTTCCAAATGAGTTGCATCTATTGAAACATTGAGAATTCCAACATATCATGAGCATAAAAATTTATATGTAACCCCATTTTATCTCAACTAACAGTCAAATCAATGATTATGAAATGAAAATAAACATAGTAAAATATTCCTTAATTATTTGAAATAAAAAGAAATATAACAAAAAATAGTTTTTTTAACTTTTTGGTGTTTTACTTTTTAAAAAATGATGCAAAAAATGATATAGATTTTCTTTTTAACATATATTTTTTTTTGAAATTCATTCCAAAAACAGAATTTAAATTCCCTACAACATCATTTTATAAAAAACTTATTTCTAAGGGTAATCTTTCAAATATTTTAAATCGGTTTATGAAAAGATAATGCAAAAAGTCATATTAATTATGTCATCGTCTTCAACATCGGTGAATCTATATGTTAAAATTTTAAATACATGAGTTTAATGACCATTTTTTCAACTAGTGTGTATGTCATAAATTAAAGATATTTAAAATCCAAATTTAGAACATGGTTCAAATAGATAATAACAATAAGAAATGGTGAAATTAATTATTTATCAAGGGAACATAAAGATCATCAAAATTGTCTAATTGTGATTTGGAAATATCCTTATTCAAAGGGTAAGTGTTGTTATCTTATAGTCTAAATGAGAATTTTATAATCAAGGAATATATTTTAATGTAAAATTAGAAGGATAAATAGTTAATGGATTGGATAGGGAACACTTAATTCATTAAAAAATATAAAAGGTATAAAAAGAATTGGATACAACTATATAATAAATCAATGTCTATGAATTCATTTATTATAAGAATGCGATTAAAGAGGGTATTATTAGATATATTGAAAATATCTTAAAAAATTTTTATAATTTGGAACCAAGTGAAATTTTTTTATTTTCAATCCTCTCTATTTGATAGTTTAGATAATTTCATACCCTTAAGGGTCACATAAATGGTAGAGGATAAGAATGTAGTTTTTTTATCTAATGAGGGAAACCTATAATTTTCATATCCATGTTTTTCATGATTTGGGGGTAGAATCTTGTCATACTATTGGAGTGACACATTCAATATATCCAAAAAGAAGAACAACTCATGGAATGATATTTTTTTCACATTTTCTAAAATAATTTTCATTTTTAAACCTTTGTTTCTGCATAGGTTTCTTTCTCCTTCATAGTATAAAAATGAATGATTTCATTGTAAAATATTCCAAATGAAATTATTAGAAATTTAATATAGATAAAATATATAGATGGGATTGAATCTATGTCTTTTATGTGAAATGAAATATTGAAAACATTAAATGAGGTCTTCATGGGAATTAAAAATATATATATTTTTAATGATTTATTACAAGAATAAATATTATATACTCTTCTTAGTTAATGTTATGATAACAATATATATTTTATGTACATTTTTATTAGTAGACTACAGTCTTGAAATAGAATCTATATATTCTCATCAGGTTTTCCCTACATCATTAAGATTTACTTTGATAAGATATATATTTATAGATGAATATCCTCTATGAATTCAAACCAATGTTTTATCATGAAACTTGTTTTATATCTCAGTGGAATTAACACAATAATGACCATTTCCATGAACCCTGTGATAAAATATCTAGAAAACTAAATTTATCTTTAAAACAATTAACATATTCTATCATGTTGGATATTTTTTCTTATAATTTAATTCTCATATGGTAATTATTAGGCTTGGAGATGGTAAGGGATCATGTACCCACATGAAAATTGTATAGTAACTTATAAATGAGGAGGATCTCCAAATTATTTCATGGTATGAATTAATATTATAAATCCAGGATTTATACTTCTTTTAATACTCATATTTATAAGGTATCTTATAATATTCCACCAATAGATGATTTTTTGTGGCAAATTGGGTTTCCATGGTTTGATTTTTAATCTACCTATAGATATACAAATTTCTCTATTAAGAAAAATTAAATTAATTATTTTTATGATATAGAAATTTTTTTGTATGGTTTCTAAAATCCTTGAATCTAATAGAATCCCGTTAATTTTTGTAACAACCCAATTCACTCAATATAATAGTCTGGTCTATTCAATAAAATATGAGAATATTTTTAATATTTATATGAATAATGATATAAATCATATATGGTAGGGTATATATTTTAAAATTCAATATGGAATACATATTATAGTGATTATTTCTCCGAAGAGTATTATATATTATTTTTGGATAGATGTGATGGGGGGAAACATGTTTGAAAGGAAATTAAATTAAGGAATTATTTTTATTTTAGGGGTATTATCATAAAATCTAAGTATTTTAATGAATTCATATAAATTTATTATTAAAATTATCTTTTATTTTAGAAACATATAAACATAGATAGAGATTTGAGCCTAAAATTGGACTTGAGTACTATATTTGTAATTTTCAATATTAACATTAGAGGTGAACGTGTATACTAATTCATTATAGTTATCTATATTATAATATTTATAAATTTTTTAAAAATTGGGCATAAAATCGGGTATTCAATCAAAATTCTTTTCATCTGGCTTAATATCTTCCTTCTGCATTGGAGTCTAGCAACGACATGTGATAATGGAAGTGTCTATTGTATTCATACAAATTTTGTTGCGACTCTAATTTTTAGTGGAAAAAAATATTTTAGATAATTATATCTAATTTAAAAGGCATTAATATTATAGTTAAAATTTCTTTTTTAAAATCAAGAAAATTAGAAATGATTCCATATAACAAAAAGTTCCACGGATCAAATAGAACATGAACTATGTAACAAAATACAATATATTCCACAATACCCTGATGACCATGGTACATAAAACTATAACCATGAATATATAAAATAAATTACATATTTTCAATTCAATATTGATATATTCTATTTGTTTTAGTTTTTTTACTTGAATATTACATTGAAAAAACATCAGAATCCTCTGTAGGAGTTATATCAATGGATTTATCTAGAAATAATGACTCTCATGTAGTAACCTCCTAACATTTTTTTTACAACCACTTATAGATAACATATGAGAATGATATAGAATCAGTAATGATAAATTGATCCATAAACATCATTCTCCAGTATCATATACACCATTATCATGAATAATGCATCCTTATAATTAACATGTGACACGCCAACTGATTATCTAGTAGTTATTCAAAACATATATAATTTATGAGAAACGTATGATGTTAAAAACTCTATCAAAACCATTAATAATTTATTTCTCATATCATTTTCATGTTATAAAATGTTCATCAATGATAGCCAATGTTGGAGATATTCAATCATTAAAAGTCAATCTTTACCAAATAATAATGAATCATATTGTGGTATTTTATAATCATATATTATGATTTCTATAATATAGTTTACATAATATAATACAATGTCATAAATTATTACTTGGCCAAAGACAATGAAATATGATATCATTATATCAAATGAAAATATACACCCAATGGTTTCTAACATGTTATTTGAAATATGCAATTTATACATTACAACATTCTTATATAATAAAAGTTGATATATTGAAAATTATAATACCCACTATATATTTAAAACAAATTTCCAAAAATAACATATATTAAATAATATTCAACAAAAACAATCAAATAATAAGAAAAAAATTAAAAAATAAAAAATTAGAGATATAACTATGGCATGAGATCTATTCCCATACCTATCTCAAAACATATGTAGTTATCAAAACTAGAAATATTTTATATCCAATTACCTAAAATTGAAGCATCAACACATATATGTACACTAGGGTACACATATAGGTTGAGAAAAATAAATCTCAGTTGGGAACCAATATAGGGGTTTATTTTATATTTCACATTAAGGAGTGTAGGTATGCAAAAAGAAAAACCAAACCTAAATTTAGTAATATATATGATTGTATAGTCAGTATTACTTAATGAATCATGAAACCACATGCTTCATCCATTATTGAAAAATCATATATTTCAAATTTAATCTAATATAATACCCTTCATGGAAGGAAAAACTATATCTAGATCTAAGTGAATTGGAATAAAAATAATGGTAAGTAAAAAAATATTGAATCATAAATTTAAAAACCCATCACGGGAATATGTAAACACATCTTGATCCATGAAACATAGAATACTATATAGATAATTTAAAAAAGTCACTACACCTAGTAGTATAGAAAAATTGGTAATAAACTCACTTGTATACACCCAACACTTGGTAATAATTAATCATGGGGGTGTAATAACTATAAACAATCATTGATCTATTTATTTCAATATAATAAAAATTTGTATATAACCAAAAGGGAAATATATCACCCACAACCCCATCCCATGTATCATACTAAACTCATTTCGATATAATATACTTCCAAAAAACACCTTATATGAGAAAAATCGAGGAACCGAATAAAATATCTACATACATATAGTATATAAATAGAAGATAACCTCACACATGGGTGATAATATACTAAATTATGATGAATAGGACTACAGGATGTGCAACTCTACTATATAATCCATTAGTTGATAGGGTGGAATGACATTATCAATACATATAAATAACAATCAGTATACATATTATACATTTTGGTTATATCCCTTCACTTATCCAATTACAATCCACTAATCCATACATATAACTCATCTAAATGATGTTAAAAAATACAACATCGTAAATTTTGAAACATATTTTTATAGATATATATCTCAAAAATTATTCGAATTCACTAGCCCATCTCAATATATAGAGTGAATACATAAATTATTCATGGTACCAAAAAGATGACTCCTTGAATTCTAGAGGCTACCGAATATTATTACGGGCCTAGTATAGTACCATGGATTTTTGGAAGAGATAAATTAAGTAATAATTTCAACATTAATTATGAATCAGGGTCATATCATAGAGAACAAAACATTATGTAAAACACACATGGAAAACATGTAATATAATATATATTGAAATATAGAAACAAGAACCATCATGATCACATAATATATATATGTATTAAGGTTCTATGAAATCCTCATCCCAAAATCATGACCATTTGAGCAATCCTGGTCAACCAAGAAATGTTGGTCCATATAAAAAAATGTACATACAAAAGTGTGTAGATCATCTCATATACCAATGTTCCTTGGTAGCCCGAGTCAATGATGAGTATAAAAATAATTTGGTAACCACTGATATTTTCTTATAAATAATATGAAATTACTAAAGTGGGTCATGTTAATATCTTATATATAAAAATACAATAATTTAGAAATAAATAAATTATTAAATAAATTAACAATTATAAATCCATTGGTCTATGACCTAAATAATCCTTACCAGACATGTCTACTTTTGATGTGTCTTAGATAATGTAATTATATCCTTCCTTATATATAAATACTATATCCCTATTGGTCACCCTGATATACATTATTCTCAATCTCATTCAGCTAACACATTAGGAAATGATCAATGGTTAAATCATACAAAAGATATGATTATCTCCAAAAACATATAATTATATATATATGGCAATAAACCAATTCTCTAGAATCCCATGAAATCATTTAATGAGACACATTTACTTATACATGATGCCAATAGCTAACATATCAGGCATCTTAGTCTTCCAAATCATAATTTAATGTCATTAAGATACAAAATTTCCATCTAAGGTGCAACCTATTAATCATATAAATCAATAGTAATTGAACTCCATAATCCTGAATTGATGTATTTTTGTCATTAATGGAATACTAATGATTCTTAAAATATATGGAATCCCATATAGACCTAATGATGAATCATGGGGTCCTAATTATTCAGATGTATCAACAGAAGATCCTAGGATACATGTATGTCTACTTCATTGAAATGATCCCATAATATTATTATTATATCTTTACATGAATAAGATCATAATATGTTTCACATGATGAACAATTGTGCATCCACCAAATCACCATCCTTTCATATATAGAACATACTCATGATCCCATGAATTTTTACTGGTTAAGAAGATGTATATCATAATAATTAAATGAATGCATAAATAAAATATGAAGGGTTTTAAAAAATATAAAACCGTCATAACCATTCACTACCACATGAGATCATATATTCTATAGAGGATCTATGGTGAGATCCAATATAAATTGTACCCATACCAATATAAAATATCATAGGGTTAACAATCAAAGGAGAACATGTGGGTGTCTCATATATAATACTATAAAGATGGAATCCTACTTAGTATGCTTGTTCAAAAATAGTCCTTAATTTCAAAACCCAACCCAATAATGAAATAACATTCCCTTGTAACATTAAATTCAACTCATGGCCTAATATTCCTTAAAGGTACACCTCACTACTAAATTAATTGAGAGATGGATCATTGCACATATCTATTTTTAGTATCATTATATACATGTATGTTAACCTAACAATTCCACTATAATCCAAAGGTCTATCCATGTATACATATTTAAGCTCAAGGTTCCACATTCAACCAACTAATGCCATATAACTCATGTCATGTGACTCACCCTACTAGAGGGCTCCTATAGTCTCGATATCTTTTTTTGTTAATTCCACTTATATTGAGGTTTGAGGTATAAAGCATGTGAGAAACATCCATAGAAATCCAGTCACCTTATCACATTTTTTTTATATACATATTACAGTTAAACAATTATTTTATTTTAATCTATTTATATTAAATTAAACATTTTATTAACAAAATGTTCATCACCATATCATGTAGTATACACTTTAACACTAGAATAAAAACTTCACCCTTATTGTTATAAGGAAATTAAAAGGATCACATAAACCATTAGAATCATTACAATAAATTTAAATCACATTAAGGTCCTCTAAATATTTTATTACATTGTAGAAATCCAATAGTTCTATAAAAAAGTATGAACTGCTAGTCGATCTCTTTATTCACATCACACACAAAAAAGAATTAATTATAAAGAAATATATTCAATTATTCAGTTTAGAAAAGAATAAAAATATATAAACCACCATCTGAGCATAATCAACAAAATGTATCCTGTAACAACTACACTCATATGGTCTCATGCACTCCAACATCAGCAACATGATAAAAATTCCCAACCTTTGACATTTTTATTATATTTGAATTTACTAAATTCAAAGAAAAATAAAAAAAAATATCTTATAATATTAAATCAAATGATAGGAATATGAATTTAATTAATATTTCATCTCATGTTACCTATATGATCTCTTGGAAAAACCTCACCAATTAAGTTGATTCCCACCATTCTTTAGTAGAAAGTATCAAAAACAAAAAACCATAATAGTCGAAAATCAACAGAAAGATAGGTTGATCATATAGGATGTGAAAGGAATAGTTAAACTAATTATGTCATTGAAAAATACAATGATCTAACTGCAATTGTGGATAAATGGGGAAAATGATATCTCAGAGAAAAGATCTTCATTTGAAACATTTTTTAGATAGAAATGGTGTCAAACCTCATTATTTAGTAAAATAAATTATTAGCAAACCAAAATTGTATCAATGTGATTCATTTCTTGACCTTTGAATCCATAATACCTAAAACCACTATGAATCCATTTATCTAAATGAATACCATATTTATTCCATGAAACGTTTTTTTCCAATGTTTTGAGAAGCATCATATCCCGGAATATTCGATGATGTTCCCATAAACCCTTGGGTTGTATAGAAAACCTTAAGAAACATTTAATATCACTATATATAGAATTTTTAACCCTTATAACCTAATTAAAATTAAATTTATCAAAACAAATAGCCAAAAAATAAAAATATTTAAATTTATAAAAAATTAACTCATCTGGCCAGGGTCCATTACAACAATTCAAAACCATTATTACTTATAACGATCCCATTATATCAATACTTTCATGATCTAAAATACTTTACCCATCAATATTACTTGGACACATCACATGTATCTACACATAATTGGGGGAAATCCCATAAAAAGTCCCTATGAAAACAACACAAAATCATTCCTTCTCACAATGATCCTGAAAGATTCCCCATTATACTATAAAGGGACAAAATCTCTCACCCCGTAATTTTTTTACACTACAAATCCAAAACATTCTAATGAAAACTACATATTGGTCAACCCATAATATATCATTCCCTTGATAGTTTAAAATCTACTAGCCTATTACACAATAACTAGCTTTGTCCAAAAGGTAATGTGATACTCAGTCCTAATGGACACTTGTATAATCTCCTGTTTACCATCCATCATTCCATACCATTAAATTTTTTCCACTTAAAGGGTGGAGATGATACATAACCTGAAAATTTTACAAATCAAAAAATGGTTCAAGAACATAAAATTACAAAATGAAACAGGAAAATAATATCCCCATGAACCTTTTCTTGTGACTTATTTTTATCTTTTTTAGTAACTAATATAAATTTAATGACATACTTCTTTATGGGTTGGTGATATCATGGTTAATATTTATATTCATTAAATGGATAGGGAATATTTTTAGAATTTGGATTCATATCCAAATTATATGACTTTGAACATCATTCATATCATAAAATATAACTAGTACCAAAATTTAAATTTTTTGTGTTCTTTTGTGTGTATTATGTTATCATATTTTAATTATACCATAGGGTGACACTCACGGGTTAGGCACTACATTATAACTCTACGTTTTTCCTATTAATATTTCATTGTAATTGTATATTTTGTGGATATGTGGGATTAAATTATTATAGTCCATAACCAATGGTCTACATAATATTAAAATTCAAAGGAAATAAGAAATAATGATGTAGCATGAGGTGTTACATTGTAAGGAGCACTCGTGGATATTAGACTTTGTATCTTGGTTTAAAATTGTAATATATAGGTCAGTTTATGCATTATTTTATAACCTTATAGGAAAAAACGTAGTGAAACCCTAAATGAGGTGTGTTGCCCTTTGATTCCCTCAGATCATGAAATAATGAGAATACATTAAGTTTTCATATATTAAGTAAAAACTCATCATTTTCATTGTATCCCCATTCATCATTTTAAGGAAAATTAGACCTCAAGTGAAGTGAATTTTCTCAACTGCACCCCATTTTCTTACTAATATATTTACCATTAAAGTGTATTTTTTGAGACATTTTCTTTTCAATTGAATGTTTTGATCCCACTTTTTTTATTCAATAAATCCATTGTTGGATATTTATTTCAATGTATCCATGTTAGGGTTTGTTTGATGATCACAATAAATAATCATGGATTCTTCATATAATAGGTCATTTTATACAGTGAGATAATGGATGATCTAGGTTGGATAAATCTGAATTTATCATGTAGTTTATATTATGGTAATATGCTTAAAAATTATTTTTATTTTTCTATAAAATTATGGTGAAAATAATTATTTGTTTACTGTTTAAGGATAGGTATTTTTCTAATGTGCCACCATGGTTGGGATAGGAGTGGTCATCAAATTGTTTATTAAGTATTATGTTAGGATATTCGACATGATGTATTCCACCTTGATTATTAAAAATGAGTTAGTTAATAAATTATTATTATTTTAATGTATGATTTAATTATAATAGTTTTCTTTTAAAAATATGGGATATTCTCTTGATTAAGGGCCACTTATTGATGGAAGATTACTAGTTGAGTATGATCAATGTCGATTGTTTGAGTTTTATTATGTAAATAAATTATTAATTAGAGGTAAGTGGTATCTAATTAATTAAAAAGGTTTAATATTCATTATAGGAATATTGTGATATATGATTACACCATCCATCTTCCTTTAATATAAATTAGATTTAAATCATTATTTATTTATTGAAATATTAAGGATGTACCAAAATACAAAATTGTATAGTTCCCCAAGTTAATAGATTTGGTGTTATTTCCAATTGCATTTAAGAGGCTTGCCATACAACGAACTATATTTGTATAATCCTTTTATCAATTTTATTTAGGGTAGTATTAATAAAGAGTATAAACACAATAATAAGAAAATAAGCAATCATGAAAACCATCTAATATATTTTATAAAAAGAATATAAATAAATATTATCATTAATTATGGAATGTTTCCATCTTGATACAATTAATTGTGATCTATCTACGGATGTGGTTTCTCTATATGAGGATACATATTCCCTATATGTAGATTTTCTTGAAATCGGCCTTCTAGTTCCATCCCTTATACATAAAACCACAGATTCCTTACTGCATACTACACTCATAAAGAATGGAATTTCCACTAGTTTAGAAAGAATTAACATCTAGCATTTGTTGTTGACTAATATGGATTACATGGAGACTAATACTATTCATAAATAGATATTATATATTTCTAGATGAATATTAAATATAGTTTATAAATACAAGCCTGGGGACATTAATGATTACTTCAATTGGATACTATTTAAACAATATTCATATATAATGAAATACATTAAGTAAATCCAATAATTTTCTTCTAATATAGTACTCTTCAGAGAAATACCCTGCATAAAACCTTTTTTCAGTACATTTTAAAATTAATCATATGAAAGGGTGAGTTAAGATACTCACTAATGGTAAAAATAGAAGATTTGAATGATCCCATAAACATAAAATGATCATAAGGGTATAACAATAAAATATTAATATATTAAAAAACCTAACCTAGAAGATCATTTATTGAAAATGAATCATGGAATAACAATTGGTAGTTCGTAGACATTATTTTAAGTGGAATCAAATAACATGATCCATCAGGGAATAACATTGGATGAAGTCATATGTTGGTTTTAAACAATTGATTATAGAAAATACATTCCTTAGTAAAGGATCACTACCAAGACAATCATAGAGGAATGGTTTTCCTCTTTCTTACATAAAATTCTAATTCAAGGTTAACTAAAAATACATTTATAGTGTAAGAATACTATAATTGATCATGATTCACTCCACATTTAAGTCAATATTATCTCATAAGGTATACATCATTACAAATTACATTTGGGGGAGATATAATTCTAAGATAACATATCACTTAATTCTTATCCATTCATATGATTTACCAAATATCATAAGTCATTTCTTATATATCATATCATGGGGAAAGGAAATTGGTTTAATAAACATTTAAAAATTTCAACATAACATAACCAATAGAACTTAAATGGGTTTAATAGAAAATCATAATCATAATCACAAAACAACCATATAAAAAATAAGGATGGTAAGACTGAATAATATCATAATAAATAATATTTCACATCTAAGGATGTTATTTAAATTGAAAAATTATTTTAAAATATAACTAGAAATATTTAATTGCGAAATTCCCCATTAAATTTTAAAATTTTATATTTTAACTATAAAAATTATACAACATATTATTAAAAAAAATTCATTTAAATGAAAATATGAATCATGTAATGGAATATTTTCATCATTTAAAGTTACATATGATGGGAAATTAGGTTCAGGTCATGTACATTAATACAGATATTTCTTCCACTTTAAATGGGAATATTTGAATAGTACTAAATTTAAGAAATGACATGATTATTCTATTTAATCAATTTTATAAAAATTAAAACATTTCCAAAATTTAATGTAAACACTAATTTTATATAATTAAATAAAAAAATCATTTTAAAATTCATGTATATCAAATAAAAATAGTCTTGACCAAAATGTAAAACATATTCAGTTTTTAATACAATAATTCGTTTAGTGTCCTTTGTACACAAAGTGAGGAAATTAGAAAAGAAAACATTTCATATATAGAAATAATTATATGATAATAACACTCATTTCACATCTCTGTGGTAGTTTATAAAAATCCATCATCATAAACATTATCATATATAATATTGATAAATAATGGAATTATAACAAGACACCCATACAACATTGGTAACATTATAAGAAAAAGATAAAAAAAGATCGAATATTATATGTAATTGTAAATACCCATATATCTAATGATAATTTTCATAAAATCAATTCATTGGAATTATATATCCCACATAAACGAAAGATGTGTAATATAAGGCATATGTCTCAAAAAAACAAAACTGATATGAAAGTCCCCTAACTAATGTTTTATTAGTTTTAAAATAACATTATCCTTCAACATAAAATTTTATATGTATCATATTTATAAGCTAGATTAATTTACCTACATATAATATGTTATATGATAAATTTATTAAATTTTGACACACATTTATGAATAATTACTTCAAAATAATCATTAACATGTGATAACATTTTAGATTTTCATTAGAATTATGGTTCTGAATATCAAGTCATTGTAGTTTGATCACAATTCTATCTGATCTAGAATTTCAATAATGATATTAATTTTTTATATATTCATTATATATATATATATTTAGTATCATTCATAAATGGTATATATAGGTAAATCAACTACACTGGGCATGCAAATAGTTGTTTGTTTATATACATGAACGTTGTTTTAAAATTTTTATAGTTAAAATAAAAAAAAGTAAGAAACAATTCACCATTCAAGGTTAATTTAATACAATAAATATTATTTATATTAATTTAATATAAATTTACAAACATATTGGTATTCAAGATAAAAAAATTAAACACATATCTTCATGGATGTGGTAGTCCACACATACAGAAGTCTATTGTTTTCATTTTCCAATAGAAGGAAAAGTAAGATGACTTAGATGATATTATAATTCAAGAAGAATATTTAAATCATATAAATATATTAAATGAATTATAATAACCATACATGAAATTTGGTAATGTAATATAAATTATATCTCTACATTGATCCATTAGTCCGAATTTTATCATGTGCAATACATTCAATCCCCATTTATTATAAAAGGTGGCTTAATAATACTAGTTAAATATTTATAATAAAATTTTAGTGTATTAGGGATTAAAAATTATTTAATTCAATTTTTTCCTTAATTTTTTTGAAAGTATAAGAATAAATAAATTTAATGTATTCAGGTAGAATGATTACACCTTCTTTAGTAGGATTCATTCTTATCATTTATTAAGGGACCGTGGAATGGAATTTTAAGAAAATAAAAAACTATAATTAATGGATATAAATATTTATAAGATATTTTGGATTGTTTCCATAGAGATATATGGATCTAGGTGGAGGGAATATGAGAAATAATATGTGACCTTAAATAAGTAACGGAGAGGAATCACATGGAATTTATTTAAAGATTAAACTTTAATAAAGGCACAGTTAAAAATTGGTTCCAAATTACAAGATTTATAATTTTAATGTAGTATGAGGTATAAATATTGATAAATAAAAAGATATTTGGATA
The DNA here is from genome assembly GCA_963277665.1 of Viscum album. Taxonomy (NCBI): domain Eukaryota; kingdom Viridiplantae; phylum Streptophyta; class Magnoliopsida; order Santalales; family Viscaceae; genus Viscum; species Viscum album. Next base: position 960,923,527 of record OY728145.1, read on the forward strand.
TTTTAATTGGTAAAGGCCCTTATCCCTTATTATGTCCCTCATATTAACTAGTTCTCAACTTATCTATGGTAATAAATTCTTTATAATTTTACTATTCATTCTGACCAATAAAGAAAGTCGCCTCTCAAAAAATTACTAAATTTGGATTTAAAATATGGTATTAATTTACTAAAATAAAATTCTATCTTCTTTTACTTTAATTAATAATTAATCCAAATAATGTGACAAATTATTTTTCCCTGAAAATGTATTTTTTTAGTATGAAAATATTTTTTTACGAAAATAAAATATTATATTAATTACACAAAACTAAATTGAATATTTAACTATAAAATGAACTCATTTTTAAATTAAATATATTTTAATATAAATTTAAATTTGTTAAATCATTAATCTAAAATTCAATTTGCAATAAAAATAAATATTTTTCACTATTCAATGAAAAATCAATCTTTCCAGAAAAGTGACCAAACGTAGTCTAACAAAATTTTAAAATGATAATATTAAAAAATAAGCTCATTATCATTAAAATATCTTATTAGTAAAATAAATAAAATATATTTTATTTTATAAAATGTAATAGAAGCCATATTTTTGGGAATATATTTGTAAATTATATTATTGTTTTAAATGAAATTGACTACTCATTTATCAATATAATTTATTTATAAAATCAATTATATATAATTTATAAAATATGGTTTTCTTATTAAACCAATAAAATTGTCCACAATGTTATAATATTATGTGTTATTTTTATTCTGTCAGACTAAGGATTTCATGTATCATATTCTACTGAAAAAAATATAATTATTTATAGATAAATATGTCATAAAATAATTTGGTGACACATTCTATAACCTTAAAATAATTTTTACCATGAAATTCCACCAAACTAGTGGGGGAGAATGATAATATCTCTATTATATCCCATTATTTTATTCCCATGTACCTTAAATGAATTTATGATTCCTTCTACAAATAAGAACAATGTCTGTAGTCATGTTCCAATGCACTTTATCACTATGATCAAGATTTCAATCAGTATTTATTCATCGGAAGGATCATAAATCAATGGTAAAACATATAAGTTTAGTATTTATTAGCAATCATGTATGTTATTGTTTCGCGCGGAATCCGGGGATGACCTCCTGGACGAGAGATTCAAACGTTCCGATCGGTTTCTAACGGGTTTGTTCGTAGAACCGGAAACATCCAATGATTCCACATCCGTTGGGACCTACTTTCCAAAGGCAGGCGCTCATTAGCTTGTGGGCTAATGAGGCTTAGGAATTTGCATTGGTCGAGAGGATGGGAGGTCGGACTCATCACACCTTTTTGAGGGGAATTATTGTCTACTCCGGGACTCTCTTTATAGATTTAAGTTAAGTTCGTGAATCCTTATTACATTACCAAGTATAAAATGAGCTTTCCTTTAGTTTTAACAATCAATGATTAAATATGCAAGAAATTTAGAGAATCTTTTATATGTATTTGAGGTTCTTCATCAATATATAATCATCTATATTTGTTTAGAGATTCTTGGTCAATGGTATCCTTCAAAATAAAAGTCTCTTGGTCATTTTGATGACCAGGCTGGTTTTAAAGCCACTCAGTGGGGCACTTGAAGTTTATCGTCATTCAGAAGGACATAGATTATTTCAATGTTGGGATCGAACCCATGAATGGGCTACCTACGTATCCTTTGTTTTGAAAAAGGAATCAGAACCCACGTAGTTCGAGGAATGGGATATGATGTTTTATGATTGATGGCTCAAAGATGAATGTCATAATTACTTTTACACTCTAAGCTCACGTGAGTCATGCTCGGTGTGAGAAACAAGAGGTATTGGTAAAATTTAGACAATTGTGCCATAAAAGATGCAATCATAAAAATTTGTTTTGGGGCTTATGTATAGATGACTGCCCAGATAGGTGAAGGTTTAGGATTTACTTTTAGGAAGAAAATCCATGAACAGGGTCCACAAAGTTATATGTGCTTCATGGAGATTTGAATACTCTAATCTTGGGGCTTACTCCTAAGGAGGATGCCCAAATTAGGAGGGGACTTATGATTGGGTTTTTTACTCCTGAAAAGGAAAACCCAAATCAAAGGGAATTTATGACTGGTTAAGAGAAATTTTAAGAGACTTGTGGCTTACTCTTAAGAAAGATGCCCAAGATTTATGACTAGGACTTATTCCTGAGAAGGAAGCCTAGGTTAGGGGACTTGGGGCTTACTCCTGAAAAGGAAGCCCAAGGTTATGACTGAGTCTTATTCCTGAAAAGGAGACCCAGGTTATGGCTGGGACTTACTCCTAAAAAGGAGGCCCAATGTTTAAAGGACTTTGATTGGGGCTTATTCTTTAAGGAAGATGCCTAAATCAAAGGTTTTATAACTGGGGATTATTCCTGAAAAGGAAACCCAGGTTAGGATTCTCTCATTTTAAAGGATGAGGTTGAATGAATGAACTCTCAATCTTTGGTGACATAAAGATGTTTAAATCATTAGGTTTTGAGAGATATTTCACATAATTCCTTTCAGATAAGGATGTCAAATCAAGAAATCATGCCATAAATGGCTTTGAAGAGTATCTTGAAGACTGAATCTTGAATAGGAAGGGTGAAATGGCGTAAGAGGGGTGAAAAAGGGCAAGATGGGTACCCAAAAAGATAGGGGCGCGCAAGTATTGAAGGTTTAGGATTTACTTTTAGGAAGAAAATCCATGAACAGGGTCCACAAAGTTATATGTGCTTCATGGAGATTTGAATACTCTAATCTTGGGGCTTACTCCTAAGGAGGATGCCCAAATTAGGAGGGGACTTATGATTGGGTTTTTTACTCCTGAAAAGGAAAACCCAAATCAAAGGGAATTTATGACTGGTTAAGAGAAATTTTAAGAGACTTGTGGCTTACTCTTAAGAAAGATGCCCAATATTTATGACTAGGACTTATTCCTGAGAAGGAAGCCTAGGTTAGGGGACTTGGGGCTTACTCCTGAAAAGGAAGCCCAAGGTTATGACTGAGTCTTATTCCTGAAAAGGAGACCCAGGTTATGGCTGGGACTTACTCCTAAAAAGGAGGCCCAATGTTTAAAGGACTTTGATTGGGGCTTATTCTTTAAGGAAGATGCCTAAATCAAAGGTTTTATAACTGGGGATTATTCCTGAAAAGGAAACCCAGGTTAGGATTCTCTCATTTTAAAGGATGAGGTTGAATGAATGAACTCTCAATCTTTGGTGACATAAAGATGTTTAAATCACTATGTTTTGAGAGATATTTCACATAATTCCTTTCAGATAAGGATGTCAAATCAAGAAATCATGCCATAAATGGCTTTGAAGAGTATCTTGAAGACTGAATCTTGAATAGGAATGGTGAAATGGCTTAAGAGGGGTGAAAAAGGGAAAGATGGGCACCCAAAAAGATAAGGGCGCGCAAGTATTGAAGGTCGCGCAAGTCCTGCGGCGGCGCGCAAGTATTGGTCGCGCAAGTATACTTGCGCGACATAAGGGATACTTGCGCGATTTTCAACCAGAGTTGAATTACTTGAGCGACTCTTTATTAAACCCTTTCCCATCCTCTTGGGGTTCTTCCAGAAGAGGGACGCGCAAGTTATATTGAAGGAATTAAGTCGGCGCGCAAGTGTTTGATAAGTTTCAACACTTAGGCCTTCCTTCTTCCCTTTAGATCTTCCATTCTAGGTAAGAAATTACCTTAGAAGTGTTCTGGAAGCTTTGAGAAGAGACTTGGGCGTCGGGAGCTTTGATCCGAGTTTCTGGGAAGAGATCTCCAAGAATGGGGGGCCCACAGGGTCTATTTATAGGCAAAAGAAGACCCCGGGCGGTTACTGGGCGGTTACCAGATCTGTCGCGCAAGTCCCTTGCACGACCATGAGGGGTCGCGCAAGTGTTGAGGCGGCGCGCAAGTAGACTTGCGCGACCAAGATGGAACTTGCGCGATACATGGGCAATGTTCTCCTTTTCTATCCCTTTGTCGATTTATGATGTTTCTTCAAAGGATTAATCACTTTTAGCTCAGATATTCCCTTTTCCGAACTTTAGATTCCGTGACGAAAGGAGCGTCAACAAAAGTCCCCCCTTAGAGTTGGATCCGGAAAGAAATGAGGATTTGACTCTAAGGAAATTGAATACATTCAAAGGAAAAGGGGGTGCGCAAATCTTCAGGGCACAGAGGGCAGCACGTAAGTGTGCTGGAACTTGACTTTTATTCAGAGTTACTTTGTCTTTTGTGTGGGCAGTTTAAAGTCATGCACGCCGGACATAAAGGGGCTAATGTTTTAAGGTCGAAATAGCTTTGACCGAAAAATGGATTAAAAATGGATTCAATTCCTTGATAATTTATCTGAAAACAAATTACCATACTCAAGTATGAGAGAAAATATGTAAACTATGACTTAAGAATATTTGAATCTGAGGAATGATATGAAAAAGAGCTAAATAGCATTAGAAGAAGTAGTTTCCAAAAATGAAGTTACTATTATTTAACAAAACCCGTTAGGGGGTTGAAATATGCAGGGCCACCTATGGGCATTGGCTGCATAGTCAAATAAAATAGCATCTTTTGGCTGACAAGTCTGTTATGTGGACTGTTTATGCAAGGCCACCTATGGGCACGTGCTGCATAGTTAGGCAAAAGAACTCTCAGAAATTTACTTTCCTAGTGCTAAAAGTCAGTGAAAGTTTATGGAGATTCAAATTTTCTAAAGCATAGAGTTTGTTTTATGGAAAGAGGTACTTGAATATGGAGAAGATATTTTCAAACAAGAATATCGAAGAACTGGATGAATATCACTCCTACGAAGGTCTGACCCAAACGTAGGGAAGAAGAATAAACCATAGACTTGAATACTTTCAGATCATGAAAAAGGATATGGGACAAATACGTTAAGGATGGCTATTTTTGCGGATCCCTACATACTGTCGTTTAAGACAAATAAGGACAAAAGAGGCATTCTTCCCAAGAATGAAGTTACTATTATTTAACAAACCCGTTAGGGGGTTGAAAACATGCAGGGCCACCTATGGGCATTGGCTGCATGGTCAAATAAATAGCATCTCTTGGCTGAAAAGTCTGTTATGTGGACTGTTTATGCAAGGCCACCTATGGGCACGTGCTGCATAGTCAGGCAAAAGAATTCTCAGAAGTTTGACATTTTTGTGACCATAAGTCATGAAAAGGGTTATGAAGATCTGAAAATATTTAAGGTTAGGATTATAATACATAAAGATGGGTATTTTCCAATGTATATAGAGATACATAGGTCAATGAAAACCATAATCATGTTGTGGATGGGTCCTGAATTGAAACTTGGACTTCACTACGTATCTCATAAGAATGAGAATCAAGCCATACGTAGTTCTTGAAATGCAGTTTAACGTCGTGCAGGACGAAAGGATGAGTGATCTTAGTTTTTTTTGGGTCATAGAATTCGGACCATAATAATGAATACACAGTGTGTGTTTTCATGAGGACTTTTCAGTCAAGGGACTGAAAGTGAAATTTGGGGTTAGGCCCAAAAGACTTGGGACTGGATTCGAGGGACACTCGAATGTTCCTACGTATCCCATAAGGATGGGAATCAAGTCCACGTAGTTCTAGAAACTACCCTTTGTACAAATTTGGTTCGTACATGTGAAGGGTTGAAAAGGGACTTTAGTGCAATGATGGTTTTAACCTAAGATAAAAAGTTTAGGCATTACCATGTATGTACGTAGTCTTTTTGAAAATGAAAACCATGATTGAAAAAGAATCAATGTTAATAATGGTTCCTTCTCAAATGAGGAAATCAAAGAATATTGTAGTTTATTGTCGTACTGGACAAAAGTGTTGTATAGTTTAACGTCATATAGCAAGGACGAAAGTGAATCAATGTAAAGATATTGATTCCAAGGGTGGTTTCACAAATCATCATCATATGAGATTGTGATGAACCAATGTGAAGAGATTGTTTTTGGGCTTGAACCTTTGGGAGGTTGCCTACATACCCAGCCTGGAGGGCAAGGATCAAAGTCTGTGTAGTTCAATTATAGAATGAATTAATGATCAAGTTGTTCTTGTGGACAATGATCTAAAAAAAATGTTGTTGGGACTTACACATGGTTAGTGGCCCAAAGGGAGTGTTATGGTTGATGTTCGCTCTAAGCTCACGTGAGTCATACTCGGTGTGAGAAACAAGAGGTAATAACAACCTTAACGATGTACAGTTTAATGTCATGTAGGACATAAAAAAAGGGACTTTCTGTACAGTTTAGCGTCATGTAGTTAAGACGATGGGGACAATATAGTTTAACGTCATATTGGACGAAAGGGGGATTGTGCAGTTTTAATGTCATGCTGGACTGTTTATGGAACTTTTTCACAGTTTAATGTCGTGTGGGACGAAGTTGCAGTTTAAAGTCATACAGGACCATTGCTGTATAGTTTTAGCGTCATATAGCAAGGACGAACTGATGCTGTACAGTTTAAAGTCATGTAGCTAAGACTAAGGTGAATCAATATGAGGATATCAGTTCTGATTTTTTTTACAGTTTATCGTCATGCTGGACGATGAAAGTGCCACACAGTTTAATGTCATGTCGCTAGGACAAAATATAGTTTAATGTCATCTCAGACAAAATATAAGAACATCTATATGGTTTATTGTCATGTAGGACAAAATCAGGGACTATGCAGTTTAAAGTCTTGCAGTTAGGACTATTGGTGCTGCACAGTTTAGTGTCATGTTGCAGGGACATAAGTGCGAATAGTTTAAGGTCATATGCACAGACCATACAGTTTATCGTCATGCTGGACGTAGTTGTAGTTTAAGGTCATACTGGACCATTGCTGTATAGTTTAACGTCATATAGCAAGGGCGAACTGGGGCTGTACAGTTTAAAGTCATGTAGCTAGGACTAAGGTGAACCAATATGAGGATATCAGTTCTGGGGACTTTTTACAGTTTAACGTCATGTTGGACGATGAAAGTGCCACACAGTTTAATGTCATGTTGCTAGGACACAATATAGTTTAATGTCATCTCGGACAAAATATAGTTTAATGTCATCTCAGACATATACAGTTTAGTGTCATGTAGGACATATTAGTAACCAATGTGACAGTTTAACGTCATGTTGGATGATAAGGGAACTGACACAGTTTAACGTCATGTTGGACGATGAAAGTGCCACACAGTTTAATGTCATGTTGCTAGGACACAATATAGTTTAATGTCATCTCGGACAAAATATAGTTTAATGTCATCTCAGACATTGAAGGTGACACAGTTTAACGTCATGTTGGACGAAGTTGCAGTTTAAGGTCATACTGGACCATTGCGTAGTTTAAGGTCATACTGGACCGTGGTGCAGTTTAAGGTCATACTGGACAGCTTCTGTATGAACCAATTGTATGTCTTGGTTCTGGGAACAATATTTTGTGTTTATACAAAATACTTCTTCAGAAATCTGGCATTAGTTGGAGTCGTGATGTCTTCTCCATCCATTGAGATTAAACAGAACCAAAGATTAACTCTTCGTCTGATAAAGACTCTGCCTGATTAGCCTGTTTAGGCTGTGCCGTTTGATGGGGCGGTGCCCGTGACTTTGAAGTAGATGGCATGAAATCTGCCAGAGTCAAAGACAATTTAGGCTTTGATACATACTCATCTTCTCCTGATTCCTCTTTCTTCTTTGAATTACGCTGCCCTTTTGAGGATTTGTCCTTTGATGGAGGCTTTACTGCAGCTTTTGTAGGAGACACAATTGGCTTCTTCAATTGTGTTCGCAAAATGGAATGGGTCCGATTGATTGTCTTTCTGACCATCCAATCATCATATTTTTTCGCAGTTTTGCTTTTGACTTCCTGCCACTCGCCTCCTTCCTCTGGATCTGTAGCGGTAATACACGCTACATGAGCTGAAGAACCCTTCAATTTGACTTGTCCCAAGTCAACCATCTTTTGTAGGAGGTCTTTAAAGACAAAACACTCCTGGATGGGATGTCCCAACATTTGATGAAAGGGACAATAATTGGGACGGTCTTCATCTCCTTCCTTGTTTGGTCTCTTCGGCACTGGTAATTGAACCAAATTATTTTCCAGAGCTGAAATGAAGTAACCAGGAACTTGCTCACTTCGGAAAGAGTATGTTTTACTCTTCATATCCTCAAATTGTTTTCGTCGTTGATCTTTTTGATCATTTGGACGAAACAGCCTTTGTTGTTGGCGTTCAGGAGGTGGAGCCCTTCGAGAAGATGAAGGTTTTGAAGTAGAAATAGGTACAGGTGCTTGTTTAAGCATAACTGTAGCAGTTTCTGCTTTACCCATTCTTCTTCCTGGAGCTGATGGAATTACACGAGATTTAACCTTAGCCTGCATAAGGGAATCTTCAATCTGTTGAGCGATTGAAGTAAGGTCTCGAAACCCTCCTGTGTATTTCACAGGGATCAATGGCGTGCGTAATTCGTCACGCAAATTTGCCACACAGATTGGCAATAATTCCTCCTGAGGGAGTGATAAACTCAAGGAATACGTTAATCCCTTCCAACGAGCAATGAAATCAGAGACTCTTTCATTCTCCCTTTGCTTGCAGTTTGTAAGATCGAAAACTGTCGTTTTTGGCAAAGTTGAGCTGAACTGAAGAAGGAATTTTTGACGAAGATCCTCCCATCCGATGACTGACCGGGATTTCAAGCTTGTATACCAGACAAAAGCTGGTCCTTGCAAGGTTCGCACGAAGCATCTGAGTTTCACTGCTTCTTGTTGTTCTGGAGTTCCCATCATAGGATCACAACAAGACACGTAATGCGTCAAATGTTGTTCAGGGTCGCCTGATCCATTGAAAGTAGGGAAAATAGGGTTTCCAAAACTGGATGGAGGAGAAATTGAATCTACCCATTCAGGGTAAACTTTCTTTTCAGGTTGAACTTGCGCCCGTTTCCCTTCCATAGTTTCTAACCGAGCTGTTTATGACTCAATAGTAGTTATTAACTTTTGAGAAACGTCAGGTTGAACTTGGTTTTGGGTAGGTGCAATGAATGGAGCTTGGACAGCCGTGGAGGTTGGTGCTGCAACTAATGGTAGTGCTGCCAACCGTTGTTGCGTTTGACCCGTAGGATTAGACCTCTGTGGGTGTACTGATAAAGGAGGATATTCCTGATCCATCTCAGTAGTTACAACAAATTCCTTCGGCTGTCGGACTTCAGCATTCTTAAGAAGAAGACTACTCTGAAGTAGTTCTGCATTCAACCTTCTTAATTCTTTCATTTCTTCCTCCTGTTGTGCAAGCCTTTGCTCTAATGAGAGCGATTGACCTCCTTCAGAGGAAGGGTGAGAAGTAACCTGATTCTTTCCTTTCCCCTTATTGGATCCTTTTCGGAGAGGGGGAAGTGGGTTACTTGAAGGAATACCCATGTTTTGGGTAAGCCTTTGATTACGTGTGCGCACACCTTCTTCATTTAGGTCTGTGTGCGCAACTTCTTGAGCAGGAACCTCTTCATCTGATCCCTCTGATTGAGCCTCATCTGGTGAATCAGCAGCAACGGCAGTGATGACATTAATGGATGCATATTTCATGAAATCCTTTCTATCAGCATTTCTATGATATTGTCTCCTTTTATGTCCATGATAAGACATGGCATTCCGTTGACTTGACCCCTCAGGAATTTCTTTGTGAACCGTCACTTGGAGAGAATCTCCTGACATCTTGGCTCTTCGTTCCTCTTGAGGCTTATTCCCTAATCGAGAGAATACTGACTTTCTCTGAGGGAGGGATTGAAGATTTGAAAAAGTCCCCAGTCCGGTGGACTGGGGGTGTTCCTGTTGCTTCTGCTCAACTCCTCGAATCCCATTCGTTGATTCTGAGGGTTGGGTTAGAGAAGTCCCCAGTCTGGCAAGCTGGGGTGTCTCTTGACATGCTATGTCTGAGATCTTCTTGAAATCTCTCTTGATCTTGCGGATCTTAGTTCGGAAATTAGCTGGATGCATTAACCTGTATCCACTTTTATCACCTGGTTCAACAGACCGTTGGATGATTTCCGAAACTTCTGTCATTTGATGACGTGTTTGCTCCAGACGAGAGGCTTGCGCAATATTCTCGCCTGCTTGATGTAGGAGCAATTCAACAACCTGTTCTCTATATACTTGATTTTGAGAGGAACTAGTTGAAGCTTGATCTCGAGCAAGATTTTGATTATGAACAAAGCCCATTGACTGTGGCCGGCCATGGGCAATAACATTGCATGAGACCATTTTCGGCGGGCTTTGCTGACCGGAAAGCATTGTGAAATGTAGTGCTCCGTGAATACCCCATCCTCTGATATGAACATTAGATGGAGCATTGGAAATTAACTGACGCAATTTTCTCAGCGCGCCAAGGCATGAACGTTGAAGGGTTCTCTTTTGCTTTTTAGCCTTCGGATACCGAGAGACTGATAGAGATGCCAAATCAATCTGGCGTTGTAACCCTTCTATTATCTTAAGATGATTTTCATATTCATCGTAAGATAATACCTTCTTCTTTAATTGACAAAGAGTTTTCCATATGTTAAGACGAATATCATGGATTCCATCATCCGTCAACATCTTTGGAATGTCATACTGTGAATCAGCCAAAGGCCAAAACATGACTGGTACTTCACCTTTTGCCAGTTTTTTCCTCATGTTCAGCATTTCCTCTTTATCATTAAATGAAGATTCTTCTACCTGTTTGGACCAGAGTTGGTGTTTCCTTGTTGCTTCATCGGATTCAACAAGATTGGTAGAGGAATCACTATTCATGCTGGAAGATGAATGACCTAGGGAAGGTTCGGAAAATAACCTGAACCCCAAGCTATCTTCTGATGGAGAAAGAGTTTCACCTGCCGATAGTAAAACTTCAGACATGACTGGTTTTACGTTTGCAAGTGCCTCGAGATAGGAGGGCTTTCTCGTTACTACATTGCCTTCTGAAGAATTTTCGAGACAATGTGAATCACTACTGCGGAGAGGACTTTCGCAGCGAAGTTCATCACCATGAGGAGGACCTTCATGATGGGTTACAGCAAAAGATGATATCTCTTGCTCCTTGGTCTTCTGACCACACAGAGGGTTCCTGTGGTTCTCATCTGAAGAAGAAACTTCAAGATTGACCGAATTTTCATGAAGCAAGTCTTCATGAGGAAGTGTCTGTTGAAGACCTTCGGGATTAATGTTCCTGTTATTGGGAACTGAGGGAGTAGAATCTTGAATTCCGACAGATAAATGTCTGAGGGCTTCAAGAACTCCAGCATCGAGCAAGGCCTTTTTGCAGATTGGCCTTTGATCTCCTGACTGTGCTGGGCGGATCTTTTTCTTAGATGCCTTCTTACTCGCTTTAGAAATCACTTGATGACGAAAGTGATTGCTCTGAGCAGGTGTATGTGCCTGATCAGGAAAGATGGTCAGGTTAGGCTGACGATCATCGCTCAAATCAGATGTATGTGCCTGACTTGGTTGTCCATATGATATGGGGGAGTAGGCCCCACAACCCTCTTGGACTGGAACAGATGTGTGTGTCTGTTCCGGAGTGAATTGTTGATGTGTCACTCCACTGCTAGGGATAGATTTATGTGTCTGTCCCTGAGATGATGCTGAAGCTGTTATGATATCCTGGCAAGCATCCAGAATATGAGCAGGAATTTGCTTTTGCTCTTTCACCATTGACAAAATATGTTTGGTGACTTCAGCCGCCGGAACAGGGATATACGTCCATTCCGGACTTGGAGTAGGTGTATGTGCCTGCTCCTGTCCTCCTTTTCCTGTCAGTGAATTCTGACAGTACTCAAGTGTGGAGGCAGAGAGTTTAGTCTGCCTCCTGTTTGTCGTCGGGACTTTCCGACTGACTTCTCCGGGTGCTACCAAGCGAGACTGTTGGTAGACTTGATTAGTATTAGCAGGTGTATGTGCCTGCTGATTACACTTCGCCAAACGCGGTTGACGAGATCCATCATATGTAGTCAGACGAGCCTGCTGACTAACTGCTGATGTATAAGCAGGTGTATGTTCCTGCCTATGGTACTCCGCCGGAATTGCCTGGCGGGATCGGCTTGATGCTGCCAGACGAGTCTGCTGGACAGCGGGATTAAAACGGGCAGGTGTGTGTGCCTGCTCGTTGTTTGCCACCAAGTTAGGTTGGTGGACTTCTCCGGAGATGGCAGGGATGACAACCTGCCTATTATTAACCGGATTCTGTCTCTGGTGATTCATCTTGCCTGCTCGGGTTCGAGGAACCTGAGCTGAATGCCTGGAGCCGGTACCCTCATCATGTTGAGGGTGCACTACCGCACGAGTCTGGCGGCGATTGTTGATGGGAGCCCTTGAGAAGGACTCCTGTCTCTTTGAATTAAGGTCCCGCGGGACCTGCTCATTCACTTCCTCAGAATAAGGGAGTGAATGGAAATTGCGTTCCGGGGATAACGACCCGAAACGGTTGGAGACGGTAGTCAGCACCGCCTGCTTCTTGATTGCTGGTCGCCGTTGTCCGGACGACCAGGTAGAATTGTTAACTTGGAGGGCTTGACGAGCGGCCTCCAGAGTTGGGATAGTACCGTTACGACGGTACTCCTTAACCAGTGCATTTGAAACACAGCGTTGAAGACGCTGAGTTGGTGATGTCATCCTCAGAGCGGATGACGTTCCAGCAGGAGTAGCAGCATTGGTTTTCATGGCAGCAGACCTCACAGTAGAGGTGTTCTCAGCAGCAGTATTCACAGGGGTGAATTTAAGGAAAGCCATTTTTTGTAGAAGATCTTGAAAAAAGAGTGCCTGTTCCATATAACAGACATAATCAAGATGAATCCGGCTACTGCATCTTTTGGATGATCATATGTCAAAGATTGCCTTGTTGGCCCAAGGGGCCTAACATCTAAGAAGAACATCACTTTTAACTTGGTTGAGGATTCACGTCGGGTTCACCATTTTTTGTTTCGCGCGGAATCCGGGGATGACCTCCTGGATGGGAGATTCAAACGTTCCGATCGGTTTCTAACGGGTTTGTTCGTAGAACCGGAAACATCCAATGATTCCACATCCGTTGGGACCTACTTTCCAAAGGCAGGCGCTCATTAGCTTGTGGGCTAATGAGGCTTAGGAATTTGCATTGGTCGAGAGGATGGGAGGTCGGACTCATCACACCTTTTTGAGGGGAATTATTGTCTACTCCGGGACTCTCTTTATAGATTTAAGTTAAGTTCGTGAATCCTTATTACATTACCAAGTATAAAATGAGCTTTCCTTTAGTTTTAACAATCAATGATTAAATATGCAAGAAATTTAGAGAATCTTTTATATGTATTTGAGGTTCTTCATCAATATAGAATCATCTATATTTGTTTAGAGATTCTTGGTCAATGGTATCCTTCAAAATAAAAGTCTCTTGGTCATTTTGATGACCAGGCTGGTTTTAAAGCCACTCAGTGGGGCACTTGAAGTTTATCGTCATTCAGAAGGACAGAGATTATTTCAATGTTGGGATCGAACCCATGAATGGGCTACCTACGTATCCTTTGTTTTGAAAAAGGAATCAGAACCCACGTAGTTCGAGGAATGGGATATGATGTTTTATGATTGATGGCTCAAAGATGAATGTCATAATTACTTTTACACTCTAAGCTCACGTGAGTCATGCTCGGTGTGAGAAACAAGAGGTATTGGTAAAATTTAGACAATTGTGCCATAAAAGATGCAATCATAAAAATTTGTTTTGGGGCTTATGTATAGATGACTGCCCAGATAGGTGAAGGTTTATGATTTACTTTTAGGAAGAAAATCCATGAACAGGGTCCACAAAGTTATATGTGCTTCATGGAGATTTGAATACTCTAATCTTGGGGCTTACTCCTAAGGAGGATGCCCAAATTAGGAGGGGACTTATGATTGGGTTTTTTACTCCTGAAAAGGAAAACCCAAATCAAAGGGAATTTATGACTGGTTAAGAGAAATTTTAAGAGACTTGTGGCTTACTCTTAAGAAAGATGCCCAAGATTTATGACTAGGACTTATTCCTGAGAAGGAAGCCTAGGTTAGGGGACTTGGGGCTTACTCCTGAAAAGGAAGCCCAAGGTTATGACTGAGTCTTATTCCTGAAAAGGAGACCCAGGTTATGGCTGGGACTTACTCCAAAAAAGGAGGCCCAATGTTTAAAGGACTTTGATTGGGGCTTATTCTTTAAGGAAGATGCCTAAATCAAAGGTTTTATAACTGGGGATTATTCCTGAAAAGGAAACCCAGGTTAGGATTCTCTCATTTTAAAGGATGAGGTTGAATGAATGAACTCTCAATCTTTGGTGACATAAAGATGTTTAAATCATTAGGTTTTGAGAGATATTTCACATAATTCCTTTCAGATAAGGATGTCAAATCAAGAAATCATGCCATAAATGGCTTTGAAGAGTATCTTGAAGACTGAATCTTGAAAAGGAAGGGTGAAATGGCGTAAGAGGGGTGAAAAAGGGCAAGATGGGTACCCAAAAAGATAGGGGCGCGCAAGTATTGAAGGTTTAGGATTTACTTTTAGGAAGAAAATCCATGAACAGGGTCCACAAAGTTATATGTGCTTCATGGAGATTTGAATACTCTAATCTTGGGGCTTACTCCTAAGGAGGATGCCCAAATTAGGAGGGGACTTATGATTGGGTTTTTTACTCCTGAAAAGGAAAACCCAAATCAAAGGGAATTTATGACTGGTTAAGAGAAATTTTAAGAGACTTGTGGCTTACTCTTAAGAAAGATGCCCAAGATTTATGACTAGGACTTATTCCTGAGAAGGAAGCCTAGGTTAGGGGACTTGGGGCTTACTCCTGAAAAGGAAGCCCAAGGTTATGACTGAGTCTTATTCCTGAAAAGGAGACCCAGGTTATGGCTGGGACTTACTCCTAAAAAGGAGGCCCAATGTTTAAAGGACTTTGATTGGGGCTTATTCTTTAAGGAATATGCCTAAATCAAAGGTTTTATAACTGGGGATTATTCCTGAAAAGGAAACCCAGGTTAGGATTCTCTCATTTTAAAGGATGAGGTTGAATGAATGAACTCTCAATCTTTGGTGACATAAAGATGTTTAAATCATTAGGTTTTGAGAGATATTTCACATAATTCCTTTCAGATAAGGATGTCAAATCAAGAAATCATGCCATAAATGGCTTTGAAGAGTATCTTGAAGACTGAATCTTGAATAGGAAGGGTGAAATGGCGTAAGAGGGGTGAAAAAGGGAAAGATGGGTACCCAAAAAGATAGGGGCGCGCAAGTATTGAAGGTTTAGGATTTACTTTTAGGAAGAAAATCCATGAACAGGGTCCACAAAGTTATATGTGCTTCATGGAGATTTGAATACTCTAATCTTGGGGCTTACTCCTAAGGAGGATGCCCAAATTAGGAGGGGACTTATGATTGGGTTTTTTACTCCTGAAAAGGAAAACCCAAATCAAAGGGAATTTATGACTGGTTAAGAGAAATTTTAAGAGACTTGTGGCTTACTCTTAAGAAAGATGCCCAAGATTTATGACTAGGACTTATTCCTGAGAAGGAAGCCTAGGTTAGGGGACTTGGGGCTTACTCCTGAAAAGGAAGCCCAAGGTTATGACTGAGTCTTATTCCTGAAAAGGAGACCCAGGTTATGGCTGGGACTTACTCCTAAAAAGGAGGCCCAATGTTTAAAGGACTTTGATTGGGGCTTATTCTTTAAGGAAGATGCCTAAATCAAAGGTTTTATAACTGGGGATTATTCCTGAAAAGGAAACCCAGGTTAGGATTCTCTCATTTTAAAGGATGAGGTTGAATGAATGAACTCTCAATCTTTGGTGACATAAAGATGTTTAAATCACTATGTTTTGAGAGATATTTCACATAATTCCTTTCAGATAAGGATGTCAAATCAAGAAATCATGCCATAAATGGCTTTGAAGAGTATCTTGAAGACTGAATCTTGAATAGGAAGGGTGAAATGGCTTAAGAGGGGTGAAAAAGGGCAAGATGGGCACCCAAAAAGATAAGGGCGCGCAAGTATTGAAGGTCGCGCAAGTCCTGCGGCGGCGCGCAAGTATTGGTCGCGCAAGTATACTTGCGCGACATAAGGGATACTTGCGCGATTTTCAACCAGAGTTGAATTACTTGAGCGACTCTTTATTAAACCCTTTCCCATCCTCTTGGGGTTCTTCCAGAAGAGGGACGCGCAAGTTATATTGAAGGAATTAAGTCGGCGCGCAAGTGTTTGATAAGTTTCAACACTTAGGCCTTCCTTCTTCCCTTTAGATCTTCCATTCTAGGTAAGAAATTACCTTAGAAGTGTTCTGGAAGCTTTGAGAAGAGACTTGGGCGTCGGGAGCTTTGATCCGAGTTTCTGGGAAGAGATCTCCAAGAATGGGGGGCCCACAGGGTCTATTTATAGGCAAAAGAAGACCCCGGGCGGTTACTGGGCGGTTACCAGATCTGTCGCGCAAGTCCCTTGCACGACCATGAGGGGTCGCGCAAGTGTTGAGGCGGCGCGCAAGTAGACTTGCGCGACCAAGATGGAACTTGCGCGATACATGGGCAATGTTCTCCTTTTCTATCCCTTTGTCGATTTATGATGTTTCTTCAAAGGATTAATCACTTTTAGCTCAGATATTCCCTTTTCCGAACTTTAGATTCCGTGACGAAAGGAGCGTCAACAGTTATTCATCATTACAAATGTAGTTAACACATTATAAACATGATAGAGGATTGTTGGAAGAATCAAATTATAAGATACCTTTAATAATAATTAAAGAATCGAGAATGGAATAATAAAACTTGTACTTATATATATTTTCTCTGAAAATATCATAAAATTATTATCATATGAAAATCACAAGAATACCATTTCCAAAACTCTAAACATTAAAATTCACTGAATATTTCCAGTATATTTTTTTATTAAATTATAGCTAGTTTAATTTACTAATTAATGGATATGAAATTATCTTCCATTTAATAAACATGTATATGAAGTTATGGATTTATTTATGAATCCACATACCAGAAATATAATTCTATACACATATTTACATAAATAGAATCGTAAGGATAAATCTGAATACTCTTATAAAACCTATTTATGTATGAAAACCTGAATATATGAAGGTTTTTAACCCATCCACCATTGAAATACATTGAAAAATACCATAAAATACCCTTTATACTTTTAATAATTTTTATATATTTTATATCTATCTATGAATGATAAAACTTATTGTAATACAATTCTATATCTATATCTTGTTGAAGACTTCACTAAAAAATCAAGGTAAACCGTGGATCCAGATTAGATTCAATAGAAAGTGGTAATCAATTCTACCACATCACCTATTTTATGTATATCATATAAATTAGATATTTATAGAAATCATAACTTATAGTAATAATGTGTGCTGACTTTTTATGAAAATAAATTAAGAACAAAATTGTTTTATATAATTTATATTTTTTTGTATTCTAATAAGAAAATACATGTTTTTTTCCATACATTCTACAATGACTAATGGATATAACATCAACATTGGTATCTGCCTCTTATCCATAACATTATAACATACAAAGAATCAAGATACATACTATGAAATATCTCACTTCATATTATCTGACCAAACATATTCTTTCATATCACTATACATCTCCATACCTCAATAATAAATAGATAATGATGAACAATGAGAATTTTCAAACGCATCTTTATTCATAACTAATATGGACGAGATACATATATTATTACAGAACATTAAATTTCTATAAAAATTTTCGATGAACTCGTAAAAAATTGTTACCTTATTTTCTTACTCTACAACTTCCTTATGTGTATCTTTAATCAAAACATGGATATATGGATGATTACTCATTATTGAAAGAATATATTTTCCCCATTTCATAAGAATTTATCAATATTTCCCATAAAAATATTAAAAAATTGATGGTTTTTTATCTCCATAGTAAATAATATTATATAATATTTTCCCAACAAAGTATCAAACAACTCATTCCCTTTCCCATGGTGTTAATGTATTGAGTAATAATAATCATTCATCAATTTCAACAACATTTTATAAAACATATTAATCTCTTTATAAGTGTATATATACATTAATCTTTTAGTATTGGTATATTTATAACAAATTTATGCATAATGATAATTCTTTAATAGCGTTAATAACAAATTACCATAGTGAACTCCAAATAATGTTTTGGAAAAATTTTCTCATGAACCATTAATTAATGAGAGGCATAATCAATCACAATATAATTTTTAAATGATGACACATCCATGGATTTTATTCGATACATCACTAATTTTTTTAAAACTGTATCCACTATTGGGTAGTGTACTTATTGGATTTATACCTATACATTTATTTATTTCATTTAAATTTTATTCACTTACATCTATCCAGTGGATCTTGGATCACATATGATTTCATTTTTCTGTGTATTATATTGTTTTGATAAATATGTACAAATTGTAGATAATATAAATAAAAAACTCTGAAATCAACATATCTATGTACAAGTGGTTGGTCTATTACTCTGTTCAATTACATCCATACATGATGCATCCAGTCATATTCCCTCACATGTAATTATTTTACCCAATAATTAATATTTATATAGTCAAAATTCTCATTTGATAAGTTTTCCATAAAAATGACCTTTTATTATAGTTTCATTATAATTGTCAAGTGATATTGATTCTAATATTTTTTCTCATAATATAATATAATATAATATTTAAATACTAAAAAAACATATAATGGCAATGTCAAAAGATTATACTAATTAGGTTCATTAATATATCAAGGGAATTAATAATACAAAATAGGACCACTTCAAATTTGTTCATTTTATACCTCGAATGAAAGGTTCTCCTAGGTATGTATTTATTATTTTAAACATACATGAATATATATAGATATAATATCAATATATAAAATATATTTATCTCTTCATAATTAATAAAACATATCATCAACAGGGATAAAATGATATCAATTCTTTATTGTGATCCTATCTAGTTTCTAATAATCAATGCAGAGTCATATAGATCAATTGTTCATATTAACAAAAAGAACAATTACCCCCATTGTGAGGCACATGACAGAATGAATCAGTTATCTACTTTCTCCGATATATTATTATTCAAATATGAAAATATAATAGAGGTCATTCTATAAGGATTTATTGAAATTAATGTATCACCTAGTATGAGTTCAGTAGAAAAAACAGAATCACCATATAAATGAAGATAAGAAAATTTTTCTAGAAATTCAACACTGAAACATTATATAATAATAATATCATACATGTTGATTTTACACCCCTCCATCTGAGATAAATAATCATATTTTAGACGATTTAAATCCCATACACTATATGTAATTTTTTATATGATCATATTTATCACCATATTGACATTGGATCATTGTTTAGTTATAAATATAAAATGATAATTCGAGTTCTTGGAATTTGTTGTTCGGTTTATGTGATGACATCTTATCCATTTATATGATACGATTATATTCCACATGGGGTAAAATAAAAAGACACGTAGGAAGGAAATTCTCACAAACTAAAATCATAGATTAATTATATACATGAGACATAATCATTACACCATTTTGAGTATTCATTTATAATACAACATCAAATCAATTATGATATGAAATATAATTCCATGAGAAATTTAATGATTTAGAGGAATTAATTTAACAAATATCAAATTTTGTAATTCAATATTTTACAACACATGTACCCACATCAACAATATAGTTTTTTCTTTAATCACATATGAAGAATTGGATAGCATGACCCTCAAGCATATTTTATCATAATGAAAAATCATGAAAAATAATTTGTAGGATGTGTAATTCATGACACATTATGTATATATGACACCTTAGGTTTATTAAATGTATTTAATGGTTATGATATATTCAAATCCATTATAATAATTCTTAATGAAAATGTGATTTATCTCAATAAAATTTCACTGTAGTGTCATATTTTGTGTGAGGTATGGCAACACTCACCAAGAACTAGAAGAGTGGTCATGATATAATTGATCATATTTTTTTAGATTCATTACTCCCATATTAATATGTATAAAACCATGTCTACAAGCAGCATCCAAATAGGGATGTATTATTAGGAAACCTGCATAATATTTTTCTTAACAAAGCATTAGAATGTTATACACTAAGTAAAATTAAACCGATGGTTTTCACTAATGTTATTTAATCATAGTCTCTATGCATTGACTAAATCATCCAATGATTCCAAATATATTTTCGTATATATTTCATATATAGATATTACATCGCAATAGTTTAATATTAAATATATTTGACAAATACACAATTGAAGACCATAATGAAATAGTGTCATTAAACACCAGATACAAAATATTATAAATTATTAAAAGAAATTAAATAGGGTCTATAATGATCTTACCATATTGTACATTTATTATAAAAACCGTACTTAAAAACCATTTTTTATAACATTTTTATTGGAAATATAAGAATGTTTGAGCTCAGATGATTAGATTGTGTGAAAAAGGGATATATTTGTGATCAAATTAACAATACCAAGGAATAAGGGTAGGATTAAATAATCATAAAAATTAAAAATCCACAAATTATATATCATATATCATAATATATTTTCATTGAAGAATCATGAAGTTCAAAATACATGACCTATAATAGAATCAATAAACATTGTCCCTGATTTCATATTATTTTCATAATAGATAAGTCCTTTGAACACTCATAAAAAATAAAATAATTTCATTAATAAAGGATCCTTAAAAATACATTCATAGTGGATAGGGTTCAATGTCCTCTCTATAATATCCTTTTTCATGGTTCTCTCCCAAGACTACCATTTTGGATAATTCGTCTTAGTATACATGGTTCACTCCCTGTTCTGGTATATTTTATCCGATGAGATGTCCATATTTTTTGATGCATTGGTGTTCTATATAATATTATTCCCATCCATCACATATTCCTGATCCACTCATTTATATTCCAAAATTAATAAATTTTTCAAAATATATCCTAACACAATGAATATAAGTGGGTTTTATAATAATTTCAAAATTCCACCAATATATATCCCCTGGAAAATAAATAGATACCAAAAATATCTCATCATAAAAATCACACATCATCCCTAGAATAAATATGTATGTTATATTTGAATCATATTCCCAATAAATCATAATTAACATCAATGGAAGTTATTTAAAATAAAAATTGACATTAAAACATCACAGAAAATATATAAACAGAAAATGATCACTTTTTTTGAAATAACTATTATAAAATTTTAAAATATCCCAAATTATAGGGAAAAGACATTCCTAGATGAAAAATGGAAAATTAAAACGAATAAAAAATAATAATTTAAATATCCATGTTATATAAAACTCATATCATCTCATGTATTTCAAAATAAATATTCATTTCCAATTGATTTGTAAACATTCAATGGTATGTCATTTAAAAATTTAAAAGTGTATCTATTTTAGTCTATTTTTCTAAATTAAAACATGGGTAAAAATTATTTAAAAAATAAATGGATATAAATAAAAAAAATTAAAAAAAAATTCTTATAAAACATATAAATGGAAGAAAAATATTCTCAATCAAAATGTGAAACATTCTTGGTTTTCTTTAAAACATTGATTATATATATTGATTTCTTAAAGTTTTTAATATTAAATGAAATTATATCCTGTATATACATAAATATATTAGAATAAAACACATAGCATTATTTAGGGATAGTTCATTAAAGTTCATCATTATAAACATAATCATAAACAATGATATTAAAGAATTACATTATAACATTAAACACCCAAAAAATTGTATACATTTTTATAAAACCACCATGAAAGATATAACAATAAATTGATACATGAACAAATATAATTTTCATTATAATAATTATTAAATTAATTAAATGGATATATATACCCCACATAAGATATTATAGTGGTTAATAAAGCATACTTCCCAAATAAATAATACTGTGACAAAAATAACTTACCCCATATTTTACATACTTTCATTGCACTCTAACCTCTATTTTATTGAATTTAAATATAATATAATTATTCTATATAGAAATTTATATAACTATAATATAAAATTTGATCCACATATAATATTTCGACAACAATTTGTTTATAATTATTTTAATATTTTCGTTTCTATGTCTTTGTATTTTCATTTTTCTTGAAAACTTATGTTAAAAAATAATGGCCACAACACATGGATCATAGATATATCTTCCATCTATATAGAATATATATATTAGTTATATGAGAATATTTAAATTTATATTCATTGATAATAGTTATTTATAGAAAAATTAATTCATCTTTTCATAGAGATAATAGGTATTACATAGGAACGAACAATGTTTTCACTTTTCAATAGATAAATTTAAAAATATTCCAATAAATAGTATACATTATAGAATAATTATTTTACAATTTATATTATATATATATATTAGTTAAATATATCCTAATTTCTGACCATTAAAAGTGTAAATGAAAATGACTCACATCCCGTCATAGAGGTGGTAATCCATATATACCTAGAGTAGACATTATAATTTTCAAACAGATGGAATGGTAAGAAATAGTATATAATATTATAAAATAAATAGAGTAATAATATAATAAATATAAAATATAATCATTAAAAACATCATTATAACCATCCATGAAATATTTTGGTGTTAAATGAATTGTATTTCTACGTGGAGGTTGTAGTCCACATTTACACAAGAGTGATACATTCACCACACATTTGATGTAAAATGTTGAAAAAAATGGTCATTCGATAATCATAAAAAAATATGGGTATTGAGACTAATTAAATAATTATTTTATTATGAATACAATATATTTACATGATATATAATAATAATTAAATTTAAATAGTTTGGGAAAAATTGTTACCTCTTCTTCAATAGGACTCCCTTTTACCCCTTCATAAGAACCCTTAGAATTGTCATATATAAAGACCCCAACCACTAATTAATGGATTAAATATATAATTTAATTACTTATTTTAATGATATAAGGGTCAATTTGGTACAAATTATAGAAAGGATAGGTGACATTTGTTTAGTGGGTATGTTGACACATTGGGTCTTTCTGAAAAATTAAAATATAATTATGTCATACACAATTAAAATGATTAAAAATTGAAATATATTCTTTACTAGTATAGTGCTAGTGAAAAAAGGTTCAAAATTTTTTAATTAGAAATTATTAATTTTAAAACACACTCTTATCACTTTGTTCACCCCCAGGTAAACACATTTTAAAATTAACAACAATAAAGAATTTTTCTATTATTTATAATGAAAACATAAATTATACTCAGTAAAAAAATATTTATTTATTGATAAAAAAATTTAAACCAGTTTTATTAAGTACAATTTATTTATATGAAAATTATAAATTTAATATAATCCAAAAAAATCTATGAAAATATGTTTTCTTGAAAAAATGTTTTCTTGAGTTTATAATATTTTATATTTAAATATATCATAAAATTTACTCCAATGAACTTTTTTCCATAAAAATAATATAAATTATTTTAATATACATTTGAAAAAAATATAGTTAAATTTTACTTTGTAAATTATTCGAAATAAAATGTAGTTTTCAATTAAAATTATAATTTCCCAAAATATATTGAAAATTAAATATGTTCGTAAAATTTTTTAAAAATCACAATAAAATAATTTTGATATAATAATTTCAAAATTAATTTATTTTTTAAATATATATTATATAAGGTGATAATAAATTTAAATTATTTGTTCACAATAATTTATAAATCTCATTTTTAAGAAAAAATATATTTTTTAAATTCATATAATAACATTAATAAAAAGTTAGTACATATTTAAAAATAAATATAATTTATCTAAAACCATTAAAATTCTTTCTATATTAGGTTAATCCTATTTAATATTAAAAAAATAATGTCCAGGTTATGATGGTAGATTATATTTGAATTTATTTAGACTCGAATTTCATTTATGAGAAACTAAAAAATCATTTATTTTAATATATATATAATTAAATCCTTGTGTGTTAGATACGATGCATTTTAATCATTATTTAGTCTTTCCTGAATGAAAAGTTATTTTTTGGTGTTATAGAGTAAGTATTCTATGGAACAAACTCAACATCATATGAGAAAATATCATTTTAGAGGCATTTCTATTTTTTTCAAGTGCCTGGGGAGTTAGAAAACAATGTTACCCTTGAGTAATATGGTAAATATTTCTATTATAGACTCTCCAATTAGTTAAGAACGTTTTATTATATTAATATAACATATCCCATGGGGTCTAATAATTTTTTTTATCAATTATAAATGTAAATATAGATAGAAATTTTGAACCTACAAATGATGTTACCAATTCTAGGTATTATATAAAAGTAGTTGGCGTACTTTATATGATAAAAAATATTCATTTCTCTTAGGTTTAAATTAAAGATACACATAATGAGGTGTCAGGTCTATGTTAAGGGTAAAAAATATAAGCTAATGAATAATATTTACCTTATTCAAACATATATAAACTAGTAAAGAAAAATATAAAATGAATAGCTATTGATCTAAATTAAATGAAGACACTCTTGACATAAGGTACCATGTATAAGAACATTTTGAAAACCTAGGGCAATTTGTGATATATTCATATGCGTCTAATTGAATAAATATAAATTTTAAAGTAGAAAATTACCATATATTTTCTAGATAAATAGGATTGTTGATGGAATTATAGACACGAAGTTTTCAACTAGAATCTATTTTAAAGGATAGTATAGGTGATAATGTGGTAAATTATTTTTCATTATACTATATAGTTTATTTTAAGGAAGAAAATTATATTTTATCTGGTCGGATGATAAGGGATAAATAATTTTTATCCTTAGGGAAATAATATGTAAGTAATTGGAATAAATACATACATTACAAATACAAGGTTAATCATTATAAGTCTATAATGACTAGATTGGGTTAATGGATATGAAACACAAAAGAACATTTTCAAATATAATTCAATTGTAATTAAGAATCCAAAAAATAACTCATAGTGAGAATGAATATATCCTTATTTTTATTAGATTCATTCACTTTTGGGTATATACATCTCATGTACATATATGATGTGAGAATAAATGGAAGGGCCAGATAATGGTATCATCACATTTTACTTGATTTTAAACAAAAATTTGAAAGATACTTATGTATACCATGGTAAGTTATCAAATTAAAAACTTTTTAGGGAGACTAGTTTCACTAGTGATCTAACCTCAGTGGAAAATTTTGTAATAGGTATGAAAATAAAGAATAAGAAACTCAATAGAATTTTCTAGTTGTGGTATAAATCTATTCACGAATTCACTTATGTGGTGTTAGGATCATTCAAGATCATAATTGATATTATCCTATTAATTTCTAAATATATACAGAACATAATTGTGTTATTCTATTGGTTTCATGAGGAAATTTAAATCAAGGTCATAGTTTTATTGTACTACAATGATTTTTAGGGAAATATTTTTAGTGATTCATGTTTATAGGTGATTTATATAGTTTTTATTTTAATGATTATTTTTTATTTAGTTTGTGTGGTATTTGTGAGTGTTCACAATAAACCCATTTAATTATTTTATCAAAACAATATTAATTGTATGTAGGGTTATCTTTGAAAATATAGATAATTATAACTTGAACCGAGTAGGTATGTTTCTGAAAATTAAACATAGTGGACCATGGGATCAATGTCATTGGTTCTCTATAAGTCAGGGAACATGATAGACTAAGAATATATATACTATTGGTAATATATATATAATATTATGTCAACTTATTGTTTAATGTCTATATTATTAGTTTATTGGGTTGTTCTTCTACCATTGGTATTTTTTCATCAGAGTGTTTATACACAATCATATGAATTTATAAATAAGTTAGAATTTTAAAGAGATAAACATATGTAATTCGAATGTGAGATCGTCCAATTAAATCCCAATAAAAATTTTATTATATGAGATATCGTATAAGAACAAACATTTCTTCAGTTTATCAAGTAATGGTCTAAGATATGTAGTCAAAATCGAGGATAGGGTTTGAATTTAGTATATAAAAATGTACAAAGGGTATTTATAAGGGATGCCATTGAGATGAGGTTAAATATGAAACCAAGTTTTTAACCAAGTATAATTCTAAATACCATTTTAATGTTCTAATTTTATTGATATAGATGCATCCTTTAATTAAATTTTATTCGTAATAAGTTGAATTCCTAAGAGAACGACTTAATTCTAAGAGACTATATTATATTATGAGTTAACATATCAAATGAACATTTTACTTATTTGTGATTGTTTGCCTATTTTTATTGAACTAAATTATTTCATACAATATTTCATAATAAATTATTTATATTTTGTGAATGATTTATCTTCATATGTTCAATGCCTATATATTGTGTAATATTATTTCCATTAATGTCAAACATGGTTGTGTGATAAATTTAATTGGTCAGATCGGCGTCCCTTCCACAATAAATGTGTGATATATGATAAAATAGGTTATGTGGGATGGACCCAGAACCAATCCAATCATCTAGTTCTTATGTTGTAAGATAAGTCATAATCAAAATGTGGGGATGTGAATACTGGATGAGTTGTACTATATATCCATCATCATCAGATGGATATTAGTTTTCACTTCTCAAAATGTACAAATGATTATAAATAATAATTTTTTTAATACATGGGATGAGTTTGGTATATTTACAACTATTCTCAGTCGGTGGTTCTAAGAGTTGGTGACATTATGACACTATAAGTTGATGATATTATATGGTGTAATGGTTAGTCATTATTTAGGCATGTAGATTAATTTATATGATATAGTAGAATTGGTATGATAATTTATCACCCTTTTTATAAATGATAATAGTTTTACGAAATAAAATCATCATTATAACACTTCAAATTTTTTATTTCAATACATTTCCAGAGTGGCTTCCATTTCAATATTTTGTATTACTGATATGATATGATATTTTGGGTGGTTTTAATTCAAACCCATAGTATTGGTGATATGAGACGTTGTCAATGGAATGAACCAATGAAACTATGGTATTATTAGTGTGAGACTATTATATAGGAGGGAATAATTTCAATACATATTATTGATTAAATGAGATTTTATCAAGGGAATGAACCATTCCAACACAATGGGATGGTTATTTGAGAATTGACTATGGAAGTAATATATTTTTACTATTTTGATAGTTATATTAGATAGAAATATTTATACGCATCGTATTGTTATATTAACAGTTAAAACATGGAACCAACACTAGAAAATATAGGACTTTTCATTTTTAGGTTTCACCATAGTACACTAGGACCAATGTAGTTTTTTTAATTACATTTTAACTCATGTCACATGTAACTTATTCTCAAAATTCATTATATTATCAGTTTTGTTTAGTTTTACTATAATGTTATAATAAATTCCTCGTCTAGAACCTTACAGAATTTGAATGTAATGTATATCTCATGCTTATTGGAATATTTTGGGTAGTGGATTGACATTTATTGGTAGAGTTGGATCCATTGGAGGAGTCATGAGACTGTATAGGATCCAAATGTTCGACTAGGGGGTGGTTATCTTCCATTTTTTATTATTTTTTCTATATAAACTTACCATGAGAAATCAGGTTGGAGTGTCATAGACTCATGTGACATATAAATAGATATTTTCTAATATTGTCTTTATTTAAGTATATTTGTTATACAATGACCATTTGGTTCCTTCTATCTTTATATAAATATATGTGAGATCATTCCTATAGACAAGAATCCATTATTGATAAGCTAAGGATTTTGTGATTCAGAAATGGGTAATTTTACAATTGTCTTCTTTAGTGAAATGTAACTTTTTAGATTGAATATTATCCAACTTTCGGAGATTACTATATCTTACAACTTTATATTCTAGTCCATATGAATCCATGTATGCGTCCATATATGTGTGGGTGATAAATTAATCAATAGTGTAATAGAACTCTAGGAAATAGAACCATTTTATGAAAAATATACATTATATACGTGATTTATTTTATGTTTCACATAGAATTATCATTTAATCACTCTCAAAACTAAAATTTGAATGTATTATTCAACTTTTATAATTCAAAAAATTTCTAACTCAAAGAATATATCCTTAAATAGGCAATGTAATACCCCAAACTATGTAAATGAAACCAAGGAATTATCCTTTGTGATATCTAGATATTATATCACATTTTGAGGTACAAATATTAGCAAAAGGTTTACAATCCATGTATATTTTAAAATACATCGGAATAAAGTTTTCTAAACAACATAAAAATTAAAAATAGGTGTAATGATGTTTGTAATAATGTTGAGGCTCCCTAAAACATTGAAATCATGATTGGAGATATAATAGGATCTCATTTAAATGTAATTTGGATCAATAATTCTAAAAAATTATCAAAAATAACAAAACATGAATATTGAATGAATACTTGAAATAAAAAAGGGAATATACGATTATACTAATGATATAAACAATTTCATCCAATATTAACAAAAAATTTCAAAATTATAATAAAAAATATTAACATTTCTGTAATTTAAAAGAATCCCATTAATAAGGATTATACCATGGAAAGGGAAATAAAACATATCAAATATATTATTGTAATGATATATTTGAGTATCACAACAAAATACAAGATGATCTACATCATGAATGTGCTAGTTTTAGTGAACAAATTTGGGGATAAGTGTGATATCAAATCACTATAACTTGTCCTCTATATAGTGTCTTCTCTTTGGAAGCATCCAAAACATGGTAATTATGATGACATTATCCATTGATTATTATACATATCAATATAGTAGAGCTTGGATTTTTCATGTCCAAAAGTGGAAAATAGAAAGTCATAATGTTTAAATGTCCAGTTCTTGTAAGTTCCCTAAAATGAAGGGCCTCCAGAGATGAACATAATTTTTCACTAAAACATCCTTCAATATCCTCAACAAATTTTTTCTGTGTCTCATGATAAATTCCCTTAGTAGATATCATAATTTCAATTGTGTATTCAATTTTAATACATATTAAATCGGAAGTAAAAAATGTATATTTTTTTATATAACATTTAATAGTAAATTCTCTTCTATCAATCCATATAAAATTTAACTAAATAAAAGAAATTTAGAATTTGAAGGTCATCCTAAAGAAGGAGTCAATTTATTTATAATGATCACTCTAGAGATTAAATGAAAATATGAATTTGAGGAAAAAATGGATTTTATATTTTTGAATCATAAGCCTCAACATGATGTGACCAAAAAAATATTCCCTAATGTTACTATGAATTTTAAAACATTGTCCACCAGTTTTATAGGATTATATAATGTTATATAATTATCTGTTATTATCCTCATTTGTATGAATTTATGTAACTAATTAAAAACATGGATTTGAGAAATGATGATTTTAATAAGGGAAGTTGTTCATCTAAAATCAATAAATGAGTACATCAGTCTAAAAAGTGTAGTAGATTTAATAAGAAGAAAAATTATTTAGATTATATTATCCCAATTTTTCTATAATATACACAATAATATGATATGTGGGGGGGGGTCACCTTGTTTTATGTTGAACACTAGTCTGGTTATTATTGAGTAATTTTGGTCAGGACATTACAATTTCAAATAAATCCATTTTTATTTTTTTTATAAATTGTTGCCAATTTTTTATATTTTTTTGAACATGTGATGGATGATTATGCAATTATCTGGCCAACACAAGGATGATCTAATGTCTATATTTTTAGTGAGTTTATATTGATATTATTTATTTTGAGAATATAGTTGGATTGATTATTATTGAATTTTATGAATTTATATATATATATGATTTTACCCTTACCATAAGGTGTAAAGATACTATCTTTCAATGAATTATATCAGACCTATAGATTAAAATAATATGTGTGTGTTTATTTATTATAGTGACACTAAATTATTAATATTAAATAGGTTGTGGATACTTATAAATTAAAACAATATTTTATATTACCAGATAAATTATTATTGGAATTCAACTAACTGTAAAAAGATGATAGAGATTTTACTAGTAAAATCATTATATTGAGATGTCTTCTTTGTTCACAATTATGTTTCATGAATATGAGAGGAGATAATGCTATATGCGATTGACTAGTGGGGATTTTTACCCTTCAGTGGGTTTTATTCTAGGGTAATATATATGGATTGCA
The DNA here is from genome assembly GCA_963277665.1 of Viscum album. NCBI lineage: Eukaryota > Viridiplantae > Streptophyta > Magnoliopsida > Santalales > Viscaceae > Viscum > Viscum album. The sequence goes on from OY728145.1 coordinate 960,953,925, forward strand.
TATGAGAGACATGGAGTAGGTTTTTTAGTATGTTAGTTTCCATGTAGTATTTGATATAGAAGAATGGATTTTCTCTTATGAGTTTTCTAATATAGAATGTGATCTATAAAATAAGTGATATATAATAGTGATGGTAATATATGAATCATGGCATTTTTGATTCTATTTCTACACCTGTTTAGTTTGGAACTCTATTATTTTATTCAATATGATGTTTTATATATAAGGACAACTAGAGAGTGGGGTTAAAATAGAGTAATTAGTGACTTCACAGAGGTGATTAAGTTGTATATGAACCATTCTTTTGAAAAAACACATGCTTTTATCATGATCATGTACCTAGTAAACTATAATGATTCCATAGTTATTTTGAGTGTTAGGATATGGATAGATATTATATTCTCAAATGTAAAATAGTAATGAAAGACATAGTTAGATAGATAATTAGGTGTTAGGAAATTTTTTTATATAATACTAATAGAGGTTTTAGTTTCGTTTCATATAATCATGGAATAAGGGGTGTACTCCTTAATGGAAATTCAATTTTTGGAATAAAGATAATAGTGACCCACAACTATAGAGAATTATCAGGCACACTACTACCTTCAGATGCCATAGTATTCCTTTAAACATCATATTTTATGAATAGTATATGTTGGACATTTATTATATTTTTTAATGTAAAATTTTGGTTTTATTATAAATTTCCACCATTGAATGACATGTTGGGTTTTTTTATGGTTTAAATATAGAAGATCAGAAAAAATCTAAGATTTATTTTTAATGAACACACGAAATTTTGGGATAACATCATCATTTCAATTTATATTCTTGGGGAATTCAAGTGGTGTTTATCCAGTCTGTTTGTTAGGATTTGTGGGGTGTCTAGTGAGTTCCATGATATCTATTCGGGATGTATGAAATTGATTAGTTCCATCATGTTTTATGGCTTTTATAACTACTATTTTCACTACAAAATCATGGATTGAGGTTTTAGGGAGTTAAATGAATATTTTAAATAATGATGCATGGAATTTCAACAATTATTATGTGATGATTAAAAGGAATTATATATTTTTGGGATGAAATAATAGAATGTGGTGAGATTCAATAAAATTATAAAGAATTTTCTTCAATGAATGTACTTATCTATGAATATTATAGCACAATAGAATATTTTAATGTAGTACATCCGGATATGAAATTGTGCATGAGTCATGGTCTCTCTAAAGTGATTAAATAATTATCATGTTTTCATAATAATTTTTTTTCTGCTGCAATGCATTCTTGTATGAGGGATGAGTTCTGAAGAATGAGGGATTTGAATAATATCATGATGATGAATGGACCTTTTAATGCACTAAAATATTAAATGGACTGTTAATATTTATAATGAGTCAAGTAGGTCGCTCACCTATATTGAGTAAGAAAATAATGGTATATAGATTCACTTGTGGTTTATATGTATTGAATTCCTTAGTTTATAATTTTAGAGGTGTGTAAATGTTATTAAAATGATATTGAGTTTTGTGGAATTAGTTGATCGATGAAATTGTGTGATGAAGGTATTATGAACTGTGATGTTATAGACCCAAGAGTGGTGCTCCTAGGAGTAGATAATTGTATATTATAAGTATTATGATTTAAATTATAGTGTATTTTAACAAATGTCTTGTTTATCTTGTGAAAATAAGTATAATTTTATGTAATGGAGAATTCCATTAGTGGTAATAGAATGTGATGCTTAATTGAAAATTATTTTTTATATTACATGGGTGGAATCATAGTGGGTATATCCTCATTGTTGTTTTGATTTTATATTTGTATGTTGAAGAAACTAGACAGGTTGTTTCTTATAATCGATAAATAACATGATGATCATATTGCTCAATAGGTATAGCGTAAAGTTAATATGTTTTATAGGTAATGGACAATAGTTGTGAGAGATGTACCATATGGATGATAAGGATTACGGAATTTCGATACATATTTATATGACACTAATTATTAAATTATTGTTCCATTTTTTGTTATGGATTTAGTCTTGTGGATGGGACTCTAGGTTTGTATGACACTAGTCGGGCTTTGTTCAGGAAGGAATCTGATTGAGTTATATTCTATTGTGTACTATTCATATTAAATGATAATCAAAATAGACATTTAATTGTTATTTTTTTCATTACTAGTCAGCATTAATAACATATTTATTCTAGTTAATCAGATCTCTGATGAATCATCCTTGGGTTTTTAGAATGGTTGGTGCGAAGGGGGACCATCTATGCATTTTCTTGACCAAATTATTGAAATGGTTCAATGGAGAATCACAATATGCAATTTTGGAACAATCATTGTTACGGATGACTAATTCATATGAATCTTATGGTATTAATTATTGATTACACTTCAATTGCAAGGCCATTTTGGGAATAACAAGAGAGATCCATTGAATTTTGATCATGCATTTGAGATCAATGATAAATATGGCTCATAGATTATGTGTTATTATAATTATATTTAATATTTTAATTTACAGTTTGGTCATATCAAAACCCTATATCATTATCTACATTAAAATTTAAGGAAATTAAAATTTTATATTCTTCAATGGTGTATTTTTTTTAATAGGAATACAAATCAGAATTCAATGGGTTTTAACATATCTATTAGGACGTTTTGTATGTGTATAATTTTTCATGGAGATATCTTTAATGATAGAGTGAATATAAATGATTTTTCATGTTTTCCTAGATAGAAAAATATATTGTAGGATTATGATCATGGAACATCCAGTGGGTGTTATGGAATGATAATTATCACTGATGATTAGTTTATTGTGGAAGGGAGAGGGTTACAACCATATGTATTGAAGTCACTCTATAAAACCTATATGTTTGTATAAATTTATTTATTCTGAAATCTAATATTTCATAAACAATACATTAAATTATAGGGTGTTTATCATGTGTGAGTAATCTATCTATAACAAATTGTCCATAATATAAAAGCCACAATGTATGAATATCATTATTTTATTATTGAGATAAAGTTCGTTATATTATATGTCATATGAGATTTTTTATATTAAAATACATCGTACATGGGAAATCATGTTTCAACCTATGGATCTAAATCAACGGGGATAATCCCATTATTTAGATCTTTATAGCCTGAGGGGTTATCTGATAAGGGATTCATGAGGGGGAGGGGGTTGCGACTCAACAAGTGGGTTGTTCTAATGTGTGTTTGAATAAGTAAGATGTAAATATGTTAGCCTGGAGAAAAATTGTATTATAGATATTTTATTTATCCCATAGTGCCTGTTTGAGGTTATAATAAATATTGTGTCTTATTATGAGGTTAAATACTGACACCCCATATGAGGGGAGTTCAGTTTTCACCCCGTTGGATTTTTATCATTATATCTCTCCACTATTATCATATATTAGTGGAAATATAATATTTTTTAAGTGTTCTCCTTTAACGATTCTATAAAAATACATCTTAATAGAGTTTCATTCAAATATCTCCTGATGTTCATAATCCTCAATTGTCTTCTCTTAAAAATTGGTGAATTTTTAGGATTACGTGATGGAAATTTGAGGGGTGAGTCTCTTTCCATTCCCCTATTATAATATTCGTTTATTGGACTTATTTTTGGGTCATTGGGAATTTTTTTGATTGATGAACCAACTAGAGGATGGTCAAATCATCATAATCACATGGTATTCTAGTCAATTTGGATAAATGATTTTAAAACAAAATTAAAATTCATGTTGATTTTTTATTTTTAATAAGGTAATAAAATATCTTATATTTGTTTCCTCTATTATATTATGATAGAATAATGATATTTTTAATATTATATGATACAAATTTTTTCGACATTGGGATCGAGGTAGCTTTGATATTGATTTGCTCCCCATTTAATGAGGTTTAGAACAATAAAGGCGACCCATTGAGTAGTTCCCTTGGTCACTGCTATATGTTTATTTCGAAAACTATTATTTTAATAATTAATAATTTATTAATCATTATTTTTAAATGAATGAAATTCTTTTTTACTTTTATTGGGGTCCTTTTATTATTGGGATATGGAATGTTGGGAATATTGAGTGGTTATGGTGAGGCTCTTCTATTAAAAATGGATAAATTATTTGTGATAGTTTATATGTAATAATTTCATAATTGTGTGTAAATTTTTAAGTTTTTTTCTAATGTGACAATTCATAATATTTTCTCTTGATCATCTTATAATACCATGATGTTAAATTAAGGATATTATATTCTATAATGTGAATGACATAAATGTTCAATCACAAATAAACTATGAAATATTATTATTTAACTATGACTATTATAACATGACCATTAATTTGGTGGGTATGAATAGGAAAACGATTTTTTGAAATATAAAAATAAATATTCTCATAAATTCGATGTTATTGATTGTTTCAGTAGAAAAATGAACTCAAGTTTTTGAAATACCATTTTATACTTCAATGTTATATTGTCTTAAGAAATATTTGTTATTTTAATATATCATAATATAATAAATTTTGATTATATTACGAAATATTAATTGATAAAATAAATTTCATTTTTAAAAACATAATAAGAAAATGTTCATATTAATAATTTTTTAAAATTCTTTGAAATGTTTAATTTTTCTAGTAATTAGTGAGAAATAAATATTTTTATAGAACACAATGTTTTTATTTCCAATATTTATAAATTAAAATTCTAATTTATAATATTTTTAAAATTAAAATATCCCCTTTTTATAATAATAAAATAATGGTTTTGGAAATTATATATATACTCAAATATAGATAAAACAATTTATAGTTAAAAATTTACATTCTTCTATAAAGCCATTTTTATTGTGGTTTACCTGTTAAATTTGTGTTTGTATTCTTATAGTCATTGATTTGAATTTTGAAAAAATAATTCTTTATTTGGAATCCATATTTCTTAATTTTAGTAAAAGGTCCCCATTATTTTATTCTATTTAAATAGTAACCATAATAATTTTTCTTAACGTGGTGTAGTGAAAATTGAGTAATTAAAGTGAATAATAAAATGATATGAACTAAATAATGAAAATATAACTTCCCATTTTTTTTATAATAATAACTCGTAAATATTCATTCATGGATCAACTATGAGGCCTTTTTTCATTCATATGTGATTATAACTTTTATAATATTTTATTGAAAAAATAAAAAATTTCTCACTATTATTTTTAATAACTATAATATTTTTATCGTTGGGATAACAAGTGGATAGGGTTGGTTAGAAATACTAATATTAGATATAAAAAAATTTTATGAATTTTTGAAATTTCTATTTAATTTTCATAAAATAAATAACAACCTTATATGATTACAAAATGCGAACACAATAAGATTTCAATTAATAGAAAAACAATATATAATTTTACAAATATTAAAAAAAGTATAGTTTTATATAGATAAGGTCATCTATGGATTATATAACTAAAAATATAATTATTTATAGTTTTAAAATCTTTTTTCAATTCCTTTGTTTCATTGATGTTATTATAGTCACATAAAATGAATATTTGAAAATTTCCATTAATGATATAATATATAAATAATAGTTTATCAAATGATTTAAAAGTGATAAAAACATAGATTCAACCTTATGAATGGAATATAGTCTATTAAATCAACTTTGTTACATTTATGGGTTGTTTTTACCTTATTTATAATTTTACTATCCCATAATGTGAAAAAAATTAATATTATTTAAATTTTCAAAAGCGTTAACGAAGGGTTAAATCCAAATTAGAAGTGTAAAATTTTTGATACATGTGTCAATTTTTTTTAAATATATGAATTAGATTCAAACAAATAATTCGTGTATATATAATAAATTTTGATCAATTTTTAAATTAAAATTAATTTAATATTATAAGAAAATATAAGACTACCCCTCCCCTCTATTATTAATGTTATCCACTTCTAGTCATTCCCTCACACATAAAATACATTTTAAAATATTTAATCCAAAATAACTTCTTATATCCCTCCCCATTTTCTAGAAACCTTGTTTTTTTCGTTACAAAAATCTTATATGTCATATAATATTAGGAAATTTAGACATTCCAAAGAATATATATTGTTTTTACCACATGTTTTGGTGCTATTTATTCATTCACACCATTTAAATCATCGTCAACCTGAATAAATTAATAAAAATATTATCATATATATTTTGATACATTATTATTTTAGTTTAATAAGTTGTATACATCTATATTCTCCAAAAATTGGTAATAAAATTTATTATTCATGTCTACGTTGGACTACCGTCTCGTGAACTGATGTAATTCGTTTCCCATTTCATTATCTCCTTCCTAGTTATAGTTATGAATTTATGTTATATATATGACATAATATAAATATTTTCCATTATTAAATTATAATATTACATTTATGTTCTTACATTTCAATTCAAAAGAAAATGATTACATTATTCGTGCATAAGTGTAGATTCCAACCTCCAAAAAGTAATGTGAATCATTTTTCATCACCACATCACTATGATGAAATATAAAAGTATATTAAGAGAATTAATATTTTCTTTGTGATATTATATTCATTATATAATTGTAATACAATAATTACAAGATTTTTATAATGATAATTGAAAAAATGAAATGTTAGTAATGCTTATTTACAGATTACTATACTCATGATTGCCACATAGTTCAGGTTTCATTAACATCTTTCATGATTTATTTTAAAATTATAAATGATACAAAAAATGATTTCAGTTTCATTATTATTATTTTTGAGATTATTTTATGATGGATTATTTTTCTATAGTCAACATACCAAAGTCAGTTTTGACATATGTGTAGAATATATGCAAATTGCACAATGTAAACTTAATGAATTAATTAATTGCAAATAACATGGTTGTGCATAAATGAAGATGAAAAATTAAATTGAAAAGAATTATCTATAATCTATTTAAATAAAATAACAATATTATTCATCATGATTAAGAACATTGGTGATGAATTGAACATGAGGTAAATCAAAATTTACATTAAACCCCTAATATTAAATTATTTTAATTTTTATTTTCTTAATAATTCTATTTCATATCCATGTGATTGTAAATGTATAAATAAAAAATATGATTTATTCCTAATCGTTGTATAATGATAATTTTGTATCATGCATGACTTGATTACAATCTTTTTTATTAAATATCAATTATATGAATTTAAATAATGGGTTCTCATTTAAAAATACAATTTTAATGTATCCCTTAAAACACAATTTTTACATGATACCAATATATTTAAATAAATTTTACTGAGATTTTATATGGACATAAAATATTTATTAACGGAGACTTTGGTAACCATTTACATTTCATAAATAAGTTTTAAAAGGAATTTTTTTACATAATTTTTGGACATTGTTTTTAAAAATAAATAAATTTATTATTATACATTAATTTATAAAGATATGTTATAATATCCCACCATAAAAATTGTTTTTATTATGTTCATATTACTTTATTAGATTATATGTTTTCTTAAATGAAAAAACCCTCTTTCAAATTTCTTTAGGAAAATTAGTTATAAAATGTGGGTTCAAATAAAACATATATATCAATATCCAAAAATTATTTATTATTGGTTCCAATAATGATTTTATGATGCAATATTTTATGTGGTATTTTTAAGTTGGGGATTATTGATATTTATTATGATGACTTGTGGTTCTATCATAACAAAATAAATTTTATTTTGTTATTAGCCAAGGACTACATGTTTTATGATAAACTAAGGATGGGTGGGTCTGTTATGGCTCTCCAATGAATTTGGTAAATTTGTCATGTTAAATGATAAGGATACACCTTATAGAATATGAGAATGTCCTATAATTTATTTCAATTTTTTAACTGAGGTGAATTTTCCTTATGAATCCATGAGGGTTACTATTTTTTAAGTTTAATATTTAAATTATTCTCATGTATCCTATAGTTGTATGTATTATTGATATGGGTTTTAAAAGATTTCATTCAAGAAATTTTTTTTTCATGAGGAAATGATTCAATTAATATGATAAAGAAAAAATGTTATAAAATAAAATAGTTTTTATGGTATTTATGTTTTTTAGTTACTAAAGGTATAATTATTTTTTTCTATTTACCTTAGGATTCTTTTGTGATCAACCCATGTTTTGAAAAAAATATTAATGGGTTTGATGTATGATTATATATATGACGAGTTCAATATGAAAATCATGAATATATGTCGCGGAATGAAAACATGGTCCATGTTAAAAGTTTAGTTTTAATGGGAAAATTTATTTTGAGTCGAACTATTCACTTTTATTTTATGAGTCTCTTATGTATGTGTTATGAGAATAGTCTCTAAGACCATAAACCTAAATGTTATTTAGTAATTAGATAAAGTGATTATTATTTTAAATCCACTAAAATATAATTTTTTTAGTTTGTTCATTAGAGTTGGTATAATATCAGTATTTAAATAACTTTAATGGTGTATATATTAGATAAAGATAACTTAAATATACCCTATAACTATAAAGAATGGTAGTTTTGGAAAAATTAGGCTTATTATAGATTCATGTTATAGAGATGAAGATATAATAAGTAATGATATCTTACTATTTATAATCCTTATAAGATTGTTAATTTTGATTTTATTAATAAAATCACAAAACCTTATTATTTAGTAACATGTTGAATCTAAATGGTACCAATGTAACAGTGGATACGATCAAAAATTCATTGGTTGTCTAAATGTGCCACAGAATGAAATGATATGTGTTGTGAAAACTCATATGGTTATTAAATACCAAATAAAAAATGTTTTAATTTTTAACATGAACTAATACGAGGTTTTTAACATATCAAATTATAGGGAAATAAATCTTTTTTGATGTTTTAATTATAATGATGAAAAATGTAATCCAATTCAGTGTCTTTTTTTATATATATTTGATTAATATCCCAAAAAAGTGAATTATGAGAATAGAATGTTTTTTTAATGTGGTAGAGGTGGGAATAATGCAATAATATATCCTGGAAAAGGTAAGTGTATAGTTAACACTGTTAATAGGAAAAATTTCTTCCAATAGAATAAATTTAGGTTTTAAAATAGCGTGATTATGGACATTATAAAAGAAAATTCAGAGGGGGGTTTTAATAAAAACTATTATCAACACTATATAGATGACTATTTGACAGTTCATAATTCCCTAACTATTGAATATGAGGATAAAATGTTTTCTTGAAAGGTTTGAACTATATCAAGGCCTATTTTTTATATATATGATTCTTAGGTCATAATTCAATGTTTTTTAGTACAAAGGAAATATTAATGACATACATGGAAATCATCGCTATGAAATAATGTTGAATGATTATTGCTTCTACACATAGGGATTCAAGATTTATAATTTAGTGCTATATTTACGTATGAACATTAATGAAAATGCATAGAAACCCCTTTTGAGGTTGTATACATTTGGAATACATTAGGATTCATTTATTTTCATTTGGTTTATGTATGACAAATGTGTATTAAGTGAAAATTATTTTTATAGAATAATTATCTATCCATATTGTGGAAAGAAATTCAGGTATTAATATACACGAGGGATTATATGATCATTTATGAATATGTTTTTCTTATGATTTTCATCATATTTCAGTGAAACTTATAAGAATAAATTTGATATATTTTTATTAAAATGATAATTGAGAGACCAGGTTATAACCAAATGCATCATTAACGGTAGAAAGTCTTGAATCCACAACAGATGTTTTACATGGGTGATTCTCCCAATATGTGCTATCATGAAGTATTGGAATGTATGAAATAATTATTTTTTCATAAAAGGGTTGATAGAATAGTATTTGGTGGATTTTGGGGAAAATATTATTTTAATGAAAATAAATGGATTGAAAAGTGATTTGTTGATTTGGGGATTAATTTTATTTCAGAATAATTTCACTATTTTTAGATCCTTATTTAATTCAGGTAAATGTATACATGTGTGAATTTATTTTGGATTAAAGATTAAATTTATTTTTATATAATATATTTGATGGATTTATAATGATTCAATTTCATTATAGAGAAAATTATCGCAATATAAGATATTAAATGTTTAAAAATATACATTTTTTATATGAATTTAGGAGTGGGTAATATTGATTGGAGATAAATTTTATATTAATTTTGGAAGATTATGTGATCATTTACTAAGTTTTAGCGATTAAAATTTCTTGGGGAATATTTTAAAAAAAATATGATAGATAATTGTTAATCTTCTGGTGATATGTTTTAGGATATATTTATTAATTTTTTATTACTTAATTTTATTTATTTTGAAAATTATCTTACCTTGGGACAATTTTTTTGTTCAACAGAAAAATACTTTTGTTATAACTGTATATTATTTTCTTCAATTTTTTGATCAATTTAAATTTCATTTTATGGATATATTCATGATAAATGTATCTTGAATACTAGTCATTTGGAAATGTCGAAGGGATTAGGGTAAAAAAAATTCAATTAGATGAAAACTATCTTCTCCAGTAAGAATATTTCCTTTTGATATTTTTAAATATGATAAAAGAATTACTCAACAATATGATCTATATCATTAAATAAAAAAATTATCTCTTTTCGTGTTGGATTTTTATAATCCATTTTTACGACATTTAGTTACTTCATTGGTATTGTGAAACGTCAAACTCTTGGATTTAGAGATGCAATTAAAATTGATAGGATATTATTTATAAAATAATGGTATAATTTAATATATTAAAATTTTAAATTATGGAAACAATGATTAATTACATGATTGACCCGCAACACCTAGATTAAATAAACCATAAAAGATTGTAATTTAAATGTGATCATTATATCATAGACACTAAATTAGATGGTCTTAACATTATGAAATAATATTTTAATTATATATATACATAAATTCTAAAAAAATAGATTTCATGATTTATTGTTATGATATAATCAACAAATTGTTATTAAAATCATTTTATTTTTCAATGTTACTTTCTATTAAAAACTATTTTTTATTCTTATAATATAATAATATTATTTATTTCTGGAACATATTTTAATTTTATTAGATTGAATATAAATAATTTTTGAATTCATTAATTCAATATTTTCCAATGATTAAATTCTGATATATTTCAGAATTATTTGATTTTTCAATGAATAGTAAATTTGACAAATTTTATTAAAAAATATAAATTATATTAGAGTAATTATAAACTAAATTATATTTTATATTATTCTTAAAATGTATTTAGATTTAAATAAGTTAATATATTTAAAAAAAACTTTATTAAAAATAAATTTTATACATTAATGTAGTATAGAAAAAATTGTATAATTTAAAATGTGCAATTTTTTGAAAAATTATTTCTTGTTGTGTTTATCTAGTTCATTTTTAAATAAAATATGTATTATATTATGTTATGAATTTTGAAAAATGTATTGTATATTCTATTCGAGTGATTACTATTTTGGTAAATACATCACTTTTGTTTCATGTCTACAATAAGGGTAACCTTATAAATATTTGTTACTAAAATAAAAGGTAAATAATGTAATTGAAGATTAAAATGAAATCACACCAAATAATTAATTACTCTAACACATGTATATGATTTATTAATTAGTATTTATTTTTCATAATCATCCATAGGTTGAATATATCTTCTTTTTTCAATTTGGACTGATTATTACCATTATAAAATATTATTTCCTGAAATGTCCAAAATTTCACTCTCATGCCCAAAATAAATATTTTCAGCATGGGGATTACCATATAGTAGATTCTATTATAAAAATTGAACTTATAAATAAATGATTTATCCTCATTATATATAAATATTTTTAATTTTTAGTGCATAAATAATTATCTTAATGGTATACAAGACATAGATGCATTAATTATTCTAGTAATGGAAAAAAAGTTAAAAATATTAAAAGTGGGATAATATCAAATAATTAATGTGCCTCATTATTTTTTATATAAAAATATCATATTATAGATGTATATATGCAAGGTATTTGAATTAATTTGTTTTCTTGATGTTATTAAATTAAATTTGAATGAATAATTTCAAAATTGGCAATAATCATATTTTATAAAATGAAATTAAATTAATAAAAATAATATATATATTAACATTTATGAAATATCATTAATGATTTGATCCATGTTACTTTTTTGGGTATTTTTAATTTTATAGTAACATTATTAATCCTTAAATTGTAGAAAATTATAATATTATGGTAATTTTCAAAAGGATTAATAAAGGGTTAAATGAAAAAATTAAGAGCAATATGTGATGGACACTAGTAAAAACATAATTAGATGATTGGATTTAGAAAAATAGATATATTATATTTTAATTGTCTTGGTTTGTTTCTATTTTGGATTCAAAATAAATTTATATTAAACTAAAATTTTATTAAACTTCAAGAGTACCCCTCCCCACGCTTTGTAAAAGGGAAAAACTTATTCGCATCCCTTCACACGTCATACTATTTTAGATCAACCAATATCAACCCAAATCCCTTAAAATATTTTATATATATGATCTAGGGGCCTTAATTTGGCTAGAATACCAATCTCAGATGTCTTAATGTATTATGAAATGGAGACATTCAAAAGATGAGTTATATTTTCTGGCTACATGTTTTAGTTTTGTTTCCCCTTCTACCTCTGTAAATTTTTTTCCCTTAAATACATTTATAATTCACCATAAATACTAGTATGTTATTTAAAAGTTAGTAATACAAAATTATATATATATATACAGACACACACACACACTTGAACTCTTTTTTTATCTAAATTAAATTTTTTTCATCCATTATCCTAGAATATGTCACACCCCTAGAAATATCATGAAGAATTCACTCCACATTCGAACATTCTCACAACCTTTTCCAAAAACATCATAAACATCATATTCATATACTAAAAAATTTAATATATATAAATTAATTTGAAAAAAATCTTGGGTGTGGTGTGAAATAAAACATTGGAAACCATGATCTATAACTCCATTAGACTAATTAAAATAAGCAACAAAGATCTCTCCATCTTATCTATAATATTATCAATAATATTATAAGAAAATCATTCTAAAAATAATATTTTCTACAGATATTATCTTATAATGTGAACTTTTCCCAATAATGAAACAATTTATATTCAGTTATTCTAAATTTTCCTCATCCCTCTAACCCTTCTCACCACGTTTCATATAAAATTTTCCATTAGTAAAATTATTCTACACAATAAGTTAAAATTTTTTTTAATTCCATGGCATAATTTCCCATAATATATTCATTTATAATATGATCCTAAATGAAATAAAAAATCTTGGTTTTACCACAGGATTATCCCACCATGGTAACCATCATGCCATATGAATTTAATTGCAATGATATAAGTTTAAAATCTAAAATCTTCACAAGAAATATATTTCCACATATAATGAATTATGTATCATGCTGATATCATTTATGAGATTATCCATTCGATATTATTATACAATTTAAATTATGTTGATTATTTTCATTACAAATATTCTGTTTATTTTTCTATGCTTTGTGTAGTTGTTTGACAATGTCAGTTTGAGCTCAATAGTTGTTTTTTGGTTTCTGGATGTCGACAGAAATGCTCCAACAATTGAATCCAAAAAAATACATGATGTTCTATTATCCGATATTTCTTTTTCTTGGATTTAATTACATATATCATAATCCCGTTTACATAAATATTGATATCTCTATAGAATAGTTGGTTATTATTTTACATTACCTAAAATCTAACATTTAACAATTAAACATTCCAATACATTCTCCAAATCCTTCAAATGTAAATATATATTAAAATAAATTACCCAAAATGATAATAATAAAATATAGGAATTGAATTTTTAGATATATCTAACTATTCATTAAACCAAACTCTAAACTGAGTGTATAAATAATTATTCAATGATATTTTGATAACCCAATATTTTATAATCCACATTCTCCCAAAACCATCAATTAAGAAAACTATTTGTTATATATTTTAAATTGAAATATGTTTGGAGACTCTTAATTGTGTGACACACAAATTCACAATCATTTTAGAGTTTAATTGGAATACAATGTCTCAAAAAAAATAAGGTCACATCCCACCTACCTATTAAAACTCACTTGAATTGAATGAAAAAAGTAACAGGAATAAAAAACTCCAAAAAAATAAAATAACACAAGTTTATATATAGTTTGGGGATTTCTAATCTATAATAGTGGGAATATTAGAAAATTCAATTAACAATACATGAAGAAATAAATATATAAGAGTTATAATTGTTGAAAATGTTAATATTAGTGAATATAAATTGTTGTTCTAAAGTTTTCAAACATTATACTGAGTTGATTTCCCACTCAGAATTATTTATATATTCTCTTAATTTATTTAACCAATCACATTACAATATAATATTTTTGATTTAACACATTCTCAAAAAATAAAATCATTATCATAATACATCCTTTTAAAATATCCAACCCCATCACAATTGTAGAGCCATGGTTTTGAAACTCTTCCATTAAAATATCTAACAATCAAAGTCTAGACAATAAGGAATATATAATTTATATCCCATATAATTAGAAAACCTAAATCCAGAATATATCTTTGAAAAAATATATTTAAATAACATAATGAATAGAATAGCCCTTCTTGAATATATGATTAATAAGTATATAAATAATATATCTCTAAATACTAGTCACTATGACTTATGAATACATTACCATAATTTATATATGTAAATATATATAAGATACATAAAAATGATGGAGGAGATATCTTATAATAAATCCATGGACGTTTCATTGATATATACATTCCATACTACATGGAGATTTAAAAAATAAATAAACTATAATCTTCTATGACCTATCATAATATAATTGGACATCTAAAAAACCGATATTGAGTAATAAAAATTATAATCCATTACCCCATGCCATAAAAAATCTATATTACCAAAATAATTAGCAATACTTAGTTGTATCATAAGTTTAAACATTCATTGTTGGTTTAGACATTACAAAATTCATAATAACACACTAATAAGTCATCTCATCCATAAAATTAGTTGAATGGAATCCTATTGTACTCTAAAGTAAACAATTCTATGTTCCTACTCTGTTAAATGAACTATGTTTCCAATGTATTTAGAATAACATATTTTTAAATGAAGTATGATCCCATTTAATATTCATTAAATCCTTTTTTTACTTTAAGGATGTGATTAAGAGTCTAAGGACCTATTCAGCTGTATATGAGGCATGTTCGGAGCATAGATATATTGATTTTTGAAAGGATTAATGGGCCTCATGGTTATAATAAGGATAGTTCTATCAATACATAAATATCATATATTGCAATAGTGAATTGAGAAGGGGAACATGGTTAGTCTTTTCCCTACACCCCAAGACAAATGATTACGCGAGGTGCTCTCGTGGATACTTAGAGGCCACACGGTATTCCCTAAATGATTTTCATTGGATGCAACATTGGTGAAATGCAACTAGTATGGTATAATGGATTGGTACACTATGTTCCCAAAACTATAATCTCTTTAAAAAAGGGTTAAATGATACTTTTTACCTTTTTGATATAAACATTTCAAAACCCTCTTTCCCCTTATTTATCCTCTATTAGCTATCCCCATATGAGCTTCTTCCTTCCCCTATCATTAGTCGATAGGAATACTTCTTCATCATATCTATATTTTTATCATGTCCAATCATATTAGAAGCCCACTGGTAAGAGATTCAATCGGATTCCATCCATTCATATCATATTTATCCACCATTATCATTATTTTTGTGTGACCTAATATTCCTTATTTTCGGGGAATTATTTAATTTAGATATATCTCCAATTTCAGCAAAAATTACAGGATTACAAGGGTTGAACAGAGAACTATCAGACTATGTTAGGTGGCCTAGAAATTTTCCCTTAAATACCAGTTCTATTATAACATTCATAATCAGTCCACACACCAAACTATTTGTGTCTTTTAAAGATAAAAAATTTAATTAAATTAAATATTAGTGATGTTTGAATTTATTAATAAAAACATAATTATTTATGATTTAGGATCCATATTAGGTATTTCTACCCTTATAATGTGAAACTATATTCCCTTTGACTTATTGAATTTATTTATAGCTATACCACCTTCTAAGTGGTCTTGTCTTGAAACCTTAATGAATAAAATATGTTAAATTAATTGCAATTGATTTTAATGATGACATCACAGGTCCCTTATTGAATTAGTAGATCAATCCACTTAAAAATATAGTTTATTTTTTTTACCTATACAATTTCTTATATAAATAAATAGTTGGTAAATTAAAATTAAATTTGTTACACGGGTATTTCATATCATATATTTGTGATACTCCGGAATGTAATACCACATACATGTTATAATAGTTCTTGGAGACCCCATACTGGTGATACTAATTATTTGCATCCAACATTAATTAGATATATGGGTACAAAGTCCCATGTTATTATGATTCCTAAGCATGGTGTCACATATGCATGTCATTTACGGGTTTGGGGTCCGATATATTTGTGATACATAGGTTGTAAATCAAATATAAAATTGTGGTATATGAGAATGGATTCACATACATTTGTGATACCCATAAATGAAATGCCATACACATATTATACATTGTAATATAGACCCATATTACACATTATATCGTACATGGAGTTCTTTGTCACTTGATGGCTCTCTTAGATCCATCCATGGAATCTTGAGTTACACCTCTTGACCTAAATCATATTGGTATATAAATATATATGGTCATATATGTCACTAAATTTATAGAACATATATATATATAGTAACATTATTATAGATATCACTACTTATACCAATGTAGGTTCTGTCTACCTATTGTCCATTTGGATGTAGGGATGAACTTTTTTCACATCATATTTCAATGTAAGTTGTTATAAATGAAAAAAATCTTTTTTTATGAACCATCTAGATTATAAAATACACCGTTTTTGGGGCCTAATTGGTATCTGACAATCCTTTTTTCCTAAGGGATGATACCTAAACAAATCGTATAGTTGTTGGTAGGGAAGAATGGACACATCCTACTTTGGATACCAGATTTTTCCATATTGGGATGGAGTATCGAAGAATAGGATGACGCATAAGATCATTATTCAATTAGAGATTGTTTTTCATTTTTTTTATATTTTTACATATAATTTTGTATATTATTGTAAGAATTTAACTCATGTACTTCTCCATTTTTTCATTTTTTCATGATATGATAATCCTTTATCATATGACATTGATTCAATTTCCAAATAATAAATTTATTTTGATGGTTATAATAATACAGTTACTGGATTACACTATTTTCTATATTTACCTATCATTTATAAAAAAAATTACCACTTTGACCTATGTAATTAATCTCCCCAATGACTCACCCTAGTCCCCAACTACTAGTTACCGTCTTTTGGAAAATAGGGAGGAATACAAGAGGCCATATAAAAACCAAGTTTGACAACTTATGAGTGAATAGGGTCAGAGATATTAATAATTGTGTCAAAGGATATTCCATATGTCCTATAATTTTGGTATTATACATGATTCTTTGATCATTTCATAATTTAGTAATGAGATTATACCTAGGAGTAATTGACTCTCATACAAGGAAATGACAAATTAACATGGTTAGTTTATGTTTGTTTTGTTATTTATCTATTACAACTATGATATCTTCCCTGATGGGTGAAACACATGAGTTTTGATGTTTTATTTTATTTTTAATTTTTTAGCCATATCCTAATGAAGAAAAGACACATCATATCTTGCATCATTATAGGCACATGAATATTCTCATGTCATGTATATGACATGCCATATTTTTATAACTATGTATGTTCCCTTTTACATATTTTTACTACCATTAATATATTATATAGAAATGTTATGATGTTTCATGTAGGGTTATAATAATTGGAATAATAAAATTCTTTTCATCACCCTAAATTTTTTTCTTATATAGAGTAATCGTGGAACATTAATTTTCTATGTATTTCTTATTTTAATAATTGATCAGTAGCCACATGTGATTAAACATTATTAAATTCAGTTATATTATTTAAAATAATAATATTTCCATAATTTACATCTATAAATTTGTAATGGTGATTCATATAATAAAATAATTAAAATGAATTATTATATCCTGATATTTGTGGTAAAGGTCAGACTGCAGTTACAAGATGGGTAAATTATAATTTATAAAGTGTGTTTGACTTTTAAAATTTGTAATTATCACTCTACTAACTAATAAATGAAATTTATAAATAAAACTAAATGTCTAAAAACATATTGAATTAATAACCTTGTGTAAAAAAGGTAACCATTAAATGTGTTTCCAATTACAATGTAAAGGGTGTTCTCCTATATACATTAAAATAGATAGTAAATATACTAAGACATCTATATTTTGATGTGGGACCACAGTCATGGAATTATTATTTTTTGGTGAGTATGGAATTTCTCCTATGATCTGTTATGATCTTCTTAAGCACCTAGAACTATCTTCAGGAGTTGGCAGAGTGGTGTACATAATTTATTGGAAGACTATGTAAATTTCAAAATATATTATTTTTATTATATCAATTATATTATTTTAAAAAAATTCATGTTCCTTTAAATATTATAATTATGCCAAAAAATACATCTAGTTGTGTTCCATGAAGGAAGTGATGATCCTTCTCAGACGGTTGTAATCCTTTAGCCACTCGAATTACCTCTCATAGAACCAAATGAGAAACCTCACATTGTTTCTAATCTACCAATTAATGATCAATTACGATAGATATTTTCATAAGTTACCCATTCTGTTTGATGAGCTATATGACCTACCCCTTCTAGGGTAGGGTTGATAAGATAATTTCAGTAGTAAGAACCACCAACATTATTGGTTCATAGTGCCCCCCAAACTACTGGATCTAGAATATAGGCCATTCTATTGATAATAAATTATATGGAGAAGAATTTATAGTGATGTGTAATGATTATGAATTATATAATTAACGATTATGCTATGTGTATATGGGATGTGAGTAACCAGGATGATTTTCATTAGATTATGGTCCAAAATGACTTACAGATAGCCTTCTTTTATTATATCATTAAAAAAACGACTAGGAAATGATATGGAATTTATATACTCGTAACATGAATACATGTTAAAATGGATTATTCAGGTCATTTCACTAAAAATAAGTACTTTTTACTGAAACATAAAAGTGTTGAGTTGATTATAGTGATAAAATTTGAGGATGGGTCTGTATACACAATTTTACTGTGGGTGAATGTATGCAAAATGAATTAAATTTTTGACATAGTGATTTAAGAAATCATAACCTAGAAGATCCTAAGGGTAGATGATGGTGGGTACTATTTACTTTTCTTATAGATATAGGGATATGATTCTTTTAGAAGATTAAATTACAACTTCGATACTGCACAAGGTTATTGATGTTGGGAGATGAAAACTACTGATAGTTTTATGGTGTGAAACTAGTGTGGAGAGTGAGTTTATATGAATCCAATGTGTCCCAAATATCCATTTGATGCTTCAGTTGTGGCATATAGGGGAATAGTTATTAATTTTAATTACATTTCAATCTATGAATAGGTAAAGGGGATCATTATCAACTCTTCCATCACAATTAGGGTTAGTAGAACCTCAATAGTATGGTATCTATGGTAATATTGGACAATCTAGATAAGGATGTGTCTATGTTTGAGGTAAATATGATTCAATTATATTGTTCAAATATAACAATCCTTACCTGGACTATCAGGTTTTATCATAGGGTCGTGAGCCTGGACACATCGATGTATTACATCTTACTCTTGAGGAGAATAAGGTTGTCCCTTTTACAATGGAATGTTCTAAATTATTAGTCTATATTATATAATTTACCTTATCTGACATGGTAAAAAAACTAGTATATAGAAAAAACAATTATGGAATGTTTTTGAATAGAAATAGAGTACATATTTTTCCTAATGACTCTTAATACACCATTTGAAAACTGATCTAAGATATTATTCCAGTCTAAGGAATACTTCCCTGAGATATATGGTTATATTTTTTATGGGAACTTCTTTATCCTTAATGTTATCGGATATGGGGACATATATTTAAGGGGAAGGTTATTATCTTACCATGATCATGTTTATTGGTATATCCTTCTGGAATCATTAACATCACCTAAGGTTGGTACATATATTTACAAGCGTAAACTAGATTTCTATGTGATCCAATATTAACTAGGTAATCATGGGATAAGAAGAGTTACTTCCTAGACTGTATGAATATATATAAGATATCATGGAATGAAACATATATATAAAATTCTGTTCTATTGTTGATATTTTCAATTAAATATTCCCTAATGTATTTTCTTAGTTACGTTTTGTGATAGATTTTGATTTCACCGTTATATTAGAACTAGTGGTATCATCAGGTTCTATTACACAATATGGGATAACATATACAGATCTGTATTAACAGAAGAAGTAGTTATAGTATTTGGAAGATAAGGTCCTCGAAAAAACTATTACATCACCCTAGGGTTCATTAGTCATTACATCCAAAAACCCAAAATGTACCCATTCTATTTTAATGGAATTCATGAAATTGATTCAACATACAATGAAGAAAAGATATCCAATACATCACATAGATGACATCTATGACAAGAGATGTGTATTTAGTGAAGACTCTAGTATTTCTAGTCCATTATCACAAGCATTTGAAACAATCTGACCTTCTATGGTAAAATTCCACAGTATATATAACATGGACATGTAATTGGTTATGATTATTGTCTTGATGAATTCACTTCGATTGATATAATGAATCATGGTGTTCACCCATATCTAGATTCATTTATGGATGTATTCATGGATGGTATATTGTTGTATTATTATACCTAATATAACTATTCAAAACACTTTAGGATCATGTTGAATATAATGATATATAATAACTATATTCTACATTAATAAATTACACATTCGGATCTACACCGTTACATCATCAGTCACATAATATTAGGGGTAGGAGTATATTTTAACCAAGATTGGGTGAGCACTATAGTTTACTAGGACAATCATAAGAATGAAATTGATATAAGTAGTTTCATGAAGATGGTTAGATATTAAAGTTATTTTATTCATGAATTTTAATAACAATCAGTTCCTCCCAAGGGAATCATTATAAAGGTTGTAAATTTTACATGGTTTGAAACATTTTACATAGCTTTTTATGAGATAAAAGGGAGTCTGAATTCAGAAAAAATAATTAATCAACCATATATTGGATTAATATATACACATTATTTTGATACATCATGTATTGGGTTTATAGTAGTTTTGATAGTGGATAAATTATTCATGCTGTATATGTCTCATTTTTTGAGGTCACATGAGAGGAGCTACCAAACACATGATCTTGAGAAAGCAGTTGTGATTCAATATTTAAGGTCTCTATATGATGAGACATCATTATATGTTTTACATAGACTAAAAAATTCTGATTTATATCTTTTCACATCATCTCTCAAATCTGAAAATGTAAATGTGAGTTGAAAATATGAATTATATAAATTATGATCTTGCATGTATTCATGGAATGGGAAATGTCATTGCTGAGGAACTGATTTAAAAGTATCAAACATAGGGAGTCCAAGAGGCCTATAGTGCGTTTTAGTTGATGTATTTTTATCTATTATTCACTTATAAGTCCATAAGAATCATGATCAAATGACCGTAACATATATAGTGGTGATGTATCTTATTCTATAGTTAGTGAAGATAAGGAAACACTTTGATTCAAAAATCATGATCCTACATGATAATGAATATGTACAGAACCTCACCACCCAGTTAAGATGTTGACGAAGACTGGGTCTCGTTCATTCCTAGAAACCATTCGGTTCATGTATACATACAATAGGATTTTATGTTAGAGTCTCGTACAATAGATTTTGAAATATATCCCGACGTCCCCACAATGTATTATGCCTTAGGTTACTGATATTGGTATTGATTGATTAAGAGATATATACATGATATTTTCCCATAGTGTTCCAACATTTAGTAAGTGAAGGTGGAACTCTAGCGACCAGCTAGGATCTTGTATATGTTTTTTATTATTGAGGAAAAATGGGATAATTTCACTATAGGCATTATGATATTATTTCCGATGATACCTCATGGTAGTGACTCTATATGATTTCTCAATGAAAAGTTTACCATGTTTTCCAACATTCAACCAATCTGGTAGAGTACTTGAGAATACAAGCTTGAGAGGAATTACATAAATAAGATTGTATAATAGAATGGTGTTCCCCATTCTATTATTTCAAACATTGATACTCAGTATATTAATTGTTCTAGTTGGTTGAAAAAGTCCCCCATTACACGTTTTCTTATAAGAACATCCTTTCACACACAAAATGGAAATTTACCATATGATTTATATTTTGGAGGCCATGCTTTGAGTAATTTTCCTTGGTATTGTAGGTTCTTTTGAAAAAATCATAAATATTAAAAAAATTATACAAAAATATCTCTTAGGAAAATAAACATATTGATACATAAATCTTCTAATATAGAAGGTTTTCCCATTATAATATTTATTTTTAGAGGATGGTGATGCACTAATGCTCTGACCTAGAATAATTTAAGAGACGTTAGAGTAGGTACATCTTATCAAGATGTGTGTAGATACAACTCTCTCTGGGAAGAAATGATAAGACAATGGTCGTAATCAACCTCCTTATTTTGAGGGTGGACATCATGTATTTCTATGAGTATGAACCAGTATTGGTAATTAATGGATTTTGGAAAAAGGAATATTAAAAACTCGTCACAAAGAGCCTTTTAAGATCGTTGAGGGTGTCTAATCTATAGCTTATTTGTAAGAATAACTCATAGGTATTGTTTCATGCATGACATATTCCATATATCTCAAATTCATTGATATGATTCATATTTTCCACATAATTTTAATCGTAATGAAAAGGAATAGGAAGACAATGATTCCATTTAGGAGTTTCATATAATTATCAATGATTAGATCCTGGAGGATATTCACGGTAGGTAAGTTCCTCTAGTAACAGTGATATGGATGTGCATTAGGGTACATGATGATACATGGGACAGAGAGTCCAATGTATATTCTCAATGGAGGGAGTTATTCCCAGAATATGTTTTACTAACCAGTTAAGGGAAAATAGGGGATGAGTAAAATTATGGAGGGTATATTTTAAGATCCCATGTCATAAAATAAATTATAATCCCCATAAGTTTTTGGTAAAAAAAATCTACCATAATAAATGTTCTTATGGGGCCACGAAGAGGTTCGAGAGCCTCCTATGATTTTTTGAAACCCATAGATCATGATTTTGTAAAGGAAAGTTGGGACACCAGATTTATGCATGGTCAGTACTAGCTATTCAACTCAACGGTCCAACTTTTGTATTGAAATTCATAGGTGAAAAAATATTTGTTTTATCCCAAAACCTCATGTCATAGAACCATACTAGATAATATAGTGGATGGAATGGGGATCATTCATTATCAAAAACATCTATCACATTATCTCAACCTTAGTGAAACCAAACCATTATAAGAGCATGACTAGGCACTCAGTTTGGAAAATCGTGTGGCTAATCAATGAACCCTATTGAAAATGGGGTAAATTGAAATTTACTCCAATTACACCATAAAAATTTAAATCCGAATTCTCTCTTAATTTTATCTAGTATCGATCCATAGTTAATACTATTTTTTTACTTTAACATTATTGTTCGATCCTCCTCCTTTATCTACAGTCCATTTCCATCTTCTTTTATGACATTAGAATCTTTCCACATTGATCATTAATCCATTAACATCCTTTATCGGCTAATATTTTAATAATCAATATTATTTTATTGTGAGAAAATACGCCCAAAATTTGGGTCAATTTTCTTTTTCAACAATATCTCTTTCTTAATTCTAAATTAATGGAAGGAAACG
Organism: Viscum album; assembly: GCA_963277665.1. Lineage (NCBI taxonomy): Eukaryota > Viridiplantae > Streptophyta > Magnoliopsida > Santalales > Viscaceae > Viscum > Viscum album. The sequence continues at coordinate 960,978,156 of OY728145.1, forward strand.
AACATAGGTAGTAATAATAAGCTATTGAATGTCTTTTAGTACATTTTTCCAAAACCTGAGTTGTTTTATAACATTTCATGTTATTTCGCGCACCATACCATCTTTTCCATTCCTAAAAAAATATATTCCATTAAAATTTTAATCATAATATAATATCCCCATGTACTCTTAATTATTGAATAAGTTTACGGCCAAACCACCTTCTCAGTTCTATTGGATTGATACCTAAATGAATCAACTACATTAAATAAAATGGATGTGAGTGGTATGACCATGTCATGGGTACCATATATATTTAGTGGAGTTAATTATATAATTTAATTTAATTTAAAATAATTATAAACTATACATTAGATTATTTTAAATTATACTATGAATAATGTTCTTAAATGGGATACTAGGGTATGGATTCCCATATATTTGTTATACACAGGAAATATGACACTCATAAATATGATACACATGTATGGTGACCCATATACACAAGATACCCAGGCATGGTGTCACACATTCATGTGATTTACGAGTGTGGCATCCTATGTTCTTTTCATTTTTGAGTATGGAAACCCAATTGGTCGGGAAGAATCCATGTCGATCTAGGGTGCCTATCCACTACGATCACTTTCATGGAGGAATGCCAGTTCCCGAAAATTTTTAGATCATTCTTGGATGCAAACCTGTAGATATATTTCGACTATCATAACATGGGCATTGAACTAGACCATAGCGTATTCACTCACACCACCTCATTAATGTTCAATGTGAAATATATTGTACGATACATTGTCCCCATGGCCAGAAAGGGGGTTGGTACGAAATGGTATGGTGGATTAGGATCCCTAATAAATTCAATTTCTTAACATGGAGGATCCATACCGGCACCTTACCAGTCGATGATAACATCAAAAATATCGGAATCAGCATGGAATCATGCTGCAATTTCTTTGTGAACAACTCTTATGAGAGTATGAATCATTTCATTATTAAAGGTGTCTAGTCCCGACAAGAGTGGGAATTCATCAAGGATTTTATAGGGTAATCCTCCCTTATGTCGAGCTTCGACTACTTTAGGGAGTGTTGGTTCCAGGGAGTAGAAGACGTGGAGAGGGAATGAAGGGATAGATCTATCATCTTCAATGTGGGTTGTTGGTCTTTATTTAAGGTAAGGAACCGGATGAGGTATGAGGTGATATCATCTACATGAAGATACATAATTTCAAAGGTAAGGTGCATCCTAGTTTATTTGTTTGGAATTATTAGAAACTGGTGGTAGATTACCTCTCCACATGTTGTATACACCACAAGATGTGGCCCAACAGTAATGTATCAGGAAGTAGGTGATATGGGTTCGATGGATCCCTCATAAAGTAGGGCTCAATAATAATACAAATGGTTCCATCTTGATGGGTGAAAATAATGGTGGTGGTGTGTTTCAGGGATCTAGGGTTATAGGGGTTTTGGCATTAATACCGTATTATGGAAATTGAAATTCCTTGAGGGCGGAGGAAAATGTGGTTCATATAGGTATTATCATCTACAGGCATATGGAGCTTTAAATCTCCCCTATGGAGACTGATTCCATGTTAATCCATAACTCCTTGCATGGGGATGGTACAGTACCATGGTCTACTATATAAATAATCATGTAATGAAAATATATAAGTGATAGTAACACTAGAGTTTCCCACACGTGGAGAGTGTGAAATAAGGTGGCATATTACTTGGCCTCTATGAAGACCCCTCGTACCCTAGTGTATTATCTTTCTCATGTTTCACATTTTAAAATTGAGGGGGTGAACATGATTGGGGGTGATGCTACTCCCTTTATTTTCACCTCCCCCTGGCAATTTTTTTCACCTTCTTTGAATATATTTTTGAATAAAAATGGTAATGTGTATAATGATTATGGCATCCCATATACAATTTCTAAATAGACTTGGTGTCACATATATTTTTTAGAAATGGATAAGGAGTCCCATATACTTGTGATAAAATGAAAAAAAAACCTCCCATACATATGTAATACATGGGACTGAAATCCTATAATCTTTTGGTTGATAGGCATGGAGGCCCATATCATTCATCATATCCTAGGCATGGTTTCACCTATCACTATATGACACTGTCATGACTATCCATATAATTTTGATTTATGCATCTAATCCTTGATCATATTGGAGTCTATATATATGGATATATATGTAACTATGTATGTATTCCATTTATATACATACATATCTATATATATTCATATATACATATGTTTATATATCTTCATTCTTGGACCGATGTATATAACATCACCCTGGTCTTTGTTATGAATAAGATTCGAGCTGTTTAATGTTTATAATTATTGATACAATTTTGTGCAAGAACGCATATCATTTTTTGAGACCCTGTTCTATTATACAAGACATCATTTTTGGGGAGATACTTCTTTTATCTCACAAAATGTTTGGGTCTCTAGTTTCTATTTAAATGTTTCTTATAGAAAAATGTATTGAAAATGTGAACCCTCTAGAATTGGATGATTTATATAAATTTATTAGGATGTTCTACGGGATTATAAGACTGAACTTATCCCTTCGATTCTATCCGAGATTGTTTTTCACCATTTTTTCCTTTTATTATAGAATGTTTTATATTCTTCTACCACTATATTTTCTTTACACCCCATTTTGTTAGTTTCATTAAATTAGAATCATTATTAAATGAAATGGATTCATCTTATTCTTATTTTTCATATCTAGATATAAATGATTAAAAATTTATGGGAATATACTGGTTCTTATAGTTATCTATAGTTTATACTAATGTTTCTAAATCTAACCAGAGGTCATTGTATCCCCACATCCATGGTTTTATCCCTCACTACTAGTAGGAATCCTCTAGTATAATGGGTGGCTCTTTTGAGCCCATGTGGCAAACCATTTTCAGTTGTATAGTAGTGAACCAGGTTCATGACGTCACAAAGTATGAAAATGAACATCCCAATATAATAATCCTTTTTTATAACACCAAAATTACAAATAATAATCAACTGGACAATTACTATATCACTATGCAGATTATGAAGTGAAAAAAAATCAATTTTAATTTATCCAAGGTGAACTACCCAAACCTGTATTAATTATTCCTTAGATAAGCACTCACCCTCATTATGGTTTATAATGAAATCATACTAAATAAATGTACAAACCATGACATGATTCAACTAAAAACACACTAAAGATACTAATAAGAAATATCCCTATGTCTCTTATACCATTAGATCTATGTATAAACATTTAATTATGAAATTAATATTGATAAATTATGTCACCAACAATCTTCTATCATTGTGGGGTTTTAGTTTACATATACAATAGAAATAACTATAACCATATACATAACACAGACCTCCACTCACTAAATACTATTCCAAGGTCATCACCCCTCACAGATTTGTATACCAACTAATAAGGTCTCACCTAAATCCAAATATAAATTTCAACATAATTCAAGACCACCTTATATTCTATTTACCAAAACAATTATCGATTATACATTTTCTCATAGCTATTGATATACATTAAAATAATAATCCTTGATAATAATGAAAATTCATTCTAAATTTTTTATTACTAATCAATTACAAAACATAGAACTCACTCCACCCTTTATGAAATTCCTATGCCCAAAACCCAATGGAGATGTATCTTCATTATTTAAAAACACACTATATATTGTAAAAATAAAATTTAACCAACAAATCTACAATTCAAAAACAATTATTTGTTAATATAATTATTTTATTTGGCCACATTCATATAAAATTGAGAAATCAAAAAAATTTATCCAATATGATATTTTCAAAAAAATATTCATTTAGCCCAAAATGTAGTTACAGAAGTCCTTGGTATTACATTTTCTATATGGAAATATGTATCTTAATTCAAATGGAACACTGATACATTGGGAATTATCCTTTTAAGAGCAATTAAATTGTGGAGTGGGAGAAAGAAATATGATGGGAGAGGTGGATACTCTAATATGGAAGATAAGACTAAGGTGTTTGAGGGATTTTAATCATAAAATAGATAAATAATTATACCAAAAATGTATTGAAAATAATCATGGATACCACTAGGTTCTTATTTATAATCCATAAATAATATAATCATCATACTTGGGCTACAATAAATTTGGGTATTTCATCATGTACTAGGTCTGCCATGATCATGAACATTTCATGGGGGTATTAAAATTATTATTGTAAACTATGAAACTCGACAACCTTCACCAATAACCAATAAGAAAAATAAAAAAACTCAAATTTATAAAACCCTAATTTATATATTTTTTAATTATAAGAAGTTTTATTGAAATCCTATTTCTCAATACACTCCTACCTCAAGACTCAAAATTCAAACCCTATATGAATTATCAAATCGCTAAAAGTATTATATATTCTTATAAAACCATATGGGTAATTCAATATTAATCACAAAACATATACATTTCATTCTAAATAATCACCCTAGAAAGGAACTTCTAAATATTCAATAATATATAATTATATAATAATTTTATAATTTATGATTTATGTAAAATCCCAAGTATTGGAATGTGTTAAAGACAATATAATTTTTTTTTCATTTTTTGGGGGAATTATCATAAATTTATTTCTAGAATGAAATTATTATATTTTAAAAACATTAAAAATGATTTTTTAGATGTGTCTTAAAGAAAATGAGAATTCTCAAGTGTTCAGTTGAGTATCGGTAGCATAAGATATTGAAAACCATGTTTCTAGAAATACATTCATAGGAAAATTGTTCCAAATATTTAATACTAATAGTCCAGTGCAACAAGGTGGCCTACTTTTATAAGGATCATGGTTTTTAACCATTTTAGTTGTTCTAGATAGATATATAATGTAAATTCCCTAGAAATTGAAATTAGATTTAATATAGAATGCATTCAATACTGAGGTTTTGGGAAAACAAACATTTTTTATTATAGAAGATAGTTATAACCTAGCTTTTAGACATTATTCTTCTACTTCTGGCTTTTGAATTTCGAAAAATGGATAAACCCTACTGCGATAAGTTTGATATTTAGAGTGTGATAGGAATATCATACATTTTCGGTCATTAGTAACATGACCCTTATGAATAATTATATACCCTTTTGTATAGTAATATGACTCTTATAAAGAGTTATTTTTTCTATTTAAGTGGAAATAAAACTTTTCACCTTATAAATGAGAGTGAATTTTTTAATAATTATTAATTGAGTGTTGGTGTTTTTGTGGGAAATAAATATTAAATTAAAATATTATATTAAATTATTTAATTAAAATAAAATTATTTATCATAAAATGTATTCCAAAATAAATATTTTTTTTGTCGTAAGATTTTAGGATAATTTTATGAGACCCCAAGAAAATTTTAAAGGTATTAAAAAATTGGTTTTAAATTAAATATATGTATTTCTTAATTAATTAATTATTTTATTTAAAAACTAAATATAATATATTTATAAAAATATATTTGTTAAAATTATGTCCATTTGGGAATTATTCAAATCCAAAAATGGTTATGGTGAATTTTTTGGATTTTTCTAAAGTACATGAATTTTATGTGAATTGTAAAATATTATAATTGAAGATAATTGCTACATATATGATTTATTTTGTAATAGATTATGTGTGGTTGATACAATAATACTTTTTTCTAACTCAAATGTATATATTAATATTTTTCAAAATAATCAATACAATTATTTATCTTGAGAAAAAAATATATTAATAAATAAGATATTAAAAAAATATCACATCTCATCCACAATAAAATCCTCCCTTAACCCCCTATTCTCTTAACACTTCTAGGCCATGAATCATATTAATTTTTTCCATACATACTCTACCCAGGCCTCTTACCACATATATGAGCTCTTGGTATTTCCAGAAGAACAAAAACCATTCCCTTAAAGAGGTTCTCAAGGTGGATATTTGATGTGGTAATCACACTTCCTTTTGTATTTAATTTAACATGATTTTATTTTATTTTGTTATTAAATCCTAAACTACTTCATCAAAATGATCATTATAAAAAATAAAACAATTACATATATAATAATATCTTGTTTATTGGAGAATCATCATCAACCACCTTATTCATTTTTTTTATTTTAAAATTAAAATAACCATTCGGGAAGTGAGTATTTCCATCCTTTGAGGATGATGAAGTTTTATTCATTAATTTATCCTTCCTAGATATTCATTAAACCATTTGAATGGTTGAAAATTATTTTAAAATGAATATTAATTCATTTTTTATGTTCTGGATGTATCATATTTACATAATACCTAGATATAATAATAATTTTTTGTTCTGATCAATAAATGTCGAAATAATCTAAAAAATTGTAAATAAATGTGTTGTATAATTATTTAGAATCATAATATATAAAAAAAATTATATATATAAAACCATTTCAAATTATGTAATGTCATTAAAATCCTGAAATTCCAATTAAACATGATTATACCAATTTTAAATGAACTATGTTACTTAGAATCGAGAAAACCGACCATCAAATATAGTAAACGAACACTATGGAATGATTGAATTAAATCATATTACTTATCAATAAGTTCATAAATATAATTAATAAAAATATAATAAATAATATATATGTTCATTAGGTTTTTAAACAATTAATTAATGTATTTAATTTGATTATCCAAATTTATACGGTGAAGTGCAGACCATGTTCGGACATAAAGTAAGGGTTTTTACTAAAACCTCCATTTTATTTTGGGATACTCTTACTATCTACATACCATAATGACATTTCTAATTATTCTTATTTACATATGATGATTTTTTTAATTCTATATATATGTGTACCAAACAAAATCCGTCTTTCATTTATGGGGATTTACTTATTTTTAAGGTTCTTTCGAAAACTATTCCCGATAAAGAAGCTCATTTCAATGAAACTTCTAAAATTATTATATATTTTCAAATTAATTTTATATTCTCTCTTGATCCTCCATTTTTTTTATAGAATCACACATTTTATTATGAAAAAACAACATTATTTCATTTCTGGATTTATGAAAATATTTTTCCACAATAGCTCTTCTTTTCAAAGTAAAATTTTATTTATCTCAGGAATTACATAATGATTTTATATGAGTAATTTTTTAAATTTCAACACTCTTGAAGATTCATATGTTTAATTAGGATTAATATTTTGTTGATAGTATCTACCATATTTTATTTATGTTTATATGATTAGTTTAACTGTGTACGTTCTATCTTGATACAATTCACCTTATTACTCTAAATTGTTTTTGTTTAAGTTTAATTATTAGGGAAAGTTATTTAAATTTAGTATATTAGTTTTAATATGAATTTATATGTTATTATATGTTTGAAACCATTCATATGATGAATTTATTGGAATTATTATGAGGTAGGTGGGGCCTACTATAGCCCCTTGATGTATCAGTAGTTCATATGATACAATCTTGCTTGGTTTTTCTACACATTATGTATAGTGTCTTGGTTGATGTCTTGATGGTATGAATATTATTTCCAACAATAATCATTCCCACATTATAAAATAAGAGATTGATATTCCAAGTGACTATTCATATAGTAGAATATCCATGATTTTGTCTCACATAATAGTTTTTTAAATTATTATTCCTTCCATATTATTCTCAAGATTATTTATAAGGTCTAGTGTTTCCATTTATTCATGATTACTAGTGTTTATGATTATTATTACATCCACTATATTTTTTAAAATATGTGAGAATATGATCCCACCCCATTATTATATTTTATATTTCCTTAGGATGTGATTAAGTGCATTATAAATTAATTTCATGTATAATATAGGAGTTATGGGTATTACAAATAGATCTACTATATTTTATTTCATTTCAAGATGAAATTTTGAAATAATGTATGTATCTGGTCATCCAAATATTTTAAACTCTAAGGTCCTTTGGGATGAATCATTCATATAATCATTCAAAAGTTATTAAATTGTGTACCACCTATGAAAACTCATGTTAGTGTATTATAGTTGTTATCAGAGGAAGTTATTTAGATAACATGGAAACAATATATAGAAAATGATGATTAGGGAAAATCCCTAATGTAGACTTTGAGTAAAATCATACAATAATATACTATAATTTGGTTAATGAAAATATTATGTGGATATTCCTATAAATACATCCCTCGATAGATATTATATATGGTTTTGGTTCTGGTATAAATGTGCCTAGGAGTAACAAATTAAACAAGGTGTTCTGGGATTGTCTTAGATTATCGTGGTACACGAAAATTGGTCTTATTGTACACTTGGTTTGACACTCCATGGGGATATTATTCAGATAATTAAAATATTCCTTATAGTCCATTTTGATGTATTTAAAAGTAAAATTATCCCCAATGAAACAATGTTTATTAATATTAGATTATTGATACAGAGGATTTCAATTTATTTTAATATTATTCTTGTTTAGATTTTACACTATGATTCATAATCAAAACTAGTGTATTAAATTATTTATTAATATATCCTAGTGGATTGAAAGGAAAAAAATAAACATATCTATCCCATGTATGTATTCACCTTTTACTGAGGATAATGATGGTGAAACTAGTGATGCGCAACATATAACTATACTGGGATAACTAACTCAGGTTATAGACTACAACCTTACCCTTAAGTAGTATCATGAACCAAAACATGCAAGATTGATGTTAGAACCCTTTATTCAACAACATCCTCCATCAGTTAGTGGTAATACAAACACATCGATATTAGATAAATGGATAATATCCTTTGAATATATATTTATCACTATTGGATTTAATGAAATGGAGAAGGTTTTGATGGAAGTTAATCATCCATCCGGAGATGTTAATCAATTGTGATTTTTTATTCCAATCAAAAATTAGGGGTTTGTGATTTAAAATATTTAATGGAAATATTATAAGGAATAATTCTTATAAAAATATGTTCCTCATGACCAATGAGTGGATATGGAAAGGAAATTTAAAAATATATAGAAAAAAGCTGATAATGTTGGAATGTTTACAGATAACATTAAAAGGTTATCAATTAATAATGAAAACTACATACATAATCCTAGGAGAAAGATTGATTGATTCATTGATGGTTTATATACATTCCTCCGAAGGGAACTGGTCTGCCAAAGGTTCCCATAATACAAAGATATAGTATCTTGTGCTATCATGATAAAAAAAAATTTTTCTATGACATATGAAATTAATTGAATTCAATAGAAGAATAAGGATACTGATCACTATGGAAAATGAAATAAGTTAAATGGGAGAAAAGACGTATTTATTTTCAATCCTGTAATTATTATGAGGTGAATCACCTTGGTACTTTCTTGAATGGTATGGCTCCTTGTATAATCTATGGATGAAATGGCCACCAATACTATGATTTTAATGGAATAAAAGAATCCACCAATGTTCAATTCTACAATGTAAATGAGATTGGTCATTATGAAAATGATTTTCCTAAGTGTCATGGAAAAATTACCTTAATAAGGCTGTGGGAGAATGCCAAGCTTATGAGACCACAACAGATGAGGTCAGAGTTCCTAATGATAAGGTAGAATTTATGATGATTGTTTTGTCAAACATAGACTATGATTTATTTTATTCTAGATCATCACATTTTTTATCATCACATTTCTCCTTGAATGTAAGAAATTTCTAATATGATTTAATAATGTAATTTTAAGTCAAAACACCTAAGGGAATTATCATTGCAACAAATAAATATCATTCAGTCCACTTTATGACACCCAATCATAATTTAGTTACTAAACATATCATCATAATTATTATTGTATTTGATATATTTCTTGGTATGAATTTTCATTCAAAATACAATGTGAGAATCCCTTTCATGAAGAAGGAGGTTACAATTTTTGAGAATTGTGTATAATTTCTTATTATTAGATAAGAAAATTAATTATTTTATAATTATGTAGATACACCCCTAATGTCTATGAAATTTACAATTCATTGTGAGGATGAGAATCAAATATAAATGGGTGATGAAAAAAATCATCCAACTGAGGATGTACCTATTATACAATAATACAGTGATGTAATTATAGAGGATTCTCATAGACGTATTCTAGAGCAATAAGGTGATTTTTCTATTGATTTAATTCTTGGTTGAAGAACTATATCAAAGACACATTATAGAATATCCAATGTGGAGTTAGAAGAACTATACAATTAGATAGTACAATTGAGTTATAATGTAATTATCCACCCTAGTGATTCGATATGGGGAGTCCGTATTCTTTTATCATGAAAAATGATAGATCTGTGAGGGTCTGCATTTAATATTGCGAGATAAATTTTATTATGATGAAGAAAACAAATACACTTTCTCAATTTGATGATTTATTTTATCAACTTCACAGATACCAATATTTTTTTATGATTGAACATCGATATCAATATCATCAGTTTCATGTTAGGAAGGGAGATATTATAATAATATAATTGCAAACCAGTAATAGACATTTTGATTTTACAAAAATACATTTTGGATTAACTAATTCACCAAATATTTTAATGGATATAATTAATATAGTTTTTATAGTATATCATTATGATTTTTTTAATATTTATTGATGATATCCTATTATACTCCAAACTCATTGAGTATCATGAGAATCACATTAACATTATTCTGAATACTCATAGATGTAAAAAAATTTATTGGATATTTAGCAAGTGTGAAATATAGCTTCAAACAGTTTCGTTTTTGGGCCATATTCTCTCTATGGATGGAAATAATGGTCCAACCCAATGAACCATTAACATGTTGTGTATTTTTATTGGATTATCATGTTATTATCTCTATTTTTTAGAAATTTTTTTGATTATCTAACTCGTTAATCATGATTACTCATAAAGAGGTTAAATATGTAAAGACAAAATTATGTAAAGAATATTTTGAATGATTTAAGAGGATATTATTGAATGATCTGATCTGGACTCTACCAACAGTTAATTTAGGATTTTAGATCTATAGTGATGTGTCAAATAAAATAATTTCTTCTATCCTTATGCAGAATGATAGAGTCGATTTCTATGCCATAAGGTAGTAAACAAATGATGAACAGAACTATCAAACTCGTTATCTTGATTTATATCTATGATATTTAATCTTATTAAATATAGAAAACATATATATTTGAAGAGAAATGTGATATATATTGATCACAAGACATTACAATATATCTTCTCATAGAAAGAACTCAAAAATAGGAAAAGGAAATGGATCTTTATTCTGAAGTATTATGATTTCTTTATACACTGCCATCTTGGGATAGAAAATAAATTAGTTGATGCATTGAGTATGAAGGGTCATGGAGTTTTAAAAAATTGATAATTTACAAGGATCATATGTACATGGATATAGTGATGTTTTATATGAATATAATTAGAGAAATTCAAACGGCACTACTTTTGAATTGACTTCCTAACAATCTATACTGAACAAAATAAGAATTTCTCAGCATGATGATGAGAATATTCAAAAGATAATTAAATCTATGAATGATTCAATGTTTTTTGATGTTGTGTGGGATGATGGAATTTGAAAATTTTGGAAGAGTTAATGTATTCCCTCTGTCCCCTGATAAAAATGTATTTATTGGATGATGTCTGTAGTTTTAATTTCTCAATACACTAAGGTTGCAAAAAAATGTTTAGAGAAATGAAGGAATATTTTTAGTGGTAAAACATGATGTAGGATGTTTCTTTTTATGTATAAAGACGTTTAACCAGTCAATAAGTGAAGGGTAAAAGAAAAAATTACAGCGGAGTGATGAATCCACTAACTATTCTAACATGGAAATGGGGGTACAAAACTATGTATTTTTTAATAGAATTAACAAAAACTCCAAGGAAGAATGATGAAATATGGTTGATTTTTGATCTACATACCAAATCTACAAATTTTCTTGCAATAAGGTACAATTTTATACTAAAGCGCCATTTTATAAAATATATTAATGATTTTTTGAGAATTTATGGAGTACCTCTCTATCTGGTGTATGATTATAATCTATGACTGACTACAAAACATTGTAAAATTCTTCTGAAATATTTTTAATCTATTCATCTTTTGAGTACTTATTATCACCCTCAAACTTATGGGAAATCAGAAAGGATGATCCAAACATTAGAAGACATGTTGAGATCATGCACACTTGATTGTCATGGTATATGGACTCATTATTTCTCCATGGTGGAGTTTTCATTCAATAATAGTTTCCATTATATTATTCAAATGGACTTGTTTGAAGATTTGTTTGGAAAGAGATTTCATACAACGACATGTTAGAATTAATTTGTTGAAAGAATTATTTTAGGCCCAGAGCTTGTGGATGAATAAATGAAAATGGAATGAATATTCAAACTCATATCAAATTAGATCACTGCAGGGGAAAGATATAAATAGATAGTCAATGGAGTTTTTTAAAATTCCATTTGGGAAATCATGTTTTCTAGAATGTATCTCCAAGGAAGGGTGTTATTATATTTTAGCTGAAAGGGAAACTGAACCCCCTGTTACATTCAAACTTTTAAAATTACAATCAGCATTGGATGTGTAGATTATCATTTAGAAATTCCTCCTAGAATCTATAAAGTACTGAATGCATTCCACATATCAGTATTAATGAATGTACATTCCACACCCAACACATGTACTAACGTCTAGAGGTTTTGAAATGGAACCCGACTTATCTTATTGTGAAGTGCCTATCTGGATTATAGATACTAAAGAATATGTGTTGATGAATCAGAAAACATTGATGGTAAAGGTGTGTTAAAAAATAAAAATATTGGTGAGGAAAAATGGGTTCCTGAGGAGATTATGATGAAGAACTTGAAAAATATATTTATGAAGTAACATTGTGGTAATTTCGTGGATGAATATTTTTTTGGGAAGAATGTAGCACACCATGGAACTAAAATAACTTTAATATAGAATGTGTGGAAAATTATTCCCAAAGAAACAAACATATTTTTATTTTATAATATAGTTATAACCTTGTTGTTAGACATGATTTTTAAACCTCTTTTTTTTATTTTGAAAAATAGATATACATGGTTGTGATCAGAAAGATATTTAAACCCTGATAGGACCATCTTACATTTTTCATAAATATTTCATGATCCTAATGAATAGTAATGTATCCTTATGTATAGTAATATAACCATTATTTAGAGTCACCTCACCCATGTAAGAAGAAGAAAAAATTTAGGCACCTTATAAATAGAATTAATATTTGATATTTTATTAATTAAGTGTTGATATTTTTCTATGTAATAAATATCTAATTATAATTTTAAATTAATAATTTTTTTTAAATTAAATCATTTACATAAAATTTTATCATAAATAAATATTTTTTATCCTATGATTTTAGGATAATTTTATGATACCTTGGAGAATATTTTAAAGTATTATAAAATCAGTTTTGAATTTTAAATCAGTATTTTTCATGTAAATAATGATTTTATTTAAAATTATATCTCACATATTTGGAAAATTATATTTATAAAATTAAATCCATTTATAAATTATACATATAAAAAACAGTTATAGTGGATTTTTGGGATTTTTATAAAAACATGATTTTGTAGTGAATGGTAAAATATGATAGTTAACTATAAATGCTAAATACCTGATTTATTGATTCAAAGTTGATGTATGGATAATGTAAGCAGACTCGGTTCGAACACACATTCACATTATACTATTTTTTTCACATGAATCAACAATATTTCTTGTTTTGAGAAAAAATAATACAATAAAGAATAATATATTCAAAAATCACACCACTCATCCACTATAAAAGCCACCCCTCACCCCTCTTCTCCCCAAATTTCTAACAAAAATATTCTCATTGATATAACCAAATAATCTTCACAATATTCTCTCCATTACCAGGATCTATTGATCATTCCAAAAGAACAATATTCATTCCCTTAATTCGGTTCACAAGGAGGATATTTCAAGAGGTAAACCCTCATCTTTTTTATTTAAGTCCACATCATATTGCTTTATTTTATTAATATATCCTCAAATACATTATAAAAATAAACATTATAAATATATTATAATATATATAATATAAACATATAATCTTAATGTAATAATCATCATCATCCTCCTATGTCGTTCACTTTTTAATTTTTAAAAATTCATCATTCAAGAAGTGATGATTTACAATTTTCGTGGATGAAAAAATTTTGATTCTTCAATTTCTCCTTCATGTATATTCATTGAACCATATTAATTATTGAAAAATATTTTAAAGTGAATATTAAAACATTTTTTATGTTCTGGATGAAACCATTTTAAATAATACGAAGAGATAATACCCAATGACTCTGTTATGATCAATAACCATCATAATAATTTAAACGATTAACCCTACATATATTTTCTAATTATTAATCCACATAATATATAGCCAAATGATATATATTAACTTTTAACAATATTTATAATCATTAAAAATAGGTAATTCCTAATTCTGGATAATTATACCAAATTTAGATGAACATTATTACTTATAATAAAGAGAACCGAACATGAAATCATTGAAACAAACACTCCATAAATACCCATTTCGATCACATAACTTCTCAATAAGGCCATAATTGAACTAAAAAACTATATTGACTCAAATATATGTATATATGGTTTTAAATAATATAATTACTTGATTTTATTCTATTATTTAGGATGTTATGTTCAATTGAAAAACACGTCCAGACATAAGGTAAGGGTTTCCTACCTTAACCTAAATATTCATTCATGTTACACTTATTATGTACCAACATTGATGAAATTATTAATTATTATTATTTATTCATAAATTCCATTTGAATGTTCTATATATGTGTACCAAACATAATCTTTCTTAATTTTATGGGATGTTACATGTTTTAAAAAAATCATTCAAAAATTCTACCTGATAAACAATGTAAATTCAAAGGAACATTTTAGGTTCATAACAATTTTCAATTACGCTATTTAATCTATTACTATCCATCATTATTTATCTAAAATAACTGATTTTATTATTAAAATACCTAAATTGATTCACATGTTGTTTGATATAAAGTTGTTTACAAAAGAAATCTAATTTTCAATGTAAAAGTGTATTTATCTAAAGAATTACTCGATGATTAATATGAGTATCCTAATATATTTACACACTATTTTGAATTATTATTTTTAATTTAGAATAAAATTTTATGATATCATCTAACATATTTTATTGTATCTTATATGATTAGTTTGACTTTGGGTGTGCTATCTTGATACCATTCACAGTATTACTTCAAAAGGTTAGTGATTATGTTTAAAGATTGGGGAAAGTTATTTACATATTACATTTTTGTTTCAATATGAATGTATATGTTGTTTCTATTTATCACCATATATATGAGGAATTATTTAGACTCAATATGTGATGGTAGGGGACCTCAATAGCCCCTTGATGCATTTGTAGGTATAATGAGGAAACTTATCCTGGGGTTTTCACAATATATATGGTGTCTTGGATAAGACCTTGAGGATAAGAATATGTAGTCTGAAATTATGCATTATCTTATTATGAATATATATATTTATAGTCCTTGTAATTATTTGATCATTTTAATAACCATGATTATGCTTAATAGATTTATTTTTCAATTTTTTTATCCATATTGTGATTAAGTTTATTAATAAAGGAATGGGATTTAAATTATTCAACAAGCCTAGTGATTATGATTATGATTAAATATAATGTATTTTTTAGCCTTAATGATCATATGAGGTTACCTATTTCCTATGTTTTATATTTCTCCATGATGTGGAGATGTGTATTATGAATTTCTTGTAGGGATAATCCTAGAGTTATGAGATTTAATAATAGATTTTCTATTTTCTATTTCATTTCATCTGGTAATGCTGAACATATGTATTTATATGGTCTTCCAGAACTACTAAAATATTAGGAACATTGGGATAAATAATTATTATAATCAGTCCAATGTAAGGAAGTAATGAACTGCCTTTAGGATACTGGGTTCGAGGTATTACATGTAAGGTTCTCTAATAATTTTAGGTTGTATCACAAAGTTGGTTCATGGATTCTTCTTCATATGATCCTAACATTTTTAGGGTGGTGAAGAACATTTATATTAGGTCCAAATGGGATTCACATAGTTTCTAATACCGTGTTTATAGCCATGTTATTCCATGTTCCATATTGATAGTCAGGGATAACATTTTTAACATTGTATTACAAATGTTGCTGCCAAACCATGTGACCTATTATTATTGGTTGAAATTATAATTTTCCCCTGAATCCTTTAATTAAAAATAAACATATATCTTTATCGATTCCACATAAAATATATTTTTTCAAACAACCCTTTTATTCATCTTCAATGAATGGATATAACTGGAATTTCTGGCATATGATTGAAGAAATTTTTATCACTTTTGATATAAAGTGGTATGTCAGTAATTCCTTTTCCTTATTTTCTCCTCATAACATTCTATATAAGATTCAATTTCTATGTGAGAATATATGCCCTATTTTTAATGTGTTTGATGTTTCTTCTTATTTTGGGATCAAATCAATTCTTGGTATTTTATGTTTAAATATTTCATAGAATTTATTGTGTTCTCTATGGGTTATCCATTAATGTATTGTTTTTTTATAAAATAATAGTGTCACGTCATGTGAATATTATTCATGTATCACAACTAAAACACATATATATGAAAATGAAAATCCTATTTAATGATATATATCAGTTATGAGGACAATTTATTTTTTATATGATGATACCTAACTGTGAACCAACCCATATATGCAACACTTATATGAATTTAATGGTGACTCTGAGTAATCTTCCAAATTCTTCTAAGTGGTTATGTCTAACATTTTAAAATAAAAATAATTTATTTATTTTAATGACTTTCACTCAAAAATGAATTCCTACATGGATCATGTAAAATAATAATGTATTAATTGAAAAAAAGTGGATTTAGTGTGATATAACACTCATTTACATTATTTTATTTGTGTCCATGAAGACCACATAGCCTAATACCCCACTATTATAAGGAAACAACCATCAACAGAACCTAATCTTGAATTAAATTAATAATACAAATTGAGGTTATTTTCTGGTTTAGAGTTTTATATAATTAGCCAATAACTATTTCATTACATCTCAAAAATTTCAAGGAAGACAGTTCTACACAGTTTCATTTTTTTCATAAAATAAAATACTCATGAAAAAAAGAGTCATGTCTATTCCCATGTTTTAGATAGAATGTCTTTTCCTTGACCCCATCCTCCACCCTATTCATCTTCAAGTCCTATAAATAGAATTTGAAAACATGGGATTAGTATAAAAATATCAGAAAGGGTTATAAACCAATGAAAAATACATTATTTAATCAATACATAGATAACATAAGATCTTTAACAAACCTTATGAAATCATAAGATTTACATATTGAACACAAATCATAAAGGTAACTTCTGGAATCCTTAAAAAACATACATTATAGCATTCATAGCTATGTAATGAGTTAAATTTGGAATACCAATCCTAGTATATTACATATATTTCTTAAGAGAAAAATTCACATTTACCTTTTTCTCGTTACCAAATGCATTGGAGAGTAATATCTTCCTCACCTGCCCTAGGTTTATCACAAAAACACCTGTATATATAAACAATTCCCATGAACCATAACACATAAAACAAGCATAATGGAAATATAAAATTACCACACTTAAATCACATTATATAATTTCAAGATATTGAAATAATTAATTCTTTATAAAAACCCTTTTCAATACAAAAATATGTATAAATGGTATATAGTATTTATTTTTCTAAAAAACACTACGTCTTGTTATGGAAGGCAAAGATCAAATAATACTCGGGGTAGAAGAAAGGTCGTCATCACCGCTAACGATACAAAAAAAAATCCTTATTAGTCATTTAGTAAAACGCTTATTAAAAAAAATATCCACTTTTAGTGAAATGAAAAGTAAATGGTGTTTATACAGCGTATAAATGAAAGTCGTGTATTAGAAGACAAAATTCCTCAATGAATGGAGATTAAGACGAAGTCTCTTACCTTGTGTCCGACATTACTCATTCATTACTTAATCTCCATAATAATAAACTAATGATAATTTAAACATTCATAATAACTATTTTAATGTTAATAATTCCATTAATTTAAAATATTACTATGTTATAAATATTATGTAATCTTTTATGTTAATAGTTGTCATTTTTTCGATATTTGATACTTGAGTAAAAAATAAACATCTTATATTTACTAGTTGTCTATGTGGTCAAGAATCAATTATATCCAAAATTATATTCCTGATTTACATGTCTTAAATATTAGATATATCCAGTATATACATGTATTTATAATAGTGCATAACATTTGGTGTTATTGAATGAAATGCAACGTTAATGGAAACGGTAAACCGTACGTACACATGAATGCTATTTTCAATTCTATTTAATATTTTAATGGATTGAAAACATAATGATACATATGTATATTATAATTCAAGTATAAGACCTTATATATAATATCCGTAACTCTATCATCGATACATTCCATGTATTGTATGAATGGTCATATCACATTGAGGGGGGGGGGGGGGGGGTTGACTGCACTTCCTCAAATGAAATTATCGGGTTTACCCATAATGAAAACCATAAATGTATGGTATAATTTAAAAATAAATAATCATAAAGGAAACATAATCATAATATATATTGAATATAAATATAGTGACATCTTAATGCCCACCATGAGTGGCGGTAGAAGATAATTTAACAATCATCTTTTCATGAGGCGTTAATTTGCCATCCACAGAAATAGTAAGTTCATTACCCATTAGATGGAGGTGTGTGTATGTGTAGTTAGAATTTGTCTCATAAAAACAACCTGGTATATTTAGTATATTGGTGTTATTATAAAATAAATGAATAAAAAGATATTAGGTTGTTGGAGAAGGAAGGCAATACAATAGAACTTAAGACAAGACGTTGCCTTTAAATCGGGTTACTCCCTTTGGTTTGACACAAAAGTACTTCATGAAGTTCCATCATCCAATGATAAAGTTTCTAGGTGGAAGAGATAGATAATGAGATCTTTTATGGGAATATTTTAGAAGATCTATGGTAATTGAGCGGTTCGAGTAATGGGTTAGAGGGAGGGCTTTTTATAAGGGGGAGGAGGGGCTCTTTAAGAATGCTTGAAAATATTATTTTATTATATATTGATTTAATGTTTCTAAAGGTCCAAAACAAAATAATGTAGAATATAATATGACTCATCGTCGAAATAAAATAATCCAATAAGAATTGGACAGATTTTGAATATTATTTTAATCTCTATAAAATTATTTATTTAAATCATATATTAATGAGGTAAACACTGCACCATTATTGCGTCATAAATAATATAATTTCATTCATGTCAAAAAATTATAACAAAAATCCATGATGTGGGATATCTTTTTAGTTTTATAAATAATATTTATTTTTGAAAATATATCTTATATAACCATCTAAAAAATTTAATTTACTAAAAGATATTTGTTTATGTCATTTTTGCCTTTACATTATGTTAATTAAAATTAAGTGTCATTATCACTCTAAAGTGGTTCCATGGGGTCCCAAAATATAACCAATGATTCCCACTATTGGCCATCACTCGTAAAATAAGGTTAGGACATATGTTATGGTATTTTTTTTATTTTTATGGTATTCTTTTTACCTTGAATTACTCTATTAACATTTAACTGCGGTAAATACAACTAAAAAGTAACTATTCACCAAAAATTATTTTCATCTTTTTAAACCACATTTTACTTACTAATAAAAACCATTTATGTCAGATTGTTGAAATTCATTTCACCAAAGCGGTAAAATTTCATTTAAATGAAAAGATCAATTTTTAACTACTACTTAGTGGTTTCACAAATCATCAAAAATAAATGTTTTTTAACAAAATACCAAAAATGAAGCCTAGGTTATATTTGATATTCCAAATTCAAAAATGATGTCTATTATACCAAATTAAAAACATTGATGTTAGATTAATTAATTTACAATTAATTTAAATTTTCAAAACAAAAAGAGTCTTTTTATGAAACATTAAATATCAAAATATGAACACTTGTTTATGACCAATTCCAATGTAAAAATAATTCCAATGATAAAAATATAATTAAATGATAAAAATATAATATAATTAAACATTAAAACCAATTAAAAAATAATTTAACTATATAAATATATTATATTAAATGGTAGTTATTAATTAAAATATAGTATTTTTCACTATTCATTAAAAATTGAATTTTAACAAGAAAATACCAAAAAAAATTCCAAAGTGAATTTTCATGTCCTGATTCTAAATTGAAATTTTATTCGGTCATATAGAACATATAAAATTACCATAACAAGATTTAAATATGGTTCTCCATCAAAAGTCTATAAATTATTCTTTTAAATTGAATTATGCATAAAATTAGATTAATTCACATATTAAGCCTCTAACTATTATTTGATAAATGTAAAAACATTTAAAAACATTTATAATAATATTGTTGTTAGTTTTGTTCATTCCAACAAATACAACATTTATTCATTAACTACCATTTAAAATAATAATATTATATTATTATTCTAGAATGTAATATTTCAATGAATCCTGTTGTTGAGAATCAGGTATGCCATCAAACATATGAACCCCATTAAAGGAAAATTATTATTTAATTCATAAATATTAATAATTATGAAAATGTAATATTCTTTATTTACATTGGATATAACATCCTTCCCCCTTTTAAAAATTATGTCCTCGTAATATTAATTCACTTATCAAATAAGGGGGCGAATTTATTCCCCATATCATTTTTAGATTCCCACGTTGCCTCTCCAACTATAGGGTATTTTAAAAGATTATTTACCTGGTGAATTACCTTACTCTGCAACACTTTCTTTCTAAGGTCAAGAATCTGGACTGGTTTTTCCTCATAAGAGAGATTCTCTTCCCACTGAACAACCATTGGACTCAAAACATGAGATGTATCTACAATATCATTCTCAACATTGAAATGTGAAAAACATTGTGTAGCTGGGAAAAACATGTAGGTAAAGAAAATCTGTACACAAATGATCTTACTTTATCTAGGATTTCATAAGGTCTAATCAACCTCAGACTCAATATTCTCTTCTTACCAAAACATATCACACTCTTCCATGGAGAAACATTGAGAAATAAATGATCACCTACATCAAAAGAAAGATCATTCCTTCGATTACCCACATAACCTTTTTTGCATACTCTGAGTTGTTCCCATGTTCTTCTGAAACAATAATATCTTTTCTTCTATCTCTTCTACCAATTCTAGTCCCCTCAGCTTCCTTTGACCTACTTCATTACAAAAAAGCTAGGGTTCGACAACTCTTTCTATATAATGCCTTAAATGGATCCATCTATATACTGGAATGAAAATTGTTATTATCGGAAAATTCAACAAAATAATGATGTTAGTCCCAACATACCTAGTAATCAAAAGAACAAGCACGTAACATATCCTCTAAGGTATAAATAGTTCGTTTTAAATTCCAATCTTATTGAGGATAAAAAGCTATACTAATAATTATTTTAGTACCCAATGACTTCTGAATGTCTTTCCAAAAGAAATATTTAATCCTATGATCATGATCAGATACAATGGAGATGGGAACACCATGTAACCTAACTATCTCTTTATCAAACAACCGAGAAAGTTGATCTCGAGACAATGTATCTCAAATATTAAAAAATTGAGCCGATTTAGTCAATCGATCAATAATAACCTAGATTACATTATTACCTCAAGATGTCTTTGGTAATCCCACAATAAAGGAAATTGATATATTTTCCCATTTCCACTCTGGAACCAGTAAATGTTGTATCATCACTTTGGGTAACATCCTCTCCAATTTAACTCGTGGCCAAGTCAAACACTTCTTAGTAAAAACAATAATATCTCTTTTCATTCCATACCACCTGTAATACTCTCGAAGATCAATTACATGTTAGTACAACCAGAATGAACTGAAAATGGAAAACTATGAGCTTTACATAGCTACTCATTCATCAAATGTGAATCATAAGGAACGCATAATCACATCCCAAATCTCTAAAAACAATCTTTATCAATGATAGAATATGGAAACTCACCCATCTGAACCCACTCTACATTCTTATGCAACTCACTGTCTTGCTTGTGCATTGGCTGAATTCTGTTCTGACAGAGATGATTTCATTGACACCTAAAAAAACAAAATAATCTCATACACTAACTACTTCAATACCTAATTTCATCAAATAAAAAACCAAGGGATCTTGTTCCAAATGTATCATGGATAATGAAGCAATATTTTTCCTTCTCAAAGAATCTTCCACTTTATTTGCCTTTCTTAGATGGTAATGGATCGTGAAATAATAATCCTTTATTAATTTGAACCATATCATCTGTCTCATGTTCAATTTATTCTAATTGAATATATACATAAAATTTTTGTGATAATTATATCTTTTACACATAACTCCATACAAATGATTCCACCAAATTTTTCAAGAAAAAATAACAAAATCTAATTCAAAATAACGTGTATTATAATTTAACTCATGAGGTTTCAACTAGAATTAAGAATAAGAAATTTCCTGATGATTTTGTATAAGTACAGATCCTTTTCCATTAAACAAATCATTAATGTTGATAAAAAAGTCACCATTTCTGGAAGGAAATGCCAAAACTGGAGCATTCACCAATTTGTTTTTCAATTCTTTAAGACAATCATCACATTATTTTTTACAAACGAACGTAAAAAATTTTCATGTTAACATTGTCATTGGGAAACATATCCATGAAAAAGATTCAAAAACCCTCTGAGAATAACCTTTTAGTCGATGAAAACTACAGATTTTAGATATATTTGTGGGTCTTGGCCATTATTCAACAACTTTTGTTTTAGATGGATCGGTAATTATTCCATTTTTTGAAATAATTTGAATGAGGAATGAAATTTGTTGTAACCAAAACTCACACCTTCTTAATTAACCATATAGTTTGTTTACTTTTAATGTATGCAAGACAACCCTTAAATGAAATTCATGATCCCCATTGCATTTAGAACAAACCAAATTATCTTCAATAAAAAACAACAAAAACTTATCGAAAAACTCGCGAAAAATTATATTCACAAGATCCAGGAATATAGCATGTGAATTGGTGAAACCAAAATGCATAAATAAAAATTCATAACGACTATATCATGTACTAAAGGCATACTTTGGGGTTTCTTGTTTATTTACTTTTAACTGATGGTACCCTGACCTCAAGTCAATCTTTGAAAAATACTATTCTTCTTGGAGATTATCAAACAATTCATCGATAGGAGGAAATATATTCTTTTTCTTAATAGTGATGTTATTCAATGCGACATCATCAATGCCAAGTCTCATTGAACCATATTTATTTTTGAAAAACATTACAGAATTCCCTATGGTGATGTTATAGGTCGAATGAAACCTTTTTCTAATTAATATTGTAACTACTTCTTTAACATTAAAAGACCAATTTGAGAAATTTTTTAAAAGAGTTTTCAAATTAGGTTTGCATCAGGAACTAAGTAAATAGTAAATTCTACTACCTGATATGGTATTACACACGGAAACTCTTCAGGAGAAACATCATGTTAATATTTTACCACTAGCACATAATTAATCTGAATAGTTCCATTGTTTTCCTCAATATGATCAAGTTAACATTCATATCAATCATTTACTAGATTATTAGCTTCTTGATATTTTATCAAAATTAATTTATCATTCTTGTACAAAAACTGAAAAATTTATGAAAATAAACATTTTTAGCTCTTCTGTCAATCTATGCATAATAAATAGAAAGCCAATCTATACCCAAAATAACATCAAACTCTAATAGAGTCAAAGAAAATGTTTGTAGGTATATTATTTCCACAGACAAGGATATGAAGGTTCTTATAATTTCTTTTTGTCTCAACATTTCCCCCAGTGATTTTACCATAAGTTCAAGATTCATATATTGAGATGAAATTCACAATTTACTAGAAAACTTCTCCGAAATGAACAAATGTGTAGACCCAAAATAAAACAACATAGTAGAATAATCTGATCAAACAAATAGTTTACCTAATACTACATCATTTTATAGTACAACATCTATTAAAGTAGTTTCAAAGGACATCACCACCCCTTTCTTCTTGTAGTATGGTTTCTTTTCCTCAGTTGAGTTTTTATTTTGACACTCATTTACATTAATGACCCATTTCATTGCAATTAAAAAATATACTGACTGTAAATTAGATATTTTCTTACGATTACCCTGATTATTTTCAGTGAAATTATGAGCTTTATGTCCCATTATACAACAATAGCTTCACTTACCTGAATTCAAAAGACATTCACAAGCATGATGTTTACCACAATTTTCACAAACTGTAAACTTAAGTTTCTTACCATCAAAATTTTTTCAAGAGTTCATCCTTTCATCTGGCACCTCGACCTTTTAATCTTTTGATTTTCAAATAAGACATGAACATTGTAAAATTCAATTTCCACCTTCTCCACACATTAAAAAATGTTTTTTCATAACATTTGAACTCATATGAAGATAAATCCCTTCGATACATTGGCATTAATACTAAGTAAAAATGGTTGATTTAACTATCAATATCTTGTTTGAAATTTGGAGCATACATTGCTAGTCGGGTGAATTTTCCTTTATAAGCAGCCAGTGAGTCATCCTCCTACCTTAATTCCAGGAATTGTTCTTCTGTCCTATGACAAACCAGCATAAGGAAATATTTCTCAACAAACAAACATTTGAATTCATCCCAATCAAGAGAATCAAGCGACTCATTATCTCTAATATTTTTCCCCATTGACCACAACTGATAAGTTTAACCTTCACAATGGTAAACAAAGAGTCCATACTTTTGATATTCTAAACAACACATGACATCAAAAATCGTATCCACTACTTTAATCCACCCATTAGCAAGCACGTGTTCTGATGATCCTATAAATCATGGGGTTTGTTGCCTCATGAAATAATCCACTTCTGACATGTTTATCTGTTGTTGATCTGGCTGATCTCATGCATAGATACATCTTCTATTAATAGCATGAGTCAACTATGATATCATTGTAACAAACTATTCAGTTCCGATTCTGAACATCTGAGGATGATGATTTGGAAGGTTTTCTTCCTCTTGATGTCATCCCAACATATCTGCCTTGTTTCTCCTATGGAAAACCATTCTGAGCATAGAGATATCATAGGCGAAGCAACATGGTAATATATAAATTCTATCATTTCAATATCAACATAAATTAATTTATGGATATTAAGTTAACAATAAAAAACCTTTAAAGTTTTCTAAACCGACCTCTAATAGAAACTATTAGGACCCAACCATAAACATTACATAATATTGAATTAAATGAATAATTCACATTTAGGATATTTTTTGATTTAGAGTTTTAGAGAATTAGGCCATTCCTATTTCATTAAATCTCAAAAATTACAAGTTAGACACTTCTTCTGAGATTCTAATTCATCACATAATAAAAAACTCATGAAAAAAAGTTTCATGTCTAATCCCATGTTTTATACAACATGAATTTTCCATGATCCCATACTTGACCCTATTCCTTTTTAAGTCCTTTGAAAAACATTTCAATATGTGGTATTAGCATAAAAATCTCAGTAAAGGTTATAATATAAAGAAAGAAAACATCAGATCATCAACACATACATAACATAAGCTCTTTAACATATCTCCTGAAATCATATTATTTACAGAGTAAACACAAATATTAAAGATAACTTGTGGAATCCATAACATACATACGTCGTAGCTTTCACAGCTACAAAGGGAGTCACATTTGGAATAACCATCATAGTATATTCACTAAATATATTAGAAAAAACACTCAGGTTTACCTCCATCATGTTACCCATTGAATTGGGAAAATCAATTCCTTCTGAAAACAACATTCAACACCATAATATGTTAAAAGTTTATATAGTAATTATTTCCCTTAAAAAACACTAGGGATTGTTAAGGAATCAAAAGTTCAAATAATACTCATGACGGGAGAAATGAATCTGTCACTACTTAAGTTAAAAATACATTCTTTTTTTCTTTGTTTAGTAAAAATATTCAAAAAAAATACTACCTTTGAATGAAATGGAATATAAAATTTGTTTATACACTGTATAAAAGAATTTTTTTATTAAAACAAACTATGTCTCAATGAAAGGAGATTGAGATGAAGTCCCTTACATCATGTCCGACATGACTCTATTATTTAATATCTTTAATAATAACATAAAGTTAATTTATAATTACATAAGAACCTTTTTTTATTTATTATTCCTTTTATATCACATATTGACATTTTATAAATAGTATGTAATCATTTATGTTAATAATGGTCGTTTTTCCGATATTTGGTACTTGAGTCAAAAATGAACTTCTTATATTTAAAAGTTGGTTATGTGGTAAAATTTAAATTATATACATAATGATATTCATTTTTTAGATAACATATATATCATATATATCCATTATATACATGTATTTATAATAGTACATAACATATGGATGTAAGAAATGAAATGCATCGTTCATGGAGATGGTAAGATGTACGTACGCATTAATGCGACTTTTATTCATATTTTATATTTTAATGGAATGAAAAAATAATGATACAAAGGATTATTATAATTCTAGTATAATGGCATATATATAGTCTCAATAACTCCATCCTTTATATGTTACACATATTACATTAACACGTCATATCACATTGAGTGGTTGGTAGTCTGAACTTCCTCAAATGAAGTTTTAACATTTACAAATAATTGAAACCCTAAAGATATGTTATAAATGAAAAATAAAAAATCATAAAGAAAGAATAAAGATAATATATATCATATATAAAAATAGTTCCATCTTAATGGCCACTGTGAGATGAGGTAAAAGATAATTGAACAGTCATCGTTTTGTGAGGTGTTAACTTTCCATCAACAGAAACTCTATATTCTTTACGAATTAAATGGAGGTGTGTGTATATGTAGTTAAAATACATATAATAAAAAAAACATAGTATATTTATTATATTTGTTTTTTTATAAAATAAAGGAATAAAACGAGTTAAGGTGGTTCCAGAAGGAAAATAAATCAAAAAAATTAAAAGAAGATGTTACCGTTAAATCGGTTAACTCTCTTTGGTTTGAACCAAAATGACTTCTTGAAATTCCTTCGACCTAAGTAAAGAATTATATTTGGAATATAGGTATATTGATAGATTATTTGGTAATATTTTAGATAATCCAAGGTTGATGAGAGGCGTGAGTAATGGGTTAGAGGTGAGGGTTTTTTATAAGTGGGTGGAGGGTCTCTTTAGGAAAGTGTGAAAATATTTTTTTATTATAAAAGGATTATCGGCTTCTAAAGGTCCAAAAAATTATTAACGTCGAAGAGAAGATGAATCATGGTCTAAATGAAATCATCCAATACAAATTGGATAGTTTTTTGAATATTATTGTAATCATTATAATATTATTTATTTAAATCATTTATTAATGAGGTAAACACTGCATCATTATTGTGTCATAAATAATTTAATTTAATTGTTAAATAAAAATTATAAATTAAATTCCATGACATAGGAAATTTTGTTATATTTTAAAATAATATTAATAGCTGAAGATATAACTTATATAACTGTATGTAAAAATTAAATTAAAAAAAAATTATGCCATTTTTCTTTTACTTTATGTTAATTAAAATAAAATGTCATTACAACTCTTTTGTGGCTCCATGGTGTCCCAAAATATTCCCATCTATGCACTTGGTCGATCATTAAACCTAAAATATGGTTAAGAAATGTGTTGAGGTAATTTTGTATTATTATGATATTATTTTTAACTTTAATTACGCTATTTACCTTTAACCACGGAAAATAAAAATTAAATATTACTATTCACAAAAAATAATTTT
Source organism: Viscum album (assembly GCA_963277665.1). Taxonomy (NCBI): domain Eukaryota; kingdom Viridiplantae; phylum Streptophyta; class Magnoliopsida; order Santalales; family Viscaceae; genus Viscum; species Viscum album. The sequence goes on from OY728145.1 coordinate 961,006,409, forward strand.
GAACATATTAAACCACAATTTACTTACTAATAACCAGATTTTATGTCATATTTTGGAAATTCAATTCCTAGAAGTGGTAAAATTTCATTTAAATGAAAATGTCAGTTTTTAAATAAAATTTAGAGGTTTCACTATTTATCAAAAATTGATGTTTTTTATTTTATATTAAAAAGACAGCTTAAGAAATATATGATATTCCAAATTAAAAAATGATATATATTTTAAAAAATAAAAAACATAGGATTTGGATAATTTAATTTAAAATAAATTCCTGTTTTCAAAACCAAAAGCATGTTTTTATGAAATCTTAACTATCAAAAGATTGACACTTGTTTATGTCCTATTTCAAAGTAAAATTAATTCCAATTACCAAAATTTGATTTAATTGTAAAAATAAAATATAATTAAAATTTAAAAACAGTTAAAAATATAATCTAACAATATAAATAAATTAGATTAAAATGCAGTTCTGAGTAAAAATACAATTTTTCCACTATTCATCAAAAAAATAAATTTCATCCAAATATTACCAAAATTTTAACTAAATTGAATATTTATGTCCCGGTTATAATGAAGAATATTATTTGGTCAAATATAACATAGAAAAGTTACCAAAACTAGATTCAATTAGGGCTCTGCATCAAAAGATGGTAAATAAACCCTTTAAATTAAATTACACTTTAAATTAAACACATTTACATTTTTAAGCCTCTAACTTTTATAGGATAAATGTATAAACATTTAACAAAGTTCTGTAATCATATTGTAGTTTGATCTATTCATTCCATACATTAAAATGGCTAGGTTTTAACTACCAGTTAAAATAAACATATAATATTATTATTATTGTGCAATGTCAGATTTCCAAGAAACCTATTGTTGCGTATCCGGTACACCATCGAACATAGAAACCCCTTTACAGTAAAATTAATATTTAATTAAAAACTATTAATAATTATGAAAATTTAATATTATTTATTTACTTGGGATGTTACATCTATTGTATGATATCATTTATATTTGAGAAACAATATCTAGATGAACTTAATATATTCTAAGTGTTTTAAACAAATACCCTTGGAATATATAAATTAATATTAAGGTGATTAATGGAGTAAGTTAAATCAGTTATAATTAATTGGTATGTGGTATGTATATTAAAATATAACTTCACCAATATTTAAGTGAATCAGTAAATTAAATGAATCATGGTGAATGGTTAGATAGAATGCTTACATGCATGGGCCTATTTTTATCTCTTGTAAGTGATTTGATTAAATGATTTTTTAGTTATAGATTGTTATTTGTATGGGATTTTATCATGTGATATTTTTATTTACTAATGTTATTAAACAATTATATTTTCTTATTCAATTAGAGGTACTTCTGTTCTTTATTAAGTATACATTGGATGGGATTATATATTAAATGAAATCATATTATTTCTTAGGAGACACTTAGATTCATAACAAGAATTATCATGGATGGGATATAGGATGATTGAATTATTATGCCCCATAATAGATTAATGGATTCCATGTCTATAATCCCCCCTGAGTAGTATCATAGGTTTCATTATATGACCTGTCCATAGAAAAAAACCAATATTCCAAATATGGAATGTTGTGAAAGGAATCATAGACTGTATGGTGTAACATATACCTTGATAGATTATTATATTTATTTTTGGGAATGCCATTGATGTGACAAGTGGTTAAATGAGACTCTATATTTCTATGGGAGACCATACTATTTTGATGAAAAATACCATTGATGGGATCACAGGTCAGCTGATATTACGTTAATCATTATTTCTAACTATCATACACTTCTGTAGCTAAATATTTAACATCAGGAAACATATGTATACATTTTTTATCTTCAAAATAAATTGATTCTTGGGTTCTACTTTGGTAACACAAGAGTAGTTTTATGATGTGACATATGATTTTATAACCATGAGTCCTAATTTCTTTCCTAATTTACAACTACATTGTTTATTTATGGAATGGTAATTCGTCATAGATATTCCATCTTAATAAAAACACGATATGTTCAACCATGTGTTATTGAGAAACATGATCCTAACATTATTATATTTATTATGATCTTTTTTTTATTACATTTGAAAACAAATTCATTTTATACTCATGGATGGGATTTCATTAGATTTCATTTTTTGCCCCATTGAGTTTTTCTGAACCCCTATATAGGGCATGTTTTTAGTACCTCGATAGATCTCCCACTTAATGATTATACCCTTGACCGATTCATGGATTCTTTATCCGTAATAATATTATATTATAAATAAATTATACTTAGTCAATTTTTTTAACATTCATCAATCAAATTTTTTAAAAGATAAGATCAAATCCAATTTTTTGCATAAAAACCTATTTTTTTAAAGAGATAGATATATAGACATTTGATGGAGAGTGTATTTGAAATCCAATTTTGGGAATAGATATAAATTTTATATCTCAAAATAATCTTCACTAAAAAAATAATACATTCAAAAATAGTGTAGGATGATTTTTTTATTTTTCTATAAAGTTTCAATTTTTTATGAATAGTGAAAATAAAGAATTTTAATACAACACATCATTTTATTATAATTTAATTATCATGATAATTTAATATATAAATATATTTTAAAGTAACATTAGATAAATTATACACAAATTATACAAATTTAGTTTCTTTTAATCAAATTCAAATTGAAATTGGTTATCAACATATCTTAAGCTGTTGAATATTTGTATATTGAAATCCATATTTTTCATCATGTCTCGAGGATTAATGTCAAATTAATTTATGCCACTAATAATATTGAAATTTATAAAAATGTATTATATATTTTTAATCATAGTAATGTGAAAATTTTAATATGTTCACCATAGTTTTTTACGGAAAATATTAATGAAAGTGTTTAAAATTAATTTTATAGATTAAGAAAAAAAATGGCTGAACAAAGATTTAATCAATATTCTTAAGATCCAAAATAACCTATAAAACGATCCAAAATTCATTAAATGAATATTTTTCGATTATATATTATATTTATATAATATCAATCATTATTGGATTATCATTATGTAAGGGATATCTCTGAGTAGTTTTTATGTTTTCAAATATAAAACAATGTCACTCATCCTATGCTATAAATTGGTACTCACCCAACCAACTTATTCACCCATATGAAGAAGTTTAGATCACCCAAAATATTTAAAATAATCTCCAAAAAATCTTACCCTTATTATATAATTATCACTTTTGGAATAAATTCATCCATGGATGACCTGTGGCTCAAACCAAAAGGAGTTAACTGAATAAAAGGTAACATCCTTCCTCCAGCTCTTTTGTATTTTTTTATTATCCATTCCATAAAATACTCTTCTTACGTTAATAAATTGTATTATAGTAATAATTAATAGACATAGATTTTCATTATTATTTATTATAACACACATACAAACACATACATCTAGTGTGTTTTTAACATACATTTCATTTCTATAGCGGGACATCGGGTCACGAAACAATAAATGTTCATTTTTTACTTTACCACAAATCATTGTGGGAATTATGATTTAAATATTGTTTATTTATTATATATATGGTATTTATAATTTATTCATTCTTATTTATATTTTACATAACACATAGAACTATTATTTCCATTTTTTATAATTATGATGACAGCGTAGATGGACGTTTGGACTACTACATGCTCAAAGACTTGTGATTCGTTCACATTTTACATGGAACATATATATGATGGTTTTAATAAAATAAATTACATATAGTAAATATATATTACAATGGAATTATTATATACCAATATATATATTTCTTTTTATTATTTTTACATGAAAAGTAATTGAATGTAGAGTCCATGCATATGTACGACCTACTATCCCCATGAATAATGCATTTCATTTATAATCTCTAAATATTACGGATTATACTAAACCAACATATAATGAATACATATGATAATTACATCATATTATAAAATATTTAAATGATATAATCATGATCTATGAAATAGTAATAATATGTTACATGTCAAAACATACTGGAAAAACAAGGTAATTAACCCTTAAAATAGTAAAAATATTGAATTATTGTTAAAAAATATGTAATAAGAAATTATAAGAATATAATATATTATATTATTAATAAGAGTGTGTTTATATTATATATTAATAGAATTCTTTAAACCACTGTACATGTGGTTAAAATATGATCACCTAGAAATGAAATACAATGTAATGGATTTTCATCTAATTTTTTATGTCATTGAGATAAATTTCAAATTTACTGCTTACATCTTATATGTTTTGTATCTATTGATCATTTTGGTATATTATATCAGGAATTTTATTATCAATATTTTATTATTATTTCAAATGAGAATTATTTCTTTTGAATGTATTATAATTAAAATTTATCATGTTGTTATAAATTTCATAACTAGATTCCTTTTAATTTTGTTGTATTTAGTCATCATTTTCATTAATATTATAAGAATATGTTTGTAATAACTTTTTACTCTATATTATTTTATTTTGATTTGTTTTATGTGTAAATATAGATAACTCACATAATAAATTCGTTTATTGATTCTAATATCAACAGTATGACCATTAGAAGGGTTTACTTCACAACCTTAATTTTTAGGGAACATTTACAATTGATTTAACAGAACAAATTATTGAACAATTATTAATTAAAACTTTTAATTTTAATAAAATATGGTATTTAGTACATTTTCTCTTTAATATTACCAATTTTATAATCTTTGGGGATCCAAATATTTATAAAAATGTTTTTAACAAATCCCAACATCATAAATCCCTTTAATATGATAACATGTTTTCTTATAAAACTCATATTTTATAAAAATGTTTTTAAACTATTATAAATTATTTAAAAAATAAGTTTTCAACCATTATAAAATTTATATTTTTTAAAGTTATTTTCAATGAAAAGATTAGAATAATGTTTTTTTCAAAAGTTATGAATATATTCATTAATAATATTTTAATGTTCTTCTTTTATTTCTTAAACAAAATCTTTTCTTTTTTCACTCCACATGGTATATTTTATATCGGTAACATTATTATTATTAATCTATATTATTTATTATATCTTTGAAAAGGCTAGTATTGACATTATATACCATTATTGATTTTAGTCCCCTTTAAATATTCAATTTCATATTATCGTTAATCATTTAATTTCCCAAAATTATCCATATTATTAATCAAGGATAATTTTTCAGCATAAATCATATATAAATATTACATTAGGTGTTTAATTTTATATTCATTAGATTATGTGAGTAAATATTGATAAATATGTATCCATTAGAAAATAAGGATATTTTGTAAGGAAAATTATTCATTAATTAAATTTATTATTTCTCCATATATAGAATAGTTTGGACCTAAACAATTGGGTTGGGGTATAGTTAAAGAAATATTGATGGGTTGGGGAGCCGATAATGAAAGTCCTCTAGAGAGGGGATCGTTTAAGTAATTTCCTTGATGCATCGGTAGTCATAAGAAATGATTTTTTTTTTGGAGAAAATCCCATAGTGTTTGTGTCCAAGCATAATATTTGGGTTTCTAGAAACATATGTCAACTGTCCTATGAAAGGTATTGATGGTGCAGGTTTTCATGTCCCACAGACATGACATAAAATTATCTTGAAATTACTTAATTTTAATTCAATTATTAATTATCCTTGATAAATTCACTATAACAAAAATATATGGATTCATTTCATTCTCATTTCATTGATTTAATAGAATGTTTTTTCATTTATTCACCTTTCCATATTATTTACACACTTCCTTATCATTTATTTATGACATGTCATATATTATATATTATATATATTTCCGTATTAATTATTCTCATGGATTCAATATGGTGTATATTATACTTTACTATTACTAATAAAATGATCCCACCCATATTATTTATCATTTCCTTACGATTACCTAAAATGTAATAAGAATGATATACAAGAATGTGATGTATCTAATGAAGATGTTATCCTCAAATGAAAAAAAATATTTTGTAATTTATATATTAATTTGTAGTAGAGTAGGCATGTATGTATCTATCTTAGGATGAATACTAAACTGTTCATCCCATAGGGATGTAATTTAAAAGTTTCTTATTCCATTGTAATAGTAGAATCAACTCAGATATGGGCTAATGGTGTCTGGAAATGTAGCTGGTATTAGGGAAAATTTAGTAGCAACATTGGAAACAAGACATATGAATATAAATAAATAAAGAACATAACCCTGATATAGACTCTGAGGATAATATATAAGAATATCCAAGAATTTTCGTAAGGTAGATATTATTTGGGACTTCTTATAAATGCATCCCTTCATGGAAATTTTATTTTTGTATACGGTTCTAACACATATGTACCTACGCGAAAATACATTGAAAAGGTGTGTTGAGCCTAACTGAACCATATCCATATAGATAACAATAGGCCTTACTTTAATACATGATTGAAACTCATATTGCACATGATTGAAATAATTCACATTTTTTAAAAAATGTTATAAATATTTGGAATAGATAATGAAAATGAATGAATTAGGTTAAAAAAGTGGTCTCTTATATTGAACAATATGTGTGACGATTTACACACTAAAAAAATTATTATATGGTTTTCCATTTTGAAAATTGATTCTCACACTCTGGTTTTAGGTTATAGGAAATGAATTATTCTAAAATATAAAATCTTTACCATGGAAGGACCAGAATAGAAAAAATTGATGTACTATTTATTTATTAATGTTTAATTGAAAAACATAGTAAAAGGTATATTTAATTATTAAATATCAACGATGACCATATTAAATTTTTCATATGAAATTGATACTTATAATCTTTGTATATTTATCTATATTTATTGGAAGTAAAATAATTACTCATCATTTAGAAAATTATAAAAAAATATTTTCCTAAAAAATTAATACTTGTTGAACTTATGGTTTTCTAAATCATCACAGATTTATGACTTTGATACTGTAAAATTTCCTTTTATAAATCACATGATTTTTATTTATTACATCAATGAATCCCACAAAGTAGTTAAACATTTCCTAATAGAATGTATTTCATGTTTTCACTGTTGTTCTCCAACTTACGTACCTATTGACATGTTAGTCAGTAAGACAATTTTGATTCTCATTCTCTCTTTTCTAGAGAATATTTTAAGAACCCATACCATGATTTTTTGATTTCAAAATAGAAATTTTTGAAGAATATATTACCATGGTTGACATTAAATTTTGAGGAGATAGTTTATTTTTGTGGGGATAATGTACCACAGTGATTTTCTAATGTACAAAAATTATATTTGATAATGTGTCTTACACACACAACAACAACCTGATGGAAAAAATCTGAAGACATTAAAACATATTTTTAATTCTATATATAATTATTATATGAAAAATATTGAGATATATGTTATACTGAGTTATCGTGCATTACATTACACAATGAGTTTCTTCAATGTCTTGTGTTACATGCAAGACAACATTTTACCAAAAAACAATATATTACTATTACATATAATAATACTGAAACTACCCTAAAGTTAGCAGTAATGAATAATTTTAAATAAATATTGATATTATTTAAATCATATATATATAAAATTCAATATTAATCTGATATATTTTATTTTCTTAATATATGAAGTAACCCATTTTTATGCATAAAACCCATTATTATTTTAAGGATTGTGTTACCTCCTTTTAGCGAGGAACCTATTTTAAATCCAATTTTGAGACCTATTAAAATTTTTCAATTTGAAAATTGAAATTATTTTTTATTAAGTAAAGACATAATTAGGTTTCGTGGAATTTTTTTTTTCCATGACATTTCACTTTTTAATGAATACAGAAAAATACTGAATTTGAACTCAAAATTACTTTTTCATTTAATTAATATTTAACGATAATTTATCTTTTATATTTGTTATAAATTCAAATTAGATAAATTATATTTCATTTTATCCAATTCAATTAATTTTAATCAATTTTACATTGAAATTGGATATAAATACAACACAAAACAGGGAGCCTTTTTAATATAAAAACCTTCTTTGTCGTCCAGTTTGTGGGATTAAACATAAAATAATTTCTCCCAATTATGTGATATTAATTTATAAAAATATATTTAATATTTTAAGTATGAATAATTTATAATATATAATAATTTATACTTCTATATTTACTGAAAAATTATTGATAGTGATTTAAATTAATTAAAGTGCATTTGAGGTAAATTTTCATAAATTATAACTAAACCTTAAAATTAATAGAGAAAATGACATAAACAAATTCCTAAAATATCTTTGTTGGAGTTATTTAGAAATTATCCTCCATTTTTTTAAATTTCTTTCATTATTGGATCAGTTGAAGTAAGGTAGTCCTCTCAATAGTGTGTACCTTTTAAAATTTACATGAATACCACCACACCACCACTATAAAAAGGAACTCGCCCATACCACTAATTCTTACCCCAAAATCAAATTTTATTTCCCAATATATGTATAAATAACCCCCCTAAATCCCTAAAATCAATATATAATCCTCATTTTTGGCCAAAATATGTCCAAAGAAGCAATTTTGTGCAAACAAAGAGGAGTTACATGAATAATTGGTGACATCCTTATTCAAGATCTTTTGTTTTATTCTCAGACCTCACACACCAAAATAATCTATTTCCATGATTAAATAATAACCTATGTATTATATATAAACTTATATGTTTTTATATTTTGTTTTAGTGTTATACTTATACACACTTCTATCTTTTGGATAACAAACATACCATTTGTGTGTATGACGAACTATTGGCTCGCGAAATTATGACATTCTATTCTTCCGTTACAACCTATCATGGTGGTATTATGATAAAATAACTATTTATTAGTGATATATATATAATTTATCATTATTTATAATTATTCATTTTTATATGACAAATACCTTTATTCATTCCATTTTTGTAAATATGATAAAATAATTTGTGGTCGTGTCAACTACCACTTCCTCAAAATGATGTCATTCGTTCACATAATAAATGGTATCTATACATGATGGTTTAAATAAAAATATGTGAATTTTATGAAATATATATGATGACATAATTATTATATACCTATATATCATTTAATTCTCTTTCATGTAATATGAGAAAAAAATTATTGTAGTGTTCATTCCTACGTACCTCAAACCGTTTATTCATTTATTTTCTACAAATATAATTATTACTATATTAAATGTAATTTACATTATTTTAACCATGATATAGGTGGTTAAAGTATGTTCACTCTTAAAAAAACTCATCGTAAAGTATTTTCATCTAATTTTTTAAATCTGTGACACAAATGTCATATTGAAAACATACTTATTTTTTTGGGTGTATCTACTATACATGTTGATATTTTATATAATTAATTATTTTATAATCATTTTATTTTTATTTAATTTTTAAATTATTTATTCTAAATATATTTTAATTAAAAGTTAACATGTGGTAAATAATTCAATAACCTGATCCCTTTCCATTGGGTTATATTAATTCCTTATTGTTATAAATATTCTTGTTTATGTTTATAATCACTTTTTACTATAGTATTCTATATAAATTATTTTTATTTGTATTCACATTATCAACACACAATTAATTCATTTATTTATTCTTCATTAAATGTTTTGTATTTTTAAAGGGTTTAAATCAAAATCAAATTTTGTTCAGGATTGTTTAAAATTTATATTCCATCCGTGAAAATTATAAAATAGTAGTTTGATTAATCCTTTAATTTTTTTAGTTTTTATATGCATAATAACTTCCATGTAATAGTACCATATTCCACTATATTTTACTCAAAATAATTTATAAAATGTTTATACGAAATCCCGACTTCATTTATCTTTTTTTTGAAGAACCAGTTTTCTTCTAAAAACTTATTAGACCAAAATGTTTTCAAATTTTATTAACCTTTTTAATTTAATTTTCACCCCTTATAAACAATATTGTGTCATTAAATGTGAATTTAAAATAATAGGGTTTTCAAAATAATTCTTCCGAAAAATTGATATTTTATTAAATTATTTTCTAATGTTCTTATATTTTATCCATAAAAACAAACAATTATACATACACAACATGTGATATAGTTTTATTGATAAAAAAATTATTCTACATCTCTATTTTTATGATTTATTTTACCATGTATGGTAATGGATTTTAGTTCGTCGATTCCTTTCATTCCCCTTGAAATATTAAATTTTCTTTGACCATTAAAAATTAAATTTCACTTAATTAAACATATAATTTTTCCTAGATATGTTTATTTTCTATATAATATATCACATTCATATACAGTGGTTACATGGATAGTTATTTGATTATCCAGGGAAATATTAATAAATATTTATAAATTATTTGATACAGATAGTTTAGAAGGCCCAATATTCCTTAGTTAAATTCATTATTTCATTATATGATGAATTATTTGGACATAAAATATATGGGATGGAGACTTATTAATGAAATATATATCATTTTTATATTGGTTAATAGAATCCATAATTGTTGGGAACCATTTAATTATATCCCCTATGTATCGGTAGTATCATTTTATGAAATTATTTAATGTCAAACACATTGAGTTTATTTCCTAGAATAATAATTGGTTTTCTTCCAAAAGATTTAAACCTACAAGGGAAAGGACTTGATGGTATATTACTTCTTATGAATCATATATTATATCAAATAATTTAGCATTTCCTTAATTTAAATTTAATTATTTATTTTTTGTGATATTTTCAATATTAAACAATCAATGGGGGTGTTTAATTATATACTTACTGATTTAATGGCATGGGTTTTCAGTTATTTGTCATCCCATATTATTTCCACACATCCCTCTCAGTTATAGATTGCATGGCCTCTATTATTAGTGATTTATCTTCTCATATTTATTATTATTATTAATTTTTTATTGCCTCCACTATACAATATTATTACTGAATATGTGATCTCATTTGTATTGTGTTTTCTTTTCCCAAGGATTCTTAGAAGTGTAAAAATAATGATATGAAATGATACACTAGATTTAATAATGTAACTATCCTTGAAAAAAATGTTCTTTGATTAATGTTTTTACTTGTAAAAAAAGACACATGTTTCTGTATAGTGTACCAATTTTAATAAATTATTTGGTCATTTGGGATGCGATTTACTTGTATCTTATTTGAATGTAACGGTGGCAGGAAACTGGCATCAGACTATTGGGTATTAGTGCTACAACCTAATATCAAACAGAGCTAGTTGGTGACATCTGAAATATGGGGTGGTTTGCATGAGGCCATGTGGTCAACTATATTGGGACACCATTTTAGGGGTTCCTGTGATAAGATGTTACAAGTTATATAATGGATTCATTTTTCCTTGTGCTACTATTTTGATAAAGAATATATAAGAAAAGTAATGTTTCATAACTTGGTAAATTTTTCATTTTGGTCTCTAGAAAACACACACAAAAAAGAATGATCATGTTTCTAGGAATGGAATCTATCATGTTCTTGGTATTGTAATGGATTATTCTTTTACAATGACTGATTGATGTATGTTTCATTATTCATAGAAATTTATGGGATATAAATTATTTCAATCATAGTCTATTATAACATATAAGAATAATTTATTCACCCATATAGTTATCTGAGTACTTTTATGTCACGTGAATTCCCGACCACGTTTTTTTAATTTCCTTAATTTTCTGTTGACATTTCTATGTTCCTAAAAATTTATAATCTGACTATGATATCATCACATAAAGTGGAATTGATAAAATTAATTTGTTATTAGAGCTTATACATCAACTGAAAAAGTTTTTTTTATATATCTTGATGGTGGAACCTTAACTCCCCTATTATGAAATGTTTAAGCCATGGAAATATAGTTACCTGGTCTTAAATTATAATTGATTTCTATTAAATTAGATCCAATTGATTTTTATAAAGATATTACATAAATAAATTGTGATTGACATTCTATATAATTGAATCATTATATTTCAACTGTTATATTCTAATAATGGAAGTAATGACTGGTTTCATTTAGAAGAAACAAAACTATAACCTATAAATAATATATCAGTATAACATGGGAATGATAACTCATCTCTCTAGAAAATCATAAAATTTTAATTTTGTAAAAATAGGGATCATTATTTTTTTGGATGTTTAATTATCTTAGTCATGAACTCACTTAAGTAGGATGATAATTCTATTTTATTTATAAGAGATTAACTAAACTCAAACCAAGTAGGTTGGTTTTATAATTATATGTTTACATGATAAACCTTCTATATAGTGAATTATTCCCAAATAATTCAATGACTATCAAGTGGAAATTAAATGTACCTAGTTTGGGATTATGGGATTGTAATAGGTATTTAATATCATTATATTCATTAGTATTTAACCAAATAAGGGGTATGCTTATGATAAGTATGGAATTTGTATAAAATATTTTATATTCCACTTATAAGTATTTATATATAAATCTATGGTGGAATCTTAGTGAACTAGATTTCTTAAAAGGATAAAAGATATGTTTTCTACTTTTGAGAATTATTTTCAGAATGTGTCAGTAACGTTAAATTCCATTTAGAACCTACATATTGGTTTCCTCTATAGTTTTTTATTTATATTTTCTTTACGTGACATTCCCATGAGATTTTGTGGATAACTAAAAAATAGTTAAAATAAAATTGTGAGAAAATTGTGAGAAATATTTTCTACATTGTTATAAGTAATTAGCTAAATAAAGTGCCCAGTGAAATTTTCCATTATAACTGGTAATTTATATAAGTTATATATAAGGTGGTTTAAATATTTAATAATATTATTAAATGTTATATTATTTATATTGAAATTTCATAGAGGTGATTTTAAAAATAACACACATGTAAGAATCCTTGTGAGATTCCATCAATTCCAATGTTAGTTTTGCTCGTAGGATACTTCTTCTATCACATGAATCTAAAGGATTGGTGGTGGATCCAAGTTAAATTTTATGTATGACTATATTTTAATGTTCAATTACTTATGTTAAAATATGTGTTATAACATTTTTTAGTTATGATGTGCATAACAACTATTTAAAATTTTTATGAATCATTTTACATGTTGGGAATGTTTTTGGGTTTTGTTTTTTCCATAGTAGTTGTTTTACTAATAAGACAAAACCACCCAGTAGTTGGGAGGGAATTTAGAAAGATAACCCTTTTGATATATGTGGGAATATTTTAATGACCTAGTTTAATGGAACAAACAAGCCAGGGCCTAGTCATCTATTTTGATGGTCATGTTTCCCTTTTCCTTTTTTATGGTTGTATGGAATGAAAATTTTCTCCAGATTAATAGTCGTATGGATTATGAAAACTAATTTGATCAATGTTCACTCTATCATGAAGCAAGAATGTGAAGTTCCTTTTATATTGTTCATATATTGTAGTAGTACATTTTGTTACACACATTTCTCATCAATTAAATAATTAAAGTGTTAAACCATATGTGGTTATAGATACAAGTTAATGTAATACTCAAAAATTCATAGTTTAATTATTTGATAGAAATATTCATGATTACCAGAATTCAACATTAAAAAGACTTATCTTGAGTGGAGTACCATAGGGGTTGAGATCTGGTAGTAGGTGTGTTCCTTCATATTGATATTATAAAGTGGAGTAGTCCTGGTGATTCAAGATGACATTATATAAGAATAGTTTGTTATAACAGTACATATCTATTTTAGGTTACGATTTCATTCCAAATGGAGTTGAATTGAAATAAAGTCACTCCAGATGATCTTTATGCATTCATCTAACAGATAACCAACACTATAATACACATTAAAGGTTGTACATTATTTAATTTTTTTATAATTGATATAGGAATGTTGTCCACATCAATGAATATTTTTGATAGTTGTGGAGATTATGTCCTTGTATGACTTATTGTTTTAGTAAAACAATTGTCAATGTCACACCTATGTTGTGGAGAATCACAACAATCATGAGGAGAGTCTCCTTCCTAACAGATAGAACACTTTTGTAAAGGACAAATTAGAAATGATAAGAATAGATTCTAAATGACAATTAGCTATAAGATTCCAATTCTCAAGTCTCATATCTGAAAATGAGTTTTGAATTTAATATTTGAGTTATAATTGGGTCTATAATATATATAAAGGATTGGGATGGAAAAGAGATATTAGAGATTTATGGGTCGATTACTCGTATGTGATTCCATGGAAGTACACCAATGAGGTTATTTATTGAGTACCCATCTAATGGATAACACAAAGATACAAGGTTATGCATTGGTGTTAATGATTAAATGGACATAGTTACCTTTGTATAAATGGATATGTGATATATCCCATAATTAAAATGATTAGAATTATGGTGGATGTCTCATCAATTGTTTAGTATAGTGTGGGTTAACTAAAGATTTGGAAATCAAATATGATGGATTATGAGACCAAATTTTTAAAATCATGTCAAATATTAGTTGTTTGATACACTTAAAATATATAATGTTTTAATGGGTAATTGATCTGTATATTGATATCCACCTCCTGATAGAATTTACATTCAGTGCTTCTATATTTTCATCTGGGGAACATAAACTTGTAATTTTTAACATCTTGGTGTACTCCTATTATATTTTAAATTATACACAATATCATCACATAATCATGAGTATACTGATAGATTAGAGGATATGAAACAAGATAAATACTTAAAACTAATCATTTTTCTTTAAAATAAATGTATCATTGGGATCTGCGCTCTTGGAGCGACGTAAAGAGAACCATAAAGTAAGGATACCCACTATCAGCTGTTGATGGGTAACCCTAAAAATTGAACTGAAATGATCATTAAAAGGTAATCTGTTTCTTCTTGTGAATTTATAGGAAATACTTTTCTTCTAGTATTCTTGATAAATACTAGATGTGGGATCATGAGACACCAGGATAAAATTTTGTTATTTTATGTTTGATTATAATCTGGTTTCTAAATCTCAAGATAACGATACATTTTTGAATATAAAGGATAAGCATGGTTTTTTTGTGAGGGACAATTGGATTCCCCATTAGGAAATGAATTGATAAAACCATAGAACACATAAAAATGTTTAACATAAACATAAATTGATTTCCATTTTTTGCTATGAGTCAGTGTCTATGATATCTGGACATTATAGTTGTGTACCGAATATTCACATGTGATCTTTTGAGTATGAATTAAAATCGATGAGCTCAATTTCCTCTAATAGTTAACATTAATGTTACCATTGGTCATTGTTGATGGTTACATTATGAAAATATAATTATAAAATATAGGTATGGTACTGGTGTTTATGGAAGGATTCGATAAAGGAAATGAAAAAGTGATGTTTTGGTCAGTAGAGTTCGTTAGGACTTAGTTATGAGCATCATTGAGATTTATTATGTTCAATGTATGGGAATCTACGTCATATTAAGTAAATTTTATCATGATATATTTAAAAATTGTTTACTGTAATATTACCACAGATCAAATTAATAATTGCATTAATAGTATCTCTCTGACTCTAAATTATGGATTTGATAGGGAATTCCGATTGTGGGGATATAATAACTCATAATAGGATGCTTAATGCTAGAACCTATTGTGAGAATAACCATATAATGGATGTAAAAATTGATGATTATGTGATTATTTCCTGGATTATATAAGCCAAACTATGTTTCATCATATCATTTTATTAAAAATTATAATTTTCGGCTTGAGTTTTAGTGCCTTGTATAACATATGTTTAAATTTACTTGTGGAGGAACATTTGGAATGTGAAAATGGTGCATAAATGGTTGATTGGAATGTGAGAAACAATATATGTTAGATAATATTTTTATTACCAACCACCTCGTATAATTAATGGGCATGACAAGATCTAATATGTGGAGATTGTATTGCTCAGTTTCTAGAAATTAGTCTAAAAATGTAATGGAATTTTAATTTTCTCTCAGTGTATATAATAAATAATAAATTTACCTTTAGAGTGTAATTTTGATATGTGAATCCCCTTAAAAATGTTCTTGATTGGGATTATGGGCTTAAGGGTGTATCATTATTTTCTGTTGTGTTTTCGGAGCATCATGATACTAAAGGTTGGTTTTTGGAAGGAAAAAGAAAGACATATAGGTAGTAGATCATTAGTTCTAAACCTGAGGCTTCAGAGTGAAATCTATATTTTTAAGGAGCACAGTATGGTTAACCATGTTATGTTTCCTAGATTAGTATGAAATCCTATGAAATAAAATTCATGTGTATCAAATCACTAGAACAAGGTTTCTTCAAAACATGTGACTCACCCTTTAAGGAGCTTATTCACTTTTTAAATAGCTCTTTAAGGGTTCCACATAATTTTCCAAATTGTGGACATAGCTATTATATTCCATGTTTCATATATATAGTGGTGGATCATGGTAAGTAGAATTTTTTAGACATTTTTTTGCAAACCATGTGCCCTATTAGAACGGGGTTAGATTTTGATATCTCATGCCTCCAATAAATGTTAATAATCCTTTATCCTTGTTCTTTACCTGCACACATGACATATTCAATCTACTATTGTGTTCCAACTATGGTCATGGAATTATCTCCTTCACAATGTGTCTAATTTTATATAATTGATCGTGTTAAATATCCAATTAAATAATTTTGATCCTCCAACAGATTTACTTGATTCATCATGATGTATCATATATTATTTTTTTGTGATATTATATTCCATTATTTCAAGGTGTTTATAATTTCATCCAGTTTCTCTTGACCCTAAGGAGTCAAATCATGATTATAGTTCATTTGATGGTTACTATGAAAATTGTAGGTTCTCTATGTCTTATCCTGTAATGTCCTGGACCCTCCTGGCCCATTACTTTCCCAAAAGTGAGGTTCCACCAAAACAGTGGCACCGTGAAGGTGACAGCGTGATGGTGGAACCGTGACGGTGGCACTGTGACGGTGGCACCATGAGGGTGACACCGTGTCCCCTCCCGAGCCTTTCGTTCATCTTCTAGTACCTGACTTTTCCGCTCCCGCAACGTAAGTTTTGATGTAAATTAATTATTTAACTCCTTTTAAAACCATTTAAAGCCCATAATTAATTCTTAAAAATCCTGAGAGACCTCCTTGTGTAACTGCCCAGCCGCGTGGTCAACCCACGACCCTCGCACCTTACGCGGTTATGCGTTCTCACCTCAACCGTCCGTGGCTCTTATAAACTAAGGGTAAGCCTTGGTTTCGCCTTTCCTCGATCATGGCTTTTCAAAAATAGAATCTGGTGCATCGGGCGCGCCGCATCGTTATCCGTAAAGTTCCGTGCCCGTCCTAATCGTCGATCATCTATCAACAAGTAGGGAATTTCTCCTTCGTCTCTCTCCTTTGTGTATCATATGGGGTGGGCGTGTTTCTGTTCTGTAGAATTGGATAAACCAGACCTAAATGAAGATAATGAATTGCATTTTTAAAGAAAGGGGGGGCTGTGATCATTGATATTGTTTATATTATAACCATCTTGTTGAGTGGTGTTAGCTTATAGCTTCTGAAAATCGAGGCCGTTGGTGGTCTTTGTTTGTGCACTAATGACCCATGCTGATGTTTTAAATGGCTTGTTGTGGTTGTAAAATCCTGCTATGAACAGTAAATTGGTTAATCACGTATATCTGACCAAATAAATTGAGGCACCAGGATCAATCCTTCTGTGATAACCCCGTTTAAAACACATGAAAATTGAAATCATGGAGTGTGTTAAGTTGTTTAAATCTAAAAATACCAGCATGGCCCTGACTTGTGTTGATGGTGGTAGTTGGTTGTTTTATTTTCGGGCCGATTGCAGTAAGTGTGGGAGGGGATGGGATCCCATGTCTTATACTCTTTTTGGTTGTGTGAATTTGGGGATGGGATCCCCTGTTGGTATGGATTTGTTGGTTGTGAGTTTTACGACCGGTTGGGTACATGTTTATATCACGAATTGGGGTGGGATCCTCTGTTTTTGAGAACTGGGTATGGGCGTTATGGTTGATACTTGACTGTTTACTTTCCTGGACTTGTGCCTATGCCTACTAGTTTCCCATTAGTGATTAAACTTATTTGAACATTATCACTAAACACAAATCAAGAATGGGACAAATGGGTTTTGTTGGCGAGAGTCGTGACTTGTGACTTAGACGCAGTGGTGTTGTGTTCTCTAGGATGGTTAGAAAAACCTAGGCATTGGGTGAGTTCTTGTTACCTATATCTATACTTGTAGTTTTTTATTTCTTATTCGCACCCCACCCAAGTTGAGCACATAGTGCCGAACACCCCCATTTCATGGGGGAGGGTGTTTTTTCCAGCACTATTTTAGTGGCTGGTTATTATCTCCTTTTCTGCTCCCTTTCCCGGATAGACCATGTATCTTTGGGCAGGCTGTGATGGCCTGAGGTCCATTATTAGTCCATGAAACTTCAGGTGGGGTAGTGTGACGGTTTTTCAGGTGTCTGCGGCAGGTGGTTTCCCAAGAATCTTCGGGATGAGGCCCAGGAGTCTTCGGGCGTGGAAGTGGATCTTCTGGCCCAGGTGTCTTCGGGCGTGGCAGTGGATCTTATGGCCTAGGTGTTTGCAGGAGTGGTTACGTGTGACAATTGTGGCCCAGGTGTGTGCGGGTGGGATTTTAGTAGTGGGACTGCGTGTAGTTGTGGCCCAAGCGTGTGCAGGCGGGTGTGGCAGTGGGACTACGGTGAGAATGGCAGGATTGGTCCTATGCGTAGGATGTCTCAATAACCAATGGGAATGTAGCTCGGGGTACCCAAACATCAATGTGCTCTTAATATATATATTACTTGACTTGCGTTATTTGGGGAGTGTTCTTTGGTGAGGATTGGGAGGATAGTTTACCTTGACATGTGTTTGGTTTATTCCTTTTACTCACAAGACATTATCACGTTCCCCCACATGTGCACGAGAGTCTTTGGTTTTCCCTAATGAGCATACTTTTTTTCTCACCCTACGTATATAAAAATTCTTTCAGGTTTCCAGGAGGACTTCGGGGATCACGCAGGGCCATACTAGCTCGGACCTTTGGGGCAGTTGCAGTTGTTGCTTTTCCTCTTTAGTACTTACCTTTGTAGTCACCTTTTGTAATTTGTGGCTTTACTTTTGGAACATGCATGTGGGACTGGTTTATTTTCTTCTTTACTTTTCTTTTACCTTGGTGTTGTTGAGTTTCATCATCTTATCTCTCAATCTTATATAACAAAAAGGGGTAATGCCTCCCATTTGTGAGAAATTTCTATTCCCTTGGTGCTAGTTGCCACTCCCAGACCTATTGAAGGCGGGTCTTGGGGGTCATTATCTCTCCTTCAACATAAAGAAGGAAAGGGCCTGTAAATATGCTGACCCTTCCCTCCATTTGCTGAAGGTGGGTCGTGACAGAATGGTATCAGAGGTGATGGTTGAGAGATAGGATGGAGTCTGGAGTTAGGCACAACGAGGATTGCATGGGATGGTGAGGAAACAGTGTTGGGTGACCTTGGCGCATGAATTAGGCCACGGAAGACCGGCTAAGACACGGGATTTTAGGGCCCCCCGTGATCCTATGCAAGGACTCTGGACCTACCGAACGACCAAGTGATGCCACACTGATTGCAGGGTACAAACCCTAGGAAAGGTACATGCATCATAATGACTTGTGTTCTTGTGCTTCTAGGATGTCTTGGGAATTAATAATAAATTAAAATTTTATGAAGTTTTAAGAATGATATTCTTCACTACATGTGCTTAGGCATCCCTTGTTTACCTTGAAAATATGGCACCAGGAAGGCGAACACATGTGGTATAGGCGATCGAGGCCCCGTAGACTACTTTGGCCAATCGGCAGAGAGCTGATCGAGAGGAAGAGGACAACTAGTGGCAGAAGACTCTTCGGGCCTTCCAGCGACAGGCCCTCGAGAAGTATGAGGGCAGCACCTCCGACATGAAGACAGAAGGCTGGCTAGAGGAGCTACTTATATCTTTCGGCCTGATTCGGGCCCCGGCCGAGTACTGGGTTCCTCTGGCCATCAGCCAGATGCGGGGAGCGGCGCGTCAGTGGTGGACTCATTACCTGGGGGAGAGGAGAGAGTCTGAGGTGGTTTGGGCGGATTTCGAGAGGGAGTTCCGGGCGGAATTCCTCTCTTCGACGATGAAGGCGGAAAAGAGACAGGAGCTACTCTCCCTCCAACAGGGGAGTATGTCCATGAGGGAGCTAGGGATCATGTTCAGGGACCTCCTACATTTTTCTTCGGACCTCTTTCCCGACGAGGAGTCTCGGGCGAGAACTTTGGAGGAGGCGCTCTGACCCTCCCTTTAGTACGCTGTTACTCCCTTTACCCTGCCGACGTACATGGAGGTCCATAAGAAGGCCGAAGTGGTGGAGATGATGCACTCTCTAGGTGGTGTGTTACGAGAGGGGATCCAGCTGGGACCATAGAAGGGAAAGGCCGTCAGCACCAGGCCTCCAACGTCAGGAGCCTTCAGGTTCCGACCAGCAGGGAGCAGACCACAGCAGTTTCAGTTTTGATCCCTCGGGCCTCTCCCTTTCCCAATGGGCCCGGGACCACGGTGCTTCTTCTGTGGGAGCCGTGGACATCTCCGGAGTCAGTGCCCGGACCGGGTGCAGTAAGACGGTGGTGAACAACACCACCACCCACCCCAGCAGCAGCTTCCAGCTAGACCTTTCCAGCAGCAGTAGCAAGGACAGCGAGCTCCCACTCCTCCGAGGGCAGACATAGGAGGAGGAGGCCGACCATTGGGCGCACCTCAGGGACCTCGACCGGGGTGTGGTCAGGGAGATGGCCGACACCCTAGGGGCATAAGAGCTAGGCATGGACAGTTTCACGCTGTAGAGGCAGTAGTTACAGCAGGGCCAGAGGTTGTTCGAGATACGATCAATCTGTTTAGCACTCATGCTTTTAACTTGTTCGATACCGGAGCTTCTCACTCCTTTGTTGCACCCAGTCTAGCTCATTCCTTGGGTTTAGATGCGGGGAGACTTCCATTGGCCCTGGTGTTGAGCACACCAGTCGGAGGTCAGACCAACTTGTTGTTTGTTTTTCGGTGATGTAGACTGATGATATGGGCACATCAGTCGGTTAGGGATCTTATTCTACTACAGATACAGCCATACGATGTCATCCTAGGCATCGACTGGATATTTTCTGTGTGTTCCATCATCGACTGTTTTCGAAGAAGGGTTGTGTTCTCAGACTTGGACGGTCGGCGTGTTACCTTCACCGGCGAGCAGAGCAGTCACAAGGGAAACAGGCGAGAAGAACCCCTCCTCTCATTGTTGTCGAGGAGACAGTGGAATTAGTAGATGTTGAAATAGTGGAAGTGCCAGAGATAATCGATGAGGTTATGGATGTATTCCCTGAGGAGGTAACGAGTCCACCCCCTCGGCGTGATATCGAGTTTGGGATAGACCTGCAGCCCGACGCTCGACTGATCTCGATGGCTCCTTACCAGATGGCACCTTTAGAGCTACGAGAGTTGCGGATCCAGATTGATGATATGATGAAGAGGGGTAATGTTCACCCGAGTGAGTCACTGTGGGGTTCCCCAGTCTTGTTCGCAAAGAAGGCGGATGGTGGTCTCTGGTTGTGCATCGACTACAGGAGGATGAATTAGGTGATGATCAAGAATCGCTACACTCTTCCAAGGATAGACGATCTCTTCGACCAGCTGAAAGGGGAAGGGTGGTTCTCAAAGATCGACCTACGGTCTGGGTATCACCAGCTAAGAGTGAAGGAGTGTGACATACCAAAGACGGAGTTCAGATGTAAGTATGGACACTTCGAGTTTGTAGTCATTCCCTTTGGCGTTACGAACGCCCCAGCTGTGTTCATGGGGCTTATGAACTCCATCTTCCAAGAGTACCTCGATCAGTTCGTGGATGTATTCATCGATGACATCTTGGTCTACTCAAGATCAGAGGGGGACCATGCGGAGCACCTGAGGACGGTTCTGGAGGTCCTCCGACATCATCATCTATATGGGAAGTTGTCTAAATGAAAGTTCTGGAAACGGGAAGTGCACTTCCTCGGCCACGTGGTGTCCGAGCATGGGGTAGCAGTGGACTCATCAAAAGTTTAGGCCGTTGTTTCTTGGACAGCACCCAAGAATGTGGCAGAGGTCCATAGTTTCCTTGGGCTGGTAGGATACTATCGGAGGTTCAGACCCAACTTCTCTCGAGTTGCGGCCCCTTTGACAGCCCTGACCAAGAAAGACCGGGTTTTCGTGTGGAGCGAGCAGTGCGAGTCATCCTTTAGCTATCTAAAAGAAAAGTTGGTTAGTTCCCCAGTACTGAGATTACCAGAAGAAGGGGTGGCCTATGAGGTGTTATGTGATCCTTCAGGATAGGGCCTAGGATGCGTGTTGATGCAGCGACAAGGGGTGATCTCTTATGGGTCCATGCAGCTACACCCCCATGAGCGTAATTACGCCACCCACGACCTGGATCTTGCAACGGTCTTTTTTGCGCTAAAGTTATAGCGGCACTACCTCATCGGGGAACACTTTGTGGTCTTCACAGATCACAAAAGCTTGAGTTATATCTTCTCCCAGTGGGACGTAAACTTGTGACAGTGGAGATGGGTGGAATTCCTCAAGGATTATGACTTCAAGATCTCTTATACTGAGGGCAAGGTCAATGTGGTGGCCGATGCCTTAAGCAGGAGGACATAGAAGGATGCAGTCTGAGAGTCGGCGGAGGCCGGCAAGGAAATTGAGGAGTTGGCTACCTTACACCTGGATTAGAAGATGGATAGTGGAAGAGGCTGCCTATATCAGATGATAGTGTAGTCATCTCTGTTTCGACAAGTGGAGGAGTCTCAGTGGGGAGACATGGAGTGCGAAGTGATGTGTGACCGAGTTGACCAGGGCAATGCTCCGGACGGATGGACAGAGGATGGTCAGAACCGAATTCTTTTCCAGAAAAGGTTGTTTGTTCCAGGAGTGATGTGTGTCCAGGTTCTCAGTGAGTTCCACAACTCACCCCTGGCGGTACACCCAGTAGTTTCCAAGATTTACCAGGGACTGAAAGGACAGTTTTGGTAGCCCTGAGTGAAGCGAACAGTGGCAGAGTTTGTGGCCAGGTGCTTAGTGTGTCAGAAAGTGAAGGATGAACACCGAGTTCCTAGCAGCCTACTGCAGTCTCTAGATGTCCCCGAGTGGAAGTGGGACGACCTCTCGATGGATTTCTTCAAGGGACCACCCAAGGTCCAAGGGGGATACGACGCCATCTGGGTGGTAGTGGACAGGTTGATGAAATTGGCTCACATTCTGGCAATCAGGGAGTCGAGTGATGTGGATTCTTTGGCACGAATGTATATGGATGAGGAGGTGCGGTTGCATGGAGTTCCGAGGACTATAGTCTCGGATATGGATGCACTGTTTACCTCACGAGTCTGGAGAGGATTGAAGCATGCGTTTGGCACCCATTTACACCTTAGCATTGCTTTTCATCCCCATACAGATGGACAAACATAGCGCACCATCCATACCTTGAAGTATATGCTACGGTCATTAGTTCAGGACTCATGAGGATCATGGGTGCGACACTTGCCCCTGTTAGAGTTCGCATACAATAATAGCTATCACTCCACCATTGGAATGGCCCCGTTTGAAGATTTGTTCGGGAGGCCATGTTGTTCACCTGTGTGTTGGGCCGAAGAAGGAGAGGCAGGCATCCTTGGCCCGGAGGTGGTGCAGAACACAACAAATAAGGATCAGCTCATACGAGAAAGGATGAAGGCGTCCTAGTACCAACAGAAGTCGTATGCTGATACTAGGAGGAGGCCCATGGAGTTTGAGGTTGGGGACGACGTGTGTTTGAAGGTCTCCCCTCGGCGTGGGAAGTGGAGGTTTGGCAAGGGGAGCAAGCTTTCCCCCAGGTTCATTGGCCCATTCGAAGTGTTGCGACGGGTCGGCGAGTTGGCTTACCAGCTCGCGCTGCAACCGCCGCTACTGAGGATACATGGTGGCTTCCATTTGTCCCAGCTCCGTCTGTATATGCACAATGATTGACACGTCCTTGATTGGGGTGAGCTGGACATCGAGGACGACATGACCTTTGTGGAGAGACCAGTGATGATCGAGGGTCGCAAGGAGAAGGTGCTTCGTGGGCAAACCATCCCCTTGGTTCGTGTGTTGTGGAGACATGGTGTGATTGAGTAGTGTACGTGGGAGAGGGAAGCACAGATGCGTACCCAGTACCCAGAGTTGTTTTGAGTTGGTCCTTGTTGTACCTGTTGTGGTAGAACGTTTTGTATTTTGGATATGAAATGTACTGGTTTTCTTTCCTCTGTTTGTGTGTGAAAAGCCCTCTCTATGGGGTAGGAGAGAACCCGACCCCTAATCAAGACGCATTAAGGTGGATTCGATTAAACTCGTGCGGGCGATTCGGTGTTGCCCAAAGCGGATAATATCTTGACATGGGGAAGGAGACTCCCCAACCCACATGCTCGGGCAGTTTGGCATGGTATGTTGCTTGGTTCTTGACAGAGAAGTGTTTTTGGTTAGCATGGGTTCACTTCTAAGAGGAATCTTTCGAGGTGGTTGTTCGGACCCTCTCTTTCCTTCTTGGTTTGTTATGATTAAAGAGGATGAAAATAATTTAAGAGGTATATAATGTAATGGACCGAACCCTCCTTGCCCATTACTTTTCCAAAAGTGAGGTTCCACCAAAACAGTGGCACCGTGAAGATGACACTGTGACAGTGGAACCGTGACGATGGCACCGTGACTGTGGCACTATGAGGGTGACACAGTGAAGGTGGAACCGTGAGGGTGGCACCATGATGGTGGCACCGTGACAGTGGCACCGTGAGGGTGACACTGTGACGGTGGCACCGTGACGGTGACACTGTGTCCCCTCCCAAGCATTTCGTTCTTCTTCCAGTACCTAACTTTTCCGCTCCTGCAACGTATGTTTCGACATAAATTAATTATTTTAATCATTTTAAAACCATTTAAAGCCCATAATTAATTCCTAAAAATCCCGAGAGACCTCCCTGTGTAACTGCCCTCCCGCGTGGTCAACCCACGACCCCCGCGCCTTACGCGGTTACGCGTTCTCACCTCAACCGTCTGCGGCTCTTATAAACTAAGGGTTAGCCTTGGTTTCTCCTTTCCTCGATTGTGGCTTTTCACAAACAGCTTCTGGTGCATCGGGTGCGCCGCATCGTTATCCCTAAAGTTCCGCACCCGGCCTAAGCGTCGATCATCTATCAACAAGTAGGGAATTTCTCCTTCGCCTCTCTATTTTGTGTATCATGCGGGGTGGGAATGTTTCTATTCTGTATAATTGGATAATCCATACCTAAATGAAGATAATGAATTAAGTTTTATAAAGAAAGGGGGGATGTGATCGTTGATGTTTTTTATATTTTAACTATCTTGTTGAGTCGTGCTGGCTTATGCCTTCTGAAAATCGAGGCCGTTGGTGGTCGTTGTTTGTGCACTAATGAACCCCTGCTGAAGTTTTAAATGGCTTGCGGTGGTTGTAAACTCCCACTCTGAAAAGTAAATTGGTTAATCACGTATATCTGTCCAAATAAATTGAGGCACCCGGATCAATCCTTCTCTGATAACCCCGATGAAAACACACGAAAATTGAAATCATGGAGTGTGTTAAGTCGTTTAAATCTGAAAATACCAGCATGGCCCTGACTTGTGTTGATGGTGGTAGTCGGTTGTTTTCTTTTCGGGCCGATTTCTGGAAATGTGGGAGGGGATGGGATCCCTTGTCTTATACTCTTGGTGGTTGTGTGAATTTGGGGATGGGATCCCCTTTTGGTATGGATTTAGTGGTTGTGAGTTTTAAGAACGGGTGGGTACTTGTTTATATCACGAATTGTGGTGGGATCCTCTGTTGTTGAGAATCGGGTATGGGCGTTATGGTTGATGCTTGACTGTTTTCTTTCATGGACTTGTGTATATGCCTACTAGTTTCCCATTAGTGCTTAAACTTATTTTAACATTATCACTGAACATGAAACAAGAATGGGACCAATGGGGTTTCTTGGCGAGAGTCGTGACTTGTGACAAGGATGTAGTGGTGTTGTGTTCTATATGTTGGATAGAAAAACCTAGGCTTTGGGTGAGTGCTTGTTACCTATATCTATACTTGTAGTTTTGTGTTTCTTATTCGCGCCCCACCAAAGTTGAGTACTTAGTGCCGAAAACCCCCATTTCATGTGGGAGGGTGTTTTTCCCAACACTATTCTTAGTGGCTGGTTATTAGATCCTTTACTGCTCCCTTTTCTGGATATCCCATGTATCATCGGGCAGGCTGTGATGGCCTGAGGTCCATTATTAGCCCAAGAAACATCGGGCGGGGCAGTGTGATGGTTTGCCAGGTGTGTGCGGAAGGTGGTTTCCCAAGTGTCTTCGGGATGACGCCTAGGTGTCTTCGGGCGTGGCAGTGGATCTTCTGTCCCAGGTGTCTTCAGGCATGGTGGTAGTTGTTATGGCCTAGGTGTTTGCAGGCATGGTCATGTGTGACAGTTGTGGCCCAGGTGTGTGTGGGCGGGTGTGGAAATGGGACTGTGGTGAGAATGGCGGGATTGGTCTGATACGTAGGATGTCTCAATAACTAGTGGTAAAGTGGCGCGGGGTACCCAATCATCGATGTGCTCTTAATATATATATTTCTTGACTTGCGTTTTTTGGGGAGTGTTCCTTGGTGAGGATTGGGTGGATAGTTTACCTTGACAGGTGTTTGGTTTATTCCTTTTTCTCATGGGACTTTAGCACGTTCCCCCACTTGTGCACGAGAGTCTTTGGTTTTCACTACTGAGTGTACTTGTATGCTCACCCTACATATATCAAACTGCTTTCAGGTTTATAGGAGGACTTTGTGGATCACGTAGGACCATACTAGCTCAGACCGTTGGGGCAGTTACAGTTGTTTCTTTTCCTTTTTGGTACTTACCTTTGTAGTCACCTTTTGTACTTTGTGGCTTTACTTTTGGAACATGCATGTGCGGATGGTTAATTTTTGGCTTTAATTTTCTTTTACCTTGGTGTTGTTGAGTTTCATCATCTTATCTCTCGATATTATAAAACAAAAAGTGGTAATTCCTTCCATTTGTGAGAAATTTCTATACCCTTGGTGCTAGTCGCCACTTCGGGACCTATTGAAGGCGGGTCTCGGGGGTCATTATTTCTCGTTCAACATAAAGAAGGAAGGGCCTAGAAATCTGATAACCCTTCCCTCCTTTTGGTGAAGTCAGGTCGTGACATATCCTCTCAAGTCATATAATTTTTTAAAAATGTAATCATTATTTTACATGCTATATTTTTCGTTTTTTACACCTAATATTATTAAGTTATAAATTTAACCCCATAAAATTCAATATAAATGCCTTAGGATATTTTTTTGTTATTACTATAGTATATTACCTAAATTATGGTAACACTATTATTATGTCTCATATATTCCCTCTATGATAAATATGATTAAATAGCCAAAACACCGCTATGTGTGTCATTCCATCTTTTCAAAACAAAAATAGTTGAATAAATTTATTGTGATTCCCTCAGGTATGTATTTTTACATGGAAGATGTTAAATTTTGAAAAATGGCATGAAATAAAAAAAGTTTGAAGTGGATGTAAGACACACATAAATAATTTTTTTTTTGGAAAATTTTCTTAAATAGTATATTACCCATATTAAATACGTTGCCTCATTTAATGATAAATAATAACCAGATTGACTAAATATATTTCAATTGTTATAGATACACAAATTATCTCTTTATTATCATAGTCTAAAGTGATTAATGGAGTATGTTTCATTAGTTATACTGAATTGTTAACATTCATTTATATTTCCAATTTAACACCTCGAAAGTTATATAAAATATTTATCTTCATAAAATATGATTTATTTGATAGAATAAATTTGAAGCATCAACGTCTTTAAACAACCCACAATATATAATAAAAGTAGTATAAATTAAAATTGAAGTTATCATCTAGTTTTTCGATTGAACGGTATGAATATAAATAACCAAAATTTTTAAAATGTATGGTTATATATATATATATAATTTTAATTTGTTATCAAATAATTTTAAATAAAAATAATAATTATTTTAATGAAAAAGTAATTTTTTTTAAAACTGCTTTTTTCATGTAATGTATTTTAATATTAATAATGTACATTAATACCAAAGGTAGAAGGAGTTTAATATTTTTTATATATTATTTACTTGATAAAATAATTTATTAAATGAAAAAATATTTTTTAGTCATATTATTATAATAAATCCTTTTTAATGCCATATATATATATATATATATTTGTTTTCTTAAAATCAGTTTTTATAACTTATTTTACACAAAAATTAAAACTAATTTAATCCATTTATATTCCTTTAATTATAAAAAATAGGTTATATATTTATAAATAGGTGGTCCAAATTCTATAAATATGATCTTTTTAGATTTGGTTAATAATAATAGTTACCGTGGATAAATTTATAACCGTAATAAAGGGTAAATGTGGTTAAAGTAGATTGAAAATAAGTAATAAGACAATAAATATTCATAAAAACTAATATTTTAGGAAACTAATTGAAAACTAAAAATATTATTATTTAAATGTAGATTTTTCAAGGTCACTAGTCTTTGAAAATGACATATGTAATATTTAAATCAAATAAAGTTTCAAATTATCACATTGTATTTCATAACGCTTATGTGTCAACATAGGTAAAAAACTTAGTTTATGAATTAATATAAGGGCTTATTTTTATTTAAAAATTTTATTTTCATGATATAAATATATTTTATATATTTTTTAAATATGTAATGAACATTATTTCTTTTGAAACACTGACACAATATGTCTCTATTTATTAAAAAAATATAATATTTTATATTAATATTTTGAAATGTTAAATAAATAGAATATTTTATTTATGGATATATATTTATATGGGATGTATTATATAGGTTTTATACTACTATACTCAAATTTCCATTTTTACATGAAGTACATAATGTAAAATCAAATTAGTAGCGTCAAAATATATAATAATGATATTTTATGAAAATAATTATCTATTGAATTATTTCAGAAACATAAAGATAGTAAAACAAGAAAAGGATAATATAATATTTTCTATACTATAATAAATTTTCCATTTAAGGGGTAATTTTACCACATAAATTAAAAACTGCACACAATTAATATTGAAAATGATGTTAGAGTAGTTAATATTTAAATTGGATCACTAAGGGTTAATCCAAATGATATGTTTAAAAATTACAAAAAAATTTATCCATATTTTATTTTAAATGATACTATAACCATGTAATTACATATGTTCAAATAGATGGGAATTTGGAGTCATTTTCATTGACAGTGAATTCATATGATTTTAATCTTTTGACAAATTATCAATGTTCAACTACAATTAAATTACAAAAAGAGGAACTCCTCCCTCACATATTCACTCCCATTTTATCGATATAACATGGAAAAAATCAACCCATTTAAATTATAAACATAATTATACATATTATATATATTCTTTTCTTCCCTAAATACAATACTTATATTTCTTTATAGGATATATAAATGATTTATTCCAATGAATATGTCATTTTCCTTACCGATCACATTATTTTCTATTCATCATTACTTCTTATAAATATATGGTACTTAATAATATAATAAATTAAGTATATTAAATAATCATAAATTCAATTTTGATTATTTAAATTCCATTATATACCCTCTTTCCTGTCAAATTATAAGTAAAAGTATGACTTATGCTTACATATGACATACTGTCTCCACATACTGAAATAGTTCAGTTTGCATTACCATATTTAATGGATGGTTATTATTATGTAATTAATTTTTATATAATATATTAATCACCAAATTTTTTTTTTATAATAATATAATTTCTAACTTGTTACAATAAAATCCTTTGATAAATGATAATGTCACTTCGGTTTACATGTGGAATACCATCTAAGTTATATGATGTTATTTTAATATCATTTATACCGAACATAGATGTTAATTAGGAAGAATATTATGAATATATGACATATATATAATTTTATTATAAAATTTTAAAGGTAAATAAACACTTACCTTTTTTTATTCATTCGTTGGAAGTGAAAATATAGTCCATCCATATATATGGCATACCGACTCCAAGAGCAACGTAATTATTTATTTAATATCTATATTTTTAGATGACTAAAAATAATTACATGATGAATATATAAGATGTTTTTTATCATATTATATAGTATATTTGTTATGGATGTAAAAAAATTCCCAATGACCAAAACTAATGAACTAATACACTCTTGATAAATGAAATTGTTGACACAAGGAAATAATAATTTAATTAACGAAAAATTGAAAAAATGGGGTGTTGAAATGTTATAATTGTATCATGTATAACAAGATAAGTATGAATATTAATTTTTAATATAATTATTATAAATAAACATATATTATATAAGAATATGGATTTAATTTAATGAAATTTGAACTCGTTTTACAGATTTATTTCAGAGTTTCATCATTATTCCAGGTTTTTATGTTTACGTCTACAGAATAATATTTCGCTCCCATAACATGTTTTCTAAAAAAATTAATGAAATAATTTATGATTATCAAATTGTTTTAAAATTCATTTTTTATCAATCACTTACATTATAAAATATCGTTTTAAATGATTCCTTTTATCATTTTTTCAAATGATGTACATTGTGACATTCTTGAGAAAATAATGAATGTGTATATTTATAAATTGTATGAATTTAACATGTTTTCCTACCATAATAACTAAATTATAGTTTTAATAATAAATTATAATTTTAAAATGGTATTTTTAATGAAATGTTATTCCTTTGATAAAAAAATTATTTTTAAAATTAAATGATTTCAAGATGGAAATGTTTTTTTCATTATAATTATTCCATGTGAACATTGAAAATATCTTCCCATCTAAGACGAAATTATTTTATGTCCCATATGATTTAATAATTATTTGACTTGGGGAAACAATATTTATTCTCTCTTCCAATGGTTTATTTTAGTGAAGAAAAGATTATATATTTATCAAAACTATTTCTCTTCTATGGGTTTTGAATTATGAATTGTTTATGGTACCCATTTCATTGACATGGGTTAGGTAAGTATAAAATTAGAATTAAACAAAATTAGTTTATATGGTTCTTATATGATTAAGTCTTTATGATATTGTGGAAAACATATTTATGTTTTTTATTATGTGCAAGGTGCAACCTATATCCCCCTCCAATGAATTATGTAAAAATTTATATTTTATGATGAAAAAAAGGAAACGAATGGAAGTGATTCTAGTTCAGTATGAGTCATCTTCCAGTATGATTTTATTGGGAGTAAAACCTGACTAATATTATGTTTTTTCTTATGAACTCATTCTATTATCATATTCAATTAATGAAGACATTATAATAAATGAAATTATTTTCAATGCTTATTGATATGTCAAAATTCCATGTCTTATGACTATATAATGATTACATGGTACATGTTTGATGATTATCTTATGATCCATGTCCTATGAACTTCAATGATTTATTCTATAACATAAATTTATGATCATTTATATCTAGGTTTTGTTTTTCATATTTTAGGAACATGTTATCATATCCTTGTTCTCATGTTATTCTTCTATGACCATTGATATCCCCATTATATTACCACACATAGCATGTGAGATTTCCATTTTATTATATTTTCAATCCCCATTAATGGATGAAATGTATTAATTATGATATTTCTAAGATTGGATATTATTATAAAAAATATGTGAGATATGATATATATATATATATATTTATTTAATGAAGCATATTTTATTTTTACACATTTACAAATATAATAGAACTAATTACTCTAGCATTGATCAAAAAAATAAATTATTATCCATCTTTTAATATTTATTATCTATTTTTTAAATGTATGAATCCATATACACATTTTCATTCTCACATCATGGTGTGAAATCAGAAATTATTGGATTCATGATGACTAGACAGATGGAATATATACTTTCAGGATCCCATTCTTATCACACGGGAGTTATTTGATTGAATGATTTGTTTGGTTATGGAATCTGTTTTTATTGACTTTTGCATGACCAAGGATTAATTTCTAAATGTACTAAACTACATTATGTAAATATTTCCTGGTTAGTACTTTGGTTTTTTATACGAGTCTCCATGAATATGTGTATTGGTTAAATGATTGTGTATTACGCCTTGGGGATTTCTGATACGGAATATCTTGGACATGCTCTATATTTATTAAATTTCAATGTACCATTCGTGATACCAAAATTACAGATATAAAATTCACTAGTCATACTCACTCGATGAATAATGTGACATACACCTTGAGTTGTACTAAAATTTCATATATGGAATTATATAGAAGGGATAACAAGTTTCATGAAATGTTAAATTCCATGAAAAATACCGGGATCCACTATATTGGGTTCCTTTGATGGGATTTGAGGTAAATTGTGACTATGTTATCTCTTGGTGATACATTATTTTTTATGAAAATTTAATTCCATATTTTCAAAAGTCAAAAGATATTATATTTTTCATGACTATTAATTTTTTAGCATCGACTATTAATCCTTTAATGATATGAAATAGGATGTGCCACATTTTATCCACATTATATTGGCATGGATTATCTTCGTCATAGGTACCAAAAGACATGTGTCTTACATTTACACATTTTCTTATAGAAGAAGATCATATTTTCATTCATACCTAACCTCTCATGAATGTATTTATAGAAATATGGATACATAAATATATTCCAGCAAAAGAATAAGCACACTTGGCCTCTTAGGTATCTTTAAGGAACTTGATACTATCTTTATTGTTATTTATATAATAATTTTTTTATTTCACCTAAACATTGTTTTATTTTATACTCATGGAATATATTTTATTAGTTGTAGTAAGATTTTTCATATTGTGTTTACCTTAAACCATATTTAGGCCTCTGTTTTGGTAAACAAATAGATCTATTGGTAGTATATTAAGACCATGGATTGTGCCTCAATGATGTTTTGAATCTTTTTTCTAGGCCATGACCAATATATGGGTGTTGAGAATGATCACAATCTACCTTCCAGATTTGGGTATTTTATTTATTTATTTCATTATCATAATATCCCTACACTATGTTTGAATACCTAAAATATTGGCTTCTTGTATATATAAATAGAAAATTTCATGCATGGATGTATTATTTGAACTAGCCTATCTATCCGATATGATTATTAATATTTTTTCATTTTATATATTCCAAAATAAATATTTAATATTTTATCAACAATATGTATTTCTGGTTAATTAAGTGTAGCCTCCCCACTAAAAAATTTTCAAACCAACTCTTCTAGTCGAAATCCTTTATCATAAGGGTAGGTTCCCTTGAGTCCGTTTTGAAAACCATATCATAACACAATTTTAGTTACTCTCAGTTCGAGACGTTACAATTGAAATACATTTATAATGAAAAACCTTAAAAATACATCCAAAATCATAATAATGGCTATGGATCAATTTATTTTTCTAACATTGTACGTAATAATTAAATAAGACACTAAATAAAAAAAATTCATAAATAGTTATTTAAGGTTTATATTTTCACGATATTTTTTGTATAATGGTAAAATTTAAACCATCACATTAAAGATATAATTTATGAGAACTTAAAGACCCAACATTGAAAACGATACCCTATTGATTTATTTTTTATTAAAATTAAGTATGAAGTTACATATATATAGTGATCAATTAGGAATTAAATAAAAAAATTATAATTGAGGGTGTATTAATAAATTTAATGTTAACTACAACTATTAACAATAAAACGAAAATTACATTTAGGTCACTATGAAATTAATACAAAGTTCAAATAAAATGATCACCCCATAGAAATCAATACATTATTATATTACAGTTTTACTTTCCAATGAAATAATTCAAAAATTATAGTACATTAGATCATTATTATGAAATATTTTTACAAAATATGAGGCCACGTTAAAGTGTTTATCTAAATAAAAAAACACACATTTAAGTATCCATAATTATAGACATGAACTAAAATAATGGTTTCAATATGTTTTTTATAGATATAATTTCCACTAATGTGTTGTATAATCCAATATTTTTTTCGATGATTTTGAATTATGTAATATTTTTAGAAATTTGACTTATACCATTAGCACCAAATACAAAAATCACATAAAAAAAAGTGACTCCCCAATTTTTCTTTGTATCTTTTGATAGGTCTGTTCATCCATCTCATTTTATATAATTATTGGATGAAACAAAATTCCATTTAATAAGATCAATCAACATTGGAAATGATATGATGAATTTAAACCAATAACATATATATCCCTAACAATTTTTGTCGAATGATTTCAAATATTGAATTTTATTAAGTAGAAATTGTAAACATTAAACACTTCTATAGAAAAATTTATCATTCATTGATGTGTTAAAACATCATTTGTAAAGAAATGATGATAATTCAAATAATATTATTTAAATTATTTAAATAACTATCAGTCTCATCATAAATTTCCACGAACTCCAATTTATAGAACAACATCATCGAATTAGGCTAAAATTAGAGTCTACTATTTTATAAATTTAGAAATATTCATTCAATTTTTTCCATATTTAAATCTCTGACAACTAAAACCTCATTAATTAAGTGGCTATTAAACCCCATTAAAAATAAAAAATATACTTACTCATATTCTAGTAATTTTTCAATATGTTGAGTTTGAATCATAATGTTATTTATAAATTCAGCAGAATGTTATTCCATATCATCTTATTATAAAAAATACAACTTGGATTCAAAAATCACAAGAAGATTCAAAAAAATCCTAATGATCCTAACTACATATTGGTTATTTATTTTTTGTATATTTTATAAAATATGAATCTTTTTTCTAAATCCTAAATAAATAACTCTAAAACAATTAAATAAATATAAATCAACATAATTACCTTTGGACTTTATAATCATATAACCTATAAAAAGTTATAAAAACTTATTGTAATATTTTTTTCAAAGACCAATTTTAGTATTTTATTTGACTTTTTAGGATTTAAAATAACTATAATTTCCCAAACTATACATAAATTGAAACAACCAGGAAAACATTATTTTTGCAATCTGCAATGGGGTTTTGTATAATGTTAATGAATCACACCAATATCCCAATATATATATTTCAAATATAATTCCTATATATATAAATTTTCTATATGAAATTCATATCCCTTTCTCAATGTCATCAAGTAATAACTAGACATTGAAAATTTCAATATAGTATAATATATATCATATGTTCACAATTATCAAATATAGAACCATTGGTATAAATTAATACAAAATATGGAATTCATTTATGTTGTTGATAGAATCATATTTCACCAAAATAACCATGGAAAATAATTTCTTCATTCAAATAATTTGGATTTTCCATAAGATATATTTACCATATAAGTGAAAAAATACTGTCATGGTTAATCTCAAATGAGAAATGATTACAAAAATACCATAACACCAAAAAATTATCTTATCCATAAGGATCCTGAATTAAATTTATATACTTATGATGTTTCACATCTGATTTATTCTATTAATCATACGTAATAACGAATCATATAAAGTATACACCACTCTGTATATTGATGACTATAAGAAATTCCCTATGATATACTTTCATGATTCTATCTGGATACTAAGAAATTATTTATTATCAAATTAGTTAACTATATATAATATATTCCATTCTACTCAAACATGTAACAATATATAATCTAAACACATAGTACTCCCTAATGATCATTGATTTGGGTACCATGAATTAAAACATTGAGAATATGTCATCATTGCATTTATGGATGTAATATTTGTATCAAAAAATAATGAATTATAAGTAATTTTTTTAAAATTAAAACCATTATTTATTTCCATTTACAAATATCATTACATTCATTCTCTATTCAAGCAAGCACTGAGGGCTTCCCATTAAAATAAAACTTCTTTCATGATAATATATATGTTAATGGATTTATATATTTCTATCATATAGCTACCAAATATATCATTATATCACCCATATAATCAAATTCAGTAATGATATGTTGTATAAAATGGATTTATTTTATATATTAATGGGTCCAAGGATCCTCTCATAGAGAAATTGAATCATTAATATCTTAGTAAATCAAAATTACATAAAATATTAAAAGAACAGAACTATGTCTTGTAAAAATCAGCTTCCTCCAAAAAATATGCATTTAAAATTTGACATCCAAATTCACAAAAGAATGGATTTTGAGGGATCCATTATAGTTTAATATGAACTATTCTAAATGATATTTCTAATATTTAGGTATAAACTCAAAATATATTAAGTAATCATATTGTATTTTTTTATAATCTAAAATTTGTATAACAAATTAAAATATTCTATCCTCCGCCATTGAAGAAAAATAACATATCCTTATTTGTTATAATGTATTAATGACTATGAATGACAATAATATTGTGACTCATTTCTAGGTTATATGGTATTTTTCTTATTTTGGATGAAAAATAACTATAAATTGACAGGGTACACAAAATTTAAAAATTGGGACAAACCCCAGTGCATGTTTAAATAATATCTCATAATAATGTAATTTTTTTGTAATATTGAGAAGGTAATATATCATAGTAATCTTGTTATAAAAAATGGAATTCTAGAATATCCCATATGGTGTCTAATATTCCCTATCACATATGATTTGTTTATGCCTATCATAGAGAGGATATTGTATGATCATTTAAATTTATAGGTAGTTCCCTCTTTGAATTTTTCATTTGAGAATTGGTGGCTGAGTCGTTTTTGGAGACAGAGATCCTTTCTAGGGGAAATGAATAAATGCTTAAGAATATATGCTTGTTTTATTAATGGATTCCCAGTATGAATGGGTTATGTGTTTCATGGGTTCTTTTAATTATAAGAAGCTTTAAATGTGGTTTATGTTTTTGAAGGGAAATGGGCTACAAAACCTTATGTCAAACATTTACACATCCTTTAAATGGATTAAATATCTAATAATAGTTTATGTGTTTTAATAAAATAAATCTAAGGTGACGTTTTTTTGAAAATTCCCATTAAAAATATGTACATGATGTGTAAATAGATTACATGCCATGTAATTCTCTAGAATAGTATTTTAAATTATGATGTGTGGATGAATTTCATTCTCTTCTATTGCATCCTTCTAATTTAGATAATAGAGAATCTTCTAGGTGATGATTTAGTACCAACCTCCCTTCTATATTTCCTGATATATCCTTAGATCTCTGGTATGTGGCAGTGGTAAAATTTCTCCCTTCACTCCCATATTCTTCCAATCATTTTATTGATATCCATTGACCATGTGAATTGTTGGTTTTTATCATGATTAGTTTTCTTCTAGCTTTATCTTTGAAGTCATCTGCATGTTCTTCCTCATTGGAATTTCCATTATAGAATTGTTGGATCATTTTTTAAAGAAGGGGTCTCAATATTAAACCTATCATTTGATAATTCACATGTTTATAAAAAAATGTGATTATCCAAACATGGAATGTAACCAAATAAAGTAATGAATAATGGTATTATTCCATGAATTCCTTTGGTTTCATTTGACTTCTGGACAAGATTCTGGTTTACTATGGGCTGACTGAACCATGAATATAGTTGATTTAGAAAATGGATTAAAGTGTGGTTATCATAATATGATATCTTGGTTATTGGTTGATATAGAACACTCATGCAGTGTATTAATCATTATGGAATGAAAATTTAATAAATTTTAATTTTATTGAAATTAATATATGAAATATTAGTGGTAATTTACATTACTAACCATTTAGATTTATAATGTGATATTGTGATCCCCATTCTATAAAAATGACATTTTTTTCTAAAATTCTTATATCTCGGGCCCAAACCCAATAATTTCAAACTTATATGTTGTTATGATGATATTGAGTGGGCTTGGCCCAATCCCATTTTTCAATTAATATAGAGAGCATGATTTTCCATGTACAATGTTTAAATGCATATAAGGATTTGATCCTGATTCTGGAATGCTTATCGGATATAAGAGCACTTGGATTCCAAAAATGGACTTATACTTACATGAATATGTGATGATCTAAGGTACCATCTGATACATCAGATATAAGAGAACTCAGACAACATTTTTTTTTCAAGATCATTTCCCTAAAGTATAAAAATTTTGAATTAAAAGAAATACTTACACAATTTTGGTACAATATCACTATTGATTGTGCCTTGAAGAATTTCCACATTATCTCTTAAGGAAATGAAGTTGAATTTGTCTTCTATGAAGTGTTAGTAGATTATATGATAGAATGATGGGTCATCCCTTCTGTCCCAAACAAAAGGTTAGCAAATGTTATCCAATATACATAAGTCCATCTATGGTGAGGTCAATTGTATATGATTCCAAAAATGGACTTATACTTCATCTATAATACTGCTTAATAAAATAATACTAGTTTCTACTAACCAGGGACATCCTGTAGGCCAGTAGTATGTGATAAATGCATGTCGCACATCAGTTGTGGGTTCGATTCCCACATCCTTGTCCGATACGATGAGTTGTCGCCCGTCCTACGGGTTATCCTTTTTCTAAAACTATACTATTATAAAATTCCAGAAATAATATTGAAAAAAAGGTCTATCCTTAAATAATACAATCAGATGTCTAACTTAATTTGTTACAACATTTAATCTTATAAAAAAATACTTTGTTCCTATCACATAGTAAAAAAAAAATTACCAGAAAGGTCATATAACAAGCATGTGAATACCATAATTTATCCCCCATATATCATAAGATATATCTTGTTCGTCACATTCCAAACATGTGAATACCTTAATCATGTATTCTATGGAAAAAATGAATACACATTGAACCTTAGTGAAAATGTGAATGCTGTCAAAAGTTAACTCTTTCCACATACCAAAATCCAAAAATTTCTATATACTCAAACCATGATATCACATTGTCCTTATATCAGTCATGAGATCATTAATACCATCAATCATCTCATTATCTCCTTATACCTTCATTATGTGCATATCATCTACTTTCCAAAAATATCTGAATAAACATCCATGATTACCGGTACCATTCAACACGTACTTTCAAAAACATAATAAAAAAATGCTGTAACAATCCTTAGATGTCTCTTTATTCCATAGTACCATGAGATTACTTATACAACATTACTCTTGATAAACATGTAATAATTCCACTAAATTCTTAAACCATTGATCAATCTTGAAAAATTATTTCGTCTCAATATATCATTTGTAGTCTCTTAATCATCATCCACATAAATACTACCCATACGACCATGCTGATTCTCTTCATGATACT
This sequence comes from Viscum album, assembly GCA_963277665.1. Classification (NCBI taxonomy): domain Eukaryota; kingdom Viridiplantae; phylum Streptophyta; class Magnoliopsida; order Santalales; family Viscaceae; genus Viscum; species Viscum album. The sequence continues at coordinate 961,046,129 of OY728145.1, forward strand.
TTCCCTTAGGTCATTGGTTTTCATAATTCCCATACATTAAACATTTAAAACATTTAACCGTTGTTGTGGCCTAAGAAATACCATTACCCTTGTCCATGGTGTTAACTGAACCATTTCGTTTACAATTATAGGCTTTGTGTCCTTCTTTTCCAAACCCAAAGCATCATCCAGTTCCTTTGAAACATTCTCCCATATGCCTCTTCCAACATGATTGACATGAGGGAAATTGAACTTTCTTTTCTCTATGATCATCATGAAACTCTATATTACTATTATTAGGAGAGTTAGGAAACATACCAAAGTTGAGATTATTGATCATATTATTAGAATGCTGATTAGGAATAATAATGATATGTTGACTTCCAGATCCAATTTCATTTGGTTTCTCAGGAAGAATATCATTCCATTGTAAATCCCATCCTCCATTATCGCAAATCTTCCTCTTTCCATCAATTTTCTATAACCCAAAAAGAATAGTTTTTTTGGAAAAAATCATAATCACGGGGGAGTAACTTCAATATATTACATCTTAGGTTAAATTCTAATATCTTTTCCTTAATTCGCGGACTATAAACAACACTTATACTTAACCTTAGGGACATCCCTAGAGAAACCTTATAAATATCTCTAGGGATCTCACTAAAGTCTTCGCATCCTAGTTTACAAAGGTTAACTAATCCTTTCCTCTGATACCAATTATAGAGACCCAAAGTTTGAGGTACAGGTACATTACATTACATTTTCGGAATACTTAATACTTAACAAAAACTAACACTCATGGACTGTAATAGTTTAGCGTCTTTGGAAACTCAGAAAATATTCTCCTAATCATGGTAAAAGATCTTTAACTTCTCTCATAAAGATCTTCCCTTTTTATTCTTACCTAAAACCGTTCTTTATATCCTGGGAAAAAGAAAACATATAAAGGGTGAGCTCAAATGCTCAGTAATGGTAAGCATGGAGAAAATAAAATAAACCATATACATTTGAACATCATAACATGATTATTATATTTAAACATAAAATTCGTGTGAAATGAAATAAAAAATAGAAGAATATAAGGCATAGATCATAAAGAAACATTAATCATGATAAAATAGAATGTGAATAAAACATGTTATTGTGGCAACCATTACTAACATGTAATGATTTCCATAGTAGGTAAAGCATTGCTGCCAAGACCGTCATAGTTGATAAAGTCCCTTTCTGAATCGAGTTCACTCCTCATTCGAGTCTTGTATCACTGAACCAGATTAACATTCCGTTCTAGCCATGTATATATCATGAGATATAAATATTTACCCAATTAATTGGAGGATGATATAGGTCCCATCCATCTCATAATGAAATCATTCTTACATGTGACATAAAATAAACTTAAAACATTCATCATAACTCAAAGAATAAAATTGGTTTCATAAACATCATCCCATCATCACATATTCCATATAAAACATATTGATATTTCATCATAAAAACAGTTAAACCATGTAAATCATAGTGACATTATACCTGAAACATACATGTATTTAATAATGACATCGTAGATGGAAAATTGTTTTGATAAAACACTTGATATAAATTCTTGAGGAAAATATTGTTTCTTCTTCAAAAATAATTTTCTTTTCACAAAATACCATGTAATTTAAAAAGAACTATATTTTCAGGAAAATAGTTATAAAATCGTGTAGAGTATGATTCATTAAAATGAGGCGTTATGAAACTGTAAAAATCCACTCACACCATATAAGTTAAAAAATAACTTTCTTCTCGTACGTTTGTCAGAAAAGTCAAAAATTTCATTGTGTGGTTAAAAAAATTAAGATTACTTTAATAAAATCTGGTAAATTTAAAAAATGGGTAAAAATTAATTTAAAATTACATGAATATTTTTTAGAAAACTTGGGGATGGATGATAACAATAACCCCAAATACATATGAATAAACAATCTATGAAAAAACGAGATTGGAAAACATATCCCTTATAAAGAACTTTTTGTAAATATAAAAGATCACTTCTATGTATTAACTATAAGTTCATATAAAGTAAGTATAAATATGTGATAAGAATTAAAAATTCATTTCTCAGATAATCAAATAATGACATAAACAAGAAAGATAATATCAACCCAAAGAACAGAAATTGGGTTAAGAAGTTGTCTTACCTCATGTCTTACTTGACTCGATCGTTCTTTAATCTCCTGAATAATAACCCAAAGTTAATTTATATTTTCTTTAAAAACCTTTTCATGTTTATTATTACTTTTATATCAATTATTACCATTTTATAAATATTATGTAACCATTTATGTTAATAACATTCATTTTGTCGATATTTGGTACTTGAGTAAAAAATAGACTTCTTATAATTACATGTTGCTCATGTGGACATAGTTTCATTATATCCAGAATGATATTCATGATTTATATATCATATATATCATGTATATCCAGAATATACATGTATTTATAATAGTACATAACATATGGAGTTACGGAATGAAATGCACCGTTCATGGAGATGGTAAGTCGAATGTACGGACGAACGTTACGTTCATTTCTATTTCATATTTCATTGGAATTAAAACATAATGATACATAGGTATATTATAATTACAGTATAATATCATATATAATATCATTAACTCCATCCTTTATACATCCCACATAAGGCATTAACGAGACACATCACTTTGAGGGGGGGGTTGTCTGCACTTCCTCAAATGAGATTATCGTATTTACCCACTATGGAAACCATAAAGAATTGATATAATTGGGAAGTAAATAAGAATAAAGAAATCATAAAAATAATATATATCATATATAAATACAGTTCCATTATAAAGGCCACCATGATATCCGGTAGGAGAAAATCGAACAATCATCGTTTTGTGAGGCGTTAGTTTTCCATCCATAGAAACATTATGTTCTTCATCCATTAGATGGAGGTGTGTTTAAGCGTAGTTAGAATACATATAATAAAAAAATACTAGTATATTGAGGATACTGTTGTTTTAACAAAACAAAGGATTAAAAAGATTATATGGGTTGGAGAAGTAGAATAAAAGAAAACAATTTAAGAGAAACTATTACCTTTAATTTGGGTAACTTCTTTTGGTTTGAACCAAAAGGACTTCTTGAAGTGTCTTCCTCCTATAATAAGGCTTCTAGGGTGAGAAGAGGGATGTAGGGAGATTAATTGGGTAGTGATTGGACGAGCCAAATGGCTTGAGTGGTGTGATGAATTGGATATCAATGGTCTCCTTTTACAAGGGGGAGGAGGGGCTCTATTGGAAAGTGTGAAAATATAATTTTTTAATAAAATTATCTTCGGTTTCAAATGGTCCAAAAATCATTAATGATGAATCTAAGAAGAGTAATGGTCGAAATAAAATCATCCAATATTAATTGTACATGATTGGGATAATATTTTAATCATTATAATCTTATTTATTTATATAATTTATTAATTAGGTAAATACTGCATCATTATTGTGTCATAAATAATTTAATTTATTTGTTGTCTAAAAATTATAAAAAGAATTCCATCATGTAGGAAATCTTTTTTTCTTTCCAATGAATATTTATAGTCTAAAAAATAATTTATATACCCCTTATAAAAATTAATTACTAAAAGATATTTGTTAATGTAAATTTTGTCATTAAATAAAATTAATTAATCCAAATTGTCATTATCACTACCAAGTGGCACAATGGAGTCCAAAAATGGACCCAAGGATGCTTATGGTCGGCCAAGACTCATCCAATAAGTTTTGGACAAGTGATAAGGTAATTTTGAATTATTATAATATTCTTCATACCTTAAATTACCCTATTTACCTTTTACCGTGGTAAATAAAAGTCCAAAGTTACTATTCACCAAAAATTATTTTCATCTTATTGAACCACATTTTACTTCTTGATAAAAAACATGTGTGTCAGATTTTTTAAATTAAATTCACATAAATTATAAAATTTCATTTAAATGAAAGAGTCGGTTTTTTAACTACCACTAAGTGGTTTCATTATTCATCAAAAATTGAAGTTTTTCAGAAAAATACCAAAAATCCATCCTATGCTATATTTAATATTTTAAATTCAAAAATGAGGCATATATTCCCAAATTCAAAACATATAAGTGGCATTAATGAATATTAAAATGGATTCCTGTTATCAAAACAAATAGCATGTTTTTAAGAAATAATAACTATCAAAAGATCGACACTTGTTTATGTCCAAATTCCAAGTGAAATTAATTCCAATGACAAAAATTTGATTAAATGGTAAAAATATATTCTAATTACACTTTAAAACAAATTAAAAATATAATATAACCATATAAATTATTGTGATGAAAAAAGATGTTTTTAAATAAAATATAGCCAGTTTTTACTATTCATTAAAATATGAAAGTTATCATAATAATAAAAAACATTTATCCAAAGTAAATTAATATATCCTGATTCTAATGAAATTTTTTTGTTGTCAAATTTAAATTATAAACATGTCAATAATTATATTTAAATTGGGTGTGCCATCAATGGCGGCACAACTACATTTTTTGAAAAATACTTATTTTACTCGAAAAAATTATTTTGTTCCCATAACATGTTATAGAAAATGTGTAAGATGAAAAAATAATGTTATAAAATTCAGAATATAGTTAATACTATTCATAACGGCATGTCCATAATAATATGACAACAATATATCGTTGTTTATTGAAACCCTGTATTGCGTACTACACACGCTATCGAAGAAGGTCGTGACTGGGTGTAATGCAAGGAAAATCATGGATGTGTGTAATGCAAGCTCCATTTGGTGTATTGTAAAACACAAGACATCAATGAAAATAAAAATAATACTTCTCATAAAATCTCAGGATGTTACAATCTCTGACTTCGATATTTGTTATACACATGCTTTATGACTAGTTAAAGACCAAGAAGTTTTCTATTCATGACCGATCAATTCTATGAGATGAATTATGTAGTGTAGAGAAACCATTATGATGGTATCTCAGAAGTAGTAATTATATTTTCTTTTGTGGCAGATTATGGATTCTTATGGGATTACGAGAGGAGATGATGATGAATATTCATGATGCTCAATATGTAGCGAATCCCCCTTTAACAAGGATTAATCATTTTCAACATATTAAATACTGGTGGTCAGGAATAATGAATGAGGTGGAAAATATCGTGGATATAATATTAACTATATTGAAATTGAATATCATCCATCAGAGGCCAGATGATATTTTTTATCCATATACCATTCATGAGTGGAAATAGGATGATTTTATAATTGATTTTGTGAGAGAATTAATGAGGAAAATCCAAAAGTATAATGATTTATGGGTAATTTGGGATTGACTAACTACGGTATCCAACATCACACCTATCATTGAAACCTTCACATTTGATGTTCTATGTTATATTTATGTTCATGAGGAGGTTTAAATGCACATTATTTTGAGGAGTATTGTTTTAGAATGGGATCATACTTTCATATAAATTTTTAGTATGGCTATCAGAAGACTCTAAAATGATGGGTTCGTTTGAGGAAAAACTATCATCCTCAAATTGATGGTCTATATGAGTGGAAAATTCTAGTTTTGGATCATATGATATAGCTCAGTTTATTGGATTTATTTGGATCATGGGAGATACATATGAAAGATATAGAGTTATTATTAAAATATAGATTCTAGGTATCGATCCAAATTGTTCCTTTTGAATCATTGTGTGGAAGGATATTAACTTTACCTTTTTCATGAATACAGGTAAGGGAGAGAACACTTGTTGCGAAATTGCATGTGTATGAAACATCTAAGAAGGATCAATTGATCATATAGTGGTTGGTGACCATATAGAGAAGGTAGAAATTGTATGTTGGCCATCATAGATAACCTCTAAAATTCTAGGATGTTCTTCATTTTTTCCTATATGTGTCTCCTAGACTAGTGAAACATAATTTCAAGAAATAGATAGACTGAGAACCATGGTTTATCATGATATATGATACAATGGAATAGTTTGGTCCAGTTCTATAACTTTTATCCCTTCTATATTGTTATGGTTCATTACATGATGTTATCCAAATGTACATATTACATTAATTTTTTTCAGACCCTTCTCATGTGATAGACACATCATACTTCAAGTTGTTTGTTTGATGTGCTCTTTGAGGAGCATTGTATATGGGTTTTGTATAGTAGTCACATATATCTTTAGGGTAGTACTATAATATTGGATTTAGAATATATGAGACCTTATGTGAATATAATTTAATTGGATAACAACATAAAGTGTGTTTAGTATAACATTATTCCTTATGTGATATCATGTTATATAATCTCATTGTGGTGGATAATTACTTATTGATATAACTTTTAAATAATTTTGAATTAATTTAAAGTGTTATATGAAAGATAAATGTTAATTCTCATATTTAGCTATAATGATTTATAATGTGATATTATGATATTTATGATTTATGATATGACATGTGTTCCATGATGAGATGCTTATATATTTAGATCATCCATGGAACTTGGACAAATATTTGTGGTAATGATTATATTGAAAGGGAATGGACAATAAAATGTTGTAGTCCATATATAGAGTATAATTTTCTCAGTCCCATGTGGTAATTATTATATGGATTTGGCTAAGATCTTGTCATTCTTAAATGTCTTTGAGCAGAAATATTGTGATTATTCCATGGTTATATGGAGGGGGTTGGAGTTTTTATATTAAATTCTCAAAAATATTCTAGCATTGTGTAGAAGCATGCAATTTTACTTTAGTAATATAGTTGTGGTTGGCATGGTTGTAAGAAATGATCATAGATATTAAATCCTAGAGTGGAAGAAGGTTGTTGATTTATTTTATTAATTATAAAATTAATTAATATACATGTTATCAATTAGTTTCACACACATTTTATCATATATGTTAGTTTATACATGGTGGTTTCAACAAAATAATTTATACTCATTTCCTATTTAGCTCACAATTTTGTTCTTGAGTAGATGACATTGAAGTAAGATTGGATAAGGGAAAATTAAATGTATATATATTTCATAATTATTAGATGAGCTAGAGTTTAGAGGTGGGATTGAAGTGGGGTTCAGGACCAGGTACATTGACTCTTTATTGAAGTATTATATTATTTTACATTAATTATTTCTATCCTGAATTTTTTTTATATTACCACACATCATTTCATTATTCATTTATTATTTACATGATTATCTATTTGGATTTAATTTTTATCTTCTCTTATGTCTATACATTAATTTTATTTATTTATATATTTTTTTATTTTCTATAGTATTACACTTCATTCAATGTTGTATAGTCTCTCCACTATGCATTTCACAACCCCACTGATAGTTAGTACCCTCTAGTGTATGAGGAGGGGTTCATGAGGTTTTGTAACAAACCCTTTTTATACACTTGAGAGAGTATCGAATCGAGGGATGTTATATATATATTTTAGTAAGAATATTTTATCTTATCTATCATATCCCAATAAATATATAGTTAGGTCAAACTAACTCATCATTGATATAACTATATATAATAAGGGTTTGTTCAACCTTTTTTAAACACTAATCTTCCATATTGTTCAAGGATGACGAAGTGGGAAAAAAATTCAGAAATATCTAATTTTATTAACAAATTTTTAGATCAAGTATTCTGACCCCCAATATTATTAGAAATTTTTAATGAATTATCATTGTTTTTTTGGTATTTCATTAAAAATATATCTGAACATATCAATGTTGATAAACGCGTTCCTCAAATGAAATACATAAAAAATTTACAAAATCATCACCATGGGATACAAATTTACCTTACCCATCACTTATTTGAATACTCAATAGTACACATACATAACTATGTATTAGATACAACATTATATTAATCCAGTCAGTTTATTTAAAACATAAACATTTATAATTTTTATTAATAAATAATTTTTATATTTTTCAAAATATTTAAAATTAGTTCTTTTATACTATTTATCTCTATTGATTCTGTTGATATAATTATAAATTATATTCCTAAATCAACAATACCAAATATATATACATCTAAAATTAATCCTAACCATATTGTTTTAAGTATTTATGATTTGATTATTCTTGTTATCAATTTATGTATAATTAATCATATTTCAAATTTTATAAATGATTTTATTCTTGTTTATAAAAATATTATTTTCCTTAATCAAGATTGAAATCATATTTATGTCCAAATATAAAATTAATATATGTATTGTTTTTGGAAACATAGTTATAATTTTTTAATTATAAAAATAATTAATTATTTATAATTATATATAAAATCCCAGTCTCCAATTTTTATTGTAATCCCCAATTAAAAATACACACATTTACTAATTTTTTATAAATTATCATTTATTTCTATGATTGTATTTACTAGTCCAAATGTGTGACACACGACATGTATCCAATAAAAATAATTTTGAAATATAGGTCTTCAATTTTCTATAAATAACCTCCACATGCCTATAATGGTTCTATTTATATAAAATTTAATTCATATATATGTGTGTTTTTTAGATAGATTAGTTTTTAAATATTATTCTTTTAACCATACAAACATTTTTATTAGATATTAATGTATAATACATTATAAAATCCATGATTATGATTATTCATCCAGTAATAAATCTAATTCTTCCCCCACATGCCAATTTTCATTCAAACTATAATTTAAATAATCTCATTAATAAATTTCATATAATAAAATGAAATAAATATCCCTATAGGTGAAAGAATGGAGATCCATGTATCCTTTGTCATCATTTTTTATAAAACATAACCTTAAAAGCTACTAATAATATTGATCCAACATCCAAATATTCATGGTTCAATACCCAATAGAGGGATTAATTTCAATACAACATTTAAACTTAATATTAATAAGCAATCATCGACCACTATTATTTCATTTATAATTAAATTAAAAAATCATAGACTTTATCTAGTGGAAACATAATCAATAGTTTAATATCTAATATTCAGTGTATATGACATGTATAACCAATTGATACAAAACATGAGTCATCACTAACCCTATGGGTTGTCCCATTTTTTTAAGGGGTGTAAATTAAAATATTGTAACCCAATATGGTATTGTTGAATAATTTACAAGACTAAAAATTTTAAAAATACTCAGAAGAAAACCCTATGAGATATTTTTCCTGACTCATTCACATATAAAATATTAACTATTATAAAGGATGAATATTTATAACCATTGAATATGGATATGAAAATATATACCATGGTGGATAATAAATGCATGTAAAATAACTCCCTAGATGTATGTAACTGTAGTCACTCAATTATATTCCAACAAAAACATTAAGACCATAAAAAATACAATTTCCAACATCCTTTAAGAGATAAAATTATTAGTGGCCAATTAGTGATGATATAAACATATCTTAATAATAAGTAGACACCATATCAATCTCTAATGTTGAGACTAAACACATTCCAATTAAACAAAAAAATTATCTGAAAAAATTCATCTACATCTAATATAATTGTTTTTAACTAATATGCATTTGTAGAGAATATACATTTCAGTTGAGGTGTCAATTTTTGGAGTTATAATAAATAATAATTAGGTAACCACCAACTATGTCTCAACCCAGTTGATGAGAATAGGTGTACACATGAACATATCTATTCATTTAGAAAAATATTCATAGAATATTAGTTTTGATTACCAAAAACAGCCATTTCCAATAAATAGTGACGCAATAGAAAGTTATTATTAGCTAAAGTCTACAATAAATGAAGGAAAATAATTTTTATTAATAAAAAAACAAATTGTAAATTATAAATATTCTAATAATTTGTAGTATCTTCATCTATACCTCAGTCAAGATATACACAAAATCCAAGTTGTGTGCCTTTATGAAAAAAGTGACATGTCAATCATGCATGTTTGACTAAGAACATCCTCTATTTATGGTACTATACACAAACATACATAAACACTCAAACATCCTCTATAGAAGGATGTGTGTCTATATAAAGATATATAAATTATATTTTTCCTCTATCTTCATTGAAGGGAACAATAGATAGATACATAGGCAAATATATTTATATATATATCAACTATCTATATCTTTTAAATAAGAATCAATTTGAAACCAAAAATATGTGTTTTGTGTACTTTCTTTTGTAATATATAATAAATCAAAGTAGTATACATCAATCACTACACAAAATAAAGTTTTGTAACTTTGTAATTACCTAAATACAAAACAGTAGCTATATAATAAAAGGTTAACATATTACACAAATAGTCATGATCTTTATTATTGACATAAACATGCTCTACCTAAAAAATAGAATTTCTATATATCAATATTAAACATGGTAAAAATTAATGTATGAGTTGGAAGAGAAAAAAGATACTAGAAATTGAAAATGTAATAATTTGACAAAATGTGATAAATATAAACAAGGAGTTAATTTGAACCTATAAATAGAAAATAAAATCATCCAAAATCCCTTAATTTTTTTTATTTCATAAATTTTATTTCAAAAAAATTATTCATGTTTAATTTAATTAAAATATATATAGTCCTCATATATAAAAGTAATTATATTAAAAAATGTAAGAAGTACATTCCAAGAAATATCTCAATAAATAAATTATGAAGGAATTTGTATTTACATATACCATTTTATAAAAAGTGGTGTTTTAATGGAATAAATCATTCAAATTTTTATTTTTCGCATAAACAGATAATGGATTGGATTATCTGTTTATGAACAACATCACTTAGAGTATATAAACATTATGATGAATTTTAATATACAGTAGAATCAAGCTCAAAATTAATTATTCCCACTAATTTTACCCACCCATTATCATATTTCTAAAAAAATAAATTAACCATGGGTTTATTTTGGTAATTTTATAAATAAGTTAGTTATTTTTATGTTGAAAAAAGCGCAATTGGTAAATAAACATTACGTTTGGTCAAAACAGAATTTTTTTATAGTCAAATTATATTATTCTCTCAATACCAATAATAAGAATATATTTAAGCTCCATAACAACCCACGTTTTATATTGAAACATGTGAGATGAATCATTATCAAGCTACTGAAATGATGTTCCATTATAAATAAAGAAAAAAAATAAAATAAATATAATTTATAATATGTGATCAACCATATAAAATTATTTTAATAAAGGTATTTTAAATAATAACTTACAAATAAAATCATATACAAAATTATATACGAACTCAAATTGGATATGTTTAACATTTAAAAACCCATTAGAAAACCCACCCATTGAAATTGATTAAAATAGTGATCATTATATATTAATAAATTTGGAAACATGGGCCAATTATGTTATAGGAAGTGAAAAATAAATAGTTAAATTTTCTGATCCAATGTAAGATACTCAAAGGTGATCATTACTAAACTTCAGAAATAAATATGGGGAACTAAAAACCAACAAGAAAAATTTAATTGAAATATAAACATATCTATTCAATAAAAATCTTTAGTAGAAGACCAAACATGAATAAAAATTAAGTAGATAAATATTGAAATCCAAAATTAAATATGAAATCTCAATGTATTGATCTAAAATATTCTAATAAAACATTAGATTCACTCCAAAACCCTAAAAAAAATTAATATATTTCCCTTAACACATAAAATCAAAATAAGATTAATAAATGGTGGATAACTGATAGGAGAATCCATGACCAAATAATTAATGGATCCCTAGTCAATAAGAGTTTCATTCTACCATCTGTGATTAAATTCAAAATCAATATGTTATAAATGTAATGGGAAACTAATGAGAAGATGAAATAATGTTTGAAGTTTAGTGGAGGGTAGATAGAATACTTGTATTGAATCATTTTATGTAGCACCGTTTGATACTATAATGACCATTGAATTTAAATAATTTATATTACATATTTATTAATGAATCTTTATTTTTATATACAAAAACATGAATGAGGACAATTAAAGATTATTTTTTTAAGGAAGATGTATACATAAAAAATAGATTATATGTAATCTACATAACCTACCACATTGTTATTCCTAAATATAACCGTTATTTGGTATATCACTCATAAATGTATTCATCATAACCTTGGGAATAAAAAAAAGAAATGATGATATCAGATGCTCAGTATGACAAAATAATGGATATATCAATGATCATATTGGAATAAAAAATGAATAATGGTATGATAATTAGATAATAAAATTTGGATTCTTTACATTTCATTTGTCACATCATAACCATGAATCATATAATAAATCATTGATTACATAAAAAAAATATTCATTGTGGAATTAAATAATAGAATATATGATGGCATAACATTGACTTAGTAATATTAAAAAAACATAAAATATAACATTCATAACAAGTTGGTTTACAAATATATTTACTTAATATGTTAGCGACATTGAATAAGGCCCTCACATAATTTTATGTAGTTGAAACCTCATCATCCCCTAACCATATGCACATGAAGTCCAAATACTTATATAAACTCAAGGACATGATTCTTATCCACAAATAACATTTTGGACATAAAATTCATGTCTAACCATAATATTGTAAACATGAAATCAGGTTCACACATAACATATTCACTTATGAGTTATCCTCAATTACCCAATATATTAGAGGGTGAAGTTAGTCCCAGCCTTCACATAATTAAAACCAATCATATGTGTGTAATAATATTCTAAAATATTATTCTTTTCATTAACCATCAAAATAAATGTGTTTCATATATATTTCACTATTGCATAACTCAAGGAAAATAATCATGTTGAAAAAATATTTAATGATTTCATCATAGAATAATATAAAAAATCTAACTATAATAAATATTGAGCCCCTAGAGAATGAATAATTATGGTATTAGTGGGTCATAACCCTTGTAAATATTATGTACAATCAATATATGACTCCTTAGATGAAAAATGTTTTTTAAAAAACATTTCGAACTTATTGTTCAGAAGATATTTGTAAAAATTATAAGTCCCTTGAAAAAAATATAAATCCAATCTATGATTTAAAGAAAAACATTCCTTTGAAAAGTACCATTGATTATTCTAATGGATTCATTAAATAATAAAATTTTTATAAAAATGGGAAATACCATTTAAGTTGTACACATTAAAAAAATATTCCATTATTTTTTTTGTAAAAGAAAAAAATGAATCGTTTGGATACTAAAAATAAAATTTCTTTAAAAAAATTGAAATTCTAAAAAATTGTTATAATTAAAATTATATATAAATAGTATAATATTATAAAATTTCTTTAAACCATTTTTAGAATAAAAATGTTATGTATAAAAAGGTCTTTTTTGCTAAAGAGAGTCACGAAATAAATTTCCTTAAAAACAATATTATCATCACATTTGTTATTAAAGTGATAAAAGTGATAGAAAAACATATTTTCTACAAAATTTATTTTATTATACCAAAATACATGGGTTTATTTGAAATATAGATCCTAATATTTCATCATAATAAATTTATTAATAATAAATCTACAAAATCCATGACATTGTAACGTAATTCCCTTACCACTTTGATAAATTTTTATTCATTATCCGCATGAAAGTAACAAAATTAAATATATATTGATATCCCATAATAATTATAAGATGGTGGATATTATAAATTAATGTGTTTTATATGCAACACATAAATGAAACAAGAGGTGTGTCAGGCATGTTTCCTATATAAATATAATTGAGAAAAAAATCTCTACCTCATTAAAATTTTAAAAAGTGTTATCCCTATTAATGAATAAAATCAAATAATATATAAAATATCACGAAAATAGGAGAGTAGTTATATAACACATCATAGGAGATATATAAATACCCTAAAGAAAATACGGTGATGAATATTTAAGTCAATAAAAAATAAAAGTGGAACTAGAAATCCCTTATCGCAAGTTAATAAATTCTACAAACATGTTAGAACCTCAAATATTTTAAATGTTTATTTATTATAATTCTATTTAAAATAATAATAATACATTTAAAAACATAAAATATTTACATATAACCATTTATCACAGAGTTATTAATTATTACATGTTAAAATCACATATTGGATAATAATTGGGTCATTTTTCATGTATTATTTGGTTGGTTTGTTTCCAAACATTCATATTAATCATTGATAAATCATATAAAAAATTTCAAAAATGATATTAATATCATATATATTAATTTATTATGTGTTTATAATTATAAAAAATTGTTATATTTGGAAATATAACTCTCTTCATTCATATGCACAGTAGTCGGTATATACACAAGAACCATGATTCCATTTTTTTCAAATAATGTAACAAAAGAAATGAAAATAATAATTAAAAATTCTAAACTATTAATCATGCTATAGGTATAATATATATTCACTAAATATATCCTTATTCTCATCCCTTTCAATAAAAACTTATTGAAAAACATATCACAAATTTTCAAGGAGGAGGTACTCCACACGTATAGATGTGTGACCTTAATATTTTTCAATATATTATAAATTAAAAAGTTATATACGATATTAGAAATCCAAAATTAAAATAATATCATAGTAATCATATAAATTCTTAAAATATACAATTATCTCCATCCTTGAGTAGAGGATATGGAAAACGAGTTACACAAGTTCACGAGGTGGTATTGTACAATTCATAAGATCTGTTGTTTATTTTCCTATTTCATGGAAAAGTATATTGATATAGTTATTCAATTGTTATAAAAAAATCCGAGTCTATTTTATATACCTGTCTTAAAATATTTGAATTATTGACACATGGTTGAGGGTACTAAGAGAAGAAGTTAAATAAAAGAACATATTGAAGATATTTATCTTTTCCTAATATAATATCCTATGTATGTCTTATTAGGGACCCGAGGATTGGTAATATAAGAATAACAGTTTATATAAGTGTGTATAAGCGCATTAGGGATTGATTGTTTTGATTTTAATTGACATGTATGGCTTTATGGGTGGGAATAAGTGAATGGGGAGCTGTCCATTTATAATTAGAGTGAAATTTCTTATAAATACACAAAAATAATCAATAATGAGATGTGACTATCAAGACATGTGTAAGAGATCAAGACATTAAAATTTCTATATTTAAGAATAAATTTAATTACCTTACATTCCTGTGATGCATGCAATATCAGTTTTAATAAGAACATAGTTTAGTCACGTCATTCACACATAATTTAAATTAAATTTTCACTATTAAATTTTTTTTTGAAAAAAAACATTTTTAAAATAAGGGAATCAATATTATCTAAGGTTGAATTTATAGTATTTTTAAAAAATATTTCATTTATTTTGAACAGTAAAAATAATTACTTTTTAATAAAAACTTCTTTTTCTTTTAATTATTTCAAAATCCAAAAGAATAATTTAAATTTGTTTGAATGTAAAATTGATTCAAATATATATATAAAAATATAGTTTTTCATTATCATCATTTGAATATTGAATATAAATATAAAAAATATGTAACATGTGAACATTTTCAATTAAAAAAATGCATTTCTGGTGATGTTTTCGTGATTAATTTTAAATTAAAATTTAACATTATTTAAGGATTGAATATGTGAAAATAGATGTTATATTTGGAATCCCCATAATTCTGAATTTCTAATATGGTCAATATAACTTTTTTATCTATATGAATAATTTATGCTGCAAAAAATAATTATAGAGGTTATAGTAAAAATGTGTTTAATGGGGTGAAACATGAATTATAAGAGTGAAAATAATCTAATGTAATATCTTAATTTTTTTAAATGTTTTTCTAGATCATGAAAATAAAAATATATGAAATATGGTAATTCTATTCCATGATTCATTGAATATGACCTATATAATATCTTAGGAAATGAATAATAATAGAATGACACCTTTATTACATTTAATATCCATAAATCCATGGGATAAGGATAAAAACAACATGTGTTTTGTTATATATTTCTTTTTTAAATAATAAATTTTTTATCATTTTAAATGATTTTCAATTTTTTGGGGATATAATAACATTAAATTTTTAATAAAGGCTAGCCGAATTTTTATTTATTTTAAAATAAAATGAAAGTAATGATACTAAAAATATTAAAAATGAATTAAGTTTATAAAATTATTTTTTATGTTATTTGAATTTATTAATATATAATGATACATCAGTTTGAATGTCACAATCTAGGATAAACTAGCATCTAACCCAAAACCCAACTAAGTCCCTGGCATGGTCTATAGGGTGTTACCATTCCCCATGGGTGGGAAACTAGTTCTTAGGGATCAATCATAACATTTTTTAATGATTAATCATGTTTGAAACAACTGTAATCAACCAAAAAACAAACATATATCACATCATGTACATCATCTAAAATGCACAATATCACAAGATAAAAATACATTAGGGAAATGGATTTAAATTTTTTTATTGAAACCATAAACCCAATAAATCACTAGAAAAAGGCAGGGAAACCAACTATATGATGTTACCTCTATTTTATAAAAGGGATCAAAACTCCCATTCCACCTCCATGAATGCCTTGTAATTTAGAAACTATTAGAAATCAAGTCTACCCTCACCACCAAATAATGACGTCTCTACACTTCATTCAAACATAAGAGGGTATACATACACACAAGGGAGTATATTGGTAGTGATACAAGTTCATTTCTCGATAAAAAAAAATTTCCATGAAATAACATTGTAATGAAAAATAACAGTATAAATTATAGTGGAATGATTGATGCAAAAAAAATAAAACATTATTTGAAATTAAAATAATGTATACCCAATAATAAGATGAAAGGTAATAATACCCTAAGGGTAGTTGAAAATATATAAGTTATTAGGGTTAGTTTGGTCCTACAATCCTCATACTATATTTGAGAAGACCATCTCTTGGATGAAAAAATCCCTCCAGGGACTCTAATCTCTATCATATGAGTGTTAGTGTGGTTACATAATCATGCTAGGGAGATCAAACGTAGTCCCTACCGAATCACCTAACATAATGAACATTGTTTCCTCCCCCCTAAATACCAAGGATTCACATGTACTCAATTCTATTCCCTATATCACATGAAACTATACTTATGTAATCTCAATTCCATCAATTTAAAAACCCAAGCAAAATAACCATTTTAAATATTAACCCCATTATTAAATCCTTACAAACACCGAAGCCTTTGTAAAACATGATTCTCCAACCAACTCAATTTATAAATATAACAATAGAACAAATCAGTCATATAAATCTCATAAAAATAATTAAATCATGGAATCCACAAAAATTAACATGAATATTACACTATATCAGGTTGAAACCACTAGCCACAGCATGGATAGACCGTATAACCATTAATAAACTACCCTAATTATCATTGGGGGTCCCAATTTATGTCAAACAATCCACGAGAGAAGGATGAACTAAAAAAAAGAAGAGACCAAGATGGGGGAAGGGTAGAGGATTACATTATGGTTTCATGAATAATTCACACTCAAAACAAAACTTTTTTGATGTCCAATATTGAATGTAATAAGGGAGTGGTGAATCTATGGATTAGGAAACCGAATATAGGTGGTTTGGGATGATTTTAGGGGAAACTGAGGGAGGTGAAAGTATGAATTTCAATATTATTATACAATGGAAGGCCACAAGAATTGGCCAAACTATCTTCCAGATCGTGTTCCCACTATGAGGAGCCTCTATAAGAAGGTAAAACTGCCCACACGGTTTCCCTAGAGATTCTTGTGCTTCTGCTATTTGTCATGTGTTCACGATACTTCCATTTTCATAAGAGCATGGTTTATAGGGTATTCGCATCCAATTTCATCTTACTATGAACCAACTGAACGCCACCTCCTATCCTCCACAAGAACCTCAATTTTCCCCAAAACATCCAATGAATACCATTTAATAATGATAATAATAAAATAAAATAAATCATCACTCAAAATAATAAATTTAATTTTGAAATTCTACACCCATGAAATCATTTATAACTAAGAATGTCAAATCAAAGTTTGATTAGAGAATAAATGTTGATACTTCTATTCCACCCCATTAATGCTTCTTCCATTTATTATAGTGATAATTCTAGTGATACCACATGACCTGTACAAATTTTCTATATTTTCTATCAAAGGCTTTTTTTGGGAATCATTAATCCACATTTTTCACTAAAGCATAGAAAAATCCGACGCACCTCCAAAAATTCACAATTCGTAATGTGAGACGAGTTGAGATTACATATCATTAATTATTTCACACCGAACATGTCATGCATTGATTTTAAATAGGTTACACAGTATAACATGTATTCAAACATATCTACTCTCTAGGTAACCTCAAAGGGTTCAACATTCTTAATTTTTTTTCATTTCCTGCCAAGATGATAATGAACCAAGAAAGGGGCCACCATTAGAAACTTCTGATTACCCCTTGAGCACATCATGGATTGGAACTAATAATTTTTATAGTAATTATAGAGGCCCTAAATCATGAATAAATTAAACATGATCCAACAAACCTCTTCAGACATATTTTTCATCAGGATTATTCCTAGCAAGGAAGTCTCACACACTTCTGTCTAGTGCAAGGTTGAACGGAATGGAGAACCATAAATCAACTCAAAGGGATCCATACATATTAATTATTTTCATATATGGTTATAAAAATCAATCAATCCCATGCCATCTATGATCTTATTATATCCAATACAAATTTCAGAATCATGTATTCAAGAAACAGATTCACTCAGTCTGTCTAAAAATCTATTTGAGGATGATATTCCATATTACGTTTAACATGTGACCCCATTTAAATATGAAGGACTTCTGAAAAGATATAGGTAAAATGTTGGTCCCTATATGAGATGATATCTTATGGAAAACTCTAAAACCTTGTTATCTTTTGAACATATAGCTGACATAACTTATGCACATTGGATGAGTATTTGATTCAATGAAAATGATAAGATTATATAAGATTGTCAAAACCATCCATATGGAATTAAATCCCTATAGTCTATGGGGTACAAAAATTATGACGCCTATGCGATCCTCAACCCACTTCTATGTAGGAATGGGTAGTGGGTCTAGGAAAATAAAGGGCCCACTAATACTAATTTCTATCATGTATTACAACCTTATTCAATGAAAATGAAACAATGAAGCAACCATTGAGGAAATGAATACCCTCAAAAGAATAGATTCCACTCACTATGGACATCTCAATAATTCAGAAACTATAAAGAACCTTATGAAAACTCATAATTATCTGTTATCCCTAAATCAGATCTAGATGGGAGGGAATGATCTGAATACAGTCCAATAATACAACATTATAATACTCATTAGTGTCTTGGTTCATTTCAGAAAAAACAGATCACAGAATACTTTACATTCAACTCATTTCACGTTTTAACTAGTACCTTCTTTCTTAGTGTATCTTCTACCACATTTCCATTGCCAAGTGAATAGATGATATCAAATTAAAAGCCCTAAAGGTGCTCGAAAAAAAGTTTTTCCACAGATTCATATCCTTTTAGAAGAAGATATATTCTATGACATTATAGTCTATGTATTCTAGAAACTACTACGTAAAGATATTGTCAGGAAAAAAAATTAAAAGCATGAATCACTGTATCCAATTCCAGGTCATGGGTAGTGTGATTCAATTTAATATGTCAAATTTACAATGACTCATACACCACCACATGGTTATCTGAAATCAACACACACCATATAACTATACATGAATATTCATAGTATACCACATACCCATTTATAGATTCATAGAAGAGAAAAACAAGTGTGTTTTTTCATAACATCATGAAGTCCTCAAAACATTCTTCACATTTTGTTATCTAATCTTACCATACACATTTCCTAATAACTATGGTCAGGGGTGATGTAAGATCAACGAAATCCCTGATAATAGCATGTAATGTCTTTCTGTGTTTAAAATTTTTCTGATCTCAATTTTTATCCTTATCTTATCCTTTGAAATAAATACTTTTATATTCACATGGTTCGTAGTCACCACACATTATGAAATAATGTGACCCACAAACTTTAGATCCCTAATCTAAAAGGTTTCTTTATAGAGCTCAACATTATGGCAGTGGTAAAAAAGAGTGCCTAGAATAATCATACAGTTTTTCCCATTCCCTTCTTCGGCCCCAAAATATACCATAAATTTATCAAAAAAATAGCATAGAAAAGGAGTTGAGGTACAGATGGAACACATGATTCATAAGAACATTTAAATCCACATATTTATTTATACCCTAATGGAATGACCAAATATTGATTGTGCGTACACCAAAATTTAAATCCTTTCTTAAAAACATCTACTTCTCTAAATATAAGCTATTGATACCCAGATAATAGGTCAATTTTGGGGAACTATCATGACCCTTAAGATAATAGGAATAGTCCTTAATGCACAAAAAGGGTTACGTTTTTCAGGATAATTACTTTATTTATGTTTTGGTAATTAGTAAAAAATATGAGGGATCATTCCATATTATCATAAAATAATATTAGGGTATCCAAAAGTGATATTATCTATTGAATGAGTACATCGGATTCTAAATCATCCACCTATCTTATTATTTCCATCAACTCAGTGGATGCCATATGATATGAGACATTTGATATTGATTTTACTCTTGTTTCCAAATAAATGGGGAACTACACAACCCTCTCCTGAGTAAAACATGATAAATCATTTGGAAATACCTCTATGAAGTCATCTACCACAAGAGATAATAAATTATAATTCCATTTTAACAGTCATCCTACAATAAGAAAAGATAAACCTGTAGAAAAAGATTTCCACATATCCCGAATGGGGATTCCATTCACCTGGGAAAACATGATTACTCTCAATGGGTGCCAAAAGGATCTCATTGTGCCGATAATAGTGAATTTTCACCTTGAAATGAATCATCGGATCCATTCCCAAAATCATTTTGAAGTGGATTAGTTATAGAAAAAGTAAATCCAATTCTTTTTAGACCCTTAATAAGGACAGCATGCATGAGAAACACCTAAAGCCATGATCACTCATTTACCAAAGGGTGTCCCCAATTACATGGAATATGTCATCAGATCTATTGTAAATTACAACAAATCCAAATTATGGGAATAAAATTATAATTATAAACCTTTATTTCAATCAAAACTACTTATATATATGATTCAATAAGTACATTACACTGAGATATTTTTTTCATATATCTGGTCCCCCTAGAACATTATCTATGGAATAGAGGTGATTCATCCCTATATAGTCCTATTGTTGATTAATAACTAGTGGATATAAATTCATACTAATATAACCATAATAGGGGAAAAATTCCTCTATAACCAACATAGAGAGATCCCAAAACCATTGATACAGAAGTCTGAGCTGGAAATTTCTAATGGGATATGGTACCCACCCCACTTTTAGTTGTTGTACCACTATTACAAAACTATCTATGTGACCCATGATCCCACACTTATGGTAGGGTATATGTGGATCTATACATGTTGAACACATATTCCCCATCCTCACCACACTTCCTCTTTTTTGAGAAAAAACCCATCACAACCGGAGAACACTATTGAAAGTATCCCAAAAAAGCTAGATATTTTAGAAACATATATCTCCACCATAAGGGATTGATCAACTAACTCAACATACAGCATTAATTTAAAAAATATCTTATGGTGACATATGACTAATTGACACACCATTTTAAAAGGATGAACCTTAATGCAGTCAATATAATCCACCTTGAGTGTGAAATGGACCAACACCAAGAATTTGTTAGAAAATTTCCACACGGTCTGATACCCAATATCGGGAATGAAAAAAAATAAAAACTCATGGAATAGATATTTTTGTCATGAAAATTATACTTTTTGAAGATAAATTTGAAATCATTCTAACCAATCTGGTCATGTTTCCCAGTTTAGAACACTATGTACCACCATGTGTGGTTGAGACTTACCAAATGAATAAAGCACACATCACATTGAAATATTCAGATGTATTAGGAAACCAGAATATCATCTAAATAATCTCAATCAAATAGTTGATTCATTTTGATCCATGTTTCCTTTAATTGAAGGAGGTTTGTTCTTGATGAAATTTTTAGACTTGTCCTTTTTTGGACTTAATTTGGCTTCACAGGAAATCATTGGACCACAATCTATACGCTGATCCATTTCATGCAATGCATATACCATTGCATCAGTTAGCCTCTGTGAATCTATTAAGGTAGAACACTCTTTATCATCTTATATTACATTAAAAATATTCCTATGTGGATGCATGATGTTTTATAATTCAGAAAACATGAGGAAAACCATAGATACTCTATATAAAACATCTTCATCAAAAATAATCAAACACCTTAATAAATAAAATCCAAAAAACCTGAATAAATAGTAAATAGACTCCACACTCTATCAATGTCAATTCATAGTCTTCATCATATAATTCAGACCTACAAGGAAATTTAATGTAATTCCCAAATGTCACATGCTGTCCTAAGGCCTATCACAAGGGTTCTTAACCTGACACCCCCTTTCCAACCAGAACCTGAAGACACAAAATTCCAAACTCTGATCAATCTAGATGCTCCAAAATAACATAACCTAATTAAAGTAAAAAATATAATATTATACCATTTTATTACAAACAAATATGTGCTACCATCTAACTCAAAACTCTACCTAGATCTTGACATTGACCTAAGGGAGTTCCTGATCCCCATGGGCTAGCAACTACTGTCTGGGCATCAAGTATCACATTGTGGAATTATCTATACCACAATAATAATATATTTAAAATCAGCAACAATGATATATCACATAATATAAATCAATAAAAATTTAATATATAATAAGATAACACCAAAAATGTGTAATTAATTTATCATTTATTAATGAAACCAAAATTACAAAAAATCACAAACGGGGAGGAGAACCAACTATACAACCAAAACTCCATGAAAAAAATTAGACAACACCCTTATGTCATGTTATATCCCATGTAAATAAAGGGTTATTCAATTTTTATTTTTATTAAAATTTGTAAATTAGATATTAACTTTACCATCATGGGGTTGATATTTTTGATGACATACCTGATACGCAACAATGGGTTTCTTTGAAATCATACATTGTACTCTAATAATATAATATTATCATTTTAAATGGTAGTTAATGCCAGATTTTGTACTAGAGGGAATGAGTATAACTAAAAAAATATGATTATACATTTTTTTAAATGTTTTTACATTTATCCAATAAAATTTAGAGGCCTAAAATGTGAATAAATCTAATTTTGAGCATAAATACTCTAATATTCTATAAATGGTCAATTTAACACCTTTTAAGGGAGAACCCCCATTAAATATAGTTTTGGTCACTTTTATATGATCTATTTGAGAACATAATTTTTTTTTGATTCCGGACATTAAATTTTACATTGGGTAAAATTTTTTGGTGATTTTCACATAAAATTCATTTTTATGTATAGTGAAAAAACTGTATTTTAATTCAAAAGTTCCTTTTAATCTACTTTATTTATATAGTTATATTCTCTTTTTAATTGGATTTAAAGTTTAATTACATTATATTTTTAAAAATAAATATATTTTTATTCATTTGAATTAATTTGAATTTGAAATTGGACATAAACAAGTATCAATCTTTTGATAGTTATTGTTTCTTAAAAACACACTATTTGTTTTGACAACAAAATTTAATATCAAATTAAATAATGAAAATTATAAGTTTTGAATTTTGTAAAATAGTTATAATGTTTGAATTCATAATATCAAATATATCTTAGGCTGAATTTTATGTATTTTTATGAGAAACTTCAATTTTTGATGAATAGGGAAACCACTTATTAGTAGTTACACAACCGACTTTTGTAGTTAAATGAAATATTTCTGCTTCTGTGAATTTAATATTGAAAATATGACATACCAAGTTGTTATTAGTAAGTAATATGTGTTTCAATAAGATAAAAATATTTTTTTGGACTTGGATTGTAAGATAAAAATAATTTTTGTTGAATAGTGACTTTGGACTTTTATTTACCAATGTTAATGTTGAATAGGGTAATTCAAGGTAAAAATAATATAATAATATAAAATTAACTTAACACTTGTCCTAACATTATTGGTTCAATCATTTATTGCCTTGTGAATCTTTGTGTTGATTTTGGGACCCCAAAGAGCCATTTAAGAGTGATAATGACAGTTTATTTTAAATAATTTAAATTAATGGAAAAAATGACAAAAACAAATATCATTTTGTAAATTAATTTTTTAATGGGGTTATTTACGTCATATTTTCATCTATAAATATTTATCAGAATGATAATAAGATTTCCTACATCATGGTGTATTTTTATAATTTTAGACATCAAATTAATTAAATTATTTATTACACAATAATGTTGTAATATTTACATCATTAATAAATGATTTAAATAAATAAGATTATAAATAATACAAAAATATCTAAAACGTATAACATTTTTATTATATTATTTTATTTCGACCATTATTTATCTTATCTTAGAGTTTAATTATTTTTTAACCTTTATAAAAATAATATAATTATATAATTAAAAAAATATTTTCACACATTCCTAAAGAGCCACTCCTCCCCCTTATAAAAATCCATTATTTCTAACTCATTCCTCTCACCTCTCAATCCACTTGACAGATCCAAAAACTACCCAAATTATCTCTCATGATCCCCCTCTTACACTTAGAAGCCTTACCTTAGGCAGAAGTCACTTCAATAAGTACTTTTAGTTCAACCAAAGGGAGTTACCCAAATTAAATGTAACAATTTATCTTAACTTTTTTTCTTCTATTTTTATTCTCCACCCACTAAACTCATTTTATTCATTTCATTTATAAAAAACAATTTCCTCATTATACTATATGTTTTTATGACATTGATTCTAACTACACTTACACACACCTAAATCTAATGGGTAAAGAACATATTATTTCTGTGGGAGACAAACTAACGCCTAATGAAAGGATGATTGTTAGATTATCTCCTACCGCCACTCATGGTGGCCATTAAGATGGAAAAAATTTTATATATGATATATATTATGTTTATTTTTTAATTGTTTTTCTATGTTTTACATTTATATCCTACCTTTATGGTTTCTATAATGGGTAAACACGATAATTTCATTTGAGGAAGTGCGGACTACCACCCCCACAAAGTGATATGACTTCTAAATCCCATATGAGGGACATATAAAGGATTCAGTTATTATATTTTATATGATATTATACTGGAATTATAATATACATATGTATCATTATTTTTTCCTTCTATTAAATTACGAAATAGAAATCCAAGTAGCATTCTTGTGTACTTATGGCTTACCGTCTCCATGAACGGTGCATTTCATTTCTTGTCTCCAAATGATATGTACTATTATAAATAAAAAAATATATTTGATATATATGAAATATATGATATCTAAATAATTAATATCATTATAGAGATAATAGACTATTGACCACATGGAAAACCTGTAAATATAAGGTGTTCATTTTTGAATCAAGTACCAAATATTGACAAAACCACCGTTATTAACATAAATGATTACATAATGTTTATAAAATGGTAATATGTGATATAAAATGAATAATAAACTTTTAAAAGTTTCTTATTCAATTAAAAATAATCTTTAGTTTTTTATTCATGGGATTAAAGGACAAAAGATCAAGTCGGACATGAGGTAATATATTTCTTCTTAATCTCCTTTTATTGATACATATTTTGTTTTAATATACGAATTTACATTATACACTATATAAACACCTTTGAATTTTCATTTATTTCAAATGGAATATTTTTCTACCAATAGTTTTACTAAATGAAAAAAATAATGTTTCTTTTTAACTTAAAAAGTGAAAACAACATTTCCACCACTGCGATTGTTATTTGATCTTTAGCTTCCATAACAACCCATAATGTTTTAAACAGGGAAATAAATACCATATAATCCCATACATATTTTGGTATTGAAAATGTGTTTTATAATGGATTTATTAATTCAAAATATTTAAATTAAATATTGTGATTGAAATGTGTAAATGTTATATTTACTTTATGTTTGTTTCATATGTTATGAATATGTTATGGTTCTTGGAAATTGTTTTTGTATACAGGTGGTTCTATGATAATACTAGTGAGGTTAATCCTTAGATAGCTCTCCAATGCATTGTGTAACATGATGAAGGTAAACGTGAATATTTCTCTTAAGATATTGAAGGAATACACTATTATGGGGATTCCAAATATGACTCCCTACATAGCTATGAGTGCTAAAACATAATTATGTAATGGATTCCACAATATACCTTAATGATTTGTGATTAATATGTGTTATTTATAAGTCTTATGTTTTCCTGAGGAATGTAAATGTTTTTATGTTTTGTATATACTCATGGACTAATTATTTCTTTCATTATTTTCTAACCCTTACTGAGTTTTTATTCTCATACCATGTTTTGAAATTTTAATCACTGGACACAAAGATGAATAGGGTCAAGGATTTGATCAATGAAAATTCATGTTGTCTAAAATGTGGCACTAGACATGACACATTATTTCAAAGAGATTTTAATTTGAGCAAAAAATGGAAACTGAGATGAAGTTCCAAATTTGTATTTTTGAGATGTAATATAATAATTATGGCCTAATTCTCTAAATCTGTAAACCTGAAAATATCCTAAATGTGAAATATTCATTTAATTCACTGTTAGAAAATGTTTAAGGCTGGTTCCTTAATGTTTCTATCATAATATGGTTTGGACAACATCAGGAGTCAGAATATAGTAAAATTAATATCCATAAATTATTTTTAGTTTATGTTATGATTGAAATGATTTAGCATTTAAAGATTTCCATGTTCTTTCACCTAAGATATTTATATGCTCAGAATGGATTTCTACTGAGGAAACCGGGAAGCTATATTGGGATAACATCATGAGGAAGACAACCTTCCAAATCAGAAACCTGAGATGGTCTGAATCAGAACTGAATAGTTTTTTGCAGTGATGGAACAATTGACTCAGTCTACAACTGGAGGTGCTTTCAATGTATGAGATCATCCAGATCAACCACATAGGAACGTGTTAGTAGAGGATCATTTCAAGACGCAATATCCCCCATCATTCATAGGATCATCTGATCCCGTTCTAGCATAAGGGTGGATTAAATAATTGGAAAAAATTTGATGTCCTTGGGTGTTCAGAACATCAAAAGAACAGTCTTCTTATTTACCGTTTTGAAGGTGATGTTGATCTGTGGTGGTCGATGGTGAAAAATATCAGGGATAGTGAGGATATTGATGCTCTTGATTGGGATGAATTCAATGGTATGTTTCTTGAGAAATATTTTACTATGGTGGATCGTCTTAGGATGGAAAGAAATTCCTAGAATTAAGGCAGAAGGATAACTTAGGGAATGCTTATGAAGACAAATTCCCTCGACTAGCAAGGTATGCTCCAAATTTTATATGAGATTATAATAGTAAACTCAAGCGTTTTTACTCAGGATTAATGCCAAATTATCAATAGGATTTAGCTTCTCGTGAGTTCAAAAGTTATGAAAAACATGTTTATTGTGTGGAGAAAGTATAAATTGATTTTTTCGATGATCATGTGTTCTTTGAAAAACAACAGAATAAGAGGTCGAGGTAGCAGGAAAAAGGGGATAACTCCTAAAAAAAGTCTGATGGTAAGAAACATAAGTTTTCAGTTTGTAAAATTTGTGGTGAAAATTATGGTGGGGAATGTCTTTTGAATTCGGGTATGTGTTACCGATGTGGTAAAATAGGACATAAGACTCATAATTTCACTAAAATAGATCAAGGTAACGGTAAGACAAAATATGATTTGCATTATGTAAAATGGTTTAAGTGCGAATAAATGGGTAATTATGAAAATGAGTGTCCACTGAAAAACTCAACTGAGGGAAAGCAGCCAGACTACAAGTAGAAAGGGGTGGTGAAATATTCTGCAACTGCTTCAGTAGATGTTGGGGCATCGAATGAAGTAGTATCAGGTACACAATTTTTTTGATCAGATTATGCGAATGTGTTATTTTATTATGGGTCTACACAATATTTAATAGTATGAGATGTTTCATAGTCAATTGGGAATTCTATATAAATATATGAAGACAGAACAGATTGTAAAAACACATATAGGAAATATTAATACCAAAAGAAAACATAATAACCTTCATGTCTTTATGTGCGGGAAGAATCTACCTTCAACCATTATTATATTGCCTCTAGTAGAGTTTGATGTTATTTTGGGTATGGATTGGCTTTCTATTTATCATGCATATATTGGCTGCAAAGCTAAAGAGGTTTCATTTTAGAAAGATTATTAGTTTGTGTAAAAGAATGGACCTTTTCATTCGATAACATATGATGATGCTGAGAAACTAGTAAAAGATGTAAGTGAATTTTACCTTCCATATATTGTTGAAAATAAAAAAACAGTTCAGATTAATTATATTCTTGTGAATAATTAGTTCCTTGAGGGTTTTCATGATGAGTTTCTTGGTATTATACCTGATCGGGAAGGTGAATTTATTGTTGACATAGTTCCTGATGCTATGAAAATTTCAAAACCCCCCTATTGAATGGCTCAAATTGAACTTTTAGAGTTAAATAAGAAATTACATGAGTTATTAGAAAAAGGCTTCATTCGTCCTAGCACATCACCATGTGGTTCTCATGGCATATTTGTTAAAAAAAGTGATGGGTCAATGATACTTATCATTGATTATGGAGAATTGAATAAAATTTTTGCTAAGAACAAGTATCATTTTTCTCATATCGATGATCTGTTTGATTAGCTCCAAGGAGCTCCGTATTTTTCAAATATTGACTTGAGGTCAAGGTACCATTATTTGAATGGAATGGTAGCAGTTATTCTAATGACCAATTTTCATACAAGATAAGGCCATTATGAATTGGAAGTTATGACTTTTGTGTTAAACACTAAACCTGTTATATTCATTGATCGTATTAATATAATTTTCCATGAGTTCTTCGAAAAGTTTGTGGTTGTGTTCATTGATGGTATTCTGGTTAATTATAAAAGTAAAGAGGATCATTAAATTCATTTAAGGGTTGTCTTGAAAACTATAAATAAA
This sequence comes from Viscum album, assembly GCA_963277665.1. Lineage (NCBI taxonomy): Eukaryota > Viridiplantae > Streptophyta > Magnoliopsida > Santalales > Viscaceae > Viscum > Viscum album. The sequence continues at coordinate 961,075,477 of OY728145.1, forward strand.
CTAAATTGTATGGGAAATTCAGAAAGTGTATGTTTTGGTTACAAAAAATTTCATTCCATTGTCACATAGTTTCAAAAAATGGAATAACTATTGAAATTCTAATACAAATGTTTTTAATAAATGACCATGACCCACAAATATAACTAAGATATGTACTTTTCATGGTTTGGAAGGTAATTTCAATAGGTTTGTTGAATAATTTTCATGGTTATCTAGCCCATTAACTATGTTAACTCAGAAAGGTGTTAAGTTCATTTGGACAAAAGAATGTGATGATTGTTTTAAGAATTGAAAATAAGATTGGTGAATTCTCCAGTTTTTATACAACCTTCTAGAAATGGCGAGTTTTTTATCTACATTGATGATTCATTGATAGGACTTCGTTGTGTCCTTATCCAAAATGATTAGTTAATTTCTTATTCTTCCTGTCAGTTAAAACCTCATGTGTTAAATTACCATATACATGATATCGTATTAGCTGATGTTGATTTCTTACTTTATAATTTTGGAGGGATCATTTATATTGAGAAAAATGTGAAATTTATGCTGACTAAAAAAGATTAAAGAATATATTCACTCAGAAATAATTGAACATGAGACAGAGGAGATGGCTGGAATTAGTCAGTGATTAAGACTGCCTGATCCATTACCATCCTAGAAAAGAAAATAATGTGTCATATGTTCTGTGTAAGAAAATTAATTCTACAATAACCATGTTATGTTTAGAACAAGATCCTTTGGTTTTTGATTTGATAAAAATTGTCATAGAAGTTGTAGGTGCAGGAAGTTCATCTATTTTTTTTAGGTGTTAGTGAAATCATCACTATTAGATAGAATTAAGAAAGTGCAGAAGGAAGACAAGAGTTATGAAAAAATGTAGAGTTTTTTCAGAAGGGTAAGTTGTCTGATTTTAATATTTATATTGATTGTGTTTTGAGTTTTGGGAAAATATTACGTGTGCCTTGTGATTCGCTGTTGAAAAAGGAGTTGTTATGTGAATCTCATAGTTCCGCGTTTTCAATTCATCCTTGTAGTACTAATATGTACAGGTATCTTCATGAGTATTATTGTTTGGAAGTAATGAAAAGAGATATTGTTGATTTTACTATGAAGTGATTGACTTGTCACCGGGTTAAATCTTAGTCGTAGTTACCGAAATGGGTGTATTAGTCTTTACGAGAGCCAGAGTGGAAATGGAAAAATATATCCATGGAGATCATTGTGGGATTAACAAAGACATCACAAGGTAATAATGAAACAAGTGTTATTGTTGATCCATTTAATAAATCTTCTCATTTACGTCATATTCGATATACTTTGTCTCTAGATCAACTTTCTCAGTTTTTTATTAAAGAGATAATCAGGTTGCATGGAGTTCCTCTCTGCATTGTATCTGATCGTGATCCCATGTTTACTTCTAACTTTTATAAAGTCACTAAGAAGTCCTTGGGTACTAAATTAAATTTTAGTACAGCTTTTCATCAAAAATCAGATCAGTAGTTAGGACGAACAATTCATACCTTGGAGGATATGCTACGTTCTTGTTCATTGGATTACCAGAGAAGTTGGGACCAAAACATTTCTTGGATGATTTTTCATATAATAACAGTTTTCATTCCAGTATACAGATGTCTCCATTTTAGTCATTAGATTGAAATTTTTGTCGAACTCCAGCATTTTGGGATGAAGTAGGTTAAAGGAAGCTGATGGGACCTGAATTGGTAGAAGTGATGGTAGAAAAGGTTCAGTTGATTCATATGAACATAAGGATATCATAGAGTAGGAAGAAAAGTTATGCAGATAACTGGATGAAGGATCTCTCTTTTGAGGTAGGTGATCATATTTTTATCAATGTTTCTCCATGGAAAAGTGTGATGTGTTTTTGGTAAAAATAGAATGTCGAGTCTAAGGTTCATTGGAAATTTTAAATCCTATAAAAATTTAGATCAGTTGCGTATAATGTGGAATTACCTCCAAATTATTCCCAAGTACACAATTTTTTCCATGTTTCAATGCTGAGAATGTATATACCAGATCCATCTCATTTTTTGAGCCCAAAAGTTGTTCAGTTGGAAGATAATCTCTCTTATAAAGAACAACTACTCTAGATTCTTGACCGTACGGAGCAAGTGTTGCGGAATAATGTAATTCATCAAGTAAAGGTCTTGTGGAAAACCCATATAGTTGAAGAGGAAACATGGGAATTTGAAAATGTTATTGGAGATAAATACCCCCATTAATTTATAAGTGAATTAAAATTGTGGGGACGCAATTTCCAAAAGTGTGCAAGGATGTAACACATCAAGTAAATAAAGAAATAAAAAAAATTTATTTTAATTAATATTTGTAAAATAAATGTTAATTTTAATTTAATGGAGTTTCTACGTTCGATGGCGTACCCGATACACAACAATGAGTATCTTTGAAATCTTACGTTGCACACTAAAAATATAATATTATTATTTTAAAAGGTATTTTATACATAGTAATTGTATTGGTGAGAATGAATATAACTAAATACAATTTTATTATAAATGTTTTTAAAGAGACAAGTCTAAGGTCTTTCCTACACAACAAACATACTCGACCAATTGTTCCATCCGATATAAAAAGCATTACATTGTGATAAATTCAATTACCTATATCATATGAACTACATTTTTCAAAATCTCAATTATATCTATTGATACACAAATTCCAAACAATCATTTTTTAAATAATGACCACTGTTAATTTCTTATGCACACGAAAAACATTTTAAAACATGATAATCACCACCCAAAATAATTATAAAACCAATTTGAAAAAAAATCAATCATACCAAAGTCATATATAAATGTAAATCATGGAATCATATTCTATTCTTAGAAGGATTTTAGAAAATAGAGTGGAAACCAAAAAATTCAAAGGAAAATATACGTAAGAGAAAGGCCACATAAGAACCATCATGATCCATCCACATGAATGGTGGAGATGAGAGGCATACAATAGGGTTTCTTTATGAATACATAACAAATAACCTATGTATGGAATCTTAATAGAGCATGTAAGAAATTTGGATGCCCACCTAGGGACATGGAAACTGAATGGGTAGGTTTAGTGGATCTTTGGGGTTAATTTAGTGGAGTGGAAAAGTGAAATTTCACACTTCATGATGTTATATAAGGCCACATAGTTTGGCTTCATGGTCTTATTGGTCTAGCACCAACTGTGTGGCACCTCCACCCAATGGAAAAAAAGGTTTCATGGCTTCTAAAGAAGGTTAATAAACACATGATCGAGTCTATGATTCCTAGATAGTGCCATTATCCTATTTGAAATTTCACACTGGGATACAACTTGGTTTCTACTAACCACATGCCAATCGTTATCCATCCACAGTTAGGCCTAAAAACCTCCATTTTCAAACAAAATCTCTTATTAAATGCACTATAAAAAAGATAAAAAAACTATAAAATAGTTTCTAATTCAATAAAAATCCAAAAAATATGAAATTTCACATAATATATTTTTATTATATCATGACCTTGGTATTATTAAATTCATTTTAGATGAATAATTTCAAATTTTTCATTATTATTATTTTTTTGATAAATTACAATTTTTAAAGTGATTCAAAATTACTAAAAGTACTACACTCTTCCAAAAAAATATTGAATGAAAATTAATATTAACTATGCTCAATTAATGGATTAACTATTCATTCATTATTAATATATTGACCATATAATTGTAAATACATTGATATCCAGGTAAGGTTTAAGCATTGTTTTTTTCATGTTATATGTGATTTTGTAAAAATTAATTTCCAACACACATTGGAATTTTTTATTAAAATTACATTTTATATACATATTTGTTTTCTAGAACTTTTGTATTGGATCATTTTATTTTATTTTTAATGTATAGATAACCTAGTTTAAATGTACTTGTTATAGAAAAGAAAAAAATGGTAAAAGTATGGAAACATATAATATTAAAGGAAAAATGTTTAAATCATCTATAGAACAGTTTTATGAGGTTATTTAGACCGTATAATCTCTAAATACCATTATTTATTAATTTGGATATCCCTCCAGGTACAATTGACCTCCAAATAGGGAATACATTTGAAATTTTACACGAATTCCAGTACTCCTCAATTATAAAAGGGCACTCCCTCCCCGAAAATATTTGTATGTTATTATTTCATTGGATTAGCCAACACATTCAAAAATATATTAATAAACTTATTTATATCATCTAATATGTCTTTTTTGGGTAAAATATATCCTAATAAGGTTTTAGTGAAATCATAGAGAGGATAAACAGAGAATAGATAATATTATCTGATGAGTGTCTTTATTTTTCTTTCATATCATCCTTCATTAATTTTTAATAACCATTAAATATATAATAAAATATGAATCATCCAAATTGTAAAAAAAAAATTAATGGTAATGAAATTAAAACCATCTAATCTTTAATCAAATGGGTTATCAAATCATCGTTTGTGTGTATTGTAGACCACCGCCTCATGATTTGATGTCTTTTATTTTTTTATTTACACCTATAGTGGTTCAAATTGATGATTGATATAGACTATATAAATTTATATTATTTATAACATATTTATACCTCTATAGTCCCTATACTATGTATAATATTTTACCTTCCATTATATAGTAGATAAAATAATGAAGCTCTTGTGTAAGGTTGACTGTCGCCTAACAAAACGATATGTTACATCATTCACTAACACATCACATGTGTGGTGATAAACATATAGTTAATTATTATATGTCAAAATTTTGAAATTATAATAATATTTATGAAATATTTGTCATTGTAAAAATATAGTATATATCATTTTATTTCCTTCTTTTTCACTAATTTAAAAATGATAACATCTCTTGTAAACCAATGGACTATCAACTTTATGAAGTGATGTGTCATTATTTTTATCACCACACCACATTGATGATATAAATAAGTATATAATATGGTACTACAGATATTATGATCATTAAATAATATAATAAATATTTTTTTAACATTATTCCATAAGTAATGATGAAAAATGAAAAAATTTATCATGCCTATGTAGTGTCGACCAACTTTATGATCGTAACATAATTCATTATTCATAACAATAATTCATGATTGGTTTTAATAGATTAATTTATTTAAAAATAACATAACTATGTAATAATTATTAATTTTTATTTAATATAACTTAATAATATACAAAATAACATTATTATTCATAAAAAAGCATTGATGAGAAAACAAGGTGAATAAAAACTTAGATAATGAAAATAATAAAATATTATTTACATAACAGTGGTGAAAAGTAGTAATATGATCGGATTTGGTATTATGAATGTTATTATGGTTCAATTATAAATTAAAGAAATTCATAAAACCACTATACATGAGTTTAAATAATTTAAAATAGTGGAAAAAGAAAGGTAATGTGTTTTTCCTTGATTTGCATTCAATTGATAATTATTTATTATTGATAACCTAATCAATTTTAGGTGTCCCATATTCATACCCTTGGACATGTACCAACAAGATTAATTAATTATTCAAAGTATATTATGTTTAAATATTATTTCATTCTTTCTAGGGTATTTGACATGAAAATTACCATATTAAAAATGTTAATGTGAAATCACACATTCTTTTTTGATTATTAAATTTCACTTGAATAAATCATTTTTGTGTGATTATTTTTCACAATAAAATTAACTTATCGTAAATATACACATAAGATTATGATGAATATGATTATTTCCTAAATATTATTCCATTTTTACATATGATTTTTACTATAAAATTTATATTATTTAAATGGGATATATTGTTAATTATATATCCTTTACTAAATATATATATTTAATGATAATGAATTTTGATTTAATTAAACAAATTATTTGATTTATGATGAATTATTTGTACTAATGGTTATGGGTGGTAGTATTATAATATATTCCCTAGATTCATTTGTAGGTGTCTTGAAGAAAATTATAATCTCGAAATAAAATTTGTTTGTACATATATTATCTAAATTGTATTTGAAAATTTATTAATAGTAGAGGTATCATGATTATTGAGATCATGGAATCCAATTATTATGAATTTCATTTATTAAGAGTTTAATTTTTAATATTAATTATATTTTCACTATGATATTATACCTAGAATAATTTAATTTACCTATTCATAGATTAAATGAAATGTGTGTCCAGTTATTTACCTGTCTTTATTGGTTATGGATTATTCTGTAATATAATTTTAATTTATACTCAGTTTATATACCATTCCATTTTGATTGTTATTTTTGATTCATTATTGTTTTTTATATAAAAATTATCGAGCATTTTATATCTCTATTATTATTATTTATTTCCCAAGATTCGGAAATTATTAATTTGATTTATATTTCATGAAGGCTTTTCTTTTTAATTTTATATGGGCTATGTTTTATTTTCTAAACCCAATGTCAAATAGAAATCATTAATGTATATAGTTCTCTAAATCTACTAAATTTATCAGCCCTTTGGGACTTGATTCCTTGAATCCGTGCAAATGTAATAGTGTATAACATGGGCACTAGTTTAATATGGTTAGATCATTCCAATTGGTATCATAGAAATATTAGAAGAATCTATCAAAACATGATTTATGAAAACAAATATAAGGGATTTTAAGAAAATGATATACATTTATTTAAAGTGAATAATAAAATACTAATATTATTTTATATTTTTTGAAATTATTTTATTTTTTCTTAACAATATAAACCGTTCTGGATACTAAATGTGGCCATGGTTAGGGAATATATTCTCTTATGTGTAATAACCCTTAAAAGGGATCATTGGACATGACTAAATTATCACATGGTTCATGAAAACATGCCCTATTGTGCACCCAGACCTAAAACCTTAGGTTAAATTCATAATATAATTAAAATATTCATTACAAACCATTATAATGAATATAAAAATATATTTATAACCAATGAAACAAAATTTTATTATTCTGATATTAAAAATTACGAAATTTCAATTTAGGATATGTAATGCATAATTGTTTTAGTTATACGGTGTATTTTTAATTCTAATTTTAAGATATTAAACTCTATATGACATCATTTTTAAATTAATCCTAGTATAAAGAATGGTATAAAATCAATTCTCATAATAAAAATGATAAAAATAATAATTTAATTAATGGGTTTAATTCAATATTATTGAAGGTCAGAAATATGTGAAATTGTAAAAAATATGATGACGTGATATCAGGTGATAAAAATAATGAAAAATAACCCTATATGTATTTTTTAATAAAAATGATTAAAAAAAATATGTTAATGTTAGATAAAAAAGGAAAAAATGTAATAAGTTGAAAAATGACTTTCCCATATGTGATAATTATGGGAAGAATCACACTAGTACTTTAAAGAATGTAATGACACATTTCGATATGTTTGGAGTAAAAGGCCATAATTATCCTGACATTAAGGGAGGGAAATAACTTTCATATGTTCAATGATTCAATTATAAGGAGAATGGAAATTATGAACATGAATGTCCCATGCATAAATAAATATACCTTATGAGAATATTATGGATAATAGTCAAGATTAGGTAATTGAAACATCTGAATAGAATTGATTAATGTTATTGGGTAATTAAATCCTTTAAATATGTTGTTTATTGATGAAATTATTTTTATAATAACTATAAAATAAATAATCATTGAATTTAAATAATTTTTTATTATGGATTTGAAATCATATATTGAATGTCGATGATGATAACGATTAATTATTTACTCTAAATTTGAACTTTTTGGATACCACATGATTGAGGGAAATATAACCCTAAATATGACTATGATGCTAAGATAATGGCGTTGGAATAAATAGATGATTGATATGGATCATGTAAATTATATAATGCTAACTACCATGGATCTAATTGGTTATTTTTTTCTAAACAAGAATATTCATCTATAAGATTAAAACACCCTTGGATTTATGAAATACATCAAAAAATTCGTTTTTTACTTATGTACAAATGAATAATTAATATTTTCAATTAGTTTTTATCATGTTTTAGGTTACTACCATGTTTCATAAAGATAAGTGATAATTTTATACACTATTTTTCATTTGTGGATTAAGATATTCTTCATAATGGTTAAGGTATTAATAGAAATATGATATCATAAATTATGTTACATTCCTTATAATTTATTGGATCATTATATTTTGGAAGGGTATTTTGGTTAATCATTTTTGAATGGTTGAACTTTTATTATAGTTTTAGATATGAATGTATTACATCAACTTAAGGAAATGTATGCCTATTGATAAACGTTTTCTAAACATTTTTGTTTTTAAAAGAGATTCATGAATAATGAATGAATTTTAAATTTATATGGATCTTATTATACAGAAAAAGTGATTTTTTTCTTCGAGCATAAAAAATAATTTCTAGATATTCATATCATAGAGTAATGGAACAATTATAAAGCATCCAAACTATGAAATTACTCTTAGGGAATATAAATGTATCTTGTATGTATATTTTTATAATATTTATTTACTATAAACTAATTCCTCAATATTTTGTAAAAGGATATTGATATAAATATTCTCCAATATTGATAATTTATTATGTTACGAATGACCATGTTCACACCTATTTGTTTTATAGTTTTTTGGTCATAAACTTTCTCCGAATCACACACATTCTTATGATTAATATTCTCTATCACTCTCCATCAAAATTTTGGTGAAATATTTCTCTTATATGTCCATGTTTTCATTTACCATCTATTTTATCCTACATATAAACCTAGTAATGTTTTTATTTAAGATTTAGATTTTTACATCCCATACTATCTTATTATGGGGATATTTTATTTACACTTTTACGATATGTGTTTTTACATAAATTTATTTTTAAATGTAATCCCCCTGATTACCAATAGAAAGATTAAATTTTTGAGGAAGATATTTATCTAAGGTGAGGATAATATAACACCCAACTAATTTAAAATAACGTTAAAATAGAATAAATTTAATTTCATCGATATCATTATACACACACAACACCATGTTCAATGAAAACCTTTGATTGTTTTTATTTTAAAAAATAATTAAAAAAAATACTCTTTTAGAATCATTATTTCAAAATATAAACATAATTTATTTAGTAAAATTACCATAATTATCTTATGGATATTTTTTCCTTTAATTTTGAAAATTTTCATTTTCTGATGATTAATGAAAAACAATGAATTTTTGTAGAAAACTATCATTTCATTATAAAAACATTCTAAATTTTATTTATGTTTATAATTGGTTTTTATATAAAATTATTTCAATTATATATCAAATAATCCAATTGAGATCTTTTTATTCATTTCCCCGTTGAATTTAGATACAAAAATATTTTAATCTTTTGATCATATTCACATTAAAAACATTCTTCCTATTAAATCTATGGGATAAATTTTAATATAACTATTTATAATATTATGATTTTAATCTTAAAAATGGATTTGGTATTCAGAATCAATAAAATATATAATGGATAATAAGGTTAACTAATGTGTTTACCAAAATGAATTGTTATTGCATGGACAATTAATTTACACGGCTAAGGTAAAAATGGGTTTAATAGAGGGTTATACTTGAATGTTAAGATTAAATATTACAAAAAATACTACCTTGAATTAATTTAATGAATTTATTTTGATATAATCCAAAAATGTGTCTAAAATATGGTAATTAATTTCCACTTTCATTAAAATATGACCCATATAATATGTTAAGAATTGAAAATTGAAAAAGTATATAATTTTTTAAATTTTCATATTAATAAACACTTAAGATTGTTAAAATAAAACAAAATCTCTGTAATACCTATAATTTTTAATGATAAATGAGTATTTTTCTAATGATAAAATTAATAAAAAAACATCAAATTAAATAATTATGTTAAATTTATAAGAATGACCAAAAAATTAACTATTTAGTTACCTGTTAAAAAAATAAGTGATAATGAAAATATTAAATTTTTTATAAATTCATTTAATTATTTTTTCCATTTTATATTTTGATTTATATATCAGGATAGGAATGTTTTTACATAAATTTTCTAATTCCACCATTTACTTCGAATCATTAAATTTAGTTTTGAAGAATATTTTCATAATTTACATTAATGTTATTTTAAGAGAAATTATATTTTTTAAGTGATTTGAAATTTCTATAAAATATAATGTTCTGAATAATAATTTTTAACTAAAAATAATTATAGATTTTGTTACATTAAAATAACAATTATTATTTTAAAATGAAAACATTGACACCTAAAATGTAAAAACTATATTATTTTAGTTTAGGTTAAAGTGATGTTTTCCATGTTATGTATGTTTGAGTACAAATTAATATCCCACAAAAATTGGATTTAATTTTTCTGATGTATATAATTAATTTATTATCCAGGGGTCTAAATTAACTAATAATTAAAAATTTATTTTAGATTTTATGATTATATTTCCTAGTGTGAAAATACTAGTTAACATCCTGAAAACCCAATATTTTAAATCTAATGAAATGAAGATTTTAATGGAATTGTTTTTATAAAATAAGAATCATTATGTTTTAGGGGTGTGTCTCAACCATATAATTCATAGACACATTTAATTTTTTATTTTGTTTCCACTTTATGTAATATTTTACTACCAATGGTGAATAATTTTTTGTATTTTCAATAATGCTACTCCTCCTCAAATATATATATTACTCAATAACCTCAGTTTTTCATGTATTTACATATCAATGGTTCTCCAAATTCCTTTAGCACAAACATTCAAAATTCCATACCCTATAAATTGAATCCATATTTTGTCAAATATCCATACTTGTAAGGATTTATCGAAAACCTATGGAGGATATCCAATGAAGTTGTAATGTTCTTCAAAAAGTTTCATCGTTTTACCCCTTTCTATGCATCCTTCAATTTTAATTAAAACATTATGATATAATAACTACTGTATCTATCATATTTTAGGATGTTTTTATAATAATTTAATGACCTGAAAACATCTCCACATTGATCTAATGGGTTCAAATATCATTTTTTGTGTGTACGGAAAACTACCGCCTCACAAACTAATGTCGTTCATTTTGTTCATTTCCACATCTTAGGGGTGGGTATGATGATAAAAAAAAGTCATTATATTTTATTAATAAAATATTTATACATATGATGTCACTATATTATATATATATATATATGTATCTCTACCATTCATTCCAGAAGAGATACGACAACATTTATCATGTGTGTGGGGGACTAACACCTCATGAACGGACGTGATTCGTCATTCACTAACGGTTCACATGAAAGATAATAAAGATATATTTATTGATTATATTTTAAATAAATGAATAAATTATTATCTTATTCATTATTTATAATTATTTTAAGATAATATATATCGTTTTCTTTCATTTATATTCACTAACAGAATGACGATAACATCACTCGTATACGTATGGACTACGGCCTTCACAAAGTGATGTGAAAGTATTTTCTTCACCAAAACACCAATATGATATATATAAGTATATAATATGTAATTATTGGTGTTATTATCATTCTATAAAGGTAAAATATTACATAAATCCTTTATAGAATGATCATTGATTATTGAAAATAGTACTCTTCTGTACATATGACCAACCCTCTCTATAATCGAAACGTACTTCCTTTTTCATAACTATCATTACTAAATTATTTTAAAAGTAAAATTGTTGTCAAAATATAATAATAATAAAATTTTTATTCTTATAGATATTGTAGGACTATATAATATACACAATAACATTATCATTCATAACCAATTTGGAATGAGAAATCAATGAGCTCAACTCCCAATATAATTAATATAATGAAATATTTTTAACAAACATGTTGTAAAAAATTATAAGTGAAACATATATGGTATTATAAATATTATTAAGGTTCTCGTATAAATTTTCTTACATGATTTAAACCATTAAACAAGAGGTTAGTGAACATTTATCTTAATGAAATATTTAGGTAATGGATTTGGCCTCAGTTTTCATTCCATTGAGACTTATTTGTTATTATGTTCTAATTCACATTAATGTGGTGTTAATAATTCCCTTTGACAAATTAATGTCCTAAATGATTCATCCTTTATGGTATTTTCTTTTTTATTTGAATCATTTCATCCATGGGAATTTTACTTTAAAATTATGAAGAGATATTTTTTATTGTGAGCTATCAATTTGTTTATGATATAATTAATATTCTATTGAAACGATCAATTATTGTATTAATTTTTATTATAAATATGTTTTTATATAATATTCATATTCTTTCACGAAAAAAATTAATATTGCTTAGTCCCTATACTCTTTTTACATATAGTGACTTCATTGAATGTAATTTTATTAACTATGAAATATTAATAAATATTTATCCCTTAATCAATAGAAATATTTGAAGATAAGGTATATTTATTTAATTAAATTTTGTATATGAAATATGAGGACTTATTAGGAACTATAGGTATAGGTGGCACCTTGTATAATATAGCCCCTCGTTGTATTAGTATGTCTCACTAGGAAAATTATGTTGGAAAAATAAAAGGGTTTCAACCTGTAGTATTTAAATTCTCTTGTGAAAGGTCTTTATAGTAGAGGTATCATGATGCATGATGTCACTAAGTCCAATAATTACAAATTTCCATAATTAATAGTAATTTTATAATTATCCGTGATATTTTCACTATAAAAAGATATCTGGGTGAATTCAATTTTCATTTTATTTGTAAAATTGCAAGTGTTTATAATTATTTACCTTTCCATTTGGATTATTCATTATCTGGTAATATTAATGTTACATGGTAAATAGTAATATAACATTCCATGTTCAAAATATTATTAATTTATGATAATTTCTTATTACGTAACCCTTACCGATCATTTGAGTTTTCCCTAATTCTTTTTCCTTTCCCCATGGTATGAAGATGAATCCTTTGAATGAGCTTTCAACAATGATTAGAATATTATTTTTTATTTAATATCTTTTAGTTTATAATCAGATTTTAAAATGTATATCATATATATACCTAGTTCTCGAAAACAAAATAACGGATCTATCCTTCAGAAATAGATTCCATATAGTTATGACAATGTAAGAAACGAAGACAATTACTCTAGGATACTTGGGAATGGTAGTTATTCCATATGTCTCAAAAAATTTTAAATAATGGATTTTTGTGATGAATTTTTTAATCCACACAACAAACACAAAAGAAAATAAAAATTTTAAACATTTCCTTCTCATATCATCTACATTTACCCTCTTTTGCATATTTTTTAACCTATGTGACTACTATATTTTTATTTACCTAAAAATTTATAATTTAATTCTATTAATAAAATAATATTTATTAAACAAATTTTAACATATTGTACTAAATATTAAATAATTTTTATTAAATAAAAATATTATGTGTGTGGAAAATTTATTTTAACCTAATTGGTTGTAACTCACAATATCCCATTTAAACCGTAACTATAACAATAGTTTTTTATATTTTTAAATATTTTATGTAGAAAAAAAGTTATAATATATAAAAATATTAATTATTTTGAGAAACAAAATTAGAAACATTGTTTATCAAATTCAATTCACTATTGTAGAAAAATTCATTTAAAAGTACACCTAAAAATGATATGAAAAGGTACATTTCTAAAAAATATTCTTAAGTATATAACATTTATAAAAATTATGATCATAAAATATGCTAATATAATTTTTACTATTTGTCAAAAATTTCATCCTTCAAAAATTTCTCAAACATTTACGCTACTATAATATTAAAATTTTGATTTAAAATGTTAGGTTTATTTTTTCAAATTAATTTATTGATAGTTTAAATTATTTTAAAATATCTATATAAAATGTGATAAAAACCTCTTTTTAGAAAATATATTTTAAACATAAACCATGTATTAATGATATCTAATTCTTAGAAAAAATATCAAATGAATGATAAAACATTATATTGAATATTTATCCTATAAAGATCTAGAAAATATTTCACCAATTTACTAAATTAATAAATTATGATAAAACATTTTCTTCTGCGTAAAAAATGTTTGTTCAGAAAAAATTCTCTATTTTACATTAGATAAATTATATTTTAAATTATCAATAATTTATTATAAAATAATTTTTTTGATTTTAGTGTAAAAAATTTGTTTATAATATTTTAATTATTATTATTCCTTCAAAAATATTAAAAATTTAGGTTATAATTGTTGGGATAAATTATAAATAGTATATTATAGGTCACAAAACATTAACAAAGTAATTTCTCTTGTTTCATAGAAATTTATCTAAATTATCTAAAATCACTACATATTTTTTAGCATGATAAATATATCTCTCTTATCGTATGACCCTTGGATGGATGGTATGATATATCCACACCTCATCATATAATAAAATTTATATATATATTTTTCTTTTAATATATAATTTAACTCAGTTTTACCATTTTAGTTTTCACGAAAAATACTATTCATATTTTCATTACCTATGTAACTTATCCTTTAATAAAAACGAAGCTTATTTGGTAATTATCAATAATTAGTTTTAAATATGAAATATAATTTATTAAATAAAAATCATATGTTAGTGTAAAATTAATTTTATCAAAATCACATGTAATGAAAAAACAATGTATTAACCCTAACAATAGTAATTATTTATTACTATTTTTCCAATATAAGATAATAAAAGTTTTAATTGGCTATATGAATAAATATTAATTATTATTATTAAAACTAAAAAATTCATTTTAAATATATAAATTTTCTAATGTGAGATATTATTTTAAACATAAACCCACATACATGAGTGAAAATTTATTTTCCATATAACAAGTTTTCAAAAGTAAAAAATATTTTATATCAAAGATGAATAAATAATTGATTATAATTACCTAATATAAATTATTAATATTATTATTGAAAAAAATATACATTTTTATCCATTTTTTAAAAGATTGTATCTTTATAAATTCTTGAAATCAAAAATCATTTCTCAATTAAAATCACTATGTTAATTTGTAATCAAAAAGATAAAATTTTTATAAAATTAAAAAAATATTTCACTAAGAAAATTTTTGATTTTTGATTTAAAAGATGATGTTAATTTTTTCAAATAAATTTTTAAACATCAAAAAATTATTTCCATAACCCATCTATAGAATACGATGAAACAACTTTTTATAATGATTCGATTATTAAAAATAAAACGAGAATTTTTCATACCCCATAAATATTAAAAACATTATAATTATGATAAAACGTTTTTATGAATATATACGCTATTAGTATAATAAAATTAATTCCCATACAAAGAATAATTTAACATATTATGATAAAAACCCTTCACGCACCTAAAAATTATTTTTTAGATAATCTTTAATTTTTGTTTTAATTTATAATAATTTTCATTTATAATCAATTGATCAAAAAGGAATTCATTTTATTAATTTATAAACGATATAATCTCATTAATTAGATATTCGTATTCACTCCCGCCAATTTATTATCTAAGTTAAAATCTTCATGTTTTGAAATTAATTTTATATTATGGTTCAATAAAATGTGGTGTTGCGTATATTATATGAAATCAATGAATTTATTTTTTAAAAATATATTTCAAATAAATTATGCGATTATACAGATAATCCTTGATCAAATGATAATTTGGAAGGTAGAATATGACTATGATAACATTAGAATGTTCTATCCCCTGGAATGGGAAAATGGGATGAAATGAAAATGAATAAAATATATCAAATATGAAAAACCCATATTTGGATTAATAAGTACATGAAATATATCCACCATGTACTATGTGGAATCTCAAATCCACTATTCCATCTTACATGCTTCGTTAGTACTTATAACCTCAGCAGTGGGTTATTGGTGCCCAATGAAGTTCTATATCACATTCAAAACCACATGGTAATGTACTCTATAACACATATCATCCAACCAAACCTTAAATAACATAAAAAAATAAAATGAATATAAGAAAACATGATATTTCCTGAATAAATTTCAAAAAATACTACTCGTAATCTAGAATTAAAAATTTATTTCATCTTATTAATTCAACAAATATATTTCTTATAAATAATTAATTTAAATTTAAATAAATTGACTATAGACATGGGTTGTCACAAACTCCCCACTATATGACTTCTTTCCCACAAAAGATCATAGAATAAACATACCTAAGGATTCAAAAAGTCACCAAATTCATATTTCATATCCAATTATCTAAAATAATTTTTAAAGATTTAGTTAATCAATAGTTTAAAAACTCCCAAAAAATACCTAAATCATGAATTTCAAAAAGGTTATGACATTCAGGATACACACCAGTAGCCGCTACCTAAAAAAATATCCAACTATAATAATGTTTTAGGAGTATAACTCTAGAAATGAAATGAAACATTGATTGCAACAGATACAGACCAATAAAAATGCATGAATGTATATATGAATCCATTAATATAATAAAATGAATTGATTAATAATGATATAAGTTTCACATAACCATAATAATTATTTAGATTCTCTATTCGGATCACCAATTAATATTTTTATTTCCTGTACTAAAACATTCACAATCCATAACATTTCTCAAAAATCAAAATTTTATTCCAAAAACCACATTTTAGCATCATTTCAAATTAGCAATATTTTATAAACACCATCTTTATTTCAATTAAACCTTTATGAAATGGTTTTTTATTTCATATATTAAAAATAATCTATATATAGTTAAGTTCCCACATTCAAAAAAAATATTTTATTTTTAAATGTCATCACCCCCAATTTAGAAGTGTGCTTAAAAATGACATAAATTTTTAAAAATATGGTCACTATATTTTTTATTATCATATTATATTTCTTTTAAAAATTCAATATTTTAATGTTACGTTTATAATAAATGATTTTTCATAATAGTAAATGATATGAAAATCCAATTGAAAATGGAAAATAATACTTTTTATATTTAAAATACCTAGTTACACCCAAGAAAAACAATATTAAAAAAATAGGGGAATTATTAAATTTTTTAATTTCCATTTCCCTCTAAAAAATAGTCATATGTGAATCATCATGAAGTTGTAACTTATTCCGAAATTGTTTTATTTTTTACATTGATAAGTTATAAATTTATATCCATGAATAAAAACATGTCCAAATTTATTTCTCATGAATAATTAAATAAATATCATAAATATATAGAAAGGGTAAAACCTATAACATAATGCACAATATATATCAAAAAATAAACTAATTTTGTTCACTTTTTAAAATAAATTTATGGAAAGGAAAATAAAATTCTAAATAGAAATTACTATAATAAAACTAGAGAGATGTTTAATAGTGAAAACTAAGAATGAATTAAATGACATAATCCTAAATAGAAATTTTTTCAAGCATTATGGAATATTTTCAACAATAAATGTTAGATAAAAATATGAATCATTCATAATATTATAAGACTAATCTTGCAAAGATATCTTTCATTATAATAAAATAAAACCTCCATATTAATTAACATGAAATTAGATACCTTCCTATCAGTGTAAAACAGTTTTAATTTATTCTTGAATTATGTCAATATTTAAAATTTCACCCCTAACTGAGCCCTATAACAATTCTCAAGTTTCACTATAGCACACTAAAGACATTCTAAGAAAAAAATTCACATTATAATATAGTTCATATACTAAATGCCTAAATATCCCATAGTAACATGAGATTCCACCATTTAAAGGAAGATCATTCCTATTTGTGGGTTAATTTTCATGTCTTGATAGTCTTATTAGTATTTTATAAATATAAATAACACGATAAATGCAATATCATGATGATACCACTTGTAGAGACCCTAACATTGATACTAGAATGAAACTTACACAATGTCAACAGGGACATCAAGGGTGTTCTCACACCCTAGATCATGGAACATAGCATTGTGTGACCTAATATTATTTTGGGGAATGATCAAAAAAATAAAAATTTATATACATTTCAAAAATAAAATCCTACCAGAGATCTGAATTAACTTGTTCATTTATTAGATTTTTTTAATCTAAACTAGTATGTCGTTTCACTATTATAAATATGTGTTCCTTAATAAATCCATGATAACCCATATATAATTATACCATAAATCAATAAATGAATATATTTAATGTCACTAAGGTAATGTCCAACACATAAAAATAGACCCTAATGAACTACTAATACAAATAATTGATAGAATATATAATTTATTGAGATGAATTAGCAACAAGAAACACATATCATTTGATTCAGAAACTTCTATCCCTTCCACCAATATGGATCCTAAAATTTCATATACTACTTCTATAACTAAGATATTAACATCAAATTAATTCAAATATATATATATATACATTCATAAATTATATTAATGGAGATGTTGTATGTCCATATTAGTCTCAATATATAGGGTGTGACCATAAATACTCAATCAATAACAACCCCCAATTATGTCTCCCCATGCACAGTAATTAAAATGGGTATTCATGTTTGCATGTAAAAATTTATATATATTAAATAAACTATTTAATAGTGAGTGGTCATGAATGGCCACAATAGTAGTCAAACATTAGAATATAGTTTTTAAAAAATTCTATCGATTAGTTTCAATAAAGTTTCAATTAAAAAATTAAAAAATGATTATATACTAATAATAAAGTAATATTTTTAGTTGTATTAGCCAAACCATATTTAATCCATGCTTAGAATGTATATAGTTTTCTTTTACTCCATTAATATATATGATCATACAATATCTTTAATATAAATTTTCCAACTTAAGTGGTGTTGTAAAAATATATATGTATATCTATGTTTATATATATATATATATTATTATTAGTAATCATCATCTCTTGGGGATCACTCCTCTCATAAGGAAGAAATCTATTTCCATAAACATCCTTGGGCCCCTCTCTTAGCATAGGACCAAACTATGCATGTGCCTCTATGTCCTACTCTATTAAAAGGAGTATCATATTATAATAGTAGGGAATTTATATATAAATATATATATCCAAAAAAAAATTATATACATATCCCCTTTAACACTACAAGATTTAAATATCTACTTTCCCCAAAAAGTATCGAAGGTAGTAAGTAGATTTTGATACATTCAAGATTGATATCAAATTAAATATAAAGAATTTCAATATTTTATAATATTATAAAATATTACAAAAAAAACTAATGTAAATAAATGAAACATAATAATAAAATCAACAAAATATTGATCCAATATGAATATAAAACACAACATGGTTGAAATTCTAATCATCAGAATAATCAATTAATATCGTACAACCACTAAAAATTATTGATCTAATAATACTTATTAGAAATAAGATATATAATGTCATCAAATATTTGAGAACAACAAAAATAATTTTTCATATATATATAAGTGCATATCTAATAATATAATATGACCAAAATAGTAAATTGTATATATAGTCCATAAGCATATGCTCCCCGACTATATGCTCATTATACATGTGGTCTTTTGACACACTTGCTTCGAGTATCTACATTGATGTTTTTCACTATCATTGATTGTATAAAATAGAAAATATTATTATTTTTGTATAATAAATAATCCTTAATTGATATAAAAATATAATAAAAAAATAATTTATTTCCTTAAATATATATATTATTAATCTTTAAATGTTATTATTATTTTCAAAGAAATATTTTTTTCATTAAATATTAGAAGGAATATTCTAAAACAAATGTATTGATAAATTTTAATGTATAAAAGACGAATAATTAATTTAAATTATACATGATTAACGTTATTATATAGGGATATTTTATAAATAATTGTTTTAAAAACAATTGTGTATTTTTTTAAATAAATTAAATTTATTACAATTAAATGAAAACACTCATAAACTATAATTTTTTTATATATATAATTATACATATTAATACTCATTTTATTAAATTTTTATGGAAAATATGTTTATTATACATTAATGTTTAAAAATAGTTTTTCAGAAAAATTGTCTCCCCTATATATTTTATATCCCAATTTAAAATATAAATATATCATAATGTAATTATTTTATAATCAATCGAATACAAATTTCTAAATCATCAAATTAAAATTATGTTGTATTGATCCTCATATATTTTTTCTGTTAAAATAATAAATGTACTAAATAATTAAACAAAGTTAAAAGATGTAAGTGTGGTAAAAAGATTTAAATTAACAAGGTTACAATTTTTTTCATTTACTATTTTATTTAAAATAGATAAATTAATTTTTATTTTTTAAAATAAATATGGATTTTATCACATAAATTTCATTACCGATGTCACATAACTCCCATGTGATTCTATCTTCACCATTCCCCTATCTCAATTTTCTAATTAAATGTCATATATTATTAAATATAAAAGGAGATCTCCATCCCCTAAGAAAATAGTCATATAAATTGGTATAATCATTAATTTATGAATATTATACCATTAAAAAAATATTGATTCTGTTTTTTATCTTTGAGTCTCAAGAATTGGTCCCAAATTCATTAAATCGTTTGAATCTTTTATAACGAGTGATTCCATTTATGTATGTATCTACTCAACATGGTAATTATATATTACAATTTCATATAAAATCAATATAAATTTCATTCTTAAATATCATAATATTATTTTTATATCATTATGATATTTTGATGTTGTAATTACTATAATAAAACTATATTCTCTAACACATTCATTACTATAATATTTTTTTCTTGATCGGTTAAATAGAAAATTAGAGTGATGTTATACCAAAACTGGGTGATTCACCATGAATGAGTATAAATTCATAAATTATGGTAATATATGTTATTAAATAGTTTTTTATTGTATATTTTTTATTCTAAATATATGGAAAAAATAAATAATCATTATAATTTAACTTTTTGTTTTCATTAAAATTTCATATGATTCAAATTTCATTGATATACTCATCATAAATTCCATTATTAGAAACCATATATGAATGTCACATCAAATGAAATGGTAATGTATAAATTATTATAATACAATTATTAAACAATACTTAAAAAATCCTTATAGAAGTCCTTTTTTAAAATAATTAAATTTTATATCCTCGGTTCAATCATTTTATGAAATAACATAGTCAAAAAACTTTTGATTATGGAAATCATTTGGATTCTATTAATATATATAAGAAAAAAAGTGTCAAATTATAATAGTTATTTGATATGAAAAAAAGATACGAATGTTTTTATTAATTTTTTATGTTTATAATATAATATATAAAATAGAAATCATGAAATTATTATGTAATCATTTGGGTTGTTTCTCATACAATATTTAAATGGAGATTTTCTATGTCAAAATTACCATTAGGGAATGTTTTATTATATTTTAGTTGAAATTAAATTATATTTTTATTCGTATAAATATTTTTTTTTATTTTCATTCCTTACTACTATTTCCACTCTCTCTCTATTATAATTAAGTAAAAATAACTCTTGAAAGTGTAACTTACCATATATATTGTTTTAGTAAGTGATTTTTTCATCTATGTATAACTTTTTCACATGCTATTACGGATTACCTTATTAATACATCTAATTTTTTTTAATTTAATATTCAAATATTTTTCTCGTTATTTTTTAATATTTCAACAGGGATTTCTTTTACTTTCTAAATATATTCAATTTCTTCCATTATTTTTTTACATTACAATGATTTCTATATAACTTTTCTTAATTTTTAATTATATTTTTATATACCATAAAATCATTATGTGAAAAGAAATTTATAAATTATATATTTTTAAAATAAAATTATAAAAAATTTTAAGTATAATTAATCAAATTTTTTATGAAATATTTTGGTACTTATATAATGTGTCTTCCATACATGTTAATGTCCATATGTATTTCTTATGTTGGATAAGGGATATATTATATTAGAATGATCCAAATTCTTCTTCTAGAATATTCGTTATAATTCATTTTGTTGAATATTATGATATTAATTTAAATGGATTTCCCTAATTTTATGGTAATAGTGAGTGATCCAGAAAACAAAGTTATATTACATTATCCAATTTGTGTTGATGGTTTCGATGGTGAGAAATGAAAAATAATAATGATATCTAGGTTTAAATTTAGTCCACATTTCTATATTTTCCCACACCCCTTTTCTTGGGATTCATGGTTCATGATTATTATTCCATGTTTCCTCAACCATATTCCTTATTTCAAAGGTTATACTAAAATAATCATATAATGAACTTGTTTTTATATGTATTTATTTTCATTTATTATGTGAATATTACTTGGTTGTCTTCTATTACCTATATTTTCATCATATTCTCACATATGATCTATGATTGATAACCTATATAGAAACTTGATAAATTGATTCTATGGTTACCCATTAGTATGTATCCATTACCTTGGATCTAAATAATATTATGACATGTTATCTTTTGAAAATAGGTTAAATATTGGTGGGAATATAATGAATAATTTATACTACTATTAATTAATCCTTTTACACACCTAATCAATAAAGACAGTAACCCTATAGGTTCATAGATATTATTTATTTATTGATGTAATTGATATTAATGTAATATTTTCTATTATATATGTATTTTATGGTACGGTCAACCTGGTTGATATTATAGTAAGGTTTTGTTTCAATTAATCATTTTAATTTTATTTTAAAAAAATGTCTATCAAAGCAACAAAAATGGGTCCCAAATCATATAGGTCATAAATAGTGAAGTCCCAGGGAATATGATTTTATAAAATTGAACCTCTCTGAAGTAAAGGAATTACGGCTTTAAAAGTAGGATATCCCCTCACTTTTCATCACCTTGGTTTTTATGAAGTCATCAACCACATTATATTTATAGCAGATATATAACATTTCTTATGAGATGGTTCATGAACCTATTAAACCATTAGATAACATATGATATAGCCTAAGGACTAGTTCCGATTCCTTTATGTGCATTGTATATTGTAATGTATTTAGTCTCCATAGATACAAGAATAATATTTCTCAGATTTCCTAACCATATACACATGGACATTTCTAGGGATTCATCTTTAAGAGTCACACGAATTCCATATTATGTAGAAAATACCTCAATAACCATGCCCTATACATCCATAGTAACCCCAAAAAATTTCTTTATACCCATTTGGAAAGAATTTACCATGTTATTATTGATTATAAACATGAGTGCGTACAATACGTTAAGTTTAAATTTTTATTGGTTGATAATAATGTTTCATATGTAAAAAATAGTGTCAAATTTTATGAAAAAATACATTATTTACCTTATCATATATCTTTTAAACTATACTAAAAATATGAATATTAGTTGTGGTAAAATAGTTCTTTGTCAATGAGAAAGAATCACTAATTATTTGAGTGTAAATAAAATCCCTCAACATTTATCAGTGATAGAAAATTGTTGAAAACAACACACATTATCGTTTATAAAAAAAGTGATAATAAATGATACCTTTTATTGTGTATTATATTATTGATATTAAATCGTCTCTTATAAGTTATTTTTATAACCCTAATAATGGAACACATTATTTTTTCTATTACTAGTTCTTGTAAGGTGGAATGATTCAACAGTGTGAGAGTTTAAATTTGAGCACACTTTATGTGAAAAAATAAAACATATTTGTCGAAAATGTATAAATTTATTGAATTGTACTTTATAAAATAAATAAAAAAACAATATTAATTACATTTATAACATTTCATTGTCAAAATACATAGGAAATTATAAATTATCACATTTTTAAAAATTGTTATTTTTTATTTGGACTACCCCCCTCAGTCATGCTATTACATTTCGAACAAAAACCCGATATCAATAAAAATTGATTACTTCTATAGAAAATAATTCTCATGATAGTAATACAATATAAAATATATTTAATGAAAATGTGTCAATATTATTCTTAAAATATAAATCAATAATTACCTAGAAATACATGAATCATATTGATTTGTAGTTGATGCCAACAACACTCAGAATTAAATTTGTCTCACAAATGAAGGTTCTATAGAATTGGATTTCATTTATGGTGATAAAAATCACACTATTAATGTGAGTAAATCTAGAATGAAATTCTTTTTTAGAAAAAACATTCATCAATTACACCATTTTTTTCTTAAAGCAATATGTCTATGAAATATTTCTAAAAAAGAATCAAATATAATTGATAAGGATATTAATTATTTAATAGTATATTAAATAATGAGAATACATTATGAACCCATGTAATCATTTTTTGGTGAGGTGATGAATTTAAATTAAAATGGAACTTATATATTGAAAACATAAAATATATTTCATACCATAAAAATCATTTCTTATATTAACATATAGTTAGTTTCTATAAAAAATAAAATAAATTATGAATCATTTCCCACACATATAAAGACAATCTGAGCTTGTTTTTTATGTTTCAATGGACTAACACATTCTTGTAATTATAATGTAAATTTTAAACAAATAACACACAAATTTTATTGTGTCAGGGACATTTTTATTGTATTGTGGTTCAGATAAATCCATCACATTTTAAATGGCTTATGGAAACATTTTATAAGGTTTCAAAACAACTGGAATTTGTTTTCTAAATTTTGATTATTTAACATAAATTTTCAACAAAAATGAATATTTTAAAATAAAACAATAATGTTTTTTAGTACCCATTTCATTTTGCATTAGATTGAGGTCAATATGATACCTTCACATCATAAATGATTTTTCGAAAATTTTCCTAAATTATCAAAACAATTCTGATTTTTTCATGGTTTCTTTAATATCACATTTTTTACTAAAATGTCAGATTAAACTAAAAACAAAAACATTGTGTTTTAACGGTCACATCATGTGTTATATGGATGTTTGATTATTTCTTATAGGTCATTAAGGAATTATGAATCATTTTCATAAATTATGATGACATTGTGTTCATGTTTTCTCCATTTTAAATGAGTGACCTAGGTTTTGAACTAAATTGTAAAATTTCAAATATTAAATGGCATCTGGGTCATATCAAGAACACCATATACTGGATTTCACTGTTCCTAATTAAAAAAAATGAATAATAACTTATGGATAATTTTAAAAAGTAAATAAAATAGTAATTTTTTTTACATATTTTCATTATTTCAAATGTCTTTCTAACTAAAATTTCTATTTTAGATAAAATGACTCACATTGAGTCATACCGATCACACCATGCATCAGATCTAGGTGATAATGATTCACACACTTCAAAAATAACACATGTCTCATTGTTATAATGTATAAAAATGATTTATTTTTTTCTCATTTTTGGGTATGTCAATTTTACTTTATACTAAAATTTCATTTCAAACCAAAAACATGAACTTTGAGTCAAAACTGGAAAACTATGCATCAGATTGATTCTTGAGTAATTAGTATGGGTATCAAATGTTATATAAATATTTTTTCCTAATGTGTCAAAAATATGAATGTGTTTTATTAGTTTTGAGTATGCCTAATTTTTTATAATATTTTACCTTAAATAAAAACCATCATATTGAGCGATACATGTAACATTGTTTGTTGGTTGCATGTAATATTAATTCTTATATATATGAAATAAAATTATAATTTTTTTTTCCAAATTTCCAAAAAAATATTAGAGTGTATTCTTTGTTTATAGTGAGTGATTCATGTTTTTAAATAAATAGTCAATTTTAAACTAATAACAATCATTTTCATTCATATGGGGAACAATGTGCGTAGGATCAATGTATTATTCATTCCTACACATAACAAATGGCACACGGACCAATTTCATAGAACATTAAAACAATCATGATATGTTTTCATTGGATTGAGTATGTTCCATGCATTTTCAACTAAAATATCAAATCTAAACTAAAAAATATTTGAGTAATATCGATATCATTATATGTTAGATTGATGGCTCGATAGTTCATACATTTAACGTCACATACCCAGAATCCTAGTTTCGGTGAATTATTTTATTAAATTAGCCTATTTACTACGAAAAAAATCCTGATGGAAAGATAAGTTTAGTTGTCTTGTAATTCCATGTTATATAAATTATACCCATATTACATAGTGAAATATGATATAAAAACATGATTCACAAAATGAAAATAAACTAAATCCTTGAAATGTATTCAATTGTTTCTTTATCAAAACATTAAGAAATGAAACTGAATATGTTTAAGCTCAAATACTTAGTAAGGGTTAGATAAGTGGAATAAATAATGAATCAATAGAAACAAATTAGCATATAAATGTAAATAATTGATAACACATTCCATTCAAATTACTAGATAATGTAATATTAATATGTAAAGGTATGAAACTGAAAACACATGTTATTAAATCAATGATCAGAAAATGAAATCCATCCATAAATATGTCAATGAAAGATATCTAGCATAAATAATAACTTTATTCACAATAAATAATATTCATAATTATTTGATTCCATGATTTCAAGGAATATTATACCTTTATCGTAAGGAGATGTTTGAAACTATTTGTCTAGCTAATTCCCTTTATAAGACTATTGATTCCTCTAGGGGATTTCTTTAACCAGGCCCCAATCAGTATGAGCATTACATGAACAGTCCCCAACTATTTCATTGAATGTCCAATGAAATCCCTCATATATTGAATAATAAATGAATCTTATCAATTATCCGTATTTAATATTTAATATAAATTTATAAATAATTTATAAAATAGGATATATAATAATATGGGTAGTTCCCCATAAGACATTCTTTGAGGAAAAATAATTTTTAAACATTATAATGTGTCACATACGACTTTAAAAAATTTAAATCATAATTCCATATGAATTAAACAAATCATATAATATTATGATAATATGGATTTTCATGGTATAACATTCCACGTTTATAATATACAACGTATAAGAGTGAACATGTGTATAATAACAAATATTATTCAATGAAATGTAAATTGAGATGAAATCCATTACCTTGCCCTTCCTTTTTTTGTGTGGTCTATATCATCTTATATGTAGGATGAAAATAGTGATTTATATTCTCAATTAAAAGAGGGGGTGAATTTAATGCTTAAAAACATTCGTTTTTAACCTTATAGAAAACTATGTTTGATAAAGTTAAATAAGGTAAATTCACAAGGACTCTTTTAGTACTTCTAAAGAAGCTTGTTAGGTTCTGGAAATATAGTAATAGGAATGAAACATAAGGAATGTTTATGAGTACAATATTCTACCTTAATTCTTATTGAATCATACTTATCAGAGTATAAAAAGGTACAAGAATGTATAATAAAGTTATTATTTTTTTCATTATCAAGATGCAGTTGAAATAAACTCGAAACAAAAAAATTATAAAGTATTAAATATTTTAACCCAAGGATAAGGGAATCCAAAAACCATGGATAATGGTCCCTTGATTTATACTTTAACGAAAGTCTGTCTAACCCACACCAGGGTAAGCCCTCAGTAAGAATATCAGAATCTATCTTGCTATTCCTGAAATACCATGATCTTTATGGTAGTCATCACCTCTATCTTCCCATCCCCAGAAGACATTAAACATTATGGTGGTCAATACCTATGTCTTCCTATCCTTAGAAGCCCACAATTTTACTGAGAAATAATCAGAATCACCAAAAGAAATCTGAACAAGATGTTCAGTACGCACAAATCCTGAGAGTCTCTCTCTCTCTAGAAATCACTTCAACAGCCTGTAATCTCTAGAATTATGTATGGATTATTGAGATCATTTAAAAGATATATTTTTTATTCTAACTTCTACAACGGTCGACTCCCACTTCCAATTGTCCTATTTTTTCATGAATCTCATAGGGACCTTTACAAGTGTCACTCAAAACACTATTAATTAGAAACAAATTGTACGGAATCATTTAATAACAAGTGTACGGAAAATGATGTTACTTAAAAAAATATATTTTTATGAGTCTAAGTTAAAATAGAGTTTGGAGACTAACAAAAAAACTGTTGGAGTCTATAATATATGGACATTCATATACTATTTTACAAAAAATTAGGAATCTGAATATTATAGATTTTAGAGTCCGAATTCAAATGAATTTAGAGTTTGAGTCTTTAGGAATTCAAGGCCTAGATTTTTGGGGATTAAATGTTTTAATTCTAATGAATTCAAGTTTATAATTATAATGAATTAAAAAACATAATTCTGGGGTATTCAGAGTCTAAATTATATGGAATTCTGAGTCAAAATTTAGAGGTGTCTGAATTATAAGGTATTCTAAGTCAGAATTTTGAGGAATTTTGAGTCCAAATTATGAGGAATTTAGAATCATAATTTTGGGGAATTAGGATTCTAAATTTCATAGAATTTAGAGTTTCAATTTCAGAGTATTCAGAGTCTGAATATCAGTGAATTCAGAATATAAGTTTCTGAGATTTTATAGTCTGAATTTCATAGAATTTGGAGTCGAAATTTCACTGAATTTCGAGTGTAAATTTCAAAGAAAATGGAGTCTATATTTCATATAATTTTTAGTCTTAATTTCAGAGAATTTGGATTCTGGATTTCTATGAATTCAGATTCAGAATATTGGAAAATTGAGAGTCTAAATTTTAGGGATTTCAAAGTCGGAATTTTAGTGAATTCAGAGTCTAAATTTCAGATAATTTGATCTGGAAAATAGGATACTCAATATACATCTATATATAGGATTTTGAGGTTTTATATGTTAAATATAATATTAGACTTAGGAATAAAATATTTAATAATTATAGAGATTATGAAATGAACAATTGAAACAATGATAAGGAAAAAAATTTCCGTAGATAAGGGAAATTTTCCATATGAAGATAATCCTTATGGAAAATTTTTCCCTTGAGATAAAGAGATTTTGGCCTTAAAAACATATAGTAATGGAAAATTCATAAGGAAACCTTATTGACTCAACAACCTACCCCTTTTGAGAAACCAAAAAAATCCTTACGAAAAAGAATACAAGGACATAGAATTTTTCATTATGAATATAAAATAGAAACCTATATACCTTAACATATGGAACTTGGTGAAGAAGAATAACATCCCCTTAGGATTTGAAATCCATATGGATCATATTCTTGACTTTCATAAATATATTCTTCATTTTCATGCATAATAAAATATTCTTTGATAAAAATACCTTTTAGATAGACATCACCTTACATAGGGAATTTTCTTCTTTACATACCATTTTTTACCATTGTTTCTCTCCCTTCGTTATTTTAAAAATGGAATAGAGAGAATGGAATGAAAAATATTGTACCTAAAATATTATTACAATCTAAAAAAACACATGAAGAACAACCAAATTTTTCATTATTATTGGAAACTATTTGTATTAGAAAGGTAACACAAAAAAAGATCAGAGTTAAGGAAATATTCATCCTTATTTTTCCTTCGGCGTGAGATTTTAAAAAATGGTATTAATCTTTTTAATCTCTTTATGATTATATTCTAAATGTTTTAGAACTTGACCGAGATCATCATTTTTCTTCTCTGAAGCTTTGATCATTTCATCCTAAACAATAACAATTATTTTATATGTTCTCAAATTATCTTATGGCTTACTAACCGTTTCTTCATACTCGATTCTGAGATCTCTTTCCCCTTTCAGATTCAATGTAACTGAATTATGTTTCTCAATCAAATCCTTATATTTCATATTTAGAGATTTATGTTCAATATTGTGCTTCTCAATGAAACTTGTTGTAACATATTTGATCATTTTATCATTGGTATCAAAATAATCCTTCACATAATCTTGAATTTCATTAAAGGTTCTCATATATTCAATTGTAATCCTTGAACACTTACTGGTTTCCTTTCATGACCTCTTGTGAGTAACATACCTATTGTACAAATATTAACAATCAGCCTCAAGCCTAAAAAATTTCACCATAAGAATGGAAACCGAATCCAAATTCTGATTAAATGAATGTTGAAGCATCTAACAACTCGAGTCAATACATATAAGAAGATTAATTGTATCTACAAATTTCATCATGGATTGACCAAAAAATAATAATCACCCATAGAAGACGATTCTAAATCATATTCTCTTATTGGTGAGGATTCGTTCTCACTCTCATCATTAATTCTTTTATAAGATCCACCAACACATTTCATATCACCCACAAACTTTGAAGGTGTATAAGATAACACCTGTTTTCTATTATGAGCTTTTGATATGATCTTAGCAGTCTTTGGGGATTTATGTTCACTATCTGATAGTTGGACTATCATTTCATCCTCATACTATTCCATTTCAGCATATTCCACCATATTCCATGATTAAACGAATTCATGGTCGTTCCACTTTTCTTCTAATGGTTTATTTACTTCTTCCTCACTATCTTTTTCTTTTCCAAGGAAATCACCTTTAATATATTTATCTTGGGTAGTTCGGATCAACAATTTCCAATGACTCTCCTACTCCTGATATATCCCAACATTATATAAGACATCATCAATATCATCATATTCTTACTCATCTTATCATTCCACTTCCTCTTCCTGCACAACCAATTCATCATCAAAAGGTCCCAGAATGACATGTTTTTCCCAAATTCATTGAAAGTGATTATTGTAAAAATTATCCTAGTATCTGAATTTGTTCAGATTATTTTTCGGTGTCTCTGAGATGATATTAACCTATTTCAACCTCAGATAAATTCTTTTTTGCCTCTTCTATTTATCTTGTTTTTCATACTCCACAATAAACTTAATCATTAATGATTTCCCTAAAATAGGGTCCAATCCAAAACTAGGCTTTCTTTCCATTATATTCATTTTATCTTTTCTCCACTTAGAAACAACATCATCCGGATATTTCATTTGCTTCATATATTTTGGAGGTACTGATTGGGTTTCCTAAACTGTTGGGTTTTTTTCATTGGCATCCAATTCTTTCTACTTTATCTTCTTTTGACCCTTCTTAGAAATCTATTCTACTTTAGGTTTCATGGATAAGTCTTCTATCTTGATTTTATAAAATTCATAAAATTCTCGACATTTTTTGTTAATGAAAACATTCATCCTCCTCATGGTATCATCACTCAGTAATATTTCCTTGAAATTACCTAGCATGGAACTGCATGAGATTTTGAATAAATCTAGATAAAAGACATAGAACTTTGATATAATAACTGGATACCTATTAATTTTAGATTTAATAGTCCAATTATTTATATTCGGAATTTTAATCAAGATATATTGGACTAAGATAATATTCTTTAGGTTTACTAGACAATCCAGAATATAGATATCACTTTTCATCAAAGAATACCTATAACATTTTCTCACAATGGGAAATATTTAAACTCATAACTCTATGATCTTGAAGTCTGTAGAGATCTTGTTGATTTTCGGTGTCTTAACCCCTGCTATACCAAGGCACTCTATGTCATCCTTATCGAAACATCCTAATATATCCAATATCCTGTTGGTGTAGAAATCATCTTCCCCCTCACATGGAATTCCAATAATGATTTTAGAAAAAATAAAATAAAGACAATGTGTTTTTCCACAACTCTTAAATGAAAACATGTCTCTCCCTCCATCATTGAGAAATCTTACATACTCGTAAAACTATATCAGTATCTCCGGATAAACTGGATCTGCTTCCTTTTTTTGGATACACACACACTCTCCCATCCATTCAACATGATATTCTTTATAATGGGCTAATTTTACTTGGAAAAGAACTTTATATCTAATAACCTCTCTCTATTGATATTCCATTCTGAATATTCTTTAGCTAACAACATTATCTTATTATGGGATTCTTCAAAAGAATTTCAGATTTGATAAAAACATAAAATTAGGATGTGCCCTTAAGTAATGTATCATAGCATCGCCAGAAAAAATCCTGAAACGTGATGTGGGACAAATATTAGAGAGGACTTTATATTTTCATTGTGGCGACATTTCATATTCCTATATTGATCCAACTGTTGAAACATAATCAAATTGATCTGACGATTGAGATGAAAATGAAAGATCGATTTTGGTAGGTTCTTATGTTTTGAGGATTTAAAAGAAATTAGATTTATGAAAAGTAAATATGAAAAAATTTCATAAAGTAAGATAAAAAATACTAAAAAGAACTAAAATAAATTAAAAAACCCTATGTAAGGAAACAAACCTTCCAGATTGTTATGAAAAATTTTCACTAAAGTGGAAAATTATTTTTTAATAGCATTTGATTCCGGAAATTTTTTATAATGAATTAAAATTTGGGATTCCAGAATTTTGGGGTCTGAAAAAAAATTGATTACAAAAAAATTTCATTAATGAAAATTTAGTATAAGAATATTTTTGAACAATTTTGGAATCAAAAAGTTTTGAATACGAAAAAATTTTAATTACAAAAAAATTTGATTTCAAAAAATTTTGATTTACAAATTTTTTGAAAAAAATTAAAATATACCCCCCTATGAAATTTTGTTTCTTAATGTAAGAACATAGGATTCATAAAAAATTAAATATTAATGATTACAATATGATTATAATTATTAACTTTTGTTTAATGTATATGAATCAATTAGAGGGTAATGATATTGTAAAAATATCATCATGTTGGTCTTGTGTTCTAAAAACCTAAAAAAAGATATCTTTATTCAGTACATCATCCCAAAGAATGTGATTCCTAATATATATGTGTTCAACAAAATAGTTATTTTCATGGTTTATAATTATGGAAATTAAAATAAAATTATCAAACAATTTATATGTTTTGGACGAACTCATACCATAGTCTATGAGTGTCTGTCGCATCCAAAGTACTTGAGCACAACAATTTCTAGCTGCAATATATTCTGCTTTAGCTATGGAAATCAAATACCTTACAGTATGAATGTCTATTTTTTCCACCATTCCACATTTTTATGGGGTTTTTTTAATAAATCTTCTAATTAAAACTATTTTTATAGTATAGAAAGCAGAACTTAAAGCTTCAGCCCACAAGTTCTTAGAAATAGAATATTCAGTCAACAGGGTCCTAGTTATCTCTTGTATAATCTGATTTCTTCATTCAAAGATACCATTATATTGAGGAATTCTTAGAGATGATAAGTTATGAGTAATCAATTTCTACTAAATAATGTTTCAAAATCAGAATATTGAAATTCTCCTTCATGATCACTATGAATAGTTATCAGTGAATTTTTTTCAAATTTTTTTACATGGGCTCTAATATATATAAAAATATAAAAAGATTTAGATATCTTTTCAAGAAAATGGATTGACCTAAATCCAGTGTAGTCATCATCTAATACAAATACATAATATTTTCCTTCAATACATACTGTATCTGTTAGACCAAAAATATCCATATTCACTAACAATAATGCATAAAATATAGTGACTTAATCGATTCATTTAAACCTCGATTTATGATTATTTCCATATTGACAAGGATCACAAACTTTTCAAAAATCAAATCTAAGCCCCAATAGATCATTAACAAGTCTTTTCTTTGAGATATTACATAGGTTTAAAACATTAAAATGTATTAAACTTTTATACCATGACCAATATTGATCTTCCATTCCACTAAGACATAGTATATCTTCGATCCTAATGTCTTCTATGTTTAGTATGTATTCATTCTATTTCCTATGGGAATAAAGAATAAACTCTTACATGGAATTGTGTTATAATCATTTATTATTCCACAAATTCTCAAGGAATCCTTCATTATATAATTGACTTGTGCTAATGAGTTTGTTCTTAAGACCCCTAAAAAATAAAACATTTGAAATTAATGTTTTCCATGAAGAACAATGTTACTTATACTAGTAGTTTATACATAAGAAATATCTGTAAATGTTTCTTTTCCTCCTTTCATCAGGATAATATTTTCAAAGAAGTTTTTGTTAACATTCCTATGTCGGAAACATCTATTATCCATGTACGATGTATTGATGTTGGTATAATCTTTATTTTACATAAAATAAATGAGTTTGACTTTTAGAATAAAAACTTTATTGGATCTGGAAATTTAAAAAAGTAAGATTTTAGGAATCATAATTTTCATAGAAAGAAAATATTTATGAAAACACAAAGACCTATTTTTATTTATTGAACAAATTTTTTCTTAATGTCCTGCACACAAAAATTTAGTACAAAATGGATCACTTTTGGGAACAAAATAATTATTTCTAAAAACAGGTTTCGAATTGGTATAACTAAACCCATAACGATTATTTAAAGAATGGATTTGGGAACACAACTTGTCAATGTTTTCCTTACCAAAGGTAATGCTTGTCAGGCATTTCCTTATGGAAAATATTTCTGACTTTATTTTAAAAACCAATTTTTATTCCTCAAGAATATTAGTTTTAGAATACGAGTTATCCTCAAAGTAATTTTTCATAGAAATTACATTTTCAAGATCCTTAGAATGTATATCCTTCTCATAATTAACTTCCTCAAGGGTTTTAGAAACACTTTCAAAGTCAATAGTTTTCTAATCAAGAAAATTAAAAAGATATGATACTTCTTTAGTGAAAATTAAAATTTGATAATTTTTTTTTACTAACTTCTTTTTTATCTTATAATTTTAATTCTCGGGAATTTTATCAAATGTAGACAATTATTCATTATAAATTAAATTAATATATTTTGATGAGGAATATTCTTCACATGAAGATTCATAATATTTCTTATCAGTATAATTAAAATTCAAGGATATATTATTGAAATATTCTTTATTGTGTTCTCTAATCATTAGAAAATTATTTTCAATGTGTATTTTGGCTAAAGACCAATATTCTTCTATTCAGAAGGATCATACTCCGAGTGTTCATCTGATGAGTCACCACCACAATAACACCTTGTGTCATTGGATTTTAATATGTTCCTATTTTTATCTTTTTAGTAAATCTTTCTATTCCCCTCAAAAATTTTTTCCTTCCTATTATTTTTTCATATGAATAGGAGAATCTGACCTTGAATTCCCATCACTTTTCCATTTATAGCAAGTCACTCTTGAGTATTTCTTGTCCTTTCATTCTTTATTAGTATATCTATACTAAAATTATTTCATTCCAACTATCTTATTTACCCTTCAGAAATTATTATCTAGCTCATTCTAAGAATTTTCACATTCACTAGATCCAGATAAAATAGTAACTTTCATATACTAAGATCATTTAACCATTTTTTGACATTTAACTTTTGTAGTAGAAAAGACTACACTTCCATTTCAACTTTTCTTCTTCTTCATATCAACATCCTTTTCCATTATAGTCTCTTGTTGATGAAGAGTTCTAAAATTCTCATCAAGATTAGTTTAAGATATATTCCTATTCACATAAATACATGTTCTCTTATATTCCCACTCATTTGGTATGATATCAATAATCTTTTCCACAAGATATTCATCATCAATACCTTTTTCTCCCATAAATTATAATTTATTGATAATGGCCACAAATCATTGTTGCACATTGAAAACTAGTTCTTCATATAGAAATATAAATACATGATATTCAGGTCATAGCACTACACTTATAGTTTCTATAACTTCGGATGTCCCAAAATTTTTTACTTGATGTTTCTATCCAGATGTATTTATCCTCTTCACAAGAAGAAATTTTACAATATATATTCTTGGTTATAGAACACAACAATTTATTGTGTACCTTGTAGTTTAGATTGTATTCTGACATTTCTTAGTTGGAGGGAGTTTTGACTTCCTTTTCAGGAATTTTGTAATCTCTAGTAAGAATGACAAAGTTGTCCACTTCAGTGTTAGTTAAAAATGTCTTCAATCAATCACTACAGAACACATAATCATTACCATAAAAAATACGTGTAATGGTAGGATTTGAATTGTGAATATATCCAAAATAAATTCTTGTCAATCTATAAGAAAAATATTTTCCCACAAAAATAGTGAATAAAAAAGGTTTTTTAACAAATAAAAATACCTTTAAGAAAATCATAAGCAAGAAAAGATAAGAAAGAAAATTTTTAATAGTGAAAATATGAGCAAGAATTCTTATATGTGAATATATGGATTTCAATGACCTACTTTGATACTAAATGTAGGATAGAAATAGTGATGTAGATGATCAATTACAAGAGGTACTGAATTGTATTATTAAAATTATTCATGTTTAACCTTATTGAAACTATTATTAACAATTGTAAACAATGTAAATTCCCAAGACCTCTTTTAGTACTACTAGATACACCTGTTAGGTACCAAAAATATCATTCTGGAAATGAAATATATGGAATGCTTACATGGAAATTTTTTTAACATAATGTGTATATAATCTTACATATTAGAGTAGAAAAAGTAAAAAAACATTATACTAATGTTAATACTTTCTTTCATTATAAAAAATTTTAAATAATTAACATGAAACAAAAAATGTTTCAAATATAAAATATTTTCACCCAATGATAAGGGTATCCAACAACATTAAATAGAGGTCCCTTGATTTAATCATTCAAGAATTTATGTCTTACCCACACAAGGGTAAGACCTCGATAGGAATATCAAAATCTGTCTTGTTATCCCCGCAAGCCCTTGTTCATTAAGGTAGTCTGCACCACAGCCTTTTTAACCCTAGATGTCCTCAAACTTTATGGTAGTTATCACATATGTCGTTCTATCCTGGGAAGCCCTCAATTAGAATCAGAAACCATCAGATTCACATGAAGAAATATAAACAAGATGTTCAGTATACACAAAGCATGAGAGTCTCTCTCTCTCTCTAGAAATCATATCCAGAGCACGTAATCAGTAGATTGATTGAGCAGTTATTGGGATCTTTTAAATGAGCATCTATTTAGAGACAGTTCACCAACGATCGGCTCCCTCCTCCAAAATCCATATTTTTCTATGAATCTTGTAGGGACCTATATAGGTATCACCCAAACAACAATTATGTTTTAAAATTAATTTAGAATCTGAATATTATGTATTCTGGATTCTTAATTCCAATGAATCCAGAGTCAGAGTTTTAAGGAATTTGAAGTCCAAATTAGGAGGAATTAGGAGTCTGTAGTTTTAGGCATTCGGTGTCTAGATTATGAGGAATTACAAGATATTCAAAATCTTAATTTTAGATAATTTGGAGGCTAAATTTTAGAGAATTCAGAGCTAGAATTTTAGAGAATTTTGAGTCTGAATTTCTCTGAATTCAGAGTCTGAATTTCAGAGAATTTGATGTCCGAATTTCAGAGAATTCAATGACTGAATTAAAGATAAATCAGACTCTGAATTTAAGCGAATTTAGAGTCTTTATTTCATAGAATTCATAGTCTTAATTACTGATAATTCAGTGTCCGAATCGTAGGGAATAATGACGCTGAATATCAAATAATTAGAATCCTGAATTTGAATAATCAATATCCCAGGATTTATAAAAATCCGATGTTATAGATGTGAAACCGAATTTTAGACATAGTAATAAAATGAGATAGATTTAGAGACATTATGACATGATCAATTAAAACAAAGATAAGGATAATAATTTCCTTGGAGAGGGGAAATTTTTCTTATAAAGATAATCTTTATGGAAAATTTTTTTCCATATGATAACTTTCATTTGATTTTCAAAACATAGAGGAATGAAATAGTAATAATGAAACCTTATTGAATCAACACTATATAGTAGTTTAAAATATTTTTCAAACTTATTATTGAACAATAATCATGTTTATAATTTCATATATTAATTAGATGTAACATGTTTTACCCATTTTTTAACACTCTTTCATTATTTTATCTTTTTCCGGTGTTAATTGCATATTTTTCTGAAGTATGATATCCCATTTTATTTGTTTATTGTATTAAATAGATCATTATTTCATCATAAAAAGAATATAAATCATGATTTAATTATCATATTTATTAAGTACATATTCATTTATGAAAAAATAAATATTTTTTATATATTAAATTAAGTGCACCGTTCATGTAGACAAAAGGTCGCACGTACGTATGAATGCTACATTCATTTCATTGTTGTATTAAAACAATTAAAATTATATGATATATTTATATTAGAATTATAGTATCATATCTATTTTATTTATATTAGATAGGTTTATTAATATAATCTATTATATATTCCATGTATGGAATTAACAAGTCATATCGCTTTGAGGGGGTGGTAGTCCATACATACTCAAACGAAATTATCGAATTTTCATAAGATATAAGGCATAGAAGATTGTTATAAACAAAAATTACAGAAGAACAAACATATTACAAATATAAAATATATCACATATAAATTGATATAATATCACAATAACCACCATGATATACGGTAATGTAAAAATGAACAATAATTTTCTTATGATGAAGTAGTTCTCCATACATATTAAATATATGTTCATTTCCAATATGATGGATTTGTGTATAATTTCATGCAGAAACCTTTACTGAAAACAAAATTAAAAATTTAGGATACAGGTTATATTATATAATAATGGAATAATTAATTATTATTATTCATATTATTGAATCCATTTTTTCAAATTCCAAGAATATAATTGTTAGACTTTTATTTAAAATACATTCTGCATGGGGGGAAGAGAATGTGTGTTTTTAAAGTAAAAACTTATAAAAGATTATTTTTTATTTCTAGTAAATTTCAAATTTAAATACACCCCATTTACCTAAATTTGATTTTTTAATAAGCCTATTATATAATTAAACATTAAAACCAATATAGAACATAATTTTACATTAAAAAGAAATTATATGAAAAAGAAGTAATGAACTAAAATTGAGTAATTATTACGATAAATTTAAAATTTAAAGTTCTAGAAAAGTATAAAAAATTTACCGTAACCTAATTTTTATTTTTACATGTAAAATATGATGTTTATTTGGACATATTAAATAAACTAAACTATCAAAATACATATTTTTTTGGGTTCCCAACCAATAGGTGGTAAAAAAGCCTTAATAAAAAAAATATAGTATTTTATATGTTAAATTGGGTTTTGGTTTTAGATTTAGCCTATCCAATCTACTAATATAAAATAAAAAATATTTT
Source organism: Viscum album (assembly GCA_963277665.1). Lineage (NCBI taxonomy): Eukaryota > Viridiplantae > Streptophyta > Magnoliopsida > Santalales > Viscaceae > Viscum > Viscum album. Next base: position 961,114,783 of record OY728145.1, read on the forward strand.
ATTAAATAAACAATATATATCACATTGAAATCACTCAATAATTTTAATTTATTTATTTTATTAGGGAAAATATGTTTATAAGTATAATAATAAAAATATTTACCTTTACATTCTTTTTCATATTCATTTCACTTTAATTTTTTTGTAATGAATCCATTAAATATTTTTTATGACCATATATTTCAATGAGTTAGGTATTAATAGTTTTAACAGCTATTTTATATCTTGTTATATCAAATAATAATAATACAATAATATATTATTGTTCAATAAGAAAAAATCTTGCGTGTAATGTAAGCCACCAAAGAAGTTTTCACCCATATGTGAGGCCAGCCTATTGAGTGTTATATGAATTAGAAGTTAGAGAATATATTATATTTATTCAAGAAATAAAATATATTTTAATGTATTAGGTTAATATAATGCCTTTTTAACCTTATTGTTATGTGTAATAATTAATATTAAAAATACTGATGTACTTTATAATTTGAAGTTCTTGCACTAGACATCGAAAAAAATCATATGGATAATTTTCATAAATTATATATACAGTTCAAATTATTGTTCTCAGTTATGAGTATCTCATTTGTTTTGTTAAACAATATTCATTTTATCTAAACTCACACACTTTGTTTCATACTATTCACATAATGTATTGGAATCATGTGACACTAATTTATACTCATCTCAAATGACATTTCAAAAACATTATTAAATTATAAAGAAAATCAAAAATAGTTTTTTTTTGTATTCTATTTGTGATACACATTTTAGATAGAAATTAATTTCAAAAAAATGAGGACTAAAAATTTGTGACCTACAGGGAACATCTGTTATCAGATTGATTTACGGTGGATTCTTAGACATCAAAAATGAATTATGTATATTTTTTCTAACCTATCAATTCAATATCAATATATTTTCTTCATTTTTAGTATTTCACCTTCCTTTTTTACTAAAATAAAATTTCAAATAAAATTTTTCCATTGCAATCATACAATTCACAATGTGCATCATATTATAGGGGAAATGATTACTATATGCTAAAAATGAAATATGGAAATTTTTTTAAATCTGTCAAAAGAGTAATAATGAATTTATTTGGTTTGATTATACCATTTCTAATTTTTATAAAAACAATTATCTTTGTATAAAAACATACACATTGTAGAATAAAAGTCACCCAATTCATCATATAGATTTGACACTAATTCCTACATTTCTCAAATAAAAAATTTATCATTTTCAAAAATTATCAAATCCATCTGAATTTGTTTCCATAGTTTTGATTATGTAATATTTTTTTCTAAAATATCATTTAAATTAAAAAATGAGCTTTGAGTAAAACTAATAACATCGTGTATCAATATGATGTGACATGGATTCACACCCAAAAAAATTGAATTATTAATCATTTTCCTAAATCATAAAGGCAATTTGATCATGTTTCCTAAATTTTTAGTAATTAACATATGTTTTGAGAACAAAACTAACACTTAAACTCATAACGAATAATTTCAGTCATACAATGGACATTGATAATTGGATTGAGGTGTTGATGACTCCAACACACGAATAGTGACTAAGGGATCATTTTAATAAAGTATCATAATAATTGATTTTTTTTAATTTTCAGAGCATAAGTTGAATTTTTTCTAAAATTCAAATTTTAAACTCATACCCAAATTTTTTTTGTTATACCAGTCACACAATAAATTAGATTGAGTTGTATATGATTCCAATAAATTACAACTGACTTTATTATAATTTTTATAAAGTAACCAAAAATCATATATCTTTTTCCATGGTTTTCTTTTTGTCACTTCTTTTTTCTAAAATTCCATTTAATATTAAAAAAAGACATCAATTCATACCAAGCACGTCAGGTGTCATATTTATGGGATGTAAATTTTTAGGAATTGATAATAAATTATGGAAAATATTACTAAATTATTTAAACAATGTTTAATTTTTCCTTGGTTTTATCATGTGACATGTCTTTTGAACAAATGTATGAGTTTAATCAAATAAGAAAGAGATAATATTATCAAGGTAATTGAAAAATATAATATATAAAAGTTTTAGAATTTTAAAAAATTAATTAGTGGAATGTATCTTATTTCGGATGCCAAAAAAAAATTACATAACCCTGTATTCTACTCATTATTTTATAAAAAACCATTTTTTGCAATATATTTCTCCATAAAAAATTAAAAAAATTAAATTTATAAAAATTATAATACGTAATATTTAGAACCCTAGTGTATCTCTAATGTAAAATCCCATACTAAGTCACAGACATAGTAGTTGATCACATTAATTTTATATCCTAAAAGAATCTGACACCATGTATAATGCCAAATGATATCTAAATAAATGTTCCTTTTCTTTTTAGTTTATATATTTTCCAATGTGATCATATTACAATGAAAATATAGATAAAAAAATGATTAGGAAATCATTTTAATGAAACTATAAAAATTTTTGGAAATTAATTACTCATGGATAATAGTCATTTGATGTTATATCATATCTTTAATAAAATAGACAATAAAATATCCACAATTTGTGAAGTTATTTTTTTTCATAAACTACATATACATTTACTGAAATAAGTAAATTGTTTTGACAGATAAATATATCTATTAATTTCATAATATGTTTCTATTTGGTGTATTCAATATTTTTTTTCTTTTCAATCCCTGGCCTCAATCTAGGATTTATCTTGTATTTATTTAGCGCCCTATCCAAATTTAAAAAAACTCACATACATAAATATATAATTTAATATTTAAAAATAAAATATTGAATTTACGAAATTCAAAATTCAAAATTCTTATCACGTATAGTTGGTTTTAGGGAAATACATCAATAGGATTATAAAACTAAATATTTTGGGTATCAAAATTAATTACGATCAACATCCACTGTATCCGAAAAAATAAATAATTAATCATAAAAACAAAAATAAGTTTTTATGATTATATTTAATAGATTTTTCCCTAAACATCAGGCTTCAAGAATATTATTGTTTAAATTCTTGTTTACTCAGAAACATATTTTATCTCATGTTTTTTCATGTATATTTCTATCAACTACAATGAAATTATATTCAAAGAAATGATTGATTGATTAATGAATCCAAACAATGATTTTTATGGTTCTCTCTTTGTACATTGGTAATATAAGTTCGTATAGAAAAAAGAAAAAGTTAAAAACATTAATGATCATATTAGGAAATTTTATATATAACCATAATAAATAATGTATCTTATGTATGTATACAAAATTAAGACGCCCCACAATTCAACCATGTGGATCTCACTTATACAATCAATTCTAATTGTGTTTATTAAAAAATTCGAAATATTAATTATAAATATGGAATGTAAGAAACATATTCATTCTTGAGTGTGGTTCCTAATGATGTTTGAATAATAATATATGATTCATAGATACTTGATATGGGAAGGTGCTTCTTGATTGACATTTTTTTGTTGACTGATTCACTATATTGTCTTGATTTGACCATTTGATTCTCAATTTTTCTCTCTGTAATAACATTCCACACATCAAAAAAAATTCATCTACTATTATAGGATTTTTATTTATTTTTTATTGAACATACATCACTTATCGTTATAAGATTAAATTTATATGCTATGAATGTTCTAGTAGAATCATTAACCATTGTAAAATCTATATAATCATGTGGAACAGGAAACACAATGATAATTTTTTGAGCTACCTAATCCCCATATCATGTGGTATTTTAAGAGTTATTTTTAAAGTATAATGACACATTAGATATTTTACACCATACAAATCGAAACAAGAATGTGTTGGGGGTTGATAGTTGTAAATAACATAAAACCTCACCCTATTCAATTTTTGTAATAAGATTTTATTTGATGTTTTTTATTCAAATTTATGAGAAATTTTTATGAAAAATTCCTTAAATCCAGTAAGTTATGAGGTTGAGGGGAATGATTAGACTCAATGTTAAGAATTTCATTTTATTTTTCATTTGATGATATTTATTCCACTATAGGTTCACTTTGATCCTATCATATATATTAGTATACTAATACAAATTAAAAAATAATATTTTTCAATGAATATATATGTGATGACAATCCTTTCATCATATAATATGTATCTTTTAGAACTTTTTTTGTTAATATATTTTTGATGAGGCACTCCAATACCTATACCTGAAACATGATTATATTGTTATACCCTAATAAAATCTATTGAAATTTGTTTTTCATTCTGGTACATTCATCCCATATTTTTATTTCTAAACCTTTAAAAAATAATATGAATATAGTTATTTTTAATGTAATAATATAATAAATAATAATAAATTAGTATGTCAAACAGAAACATGATTCCCATATTAATTTTTGATTTTCATCAACAAGTTTACCCTCTAAATTTATGTTACCCTCCTACTAAATCACATGAAATGGGATGGAGTGGATTTAGATTTTACTTTCTCAGTCTACATATAAATAGTGAAACATGTTTTTTATATCACATACAAATTTTACTATCAATTTAAAGTATATAACATTTTATTCATTAGTAAATCATGTCATATCCTTTATTTTTTATAGGGTTACATTGGTTTTCATGAAAGTTTCTTTATTTTCAGCATGCATTTTTGATTTCATATATTAATTATTTACAATCAAATTGGAAAAAATAAACAATATAAAATAATATATTATATACTATAATTCACTTAAAATGAAGTCTCATCATGAATACTAATGAATGAATTTATATTTTCATTCTCAATGAAGTTTCAATAAGTAAGTGACGGGAAGAAATTTACATAACCCAATGAATCCCTAAGATGAAATAGTGAAATATTAGTCTAGAAGCCTTTATGTTATTTTCAGTCATCCATTAACAAATATTCGTTGTATAGATCAACTATAATAAATGATATTTGAATAAAATAATTAAAATTAAATCAACATTGCATTGTATTCTTTTTTATAATAGGGAAACTATATTGTAACATTACTACTATATATTTCATAAGGGTTACTTTAATATAGGTTGTACATGGAACCATAAATAAATATCATTCGCATATTCATCCTCATTGTGAAACCACCATAACTAATAAAAATTGAGTTATTGGGTCCAATATGTTGGACATATTAATTCAGGATATCCAAATAATTTATAACCATTTCAACATGAAATATGTTTTTTATTTAACACTAAAATGTTTCATTATTCTAGTTTTTTAACAAAAGTGGTTTGGTTCCCTTAATAATTATTTAGTTTTATCATCAATCGCATGTTCTTCCTCGATATTCATACAATCATAATATACAGAAGTCATTGTCTACATGAGTAGTATGAAATTTAATTTATATTACATAAATATATTAGATAACATATAATTTTTAAGAAAATACATAGTATAATAATAAATATATAACATTGTTAATGAACTATCAATTATTTCACATAAACCCCCTATTATGAGGTGTTCTATCTTATAAATTACAATGTTGTTATTAGTTAATTGTATCTTTATTATGCCTTATAGAATTGATGGATTCCAATTATTTGTTATGGATAAACATAAGATATATTATTACAAGGCATATTTGGTTATTCCTAAATTGAGTCTCCCTCTTTATGTATGAAAATGTCATATACAATAAGTTATCTCATAATTACATAACATGATTCATAATTTCAATGACTTGGTCACACCTATATAAATGACCAATGGATGAAGATCCACATAAGGGATTGGCTTACTTAAAAAATGAGATTTCCCATATGGTTAATTTCCAAATTAGAACGTAGTTTAATGAATGTACCTCCATGAGATTTTTGTAAAATCCTCTATCAATTCCTTATATGAGTTAATTAAATGAAAGAAATGCATGAATTGATTAAGACATATGTCACATTCCATGGATTTTCCATTTAAATTAAAATTTATAGATTATAATTACATTTATGTCTTATTTATTTAGAATTATTTGTATTTCCCTCTAGCATGGATTATCACAAATTTATTTCATGTTTCATGGAATGTTCATAGTGTCATGGCATGTTGTTAGTGATGAATATGGTATTTAATTCCTCAATAATGATACATGGAAGACATAATGTACTTGAGACATGGTATGTGGAAGTGCTAGCTGATAGGTCACATCCCCGACACGATCAAAAAACACAAAAGGGAAGATGTACCTGGGACAAAGCATTCCATTCTTCCCAAACCTCCTAGCCCTCTTCCATGGAGATGTGTGTAGAAATACCATGTTTCTAATGTTTTACTCAATGTATCATAAATGATTTTTTGTATAACTATTATTTTAACATTGAGATATCCTGATGTGCTTCTGAATGGTTTTCACCTTCACAACCATTTTGTCGACCATTTCAGGTCCAATAAGCTTACTCTCAACAAATTCAACCCAAAACACAAGTTTTTCTCCCCTTTTCACACATAGGGATTAGTATGGTTCCATTCATATGATTATGTGGGATCAATTGTGGGAGGGGAATTTGACTACTGGATGATGTCAGTTCTACCCTCCATTTATGTCCATAGAACACGCTCTCAACAATTCTCAAGATTTCTAAATAGTTCACTTAGATTTGCCATCAATTTGAGGATGACATGAAACACTGAAGTTCAGTTTAGTGTTTAGATCATGTTGTAGGATTTTTCTGAATTTCTTGGTTAATCTCATATCTCTATCAGATACAATATAAAGTGGAACTCCATGCATTCTTAAAACTTATTTGATATATATTTGTTCATGTTAATCCAATGATAATTATTCTATACTTTCAATAAACTGAGTTTTCATTTTAAGATGATCCACAATGACAGATATTGTATTGTTTCTTATATATTTACAGAGATGTCTAGTGACAATGTCATTGTTGATGTTCTCTAACTTCATATGTTGGTATTGGTAGTTGTTTAATCATCATCTTAGATTTCTATCTTTTTGCCTTAACATGTTGACATACCAGTCTCTTAGATGCATATTAAACAATCTCCTCTATCATATTGTCCCCTCAAAATTTCTCTTACATATAACAATACATCTTTTTTTTCTCCCATGGTGAAAAAAGAATGTTGATCTATGAGTATCATTAAAATGATACTAATTTATATCTAGATCTAATTTTACACATATTCATTAAACAAATAGTAAAACTTCACCTCATCAATCATGAACTCAAAGGATTTCCCATTTCTAATGGATTCTACACTTTTCTGAATTTCCACATATTTTCTTTAAGCATCAATTATTATATCTTTGAGGGATAGTTGGGAAATCATTTGAGAATGAATTGATGATTTTCCTTTATCTATTATTCTTCTTTCCATCCTCTAATAATATATGAAGATTGGATCTTTTTCAATTTGCATCATTGATAAAGATGTAGAATCCTTTATACTGAGAGCATATTACACCTTGTTTTCCTTACTAGCATGGTAGTGGATTTAGTAGTCATAATCTCTTATGAGCTCTAACCATTTTCGCTAGTGAATATTAATATCTTTCATTGTGAATATAAAATTGAGACTCTTGTGATTAGTATATATCTCACACATCTCCACATTGAGATAATTTCGCAACATTTTTAATTCAAAGATCAGAGCTATCAACTCCAGATCATGTGTTAGAAATTTTTTCCCATGGATATTTAGCTTCTTTGAGGTGTAGGGTACCACTTTATTATTTTTCATCTACACACAACATAATCTCTTCGATGAAACATCACTGTACACCACAAATATTTCTCCACTATTTGGTAGTGTGAGTGTTAGTATAGTGATAAGCCTCCTTTTAAACTCTTTAAAGTAGTCTTCACATTATTGGGTCTAGATGAACTTCACTCACTTGTCTTTCAGGTTGGTCAATGTGTTTTAATATTGTGAGATGTTCTTAAAAAATAGATGATAATACCCAGCCAAACCCAGAATGTTACAGATGTCCATTAAAAATGTTACCTTGGGACACTCTTCTTTTTTTTCTTACAAGGGTCTATAGATATTTAATTGTTGGTGATAACATGACCCAAAAATGATATTTCCTTCATCTATAACTTACATTAATCGTAATTTTTATTTTTTTCCCTTAACAATGACTTTAACCCAGTATTCAAATGCTCTCCCTGTTCATCCTTACTCTTGGATTATATCAAAAAATCATAGAAAAAGACTACCACAAATTGGTTGGTGTAATATTTAAAGAATCTATTAATTCAATTAATGAATATTTATAGGGAATTGCCGAGTATAAAGGGAATCACTACGAAATATTAGGGAACTTAACACATTCGAAAATAATTATTTGGAATATCTTCCATTCTCACGTTTTATTTGTGATATCTCGACTGATGGTCCACCGTATAGAAAAAATTGTTCCCAGTAAATTGATCAAATGAATCATTTATCTGAGGTAGTGGATGACGCTTCATTATTTTAATAATGATATCTATTTCATGATAATTAACATTGTATTTGTGTAATGACATCCAGTCCATGCCCAATATAGAGTCGAACTATACTAATGATGTATAAGGTGATTTTCTAGGAGTTTTAGTCCATAAAAATTAACTAGGAAAGAGTGATAAACCATGCACCCAATAATCTCCCCCTTTTCCAATAGATAACATATCCACCATATTTTGAGGTGGGTTTTTAATAGTTATACTATACTTGAATGATATGAAAGAATGAATAGAACCATAATCAAATTGTATGTTCACTATTCTTGAGTAAATAACAAGCATACCTATCACCACATCATTGTCTGACTCCACCTAGACAGTTGGGGTATAATAATCACTTCCTTGACTCCATAGATGTTATTTTTTTATTTCTTCTAACAACACTTGGCATAGAGAAGTTGTTCTCATAAATCATATTCTCCTTGATGTTGTAGCACTGCACCACTCACTGATCATTTTTCTAAACCATAATTTCTTCTTCAAAAATAGTGGGATTATTCATATCCCTTCATATTTTCATTGATAGATGTCAAATATTTCAACATTTGATGCAATTAATTTTCCCTATGAACAGTTCCTGGGATGTATCTTCTAACAATTTTGACATGTGAGATGTTCAATATTCTTTCTATTATGGGATTTCATTGTCAAACCATCTATATTAGACTCAATTTCTAACTTCATTTTACTTGGACCATGAGACCATTGTTAGTCTCTGATCTACATTTCAACCTTAAGTGCACAGCTGAAAATCTCCTCATAACTGTGAATGTCTCTAATCACCCACACATTTTGAAGATTCGCCTTTAGTACACAAAGGAAGCAAGGCAAATTGAATTTTTTGTTCATAAAATGCCGGAGGAATATCTTACAAGACTTATGATGTTTTATTTATACACCTTAATGGAATCATCTCCCTTCTTCATGAGTCTACATAACTCCCTTTCCACCACGAAATGAAGTGTTTAAGGGAAGTATTTATTGATCCAAATTCTATTGAATTCCTCCAAACACATAAAATTAATTTTCTAATGGACATAATATGTTTTATTTATTTAACCATTTATCAGCTTACCTAATGAAATGGTAGGCAACCAGTGAAAATTTCTCTTCTTATGAGCACTGGAGGATATATAATATCTCTTCAGTGGATTTATTCCACTATTCCATTAGGAGGGGATTTCAAGATCCCCTAAACATGGGAGGAATTTTCCCCATGAATGATTCTACAAAAATTATATCTTTCTTTAGAGGAGGAGGGTTTTCCACATGATTCACGTTATTATTCATAACTTGATCAAACTAAGAAATTACTATCATATAGTATGAGCACCTGTTCCCATCATATTTTTCAAATCATTTGGGAAATGTTCACATTTCCTATCACATTGATTATTGGCACATGTTCTTCTATTTCCCTCTATTAACTATGGAAGTTAAAATACAATTAGAGGGCTTGGATACTCCTCTATAAGGAAAAAATTAATCTTTGAACATAAAGGATAAAATTGTGAAGGATAATTATATCCTTTCTTGTGATTCCCTAGGATTAAATCTATGTTGTACTTGATCTATTTCTTAACTTATATTCTTATGTTCTCTTTTTTCCTTTAATAATGGTTCTTACTTATCTCATGAATTTACCAAAGCATATCCCTTGTGAGTGTCAAACCAAAAGTGAAGCCAGGAAAATTATTATACCCCAATTATCATTATATTCTAGGTAAAATTAGTGTTTTGAGCTATACCCCAAGATACATATGTTGCAGATCCACCTCTTCTTATTTGTATGCAGACAAGGACATATTTTCATGATAAACCCCTTACACTATACATACCAAAATTTATGGATCTTTTTAATACTTAGAGTCATCCATAAGGATCTTACTAAAGTGATTTATTCATATTATCTAAAATAATGTGGCCCATCCTCTGATATCAAAAAAAGTAACCCTATCCTTTTACACATATAATTACTTTGTTTTTTCCATAATAAAATATACTTTTACAAGCCATGAATTGGGACGTCTAGTATCATAGAAGACATGGTACATAATCATGCATTGTAAAAAAAAAATTATTTGATATAAATAATGATCTCCAGTAATCCATTGTTCTCATACATCTAAATTGGATATCTCATTCAAAAAATAAACAATGTTATGAGAAATAATACATTTAAATGAAAAATCATAGTAATTATTGATTTGCACCTTTGTTATAATTAATTGAATAATGAAATAAAACAGCATGGAACATTGGAAATAATAATATATAAGCATGAGACCATATAAATATGGGGTTGTATTAATATTTAAAAAACATAAAACGCAAGTTTATCACGATTAAAGGATTGTTTCACGTAGTGGAGCACAATTAATGGTTAACCACAAGGACTGTTTCACTTGGTAGCACGAGTCAAGGCTTACCTCTAAAGCCATTGCACATAACGTCTCATGGGACTTGTATGTATCCAATTAATTGGAGCTCTATTGGGGGACACCCATCTTAGCCTATTCATTAATATGTTTTCCATAATCAAAATAATACATAATCAATCAATCATAAACATAAGGGAATTAATTCAATGATACAGGGATCATAATCATGTCATAAAGCATGATGAATGGCTGTATCATACAAGTGTCCATGAATGAATAAATTAAATCATATATGGAAATTACTAAGGTAAAATAATCATATATCATGTTAATTCATGTCAAACAGGATTGAAAACATGAAAGAATAGTATTAACAATATTTTACCATTAAAATATTTTTCTGTAGTTTTAAAGAAAACACTAATGACCATTTCAAATAGAGAAGGGAATAGTATTTTATATAAAACAAAAAGAGATACAATAATTTTTTCCTAATAAATAAAATGGGTTTTTAAAAAACAATTATGGCTTATAACATTTGGTTTAGTGAACATGAAATTGGGTATGTATTCAGGAGGATCCCTTAAAAAGGGGTTTCTTATATGGAAGTATTAAAGATGGAGTCACATAAAAGAATTTATCTACCAAAAATAGAATGTATAATGGATCCAGAACCTACTATTGAATATATAAACATTAATTATAAGATGTAAATATACAAAATATAGTATATCATTTTGTTAAAATAAGAGTATGAATAATCCTAAAGAATAATCGATGTTCGAGTATAATCCCTTAACTTTAATCTAATTGTGTTTCCACTTTATATTAATGAACTGAAAAATAAAATCGGGTTCATTAATTAATAATTGAAAAACCAATTTAAATTTATTTATTTTATTATAACATTGGTATGTTCATTTATAACGTTTTTATTCATTTAGATCAATTTCATTGTTCACATCTGTTTGTTTCATGTTCGGTTTACGCATATACATGAATGGATAATCATGTAAAATGAGGATGGATTTACAGAAATGGAGTAATAGTTTATTATTAAACATCCATATGGTTACATGGTTGTTTATTTAATATGGTTACTATGAGTGATGTTGAATCATTATAAAAATCATTTGTGAGAAACATTTGGGTTAGTTGGAGGTTTTTATAAAAACAAACACATTTTGTTTTATTAATCAAAACCATGTGTACCAATATGATTCAAGAACCATATATGATATACAATAAATATATTCTGGTATATTTATACCATTAAAAAGGTTTCATTTTCATAATATAAAATTGTAATGGATATTGAAAACCCATCATCTTTGAATTGGTTAAATTAACACATCTTGGATGGTGTTTTTACTAGTAGTACAAAATAAGAGTAAAGAAGAGATGATAATAAATTAATCCATTATCAAAAAGAACCAGTGCATATAAGTTAATGGAGTCTTCATGAATTTTTTATTGATATATGTAATGATAGAAAAGAAAACAATTGAACTTGAATGGAAAATAAAAGTATAGAAAAGAGGAATTTACATCTTGAGTTAGTCTTTCTTCAGAGCATTGTAAGGCGACTGGATTTCATCTTTTAAAGAGACCAAGGGTTTTTAGACAAGGGGGGGATCCTGGGGATTTATTTCAGTAGAACATGGGTGTGGAACAAGGCTTGATGGGAGTGAATATAATATGGAAGTGTGGATGTTTTTTTATAGTGGAGGGGAGGGGGTTTCCTTAATATTATAATTATTAGTTTATTATTTTTCCGCAATACAAGAAACCATGAGGATTCCATGAAAACAATTATTAGTATGTGCATGTGTTCCAATGGTTCTTTCATCAGTAATTACTTATTAAATATTTTATTTAACATATAATGTATATATATGATAAATTACGGTATTTTACTATTCATAATAAAATTCATGTATTTTAGAAAAAAAATATGCCATAAGAATTAATTAATGTGTTCAGTACAAAAATTAAATCCATCATCCAATAAAAGAATTATAAATATGATATTTTAAAAATTTAATTAAAATAATTATATATTTTAAAATATATACATTATAAAACTATTTGTAATTTTATAATGCATTAAAAATAATATAAGTCCTTATTAAATTATTTTAATACTAGATGACATAAAATTGGTAATTTATTAAAACATTTTAGGAATTTTTAATTAATTAATTAATTAATTGTAGTAATATTATTATTAATTAAAAAAATACCAATACTTAAACTATTTTCATACTATCACTTATAATATTCCTGATATATATTAATACATTCAATCGTGAGGTTACTATTTTTTTGATGATTTAATTTTCACAAGGGTAATATTACAATTCATAAGGGTAGGTTACTATTCACAAGGATTGGTTACTATTCACCAAAAAATTAATTTTTCCTTAGTGGACTCTAAACATCTTACTAATCACAAACATGTATGTTAGATTTAATAAATTCAAATAATATAAGTGAAAATATTATGTTTAAAGGTCACATAGTACGTAGTAGTTCATTGTGTTGTGATTTCATGTTATTATATGGCATAATTATAAGAATGTAATTTCCTATGATAAAGCATTTGGTAATTTCATTAAGAAAAAAAATTATATTTATGATTTAAATTGCTATGATAGTGTTTGGAGAATAGGACTAAGTTTGTACTTTGGATTCTTATGGTTATATACTATAGCATCATGGACTGGGATTCCACTTAATAGTGATCCAATCCTGGTTGGACAAATGGCCTCATGCTCATCTACCCAAACTCAAGAGGTTTTCGAGTAGTAGCGAAGGCCTATGTGAGTTAATGGGGATACTATTATGTAAATACAAGAATCTATCACATTAAAATAAAAATATATGTTGCAGATGTAGTAATCTATATATACCAAATAATGTGCAGAGGACTAATATAAATAAACAATAGAGATGATATATCATATCCAAAATGATGTTACAAGTCATTAGCTTTTATAAAACGTATAAATAAAACTACGATGAATATATACAATACTAATGAAAAATTATAAAATTAAACTAATGTTATCCCAATATTATCATAGAACTCAATATTATCCAAATTCCACCTGATCCCAACATCAAATCATTTACTAGAAGGAGGGAGCCTTAAATTAACATTACCTACAATCACGAGTTCTATCTAGGACCAAAATGGTGATCCAAAGAGTGTGTGAGATAAAATTCTAGGAGGTAACCACCCAAAGTATGTTCTAATCAGTCAGTGACAATATATGATAGGTATTGTGCAATAATTAAAGTAGTAATCCATGAAGAACTACAAAGAAAACCACATTTTTGTTAATGTACTAATTAATATATATTTAATTTAATCTATGTCATTTAAAATATAATTTAATTGTTTTTATATGTATCTAGATCCTATTCAAGAATGACATCTCACATATAGTTATAAGAATAGTAGATGCCTCAACCATCTATCTATAAATGAAAATTTCAAGACTGAATCCAAGATTCATTTTTAAATTGGATGAAAAATTATAAAATTTATTTCATTTATTGTTCAATTCAGAACCTACAACTATCTATGATATTACTATGATGGAATTAAAGTATCAATAAAGTTGATATACTAACCAACACACTACAAACCAATCCCTAGGAATCCTATATAGAACATGATATCACTCTTGGTGAAGTATAACATCACATCCAATCAAGTCTTTCCTCAGCGGTCCAATAACATAGTCAGATTCTCACACATGTAATAAAATTAAAATTCTCCATTGATTCTATTTATGAAATTTACATAAGAATCCATGTACCTTTCAATATATAATTCTTTCCTCAAAGTGTCCATATGTGGAATCCCTCATTTATATCCATATATCACCCATGTCTTAATCATTTTCCCTAGAATTTGATTAAATACATGGAATTATAAGATGAATCAATATATCACCCAATTCACAAAATCATTTATCCAATTTAGTTATAATTTAATCAATATCATTTATCATTACAATTTGAAAACCAATTACATCAATGAGTATCTAACCTCAAAAGGATATTAATGCAATGGAATACCACACAAGGATTTTCCTTTCAATTGGTCGCATGGGAATTATCAATATACAAACCATAACATGAATAAAAATTTATTGCATGGATTAAATATCAATTAAATCATGTAGAAAATTCATTCTATCAAGCTTCTAAAGTTTAATATAGCCATTAAATAACTTGGTGTCCTTATAAATCAAATTGGAAATCTATATTAAAGGCTATTCATGAATATCATGAAACTCAAGCTTTAATATTGTGAGAAAAAGAAATGACAAAGGCTCATTCTCACCCATCCATTCCGATTCAATCCATTTAATTCACAATTCATTATAAAAATCATTTACATATTAAATGTCCCATGTAATGGGGTAAAAATACACACATTAAGGGGTCTAAATAATAATCCATTATAATGGCCATTTAACCCAAAAAAATTAAATGGTGGTTTACAAAAGGTACTCAAACTATAACAATGTTACTAATCCTCTACAGTCACATAGGCCATTCCAAACAATTTAAAGATGAAATTTTTGTATTAAATGAAAACAGAAAAATTGGGTGCATGGCATGGAGACAAATATATAAATATCCCAACATTATGTGAAAGCAAGAGACCACCTATATTATGATTGTTCTAGATAGATCATCCAGTATTTGCTTCTGATTAGACTTAGGTTGAAGAACTATGAAAAATGAATAAGGAAAATTAAATTATGGAATATGATCCTAATTTGAAATAGCATAAATGATATCTCGAACAATGATATTTGATGAAAGATTAATTAAGATAATACAGATATCAATATGATTAGAAATAAGACCATCGAATCATAGATTGAACAGATGAACTCTCTAAATTCAAATCCTAGTTTTACAAAATCTATCACAGGAGGTTAGTATACTCTACATATATGAAAACCTATCTGTAGGTTAAAAAATAATTTTATATTAATTAATATTAAATAATTTTCCAAAAATAGAAGGTTTTTATGATTTAGGAGCATAGTTTGGAAGATCATGTATCAACCGTGCATGGATTCATGTAGCCATGGGTCATATCCATGACTAATAAAACAAGTTGTATCAGTGCTAGAAACATTGTAAATATCATCCCTGATGGAGGGGGGGGGGTCTCCTTTTTCAGTGATAAAAAATCACTGATAAAGGTATCCTTTATCAACAGTTATAAATGCACTACCTACTGTAACATAAAATTCTGCAGTAGCACACCCAAACAAGACCTGCAAAAATTCAACATATCAACAAGTATACCCATACAAAAATAAAACAAATAATTCATAAGATAATTATAGTAATTATAAGCATACAAAAAGTATACCAATACAACAATTATACCCATTCACCATTAAGACATAATTTATAATTTAATTAAAAAACCAAATAATACTATTCAGAATTCAGGGGGATATGGGATGTTCAGTGTTATGGGGTGGCTGTCCAAGGGGGGTATGGGTGTCCAGGGGTGGGGGTGTGTGTGGGGTTGGTGGTGTCCAGGGGGTGGGGGCTATCCACGGTTGTGGGGGGGGGGGGTTCATGGTGGTCTCTAGGGGGTGGGGTGGTGTCCATGAGGAGGGGGTCATTAATTGTTTTAATGGAATGAATTTCATGGACTTTATGATCATTGGTATTTTTTAAAATGGATTTAGAATAGTGGTTATTTCAGAATTATGTTTTTATTTAGGAAGAAATTAATGTTTTTATGTGTATGGTAGGAAGGGGGTTTTCCGTTAGTCATTTGTTGTTTTCACTTAAAATTAGGTCGATTTTAAACAAAACAGATAAACATTGAGTGATACCGGCGACACTGTTCCTCAGATTGAGGCATGGTTGACTCATACACATGAAAAATGACCCATGAATATTATTCCTAAAGAATCATCACAATACGAATGCATTTGGTCGTATTTTCGTACATTAGTTGTCGTTTTCAAATAAAATTATGTCCTTTTTAGACAAAAGATTGACACTTTGAGTGATATCGTCCACATGTTGGCTAATATTGAAGAGGGGTTGACTCATACACCTAAAAAATAATCCTTGAATCTTTATCATAGTGTATAAACAAAATCCTAATGCTATTGGTTGGATTTGTGTACGTCAGTTGTTATTTTCTCATTAATTTTTGTCCATTTTAAACATAAGAGAGTCACTTTGAGTGATACCAGTCACACCATGCCACAGATTGAGGTAGGGTTACCTTATACACATCCCACACGACACATGGATCTTTCTACTAATGTTACAACACAATCATAATGTGTATTCTCTATTTTCTGTATGATATTGGTAGTTTTCACTTATAATTATGTCCATTTTAAACAAAAGAGAGACACTTTGAGTGATACTGTCCACACCGTGCCTCATATTGATGTGGTGTAGACTTTTAAACATCAAAAATGACCCACGGACAGTTCTACTAATGTATCAAAACAATCCAAATTCATTTGGTCAAATTTCCATATGTCAACTGTTCTGTTCACATAAAACTCTATCCATTTTAAACAAAAGTGAGACACATTGAGTGATACTGGACACACATTGTTCCTCATACTAAAGCAATGATGACTCATACACATGAAAAATTATGCATGGATAGTTTTTCTAAATTATAATCACAATCAGAATGTGTTTTTTTGTTTTCCATACGTATGCTGTTGTTTTCACTTAAAATGTTGTCCATTTTATACACAAGAGAGACACTTTGAGTGATACCAGACACACCAAGCATTATATGAGGAAAGGTTGAATTTTATGCATCACATAGGTACCATTTATCATACACCTAAATTATTAATATAATTTGAATGTGTTTGTTCAGTTTTCGGTGTGCCAGTTATTGTTTTCACTTAAAATTCAATCCATTTTAAACAAAAGTTAGATACTTTGAGAGATAACGGCCACACCATGTCTTTTATTGATTCAAGGATGATTATTACACATAAAAAACGACCATGGAATCTTTTTATTAAGTGTCAACACAATCTTAATTCGTTTGGTCAGATTTTCGTACATCAGTTGTTGTTTTCACATAAAATTATGTTCATTTTAAACAAAAGTGATACACTATGAGTGATACTGGCCACACCATGCCTTGGATTGAGGCAGGGATGAATCATTCACATCAAAAATTTCCCATGTATCATTATATTAAAATATCAACACAATAAAAATGCTTTTGGGTGGATTTCTGTATGTCAGTTGTTGTTTTCACTTAAAATTATGTCCATATTTAACAAAAGAAAATCACTTTGTGCGATATCAACAACACAAAGCTTCAAATTGAGGCGAGGATAACTCTTTCATTTCAAAAATGACCAATGGAAATTTTTTCCTAATGTATAAACACAATACGAATGTGTTTGGTCAGTTTTCTATACATCATTTGTTGTTTTTACTTCAATTTATTTCTATTTTAATCAAAAGAGAGACACATTGAGTGTTACCAGCCACAATGTGTCATGGATTGAAGCAGGTTTGGCTCTTACATGTTACAAATGACGCATGTATCTTTCTTATAATGTATCAACACAATCCAAATGCATTTAGTTGGATTTCCATACATCTGTTGTTGTTTTCACTTAAAATTATATCCATTTTAAACAAATGAGAGAAACATTGTGTGATACCGGTCACACTGTGCCTCGAATTGAGGCGGGGTTGACCTAGACACGTCAAAAATTACCCATGTATCATTCTCCTAATGTATCAACACAATCCGAACGAATTGTTTTTGTTTTACGTTCATCACATTTTGTTTTCACTTAAAATTCTATCAATTTTAAACAAAAGAGAGAAACTTTGAGTGATACTGGACACACTGTGCCTCAGATTTAGGAGGGTTGACTCTTACACGTCCAAAATGACCCATGGATCGTTCTTCAAATATTTCAACACATTCTTAATTTGTTTGGTTGGTTTTTTGTATGTCAGTCATTGTTTTCACTTAAAATTTTGGCCATTTTAAACAAAAGAGAGACACATTGGGGGATACCAGCAACATCGTGCCACAAATTGAGGCAGGGTTGACTCATACACATCACACATGACCCATGGATCATTATCATAATGTATCAACACAATATTAATATGTTTGTTTAGATATGAAGGTATTTTGGAGTTTTTACAGATTTTAATTATCCAAATCCCAATGAATAGTGGTTCATTATTATTGCATGTTGTCTGTGCATTTCATCTATTAAAATGAACAGATGTCTCATGAGAGAAATGATGTTTAATTTAATAAGAATTACAATTTTCTTAAGAACATTTACATACAACAATGTTTCATCATTTTATCCCCTTAACCCCTTTAAAAAATAGTCGCTAATTGTACAGTCCCCATGTCAGATCTTCATGGTATTTGTGTAAAATATTCTATCAGGTATGCGGCCCACAAATTTCTGAACAAATCTATATAATCTTGTTAATATTAAGAATGTGATGATATTTTTTGGAACTCAGCATTAGAAGAAACAACAAGCTCATAAATTTGTTGTTGCTCTGCACAATGAGCAGTAGCTATTGCTGCTGCAGCAGCTTGAGAGACTTGTTCAGCCTTGAGGTTAGGAGCACCAGAAGGTGCAATAGTCATTATATGAAAAAGTGGTTGAATATTTAATTAAATTAAATAAATTTAGTTATGATAAGATAATAATTTGAGATAACAAGATCTATATTACGAACAAAATATAACCTGTTTATTGAACTCTATTTTTTTCAAAGGTTGAAGGGATTTCACACCTCTATCTATTATCCAAATCCTTTCATTTTGGTCTCCTCAAACATACAAAACATCATCTACATTAGGATAACTATGAATTCATTGTGAAGTACCACTGAAAAGATCTTCCTCAACTGAATTTTCATTAGACCCTTCAATATTTTTTGACGATAATAGAACAATTGACCACATTCATTTTTCAGGATCAGAAATATAAAATACTTGTACCACATATGATGCCTTTATAAATTGTTCATCTCTGTACCCTTATTTACTAAAATAAACATTCACAAATCCAAATTCATCTATTTTAACAAAACTACTGTTATCAACAAATTTTCATTGAAAAATTCGCAATTGGAATGTCGTATAATCCAACTCCCATATTTTTTTTATAATTCTAATGTATAACATATTATCATAAATTGGATTTCTATACTTACTACTAGAAACATGAATCACATCATCCTCAAGTATAACTCCAATATTTTTCATGGTATTATCTTCATCATGTTAATCTGTATAGAATGTATAACATTTAATTACATAACCATAGTAAGATAATACATATACACATGGTCCAAAAGATAGACATCGAAGTCGTTCTTAAATCGAAATCATTTTTTAGATAACTCTTTAAAAATATGTTCTTGAAACTATCATATAAACTAGTAATTCTGTGTATGAAATATCCATTTTTCATCCCTTGATGGATTAAACTACCTAAGAATTTCATTTTGGGTTTAAATATATGAAACAACTTCCAAACTTTTATGCAAAACATAAAGGTGATCAAGATCCCGATCTATAATATTGATTCTCAAATCATCTCTTCAAGAAATTTCAACTCCCTCAATGCATCCAGTGTGATAAGAATTTAGGATACTGATTCTTTCCACATCATATTATTATTCAATACAGAATTTAATAGATTATTTAACAACACATCACTCCACTATACAACCATATGACTGACTTCGAATTTTGAAATACCCTTTCAAAATCATCACATACCTTTCAATGGGATATATCCATATAGAGTGCACCAGACCACAGAGTCAAATCTCTCTCACCAAGTGACCCATCAAATAAACCATCATATCAAAAATTATGGTCATAAAACAAATTTTAATTCACAAAATATGATGACAGTTTCTCTTTCCATAGGTGGCAATTTATCCATGGCTAAAACATTGTGGCATTTAGATTTGAAAAAAAAACAAATTTTGGTTAACGTGTGATGATAATTCTTGGAAAAAATGAAACCAAAATCTCTAAGAATTAAATCTTGAATCAAAACATTTCATTCATGTGATTTCAATCCTTTTAACTTCATATAGAGTCAATGTTTCGGATATTTTATTAAAACCCCTCTAAAACCTTTAAATAAATGAATAAATTGAAAAACTGATATCATTCCTCCCTGGAATGAGTGTATGCAACTGGAGGAAGAAACATTCGATTTTCACCCTTCATAGGTGCCAACTCTTTTCATATTCTCATGCCAACCATGTCCAGACGTACCTTAATTTTATCCTTGGTTTTTTGAGGGGCATTAAACAACATTCCAATAACACTATCACATACATTTTTTCCACATGAATCTTATCACATAAATTTCTAACATAAAGACAATTATAGTTTGGTAATTAAAAATAATAAACCCTTTTTCTAACTGATTTTCATAAGGTTTTTTGAAAATGGTTTACCATAAATAGTTTCCGCATCTTTTACTTTCTCAATCAGCTTATCACCAAGTAGTGGAGATGGTGTTGTGCATTTTTTTAAAAATTCATCGAATGATGTCTTATAAGATCAGTACAAATTCCAAAAAGGAATAAATCTACGATTTCCAAGAAACATGTATTTTAATAATTATTTCAGCCTAATTGATTTTGAATCTTCTTCACGCACGGGACACACTTGAGTTCTTTTAATGCTATATCCTAACAAATTTCTATAATCTGAGAAATCATTTATCATCCCATAAAACATTTCTCTCAACGGGAAGTATTTAATTTTATAAGCATCATACAACATAACACATGAATCCCACAATAAATTCAATTACAAGATCAAAGGATCCAATTAAAAATCAATATCATTACCTAGTTGTTTTGGTCATAATATAAACATAGATAACATGATGAACTTCCATTTCATGCATAACCCTGATGGAAAGTTATAATTTTCAAATGTAACATTCCATGTACTATAAGTGCTAGTTTGAAAACAAAAAGGATTCACTCCATCTGTTGATAACACAAGATGAGAGTTTCTCGACTCATTTCTAAATTCAGGATACTCATGATTAATTCTATTTAATTGAGGAGAGTTGGTCGGGTGACGTAATTTCCCATCTTTATTTTTTTTCTATGCATGCCACGACAATTGTATTGAAATTTCATTACATCCATATAGACGCCTAAGCCATATAATGATTGGAAAGTACCATACAACATTAATATTATTGGATTCATCTTTCTTGTATCGAGAAGAACCACACATTGGGAATTCTATATTTGATTTTATCTCCTTCCAAAACAATATACAGTCTTTGGAGAAGGAATTTAATCTTTTAGAAATCATGCCCCTCGAGTCTAGTATTCATTTAGCATCATAGGTCCAACTTGGTAGCTCATTATCTTTCGAGAACATGTCATTCAAGAATGAAATTATTTCTGTAAGACTGACATTACTCCATCCGTTTCTTGCTTTCGATTTATACAACATCAGTACAACTTACAATTCTTTATATTTAGTGAAATCAGAATAAAATGGTTTCTATTCCCATCTCTTTTACATCTCAATCAATTTTGGGAAATCATGGAGTTCACCTTCAATTTTCCGTGTCATTTCCTCGATATGATCTTTATCATCATTGAAATATGTAATTACATCCTCCAAACTGTCATCTTCATTATCCATATTTGTAATCATTGATGATCCATAAAATGAAGTTTTATCCTAGTCAGTAGAAACATACATTTTTCTCCATGTTTATTCCATCATTTAAAACTATGATATATTCCATGACATATCAAATTTTCTTCCATGTCCACTGGAGAAATTACACTAGAATAACAACAACGTATACATAGAAAAAGGATTTGAGAAGGATCCTTTGCGTGATCCATTCCAAACATGATGAACTCTTTTACTCAATTTACTCAAATGTCAATAGATTAACATCCATCCAATATTTATTCATCTCCATGCAATTTGAATCAGAAATATTATTATTTATGATTCAAATACACAAAACATGACTTCCAAATAAAGTATAAGAGAACCAGTTTTAATAATAGAGATTAATATGGCCTAAACATTTCGAATAAAGATTTGGAAATAAAGAGAATTAAGATAGACCCCCCCATAAATATCAAAACACATTCCAACATTGTTTCCAACAGTTCTAGAACCACTCACCCTTGTATCAAAACATAATACATTCTTTTAACCACCCCTACTACCCACTTCATTCATAATAAAATAATAACATTAAATAGCGCATAAATAATGACCAAACATAAATAAATTGAAAATAAGGATTCAATTTTGATGAGAAAACTAATATAGTAGATACATTTCCAAACACAAAGGGGTTCATGGGGAAGAAAATTAACCAAGTATTATACAAAATTACGATGATATATCATAGTTTTTGTTACCCAAATTAACATAAGAAATAGAAAATTGAAGTTAGTGAACAAAAAGTATATCTTGAACATCTAAAGGTTATGAAATAACTCTCCCTCACCTTGACCAAACTCCAAACTAATATCTATAGACACATCTTACATATATTCTATAAAAAATCACATTCCCATACAAAGGTATAAACAAAAATCACATAGTATTAAAAAACTCACACATGAGTGAGAAGGACAATGTGAGCCATCCTTATCCAAAACTCAAACCTCTTTCAAAACACCTCAAAAAAATGTTAATACCATCCATAATATTAATACCTACCATAAATAAATTATTTCCCAAAATCATGACCCTTATATTAGAATAATTACAATCCATTTATGTAAAATAGAAATATGCTTGATTTCTTTCTTATGAATCATTAAAAATGGACAATAACGCCAATTAACTCAATAAAAATCATATTTTAATATGAATATGAATGTAAAGAGAGATAAATAATTCCATTAAAAATAATTCAATTGAATTTTTTAGTATCAATTGAATGAGGTTATTGGGTAATAAGGGGATGCAGTCAATAACATAGGACTTATTCATGCCTTGACTCTTATTCCAATCACACCACATCCAAAAAAAAATTATAAACTAATACATGACCATAAGACTAAATAAAACTACATTATAATGAATATTAGCACAAGATAAAAAGAAAACGAATGAGTATGGGTAGAGAAATCACCAAAGATCAAAGATGGGAAGTTGAGAATCAACCCTCCTCGAAAGGAATCCCAATCAAATGAAGTAGGGTTCATGGGGAATAGAGTCTAGTGGGTAGGAGGAGAATTAGGGTTCGCTCGTAGGATGATCCATGGAAGGGGTTCAAGGGGAAGGATAAAAAGTATGTCTAGTAGTGGCAGTGTAGGGAAGTGGCGGTGGAGTAGGGTAGCAGCGATAGAGTTGGGCTAGCGGCGGAGTAGGGAAGCGGCGGTGGAGTATGTCGGCGACGATAGAGAAGGGAAAGCAATGAAATAATATGGCGGCAGCGGTGGAGAAAGGCTAGCACCGGAGTAGGGTAGCGGCAGAGGAGTAGGGCAGTTGCAACTGAGTAGCAGTCGACAAAGAGTAGATTGAGGGGGAGGGAGGGGCTTTTTCGTAGGGGTATAGTCCAGCAAGAGATTTAGGCCGCAATAAATAGTGGTCATTGTGTACCATATTTTATAAAATAGTACAATTGTTTTATCAGAGTTATAAAAACAATTGAAAAATATCCCTTTATCGGTGCTAATATTTTATCATTGATAATGGTTTCTATTATCAGTTCTTGAAAAGTGTAGATGAAGGTAAATCGTTATCAGTACTTTTAATTAGCGTTAATAAAGAGTTAACATTATTCGCGCTCTTTTCTTAATGATGATAAAAGGTGGAACTTCCCTTTCGAGTATTTCTTTTAGGGAGCTATTGGTTTACCTATATGGTTTACTAACCATGAACAACCCATGGGAAGTGTCATTACCATGTTCTGCAAAAAAACTATAGACCTATCTACACTGTCATGTGGCCCTACCTAAAATAACTTTTACTAACCTATGGCCTCCTATAATCTCCCAAAACATGGGTTATGGGTTCCAAACAATCCTTTGACACCACAAATCCCTTTATGACCACACATTGCATTCATATTATATCTTATTTAAATATTTCATCAATTAATTAATGGAAAAAGTAATACATACCTCAATTTAGAACTGAGTTCTTACATATATTTTATTTATTTATTTTTATATTACATTGTAATTTTTATTATACTTCATTATTCATACACCTATGACATATTTTAGAAATACATTCATCATTGAATAGTTGTTGTAGTCCCCTATTTACTTAGTTATTATATTTATTCTTCCTCATTTTATTATTTCATTAATATTTATACATCTACTACTATTGATTGATGTTATTATCTGATTTCCCTATGAGAAACTCTAAAATTGAGGGTATGGTCTCCCCACTGGACAAATATTAGTCCCGTATTTCTTGTTAGCAACCTCTGGTACATAGGGAAACACATTTTAGGTCATGAGTTGATTGGTCTGGCAACTAATCCTGAGGTCGATCATGCAAGGATGTTAACGAGAGTTATTAGTGATTTATTATCCGTTTTATTGTTTTTTGGATGGTAGACATGATACTGTGAATTTTTTTGCAATTGGTAAATAGTCATGGATGGGATTGATCGACCCATATATGGGAAATCTCTAATATGTTATTTATGGTATTTCTTCCATTTAGTTTACTATTATAATTTTTTATGATTTCACATTGATTGATTTTTTTCTACTCCACTACTTATTGATTTCTATGATAATGATATTTTAAATTTTTCCTTGGATGTCAATGATGAATCATAACATGAATCATATTAGGCATGTAGACATTCACATGTCATGCATATTCTATGCCATGTAGTTTTATTTGTAGCATGGCTAATGATTTTGATTCGGTTCATTTAATGTTATGACATTCAATTTCTCTATAGCATACATATTTAGGAAACAATATTTAGTTATTTATTTAGAATGTTGGTTTTCATCTATTTTTATGTAATTATATTTCATGTTACATTTTTATCTTGCATGATTCCTTTTGATTATTTCATGCAATAACATGATAGTTCGGTTTTGATGTATACAAATTGGTTGCATGGGATAAATGTTTTGGTTTTGGTTAAACGAGGACCAATTCATAGTTTTAAGGTGTATGGGTGCCATATGATTGGGGAAACATAGCATATTTACTCAAACTATATTTTGGTAATGGTATATATATATATCTAGAGACTATTGTTAAAAAAAATGATTCCAATGTTTAAATGTAAAAGTGAAACAATTTCAATTTATGGTAGCTAAATTCAAACCTGTAAATCGTATGGGAATATTATAGATA
The DNA here is from genome assembly GCA_963277665.1 of Viscum album. Taxonomy (NCBI): domain Eukaryota; kingdom Viridiplantae; phylum Streptophyta; class Magnoliopsida; order Santalales; family Viscaceae; genus Viscum; species Viscum album. Next base: position 961,141,087 of record OY728145.1, read on the forward strand.
GTTATGTGTCCACCTATATAATTGAAACATTATGCATGACCGTAGTATATTTGCAAATTGTTATTAATGAAAATGGTGTTTTCCTTTGATCTAAACTTATTTTTTTTCTCCAAAATGGATTATTAATCTACCTAAAATGCATGGAGATCATGTTATTACCTTTTAAAATATAAAAGTAGACACAATTTTGTTATTGGGGTCATGTTTATTTTGAGATAACCTGCTACAGGTTTTCAAAATCACTAAGAATTAAAAAACTAATATGGGGATACATTCTGTTGAACCTAGGTTGGCTCAATGGGGCCCTTTTTGACACCCCTCTATATTAAAAATGAATTTATATAATAAATTTCTTAATTACAATGGGATATCAATAAATGTCACCTTTTTAAAACAATACAAAATAACTGGTTTGTTTTTTGTATAAAAATAATATTATAATGCACAAAAATATTTTCATTATAATTGGTACCTGATGTTCTATTTTAAACATTTAATTGTTTAATTATTTTATGCGAATCAATGTAAATACTTGAAATGGTACCTTACATGGTTTCTTCTATTTAAACTAATTTTTAATAGAAGTTTAAAATTTTCTCCTATTGTTTCCTTGGAATAGAAACATTAGAAATTTCAATAAATCAAATCCATTTTATAAATGGGTTAAATGTTATGTTCTCATACCTTGGGTTGTTCTATTCGTCATGAATAGTGGTAAGGTAGATTCTTATGTGTCATAAGGGGTTAACATATGGTAGATAGAACCCTTATATTATTTTTAGTTACTAAAACCCATTAATTTCTAATTTTTTCAGTCATTCAGGTTTCCTTGTCCCTATTATTATATTTTTCATCAAATGAAACACTTGTTTGGATGGCTGGCCATTATATCATGAACCCTTTTTAGGGTAATAATCATTGAGTAATGCTAAGTTTTAGTGGGTTACACATGGGAAGGGACTAGTCAGATATATCATAGGTGTCTTAACTATGTTTCTTTTTCTTCCAAAACTATAGAGTTTATCATTTTGTTCTATAGTTGTATATGATAATGTGACTTTGAGTCATTTTTCAATATGTTACACCTGGTACATAATGCATATAGCTGACACCCTATGGAATATTTTCACCATTTTCTAGTTTCTCATGATAACTGGAGGTAGTATTTATTGATATATATGGTAATGTTGAGATTCGTAGTTGTGTAATAAACGAGTAAAGTTTAGTATAATTGTTCAGATTTGAGTTGTTCAGTTATTTATCAATTCATATCTACAGTAGAGTGACTTTTGTGATAAAAGACACCTTTTTCCTAATCATGAGATGATGTTACAAGATGTTTGAGTGTTTTGACATATCTTCTAGGCTGTATTTTTCCTTATTCCAAATGTTATGATGTACATTTTTGTGGTCAAGAGAAGTTACATGTGTGTGTATAAGGTGATCCTAATCTAGAATTATTGTGAGTAGCAATTATTCCTATATTTCGATGAATAAGACACTTTTATGGTGGGGAACATCGCTTCGGTTCTCATGAATATGTGTATGTGTTTTCAAGGCACACAAAAATTAATATGGTTTATTTTATATGTGAAATTTGGAAACACCATTATTATTGGGTGAAAATCAGGGGTAGTTGGTGAGTGATGAGGTAATTCCTCAGGTTGTAAAGATATCATGATGTTCCATTGATGATGCATCAACATGTGAAGCCAAAATTATTTAAATAATTCAACCAATAGTGGTTTGACTACTTTTTATTCGAGCAGTTGGGATTAGTTGGTTGGAAACTATTCAAATCACTTTACTATACTCTTCTTTAAGAGATGAGAATGAACTATATCATGACATCATCCTTGATTCACTAAGTGTGCACAGGTATTATGCCACAATTTTGTTTTAGTAGAATTTTGGTTAGAAATGTACTCATTATCATAGTTTTCAACTAAATTCATTTTTTTATTTGATCCATGGTTGTTAGTAATTGATCCTTGGCTTCCCATGAAGGACCCAGTTGGACAGACTCATTGAAACCAGCCTCATTCCATTGTCTTGATTAATAGAAAGATGACGGTATATGATCAATAATTAATCTGATCTGGACTTCATCACCTTGTACCAATGTCTATTTTGTATAAATATTGAATTAAATACCGTTGGTTAGTTCAGTGGTCTCTATTTTATTGAATAAAAATATATCCTAGACATGTTGCCAGGATAATAATTGATGCAAAAGGGGAGATGATTCTAGTGGTATGGAACTAGTGGGCACCCTTTTCTAATCCATGAACCAATATTTTAAATAGTAATATGACTGATTTACTAAGGAGTGTCAATTGAAGTAAGTTATGAAATTCAGGGAATGTACTCATATAAACCCATGATTACTTGGAGGAAGGCATTTCAGATTTGTTAGAATACAATTTCCATATATGATGAGAATTTGAGATCAAAAATCCAATGATAGATTCAATTTTTATCCATCTAGTTCAATGTGTAAGGTCGATAGGGAACCATTTTTAAGCATGTATCATGGTTGATGCAGTTGTGGTGTGAGGGTTGGCTGTATCTTCTTAGGAGGCCTTGTACGATCAGTTTCATTTTGCATGACTGGGATTTGATTGTTTCATTGTGTAGAGATCTCTAAAATGACCACATATGTAATTGTGTTAACCCTATTATAAAAACTACATCAGGAGAATATCTAGAAACCTTTGGACTTTCTCTTTATTCTTTTCTGAGGGTGGAAGTGTCATGTTTTAGAATTTTCCCCTACTAATGTTAATAACTAATGTGGGGATAACATATAAAAAAATTAATGAGATAATGACTCGATCATGTCTCCCAGACAGAAGACATAGAAGATATCTATATTAGTGTTCAGTTCAGAATTTGAGTGGTGGATTATGTTTTTGAGGATTAGGGGTCATATTCTTAAGAAATTTATAGAGGTGAGTTTGGAATTTGGAAATGAAATACGACCATTTGAACAATACTTCATCACAACTATAGGTCTAGTGATTTTTTCATTGGTCTTCATGTGTTCTTATGGTTGATGTCTAATATTTTGAGGAGGTTATAACATCCCGTGCTTTAAAAAAAGTTATAATTCCAATGGAATTAGAATATTTGGATTTTACTAGATGTTCCATTATTTGAATTGAGGTTTACAACACAATTTTATGAGTTGAAACTCATTAATGTGTTTCAATTATACTTGGTTAAAGGCTCTATAGGTCCCTTGTGTGTCCAATTGGGTTTTAGGTGGAACAAGACCCATAAATCCAAATATAGGAATCACTTCACTGAGTGGATGGTTTTTATAAAACCATGATCCCCTAATAAAAACCTATGTGTCCTATTTCAGAGGAGAAGATGTGCCCCTCTTGTACTTCGAATGGTTTACCCAGTCCACCCACCCATACCACACAGTTAGTACCCCTTATGTAGTAACAATGCAATATTCACTGCACAGTTATCACAACATTATGAAAAATGTGTCGCATAATTGTGAGAGGTGGGTTTCTTGGGTAGTGGGAGTTGCATGGTTGTCATCATATATGGCCAAACCATACAGCCAAACTGTGTGGCACGTCATTCTGTTTAAAGATACCCTTTTCTTTTAATGAGTTTTAAATCATTAATTTCATTTTATTTCTTCATCCTCAAATGGATATGTCATCCCCTTAGGTGTTGTGGGTTTCACCAATGCATAATCTAGGCTTTTAGTGATACCTATTATTCAGACACAGAATCAAATGCCATCATTTCCTATGGATTCCTCTTGGAATGCTATTGATACTATAGAACCTTTCAACATTTCAATTCTAATCGATATATGTGTCATGGTACAATATCATTTTCCATATTTTTAGGGTTTTTTTTGTTTTATAGAATTCCTAGAAACGAGACCAAATTATACCATGATATTGTATGTTTAGAACATCTTATAAATAAGATATGCTTTCTACATGTTTTTCTCATTTTTCATCATTTTATAAATAAACTAATCAGTTCACGTACTATCGTTTTCCACATGTTTCTCTAAAAATGTTTTCTTCAATATATACATATATATGCACCCTGTAATACAAAAATGGAGTCTTATTAAATGGATTTTGGATTCACTCATTATTCAAGGATACCGCATTGAGTATCGGCTTGATTTGAGTTTTTTAAATGAAATAAATTCCCAAAATTACATATAATTATTCTTATTATAAATTAAATGAGTTTTAACTTATAATAAAATCCTCAACTGTTATAAACACCTCCTAAGTTCCATGTGAATCCTTAAAGTATTCTGATATTTTTATCTTTTTCCTTCCAAACACATTTAAAGTAAATATTTTAAATGTGATCATTAACCATGATGATTAATTATTATAAATTAATTTTTTACACATAATGTAATGATTTCCAAGTACAGAACCTATAATGTGGTGTACTATGATTGAAATTTAAAAAGTTTTAGTTAATTTATTTCATTTCACATGCACTTTTGGATTTGATTGTTCCCATTCATTTTTGGGTTAGACATATGAAATGTTAGGTACAATGAATCTTTGGTTATTCCAAAAAGGAGTTTCCCTCCTACTTTTAAATTTCATATAAACAAAGGAACATTCGAATTGTTTCAACTTAATTATAAATTAAAGGGCTTATATACCCATTTCTAAATGTATCATGCACCACACACCTATAATGAGATTTTATTGATTAATAAATTGTATTTACAAGATAAGAAATTTCCTATTTAGACCATATTTCCTTCTATATACATCCATAATACATTTGATAAAACCTTCATTTATGCCTTAAGTGAAATGGATGAAATAAACTAATCGAAAAATTGCTCAACACAAGTGGCTCAATCATTGAATGTTACATTTAAATGTGGTTGTCATTATTAAAATTAATTAAATATTCTAATTGATTGAAATTTTGAATTGGTCCATACTTCTTGGTTGGTTGTAAATTCATTGATTCTATAATGGATTATTCTTAGTGTCAGGGTGATACGAGGGGTTTCAATTTAAAGACACCATGGATAGTAAATCATTCATTTTTATAATAATTAATAATATTCAGTAAACATGATGGGATAAACACCAGTTATTCCTAGGATAAGTTATATGACCGTAATATATTTCACCCCCAGAAGTGTGACACTAGTTCCTTATGGTAGATCAATCATATACTCTTGATGGTGGGATTGGTTATACCATGCCTTGAGAAATGCTTGAGCCCCATCATGTGATACTAGTTACATACTCAGAGGCCAATTGGTACTTGAACTTTCACACCATTCTTAGATTAACACATGGTAAATCATTCCTAGGTTTGTAGGGATGGAATATTTGTCTTTGGTCATATGTGGATCCCCTCGAGACATACTTGGAAAATTCTATTGGATTTTCTTGGATGGTCTAATAGTGTCTCTATATATTATGAAATAGGGGTTCAAATTGAATTAAATAGAGGGGCCAATGATGGTTTTCTAATTAGAAATTATCCAATGAATTTTACAATATATGGAAGTATCCTTCAATAAAAATCACAATATTGAGGATAGTCCACCTACTTATGAATTATCTCAATAAACATACAATTTCATGATCATGTATTGCAAACTCACTCACTGGGTCCGAAGAAGGTAATTGGATGGGTTTATAAATGAAACTCAGTCCAATGAATTTATTTTTTTTACATATTTATGTCTCTCAATTATTTATTATAGATAATTTTTTATATATATTTCAAGAAATGGAATGTTCGAGACATCAAAGGTATTGTCCTACTATTTTTGTATCTCAAAATCTTTTCGAACACCCTTAAAACCTAAGTAAACAATATGATACGATGTATTGACAATGTGAAGTTTCCATCTTTAAATGGTTTATTTATATTTCTAGAATTGAGTAAAAGTTATAGGGTTGAGAAGTTACTCATGATTCTTTTAGTGTTATATGTTTTTATTTTATTATTTTATTTATTTATAATGATTATTTTATTTTTATATTCTTGATCTTATAACATCTCTTAGACATACATGAATCAATGTATATGTTGGTGTGGGTGATATATTACTTAGTTATTAAATTTATTCTTCCACTATCTGTTCATTGATTATTATTATTACTTCCACTACTATCGATTGTTGTTTTAACTACTTCACCACTACGTTACTATAACATCGATGTTGTAGGATCCACATTGTACCAAAATTTCACCCTCAATGATATTTTTAAACATCTTTCATAAAGAAAGGAAGGATTGAGGCTATGTGGAAACATTTTCAGCTACTGATTTAGTGGTCAGTCTGGCCAGGATGTTATATTCCTGAATAAGCATGGTGGAAATTTATAATTGACCAAAATAACTGGCTATGTACTCTGAGTTCTAATATGTACATAGAAATTACTTATTATATGTATAGATAAAACTAAAAATATGTTTCCTAACTTATTTATAAATTCCAAATACTTATAATCAATTTCCTACAAGAGATAAGAGTCTTATGAATGATGTAGTTTCCCATATTTAATTATTGTATCTATGTGCTAGGATAATTTCCTTGTATTTTCCTAATATCCATATAGCCTTCTGAAAATTAATATGATATTAATGTTCCAAATAAAATTTAAATTACTTGAATTCTCATTATTATATAATGTCACAACTTTCATTAGGAAATTTATGAGTGGATAAATGTTCTCGTGAAATAAAATGAAATCCATCAGAAAAGAATCTATATTTTTGATATCATTCCAATTAAACATCTAATTAATTTAGGGTTACATGTTCAATAATGAAGATCATATTATTTTGGTAGCATTTCATTTTTTTAAACCATGTTACTATGTAAATATTGTATCACTTCATCTTCTATAAAAATTAAAATTATATGACATCAATAAATCTGAAACATAAGTATATTTAGAATAACTAATATACAATGATCTCTTGTCGATTTTATTTATCATTTTAAAAATATTTTTATAATTACAATGTTGATATTAAATTGCCATTTTCATTTTTTCAATTTGATATCCCACATAATTTATACTGGTATTCATATCCAATGATCCAAAAACCATAGGTTCATCCAAAGAGGTGTGCACCTTAAATTTTTTCCATGTTGAGAACATCGTGTATTGATATGATCTATTATATGACCAATAAATTTTTCTTCTGACTTTTCATGGAAAATTATTCATCAATAAAAACAATTTAATCTCAAATAAAGGAGTTCAGAAGAGATTTATATAGGATTTATTACAATCACAATATACTATTTAACACTATCTTCATAATATATATTCATATGATTTTAGTGTCTCCATTTTCAAATAATTTCTTCCTTATTGGGTTTATAAAATATTGATTTTCTTAATTAAAATAAATAAGTATATTATATTCAATATGAAAGGATAAAGCTATAGATAATTATATAAAGGGAACCCAACATTGAATGTTATTAAATACCATTCCAACATGTTATCATTTTACACAATAGTGACATGAAAATAAGTATCTTGGGGTAAAAATGCCGTTGTTGGTTTGTGTTATCAATATGATGTTGTGTTGCGAAAAACAATGTTGTAATGGTACTGTTGGTAAAATATTATTTATTATTTTATGGAGTAATTCCATTTAGTGATTAAATATTTTCTCAAATTATATAATTCTTTATCAAAATATCTTTAAATAAAACATACTGAGTCATGTAATCACATGGTTTTGAAAAAGGATCATGAAGATTGTAATTTCATAAAATGAATAGAATAAACCTCAATTGATGAAAACCCCCGATATTTATTCAATTTTACTATATTTTTTAAAATAAGAATTTATAACTTTTATTATAGTATTACTAAAAAAATAATTTAATTATAACCCACTCATGAACCCCTATTTCAAAAATTATAGAACTATAAGTCTTACGTATATTTTAAATATTATAAATTATCGAGAACACATAAATAATTCCCTTAAAAAAACCACATATACATTCCATTCGTAAAAATTACAAAAAAAATATATGTTATAATGGATTTAACATCAATGAGATCAAAAACATTCTAATTAAAAAATTAACAATAGAAGAAGAAACTCCATGTAATATCTCACATAAAATTGTTAAATCCTTTAGCGTTATATCTAAAAGAGTATACATATTCATCAAAAAATCAATTCCATATCTATGGTAAGGCGAGAAAGAAATAAACATTATAATATTGATATATTATATTCTAACCCATTATATGAATGAAATAAATTTGTTTTAAAATAGAAAATTTTATGGGTGGCACTCAAACAATTCAAAATGATATATAGTAGATCAAAAATATAATAATAATAATAATAATGTGTAGATAGATTATATGTAAAAAATTAATTTATATATAAAAAATATGCATATTATATTTTAGATATAATTAAACAAATGTGAATTAAAAATATATAATTACACCATACATAATAATGTATATTGAATTAAAATAAATTATATAGTGATATTAAAAATAAAAATTAAATAACTAAAAATAAATAAGTGGATGCACATTGTTAATGAATATTGAAGTAATCATTTTACCAATATAAAAAGGAAATGGAGTCCATAATGAAACCATATTTCATTTTATTTTGTTTCCCTGAAAAAAATTGAAATATGACAGTCTAATGGTGACTAACAATTAAATACACATGATAATGACATGTTAAAAAACAAATTGTGGTTTTAATCCATGAGAGAAGGATGGACAATATAATAAAATGGGTATAGTTATTTTTATTTTAATCCATCTCGGTAGGATAGTTCATGAAATATGTATTTTATTACCATTTATGCACTACAAAAAAAACACTACCTAATTATCATTTTCTATCTTAATCTTACAATATAAGTCGGCAGTGTTTTTGGGGTTCACATCTAGGTGCTACATAAAAACATAGTGAAAAATAACGATTAATGATGGATAATGAACATGAATTTGAGGGAGAGGTTGAACCAATAATGGATCAAGGAAAGATTTATTGGGAGAATAATCAATGAGTCTGATCGAGGGGAAATAATATCACTTTTGATCATTCTATTCAAACAATTTCGGAAAATTAAAAACAAAAAAAATATTATTGATCGATAGGAATTGAAACTAATTAATCCCAAACCATTAATTTAAAATATCATTATAATTTCAAAATAAAATAATTGTAAATAATAATCAAATATAAATATGTGTACATTTAGTATTTTTTAAGATAACTTTTGAAACTATACAAACAAATATATTTTCTTCTATAAATTTTATTAAACACTTTATTTTGAATAAAACTACCCATATTATAAATAGACCCATAAATTTAATTTATTAACACAATATCATTAAAATATCCCATTAGATGAATATGATTATATATATTAAAATAATAATCTGTTTAATATATGTAAATCATAATTTTTTGAATAATAATTACATTCCCTCGCTTTAAAATTATAATTATTAATTTTAATCAAGGATTAACTAACATCAACTCTTAAATTAAAATAATTCATTTCCTAATAAAATTAAATTTGTAATGAATTTATGTGTCCAATAAACTATAAAATAATAATTTTAGAAATCAATGTACATTGAAATCATAAATTATATATATATAAATGAAAATTAAATATATATATATATATATATATTCATCAATCACTTATGAACATGTAAATAAAATCGAAACGATAATCCCTTAATGTTACCTGAATCACTTTGAACATAAAAAATTCTAAAAACAATATTCACTAAAAACAATTTATAATTTTAATATGATATTTAATAAATCACAAATAATGATAACATGGGTTTTTTACCATTTTACTATAAAATTATATGATTTTATATTATGAAACTAAATTTGGAAATATGAATTTATTTAAAAATATATCCCCTTACAAGAGGGTTTTGCGATGTTAGAATGAGTTCATTGGAAACATTTTCCCAATACATATAATAATTATTTTAATGAAAAAATATTATATACATAATTTTATTTAAAAGGAGAATATAAAAAATCCTATCAAAATGAAAAAAAATTAATATTTTTAGGTGTTATATGAAAAAAAAATGTAATTACCATTAGTAGTAATTTGTTATTTAATTAATTAGTAAATAATTTTTTCATTATTTATAATTTTAGAAACATAATTTTCTCTCTAAATGCTTCCATAATTAATTAAAAATATTTATGGTAACACATTTTAAAAAATAATATTGTTTCTTCACATGATTATAGATAGTATATATCGAGGTTATTTTAGAGGCTTCAAGAAGATAGATATTTTTTAGTAGATTAGTGAAGGAAGCCATCCCCACACTATATTGTATATTTTATGAGATATTTTATTTCTATCTGAATATTACTAATAATGACATGACTTTATTGATGATTCCTTCAATAACATTGATCATATTCTATGTATGGATAATATTTTGTAAAAAGGAGAAAACATATTTAATCATTAAAGCATAAAAGTATATGTATTATTCGTGGTGTGATAGTAGATAATAATAATAAATTTAGTGAACTGTGGTATGCGATTTAATATATGAAATAATTATTAAAATACATTCCAACCTTTAGAAATCAATAGGATACATGCTCGTCTACCATGTGGGATTGACTATGCTTTACAATATAATGGCTAGGAAGTGGAGAAATGGACAAGATCTAGTATCATGTAGTTATATAGAGATCCTGTAATGGGGAGACATAGAGATAATGAGGAAAAAAATTGTTTATGAGGGGGTTGGAAAAACAAAATCCAAAACACAATGCCCTAAACCAAGAAAATACTATGCGAGTTGTAGTAGGGTAAAATCAGGAACACAAAGACCCAAAAAAGGATCTTTTAGAGGAGGATGAATGATGGTGGGGACATCATTGTTTGAGCTCCTATACCTGGAACCATAAGACCATCGATCCAAAAAACACATCAGCATCACAAACCAATGAACCTGAACTTGTAAGCAATGAGAGACGTGAATAAAAAATGACACCCCTTATATTTGATGCTTGATTTGTCTAAGAAAAGATTGAGAGGATGTAGTAGAAATACTAGACTCCCATGACAGCTTGAACAACATGACAGATAATATTTCGCTTAGGGGTTTAAAAATGATCTAGGAGGTTTTATGAGTGGTCAAATCATAAGGGTTGATAATGGCCCTCTTTATCATCACTTGTTTTGTAGTGATAAAGGTATATCTTTCTAAGCATTAAAAATGAGCTTACAGAATCCATCTGTATCATTGCTAAAAGCGCTGCAAAACATATCTTGTATTAGTTCTCAAACAATAACACTTATCACGAGTTTTATTTATTGTTATATATGAAAATATTAAAATCATTATATACATTTATGTAATTATTTATATAATATATATATAAACATTCATATATTAAATATTTTCATTTTTAAATTTATTTATTATAATTGTATATTTAATTAAATTTATATTTATTTATTTCTAATTATATAAATACTATTTCCGAACAATTAGATTTATTTATTAATAAATAGTAATATAAAATTTTAATAATATAATAAATATAATTTATAAATATATTTATAAATTATTATATTTAGAATAGCTTATTGATTATATTATATATATTTATTTCATTATATATATTTATATAAACAAATATATATATATATATATTAAAGATATTGTTTATTTTATTATACTAATTATAATTTTATAATTATAAATGTATTTATATCATTATATATTTGTAATAAATATAAATTAACATAAATATAATTAATGAAAATATATTCATTACTGAAATATATTTATAATAATATTATATTATTTAAATATATAATTAATTATTTATAATTATATAAATAGATTTTTTTAAAAATTATAATTATTTATTTATAATTATAAATATATAATTTTAAACATATTTTAATTTTAACGTTATGATTATATTTATATTTATATTTATTCAAAATTATAATTTCAATATTATTAATTAATATATAATAATATATGCATGAATGTCAAAATTGACTGATATTGAATAATTAAAAAAAAGAAGACTTTAAAAATATCAAAATAATGGATATGTTTTACTAATTTAAAAAATCATTAAAAAAATAAATTATGGCTATATAATGGAATGTAGATTGATAAATATTGAAAATATTAAAATATAGTAAATAAAAAATAATTAATAAATTTTATAAAATGATTATTTTGAAAAACAATATGTATATATAATAAAAAAATATTTGAAATGAATAAATAATACTCGCACTAGCAATATTAAAAATAAATAAATAATATTTACTAATTAAAAGCATAATATATTAATTATAATACATTATTAAATAAAAATATGAAATGATTATTAAAATTTCATTAAATAACATGAATTTTATATATTTGTGATTCTATATAAGATTTCATTATTTGCCTAAATATTTGTCTTTAAACATAATGTATATACATTCATATATATACAGGTTTGATATATGATAAATTGAATAATTTTGTTATCTAATATGTAATTCATAATAATAAAATAATTAATTTAAAAATGACTACATTTAATAAATGAATAAATATTATTAATTATGTATATATTTTTAAAAAACTAAAAAAGAGTATATATATGATAAAATAAAAATGAATAAAAATGAATAATATAAACTACATAAATATTAAAAACATATAAATAAATAAACTTGTATAATTAAATATATAAAATGAGTAAAATTACAATGATATTGAAAAATAAAAAATGAAAATGAATAAACTACAAAAATATTGAAAACGTTATTGATTATTAATGAATAAATGGTATTGAAAATGAACAAATAAGGAATTTTATTAAAATAGTATATATTGAAAAAATATATATAACTTAAATAATTTACCTATTATTAACATTCTATATAATAAATATATTATGTTAATAAATATAATTCTAAACTGAATCTTAAATATTCAATAAATTAAAAAAATATTTTATTATTGGCATTCAATATAAAAATATAATAATTTTGTATTTGTTTGTTTGAAATCAATTTGACAAGTTTGAAAAGACTCAAATTTAAAAATAAAACAACATTAATTTATGTCCATTAATCAATATAATTAGTATAAATTTGGAATTAAAATTAATTTTTTATTATAATACATTTATCACTAAATATATGACATCTTTAATGAAATAATAAATATTTTGTTGTATATAAAACATAATTCAGTAAATATTATAAATATTGGTATATATATATATATATATATCTGTGTGTGTGTGTGTGTTTGTGTGTGAATATATTATGATATTAAAAACATTAAATATATTAATGAATAATTATGTATGTAACCATTACAAATAAATATAACAATATTAAGTCATTAGTTATTACATTTTTTTCATTTTCTATATTTAAATGTAAAATATAAAATTTATTACTATCTATAATTAATATATATATTAGATGTATTAATTTTTATTAATTTTTATTTAATTTATTAATTTTATTATAATTTGGTAATTTTTATATATTTATCTTTTTTAATATTATACGAATTTATTCATTTATTATTTCTATATTTAATATATACATTATATTGATATTTATAATTTATATATAAGAATATTAAATTTCTTCTTTTCTATTATTAAAAATTTAATATTTCTTTACATAAAGATTTTTTATATTTTATTTTTTAAGTTATTTCAATATATTAATTATATATTTATATAGGTATATATTTAAAATATTATATTTAATAGTATTTATGATATATATATATATATATTTATGTGATTAATAATTATTTAATTAATAAAATATTTAATATTGTACAATTTACTCATATTGTATTTTTATTAGTTTAACTATTAATTTTTTTTAATATATTTAATATCATGGTTCTTTAAATTTCAATTTATATATATAACAAGAAGGGGCCATGACCAATTGGGCTGATCCATGTGTGGACGGACATGTGGGACGGGTCATGTTGGACTCGATCGTGTGAATGCACGTGGGTTAAATACCAAAGGAAGCAAAGGGTGACCCAAAGACATCATGGAAATTTTTGTTTATATGAGTGTGTCAGGAGTGAATAGGGTAACCAATAATTGAATACGGTGGAATTTATCATGTTTTAAAAATAAAATAACAATGTCGACATCGAAGGGTGTAACATTACTTTGGATGGTTGAATATAATTATATTTATGTAGAACAATAATAATTTACTCGCAATACCTATGCTCGTACTACCTCAAAATCAAAACGGGTTTTTGATATATAGTAATGCATTGTAGAATATCATTGGATGTATACATATAAAAATGACAATGATGTAAGTTAATCCTGAAAAAAATTAATAGTCTAAGAAAAAATTACCGATACATCTTCTAGAGCTGTTATACGCATTACTTTCATTATAATTTTTTTGGAATAATATATATATTTAAAATAGTGATATGCTTTTAATAAAAACACATAAAGTATATATTTTACGTAATAGGAGTTGAATATACACTAAATGTTATTGATGGATTTGATAGAGGACTATGATTGCTTAATACACTACCCTCATGGGAATGTGAACAAGGTCACTAAAGGTCAATGTTCTAAGGATTGTGCTACTATATCATGTATTAGGATTCAATGAGGCATAAAACTAATTAATTTATAATTGTATGACCTACAATAAATAATGTAATTGAGTGTGTTAAAACCATAGACACTCTAATAGGGGTGGTGGTGAATAAGGATATTGACAAAATAACACTAATTATTTTGATAATTATTCATTCCAAAAGATATTATTCCCATGTTAGGTGGAACAGTGTTCAATCTATTTATGGTGTACACACCTAAATAACATCACCAAATGAAAAACATATATGTTGGAATGAAGAAATGTGTATACAATATTTTTTCAGAATTCCCCATGTAAATCCTGGACTCCAGTTTACCAGAGTTGGTGCATTATTACATAACATTGGCATGATCACAGGGGTACAAATCCCGAAAGACCGATAATTTTAGTATCCTTAGAAGTATTAGATACATTCATAAGTTTTACATTACATCATGAAATAAAAAAATCAACAACATTTTTTACACTTTTGAACATGCTTATATAATTATCCTATCCCTCCTGGTCAACCATAAAATACTTCTTCAATCCTGGGAAAAAAAAAACATAGAAAGGTGAGAGATCAGATGATCAGTAAGGATAACAATATAGAAGAAAAATTTATATATATGCATAAACAATTAAAGAAACTTATAAGAAGAAAACAAATATCTTTTAAACTTAAACTTCAGCATAATATGTCAAAGGTAAAACCAAATAATGACATTTACATATTCACATGGATATTCTACTAGTCGAATAATCACATGCAATATCAATACCCACTTTTATTGTGATGAAATGCATAATCCCAGACTTCATAACCAAATATTCAAGGCCATGTACTAGGACTAAAAAAATGTTTTTATCAAAGGCCTTATGCCAAGAAACTGGTTTTCCTCATGAGACCTACTGATTCATCGAGGAGCTATAGTGCGCTCCACTCGTCACTTACTAAGTCCAATGCATTCCTCATATGAAAAGGATGAAACATATCATAAACATTTTTATTAAAACTATTATTAAAAATTTCAATAATTTAACCACAAACTAGGAATGGTATAAAAATATCACATCCACATTAAAGCATTTCAAAAAACCTTCAATACAATATGGACGATTTTATCTATAACAAATCAACTTCAAACATGATTAAAATCCATCAATGCATGTTGACATATATGAAAATGATCAGAAAAATTATTTGAGATAAATAAACCTTTTTTATGAAATCGTTTCAATTTTCCGAAATTTATAATGGAATTAATTTAAAATAGATTATTGAATAAATGTGTCCCATAAAAATTTGTTACTTTTTATAAGAATTATCAATTCAAAACAATCATGTCCATATAAATACATCCTTAAAATCATTTTTTTTTAAAAAGGCATTAATTAAAATGGTATAGATAGATAAATCATTAAATCATTTAGAATGATGATCTAATTAAATAGACCCTCCCACAAAACCGTAAAATATTATCTTTGAATAAATTTTTATGATTTATGGGTATCAATGATAAGTATGTCCCATAAAATACTTACACATGAACAATCTCAGATAATAATGAGATTTATGTAATAACCCTTACCTTGTACTTTTCCATTGTAGATGGTATGATAACCTCATTTATAATAGTTAAAACATTGTTATTAAATTATTCAAGATCTATATACATAAATATGATATCATATATGATCCTCTAATGTTTATTTGTTAATAATATTCTCGTAGTATCAATGTTTCGTGTGTTAAAAAATTCATTTTCCTTTATACGCTTGGTTTTGTAAGTCATGTTTCTTGTGGATAGGATGCATTTGATTCAAATACAGAATGATATTATGTTCATAAAAAACCCTTTTTATTCATCAAATTAAAACTTATTCATGAATTATGACGATGGAGAATGAATCTCATCACATTTGTGGAGATGGTAATCCCTACGTACGCATGAGTGACAATATCATTATATTGATGGTGAAATTGTTTGTAATTGGATGGTATATCATATATACAGAATAATTAACATGTTATATTTATTAGTTAAATTATTTATACTAATTATTATTCCCATCCAAATAATTAAGTATTAGAATAACAAACTACACCACGATATGGAGACGGTAAACCGTGCGTACGCACGTATGGTGACTTTTTCATTCATGTGATGGATAGAATAATGAATATGGTTGTACCATTTTTATAATATTATCATAGTATATAAAATATACTAGATTCATTATTTTATAATGGAAACTACAAAGAAACAATAAGTGTAAGAAAAAATGAACTTGAAAGAGGTGATGAAATATTTACATCTTCTTCGGGTTATTCCATTTGATTTGATCAAAAGAGATCCTTATGATGGATTTATAACCAATGAAAGGCCTCTTGGATGAATATATTAATGTTGGGAGGATATTTGGGATGGTTTTTGCAGATCCAAAATGCTTCGGATGTGTGAAATTAAGAGAAGGCTAAGTGCCCTTTTATAAGAGAGGTGAGGGTCACTTTAGGAAAATATTGAAATATTATCTTATAATAAAACCTCTTTAAGTTATTAATGGATCCAAAATAATTTATTTAGATGATAAGGTAGGTATGGGTGGAAAACCTATCGACCAATAGGTTTTAGATAGGTTTAGTTCATGATATTAATTTTATCTTTTAGATTTAACTCTTAGAAAAATAGTTTGTCATTTACCATGTCTCTATATTTTATATTATATGGTTAGTAAACATACTATAATAGTACAAGAGAACCCCAAGTGTTTCATTATTAACATATATAACCTTATCTAAGTCCTTTTTCCGATCCTTATATTTTTAGGAATATTATATCAACTAATAATATAGTGTTTCTTTTGAAAAACTCAATTATGTCAATTTTGACAATAATTAGTAGTTGATTATTTGTAATCAATTTAAAATTTATCACTTCAAATAATATTTATTTAACCAATCATAAAATTTTATATTAACCTATAGTATCAGTATAATTCATCAGAAGTTTAAATTTACATTTATTTGGATATTTATAATATCCATTATGTTAATATTTTATTATTAAGTTAATTACTACATTATCATTGTGTCATAAATAAATTAAATTATTTAATGTTTAAAAAATATAAATAAAATACCATTATGTAGGAAATCATATTTAATTTCTAATGAATATTTATATTTGATTTTATCTTATGTATAACCCTATATTAAAAATGGTTTAGTTATTTAATGTTTAATTTAACACTTTTAACTCTTCTTTGAATAGAATAATAATAAATGTTCTAATCTGTTCCATGTGTCCAAAATGGGATCATATTTTATTCCTATGGTTTTTTGGTATAATTAATATTATCCAATAAAATTAGGATACGTGTAAGGGTAATTATAATATCATTTTTACCCTTAATTGCCATATTTACTTTTAATCATGGTAAATAAAATTAAAAAGTTACTATTCACCAATAATTATTTTCATATTATTGAACCAAATTTTACTTACTGATGTCAACTGTGCCTCTAAAATTTTTAAATTTAAACTCACAAAGGTGGTAAAATTACATTTTATGCAAATTTGAAAATGCTTCTAGGAGGTGGGTAAAAGACGGTAAAATGATCAATAAATTTTTTTTGTATCTAAAATCATTATAAAATGACCCCAATTAATTAAATTGTAATTATATAGGTATTATGAATATATATTGACCTAAAATAAATTTAAATAAAAAATATTTATTTAATCAAAAAAGTCAGTTTTAAACAATAACTCAGTGTTTTTCTCTTTTCATCAAAATTTGAACGTTTTAAGAAAAATACAAAAAATTCACCCTAAGGTAATTTCCATATTCATGATCAAAAAATGAAGTCCATTTTGAAATATAAAATTTATAAAATTTTAAAATGTGGGTATTACTATTTATAATGGATAATTTGATTGGTCAGTGTGTGTTATAATCTCGAAGTTTCATAAAATGCAAGCTATTGCATTATTCAAATGGAAACATGTCGTGGATGTTTCAGATGTTACATTCTCCAGTCCTTCAAATATTTCCATCCAAACAATTTCTAGAATATTACTACATAAAAATATTATGTTTGTTCTTCATCCTATGTTCCTCGGGTTCCCACGTTGCCTCTTCGATCTTTTGGTTTCTCCATGGAACTTTTACCAGACAAGTCGTCCCATTTCTATGAACTTGTTCTCTTGTATCAAGAATCTGACAGGCTCTTCATAATATAATAGTTCAGGTTCCAGTTCAATTTTCTCATAGATGAGTACATGTATTGGGCCAAGCATGTGTTTTTTCTACAGTGATACGTGGAACACATAATGATCTATGGAGATACTTGGAGGCATTTTCAAACGATAACCTACAACTCCAATTCGTTCCAGAATTTAGAATTGTATGTTGTACCAGGGACTCAATTTACCCTTCTTACTAAAACGTACAACTCACTTCCATGAAGATACCTTCAAGAAAACTTAGTCTCCTACTTGAAATTCTAAAATCCTTCAATTGGTTATCGGAATATATATTTTTCCTAATTTGGGTTGCTTTGATGTGGTTTTGGATAACCTTCACCTTTTTCATTGTTTCCATTACCGGTTCTGGGCCGATGAGTTTTCTTTCACCAACATCATCCCAACATGTGGTGTGAGACATCTATTTCCATATAATGTTTCATATGGTGCCATCTGAGTACTTTAATGGAAGCTATTGTTATATAAAAATTCTAACAAAGGTAAATATTGATCCAATGTACCTTGAAAGTGAAGGGAGCAAGATATCAACATGTCTTCTGAGGTCTGAATATTCCGTTCTGATTGTCCATCTGTTTTAGGGTGGTAGGCAGTGCTCAAACAATGTTTAGTATCTAGGGACTCATGAATACTTTTCCAGAATCATAATGTAAAATAGGGATCATGATCGGAAATAATAGATAGGGGTACTCCATGAAGTCTTACGACATCATTAATATACAGTCTTGCTAAACGTTCAGGTGGAAAATCATCTATTATAGCAAGAAAATGTTCTTACTTGGTAAGACACACAATAATTACCCATATTAAATCATTATTTCTAGGATTATTTGGTATCCCAATGAAAATTTCTATCATAATATTATCCCATTTCCACTCAGGTATGGGAAGAGGATGCTTGACTCCTCTGGGGTTTTTCCTTCCATCTTTCACTTGTTGACAAACCATACATCTTGACACAAAATTAGCAATATCCTTTTCCATGTTGTCCACCAAAAAAATTTCATTAAAATATCTATACATCTTAGTGCTACCATGGTGTATAGTAAAATTAGAGCTATGAGAATCATCCATCAATTCCGAATTTAGATCAGGTAAGTCGAGAACCCAAAGTCTCTTCCTAAATATCGAAATCCCATATTAATATATGAAGTCACTCAATCTCCCATCATTCACAGCTTTAATCTGTTTATTTAATAACTCGTCATAAGTTTGTGAAACTCTTAACCTTTCATGAAAATATGTTTTGGCAACCATTTGAAAAATTATTAATGTTTCACCATCAATGGTTATTCCCATATCCATCATTACTAGATCAATGAAAATAGGATCCCTTTCAACTCTCATCTTTTTCAAAACTCCATGATCATTTCCACTCAAAGAATATTCCACCTTATTTTTCTTCCCCGGGTGGTAGTGTATTGTTCAATCGTAATCCTTGATTAGTTCAATCCATATCCTTTCCCTCATGTTTAGTATTATTTGTGAGAAAATACACATAAAACTCTTGCGATTAGTATATATATCACATTTTCACCATATATATTGTGTCTCCATATCATCGGAGTAAATATTACAGTTGATAAATAAAGATCAAGAGTGGGATAGTTTTTCTGATGAATTTTTAGCTGTTGTGATTCATAGGAAATAAATCTATCATTTTTCATAAGGAAACAACCACTTCTATTCTTTGAAGGGTCACTATAAATAAAAAAACCCATTTTTCTCTTATGGTAGAGTCTTGATTGGAGTGTTGACTAAAATTATGTAAAGTTCTTCAAAAAAATCACTACACTCATTTATCCAAAATATTTTAACCCCTATATGTGTGATCATGGTTAATGGGTTAGCCAACCGGGAAACATTTTGGAAAAAACTTCGATAATAACCAGCTAAACCAATAATACTGCGTACCTCAGTTATAATCATTGGTGATGTTCATTCTTGAATTGCTTTGGTCTTTGAAGATTCAAAATATATTCCATCCATAGAGACAATATGTCCAAGAAAATAAATCTCTTGAAGCCATAATTCACACTTTCTAAACTTTTATATAATTAATTTCGTCTGAAGGTTTTCAGAATAGTTCGCATGTGATTTTCATAAACATCGTAGATTTATTAGTATAAGAAGATATCATAAATAAATACCACTAAAAATTCATCATGATATTACTTGAAAACATTATTAATTAGATCCATGAAGCCATAGGGTGAATTAGTCAATCAAAAATACATTACTATAAACTCATAATCCTCATACCTGGATTAAAATGTTGTTTTCAGATTGGCTTCCTTCTTCAAACCCAACTGCTGATATCCAGATCAAAGGTAAATCTTTAAAAAATATTGATCTTCATGATGTTGGTTGAATAAATCATCAATACGAGGTAGGGGATACTTTTTCATTATTGTTATAGAATTGATCTCCGAGTAGTCTATGCACAAACTCATTGATCCATATTTATTCTAAACAAAAAGGATAGGAACTCCCCATGGAGAAATACTTCCATGAATACATACCTTATTACTCAATTACTCTAGTTGTTCCATTAGTTATTCTAATTACTCAATGGATATTATATAAGGGGTCTTTGATATGGGGCTTGAAACCATAATTAAATCAATATAAAACTCAATTTCTCATTCTGAAGATGTTTGGGTAAATCCTCTAGAAACACATCAACATATTCTTTCCCAATAGGCACGTCCAATATTCAAACATTCTTTTCCTCACCCATATTTATTTAATTCTCTTACTAACCAAAAATTTTATTTATTAGAGCAACAAGGGGTGGATTTAGAAAAGAATCAGGTGGTGACATTTCTGATCTAATGATAAGGTACTATTTATCATCATTGAAAATTCTAACCCCCTTCTTCTTACATTTAATTTTCGCATCATGGGGAAAAATCCAATCAATTCCCAGGATTATATCAAATTCAATCATGGGTATGATGATGAGATCAGCAGATAAAGATCATTTATATGCCCTAATGGGAACTGATTCACAACACTTTGTTGCGATGATACATCCCTTATGGGTTTTGACCAACAAATATGTTGTTAAGTCAAATTGAAAATATCCATTTTTCATAGGAAACTGGGAGGATATGAAACAATGAGATGATCAAGAATCAAATAAAAAATTGGATAAGCTTGAGGAAACCATTACATTACCTTCCACCCCATCTTTCAGAGCTTCAACCTTAGCAGTAGTGATCGCATAAGCTTGGAATTTCTCCCTAGTCATTTTCTAAGGTAATTTCCCTTAGTGCATTGGAAATTCATTTTCATAATTCTCCTTTTCTCTACAATTTTATCATTCAACATTGATAACCTCTTTCTTCCCCTTAAAATCACAAGCTTGGTGGCCTTTTTCACCAAACTTTTAATAGACTCACATTCCCTTCCAGCAAGTACTGGGGTGTTTCTTCACACATTTTCCACAATATGGATATTCAAAATTTCCCTTCTTCCACTTATTAACATTTCTAGAGTGTTAAATAGATATCGTTTTCTCTTTCTCTACTTTAAAGTCATAATTAAAAGAGAATTATTTTTCTGTATTTATAGCACATGAGATAAAATATTCATATGATGAGAAGGATTGTGAGACTAATTCTTGATGAAGAAATGTTTTTAACACCTCAAATAACCGATCAATCTTACTCCTTGTGTTACGTATATAATCTGTTCCATGCCTTGCTAACATTTTATGTTAGCCACATACATTGCGACATTCCCATCTTTTTTTGCCTCATACTATAAAAATATCCTTCTATATCTGCTTGATGGTCATGATGAAAGTATTTTTCCAATAAAATATCTATAAACTCTCTCCATTGCATGTTCTATACATCTTCATCATACTTTGTATTTTGGATTAATTACCACCATTGATCTTCATCTCCCGTGAGGCGATAAGATGCCATGACAACATTTTCCCTTTTGATACTCCCTAGAGCATGAAATATTTTCACTATGTAATTTATCAATTTCTCATCTACTAATGGATTTGTACTCCAATTGAATGTTCGTGGTTTTTTCCTCGTGAAGCAGTCTATCATTGATCCTCCACTTTGTGGATCAGGGTGTTCGGGTAAGGTTGATAATCATAACCTGAGTAAGTTTTTCCAGTATGGTTATAGGCTGATCTGCACAAGTTTCTTCACTTGCTCGACTATAATTATCTTTTGTAGGAGGGAATTCACTACATGGATTATGTGCATTGATACCGTTTCCATTCCTTCCTCTATGATCCATTTCTAAACAATGGCATACACTAGATTAGTTTATGAATTACAATACATAATTCCAAACTTGTAAGAAACCTAATAGAAATTGACCAGTTTATGGATATAATCCATAATCAAAAAAATATTTTCTTTTAAGAGGTATATATTCATAAAACATCATAATTTTTTGTAATGAAAATGAGAATTATCATAAACATGTCCCCCGAGAGTGGCGTAACCAAGAGTGAAGCAATGACCTTTCTCATGCACCAGTTCTCATTCGAGTCCAGATGAAAGTGGTGTTTTCTTATTTTACCCCTAGGTATATCTGTGTCAGAGCCTCCTCTACCTGATCATATCCAAACATGGATTTATTTCATAGAGAATGTAACAGCCCAAGATTTCATAGTGTGTTATTTCTTCAAAATAATTCAATAACATGCACTACATGAAACACCGAGTTCAAGCGCACCATAACTTATCAAAAAACCCGTTCAAAAGATGTTATGAATAGTATTAGATAAATTTTAAACTTTATATAATCCTTATAATTTTAGAAACCATATTATGAGTTTCTTAGACATAATGTAAGAAAAAATTCATTTTTAGTATTGCACTTTTACAAACTTTTAATAGTGAACCCTTTTTAAATACAATATTTTAAACTTTTTGACTAAATGAGGACATCAAAAATTTAAAATGAAACATCCCAAGCTCCCACGGTATGCTTTCCTTTGAATAATACACTAGTGTGTGTTGTACGCAACTTCGAGTTCTAACACACACTACGACCAATCAAACTTACCATTATGAATAGTAATACCTACTTTTTGAAATTATATATATTTTATATTTCAAAATGGACTTCATTTTTGGATTCGGAATATTGAATTTATCCTAGGGTGAAATTTTGGAACTTTTCGAATAATACTTATATTTTGATGAATAGTGAAAATTACTAAATTTTAATAAAAACAACTTTTTTAATCAAAACAACATATATTGATAAATTATGAATTTGAGTGGGTTTAAAGTATATTTAAAATATATTTTTACAATTTAATACAATGTTTTTCATTGGAAATAATTCCACGATTAAACCGAACATAAACAACTATCAATCTTTTGACAATTAATATATCTTAAAAATACGCTTTTTGTTTTGACAGCGGGGATTAATTTTAAATTAATTTCTGCCACTTCTGTGTGTTGAATTTGGAAAAATGTATTCCATATTTGGAATCATTATGTTCAAATTTTTTAAATAGGTAACTTTTATTTTATACATTTTGAATAATTACTTCGGAAAATATTTTATTTACCATGGTTAAAGGGTAAATCCGGTAAATAAGGGTTAACAATTAATATTATAATAAAAACAATTACCATAAAACGTGTCCTAAACTTATTGGTTGATACATGTTCGACCATAGGCATCTTTGGGTCGATTTTGGGTCCCCATGGTTCCACTTGTAAGTGATAGGGACACTTTATTTTAATTAAGTTAAAATGAATACAAAAATGACACAAGCATATATCTTTTAGAAAAACCACTTTTACATAGGGTTATATATGTT
The DNA here is from genome assembly GCA_963277665.1 of Viscum album. Lineage (NCBI taxonomy): Eukaryota > Viridiplantae > Streptophyta > Magnoliopsida > Santalales > Viscaceae > Viscum > Viscum album. The sequence goes on from OY728145.1 coordinate 961,165,844, forward strand.
GGATTTTCGACTATAAATATTCATTAGAAATCTAAAAATATTTTCTACATTATGGTATTTTATTTATAATTTTTAGAAATTAAAAATGTTAATTTATTTATGACACAATGATGATGCAGTAATTACAATAATAGTGAATAATTAAAATAATTGAAATTATAAATACACAAATAAATATAATTTGAGACTTTTAATGAATTAAACTAATTTTATATGATAATATTATATATTATGATTGATTTAATTGACTTTTTTCGAAGTAATCATTCTGTTATGAGTTTCACAAAAATCAACTATTGAATAGTGTCAAAATTGACATAAATGAGTTTTTAAAACAAATATTATAATATTAATTGATATTAAATTCATAAAAATCTACGGTTCAGCCAAAAGACTTATATCATGATAGGTGTATCATTAATGGACCACTTGGGGGTCTATTGGATGTATATAGTATGTTTATTAACTATATAATATAAAAATACAAAGTGACATGGTAAATTTCAAACTAATTAACTAAGAGTTAAAACTAAACGATAAGGATAATATAGTAACTCAAACCTGTCTAAATTCTATTTGATGATTTTTTATCGACCTATACCCACCTTAAAATTTGAATAATAAACTTTGGAGCCATTAGAAACCGAATATGAATTTATAATAAAATAATATTTCTAACTTTTCCAAGGGTGCCCCTCACCCCTCTTATAAAAGGGCACTATTCCTTCTCATTTCTTCACACCTTCAAAGCCTTTTGGTTCGGCCAAAATCTGCCCAAATACGTTCCCAACTTCCCTCAATACAACCTAGAGGCCTTGGTGTGATCAGAAAGCCAACTTAAGGAACACTTTTGATCGAATAAAAAGGAAGAACCCGAAGAACAGGTAATGATTTCACCACCCTTTTCCAAGTTCCTTTCTTCTTCCACTTCTTCTTGCTTTGTTATTACCATTCTAAAATAATAACTCCAGTATAATATATATATTGTGATGTTACTATAAATATGTTACAACCATATTCAGTATTCTATCCACCCTTTGAATAACATGTCACCATATGTGCGTACGTACGGCTTACCGTCTCCACGTCGTGGTGTAATTGTTATTCAATATATTGTTATTTGGATGGGTATACTAATGATCTATAACTCATGTAAATAATAAATATAACATGTTAATGATTCTGTATATATGATATACCATCCATTTATATATTATTTTAAAATCAAAAGAATGATATTGTCGCTCGTGTGTACGTACGGACTACCGTCTCCTCGAACGCGATGAGATACATTCTCCAACGTATTCATTCAAGTATAATTATCATTTGATGATTTAAAAATAATTTTTAAGGAGTTTATATCATTATTATATGAATAATATATAACCTATCCATGAAAAACATGTCTTATGTAACAAAACATACAAAAGAAAATGAGTAAGTTAACACCCGAAACAACGATAATACTAAGATATTATTAACAAATCAATGTTAAAAGATCATATATGATATCATATTAATGTAGATGATTCTTGAATAATTTAATAACAATTATTTCACCATTATATAGGAGGTCAACCTACCCGAACCAAGGAAAAGTACAAGGTAAGGGGTTTTCATCTCACTCCTTATTCCCATGAGATTCATGCCATATTGCCACCATTACCTTTTGTGTGGTGTATGTACTACCCATAATTATATTCTCTGGGTAATACACTTTAATTTATGTGTATTTACATATTCATTGTATGATACCTCTTTCATGGGTTGTACGTTTCGTAAGTTACCAAATTGGTAAGGGTTATTTCACAATCTCTTCATTATCTGAGGTTGTTTATATGTAATAATCTACTCGGATCTCTTTATCATCCACATCCATGTTTCTTAAAAATGTATTTCAAAACATTTTTACTATTTAAAATAATATGGGTTAAGGTCATTTATACCCTTTTTTGACTTTTTATAAGAGTTTTATAAAGAAATATTTCTGTCATTTTCCAAACAACGTGCTTTTTAACCTTTTCGACAGAATTAAGGTAAGAATGTTTTTTTAACTTATACGGCAGGTGCGGTTATTTTCTTCCATTATAAAATCGTCGAAGCTTCCCGTACAAGCTTATTAGAATATTTTCAAAGAAAATGTTTTATTTCATAAATATAATACTCTTATATGATATCAAAATAGAAAGAGATATTTCTCTAAAAAGAGTTTTGATTTCATCTATGTTAACATCCTTTTATGAATATTACACTTATTTGAAGTTGATTTTTTATGATACAAAAATTCAATATTGTATTGAAGGTTTTGTGATACGTTTGACTATGGATGTGCTATTTTTATACCTTTCATAGTTTATGGTGAAAGTATTGACATTTCGTATACTAGTTTTAATATGAATATTTACGTTATGTTTAAACCAATTCATATGGGAATGCATTGAACTTAATATGTGATGGGTGGATCCCGCTATAGCTCCTCGATGCATCAGTAGGTATCATGAGAGAAACTAGTGTCTTGGCACAAGGCCTTGGAAAAATCTTATTTGTATTCTTGGCACGAGGCCTTGGCTATGTGGTTATGATAGTCTGACATTATGCATTCCATCATTATGAAAGTGGTTATTGATATTGAATGTGATTATTCGATTAGTAGAATATCCATGTTAATATGTAAATGGAATTATTTCATTTTACTTTTTCCATACTATGTTGAAGTTCAAGTTTTAAAGGCTTTTGTTTTAAGTTATACATTGCCTTAAATGTTTATTCTTATTTATGAAAGTTTCCGCTATATTGTTATCCTTACTGGGCATTCGAGCTCACCCCTTTTCAAAGTTTTATTTTTCCCAGGAAGTGAAGAAGTAAATTATGAATGACCTGCAGGGATATTATGTGGGGATATGAGTGTTGAATATGGAGACAATATATTATTATAGTATTTTTTCACTTTATGATGTAATGTAAAACTTTATGAATATATCTAGTGTTTCCATGGCTACTAAACCAATCAGTCTTTCGAGATTTGATCTTCCTTGTAATCATGCCAATGTTATGTAATAATGAACCGACTCTAGGTAACTAGGGTTGGGCTGTTACAGTTGGTATCAGAGTAAGTTTAGTACAAACCTTGGATGCTAGATTTAGATAAACATTGATTATAGAACATAGACCTAAGATGGATCTTGAGGATTAGTATATAAGATCTTCTTAGAATTTTGGTATTGTAGAGATTTTTTGAGTTTACCGAGAAATACATCACTGTCTGGATAAGAGCAGGTAGAGGTAGATCTGGCACAGATGTACCTAGGGGTAAAACCTAAAAACTCCGCTTTGAGCTAGACTCAAACGGGAACTGGTGCACGGCAATCGGCCTTGCTGCACTATTGGTTATGACACTCCCGGGGGATATTCTTAGGATAATTCTCATTTTATTTACAAACCATTATTAATGGTTTATGAGTATATACTTCCTCAAAGGAGACATTTTTATGATTATGGATTATATCCATAAACTTTTTAATTTATGTTATGTGTTTTACAATTTTGGGATTTGGTATTGTTATTCATAAACTAATATAGTGTATTTCATTGTTTAGAAATGGTGCCCAGTAGAAGGAATGATAACTCCAGAAATGCACATGATCCAAAGAGAAAGAAGGATCATATCTTTCATGGTCTTAAGCCAGAATTTATATGACAAATAGTCTCCCATGTATTATCATCATATGAAGAAATAATATCATGTGTTGATAAGATATGTAATGATTTTACTGAGTCCTATGGCTTTGAAGGGAATCAAGAGAATAAAAGGATGGAAGAGAGAAAGATGGATAAAGGAATGAGGGAAAAGAATAATTTTCCCATATGTGATAACTGTGGGAAGAAACACCCTGGAACTTGCCTAAAAGGAATGGGAGTTTGTTATAATTGTGGAGGAAAAGGGAACAAACTACGTGACTGCAAGGTTAAGAAAATGGATTCAAATGTACAATGCTTCATTTGCAAGGAGTTTGGACACTACGCGAACCTATATCTTAGTCATCAGACTATGCCGAAAATTATGTTATTGGATAACAATCAAGTTATGAAACTACCACAGATGAAGAGGAATGATTAGTGTTCTTATGTTGATTATGTCATTTGAGTGTTGTATCAACAATGTACTTGTTATAATAATTATGGAGTATATAAGGATTGTACTGCAGTACTATTTCATTAAGGACTTGTGATTTTGTGGAACAAAGAAAAGTGACTCAATAGTATGTTAAATTTTTGGAAAATATATGGTTGAGAGAAAGATAAACCATAATATGGTTCTGATACCAAGGTAGTGATTTTAGAATAATACATGATTGATTTGGATTAATTATATTGGATATTCTTGACTACCGTGAAACTGATTAAAGATTTGTATATTCCATCATTGTTGGGGTTTACAACATTTTTGGATTGAAAGACTATATCTATTATTCTATAAGAAATAAGGGATCATGAATGTAATCAATAAGGTTATATGGTAATTCAGGATGTTGCAATGTTTTAAAAGAATACACGATGAAGGTGATCGCATGTTATTACGTGGAAAAAAAGGATCTTCATTGTGTTTACCTTCCTTATAAATTTTGGACTGAAGTATTTTGGATAGTTCTAGTTTGGATAATTTTGGATTTCCATAAAAGGACAACCCGGAGGTCAGGCGGTAACACGTCGTGTCCGGCAAGGACGCGAGACATGAACCCACAACCAAAGGGTGACAATGGTGTATCACCTACCACTGACCCACATGATGTCCTGGTTTGAATAATTTCATTTTTTTAATGGTTCTTATAGATTAATTATAAATTCATTTTTAACCCCATACGAATAAGATAAATAGAATATTATTTTTTAAGATCTATTATCGTTTAGAGTGAAAGATGATTTTTTGGTAGAACTTAGTTAAAGTTCGAGACTCTACTTTTCAAGTATATATTTTCTACTTCTCTTATTCAATGAAGAAATTAATTGTTACTCTTTAGTGAAGGGATCTTAAAACAAAAAAATGTGTTATCCTATTACCCTATGTTTTTTTGAACTGATGGTATATCAAATCATCAGAGATTGATGAATTCAAGGACCTCAATTTTACACTTGTTTGTGATTGATGACCTCAATCACTACCTATAAATATTTACGTTTTTCCTCCAATTATATGTCTCTAATTTCCACCAATGTTCTCCGAATAGAGATCATAATTCGGTGGTGACCCTTTCATTTCTCTTTTCCTCTTATTAAGACTAAATTTTATCAACCCAATATCAGATCTGGGTTTTCCCACAAATATTTTTTCTATATTCAACCTTTTATTTTCGAAAAAAATTTCAAATTGCGAGGATGCAATTTATTGAAGGAGGGGAGAATGTAACACCCCAAGATTTCATAGTGTGTTATTTCTTCAAAATAAATTAATAACATGCACTACAAGAAACAGCGAGTTCAAGCTCACCATAACATACCAAACAATACTTTCGAAAGAGGTTATGAATATTATTAACTAAATTTTAAACTTTATATAATCTTTATAATTTTAGAATCCATATTATGAGTTTCTTAGACATAATGCAAGAAAAACTTCATTTTCAGTATTGAAGTTTTACAAACTTTTAATAGTGAACCATTTTTAAAAACAATATTTTAAACTTTTTGAATAAATAAGGACATCAAAAATTTAAAATGAAACATCCCAAGCTCCCACGGTATGCTTTCCTTTGAATAATACAGTAGTGTGTGTTGTACGCAACTTCGAGTTCTAACACACACCACAACCAATAAAACTAGCCATTATGAATAGTCATACCTACTTTTTGAAATTATATATATTTTATATTTCAAAATGGACTTCATTTTTGGATTTAGATTATTGAATTTTTCCTAGGATTAAATTTTGGAACTTTTCGGATAACACTTATATTTTGATGAATAGTGAAAATTACTAAATTTTAATTAAAAAACAACATTTTTAATCGAAAAAATATATATTGATAAATTATGAATTTGACTGGTTTTAAAGTACATTTAGAATATATTTTTACCATTTAATACAATTTTGGTCATTAGACATAATTTCATGATTAAACCGAACATAAACAAGTATCAATCTTTTGACAATTATTATATCTTAAAAACACGCTTTTTGTCTTGACAACTGGAATTAATTTTAAATTAATTTCTACCACTTATGTGTGTTGAATTTGGCAAAATGGATTCCATATTTGGAATTAGGATGTTCAAATTTTGTAAATAGGTAAATTTTATTTTTAGACATTTTGAATAATTACTTCGGTAAATATTTTGTTTACCATGGTTAAAGGGTAAATCCGGTAAATAAGGGTTAAAAATTAATATTATAATAATAAATAATTATCCTAAAACGTGTCCTAACCTTATTGGTTGATACCAGTTCGACCATAGTCATCTTTGGGTCGATTTTGGGACCCCATGGTGCCACTTGTAAGTGATAGGGACACTTTATTTTAATTAAGTTAAAATGAATACAAAAATGACACAAGCATATATCCTTTAGAAAAACAATTTTTAAATAGGGTTATATAGGTTGGAGTTTCGACTATAAATATTAATTAGAAAGCAGAAATTATTTCCTACATAATGGTATTTTATTTATAATTTTTAGGCATTAAATAATATAATTTATTTATGACACAATGATGATGCAGTAATTACCCTATTAGTAAAAAATTAAAATAATTAATATTATAAATACCCAAATAAATACAATTTTAGAATTTTAATGAATTAAAATAACTTTATAGGATGATATTACATATATGGATTGATTTAATTGACTTTTTTAAGTAATCATTCTGTTATGAGTTTCACAAAAATCAACTATTGAATAGTGTCAAAATTGACATAAAAGAGTTTTTAAAAAAAATATTATAATATTAATTGATATTAAATTCATAAATATCTACGGTTCGGCCAAAAGACTTATATAATGATAGGTGTATCATTAATTGATCACTTGGGGGGTCTTTTGGATGTATATAGTAGGTTTATTAAGTATATAATATAAAAATACAAAGTGACATGGTAAATGTCAAACTAATTAACTAAGAGTTAAAACTAAAAGATGAGGTTAATATAGTAATCCAAACCTGTCTAAATTCTATTGGTTGAATAGTTTTCCACATATCCCCACCTTAAACTTTGAATAATCAACTTTGGAGCAATTAGAAACCGAATATGAATTTATTATAAAATAATATTTCTAGATTTTCCAAAGGTGCCCCTAAACCCCTCTTATAAAAGGGCACTCTTCCTTCTCATTTCTTCACACCTTAAAAGCCTTTTGGGTCAGCCAAACTCGGCCCAAATACTCTCCCAACTTCCCTCAATACAACCTGGAGGCCTTCATTTGATCAGAAATTCAACCTATGGAGCCCTTTTGATCGAATCAAAAGGAAGAACCCGAAGAAGAGGTTGTGATTTCACCACCCTTTTCCAAGTTCCTTTCTTCTTCCACTTCTTCTTTCATTGTTATTACCATTCTAAAATAATATCTCCAATATCATATATATACTATGATGTTATTATAAATATGGTACAACCATATTCAGTATTCTATCCACCCTTTGTATAACATGTCACCATACATGCGTACGTACGACTTACCGTCTCCACGTCGTGGTGTAATTGTTTTTCAATATATTATTATTTGGATGGGTATAATAATGATGTGTAAATCATGTAAATAATAAATATAACATGTTAATTATTATTTATATATCATATATCATCCATTTATATATTATTATAATATCAAAATAATGATATTGCCGCTCGTGCGTATGTGCGGACTACCGTCTCCACGAACGCGATAAGATTCATTCTCCATCGTATCCATTCAAGTATAATTATCATTTTATGATTTAAAAATAATGGTTAAGGACTTGATATCATTCTGTATATGAATAATATACAACATATCCATGAAAAACATGGCTTATGTAACAAAACATATAAAAGAAAACGAGTAAGTTAACACCCGAAACAACGATAATACTAAGATATTATTAACAAATCAATGTTAAATGATCATATATGATATCATATTAATGTCTATGAATCTTTTATAATTTAATAACAATTATTTCACAATTACAAATGAGGTTAACCTAACCCAACCATGGAAAAGTACAAGGTAAGGGGTTTTCATCTCACTCCTTATTCCCGTGACATTCATGCCATATTGCCACCATTACCTTTTGTGTGGTGTATGTACTGCCCATAATTATATTATCTATGTAATACACTTTAATTTATTTGTATTTACATATTCATTGTATTATAACTCTTTCATGGGTTATACGTTTTGTATGTTACCAAATTGGTAACGGTTATTTCATAATCTCTTCGTTATCTGAGGTTGTTTATACGTAATAATCTACTGGGATCTCTTTATCATCCACATCCATGTTTCTTAAAAATGTATTTCAAAACATTTTTACTATTTAAAAGAATATGGGTTAAGGTCATTTATTCCCTTGTTTTACTTTTTATAAGAGTTTTATAATGGAATATTTCCATCGTTTTCCAAACAAGGTGCTTTTTAACCTTTTCGACAGAATTAAGGTAAGAATGTTTTTTTAACTTATATGGCGGGTGCGGTTATTTTCCGCTGTTATAAAATTGTCGAAGCATCCCTTACAAGATTATAAGAATATTTTCAAAGAAAGTGTTTTATTTCATAAATATAAGACTCATAAATGATTTCAAAATAGAAAGATATATTTCTCAAAAAAGATTTTTGATTTCATCTATGTCAACACCTTTGAAGGATTCTACGCTTATTTGAAGTTAATTTATTATGATACAAATATTCTATATTGTATTGAAGGTTTTGTGATATGTTTGACTGTGGATGTGCTATTTTTATACCATTCATAGTTTGTGGTAAAAGTATTGACATTTCGTATACTAGTTTTAATACGAATGTTTATGTTATGTTTAGACCTTTTCATATGGGAATGCATTGGACTTAATATGTGACGGGTGGAGCCTGATATAGCTACTCGATGCATCGGTAGTTCTCATGAGACAAACTAGTGTCTTGGCACAAGGCCTTGGAAAAATCTTATTTGTAGTCTTGGCACGAGGCCTTGGATATGTGGTTATGATAGTCTTCCATTATGCATTCCATCATTATGATAGTGGTTATTGATATTGCATGTGATTATTCGATTAGTAAAATAACCATGTGAATATGTAAATGGAATTATTTCATTTTACCTTTTCTATACTATGTTGAAGTGCAAGTTTTAAAGTCTTTTGATTTAATTTATACATTTCCTTAAATGTTTATTCTTATTTATGAATGTTTCAGCTATATTGTTATCCTTACTGGGCATTTGAGCTCACCCCTTTTCTATGTTTTATTTTTCCCAGGAAGTGAAGAAGTAAATTATGAATGACCTGCAGGGATATTATGTGGGGATATGAGTGTGGAATATGGAGACAATATGTTGTTGTAGTAGTTTTTCACATTATGATGTAATGTAAAACTTTATGAATATATCTAGAGCTTCCAAGGCTAGTAAACCAATCGGTCTTTCGAGATTTGATCTTTCTTGTGATCATGCCAATGTTATGTAATAATGCACCGACTCTAGGTAACTGGGGTCGGGGAATTACAGAAAACTCACAAAATTCCTATAATATCAAAATTCTAGGATGTTCTTCTATACTAATTATCAAAGTCTATCTTAGGGTAATGTCCTCTAATCATTGTTTTCCGAAATCCAGTTTCCATGGTTTGTACTAACCTTCCTCTAATACAAACTGTAATGCCCTGACCCCAGTTACCCTGTGTTGGTGCATTATTACATAACATTGGCATGATCACAAGGGATCAAATCCTGAAATACCAATCAGTTAGTAACCTTGGATGTACATGATACATTCATATGTTTTTTAATAAATTAGGAAATAAAAAAATCAACAACATTTTGTCCCCTTTTGAACACACTTATATCCTTAGATTTTCCCTATAGGTCAACCATAAAATAATTCTTCAAATTTTGGAAAAAATAAGACATAGAAAATGGTGACCTCACATGCTTAGTAAGGATAACAATATAAAAGAAATTTTCATAAATAATCACAAACATTTAAGGCCATGTATAAGACAAAAACAAAATCCTTTTAAACCTAAACTTAATAAAAATATAGAAATTATAAAATCAAATAATTCCATTTACTTATTCACATTTATATTCTACTAGTCGAATAATAACATGAAATATCAATAGCCACATTTATAATGATGGAATGCATAATGACAGACTTCATAACTACATATTCAAGGCCTTGTGCGAAGACTACAATGATTATTTTGTCAAGGCCTTGTGGAAAGACACTAGTTTGTGCGAAGACTACAATGATTATTTTGTGGCAAGACACTAGTTAGCATCAAGGAACTATAGAGGGATCCAACCATCACTTACTAATTCCAATGAAATCCTAATAAGAAAATGTTGAAACAAAACATATACATTCATATTAAAACAAATATATGAAATGTGAATAATTTAACCATGAACCATGAATAGTATAAAAATAGCACATCCACAATCAATCATATAAAAAAACATTCAATACAATACATAAGATTGTATCTATAATAATTCAACTTCAAAAAAATTTAAAATCCATCAAAGGATGTTGACATAGATGGAAATGATCAGTAAAATGCTCTTAGAGAAATACCCCTTTTAGGAAATTGTTTAAAATTCTCACAATTTATAAAGGATGAAATTTAAAATAGATTTTTTAATCAAAGTGTCCCACAACACTTTTAAACTTTTTAAAATAATTATCATTTCAAAACATTCATTTCCATATAAATAAATCGTTAAAATCATTTTAAAAGCATGGAAATTTAATTAAAAGGGTTTAGAAAGATAAATCTTTAAAACAATTAAAATGATTATCTAGTTCAATTGACCCTCTTATAAAGAATTAAATGATTCCTTTTGAAAACGATATTACAAAATATGGGTATAAATGATATGTATGTCCCATAAAATACTTACACATGAACAATCTCGGATAATAATGAGATTGAGAAAATAACCCTTACAGTGTACTTTTCCATAGTTGATGGTATGTTAACATGATATATAACAGTTAAAACGTTTTTATTAAATTATACAATATCTATATACATAAATATGATATCATATATGATCCGTTAATATTGCTTTGTTAAATTTATTTCCATAGTATCATCGTTTCAGTTGTCAATTGATTCATTTACCTCTATATTCTTGGTTATGTAATCCATGTTTGTTATGAATAAGATGTATTTAATTCATATAAAAATTTATATTATGTTAATAGACATTATTATTAAACATAAAATGAAAATTATTCTTGAATGATTACGATGTGGAAAAAATCTCATCACGTTCATGGAGACGGTAATCTGTACATACACACAAGGGACAATATCATTATGTTGATGGTGAAATCATATATAATTAGATGGTATATCATTTATTAAGAATAATTAAAATATTATATTTATTGTTTAAAATAGTTATACTCATTATTATACTCATCCAAATAATGAAGTGATTGAATAACAAACTACAACATGACTTGAAGATGGTAAGTTGTACATATGCATATATGGTGACATAGTCATTAAAATGATAGATTGAATAATGAATATAGATGTAACATTTTTATAATAACATCACAGTATATATATAAGATACTGGAGTTATTATTTATGAATTTAAACAGAAAATAATGAGGAATTGGAAGAAGAAAACAACTTGAAAGAGCAGATGAAATATTTACCTCTTCTTCGGGATCATCCATTGAATTTGATCAAAAGGGTTATTTATGATCGATTTATGACCAAAGTAAGGCCTCTAATATACAAAAGGATAGTTGGGAGGTATTTTGGGTTGGGGATGGCATAGCCAATAGGCTTTGGAGGTTTGAAATTATGAGATGGGGAAATTCCCTTTTATAAGAGAGGAGAGGGTCACTTTAGGAAAAGCTTGAAATGTTATTTTATTATTAAAACCATTTTGGTTTATAATGGATCAAAAATCATTTATTAAGAGTCTATGGTGGGTATGGGTCGAAATCCACTCACCAATTAGGTTTTAGAAAGGTTTAAGACACCATATTATCCTTATCTTTTAGATTCATCTTTGTTAAATAGTTTGTCATTTGCCATGTCTCTTTGAACTTTTATATTATATACTTAATAAACACAATATAACAAGCTAAGAGAACCCAAAGTGGTTCATTATTAATATATATAACGTTATCTAAGTCCTTTTTCTGAACCTTATATATTAATGAATATTATTTCAATTAGTAATATTGTATTTGTTTTAAAAGATTAATTATGTCAATTCTGACAATATTTAGTATTTGATATTTTTAAAATCCATTTAAACATTATCACTTAGAATAAAATTTATTTATCCATCCCTAAAATGTCATATTAACATATAAAATTAGTGTAATTCATCATATGTCTCAATTTACAATTTTTGGATATTTATAATATCTATTATTTTAATATTTCATTAATAAAGTAATTATTTCATCATCATTGTGATATAAATAAATTAAATTATTTAAATTATAAAAATAATAAATAAAATACAATTATGTAGTAAATATTTTTATCTTTCTAATGAATAATTATAGTCGAATTTATATTGTGTTCAACACCATAATAAAAATGGTTTAGTTATTAAACATTGCATTTTACTCATTTTACTCTTCTTTAAAGAAAATAATAATAAATGTCCTAATTATATCCATGGGGTCCAAAGAGGATCATATTTTATTCCAATGGTTTCTTTTGGATGAATTATAATTATCCAATAGTGTTAATACATGTGTTAGGGTAATTATGATATCAATTTGACCTTTAATTACACTTTTTTTACTTATAACTGTGGTAAATAAAAATCAAAAGTTACAATTCACCAAAAATTATTTTCATCTTATTGAACCACATTTTACAAACTAATATTAACCATGTCTCTCAAATTTTTAAAATTTTACCCAAAAAGTTGTAAATTTATGTTTTATACAGATTTATAAATGCTCCTAGGAGGTGGGTAAAAGACGGTAAAAAGATCAATAAACTTTTTATATATCAAAAATTATTATAAAATGACTCCAATGAATTACATTGAACTTATATAGATATAATTTTACAATTTTTACCTACAATAAATTTAAATAAAATAAATAATTATTCAAATAAAAAAGTTGGTTTTAGACAATAACTCATTGTGTTTCAATATTCATCAAAATTTGTATGTTTTCAGAAAAACAACAAAAATTAACCCTAAGATATTTTCGGTATTCTGAATCCAAAAAAAAGTCCATTTAAAAAAAATAAAATATATAAATTTTTAAGAAGTGGTAACTACTATTCATAACGATTTGTTTTATTGGTCGTGGTGTGTTAGAATCTTGAAGTTGTGTAAAATGTAAGCTATTGCATTATTCTAAGGGAAACGAATTGTGGAAGCTTGGGGTGTTATGCCCAACTAATTTATAATGCATGGATAAAACATGTGAAATTGTGTATATATATAAAAATACAATATGAAACTATTTTATCTGGTATAAGTTTAATTTTATCAATCAAAAAATTTATAAATTATATTAAAAAATATTTGGATTGGTCACTATAAAGACAAGGCACACTGTCTTATCAATATTTTACAATTTCTTCCTAATGATCCAAAGTTAACTCCCACATCATATCCTCTATACACTACTTCTGAAGAAGTTATGATTGTTTTTTATACATTAGGGTATCTCTAATATCTTTGTAATATGTGTAACGCTCTACATCATAAAATATATAAAGACTCTTTATTTCCTAGCATGATAGTTTCTCTCTCTTTTATTCAGTCTTGTTGAGAGAATGCACATTCAGTAGAAAATTACTCTATATATTCTATAAAATACAACAATAGAAATTCATATATCAATATTGAAAATTCAAAATTCAAAATTTCATTGTCACATTCCATCCTTATATTCTAGCTATGGAAGTGTATAATTCATAATTCTAGTTCCTTCTAATATTCATAAACCTAATATGGTAGTGATTATTTTTAGTGGTTGATAAAATTCAAAATATTATTCTCCAGAAAAAACAATTGTGGTTATTCAAGTGTATATTATTCTATTCAGAATAAATACAACATTTTGGTTATGTATCTTGTGATAATATGTTTTTCATTAATTTCAATCACGTCACGTTTTTCAATCATATTCTCTTCTTATTTATATATAGATTATCTATGACGTTATTATTTGAATATTTTAATATGAAATTCTTCCATAAATTTTTGTCCAACATGTTCACTATTATTTCTTGAGGTATTCCCATAACTTTAGTACGGACAAATCCCCAAGTCGAACAAGAGTTAATTATAAAAATTTAGTTACGTTTCCTTTTTAATATTCATACTTTTATTATTAAAAAATCAAACCCTTTAATGTTTTTTAGTATTGAATTATATAATTTTAAAACAATCATGTGTATAGATACTGTATAGTAAAACTCATCATGTAAACATAGTAAATTACCCGGTCCACTGAAAATTCACAATTCTATTATTTTAATCATAAAAAATACAACTATATATTACCCCTATATCTAATATAATATCTTTCATTGGGATATAAATATAATAAATGTAATCTAAAAAAAGAAAAGTTCAATAGTTGAATGACTATTACAATTTGTCATAAATTTTTATATTCACTAAAGAAGGTAAAGGGTATCACTGAATGACCTATAGGTGGTGTTACATCATACATGCTTGAATCAATTATTATAATTTATGTACATGAATCTAAAAAAACTGATCTATTGTGTTGTGGGAAGATACTTAAATAACTCTATATTCTTTGGTGTGGCAGTTTATTTCTAAAAATTAAATAAATAAATAATTTAAACATATATAATTCAATTTTTTCATTGTTTTCATCATTTACTATAACTAAATAACTAAACTATGCAAAATTGAGGTGTTCATAGGCTTGCTCCGAATTAAAATGTGGGGTAAAGGGGAGGGGGTCTAATTCAGGGGTAGTTTTTTGCGTAAAAGTGTAACATAGTTTGGATTATTATAATAATCATACCAAATATTTGTGAGATTATTTAAAAACATCGTGTTTTATTTTTTAACCATAATAGTAAAACATATCATATACTAACCACTCCCAATATATATATATATATATATATATTAACTAAATTAAAATCACTATCAACATAGTAGGTGATGTAATGGTCAACTCTCAGTCCCCCACTCCCCACAATCATAATGTGAATCCTCTAATAGAATCATCACACATTCAATAATCATAGAGAATGTAATAAGAAATTACTCTAAAAGTAATTATAAATGAACATCAAATCTCAAACCAGCACATTATTAGAAATTATGTTAACACCATTATCAACAATTTGACCACTATTGTATCTCTTTTCCACTAATTATATTTACAATGAATATAAAATAATTAGACATATATGATGATGGAATATAAATATTATAACATATATAATGGTGTCATTATATATTGGGAATAATATTTATGACATGACAATAAGAAAATATTTCATGAATTACAAAACATCAAAAAATTGAAAATAAATCCTCAATATTTTTCAACACGGGTATAGACAACCCTCCTCCTAAACACATCGCTTCAAATATCAAATTGATATCTTCACCTTCTACTCCTACATAATCACCCTAAAATCGATCGTAGATGAATCACTATATTTTTTTAATATTTTTCATCTAGATATTATCCTCTTTATGTTTTTATAGGAAAAACATTACATGTTTCTCTTATGTAAATATTAGTCATCATTACATTTTTAAGGAAAAATAATTACCAACATAATCCTTAGATATGTTCCTAATAACACATATAAGAGACTTATGAAAAAAATGATATATCTATGATTTCATCTACATGGGAGATATTCCAAAAAAATATTTTTGTCATATATCATGAATTGTATCTATCAACATTAACTTAAATATATATAGACGTATCATTCCATACAAAATCATTTAATACATCTCTAATAACTATTAATACAATATTTGTGAAAATATATACCTATATCTTCTATGAATCCCAATACATATCTAAATCATCTCCATGGGGGATTCATGTATCGATGACAAAACTATTATTCTTTGGAAAATAATTTAAAAATAAATCACTATTTCTATGATGTATGGTTTACCCTTTTGAGAATACAGCATAAAATATATCAATTTTATCATAATATGTTTTTAAAAAACATTTCTTGTGAAAAAAATTCAACCAATTGAATGAATATATTAAAAATTTAGGACAAAAATTGAAGGTAAGGCAATTTTGAAAACCGCAGTACATATTTGAATTTTGTGGCCAATATCTCTAAAATATATTATCATACAGGTCAATGTCTTCAAAAAAAATTATTCAGTCAATAATTTTAATAGTTCTCTCACAAAATTTAAATTATAAATTCATTATACAATACTATGTATTAAAAAAATAAAAAAATGTGAAATTGAAAATGAAAAAATAAGAACATCAATAAAATTCCTAATAGATGTACAATTTATAAAATCCTCATTATTATATCCATGATATGAATTTATACTAAAAAATATATATGTCCCTAAAAAGAATATTTATTTTTTGTATTTTTGAGAAAATAATTTCCAAAATCTACTTACCAATAAAATAATCAGAAAAATGGAAATTTATCCAATATAATTTAAACACTATTGAAATTTATTAATGAAAAATTAAATATTTTTTCATAAAATTAAATTTTTAAAACACCCAACCCATAAATTTATTCTTTCCCTCAAATAAATATCATAGCTAAAAAATATAAAAAGATCTATATCTATATATATTACAAATTTGAAGACAATGGATTTGGTAAATATCAATTGGGATAATGAACACTAAATATCATAGATAAATATTTCATCAAATACTTACTTTAAAGAGAAACATGTTTGGCATTAATTTTACCTCTTCAAAATTATATTTATGGAGTCTCTACTAAATTTTATTCTATAGAATAAATTAAATGGTACATGAAATTTAATGCCAAATATAACAAGCCTTGAAATTTATAACTAATAAGTCAATTTAACATAAAATGGATTTGTGTAGAAACCATCCGGACATGAACCAAACTACAATCAATAAATTTTTCTACCTTCTCTAATTTAAAGAAAAAATTTAAAAAGTAGTTTTTTGGTATTTGAACATAGAATTATATGATTATAAATTTAATTGGTAGGTATGTATTGACTTATAATAACAATTAAATATCATAATAGTTGTAAAGAACTAAAACATAATGTACAATAGACATGAAAATTCAATGGAATCTATCCTATAAAAATGATTAAAAAACCCCATAATATAAAAAAATATTATTGGTAATGAAGAAATGATATAAAAATGAATGACTAAAACCCCCTGAATTTTTCCAACAAGTCTCACATCATCCCCATGTCCCCAAATTATCATGTCATTGGTAATTAAATTGTCATTTTTTACCATCCATAGCTCCACCAAATATTTTCCAAATTTTTATCATTTTATCAATAGTGTGTGAAAATTTAATACAATGTTATATTGTCCTGATCCACTTCCCCTAACACAATGACATAGCCAGATCTCGTATCTCTATATTTAATAATATATTCATTCCACCATATAAAACATATCCCCCACACATAAATATCTAATAATATTTCAATTCAATAGAGTAACTTTAGTTGTGAATCAAAAACCCTAGATTCCAAGAGTTGGTGCATTATTTTATTACATTGACATGATTATAAATAATCAAATGATGAAGGACCTAACAGTTTAGGTGCATTAAAAATCTATCTTACATACATGATACTTGTAACACATTAGTAAATGAAAATAATAGATGATACATAATTAAATAAAATAAATTGTATCCTTAAAATATTATTCAATGTTTTATTCATCTTAACCTAGAAAAAATAATAATATGTGTAAGTTGAAATGCACGTTTTGTGTGAGTAAAATGGAAAACATAATTTATTAAAAATAATAATGAAAGTGGAATGTTAAATAATTAATAGAACATTCCATTCATATTACCAGATAAGGAAAAATAAATATTGGAATATAATAAACTAAAACACATTTCATTTAATCAAAAAACTGAGAATAGAATGTATCCATAGATATTTCTACTTTTAAATATCGTGGAAAAATAAAAATTGAGTTTAAATGTAAGTAATTATTAATTATTGGATGTCTTTTTTAAGGAAAATGATCAACTATACCATTAAGATCATTCAAAATATTGTTTGAAACCAATGGTAGAAACCTCTTCAATTTGGAAAAAGTATTCATCTCGTGAGAACCTATCAATTAAATGAGGGGATATATAATATCTGGGACCCATAATCAATTTATAGTCCAAATCCTTCCTCACATCAGATTCTCAAAATAAATATTATCTCATATCAAATATAATTATTATATAATGAATACAGATTTATAAATAATTCCATAATTAATTAAATAACATTCAATGTAAAGACTTTAAATAAAACTGATATAAAATTTAATAAATAATAGCATCCATTGTGTGAGACTATTGATATTCATGGAAGTTTCCAAAGAATAATTATTTCTGTATTTTAATTTTTTGATGATAATGTTAATAATCACAAAAGGAATTGAGGTTGTAATGATAAATGTTCTGATCATTTATTAGGAAGAAAATCTATAAACATTCTGAAGTGTCCAATAGACTTTTGAAGCATTTTAATCATAATTAACCAGGAATTAAAGGAAATATATAATATTATTAAAATAAGGAGTGTCATGATATAACTTTTCAAAGGGCATTATATTCACCATATAAAGGGGAATTGGTGCATAATAATAAATAGTTCTAAATGGAATGTAAATTGAGAAGAAATCATATACCTTGCAATTCATTTTGTGTGAGGAAAATTTATTCCATTCTATTACTGACTAAATAGTGTTAATAATAAATTATAGAACCATATTTAGGATTTTATTATCATATATTATCTTCATAAATTAATTTTATTACACTTTTGATAACAAACATTCATTATTTTTAATATTATGTGTGATAATAACCTAATTTGTCGAGTATGTTTTAATTCGTTACATATTGTTATTATTAGTTAGATCATTGTTTCATCATATCCATATTATAAACCATGATATAAATATAACAAATAATAATTATATATTTACTAATAATTGTTAATAATATTTAGAGATAGATTAATTAAATACATCATTCATGGTGATGGTAGGACGTATGTAAGCATAAAACACACATTCATATCTTTTCTATATTAAAATAATTATATTTAAATTATATATCTGAATATTATAATTATAGTATCATAAGAATTTCATAAATGTTACATATTTTTATTAAAAATTACTATTCCATGTTTTATGTATAGTATGAATGATTCAAATCAAATTGAGTGGTGGTTTCCCAAATTTCCATAAACAATGTTATCGTATTTACATAAAATAGAAATCATAATGGTATGTGTTATAAAAAATTAGAAAATAAAAAATGAATTATAAATTTCATATATATCATATATAATTAGTGTTTCTACTATAATTAACATCCATGATATGTGTTAAAGGAAAAATGTACGACATTGTTCGGTGAGGTGGAAGTTTTCCTTACACATAAATGGTAAATTCCTTATAGATTAGATAGAAATTTAAAAATGTTCGGTTTGGAACCGTATATTAAAAACAACTATGTATATTTACATTAATATTTTTATTTTATATTAATATAATAAGAAGAATTTAAGTAGTATAAAAATAAAAAAAAAATATTGGGGTAGGACTTTACATCTTATTCGGGATATTTCATTCGGTTTTCACCAACGGAATACCTAGGATGTAATTATTCCCAATGTGAGGCTTCTAGATTTAGGGGTGATATTTTTAGAATCTAATTGGGTCTAACATGGTAAATCCAAATCATTTTAAAGGTTTGAGGTAGTGGGATGGATGATTTCATTTTTATAGTGGACAGAAGTGGCACAATTGTTAATTTTCTGAAAGAGAATTGTACCCATGTTTTCCAATCTCATTTGGGTTCAATAATAGTTTGAATTCGATCCAATGTATGCTATGAATTAATTTTGTATATTCAATTGATTTTAAACATTTCTATAGGTCATTTTGGTTTCTTGGATTACAGTTTATTCCTTTGTTAAGCTAATTTTCTTCTTAAACATTGTGATTTTTTAATGACATTCATTAATATATTTGGTCAAAAACTATGTTTACGTTATTAGAATTTATAATTAATTATGATTAGAAATATGGAATATATCTTTCCAACTTCTTATCACATTAGTGGATGATATTAATTAAAAAATAATATTGTGGTTTAGACGACAATACATGTTTTTAATGTTAAGAATTCCAAAAGTTTTCTTTGTATTTATACCCGATATTAAAGGGAAATTAACTACAATGACCTAAATTATATAAATTAATGGAAAATTTCTAATTAAACATAAAAACCAATTTAAAATATAATTTAACATTACAAATATATTAGCACAAAAAAAATTGTATTAAAATTCAGAATTTTTCATTATCCATCAAAAAAATGAAACATCATAGACAAATAAAGAAAATATAAAAAAAAAATTTTTATATTTAGATTAAATTATTTCAGATTATTTTTAAATATTAGATTTATAAAATTTATAAAATTTAGATTTAAATTCAGTTCTCTATTAAAAGGTGTCAAAATTGTCATTATAAAATATATCACATCATTCGTAAAGTTGTTTTTGTTTTTGACTAATGCATATCGAGCATATTTAAAAAATGTAAAAAATTTTTTTACATATAATATATAAATTTAATATTTAAAATCAATAAAAATTATAATTTGATTGACTATGAAAATTTTAACTCAATAGTGTTTTCTTTAAATCTGGTGATGTGTATATTGCAAAGCTATCAAAACAATTTATTTTTTTCTAAAAGTTAATTACTGCAAATCCTTGGGTTATTATAGGTGGAAAGGTGAAAATCAACTGGTAATATGGATCATTTCAATCAAAGGTAATTCATGGTTTATAGTAGTAAAATTTATGATCAAATTAAAAGGTGGTCCTTAAAGATAATGGATTTTCAATAAAAATTAGACAATCAATTACATATAATATTCAATATTCATAGATTTTAAAAATTATAATTCATGTAAAATTAGAAACCTTGCCCAAAAAAATGTCACTTGAGAAATATAATCAGAAGACGATATGAAATATACTCAAGATAAATATTAGTTCTATAATCCATTTTGGAATGGGAATATGTAAATTAAAGTATTCATAAAAATGTGTTTCTAACAGTAACCAACTAATTTACATAATCTTCAGAAAATGTATGAATGAAAATTTGAAGGGGGATTTCATTTATATAAATTATTAGGGTCCTAAAATCATAATTACAAAATTTCATATTTATATAATTCTGTGAGTTTTTAAATACCCTAAATTAATAATAAATTTGGCGCATTAAAAATGAAATTTTCATATCATGGGACTCAAGAGAAAAACCAAGGATCATGGACCAAAATTAATGAAAAATCCTAATTGTGGGGAATAGTTTTATAAAAAAAATATATTGAAAGATATGGGCCTAAAATAAGAAGATAGAAATTTCAGAGATTGTGATTAATATAGGAAATCAATGTCTTGAGGATTATTTCAAGGGAAAAGTACTTATAAAATTTATTAATTTTGAAATTATAATGAATTAGTGAAACTTAAGTAAATAAACAATCTTAGATAAGGGAGTTGACAGACTATTTGAAAAATCAAAGCATCAATGAAGGGAATATAAAATGTAATCTTGGATAATTTTTCAATTAAGGGGAAACTCAATTTCAAATAAGATAATAATATAACCTAATATACCTTCGAATCATTACAAACTCCTTGAATGACCTCTTATCCCAACAAGGGACACCAAAGATAGTTGACCAATCTTAAAATGTATATCTATATCCATCCCTACTATATTAAAGTAAATTAGAACATGGAAGGAAAATTAATAAGGATGTCTCACTCCCCTACTCCACTAACCCATAATATCCACTCTCACCAAACACCTAGAGATTGTGATTAAAATTAAATCACAATGTAATTCAATAAGAATATTAAATATCAATGGAATAAAATATTATAGATTATGCAAACATGCCCTGTATAAATCTCACCACCTATAGTAGAACATAGAAAATAAAAAATCTCTCATTAAAATTAATTAATTATAAATAATGGAATATAGAATAAAGATGTTGGATAAAAATAGTTTTTGAAGAAATATAAAAAGGTTTATCAAATTTCATCACAATATTAGAAGAGTTCGATAATTAAAAACATACAAAAAATTAAAAGATACTATAACAATATAGAATCATGGTTGAATATGACAATCCCCATGTACTCTCTATTTAGATGTTAGATATAGATCTCTAATTGTTCCTCATATTTTAGAAACGTTATATATAAAATATATTACTCAATTCATATGAGATATTATAGTTTTTTATATAATCTGCTTCATATATAAATTTAAAAGCACCATATCTATATCATATTAATTTACATCATCATTTCTTATTTAGGAAAACAATAATCTGTCAAATCATCCTTATATTAGAAACGAAAACCCATGTATAATCCCTGTAAAATATCAGAAAAATATAAATATATAATCTCTTATAAATTGAAGACATTCAAAAAATATATATCAATTAAACTTATTCTATTATATCTATCATCCTATTCTTAAATATAAATAAATCTATATCTCCAAAATAATAAATGATTCTATCTCATAAAATATTGCATAAAATCAATGTGAAAATAAATTCTTGTATTTCTAATATCTTGAAAATTTTACTATAAACACTTTTATGGGGTGGGTATTGATCAATGAACCAAAATAATAATTTTTTATAAATATTATAAAAAAATATGGAAATTATTGTATATTATGTTTAGCTAACTTGATTAAAAGTCTAGTAATATTTTTATTTTAAAGAAATTTCATTTTATAAGACTTGATCATATAAAAATTCTATATATAATTGTGAGAAATGATGAAAAACCTAAAACCAAAACAACAGTTCGATTTCACGATTGAAGGTTCCCTTATATCATTAAATCATGTACCCATTATATCTATGAAATATAATGGGTCCACTTAGACTCTCCTTAAAATATATGTATCCCATGTTAGGTAGAATTATTTCACTAAATTTTATGAATAAATTCCTTAAAAATGTATAAAAAAATAATTCTAGTGATAAATTAAAAATTAAAAACACGAACAACCATTAAATTTCCAATTCATGTTCATGTTATGAATTAATAATAATTGATTACATTTTATTTTTCAAATTAATCCAAAATAATGCTGTATCAATATTATGTTTATTTCTTTAATTTTATAAAGTTATTTTCCAAAATTTATTTATACATAATGAAATTAAAACCATGACAATATATGGAAAATCTCTTAAATAGTAATGGAATTTAATAATGAAAAGCTTCAAACTTATGAATATAAATGTGCATACAAATAACTATTCTTTATTACAAGGTGATGTCAAATTAATCATAAAATAGTTTTAGGGACCATTAAATTTCCTCCTTGTGTTGTTATTATATCTCATTTAAATTGACATGATGAACCTTGTGGTTCAGTATAACCAATTTAAGTTTTTATAAATATAAATAAAAATACTTTTTTTGATATTATCCACCATTATATTTTATTTAAAATAAATTTATGACTAATTATTTTAACTCCACTATTTTTTTGATTAATAAATCCATAGTTGTAATGGTTTTAAAGGGTTGTATTTCTTTTCTCCTTGTTTTTATAAAATTCTACTCCCCATCAACCTTTGGAAGAAAAATAAATTGATATGTTTTTCTATAGTTTTTAATTCATACACTCTAGGATCATATAATGTCAGATATAATTAACCTTTACATATTCCCAGTATGTACGTTATAAAACTATGGTTAGGGTCATTCCATTATTCTCTACATATAAAAATTGGGAATGGAAGATTGTTTTCCCTCTATTTTAGATGTAATAATGTTATATAACATTTTATGTTGGGATATACAGATACCTTTCTAAAAATTAAAATATTTAAAACTCACTCAATAAAACACCATTAGAAACATCATCTCTTTATAATTTATCTCTATTTATCAATGGTTGATTTGTAGATTCCCCCATTAATTTAATTTATTGTAGTAAATTATTACTACCTTATATTGGAAAAAATACTTCAGTATTTGATCAAATTGTTCTATTAAAAATAATATTCTTTACTAAAATATAATAAATCCATGTTTTTCCTAATTAGGTTTCCGAATCCTAATCATTACAGAAAAATTCTATATAATAATTTCAGTGATTCATTTTAAAAATTAGAATTGAGTTATTGAGAAATACCATAAAACTGCTATGATAGAAATAATTATAGGAAATATGAGTTTAATAAAATGTCACCAATATCCCCCTGTGTCACTCATATACCACTATAATTCAATGAAAAATCAGTTTAAAAAACCTACATATATATTTTAATATTAATTAGGCTCACAGAATTACAATTAGAAAATGAATAATAAAAAATAGTTGGTTGATTGATGAAACATATTAAATCAACCAAATCCAAATTTTAACAATAACCTTCAACTATTTTCATCTATTCTTCATAGTGATTCACCTCTACAAATTATATAATAAAAATTATTCATTCATAAAAAATTCCCATCAAATTTATTCGTCTATTGGAACACTTTAATGAAATGAATTTTTCAATATAGAACCAATTTTTGGTTATGATATATTTTTGGGATCTGGAGGTAGTAATGTCATAAATTAAGAGGGAGTAGATAGATATCTTCAAATTTTAACCCCAATTAAAATTTATATCTCAAAATTTTTTATTTTTTATTTTAACATTAGTTTAATAAAAATAACTACATAAAGAAAAAAAATATAAAAATGAGGATTTATAGATGATTATGAAGTAATAACCCCTAGTACACTCTACCAATACACATTCCACGATCTTGGAAAAATTCACTATGAAGGTCCTTTTACCAGTGACCATGATAGTTGAGTATAATAAACTGTAACATTTCACAAAGAAGTGTCAATATATTTTATATTGATCTACCTATATAAAAGTCCTATGTATGGAGCTCACAAACTCAAAACAATATATATTTCACATTATATAAGATAAATATATTAAATAGAGATAGACAACAATCTCATAGCTGCAAGACATAGCTCATAAAAGATGAGATTTTATTCAAAAAAACAATAAGACATTAATGATTATCTCTAAAATATACATTTATCAGAGATGATATGTACATAAATCAATATTAGTATCATGATTTTATCTTTAAAGATAACAACGAATATACCTAAATTGTCGGAAATGTGTTTATTTTATCTAGCATTTAGAAAGTACTCAATTCCATGCATATTATTACATCCTATATTTCTTATCTTGGTTATTGAATTCCAAAAACCATATATACTCCAACATTCATATTAAATTAAATAATACCAAAATAATATATTTCATCTCAGATTTTACATTAGATTCCAAAAATAGAAATCATAGATGTCATTGTTTATTCTAACTATTTTCTTAGTTGGATCAATACACATTCAATTAAATATATTTATTTTCTAATTAAACATTACATATCCAATCATCATAATTTATAATAAAAATAAATGTATTCATGGATATTTATAATCTTCATAATACAGTAATAAATTCCAAAAAAGAGTGAATAAATTTTCATAAAATACTCATGCTTTAACTAGTATCATCATTATAATAGGTTATTTCTATAATTAAGTCATCATAAGACATAATATAATGCAAAATTGATTCATCAGTGAATATTTCTTACATTGAAAATAATATTTACATTTTATGGTAATTTGATATATTTCTTATTTCTACCATTAATAAGAAAATCCAACATCAAAGGATAAAGGAAAAGGAAACACAGTTACAATAGAAAATTTATATCCTTTAATGATGTTTGTGAACGTTTTATGATATTGATATAATTTATATGATATTTTCCATTTTTCAAATCATCACGCTTATATGCTATGGTAATTAGAAAGAATAAACCCTTAATATAATGTTTCTAACTTCATTTGATAAATGAATTTTCCAAAACATGGCTCCCATGATATTATTAAGAATGTGGTGTGTGTTCTTGTTAAGTCCTTTTTTAGAGGTAGACCACTAACGTTAGGGTTTAATGATCAATTCATTGCCCTCATCCCTAAGGTGGAGAATTCCTATGAAATTAGACATTTCAGGATAGTTTCGCAGGTTAAAAAAAACTCATAAGATCATCATGAAGATTATATCCAACAGGATTAGTCGAGTTAGTGAGAAAGTTATATTCTGCAACAAATTTGGATTTGTTAAAGGTGGGAACATACAAGATTTCATGCTCACTGCTTCAGGGTCCTTTAATCTTCTCAGGAAGACATAGACGGGAGGAAATGTGGCTATGAAGCTTTACATTCTCAAGGCATTTGATACAATGGACTAGGGCTTCATTAAACAAGTTCTTCATATATTTGGATTTAGTGCGGTGTTTATTCAATGGATTGAAAAGCTGATGGAGTCAGCATGTATTTCCATTTTGATCAATCAGTCTCCAGAGGTTACTTCTCTTTTTCGAGGGGCGTGAGATAGGGGGACCCCCTATCTGCCATTATTTTTGAAATTGGTGAAGCTTATTTGAGAAGACTCCTCACTAATATGGTTGATAAGGGGTAGCTCTCCACATTAAGAGCGGCTAGAGGTATTTCCGCCCCTTCTCACCTATTTTTTTCTGATGATATTTTGGGTTTTACTTAAGGTGATAGGAGAAACATGAATAATCTTATGTGAGATCCTCAACATTATGAGAGTGTCTCTAGACAAGAAATTAATTGGGGAAATTCATGTATATTTTTGGGAAAATGGTTTCCAGTATCTCGGAAGAATCAACTCATCAACATGCATGGTCTTACAGCGGGATTTATCCCATTTATATATCTTGGAGTTCTACTATTTTGGGTAAAATTTAGGGATCACACTTTTCACATGTCCTAACTAATGTTAGAAAAAGTATTTCCTCTTGGAAGGGAAAGTCTCTTTCTATGGATATATATGTTTTTCTCTTCAGATATGTTTTTATTTCACAGCTGATGTGCCCTTTAAAGGTGTACATGATGTTGGCCTCTATTGTCCAAACTTTTAATGCAATGATAAGGAACAT
Organism: Viscum album; assembly: GCA_963277665.1. Lineage (NCBI taxonomy): Eukaryota > Viridiplantae > Streptophyta > Magnoliopsida > Santalales > Viscaceae > Viscum > Viscum album. The sequence goes on from OY728145.1 coordinate 961,193,368, forward strand.
TGTTTGGAGTGGAAATTTGTTAGAAAGCAGGCATATCACAACAAAATGGACAAAATATTGTATGCCTATCAGGAAAAGAAGGGATGTGGCATCAAGAATATTTGATGTTTTAACAAATAATTACTGGCCATGATTCCCTGGAACCATGTTCATATGAAATCTACCTCTCTTGTATTTGTGAGAAACAAGATTCTGTCAAGACTCATAATAGCGAATCAAGGATATATTGACTCTTCGATATGGCCTGGATTGCGTTACGTTTTTCACATCATAATGTTGTTCTCACATTGGATAGTCAACATGAAATCTTCACGTCAGTTTTGACTACCAATTAGATTAGCACCCCCATATTGATCATGTCAATGTTGAAGAAAACCATATTGAACTTAGTGTTTCCATAAAAAACCATATTGAGCATCTTGAGGACCTTCTAGAAGACATTATTTCCCTTATGAATTACCATGATTTTATTAATCAAGATGAAATGATGTTATGGGAAGGATCATAGAATGGTGTGAGGGATTCAAAATATTTTTATAAGCATTTGATGCAGGGATATGAAAATGGATTTGTGATTTGAAAAATAATTGGTTTCATCTATCCTGATTAACATTGCTGTTTAGGATTTTCCACAACAGGATTCATGAGGATGAAGTTGTCCAGAAGAATGAGGTTTATCAATGTTCGTGATATTCTCTCTTCCATTAGCATCATGAGGATGTTGATCATTTATATATGTCACTTAATACTACTCCCTCACATTATAAACTTGTGATCAACACATTTGAGATTCATCCTCCCAACGCTGCCTCAGTACTGGAGCTCATGCAAGCGATGTTTAATGTACAACAATCCAAGGAATCCAATCAACTCAAATCACTCCTTCGGGTCACCTGTTTTGAAATTATTCACTCATTCTAGAGGGATCACAACAAAATTGTTCATTTAATGAAAAAATATCATGAAGCCTTGGCGCTGGAAAACATTGAAGTGATAGTCCAATTGGCTAATTATAGGATTTGTGAACATTGCAACAATTCATTAAGGGACCTCCTAATATTATGGTTGTTTTAGGGGGCATGGTCCGTCTCTAAAATAAGGGGTAAAATGGAGGTTTCCACCCCCCACATTTAAGGGATGGATGAACAACATTACGGACATGGCCTCCTGGGGAAATCCGGGACCGTCATGTTTTGGGATTATTTTCAGGGACTCTGAGGGGGACGTAGTGGAATGTTGTTATGGACCATATGGGAATGCCACTACATTGGAAGCTGAAATTATGATGTGAATTAGTGAATTTTATATGGTCTATTAGAATAATTGGAACAATATTAGGCATGAGTGTGATTCAGGGGTTCTTGTGAAGGCGGTTTGGATTAATCAATGTCATCTTTCATGGAAATTAACTATTAAATGGGTCAAATTCTAGGAAAAACATGCAAATATAACCTAGAATTTCATTCACACATTTCAATAATGGAACTATGTCATGTATGGGCTTGAAAATAAAGGTACATTTGATGAACAATACAGGCGACTGACCATGGTGCTTAATTAATTGATGCATTTTCTGATTCAGGATAAATGTAAAATACCCTCCTTTCAAATTGTGTAAATACTAGATTTCTCAATATTATAGCCTTTTTCCTTATCTTTCACAAAAGAAACATTCGTAATTTTAATGATAAAAAACTATGATAAATTAAATATATATTTTTAAAATTTAGGCAATTAAAAATATAAAATTCAATATGATCTTTATTTTATGAATAAAGTGGAAAATGTGATCTTTTTTCGGTTATTACCATCTTGTCACCCTTTTTTATAAAAATAATAGTCTAATATGAATGTGTTAAAAAATTAAATAACAAAATGTAAAGTGTTTACTAAAAGGATATAGATCATTAAAGGGATCCAAAAAATGCATTTACATCGATATGTATAAAAAAATATAAATTAAAAATAAATTAAATAAAAAATAAAACTCAATGTAATGAATTTCAAGAAGCTAAGATATACAATTCGACATTGTAAGATAGTAAAAAATAATCCGTAATAAAAAAAATTATTATTATTTTATCCAATTGATTGATATTAAAGATGTATTGCCTGGATAAATGTTATTAATCTTGCGAATGAATCAATAATGTCTAGTACAATATGAACCAATAAGGATAATGTCACCAATAGGATTTTTGAGAGTTTCTATAATTTCGTTAAGAATAGTCAATAATATTTTTCAGAAAAAGTATCATCACCAACACAATAAATATTGAATCTATGAGATGAATATATGGGGATGGGGTAGAACCTTACTTATGAATCACTAATTCCACCGCATCAATATCTATTCCAAAAGATGATAGGGGCATAAATAAACTGTCATTCAACTCACCAACTTCCAAAAATACTATTTGAAGGATTATACAACATTGTTCTCTATCCTTTACACAGAAATAGTTCATTTTCATGCATTTATGACCATGATTTAATTAAATCATGGAAGAAATATTGTTGAGTAAATAAGTTTTATATTAATATTATAACCCAATTCCTCTCAAATACTAGATATATCATAATTGGATGTATTATTTTTATCCTTAATGGTTTCATTAAATTTATGATTTTTGTTTCCGGTACACACTATCTACTCAATGATATTTAAAATCACATAATGGAATAATTTGGAAATAATTAATGAGTTATAAAAATTTTCTACGATGATAGAAATATTCCAAATATCAACTGGACTATCAAACATCTCACTTACCTCAACAAACCTATCATAAGGATTATAATTAGAATTATATGATTGATTTTTTTATTACATTCATCATTTCATATGCAGATCCATTATTTCTTGGTATATTTTTTTTTCTATGAGAGTTCCCTTGGATAAATCAAGGTGGATATCATCCTACTCATATATTTTTTATATTATATTCTCCATTAATGAAAAAAAATTCATATATAACTAATAAACTCAACCATTTTCTTGAAAGGTCCTCCACATCACCATATAGAATTTACACTGAAAATATAAATATTTAATTAATATTATTTATCAGGTCTTTAATATTTTCCAATGATTCCATATAACATTTTACATGATGAGAACATCCATTTAAAGTTATAAAATTTGAGTAAGTATTCTTTAGTTGATAAATGAAAGCAATGGAGCACTTTTACATTGGGGATGATCAATATATATAGTGAATAAAAATTACAAACTGAAACATGATGATTATATAATTCATGAAATAAAAAATGTCTATTTTGAAAGACATTATTTCCTACAAAATAGTTTTAGTGATATCATATTTTATAGTTAAAATATTCCTCATCATCTATGTTTGAGCCTGTAACATTTTCTCCTACTCATTGAAATGTGATTTGGAACTAAAATAATTATTCAATTATACTATTTTATTTTTTAGAACTCATATGAAATATTTGATTTAATTAAACTCCTTAATAATAATTTTAACATTATTATCGTCTTATTAATAAACATTATATCTTATAGGATCTTCCATATCAGGATCCTTAGTAATCGATATAAAAAAAGAGGATTATGTTCCTAATGATGTCCAATTTTTTTATCCTTTATAATAATTGAAGGTTATTTAGCGTCATCTAATTATTATTATGAAAACTAATATAGAGAGATGTTATGTTTTCAAATTTTTTAATATTTAAAAAAATTAGTAGATTAATTTATTGGTAATTTTTCCTGATACTTCTTATGAATCAAGATGGTGATCATATCAATAAACACCATAAAAATGAAGGATTCCTTGAAATAAAAAAACCCAAAAATGACACTATTCTAAGGGGACAACCAATGGAAACATTAACTTTGTATATTTGAATATAATATACCAAAATCAAATCACTATTAACAATATTATGATGTGTATCGACTACAACAATAGGTTTCTCATACACATCTTGATCCATAACACCTTGAACTTCTTGCTAAACAAGAGATTTCATAGAAGCTCCTACATCTAAATTTGGTTCCTTTATAATCATTAAATGAGAAAAAAATGAAAAATAATTTTAATAGGTGAATATATTCCAATTATTCATCTCGCGGATAAACTCTCAACATCCAATGAGTCCCCAAATTCAACATGAATAACAACAAGTCTAGTATCTCAATTCTCATCCTCAAACTAAGAATGGATTTATTCTATCCAAACATCCCTAATGAGAAATAAATTTTAAAAAAGGAGGTTCTGATATATAAATTTTTTTAATTACCCAACTCTATGAGAATTCAAGATAATACACTATGTTTTAATATCATCAATTGGGTCCACTCTATCTTTCTCAAATAACAATGTATGAATTCTCCTATATGGATCAAAAATTCATAACTTTTTTAGGAAATAAAAATATTCCTTATGGATGTACATTGATATATTGAATTATTTTTAATATGTAGTATATATAAAATTTAAAAATTTGGTTGTATGCCGTTCTCAAACTCACCATTTTATTCAATGATCAAAGTTTTAATTAACATAACTAAAATAATTATTTCAACCATTAATAATTTAACAATTATTTTATATAAAAATTCAGATATAAATAAATTTTTCATTTTCTCATCACGTAAAAAATGACCCACACTATATACATATCATCTAAATTCTAGAATTCCTACATGTGGGCAACGAAGGAATTCATCAAACTCCACTTACGATATTAGATTTTTTTTTCAAATTTGATTAAATATATAGTGTCCTCGATGATTAACTCATCATTTGAATATAATTTCCAATAATTTGTCTAATAAAATAAGTCAAATCTTCTTTCTTAGAAAATGAAATTGAATCCTCGTAATAGTAACATTTGATTTAGTGAAAAGAATGTGTGTTAAATCCATGAAAAACTAATAATAATTATGGAAATTCATTTTGAAGACATATAGTATCTGAAGCATAACATACAAGGATATTACAACTTTTTAGATGAATATTTATAACATTAAAATATTTCACTATTGATGACCATAATTATTTAGTGTATTCATAATATTAAAACCCCATCATATAACTTGTTAATGGATATTGAATTATTACCACAAAGGTCTTCCAATTTTGTACTCCCTCGTAAAACCCATTCTACAAAAATATGGGAAATAAATGATAAGAAAGGGAGAATTGAAAATATAATAAAGGGTAAACAGTAGAGATATGTATGTATAACTTGAGATTAAGGGTACGGGAACATGATATTAACATTTGAAGATCATTCCATATATATCTAATATCATATATAAGATTCATGGAATGATGTTCGTGAGATCATCAAACATAAATCATAAGGGGATAAAATTTCATGTTCCATGAGAGAATAAAAATTTCATTTGACATATACTTGTTGTATACACCCAAGAATATAAAATCTTATGTCATGGAAATCCACAAGTAACATCATTCCATGTTAGGATTGGGCTGACCAGCATTGTTCATACATTGGGAGTGGTCTGACCACCCTTGTAACCTCATTCCAAATCATTGGATTTCCACCCATGTACCATCCATTACAGTAATTGGAAAACCAGCCATGTACCCTCCATTGTAGGCTTGGGATGACAAACTGTGTACCCTCTTTTATAGGCTTGGGCTATCCAACTATGTACTTTCTAAAATAAATTAACATTTATCATTACCCAAGGAATTAGATGGACATATTACACCCCCTATCAATTAATAATATATTAATTCTTTGTGTCAAAGAAAAATAAAACCTTAAACATATCATGGCCCATAAATAGAGATGGGTTGCATAAAAATCATATCAAAACTCATGAAATTAAATTTTTATCCCAAAAATTTCAATATAATGTAACCTATGGAAAATGGATAGTATTTATAATCATTTAATAGCAGAATAACTCATTAAATAAAGTGGGTTTCTTATGAAACATTTCATGGTATAACTTGTGGAAGTGGAATATCTTTTATAAACAATTTGTTATATTAAACCTGAATAGTTCAAACAAATAATAAGAATATTTTCCTTGTAAAATACCCCATGTAAAGAAGAAAATATATAAAAGGATAAAATATTATATGAATAATTTTTTAAAATATCATTCAAAAACATCTCATTAGGAAAATATGGTTCTTGAATTAATATAATTTCTAGCTGAAGAGAGAATTAAGATCAAATATTCTTAAAAACACTTTCTTTATTATTTTAATTATAAAACAGTAAAAATGGTAAAATTACATAATGTTACCAAGAATATCCATAGGATAGAAATCTTCATGTTAATTATTGAGATATGGATAAAATTATTTCACCAAAAAAGCATAATTTTAAACAAACACTATAAACAATGACATTAATGAAATAAATACTTACAAATTTTGTAACATTGAAGAATTATCAAAATGAAATAATTGCATAAAGAATACAATTTCATTAAAATAATATTATTCATCATATAACATGTAAAATCGTAAATATTTTATTTTCATAAAATAATGAATGTTCATAATGATAACATGTGTCTCAAAGAAGGAAAATTGAGACAAAATTCGCTTGGAGATTTTATAAATATTGAACCGTAAAACCCATGAAATTGATATAATAAAATGGATACCAATATAATAATAATGAGATATATAGTTATAATATAATACAATAATTGAAAATATATAAACAACACAATATAATAAGGTGGTGAATATGAAATATGTCTCATGGAAGTAAAAAAGTGAGACAAAATTATCTTACTGATTGTGTAAATTTTGAAACATGAGATTTATCAAAATATAAAATCAATTTAAACCTTTAATATCATGAAATAATTTAAATTTATGAAATATAATCTCATAGGGAATAATATACAGCATGCAAAATAAATGAGTGGTGAATATGGTGCAAGTCTAAAATAAAAAATATCAAGGCTAAAAATCCCCTTATATTTAGTTTTAAGAAACATAATACTCTATCAAAACTCCTTTATAATATGTATAAATTTATTATACATATATAATATTACCAAATTAATATATATATATATATATATTATAATACCGTATATGGGTTTCCAATGACTTTAATTAACTGTTTATGAACAATTCCATGCTAAATTTACATTTTTGGGTAATAATTACAATTTATTCATTGCATGTTTTCAACATGTTATTATTAGTTTATTACATGGATACTGATTTAATAATATCAATAAAGTTAACCATAATATAAAAAATATATATATATATATTCATTTTATATGAATTTATAATATTATATAAAAGATAGAAATGGGAAATGTGATACATAATTCATGGAGATGGTAAGTCATACATACACATGAACTCCCTTTTAATTTTGTTATAGTATTTAAAGAAAAAAATATATTATACATATTAATTTAACAATAATTACAATTTCATATATATTACATATGATTATTAAAACCATCCAAAATACCTCCTATGTTAATCGTTAATGAATCACATATTTTCCTATAGAATTTGACTGTAGTACACACAAAAACATTTAATATATTCCCAAAAATTGGAATTCATAAATTTATGTGTGAAATAAAAATTATAAAATCATAAGAACATCAAAAAATTAATCAATATAATATATTAAAAATAAATTCATCATTATTCTCAATAATAAAATGTTGTAATAGAAGAAAAATGACATCGATTCGTGATGTGTTACTCTGTCATACATATGAACGAAGATTGTGTAACCCATTTAATGTAATTGTGTGAAAATTATATGACTATATTCAAAATAATATGTTTATTATATTAAATTTTTATAGTATTATATAAATTGATTTTAGGAAGAAATAAAAAAAATGATGTTCGTTGATGTGTGTTACCTCTTCTTTGGGTAACTCTTTTTGGTTTGAAAAAAAGGTCCCTGGAAATATTTATGCATTAATAGTGGTTTATATAATGATGGGAGGGAATATGGGAAGAAATTTTGGAATATATGGGTGGATCACAATTATATTTATATGTTTTCATGTAGGGGGGAGGTTTTGGCCTTTTATAAAATCGGTGAGTGAGAAACTTGTATATACAAAATAGTCAAAAAAAATTGACGTATCTATAACATGATGTCAATCAAATAACAAAAAAAAGTTATATAAATTGGGTATATGGTTCAAATATTTCTATTAGTTTTTTTAATCATTTCTAGGTCAGTCATCTATTATGTTTAATGTTTGGTCCCATCGAAAACTAGTTTAACTCTTAATCAACATGATTAATTTTAAATGTTTTCACAACTCTTGAGGAAGTAAAATATATTATCCATATTATAAATTATAAATTATTCTAATTCCTAATATATAATAATTTTTTATAAATTCCAATTATAAAAGTTTGTAAATTGAATATAAAATTAATATCACGGATTAGATGAGACAATATATTTTTAAAATTAAAAAATTCCAAATATGCAAATCTTTTTATATCAAATTTCAATGATAAGTTGAATCAAATTAACTAAATTGGATTAATAGATGTAATATTCATTTAATTATACATTAAAATGTATTGAAAATATTAGTTATCAATATAAATAACCCTAAAAATTATTTTTAAATTATGATACTTTCTTTTTCATAACTCAGAAAAAGATTTAATTTTCATTCAAAAATAGAAAAAAATGAATCCTATGATAAATTTGACATAACTATTTTAAAAATTAGGTTCATTTTTATATATAAAATTTTAAAAAAAGTGTCAAAATTTAGATTCAAAACTAGTGTGCTATTAAGAATCAACAAAACTACCTTTTAAAAAATACATCCATTTAACTTAAAATTAAATTTATTTTGATATCTTATATAGAAAAACATAAGATGAAGGTTAAATAATTGAATAAAGATATTATATATTTATATAATTAAATAAATTAATAATAATATTTTAATTTATTTTATTTAGATAAAAATGTTTCGATAAATAGAATAAATTAATTTTAGAAAAAGAAATCCATTATTTTAAAATAGTTCATACCTTCCATTATAAATAACTAGTTACCAAAGAATTAATTTTATAAAAATTCATAATCCATATTTTCATAATTTATTCAATCTCAATTCATACCCCCAATTCAAATATATATTTAAAATTATAATAATATTAAAATAATATTATTAATAGTATTTTTTAGTTTCCTAAAAAAATCATTTTTTTGAACGCTATAAAAAATGTAATTATTATGTGTAGTAGATGATAGATCGGTTTTTGCGTGATAAAAGATAAGCTTGGATTTTCATGTGAAATAGTATAAACATAGTGTTTCTTATAAATCATGCTTAATTTTGTGTAGTGAGAAATCCAAGCCATCAATGTATTTTAATTCATTCCATAATTAATCTTTCATTAAAATTCGGGGTGTTACATTCCACCACCCCTTAAAATAAATTTCTCCCATAAAAGTCAGTTGATCCATCTATGGTTTAATAATTGAATGTTTCTTCTATATAAACAAATGATGAAATCAATAACACTACAACATACATAAAAATGAAATTTGTAAACATAATTGTTACTCAAGGTAACTCATATCTATTTTCCCACAATGGATAAAATATGTGTACAGAAAAAACATTAACATTTAATAAAAAATTAACACCTAGGTTCTAATAGATTGTGATAGAGGACATGGTCACCAGAAACATAATGATCATAAATTCATTTACCCAATGGGCATAGAAAATCACATTGATAACATAAAAATTAATGATAATAGGAAAACATTTTATATTAGGATTTCATAACTAATGTTGATGAATTTTCCTATAGAAATATAATTACGTGATTTCATTGTCTCTTATATGAATAATTTTGATTTTCGGTTGTTCTTTAATCAATTTCCAATTAATCTCTTACTTCAAGAAATGAATGTGAATTTTAAATTCTAGAACCATTAACGGATCATTAGATCCATAAATATAATTTAATGTTATTACTTCCATCTATATATAATATAAGTGAAATTTTTTTAGCATATGATATCCAATATTAATAAATAATTATATGGTGAAATAATACTATTATCTGAAAAACTACATCCAATGTTTGAAATAAATCATTTCACAAATGGTACGTCTTATGACCCATATCAGAATTATAAAATCCAAAACATGATATATAAGGTGAATAAATTTTACAAATTTAACTTATCATTGATCCCCCATATATCATGATTTATCTATTTATTATCAAATTGCAAACATGTAAATAAATTCATCATGTATTTTATTAAAATATGGAAATAACCGGAATTTATGTTTAAAAAATATTTAAAACATACATTTTATTGATTCCATATATAACATACTATCATACACAAATATTTTCATTGGAATCAATGGTTTATCCTTGTACTTATTTATGTGACTTCATTATTCCCAAATCAATGTAGATAATCACTTGAAATTTCACTAAATTATGAACAATAATATTTTCATATATCTAATTCATACAAAATATACCATTAAATTATGTAATAATGTACAGGATAGAAAGTATTCCTAAATTATAATCGTTTACTTCAACCATTTTTATATCATAATCATTACCTTCAAATTTTATCTTTATATTTTTTTAAGTCTTATTATACACATTATTCCTTATATTGGGGAACTTTTTATCATAATACCGAAAATCCATGAAATTATTCCACTAATGTCTTGGTGGTTCATTCTATAGGGCCTTCACATTATTAGAATCATTATTTGACTTCTTCACATCACTTATGAATTCAAAAATGTGATTAAAATCCCTTCCAGGCTATTTCATAGGTCCTTGAAACATGTATTCTAGTTTTAATAATCACTACTTCCATGTGGTTTCCACTGGATTTATTTATGGAACTAGAAAAAATGAACAATTCATTATTCAAAGAGTACCCACCATCCAAAGGCATGAACTCATTATGTTTGAACTTCACGATACTTAGAAATTTTCTTTGTTCAAGAGGATGGATGGTCGGACACATCACACCATTTTGGGTGGAAATATTGTTTACTCTGGTACTCACTTTGTAGATTTAAGATACTATCATGAATCCTTATTAATTCACCAAGCATGAAATATGTTTCCCATAGAATTTAAAATCACTTATTAATAAGTGGAAATATTGTATCACCAGTTTTCATTCAAGGTACATAATTAATGGAAATATCTATATGTATTCGAGGTTCCCCATCAATTGTATCATCTAATATTCTTCTTAGAGATTTTTTTAATCGTTGTTAGGATGATAGTAGTTTTTAATCCACTCAGTAGGGCACTCTAGAATTTATTATCATCTAGGGAGATGAATGTTTGGTGTGATTTTGCAATCATGCCCATATAATGGGATACCTATGTATCCTTGTAAATGTAATCATAAGCCCTGTAGTTTGGCGCCACTAAATGGGACACATCATACCATTAATGGTAATGTGATAAGGACCTATCCGTATAGTATAATTTCATGTGGTATGTACTTCTGAGTGAAACTTTCATAGTCAAAACACAGCGTGGGACTTATACTGAAGTATCCCAAGAAACATTTTAAAAGATATGGGTTTCCAAGAAGGATCATACCCTATTGGGAATATGTCCCATGGAGAACACAATTTATCTTTGGTATTGGTTTTGATCCTCGAGGAGGCTTTCTACATATTTGATGTAGATGGGAATCAAAGCCTATGTAGTTTGATAAGTCTCATAGAATAGTATTGTTCTATGAGATAACTGAGTGTGGGATTACATCCAAAAAAGGATTCTTTGATGACATAGGGGTTTAATTTGTGAATTTTTCCACAGTAGGATGCTCCGATTAAAATAATTAGGGTTGGATTCTTAAAATGGATGTCCAGTGAGCTCGGGCCCCAAAAGGGCTTCCTACATATCATAGATTGAACAAGAATTAGTTTTCTCATAGTTCCTTCTATTGTGAAATTGTTGTGACCATGAAAAATCTCTAATACTATGTGATTCATTCTCAGTGTAAGAAAAAAGAGGATTTCAAATATTCAACAATGGAATTCACACTATAATATTTTTCCTCCTCCACTAGTAGAAGAGGGTGTGTTGACCATGGAAGAGGACGATGTGACAAGATTTCCATATGTTCTATTCACATTGGACATGGGTCCAATGGAAAGAATTAGGGATGATTGTTAAGGGATTATTCCATGATGTTTTCCCTAAAATTGATCTTGTTAAGGGAGGGAGACATCTCATATGGTTACATGGAAAATAAATTGTGAACTTTCTATTCACCATCAAATACCTCAGGTTCTGGGTCATCTCTTTTAGAAGGGTGAGGTTGGGACCCAAAACCGTCCTCCAAACTGGGAACTTCCAAAAACTGTTCCTCAAAGAATAGGCCATGTGAAAATGGATATATAAACCCATATATATTCCATGAATCATAACCCCATTATAAAAAAAATTTAGGAAACATCTAACTGTGAAAATAAAAACCCAAATAAGAGAAATGTTGTTGGGCCTTTCCCATAGGTTCGATATGTCAGGAGGTGTTTGTGGAGGTCTCAATAGAATCTATTTTAGAAAAGGGAGCCAAAACGATGAATCCTTTCCATGAATGGAATTGGGGAAGGCATGATGGCTTGTAGACTGAAGAGAGTAAGTGAATCAAAGATGGGATACCGTGTAGGTATGGTCACACAAGTATGGGTGCGTATGAAGTCTTGGGCGATCTGATGTTCACATAAGCGATGAACAACCGGCATGTTAATACATGGTTGAGACCTCTCTTGAGCCTTCAAGAGTATTTACAGTTGGTACTAAAAGTGGGTTTCTCAAGTTCCTATAAATGGAATAGGTGGCACACAAATATTTTTGACTTGGGGAGGCTGGGTGCTTTCGGAGCACAGGTGTTATGGTTTTCAATCACTAGAAGGACTTAAGTCTAATGATACTCAATTATATCCTCTGCTAATGGTGTCAAATTAATTCTTGGATGTTTTGAAATACTGGGGTGAAGTACTAGGGAAAACAGAGCAACAATTGGGCATCACGAAAATTTGTTCGTGCAATTGACGACCATATAGGTATATTTATATGAAAAAATATGACCTTGGGAGAAATAATTTTGGGCATCCATGTAGGATGCGCAAAATTATTTTGGTACGTAAGTGGCTACACGCCAGTTGGGTGGAACTCATGTATACATGAGCTTCACCGGAGACTTGGATAGACTAGATAAATCAAAATTCATGCCTTTGAAAATCATGATTTTCATAATTTATTTTCCCCTTTAAATTATAAAGGGATTTCCTGTGTCATTTTTTAGCCTCTTTTATGGAATGGTGTGTCAATAAACCCCCCCCCCCTCTTAATTGGATTTGAATATTAAAAGAGGATCCTATACTTAGGTGAAGTAATAAAAAAGAAATAAAAGTGTATTGGGGCACGTAAGTGTTACGCGTGTTGAGAAACTGGTCGCAAAATGCTTCTACATGCATGAATCTGGTGAATAGGGTGACATGCGTTGCTTATATAGTACAGATTCACTTCTGAGAAAATCTGTGAGACTATTGAAATTTCATCTCTCAACGAGAAAGTCTTTTGTGATTCAGATGCTTCTATTTCACCGCACATCTTTTTTATTTTTTTAGTTGCATGATATATGTGGGGAATCATACATTCATTCTGACTTATAGTTTCACGCTAATTTTACACTTGCGTGCCTTAATTCCTTTACCAATTTTTTTTTTCAAAACAAAAAAAAATGAACACACATTAAAAGACGATTTCTATCTTTTTTCTGGTTAAAATGGGTCCCAAAAGAATTTTAAGTGCTGATGAGCTTGCCAGTAAAATGATTGTTGAAATGATGAATTTCCTTAGTCAGGATAACATTAACATTTGTGACCCCACCATTCTAGACATAGAAAAATATTTTATGATGTTCCATTTAAACTTCCCTTGAAGCTCATTTATGCCTTTGTATAGCTTTGTCCATTTTCATGATGCTAATGTTTCTAATCCATTTAACTATTTCCCACATTCATGGTTTCAAGATTATACTATTTGTCGGCCAACGTTTCTTTTGGGTCTCATTTTATAGTTTTGGGTCAGTAGAGAAATGTCATATTAGGAATAATAGCATGTGTGATCCATATTTTAAAGCACACACACTGGATCTACTGCCAAACTGTTATTCATCCATCTTTTGGGATTCTCATATATATTAGTCAAAGGGTTGGAAGAAACGTTTGGACTTCCACCCAAGAGAAGGTGAAAACCCGTGTGGAGGTGGGAATACCGGTTTTGTAAAACCTGTAAAGAATTTACAGACCACATAAATGGTTTCAGGATTTATGAGGATATTTGGGTTGGAAAACATTATGTGTACATGCAATGACTCATAGACGACACCGACATTAGTTTGTGAGTTGATGGATATATATAACAATCACACGAACATGACCACCATGAAGTCTCACTCCAGGAGAGATATTGATCTAGAGAAATGGATGGAAATATTTTCGATATATATGAAAGGAAAGGGTCCCACATACACTCGTCTAAATAGTTATCCAATCGTAGAGAAATTTTGTACCCCTTATACTTTTTGGCCAACATTGGAGAATAGATAATTTGAAAAATGGGGATATATAGTCAACACAAAACTTCCTGCAAAAACACATTTGGCAGATTTTTTATCCATGAGGCTCATCGTGTATTTATTACCAGTATGAGACACCAAAGGATTTGTGAGTCTAGGATCCATTGTTATTGTAGATATGATGGTATAGAAAAGGATTGTATGGTTGGCTACCCATATTTTGGCCAATATTGAAAGGAGTTTTCTACACATTTAAATGGAGAAATCTCCCATTATAATTATAGGACCATTATATGTTTTTTGGGATGGATCTCTACTCACTTCAAAACATATGTTGTACAAATTGGAGTATAGTTTTTTGGAAGTTCTTTATGACCACTTGTTCGGGATTTTTATGGTATTTCACCCATTCCAATGAATGATTATGAAATCACTGCTATATTGATCATCTATAATGAGTTTCATTTCTTTCTTTATGGGAATACACCTATGGGGAGATTTATTGATGTTGGGATGGTCAGTTTGGAATTTAGGGAATATATGCTAGCATGAAGAGATGGTGTGTTGGCCACATAAATTGACGGTGAAATCATATGTGAGGCCTATGATATTTATAGATTATATCATCAATTCAAATTTCTACAATATAATATTGTATCATCTCCTCTACATGTTTTATTAGAACAACACCCAATGGTTTCCCAACTACTATTCTTGTTCACATATGTGGAGAAGATAGTGTCATTATTTAATTTACCCATCACTGATGTAGTAATGATATTTCCTATTTGTATGTCCATAATATTGATTACATATTATGCTGAATTTTTATTCAATCATGCAATCCCTCACGTGGGGGTGAAGAGAAGTATCAGGAGGGAACCACTTCATTTGGAAGATAGTTATTCATCATCAGGGGATGACTCGGTAGAATCATAGGATAGAGGTGATGATTCTCCAAATTCATCAACCAGACCTCATACTAGATATAACCATCCTTGCAGAATTAAATGAACCTCTCCATCAATCCATACCAAAGTCACATATAGGTGATCAATTCGCCATCATTATGATGAACAGTGAGTTCCTATTAACAAAAATGTAGGATCCATACCAATGTAGGATCCTATTAACAAGCATCTGACAAAAATTCTGAACATATATGACCAGAGGCTCTTTAATCATGTAAAATTATCTTTCGTGATGCTGAGACCATGTGGATAGATTTGTGTGAAGGGCTGTATATTCAATGAGTATGGGATTTTTTCACTTCTGTTGACATTATTTAAGGATCATGCAAATGAGGTGAGGACGTACATTCAAGAGTTGGAAATTCTCAAATATTCCACTATTGAATCGATTCCTACCACAAAGCATGAGAAGGAAATTTTATATCGTGGTACCCCCAAAGGGATTAATACTTCATTAGATGAATATTGGAATGACTTTGTTGATCTTAAGGATTTAAGTCTCCATTATCTCACATTTTATTCCATTTTTCAAATTGAAATTTAGTCTAACCATTTTCACATTAGAGAAATATCATCTTAACTAACAGTAGGGTAAAGGAAAGATAGAACAAGTTCCTTCTCTAAAATATATGCCTGGTGGAACTGCTCTCAAAGCTACCAAATCACCTAGTGAATCGGGAGAAATATCTCCCGGACAATAATCCATGGAGGAGGAAATAAAGAGGGTATGGGATATTCAATACCTGTCTTTGGTGATAATGATACAAGCCCTCCCAACATGTTGAAGAAGGAAAATCACTAAATAAAGAGAGCCACAGTCATGTGATTTCTTATCAGTGGTGATTCATCCGGATATTCATGAACTTTAGTACTTACTCAAGAAAAAAGTGTTTAAAATTCTTTGGATTACAGGGGCATTCTATGTTTCTTCATTGAAAGAAACTACTGATATGGTTCAAGGTTCCATTGAAGGTGTAGCTAAACAGACAAAAAATCATGCAAATCTAGTGGTTTCTAAATATACATTTAAGAAAAAACAACCAACATTTTTTCCTATAAAATTTCATGTTCCGGCTATCAGAATAGATGAGGATTCTGGTAAATCAATAATAATTCATAAGGCATCAAATGTAACAACAAAAAACATCAATTTTGTGATACTTTTAAGTTCATCACGTGCACCGGTTCATCTAGAGTCAACTGACGTTGACCCCAAAACTGTTGATGAGGAAGCTATTCAGGGTCAATGGTTGCCTAAGGAATGTTGCGAAGAAAATACACTAAATTCTCCTCTGGGCGAGACTAACATAGTATCTGAGATATCAATGGATGAAATGTTTAACCATGGAATTTATTTTAATGAAATATTATAACATTTTAATATATCAAATTCTTTAGAAGATTTTATTGTTCTTTGTATACAATCAACTGGACATGTGTTCTCATTATTTATCCTATTAATCTTCATACAATTAACCTCCTTACCATGGTTGGTTGAAAAATTAATTTCCATTTAATGAACCCACTACCACGACGATACTTTAAGGAAGTGGGGATATTAACGTCAACCCCACCATTGCGGAGTCATTAGCTCGGGTAGATCTTTAGATAGCAGATCTTTCTGAGATTCACTCAAAAGATTCAAAGCATAATAAAGATTTCACTCTTCATCCAGAGACATCATACAAAATTTCTAAAACTGGGAATATTGTGAGGGATTCTTCTCATGTTATTGACCTACTGTTATGTAAGAAATACTGATATTATTATTGACTTCACTTTTTCATCTCTTGAATCTAACCATAACCATACGTCTTGATTTATCATATAGGGATGTCAACTTCAATGGCTAGGTCTAGAGGTGATGCCTCTGCATCAGCCCAAACAACATTGGAAGGTGGATCGGACATTGAATAGGAAGAAACATAACATGGAACTTCTTTATGTGCATTAGTCCCAGAATATATGCCTCCTTATGATAGTGATTTAGAATCAGACCCATAACTACAGAAAGCTCTTCGTCTTGCATGCTACAATGCATGGGAAAAAATTTTCAAATAATATATGATATTCCCCTTGAAGAACTGCCTTGAATAATTTCACGACATTCTTCTCTATTTATCAAGCTATGATTTAGTGGTTGTGATTACTATGAAATTCATAATGTGGTGAAAGAGATTATTCAGAGGAAAGGGAACGATCATAAATTTTGACAATACTTGATAAAATCCAAACTATCAATCAACATTTATGTGTTCTAGGCAGCATGATCTCAGGGTGAGGCTAATTATACTACAAAGTTGAGAGGACTGAAGCATACAATTAATGAAAAGACTATTTAGTAATTGTGCCTTCCACAATAGTTAGATATCAAAGCAGGGGAACATTACCAGCTTCATAGATCATTAGGAAAAGTCCATGAGGATGGTGAAAAATCTATTATAGATTCTAGAGAAGCACTTCATCATGCTAAAGATAGATATTATGTTCAAATAACAAGAATCAATAGGAAAATGACGGGGATCAAGAAGTTGTCAAACAAATGAGAAATTATGTAGAAATATATTTATAATTTATGATTTTTTGATAGGAGAGAGAATCCAATTTGTGGATTCTCCTCTATGAAGAATATTCATAAATGAAAAATATTTTGTCTTTAATCATTTGAATTTCCATGTTTTCTAACATATTTTGTTTTACTTAAGCCATTGGCCCTAGTAAGAAATGTTTTATTTGTGCTAGGGTTATATTGAAACCCCCCCAAACATTGTATCATTGGAATTTTTATTGCTCAATATTACCTAAATCATACGAAATGTACTTTTAGTGAGTTAGGACTTAACATTTGTTCAGAGTTCCCTTTGCATGTTCTCAATCTAGTGAATACAATGTCTTTTTTTATTGGAAATTTAGAGTCATGCATGTTGGACTATAAAAGGCTAGTGTTTAAGGTCAAAAAACATTGACCATAAATTTTGAAATTAGATCCCAACAAGACTCAGTGGCTAATACTTTCATTAATATTCTTTAAATATTTCCAAGGGGAATCTTGAGTCATGATTTTTATAGTCACAAAATTTAAAACTAGTATTAACTTAAGGGGTGTCTTATCCATGAAAAATGTTACTATTTTTTGACACACCGATTATGGGGGTTGTGTTATGAAGGGCCAACTGGGGCATATGTTTCATATCCACAGAGCGCCATCTTGTTTCTGACAAACCAAATATGTAGGTAGCTTTTGCTAGGCCACCTAAGGGAATATAATGCGTAGTCAAGCAAACAAGTGTATTTTAAGAATTTAACATTTTGTTGTTTATATATAGTGTAAAAATATGATTTGGGTGAATCAAGACCACATTGGTTGGTTTTTTCAAGGAAATGAATTTTATAAATGAAAGGGATATCTTATACCGACATATGTCCTGAATAAGAAAACAATCTCTATTAAAATTTTGTATATGAAGAATGGTTATAATTTATTACAACATGGAATTTCAAATATCATATTGTGTAGTTTTAAGTCATGTAGTGAGGTCATTGGTAATGTGTAATTTTTAGCATGTAGTGAGGACATTGGTACAATTTGGTTTGAAGTCATGCAGGGAGAACATTGTGTGGCTTCAATTTAAAGTCATTAGCATTGACCTACAATATGACACTCTCCCATTTTTTTTGTTAAATTTTTTAGAATCATACTATCATATTCAGGTATGGATGGAAAAATGGTAAACTATGATTTTAGAGTTTCTAAATATAAAGGTTTATATGGAAAAGGAGCTAAATGCCTTAGATGAAGTCTTTTTTCTAATAATGAAGTTACCATTATTTGACAAACCCATTATGGGGTTTTTTATATAGAGTGAATTGGGGAATATGCTATATAGACAAATAGTGTCATATTTTTACTAACAGACATGTTATGTATGTACCTTATACAAGATCATCTAAGGTAAAGTGTTGCATAGTCATGCAAAAGAGATCTCAAAAATCTGACATTCTACTGCAAAAAAAGTTGATGAAAGTTTATGGAGATTCATATTTAACGAATCACATAGTTTGGTTTATAGGGAGAGGTACCTGAATATGGAAATGGTATTTCCAACCAATATTTCCAATGAATTGGAGGAAGGGTACTTTTACGAAGGTTTGACCCAAACATAAGAGGTATATTGTCTGTAGTGTTAGGTCATACGACTATGACCAAAAAAAGAAACAATATGTGATATGTGGTAATGTTATTCCAAGTTTATATAATATTATATTGAACACATTGTAAGGGAAATGTGTAAACTATGGTCTTGAAGAATTTTAGATTGGGAGAAAGATAATGGTACAAGTATACTTGAATGACTGTTTTAAAATACAGATTCCTGTATATTTTCATCAAAGATTATAAGTAGACCAATATACATTAACTAATAATGAAGTTAACAATATTTGACAAACCCGTTATGAGGGTTTTATTATGCAGGGGAACTAGTTCATATACAATATATCCAAATATTGTCATCTTCTGACTGACAGACCTATTATTTATGTATCTTATGAAAGTCCACCTAAGGGCATGTGCTGCATAGACAGGAAAATGAGTTCTCAGGTATTAAAAACACTATCACTAGAAACCTTTAGAATGAATATGAATATATTGAAACATTCATGATTAAGAGTGTGGAATATGGAAAGGGATTATGACCAATGTATAAGAGAAATATTTCAACCAATATTGGCCATGAGTTTGACATCCGTTACATAGATTTAACTGATATGTAAAATGGATACTCTCACTGTTTCCTCTTGATTAATATTATGATGTGAATTTTTATGTCATTAGATGAGGTAATTAATAACCCCATAAGAAAAGGAGACACCTTATTTATATAAATAATCCTTTGACCAAATTCATAAACCCACGTAAGCTATGCTTAGTGTGAGAAACAAGGAGCCATAAGGGTTATATCTATAACGGAAATGTAAAACAAGTGAATAATATGGGTGATAGGTTTCCAAGAAGTTTAATTTCATTTAGTAATGAAAAAAGATGAACTGATGTAAAAAGGATGACATGTTGTAACTTTATTAAGGGATAAAACCCAAATTTCACTATGTATCTTACTAGGGAAAGAGTCATGACATACCCAATTCTTATAATAGTCCCTATACAGATTTTATTCTTATATAAAGAATAAAGGGGTTTTTATCACATTTGGGCCCATGATTGGAGATCTAGGTGTCTGAACAAACCTCAAAGAGATGAGAATCAAGCCATACATAGTTATTTAAACAAGTATCCCCCATGCCAATCGAGATTTCCATGAATAATGGGGCATTGGACATACTCTGAGAAAACGGTATATCTAATGACATAAAATGTTATAAGGACCAAATCATATATAAAAGAGAAACACTCTATATAGATTTGATTCATATATAGGGGGAGAAGAAAATAAGATTTATTGATTGCATCAGGGCCCAAAATAGAGATTTTGGCATCTCTACGTATCTCACTGAAAATGTGAATCATGCCATACATAGTTCTGAATTATAGGTCCCTATGTAGATCTAACTTAGGCACAAGGAAGATATGGAATAATGTTCCACTAATGAGTAGTTATGATGGTAATGATGTTTTCTTATAAAAGCATCTATCTCCAAAATAGAGAAAATGATTGTCACACTATTTAATGTCATGCAATGAGGATAAATGATTTCATTTAGTCTAACTTCATCTGATAGAGATGAAGACTCTATGCATTTTAGCAGCATGCAGCATGGCCTCTTATGGTTGTTATGCAGATTAATGTCTTGCAACTTGGATGGTGTAATATGAAGTCTTAAGTCTTGCAGCGAGGATATGGGGGTTATTCAGTTTTTAGTCTTACAGAAAGGACATTATAATGTGATGTTTTATACATTGTATTGGGGACTATATGTATAACTACAAAAACTATTTCTTTAAGAATACTGCATTTTTAGGAGTTGTAATAATCTCTACATCCATTGATATTAAAGCATAATGTCTATTTGAATAGATCTTATATAAGGAATTGGGTCCTTCCCAATTTGGCACATTCTTTGGAGGTTTCTTCCCTAGTATCATTGGATCCCTAATGTCCAATACCAATTCTCCATAATGAAATTAATTAAGGAAAACATTCTGGTTAAAAGCTTGGGTTATTCTATTCTGATATACATCCATGTGATTCAAAGTATGTGAACATTTTTCAACTAATCATTCCTTCTCATTGAACCATTTCTGATACCTCTCATCTATAGACAAATGACCACATATTACAACACATAGTGAAGGAAATTGTATTTAAATTGGAAAAAATTCTTCTCTTCCACATACCAATGTATATAGAGTAGCTTGAGGGTAGTATGAGTAGTCTTCTGGATAATCGGGTAAAGAATTATAAAGTTTACCAGGATATGATTTCTTATCATTATCCATAATTTTCTACAGTATATTTGATTGGGTCTTCTTTAAGGCCTCTCTCTATCCATTGGCCACAATAGGATGGAGAGATTAATGGTTGGATTTTATATTATTCTCCTTATATAACTTCATTACCTCAATCGAACAAAAATTGATGCCATTGTCCATCAAAATAGTATGACGGACACCTAATTTGGTAGTGATATTAGTTTTGAAAAAACTAACAATACTTTTGGCATAGACTTCTTTTATAAGTGTTTACTCAACCCATTAAGAAATGAATTCAGTAGTAGTTAGGATATACTACAAACTTCATAGTTGTAGCTGGATGATAACACCCTACTCTATCCATTCCCTTTGAGAAAAATGGCGTGGAGTATTTAGCTATATGTAGAAACTCTAGGGGTAGACGAATGAGGTTGGCATGCACATGGCAGGGATTACATTTCTTAGTGAAATCTATGATATCCAGCGTCATTGAATGCAAAAATATCCCAGCCTTCATATCTGATCAGAGAGTCTGTGCCTAGACTGCTGGGAACCACAATCTCCTAAAAGTACTGCATTCATAACAACGGCAGTCTCTTCTACATCAATACAACTAATGAGTATTACATCACAGAATCTCTTGTAATGGATCCTCTCGTGATCTTGAATATAATAAAGAGATAAATTACTCGCTCATCACTGGGTCTGATCATTTTCAGCCGTATTTGATGGAAGTACTAAATTATGATGATATTCCATTATGGTTGTTATCCATACCGTGGAATGACCATATGGATCATAAATAGGGCTAATTTCCTTAATTGCCTTTATTCTGTATTGAATAAAGGTATGAATATTAGACTATGAGCTATGAAAATGATTGTCTCAGCTTAATTTTGATCTTTCATGGTTTTAGCTTCATTATCCAGTGCATCTGCTTGGACATTCTTTGATTGTGGGACCTAAGACAATGTATTCCCTGAGGAAAATTCATCCATTAACACTATGAAATAATCAAAAAACAGTATTAAATCTTCTTATCTAATATAATTCTATTGATGTTCTTGATTACCAATTCTGAATCACCTTTCATTTATATGTAATTCACTTGAACCTAAAGCGACAATTCCAAACCTATGATGATATCTTGGTATTTTTCCTCATTGTTGGTACCACCTTCTTACAAAAGTAAGGAATAAGGAAACACTGCCTTTTCTGGGGAAATAAGGAAAATTCCAAGACCAACTTTATTGAGTTTAGTATTTTACATTATATTACCAATTTATACTTCTGAAAGAACCATCAAAGTACATTTCCAATTATTTGGATTTATAATGAATATAGAATACCACTTCATCATGAATTTCTGTATTAAATTATGTATCTCTTCTAGATGGAATCTCAACAAGGATGTATACAAGAGCTAGTACTTTTATTGCCTTTTTATGTACAACGTAGATATCAAACTGTTGAAAAATAAATTCCCACCATGACAGACGCCCTGTAAGAATAGAACGACTGAGGTTAAATTTGAGTGGGTTATTGTAAGATACGAATTAGACCTCATGATTTGGATGATAGTGTGTCAATTTATGTACTGCGAATATTAATTCTAATCTGCACTTTTCAAAACTTGAATACCGAGTTAATACATCAATACTTGTTAGATTCAGATAGTAAAAGCTATTTTCATTTCCAGCATCATTCTTTTAAGAAAGGAAGGTGCCCAACGATCACTCTAAAGTTGTCACATAAGAAATAAGTGGTCAACTTTCAACTTGTGGAATTAATACCAGTGGTCTCAAGAGATATTTCTGGAGGGTATTAAATGCTTCTTGGTTGTCTTCAGACCACTGGTAGGTGACCCCCTTCTTTATTAATCTGGTGAAAGGTAAACACATTCCTAAAAAAATAGTGGTAAGAGAAGAATATAGTACAAAACTCCTTGTAGTTCTTTTAATTCTTTCAAATTTTGAGGATGTGACAAACCAAAGATTGATTTTTTTCTGGGATCAACTTCAATACCACTATGGTGTACAAACGAAGACAAGGATCTTTCCCAAGGTGACCCTGAAAGAACATTTCAAGGGGTTCATCTTCAAACTATATTGCTGATGTTTATGGAATATGGCTTATAAATCTGCCAATTGATTGGAATGTTTTCTAAATTTGACCACCAAATTGTCAACATAACATTCAACAAATTTTCCTAAAAATGGAATGAAGTTACGGTGCATGGCAAGTTGGTATGTTGTGCCTACATTTTTTAAACCAAAGGGCATTGGCTGATAGAAAAACACACATTGAGGGGATCTAAAGTTTGTAGATTCATCACCCTATAGGGTCATAAATTTTGGATTATTCCCAGGGTATCCATCCAAGAAGAAAATAGATTCATATCCAGCTCTTTCATCAAAAAAATATCTATAATCGGAACTAGTAAATCATCTTTAGGAAAATGTCCGTTCAGATCTTTCAAATCAATGAAAACACTAATTTTCCCATTTTTCTTTTTTTCATAGCGACAATGTTGGATAAAAATTTAGGATATATAACTTCCCTGATAATGTATCCCTTTATAAACCTATCTACATCAGCATTAGTTTTAGAGGCATGAGTTGGGCGTGTTCTTCTTGCTACTTTATTGAATCTATGATGTTCTTCTATAAAACCCAAATGATGGCTGACTACGTCAGGATAAATTCTATTAATTTCTATATAATTTCATGAAAATATATCTCGATGTTTCTTTATAAATAAATTATACACCTCTTTCTCTTCAGAGGACATTGATACTCTAATTAGAGTGGGATGTGGAACTTCTTCTGTACCCATATTTATTTCCTTGAGAGCATCAACGGTGGAAGAGACACCATCCTCAAATGCTGGAGGAGCATCCTTGAGATCATCCTATTCTTATTCATAGGTTTTATCTCTTATTTTTCCAATTCCATAATAAATGATGAAGAAAAAAACCCAGAGTTAGTGGGGGAGTCAGAATATAATATCCTAAAGAAGAGGCCACCATATCTGACCCTACAGATGAAAAAGGATCTTCTTGTGGTAATAATGAGATGATGATGGATTGAGAATCAACATCATTGTATTCCTCTAGAATTGCTAAAATTTCCTCTACTCTATTTAAAAAAGTAGAGTCTTGTTTTATTTCAGTGGATGAAATTATGAAATCACCATTTAAGAATCCATCACCGCTTGGTGGATAAACAATTTCTCCTATGCAGTCAGACTCAGTTTCTGTTATTGATAGTATGGAAATTACTGAATGAGTCCTTGTATTTGGTTTTACCTTTCAATTTTATTGATGGGTATCGCATAATCATTTCTCGAATGTATGAATTGGTATGCGTGTATCTTTTCCAATCCATTCGGAGAATTAACTCTGCTTATTTCTACTGTCATGGAATTTGTTATTTTTGTGTGATAAAACTCTACCTCAACACATTGATGTTACAATGTTTTTAATGGATCCTTCTCACAATACAATTTCCCAATTTGACCAATGAAACAGTACATAAGAAACTGGTAGTATGACAAAGGTATGGATGCATGTTGATGTATCCAAGGGCTTCTATGATTAATATTGAAGGTTGTGTCTAGGTGAATAACCATGAAGTCTAAATTTGATACAATATATACTAACAAAGTTCTAAGTGTAATCTCGACTAGACGTTCTTGATTAATCGTATCATATGTATTCTACATTAATGTGGATGGAGATAAGTCAGATTCAATGAGGCCCAGTCGATGAAGTTTACGAATACAAATGAGGTTGACTCCAGAACCTTTATCAATGAAGGCCTACCAGGTATCCATGTCATTGACCATTCAAGATAAATAAAAGGATGTCATATATCCGATTACAACATAATATTCTACTTCATCTTCATCTGAAAATGATATGACAACATTAAATTCTTCATGATCATTCTCTATAACGTAAACCTCAGCAACAACAACTTCATTTTCAAACTCGCGAGGAATTAACAAAGCCTCAATGAGTGATTATTGAAGATATTTTGACTGATTCAAAGCATCCAGAATTGATAACATAGTCGGTACATGGGCCAATTATTTCAAGACATAATACTTTTGGTTTATATGTCTATGTTCCCTTTCATGGAGATAAGGTTTTTCATGTGTTTTTGAAGTTGATGATTTTTTTGTAGACATACCATCTATTAGGGAAAAAGAAGGAAATACTCCTGGCATTGGTAGATTAGACTGACTATGTCTATTCATTTGTTATGAGGAAGAATTTGTGACTTCTAAAACGTCCTCCAAAAAAATTATGTTGGAATCGAAGCATTCATTCATGGAAGAAACTCCTTGTTCCTGTTAAGCCTGCTAATGGGCTCTTCCAAAAGTTTCTACTAAATATATGGTTTGAGAAGGGGTAGAGTTAAAATGATTGTTTCTTGAATTCCCACGCCTTCCTCAGAATCCTCAACCTTGGCCTCTTCCTCTGGTTCCCAATTTTGGTATAAAGAATTATGGCTGATTATAATAAAAATCACTATTCACACAAGGATCTGTTAAGTGGAAAACGTTGACCAAAACAAATATCGACCCCTAATCCGATAAATATTCTTCTTGATGTGTTAATCATGGTTGTACCATTTGGCAGGGTGGTTCCCATTCTTTTAAAATAGATGGCATGAAATATTTCAGTGTTAGGGACAAATTTGGCCTTAACATGAGCTCATATTTTTCTGAATTCTATTTGTCCTTATGATCACATTTATTATATTAGAAACTCCCTTTTTATGAAGATTTTTTTGTTGTGGTAGGAGTGATAGAAGACACAATTGGTTATTTCAACAGTGATCGTAAAATAGTATGAGTCTGGTTGATTGTTTTCATGATCATCCAATCATTATTTTTCTGCACATTTATTCTTTTAACTTCATGCCATTTGTCTTTTTCTTCTAGAGCAGTAGTAGTAACACATGCTACTTGAGCTGATGATCATTTCAGTTTCACTTGTCCCGAATCTACCATCTTTTAAAAGAGGTCTTTGAAAACAAAACATTCATGTATATGATGCCCAGACATTAGGTGAAATGGAAAATAATTAGAAAGATCTTTATCTACTTTATTATTTGGTTTGTGCTGCCTTGGAAGGTGAACCAAATAGTTCTCCAAAGATGAGATGAAGTAACCAAGAACTTTTTCATTACCAATAGAATAAACATTGTTCTTTAATTCTTCAAAAAAAATTCTGCCTTCGATTTATTTGATCATCCGGACGGGGAGGTCGTTGTGGTTGATGCTAACAAGGCGGATCCCTTCTATATTACGAGGGTATTGAAGTAGAAGTAGGTACTAGTTCAAGCTTGAGTGTAACTTTAGCACCTTCTGCCTTTCCAATCATTCTCCCTAGAGCTAATGGAATTATAGAAGATTTAGCCTTAGTCACTGTAATGGTGTATTATATATGTTGAGTGATTGATGTATGTTCTATAAACCTCCTTTGTATTTCATAGGGATTAATGGTGTTCTTAACTCATCACGTAGATTTTCCATAAAAATTGGAAGTAACTCTTCTTGATTTAGTGAAAGACTTAGGAATATGCTAATATATTCCATCACACAATGAAATATAAAACTAATTCATTCTCCCTCATTTTATAATTGATAAGATCATGAAAAATCATGTTTGGTTACATTGATCTAAATTGATGAAGGAATTTCTAACAAAGATCTTCTCATTTAGTAATTTATTGAAATTGTAAACATGTATACCGAGACAAAAGCTGGTCCCTGTAATGTGTATACAAAACACATAATCATTACTACTTCTTGATGTTGAGAAGTTCCCACCATGGGATTACAATGAGAAACATAATATTTAAGGTTGTTATGGATCTCTCAAAAACATTAAATAATGGAAATATTGTATTGTAAAAAGTTATTGGGGGAGAAATTGCATCCACCGATTTATTGTAAGCCCTATTTTCTAGAAGAATAGGTGAACGTCGTTCCTCCATAGATTCAAATTGAGTTTTTAATGCTCAATTGCGTACATAAGAATTTGGGTAATATTTGGAAGAGCTAGAGACTATGCATGTATAGAAACTAGATCTTGAGATGGTGAAACAACTGAAAAAACCACTGATGGTGGTGCTGATATTTCCCTTGGATTACCCCTGAGAACAAGCCTATCAAGATATGTCTAATCCTTCCTTGATTGTGTACCCAGTAGAGGGAATTAATTATTCTCATCTGTAGATACTACTAATTATCTTTGCAAAGGATCTCTTACTGGATGTGCAAGTTGAGTACCTTCTTGGGGAGCACGTCTATCGGAAATAATGATTCGAAGAAACTCTGTTTTGAATATTTTAAACTCTTTTATTTCCTCTTCTTACTATGAAAATATTTCTGCAAATGGGATAGATTGACCTTCTCCAATAGAAAATTGGGATGCAATCTGACTCTTTCATTTCTCCTTATAAAATTCTTTTCAGAGGTGTGGCAGTTAGTTATTTGAAGGAATGCCGACATTCTGGGTAAGCCACCGATTTTGCATATGCACACCTTCTTCATTTTCCTTAGCCTATACCGTATTATGGATGAGAACAACATCTTCTAATTCCATTGAACACAAATCCTTTTTTGGAGGATCTTCTGCGGTGGTGTTAATGACATTCACTAATGCATAATGCATTGATGGAATTCTGTCTGTATTATTTTAATATCTTTTCCCTATATATCTATCATGAAACTCTCTTCTCCTATATAATGAAATCCTGGGAATGGATTGGAAAACAATAACCCAAATGGAATCATTGGATAGTTCAGTTGTACATTTTCCTTGTGGATTCTTCTATAATCGGGAGAAAACCGACTTCCATTGAGGAGAGGATTGTATATGTGAAAAAGACCCCAACCCTACTAGAGGGTTTATTTCTTTTTCATCTTCTTAAAATCATTGAACTTTGTTTAATAAATTTTAAGGTTTAATTAAATGATCCCACAGCCCTGCAAGCTGGGGTGATTCTGGAACTGCTATGGATGAAATTTGTGTAACTACTCTTTTGCTTTTCTGATTTATTTTTTAGACATTAGTTGTGTACATTATCTGATAACCACTCAAATCACCTATTTTGGAATATCGATTTGTTATATCAAAAATTTTCCTTCTTTGACACCTAACATCCTCTAAGAAGGACACCTACTCAAGATTATCAGATGACTGAGGTAAAGGTCACTATCAACATCATTTCTTTCGGCCTGAATCGAATGAGAGCTGGTTGAGGCCTTTTCTAGAGCATTGATTATATTACATTAATAATATATTGATTGTGGCCAACTATGGACAATAACATTGCATGAAACAAATATTGGTGGACTTATCTGATTTTAGAGTGCAGTGAAATGAAATTCACTATGTGCACCCCTCCTCTAATATGAACATTAGATAATGAATCATAAATTAACAGGTGTAACCACTTTATATCATTTAGGCATGCCCCTAGAAAGATTATCTGCTGTGTTTCAACCTTTTGATGCTGGGAAACTGAGAGAGAAGCCAAGTGAATTTGGTGTTGCAACCCTACTATCACCTTTAAATGATTTTGATATTCATCATATGGTAATACTTAAGTTTTCAAATGATGTTGTGTCTTCCATAAATTGAGGTAGATATCATGAATTCAATATTACGTAATCTATTTTGAAATGCTATATTTTGTAATAGAAAAGGCCAGAACATGTCTGGTACTTCTCCCTTAGACAATTGTTTCTTCATGTTTAGCACATCCTCATAATTATTTTACAATGGTCTTTACACATTATCTATAAAGTTTTTATGCATTGTATTAGAAGAAAAATAAACAAAGGGCGGTTCCGATAATGGCCATTCCCATAAGATGACATCTGGTTGAGAATGTGTCTCACCTATCAAGGACAAGGCACCTGACATGACTGGGCTTGTGTTTGCAAGTGCCTTGACATAGGAGGGCCCTCTCGTCACTAAATTGAAATTATAGAATTTTCTCTACCAGGAGAAATACTAACATGGAGTGGAAATTTGTAGTAATTTCTATAATGAGTTGATCACCCTAGTGGATTATAGGAAGGGATAAATCTTCTTGCTCCTTGGTCTTCTGGCTGCACGGAGGGTTGTCGTTGCTCGTATCCAGAGATAGGCACATTGTATTAACAAAATTTTTATGAAGGAAGAATTCATGATAATGTGTAAAATAAAGAACTTTGGGATTAAAACTACCACTCTTTTAATTTTGGAATGAGGGGATATGATCATGAGCTACTACAGATAAATGTATGAGGGATTCATGAACTCTAGAATTAAGAGTAGCAGAATAGCTGCTTCACTCTTCATTTTCCAACTGTGCTTGGTGGGACTTCTTCTTAAATGTTCTATTATACTTAGTTGGGGACACATTCATGGAAAAGTGGATACCATGGTTAGGTTTATGTTCCACTCTTTGATTTGTTATCGAAACAGACTGATCACCTCCAATTAGATAGTGTGTATGTTTTCAATCTTGTTGTCCTTATGATATGGTGGAGTATGCCCCATAATCTTCCTAGACTAGAAAAAAGGTTTGTAACTTTTCCAGGATGGCATGTCGATGTGTCCTCCCATGTGTGGGAAATTATTTATGTGTCTATTTCCCTAGTACTAATGAATTAGTTGTTATAATATCTTGGAATACTTCCAGAATATGTGTAGGTATTTTTTCTTCCGTTTCACAATTTATAAAATTTGTTTGGTGACTCCAGTAGCCGAAAAAGAAATATATGTCAATTATGTATCCGAAGTTAGTGTATGTGCACGCTAATGTCCTTCTTTTCTTGTTAATGGTTTTTAATAGTACTCATGTATGTGGGAAGAGAGATGAGTCTACCCCAGATTTGTCATCGGAGCTTTCCAGCTGAGTTCTCTTGGTTCTAACAAATTAAACTGTTCGAAGGCTTGATGAACATTGGTAGGTGAATGTGCCTGGTGGAAATTTCCGTTAAATATGGTTGATCAACTTCCTTTAATACTGGAAGATGAGAATTCTATTATAAGGAATGATTATAAACATGTGTATGTTCTTTTTTACCAGTTTCCACCATATTATATTGGCAGGCTTCTTTAGATGCAGTCAGACGAGCCTGCTGACTAGTTGATAACTTATAAGCAAGTGTATGTGCCTATTCATCATATGATATTTGATTTATATGGTGGTATTGGTGGGTTTCTACCAAACAAGTATGATGGTCAACAAATTTATGACGGACTAGTGTATGTGCCCGCTCATTGTTTTCCATCATGTTAAGTGGATTGACTTCTCTAGAGAAGGCAGACGTGAGAACCTTCTCCATGTTGACGGATGTTGTCACCAGTAGTTCATATTGTGTGCACGGGTCTAAGAGAGATGGTCCAATCATCCAGAGGCAACAACCACATCATGTTGGTTGTCCAATTTTATGTGATTCTATTGGTGATGATTTTTGCTGGGAGTCCTCATGAAGGACTCTAATATTCTTTAATTGAGGCCTTGAGTAGAATATTTCTCCACCTACAAATAGTACGGTAGGGGTTGATTGGTGTGGTCTGGGGATAAAGACCATAAATATTGAAAGATAGTGGTTGGAACTATCTTCTTCTTGATCATTGGTAATATTTGTCCAGATGATCGAGGAGTGTTATTGACCTGGAGTGCCTTTCATGTAGCATCCAATGTAGGGATGGTACAGTGCCGGTGATATTTATTTACTAGAACATTAGATACCCATCGTTGAAGACGTTGGGTAGGTGATCGTGTTCTTCCTATGGATGGGGATTCATCTTGAGTAGTGGTTAAGAATATCACAGATGATGTCTTGAAGAAATCCATTTGGGAGTGAAGGGAATTCTGAGAAAAAGTTGAAACAACAAAAAAATCAACAAACATACATCTTTTATATGGATACATGCATGACTGATTCCTTTGTCTAGCCTTCCTTTTCCAATTGATAGGGGCCTAACATATGAGTAACATAATTTACAAGGTTATGTATTCACGTCGTGTTCACCATTTTTGTTTCGTAGGGTGTTGAAATGTGTATACTAGTTTTAATAATAATTACTTCCAAGAAGTTTCCATTGGATTTATTTATAGAACCAGAAACATTCAACAGTTCTTTATCCAAATAGGACCAGCTTTCCAAATGCATGTACTTATTAAGTTTGAACTTCCAAATAGTTAGAAACGTTTATTTCTCAAGTGGATGGGAAGTTAGTTTTATCACACCCTTTTGGGGGGGAATTATTGTCTACACCGGGACACTCTTGGTAAATTTTAGATATTTTCATGAATCTTTATTAATTCACCAAGAATGAACTAATTGTCCCTTAGAATATATATTCACTTATTAACATGTGTAAAATTTATAATCATCAGTATGAATTCATGGTTCTTCATTAATGTAGATATCCATATGTATTCGAGGTTCTCTATCAATGGTATCCTCTAATATACTTCTTAGAGATTCTTTTAATCATCGTTGTGATGATACTGGTTTTGATCCACTCAGTGGGGAACTTTAGAATTTATTTTCATCCGAGGAGGTGATGTTTTGGTTTTATTTTAGGATCATGCCCATAAGATGGGCTACCTACCTATCCTTGTAAAAGGAATCAGAACCATCATAGTTCATTGCCACGGAATGGGACTCATAATAAATTTTAATGTAATGTGATAAGGACTTAGCCGTATAGTTTATGGTCATGTGGTATAGTCATCTTGGTGGAAGGTTCTTAGTCAAAACACAGTTTGGGACTTAAACTAAATTAACCAAATGATCTTTGTAAAGGATTAGGGATTCCATGTAGGGTTAGACCCTATTGGGAATATGGACCAAGGAGAACAGAGTTAATCTTATGTATTGGGTTCGAACCTCAAAGAGGATTCCTATGTATCCCGTATAGATGGGAATCAAATACCACATAGTTTGATACGTCTTAAAGGAGACTATAGTACTTTGAGAGAAATTATTTTGGGATTACGTCCTAAAAACGATGCCTTGATGAATTATAGGTTTAATTTGGGGTTTATTTGTAAGGAGGATGCCCATATTATGGGAATTAAGAATGGATTCTTGAAAAGTCTGTCAAGTGTTCTCGGGCACTGAAAGGGCTATCCACATATCCTATTTTGAACAGTAATCAGATTTCTCATATTTTATTCATTGAAAAAATGTTTTGTCCATA
Source organism: Viscum album (assembly GCA_963277665.1). Classification (NCBI taxonomy): domain Eukaryota; kingdom Viridiplantae; phylum Streptophyta; class Magnoliopsida; order Santalales; family Viscaceae; genus Viscum; species Viscum album. Next base: position 961,226,588 of record OY728145.1, read on the forward strand.
AAAAATCAGTAAGCCCACATGAGTCATGCTCGATGTGATAAACAATAGGATTTCAAATATTCAACAAAGGAATTCACACTTTCAAATTCTTCCTCCTCCCCTGGTTGAAAAGGGCATGTTGAACGTCGAAGAGGGTGATTCTTTGAGCTTTCCCTATGTTATCTTTAAATTGGACAAGGGACAAATGGAAGGAAGGCAAGATGAAGGTTAGGGGATTACACGGCGATGGATGACCTAAAATTTATCCTGGTTGGGGAGGCAGACATCACCTATGCTTATATGGAAAATCATGTGTGAATTATCCCTTCCTTGACAGAGACCTAAGGTTCTGGGTCGTCTCTTTGAGAAGGTTGAGGTTAGGACCCAATCCCTCCTCCAAACTGGGAACTCCCCAACATTGTTCCAGGAAAAAAGGACCATGTGATTGTGGATATACACTCCCTCTGAGATTCCATGAATACTAACAATATTATAAAACAAATGTGGTAAACCTATCACTATGGAAATACAAACCCAAATAGGACACAATGATGTGCCTCTCCTAAATGTTTGATAAGTAAAAAGGTTTTAGTGGTGGTCTCAACAAAATCCCATACAAATAAGGGAGCCATAGAAGATAAATCATTTCCATGAATGGATTTGAGGAAGACATTATGGATTTTAGACTAAAGAGAGTAAGTTAATCAAAGAGGGGATCCCAAGTAGGTAAAGGGCTGAAATTGAGGGTGAGCAAGTTGTCTTGGGAAACCTAATGTTCACTTAAGAGGCAAACAACTTGAATTTTAATACTTGGGAGACACCTTTCTCGATCATTCCAGAGTATTCATAGGTGGTCCTTGAATTGAAGGGCTAATGTTTATATAAAAGGAATTGGCAATGAAAAATTATTTCTAACCTGTGGAGGTTGGAAGATTTAGGCGTGCATGTGTCATGGTTTACAATCTCTAATTGGACATAAGACAAATGATCCTCCCTTAAATCCTCTACTTAAGGTGCTGAATAACTACCTTGAATGTTTATGATGATTTGGCATGATTACTCGGGAAAGTAGAGCAGATATTGGGATTCAATGAAATTCATTCGTACAAATGAGGGCCCCAAGGGTATATTTATCAGAAAAAATAGTTCCTTGGGTGAATGGATTTTGGGAGCACATGTATGCTACACTGTAGATTTGGGGTGTACAAGTGGATGTGCACCGAATGGGCGGAACTCAAGTATAATTGAGTGTAGTTAGTGATTTTTATAGACTATGGAAATCCAAAATTCATGCCTTTGAAAATCATGATATTCTTCTTTTATTTTCTGCTTTTCATTCTGAGGGGATTCCCTTTGTCATTTTTTTGATTGTTTGATTGAATGGAGTTTCCATGCACACATAAAAAACATAGTAGTCATTTTAACACAATTAAATCCATGTTTATCCCCACACTTTTTGTATAATGGAAGGCTCATCTTCTATAACCAATGGTTTATATAATTTAATATCAAATCAATATTCCTTTTCATGACAAATCCATGAGATTTATATGCAACTCCAATATATATTTCCACTGTGATAGAAAGTTAACCATATTTTTAATACCTAATAATGTCTTGTATATACATGTCCTTTAAAATACTAAATTATTGTAAATCGAAGAGTCAATCAATTTTCTTTTAATGGATGGTTATTAAACAACAAGAATACCTTCCAATTATTGTAAAATTATCTTCACGGGTACCAAGAGGTTCATAAACCTTTTTCTTATTTTGATGGAATTCCATATATAATATATTTTTTATAAATATTTGGAATTATTCAATGAAACGTTTTCACATTGTCTCTTACCACTCCATATATGTTCCCTTGTGTTCTTAGTAAGATTCCACAATTTATTTGGGTCTCCCCCTAAAAGATAAACATAAAAAATGTATTTTTAATGTTCTGAATACTAGATAATAGAGAATATATTTTTAGTGGTAAAAATTGATTTTTTAGGTACTTATTTATTAGATAAACCACTAAAAAAGGTAGAAAATACCTCATGAAGAAATAACCACAACATTTTTCTCTCTTATTCTCATTTGGAAGTTTATTGTGATTCAATGCTTGATAATGTTGTGTGATCATTGTAGAGGGGTTTTTTATTCCATCTCAAATATAATTTGGATTCTCGTGATTACAATCATTTAATTGTACTTTCTGCTCATCATTAACATGGTTATTTCAGGTTCCTTGCATTGAATAAATCAAACAAATAGTGTAAGAAACAATAATAATAGCAGGAAAACACATTATCATGCATAAAGGGTTTGTGAATTTCTAATCGATATCTCATAGAAGTTTCAAAACTGGTATGTAGCAAGGCCCATTTTCATGACCTATTTTCTGATTGAATCGAACTCAATATGTTGTTTTTTGGGATATTAACCCTATATAAATATGTTTAAAATCCACATCCAATTTTATTATCTATATATGGATGTAATTTCATGGAAACTACTCTCTCAAGCCTTTACCGTTATTCCAAGAAATTTTCCTAAACATTGTATAATTGTTATACACATCATTATAAACATCCATAGACATATAGAGAAAAATATTCCAATGGATATCACAGAATTTTAGTCATATATTTGTCCAATATTTTTCTAATACATTCCATTTATACAAACTATAAAGACCTAGGATTAACATAAATGTATATTTCATAATTCTAGATGAGTATTCGTCATATTACAAAAGTATATGTGTAACGATTTTAATGGTTTGGTGTATTTGGAATCATAGAACAGAATATTATAACTCCTTCAAAGATAATAAGTACTTAACAAAAATATCATCTTATTTAGTAATAATACATAAAATAATTCTTTATAATGTGGTAAAATGAAATGTAATAAAGGGTGATCTCATATTCTCATTAATGTTAAGAAAATAATATATATATAAATAACATGAGCATAAAGGTTTGGGAATAAAATAATAACATTTGATGATCATACCCTATTTATAAAATAGCATATACATAGTTCCTAGAAAAAATTTAGGCAACTCATTTTAGATGAATCATATGGTAATCAAATGACTTATTCCATGAGATCATAACAAAGTAATAAGACATGTATTCATAGTATAGACATGAATAGAAAATATTATGTCCACGAAAGACACCATGATCATTATAACTTGTCTTTAATGGGATTACCATCCATGTAATGACTTTTGGAATTGTTAGACCACCCGTGTATCATCATATACATCCATAGGTTAATAACCAATGTACCCACCATTATAATCATGGGTTGGCCACCCATGTTCCCTCCATTATAATATTCCAATGACAACACGTTTAAAATCCTTTATAAGATTGACATAACCACCCTTAAACCCATTGTGATCATAAAACATGTATCATTTCCCAATTAATATGAGGGACATATAGGTCCCACCTATCAGAAAAAAAATCATACATTTTTGGGGTAGAAGATAATAATACATTCGTCATCTCATGACATGTAAAAATAAATGGGTTTCATAAACATCATATCATAACCCATGAAATTAAATGGGTTTCATTAAAATTTCATCGTTTCATAAATTATTGAAAAGATATATGATTCATAATATTTTCAAAAAATAATGAAATATGAAATAAATAAGGTTCTATAAGTATTTTATCTTGGTATAACCAGTGAATGATAAATGAGATTCAATAATAACTTGTTATCTAAATCACATGACATTAAAATACATAAAAAAGAATGGTATCCCAAGATAATACTCCTAATATATGATAAACTATATCATATCATGTCATCTAAATTAGAAACTAGTTTTCAAAGACCATTTTAAACATTTCTTGAGGAAACAATCCTTTCCTCTTTTTAATGATATTTTTGTAACAAAAAAAAATTTTAAAACCATTTTCTTTGAAAACAGACTTGAAAACAAATAATGGTAAAAAAAATATTAAATACATAAAAAATATAAAACATTTATAAAATAAATTTCCTTTATAATTAGTATAAAATATCATTTAAAAAAATTAATAAAATTTAAGAAAAATTTCTTTTTGAATAAAAAATATCTCCAACCGAAGGGATAAATAACGTCGCATTTTCATAAAATCACATTTTATATAATCATATTTAAAAAGTATTGGAAAATGGAATAATTACATGAAGATATCATAAATAATCATATGAGAAAAAGTAATTATAATTCATCAGATATGGATTATGAGATTTCATCAATGGAAGAATAATTATAAATATTCTTGATAAACAATGAGATTACAACAATAATCACTTACAACTTTGGAAAATTTTAATGATAATCCCCAAGAAAGAAAGAAATTAATATTAAAATATCACGAAAATAAGAATATTAATTATATATAATGTCACAAATATATTATATAACCCTCATAAATGAATATAGATCCATAATCATAACATCCTTCACAATGTTAGAAATTTGAGACAAAATTTCCTTCATGATTTGGTAACTTTTTAACTATAAACCCCATGAAAGAGAGATAATAAAATGGACATGGAAATTGTCATAATTTTATTTATATTAATCATAAAATAGATAAATTATTAGTATATACATTTCATAAATTAAATTGATGATCTATATAAAATGTTTGTTACAGAAGTACAATGTGGCATGAAAATTAATTACTACATGAGTAATATTTGAATAATGAGATATATAAAGTAATAGAATATATAAAAACATTTAATAACATTAAATAAATTAAATTCATTATATATGAATTCATATATAATTATATGCACCCCAATAAAAAAGGGAGAGGTGAATATGGCATTATACTCGCAGAATTAAAATTGAGACTTAAAATCCCCTTACCTTAAGACTTGACATACATAGTACACGTTAAATACTCATGTATAATAAAAAACATTTATTTTAAATATAATAAATAACCATATTAATATATATACAAATATATTATCATATTTTTATGATACTTTATTACCCATATGTTAATTATTCCACGTTAATGACTTGTTTCGGGTAATAACCACATTGTTTTTCATACATGTTTTGTCTTATTATTGTCAAGACTCTCACATAGATAATTATTTAAAAAAATCCATAATTATAAAAAAAATATAGATATTATATATACTTAATATATATTTACTTATTATAATATATAAAATGCCTTAATAGAAAATGAGATACACCATTCAGGGAGATAGTCGGTCGTTCTTATGCATGAATGTTTTTTTTTCATTTTTGATATGATTTATGGAAATAATATTATGATATATTACCATTAAAAAGTTATTTTCACATATTTAATGATATTTTAACAAAATATTATTTAATACATCTCATGTACATTTTTAACGAATCACACTGCTTAGTGATGCAGTATTCCACCGTAAAAATGAACGATGTTGTCGTATTCCCACATAATGTAAACCATAATTAAATATATGATATAACAATTATTGAATAATAATAACATCATATATATATTAAATACCATATATAAACTATAAATTCATCATTAATCACATCCTATAATGGTTTTAACGGAAGAATAATCAACATTAGTTCATGAGGCAGTAGTTCACTGTACACAATAATGGTGATTGTGTATCTCATTTCATGCATGTTTGTGATGTTGGAATTAATATACATATTATAATTACATATAATTATATTTTCTAAGATTATTATATTATATTAAAATGATATAATAATAAAATTAGGTTATTAAGGTAGAATCGAAACCAATATGTTAATTGATAAACATTACCACTTCCTTATGTAAGTCCTATTGTTTTCACCAATGGACATCCATGGATGGATTTCGTAGGATATTTATGATTCTATTATGATGAGATGGATATTTTTGATATTTTTGATGTTATTGTTAGATTAAAATGGTCATAAAATGTGTGCAGAGAGTGGTAGAGGTGTTGTCCAATTATAAGGGAGGTTAGTGGAAAACTGGAAAATAAAAACATTAAGCACTATTGTGTTGTCTCTATTACGTAATTTGAATCCCATAATGAACCATTTTAGATAAAATAATCAATATAATCTATATATTTCCATAATATTTATTCTGTACATGTTACTAGGTCACGGTTTCTCGTAAGTTTAATGTTTAGAACCTTAATAAACTTAATTCTCTCTTATTCACTATGAATAATTTTAATAGTTTTCACGAATAAATTTGTTAAAATTTTAAATTATAATTATTATAAAATATAAATTATTAGGAAATAAAATATTTAATCTATTTTTCATATATTTCTATTATATATGAATATGAAATTAATTTAAAATTTATCTCATATATGGGGTGAGAGAAGTTATTTTTAAAGTCAAAAACCTCAAAAGTTAGAAATGTTTTCATATAAATTTTTTTTGCGAAATTGATTCTAATTTCCTATAATGTATTAATATATTAAAAATTAATATATTATTACATTAAAATCAATTAAAAATTAAAATTTAACTATATAAATTGTTCGAACCAAATGTGGTTTTCAATTAAAATTCATTATTATTAATTAATCATTAAAATTTAGAACTGCATAGAAAAATAAAAAAAATCATAATAAGATAATTTTAAAATTATGACATCAATAATGATGTTTATTTATTCATATAAAATTTATAATTGTGTAAAAATTTAGTATTCAAACATGTGAACCATTAAAGAAAACAAAACTCCTATTAAAAATTACATCTTTTTATGTATAAAATTGTATTTATTCTTATATAAATTCTAGAAAACAAGTTATATTAATGTTATATATTTTATTAAATAAATAATATATATCTTATTTAGAAAAAAAAATTAAATATTTTATTAAAATTTATTATGATAAAATTTATTTATGCAAAGCAAAGTAGTTTTTATGAAAAGTAATTTTATTATTTACAAATATTTCATACATTAATTTATAATTAGTTTATTACAAGATGGCTTATTTTATAAAATTTATATGCCATATTTTAAAAATTTATTCAATCCCCATCATACATGTTATTCTAAATATTTTTTGATTAAGAAAATAATATTTTTTATAATAATATTAATAGTATATTATTCTTCTATTAAGCTCGGTTTTGTGTGAACACAAATTTTGAAGAATGTAATTGTTATGAATAGTGAAATATATCTTAATATTGTATAAAATTCAATAAAATATTAATAAATGATTTAACAAAATATAAACATGGTGTTTCATATAAATAAATATTATCTTTGTGAAATGTGTAATGTGAACCATCAATAAAAATTAATTTATTCATAAAATAATAATTTCTAAAATACTTGGGTGTTTCAAAAAATCATAACCTATTATAATTTTTATACACTTTCGTAATCCATCATTCTCAAAATGAATTAATTGGATTGTGTTTTGTGAATTTTAACTGGGAAATAAAGGGATAGAATTTAGAAGATAATAGCCTTATCTATATTGATCAAATGTTAAAATAGATGGTTTATGATGTTAATAATAGATAATATGATTTATTTTCCATTCATTAAAATTTATGATTTCTCAATGTCAATCAACTTCATGTCATGGATCATTCAGTTTATAAACGTCAGATTCATTCTCTATAAATAACCATTGTAAAATCATCATTGAAGTCCCACATATTTGAAATAAAATTGGGGATATATAAAACATTTTAATGTAATTTAATCATATTAGGTAATGTTGATGGATATATATTTAAAAATATTATAATATAAAAAATACCTTCATATAAAATAATTTTAATTATTTTTCTGTCCGAATTAATTATCGATTAAATAGTTTTTGGGTAATTATATAGGTTTTATTTTCAATAACATGTATCTACCATTATAAATGTGATCATATTGTTGATCATATTACACATATGGTTTATAAAATATTTTTTTATCTAGATACAAATTACATGGTCAATTCATTTAGTCATGTGATCAATTTTTATGTGGTCCATTCCATAAAATGTTTCATTCATTGGGCAATGCAGTTACATTGATCATTGTGAAATCAATCCAACTAGCCTTATGGTAGGTCCTAGAGCCTGCGATGAGATGGATATGTTCGATCCATTAGGAACATGGTTGATCCAATTATGATGATTTATCTCCATGACTTTTGGTAAAGCATGACAATGTTAATAACATGGGTTTCACTATGTGGTAAAATGGTTTTCCTTAACGATTCTTGTTTAATTTTCTATATTTCTCCATTTTGGATTAATTGGTCATGAAGTCAATGTATGTGTATTGTAGTCAATTGAAGACATGTAAAAATATTCATTCATTATATAAACTAATTTTAATTCCACAAAACATGTCATATACTAGAAATAACAGAAACACGAATTGTGTTTTTCTAAATAATGAATTTCTCGAATAATATAACATGATATTTTAGAAGGTTTAGAGATTTCATGTGATTATATATTTTCTATTGGAATATATCGACATTTCGGATATGTATTGGATATAAAATTAATAATTCAATGAAATTAAAATTAAGATATGATCACATGTCTCATAATGACTCTAAATAAAAAACAATCACTTCAACCCTCAAATAGAAAATAAAAACAACTCGTAAGATATTCCAAAAATGAATATTCAAAAAATTAATGAAATAATAATGAAATAATTTAATATTAAATCAAACTAATTTAATTTTATCAATGTCAAAATGAAAAATGGGAATGTATTGTTAAATATATCTTATAATTTAATTTCAGTATAAATAATTGTTATGAAAAATATGAACTTTTGGGAATGGTCTCTCAGGGCGTGATGTATTAAATCAATATTCTTTGTCAATGAATGATTTGAAAGTATTTTTGAAATGTTGATATAAATTATGTTAATAAATTATATTATCATATGAATATCATTAAATTTGATGTCCTTAAGGATTCTTTCATTCTAAATATCTAATCACAAAAACAACCAGCTGAAATGTACTTTAATTTGGTTGTTTAAATTTTAATTTTAAAACCTGAAAAATATACTAGTTATTGTCCAAAAAAATTATAAGATCCCAAAGATCATTTTTATCTAATCTATAATAACCAAGATCAATATAAATATATTATATAAATTCCAAATTAAATGATGTTGAAAAAACTAAATACATTTATATTGATCCATTTAAAATAATTATAATTATTTTAATTTTAATTAAATTAAATACCTTTAATTTTCAAAAAAATATAACATATAAAAATATTAAAAAATATATCATCTATAATATATTTATATAAATAATGATCTCAAATATTCTACTATATTTTTTTTGTCAATAATTTTCCTAACAACATAATTTTAGAACTCATATGGGTGTAAAACGTATTACTAATTATACATCAAAAACTTTTTGATAAATCATATACAAATATAAATTTTTTTAAACCACACTTGAAATAAATTTAGAAAATAATTAATATGATAAAAATGTTCAACACACCATTTATTGACATTAAAAATTATTTTTTAAATTGTTTATAACAACCAATTTTAATATTATGATTATAGAAAAAAAATCATCAATATTTATATAAAAAAATTAAAAAACAATTAATGTGTTTTCTTAAATAATGTGGGTTCCTCTAATCCCAAAGTAAAACCATTTGATAAAATTAATTAACTTATTCTTTTATAAAATCTTTTATGTTCTTGATTAAGGCACCTCAATGAATTCGTAAGTAAAAAAATAGAATTTTTAATATGAGAGTCTTCAATAAAAAATGTTTATTCAAAATATAATATAAATACTAAATAAACATTTATAGCACTATATTTAACATCAATTTGATATAATCCATAGTCCTTTTTATGATGGAATGGCTTACAAATTTCTGATTACTTTTAACCTAGAAACAATGGAAGACCTTTCATCAAATTTGTTTCCTAATTCTTGATTATTACTTTTGAAAACTAATCTATTATTTTTTAGTGATCGTGAATTGATCATATTTAATTTTTCTATAAAACCTCCTAGTTTCAATAATTTGTTAAAAGGGGATATCAACTTAGTTTTATACTGTATAACTTTTGAACTGGTTTTGTTTTCATTTATAGAAATCCACCGTCTATCATTAACAAATGTTACTTCTATAGCTATAATTTCTAGTTAGGAAAAATAGGTAGAAACAGTTCTATAATTTCCCACACATTTTCACATCCTAACTACTTCATCAATGTTTTCTAAAATAGTTTATAAATTTTGGATTTTGAGGGTCATATGACATTTATGAAACATGCATTCGGGTTCATAGATTTATAACCTTATATGAATGGACTTTTGATCATCATGTACCAATTTAGCGTCAGTTTTATTAAAAAATATGTAATAAGGTATCATATTATCCATTGAATCTTCTATGTCATTTATAATAGTCTATTTCTAATCACATTGAACACATTAATCCAATTTTTCACTACAAGATTATTCAATAATAGATAAATGATTATTAAAAACACTATAGGCAGTAGAAGTAATAGAATAGCCTAAAAGGATTATCTTATTGAAATTTTGAGTTATAAATCCATTATTTTTCACAGTATATAATATATACACATTGTATCCAAAAAAATTAAATAAATTATACTTTTTAGATCCTTATTTTGTTTTCTCATCAGGATAATCCTGATGAGAACAATATTAGTGACATTACATGTGGTATTAGCCTATTAATTCCAAAAATGAGTTGAAATAATATATTCACATAACACTTATCAAGAAATATATATTGAGTTCCCATTTATTCTTTCAAAAAAAATAATTATATTGATGTGTTTTATAAATATAGAAGATACCTTTGATGCCATTTTTTATCAAACATGATTAAATTACTAATTTAAAAAACTATCCTACTTGTTCACTTCTCAAGTGAATAATTTTTTTTTCCTTTTTTATTTTGAAAAATATTAAATAAAAATAAAATAATAGAATACTATTTGAATTTAATTATTTATAAATAATCCCAATAAACTCTTCATATAACACCAAAAAATAATAAAATATTTACGAGATGGTCTTTCAATTATAGAAGATCTAAACAGATATATCAAAATATGTTTATGTATTCGTAATTAATTATCTTCTTCAATTGGATTAAAATATTATTTTTTATTCTTTCACATTTGGAATTCGTCAAAAAGTTTATTTTTATCCAATATTTTTTACGGGGATTTTGTAAGAACATTTTTCATCAAAATTTAATTCATTGAATAAATGTTTAAATATTTAAGGAACCATAGTAATGTCAAAAATGCAACAATTTCATTATTCAAAAAATTCACATTATGTTTTCATAATGTGAAATAGTAGTGTGAAAACATTTTTTGTTCTTTATACTCTAAATTATGTAACCTTATTCTTAAAAATAGAATCATAATTATAATAAAAATCAAAAGAATATTTAGCATCATGATATTGATAAATAATTATAAATTTTTTATTTAATCTTTAAAAATAAAATAATTTTATGATGTAGATTTAATGGGTATCTTCAATAAAACATATTCCAATGATGCTTTTCATTATAAATTTCACCAGTTGTGTCATGACTTATATTGATTTTATATAGTGAGTGAATGTTTGAAACATATCTACTAATGTTTCCTGAACTACCAGATTCCATAAACAATTTGAAAATTTTTATGTTTCATTTTCCTTATAAAACTAATTATATAAAAATATGTTTTGGTATATATTGATCTCTCATTATACAGTTTTATCTATAAAATATTCAAGAACTAAACATTGTTTACACATTCAAGAATTTATTGAATTAAAGTATGATAAATTTCAAAAAATAAATACTTTCCTTATCCCATATATATAAATATTTAATAAGAAATAATTGTTTTCTCATTTCAATTAACACAATAGTGAAATAAAATTACATTAGAATGATTTTTGAAACTGTGTATAAAATATTTTTTTTATACATTTTAGGTTTTTTATTAATTAATGTTTTATATTTTCCTTTATTATATTGTTTCATACAAATGATTTTATATAGATAACTATCCCTGTAGAAAAACACCAGTAGTATCCATGAGATTTATGAAATCCTTCATTAATTATTTTATTTTTCTGTCATGGATATTACAACTAGAAAAATACTTATCAATTTTTATATGTAGTTCAAAAAAATATTTAGTTAAAAGTAAATTTTCATTGAAAATAGAATTAAAGTATTTATTTAGTATATTACTCATTTTAATTATATTATAGTTCTATAATATATAACAATAATAATTTCTATTTTTTAAGTGTAATTCATATATTTTTGAAGAATAATACTAATAATAAATTGAATGTAATAGATTCAATTAGTTCCACCTAGCCTAGATTTCGCATATCATTGGATACATATATATTTGAATCAAAATAAGAGTAATCAAAAGGCTCCTCTTAAGTAATCCAAATATAGTCAAGTGATTTCTATTCCCACTTATAGAGTAGTTTCATTTTATTATCTGTTGTATACCTCTTATTACCCTTAATCTAGGAAAAATTATGGTTGATATGACTACTCCACTTTCAATCAAATATTATTGTTTATATTGAATTTATTTATAACATTTTGTAATTGGATATGTATTTTCTGAAATCTATTATCATACTGCAGTAATTTTTATGCTTTGTTGAAAATTTAGAATGATCTATACTTGACTCTAAATTACATGATGTCGCCTCATCCGATAAGAGTAAAATTCTTGTATCTTTTTTATCTCATTTTGTAACACCAAAAGGATTGAAAAATAAATGTAATATTTAATTTAATGCACAAAACATTTAGTCTATGTGTATCATACATTCCACTTTTATATTATTCATTTTGTTAATATTTTTGAAAAAGTTTATTCAGGTTTAATCCAAAAATAAATTTTTTACGTTTTTTTTAATCCATGTTCTACTCACAATGGTATTGGGTGCATGAGAATATAACAATCTGGGAAGACCGCAGGGCTTCACCCATGTTTTTGTGAGGCCTGACCAATGTTTAATAACAATTAAGCAAAATAAAATTGAATTTATTTAAAAATAAAAATACTAATAATATTATTTTTGTTAATAATTATACTATTACTATTATGTTGATTTTTTCAAATATATTATTATTTATTTTTTTATGATTATTATTTTACTTAACTATATTATCATTATCATCATATTATTATTTTTATTATATTATTATTTTCTATTTTCATTGTCTTTTTGGGTTTGGCCAGTCTACCCCCACCCCATCGTTTTGCACCTACACATCATCATCCCCGCACACTACTGGATGATGTCACTTTCCTACCATGTTCGGTACAATCCATATCCATCATTGCACTACCCTACCCCATGGGTCAACTATCGGGTCCCCTTTTCCCTTTGGTGGGACCATCTCTATTTTCTCTAACCTAGTTCACTCATGTCGTGACCCATGACCTCCCTCCATTATGGCCGACTGGTGACCTATATCTAACAACCTCTCCACCTAACCCCTACCATTTTCACTATTCAAGCTCTTTTCCCCAAAAAGACCATTTTTCATGTCCAAGGGATTTTTTTTTATTATATGGGGTTTTAGGTTTCCAATAGGTAGGGTGTTCGATTCATGTTAACTGCTGAAAATTTTGGTTCGGTAGTTTTATTTACGGTCCAATTTGGCTTCCTCGTGGTCTGACAGGGGTGAAATTAAAGAATTCGCACAAATTTTTGAAATTTCTCCACCCATGGTAGGTGGTAAAATTCCCTTTCATTGCTTGAATAATTTAATATGTTTATTTGATTTTATTAATGTGTTAATTGTTTTTTATGTGGTGATTGTGGGGTTTTTTAAGTGGTTTGTGTGTTTATAATTTGGAGATAGATTGTTAATAAAGATAATGGTTGTTTTCTTTGTGTTCTTTGGTGTTATGTTACTAAAATTTATTTCAAATCTTGTTTGGTAGGTGTGATATGTGTCTATAAAAAAATTATGTGCGCGTGTATTTAAATGGGATTTTAATTAGAAAAAATATTTTTTTTGGCATGTTATTTTTGTGGTTCACCTTGATATTAAATTTTCAAATTTTCAAATGTTGGAAATCATATTTTGAAAATGGATTAAAATCATATATTATTTTATAAAGGTGGATATATCGATTTTATCTTTTAGACATTATTGTGTCTGTTTTGTTGTGTTATAAAATAATACATTTTGAAACTATATATGTGTTGTTAAATGAACCTTCAAATGAATTTAGGGTGAGTTGGGATTAAATAGATTTTTGGTGACAACTTTTATGGTTCTAAATTTGAAAATTTTAATAAATTGTTTTATTTCATTATTAAATTATATGTGAAGTGTTTGGTTCCTACATTGTGGTTTAGAGTTGTTGAGTCGAAAACGACATGGTTGTGTGTTCATAGGAAAGTATATATATGTGTGTGTGGGTTCTCATGTTACTTGTATAATCATTCATGGTAGTGAATATACATGTATGAGGATTGGTGTTCCCATGTTTATATATGAAAATGCAAACACAGGTGAGTGGTGACTAATATATGCATATAATAATATATTTATGTATCCCTTTGCACATATTCATGTCCAGGAAGGTGTGTGCATAGGGTACATGTGTTCTTATATATAAATAAAATATTATATGCTTAATGGAAGAGAATTATCTTTTAATTATAAAGATCCAAGGGTTGGATGTTCGGTTTGGTTCCACGAAGTGTTTGGTCCCCTATAACTATACCCTTTAATTGAATTACAAAATTGATTCAGTGGTTTAAGATGTATTTTTTATATTAAATATTTCATAGATTCTATGAAAAGTGATGGTAATGCTTAATGTATGATGTTCTTTCAATTTTCAGGTTCTTTTTAAGTATTGATATGGGTATTCGTCATTAAAATATTATCCGTAGATAGTTTTAGAATTATTCTCATTTTAAATTATTAAAAGTAGTTTCTAAAATGGTTTTGGTTGTTTTGAGGGTATTTATCAAAATGTTGGCGTGTATATTAGTTTTGAATGTTTATTTAGAAGAATATGGATTCATCTATGATTTTTATGTAAATGGAAATTCCACAAATTGGATGTTATGAAAATATAATGTGTGTTGATTTGAATTAAAATTAAAATAGTAATTTACTATTATAAAATGGGTTTATAGGATTTTCATATGGTTTTATGTATTTTTAATTGTGTGAATCCTTATTTTCTAATTGGAAGTTCAAATGTATTTAGAACTGGAAAGCGTTGGGTGAGTTCATTTTCTAAAGATTATTTATTTTTATGAAGTAATGAGGCCCATTTGGCACCATGAAAATGATTTGTAAATGTAAAAAACTAAACTTGAGGCATGAATCATTATATTAGAAACATGATGTATATATTAAATGTGTGATTTGGGATCTATTACAAGTTAAGAGACGTGTGATTTATTATAGGACATATAAAGGATGAGGTGCTCAAGGAGGGAGATTGGGGGTGACATGTTGAATGTGGATTAGAGTAAATAAAATGAGAAGTTCAAATATGATTTATTGAAAACAAATCTGTACAACATGAAATAGAGAACATGGGAAACATGGGTATCTAGGTGGCAAGAAAAGGACTAGTATATTTGATGATATGGATGTGGTTACTCCCAGTTTAATCTAGTAGGATTGACATATTCAACATTAAATATGCATAATAATCATTGATTGAACACCACTAGGATAGGGGTGTGTTCTCTACTATTAGATAATGCATTATAATGTAGTTCATTGTGGTCTCTATACTACATTTTACAATGGTAAGAGGATCTTATGTCCTCAACTAACACTATCTACTTAGGGATATTTCATGGTGATTGTGATATTTTTTTTAATTTAGTTGTTTCATTTATTTCCCCTATTTTTTTAAAAACCATATTTTTAATCTAAATTAGTGTCCTTTCATTTTGAAATGTTAATGCGTTCATGGAACATATTTTTAAAATTAATTAAAATAAAAATTCTATTCTTGAAAACATAATCATGTTACTTGAATATGAAAAAAATGAGGAAGATTATTTTATTATGCCTTATTTTCGAACTACTAAATATTGGGATTCTTTTTAAAGGTTTGGAAATAGGGAATTATTGTACTATGTCATTGCTTATAACAATCTCACTTCTCAAGCATACATAATTTTTCATTTTTTTGTTCCCCTAGATTGGGTCACCCTTGGAGCATGTGTGGTTTTGTGTTCCGTAGTGACCCACATGTTCACTATAGGAATGCCTTGCTGCTTAAATTTTTTTATTTTTTATACTACTATGGTTTTTGTTTTATTCAGTTTTTTATTCAGTTATATGTGTTTTGTTTATTGGTCAAACTATTCCAAACACCCTTATTTCGATTCCCGACTCTAGTTTCTAGCCCATGGGTATCGGGAAAGCCCTTCAGGCCTTACCACGGACCGAGTCGTGTGTTGGGTCTGGTGCCGGGTTTGGTGCCCGGTTGGATGGAGACCTAACATGGTTCAGGACACTATGAAATAACAATTTTTTATATCATATCCATGAAATATAATTTCATCACATCTATGATTTTAATTTATAAAAAAGAAATCACATAGATCCAAACGGTAAGAAATTTAAAATCTAATATGATCAAAAAAATATTTTGGTCATAAGAAACCTGACCATTTTGAATATTAATGTTACCCTTTTGAATAGTAATATGACCCTTAGGAATTGTTGCCTCGGAAATGAAATTAAAAATAAAACACAGGGACCTTATAAATGAATATATGATATAATGGTATAAGTTAGTGAATACATTAAAAATTAACAACTAAGTGTTCGTATTTGATTAATTTCATTTATATAATTAATAAGTTTATTTTAAAAGGATTTATTTTCAAAAAATGTATTCATAAATCAATAGTTTTCTATCATATCATTTTAGATTAATTTAATTAGACCATAGTTACATTTTTAGGTTGTTTTAATTTTAGTTGTGATTTTGACACTGTATTTTTTCGAGTATATAATGATTTTAATTAAAAATTAAATTTCTCAAATTTATAAATTTATTCTATTAATATTTAGTCATTTTTTTAATTATAAATGTCAAAAAATTATTTTGGTTAATTTTTACTATTGTACTAAAATACATGATTTTTTGGTGAATAGTAAAATAAGATAATTTACGAAAACTGGTAAAAATAATTATTTTTGAGTCGCTCTATATGTAATGATGAGGTCAGAACCATTAGTTAAAAATCACATGAACATATAACTTTATATTCTAAAAATAATAAACATTATTTCTTGTGTTGAGAAAAATAATAAAATAATGAATAAAATATTGATAAATGACCCCTCTCCTCCACTGGAAAGACCACACTCATTTCCCTCCACTCTTCAGTCCTCTAAGACATGAAATTTGTCAATGTTCTACCCAAATCCTTTTCCCTAGTCTATCCCAATGTCAAGGAGCTCCTGTTCCTTCCAAATTATGAAGACCTATTTCATTAAGTGGGATCTCATGGAGGATTATTCACGAGGTAAAATCCACTTCCTTTCCCTTTCATTTTCATTTCATGTTTTTTATTTTATTATATTATCCTCATCTTCTATATCTAAAATGACCATGATAACTAAAGTATGATTTGGGTACTTTAACTGTATCATGTTGATGTATGTTCAATCATCAATCTATTTATTATCACTCTTTTAATTTAAAAATGAAATCACAATTTTGAAGGTGCCGATTTACAACATTCATGGATGATGAACCTTCGTTATTTAATTCATCCTTAAAGTAAGGATACGGAAGCATTTTTGTTTGGAAAATGTTATAAAATATGTTTTATACCTCATGAAATGTTCTGGAACCAGTATATATACATAATATAAATTTTATGATAAAACTGGTTTGTGATGACCAAAATATTGTTGTGAAAGTCTAAATGATTATCACTAATGTTTTAGCAAATAAATAATCCTCATACTATATAAAAAATTAATTATATAAATATTTATTCATTATAATGTTCCTTAGTTTCATATAAATTCAATTATGTTTAACTATATAATTTCCACATGAAATTATATACTCATATAGAAGTATAGAGATCGTGAAAACCAATAAAACAAACGATCTATGGCTATAAAATTATATCTTATAACTCATCAAAGAGTTTATAAATTAAAATAATAAAATAAAAAAAAATCTGATATATATAAATATGTTAATAGATTTATTAATAAAATGATTTAATTTGACTATCATGGATTTTATGATCATTTTCAAAACACATTCAGACACAAGGTATGGGTTTTCTATCCGAACCTCCACTTTCTTTTTGTTTTCTCCTTTTATCTCTTGACCGAAATGAAACTATTTATTATTATTATGTACAACTATTAAATTAATTTTTAATGTTCTATATATGTGTAAAAAAATTATAATTATCTGTTATTTTATGGTGAGTTACATGTTTAAATAGGATAATTCTAAAATTTGTCTCGATAATCAAACCTAATTAAAGGGAAATTCTCAAATTTTTACTTATTTTATGAGAACTAAATAATATTTATTAATTAAAAATTATTTTTATAAATTCAATAATTTTATTATGAAAAATTTATCTTAGATCACTTTTAGTTTTTTTACAATATTGTTTCAACCAAAATCTTCCTTTCAAAGTAAAACAGTAAATCTATCAATAATCACATGATGATTTTATAAGAGTACTTTCATATATTTATACACACTTGTTGATTATTATGTCCAATTCAGATTATTATTATTTGATATCGTTAAACATATTTTATTGAATTGTTTTTTATTATTTTGATTGTGGATGTCCAATCATGATACCATTCACTATATTACATCGAATATTTTTTATTTTTTTTATTTATAGGAGAATTATATTTATATTTACTATGTTATAATCAATATGAATGTGTATATCAATTATGTTTCACCCAAAATCATTTTATGAATGCACTAGAATTAGAATGTGTAAGGTGGGTCGCTCTATAGTCCCTAAATACATCAGTTGCACTAATGAGACTGGCAAATTTTGGGTTTTTCATATTTATGTATGGTCTTGGCATGAGGCCTTTACAATATGGTTGTGACTTCCCACATTATTCATTCCCTCATTACGAAATGTGTAATATATTGTCCATGTAATTATTTAACAAGTAGAATATCCATGTCTATATTTATAATGGAATCATTTAATCCTATTTTAGTCCCACTATATTATTGTGGAGATTATGTTATAATGGAATGTCTATATGTGGTTATTCAGCAGGACTTATTATTTATGCTTCCTCTATTATACATACCCTTAATAAGCTTATGATATCACCCATATCTTTTGTTTATTTTTTTCCAAGGACATGATGATGTGTATTATGAATTACCTTCAATTATAATCTATGAGTTTATTTGTGATTCAGAAGAAGATGATATGTTGTATTTCATTTGAAGTTGTAATGTTAAACTTATGAATGTATCCAATTATCAAATTCTACTAAACTGTTTGTTCTATCGGGATTAGAATTACTTGATAAATTCCAATGTAATAAAATATATAATATGATTTGGGAAACAAGTGTTGGGTTCATAAACATATTTTCAAATATATTCAATTAATGTAGCATTATCCATTTCTATCATCTTATTCTGTACTGGATCATCTTCCACCTCATATTAATACATCATGATTCATCCAATAATAAATATATTTAAAAAAATCCACTTCAGTATATATCCATACATCCTCCGAGATTAAATACCATTTTGATGTAAAACCTATGATAAAATTAATATATTTATAAGGTTCAAATATATGACTTCATGAGAAATCCACCTTATTTAATATTTTTGTCATTGTCCCATTTAGGTGATATAATCTATCTCTATTAATCATTATAAATGTATAAATAATTGGTTAAATAACTTTATTGAACATTGAGAATTTTTATTGAAACCATATGGACCTAATCCATATATGATGAAACTCATAACACTGTAATTCAGATCATAATCTCTTTTTTTGTAGATTCTCATTTTGTGGATCTCTTTATGGAATTTTTTAGGTCTTGATATATTCCAAATAAAAATATAAACCAAAATTTCTTCCTTTTAAATATATATCCATGACCATAAACATTCCATAATTGTGTTCATCCATTGATCCCAATTGAATTTTTTTCATAATGAAATCAACATTTTAATGTGGATACCAAAATAGTCTAATCTTCTGATAATAATTGTCGATCTAAAGGGTTTTACGTAATGACTCAATAGGGGTTGAATTAAGTCATTGAAATTTTTTAAAATATTAAAATTATTCTCTTAAAAAATTAATCATTATTTTTACTATATAGTTAATTAAAATGAGAACATAAAATCTCAGGATATAACAAAAATTTTATATATTGGTTTGGGGTACTATAATTATAATAACCCTGACCATAGTAGCTTTGAGTTAATGATCAATTTATTACAATGAAATTTATAAAAGAGGTTGTGTCACTAACAATCTTTAATTTTAGTAGTCTTCGTGAAACATGATACATAATTGGTAACAATATTAAATTGTAAAATAAACATCGAACATAAGAACAGAAAAAACTACTTCATTGAAAATTATTTAATGATTATATCTTCACAACCTGGGAAAGGAAATCCAAAAAAAAGTGATGTTAAAGGCTCATTATGGTTTATTAAAAATGAGATTAAGTTATGTAATATAAGTAAGTTTTTTTTATTATGTAAAGGTAAATAATATAAAAAACACATTCCATTAATACACTTAAAATAAAAATGAATCCCTAGATTTTTTTCATAGTGAATATCCTATAGATAATAATAAAAGATATCTGAACAAAGGGTGAAATTAATTAAAGGATTTCATGCATAAAGAACATTATATGTAATACCATTAGGATAGTATTATTCTATTGATGTAAACCCTTTTTATTGTTCTTGGAAATAAACATTAAGGGTTTGTCACAAACGTTTTCGTCTCATTAGACTATTGATGCATTAAGGGACTATATATAATTGGTACCCACCTATAGGACTTACATTAATAGGTCCCCAAACCATTTCATACCATTATGATGAATTCCTAAAATATTTAGTAGTTTTACTTTTCCATAGAAATTTGTACGAATATATATCTATTTATTTATTTATTTATTATTGAGTTACATAATAAATTAGTTATGAAGAGTAATATGGTGACTAGTATCGAGATAAAACATCCCTAGTCAGAATAATCATTAACCATGAAATAAAATATTGTAGATGGTAACCTAATGGTTCAATAATAAAATTTCATAGTGTATTTATAAGTATATTAAATTACTCTAATAAAAATACTGACAAATCCTATAGAGAAACACCTTTTTAAATTTGGAAGGAAGTGTTATTTTAGAAAATAAATTCCATTTCTCATATAATTAGATTGAAAAAATGAACATCCAAAAAAATAAATGAGAATTATAATGAAATTATGTTTTACACATAAATGATGTCAAACTGATGTGAAAAAATATAAAAAAATCTTTTCTGAAACTATATAAATAGGCCACATTAGTGTTGTTTAACGGGAATATGTACAATAGACTTTGAAGAGGACAAATGATTAATTTTTTTCATAAAAAAATAAATTATTAAAATTATTTTTCATAAAAAATGGGAGAATTTAGAAAAATATTTGTGTCTTAAAATATATTAGGGAGTGTATTTGGAAATTTTGACGAAATTTGAGAGTTCCCATAAATTAGGCATAATTATTAGGAGGAATAGAATTATCAGACTTGTAAAAAATATATTACCCCATAAAAGAATTTTGAACTGATATATACCTAATATTATGGAACATATCTATATATTTTATAATAATTATACAAAAAAAATTACAAATTACATTGGGGTCAATATTTTGGAAGTGTATCCTGGATGAACAAATGTGGGTTTCAAAAAAACCCATACCACATTGTTATAAACTGAATTATTTAACCAAAACATAATATTAACAAAATGAATACTCTAATACCAATAATATAAATATATTCATTATTATATATATATATATAATTTAAGTACATATTAACCACACACAATAAATATGTGGTGAATGTGGGAAATCTCACAGAAATTAGAGTTTGATGAGAAACCCCTTACCACTTTGCAAAAGTCAAACCATTGAACACAAATCTTAATGATCAACAAATGAGACATTTAATTACATGATGGTAAATATATTAATGATATTATACATCAACATGATTTATACATACAACACAAAAAAGAAATAGTAGTGAATAAGGATTATCTCCCTTATATAATAGTGGATGAGAAAATTCATACCTTATCTTCGAATGTGTTATAAAATTGATCTTAATACACTGTATAGTAAGACTATATATTTTAATTAATTAATTAAGTGCCATTTATAAATTTATTATATATAAAATACATTTATTATGTTAATTTATTACCTATTTGGATGAGTTATAAGATACAATTTTATCATTTGGAAAATTTTGTTTCCATTGTTTTCATGATCGGTTAAAATGTATACATGTGTGGAAAATATTGTAAAATAAGAATAGTTATCTAGAATTTATATTATATATAATAAATTAAAATAAATAATATTACATTCTTATATATTTAATTAGGTTATACAATATGGGGATGAATCATTAGATAAAAGATTTGTGATAATCATTTAGATTATTTTTGAATTTTTTATATCATTCTCGAACTATTTCTATTATATTAATTTATATTATTTATATATAATTAATCAAAAAAATTAAAAAATATTTTATAAATATTTTTAATATTTTTAAACTCTAACAATGGTTTTATTACCAGCCATAAATTTGTAATTGAAAAACTAAAACATTTCTTTTACAATGTTAGTAAATCAACACCTCACATATGATTTTTTCATTTTTCAAATCAAATATGACAAGTTCCATGATGGTGGAATTTCAATTTAAATATAAAATTCAAGTATATATAAGATACAAGAGTTAATATTCAAGTTATTATATAGAAGGTGTGGGATGAATAATTGGATAGAATAAATTTAATGAAAATCTAATGAAATGAATAAGGGTTTTTCCTCTTGATTTATTCTCTTTGAGAACCTCCTTATGGAACATGGGATAGGTTTTTTTATTAAAATAAAAAATACCCTTTACTTGGGGGAGTGACTTTGGAAGACTATTGTGTATATGTGGATTAAGAATTAATGTTTTTTAGACTAAGGAGAATCGGTAGTGAGGGGGGGAGTTTATAATGGAGGAGAGGGGTATTGTTTATTATTCATTTCATTATATTATTATTATGGCTTATGAAATGAAATTGTGATTATTATTGTGACTAAATATCATAACTAATTCATGTATTTCCATATACCTCAAATTATCGTATTTCACTATTAACCAAAAATCAAATTATATTAAAAAAATACCAAAAAATAAACCCTACACATTTTCAGCATGTAGTATTAAAAAATTAAATCCATTTTCTGAAAATAATGTTCTCACCATGGATTTTGTTTTTAAAATCAACATTTATTCGAAAAATGTCAAATTTAAAATTATAATAGATTTTATAATACATTGAAAAATTTATTAAAGTCACATTAACATATCTAATCATCATTATAGAGTAAAATATTAAATTATTATTATATTTAATGGAAATAAAATTTATTTTCAATCATTATATTAATTATAATATTCTAAACAAACCTGTAGGTTTTATAAAAATACCAGAAATTTATTTATAATTTTTAAAATATTTATATAAATATACTATGATATAGTAAAATGATATACTTATTATATTATACTGAGTTTTCATTTATACATCCATAGGTCTGATTAATATTCAATGAATAAATAGTGTATTAATATAATGAAAATGACTGTAATATAAAATTCAGGATTTTTCACATATTAGCTGGGAAAAGAATATTTGCAGAGAAATACAAAAAATTTAACCCTATGATAATTTTGAAAATCCTATATAAAATTTGTTTTTATTATCTTAAATATTATTTTCAAAAGATTCAAAATTTAGATTTAAATATGTGCTCTGTTAAAAGGTTGTGAAACTACATTTTTTTTAAAATACCATTTTAATGGGTAAATTTGGATTAATTTTTATCTTATGAAAATAAACTCATTAAGATTATTTCTCACAAAAATTAAATATATAATATAAAAATTTCATAATTGTTTGATACTATTATTTCTCACAATCATAATTTCAAGGTTATAATTATTATTTTAAAATTATATTATTTACTTTTTTTCATTATTTTTTATGTTGGGTGTTTTCTGAAACCTATGATGTCGATGATATTAAATGTATAAAGGGACATACAATAAAATCATCAAGTCTAACATTTTCCCCTCCATCAATAAATTGCATCCTCTTAATTAAAAATTGTACTTAAAAATCATTGGATGATTGTTTAAAATTTTTTATGGGAAACCAATATCAGAAAGAGGGTTAATAAAATATATTCATAATAAGATATAAAGGAAAATGTATAGGTTACCACAAAACAATGAATTTGAATATTATAACATTACTGTGATGAGAAAATACAAGCATTACTGTGTATAGGGGTGATTTTATTTTTTATATAATAAATTAGATAATAAATATACTTGATTACTTTTCATATCAAATTTATAATTTCATTCATTGGTTGTTCTATATTTTTTTGGATCATCCCTTATACCTATAAATGAATTTTTATGATGATTTTCCTAACCTAAATCTATTTTTACAAATCATATGGGTCTTAATTCATTCCCCTAACAATTAAATGTTCAAAAAACCAAAATTTTAATCATATTTTATAAATCATAAATAATGAATAATATTTAACTTCATCCATTTCACATTTTCTGTATATTTTGTTTTGTTTAAAAATGTATTCCACATTCAAAAAAAATTGAAATATGGTCATTAAATTTCTAAAATTAAATTAACAAAATATTTTCCAAATAATGTATCACTTAATACCTATTGAAAAATATATGAATACCATGACAATTTTAATCTTTAATGAAAGTTTACATGCTTCTAAATCCCTATTGAATAACTAGTACTTGATAATCAATATATATCTCTTTATTCTTATAACTACAGTATCATAATTAAATTTTTTAATAAAAATAAGTTATATTAATAATCTATATTTTTTTGTGGTAGTATAATAAAAATTATGATGCCTCATTATCCATTTTTGGTGTATAATCATTTTATGATTGAGGCATTGATTTGCATAGTGTCCCATCTCCTTGGAGTTAATGCATTTCACAATGAAAACCATTCTATTACCATTTAAATCACAAGCATGGCATAGTTTATATCCAAAAATAAAAAAACACATTTTCTTCTTTTGTATATACCAATTTGTTACATTCTACAATTATCAGATATTGAAAAATAATTTTTTACCTTATTCCCATTAACTATTTTACCCTGGATATACTTTTATTCTCATTATTCCTATTGAAGCTATAATACATATAAAACACTTTTTATTTTTTGATATAACATGATAATATCTCCACATATGACGAGAACATTTATGATACTACTTCCCTTTGAATGAATGAATTAAACCCATTAAATAAATGATCATTCTTACTCTTTGGAGTATGTGAATTGATGTGGTTCTCATTCCAACAACTATACACAATTTCAAAAAAAAATTGAATGCACTAGATTAGATTTTAATATTATGAAAAAAATTGTACAATCCCAGAACTACTGAAATACATAATATTAATTGAAAAATGTATTTTTATCAATTCACATAATCATAGTCGTGGTTTCTTTGGGGAAATCTTTACTTCTTAATACTTCAAAATTGATTATAATTAGAATTTTAATAATCCAAAGAATATCACCTAGGAGTGTAATACTAGGTGAATAGTAAGGCTCGTTTTCATATACCAGATTACAATGAGTTAGGCCCGATAATAATTTTCATTATTTTACACCTACATACATCTATTTAAGAACCATGTGCACTTGTAGTATCCTAATAGGGATGTATTTCTAGGAAGACCAAAATAATATCTACCTTACCCAATTTCAAGGATTTTACTCTATGCATAACCTCAATGTATATATAATACTTATATTACATAATCTAGTTTCCAATGACTCTTTAAAACTTGGTCGTATGCTAACAATAAAAACTTTAAATTTAGTATCCATTAGTTAGTGGGAATCTTCTTACAGTCACATAAATACTAGAGATCACATCCCCAAGTATTTATCAATTTATTAGACATGAAGAAACTAGACACAGACATGGTACCCTTACTACATTTCTAAAAAACATTGAATATAATAAATTAAAATAAACTTCATCCTTCACACTTTTTTAATACATTCACTTTCACAAAATTGTTAACGGGGAAAATAAAAGTGTGAGCCCAAATACTCAGTAACAGTTATAGTAAATAATAAGAAATGAAGTAATGTTAATAAAAACACACATTATAGAAATCTAAATAATATGAAAACAGATTTCCCCAATAAAATCAGAATGAAAATTCTTCCATAGATTTTATAATGGGTAAAATCCTCTAGATAATAATAACAAGTTACCAAATAAAGGGAATGATTAGTTTTTGGATTTCCTATATCTGTAACATGAATCATAATACAATCAACAAGGTTTAATTTTGTGGGTAGAAAAACATCTTATTATTCATTCATACAAACATGAATGTTTTTTTCAACTATTTTAATCTCACAAGACTACTGATGTGTCCTGGGTTATTAACAACCTGACCCCACCTATAGGTATTTCATTTCCCAGTACCAAACACATGTCATACTAGTATATATCATTCCAAATATATTGACTAGTGTTCCCTATTATAAAATATCCATATTAAATAATATATACATATCTTTCAATATTTTCCGAATAATAAAATAACTATCAAGAGTAATTTAGTGAATTGTATCAAGATACAACATCCCAATAGAAAATAATCATAAACCATTACATAAGATATGGTAGATTTTAACATAAAGGATTGTTTATAATATTCAATATGTGGTGAAGAAGTAGATAAAAAAATATTTATAAAATCACTGATAAATTATTGAGAGAAAGACCATTTTTAGATCATAATGAAGGGTTCTTTTGGAAAGTTATTTTTATTTTTCATAAAATAAGATTTTAAACATGTAAATTTTAGAACAAATTTTTTTTGGAAAATTAATTTATAATTTAACAAATTAATTATATTTAATTCATTTGAAACTATGTAAAATGTGTTCTTAAGAAACTTTATAAATTGGAAACATCATTGGAGTTTCAGTTTAAATATTAAAGTTTATTTAAAGTGGACAAATGAATAATTTTTTGAATAAAACCATAAATGAACTAAAATAGTTTTTCCTGATAAATGGAATGATTTTCAAAAATATTACTATATTAAAACAAATTATAGTGTGTACCTTAAAATTGAAAATAAATTTTAATATCCCATTAATAAAATTTTACTTATCTGGGGGAACTGAAAATAGATCCCTTTGAAACATATATTCCCCAATAAAAGAAAGATGATATTATTTGGATATATTAGTTTTTAATATATAAACTATATTTATATGAATTATATAAAATTTATATGAATTACAATGGGTTATGGGGAGAGAAAGTGTTTCCCAAAGGAAAAAATGTATGTTCGGGAAGAAACCATTACAACTATGTAATCAATCGATTCATATGACCAAAAACTAAAGGTAATAAAACTAAATATTTAATACCATTATGGTTAGTGTGATCAATATATTGTATATAAAATGGTTGTAAAAATATACCACATATAAGAAAGAAGTGACGAATAAGGGAACTCTCACAAAAATAAAAGTGAGATAAGAAATGCCTTACCACTTGGAAAAGATCCAAACCATATGGCCCAAATATTAATGATCTTAACATTAGAAATTAAATACCAAGAATATAAATATTTTCATGATATTATACAAAAATGGGTATCATACATAATACACAAAAAATAAATAGTACTGAATAATTAAAATATCAAAGAAATACAATTTTCATAAGAAAACCCTAATATTATATCTTAATGTGTTCTTCACATGATCTTAATGTACTAGATAATCAGATTAAAACCATTAATTAATAAATTTATAAAATTTCATAAATTAATATTATTTACTATTATTTTTTTATGTTCATTTTCATAATTTTTTATGATTTATAAGATATAAATTTTACCATTCTGGATTGTTCATTTTCTAGGTTTTCATGATTGCTTTACTTGTATACATATATGTAAAATATTATTAAATGGGAAATTTTATCTATAATTGGAATTTTATTTTATTAATTAATTTCTATACCATTAAATGGTTATATATATTATTTTGGTATATAGTATGAGCATAAATCATTTGATAAAATATTAGTGTTAATCATTTATATTATTTTGGTGTTTATTTATCATTCACAAACAATTTTTGTTTTATTAATTAATATTATGTATATATACTATTTATATATCTCTAAAATAAATTTAATTAATAAATTACAATCTATTATTTCCTAAAAAATGGGTTTTACAGCACCATTGAAGGTGGAATTGAAAAAGGATGGCACATTGTCCAAGTTAAGGGAAAATTAGCACCACATGGATAATGTTTTCCTTTTAGAATGAAAGTAAAATATAGATACAAGAGTTTATATTCCATTTAAATAATAAAATTCATCTAAATATAAGATAATGGAATTTTAGGAATTTTTGTGGAGTAGGTGAGGGATAGATAATAATAGAATATAAAATAAAACAAAATGAATGGGATGGATTATGTGTTTTACCTCATGAATTATTCTCATTGAAAGAATAAAAATGGAACATTTATTTGTTCTATTATTTAGACCAATGTCTTCAATATGTTGATTGGACACTTCGGTTGATGATGGGTTGAAATTGAAAAAACATCAGCGCAATGGTGGAGTGAGAAGAAGAGGTGGGGAGAGGTGGTATTTTTTGTTGAGGATGTTGGGTTTTTTATTATTCCATTAATTATATTCTTATTTTGATAAATATGATTAATTGTAAAGATTAATGTGATTATATATAGTAAAAAATGAAAGAAAAAATCTATTGATCCCCTCTTTTTTTAAAGCGAGTGGGGTTACACAATTTGTAGATACATTGGGGATATACATGCTTTTCTTCCCTTGAGCTCATTGGACGTAATTTTTGCGAGTAATGGTTTCATGTTGCTGATGATACAAGTCCTAAAATTAAGTTCATATCTATTATTTTTATAGCAGTCTACTGTTGTATTAGGATTTTAAGGAACTATTATCGTTTCAAGGAGGTTTGGAATTCGCAAAAAGCACTGGTTATCAGCAACAAATTTTTGTTACTCAAGATGATTAAGATTCTGAAGAATTAGGAGATGATTCCTACTCACATGAATATTCGTGTTGGTTTATCACCCCTTTAGAAACTATGGCGGATATGGAAATTCAGTTCCCTAGAACCCCTATACTTTAGTTCCTAAATTTCATATTGATGTCACCTGCATATCAGGGATGGATAGCGGAGAGGGTATGGTATGAGACTCGAATGGATCTCTCATTTTGGTGTTCAGCGCTTCCTTTAGACATGGCTACTCCCTCCATTCAAAATACTCAGACCTACTCACTGGTCATTATTATTTTCATTAGAAGAAGTTCAGCCTACTTACAGTGGAAATGGACTCTCTCATCCTTTATGAATCATGGAATTATAATGGAAGGAGTCTGTGTTCTATCATATATACCTGAAGAAGGTGTCGTATAATTATTAATAGCTAGGTGAGTGACATCCACATATAGAGAGAGGTAGATAAGGTAGTTTATTTCCTTTCCTATCTGACATCTCACACTACAAACATTACGTTATTCTAGAGCTAGCAATCACTTACCCCGAAGGGGGTGAACATCGTTAAGGGGTGATCTTGGCATATAGTCATTTAGGACCCCTTAATGGGTTCACATGTCAACTTTTTTATTTTCATTCAATGATGAAAATATTTATTTAGGTGGTTTGTAGTTACCTCAACCATACATCATCCATTACAATATAAATCTTCTATTTACATATGTCATAAATTACCATATTTCACTATTCACAAAAAAAATCATCAATTTAAGAAAAATAAAAAAATAAACCTAAAAATATAATAACATATATAATTAAAAAATGAAATCAAATTTTGGAAAATATTTTTATACATATGATATATTTAATTATTAATAAAAATCATTCTTTTGTGGGAAATACTGATTTTAAAATTATAATTGATTTTATAAAGCATTAAAAAATTAATTAAGGACTCATAAAATTGTACCATATTCATAAAAAATAAAATATTTCATTTTGATTATATTTTATTAATATAATGTTTATTTTAAAACATTATATTTATTATAAAGTCATAAATAAATATTTATCTTTTATAAAAGTATCAAAACATAATTTATCAATTTCAAAATATTTATTTGCTTATAATATGATATAACTATATTTCAATATAATTCTTTTGATACCCAATTTTATTTATACATTCATATATAATGATAATATTTAAATAAAAAATAGATTATAAATATAATGAAAATGAAGGTTATATGAAAATATATATTTTTTAGTTCTTCACTGGAAAAATAAATAGATTCAGAAAAATACCACAATTTCACTGTAAGGTAATATAGAAATTCCACTCATAAAATGAATTTTATTTTTTTCAATATAATTTATATAATATTAATGATTTATTTTTTAAATAATTGGTCAATTAAAAGGCTTTGAAACTGCAATTAGAAAAATCAAATACACTTTTAATGCTTAAAATTGGATTCATTCTTATATTATGCCTAGAAAATTATTTGCATAGATGTAAAATTATTTAATTAAATACATAATATAAAATTTTCATATTATTTTACTAATATTAGCTCTTAAAAATATAGTGGCTGGTTTATAGTTATCATTTTAGAATAATGATATTTAATTGAACCTCATTATTATTTTAATCTTGGTTTTTTCTAAAACCTATATGATTGAAAAAACAAAATTTAAATAGAGGAATACCATAAAAACATTGGGTGTAATAATAATATCCTATTATGATTCACCACCGATCTCCTTGTAAGAATTACAATGTTCAATATACATGTCCACTTCCCATATACCACAATTATTGAGTGAAACGAAATAAAATTTATTAAAAAATGTTCCATTATCATTATTATGAATCTACCTTTTTAAAACACCAATTAATGACCTTCACAATGTCATAACAAAAGTTGTAACACATTACAATTGATAAATATATATAATAAGGATATAGATTTGGTATAAGATTCACAATGAATATGATATAATATGAGAGATTCTACTAGTAATAAAACACATTAACAGTTTCCACATGAAGAACTCTCATATGAAAAATACATGTTCTTCAATGAATAATAGTATCATGTTTTTATTAATCACATAAAAAAGAAAATATTACTAGTATATTAATGTATAAAATTAAATTCATTCGTCAGACAAGACTCTTTTTCATCATTGTTCTTGATTCATCTTTTTTTCTGATGTATTTGGAATTTGAAACTCCATTGATACTCTAATGATCAATTAAAAATTCAATAATATAAAATGTAATGATATTTTCTCTTATATGATGTTAGATTCTAAAAAAAATATTATTATAGAATAGATGTTCACTATTCCTATGGTATTCATTATAACTTTATCTAATCTTGGAATTACTTTTATTATAGAATTTTTCCTTCCTTATTTATAAAGAATAATTTCCGAAAAATTTATATTATGGAATTTACATCACTCAAGATACTATAATAGAAATAAATTTCATGAAAAAGTGAATACAAATTCCTAAAATACATATATTAAATGACTACATCTCTGATTGGTATGACATTATTTGTAAGTCACTTTTTGTCTTCAAAAAATCATTATAATTATAAAATACATTATCTTAAAAACAAAAGTCTAATATAAAATTTAAAAAATTAATTGATTTAAAAATATAAACTTTTAGGTTTGATATTTCATCCATTACTAAGGTAGTATTAAAAGTGTAGGATAAAATAAATAGAAAAAATATTTTATTTCATTAATTTTGTCTTGAAACATAATCATGGATATGTGTATGCTAATTCAACATTATATATGATATTTTCTACACTAAAATATTTAAATGTTCTCTTTCTATGAACATTTTAAAGAACAGTTCTTCATATAATGACTTTATCATTGAATGGTAAATTACTTTTCCAAAAGTACAACACATAAGTCAATCTTCATCCTCATATGATAATGCTCATTTTTTAAAATTTCATAAAAAATTCACATTTTTTGGAATCTAAAAACCCACATTAATATTTCATTATGTTTGAATGATTAATTAATTTTACATATAATATATTACAAATTATAATATTACACGTAAAACCTCATTTGATAATTTATCATCCGATGTGATATTTTATAAAGATAATTTATTCAGACATGGGAAAAAATTAATAAAAATACCATAAATTAAAATATTATTAAATAAAAATAATAATTTCATAAAAAACAGTTTGGAAATGTTTTTCAGTAGTGAATATAAGTATTTTTGGGGAATAAAAAAATGAAATTTGGAGATAAGTTTGGTCAATATGATTCTATAAACTGATATCCCTCTAGTGTATTTTAATATCCATTACAAAAATTAGATTTTCTAACTGAGGATTCTCACCCATATATAGCCCTTCATCATTGATGATTATTTCCTAAATTTTAAAAACTCATTTCTGAGGGTAATAGTAGTTTAGTGAAATTTGACACTAGGTACATAGTAATCGGAATTTGTGAAAGATCCACAATTTTTTTCCATAAATATCTTCTCATTTTGAACATTATATAGACATATGGTAAAAAAATAATCGTACACTGGGTAAATAAAACATTAGGAAGTGTGAGAGTAGATTCATAGAAAAAATAAATAATGGTAAATACCTTAAATAAGTTGATCATATGGGTTTGATAATGTGAGTACAACATATGAAACCAATACATTTCAAATGAAGGACCAAAATATTGATTCATGGAATAATTATTACCTATTCATAAACCAGAATCATAAGGAAATCAATAAATAAGAGAATTTATAGAATAAAATTATCATAATACATAGAAAAATGGCATACAAATAGGCATATAAATTCATGTACACAACACTCAAGGATCACTACCAAGTATATCATAGTAGAATCAGTTCACTACTCAATCCACTATATATTTCATGGTTTACTCTCAATACCATCAAAAAGAAAAAAGTAACTTACTGAATCTATTTTTGTCACCAATGAAGTCCTATCTATCTCATGAGATATAAATCAATACCCAATTCATTATAGGGAAATATAAGTCTCACTCATCACATAATGATGTTAAAAATACTTGTGTTATAAGATCATAAAACATTCTTCATATCAAACACTATGAAATGGAATTGGTTACATAATCATTTCCTAATATCATATGTAGTGGAAAAGAGATAGGTTTCATAATCATTTCATAATTTCATCATTCAATAAACAGTGAAATGTAAAAGGTTCCATAAATATTCCAACACAATCCTTCAATTTTGTTAATTAAGTTACAAAAACACGAGGCCATCATAAAGAAACATTCATTGATATTATAATAATGGAATTCCTGGATCATATTCTAGGTAAAGACAAAATTAACATCAATGAATGTAATTATTTAGGGAATATGATTATTAATTTTCATTTAAAACATTTCTTGAGGAAATTAATTTTCCTTTATAATAATATTTTTAAATCAAAAAATTTATAATGCATTTCAGAAATCATTTTCAGTGAAGAAAACATTAAAAAATATAAAATAATCTTTAAAAATAATTAGAATCATTTCATGAGAAAAATATACTTTAAAGATTGAAAAACTATTTTTAAAACATAAAATTGAAAAATAATTTTATTAGAAAATGACCGTGAGAAAAATAATGTAAGCAGAAAAATAATTACCATTTTGGGGAAAAATTATGTTCATCTCGTACATTTTTAAACAATGATTCCTTTGACATTTTCTATAAAATAAAAATGGCGATTTTTTTGGGAAATTACATGAAAATTCAAATCATATCATTTTTCTGAAATATTCAAACAAGGGGAAATGTTCTAAATAAATCATTTGACTTATATAAAAAATGTTTTTTATTTTTGTTTTAAAATGGTTTTGGATGAAAAAGGGTATCTAGCTAATGATATATATAATAACAATTCATATTTAACATTATTTTGGTCTCTTGAGTATAAATAGTGAGGAAAATTAAAGAAAAATATCAATTCTCCTGGCATAATAAAAATAGAAATATTTCATGAGTTTTATTAGAGATGGATGATAAGATATAATTTTAACAAAACAGGTTCAAAAATAATAATTTTTTTTATTATTATTTTTGAATGAAATAGTTAAATTCTTTTTGTTATGTAATTCATAAAATTAAATAATTTTTTAAAAATATATATAACATTATAAAAATATTATCTTATATATTTAATTTTAAATTTATTTGATTTTGACTTTAAATTAAAATATTTTTGAATTCATCGGGTTGAAATTATCTTAGTTTTATTTTTTAATAATTTCTTTAAAATAGTAATTTTTTGGTGAATAATATAATATATAGTTTTTGTACATAGATTTTTTTACATCGAAAAGAAATAATTATGATTTAAATTTTATTTAAATTATTCCTTATATATATTATTAAAAAATTATTTACATATTATTCAATAAATAATTTATAATATTTATGTAATAATTTATTTCATAATTAGTATAAAAATAATTATAAGCACTATGGGAGTTCTGACATAATGTGGGATAAGTCAAACATGGTTCTTTATAGATAATAAATGAGTACTGAAAATTATTTGCACACAATATTTTTCTAATATTATGTATATTTGATCATTTTGAATTAGTTTCTAAATTTTTTAATATAACATGATTCTTATCCATATTCCAGTGAAATACTTGTTCCGGGTAAGAAAAGACAGATTGAAAAATTAAAGATATTTTCCTTACATGGATTTGAGTAAGTATACATAATGAATAAATATAAATGATTATATTAAAAATAATTAATTTATTATATTATAGTAATTTAATTTTTTGTTTTTTATTTTTTATATATATAATAATTAACATTATGTATTACGCAATTATGAAGAGGATCTTGTGAAGGCGGGGGAAAATAACTAAAATGTTTTTAATAAATATTTAAAGAACCACTAAATTACAAAAAGAAATCTTACTAAATATATTTCTATGTATATGTTTCTTCCAATATCTTTCGTTTAATGAATTTGGAACCTTTTTTAATCCATTTAAATCACTATAATAGAATTATAATATTTTATTTGAAAAGACGAACAGTTATTCACACTATAGTTTCTAATTAGTATAATATTTCAATATATTATTTTCTTGATGTATTTTCCAAAATTAAATTCTAATATAATATATAATACGTATTTATTATTCATAAAATATTAATTACAATTTTTAGTAGAAAAATAAATACCTCAGAGGCATGTATAGTGGTGATGTAATAATTATTAATTTAACCAAAAAACAAATAAATGAAATTAATGAAATTAAAATAAATAAAATTTCAAATTTTTAAAATAACAAAATAATTGTATATAAAATATTTATATCTCTAAGATATTGTAAAAAATCGTTTCGAATTTGAAATGATATGTAGCGCCCCGACCCCAGTGACCCAGAGTCGGTGCATTATTTTAATACATTGGCATGATTACAAGGAACTAAGTCCCGAAGAACCAATAAGTTTAGCAGTCTTGGAAAATAGATTACATACATGAATGTTACATTACACTTCATAACATACAAAACAACATAAATAATCCTTTATGAATTCCATTAATCCCTTCACTTAACCCTGCATATCAATCACATTACACTTCTTGGAATCCTGGGAAAAATAAAACATAGAAAGGGGTGAGCTCAAATGCTCAATAAGGGTAAGCAATACAGCGGAAACTTTCAAAAATAAGCATAAACATTTAAGGAAATGTATAAAACTAAAACAAAAGCCTTTTAAACATGAAATTCAGAATAATATAGCAGAAATAAAATGAAATAATTCCATTTACTTATTCACATAGATATTCTACTAATCGAATAATCACATCCAATATCACTAACCACTTTCATAATGATGGAATACATAATGTCAGACTATCATAACCAAATAGCCAAGGCCTTGTGCCAAGACTAAAAATAAGTTTTTGTCAAGGCCTTGTTCCAAGACAGTAGTTTGTCTCATGAGACCTACCGATGCATCGAGGAGTTATAGCGGGCTCCACCCATCACTTACTAAGTCCAATGCATTCCCATATGAAAAGGTTTAAACATAACATACACATTCGTATTAAAACTAGCATACGAAATGTAAATTATTTATCTATAAACCATGAATCGTATAAAAATAACACATCCACAGTTAAACATATCACAAAACATTCAATACAATACAAAAGTATTGTATCATAATAAATCAACATCAAATAAGGTTAAAATCCATCAAAGGATGTTGACATAGATGAAATCAAAACTATTTGAGAGAAATATAAAATTTAATTAAATCATTGAAAAGTCAAACATTTATAAAGGATGTAATTTAAAATTCATTTTTTAATCAAAGTGGCTCATACCACTTTGAAACTTTTGAAAAGAAAAATCATTTCAAAACATTCATTTCCATATAAATAAATCCTTAAAATCATTTTGAAAACATGGACATTAATTGAAAAGATTTAGAAAGATAAATCTTTAAAACATTTGAAATTTTGATCTTCATAAAGGGTACCTTTAAAAATCCTTCAAATATTCATTTTGAAATCATTTTTATGAAAAATGGACATGGATGATAAAAATGTCCCAGTAACTACTTACACATAAACAATCTCGGATAATGATGAGATTGAGGAATTAACCCTTACCAATTTGGTAACTTATGAAACATACAACCCATGAAAGAGGTATCATAGAATGAATATGTAAATACACATAAATTTAATTTTATTACACAAAGAATACAATTATGGGCAGTACATACACCACACAAAAGATAATAGTGGCAATATGGCATGAATCTCACGGGAATAAGAAGTGAGATGAAAACCCCTTACCTTGCACATTCCTTTAGTCGAGGGTACGTTTAACCTTCTATACAAAGATAGTTTTATGTTATTAAATTATACCAGAACAATATTAATATTTATGATATCATACCTGATTCATTTATGACTTTATATTACCCATTTAATAATAATTTCCATGTTAAGTTAACATTTTGGGTAATAATCACTTTCTTTATCGTACGTGTTTTAACTTGTCACTCTTGGTTGTATCACATAGATCATGATTTAAATACTTACATAATATAAAACATGATAAATATATAATATATATTTAGAATATAAATATTTATAATTGAAATATATATGAAATGGAAAACACCGTTTATGGAGACGGTAGTCCGTACGTACGCATAAATGATGTTTCTGTTTTCATATAGTATTGAACGGAAGTAAATGAATAAGATATATGTAAGTACATAAATCCTTTTAAATATATATATATATATATATCTCTAGTTTCATTATTATTTCATATATTACATACTTATTAGTAATATATATTTTTATAATCGTCGATGAATGGTGAACTTGGAAATGAATCTCATCGCGTCGTGGAGACGGTAATCCGAACATACGCACGAGCGAAAATATAATTCTTTTGATATAAATATAATATATAATTGGAAGGTATATAATATATACATATTCATTATCATGTTATATTTATTATTTACATGAATTACAAATCCTTATTATACCCATACAAATAATAATATATTGAATAACAATTACACCACGATGTGGAGACGGTAAGCCGTACGTACGCACGTATGGTGACATGTCATTTAAAGGATGGATAGAATACTGAATATGGTTGTACCATATTTATAATAATATTATAGTATATTGTAGATACTATATTCATTATTTTAGAATGGTAATAACAAATACAGAATAAGTGGAAGAAGAAAGGAACTTGAAAAAGGGTGGTGAAATCATTACCTCTTCTTCGGGTTCTTCCTTTTGATTTGATCAAAAGGGCTTCTTAAGATGGATTTCTAACTAAAGGAAGGACTCTAGGATGAAGTGAGGAATGTTGAGA
Source organism: Viscum album (assembly GCA_963277665.1). NCBI lineage: Eukaryota > Viridiplantae > Streptophyta > Magnoliopsida > Santalales > Viscaceae > Viscum > Viscum album. The sequence goes on from OY728145.1 coordinate 961,265,010, forward strand.
GAGTATTTGGTCAGAGTTTGGCCGAGCTGAAAGGCTTTGAAGGTGTGAGTTAATGAGAAGGGAGAGTGCCCTTTTATAAGAGCGGTGAGGGGCATCTTTGGAAAAGATAGAAATATTATTTTATAATAAAATCATATTCGGTTTATAATGGCTCCAAAGTGGATTATTTAAAGGTTAAGGTGTGTATGGGTCGTAAACCACTCAACCAATGGAATTTAGACCGGTTTTGGTTACTATATTAACCTTATCTTTAAGTATTAACTCTTAGTTAATTAGTTTCACTTTTACAATGTCTCATTGTATTTTTATATTATATGGTTAATAACCATACTATATACATCCAAGAGACCCCAAATTGGTCCGTTAACGATACACCTATCATGATATAAGTCTCTTGGCCAAACCTTAGATTTCTAGAAATTTATTATCAATTAATAATATAATAGTTTTTTTTAAAAACTCTTTTATGTCAAATTTTGACACTATTCAATAATTTATTTTTTTGAAACTCATAACAGAATTATTACTTCGAAAAAAGATACTTAAGTCAATACTAACATGACTTATTAACCTATAAAATTAGTGTAATTCATAAAATGTCTCAAATTATATTTATTTGGGTATTTATAATATCAATTATTCTAATATTTCATTAATTAGGTAATTACTGCATCATCATTGTGTCATAAATAAATTAAATACTTTAATGTCTAAAAATTATAAATAAAATATAATTATGTAGGAAATAATTTTATCTTTCTAATTTATATTTACAATAAAATTTATATTATGTATAACCCTATATTAAAAATGTTTTAGTAAATAAACTTTGATTTTAACTCTTTTAACACTTCTTTGAATTAAATAATAATAAATGTCCTAATCTAATCCATGTGGACCTAAATGATAATATTTTATTCCTAAGGTTGTTTTTGGTCGAGATACAGTTGTCCAATAGAATTAGGACATGTTTTAGCATAATATTAAAATCATTTTTACCCTTAATTACCCTATTTACTTTTAACCGTGGTAAATAAAAGTAAAAAGTTACTATTCACTAAAAATTAGTTTCATCTCATTGAACCACATTTTACCTCTTGATATTAACGATGTCTCTCAGATTTTCGAAATTCCAATCACAGAAGCGGTAAAATTTTGTTTTATGAAAAATTCAGTTTTTTAACTACCACTTAGTAGTTTCACTATTCATCAAAAATTGAAGTTTTTCAGAACAATGCCAAAATTTTACCCAGAGCTATAATTGATATTCCGAATTACAAAATGATGTCTATTTTACAAAATTCCAAACATATAAGTTGCATTAATTAATTTTATAATTAATTCCCACTGTCACAACAAATAGCGTGTTTTTAAGAAAAAATATATATCAAAAGATTGACAATTGTTTATCTCTAATTTCAAAGTGAAATTAATTCTAATGAAATACATTGGATAATATGGTAAAAATATATTCTAATTATACTTTAAAATCACTCAAATTCATAATTTATCACTATTAAGTATTTTGATTAAAAATGTTGTTTTTAATTAAAATTTAGTAATTTTCACTATTCATCAAAATATTAAAGTTATCCGAAAAGTACCAAAATTTCACCTTAGGCTAAATTTGATACTCCGAATCCAAAAATGAAGTCTATTTTGAGAGATGAATTTTTTAAAATTTTAAAAAGTAGATATTACTATTCATAACGGCTACTTTGATTGGTCATGGTGTGTGTTAGAACTCGAAGTTGCGTACAACACACGCAACTGTATTATTCAAAGAGAAGTGTATCATGGAAGCTCGGGGTGTTACATTCTCCGCTCATTTAATAAATTTCATCCTCGCAATTTTATATTGTTCTTTGGAAATAATGGTTGAAAATAGAAAATATTTTTGTAAAAAAACCCACATCGGAAATTTGGTTAATAAAATTTAGTCTTAACAAGATGAAAAGAGAAATGAAAGGGTCACCACAAAATTATGATCTCAATTAGGAGGACATTGGTGGAAATTATAGACATATAATTAGAGGAAAAACATAAATATTTATATATAGTGATTGAGGTCATCAATCACAAAAAAGTTTAAAATTGAGGTCCTTAAATTCATCAATCAATGATGATTTCAAATACCATCAGTTCAACAAAACATAAGGTATTAGGATTACAAATTTTTGATGTTTCAAAATATATTAATTGAAATCCCACATAGAAAAATGAATTAATGAGGCCTCTATTTAAAATAATGTGTGAATTTATGAAGATTACCGAAAATAACACATACTATGGTTCCATGTAGGAAAATATGGATATGGAAGAGAAATATAACCATCAATTATCTGATGGGGAGTGGTAGAGAACATGTCTATGAAAACGCCAACAATCCCAATGCCATATATTAGTGATGATCTATGGTACCATCTAGGACAACATTTTTGTTCTACGTTCATTTTCTTAATGTTGAGGACTTTATTTATGAGATTGGATAAGATTATAAGGAGTTATACATGATTTATAATTAGATTTTTATCCATTAATAAATTTATACCACAAACTCATCTTTCACCACAAAACATAATATAACTCAAAAATACTCTATTTATCCAAATCGTATAGGGTTCCAAATATAAGGAATTTATAATTCAAAAATCAGACTCTTTATGTAATGAAACCACATTATACCATCTAGGAACTTCATGTAGCACAATGGTAGGCGATAAATCCCAATTGCACTATGGTTGTGGGTTCGATTCCCGCATCTTTGTCTGACATGACGGGTCGTCACACGGTATGCGTGCTGTCCTTTTATAAAAAACCAAAAAAATAACCATTCAAACTTAATCCATTCCAACCATTAGACTTATCCAAAATACTATTATCCAAACTCACCGTCCTAAATTTTCAATGAAGTTAACCATTATAAGGATCTTTTTTTCCAGGTAATATCATGTGAATTACTTCCTCGTATATTATTTTACAACACCGCAACATCTTGAATTACCAAAATCAACCATCTCTTATTCCAAAATCACTACCTCAATATTAGGACCATATTAAGGTTTATCTTTCCTTCAACCATGTAATTTCCAAAAAAAATTAACTCATTGTAGAGTCACTTTTCTTATTACTATAAAATCTCAAATCCTTAATTAAATAGTACTGCAGTATAATCCATATTTATTTCTAGAACATCATTGATACAAAACATAAATGAAATAATTATAAAATAACAAAATAGGAACATTAGTCATTCCTCATCATCTATGGTAGTATCATAACTTGATTATTATCCAATAGTATCATTTGTGGCATAGTTTGATGACTGGGACATTGGTTCGCGTTGTTTCCAAACGCTTTGCAAATGAAGCATTGTACATTTGAAACCATTTCTTTGCCCTTTTAGTCATGTACTTTGTGCCCTTTTTCTGCACACTTATAACAAACTCTCATTCCTTTCAGGAAAGTTCCATGGTGTTTCTTCCCATAGTTATCATATATGGGGAAATTCTTATTTTCCCTCTTCGCTTTATCCATTTTTCTCTCTTCCATCCTTTTCTTCTCTTGCTTCCCTTCAAAGCCATAGGACTCAGTAAACTCTTTAGCTATCTTATCCACACATGATACTATTTCTTCATATGATGATAATACGTGGGAGACTATTTCCCTTATAAATGATGGATTAATACAATGAAAGATATTATCCTTCTTACTCATTGGATCATACGTATTACTGGAGTTCACATTCCTTCTACTAGGTGACATTTCTATACAATAGCATAAACTAGGTCAGTTTATGAATTGCCAAGAATAATTCCAAACTTGTAAAATACCTAACACAAGTTGAACAGATTATGGATATAATACATAATCATAAAAATGTTTTCTTTGAGTAAGTATATACTCATGAGCCCTTCATAATGGTTTGTAAAGAAAATGATAATTATCCTAAGCATATCCCTCAGGAGTGTTGTAACCAAGAGTGTAGAAAGGCTCATTGTCGTGCACCAGTTCCCATTCGAGTGTACCTCAAAGCGGTGTTTTCAGGTTTTACCCCTAGGTATATCTGTTACAGAGCCGTCTCTACCTGCTCGTATCCATACAGGGATTTATTGCTCAGAAAACTCACAAAATCTCTACAATACCAAAATTATAGGAAGTTCTTCTATAATAATCCTCAAATTCTATCTTATGTCTATGTGCTCTAATTAGAGTTTATCTAAATCTAGTTTCCAAGGTTATTGCTAAACTTCCTCTGATACCAACTATAACGCCCCGACCCCTGTGACCCAGAGTCGGTGCATTATTTTAATACATTGGCATGATTACAAGGAACCATGTCCCGAAGAACCGATCAGTTTAGCAGTCTTTGAAAATAGATTACATACATGAATGTTACATTACACTTCATAACATAAAAAACAACATAAATAATCCTTTATGAATGCCATTATTCGCTTCTCTTAACTCTGCATATCAATCACATAGCACTTCTTGGAATCCAGTGAAAAATAAAACAAAGAAAGGGGTGAGCTCCAATGCTCAATAAGGGTAATCCATACAGCGGAAACTTTCAAAAATAAGCATAAACATTTAAGGCAATGTATAAAACTAAAACAAAAGACTTTTAAACTTTAACATCAGAATAATATGGCAGAAATAAAATGAAATAATGCCATTTACTTATTCAAATGGATATTCAACTAATCAAATAATGACATGCAATATCACTAACCACTTTCAAAATGATGGAATGTATAATCCCAGAATATCATAACCACATAGCCAAGGCCTCGTGCTAAGGATAAATATAATATTTTGTTAAGGCCTTGTTCCATGACACTAGTTTGTCTCATGAGACCTACCAATGCATTGAGGAGCTATAGTGGGATCCACCCGTCACTTACTAAGTCCAATGCATTCCCATATGAAAAGGTTTAAACATAACATACACATTCGTATTAAAACTAGCATACGAAATGTCAATACTTTCTCCATAAACCATGAATGGTATAAAAATAACACATCCACAGTTAAAAATATCACAAAACCTTCAATAGAATACAAAAGTTTTTTATCATAATAAATCAACTTCAAATAAGCTTAAAATCCATCAAAGGATGTTGACATAGATGAAATCAAAAGTATTTGAGAGAAATATCACTTTTCTTGAAATCATTGAAAAGTCACACATTTATAAAGGAAGTAATTTAAATGATATTTTTGAATCAAAGTGTCCCATACCACTTTGAAACTTTTGAAAAGAAATATGATTTCAAAATATTCATGTCCATATAAATAAATCCTTAAAATCATTTTGAAAACATGGACATTAATTGAAAAGATTTAGAAAGATAAATCATTTTAACATATGAAATTTTGATCTTCATAAAGGGTAACTTTCAAAACCCTTAAAATATTCACTTTGAAATAATTTTTATGAAAAATGGACATGGATGATAAAAATGTCCCAGTAAATACTTACACATAAAAAATCTCGGATAATAATGAGATTGAGGAATTAACCCTTACCAATTTGGTAACTTATGAAACATACAACCCATGAAAGAGGTATCATACAATGAATATGTAAATACACATAAATTAAATTTCATTACACAGAGAATACAATTATGGGAAGTACATACAACACACAAAAGGTAATAGTGGCAATATGGCATGAATCTCACGGGAATAAGGAGTGAGATGAAAACCCCTAACCTTGCACTTTCCTTTAGTCGAGGGTACGTTTAACCTCCCGTACGAAGATCATAGTATGTTATTAAATTATACCAGAACCATATTAATATTTATTATATCGTACTTGATTCATTTATGACTTTATATTACCCATTTAATAATAATTTTCATGTTAAGTTAACATTTTGGGTAATAATCACTTTCTTTATCGAACGTGTTTTAACTTGTCACTCTTGGTTGTATCACTTAGATCATGATTAAAATAATTCCAGAATATAAAACATGATAAATATATCATATATATTTAGAATATAAATATTTATAATTGACATATATATGAAATGGAAAACACTGTTTATGGAGACGGTAGTCCGTACGTACGCATAAACGATGTTTCTTTTTTCATATAGTATTGAACGGAAGTAAATGAATAAGATATATGTAAGTAGATAAATCCTTATATATATATATATATATATCTTGAGTATCATTATTATTTCATATATTACATACATATTAGTAATATATATTTTTATAATCGTCGATGAATGGTGAACTTGGAAATGAATCACATCGCGTCGTGGAGACGGTAATCCGTACATACGCACGAGCGAAAATATCATTCTTTTGATATTAAAATAATATATAATTGGATGGTATATAATATATACAGAATCATTATCATGTTATATTTATTATTTACATGAATTACAAATCATTATTATACCCATATAAAAAATAATATATTGAATAACAATTACACCACGGCGTGGAGACGGTAAGTCGTACGTACGCACGTATGGTGACATGTCATTCAAAGGATAGATAGAATACTGAATATGGTTGTAACATATTTATAATAATATTAAAGTATATAGGAGATACTGTATTCATTATTTTAGAATGGTAATAAAAAAGAAAGAAGAAGTGGAAGAAGAAAGGAACTTGAAAAAGGGTGGTGAAATCATTACCTCTTCTTTGGGTTCTTCCTTTTGATTTGATCAAAAGGGCTCCTTAAGTTGGCTTTCTGACTAAAGGAAGGGTTCTTAATTTTATTTTTGGTCAAGATAAACTTGTCTAAAAGAATTAGTACATGTGTTAGCGTAATATTAATATCATTTTTACCCTTAATTACCCTATTTACTTTTAACCGTGGTAAATAAAAGTAAACATTTACTATTCACCAAAAATTATTTTCATCTCATTGAACAACATTTTACTCCTTGATGTTAATGGTGTCTCTCAGATTTTTGAAATTCCAATTACAGAAGCGGTAAAATTAAGTTTTATGAAAGATTCTGTTTTTTAACTACCACTTTGTAGTTTAACTATTCATAAAAAATTGATGTTTTTCAGAACAATGCCAAAATTTCACCCCAAGCTATAATTGATATTACGAATTAAAAAATGATGTCTATTTTACAAAATTCCAAACATATAAGTTGCATTAATTAATTTTATAATTAATTCCTATTGTCACAACAAATAGAGTGTTTTTAAGAAACAATATATATCAAAAGATTGACAATTGTTTATGTCCAATTTCAAAGTGAAATTAATTCTAATGAACACCATTGGATAAAATGGTAAAAATATATTCTAATTATACTTTAAAACCACCCAAATTAATAATTTATCACTATTAGATATTTTGATTAAAAAAGTTTTTTTTAATTAAAATTTATTAATTTTCACTGTTCATCAAAATATTAATGTTATCCGAAAAGTACCAAAATTTCACCTTAGGCTAAATTCGATACTCCGAATCCAAAAATAAAGTCTATTTTGAGTGATAAAATTTATAAAATTTTAAAAAGTAGGTATTACTATTCATAATGGCTACTTTGATTGGTCATGGTGTGTGTTAGAACTCGAAGTTGAATACAACACACGCTACTGTATTATTCAAAGAGAAGCGTATCGTGGATGCTTGGGGTGTTGCACATTATATAATGATATAGACCCCACTAGGCCACTACTTTATGAAAAACCAATATTTGGAGCATTTTGGGAAGTAATGATTGATTAATTTGGGAGTTTAAAAAAATATAGTTTTTCATAATGATGGCACACCAAACGATGAAACACTGAATCTTGTCTCACCGAATGGTGAAACCGAACAGTAGCTCATAGAATAGTGGCTCGTAGAATGGTGGCTCACCAAGGGGTGCCTCACCTAATGGTGATACCGAACAGTGATACTAAATGGTGACACCAAATGTTGGCTCACCAAATAGTGACAATGAATAGTGTCTCGCTGAGCGTTGTGTCACTTAACGGTGACAACTAATTGTGTCTCACCGAACAGTGACATAGAATGGTGACACCAAATTCTAGATCACCGAATGGTGACACCATGTTTCACCTAATGGTGATTAACTTATAACAGTTTCCCAAATTTCTGTTTTCCCCCGTTTATCCTAGATTTTTACCCTCTTAAATTTTACATGACATAAATCTTGTTAAAGCCATGTTTGGGTGTTTTAAAAGGTATTTAAAAGGATATTAATTATATCATTAATATCCTAATGCTCTGGGGAAATTGAAATAATCCAACCATGTGTTCTTGGCTATGACCTAACATTAATGGCTTTTGAAACCATTTTTTCTTGGATATTGTATCTAGCTCTTCAATGTTGGGATCTTCTCTTACAATTGTGTTTTGTTTCCCTCTTGGTGCTCCTAGAGCCTTCCCATCCCATGAATTCACATGTTGTGCTATAGTAATTGATCTATGTTTCCTTTTAGGTTTCACATCAAGTTTTCCTACTACTCTGATACCCTTAATTTTCGAGCAGGGAGGAGTTTTGGTCGCATGTTGTTCTAGGTAGATATTTTCCTTCGTCTCTCTTTAATTTTTTATCACGTGGGGTGGGTGTACTCTTGTCTTCTTGTGAATAATTATAAAACTATTTTATGGAAGATAATAAGAATGAATAAATAAGGGGGGTGGTAGAAATTTGATGATGATTGCATTGTGTTTTTATGTTATCCTAGATACATATCATGAATCATAAAGGTTGTGTTCATTAGAAAATCATGGCCATTGGTTGTCTTTGCATGTTCATCCATGATTTTGTATACTTATTTCTATGTTGAAATGACGTTATACCTAATATCTGATTAACTACATACATCTGGTAAACTAAAATGGACTCCTAGGGATTAAACATGTTACATGGTCACCCATGAATTATAAATTTATAATTATAGAATAATGGGGATCAAATATAAATAGGCTCTTAATTATTTGGTGTGGTTGTGTGTTTTGTATAGTGTTTTTGGTTTTTTACCGTGAGGAGGTTGTATGATGCCGAGTATGATAGTGGGTCTATGTCTAGGTAGCGGGATTAGGTACATTAGTGGGGTAAGGTATGTTTTGTGTAGCAGGGCTGTAGTTTTTTTGGTGGTGGTTGTGGGATGTGTGTTTTAGGTGGTCTAGGATGTTGGATTGAATATCAGGTTGAGATATTTATTGATTGTAGAATTGATGGACTTATTGTGAAGTGGGAATGCATCCAGGCTATTGTTGGGAAGTAGGGATATATGTTTTGGCCATGTCATGATTTCATGTATATAGGTCTGATGATTGTGGTGTTCTTGTGAAGTAGGGCAGAAGGGTTTGGATGTGAGAGGATTAATTAGGCGGGATAACTTTGAAGACTTATGATGGTAGTTTTTTTATATGAATTGGTGTTACAATGGGAGGAAGAATATAGTGGGTTGTTTTCATTTTTTTATGAGAAGTGTTTAGTGCTTTTTAGCCATCTGAGAATGCTGTAATATATTGTTCTTGTTAATTCCAATACAGGGATGTCATAATGTCATGAATAAATTGATAAATACTGAATGAAAATTGGATAAATTAGTTTTATGGGGTTATATGTAATCTTACGGATGTGACCATCCTTTGGGGTGATGCATGCATGTAGGGGTAGTAGTTAATGTGGTTTGTGTGGATGGTTTCTTGTTTGTAATCCCATAGGTTTGGATGAATGTTTTTTATCAATATGTATAAATTTTTTGTTCCTTCTGTTTTTATACTCATCCCACACATGTTGAGAACCATGTTCCAAATACCCACATTTCAATGTGGGAGGGTGTTTTTCCGGCATCATAGTGGGAGGATGGATGGATGGTTATTCGATCTTCCATTCTCTTTCTTGACGTCTTTTATCACCATAGACTCTTCAGGAATTCTATAATGAGATGATGTTTGTTACGAGATTTATGGTTTTGGTTGTGTGAGTGGTGGTTTGTTTCCCAGGTGTCTTGAGGATTATGACTAGGTCTTTTCAAGTAGTTTGTGGTATGTGTAAATCCAAGGTGTCTGCAAGTAGGATTTATATATGGTAGTGGACGAGGTCCGTGCAGTCAGGATGAGTGTTGTTTGTATCCTAGGTGTGTGTGGGCGGGATGTGATAGTTTGTATTGTGTAAGAGTGTGATAGTGCCAGTAAGTTCTCTATTAGGGTTGAGTAGTTAACTAGTGGTATGATCTGTGGGGTTCTCGAATATGGATGGGATCATACTTCACATTACTTGAATTAAATAATATAGTGAGCATACCATGTTGAGACTGGTATGTATAGTATACCTTGTAAAGTTATTTTTAGTTTATTCTGTTTTCTAATGAGTGATTTTTAATACATCTCCCACTTTTTCAGGGGTTACATTGGTGTTTCCCTACTGAGTATACATGTATGCTGATCCTGTTTATATAAAAATATTTTTGGGTTTCCAAGGAGGTTATACAGACCATACTGAAGTTTACTTGTTCGTACAATGGGGATGATTTATGTGTTGCATATTATTTTTGTTTTAGTACTTTCCATATAGTTTTCTATGTATTTATAATGGTTTTACTTTAATCATGCATGTAGAATTGATATTAGTTTCATTAAGTATTTCTATATGGGAGTTTTATGAGATTGATACATCTTATATACCAGTCATTGATACTATAAAATAGTAATTCCTCCCATTGTGTGATATTTATATACCCTCAGTTTTGGTCATTTCTCTGGGGCTTATTGGAGGCCGGACATAGGGGTTCATTATCCCTCCATCATCTTGAAGAAAGAAGATCTCAGTTCCTCGCTAACCATTCCTTCATCTTGAACAAGGCGGGTCATGCCATAATGGTATCAGAGATGATGGTAGAGAGATAGGATGGAGTAAGGATTTAGTCTTACTGTGAATTACATATTTTGATTGGGAAACAATGTTAGGTGGTCTTAGTCTGTGACATAGGTAAGGGAAGATCACCTAGGACACTAGATTTTGTATCCCCCGATGATTTGATGTAAGAAATAAGAACTTACCAAATAACCAAGTGACGCTACACTGATTATGGTGTAGAGACCCTAGTAAAGGTACATGCATCATGATGGAATGTGTTCTTGTTTTTCTTGAGCATTTTTTGGAAATTAAAATAATTAATTAGTTAAAATAAACCCTAAAAAATTATATACTACTCGGGCTTAGGGGTTCCTTGATTTCATTTCAACTATGGAAGCATGTTGTCATCCATTGCTGGCTCAAGTAGTGGAGGCATAAAAGGGAAATCCAACTAATTCTTAGTGGGTTGATCTAGTGGAGAAATATTAAATATGGAAGAATATTATTCATGTATTTTAGTGGAATAGTTTGGGAATGTACGAGGTCATCATCTCGAACATGGAGACAAAGAGTTTGATCAAGGACATGGTGATCCTTTTTATCTTTATCTCATATATGACCGAGTACTAGGTTCCTCTAGTGGTTAGATAGATTAGGGGAGCATGGTTTCATTGGTGGCTGCTTTACCTAAGGGTTAGGAAGGATACTGATTTATCATGGGCAGACTTTGAGAATACATTATAGATAGAATTCCATTCTTTCATAGATATATGATCTACTCTCCCTCCAGTAGAGGATTATGTTTGTGATGGAATCATGAATCAAGTCCAAGGATCTTGTAAGATTCTCTCTAGATCTATTTTCAATTGAGGTGTATCTGGAAACGAACCTAAAGGATTCCCTCCACCCTTCCATTCATAATTTTGATACACTCTTCACCTAGCGTACATACATAGTGGTTTAGAAGAAGGCTAAGCTAGTGGATAGGATTCACTCTTGAAGAGGCCTGTCAGGAGAGGGAAGTCAGCTGTATTCCTCAATGGGGAAGGTAGTCAGCAGAAATTCTCTGGTATTAGATCCATCCTAGTTTTAGCTAGTGGGGTGCCAATGCCAGTAGTTTTAGTTCCTACCCTCTGGTCCTCATCTATTTCTCACAGGCATGGGGGTGATGTTTTTTTTCATACAGATGTTATGTCAACCTCTAGTGATAGTGCCTGAATCAAGATCAGTATATTGAAGGTGGGTAGGTTCAGTACCATCTATAGTAGGAATAGCTTTCTAAGCCTTTCTAGTAGTAGGAAATGTAGGCCCCTACTCCACCAAGGGTAGATAATGCATGAAGAAACTTACCTTGGTTTGTTCCTCAAGTACCTCTTCTAGAGTGTGGTCGGTTATCCAATCGAAAATAGATGGGGTGATGATCTTGGTGTGGTCAATTTCATGCCACAAAAGGCAGATGTTCTAGTGGAGCTAGAGATCATTCGAGGTACAGTCTGTTTTTTAGAACGCTTACTTTTTCATATTTTGATTCAAGAGCTTCACTCCATTTTACCTACTCTAGGCCATACCGTGGGACTGGACATAGAAATACTTTTTCTTCCTTTGGTGTTTAGTATACTAGTTGGTGATCGGATCTGCATGTTGGATATTTTTTGGGGATATAGAATGATGTTGGGGCCCTTCTAGTGTAGTGGGGATCTCATTATGTTTCAGATGAAGCTATAGGATGTAATAATTTCCATTTATTTTTTTTAGTGCATTCTATTATAGGATGATTATAGAGAAGTGTCTTGTTGTTAGACGTGAAAGGACAGTGTGTAGCTTTCGTTGGGGAGCAGAGCATTCAAGTGGCTAGTCAGTGCATGCAGCCTCTTCATTACATGTTAGGTGTGTTTGAATTATGATCGATGGACACAAAGATGTTGTGTAATCTCATGGGTTTTGGGGAGTTATTTGATGTTTTTCTCAATGTTTTTATCACTCAAACCCCTTCACATGATCTTTTTTTAGGGAAATAAATGCATCCCGATAATTCTCAGATTTTTATGTCTCATTATCGAATGTATTCTTTTGAGATGTGAGAGTTGTGGATCCCGATTTATGATTGGATGATGAAGGGATTTATCCTGCATAGCGTGTTGTCATGGGGTGATCTGGTCTTTTTTTCATAGAAGGTATATGGTGACCTGAATCTGTGTATAGACTACTGTTGTTTGAATCAACTAACAGTCAAGAAATGATTCCCTCTCTTGAGGATAGATGATATTTTTGACTAGATAAGGGGAGCGAGATGATTTTCTAGTAACAATCTATGTTCTGGATATCACCAGTTGAGTCTGTAGTAATGTGATATCCTAAAGACTACTCTTAAGATGAGGTCTGGGAACTTATAGTTCATAGTTATGAAAATTGATGTCAAAAACGGATCATCCATTCCATGGGGCTCTTGAACTCTATCATCAATGAGTTACTAGACCAATTTGTTTTGGTATTCATCGATGAAATCTTGTTCTACTCACAGTAAATGGAAGGGCATACCAAGAAGATCAATATTGTCTAGGGTATAATTCAGCACCACCATCTCTATAAAATTATATCCAAGTGGAGTTTTTAAACATTGGATGTCCACTTCCATGGGAATGTAGTGTTTTGTAAGGTAGTAGGAGTGGACCTGTCGAATGTCGAGGTAGGTTTTTCGTTGAAAACAACCATGAATGTGGAATATGATCTCATTTTTATTGATTTGGGATAATACTACCATATATTCAAAATTGATTTCCCTCAAGTCGAATCCCCAACGATGGCTCTAATAATAAATGATAAATAATCTTTGAGGAGTGAGTAGTGTAGAGCACCATTCACCAATATTAAGGGAATGTTGGTCAGTTCACCAGTCGTTAGGTTTATAGAGTAAGGGGTGATTTTTGAGGTGGTCTTTGAGGCATCCTGTTTGGTCTTGGGTGTGTCTTGATACAGCAACATGGTTTGATCTCCAATCAGTCTAGGTAATTAAATACCCATGAATGTTACTATGCCACCCATTACCTGGACCTTTCAGTGGTCATGTTTTCACTGATGTGTTTTCTACATTAACACATCGTGGAGCATTTTGTGGTCTTTACAGATGACAAGGGATTAAGGTATATCTTTTCCAAGTGATATATAAACTTTCGATATGAGTGGTTGATAGAGTTTCTATAGGATTTTGATTTTGAGATCTATTATACCTCATGGAAACGGATAGTGGTGGTTGATTCATTAAGAAGGAAGTCATATAAAGAAGTGGTTTGGGACTCTACGGATTCTTGGAGAGTAATGGAGTAATTTTCTTCATTGCACATAAATGCAAGAATGTATGGAAACATAGGATATATGTTTCAAATTAAGGTTTAGTCATTATTGAGGTAGTAGGTGCAGGAATCTCAGTTGGGAGACTCAAGGGAATAAGTGATGCAAGATTTCATTGACTTTGAAATTGCTATGGAGTGATGGTCGAAGTATTGTTCGAATCATATATTATTAAATGGGAAGTTGTTCGTCCTAGTGGAGATGTATTATGGAGTTATTCATATTTTCCATATCTCACTAATGGTGTTACACCAAGGAGTTTCCAGGATTTATCAGGTCTTGAGGGAACAATTTTGGTGGCTCCGGATGAAGCGAGCAATGACAGAGTTTTTGGAAATGTTCTCTGTGTTCTAGAAATAGAAGGTTGAGCACCGTGTTCCCAGTGATTTGTTTCATCCCTTATACATCCATGAGAAGAATTGAAATTATATCTCAATGGATTCCGTTATAGGATTACATAGGGATCAGGGAGGATGCAATGGAATCCGGGTAGTAGTGGATCAGTAGATGAAGTTGGATCACTTTTTAGCGATCAAGGTGTCGAGCAAAGTCGATGCCATAGAGAAGAGTTATGTGGATGTGGTGGCGTGGATGCATGGGGTTCTGAGATCAATTATCATAGATTAAAATAAATATTTTACGTTGCGTGTTTGTATGGGATTGAAAAATTCCATGGGATCTTATTTACACCTTAGTACTACTTTCCACCCATAGAAAAAATGAAAAAATAAAGAGGACAATCCAGACTTTGGAGGATATGTTTTAGGCATGTGTTCAAGACTGTAGTGGGTCATGGGTGGAACATCTGTCCTTGGTGGTGTTATCTTACAATAATAGTTATCACCCTTCAATTAGCATGGATCAGTTTGTCGCTTTTTATGGAATATCTGGTCATCCAACCTTTTTCTAGATGGAAGTTGGGGAGGCTGGTTTTCTTGGTCTAGATGTTGTGCAACGTACGATATAGAAGGATTGTCATGTCTTTCATTGGATGAAGGAAGCACAAGACTGGAATAATTCATAGGCCAATGGCAGGAGAAGGCCCTTGGAGTTTGTTGTTGGGGACTATGTATTCTTAATGGTTTCCCATTGACGTGGGAAAAAATGGTTTGGCAGAGGGTGTATGTTTCCTCCCATGTTCATCGAACCATTTAAGGTCTCCAGATGAGTTGGAGAGGTGGAATATAAGCTGGAGTTTCCATCGTAGTATGGGAGGACCCACGACATCTTTCATGTCTCCCAACTTTGTTTGGTCCATCACGATGAGTCCCATGTCATAGATTGGGGAGTGTTGGATATTGAGGATGATGCAACATTCGTAGAGCGGTCAGTGAAGATCGATGATCATTGGGAGAAAGTGCTTCATGGGTTGACCATTCACATGGATCATGTGTTGTGGATTCATGGTGTCCTAGAGAAGAGTACATGGGACTCAGAGGCATAGATTCATGAATAATACCTGGTGTTATTTTGAGATTTTTCTATTGTGACTTGTTTTGATGTAATAGTTGAACTTTTTTCCCATGATATGAGTTGTTTCCTTTTTTCTCGGGTGCTAGGAGTCCAAACACATTAGAATGATAGGAATTGATCCATGATCGAGAAGCATTAATGTAGATGTGATGAAACACATGTGGGTGAGTCAGTATCTGCCAACGTGGATAGTATCTAGTGATGGGGGAATTACTTCCCTAATCTATGTGTCTAGATTGTGTGGCTTTTAGTGTTGTGTGGTTGTTTTTGGAAGTTGAAATTATAGAGGTGTTATTGGAAGTCTTGTTTTTTACTTCATCTTTTGATCAATTCATGATGGTTTATCCTTGAGATGTATCTTATGGGGTGGATGTTTATTCCCCACCTCTATCTGGGAATACTTTTGGATTTTGGAAGACAAGAATAGTTTGAGAGGTGACTGATCTAATTACCCGGACCCCTCCAGGCCATTCCATGGAGAAAATATAATTTTTGGAGAGTATTTGGCCGTAATGATAGAATAATTCAAGAGTTTTGTAAAAATATTATTTTTATGAATGGTGGGACACCAAACGATGGCACACCGAATGGTGGCACACTGAATGGTGGATCACCAAATGGTGGAACACCGAATGGTGACATAGAATGGTGTCTCACTAAATAGTGTCTCACGAAACTATGTCTCACGAACATTGACACTGAATAGTGTCTCACCAAATGGTGAAACTGGACAGTGGATAACCGAATGGTGTCCCATTGAGGGGTGTCCCACCGATCGGTGACACCGAACAATGTCTCACCGAATGGTGATGTTGAATGGTGGATCAAAGAATAGTGGCTCACCGAATGGTGTCCCACCAAATGGTGGACAAAATGGTTTCTTATTTAGTATTGTCTCATCATATTGTGACATGATGTCTCAACTAACAGTGAGTCACATATGATAGTTTTTCCTAATTTTTAGTTTTCCTCAATTTCTCCATGATTTTCTAGTTTCTTCCCACTTTAATTTTATTCGATGTAAATCATGTTTAAAACCTTATTTAGTAATTTATAAAGGTATTTTGAAGGATATTAATTATATATTTAATATCCTAATGCACTAGTGACTTTAAAATTATCCAACCTTGTGGTCTTGGATGTGATCTGACATTAATGACTTTTGGAACAATTCTTCATTTAATATAGGATCTAACTCTTCAAAACTAGGATATTCTCTTCCAAATGTGTTTCTATTCCAACATTGTACACCTAGAGCCTTACTTTCCATTAGAGTCTTGTATTATGTTGTACTAACTGGTCCCTTTTTTCCTTGGAGTTTTTCCTTTGAGTTTTCCTACTACTCACGCACCCCAGATTTTGGTGAAAGGTGGAGTTTTGGATGCATGTTGTTCTAAGTAGGGATTTTCCTTCATCCCTATTTTATTGAGTATCATGTGGGTGGTTGTACTTTTTTCTTATTTTGAATACTACTGATACCATTTTATAGAAATATTAAGAGGGAACAAATATAGGGGGTGATGATAATGGTTTCTTTTTTTTTTTATGGTATCCTTGATCAATGTCGTGAATCATGTTGGTTGTGTTTTTCATGAAATCATGGCCAATTGTGTTCTTCGCATGTGAAATGATGATCTTTTTATACATATTCATATGTGGAAATAATTGTAAACATGAAATCTGATTAACCACGTACATCTAGTCAATTAAATGGAATCCTTGGGATTAAACATTTTCTGTAATCACATATAAATTATGAATGTATAATTTAAGAATATTGTGAATCAAGTCAAAATATTCTCATCATAATTTGGTGTGGTTTTGTTATATGTATAGAGTTTTTGGGTTTTGTGCCTTTTGGGTTTGTATGATGCTTAGTATCTTTATGCGTATATGGGTGGATGTAGGGGTTGTCCGCGTTAGGGGGTATGGTATGTTTTTGAAGTGGGGCTACAGTTTTGGTGGTTGTTGTTGTGTAATTTTTTTATGAGGTGGTGAAAGAGGACTGATGGAATCTAATGTTGACAGAGTTATTTATTGTGGAATGAATATACATGTTTTTTAGTGGAATAACTTTTGGGAGTGGTTGGGTAGTGGGGAATAAGGTTTGGTAAGTGTGATGATTTCATGTATGTAGGTGTCATGAGTGTAGTTTTGATGTGACAGGGTGCTATAGGGTTTGGTTATGAGAATTTCAAATAGACCAGATAAAATTGAACAATGATATTGGTAATTTCGAGATATGCATGAGAGTTAAATTTAGAGGGAGAACTATGTGGGTTTTTTGTTGTGTGTTTTGTTATAGCAATTGTTTAACGGCTTTGAGCCTTTTAAGAATGGTTGTAGATGTTTTTCTTATTAGTTTCAAAGTGTAAATATGATAGTTACACCATAAGGTAACCATGCTGGTTACATCATAAGGATGTCATCTGGGTGATATTATAAGGTAGATATGAGGGTTACAAATCATATGGTATTCTTGAGGGTTAAAATATTTAGTATGTAATTACCCATGTTTCCTAAATGTGTTTAATGTTTTTGATAGGTTTTATTTAAATCTCTTGTTTTCCTAAAGTAAATATATGACACTTTATAAGTTAGAAGTATGACTTGGGAAAAATTATTTTATATGTTTATAAGTACTCATGGACTGATGGTTCCATTATTTTAAATTTCCCTTACTGATCCTTTCTTCTCATCATATTTTTTAAAAGGTTTTTCATATAATTTATTGATGGGTAATTGAAATTAATTATTAAATATTAAATTAATTATATTTTTTAGATTAATAAAGAATTTTTTATTTTAAAATATACATATTGTTAAAAAATGGACATTGTTTCAGTAAATTCAAATGTGTGTGTATGTGGAATTTTTATGTTTGAATTATGACCTAATTTAACAAATTTTTTTAATAAAATGATATATGGGAATGTAATAAAGTGAATTATAGTTTTGTTAACTAGATTATGTAATGTTTAATTTCCAGTCCTTTTAGTTTTTATAATAAAATTATATAGAAAACATCCATTATTATGATGATGTTAATAGAATAACCTAAATGAATTAAAAATTATGGATAATTTTAAATTATATAGAATTTGAATATTACTATGTTGCTTCCCCTAAGATATGTATTCTTAGAATGGGTTTCTATATAAGAAATTAGTATGTTGTAGTATGAAGTAACTAGCATAATTATATCCATTTGGACCAGCAACTTGAAATGGTGGGAATTGAATACGATATTTTTTTGATAGCAATGGAACAGTTTAAATAGGATATAAAAGGCGGGGGAATCTATTTAATATAACAGCCAGAGATACTATAAAAGATTGTGGAAATATTATAATATTTTATGGGGCAACACCCGCCTTCTCTAAGTGGATCTTCTATACTATTGGTGTATGAAGGGTGTATTACATCCCATGAAAATATATTTGATGTTTTTTGGTGTTTATAAAATCAAACAGTTAGTATTTATGTTTATCATTTTGAAGGTGAATATAACTCATGGTGATCAAATATTAAGTACATCAGGGAAACCATCGATATTGATGCCTTGGAATGGGATAAATTTTAAAGTCTTTTCAATGTGAAATATTTCCCTATGATAGTTTTATTTATAATAGAAAATGATCCCATAAATTGAAATAAATGGTGGAATATTTAGTGGTCAGTTATGAAGAAAGAATAACATTAATGTAAAGTTAATCTGTTAATATTACTGTGGATATTAATAGTAAAATCAATCATTTTTACTCAATATTGGAGTCGTGACACTGAAGGGTATTGGATTCCATTGAATTTAAATTTTTTAGAAACCAATTCCAGGTGATTAATTTTTAGAATTGTATTTTTTTATTAACTATTGAACTCTTTCAAAAAAAATAATAAATTTTAATAATTATAATAAATGGATAAAAATAAATAAAAAAATATTATGGTATGAAAAATCAATTTTAAATTTGTGGAAACTGTGGTAAAAAGAACCCAATATAATTTCAAACAAAATCTGGGAAGTGTTTTGTATGTGAAATGTTTGGAAATATGGCTCGATATTGCAATGGAAATGACCTTATATTTAATTCTAATAATTATATAGTAAAGTGTTTTATATGTGGTGAGATAGGGAATTATGAAAATTCATGTATAGTGAATGATCTAAATGATGGAATGTGACTATAATATATGTATAAAGGATCAATGAAATCCTTCGAAACTACTTCAGTATATGGCGGTCCATCCAATAAATACGTACAAGGTACATTGTTTTATTACATGGATTTTGATATTATATTTTTTATATGGGTTCTACACATTCCTTTATTTATGAATAATTTTCTGGAAAATTTAAAATATCCCCTCAAGAAATGAAACTAGAAGATATTGAAAACCCCAAGGGGAAATATTGAAGAAAAAAATGAATTATAATGGTATTCTTATGTTTTTTTTTGTGGAAAGAAATTACCTGAAATCCTTCTTCCATAGTATAAATTGATGTTATTTTGGGTATGTATTGGCTTTATATATAATATTCTAAAATTAATTTTCTTCAAAATGATGTTTTTTTCATGAATATTTTCTACTTTTATAATAGAATGAACTCATAACATTGATAAAATATCGGTAAGCAATGAAATTGTTAAAATATTGAAATGATATTTATCTTACACATATTGTTCCAAATAATGGAACTATTCAAATTAATAATATTCTAGTTGTAAATAAATTCATGGATGTTTTATATAATTATTATCAGGGTGTTATACCAAATCTGACAGTTGGATTTACAATCGACTTAGTTACAAAGTTCAATCCAATTTCTGAACCCCCATATCGAATGGATCATGTGAAATTTCTATAATTCAAAATGAAGTTACAAAACTTAATTGATAAAGTATTCATTCATCCTAACTCTTCATTATCTGGTCCTCCATTTATTCAAAAATAATTATGGTTCCATGAGGATTTTCATTGATTATATAGATTATAATAAGATTACCCTTAAGAATAAGTATCAATTTCCCATTATTGATGGCATTATTAGTCAACATTATATAGATTAGTATTTTCTCATGAATGACATGATATTCATGTACCATCAGCTAATGGATATATAGGATGAGATTATAAAAATATCATTCCATATTAGATATGGGAAATATGAATTGTTTTTATTTCTTTTTCCTTGAGAAATTGTCTTTTTTTATGTATAGACTATGTGAATATAATATTACCTAAGAAACTGGATATGTTTTTTACTGTTTTTATTGATGATATTATAATGTTCTCAAAAATTTATGAGGACCAATAAAAAATTCTAATGATTCTATTTGAAACACTCAATGATATGATGTTTTACAGAAAATATAAAATATGTGATTTTTTTAAAAAAAGATTTATTTCCTTAGGAACATTGTTAATAAAGACAGACAAATAGTTTATCCTTCAAAAACAAAAGTGGATGATGAGTGTCTAATACCTACAAATAACACTAGTATTCATAGTTTTCTTAGATTAATAGGCTATTACAGAAATTTTTCTAAAAATCATACATGATTATCTTACCACTAACTAAGTTAAAACAATAGGGGTTTTATTTATTTGGACATACGAATGTCATTTTGTATTCATGAAAGAAAAAGAAGAATGGTGAATGCTATCGTTTAATATATTCTTTCCATAAATAGTGATTTTTTTATATTTGGTTACGCTTCATTAAAGGGACTTGATTTTGTACCGATATATAATGATAAGGTGATAGTTCAGGCCTCATGATAACTAAAACCTTAAGAGTTTATTTATACCACATGTGATTTAGAATCAGAGGCTATTATTTTTTCTCTAAAATTTTGGAGGCATCATTGATATAGAGCCAAATATGAAATATATACTAACCATAAAATTTTGATGTATTTATTGTTTCATAAGGAATTGGACATACGGTATAAAATATAACTATAACTGATAAAGTATTATGGTTTCATGATTAATTACAATATTATAAAAGTAATCAAGGTATTATATGCAATGATTTAAATACATCATGTTACATTAACCATGTTATGTGTAGAAGTTGACCCTTTCATTAAAGATTTGATTTATTTTGGACTTGAAGACAATGGGGTCATATTTTCCTTGGTTCTATTTTAAGTGTCAGTGTAATAAACTATAATGAAAATAATTAAGAAAATGCATAAGGAAGACATCAAGTTAGATGGAATCATAAATATGGTGTTTTTAGTTAATCCAGGCAGCACTATGATGTATAGAGACCTTTAGGGTTATTACTGATGGGATGTAATGAAATGATATATTACTAATTATACCCCAAATGATTATATTTATAATAGGTTAAATACTAGAGAAAACTCCCAATGGCGGCATTTCATCCTTTCTCACTTTTAGAATGTAAATGGGAAAATATATCTGTGGATTTCATTGTGGGACTACTAATTATGTCACAAGGTAATAATGTGATTTTGGTTTTTGTTGATCTATTGATAAATTTGCGCATTTTACAAGTATTTGAGATATATTATATTTAGATCAACATTAATTACTATATCTCTAAGTGATCATCAGGTTATTGGAGTTCCTCTATCTATTATATCATACCGTAATGTTGGGTATATATGTATTATTTCTAAAAGCCATCAAAATTCATTGAGAACTCAACTGAATTTAATTATTTCATTTCACCCTCAATCTGATGGACAGACCAAGAAAACAATTCATACATAGAAGGATATTCTTTGATCTTCTTTAATGAATTAACTGCTTTATTGAGATCAATATCCTGCATTAGTTTATTTTTTTATAATAAAATTTTTCATTCGAGAATAGAGATGACACATTTTGGGGAATTAAATGGAAAGCGGCGTCAAACTCTATAATTTTGGAATGATTCTAGGGGTGATATGTTTAGTGGAAAAAAATTATTTGGGTATATGTATACAAAATTAAAGATGATATGTAAACACATGAGGATAGCTCATATCAGAATGAAACATTATGTAGATAATAGGAGGTAATACATTTCATTCTATGTATGTAATCTTGATTTACATAAAATATATCCCTTGAAAAGTGTTACATGTGTTTGTAAAAAGGATGGAAATGTACATGGTTTATTGGATATTATGAAATCTTGGAGAAATTTGAACAATTTTCATACAATGTTGCTTTGCCTCCAATTTAATCCAAGGAACACAATGTTTTTCTTGATTCAATGGTAACAATGTATGGTCTATATTCAATTCATAATTTGATTCAAAAATTAGTTTTTCAATAAGAAAAATATTCATAATAATATCAATTAATAAGATTATGGTCCATAGAGGGAAAGTGTTTTAAAACATATTAAATAACCTTGTTAACGATTTTTGGAGAAGCCCCATGATTTAAGAAGCAACATGGGAATCTTAAAACGATATAAGGGAAAGGACTCCCCATTATTTTAATATGTTAATAAATAATGAGGTCGTAATTTTCAAAATTTTTGGTATAATGTACCAGCTCAAGTAAAAATTGAATAATTGGTTTTCATATAATTATTCCACAATTAAACAGTTAAATTTATTGTGTTATATAATACAAAATACAAATATGTTTTTTAAAAAAGTTAATGTTTATAAATTTATTTTATATATTGTTATATTTAAAGTTTTATATAATTTTAATTGGAGAAATGTAATTTAATTTTTTTAATTCATCAAGTAGAAAATATCATAGCTTGAACTATTGAGATAATGTTTTTAAAAAATTCGTTAAATAGTAAAAAAATATAATTTCTTTTTAAATACAGCAATATTATGACATCAAAAATACAATATTATGATATAAAATTTGCTAAACCTATCAATTGAATAAATAATCAATATATACTATAAATATATTAAAACAAATAATTCATAACACAAAGCCTATAATTTAATTATCCTGAATTATACAAATCATTATTAGTACTGACAGAATGCCTCCTCAAAATTTGAAATGTGAAATTTGGTTCCTTATAAATAATAATTGATTACTAAAATTATTTATGTGGCCAATTTATTAATTATTTTGTTTAATTTATTTTTATGGTAATTTATAATATTTGAGTTATATTATTTTAGTTATATCCAAATCTTTGTTTAATTCTTATGAATGGTGAGAAAAGAAAAATTGAAAACTTTTATACGCTTTCTTCACATGGATATGAGTAAATATACATAATGATCGATTATAAATGATTATCATGCACATAATTTATTTAAATTTTTATAGTAATTTATTTTTTAATTTTTATATATGAAATAATTAGCATTAATGATTATGTATTTTTGAGGTAGTACTTGTGCAATAAAATAACTAGAATTAAAATATATGTTTTTTAAAGCTATAAGAACCATTAAATAATACAGAATTTGTAATAAATATTTTTTTATGAATATTTTTTGGCCAATATATTCTGTTGATTCAAATTCGAGATCACTTTAGATGAATTAGAATCAAATTAACACACTAATATTATTTTATATAAAAGGAAGATGAGTTTTCTATACTGTATTTTTTAATTTGAATATTATTTTAAAATATGGGTTTCCAACAATTCTTTTTGAACAAAATCCTCATTGGAAATATAGTAAATTTATCATCTTTGTAAAAATTAATTTTTTATTTTTATGATAAAAATTAATATATTAATGTTGTTCACAGAACTGATGAAATTATTATTAATTTAATTGAAAAATTTAATAAATAGTTTTTATATTATTAAAATAAATATAATATTCCATTTTAAATGGAATTAAAGAATTCTATAGATGACTTCAATATTTATATCATATAATATACTTATTACTTTTCTAATTCCTAACTTTTTTTGATGTTTTAGGACTTTTGGATTTTTTAACCCTAAATTAAGTTTCTTATATTTTAATGTTATATATAACAGTTATTTTTCAGCATGACTCAATTATAAAAGGAGAACTATTCCATGACATAACATCATCACCATAAACCATCTAGGTTGGAAATCATCTTCCAAATTCCCTTCTCCTCATCCCTTTAGAAATTCTATTATTTCTTCTCTCATAAATATATCAATTCTTTCTTTTTTATGGATGTTCTCAAGGATAAATATTTAAGAGATAAATTTATTTTACTATTCCTTTAAATTATTTCTCACCTCTAACATATCCCCAACCCCTAGCCAATGTTTCATAACAACTAAGGTATCATATATATATATCTATAAGAATTTTATTGTGCTAATTTTATAACCATATTCAAATGTCTTATTTTTTTCTTTAATTCTTATAAATGAAATCATCGTCCTTATTGTGTTAATTCAACGTCTTTGTTGATGATGAGTTTCTGTTTCTCATTACGCATTCATGGATTGTTAAAAATAACTATTAATATATTAAACTAACCTAAATATATATATGTTCTCACTTATATACTATTATTTATATTTTTCATGAATGTACATAATAAACTAACCATGAAACCATATGGTGAACGCACCAAAAACATTCCAAATAACTAAATATTATCACTAAATGGGTGGTTATTTGTGATGAAATGGTAATAATGGTATTATAAACATTATTATAGTTAAATAATAAATTAATAACACTATTTAAAGCATTATATATGAGGTTTTTATAAATTTTAGGTAAGAAGAACTAGAAGTAAGTTTCTTATTAACTAAAATGATGTTTCAAATGTTTTAATGTGCTATTTTAAAAATAATTTTGTTTCATGTACATGTTTTTAAAATAGATTATATAATCATATATAAATTGATTTAATCATTAAAAAATATAATTTTATAATTTGTATCAAATTCTTTCAAAATGTTATCACTTTCATCTTTTATGTAAGGGAATTTCATTTAAAAAACATCTTTTAATTTCTATTTTTACAAAATTTAAAATGAATATTTTCGAAACATATATGACATGAGAGGACACCCAAATTTCCTTATGCCTTGATTTTTTTAATTTTTAATCTATAACAAAACACTTTTATTTTCCAAAAAATCATTTTTATATTCACAGTATTTCATATATATATGATTTCCTATCAAGAAATTACTTTTATGAACCATTTATTCTTTTAGTTCTTCTTTATTTTTTATGATCACAGGTGGGTTCATGATAAACCTAAAATTCATTGGGTATTATTATTATTTAATTTTACTATAATGGTTATTCTAAGTGTAAATTTGATAATTACACCATATGTAACACCCCAAGCTTCCACGGTACGTTTCACTTCGAATAATGCAATAGCGTGTGTTGTACGCAACCTCGAGCTCTAACACACACCACAACGAATTAAACTAGCCATTGTGAATAGTAATACCTACTTTTTGAAATTTTATAAATTATATTTATCAAAATGGACTTCATTTTTGGATTCGGAATATCGAAATTAGCCTATGTTGAATTTTTGGTATTTTTCTGAGAACTTCTAATTTTTATGAATAGTGAAAAATACTTAAAAACAACTTTTTAAATCAAAATAATTTATAGTGAAAAATTATACTATTTAGTGGTTTTAAAGTATAATTAGAATAAATTTTTACCATTTTATCCAATGGTGGTCATTAGAATTAATTTAACATTGAAATCGGACATAAACAATTGCCAATCTTTTGATATAAATTATTTCTTAGAAACACGCCATTTTTTGTAACAACGGGAATAAATTATAAAATTAATTAATGCAACTTATATGTTCGGAATTTTTTAAAATAGACATCATTTTTGAATTCGGAATATCAATTATATCTTAGGGTGAAATTTTGGCTTTGTTCTGAAAAACTTCAATTTTTGATGAATAGTGAAACCACTAAGTGGTAGTTAAATAACTGATTTTTCATTTAAATGAAATATTACCACTTCTGTGATTTGATTTTCAAAAATCCAACATACATGGTTTTCATTAAGAAGTAAAATGTGTTTCAATGAGATTAAAATAAATTTTTGGTGAATAGTAACTTTTATGTTCTTAATCGCGATTAGAGGTAAATAGTGTAGTTTAAGGTACAAATAATGTTTTAATAATATGAGATGATCATGAAACTTGTCCTACTCTTATTGGATGAGTCATTTCAGACCAAGAAAACCCATGGGTCAACTTGGGGACCCCATGGAGCCACTTTAGCTGGAAAATGACATTAATATATATTTATTTAATGTTAAAATTAAATTGACACAAACATGACTTGTTTTACTAAAACAGTTTTTAAGTGGGGTTACACAAGTCCACATTTTGACTATAAATATTCATTAGAAAGCTAAAAAGATTTCCTACATCATAGTAGTTTTTTTATAATTTTTAGACATTATATAAATTAAATTATTTATGACATAATTATGATGCAGCGATGACCTCATTATTTAACGATTTAAATAAAATGAGAAGATAATGCAAACTCCAAGGCATACACTTGTCCAAAGCCTATTGGATGAGGAGATTTCGAACCCTTATCACCTTATACACGAATTATATAAGTTAGGAACCTTTAGAATCCGAAAATCATTGTGTAATAATGTAACATTTGAATCTTTCCAAAAGAGCCCCTCCTCTCCACTTATAAAAGGCCCCCACCACTCCCACCTTATTCACACCTTAAATCCATTTGGCTCAGCCAACCCTTACCCAAATACTCTCCCAAATTACCCCTATTACTCCTAGAAGCATCACTTTGGTCATAACTCTTCCCAAGGAAGCCTTTGGCTCAAATCAAAAAGAGTTACCCGATTTCGAGGTAATGTCTTCTCTAATGTTGTTTTGTTTTATTTTTCTTCTCCAACCCCCTAAACTCTTTTTATTCATTTATTTTGTAACAAAACTAGTATCCTCAATATACTAGGATGTTTTTACAAGAAGGATTCAATCTACACTTACACACACCTACATCTAATGGTTAAAGAACATACGGTTTCTGTGGATGGCAAATTTCTGACTCACGAAACGATGATTGTTCAACACTCATATAACACCTTCAAAGGTGACCATTAAGATGTCACTATATTAATATATGATATATAATATGTTTATGTTTAACTTATGCTTCTGTATTTCTCATTTATGGCATACTTTATGATTTCCATTATGGGTAAAACGCGAAAATTTCATTTTAGGAAGTGCGGACTACCGCCCCCTCAAAGTGATTTGAATCGTTAATGCCATATGTGGGATGTATAAAGGATGGATTAAATGGTATTATACACTATATTATACTCTAATTATATTATAAATGTATATCATTATGATTTCATTCCATTAAATACGAAATATAAATGAAAGTAGCGTTCATGCGTACGTACGGCTTACCGTCTCCATGAATGGTGCATTTCATTTCTTACCTCTAAATGTTACGTGACATTATGAATGAATATATATACTGTATATATATGATATATATGATATCTACATCATGAATATAATTCTGGATATAATGGATATTTCACCACATGAACAACTTGTAATTATAAGAAGTTTATTTTTGACTCAAGTACCAAAGATCGACAAATCGACCGTTATTAACTTAAATAATTAAATAATGTTCATAACATGGTAATAAGGGATATAAAGGAATAATGAACATGAAAAATGTTCTTAAGTAAATATAAATTAACTCTAGTTTATTATTCAGGAGGTTAAAGAACGGTCGAGTCAGGACAAGACGCAAGGTAAGGGAACTTCTTAACCCAACTTCCATTCTTTGGGTTAATCTCCTACGTTCATATTATGTCATGATATTATTATGTCTTATTTTTTATTCTTTATGTGTACCTATAGTGAATACACATAATATATCTATTTTATTTTAAAAATGATCTTTGTAAGGACTTCGTCTCAATCTCCTTTCATTGAGGCATATTTGGTTTTATACACAAATTTCTTTTATACGGTGTATAAACCACTTTGACTTTTACGTTTATTCAAAAGGAATATTTTTTATACGAAGCGTTTACTAAACGAAAAAAGGGAATGTTTTTGTCGTACGTATGCGGCGACAATGACTTCTCCGCCATCGTGACCTCTATTTGAGTTTCGGCTTCCTCTACAAGCCATAACCTTTTTTTTGAAGAATAAATACCATGTTATACTTTTCTTTTATTTTGGTATTGAAAATGGTTTTGAAAGCGTTTTTATTATATCAATGTGTTTTATTGATATCTTGTGATTGAAATGTGGAAATGTTATGTTTCCTTTATGCATGTTTTATGTGATACGATTATGTTATGGTTTATGAGATGTTTAAACCTCTTCATATGAGGAATGTATTGGACTTAATAAGTGACGGGTGGAGCCCGCTATAGCTCCTCGATGCATCGGTAGGTCTCATGAGACAACTAGACGTGGAATTGGCCGAGGCCCTTTCCCAATTTGATTTATGGTTTTGGCCGAGGCCTTAATCATTTTAGACGTCTTGACCGATGCCTTGAAAAAATGTTTCATAATGTCCGGCATTATACATTCCATCATTATGAAAGTGGTTATTGATATTTCATTAGATTATTCGACCAGTAGAATATCCATGTGAAGAAGTGAATGGAATAATCTCATTTTACATTTGCCATATTATGTTGATGTTCAAGTTTAAAAGGCTTTTGTTTTAGTTATACATTCCCTTAAATGTTAATGTTTATTTATGAAAGCTTCGTCAATATTGTTATCCTTACTGAGCATCTGAGCTCACCCCTTTCGATGTTTTAATATTTTCCAGGATGTGAAGAAGTATTTTATGAATGACCTGCAGGGATTGTCAGAACAGGATATGAGAGTGGACTACAGAGACTTTGTTATTGTAGTTTTTCACTTTATGATGTAATGTAACGTTTACGAATGTATCTAGTGTTTCCAAGGCTAATAAACTAATCGGTCTTTCGAGACTTGATCTTTTGTGATCATGCCAATGTTACGAAGTAATGCACCGACTCTGGATAGCTAGGGTCGGGGCGTTACAGTTGGTATCAGAGGCAGTTTAGTACTATCCTTGGAAGCTAGATGTAGATAAACTCTGATTAGAGCACATAGCCCAAAGATAGACTTTGAGGATTGGTATAGAAGAACTTCCTAGAATTCTGGTATTATAGAGATGTTATGAGTTTTCCGAGCAATACATCCCTGTCTGGATACGAGAAGGTAGAGGTGGCTCTGGCACAGATGTACCTAGGGGTAAAACCCGAAAACACCACTTTGAGTTAGACTCGATCGGGAACTGGTGCACGACAACGGGCCTTGCTGCACTCTTGGTTACGACACTCCTGGGGGATATGCTTAGGATAATTCTCATTTTCTTTACAAACCACTATGAAGGGTTATGAGTATATACTTCCTCAAAGGAAAAATTTCTTTTTATGATTATAGATTATATCCATAAATAGTTCAATTTATGTAAAGTATTTTACAAATATTGAATTATGTATTTTATTTCATAAACTAATCTAGTTTATGCCATTGTTTAGAAATGGCACCTAGTGGAAGGAATGGACACCGTATCAATACACGCACTCCATGTAGGGATTGCCCTCCTGCTCAAGATAATTATTGTGGATCTGGAGATACAACTGGTGCTGATCAACTTGTTACCATACTGGGACAACTCACTCATGTTATGAATAATAACCTTACTCGTATGGATCACCCTGATCCACAACATGGAGGATCAATGTTAGACCGCTTCATGAGGCAACAACCACCAACATTTAATGGGGGTACAAATCCGTTAGTAACTGAGCAATGGATAAACTCCTTAGAGAAAATATTCCATGCCTTGGGGAGTAGCAAAATGGAGAAGGTTGTCATGGCAGTTTACCGCCTCACTGGAGATGCCGATCAGTGGTGGTCGCTGATTCAAAACACAAAGGAAGATTATGACGTACCGAATATGGAATGGAGGGAGTTCAAAGAGCTTTTCTTATAAAAATAATTTCCTCGTGACCATCGAGCAGATATGGAAAGGCAATTTCTGAGTCTGAGGCAGAAGGAGGATGAGAATGTCGCAAAGTATGAGGCCAACTTTACAAGGTTAGTGAGGTATGCTGCGGATTATATACGTAACCCAAGAGGTAATATTGATTGTTTCTTTGATGGGTTAAAACCAATTCTCCATCGAGCTTTAGTATCACAATCCTTCTCATCATACGAAGATATTGTCTCGTGTGCTATCAAGACAGAAAAGGAATTCTCTAAGTGTTATGACAACAAAGTAAAGCAAGAGAAGAAGAGAACGGTGGAACAAGAGACAGATAAAGGGAAAAAGGTAAAGAAGGATTTTCCATTATGTGATAATTGTGGGAAGAATCACCCTGGTAAATGCTTAAAAGGAATGGGATTTTGTTATAAATGTGGAGAAAAGGGTCACCAGGCTCGTGATTGCAAGGGAAAGAAAGAGGCTATCAATGTTGAATGCTACAATTGTAGGGAAATGGGGCATTATGCAAATGAATGTCCTAAGCATCAAGGAAAATTACCTCAGAAAAGGCCAAGGGTTCAAGTCCAATCTTATGCTGTGACTACAGTTGAAGCGGAATAATTAATGTATTGGTGCTTTTGGACTCAAGGATTATATTCTGGTTATAAGAATAATGTGATATATATAAAGATTGTACTGCAGTACTTTTTGATTTCAGAATGGTTTTAATATGATGAAGGTAATTATATTTTTATTATGTTACAATAAGAGAAAATTTACTTTGTTTGGGGAATCTGATAAATTGATTTTGGAATTAAGAGACCTTTTAGAGAAAGTCTGGACAGAGGTATATTGGATAATTATAAAGGTTGGAGTGGATTAAGTTGATCTTTGGATAGTATTGTTTAAGGTTAAATAATTTATGAAGATTATTTTTGGAATATTATGATACTATAGTTTTAGGAAAAGGACAACCTGCAGGGTGGGGCATAACCCGTCGCGTCGGACAAAGCTGCAGGAATCGAACCCACAATCATAGTGCGACAGGCCTTTATTTCTTATCACTAGCCTACAGGAAGTCCCTGGTTATTAAAAAATAATTTTACTAATCTAAATGGCATGTGTTATCATTTGGAAACTTATACAATTAGGATAAATAGAATATTTTTGAGTTCCGTTACCATTTGGAGTAAAAGTTGGGTTTGTGGTAAAAATTTATTAACGAATGAAAGTATACATAACAAGTATGTATATTCCCTTACTTTCTTAGTAAATCTCCTAAATAAATTCCTCAACATTATAAAAGGTAACTTAAAACAAAAATGTTGTCGGTTAACTTTTCCAACTGGGGATTAAATGACCGTTTAACCAATCACAAGTTTGTGATTTTCTTGTAGTTAAACTTTCTCCTAATCCTGTTTTCTATAACTCTCCATCAGACCTTGATGGTTTGTTTCCCCTCCATATCCATATTTTCATAGAATCCTAGAATGGGCTATATCGGGTGACCTTTGTACTTATCTTGCTTTCTTTTAATGTTATATATTTATTAACCTTATTTACGATGTGGGTTTTCCTCAAGGGTATTTTCTCTTTTCAACGTTTTATTTTCAAAGAAAATTTTCAAATTGCGAGGACGCAATTTATTGAAGGAGGGGATAATGTAACACTCCAAGCTTCCACGGTACGTTTCACTTCGAATAATGCAATAGCGTGTGTTGTACGCAACCTCGAGCTCTAACACACACCACAACGAATTAAACTAGCCGTTGTGAATAGTAATACATAATTTTTGAAATGTTATAAATTTTATTTATCAAAATGGACTTCATTTTTGGATTCGGAATATCGAAATTAGCCTATGTTGAATTTTTGGTATTTTTCTGAGAACTTCTAATTTTTATGAATAGTGAAAAATACTTAAAAACAACTTTTTAAATCAAAATAATTTATAGTGAAATATTATACTATTTAGTGGTTTTAAAGTATAATTAGAATATATTTTTACCATTTTATCCAATGGTGGTCATTAGAATTAATTTAACATTGAAATCAGACATAAACAATTGCCAATCTTTTGATATAAATTGTTTCTTAGAAACACACCATTTTTTGTAACAGCGGGATTTAATTATAAAATTAATTAATGAAACATATATGTTTGTAATTTTTTAAAATAGACATCATTTTTGAATTCGGAATATCAATTATAGCTTAGGGTGAAATTTTGCCTTTGTTCTGAAAAACTTCAATTTTTGATGAATAGTGAAACCACTAAGTGGTAGTTAAATAACTGATTTTTCGTTTAAATGAAATCTTACCACTTCTGTGATTTGATTTTCAAAAATCTGACATACATGGTTGTCATTAATAAGTAAAATGTGGTTCAATGAGATTAAAATAAATTTTTGGTGAATAGTAACTTTTATGTTCTTTATCGCGATTAGAGGTAATTAGTGTAGTTTAAGGTACAAATAATTTTTAATAATATGAGATGAGAATGAAACTTTTCCTACTCTTATTGGATGAGTACTTTCCGACCAATACAACCCATGGGTCAACTTGGGGACCCCATGGAGCAACTTTATTTGGAAAATGACATTAATATATATTTATTTAATGTTAAAATTAAATTGACAGAAACATGAGTTGTTTTACTAAAACTGTTTTTATGTGGGGATACACAAGTCCAAATTTTGACTATAAATATTCATTAGAAAGATAAAAATATTTCCTACATCATAGTATATTTTTTATAATTTTTAGACATTATATAAATTAAATTATTTATGACATAATTATGATGCAGCGATGACCTCATTATTTAACGATTTAAATAAAATGAGAAGATAATGAAAAATCCAAGGCTTACACTTGTCCAAAGCCTATTAGATGAGGAGATTTAGAACCCTTATTACCTTAGCCACGAATTATATAAGTGTGGGACCTTTATAATCCGAAAATCATTGTGTAATAATGTAACATTTCAATCATTCCAAAAGAGCCCCTCCTCTCCATTTATAAAAGGCCCCCACCACTCCCACCTTATTCACACCTTCAATCCATTTGGCTCGGCCAAACGCTTCCCAAATACTCTCCCAACTTCACCCTCTTACTCCTAGAATACTCAATTTGGGCAGAACTCTTCCCAAGGAAGCATTTGGCTCAAATCAAAAAGAGTTACCCGATTTTGAGGTAATGTCTTCTCTAATGTTGTTTTGTTTTATTTTTCTTCTCCAACCCCCTAAACTCTTTTTATTCATTTCTTTTGTAACAAAACCAGTATCCTCAATATACTAGGATTTTGTTATAAGAAGGATTCAAGCTACACTTACACACACCTACATCTAATGGTTAAAGAACATACGGTTTCTGTGGATGGCGAATTTCTGCCTCACGAAACGATGATTGTTCAACACTCATATAACACCTTCAAAGGTGGCAATTAAGATGTCTCTATATTAATATATGATATATAATATGTTTATGTTTTACTTATGCTTCTGTATTTCTCATTTATGGCATACTTTATGATTTCCATTATGGGTAAAACGCGATAATTTCATTTTAGGAAGTGCGGACTACCGCCCCCTCAAAGTGATTTGAATCGTTAATGCTATATGTGGGATGTATAAAGGATGGATTAAATGGTATTATACACTATATTATACTTTAATTATATTATAAATTTATGTCATTATGATTTCATTCCATTAAATAAGAAATAGAAATGAAAGTAGCGTTCATGCGTACGTACGGCTTACCGTCTCCATGAACGGTGCATTTCATTTCTTACCTCTAAATGTTACGTGAAATTATGAATGAATGTATATACTGTATATATATCATATATATGATATCTACATCATGAATATAATTCTAGATATAATGGATATTTCACCACATGAACAACTTGTAATTATAAGAAGTTTATTTTTGACTCAAGTACCAAAGATCGACAAAACGACCGTTATTAACATAAATAATTAAATAATGTTCATAACATGGTAATAAGGGATATAAAAGGAATAATGAACATGAAAAAGGTTCTTAAGTAAATATAAATTAACTCTAGTTTATTATTCAGGAGGTTAAAGAATGGTCGAGTCAGGACAGGATGCAAGGTAAGGGAACTTCTTAACCCAACTTCCATTCTTTTGGTTAATCTCCTACTTTCAAATTATGTCATGATATTATTATGTCTTATTTTGTATTATTTATGTGTACCTATAGTGAATACACATAATATATCTATTTTATTTTAAAAATGATCTTTGTAAGGACTTCGTCTCAATCTCCTTTCATTGAGGCATATTTGGTTTTATACACAAATTTCTTTTATACGGTGTATAAACCACTTTGATTTTACGTTTATTCAAAAGAAATCTTTTTTATACGAAGCGTTTACTAAACGACAAAAAGGGAATGTTTTTGTCGTACGTATGCGGTAACAATGACTTCTCTGCCGCCGTGACCACTATTTGAGTTTCGGCTTCCTCTACAAGCCATACCCTTTTTTTGAAGAATAAATACCATGTTATACTTTTCTTTTATTTTGGTATTGAAAATGGTTTTGAAAGCGTTTTTTTATATCAATGTGTTATATTGATATCTTGTTATTGAAATGTGGAAATGTTATGTTTCCTTTATGCATGTTTTATGTGATACGATTATGTTATGGTTTATGAGATGTTTAAACCTGTTCATATGAGGAATGTATTGGACTTAATAAGTGACGGGTGGATCCCGCTATATCTCCTTGATGCATCGGTAGGTCTCATGATACAACTAGACGTGGAATTGGCTGAGGCCCTTTCCCAATTTGATTTATGGTTTTGGCCGACGCCTTAATCATTTTAGACGTCTTGGCCGAGGCCTTGACAAAATGTTTCAGAATGTCCGGCATTATACATTCCCTCATTATGAAAGTGGTTATTGATATTTCATGTGATTATTCGACCAGTAGAATATCCATGTGAAGAAGTGAATGGAATTATCTCATTTTACTTTTCCCATATTATGTTGATGTTCAAGTTTAAAAGGCTTTTGTTTTAGTTATACATTGCCTTAAATGTTAATGTTTATTTATAAAAGCTTCTGCAATATTGTTATCCTTACTGAGCATCTGAGCTCACCCCATTCAATGTTTTAATATTTTCCAGGATGTGAAGAAGTATTTTATGAATGACCTGCAGGTATTGTCAGAAGAGGATATGAGAGTGGACTATGGAGACTTTTTTATTGTAGTTTTTCACTTTATGATGTAATGTAACGTTTACGAATGTATCTAGTGTTTCCAAGGCTATTAAACTAATCTGTCTTTCGAGACTTGATCTTTTGTGATCATGCCAATGTTACGAAGTAATGCACCGACTCTGGGTAGCTGGGGTCGGGGCGTTACAGTTGGTATTATAGGCAGTTTAGTACTAACATTGGAATCTAGATGTAGATAAACTCTGATTAGAGCACATAGCCCAAAGATAGACTTTTAGGATTGGTATAGAAGAACTTCCTAGAATTTTGGTATTATAGAGATGTTATGAGTTTTCCGAGAAATACATCCCTTTCTAGATACGAGCAGGTAGAGGAGGCTCTGGCACAGATGAACCTAGGGGTAAAACCCGAAAACACCACTTTGAGCTAGACTCGAACGGGAACTGGTGCACGACAACAGGCCTTGCTGCACTCTTGGTTACGACACTCCCGGGGGATATGCTTAGGATAATTCTCATTTTCTTTACAAACCACTATGAAGGGTTATGAGTATATACTTCCTCAAAGGAAACATTTCTTTTTATGATTATGGATTATATCCATAAATAGTTCAATTTATGTAAAGTATTTTACAAATATGGAATTATGTATTTTATTTCATAAACTAATCTAGTTTATTCCATTGTTTAGAAATGGAACCTAGTGGAAGGAATGGAAACCGTATCAATACACGCACTCCGTGTAGGGATTTTCCTCCTGCTCAAGATAATTATTGTGGATCTTGAGATACAACTGGTGCTGATCAACTTATTACCATACTGGGACAACTCACTCAAGTTATGAATAATAACCTTACTCGTATGGATCACCCTGATCCACAACGTGGAGGATCAATGTTAGACCGCTTCATGAGGAAACAACCATCAACATTTAATGGGGGTACAAATCCGTTAGTAACTGATCAATGGATAAACTCTTTAGAGAAAATATTCCATGCCTTGGGGAGTAGCGAAAGGGAGAAGGTTGTCATGGAAGTTTACCGCCTCACTAGAGATGCTGATCAGTGGTGGTCGCTGATTCAAAACACAAAGAATGATTATGAAGTACCGAATATGGAATGGAGGGAGTTCAAAGAGCTTTTCTTATAAAAATACTTTCCTCGTGACCATCGAGCAGATATGGAAAGGCAATTTCTGAGTCTGAGGAAGAAGGAGGATGAGAATGTCGTAAAGTATGAGGCCAACTTTACAAGGTTAGCGAGGTATGCTGCGGATTATATACGTAACCCAAGAGGTAAGATTGATCGTTTCTTTGATGTGTAAAAACCATTTCTCCGTCGAGCTTTAGTATCACAATCCTTCTCATCATACGAAGATATTGTCTCGTGTGCTATCAAGACAGAAAAGGAATTCTCTAAGTCTTGTGACAACAATGTAAAGCAAGAGAAGAAGAGAACGGTGGAACAGGAGACAGATAAAGGGAAAAAGGGAAAGAAGGATTTTCCATTATGTGATAATTGTGGGAAGAATCACCCTGGTACATGCCTAAAAGGAATGGGAGTTTGTTATAAATGTGGAGAAAAGGGTCACCAGGCTCGTGATTGCAAGGGAAAGAAAGAGGCTATCAATGTTGAATGCTATAATTGTAGGGAAATGGGGCATTAAGAAAATGAATGTCCTAAGCGTCACAGAAACTTACCTCAGAAAAGGCCAAGGGACCAAGGCCAATCTTATGATGTGACTACAGTTGAAGCGGAATAATTAATGTATTGGTTCTTTTGGACTCAAGGATTATATTCTGGTTATAAGAATAATGTGATATATATAAAGATTGTATTGCAGTACTTTTTAATTTCAGTATGGTTTTAATATGATGAAGGTAATTATATTTTTAGTATGTGACAAAAAGAGAAAATTTACTTTGTTTGGGGAATCTGATAAATTGATTTTGGAATTAAGAGACCTTTTAGAGAAAGTCTGGACAGAGGTATATTGGATAATTATAAAGGTTGGAGTGGATTAAGTTGATCTTTGGATAGTATTGTTTATGGTTAAAAAATTTATGAAGATTATTTTTGGAATATTATGATACTATATTTTTAGGAAAAGGACAACC
Organism: Viscum album; assembly: GCA_963277665.1. Lineage (NCBI taxonomy): Eukaryota > Viridiplantae > Streptophyta > Magnoliopsida > Santalales > Viscaceae > Viscum > Viscum album. Next base: position 961,302,912 of record OY728145.1, read on the forward strand.
TGCAGGGTGGGGCATAACCCGTCGCGTCAGACAAAGCTGCAGGAATCGAACCCACAATCATAGTGTGACAGGCCTTTATTTTCTACCACTAGCCTACAGGAAGTCCCTGGTTATTACAAAATAATTTTACTAATCTAAATGGCATGTGTTAACATTTGGAACCTTATACAATTAGGATAAATAGAATATTTTTGAGTTCCGTTACCATTTGGAGTAAAAGTTGGGTTTGTGGTAAAAATTTATTAACGAATGAAAGTATGCATAACAAGTATGTATATTCCCTTACGTTCTTAATAAATCTCCTAAATAAATTCCTCAACATTATAAAAGGTAACTTAAAAAAAATGTTGCCGGTTAACTTTTCCAACTGGGGATTCAATGACCGTTTAACCAATCACAAGTTTGTGATTTTCTTGTAGTTAAACATTCTCCTAATCCTATTTTCTATAACTCTCCATCAGACCTTGATGGTTTGTTTCCCCTCCATATCCATATTTTCATAGAATCCTAGAATGGGCTATATCGGGTGACCTTTGTACTTATCTTGCTTTCTTTTAATGTTATATATTTATTAACCTTATTTCCGATGTGGGTTTTCCTCAAAGGTATTTTCTCTTTTCAACCTTTTATTTTCAAAGAAAAATTTCAAATTGCGAGGACACAATTTATTGAAGGAGGGGAGAATGTAACACCCCAAGCTTCCACGGTACGTTTCACTTCGAATAATGCAATAGCGTGTGTTGTACGCAACCTCGAGCTCTAACACACACCACAAAGAATTAAACTAGCCGTTGTGAATAGTAATACCTACTTTTTGAAATTTTATAAATTTTATTTATCAAAATGGACTTCATTTTTGGATTTGGAATATCGAAATTAGCCTATGTTGAATTTTTGGTATTTTTCTGAGAACTTCTAATTTTTATGAATAGTAAAAAATACTTAAAAACAACTTTTTAAATGAAAATAATTTATAGTGAAAAATTATACTATTTAGTGGTTATACAGTATAATTAGAATATATTATTACCATTTTATCCAATGGTGGTCATTAGAATTAATTTAACATTGAAATCGGACATAAACAATTGCCAATCTTTTGATATAAATTGTTTCTTAGAAACACGCCATTTTTTGTAACAGCGGGAATTAATTATAAGATTAATTAATGAAACATATATGTTTGGAATTTTGTAAAATAGACATCATTTTTGAATTCGGAATATCAATTATAGCTTAGGGTGAAATTTTGGCTTTGTTATGAAAAACATCAATTTTTGATGAATAGTGAAACCACTAAGTGGTAGTTAAATAACTGATTTTTCGTTTAAATGAAATATTACCACTTCTGTGATTTGATTTTCAAAAATCCGACATACATGGTTGTCATTAAGAAGTAAAATGTGGTTCAATGAGATTAAAATAAATTTTTTGGTGAATAGTAACTTTTAAGTTCTTAATCGCGATTAGAGGTAATTAGTGTAGTTTAAACTACAAATAATGTTTTAATAATATGAGATGAGCATGACACTTGTCCTACTCTTATTGGATGAGTCATGGCCGACCAAGACAACCCATGGGTCAAATTGGGGACCCCATGGAGCCACTTTAGTTGGAAAATGACATTAATATATATTTATTTAATGTTAAAATTAAATTGACACAAACATCAGTTGTTTTACTAAAACAGTTTTTAAGTGGGGTTACACAAGTCCAAATTTTGACTATAAATATTCATTAGAAAGCTAAAACGATTTCCTACATCATAGTAGTTTTTCTATAATTTTTAGACATTATATAAATTAAATTATTTATGACATAATTATGATGCAGCAATGACCTCATTATTTAACGATTTAAATAAAATGAGAAGATAATGAAAAATCCAAGACTTACACTTGTCCAAAGCCTATTGGATGAGGGTATTTAGAACCCTTATCACCTTATACACGAATTATATAAGTGTGGGACCTTTAGAATCCGAAAAGCATTGTGTAATATTGTAACATTTCAATCTTTCCAAAAGAGCCCCTCATCTCAACTTATAAAAGGCCCCCACCACTCCCACCTTATTCACACCTTCAAGCCATTTGTCTCGGCCAACCTCTGCCCAAATACTCTCCCAACTTCCCCCTCTTACTCCTAGAAGCCTCACTTTGGGAAGAACTCTTCCCAAGGAAGCCTTTGGCTAAAATCAAAAAGAGTTACCCGATTTTGAGGTAATGTCTTCTCTAATGTTGTTTTGTTTTATGTTTCTTCTCCAACCCCCTAAACTCTTTTTATTCATTTCTTTTGTAACAACACCAGTATTCTCAATATACTAGGATGTTGTTATAAGAAGGATTCAAGCTACACATACACACACCTACATCTAATGGTTAAAGAACATACGGTTTCTGTGGATGGTGAATTTCTGCCTCACGAAACGATGTTTGTTCAACACTCATATAACACCTTCAAAGGTGGCCATTAATATGTCACTATATTAATATATGATATATAATATGTTTATGTTTTAATTATTCTTATTTATTTCTCATTTATGGCATACTTTATGATTTCCATTATGGGTAAAACGCGATAATTTCATTTTAGGAAGTGCGGACTACCGCCCCCTCAAAGTGATTTGAATCGTTAATGCCATATATGGGATGTATAAAGGATGGATTAAATAGTATTATACACTATATTATACTGTAATTATATTATAAATTTATATCATTATGATTTCATTCCATTAAATACGAAATAGAAATGAAAGTAGCGTTCATGCGTACGTACGGCTTACCGTCTCCATGAACGGTGCATTTCATTTCTTACCTCTAAATGTTACGTGACATTATGAATGAATGTATATACTGTATATATATGATATATATGATATCTACATCATGAATATAATTCTGGATATAATGGATATTTCACCACATGAACAACTAGTAATTATAAGAAGTTTATTTTTTACTCAAGTACCAAAGATCGACAAAACAACCGTTATTAACTTAAATAATTAAATAATGTTCATAACATGGTAATAAGGTATATAAAAGGAATAATGAACATGAAAAAGGTTCTTAAGTAAATATAAATTAACTCTAGTTTATTATTCAGGAGGTTAAAGAACGGTCGAGTCAGGACAGGACGCAAGGTAAGGGAACATCTTAACCCAACTTCCATTCTTTGGGTTAATCTCCTACTTTCAAATTATGTCATGATATTATTATGTCTTATTTTGTATTCTTTTTGTGTACCTATAGTGAATACACATAAAATATCTATTTTATTTTAAAAATGATCTTTGTAAGGACTTCGCCTCAATCTCCTTTCATTGAGGCATATTTGGTTTTATACACATATTTCTTTTATACGGTGTATAAACCACTTTGACTTTTACGTTTATTCAAAAGGAATCTTTTTTATATGAAGCGTTTACTAAACGACAAAAAGGGAATGTTTTTGTCGTACGTATGCAGCGACAATGACTTCTCCACCGCCGTGACCACTATTTGAGTTTCGGCTTCCTCTACAAACCATACATTTTTTTTGAAGAATAAATACCATGTTATACTTTTCTTTTATGTTGGTATTGAAAATGGTTTTGAAAGCGTTTTTATTATATCAATGTGTTGTATTGATATCTTTTGATTGAAATGTGAAAATGTTATGTTTCCTTTATGCATGTTTTATGTGATACGATTATGTTATGGTTTATGAGATGTTTAAACCTGTTCATATGAGGAATGTATTGGACTTAATAAGTGACGGGTGGAGCCCGCTATAGCTCCTCGATGCATCGGTAGGTCTCATGAGACAACTAGACGTGGAATTGGCCGAGGCCCTTTCCCAATTTGATTTATGGTTTTGGCTGAGGCCTTAATCATTTTAGACGTCTTGGACGAGGCCTTGACAAAATGTTTCAGAATGTCCGGCATTATAAATTCCCTCATTATGAAAGTGGTTATTGATATTTCATGTGATTATTCGACCAGTAGAATATCCATGTGAAGAAGTGAATGGAATTATCTCATTTTACTTTTGCCATATTATGTTGATGTTCATGTTTAAAAGGCTTTTGTTTTAGTTATACATTTCCTTAAAAGTTAATGTTTATTTATGAAAGCTTCCGTAATATTGTTATCCTTACTGAGCATCTGAGCTCACCCCTTTCAATGTTTTAATATTTTCCAGGATGTGAAGAAGTATTTTATGAATGCCCTGTAGGGATTGTCAGAAGAGGATATGAGAGTGGACTATGGAGACTTTTTATTGTAGTTTTTCACTTTATGATGTAATGTAACATTTACGAATGTATCTAGTGTTTCCAAGGCTACTAAACTAATTGGTCTTTCGAGACTTGATCTTTTGTGATCATACCAATGTTACGAAGTAATGCACCGACTCTGGGTAGCTGGGGTTGGGGCGTTACACCATATGTTAGATACGCGGGTTACATTATATGGTATTCCCGTGGGCTACATTGTAAGGTTTTCATGAGGGGTAAAATCATATAGTTTCCATAAGGGATACAACCTTAGGTTAGTAATTCACCATGTAACATAAATTTTTTGTTTAAATTTTCTATGTTATTTTTAAATCTATTGTTTTTGTAGAGTGTGTATGAAAATTTATGGGTGAAAAGTATGTATTTGTAAAAATGTTTTCATATTTTAATAAGTATTCATAAATTAATGGGTTATTTTTTATGTCCCTTACAGTGAATATGAGTGCATCCCAAGATTTAAAATATTTTTCATTTGTTTTTTGGATGGTGTGTGTAATGTAATGATTCATCATAAAATTCATCACATTTTGTTATAGAAATAAATTATGTTTTCTTTGAGAACATTTACTTTGGGAATAAAATGGACATTTTTTGGTAGATTCCACTTTGTATGATTTTGGGATTTCCATGTTTGAATTATGAAATGATTATATAAAAATTTAAACTAAAAATATATTTTGGATTTCATGAAAGTTAGTTTATGGTTGAGATGACTAGAATATAAACATTCTAACATTGTTTTCTTATACACACCATCTAAAACATAATCATAAAGCATCCCGATAAATGATGATATTGAATCATAAAATTAGTTACACATTGTTAACAATGAATCGTAAGCACCGTGAAATAATAATAATTTATAAAGTATTATTTATAATGAGAATAAAAAAATTCAAAACAGTACTTCTCAAAGGTATTATTTATAAACCTCATAAAATAAGATATTTTCATAACATGATATATGTCACAATGAAGTAAAACTGAAATAGATATCCATTACCATTTGAGTATCTTTCATACAATAAACCCAAAAAAATATAGATCCTAAAATGGATATGTAAATCCACATAATTTTCATTATAATCAATATAAAATACCATTACATACATTGTATTACCCATATATAAAATACAAGTTGTGAATATGGAATGTATCTCCTAGATATAAAAGTGTGTTAATAAATCGTTTACCGCTTTTATAATATTTTTTAATTTAATCCAGAATAAAAATAAAATAAAATATAATATTAATTACCATTAAGAAAATTAAATTATTGTTATAACATTTTATTGGGGACTTAGATACACCACAAAAAACAAAAGTGTGACGAATTGGAATATGTCACCCCATAAATAAAGGGAGATAAGAAATAGATTACCATATGTCTTGAATTCCATCACACACATTTGAGACTCTTTTATATTTAATTTTTTTATTATAATTATTTTAAAAATAAAAATGCATATGTACCATACCATATATTATTTACATATGAAATATTATTTTTCATTTCCCAACATTTCCTTATAAAAATCATTTTTCGAGAAATAATAGCATCGTTTTTTTCGTATGATTTTATTTTATTTTTTTTCCCAAGTACTTTGATTATGGATGAATCATTTAAAATATTTTAACCATGATATTGTTATAAAATATGTTCTTTATGTATGTGTACTCCATATTTAAAAAATGTTACATATTGACAATGAAATGCCTCACTCATTGAGACAATAAGACTTGCATCCACATAAATGATGATTCCATTCTCCTAAAATAAAAAATTAGAAATGAGAAAAAAAATATATAAGAAATATAGGATAATTTTTATTTCATATATATCATATATTTTTATTTATATATATCATCATTATCATTTATGTAAACTATATTTTAAAAACTATTTTATCACTTCATTAGGAAGTAGTCTGCCAAACAGACGAACAAATCTACTGTATCCCCCATGAAATGGAATTTAAGATATTATATATGATTATATAAATCAAAAGTATTATTTTGAAATAAATTTAATATCTAAAAAATAGATATATCATTTTATCCATCCATGAGATTATATGATGGAAATCGAATAACATTGGTTGGAAAGGAAATATTCTCCCAGACACATGAATGATGAGAAGGATTTAGGTTATTCCACTACATAAAAACATATAAATATATTGAATATATTTTGTTTATTATTTCATAATTTTTTAATTATAACTTAAGGAGGAGGAGGAATAAATAAAATAAAATGTTTGGTTTGGGATGTTACCTCTTCTAATAACTACTTTAAATTTTCACCAAATTCATCTTTGGTTTTTTATGTGAAAAATAAGGATTATATAATGAAAGGATGTAAGAAATAATGTGATTATGAAATTTAATCGATATACAAATTTTTGTCTACTTTTAAATATGTGAGGAGGGTGGATGACCTTTTATAAGTGGGGTGAGTGAAACACATGTAATTTATGAAAAGAATAAGTTATACGCAGGTTTTTTACATGATAAATTGCTCCAGAATGTGTCCTTATACAGACTAAAATATAGAATGTGTAACTATGGATATAAAATTTCCTTTCGAATAGTTTTGTAACTTTTTGCGCTTTAATAATTAATTTTTCTTATAGTGAACCCATTTTTACTATTACCATAGTTAATAATTTATTAATATTTATAATATTAATTACTGACAAATATTAAGTTTAATGAATCATATAATATAAATGATTTTGATTTAAAAAATTTAATCCATTATTCCAAAATCGGTTCATTATGTTTCAAAATTTAATTTAGAATTAATCTCAAAAACGTAATGAGAAACTTGGTTTTGAAAGTGAAAATGTCCAATAATATGAAAATTATTTTATATAAAAATTGTCATAGTGAACTAAACTAGTCTATTAGATATACAATTGATCTAATTTTTATTTTAAAACTTTATTAGTAAGATTAAATTGTTTTTAAAAACATTAAAATTAATGAATATTCTTAATAAAAACAATTATTTTTCATTATTCATAAAAAACTATCATCACATAAAAATATTAAAAAGTACAAGTAAGATAATTTTTAGAATATAATTTAAAAAATAAAATTCATTTTGTAAATAAATTTTCATTAATCTTCATAAATAGTATTAAATTTAGTGTGTAAAGGGATACAAAAATTCTTTTTAGAAATTAATTTTTTAAGCATAAAATTGTATTTTTCATTCTATCTATGATAGAAAAAACATAATATCATTTTAAAATAGTTGATAAAATATTTAAAATATAAATTTTATTGAAATAAATCAAAAAAATAGTTCTAAAAATTTATTTATATTGGATATTTCTATTTTTATATCAATAGGTTTTTAGAATAAATTTGCTATAATTTCAAATAGTTATTATTTACTTAATTAATGAATTGGTAAAAATTTAATTCATTTTATGTAAACTGGTAAACCATATGAATTTATATTTGAGTTAATTAAATTATTACTCTCCATTTCTACGGATATATGATAAATTCGATATTAAATAATAATATCTTAATTATAGATTTTTTTAATTCATTAAATTATATTTATATAGTTATTTTTTAATTTTTTTTCTAGATAATAAGGGATTATCTTCTAAAATTACTTCTATGAAAAAACTACATCAAAAAAGGGGATAATAAAAATTTATCTATAAAATAGTGAAATTGACATGTGAAGGTCATCTGAAATAACATATACTATGATTCCAAATATGATAACTAGGGTGGGATGTAAAAAAATGGATACTGAACTGAAAAATGTCACTCAAACACTGATAGATAATGATAGAAATATATTCAATATAAATTTGACCACCACAAATCCATAATCCTTATAGGTAGGAAAAATGTCAATGAAATTAAAAAAAATTTGATAATATGACGACATTTTTTCATGATCCTTTTTATAATATTGAAGAATTATCATGGGAAGATTTGATTACTTGATTTCATTCTATTTCCGAATAATAATGTAACCATTTTTTTATGCATTGATTAATTTCTACTTTATATCATACACAAAGAGTTTATTTTTTCATGTAATAAGCACTATATAAGACCCATAAATGAATGATAATGCATCACTTCTGTCTCTAGTTATTATCAATAAGAACATTGTTAAAACAGGTTATAAATTAATTATCATGTGGTGAGATAATACAATAATCACTAAATCGTCTTAACAAATTAAAAATAAATAGTTCCAAAAATGTTTTACCTTTTAACCCTTGAAATATTTATAAATAGGGTAAACATAATATTAATCTTGATAAATTACATGAAGTAGCTCCTAATTTTAGCATACAAAATATGTGGATAACTTATTCATATATTTTCATGAAACATGTTAATAACTAGAATTTACATAAATACTTACAAAAAATTTACATGATTCCTCATTACTTAAACTAAAATATAGATTACTAAATATTAATCATTAATCCTATAATGTTGTAAATCCCATTAATAATAAAATTAAATAATTTTTCAAAAATATTTTATCAATTCTATGGTCATTAATACATTATAATTTAATTTATTTATATCAGTAAACTCTTTATCATATATAAACACCATTATTTCAACATTAGGAATATATTAAGGTTTATCATTCATTCAAAATTAACATTTTCATTAAATCGCGTTTCAATGTCATTTAAACCTTTCAATATATTTTTTTAAATTTGTAATAAAAAACATATTCTGAATATATCCTTATATATTACATGATACATATAACATAAATCATGATTTTGAATACACAAACATTTCCATTGTACAAAATCATTCTAAAAATCATTAACTATGTTTAATTATCTTATACCATCATACCTCGATCTTACAATATGAAATATGAACCATGTCTTAAGATTATTCAACCCCAATTTTATCATGATTCTTATCATTAACATAAAAATACTATTATTACAACCAATATCCTTCATATTTATTTTATAGTATCCTCATCAGCATCAGTATAATAATTAATTATACCACCTTATTGATTCACAAAATGATCTTTATATTTGGGAAATTTATTTTCATAATGACCATACATTCCATTTTTTAAACATTTAACCATAATTTATATCTTTGGGATACCATTATTATCATAAATTTATTTAACTAGGCTTTTCATTTTCCCACTATAGTTACTTTATTTGTGTCTTTATTCTCCCCACTCAAAACATATTCACATTACAATTAGGCATTCAATTTGCTGTTTATTTTCTTATTCTTTATTTATAGTAAATAGAGTATTCTTCCCTCGATGGTCTTGACCTCTTGAAATTTCAATGAACTCCATCCTTATCTTTTTTACTCATTCAGAGAGTTGGTTTTGGTGAATTTTTTAAATAATATATCGAGATAAATTATTATATATAATCACAACATCCTTCACTCTATTCAGCATCATATTTTTCATCTCATCAAAAAATTTTCAATCAAATTTCATATTAATCTTGTTCCACATAGAACCCTATATTTACAAAACCAAAAATCGTTGTGTCGGAAATAATATTTATAGTGGGGAACCACATAATCAATAAAAATGACCCTTAGGAAGTCTGAACCATATAACATTATTTTTAATCAATTAATGATTACTTTTATACTAATTAATTCATGGTCATTATTTAAATACTTCATGATGGTTCATAAAGTTGTTCTGAACGTCTAAATATTTTCCCCTAGGAGTTTCAAACTATATGTGTGGTATGGATTCTTTTTAAGCACAAGTTGTTGATCGAGTATATCTCAATACACCCTTTATAGAGTAAATTCACCTATGAATCTCTATAATAGTTCCATATCTTCTTGTAGAATCTAGAAAATGATTTCATTTCATGGATGACACTTTCATTATCTTTTAAAAAAATTCTATTTCTTTTTCTTATACTCTGACTCATCCTCGGACTAATCATTAGTCAGGTCATTAGGGATCTCATTGGATGTTTCTCATGCATGTATTTATATTTTAACTAAACATATCCTCTAATACCAACTACTGTGACCTTATATTCTCATTCATACATATTATATTTTTTTGATGAATATTTGTTGACTAATATAAACATATAACTAAGGATCAATATGTTTTAGTCCCCCTAGTGACAATTTACACAATATTCTTATTTAGTGGAAGGTATTAAATGTTTCAAATCAATTACCTTACCATTTAATAATATTTTTGTATATACCCTATATAAAACATTTCTTATTAAACAATGGAAAATAAATATATTGAGTGGTGAGATCAGAATCCCAATAAGGGTAAACAATAGAAAATACATAAATATAACATTATCATAAATGTATTATAATGTTATATTAACATATAAAAACTATAGCCTATATATTATGTATAAAAAAACACAGTTGTGAAATAAATCATGGTAGATCATAATAAAATAATCAAAAAGAAATCATTAAACATAGGCCATAAGAGCATAACATTAGCATAAGACATATAATTCTTGTATCCTCATACGAATAAAAAATATGATAAATAATTTTCAAAGATATCTCTCATGTCTATAATGGTATAATGATTTCACTCCAAAAAATTCATAGTTTTCATGTTTCATCCTAATATCATAATAGATGGTAAAGTCTCATACTATATAAATTATTCTTAATATTCCATTATTTTCAATCTCATTAGATATAAATATTTTACCAATTCATTTGAAAGTGATATTGGGTATACCCATACAATAATGAAAATAAAAAAACAATTTTTTCCACAATATGATAAAACAATCATCATATCATATAACATGAAATGAAATAAGTTTCATAAAATTTTCACCAGGTCATAACCTATAGTAAAGGAACATGTTTTATAATTATTTCATCATTTCGTTATACAATAACCCATGGAAAAAAATTTTATTAAAAAAATTCATTTAGTGTAATACACTGAATATAAAAATATTTCAAAAATATCATTCAATCCAAAAAAACATTCATTGAATGATTAAAAGTTGTTTCCTGGGATCATATCCCCAGTATGGAATATGTATCAATAAGAGATACCCTTTAGATGGAAGATAATTTTAATGATAATTTAAGACAATTCATGTAGAAAATAAAAATTTTAAAAATTTATTTAGAAAAATAAAAATTCATAAATGATTTTTTAGATCCTTTTAAAATAAATAAAAATTTGAACATATAATATTATCTTAAAAATTCATCTTAATCTTTTCATGAGGAAAATACCCTTTACTCTTTAATAAAATAATTTAAAAAACTAAAAAAATTACAATCCATTTCATCAAATATAAATTTAGATATATAAAAGGTAAAAAAAAAATAAAATAATGTCCATTTTAGTGATAAATTTTATTCATACCGTATACATTAAAGAAATATTTCTATCACATGTTTAGCAAAAGAAAACATTTAATCTTTTATAAAATGAACTGAATGATCATTTATTTTTTCGTAAAATGTCATACATGGGTAAGAATTACTTTATAACTCATTTTAATAAATTTTTAAACAAATTTTAATTAATTTTATAAAACATAGTTTTTAGTGAAAAAGGGGTTATCGGCCGAAGAGAGAAAAATCCCCGATTTTTTATAAAATATTATTTTGGACTCATAATTATATAGAGAGAAAAAAAGAATAGAAAAAATGTATTCTAAGGAAATATCCAAATGGGAATATATTTAATGATAATATTGAGATATTTCTTATAATATTTTATCATCAGAATCATAATCATAAACAATCCTAATAAATTATTAGATTATATCATAAAAATCATACCACATTGGTGAAAATGAATAATAAAAACCATTGAAGTATAACATTGAATGAAAAAAAAATATCCTGAGAATGAAAAAATTAATGATTTAAATGACAATTGGTATGTATAAACATCTCATAAAATAATATTAGATCATTACATGACATATATCTCAAAGAAGACAAATTGAAAAAAAAAACGTGTAGTTCTTAGTAATCCTTTTATCCATAATCTCCTTGAAAGAGAGATCATAATAAGGATGTGAAGAATTAAATAATTATTATTGGAATAAAAAAAATAAATTAACTGATATTATATATCCCACATATAAGAAACATGTGTTGAATATGGAATGTATCTCAGACATATAAATGTGAGATGAAAATTTCCTAACCAATTTAGTAATTTTTTGAATCAGAACACCCAATAAAAAAATTATATCGTACATTAAAACTCGTGAAATAAATGATGTTGAAGAAAAAAAATGTAAAAGGTGATGTATATACACTACAAAATGAAAATAGTGGTGAATTGGTATATGTATCTTAGAAATGAATAGGCGACCATATATCCCTATCTGTAACACTCAAATCCCTTTGTACACATTTGAAACTCATATATAATAAATATTATTTCAATATAAATATATTAATTAACCAAACACATATAGTACATTACATCTATGATTTACTTATTTCTTTTGCACCCATTTATCAATAAGTCATTGTTAAAATCATGTTTTAGGTAATAACTGATTTGTTTTCCTTAAATGTTATGATTTTTTATTTATTTTCCTCTTAATTTAATCATGGACACATCCTATCAACAATTTTAAACATTATATAAATATATTTTATATTATATTTTTTTATTTATCATATTCCATAAAACATAGATATATAAAATAAAAAACCTCATTTAAGGAGACAATAAGTTATATGTATGCATGAATGATGTTTCCATTTTATTGATGGAAATAAAAAATGAATGGTAAATGTTATATTACCATTAAATATAAATATGTATTTAAGACATGATAAAAATTATATTTTAAACAAATAATTATTACATTCCATATAAATCATTCATGAAAAACAAATAACATCACTTCATGTGGTTGTATCCCTCTATGAAAATGACCGACATTATCATATCGTCCACATAATTTTATATACGAGGGTATATGTGACATAATAAATATATATATAATTATAAAAGAGGATAAGAATTTATGTTATTACATTAACATAAAAATATTCAATTATTTGTAATAAATTAATTTTTCTATAGAATTATAGTTTAATAATAATTTATGTAGGTGTAAGAAGAAATAAAATAAAACATTTGGTTAGGGATGCTGACTATTCTTAAGATTACTACTCTTGGATTTCACCAAAACCATTGAATTCCTGACTTATTCACAAAATAATTCTGTTATTATGAGATAATGAAATTATTGAAGTAATTATTCAAGGGATTAGATGAACCAATGGTTTTTTTGTGTAAATATTGATTGAAAGGTGTTGTACCATTAAAATGAAGGTGTGTTTCACACTTGTAATATATTAAATGAAAATATTATTCCCAAATTTTTAAAAATACACAATACTAAAAAAAGATAAATTCATACTAATATAATGTTTCTATTATTAATGTGTCATTAAATTTAATTTGGAGATTTTTTGCGTCATTTTTAATCCATATACATTATGTTTAAGTTCCCGATTACCCCCTTTTATCTTTAACTATTGTAAATAATATATTACATTTTTTAATATTAAATATGATAAAAAATTATATAATTATATAATTTAAATAATTATTTTTAAAAATATTTAATCCATTTTATTAATATGCATTTTACAAAAGTATCAAAATTTTGGTTCACGTTAATCCCACAAAGGTGACGAGAATGTTGGTTTTCTAAGTTAAAATGTTCAAAAGATCAGAAAGATTTATATCAAAATTAAATATGAAAATTATTACAATAAATGAATATGTTTAATATATAAATAATTGGAAAAAAGTATATCAACCCCATATTTAAACATTTTTTTAAAATCGTTAAAATAAATAACAATTTATAATAAAACAAGTATTCTTCACCACTCACCAAAAAATATTAGCTCTCAAAAACTTTCCAATAATTTACCATTTGATAATTTGAACATTAATATATCAAAAATGATAATTATATTCTCAAATAGATTTTATAAATATTTCAAAATTTGTTTTTAAAATACGCATTCCAAAGGAGAATAAATAATAATTTCAATAAATAAAAGTTTTATGTATAAAATTGGATTGATTATTCTCTATTTTCTATAAAACAAATGATATAAATGTCAAAAATGTGATTTAGTAAAAATATATTAGATTTTTTCATATAACATGATAAATTTTTATTTTTTAATTTGATTGAGTCAAACGCATTTTTTTATAAAAATAATTTCTCATTAAAAAATCATTTCATTGTGTATATTTTATATTCATTTCTAATAAATTGGTGTCTAAATAATTTATTTTATATACATGTATAAACCATATATTTCATAATTTGTTTATTTTTATTCATACTAACCATTCTAAATTCTAGTTAATAACTTCTATTTAAAATAAAGATAATAATTGTATGTCATGTTTTATTCAAACTCAGTAGTGCATATATCACAAAAAACCCTTAGTGTTTCCTATAATGAAATCTAAAATCATTTTTTACAACCAAAATATCAAAAAGATTAAATTTACTTGAAGAAAAATTATTTTCGTATTTATGGTTAGTAAAATTATACACCCCTTAAAAAATATGTCCTTGTAATTTGAGATTTTTCTTAAAAAACATAGGTTTTCCATTAAAAATCACTTCTTCTTAATCCCTCATTGCAAACTTGTATAATAAAGCATTCAACTAATATGAGATAAATTGATATTCAAATGTCATCTATATATACTGTAATAGTTTTAAAAATTGGATAAAATAGGTTGAAAGTCAAAATATAGACATAAAAGAGAAAACTATCATAGAAATAAGTATGTATTGTGATTGGGAACATGGTTAGGAAAACATTATCAACAATAAGTGGATAAATAGAATTGGATTCAAAATAGTAATTTGTATCATAAAAATTATGTTAATATGATAAAATATTATTTAAATATCATTTTCTAAATGTTGTATGATATTTATGAGAAGAAATATATATTTGATTTCATTCGATTTCATGAGCATAATCCCATTCTTTGGTTATACCTCTATAAATTTTCACATCATATATAACTCTAAAAGATAAATTCTAAATATATTAATTACTAAATAAGATCCATAAAATAATTATAATTTATTCCATAAATCAATAGTTATTATAATAAATAAACTAGTTATCTCATGTAATACATAATTCATTATATTATGAAATTATACATTAATATCAAAACCCTAATCAATAACACAACTTAAACCCTTACAAAAATGGTCAACATTATAACACATCCAAAATTATTTTTCTATAAATATGTTCAACACAATATTTATCCAAAATTTATCTTAATGTATCTCATTATCTACACATTCAAAATATGTGATTGCCTCAGTCATATGTTTATTTAAAACATGGTAATAACCGAAATTACTAGAAGGCCATAATAAAAACATACATACAAACTCATTAATTGATTGAAACTATACATTATAAAATATATTACATAAATTTAATAATTTTTTAATCTCCACATATGATAACCATAATTTCTTTTTCAGTAAATAAATAATATGTTCTAAGGTCATCAATACTATCCAATTTACATTATTCATATCTGTCATCTCTTTATACTTACTAAACACCATATTCTCAACATCAAGAATATATCACGGATTATATTCCCTTAAAATTAATATTAACATTTTGTTAATTAAATTTTCATGGTCATTAGAACCATTAGAAATATTCTTCAAAATCCTTTCTGAAAAAATTATACTAATAAATCCATATTTATAACATGATTCATATAACATAATTCATGTATTCTTAAACAAAAACACTTCTACCATTCCACTTACTTCTCATAATATTATCTAATAATATTATTATTATTCCTTAATTACACTATGAAAAAATATGTATTATGAATCATATATTAATATACATCAACCTCAATTTAAAAAAGTTTCACATGTTCAACCTAAATAATACTATTAGAAAAACCCACAGATTTCATACTCAATATATAGCCTCTTAATCATTATTAGTATAAACATTACTCATACCAACATGATGAATATAATCATGATCGTTCTCCATATGACACTTATTTTCATAATTCTCCTATATTCCAAATTTGAACCATTCAAGCATCGAAGATATATTTTGTAGAATAATAGTATCTTCTATTTCGTTAATGGAACTTTTAATTTTCCATATGATATAAAATTGTTTTTTCCGTGTATTCCAAACTCAAAAAAAAATTTATTATTCCTCTGAGGCATTCACATCATCTCTTCTTTCACCAATCTGAATATATTGGAAGAAAATATTTTTTCCTCTACGACCTCCACCACTAGAACTCCCAAAAAACTCTATATTTCTCTAATATGGGGAATCATAGAGTTTTATAAGGTGAACCCTATTACTAATATTACATAAAAACTAGTTATAAATAATAAAAATATCCTCCACCCAATTCATCATCTAATTTTGAATTCTCATAAACTCCTTTTCTGTCAGATATATTGGTAATCCATTTACTTTTAGTATCTTTTAGTGACCAAAAACGTAGTCTAAAAAACAAAAATCATAGCATGGAATAGAAAAAAAAATACAATTTACGTATAGGTGGTATAAATTATGATAACTTTTAGTCTATGGAACATTATGTTTATCACAAGCCATTCATGGTAATTATTTATTTCATTCATGATGGTTGATAAAATTTGTGAATTTGTATAGAATATCTATTGGGAGTGTAAAATCAGGTACATAGAAAGTCCTATTATTGTTCACTAGGTGATGATTGAATCTAGATCAATGGTCTCATTTTATTTCTATTACATCTATTTAATTTTTTTCTCAAGCCACAACTTTTTGTCGTATCTAGGGATGGATGTAATTTCACATAAACCACATTATATTTCCATTAATAAATTTATAGTACATTTAAATATACATGAACTCGTCCTTAGACTTAACAATCAACAATTCATTAGGGTTCCCATTAGGATTTTCTAACTCCTGTTTCCAATTATTAAAAAAACATATCCTATGATACCACATGTAGTTCCCTTTTCGTCTCTAATATTTTTCCACAAAAATTGTTACTATTAAGTAATAATCATAGATATTCGATAAATAAAATCTTTCCTCATAAATTTGTGAAAATAAGTATAATGATCAGTAAGCATGGATTTTTAATAACATTAAATAAGTGAAAATATATAACCATAATGTTATCATAAGGATATGAGAATGTGAATATAACATATAAAATACATTTACCTATATATCAAGGGTAAAAATTATGTCTCTTGGAATATAATTTGGTTGATTTTATGACAAGAATCATAATGAAATCATAGAATGTGACCCACGAGTGAATAAAATGGGAGTATGAAATAAAATTGTCATATACAAATAAGCATAAAAAACTATTTTAATAATCATAATGGCTCACTTCCAATCCGATTATAGTATAATTTTATCACTCCTTAGACCATCATAGTATTTAATGTTCACTCCCAATACCATCATATTAGAAAACGTAATATACATATTTGAGTTCACTCCCCATTCATTTCATGTCTATCTCATGAGATGTAAATATTTACCCAATTCTTTTATAAGATATATAGGTCCCACCCATCACATAACTAAAATCATATTTATGTGTTCTACAGGAACATAATACTTCATCAAATAATTACCCATGTAATGAAATGGGTATCCTAATCATTTAAAAATATCAAAACTAGTGGAAATTTGATAGCATTCATTATCATTTCATTAAATCATAACTTGTGAAAAGTAACCGGTTTCATAAATATTTCTTCATAGAGTAACACATGGAAGATAAATAGTTTTTTAAATGTAATTAATTATTAAAAAATATTTTTATAAAGAATAATAATGATAAACATATATCATATACCCATTATGGGAGACATAACATTAAAATATGTCTTCATATATGGATGATAATTTTAAAAGATCATGTGAAACATCTCTAGAGAAAATATCTTTTTAAAACTAAAATTTATGAAAAAATTTGAGGAATATTTTTATTTGGAATTTATATTTTAAAGTTAGGATGGATGATTTGAAAATAATTGAAAACATTTCTGGGGAAAAATAACATTTATAATTTGATAAATTTATTTTTACATCATAAATCATTTTTAAAATAAATTTTTAAAAAATAACCTCTAAATCAATTCAAGGATTATTCTAATAAAATAATGTTCTTGAGAGAAATAATTTTCAGTCATACCATACATGTTGAAATAATGATTCCTTTCACATTTTGGGTAAAATAAAAACATGTATTTTTTTGTAAAATGACCTGCATATTCTGTTAAAAACATTTTCTCAGAAATAAAATTTTAGTAATTTTGTTTATATTTCAATTTAAAAATATTATAATTATTTTTCAAAATAATTTTAGAATACATGGTTTTGGTATAAAATGTTTTTTCAAACGAAGGGATAAATAATTATTATTTTTCATCATTATATATTTCTGGTTTATTGTGTACATTGAGAGAGGAAAATAATGGGAAAACATTTATTATAATGAAATAAATAGAAAGGAATACAATTAAAGTGTTTATTGATATATGAATCATAATATATCCTCATATAAAACCTAAAAATACACAAATTTATTAAATTAATATATATTATTATAAAACACCAACCTATTTGATAATAATGAATCGTAAGCATCACTAAAGAAAAAAAATTATATGAAATATAAAATATAATATGATTAGATAAATTATTGATGTTACATGTCAAAGGGTTTTTATACACCTGATAATGTTATATAGGTTCATAATATAACATGTATCTCAAATAAGGTATATTTGGAAAGACTACCATTCCACATGAGTATATTTAGAATCATAATCCCCAAGAAAAAGAGATCATAAAATGGATATTTAAATCCCCATATTATTCTTCTGAGGAAATATTAATGACATTCATGGATTGTATATACTCTATATATATGAAATAAGTGGTGAATATGGAATATATCTCATGGATATAAATGTGAGGCAAAAAATAACATACCGCTTTAGTAAACATTTTAATAAAAATAACCAATAATGAATAGAATAAAATGAAACATTAATTTTCATGAAAAGAAATATATTTCTTATAAAAGTTGTCAAAGTGTAACCAATTAAAACAAAAAGAAGAAATGAGTGTGAAATTGACATATTTCTCCCAAAAAAATAACGAGAGACTAGAAATCACTTAACTTATGTCTCGACTTACATCATACATATTCAAACCTCATGTATATATCTTTAAAATTATAGTAAATATAATAAATAAACAAAAACAGGAATAAAAACATAAATTTGTTACATTGGGCCTTTCATTTCCTTTTTATCAACAATTTATTGTTAAAATAATTTTTTAGGCAATAACTTCTTAGTTTTTTATTATGCTTTGATTTTTAATTCTTTTATTCACTTAAATTTATCATCATAGAAATATCTCCATGATTTCAACGATGATATAAATATAATATAAAAATTTTATTTATTTATATATCATAATACATAAAAGGTAAATATAGAAAATGAAATTACTCATTCATGGAGTTAGTAATTCATATGTACACTTGAATGATGTTTTTAAATTATCTATTGAAAGAAAGGAATAATGGAAAATGATATATTACTGGTACAAAAAAATTTCTATTCCATACATGTCACGTGTTTTTAACTAAATATATCTTTATTTCCGTCCATGTATATTGAACATTAAAATGGATGATATCAATTCTCAATGAACTAGTACACCATACACATGAAGGACGTTAACGTATCCCCCTCAAAAAGTAAATTGCGATGGTATAATTTTTATCATACATACAAAAGTATAATTATATCATAAATATCATATATATATATATATATAATTAATATTTGCATTATTATATCCATCCCTTATTGGTGTTGATGGAGACAATATAAAATTATTTCATGACATAGTAGTTCCATATACATGAAAGATGGTTTTAGAACCATTTTAAGGTAGTGGATAAGGATTTTGGTTAATATGTTAATATAAAGACATATATATATATATATATATAATTTAATAATTTTATTATATAATTTTTTCTACAAAAAAATTACGTAGGCGGATAAGGAAATAAATTAATATTCTCGGTTTTGGATATTACAACTTTCCTAGAAAACAAGTTTTATTTTGAACCTAAATAATTTCTCAGATGGATTTATTACCAAACTAAGGATTATAAGATGACATAATTAATTTAAGGAAGTGGATAGGGGAAGAATTTTATAAACCATTTTGTTTCGAAGGTTTGATGTGGATATGAGTGTTGGTGGCCTTCTATAATAGTGGGGAGAGGCACATCTGTAATTTTTTAAAGGAAATATATATACCAATGTATTTCATATGGAAAGGAACTAAAATGGGAGTTTATCTATCCTATATGATATATGTATGGCCTATGTGTATAAATTCCTTATTTTACATGTTTGGGGAAACTTATAACTCTTATATTTTTTTAGTTTAACAACCCAGTAAACTAATTTTTACCTTCAAAGTATTAAATAATTTTCTTGCTTTTATTATTCATTATAGTCAAATTGCAATTTCACATTATATGATAATATAAGTTATTATGATTAAAAATATGTAATTAAATTTTAAAATTTATATTCATATATGTTGCATGTCATGAACCAGATCTGGTATCTACCTTTATCGGCACCAAATCCGGCCCGTGGAAAGGCCCGAAGGGAGTTCCCTATCCCCACAGGCTAGCACAAGTGCTCGGGTATCAAACAAATCTAGTTTAGGAATGATTTACCCGAGTATGAAAGCATAAATCATAAAAATAACAATCAATTATTAGAATATGAAATTTTAATGCTAAACAATTCTTAACAAAACCAGATCTGAATACATATGTTTAAAGAAAATAAAAGTGGTCTAAAAACAAATAATGACAACATAAAGACATCCCCATGGACACCACACGATAATGGGGTCATCACCTGCAAGCCTTATCTACAACTCCGCCCCAACAATGGTGACTTACACCCTAAACCGCCATCACCCTTAGCCTTCCCTTTACCTGAGTCAAGCATAAGTAGGTCTACTAACCCCCAAGGTGTGTAAGTAGGGTGTGAGACTAATCCCAATAGGATACCACTATATGATTCCAAAGATAATGCAATACAATGTGAACAAAACATTCAATTTTAATACACAAGGTGAAACAGTGTTAAAATTCGAAGAAATGAATCTTTCAAATGAAAAAAGTTTTCAATCCAAGAATTTCAGAATGTTAACACATTAAATAGACATGTTAGATACTGTAATGTACTGCCAAAAACACCCCACAACAAGGGTAAATACCACAAACCCAATTAGCATCAAAATCGGGAACACCCCTAAGCATTAGGTTATATCGGGCCATATGTACCTCGTACCACGGTGTAGAGTAACCATAGAAAAATCCATTCTCGTGCACGAGCCAATAGTAGGGAACATACCCATAACCTAGTGGTCCCCAATCATCATCCACATAGTTAAGTTAGAGTTTTAATTTTCCAAATGCTAATTGGAACAGGGACAAAACACATCCAATCCACAAGCCGTACTAGTACAAATCTTCCCCACCTTGGTACCTGGGCTTCCCCTTTTGTTCTCAAAATATTTCAGCAAACAACAAACATAATTTAACATATAAAATATCACTATTCGTTACAAACAAATTTTACAGTAACTACACACATTTTATACCATTTAAAACACACAATAAAATAATTTTATTTTCAATAAAAAAACCTCTCAAAACATCATATTGTTTTGAACCCAAATATCTTTAAGATATACAAATTGCACACTGTGTGAACAATTGTAAGTAATTAAAACAAAATTTCAGTTCAATACCCTTTAATGAAACTAACAATTCAGTTATGGGGCATCCCAATGTGAACCAAGAAGTTATTTCTTTTAAAAACCACCGTTTTCACACAAACATGGCACTTAAAGCCCATTTTCTTCCCAAACACCATTTAAACAAATTTCACAGCATCAACAAAAAAGAATAAACATTAAAAACATGATTTTCAATCCTATTACAGTTCAATAAAATCAACTTAGTAATTATAGGTCAGCCCAAAATGAACCAATAAAATAGTTGAATGAAAAAACCCCAATTTCACCAAAAATTGGAACATAAAATTCCTTTGCAATATAAATGTAACTAAAAAAATTTACAGAAACATTCCAGTGAAATAAACATTAACGTACCATGAACACAGCAAGATAATTCACAAAAATTTCACACACAATGGAATCACCTACCAAAGTAACAAAACCCCTTGAATCTCCGTGGGAAAATCAAATCGCATCCCCCGCCGCACTAAGAGAGACCTAGATCAAACCTAAAACCACAAGAATAGGACAATAAATCCAAAGGTTAAACCCTATGTTTGAAAACCTAGTTTCTGGACATTATTAAACTCAATGTTAACTGAAGAAACCCTAAAAACAATGATTGAAACACAAAGTAGTTTGGAAGTAGAAAGAAAAGGGCTCATTTACTTGAAATATGTTGAAGTAATCACTCTCAAACCATAGTATCTGAAATTGAAAAGAGCCAAAATTTAGGGTTCGACAGAAAAAGATATATTAGGTCAATTAGAAACTGGAATGGTGGAAAAATATTGAGAATTGAGAGATTTATGAAAGAAAGCAATTACCACTTCAAATCTGGGCGATTTGAGGAATCTTATGATGTTAGCCACCAAATCAAGATTAACCAGAGCTCTAAAGAGGGGGGGGGGAGTTCGGACGCCCTTCTGGGTTAATTGGTCTTGTATGAGACTTGGAATCACCAAACAATCCTAAAAATTGAATATATTAAAGCATAATAAAAATTTATTTTTAAAACAGGAATTGGGCTTTCGGGCAGGCCCAACCCCTTATATAAAAAACCCAAATAAACCATGGGTATGGATTTATAAAAGCTCCAAATTACCTTGGTGATTTTAATAGGTTACTATAGGTCACGTAGGAATTTTAATGGATGAAAAATGTTGAAAAATGAAAATGTTATAAAAGATAAAAAAAAATTTAATCTGGAATTGGGCTCATGGTTTGGCCTAATTCATGAATACTCATATATTCCTCCCTAAAACCTAGGGAAACCCCCAGAACATAGAAAGGATGTAAATTAAATGAATAATACCTTTAAAATATGTCTTTTATGTGAATATTATCCCCACCATGAATGAATTTCCTCCTCGGAAAGTCATAATGAAACATGGTTGGAAAACAAGAATGGGTACTCTTCCTCAACCCATGACTTTCATTCCCATGTCTCATGTGTATCATTCCCATGCTTCCATCAAACCCAGACTAATGGAATAGACTTCTCTCTAAGTATCTTCTCTTGGGAGTCCAATATTTACACCGGCCTCTCAACAATAGACAAGTCAGACTCTATCTCCAGATCTTCCCAACTCAACACATGGGATGGATCCAGGTTGTATTTCTTCAACTGATAGACATGGAAGACATCATGGATAGAAATAAACTGAGAAGGTAAGGCCAAAATTTATGCCACCTTGACAATATGCTCGGTTCTCTCAATGGGCCCGACAAACCATGGCATCATCTTACCTTGCTTCCCCAACCAATGATGGCCCAGACAAGGGGCAACTTTTAAGAATACCCTGTCACCCACAGAAAACTCTATGTCTCGATGCCTCTGGTCAGCATAACATTTATGATGACTCTTAGCTGTCAATAAGCACTGCCTGATCAACATGTCCTTCTCAAAAGACTCTTGCACATGGCTCGGCCCCAACAGTGAAGTTTCTCCTACCTCAACCCAACATAGGGGAGACCGAAAAGGCTGACCATAGAGCGCCTCAAAAGGGGTCATTAGAATCGTGGATTGGTAACTATTATTAGAATAAAACTCAACCAATCCAAAATGGCCATCCCAAGAACCTCCAAAGTCCAGGACACATGCACGAAGCATGTCCTCCAAAATCTGATTTGCCTGCTCTGTCTGACCATTCGTCTGAGGGTGGTATGCCGTTCTCATCTTAATCTCAGACCCCAATGCCTTCTGAAGGCCTTCCCATAATCGTGAAGTGATGCAGGGGTCTATATATGAGACAATAGATGATGGTACACAATTGAGTCTCACCACTTCCTGAAGATACAAATACCCCAACTAATCTACTTTAGTTGTATCTTTTATCGGAATGAAGTGGGCTGATTTGGTCAGATGATCAATCACCAACCAAATGGCATTCCTACCCTGAGGTTTATGAGGTAATACAAAAATAAAGTCCATGGAGACCTCATCCCTCTTCCAGGTAGGAATGGGTATTTTTTGGAGCAAACCGGAAGGCCTTTGTTGCTCTGCTTTCACCCACTGACATGTGTAGCATCTCGAAACAATGTCTGTTATGTCCCATCTCATACCAGGCCACCAAAACTACCGACGGACATCATAATACATCATAGTGTCACCCGTATGGACATCCCACTGAGATTGGTGGCTATCTTGCATCACCACCTTCCGCAGAGATAATGGCACTACTGAATGGCCCATAAAGCACAAGATTCCCTCGTGAGACGACGACCAATCAGAGGATGTCTCCCAACCATGAAGGAACTACATCGACCACTAACAAAGATCATCACAGGGTTGATCCTTATGAATCAACTCCAATAGAGAAGGAGTCAACTGGATGTTTTCCAAGAATGCCCATCCACTGTGTTCCATGGTCTCCACATGCATCTGAGAAAACAGCTCCATCAATGTCCACTCATGACTAGACTTCCTCAAAGCCTGCACTGGAACTCTTCAACTCAAAGCGTCGACCACTACATTACCCATTCCTAGGGTATAGACAATTTTAATGTCAAACCCCTGCAAGTACTCGATCCAGCGACGTTGCCTCAAGTTGAGGTCCTTCTGCGAGAAGATATAAGACAAGATTTTGTGATTAAAGTATACCACAAACTTCTCCCCAAAGAGGTTGGACGCCAAGTATTCAAGCATGTATCACTGCTGCCAACTCCAATTCAAGGTTCAGGTAGTTATTTTCATTTGGTCGAAGTTGGAGAGAGACTTATGTGACCACATGATCATTCAGCATAAGAACGCACCCAAGACCCACACCTGAAGCATCACAATAGAACACATATCCCTTTACAGCCTATGGAAAAATCAGCACGGGGGTAGTAGTCAGCCACCTCTTCAGCTTCTCGAACGACGCCTAACATTCTGGACCCCATACAAATGTCACCCCTTTCTAGGTTAGGGATGTCATCAGTGAAGCAAGCCAAGAGAAATCCTGAATGAATCGCCTGTAATAACCAGCCAATCCAAGAAAACTTCTGATCTTGAACACATTCTTCGGTTTCTCCCACGACATGACTGCACTAATTTTCTCAGGGTTCACTGAAACTCCATGCTCTGAGATCACATGTCCCAGAAATATCACCTCTTTGATCTAGAAAGTGCACTTTGACAACTTTGCATTGAGGCGGTGATCCTGTAATGTACCCAAAACTATCCTTAAGTGATTTTCGTGTTCGTCCTCAGTGCAAGAGTATACCATAATGTCATCCACGAACACCACAACGAATGAATCGAGATACTGATGGAACACCATATTCATAATTTCCATAAATACTACTGTATAATTGGCCAATCTGAATGGCATAACCTAATACTCAAAGTGGTTGTACCTGCTTCGGAAGGCTGTCTTTGGGATATCTGACTCCTTCACCCTTAGTTAATGATAACCTGAATGCAGGTCTATATTTGAGAACTACTTTTCCCCTTCAACTGATCAATCAAATCATCTATTCCTGGCAATGGGTATTTGTTTTTAATTGTTACCGTATTCAGATTCTGGTAGTAAATGCACAACCAGAGAGATCCAACAGTCTTTTTTGTGAACAACACAGGATTGCCCCTAGGAGAGACGCTTGGGTGAATGAATCCTTTGGATTCTAAGTCGTCTAGTTTTATCTTTAATTCCGTCAACTCGTTGGGGGCCATGCGATAAGAGGGAAGAGATATCGGCTATGTTCCCGGCGCCAGATCAATCGAAAACTCCACATCTCGCTCCGGGGGAAAACCTGAAAAATCATCTGGGAATACCTCTGGAAACTCATTCACTACATGAGGTAGTGCACCTTCATGGGAAAGACCATCTTCTAGCACAAGTGAAGATAATTGGAAGATAAAACTTATGAACATTGGGAGTGGAGGCCCTGCATGACCTGATCGAGGATCTCATTCTCTATGGAAAACCTGACGACTACCATCAGGTGCCATGAAACTCACACACTATTTGTAGTAATCAATGTGTGCCTAGAAGTGTACTAGCCAATCCATCCTTAGTATGAAATCAAAAATTTCGATATCTAATACCAAGTGGTACCACTCCATCTCGACCCCTGACATAGAAAGCGCACACGAGGGGCACCTAAGGCCCTGCTCCTTCTTCTTTTCCAACGGTGTCACCAACTATATCATGATAGACATCAACTCATTTGGAAAATTCTGAACATCCACAACATGGGAAGAAATGAATGAAATAGTGGCACCAGTATCAAAAGGAGTAGTATCTATAGATGATTCGATCAGAACGGTACCTTGAACTGTCAATGGTCCCACCTCTGATCCTGCTGGTGACTGATCCACTACATGGAGATGTCTAGTATCTGCCTGAGGACGGCCGCTAGTCTATGGATGTGCCCTGAACTGGCTCTTCCCAGAAGATGATCTTGCCCTACCACCACGACCACCAAATCGGGATCCCCCAGTCCTCGACGGCTCAGACTGTGCTGTCACTCCTCTTGAAGCCACTGAACCTGCCCCACTTGGGAGTGGATGTGCCACACTACAGAAGCGCTGAAAATGCCCTATACCTCCACATTGGTAATATGGATTTGGAGGAAGTGGACATCTTGGTCAGATATTCCTAGGCCTCCCACATTTGTGGCACATGACCGATCTCGCATCAGAAGCCGCAAAAGAAAACTGCCTTGAATAGTGGCCTGAACTGCTGCCTCCTTTCTTCACATGATCCTCCCACTTCCTTTTCTTCTCTGAAGAGATGCCACTACCCAC
This sequence comes from Viscum album, assembly GCA_963277665.1. NCBI lineage: Eukaryota > Viridiplantae > Streptophyta > Magnoliopsida > Santalales > Viscaceae > Viscum > Viscum album. The sequence goes on from OY728145.1 coordinate 961,330,355, forward strand.
TGCTGATACTAAATCGTAGAAACCAGCCCTGAAATTCCTATCAATCTCCACCATGCACACCTGATCAATGACCTCAGCATAGGTCCTCAGCTTAATCATGAACACCTGGGAGTATAGCTCTGGTCGCAAGCCTTTCTCAAACCTCTAGGCCTTTGCTTGCTCATTAGAGAAAATTTCTGGAGCATATGGAACCAACTCAGTGAAACAGTTGGCATACTCCATCATAGATAGATTCCCCTGAACAATTTCCATGAACACTCTAGACCTGGCATAATCCAACACCTAAGGGCAGTACTGTTCATTGAAGATAGCCATGAAATATCCCCAATGCATCTTCTCATTCTTCCAAGCCTAAAGCACTGACTCCCACCACTTATGGCTGCGCTCCTCCAACATAAAGGAGGCACACTTCAGCCTGAGCTCCTCGGGGGTTTCTAGGAACTCAAACATATGCGCGATCTTCTCGAGCCGTTCTTATGCTTCCTAGGGTTTTGAGATACCTCGGAAGGGAGGAGGCTTGTTTTTCAGAAACTCTTTTGCTTTATCTTTTATAGAAACTGTATCTTCTGCCCTAACCGGAATAGAAGTAGGATCAGGTCCCTGTCCCAATGCATTGATAGCCCGAACCATAGCCTCCACAAGCCTATGATCAATTGGTGTGGGAGAACTCGCTCCAGCTTCCTCGTGTGGGCACGTGGTAGCTTTGCGGGGAGGCATGTTGCTAGAAAATGCAACAGTCACAAAAGAATATTCAATACCACAATTATGAAAATTGTAATAAAATACATCGAATATAAATAAACTAAACACATTCTAGTAAAAAAAGAAACAACTACTCCACATTTTCTTGATGTCCACATGTGGTCTCCAGCCCACATGTCTCACCTGGAACTAAAGTCAATCCAACAATTACAATATCACCTGGTGACTCAAGGTCTTCCATGAGAGGTGCGGGCGAGGAACCCTACTCAAAACCAATACCTTGATCCCCGATAGTCCTAGCTCCTGTCTATCCCGACTCATCCCAAAATAACAATATAACCCAAAAACATTAACCACATTTGATAACATTTTTTCACGAACCAGATTTGGTCGCCACCATTAACGACACCAAACCCGGCCCATGCCAAGGCCCGAAGGGCATTCCCTATCCCCATGGGCTGGAACAAGTGCCCGGGTATCAAACAAATCTGTTTTGGGAATGATTTACCCATGTATGAAAGCATAAATCATAAAAAAACAATAAACTATTAGAATATGAAATTTTCATGCTAAACAATTCATAACAAAACTAGATCTGAATACACATGTTTAAAGACACTAAAAGTGGTCTAAAAACAAATAATGACAACATAAAGACATACCGATGGACTCCACGTGACTAGGGGGTCATCACCCGCAAGCCTTCTCCGCAACTCCGCCCCAACGATGGGGACTAACACCCTGAACTGACATCACCCTTAGCCTTCCCATTATCTAAGTCAAGCATAAGATGATCTACTTACACACAATGGTTTTAAGTATGGTGGGAGCCTAAGCCCAATAGGATACCACCAAATGATTCCAAAGAGCATGCAATACAATGTGAACAAAACAAGCAATTTTAATACACAAGGTGAAATAGTGTTAGAATTCAATCAAATGAAACTTGCAAATGAAAACAATTTTCAATCCAAGAACTTCAGAATGTAAACAAATTAAATAGACAAGTGAGAAACTGTAAAGTACTGGAAAAAACACCCCACAACAAGGGTAAATACCACAAATCCAATGAGCATCAAAATCTGGAACACCCCTAAGCACTAGGTTCCCTCGGGCCCTATGTACATCGGAACTCGGTGTAGAGTAACCATAGAAAAATCCATTATCATGACGAACCACTAGTAGGGAACATACCCATAACCTAGTGGTTTCCAATAATCATCTACATTGTTTAGTTATAGTTGTCATTATCCTAATTCTAAGTGAAACAGTGACAAAACCCATCTGATCCACTAGCTGTACTATTACAAATCCTCCCCACCTTGGTACCCGGGCTTCCCCTATTGTGCTCAAAAAATTTCATCAAAAAACACACATCCTTTTTCATATAAAATATCAATACTGGTCACAAACAAATAGTACAGTAGCTGCACACATTTTATACCATTTGAAACACACAATAAAATAATTTTATTTTCAATAAAACAACCTCTCAGAACATCACATTATTTTGCACCCAAAGCTCTTTAAGATATCCACTTTTCACACTATATGAACACTTGTAAGTCATTAAAACAAAATTTCAGTTCACTACCCTTTAATGAAACAAACAATTCAGTTATGGGCAGCCCAATGTGAACCAAGAAGTTATTTCTTTTAAAAACCACCATTTTCACACAAACATGGCACTTAAAGCCCATTTGCTTCCAAAACACCATTTAAACATCATTCACAGCAACAACAAAAGAGAATAAACATTACAAAAAAATTCTTTTCAGTCCTAATACAGTTCATAAAATCAACTATGTATTTATAGGTCAGCCCAAAATGAACCAATTAAATATTTGAATGAAAAACACCCAATTCCACCAAAAATTGGAACTTAAAATTCATTTTCATTATAAATGAAACAAAAAACATTTCTACAGAAACATTCATGTGAAATAATCATTAAGTTACAATTAACACACCAATCTAATTCAAAAAAATTGCACACACAATGGAATCACCTACCAAAGTAACAAAAACCCTTGAATCTCTATGCGAAATCAAATACCACCCCCACCGCACCAAGTGAGACCTAGATCAAACCTAAAAAAACAATAATAGGACAATAAAGCCCAATGTTAAACCCTAGGTTTGAATACCTAGTTTCTGGGCATTATTAAACTCTATGATAACCGAAGAAACCCTATGAACAATGAATGAAACCCAAAGTAGTTTGGAAAAGGAATGAAAATGGCTCATTTACTTGAAGTATCTTGAATTAATCATTCTGAAACACTAGTATATGAAATTTAAAAGATCCAAAATTTAGGTTTCATTCAAAAAAGATATATTTGGTCAATTAATAACTCAAATTAAGGAAACATATTGAGAATTGATAGAGTTATGAATGAAAGAATTTACCTCTTCATATTTGGGCAATTTGAGGAATCCTATGAAGTTCGGCACTGAATAGAGATTAACCAGATCTCCATAGAGGGGTTAGAGATTTCAGACGAATGTATGGGTTAATTGGTCTTGGCTGAGACTTCAAATCACCGAAAAAGCCCAAAATTCAAATAATATATAGCATAATCAAATTTTATTTTTAAAACAGGAATTGGGCTTTCGGGCAGGCCCAACCCCTTAAATAAAAACCCAAATAAACCCTAGTTATGGATTTCTTAAAGATCCAAAATAACATGGTGGTGTTAATAGGTTCTGGGAGGTCAGGTAGGAATTTTAATGGATAAAAAATGTTGAAAAATTAAAATGTCATAAAAGATACAAAATTTATTTTTTTAATCTGGAATTGGGCTCACGGATTGACCCAACTCATGAATACTCATCTATTCCCCCCCTAACCCTAAGGGAACCCCCAAATCAAAGCAAGTATTTAAATTAAATGAAAAATACCTTTAAAATATGACTTGTATGTGACATTTCAAAATTAAATTTGAAATTCATCTGGCACACTCAACCGGAATGTTGGATTTCAAAGAGAATGTGTTAAAAAATTTAAAAATGTTTTACATGAAAAAGAAATTTGAAAATGATTAAAATCATCTAAATTAAACTAATATTTATATATTTGTAATAATTTCTCTTTTAAAACCATATTTAAAAAATTGGACATTTTTTAAATGTTTAAGAGGAATGATAATTAATAATAAATTTTTTTTTATTTTTTTTTATCGAAAAAAACTTATTCTCAAAAAAATCATTAATATTCACCCAAAAATAATATTGAAAATATGTTTCCAAAAATATTTTAATGTTTTCTAAAAATATTTCTATATTTCATAGAAAATATTTTTCGAATATGTGAGATAAATGTGACAAAACACTTTTTTATAGGAAAATAGTTTTTGGTGCAAAATTGGATTTATTCATACCACATAACTAGAAAAAAAATAAATAATTTTAATATTTTTATTGGATATATTATATATTAATTTTATCAAATTGATTCAAAAAATTTTATTTTTTAATTTATTTATCTAAAACATGTTTTCTTCCAAAACATATTGTTTTTAGAAAAGGTTCCATTATCTTTACATAGTATTTATTTTCATTAGTAATTAATTAGTCCGAAAGTAATTCACATTATATACTTGTGGAATAAATATTTTTTAATAATTTATTTAATATTATTCATTTTATCCATTTCAATGGCTAGTTGATAACAATAATATTAAATAATAATATTTTAATAGTATATTATTTTCTGTTTGAACATGATATTGTCTGTAGGTCAATATACACTCAGTTTTTCATGTAAAACAAGCTAAAATCGGGGTTATGGGATAAATGTTTTTTTAAATTATTAAAATTAATGGGTACAAAATATTTCACAAAATCTCCGAGTACTAAATTCCACCCCTTATATAATTTTTGTCTTTAAAGTTTAAACTTGTTATCAGTAAATAGGGGTTTAGAATCTGAACATACATTTATGTGAAACCAAAATAAAAATTAAAAAAAACATTTGATTAAAAATAGATAATTGGATTTACTATGGTCATTTATAATAACACATATTGGGTTTCTTTGTTGGGGAGCTTTTGTCGGATGTCATAAAATGGAAATTGAATAGAAAAGCAACACCCAAATACTGATGGAGAGTGACTGAAAACATGGTCTAGAAAAAGTTAACAACCACAAATCATTCACCCTAAGAGGTGTAAAAAAGGTCACTTATATCATAAACAATTATTATAATAGGAAACTTATTTATTTTAATATCATTTTCCAAATGTTTTATAATTTTTTGAGAATATATATACACATCTTATTACATTCTAATTCATAAGCACAATAACATCTTTTGTTTATACAATGATTAATTTATACCTCTTATATTACTAAAATAGTTTATTTTTTTCATGCCTTGAGTAATATATATGATCCATAATAGAATGATAAGAAATAACTTCAAACACTAGATATTATTGAAAATAAAATAGTTAGCACAAGTCTTGTGTAAATTATCATATGATGAAATAATACATAAATCTCTAAAATATCAACCAAAACTAAAAATAAATAATTTAATAAATGGTCGGGCTTATTACCCTTAAAAATAAATAAATTATAAATAAGGTCAAATTAACATTCATCAACAAAATATAATAAATTATCAGTTTATTATCACATTTGATATATTGGCATACAATAGTCACAAATTATTTGGAAGCATTAAAATAAATAGGATTACACAAAAACCAAATGAAAACATATATACTACCACATTCATTGAATAAAACCACATATTATTGACTATATATAATAAATATAATAATAATATAAAAACTATTTATGTATACCCAAACATATCATTATTCGATATTACATCATTTTAGATGAATAGTTCACACAATATAAAAGAATATAGCCAAGGAGTTAATGTCATCAGAAATATGGGACACATTTTACTTATAAATTTATTGATCATAAGAATCTCCCATAAACATCAATCCCTTTAGTACTCAAACATAAAACCATTCTTCAAAACCTAGGGAAAGGAAGAATAATATTGGGTGAGATAATATGACATGTAATGGTATATAAATGAAATACATAATCATGACATGAGCTTAAGGGTATAAGAATATGATAATAACATATTAAGATCTCACGCATTATATCAAAAATAATATACAAGTGTCATGGAATAATGATTAAGATTTCATAATAAATTAATCACAAGAAAACCAAGAGAATGATATAAGAAAATCATAATATATGAATAATATATAAAATTTTCATATACATGTAAGAATATAAAACCATTATCTATATGTCAAGTCTCATTTCCAAAAACAATGAGGGAACTACAGGTGGGATACACCTTCAAGTTATGAAACACCACAATCAAAAATCCTATCACTTTACATATAGTGGGATGGTTTCACTCCGTATCAGATCATTGTAGTCATGGTTCACTCCAAAAACAATTATATTAGAAAAATTCCTTTACAAGAACAAGATTACTAAAAATTCCTTCTATGTCAATATAATGTGATATAAATATTTACCCAATGCACTAGAGGGATATATATATATCACACACATCAAATAATGAAATCATAATCAAGTATTCTATTGGATAAAAAGAAATTAATCATATCATGTCCAATGAAAAGAGAATGGTCTCTTAACATTATATCATAACTTTTAAAAAATGATTTGTGTTTCATAATCATTTAATAGTACATTAACGCATGAAAATAATAAGGTTGCATAATTGTTTCATTATAGAATAACATGTAGAAGATAAATGGGTTTCAAACACAACTTTTCATATTAAATATAATCCATTAAAATATATAATAAGATTGGTGTCATATGATAATATCCCAAGTAAATCATAAACAATATCCAATGATATTGTTTTAGATAGAGTATTATTTGGAATTACCACTTAGATCATTTCTTATGAGATATAAAAATTCCTTGAAAATAATTTTTTAAAATATAAAAAATTATCCAAATCATTTTCTTTAAAAAAAATTAAAGAAATAATTTAAGTATTAAATATAATTTAAAAATTTCCATCAGAAAAATATCATTTTATCTTTGATATAAATTATTTTTATATTGTAAAAAAAATAGGGATTTTTTATTTTAATATAATTTTGAGTCATTTAAAATATGTTTCAAAATAAATTAAATGATTTTATTTGGGAATAATTGTTTTGAAAACATATAATGAAATATTTTAAAATTATCTAAATTTTTTTTAAAAAATAATTGTTTTTAGAAAAGCTTATATATATAAATTATATTTCAAAAATATACATAAATATTTTAAAAACAATTAAGACACTTTTAAAACATAGAATACTTTTGAACAAACATTTCATTGAGGATAAATTTTAAAAAATAAATGACTATAATATTTGGAATTTTTTTTTAAAAAAAAATTAATCTTGTAAACATAATAATAATGCTTTAATGAAATGATTTCCATGATGGTGAATAAATATGTTCATTTAAAACATTGATTTTACATGATTAATGGTTTAGAAAATCTCGTTGATTGAATAACAATAAGAATGTTACTTTTTGAAATATACAGTCCAAAAAATGTAATAAATGGGTAATATTTTATTTTAAATAAAATAGGGGAAAATTATAAATTATTGAAAGCATTTTCAAGAAATATGGTTTTGGAAGAACACTGATAAATACAAAAATAAGAAATTAATTCATTTTATCTTATAAAAATGTTCTGAATTTTCTATAGTACCAAATAGTGTAAACCTGGTTCCATTATAGATAATATCATGAATAACTATAGGATTGGAAAACTCATGAGGTTTCGTAGGATTTGTATCATAGTATTTCATTAATATAAGCTTAATGAAAAACAATTTTGATAGATGATGAGATTAAAGTAATAAACTGTTACCACTTTGGTAAATTTGAATTATTGTCCCCATGAAAAAATAACATTAAATTAAGTTAAAAATATCATTACAATAAGTATATTAATGATTAAAAATGTCCAAGGGTAGTATATACTCCATGTAATAAAATCTAGGATCATAAAAAATATTTTTTTTTGAGATGGAAAATTGAGACTAAATTATATTACTGAATTGGTAACATTTGTATTGTAAACCCCACAAAATATGGATTAAAAATTTATATGAAATTAAAAAACTATTTATAATGAACATATAATACATTCATGGGATGTATATACACCACACAAAATAAGTGATAGGGGAATATAAAATAAGCCTTGCAAAAGTAAAAGTTACACTCGAAATCCCTTTTATACTTCAATAACATATGAATCATGATACCCTTGATATAATATTATAAATTATAACATATAATATAAATAAATAAATTTAATTATTTATATACTATTACTTAGGGAAGTATATACATCACATATAAAAAATGGGTAGCGAAGGTGGCATATATCTTACAAATATAACAAAGTGAGATGAAATTACATTACCTTATGTCTTGACCCACATCATACTCATTAAATCATTATTTATTATAAATATATGAATATCATTGGTATATTACCAAAAAAAATATTCATATATATAATTCCATTGATTATTTACTTTTGACATTACTCATTTATTGACAATTCCATGTTAATGGAAGAACGAACAACATTGGGTCACGAGGGCATTGTCTATCACACACACGAAGGATGATTATGTATCTGAATTGATATAATTGTGTGTGATTTTAGGTCATACCATTAATATGAAACCATATTATTATATTTAGGATAACGTTTTTATTATATAATCATTTAATAAGAATAATCAAGGTGGTGGATGAAGAAATAACACATATATTCTTGTCAAAGGATGTTACCAATTATTTGAGTAATACAATTTGATTTGAACAAAAGGGAATCATTGGTTTTATTTCTTCCCAAATGATTGAATTTAGGGTCACGGTATGTAATTTTGGAGGAGTTCTTTTTAGTTTTTTTATGATAAAAATGTACTTGTAGGTGTGAAAAAGTGGGGTAGGGGGATATTTCCCTTCTATAGTGGAGGGGGAGTTTCATTCTTCTAAATATAAAATGGTAACCACATTTCAGAGGCCTACCTTACGTAATATGACTCCAATAATTGTAATGTTTCAATAAAAGGTAGTATATAGTTTAAATATTACCATAAAATGTCTCATAGATAATTTCTAGGTTATTTGGCTTGTCAAATTAATGTTTTCCCATTAAGTAATCTCGATTTTACCATAACCACGGTAATTAATTTTAATTATTTTCACTATTTTTTCTAAAACTAAAATCACATTAATAAGCATTATTAATTTCAAAGAATCATAATATTTAATCAATTTTTTTCCAAATTCTAAAACTAATACCGGGAAAATTTAATTTAAATGTAATACTGCATACGAGACCAGGCTACATGTTTTTAAAGTATAAATGTTTAAATGTTTAGATTGTTTCTATGTCTGCTTTGAATGTGAAATTGATTCCAATGAACTAAATTGTATTAAAAAATGTAAAATTTATCTAAATATTATTTATCCCCAAATTAGAATGTCACGACCTACCTCCCCGGGCCATGAACCTTATCATCTCACCCCATGGGTCTCCTGTAATACCTTGGTTGCCTTCCCAGCACACCATAGACTATTAATAACTAGGGTATCTTATCAGACTAAGGACTGTCCCCACATGCCAACATGTTTTTAATGTAAAAATGTTTACATGTTTAGAATGTTTCTATGTCCACTTTGAATGTGAAATTGATTTCAATGAACTAAATTGTATTAAAAATGTAAAATTTATCTAAATATTATTTATGCCCAATTTAGAATGACACGACCCGCCTCCCCGGGCCATGATCGTTATCATCTAACCCCATGGGTCTCCTTTAATACCTTCGTTGCCTTCCCAGCACACCATAGGCTATTACTAACTAGGGTCTCTTGTCAGAATAATGAATATCCCCACAGGGCAACACATGTTCCTAGAAGGTCACCCATCCTGATTACTACTCCATGCCAAGCATGCTTTACTATTGAGTTCTAATCAGGTAGGCTCTCGAAAAGAAATGTGCACCTTTTTGACATGGGTAGTAACATTTATCCTTTTAAGTCTCACTTATCTAAGGGTGTTATATTATCCACCCCATTAAAGAAAAATTCCCTTGTTGTGGACCCCAAACCTCAAACCCAGGAAGTGCCTAAGAACTTCTGGCTAGGTATTGGCTCTAACACCTTTGGTCACGACCCACCTCCCATGGCCATGAATCTTATCATCTGACCCCATGGGTCTCCTGTATTACGTTGGTGGCCTTCCCCGCACCCCATAGGATATTACTCACTAGGTTCGCTTATTAGACTAATGACTGTCCCCACATGCCAACACATGTTATTTCAATGTGTTTTATCCTCACTCACACACACCCTTTAAACTTCCCATAAGGTCACCCATCCTGATTACTACTCCACGCCAAGGATGCTTAACTGTTGAGTTCTAATCAGGTAGGCTCCCGAAAAGAAAGGTGAACCTTGTTGACATATGTAGTAACATTTAGACTTTTATGTCTCACTTTTCTAGGGGTGTTATATAGAATAAAATTTCATTATAAAAATAATTTAGATGATAATGCAGTTTTGAATTAATATTGGGTGATTTTTAACTATTCATCATAATTTCAATATTCTCAAAAAAATTACCAAAACTAAATTTGGTGTTAAAATTTTAAAAATGAAGATTATTTTATAAAATTTCTATTATAAAAGTCTCAAAATTATATTTAAAATGGGTAACCTATTACAAGGATGTACCATTACCTTTTAGAAAAATATATTTTTTTTCTTATAAAATTAAATTTATTCTTATCTTATGTCTACCAAACCTATTATATGAGTATCAAAACAATATTGAATATATAATATATAAATTTTATTAAAAAACATTCACCAATAGTGGTATCATTAATTTACTGATATAAATTGGTTTTTGACCATAGAAAAATATTTTTCTTAGTAAAATAATTTCTTTATTTTCAAATTCATATTAATATCATTTATATAAAATAAATTACCAAAGGATTAATTTTATATACATGTTTATATAATATTTTGAGATCTTAGTGAATATTATCTATAAATTCCACTCAAAAAAATAAAAGGTAATAATATTAATACATCAATAATAATATTAATAATATATTTTAGTTCGTTAAAAATCAGTCTTCAGTGTAACACAAGCTATCAATGGAGCTAAGAAATGTGTGTAACAGAAGAAAAATTGATTGTTGCATGTACTGAAAAATATCTAAAAGATTAAACTGATTCAAAAAATATATATTATATAAAATTTCAGGGGGAAACATTATACCCCCTTAAAATGAGTTTTTACCTCAATACTCATCGGTATTTTTAAGGGTTTAATTATTAATAGATCCTTTTAGAGAAAACCTCATCATAAAAATGAATACTAAATCTTTTTTCCAAAAATATAATTTTGGTAACATAATGGTATTCCAATGTAACTCATAACTAGTTTTCCAAAATGAAGAAATTTTTTTTAAAGTAAAAAATTGTATATGTCAATGAAATGTAACTATTATCTTTCAATGGAGAGTGATAAAGAAAATTATTAGGAAAATTTTAACAATCAAAAGGTCATAAACCAAGGATTATTGAAAATAGTTCACCGATATCATAAAAAATGATGATAACTGGACAAAATTTTATTTCAATACGATTTTATTAAAGTTGTATAATTTTCATGAGAATATATTCCTACTTGATTTCAGTATAATCAAACCATTTAATGGCTTGAACAATTTCCACTTCATCTCATATTCAATGAAATAAAAGTGAATTTTTTATTCCTGATGTAATAATGGATCACAAGATCTATAAAAATAATGAAATTTCATTTCATATTTATTCATCAAAATAAATTGCTCAGTACATGTTTTTCTATATGTATAAATCCTCATATAAGAAAATAATAATTTAATCACTAAAATATCTTCTGTAGTTTAACATAAAATATTCAATAAATGGACAACCTAATAACCCTTCTAAAATATTAATGTACAAAACTTCAGAAATATGGTCACTATATTTCTCAAATTAAACATAACATTTATCCTTCTTGTATCATAGGGTAGATCCTATTTTTCATATAACAAACAAGTTAATACCTTCATCATGTGTCCATGAGAAATATGGTAATAACCTTGTTTACTAGGAATCCTTATTTAAAACATTCTTTTTCTTTATTCTAAACTATATTTGATATATTCTATATATATAAATAAATTAGTATCCATCCATGAATTATTTAACAACTTTTTTAGAATATTATTTATCAATTCCATGGTAATAAATATTTTCCATTTTATTTATTCCATATATATATCATCACATTATCTAAGATAAACCTAATATTTTCGACATCATGAAACAATTTGGGGTTACTTTCACTTAATAATAATATAAATTTACATTAAATCAATTTTATATATATCAATCACCATTAAAATTATCTTTTTAAATAAGTAATGAAAAACGTATCTGAAAAATGCATTTGAAGTTAATGATTCGTATAACATAATCATTAAATTCAAAAATATATATACTTAAATCATTTCATTTTTTATTAAACCATAACATCAAATTCCGAAACGTATTCCATAATACAGTTTTCATAGAATGGTAAGTATGAATCTTTTCATAAGGTTCCTTAAACATTTTTTAATCATTCTTCTTTGGTTTTATGTAATCAATATTGATAAAACATCTTATAAATTTAACATTCCCTTCACATTATCATTATCTTTAGCAGTATAACCAATACTTCTGAAAAATTCATTAATATTTTCATGATATTTCCACATATGACATCAATTTTTATAATTTATATACATTCCACATTAGAAAAATTAAATATAAACCTAGTATATTATATTTCCTGAAATAAAGTTGAACTAGAAATCATAGAGAAAGAAACAGTTTTTATTGTAGAAAACAACTAAATCCTAAAACTTTGCATATATGATATCTTAATTTTGGAAAAATAATTTAAATATATGACACCTTAGGGTTATCCGATGATACATCCCTAAAAAGCCCCCTAGAGATATTCATATGTATCTCAATATAGTTGTTACATCTTATTTTTTAAAAGATGAAATTGTCATTCGATACAAACTATAGCGACCCAAGCTTAACATACATCAATATTACATCATTTTAGATGAATATTAATAATATTAAAAAAATTCATATCTATGGACCATAATATTTTACTGTCTTCAGAATCATGAAAAAACATTATTCTCATTTGGTGAATGATCATCAACAACTCCATTAAATATCCTACCCATTTGTACTCCAATATCAAATAATTTTTCAAATCCTAGGGAAAGGAAACATAAGAATGGTTGAGATTGTATGATCATTAGGTGTAAATAAGGTGATACATAATCATAAAACGTGAATAAGAGTATTTTAACAAGATAATAATATTTTAAGATCATACCACAAATAGAAAATATCATATACATGACTCATGGAATAAATATTTGTATTAAATAATACATGAATTGCAAGGGACCTAGCTATATGAACACAAAAATAATAATAAAGGTTATGATATATAATCTATTTCATACATGTAAGAATATGAAATAATTCACTATAAGTAATGACTTATTTCCAAAACATATCAAGGCACTTCATAGGGTATAAACCTAATGGGTAAGAAACAACACTACTCATAGTCCCATTCCCTTCCTTATAGTTGAATTGTAAAACTACCCAATCCATGTTAGTAGTAAAGTTTCACTACCAAGACTAAATTTGTAGCCATTTTTCACTCCCAAGACCTTTTTTGTATTCTAGGATCACTCTTATGTCTATAATAGAGGAAAATGTCCTTTATTGAAACATCTTTTCTCCCCATTCCAGACAGGTCTATATAATGTGATATAAATAATTACCCAATTAATTAGAGGTAAATATAGGTCTCTCTCGTAACATAATGAAATCATAATACACTCTCAATGAGATAAGAAAAAATTCATTATATTCTCATCCATAAAAAGATATTGGTTTCATAAACATCATATCATATCATGTGGAATGTAGAATGGATTCAAAATTTATTTCATAACAAATTTTTTTATTAAAGTAAGTTGGTTTCATTAGTGTTTTATCCTGGTATAACACCTGGAAGAGAAATTGGTTTCCGGAAAATATTTTCATATTAGGCTTAAATCATTCAATGAAATTTTAAGAATGGTTCCCTTAAGTCTAATCCCTAGTAAAGCGAAAGTTATATAAAAAATATATCATATAAAATGTGGAAGGACATTGAAAGATCACATTGATCGTGTCATTGGGGAAATAAACTATCATTGAAAATAATATTATAAAGCCAAATATATTTTCAAAATACTTTTCATAGAAACCAAAATAAAAATATTATGAATTAATATTTACCTTTCATTTAAAAAAATTCATTCAGAAAATATATTCTTTTTTTGAAAAAAATTTATTTTTATAATATAAAACATTTTGAAATATTATTCATTTAATATAACTTTGAAAACATATAAAAGAATACTTTTCTTATAAAATTGAATATCCTTAAAATGAATGGGAATGAATGAAAATCATCTAACACACATTATAAAAATAAAAAATTTATTTAAAAAATTATTCGAACAAATATAACGTAATATTTTAAAATTATTTTAAATTGTTCTAGAACAGAAAATATATTATGAAAAAATTTATCGTTGAAGACAGCATCAAAAAATTAAATTACTGAATATTAGATAAATTTTTTAAAGTAATAATTTAAACATGAAAATGACACTTTAATGAAATGGAAGTAATCATGGTGGATAAATTAGTGAATTTTTAATTATCCTTTTACTTGATAAAATATTTTGAAAAGTACCTTGATCAATAAATGAGAAGAAAATTTATTTTTAACCCCATTTTTTTAATTTTAAAACTTGTATAACAATTTATTTTAAATATCACAAGATAATAGATTTTTTTTAAAATATTTTTAGATAACATGGTTTTATAATAATATATATTAACGACCAAAAAATGAAATATAATTATTTCTTCTTAAAAAAATTATTAATTACTTTATTTAACAATTAGTGAAAATATGATACCTTTAAGTGAAGACATCATGAATAAACTTAGGGGATGAAACATAAGGATAGTTCTTGATATATCGATAATGATATTTCATAAATTAATCATAAACAATCTCAATAAATGATGAGATTACAGCAATAATCTTTTACCACTTTGGTAACTATGAATTATTATCCATATGAATGAATAACCATAAGTTAAGCTGCAAATATTGTAAAAATAATGATATTCATTAAAAAAATTACAAATTTCATTATAGAAAAACATTAAAAGAATCAAGGTGGTTGACATAACATGTGTCTCTCAGTAGGAAATTTAGATGAAATTAGCTTACTAATTTAGTAAATTTTGAACCATAAACTCCTTAAAACTGAGATAAATGAATTGATATGAAACATACCATAAATTTAATAATTATAATATTATAAACATTAGTTATTATTATATACACCACTGAAATGAAATTATAGGTGAATATTATAATTCCTCAACCCCAGTTACCGAGAGTTTGTGCATTGTTACATAACATTGACAATAACACAATGGATCAAATCCCGAAAGACTGATCAATTTAGTATCCTTTGATGTAATAGATACATTCATAAGATTTACATTACATTATAAAATAAAAAACAACCACAAATTTCATCTATTGTCCACATTCATATCCCTTAGACTATCCCTTAGACTATCCCAGCAGGTCAGTCATAATATACATCTTCATATACTGGGAAAAATAAAATATAAAAAGGGGTGAGCTCAGATTCATAGTAAGGGTTAAAATATTGGACAAAAATTCATAAATAAGAATATAAATTTTAGTCAATGTATAAGATTTAATCATAAGAATTTAAAACATAAAATTCTGCATAATATGGCCAACATAAATCAAATAATTCCATTTACTTATTCACTTGGATATTCTACTAGTCGAATAATCACATGAAATATTAATATCCAGTTTCATAATGATGGAATACATAATTCCGTACATCATAACCACATATTCAAGGCCTTGTGCCAAGACTAAAAATAAGATTTTGTCATGTCCTTGTTCCAAGACACTAGTTTGTCTCATTAGACCTACCGATTCATCGAGGAGTTATACCGGGTTCCACCCGTCACTTATTATGTCCATGCATTCCTCATATGAAAAAGTGTAAACATAACATAAACATTTATATTAAAACTAGCATACTAAATGTTAAGTATTTATCCATAAAAAATGAATGGTTTAAAAATAACACATCCATAGTCCAACATATCCCAAAACCTTCAACACTATATGGATGTTTTGTATCATAATAAATCAAATTCAAACAAGCATTAAATCAATCAAAGGATGTTTCCCTAGATGAAATCCAAAAAAAAATTATAGAAATTTCACATTCTATTTTGAAATCATTTATACATCATATAATTATAATATAAAACATTTATTGTGAAATTACTCTTATAATCTTGTATTAGAAGTTTCGACGATGTTATAATGGTGTAAAATAGTCACACTTTCCATATAAGTTCAAAACAAATACATTCTTACCTTAATTTATTCGAAAAGTTCATAAAGTACCTTATTTGGAAAATGACAGAAAGATTCATTTCAAAAAATATATGTTCAAATAAGGGTGTAAATTTCATTAACCCATAGTATAGTAAATAGTTATAAGGTTTTGAATTACATTTTTAATAAAACCTGAATGTGGATTATAGAGAGGTCCTAGTAGATACATACATATTAACAACATCGGATAATTAAAGAGATTGTAAAATTAACCCTTACCTTGTAATTTTCCTTAGTAGATGGTCTGTTAACATTTGGTAAAATATTAGAAACATTTTTTATTAAACTATAAAAGAACTATATACATAAATATGATTTAATACATGATCCTCTAATATGTTGTTGTTAATAATATTTCAGTAGTATCATCGTTTCGGGTGTTAACTGATTTGTTTTCCTTTATATTATGGGTTATATTATCCATATTTGTTATTGATAGGATGTATTTGATTCATATAATAAATGATATTATGTTCATAAAAATTATTTTTAATCATAAAATCAAAATTATTCTTCAATGATAACAATGGTGAATTAATCTCGTCGCGTTCGTGGATACAGTAATCCGTACGTATGCACGAGCAACAATATCATTATACTGATGGTGATATCGTATGTAATTGGATATTATGTCATATATTCATAATAATTAACATGTTATATTTATTATTTACATCAGTTATACTCATTTTTATACTCCTTTAAAATTTTTAAGTGTTTGAATAACAAACTACACCATGACGTGGAGACGGTAAGTCATACATATGAACGTATGGTGACATAATCATTTATAGGATGGGTAGAATTAAAAATATGGTTTTAAGATATATATAAAAACATTACAGTATTTATAAAGTACTATAATTATTATTTTGATATGGAATCAAAGAAATAAGAAGTGGAAGAAGATAAGAACTTGAAAGTGGATGGTGAAATTATTACCTCTTATTTGGGTGTTTCCTTTTTAGTTGATCAATGTGGCTCCATAGGTTGGATTTATGATCCAAGAAAGGAATCTTGGTTGATGTGAGGTATTTTTGGGGGATATTTAGGTTTGTTTTGGCCGATCCAAATGTATTTGGAGGTGTGACATTAAGAGAATGGGATGTACAATTTTATAAGAGAGGTGAGCGCCACTTTAGTAAAAGCATAAATATTATTTTATAATAAAAAACATTTTAGTTTTTAATGGCTCCAAAATGATTTATTTAGTGGATAAGGTGGGGATGAGTCTAAAAACTTTCAACCAATAGGTTTTTGAAAGGTTTAGGTCACCATATTAACCTTATGTTTTAGATTTAACTATTTGTTAAATTGATTGACTTATACCATGTCTCCTTGTATTTGTTTATTATATGGTTAATAAACATACTATAAACTACCATGTTAACCCAAAATGGTTTATAATTAATATAGATAACCATATGTAAGTCTTTTGTCCAATAATTATATTTTTAGGATTATTATATGAATTAATAATATAGTATTTGTTTGAAGAACTCAATTATGTAAATTTTGACACTATTTATTATTTTATTTTTTTAAATCCCTAAAGACATTATAAATTCAAATAAAAATAATTTAATCACTACTAACATGTCATAGTATCTTAAAAATAATTTTAATTCATCAGATGTCTCAATTTACAATTATTTGTATATTTATAATATCTATTACATTAAGATTTCATAAATAAGGTAATTACTGCATTATCATTGTGTCATAAATAAATTATATTATTTAATTTATAAAAATTTAAAAAAACTAGATTATGTAGTAAATCAGTTTATATTTGTAGTGAATATTTATATTCGAATTTATCTTATGTTTAACCCAATATTAAAAATGGTTTATTTATTAAAGGTTTCATTTAACACTTTTAACTCTTCTTTAAATAAAATAATAATAAATGTCCTAATCTAATAAAAGTGGACCAAAGAGGATAATATTTTATTTCTACGGTTGTTTTTAGTCTAATTAAACTTATGTAATAGAATTAGTACATATTTGAGGGTAATTATAATATCATTTTTAACCCTAATTACCCTATTTACTTTTAATCGTTGTAAATAAAAGTCATAAGTTACTATTTAAAAAATATTAATTTCATCTAATTAAAGCACAATTAACATGATGATGTCAACCATGTCTCTCAGGTTTTTGAAATTCAACTCACAGAGGTGGTAAAATTATGTTTTATACTAATTTGTAAATACTCATAGAATGTGGGTAAAAGGCGGTACAATGTTCAATAATATTTTTTATATCTAAACATATAATAAAATGTATCCAATGAATTAAATTTAACATATATTGGTATTATGTATCTATTTTTTACTAAAATAATTAAAATAAATAACTAATTATTTAAATAAAATGTTAGCTTTAAACAATAACACAGGGTTTTTCTCTATTCACCAAAAATTGAATGTTCTAAAAAAATACAAAAAATTCTCCCGAAGAAAATTTTGATATTATGAATCCCAAAATTAAGTCCATTTTTAAAATAAAAAATTATAAAATTCAAAAATTCAGTATTACTATTCATAATGGCTACTTCCATTTTACGTGGTGTGTTAAAATTCCAAGTTGTGTACAATGCAAACTACTGTATTTTTCAATGGGAAACGTACATTAGAAGCTTTGGGTGTTACATTATCCCCTCCTAAAAATAATTTTATCCTCAAAATTTCTAGAATATTACTATATAAATAAATCCAGGTTGTTCTTCATCATATGTTCCACGGTTTACCATTTTTCATCATCCATCTTATGGTTTCACCATATAACTTTTACAAAATGAGTCATCCGGTTTCTCAACACTTGTTCTTCGGTATCAATAATTATGATATCCTCTTAATTATAAGACAAATCATGTACTAGTTCAATATCCTCATAGGTGAGTTAATGTGTTAGGTCAGCCATGAATTTCCTCAACAGTGATACATGGAACATGTCATGAACATTGGAGAGACATTGATCCATTTCCAGACAATAACCTATAACTCCAATTCATTCTTGAATTTTGAAAGGCCTAATGTATCTAGGAATCAATTTACGCTTCTTACCGAAACGTATAAGAACCTTCCATGTAGATACATTCAAGAAAACATGGTCACCTACTGTAAATTCCAAATCCTTCCTTCAGTTATCGACATAGATATTTTTTTAAACTGGACTACGTTGATGTTAGAATGGATAACCTTCACTATTTCTATAGTTTCCTCAACAAGTTTTGTGCCTATGTGTTTTCTTTCACCAACATCATCCCAACAAGTTGGGGGAGGGACATCTCTTTTCATATAATGTTTCATATGGTTCCATCTGATTACTTGAATGAAAGTTATTGTTATATGAAAATTCTACCAGAGGTAAATATTGATCCCACATGCCTTGAAAGTCATGTGCGAAATATCTCAACATGTCTTATAAGGATTGAATAGTCTGTTCTGATTGTCCATCGATTTGAGGGTGGTAGGCAATTCTCAAATGAATTTTAGTATCCAGGGCCTTCTGATGAATTTTCTAGAATCATGATGAAAAATGTGTATCATGATCAGAAACAATAGATAAGGGTTCTCCATGTAGTATTACAACTTCATTTATATATATTATTCTCATACGATCAAGTGGTAAATATTCTCATACAGCAAGAAAATGTTCTTACTTGGTAAGACGATCAATAATGTCCCATATTTCATTATTCCTTCTAGGATACATTGGTAGCCCCATGAAAATGTCCATTATAATATTATCTTATTTCCACTGAAGTATGGGAAGAGGTTGCATGACTCTTCCAGGCTATTGACTTCCAGATTTCACTTTATGAAAAACCCTACATCATGACACAAAATCAACAATCTCCTTCTTCATTTTGTCCAACAAATTTTTTTTTTCAAATCTTTATACATCTTGGTTCACCCATGGTGTATAGAGAAATTGGAGCTATGAGAATCATCCAACAATTACCTTTTTAGATCAAGTGTGTTGGGAATAAAAAGTTGCTTCCAAAATTTCAAAATTCCATCTTAATATATGAAGTCACACAATCTCCCATCATTCACAGCTTTAATATTTTTTTGAAACTCATCATCATCAGTATGATAACTCTTTGTCCTATCTAGTAAATACTGTTTGGAAACCATTTGAAAAATAGTTGATATTTTGACATTCATGGTTATTCACATATCCATCATAACAAGTTCTTATAAAATAAGATCCCTTTAAACTATCATCTTCTTCAAAACTACATGATTATTTCTACTATAATCATATGTCACCTTATTTCCCTTCCCCAAGAGGTAGTGTATAGGGAATCATAATCCTAGAGTAGTTCAAGCTATCTCTTTTCCCTCATGTTGAGTTCTTTTTTTAAAAAATATACATCAAACTCTTATTATTTGAATAAATCTTACATTTTTCACCATAGAGATTTTGTCTCTATATTTTTAGAACAAAGATTATAGCTGCTACCAAAAGATCATGAGTGGGATAGTTTGAATCAATAATTTTTAGCTATCGTTATGCATAGGCAATAACTATATCTTCCTGTATAAGGACACAACCAAGTCCTTTCTTTGAAGGATCACTATAAATAACGAACTCATCTTTACCTGATGGTAGAGACAAGATATAATCTTTGACTAATATTATCTTCACTTATTCAAAAAAATTCATCACACCCTTTTTTCAAACAATTTTAACCCTTTACGTGTGAGCATGGTAAATCTGTTATCCAACCGGGAAAAATTCATGACGAAATGTCGATAATAACCTGTTAAAACAATAAAAATGTGTAACTCAATTACAATAGTCTGTGCTAGACATTCATGGATTTCCTTTGTCTTTGAAGGATCAACAAGGATTCTATCCTTAGAGACAATATGTCCAAGAACGGAATTCTTTGAATCCATAGTTCACACTTGCTAAACATCCCATATAATTCATTTCATCTGGTAGTTTTCAGAATCGCGCACATGTGATTTTCATGAACATCAATGCATTTTGAGTATACCAATATATCATCAATAAATACCACTCCAAAGTTATCATGATATATCTTGAAAACTATATTCATTAGATTCATGAAGATAGATGGTGCATTAGTCAATCTGAAAGGCATTACTGTAATGATGTAATGCCTATACCTGGTTCGAAATGCATTTTTCAGAATTTTTTCTTTCTTCACACACTACTGATGATATTGAGATCGAAGATCAATCTTTGAAAAGTATTGATCTCTATGAAGTTGGTCGAATAAATCATCATTGCGAAGTATGTGATACTTGTTCTTTATTGTTATATCATTGATCTCCCTATATTCAATACACAACCTCATAGATCTGTCTTTATTCTTATCAAAATACAGGGGCTCCCCTTAGAGAAAAACTAGGGTGAATAAATCGCTTTTTACTCAATTCCTATAGTTGTATCTTTCGTTGCACTAATTCCAGAGTGGCCATTTTATAAGGCATCTTCGATATAATCCTTGAACAAGGAATTAAATCAATGGAAAACTAAATTTCTCATTCATGAGGATGTCCAGGTAAATCCTCTGGAAACACATCAAAATATTCTTGCAGAATAAGTATGTAATCTATTAGATCTATATTTTCCTCACCCATAGTTATTTAATTCTCTTCTTCCCAAAAAAATTGAATTTAGTAGAGCTACTAGAGGAGGATCTAGAAAAGAATCTGGTGGTGACATTTCTGCTCTAAAGATAAGGTACTTCTTATCATAATCGAAAATTATAACCTGGTTATTCTTATAATAAATTTTTTTATCATCTTCGGAAATCCAATCGGATTAAATCAAATTAAATCATGGTTATGACTATGACATCAATAGATGAAGAAAATTTATATTCTCTAGTGGGAACTGATTTAAAAAACATTGTTGCAATGATACTACCCTTAGGTGTTTCAGCTGGCAACTCCCTTATTACCTCAAATTGAAAATATATAATTTTCATAGAAAATGGGATAATATGAAACAATGAGATGATCCAGAATCAAACAATGCATTGGGTAAACATGAAGAAACAATTAAATTACCTGCAACCGAGTCTTTATAAGCATTAACTACATCAGTAGTGAATTCATAAGTTTTTCCATTCTCCCTTGGCCATTTCTGAGGTAATTTTCCTTGGCGCTTAGGGAATTCATTTACAAAATGCCTCTTCTCTCTACAATTACAGAATTTAACATTGACAGCCTCTTTCTTCCCCATGTACTCATGAGCTTGGTGGCTTGTTTAAGCACACTTGAAATAGACTCTCATTCCCATTAGGAAAGTACTGGGGTGATTCTTCCCACATTTACCTTAGGATGGATATTCAACATTTCCCTTCTTCCCCTTATTTCCATTTCCATAGTGTTTAGCAGATTACTTTTCCTCTTACATTTCTTAAGACGTAGATAATTCCTTTTCTATCTTGATAGTGCATGAGAAAATATCTTCGTATGATGAGAATAATTGTGTGACTAATTCTTGATGGATAAATGGTTTTAACCCATCAAATAAACAATCAGTCTTACTCATTGGGTTACGTATATAATTTGTTTCATGCATTTTTGACCTTGTGAAGTTAGCTTCATACATTGCAACTTTCTCATCATCCTTTTTCCTAAGACATAGAATTTGTTTTTCTATATCCACTCGATGGTCAAGAGGAAAGTATTTTTCCTAGAAAATATAATTAAATTCCCTCCATTCCATTTTTGATACTTATTCATCATTATTTGTGAGTTGGACTAATGCCCACAATTGATTTTCATCTCCCGTGAGGCTATAAACAGCGAAGAAAACTTTTTCTGTTTTGCTACTCCCTAAAGAATGAATTATTTTCTATAAGAAACTTATCCATTTCTCTCATACCAATGTGTTTTTACTCCCAATGAATGTTGATGGTTTTTTTTCTCATGAACTGGTAAAATATTGATCCTCCACATTGTGAATCAGGGTGCCCTATACGGGTATGTTTATTATCTATATCCTCGGTGAGTTGTTTCAGTATGGTGATAAGCTGATCAGCACCAGTTCCATCACTAGCTCCACAATAATTATCTTTATTTGGATAGTAGTCCCTAAATGGATTATTTTCATTCATAAGGTTACTATTCCATCAACTAGGTGACAATTCCATACAATGGCATACAATATATTAGTTTATGAATCGTAATATGAAATTCAAAACATGTAAAACACTTAACATAAATTGAACTGTTTTTTGATATAATCCATAATCATTAAAATGATTTCTTTGAGGAGGTATATACTCATAAATCCTTCTAAAGGGTCTATAAACAAATATTTAATTATCATACACATATCCCCTAGGAGTGAGTTATCAAAGAGTGGAGCAAGGCCTGTTGTTGGGCACTAGTTCCCATTCAAGTCTAGCTCAAGGTGGTGTTTTTGGGTTTTACCCCTGGGTACATATGTGCCAAATCTTTATCTACCAGCTCATATCTAGAGAGGGATGTATTTCTTTGGAAACACACAAAATCTCTACATTACCAAAATTGAAGAAAATTATTCTATACTAATCTACAAATCCTATCTTATGGTAATGTTATCTAATCAGAGTTTTTATAAATTTATCTTCCATGTTTTGTACTAACCTCCATATGATACCAACTATAATTCCCTAACCATAGTTTCTCAGAGTTGGTGCATTATTACAAAACATTGGCAAGATCAAAAGGGATCAAATCCTGAAAGAAAAATCAGTTTAGTTTCCTTAGAAGTACTAGATACATTCATAAGATTTACATTACATTATAAAATTAAAAGCAACAAAAAAATTGTATCCATTTACCAAATTCATATCCGATAGACTATCATTGTAGGTCAGTAGAAATATACTTCTTTGCATCCTTGGAAAAATAAAACATATAAAGGGGTGAGCTCAGATACTCTGTATGGATAACAATATAGTAGAAACTGTCATAAATAAGCATAAACATTTAAGAAAATGTATAACACTAAATCATAATCCATTCAAACAAAAACTTATCCAAAATATGGCCAATATAAATCAAATAATTCCATCTACATATTCACATGGATATTCAACAAATTGGATAATCACATGAAATATCAATAGCCAATTTCATAATGAAGGAATGCATAATTCCAAACTTCATTACCACCTAGTCAAGGCCTCGTGCCAAGAATACAAATAATATTTTGTCGAGGCATTGTGACAAAACACTATTTTGTCAAATGAGACCTACTGATGCATCGAGGAGCTATAGCGAGCTCCACCAGTCATTTACTAATTCTAATTCATTCCTTATATAAAAAGGTTTAAACATAACAAAAACATTCGTATGAAATCTAGCTTATGAAATTCCAGTACATTATCCATAATCCATTAATTTTTTAATAATAAAACATCTGAAATCAAACATATACAAAAAGAATCAATACAATATGGAAGTTTATGTATCATAATAAATCAACATCAAACAATATTAAAATCCATCAAATGATGTGGACATAGATGAAATAAAAAAAGAAATATATCTTTCTATTTTAAATTCATTTATAAGTCATATTATTATAATAGAAAGCATTTATTTTAAAAATATTTTTATAAGCTTGTACTAGAAGCTACGACGATTTTATAATGCGGGATAACAGCTACACCCATCGTATAAGTCAAAAAAACACATTCTTGCCTTACTTTTTCAAAAAGGTCATAACGTACCTTGTTTGGAAAACAACATAAAGATTCATTTCAAAATATATATGGTCGAATAATGTTATAAATTACATTAAATCATAGTCTAGTAAATAAAAAAAATTCAAACTAATTTTTTATGAAAGCATGGATGTGGATGATAACGGGGTCCTCGTAGATACTTACATATTAACAAACTCAGATAAGTAAATAGATTGTAAAATTAACCCTTACCTTGTATTTTTACATAGTAGATGGTATGTCAACCTTCTATATCATAGATAAGACATTGTTATTAAATTATACAGGAACTATATACAAAAATATGATATCATATATGATCCTTTATTATTTCTTTGTTAATAATATTTTAGTAGTATCATTGTTTCGAGTGTTAACTAATTCATTTTCCGTTATATTCTTGGTTATGTAGGACATTTTTGTTATTGATTGGATGTATTTGATTCATATAAAAAATGATATTATTTTCATTAAAATTATTTTTAATCATAAAAAGAAAACTATTCATTAATGATTACGATGGGGAATGAAACTCAACGCGTTCGTGGAGACGGTAATCCATACATATGAACGAGCGACAATATCATTATATTAATGGTGAAATAATATTTAATTAGATGATATATCATATATAAAGAATAATTATCATGTTATATTTATTATTTAAATTATTTAAATTCATTATTACACCCATCCAAAATAATGATGTGTTTGAATAACAAATTGTACCACGACGTGGAGACAGTAAGCTGTATGTACACATGTATGGTGAATTTTTCATTTATAGTATGGGTAGAATAATAAATATGGTTATATAATATTTATAAAAACATCACATTATGTATAAGTTACTAGAGTAATTATATTGTTATGTAATCAATGAAGGAGGATGTTGAAGAAGAAAAGAACCTGAAAGAGGGTGGTGAAATTATTACCTCCTCTTCGGGTGTTTCATTTTGAGTTGATCAAAAGGGCTCCATAGGATGGATTTATGATCCAAGAAAGGAATCTAAGTTAATGTGAGGGATGCTGGGAGGATATTTGGATAGGGTTTGGATAAGACAAATGGCTTTGTATTTGTAAAATTTAGAGAAGGGGAAGTACCCTTATATAAGACAGGTGAAGACCACTTTAAGAAAAGATAGAAATATTATTTTATAATAAAATAATTTTCGATTTCTAATGGATAAAAAATAATTTATTTCAAGGATTAGGCGGGGATGTGTCGAAAACCACTAAGAAAAAAGGTTTCAGATTAGTTTAGGTCACCATATTAACATTATAATTTAGATTTAACTCCAAGATAAATATTTTGACATTTACCATGTCCTTTTGTATTTTTATATTATATGGTTAGTAAACTTACTATTAACTGCCAAGAAAACCCCAATAGGTTCATTACTAATATATATAACATTTTCAAAGTTCTTTGGTTGACCCTTATATTTTTAAGAATGTTATATCAATTAATAATATAGTAATTGTTTTAAAAATACAATTATGTCAATTTTGACACTATTTAGTATTTGAATTTTTTTTAAAGCCATAAATACATTATCACATCAAATAAAATTTATTTAATCAATCCAATCATGTCATATTAACATAGAAAATTAGATTAATTCATATAAAGTCAAAATTTAGATTTTATGGATATTTATATTGCCAATTATTTTAATATTTCATTAATAATGCAATTACTACATCATCATTGTGTCATAAATAGATTAAATTATTTAATTTATAAAAATTATAAATAAAATACCATTATGTAGAAAATATTTTTATCTTTCTAATTAATATTTATATTCTAATGTACCTATTGTATAACCCTATATTAAAAATGATTTAATTATCAATTTTTTAATTTAACACTTTTAACTCTTCTTTAAATATAAAAATAATAAATTTCATAATCTAATCCAAGTGGACCAAAGTGGATCATACTTTCTTACTAAGGTTTATTTTGGTCGAATTAGACTCATAAAATAGAACTAGGAAAATATTTATGTTAATTATACTATCATTTTTACACTTAATTACCCTATTTAATTTTAACCGTGGTAAATAAAAGTAAAAGAGTTATTATTCACAAAAAATTATTCTCAACTTATTGAACCACATTTTACATAATGATTTGAACTATGTCTCTCAGATTTTTGAAATTCAACCTACAAAATCTATACAATTATGTTTTATGCAAATTTGTAAATGATCGTAGAAGGTTGGAAAAAGATGGTAAAATGTTCTCTACAATTTTGTATCTCTAAACTTATTATAAAATGACTCAAATGAATTAAATTAAACATATATAGGTATTATGTATCTATGTTGACCTGAAATAAATTAAAATAAACTAACAAATTATTTATATAAAAATTAGGTTTTAAACAATAATGAAGTGTCTTTCACTATTAATCAAAAATTGAAAGTTCTCAAATAAATTCAATAAAAATCACCCTAATCTAATTTTGATATTCTGAATCCAGAAATGATGTCCATTGTGAAAAATAAATTTTTTAAATTTTCAAAAAGTGGGTATTAATTTTCATAATGGCTAGATTCATTGTTCATGGTGGGTTAAATCTTCTTGTTGCGTACAATGAATGATACTCCACTATTAAAATGGAAACATAGTGTGGATGTTTAGTGTGTTACAAATAATTCATAATTCTCGCAGAAATTAAAGTGAGGTTAAAACCCACTGAATAAACGAGTAACGTTAGAATCATGATCCACATGAAATAATAACATAAATTGAAACATTTATTATTATTATATAATGTAACATAATTATATAACATTTATTAGGTTTGTATATTCCCCATATAAAACAAATGGGATGTGAATATCGCATGTATCTCACAAATATAAGACTGTGAGATGAAATTCCCTTACCTTATGTCTTTACTCGCATCGTACTAATTCGAAAATCTTATAAAAAAATTATTACATTATTATATTTATATCAGTTTAAAATATTAATATATAAATTTCCATATATTATTTACTTATGACAATACTTCTTTATTACCAATTTGATGTTTATTTACTGTTACGGGTAATACTTAATTTTCTTTTCTAACAAGTTTTGACATTTAATTCTTAGGCCTCTTAAATATATCATGATATAATTATTTCCATAATGTAATAAATTATATATATATAACACATATATTAATTATATAAATATTTTTATAACATACAAAATATATTAACAGGAAATGAATTATACACTTCATGGACTCAGTAGGTCATGTGTATGCATAAACACACTTTGCTTTTACTTTTAATATGTTTGAAAGATATCAAATTATATATATATATATATATGTTATAACTCATGTTTTTAAAAGAATTAATATATATCACATAGTTATATTAAATTAATATTTTATAAATTCTACGTAATTCATGAATAAAACACTATGTATTGAGGAGTCGTTAATCCACACGTCCCCAAAAAATGTTATCATAATCGAAAAAATAGAAGGCATAATGCTATGGGATGAATAACAATACAATAATCATCGATTTAAAGACCCGTAAAATTCAAGGAAATTTTTTTCTTAATTTTCTTTGGGATTTTACAAGAACGCAGTTTATGACGGCACATGATTCTGAGGCCCGGTGTGCCCGGAATCAATTTCCGAAGTTTAGCTCAGGTAAGTTCAATAAACGAATGAGCGGGAATTTCTAACTTTGAAACTGGTGCTCGGAATCAAATTCAGAGGGCACCGATGGAACCGCATCGCTGGTATTTACTTAGGAATGCCTATTCCGGAGTTGCGTTTTCATGGGAGGAGTTGTTAAAATTTGTAACTTAATTAAGGAATGAATAAAATTGTGAAACAATTTTATTTCTTAAGTATAAGGTAGTTATATCCTACATGGGGAAGTTGGGGTGGCACCTAACTACCCATGTGACGATAAATGAGAGGATAATGTGTGGTGGGGCCCACACGAGCCCCCACCTTTTAAAATTCTCCATAACTCCCTAACTCCTCTGAACCCCCCCACTTAAGTTGTGTAACTCTTCCTCTCCCCTCTCTCCCTCTTAAATTCTTACCAAACTATCACTTAATTAATTTGAAAACTCATTTTTTAATTGATTAAGTGAATTAGGTTTTGAATTTTTGTAAGTTTGAATGCATGGAAAGATAATAAAATAAGGAGTGGCCTTATTTTATTTTGGGTGTTTTGGTTGTGTGAGAGAATTTGGAAGAGATCTCTTCCCTCTTTTGAAGAACTTCATCTTCAACGAAGAACGACGCCTCTTCAACGACGGAAGTGACGAACGTCAACAACCTTCTTCGACATCCTCCCTCGGATCCTACCGACGTGTAGTGTCTTCCACATCCGACGTAGCTCGGGATTGGGAGTGTGTGATGAACGCGGCGAAAGACGAACTTCATCATCTTCTTTCTGCAACACCGTCAATGAACGACGAACATCAATCGATGAATAAAATGTAGGGGTTCGTTTCATTTTGTTCTTGATTCTATCATTGACGTTCTACGAGTAATGAGAACCCATTGTTATCGTTTAACAGGAGGAGTCCGGACCGCACGAACACGGCCGATCCTCCTCCCTTTTTATTCTTTCTTGTCATTGCGGTTCGAAAGAAAGTGACGTGGTGCCGTCGCACCACATCGGAATGAACGGCATGGATGTGCGACATCGTCACGCCGCGCGAGATTGAGTGGCAAGAATGCCAGACGTCGTCACGCCGCACATTCAAAATTTTAAACCCTCGTGCGTGGGTATTTTGATTGCAAGGTGTTCGTATAATTTATTTTGGATAAATTATACCATCATTAATGATTAAAATTGTGTGTTATTATTATCCAATTGATAACACATAACGCGGAGGATGCGGGCCGAACAAACACGGCCCAACAACCCTCCGCAGCTTGTTTATCGATGTGCGGATCGACGGACGATGACGAAGCAGGCCGCTATGGCGTTTGAATCCCTTTCCAGTGAAGGTCGGGTCCCGGGAGGACCGTTGGCGAAGAAAGTAGGAGAAACGGACCACCGGAGCGCGTCTGGTGGTCCGTGGAAGGCGGGTGGCGGCGTGCCGCTGGAGGGCTGGCGGCGGCGGTTGACGCCGGCCTCAATTAGCGACGAGGGTGGAGTAGCCGCGCACCCCGCCCGCGGCTTCCGCTCGACCACGCTGGCCGAGCCATGGCTGGCCAGTCGAGTCAGACCGAGCCGGCCTGGTCGGGCCGCGCTGGGCCCAGCCGGGTCGGACCCGGGTCGGGTCAAACCGGTTCGGGCCGACCCATGGGGGGTCGGGCCGGGTCGGTCCGGGCCCAGACCCCCCGTTTTCAGACCCTCTTTGGTCTTTTTCCCATATCTTGGGCTACGGACCTCCAATTGATGAACCGTCAGTTGAGTAGAGATCCTTGGAACGAGACGGTCGTTTCGGTATATCGCACCCAAGGTTTCAGAATACTTTAGGTTCGGCCGGGTTGGTTCGGATACGAAACCAACCGGGCCTTCAGATCGGAAACGCTTATATCTTGAGATCTGGACGTCCGATTGATGTGTCGTCGACTATGTTGGATTACTCTAAGTGAGACGGAACATTTTACATACTTCGCCCAAGTTTTGGTTGTAGTTGGACAGTGGCTGGGTTGGATTGCACCCGAAATCCAACCGAGCCCCTGGAACGGAAAAGCTGTTATCTTTCAGACCAGACGTCCGTTTGACGAACCGTTAGTGGCGTTGGTGATCTCGTTGAGAAACGGTCCCTATGAGTATACCCTATGAGAGTTTAGGGCACAGTTGAGATACGGCTGGGTTGGTTCGCTCACGAAACCAACCGGGCCCCTTGGACGAAAAGACTAATAACTCACAGACCGGGCATCCGATTGACGCGTTGTCTATTGCATTGAGACCCCTATGACGATACGGTCCTTTGAGATACTTATTAGTGTGACTTTGAGATACTTGGATTATTGACCTATAGCTCGTGGAGCGGACCCTCCCGGAGACGAGCGTGCGGAGTACGGAGACCGTGTAGCCGACTGAGACCTGACGACTGTTTGACCGACTCGACATGGAGTGAGTTGAATAGCCCAGTGTACGGAGCACTACTTTGTGAGGTGCAGACCCATGGAGGACGGAGCACTACATATGTGACAGTTCAGACATGCGGTACTCGTCCGGAGAGTAATTCAACAGGCTACTAGGGGGTGTGCACTACTGTGTTTGGGTGACATACTGATAAAACACTATTTTATTGAATATTGTATTGATAATAAATGATATAATATCCTCACATTGTGTTAAATATGCTTATTTATAAAATATTTGGGATTTGATCAATCATTTGAAAATTTGGTGAAAATTCCATTTTTACCCTTAATAGTGCACTGTAGTATTTCGAATATAAATATTATTATATTTATTATTTGAATTTTAAATTTTTTAACGGTGTTCCTAGCTTAGTTATATACAACTTTCATTCAGGACACTAGATCAAAAGAATGAATTTTAATGGAGTAATTGGGATATAAAGTCAAAGCTGGGCTGGACTTGCCAGAATGGATAAGCTTCTGTAGTTCGGCCATAAATCCTACATATGGGCTTTTATTGAGCCCCAATTTGGAGAGAAGTTAGAGGACCCATATATTCACATTTTATCCTTCTTGAAGGCCGTCCAATGCATGCTTTTTGGTGGTCAAATGGGCGGTTCAATTTGCATTAAAATATTTGGCCGAATTTCCACATTAACACTTGAAACCACTTGTAACCTCTCCTCCCCTCCCCTCTATAAATTGGATTTGTTTCTCATTTGGAGGGGTTGGGACGTGAATTGGGAGATTGGAGGTAGAGGAGAATTTTTTTCACCCAAATTCTCCAACCATTGTAAGAGGGGTAGCCCTTGAAGCAAGGATCCCCTCATCGAAGACTACTTCTCTTCTTCATTTTGCAATGTTTTCATTTGTGTAATAAACATCATTTTCCTTCATTTATTTCTTCTCTTTTATTCTGTTTCGTTTAAATT
Source organism: Viscum album (assembly GCA_963277665.1). Lineage (NCBI taxonomy): Eukaryota > Viridiplantae > Streptophyta > Magnoliopsida > Santalales > Viscaceae > Viscum > Viscum album. The sequence goes on from OY728145.1 coordinate 961,362,488, forward strand.
TTTTCTTCTATTAATATTCCTCTTTGGGATGGAATTCTTGAGTTTAAGCGTTATTGGGTTATACCCATTATAAAACTTTGCACATGCAAAACGCTTCTACGATGATTACGCCACCCATAGAAGAGTAGTCTTTTAGTAATCGATCTATCTTATACCCTCTTCATTCATTTATTTTGAATCAATGAGATACTGTAATTCACATAATATTATCCATGAATTGTGTTTTTAAATTACACGAAACTAAGCAAGCAATTGATCAATTAACACAAAAACACGCGAGGTCGGGATTTTGTGTAAATTGTGAGAGCGCGATCTTAATCGGTAATACAAGACCACACGGGATAAATTAGTAGAGTTAAAATATAATCCCTAAACAAAATTCATCCTCATTTCCAGAATGGATATGAGCCTTAATTTACCACTAACCATAAGCTAATCTTAGAACATCAATCAATTTAGGGTGCTGCGATTGCATGTTCTGAAGTTAGCCTAGGGTTAAAATCACATCATCTTCGTGGTAAAGTTAATTCCCGTAGGGTTCGGGATTTAACAATTTAAGGGATCATAATTAAGTGAATGTTAATTTAAATTATAATGATTAATAATAAAGTGAAGAGGTAGAGTTATATCGATTACGCCTTTTAAATAGATTTCTAAAAAAACATCTTCTTGTTGTGTCATTTTAATCGAAATTCATTTCAAAACTAAAAACAAAAAAAGAAATTATACAATCTTCTTCCAGCAAACATCTTCTAGATTCATAAACTACAACAAACCCCAATCCTTTAAAGTAGTGTTTTTATTATGTTATATTTTATTTTATTTTTTTTAGAATACCTCTAATAAGTTGTTAAATTCACTTCCTCCTTTGAGAGACGACCTTGGTCAGCCACTCTGCTGCACCTAAGTACCCCAAATCACACTAATCATTTGAGGGCGCCCACGACAGCGCTCTTTCAAATTGGCACCGTTTCCGGGGAGGAATGTAATTATTTCAACCAATTAGAGGTATTTATTTTATATTACATTTTATTCTCTTCCACTCTTCTTTCTTCCTTCTGTACCCAATCTGATTTTTCATCCTCTTCTTTTATTTTCTTCTACTTCTTTTTGGACCATCAACTTAAACTTCTCATTTTAATTTTTACTATGGTCCACTTTCTTTCTTTTCATTTTTATTTGATCTATGATACGAACTAATCCCGAAGATCTCTTAGATCTTGACCCTGAGATTGAACGTAGCCTTAGGGCTCGAATCAGATATTATCAGTCTACGGGAAGTTTCAATATTCAACCAGTTGGTGAATTCCTCTCTTCTGGAAACATTGAAATTGGAAGCTATTCAAAATCAAACATAAAAGAGGAACCAATGGCTGAAAAAAATGGAAATTAACTTAATAGAACTATTCGAGAATTGGTTTCACCTGATATTAACTATCAACCAAATTGTATTGCATACCCAAATCTCGAATCGGACATTGAACTAAAATCTGGGTTAATTCACTTACTTCCAAAGTTTCATGGCCTCTCTGGTGAGGATCCTAATAAACATTTGAAAGAATTTAATGTGGATTTCTCAACCCTTAAACAACGAAATTTTTCTGAAGATCAAATCAAATTAAGAGCATTCTCATTCTCAAATGATGGAGCTGCAAAAGACTGGATGTATTATTTATAACCCGAAGATGTAACTTGTTGGAACGATTTGAAACGTCTTTTCTTGCAGAGATTTTTTTCAGCATCAAGGACCACATCCATTCGAAAGGCGATATCGGGGATCAAGCAAGAACAAGGGGAGTCAATGTATGAGTATTGGGAGAGATTCAAGAAGCTGTGTGCAAGCTGTCCACATCACCAAATCAGTGAGCAACTCTTCATTCAGTACTTCTATGAAGGACTCACACCTATGGAGAGGAGCATGGTGGATGCTGCATCTGGAGGAGCATTGGTGGACAAGAAACCATCAGCCGCACGTGCATTGATCGACAAGATGGCTCAAAACTCCCAACAATTTGGCGATAGAGGTACACCACATGTCAGAGGAGTACATCAAGTAAGCCCTTCTTCTCTTGAAAGTCATTTGATTGATACTAAGTTAGAAGAATTTACAACTATGGTGAGGAAGATTGCATTGGCTCAAAAGACATCCCAACCCCCTCCTTCAAGGCCACGTGGCATTTTCACTGAGACAAGCCACCCAACTGACTATTTCCCACAACTACAAGAGACAGAAGATTGTGCAGCAGTGTTCCCTGGGAGACCATTTCAGCAGCAACAACAAAAATCATATCCCCAAAATAAGTTTGATACAGTATACAACCAAGGGTGGAAAGATCAGTCAGACATGAGGTATGGCTCTGGACAACAATAAAGGCCCCCTTTTCAACCAAACTTCCTGAAGCCTCCACCTTACCAACAGGGTTCCCAACAACCCCAAAGGAGATTCGAAGCTCAAACATCAACAATTCAGCAACAAGGGAATATCCAACAAAAGGTAGACTCTAACACTGATGATCTTTTGAAACAAATTGTTCTTAATCAACAGAATGAGCTGAAGAGTCAAGGTTCGGAGCTGAGAGAGTTGAAGACTCAAATGAGTCAGATCGCCACCGCCCTCCACGAACTTGTGAGTAAGAATTCTGGAAATCTACCTTCCCAACCCACTCCAAATCTAAAGGGGAATGTTAGTGACATCACATTGAGAAGTGGGAAGAAAATGAATGATACATCTAGACCTACCATTCCACCGGGATTCACCTCTACTCTAGAGAAGCTGCATTCCATACCAACTGATGAGAAATCCAAGGAGAAAGATAATGGTAAGAAAAATATTGATGATGTACCTCCTAAACCCCTTCCTTTTCCAAACAGGGTTGTTCAAAACAAGAATATGGATGAAGAAGCAATGAAAAAAGAGGTTTTGGACACATTCAAGCGTGTAGAGATCAACATTCCTCTACTTGATGCCATTAAGAAAATCCCAAGGAATTCCAAATTCTTAAAAGAACTCTGCACCAATCGAAGAGGGCTCAAGGGGAATGAGAGGATCAACCTTGGAAGGAATGTATCGGCACTCATTACACCAACTCTAGCAATGCCAACAAAGTGCAAGGATCCCGGGACATTTACCATCCCATGTACCATAGGGGAGTTGCACTTCTCTGATGCTCTTTGTGATTTGGGAGCTTCCATAAATGTGATGCATCACTCTGTATTCTCTTCCTTGCAGGTTGGTGAGTTGAAGCCGACAAGAGTAGTGGTGCATTTGGCAAATAGAGCTACGGCATATCCAGTGGGAGTTCTTGAGGATGTACTTGTTCGGGTAAGAGACATGATCTTTCTAGCAGACTTCTATGTGCTTAACATGGAGGATGATCAGGTAAGTTCTCATGCCCCCATTATCTTAGGTAGGCCCTTCCTCAAGACTGCAAAAACTATCATAAATTTAAACGAGGGTACACTTTCCATGGAGTATGGGGATGAAGTTGTGATATTAAATGTTATGGATTCCATGAACTACCCCTTTGAGGACCATTCTTCTTTTTTTATCTCCCATTTTGAACCACCAAGTGAAAACTCCATGGATTTTGATTGTCCTATGCTTAGGGAGATTTTGATTATTGGTTCTGGTTTAATGTCTAAGAGAACTTCCACACCTGTTTCTAATGAACATGACTCTCTAAGATTTGATTTTGAAATGGATTCATATTCTGATCTTGTTCATGTGAACTCTGATTATGACATGGCTATAGAGTATGCTGATGGATTTGATGCTTTATTCTCTGATTTTGATGATGTATATTCTGATACCGATGCTCTTTGTGCACATATTTCGGTTCCTTCAATGTCTCCATCCATACTACACCCTCCTTCATTAAAACTCAAGCCATTGCCACCAAATCTGAAATACTCATACTTGTTGAGTGGTGAGAGATTACCTGTTATCATTTCTTACAATCTCCCTTTTGAACATGAAGAAAATATTTTGAATATTTTGAGGGAGAACATCAGGGAGATTGGGTGGACCTTGGCTGAAAAATCATGTATTAGCCCCTCCATTTGCATGCATAGGATTCTCTTGGAGGATGGGGCTAAACTGGTGAGACAACCACAAAGGAGACTCAATCCCACCCTCCTGGAAGTTGTTAAAAAAGAAGTTGAGAAATTGCCCGAGGCAGGTATAATCTTTCCCATTTCAGATTCTCAGTGGGTAAGTCCAATTCAGGTTGTGCCTAAGAAAACTAGTTTTACTGTTGTTAAAAATGAGAAAGATGATTTAGTTCCAATGAGCGTGCAAAACAGTTGGTGTGTGTGTATTGATTATAGGAAACTAAATCAGACCACTCCCAAGGACCATTTCCCCCTCCCATTTATTGATCAAATGCTCGAGAGACTAGCTGGGAAAACACACTATTGTTTCTTGGATGGATTTTCTGGATATTTTCAGGTTCCTATAGCTCCAGAGGATCAGGAGAAGACTACATTCACCTATCCCTTTGGCACATTTGCCTACCGGAGGATGCCATTTGGACTTTGCAACGCCCCAGGTACCTTCCAGAGATGTATGGTGAGTATTTTATCTGATTTTATTGAGACCTTCATGGAGGTATTTATGGATGATTTTACAGTGTATGGTTCTTCATTTGATGAATGTCTATGTAGTTTGGGAAATGTGTTGAATCGTTGTATTGAGAAGAATCTAGTCCTGAACTTTGAAAAGTGTCATTTTATGGTAGAGCATGGCATTGTCTTAGGGCATGAGGTGTCAAAACATGGGATAGAAGTTGATAGATCTAAGGTAGACATTATTTCATCCTTACCCTATCCTTCATGTGTTCATGATGTTAGATATTTCCTAGGGCATGCAGGATTTTATCGGCGCTTCATCAAAGATTTTAGTAAGATCGCTCTTCCTATGTCACGATTACTTCAAAAAGATTCTGATTTTGTATTTGATGATTTTTGTAGGACTTCCTTTGATGAGATAAAGAAGTGTCTGACCACTCCACCTATCATACAGCCCCCACGGTGGGACCTTCCATTTGAGCTTATGTGAGACGCCTCCAACTTCGCGGTTGGATCTGTCTTATCTCAGAGGGTGGACGGACGTTCACATGTGATTGACAATGCATCAAGGACATTGGATTCAGCCCAATCAAACTACACAACCACGGAAAAGGAGTTTCTTGTTGTTATATTTTCTTTAGATAAATTACGTTCATATTTATTGGGCTCTAAAGTAGTTGTCTTTTCTGACCATGCAGCTTTGAGGTACCTCCTAAAGAAGCCAGATGCAAAGCCCAGACTTATCCGATGGATGCTCCTAATTCAAGAATTTGATATTGAGATAAAGGAAAAAAAGGGGTCAGAAAACATGGTGGCAGACCACATGAGTAGGCTTACTCACACACTAGAGGATGACACCTTGGATCAGGTACCACTTCGGGACACTTTCCCCGATGAGCATCTCTATACCATCTCAGGTACGCATCCTTGGTATTCTGATTTAGTTAACTACCTTATTGCTTCTGAAATCCCTGAAAATTTAAAGAAACTTCAAGCCCAAAAATTAAAGAGTGAGTCAAGATTTAATGTTTGGGATGATCCATACTTATGGCTCAAGTGTAGTGACCAAGTCATTAGGAGGTGTGTTCCCGATCATGAGTTTGAGTCTGTTTTGCATTTCTGTCATACACTTCCTTGTGGTGGACACTTTGGACCCCAACGGACAGCTAGGAAGGTTTTCGACCTTGTATTATATTGGCCTAGATTATTCCATGATGCCCATGTGTTTTGTAAGTCATTCTCTCATTGCCAACACACTGGGAACATTTCTAGGAGACATGAGATGCCCCAACAACCCATACTATTTTGTGAGATTTTTGATCTATGGTGCATCGACTTTATGGGTCCTTTTCCTAGTTCATTTATATTTTTGTATATTTTGGTTGCTGTTGATTATGTGAGTAAATGGGTGGAGGCCAAGGCCACCAGGACTGACGATTCTCATGTTGTTGTGGACATTGTCAAAGCACAGATTTTTTGCAGGTTTGGAGTACCAAAGGCCATCATCAGTGACCAAGGGACACACTTTTGCAATAGGAATTTTTCTTCCCTCCTTTGAAAGTATGGGGTGACACACAAAACATCAACACCATACCACCCCCAAACAAATGGTCAGGCTGAGGTTTCAAATCGTGAGTTGAAACAAATCTTGGAGAAAACCGTGCAGCCAAATAGGAAGGATTGGAGCAAGCGCTTGGATGATGCATTGTGGGCTTATAGGACAACATACAAGACCCCCATTGGTATGTCCCCATTTCGGATTGTTTTTGGGAAAGCGTGTCATCTCCCCCTGGAAGTCGAGCATCGGGCATATTGGGCTATAAAGAAATGCAACATGGATTTGGCCCAAGATGGAATTCAAAGGAAGTTGCAAATTCAAGAGCTTGAAGAGATTCGAGTGTCATCATATGAGAACTCAAGGCTCTACAAGGAAAGATCAAAAGGAGCTCATGACAAAATGATCCAACAAAGGGAGTTTCATGTTGGAGAGAAAGTCCTTCTCTACAGTTCATGACTGAAGTTGATGCCTGGAAAGTTTCATTCCAAATGGTTAGGTCCTTATTTTGTGACTAATGTTTTTCCTTATGGTGCAATGGAGATCACACAAGAGGACACTGGAAGAAGCTTCACAGTCAATGGGCAACGTTTGAAGAGATACATTGAGGGACATCCTACTGATGCAGTGGATTTTATGACACTGCATGACCCCATCATCACTTGATCACATCAGGCTGTTCCTAACCCTTTCACTTTTATATTATTTGTCCTATTTAAAAATTATGCATTTCGTGTGCATATACCATCTCATAGGTTCACATTGAGGGTAATGCAATATTTTAAGTGTGGGGGAGGGAACCTTTTAGTTTAGTAATTTCAATTTCTTTCCTGTTCAAAAAAAACCAAAAAAAAATTGTGTGTTTTTCAAATTGCGTGTGTTTATTTTACAGTTTTCTGTGTGATTTTGAAACTTTTGGGATGAAATGATTCTCATCACCATTTTTAAATCCATATCAATAAGTGAAACAATTTACCCCTTGAAACTAAGCTTAAATGTATGCTGAAATGACTTTGTTTCAAGTTCAAATATTTAGTAATTTCATGAAAAGTACGCTGAATTTTGAATCCCATGCCAATCTCACTGTCTTTATATTTGAAATCACTTTCTTGTGAGGCTTCTAAACCATTATTTTCATATTCTTTACATTCACCTCACTTTTTGAGAGAACCAAACCATACTTGATTTAACAAGAATTTGATATATTCCTGTCAAAACTTGAGGGTTTGAGGTACTTATGTTTAAATGATTGAGGCATTTGTTTGTTATTAAATCCCATATTTCAAAGAATCCTTTTTTATAATGGGCTACCTTGAATATTTAATCCTTTTATCCCTTAGAATCCATGGAAAGCCTGTTAGGTTAGCCACATTACAAGCCAATTTTCCCTATCCAACCAACTCTTGAAGTGAAATTGCATAATCTAGTTGATCTTAAGTGTGGGGGAAGTTGTCTTGGGTTTTTCCACCACATTCTGTGACACTTTGGGTGGAAAAATAAATTCTGAAGAGATGTGTTTGCTGATAAAAAAAGTCATTATATTGAAAGCTTTGCCTTTTCTGGAGCTTTCATGACAAGTGAAGCTGTGCCTTTTCTAGAGCTTCTAATTTAGGTGGAAAGTTGTGCCCATCTAGAGCTTTCAAGAAAATCATGTTTGAGAAGATTGACATTTTTTATGCTGGAATGATGAATGGTGTAAACCTTTAATGAATTTTCATGATGATGGAGATGAATTTATACTATGGGGATTGAAGAGAAGACCATATTTAAGTGAAAATTAGATTAATGCAATTTTGCATCAAAAGAGTCAAGCCCTCCTTATTCAGCCTCAGAGTTTTTCACATCTTAATCCTACCAACCGAAAGCCACAGAACAACCCTGAAAAGTACTCATGATAAAAATATGTCCTTGACTCACATCGGGTAGCGATGTAGGAATCTATCAAGTCTATGGTGACCCTTGTATGAGTTTGGATGAGAAAGACATTGCAAAAAAATTGATATTTGAGTGATGAGAGAAAATTCAAGCGAGGTAAGTGTTTTGTGCATGGGCGGATAAATGAAGTGGAAATATATTGAATGATATAAATGGAGAACTTGAAATAAGGTTTTTTATGAGGCATGATATCTTTTGATTCTTGGTGTGAAATTGAATGATCTTAAGGATATGTGTTTTAAAATTGGGTTTGATTTGATATTGATGTTTACTTAATATGAGGTATTTCCCAGGTGTTGAAAAGGGTAAGTGTGGGGGAGTTGATAAAACACTATTTTATTGAATATTTTATTGATAATAAATGATATAATTTCCTCACATTGTGTTAAATATGTTTATTTATAAAATATTTGGGATTTGATCATTCATTTGAAAATTTGGTGAAAATTCTAGTTTTACCCTTAACAATGCACTGTAGTATTTCGAAAATAAATATTTTTATAGTTATTATTTGAATTTTAAATTTTGGAAAGGTTTTCCTAACTTAATTATCTACAACTTTTATTCAGGACACTAGATCAAAAGAATGCATTTTAATGGAGTAATTGGGCCATCAATTCAAAGCTGGGCTGGACTTGCCAAAATGGATAATCTTCTTCATTTCGGCCATAACTCATACATATGGGCTTGTATTGAGCCCCAATTTGGAGAGGAGATAGAGGACCCATATCCGCACATTTTATCCTTCTGTAAGGCCGGCCAATGCACGTTTTTTGGTGGTCAAATGGGAGCTTCAATTTTCATTAACATATTTGGCCGAATTTCCACATTCACACTTGAAACCACTTGTAACCTTTCCTCCCCTCCCCTCTATAAATTGGAGTTTTTCTCATTTTGAAGGGTTGGGACGTGCATTGAGAGATTGGAGGTAGAGGAGAATTTGTTTCACCCAAATTCTCCAACCATTGTAAGAGGGGTAGCTCTTGAAGCAAGGATCCCCTCATCGAAGGCTCCTTCTCTTCTTCATTTTGTAATGTTTTCATTTGTGTAATAAACTTCTTTGTTCTTATTTTATTTCTTCTCTTTTCTTCTATTTTGTCTAAAGTTTTTATTCTCTTAATCTTCCTATTTGGGCTGGAATTCCTGAGTAGAAGCGTTATTGGGTTATACCCATTATAAACCTTTTCACATGCAAAACGCTTCTACGATGATTACGCCACCCATGGAAGAGTAGTCTTTTAGTAATCGATCTATATTCTACCCTATTCATTCATTTATTTTGAATCAATGAGCTAATGTAATTCACATAATATGATCCATGAATTGTGTTTTTAAATTACAAGAAACTAAGCAAGCAATTGAACAATTAACACAAAAACACGCGAGGTCGGGATTTTGTGTAAATTGTGAGAGCGCAATCTTAATCGGTAATACAAGACCACACGGGATAAATTTGTAGAGTTCAAATATAATCCCTAAACACAATTCATCCTAATTTACAGAATGAATATGAGCCTTAATTTATGACTGACCATAAGCTAATCTTATAACATCAATCAAAGCAGGGTGCTGCGATTGGATGTTCTGAAGTTAGCCTAGGGTTAAATTCACATCATCTTCGTGGTAAAGTTAATTCTCGTAGGGTTAGGGATTTAACAATTTAAGGGATCATAATTAAGTGAATGTTAATTTAAATGATAATTATTAATAATAAAGCGAAGAGGTAGAGTTAGATCGATTACGCCTTTTAAATAGATTTCTAAAAAAAATATCTTCTTGTTGTGTCATTTTAATCGAAATTCATTTCAAAACTAAAAACAAAAAAAATTATACAATCTTCTTCCAGCAAACTTCTTCTAGATTCATAAACTACAAAAAACCCTAATCCTTTAAATTAGTGTTTTTAGTCTATTCTATTTTATTTTATTTTATTTAGAATACCTCTAATAAGTTGTTAAATTCACTTCCTCCTTTGAGAGACGACCTTGGTCAGTCACTCTTCTGCACCTAAGTACCCCAAATCACACTAATAATTTGAGGGTGCCCACGACAGTGCTCTTTCACATACCTCGGCGGGAAGCACTACTGTGTCTGGGTGGCTGACCCACGGTACTCTATAGGAGTAGTACCTCAGCATTATTTGGTTAGTGAGAAGTACCTCGGAGTCGTGACAGGACCACTGTACACTCCAAATACGGGGCTCTCCAGCAGTTACGGTTTCGATAATGAAAATCCTGGTTTGAGCTGATACTTTTGACCTTTGTGTTTACCTCATGATTGAGATGGGTACCTAGATAACTTAGGTATATGTATGGGCATATACCTGGGTAGTGGTTATCCATTGATTTCATGATCTTGGTGTTTTCCTCTTGATTGAGATGGGTTACATGATAACTTAGGTATATGCCTGGGAAAATACCTAAGTAGAGGTTATCTGTTGAGATCTTCTTTGTGGTTATCCATGTGGGTTTTAGTAATACCTTGAGGGTCTCGGGGTCCCTACTGAGTATAGTTATACTCACCCCTACACGGGCTATGCCCACACCTCGTTGTGTTGGTTGTAGACAACGAGCAGTCCTGACGGAGGCCGAGTGTTCGAGGACTGGACGGTACCCGGAGGTGGACTACACGACGAGTCAGTACCCGGAGGTGGACTACACGATGAGAAAACACACGGAGGAGGTTGACGGGCGAGAGCATTGAGGATGCTATCTGTACCTACCCTTCAGTTAGGATCCATGGTGGACGATCCAGGAGCTGCGCCATCTGTACCTACCCTTCAGGTAGGATCTGAGGAGGACGACCCAGGAGCTGCTTCCTTTCTTCCAGCTGTTGTCTTTTTCTGTTGTACATTATTCAGTTGTAGTTGTACTTCTTTTTGGGTTTGTATTCTGGCCCATTTACCTTTCAGAACTTCTCTTTGTACTTACTGTTTTACTTCCGCTTGTACTCTGTGGTGTTTTCATTACATTTATAAAGGCAATGCCTCCCCAGTTACCGGGATTTATGCCTTTGGTGCTAGTCGCCAGCCCCTGGACTATGGAAGGCGGGCTTGGGGTAGTCACGGCACGGGCCCCAAGGATGGGTCGTGACAAAATGGTATCAAAGGAGTCGGTTCTGCCGCAGATCTTATAACTCTGATATTTTCTTTCTATGAAGCAATAGTGTTAAGAGTAACGAGTGTGGTTTTCACTTCAGGGAGTCCAGTGTTGGTGCGAGCGGTCGACGTATAGATACACCAGGTCCCTGACAACTGATTTCCAACTTTGTGCACGAAAACACTGATTGCGTGTGACTTTCCAAAAGTTTTTAATGTCAACTGAAACCAGGTCAGCTCATCAGGTATTATCCTTTGACCGTGTCATGTTGTTTCTTTCAGTATGTCTTTTCTCGAACGACCGCCTAGAGCCCAGAGGAATGTGTGTACTGACATCCTACCGAGCGATGAGGCTAAGGTACAGTTCCCTCTTGCATTTGAGGCACCAGCAGAGGCTCTAGCGGTACTACCATACGTTGGGCCACCGATGCCACCATCCCCAGCAGTAGGCGATTCATGCCACTTGAGTGCGCTGTAAGAGTTCTAGTGCCAGAGACCACCCAGGTTCCGGGGAGTGATGGACCCGCAGGTGGCTGAGGTTTGGCTGGAGGCTGTGGTGAGTGTCTTCAGGCTAGTGGGGATGCCGGCAGACCTCATAGTGATCTTTTCTGCCAGCCTTCTTCAGGAAGCAACAGACAGGTGGTGGAGCCACTTGTTTCAATTTTGCGACGGGATGACCTTCACATGGGAAGAATTCGAGACCTTCTTCAGGGTGGAGTTTGTGCCAGTAGCTCTACACCCTGAGCGTGTTCAGGAGCTACTTCCTTTGCCGCGTGTTTTTTGATCAGTAGTCAAGTCATCTATGGGAAGTAGACAGATGATGCATTGGTCCAGGAGGACCAGACCAGCAGTTGGACGATCACGGGTTTTTAGACCAGTGGTGCGGGGCACCCAGGGTGGGGTCAGAGCCAGGCGTGCCAGAAACAGATAGTGTTACTCATGCGGCGGAAATGGTCACCTGGCACGTGACTGTCCGACTCCTCATACAGTTGATCTGCAGGCTTTAGAGGAGCCACCAAGGCAGAAGCAGCGGCGAGTGCTTGAGAAACAGCAGAGCAGTGGACAAGGCAGTAGAGCTCCGGGAGCAGGGGGACAGGAGCAGAACTAGTGGATACGTCCCTTGTACTTCTAGTTCCATGTTGCTGTTGTATTCGTGTCTTTTTACTATAAGCTGGAATAATAAAAAGACACTTATCTTTGTTTTTTTTCCTGTTATTTTGTTTGGTTGATACTGAGTGGTCCCGGTTAAACTGTTGACTTGACCCTCACTTTCAAGATTTCTACTGGAGGAGGCCCAGTGACCTCACACTGATGCCGACAGTGTGACTCGACCATTGTAGGCGAGAGTGATAGTTGGATCTCTTAGTAGTTACGTCGAGGCCTTACGACGTCATCCATGGCATGAATGCATCATTCATGTCAGGATTGACTGTATTAGGCAATGGGCGTGGTTCATCCAGGGGATGAGACCGAGTTAATCTTTTCGGAAAAGGATAAATTTTAGCAGCTCTTTCAGATCTTATGCAAAGAAGGTACATATCATCCAGGAGTGGATGAAGACTGCACGGTGTAGTAAGAAACAGGAAACTGACTCCAGTCTTAGAGACTCGAGCGTGTTAAATGTTTAAAGAAGAGGAATCTTTAAGGAGAGATGAGTCTGCGAAGCAGTAGACGTGGAGGCAGAGCTAGGGGAGCAGTATGAGGTGGTGTAGATCTTAACATTCTACAACCACCCACCTTAGTTATCCCCACCTGGCTCAGGGATCTGGAGGGCGGAGGAAGAGTGCGGCTGCATGCGGTCAAGGAGTGTGACCCAATGGCTCTAAAAATGATTCAAGGGACAGTATGTGTCCACTACTAGATGGTGTAGTAACTGACGTCGATATGAATCATTCTTTTCTTTCACAAATCTTGTTCCAGACCTAGAGTTTCTGGTAATCCGTGGACTTAATCCTCACGTCTGGAGATACCTTGGTAGGAGACTCGATAACCAAACTTATGCTGACGGTGTGGTCAGACCCTCGAGGCGAGTGTTTTGGTTGGAATCTCTTGGTGGAAGTGTGGAGGCCTTACGGCGTTGGTTTGAGTATGGACTGGGAATTCACAGTTCATACACAAATTGACTGTATTAGGCAAAATGTTTGTGGTTTAACTATGACGTCGGGATGGGTTTTCCTTGGTCGGCGAAAAGGAAACCCCAGGCAGCACATGATAAAATCTTTCACAGGGGAGTGTGACCGATCACTCTTGAGTCGATCAACCTTACCCTCGTGGCAGCAGTCGTTTTCAGTTCCAGTTCTAATAGGAATTGGAGACCTCTAGAGTTCGATGATGATGATCACGTCCATATACGGGTCTCACCTCGACGAGGTTTATGGAGATGTGGCCAAGGCGGCAAGTTAACTCTGAGGTTCAACGGACCTTTCTAGGTCCTCAGCTGGGTAGGTGAGGGGGTTTACCGCTTGGCCCATCCACCTCAGTTGCACCAGGTGTACGACGACTTCCACGTATCTCAACTGAAGAGATACGTTCTCGGCCCTTCGCATATCATCGACCATGAGGAGCGGGACGATGTCGATGAGGTGTTTTTCACTGAGGTTCCAGTGGGGATCGAGGATTGACCGCAGCGGATCCTACGAGGACGATCGATTCCTCAGGTGCGCTTTCTTTGGTAGTACAGAACCTCCAGGTAAGCACATGGGAGCGGAAGGCTCAGCTGTGTGTTCAGTACCACTTTTGTTCCCCTAGTTTGTGTTATAGCTTTAGGGGGACGTAAAGCCCTGAGGTGGGAGTAATGTAAAGGCCTGTAAAATTCAAGGAAATTTTTTTCTTAATTTTCTTTGGGATTTTACAGGAACTTAGTTTCTGACGGCAACTGATTCTGAGGCCCGGTGTGCCCGGAATCAATTTCCGACGTTTAGCTCGGTTACATTCAGTGAACGAACGAGCGGGAATTTCTAACATTGAAACTGGTGCTTGGAATCAAATTCCGAGGGCACCGATGGAACCGCAGTGCCGGTATTTGCTTAGGAATGCCTATTCCGGAGTAGCGTTTTCACGGGAGGAGTTGTTAAAATTTGTGGCTTAATTGAGGAATGAATAAAATTGTGAAACAATTTTATTTCTTAAGTCTAAGGTTTCACAGCTTTATTTCTTATGTCTAAGGTAGTTTTATCCTACATGGGGAAGTTGGGGGGGCACCTAACTACCCATGTGAGGATAAATGAGAGGATAATGTGTGGTGGGGCCCACACGAGTCCCCACTTTTTAAAATTCCCCATAACTCTCTAACTCCTCTAAACCCCCCACTTATGTTGTGTAACTCTTCCTCTCCCCTCTCTCCCTCTTAAATTCTTGCCAACCTATCACTTAATTAATTAGAAAACTCATTGTTTAATTGATTAAGTGAATTAGGTTTTGAGTTTTTGTAAGTTTGAATGCATGGAAAAATAATAAAATAAGGAGGGGCATTATTTTATTTTGGGAGTTTTGGTTGTGTGAGAGAATTTGGAAGAGAGCTCTTCCCTCTTTTGAAGAACTTCATCTTCAATGAAGAACGACGCATATTCAATGACGGAAGCGACGAATGTCAACAACCTTCTTAGATTTCCTCCCTCGGATCCTACCGACGTGTAGTGTCTTCCATAGCCGACGTAGCTCAGGATTGGGAGTGTGTGACGAACGCGGCGAAAGACGAACTTCACCGTCTTGTTTCCGCAACACAGTCAACGAACGACGAACTTCAATCGACGAATCAAACGTAGGGGTTAATTTAATTTTGTTCTTGATTCTATCATTGACGTTCTATGAGTAATGAGAACCCCTTGTTATCGTTTAACGGGAGGAGGCCGGACCACACGAACAAGGCCAATCCTCCTCCCTTTTTATTCATTCTTGTCATTGCGGTTCGAAAGAAAGTGACAATGTGTCGTCGCACCGCGTGGGAAAGAACGGAAAGAAAAACGTGACGTCCGAAAGAAAGTGACGTGGTGCCGTCGCACAACGTGGGAAAGAACGGAAAGGATGTTCGACATCTTCACGCCTCACGGGATCGAGCGGCAAGAATGCGCGACGTCGTCACGCCGCACATTCAAAATTTTAAACCCTCATGCGTCGGTATTTTGATTGCAAGGTGTTCGTATAATTTATTTTGGATAAATTATACCATCATCAATTATTAAAATCATGTGTTATTATTATCCAATTGATAACACCTAACGCAGAGGACGCGGGCCGAACAAACACGGCCCGACAACCCTCCGCAGCTTGTTTATCGATGTGTGGATCGACGGATGACGACGAAGCAGGCCGCTATGGCGTTTGAATCTCTTCGCAGTGAAGGTCGGGTCCCGGGAGGACCGTTGGAGATGACGGCAGGAGAAACGGACCACCAGAGCGCGTCCGGTGGTCCGTGGAAGGCGGGGGCGGCAGTTGCCGCCGGCCTCAATTAGCGGCGAGGGTGGGTGAGCAGCACACCCCACCCGCGGCTTCCGCACGGCTGTGCTGGCCGAGCCGGCCGGGCCTAGCCGGGCCCAGCTGGGTCGGACCCAGGTCGGGTCGCCCCGTTTTGGGCCGACCCAGGGGGGTCGGGCCGGGTCGGTCTGGGCCCAGACCCCCCGTTTTCAGACCCTCTTTGGTCTTTTACCCATATCATGGGCTACGGACCTTCGATCAACGCACCGTTAGTTGTGTAAAGATCCTTGGAACGAGGTGGGATTTTCGGTATATCGCAATCAAGGTTTCAGAATACTTTAGGTTCGGCCAGGTTGGTTCGGATACGAAACAAACCGGGCCCTCGGAGCGGAAACACTTATATCTTGAGCTCCGGACGTCCGATTGACGTGCCGTTGATTTTGTTGGATTACTCTAAGTGAGACGGAACATTTGACATAATTCGCCCGAGTTTTGGTTGCAGTTGGATAGTGGCCGGGTTGGACTGCACCCGAAATCCAACGGGGCCCTTGGAACGGAAAAGCTGTTATCTTTCAGACCAGACGTCCATTTGACGAACCGTCAGCGGCGTTGGTGATATCATTGAGAAACGGTCCCTATGAGTATACCCTATGAGAGTTAGGGGTACAGTTGAGATACGGCTGGGTTGGTTCGCTCACGAAACCAACCGGACCCCTGGGACAAAAAGACTAATAACTGACATACCGAGCGTCCGATTGACTTTCCGTCTGTTGCGTTGAGACCCCTATGATGAGGCGGTCCATTGAGATATTTTTCTTGGGACTTTGAGATACTTGGAGTATCGACCTGTAGCTCGTGGAGCGGACCCTCCCGGAGACGAGCGTGCGGAGTACGGAGACCGTGTAGCCGATTGAGACCCGACGACTGTTTGACCGACTCGACTTGGAGTGAGTCGACTAGCCCAGTGGATGGAGCACTACTTTGTGAGGTGTAGGCCCATGGCGGATGGAGCACTACCTGTGTGACAGTGCAGACCCGCGGTACTCATCCGGAGAGTACCTAAACAGGCTACTAGGGGGTGTGCACTACTTTGTTTGGGTGACATACCTCGGCGGGAAGCACTAATGTGTCTGGGTGGCTAACCCGCGGTACCCTACAGGTGGAGTACCTCAGCAGTCTTAGGTTAGTGAGCAGTAGCTCAGAGTCGTGACAGGACCACTGTACACTCCAGAGACGGGGCTCCTCAGCAGTTACGGGTTCAATAATGAAAATCCTAGTTTGAGCTGAGACTTATGACCTTTGTGTTTACCTCATGATTGAGATGGGTACCTTGATAACTTAGGTATATTTATGGGCATATACCTGGGTAGTGGTTATCCGTTGATTTCATGATCTTGGTGTTTTCATCATGATTGAGATGGGTTACTTAATAACATAGGTATATTCATGGGCATATACCTAAGTAGAGGTTATCTATTGAGATCTTCTTTGTGGTTATCCATGTTGGTTTTAGTGAGACCTTGAGGGTCTCGGGGTCCCTACTGAGTATCGTTATACTCACCCCTACACGGGCTATGCCCGCACCTCGTTGTGTTGGTTTCAGACGACGGGCAGTGCTGACGGAGGCCGAGTGTTCGAGGACTGGACGGTACCCGGAGGTGGACTACACGACGAGTCAGTACCCGGAGGTGGACTACACGACGAGACGACACACAGAGGAGGTTGACGGGCGAGAGCGTTGAGGAGGCTATCTGTACCTACCCTTCAGGTAGGATCCTTGGTGGACGATCCAGGAGCTGCGCCATCTGTACCTACCCTTCAGGTAGGATCCGAGGAGGACGACCCAGGAGGTGCTTCCTTTCTTCCAGCTGTTGTCTTTTTCTGTTGTACTTTGTTCATTTGTAGTTGTACATACTTTTGGGTTTGTATTCTGGCCCATTTACCTTTCATAACTTCTTTTATACTTAGTGTTTTACTTCCGCTTGTACTCTATGGTGTTTTCTTTACTTTTATAAAGGAAATGCCTTCCCATTTATCGGGATTTACGCCTTTGGTGCTAGTCGCCAGCCCCTGACCTATGGAAGGCGGGCTTGGGGTAGTCACGGCACGGGCCCTGAGGACCGGTCGTGATAATAGATACATAATTAATACCATATAATTAATAAAAAGTATAATTACAACATTATTATCAACATTTAAAAGTTGTAATATAAGAGAGAACAACATAAGTTTGTGAGGCGGTAGTCCACCGTACAAACGAATGATGATTTCATCCTATTTGATAGATGTGTGGGTGAGTGTAGGTAATATGTTTAAAATGAAAATTTATAATAATTTTATAATAATTTTTATATTATATAATCATGTAATAAGAATAATTGAGGTGTGGAGAAATAAAACAAACCCAAATTTCTTATTGGACGAGGTTACCTCTTATTCGAGAAAAATAATCAGATATTCTTAAAAGTACTTCCTAAGTTTTAATGATGAATAATGGATAGATTATAGGATTAAGGGAGGAAATTTAGAAACATATTATGAAAAGATTGGGATGAGACATGTTTTTTATACATGTGAAAAATTAAGGGGACTGTGTGGCCTTTTATAGGGGAGAAGGAGTGTCCTTCCTATAAATATTAAAAGGTAATCACAATTGATAGTTCTCCATTACATAATATATATCCAGTAATGTTCTATTTTCTATTAAATTTAGTACACAGTCTAAATATTCAGAAAAAAAATATTTTTGACATATTTCAAGGTTATTTTCCCTCTTAAGTAATATTTTAACCACAATGTAAACTAATTTTTAGCTTAATCACAGTAATTAATATTAATTACATTAACTATTATTTTTTCTCAAAAACTAAGTTACCATACAAGGTATTATATATTATTATAATAAAAAATAAGGAATCAATTTTTTCAATTTATGAACACATAATTGGAAAATTTTATTTTAATATAAATCCTGGTCATGGGTTGGGACATTGGGTTTCTAATTTAACATTATTCAAAACTGTGAAATTATTTCATTTAAAATTTCAACGTGAAATTGTTTCCAATCACCAAAAATCTATTAATAAATATATAATTTATCTAAATACAATTTATAATTAATTTATGAATAATTTTACTATATATATAAATTTGAATAAAATGCATATTCTAATTAAAATTTACTGATTTAATACTATTCATCAAAATATGAGACTTTTCAAAAAAACACCTAATATTTACCCACAAAAAATATTATATTACTCTTTAAAAAATGAAATTTATTTTTTAAAATATAATTTCTTAATGTCTCAAAAAAAATTAAATATTTATTTCATTGAATAGCTGTAAAATTACCTTTTAGACAAATATATATTTTATTCATAAAAATTTATTTATTCATATTAGATTCTAATAAAAAATATTACATGAGTTTAGAAATTAGATTGAATATATAATATATTTAATTAATTATTAATATTAATCAGTATTGTTTGATTTAATTTATGTAGATAAAGGATGTTTTTAAATGGAAAAACAGTTTTCTTATAAAATGAATTACTTTATTTTAATATTGTTCTTACTTTCCGTTCTTGATAATTGATAAAAAATGATTCGATTTATATACACTTATAAGTCATATTTTCACAAAATATTGAATCATTTTTTAACTTCTATTTCAATGGCTAGTTAGTAACCACAATAAAATTTTAAGAATAATATTTACTTTATATTGAAGTTCAGTAAAACATGATCCCTCAAATAATGAAATATGTGGAAGGGACTCGGCTTTGTGCGAAGAAAAAACCAAAAAAACTGGTGCATGTACCGGAGGATAATGTTAGTATTTTGTATTTCGAAAAATTAACTTGGTTTCACATTCAATATAATACAAGAATAGTTATTTTATATAAACAATTTTATATTCAGTGTTGTGAGAAATGAAGAATATAATTAGGATTAAATTAATTTGAAATAAAATTTCACTAAATATTTGGGTGTTACACCACTAATTGTAACATTAGAAAACATTTTAGACAAATTATTAATTACTTATATGGACATAAATACTATAAAATCTATTTATTCAAATCAATAATCACATTATCGAGAAGATATTTATGGTTATCATCTCAAAATCAAAGTATCACATTTCTATTAAGCCACCTTTTTATTTAATCATCACTATTAAAAAAAATTAAAATTAGTAAAGAAACACTTATACACAAACATCCTCATATATTACATTATTCATATAACATAATTCATGAATTATAATTAATAAACACATTAATCCTCCCACTTTTACCTCAATCCTTTTACAATGATGAATTGTATTTTATCATAATACCTCTTTAATAAAATGTGAAATATTTATCATGTATTAACACTGATTAGCTTCAATATAATCCATATTCTCACATTAACCATAACCAATGCCATTAGAATTGTTCATTCCTTTCATATGTCATTTATATTTTCCACATAATCAGTAGTATAATCACTACTCATACCACCATTCATATTATCTCCATAATCATTCCCCCAAGGAAATGTAATTTCATAATACCCTTACATTCTAAATTTAAAACATTCAACCACTAATGATATATAATGGAAACATTTCATTTTTCCTCTTCAATTAATTTTAATTTTTTTTATTCTTTCTCCACTTATACAATTTTCTCATTATATTAAAACATTTACTTTTCTTCTTCTTCTAAAATTATTGACATATATGAAAAATAATATTTGTGAGTCCATGGTCTCCACCACGAAATCATCTAATGAACTATTTTTTTTATTCTTTAGTGGGTTATAGATTTTTTTATGGTGTGAGTTGTTACCTATATGTCATGATAATAAATTATGAATAATCAAAATATCCTTCACTATAATCATCATCCCATTTACTAGATCTTGAATACACTATCTATCTATATCAATATTAATCTAGTTCATCATGGTTCCACAATCAATAAAAACCATAATGCATAATATGATAAACAATAATCATAGTAAGGAAATACATAGCCTATAAAATTCAAAGATAGGTTTTCTATATTATGACACATATATATCATGTATCAAAATCCTAATTCATGGAATAATAATTCATTGGTCATAAGACATTAATCATTTGAAAATCAAGGAACATAAGAATGAGATCATAGAATTGGTATCAGACATTGAATTGTTTCATACACATAAGTATGGAAAATAATTTGCATATCATTCAAGGATCACTGCCAAGGATACCATAGTATGGTTCCCTCCCCAACCCATTATATTTGTCATAGTTCACTGAAAAGTCCATCATAGTGGAAAAAGTCCTTTACCGAACTGTGTTCACTCCCTATTTCTATATTAAATATCTAAAAAAATATAAATAAGTACACAATGAATTAGACAGCGATATAGGTCACAACCATTAAATAATGAAATTCTATTGTATCTTCATTATACGGTCATAAAAATTCATCATATAATTACTCATCAAATAAAATGGGTATCATAAAATTTTCATCATATTATAACCTATTTAAAAGAGAAAAAAATTATAATAATTTCATTATTTCATAATAAAATAATCCAAAAAAATAATTAGGTATCATAAAAATTTCCTCATTGATTAAACCATAGAGGAGAAATTGACTTTTTAAATATCATTAATCCAAAAATAAGAACCGTTAACATAAATAACAATAATGGTATCCTAAGATCATATCCTTCGAAAGGAATAAATAAAATAACAAATGTCATCTTAGAGGTAATACGATTTTGAAAGATCATTTAAAAATATTATTTTGGAAAATACATTTCTTTGAAAGTAACTATTTTTAAACAAAAATCAAAAATAATTTTGGATATCCTTTTATTTTAAACATATATAAAAGATTTAAAATTATTTTAATATTCCATATTAAAAATATGCATGATTCTATGAAAAAAACATTTTAATCTAGAAAACATTTGGAAAATAATTTCCAATTTAAATTACCATTGATAACTTATAAAGCAATATTCAGTGAAGTAATTTTCATGATATAAAAAAATCGGGTTTCATAATGTAAACATAAAAACAGAAATTCCTTTCACAATTTTCATAAATTCCATAAGGTAATTGTTCGTAAAATGAAATTAAGATTTCATTTGAAAAAAATTTGTAAAAATTAAAACATGGGTAATAAATATTAAAAAAATATTTTAATTTATTTTAAAAACATTTTAAAAAATAGTCTTATAAAACATGGTTTTTTAATAAAAAGTGTTTTTAACTAAAGAGACCATTAAAGTTGTTTTTTCTTAAAAAAAATTTATTTAGACTCTAGAGTACATACAGAGATACCAATGAATTTAAAACATTAGTTATCATTACATAACTATAGTAGAATAAAAATCCTAATTTACTTGGGAGATGGGTAATAATATTTCATCACCAAAAATTAATCATAAATAACCATGCTAAATAATTAGTTTCTACTATAAAATTCATACCGACTTGTTAACAATGAATAATAATCCCCATGACAGAATATTATTATATAAAACATAAATAATTATAAGAAAAAATAAATTCCTAACAATACATGTATATGCATATGTATATACATCTCATAAAATATGATAGATACATAACATGACATATTTCTCAAATAATTAAAATGGAAAAAATCCCATATGATTTGGTTACCATTTGAACCGTAAATCCAGTGGGAGATAAACCCAAAATTGATAAGAAAATATCAGTAATTTTAATGAGATGTAAATTTACAATACATTCATGTACATTATATACACCATATATATGAAACAAGTGGTGAATTTGGATTGTATCTCACAAATATAAACGTGAGATGGAAACCCCTTACCACATTATTATCATTTTGAATATCAACCCACAGTAATGAACAAGATTAATTGAAATATTAAATTTCATGAAAATAACAATATTTTATACATAACATTTCAAATGAGAACTTCATACCAAAAAAAAGAAATGAGTGGTTAATTAGTATATGTGTCCATGAAAAGAAAGAGAGACAGGAAATCTCATACCATATGTCCTGACATTCTTTATAGACCTTTGAAACTAATGTATAATAAAAAAATTAAAATATATTAAATAACCAAAATCATATATATCATAACATATTTGATATAAATATTCTCTTTTATCAACTATTAATCTACAATTATTTGATAATATCAGGTGTCAGGAAATAATAGATTTATTTTTCGAGTATGGTTTCATTTGTAATTTTTTTGGTCCACGTGATATTATCATAGATTCAACATACAATAATTTTTAAAAATTATATAAATAACATATTTTTTATATATATTTTCTTTTATCAGAATCCATTATAGTTATAAATTAAAAATGAAATTCCTCACACATTGAGATGGTATGTTTTGAGTACACAAGAATGATATTTCCATATACATGAGGGAATGAAAAAATATAGGTAAAAATTGTATTTCCATTCCATAATAGGTTATTTTCAATATATATCACATATTTGTTTTACATCTTTTTTTACTACCATACATGTAAATTGTACATGAAAAATGAATGACATTGATTCACAATGGGGTAGTCCTCTATACACACAAATAATGATATCATGTTTCATACTAAATAGAGAGTGAAAATATATATGTGATATCATAATTGAAAAATAGTTATTTGATAAAAATAATATATAAAATATAAATCTGTCATTATATCTAGTCACTAGATTTTGTGACTGAATGAAAACAACATCGATTTAAGATGTGGTAGAAAATCATACAGAGAAATGATAATTTTGTAACACATTTATAGATAATAGAGGGGTTTAGTTAATTATATTAAATTAATTAAATATAATTTTATTTTATATACTTATTATATAATATAATCATGGTTTAAAATGAATTTAAATTGGTGTGTGAAAAAATAAAATAAACTGCTCGGTTAGGGATGTTACCGCTTTTTTTCACAACGACTATTGGATTTCACAAAAATCCATAATATATAAGATTTATGTTCAAACAAATATCATTTAAAATGATATTAGGGATGGGATGAACATATTTAGTCAACTATTGGATGAATCATCGGATTATCAAGGTTTAATGTGGATAGGAGAGTGGGTGACCTCTTGTGAGTGAAGTGAGTGGCCCAATTGTAATTTTATAAAACAGAAATGTGTAATAATGTTATTCATATGAATAGAGTAAAAAATGGTTAATTTTATATTTTATAATATAAGAGGTCAAAGTATTTCTATTAAATGTTTTTCTATAACATTTTGTGTCATTTTTCACCGATATGTGTTTACTATAACCCATTGTAAACCAACTATAACATTAGCCCTAATAAAAAGTTTTTTTTTATTTACACTATTCATAAAAATCAATAATTTAGGAGGAAATATTAGATAATATGAATTATTATTACTCAAAATATTGAATCATTTTTTCTAAATTCAAGAGATGAAGTAATAAAACAAAATTTCATGTTAATCACACAAAGGTGAGGATAATATTTGTTTTCAAAGAGAAAACATACCAAATGATAAAACTTTTTATCATAGTTTAATATTAATGTCATTAAAATGACCTAAATTGAATTATTAGATATTAAAATTAAATAATTATTATTTTAAAACCATCTAAAATGATTTGGATGTTTTTAAAATCATTTATTGAAGTGATAATTTTTAATAAAACATATAATTTT
Source organism: Viscum album (assembly GCA_963277665.1). Classification (NCBI taxonomy): domain Eukaryota; kingdom Viridiplantae; phylum Streptophyta; class Magnoliopsida; order Santalales; family Viscaceae; genus Viscum; species Viscum album. The sequence goes on from OY728145.1 coordinate 961,386,779, forward strand.
TAATTATTCATTAAAAAATATTCTTCAGTTAAATTTAAAAAATATATACCAAATGATAATGTTAATATATTGATAAAAAAATTACCTTTATTTTTTAGAATAAATATTCTAAAAGTGTCAAATATTTCATTTTAATAATTTTTCAAAATGTGATAAAATATTTTTTTTGGAAAATCAAATTTTTAGAACATTAAATTGGATTTATTATTATCATTTATCTATAGAATTCATAATGTAACACCATGCCACTACCTCATTCTCTAGAGGAGGCGGTGAGGGATACTTGGCCTTATGAAATGTTCCAAATATGACAAAGGCTGGAAATTAATGCTCAGGGCTTCATGATCAAGTGGGGGAACGATTTTCCCTTAAGAAAAACAAACAAAACCATCCATTAACAGCCACTATATGATGCATGTCAATTAAATTACCCATACAAGAATTTCTAAAAGACAACCCAGGTGTTCCACAACACAACGCAAAACCAATACAACTAGACATGTCCAAACAACATTAGAGTACACTACAAAAACTAAACAACCAAAAACCACATGCCATGACACCACCACAACTCCACACCAAGCACCAGGCTCCAAGCTCCACCAAGGGATCAAAAAGATCTAATAAAGGATGGAGTTTCCTTACCTTTGCCAACGTCATGGTACACAACATTTGAAAAGACAACAACTTGCAAAATCAAGGGGTGAGGACTAAAACCTAGTATGATTTCCCCAATAACTCCCCAACACAGGTCACTAGGATAAAACCGTTAGCACATTTATATAAAACAGTTTATATAAAATAATCATAGGTGCATCCATCTCTATAATCCAACCATGCTCTTACCAAGCCATCACACCCAACCCAAGAAACCAAGGGAAATCCAACCAAGAATGCCACAATACATCTTATCATTTACCCATTATCACAAAAATTCCATATTGCAATTAAATACACAACAATACAACAAAACAACTAAACAACCAAATGGTGGAGCTTCCATCCAACTCGTTCACCCATTCACACCAAGCGACCCTTCCCGTTCAATAACCATTGATGGTGGCCCTTCCATCCACTATCCAACCCCTTATTATAATGGTACTTCTCGCCACTTCCATACAACATTCAAACAACCCAAATCCAAACATATAACCCACGAAGGTTACAACCACATGCTATCAACGAATTCCATCGCATATCAATCCGCTTCAATAAATCACCCATTCATTGAAAGCCATTTTCCATGCAATCAAAATCAAAATAAAAAAACCCATTTTTATTGAAAACAATTCCATCAATCATTTTCTAAAATCAACCATAGCATCCCATTTTAAAATATCCATTTTAAAATCCACAACAATAGTAATTCACCAAAACCCCTCTTTTTCCCAAAAATCCCCAAAACATCACCCAAGGGATTTCTAAACAATTTTTCACATCAAACACAATTAAGTTAAATCACAACAAATTAATTGTAACCAAAACCATTAACTATAACCAAGAGGAGATGAGAGAGAAGACACCTACCTTTAGCGTTCCTGAGAAATCGACCCACAAGCCACCGCACCTCAAATCCGGTGAACGCACCACTGAAACCTCTCCATATACCCTTATCTAACATCCAAAATACTTAATATTAACATACAATACAATAAAAACCCGATATCTTAACACAAAAAGTGTATATCTAGAAAACCATGAAAGAGATGGATGTAGATCTAGAAGAAATCACATGAGAAATAATAAGAGAGAATTACCTGGGAGAAACCACCTTCAATCCGCCTTGAGACCCCTTTGAAACGCTTCCAAATTTAGTGGGAGAGCACCCTTAACCCCTGATAACCCAAAATCCTGAGTGAGGCTAGAGTGGGAGGAATATTAGAGTGAAATAGGTTAACCCCAAGGGTTTCTGTAACTTATAATCCTATTTTTATGTGGCCACACGGTTAGGCTGCACTATTTGGAAAATCGTGTGCTAACTGGGCACACACTACTTCCATGGGAGCAAAGGTATGCACGGTTTCCTTGCATAGTTTGGAAAATTGTGCTCAGGCAGGGCGAAGCCTACTATCTCCATTTCACAGTTTCCTAAGGACTCTACAAAGTTTCTAATAACCGTGCTCAAACTGTGCACCCCTTTAAGAGCCTCCAAACTCATCCAAAACCATTCCAAACTCTCCCAACCTCTTCCCAACTCGTATCATGCACTTTAAACACATAAAAAATGCATAAAAATGCCACATACATAAAACCAGGGGTGATACATTCTCTCCAACTTTGGACTTTCCATCCATGAAATGTAGTGAACCCGCCCTTTGCTGAAAGAGCTCGGGCCACTGCTCGACCATCTCTTTCTCCCACTCACAAGTCTCCACTTGAATCTGGCCATATTTCCACAAAACACAAACTAAACTGATGCTTTTACCATGAAATACATTCTGTTGCCTATCCACAACCCGCACTGGCACGTGCACCAATGAAGCATCTAGTTCTAGCTCAACATGATTCCATCGAATCACATGGTCATGATCCGGATGTTACTTTTTCAACTCTGACACATGAAACACATTGTGTGCGGCACTGAACCTTTGTGTAAAAGCCAAATGATAATCCACCTCACCAACTCGCTCAAAAATCTCAAAAGGCCTAATATACCTTGGAGATAACTTTCCCTGCTTCCCAAACCGGTGATGCCCCAACCTAGGAGAGGTCCTCAAGAAAACATGATCGCTCACCTCGAACGACAACATCAAATTACGGTGATCCGAATACGATTTCTGGAGACTCTGAGCCGTATCCATTCTCCTCCTGATCAACATGATCTTCTTCATAGTCTCTCGGACAAGGCTCAGTCCAACCATTTAGGACTCATATGTTTACTCCCAACATAGTGGAGAACGACATGATTTCCAATACAACGCTTCGAAGAGAGCCATTTGTATGGATTCTTGATAACTGTTATTGTATGATAACACTACCAACAACAAGTGATCCTCCCATGAGCCACCAAAGTCCATGACAGAAGACCACAACATATCCTCCAGAGTTTGTATCGTCCTCTTGGATTGACCATTTGTCTCAGGGTGATACGTCGTGCTGATCGTCAACTATGTCCCAGGGGCTTGCTGCAAAGATTTCCAGAAACGAGATGTAAACCTCGGATATCTATCTGATACAATCGAAACTGGAACACCATTCCTCTTTACCACCTCTCGGAAATTGATTTTAGATAGATCCTCCACCGTATGAGATTCACAAATCGGGATGAAATTGGCCAACTTCATTAGCTGATCCAATATCACCCAAATGGCATCATTCTTTATTACTATTCTTGGGAGACCTGTGACAAAATCCATCATTATCTACTCCCACTTCCAAATATGGATTGGTAATGACTGCAACATTCATGCTGGCCTCTAATGCTCTACCTTGACCTGCTGGCAAGTTAAGAATCTCGAAACAAACTCAGCCACACTTCTTTTCATACGAACCCACCAGAACTGCACTTTTAATGCTTTATACATTTCCTCGAAATCTAGGATGAACAGACCACCGGGAATGATGATACGTCCTAAGAAGATCCTCCTAATAAGAAATTGGTACTACCATCCGATTCCAAAAACACAAAACTGAATCTACATTCAATTTCCAACCCTCAATGGTCTCCCCATCATTGAGTCTCGACCCCATGGTCACACACTCATAATCAGATATCTATGCCTCTCTAATCAGGACAACCAAGTCATGAATAAAAAAACTGGAAAGAAGACCACTCTATCACCCTGGTCCTCACATTCCAACCTCATATCACCTATAGCCGACATCGACTGCCAGTAGTCTGATTCCCGTTTCACCACCTGAGCATATGATTTTCTTCCTAATGCATCGCCACCAAATTTTCCTTATCTAGTGTGTACATTTAGTAAAAATCAAACATCTAGAGATATTCCATCTATCTCTGTTACCTCAAGTTTAAATCCCTCTATGGGAAAATGTGCTTCAAGAACGTATGATACGTATATACCGAGAATGTTTCACCGAAGAGATAATGATGCTACACTTTCAAGGAATGGACCACTACCCCGAACTCCAAATCATGATTTGGGTATTTCTTCTCATGAAACCTCAACTGTTGTGATCCATATGCAAACACATGATCCCCTTTCATGAGAATGCACCCCAACCCTGATCCCGATGCATCACAATACACCACGTACCCTTTTCTTCGTTCTGGTAAGAACAGGATTGGTGCAGATGTAGGATGACCCTTTAGTTCCTCGAAACACTACTGACACTCATCATTCCACTAGAATGGAACATTGTTACTTGTCAAAGCTATCATGAGTGAAGCCAAATTTGAAAAATCACGAACAAAATGCCGATAATACCCAGTTATAATAAGAAAACTATGTATCTCAAACACATTATTTGGCGATTCCAGGAGATAATGGCCTCTATCTTTTCTGGATCCATAAAAACACCTCTTCTAGAAATAACATTTCCAAGAAAACTAACTTCTCGTATCTAAATGAAACACTTTGACAATTTATAATACCACTGATGATCCCTCAAGATCCCCGTCACTGTCGCCAAGTGCTGCTCCTGCTTTACCCTTGCCTTTGAACATACCAGAATATCGTCTACAAACACCACCACAAATAAATAAAGATATATCTGAAATATCTGATTCAACAATTCCATAAACACTGTTGGCGCATTCGTTAGACCTAAGGGAATAACCACATATTCATAATGGTCATATCAACTTCTAAGAGCTATTTTAGAAATATCCTCCTTCGTCAGCCACAATTGATGGTATCCCAACCTTAGGTCGATCATGGAGAACCACTGGGCTCCCCTCAACTGGTTGAACATATCATCAATATTTTATTTTGATATCTATTATTTATCGTAACTTTGTTATGTCTATGATAATCAGCATATAGTCTCAAAGTTCCATCTGCCTTTTTCACAAACAACACCGGCGCTGCCACAGAGACGTGCTAGGCTGGATAAACCCATTGTTTTCTAACTCTTCCAACTCGACATTCAATTCATGAAATTCAGTTAGTGCTATTTGATAAAAAGGAAGTGAGATGGGACTCGTCCCCGGAATGAGATAAATCATAAACTCCACTTCTCTTACAGGAGGTAACCTAGAGAATTTTTTGGGAAAAACATCCACGAACTGATCCACCACTGCCGGAAGAACACTCTTCTCAACACCCACAACTGATTCCAATGAAAACACAGCCAACTGATACGATAACATACCCATTACTAGTGCCAACAAACCTGTTGCACCATGCCTTTCATGCTTCTACCCTCTAAAGAGATGTCTAACACCATCGTGTGTCGTAAAATCCATAGTTTTCGCATCACAATTGGCGTGGGCCTTAAAATCCACCAACTAATCAATTCTCAGGATTACATCATACCCATCCATCTCAAGCACTGAGAAGTTCCAGGTTATCTCATCCTCGCCCACAACGATACAACAATATCTAGAAAAGAAGGATCGACACTCTCTTCGACCCAGAGGAGTTTGATGTTTCAAAAACGAGGGAATTATTTCTACCCTTAAACCCAGAAAATCAACCACACGTGCAGTAATAAAAGAGTGTGAATCACTCATATGAAAAACATTTTTCATCAACTTAGAGTTTTAAAGAATAGTACCTCACATTTTGGAGGGTCCCGACTGATCATCCACCACAACCTACTCATCTCCAAACACATGTTTTCTTGCCACGCTATGCTCTTTATAATCGTGCTGAGGCATCGTGGTATTTCGATAAACACCATGACCCACTTTACTCTTCTGACAATGGGTATGCTGCTTTCCCAGTCTCATCGAAGCATACAACGTCTGTGAACCCCGAGGAGTTTCACGCACACCCGACCTGGGAGCATTCCGAAAATAACGCTGCAGATGCCCCATATGCTTACAATTATGACATTCTCGAGGTTGTTTCATACAATCGCACTTGATGTGGCTCATAGAACCACACTAAAAACATCTCATCTTGCTTTGGGGTTTCGGAGGAAGATTTAACAATCCTGCCATCGGAATATATGTCGTATTCCAGCCATGGGAATAAGTGACCCTATTAAGAGTGAACCCAGTGTTAGTGTTTCCACTATTCCCCATGGGTACCCCCATGCTTCCTCCACCTGGAGCGCCCAAAAAATCCCGCTCAGCCACTGAGGCTCTATTCACCATCTCTGTGTAATCTTATATAAAAAGTACCGCTATCTTTGAACAGATTTCTTGCCTTAACCCCGCTTAAAAAATCATTTCCTTCAACAACATGCTACCTGCCACCTCAGGTGAAAACCGAACTAAGTTCATATACATAACTACTTACTCTGTCACAGACATAAGCTCTTCCTTCAAACTGATAAAATCAGTCATACGCTGAATTTTGAACGTATGTGGGTTGAATGTTTTGTTAAAAAATTCCTCAAAACCTTCCCACATCATACCCTGGCCCATCCCCTCTTAGACTACCAACACCCACCACTAAAGGGAAAGATCTTCCAACATATACGTGGCCAAATTCACTTTTAACTCTACTGGTGTTCCCAAGAACTCAAAGATATTATTCATACTATTCAACCACGCTTCTTCCCTCTATGGCTCTGAATCACCCCTAAAGATGGGTTGATTATGTTTTTGAAACTAAACAAAATGATCCACATGCCTTGGTTCATCCATCTTATTTCCACTTTCCACATCTTGGAAAGCTTGCACTATGCTTTGCAATAGCTGCTGGTTCACCTGAGGCTCAGGTGCTACCACATTCTTTGCAGCCTCCTCAGGTTGGTCTCTACGACACCTACCATGTGGAATTTCTATAAACAGAAGACAAAAACCATGAGTATCACTTCCGTAGATATCACGAAATCCCATTTCAAACCAAATTACACAACATTATCACAACAAGGATTTCCACCTTTTCCACATGTGTCATGTATCACCATTTTGAAAACCAAACCATTTTCAAAATACCCATTTATTCACCATACAATTTCATGAAAAAACCATTCCTCAATTCATCACATAGTTCATTTTACCCCAATTAAATATTCATCCTAGTGGGAAGTCATTTCTACCTTGAATTCCATGCTCATCTCATTGGCTACACCTACGACAATGAGATATCCAATGCCTATAAGTGTCTCCAAAACACTTACGTACCCAACTCCTTGGTAACTTGAATTTCAGAATAAAAGGGTTTGATACAACCTTTTATGTTATACATTCCATGTTCCAACATTATTACTCCTTGATAATATCCCAACTCAAGGAATGGAGCACACGAATGTCAACAATAAATCCGAGAATCAACTGCAATGGACCGAATCAACTGATATCACATGTAACACCCTGCCCCAACCTTATTGGTGTGAGGAGGCAGTGAGGGCTACTTGGCCTTAAGAGACGTTTCCAATACGCTAAAGGCTAGAAATAAATGCCGAGGGTTTCAAGATCAATTTGGGGAACAATTTTTCCTTAAGACAAAACCAACCAAACCATCCACTAGCATCCATTATATGATGCGTGTCAATTAAATTACCCAACCAAGCATTTCCAAAAGGAAAACAAGTTGTTCCACAACACAACTGAAAACCAATACAACCAGACAAGTCCACACAACATCAGAGTACACTGCGGAAAATGAACAACCAAACACCACAAGCCATGACACCACCACAGCTCCACACCATGCTCCATGCTCCAAGCTCCACCAAGGGATCACAAAGATCCACTAAAGGAGGGAGATTCCTTACCTTTTCCCACGTCACGGTACACAACATTTTCAAAGACAACCACATGAAAAATCAGGGGGTGAGTACTAAAAAATAGTGGGATTTATCCAATAACTTCCCTACACAGGTCACTAGGATAAACCCGTTAGCACATTTATATAAAATAATCATAGGTTCAGCCACTTCCATAATCCAACCATGCTCTTACAAAGCCATCTCACCCAACCCAAGAATCCAAGGGATATCCAACCAAGCATGCCAAAAGCCATCTCATCATTTACCCATTATCACAAAAATTCCATCTTGTAAAGAATTGAACAACAAAACAACCAAACAACTAAACAACCAAATAGTGGAGCTTCCGTCCAACTCGTTCACCCATTCACACCAAGCGGCACTTCATGTTCACTTACCATTGATGGTGGCCCTTCTTTCCACTATCCACCCCCTTGTTATAGTGGTACTTCTCACCACTTCTATACAACATTCAAACAAGACAAATCCAAGAATATTACCCACCAAGGTCACAACCACATGCTATCAACCAATTTCATTGCATATCAATTCGCTTCAATAAATCACCCATTCATTAAAAGCCATTTTCCAGGCCGAACAACATCAAAATAAAACAACCCCTTTTATTGAAAACCATTACATCAATCATTTTCAAAAAAACCATAGCATCCCATTTTAAATTATCCAATTTAAAATCCACAACAATAGAAATTCACCAAAAACCCCCTTTTCCCCAAAAACCCCCAAAACATCAGCCAATGGATTTCTAAACAATTTTTCAAATCAAACACAAATAATTTAAATCACAATAAATTAATTTTAACCAATACCATTAGCTATAATAAAGTGGAGTTGATAGAGAATCCACTTATCTTTCGGGTTCCTGATAAATCGACCCACAAGCCACCGCACCTCAAATCTGGCGAACACACCACTGAAACCTCTCCATATACCCTTCTCTAACATCCAAAATCCTTAATATTAACATACAAGACAATGAAAACCCGATATATTCACACAAAAAGTGTATATATAGAAAACCACGAAAGATAGGGTTGTAGATCTAGAAGAAAACACAAGTGAAATAATAAGAGAGAATTACCTGGGAGAAACCACCTTTAATCCTCCTTCAAACCCCTTTGAAACACGTCCAAATTGATTGGGAGAGCGCCCTTAACCCCTGATAACCCAAAATCTGGAGTGAGGATCGAGTGGGAGGAAGATTGGAGTGAAACAGGTTAACCCTGAGGGTTCTCAGAACTTATAACCCTATTTTTAAGTGGCTGCATGGTTAGCCCGCACGGCTTGGCAAATCGTGCGCTAACCAGACACACGCAACATACGTGGGAGCAAGGGTCCCCATGGTTTCCACGCATCATTTGGAAAACTGTGCCTAGGAATGGCAAGCCTGCTGTCTCCATCACACGGTTTCCTGGGGAATCTACACGGTTTCCACTAACCATGCTCAAACCATGCACCCCTTTAAAAGCCATCAACCTCATCCAAAACCATTCCAAACTCTCCCAAATTCTTTCCAACTCGTCTCATGAAATTTAAAAACATAAAAAATGCATAAAAAAGGCTACATACCTCAAACCAGGGGTGCTAAATTCTCTCCACCATTGGACTTTCCATCCTCGAAATGTAGTCAACCAGCCCTTTTCCGAAAGAGCTCGGGCCACTTCTCGACCATCTCTTTCTCCTGCTCACAAGTCTTCACTTGAATCTGACCATATTTCCACAAAACATGATCTAAACTAAAGCTTTTACCATGAAAGACTTTCTCTTGCCTATCCACAACCTGCACTGGATCGTGCACCAATGAAGCATCTGGTACTAGCTCAACACGATTCCATCGAATCACATGGTCACGATCTGGCTGTTACTTTATCAATTTTGACACATGAAACACATTGTGAATGGCACTGAACCTTGGTGGAAAATCCAAACAATAATCCACCTCACCAACTCGCTCAAGAATCTCAAAAGGCCTAATATACAGTGGAGATAACTTTCCCTGCTTCCCAAACCGGCGATGTCAAGAAAACATGATCACTCACCTCGAACGACAACTGCCAACGACGATGATCGGAATACGATTTATGGAGAATCTGAGCCATCTCCATTCTTCTGCTGATCAACTTGATCATCTCTGTAGTCTCCTGGACAAGGCTCGGTCCAACCATTGAGGACACATCCGTTTCCACCCAACATAGTGGATAATGGCATGGTCTCCAATACAATGCTTCGAAGGGATCCATTTTAATGGATTCTGAATAACAATTATTTTATGATAAATCTAACAACAACAAGTGCTCCTCCAATGAGCCACCAAAGTCCATGACAGAAGCCCGAAACATATCCTCTAGAGTTTGTATTGTCCTCTCGGATTGACCATCCATCTCAGGTTGATACGTTATGCTCATCGTTTACTATGTTCCAAGGGCTTGTTGCAAAGATTTCCAGAAACGAGATGTAAACCTCAGATCTATATCTGATACAATCCAAACTATAACACCATGCCTTTTTTCCACCTCCTATATATAGATTTTGGAACGATCCTCCACTGTATGAGATTCAAAAATCAGGATGAAATGAGCCGAATTCGTTAGCCGATCCACTATCACCCAAATGGCATCGTGCTTTCTGACCATTCTTGGGAGACCTGGGACCAAATCCGGCATTATCTGCTCCGACTTCAATATAGGGATTGGTAAACACTACAACATTCATGCTGGCCTCTGATGCTCTGCGTTGACCTATTGGCAAGATAATCATCTCGAAACAAACTCAACCACACCACTTTTCGTACCAGCCCAATAGAACTGCACTTTCAATGATTTATACATTTTCTGAATTCTAGGATGAACAAACCACCTAGAATGATGATATGACCTAAGAAGATCCTCTTGAAAAGTAATTGGTACTAGCATCTGATTCCAAAAACACAAAACTGAATCTCTATTCAGTTTCCAACCCTCAATGGTCTCCCCAGCATTGAGTCTCGACCCCATGGTCACACACTTAAAAATATATATTTGTGCCTCTCTAATCAGGCTTAGCAGGTCATGAATAAAAAAACTGGAAAGAAGACCACTATATCAACCTGGTCCTCACATTCCAACAACATATCACCTATAGCCGACATCAACTGCCACTAGTCTGATGCCTGTTTCACCACCTGAGCATATGATTTTCTTCTTAATGCATCGCCACCAAATTTTCCTTACCTGGTGTGTACATTATGTCAAAATCAATCATCAAGAGATATTCCATATATCTCCTTTGCCTCAATTTTAAATCCCTCTGTGAGAAAATGTGCTTCAAGCTCTTATGATACGTATATACAGAGAATTTTTCACCGAAGAGATAATGACTCTACACTTTCAAGGCATGGACCACAACTGCCAACTCCAAATCATGAGTTGGGTATTTCATCTCATGCACCTTCAACTGTTGTGATCCATATGCAACACATGGTCCCCTTGCATGAGAAAGCACCCCAACCCTAATCCCGATGCATCGCAATCCACCATGTACCCTTTTCCTGGTTCTGGTAAGAGCAGGATTGGGGCAGATGTAGGATGACCATTTAGGTCTTCAAAACACTACTAACACTGATCATTCCACTGGAATTGAACATTGTTTCTTGTCAAAGTTGTAATAATAGAAGACAACTGTGTAAAATAATGAAAAAAACGCCAATAATACCCAGCTAGACAATGAAAACTCCGTATCTCAAACACATTACTTGGTGGTTTCCACGAGATAATGGCCTCTATCTTTTCTAGATCCAATTAAACACCTCTTCTAGAAATCACATGTCCAAGAAAACTAACATCTCGTATCTAAAAGACACACTTTGACAATTTGGCATACCACTGATGATCCCTCAAGATCCCCAGCACTGTCGCGAAGTGTTGCTCGTGCGTCACCCTTGTCTTTGAATATACCAGAAAATCATCTACAAACACCACTACAAATGAATCAAGATATCTCTGAAATATCCGATTCATCAATTCCATAAACACCATTGGCGCATTCGTTAGGCCAAATTTCATAACCACATATTCATAATCGTCATATAAACTTCTAAAAGTTGTTTTCGAAATATCATCCTTCCTCACCCGCAATTGATAGTGTCCCGAACTTAGGTCGATCTTGGAGAACCACCGGGCTCCCCTCAACTGGTCAACCAAATCTTCAATTTGTGGAAGTCGATATTTTTTATTTATCGTAACTTGGTTATGTTTACGATAATCAGCATAGAGTCTCAATGGTCCATCCACCTTTTTCACAAACAACACCGGCGCTGCCCATGGAGATGTTCTAGGCTGGATAAACCCTTTGTTTCTAACACTTCTAAATATACGTTCAATTCCTGCTATTCACTTGGTGCTATTGGATAAGAAGGAAGTGATATGGGACATGTCCCTTGAATGAGATCAATCGTAAACTCCATGTCTCTTACAAGAGGTAACCTAGAAAATTATTTAAGAAAAACACCCATGAACTGATCCAAAACTGCTGGAACAACACTATTCTCAACACCCACTACCGATTCCAATGACAACACCACCAAATGATATGATAACGTACCCACTACTGGTGCCAAAAAAACCCGTTGCACCTTGCCTTTCATTCTTCTCCCCTCTAAAGAGATGTGTAACAACATCGTGTGTCGTAAAATCCATTGTTCCCGCATCACAATTGGTGTGGGCCTTAAAAGCCACCAACCAATCCATTCCTAGGATTACATCATTCCCATCCATATCAAGCACTGAGAAGATCCAGGTTATCTCATCCACTCCCACAACGATACACTATTCTCTACAAAAGAAGGATCCACACTCTCTTCGACCCAGAGGAGTTTGAAGTTTCACAAACGAGGGAATCATTTATACCCTTAAACCAAGAAAATCAACCACATGTGCAACAATAAAATAGTGTGAATCACCCAAATGAAAAAAACTTGCATCAACGTAGAATTTTAAAGAATATTACCTCGCATTGTGGATGGTCCCGACTGATCATCCACCACAACCTACTCAGGTACAAACACATGTTTTCTTGCCACGCTATGCTCTTTATTGTCATTCTGTGGCGTCGTGGTATTCCGAGAATCACCATGACCCACATTACTCTGTTGACAATGGGTATGCTGCTGCCTCGTCCCGTAGAAGCATACGACGTCTGTGATCCCTAAAAAGTGTCATGCGCACACGACCTCGGAGCATTCTAACAATAACGCTACAGATGCCCCATCTGCTTACAATTATGACATTCTCGAGGTTCTGTCATACAATCCCGCTCAGCCACTAAGGCTCTATTCACCATCTCTGTGTAATCATATATACACAGCACCGCTATCTTTGAACTGATTTCTTGCCTTAACCCTGCTTCAAAAATCCATGCCTTCAACGACGTGCTACCTGGCACCTCGGGTCCAAACCGAAATAAGTTCATATACTTAGCTGCTTACTCTATCACAGACATAAGCTCTTGCTTCAAACTGATGAAATCATTCCTACGCTGAATTTTGGACGTATGTGGGATGAATTGTTTGTTAAACAATTCCTCAAAACCTTCCCACATCATACCCTGGTCTGTCCATGCTTGGACTACCAACTCTCGCCATTGAAGGGAAAGATCTTCCAACATATATGTGGCCAAATTCACTTTTAACTCTACTGGTGTTCCCAAGAACTCGCAGATCTTATTCATTCTATTAAACCATGCTTCTTCCCTCTCTCTCTCCGAATCAACCCTGAAGATGGGTTGATTCTTTTTTTCAAACTGAACTACATGATCTACATGCCTTGGTTCATCCATCTTATTTCTACTGTCCACAGCTTGGAAATATGCACTATGCTTTGCAATAGCAACTGGTTCACCAGAGGCTTAGGTGCTTCCACATTCTCTACAGCCTCCTCCGGTTGGTCTCTACGACGCCTACCCTGTAGAATTTCTATAAACAGAAAACAACTACCATGAGTATCACTCTATAGACATCACGAAATCACACTTCAAATCACGTTACACAACACTATCACAACAAGGCTTTCCACATTTTCCACATGTGTCATGTTTCACCGTTTTGAAAACCAAACCATTTTCAAAATACCCATTTATTCACCATACAATATCATGAAAAAACCATTTCTCAATTCATCCCATAGTTCATTATACCCCAATGAAATATGCATCCTAGTGGGAAGTCATTTCTGCCATGTATTCCATGCTCTTCTCATTGGAAACAACTACAACAATGAGATATCCAATGCCGAGAAGTGTCTCCGAAACACTTATGTACCCAAATCATAGGTAACTTGAATTTCAGCATAAAAGGGTTAACTACATCGTTTTATGTTATACAATGCATGTTCCAACATTCCTATTCCTTGCTAATATTCCGACTCAAGGAATGTACCACACAAATGTCAACACTAAATCCAAAAATCAACTGCAAAGGACAGAATAAACTGATATCACTTATAACACCCTGTCCCAACCTTATTGGTGTGAGGAGGCAGTGAGGGCTACTTGGCCTTAAGCGACGTTCCCAAGATGCCAAAGGCTGGCAATAAATGTCGAGGGCTTCAAGATCATGTTGGGGAACAATTTTCCCTTAAGACAAAACCAACCAAACCATTCAATAGCAACCACGATATGATGCATGTCAATTAAATTACCCAACCAGGAATTTCCAAAAGACAAACAAGTTGTTCCACAACACAACTGAAAATCAATACAACCAGACATCTCCACACAACATCAGTGTACACTACAGAAACTGAACAACCAAACACCACAAGCCATGACACCACCACAACTCCACACCAAGCTCCATGATCCAAGCTCCACCAAGGGATCACAAAGATCCACAAAAGGAGGGATATGCATAACCTTTTCCCATGTCACAGTACACAACATCTGCAAATAAACCAACATGCCAAAAAGGGGGTGAGTACTAAAACTCGGTAGGATTTCTTCAATGACTTCCCTACACATGACACTAGGATAAAACCATTAGCACATTTATATAAATTTTTTTATATAAAATAATTAGAGGTGAAACCACTTCTATAAGCTAACCATGCGCTTACAAAGCCATCACACCCAACCAAGAAACCAAGGGAAATCCAACCAAGCATTCCACAAGCCATATCATCATTTACTGATTAGAACAAAAATTTAATCATGAAAAACAATGCACAAAATAACAACCAAATACCCAAACAACCAAACGGTGGAGCTTCCGTCTAACTCGTTAACCCATTCACACTAACCGACACTTCTCGTCCACTTACCATTGATGGTGTCCCTTCTATCCACTATCTATCCCCTTTTTATAATGGTAATTCTCACTACTTCCATTCAACATTTAAACAAGCCAAAGCCAAGAATATAACCCACCAAGGTCACAACCACATGCAATAAACCAATTCCATTTCATATCAATCCGCTTCAATAAATCACTCATTTATTTAAAACCATTTTCCATGCCAAACAACATCTCAATAAAAAACCCTTTTTAATTGAAAAACATTCCATCAATCAGTTTCACAAATCGAACAGAGCATCCCATTTTAAAATCTCCATTTTAAAATCCACAACAATAGCATTTCACCAAAAAACCCTCCATTTCCCAAAAATACCCAAAACATCACCAAACTGATTTCTAACCAATTTCGCACATCAAACACAATTAATTTCAAGAACAAAAAATTAATTGTAATCAAAACCATTTGCTCAAACCAATTGGAGTCGAGAGGGAAGCCACCAACCATTAGGGTTCCTGAGAAATCGACTCACAAGACATTGCACCTCAAATCCGGCGAACTCACCACCAAAACATCTCTACATCACCTTCCCTAACATCCATAGGCATTAATATTAACATCGAAGGAAACCAAAAACCTAGATCTACCCACAACAAGTGTAGATATAGAAAACCACGAAAGAGAGGGATGAAGATTTAGAAGTAAATAGAAGACAAACAAGAGGATAAACTTACCCGGGAGAAACCACCTTTAATCTGCCTTGAAACCCCTTTGAAACGCTTCCAAATCGAGTGGGAGAGCACCCTTATCCCTGGAGAACCCAAAATACTGAGTGACGCTCGAGTGGGAGGAAGATTTGAGTGAAATAGGTTAAGATTGAGGGAGCCTGGAACATATAAACCTATTTTTATGTGGTCTCACGGTTACACGCTCGGTTTAGAAAACTGTGCGCTAGCCGTGCGCACGCTACTGCCTTGGGATCGAGGGTCCGCACAGTTTCCTCACATAGTTTGGATAACAGTGCGCAGTTCCTGCGAACCCTACTGTCTCCCTTGCACGGTTTTCTGGGGAATCCGCATGGTTTCCACTAACCGTGCTCAAACCATCCACCCCTTTAAAAGCCTACAAACTCATCAAAAACCATTCCAAACTCTCCCAACCTCTTCCCAACTCGTCTCATGCACTTTAAAAACATAAATAATGCATAAAAAATGCAGCATTCCTTAAACCGGGGGTGTTACACATAATATGAATGTAAACTATTATATTGAATATATAATATATTAATTTTATTAAAATCATTCATGAAATGTTTTTTATTAAATTTTTTAATGTAAAATATGTGTTTTTTATAAAAATTGTTTTTCCAAAAAAAATATCTCATTTCATTTGAAATAGTTTATAATTCAATTTAAAATTTATGGGTCAACCAAAAATTTCATATAAATGAGGAACCATATATTTTAAAAAGTTTGATAATAAAATATATACCCTCCCTTCTAATATGTATTTGATAACTATCATATTAAATAATATTATTATTATAGTATTTTATGACTCTTTTAAACTCGTTTTTAGTATGTAAAATAATATATAATTTTATTTTCTATAATTAAAGATAAGTTTCAGGTTGTGTATAATGAAAAATAACAAAAATATTATTATTATTTTAACAAAAAAATATTAAATAATATCAGGGTGTAACAATATTTGATACCCATGTTATTATATGACTAAATAAATAACTGCTTCATAAAAAAAATTCATGTTTTATTTTAATTTCTATAATTTTCATATAACACATCAGTTTTATCATAATATCAATGTTTGTTCAATAAATCTATCATGAAACCACTAAATAATTGAGATGAAGATTTGAAATAATTTTTCTACAACAAATTAATTTTATTGTGTTCGATCACTATCACTTCTGTACAAAATATATTTATTTAGCATCAAAATACAATTTTGTTGTATAACACCAATTCTAAAATTATATTTTGGAAAATAAATGAATTTTAATTTTTTTTTCCAATACTAAATAATAAATAAAAAAAATTATCCCATGTATTTATTTATCTTTTTTCCCTACATACAAAAATTCCACCGACTTGTTCATATGTTATCGGAGAACATTTAATGATCTTGGTTCAGATTATATAGAGCCTATTGTACATATCATTAAATTATGCATGCACCATTTCCATTATCATTTAAAAAATATTATATATTTTATAAGATTTTTCAATTTAATATAATAATGTAGATAAATGTAGTCAGTAATTTTAAACCAACCCTATTTATCTAAATTTCATCAAAGAAGTAGTGGTTTTTCTCTATTAAGAGGAACCACATGTACACATTTTATTAAATTAAGAATTTTAGTTTTCACATTATTCATTCACAATTTATTTACCTCAATTATTGGACAAAACAAAATAGTCATTTTTTCTTCTGTTGATGTTTTATGATTGTATCTTTCTTTTTCATTCTTCTTTTTCTACATAAGGAGAACTGAATTAGTCTTTTATTATTACATTGTAATGTAGTGGATTAACTCACATAAAAAAGAATTAGGTTTCCCTAGTATGACAACCATCAAATATTCATTATTTTTTATACGTGATAAAATATCCCTTGAACATTCATTCAATATTAATTCAATTGTTAGGATTATATTCATACTATATAGTGAAGATCAATCCTTGGAATATACCTAAAAATGATTGAAATATATTATTTATTCCAATACATCCATTCATTATTCATCTCTATTAATGACGTTTAGTGTGGGTAAATGTCTCTTGATACTCAATTCTCCCTTTTCTCACTCATTAAATTATTTAAATGCCATAAATTTTTTCTCCAATGTAATTTTTATTCCATAACTGTTTTATTTCAATTACTTGTAGGATAATATTCTTCCTCAAAAATATATATCTAATGCTTGAATTATGATACCTTTCAACATCACCTTTATAACTACAACCATAGTATCCTCTACTATAATCATTATTTTTAATTTTCCTCATCCATTGATTCCACCCACAAATGCATCATTTTTTAATTTTACATAAAACAACCATAAATTAAACAAAATAATAGTTTCAACCAAAGGTGTAATTACAATTTATTTTTCTTGGGTTTTCCATTTTTCTAGGAAAATATTAATTGTTCAGGACAATAAAATTAAAATTTCTAGTAAAAAAATCTTATGTAGAAGACATTTTTAATCTTTCATGTGATATATATATATTTGACATCCCTTACCTATAATATTCTAAAAGTAACTAAAAAAATAATCAAAAAATAATAAGTTATGTATATTATTCCCATAATATGAAAAATATTGTCATGTTCTTATATTTTAATCTACTTATTTGACTCAGAAAAATTTATTTGTCTCTTAATTTTCCTTATTTTTCTTTGATTGGCCATCTTATCATAATTTTTTTAATTTATTATGGTTTCATAGTTATTTTTTCTGATTGTGTATTAAGAAAAAATCAAACATTTCCTATAAAATCATTTTGAGGGAGTTTTAAATATCTTTTCTATATTTATGAAAGAATAATGACGTCCACACTAATGTTTCTTTTTTTCTTCAATAAAGTCATCAAAATATTTTAATGTTGTAATAAAATAGAAACACAACTAGATGATATGATTTAATGAATTTAACATCATTTATTTTTTAACCTCATAACCAATTTTTAGAGGATTCACATTTTTCTTTTATTTATTATACATGTACTATAGAAAATTCAAAAAAATATTAATTTCTCTCTTCAAATATAAATATTTTATCAGGATTATCATTATTAATTTATGTGATCCTACTAACTCTATCGGTTTCTATTCACGAATATTAATTAACATTTTTTCTTCAGTTATTCTCATCTCATATATTTATAGATCAAGAAGGCGTACAATCTGTACTTCTTACTTAATTAAATCCCACAAGGTTCTTATTATAGAATCATCAAATTTTATAAATATAGTTTCTAAATATTATTTTATTTTATTATTCTTCGATAAACATACCATTAATATAGTCGTGGATAGTTCTTCTTCAGTAATGTATTTATCATTTTCTCATGACTCATCTTAATTTATGAAGCCCAAAAAAATTATCCATAAAATAGTAGTCTTTTTATGTATCCTCATAAGTCATGCATATCGATATAATAAATTTATATATAATAAATATAGAATTAATGGATATAACTATCCTTATTTCGAATGAAAATGTAGAACCACTTGTTATTTTTTTATCTTGGCTTATCCACAATGATTCTGTTGTGGGGTTTCTAATAATAATGGTTTAGATAAATTGTTCCCTACAAATGATCCGTTGATTCAAACATTGGAACATGATATAGATGTGAATATTATTTTAGTTGTTTTTTGATGTATTTATTTCCTCTTATTTGTCTTGTGTTATTCATGGATATGTTTTTTTTGGTTTTAAGACTCTACTAAGAATGTATGTATATTTCCATTTTCATTGAGGGATTTAACCTTGGTGGTGTAAGAATCTAATATTTTCTTCTAATAATAATTATTTTACAACTCAGTAGTTGATGAGATGATCTTTAAGAGATTGAATTTAAGTGAAATTCTGATTTGGTGGGGAATCCATGACTAGGGAGTCATACACATCAAAAGATTTCCCCTCTCTCTTTATTTGGGATCAAATAGTATATCAATGTGATATCTGAATAAGACTATGTTTTCATTGACCTTTCATAGTACTTCTTGTATTCTTGTCATGTAGGGATTCTCATGTATTAATTATCTCTTCTATTAACTTGTATCACTCTCTAGCATTACCATTTTGATATTTTTTGGTTTCTGATATAACATTATCTGTTAAAAGGTTGGATGAGTCTCTCTTTGTTTCATCATGGTTTAAGACATACATAAGTATGGGTAGTCTAGTTTTTAGAATTCTTCCTTATTCCTTTCATTACCACAAATTTATAAATTCTATTGTTTGTTTCTCGTAAGTTTTTTTATAGAACCACTTTTTGTTATCATTTGTGATAGTTTAATTTTTGGAATTTTACATTGTATTTCAATTGATGTGGTATTTTCTATATTGGTTTAGTAACCATTTATGATATTCCATGGAATATTGATTACATGGAGATTAATTATATGTTATTATTTCTCTTTTGTGTCTTTTGGATATCTTATGTAGGATATAAGATGCATTAGGAATGGATAGAAATTAGTATTTAGTAAATTTTTTTATTTTTTATGATTCTGGATTTTGAAAGGTTGTTTATTTTTAATGGTTATAAAAATAAAGCCATTGGATTTTTTTGAGATACATGGATATATTTTTAGTTATACTTTATTTTTTCATAGTGTTCACTAACATGTACTGTTGAAAAGAAAGGTCTTGAGTCACCCCTAATTAATCTAACACAAGAATATATAATTATTATTTAGTAAATTCCAATTTATTTTTATTTCCATCTCTTTATAAGTCTATCACTTTTATATCTAGAGTGATGATTCATCGAGGACTATTTCTCTAATTTGATATCTATGTTTTCAGGTGTTGTTAATTTATATTTCATCAAGACATCACACATTGTGAATATTTTTGACCTAGTAATTGAGGAATTTTCACCTAGATCATTAAGATTTAATTATTAGTGAATGTTATTTGAGAAATTCATTATTATGGTGTATTTTGAGTTTCCATTGATTTTGAATAGTTTTTGAGTTTTAGAAGAGTCCCCGTGGTTGGATTTTTATTCTTTAACTATAATTTTATTCTTTTTATTAATCAACAATTGACCAAGTGACTTTTTGTTGTTAAAATATGCTAAATTGGTATGAAATGGATCATCCCTATCATACATTCATTTTTCGTTATTTTATTTTAGATTTTTACCGTGGTTTATTCTTATGATCTAGTTCATATAAATTTTGTATGTCTTCGGTGAGGTAGATGTGTTAGAAAATATATATTATAGTGGATTATGCAATAACATAAGGTTAAAATTCTCAAACTTCTTTTAAATTTCTAACAACAATTCTGTTTAAAATTACTCACCATACTGGGTTGAATATATTCATGTTTTTATTGAAAATTTCACAATTTTAATTTTTGGGATATAATTATGTTCATATAATAAATTTATTTGACCATATTATAATATTGGTTTTTAACAATTCTCCTCTACTGGAGCTTAACCCTTTCATGGGTCCTTATACCACTAATTTGACACCCATGACTCCTTATATCTCATCCTTGGTTTCTCTCATCATTCATGGTGGATACTTAGATTTTCTTCAATACATGAGACTGGTTCTTTAATGTAATATCTCTTATTATATTTTTATTGGTTCTTCTATAATCCTTAACCATGGAAACCATTAATATTGATTTTTGTATATGTGGCCATTATTAAATTGTTGATGTAAATGTAGTGTAATTTTTTTTATTTCATTTTTTCATAAGTCTTATTAGATTGTCACATTGTGAATTAACATTTTAATAATTGAAAGATATGAAATTTCAGATACTTGTAAAAATAATTTCTCAATAAATCTGACAATATTATTTATTTTAATTTTTCATTATTGGAATCAATGTAATTAAAGTTAAAACATATATTTGGTTAGCTATATAAAATGGTTCTAATTTTATTGAGATATCAAAAAATTGAGAAAAATGTAGTTTTTAACATGAGTTCATCATTAATTTTTTTATGGTTCAATTGTTATTTTGGAATTTTAAATTCCATTCTTCCTAACTGGTAGTTGTTCTCATATATTATTTGAAATGAAAATTTTTAAAATGATGTAAAAATTCTTGTTTACTTGTATAATGTGTTTTTATCAAATATTTTTAAAATATATTGAAGACAAGAATTTATAGAGTTAATAAAAGTATTTAATATGTGTATGATTTCCAAGAGTTATTCATTTATCTTTTATAAGTAAATAATTATTTCAAGTCACTTGTTGAACTTTTAATTATATCATGGAAATAAAAAAACATATAACAATCCACCTTATATGCGGAATAAAAATTCAATTTTTATTTCTTATAATAACTATACTTTAAGATATAAATTGAATACTTTTATTATGCTCATTAAAAGGGAATGTCCATATATAGGCGGTCTATGGTGTGACTGAGATAAATGGTCCCATTATGATATAATTATCGTGCAGCATTATTATTATAATGTTATCACCTCTTTTTTTAAGTCATAGGAAGACCTAGTTGGTTATGCAAGAAATTTCATTACACATGATATTTAGTCAAGATGTATGCTCTTCATAATGTCCAAATGTGGGGACTAATATCAGCCTATGGGGTGTTTCCACATGGTAATTGTATAAAGGATAAAACTATGTGTTCAGATAGGTCAATTATTTTGTTAATTTTAATCAGGCATGTTGATGTTTCTTCATTTATAACCATATTATCAATAATCTATTTTTTTCATTGACCACATTGGATTCATTATTAGAGATATATTTTCCAATGAATGGTCACTTATAGTCTGTGACAATAAAATTTGGTTTATTTCAAGGATTTACCTAAAGCATCTTCAACTGAAATTTATCAATTATTTTGTAAAATGAAAATAAATTATGGTAATGTTTAAAATGAATCACTAAATTTTTAATGTGGGGTGTTTTATAAGGGAGACTACATTAATCTTGGATCAAATGATAATATTTGGGTAACCTATTTAATATCTGTAGTTTTAAACTAAAATGGATGGATATACTTTTTTATGTTATTTTTACGTAATATATTGGTTGACTACAAGTTTGTTTAGTGAATAACAATATATTAGAAGTTATTAGATGACTCAAATATAAGATATGTTCATAGATCTTGTGGTTTGGTTTAATGGAGGATAAAAGTGTTTTTACCTACATTCATATACGTCCTTTATTTTTGAGGCATTGTTGTACTTAATTTTCATTAAAAACTATATTGGAAATCTACATAGTATTTGATAAGCTATTATCTATTTTTGAATTTATTGTAAACTAGTTCCCAGATTATTCGCCTTTTTAATTTTTCTTATTTTATTTCTTCTTAATTCATATATTAGTCTTTTTTGAGTGAAATAATTCCCAATGAATTCTTGTCGATTCTCTAGTTCTTGTCATCATTCTATGCTTTTTGAGAATTACATTTATCCCTTCTCATAGTCTATCTTGGGATCTTATTTCAGGGTTGACGTGGGTTGCTTCATCACATCCCCATATTTCTCCTCATCATTATCCTAATATGTTAATGGTAATATTTAGTAGTTCCAATATATCCTCCTTTACCATAATTTGGACGAAATATATTCTATGTATAACTACTTAATTTTATATATTAAAAAATAAAATATATTTCAATCCTCCACTATAAAAATGATTTTTCGTTGATTTTAGATTTCCATCTATCTTTTTTATTATTTTCTTATTATACATTCACAACCTATATATGTGGTTATTATATGAAATTGTTGATACAAAAATCATCATTAAACCAACAACTAATAAAATGTCATTATTACATGTGATACTTCCCATATTTTAAAATTATAAATTCTCAAAAATATCTTAATATTTTCTTCATCAAATTGATGTCCTGGTTTCTTGTCTAATTCATGTGGTTTCCTTCCTTAAAAAATAGTGTGTTTGAATATCTAGTTTTTATTTCCCGATTTATATCATAATTAATTGTGATTATAGAAATCATGGAGTAAAAATAAAAGCATGTCCTGAATGAATTATGATATCAAAAAATTAAATGAATGTACTGATTTAAATCATGAAAAATAATGTTTCACATTCAACCATAATCTGAATAATATATCCCCATTTATACCATTAATATTATAGTAATGATCTATAATTGTTTGAATAAAACCACATATTGAATATTATGATATGTCTTCAAGATGTGTCTTCTCTAATAATGAAAAACAATAAGAACAATTAATTTCACCATTTTAAATAAAATTCCTTTTTATGTTGTTGATCGTCAGTATGTTTTATTATTATTTTCGTAAGATCATCGTTAAAATCTTTTAAGATAAACATAATGATTCTCATTGTGATCAAATATTGTTATAGTTTTTTCATTGAAGCAATAACTTGTAAAAGTTTGTTGAGTAACCCGTATATTCACATTCCACTGTTTAATTTCCCTCTATTTGGTGTCATTAATTATTTGTATGAAACCATTTTGTTTCAATACATTTATTTGTATCCACTCTTTGGTTAAAATAACAATATTGTGAATTGCCTTAAACACCTTTATGCATCTGTTATTTTAATTTATTTGGAGAATAATATAAAATATTACCATTACTTATTGTCCTTGGAAAATATTATGGGTACAAGGATCTCCCCCAAGTTATTTTTCATTATCTGGTTTCTAATCCGTAATGTAAAGATCTTGACAATTATAGACTAGAGTCAGTAGTTACATTTTTACATTGATACAAAATATAAGGAATCACATCCTGAAAGACTGAATAGTTTTATAGTATATGAATAATACATACATTATGAATATCATATTATAATTGAAAACAAAATATACAACTTATAATTAAATTTTACAACTTCATTATTCACTTTACTATATCCATATATATCAATGATAATAAATTTTTTGGAATCATTCGGAAAAGAAACATAAGAAATAGGTTGTCTATAATGTATAGTAATGGTATGAATATAGTAGAATATATCTTGAATAAATAAAGCATAATTAGTATATAGAGTTAAATAACTCAAAAAACATCATGTAAAAAAAACATGAACATAATGAATAATATGGAAGGAATAAATCATGATCAAATAATTCAATATAAAAAATCACATGGGATCAAAATTATCCATGGATATTGTAGCTAATAAAATAATCATAGTGACATAAATAAATAATTTAATTATGAAGGAATGGATAATTTGGCACATCCTAACAATACCTTCAAGCCATATTTCCAATAAAACCTATATAAATGGAAAAAGGCCTCATCAAAGTACCAAATGTATTATTACTCATGAGACATAATAGTTTATTGAGGTATAATAGGAGTCCCCAACAATCACATATTAAGCCTAATTTATCCCTTATATGATGTTTTTTAAATGTAATCACATTAACATTCATATTGAAAACTTTCATAAGAAATGTCATCCATTTTCGCTCATCAAAAATAAAAATAAAAATAAACATTCATATTAAAAGTATAATACACAATTATAACATTTTCCAAATAAAATTACAATAATCAATATCATTTTTTTAAACTAAAATGTGAACGTTAACACATTCCTCAATCAATAAAGACAATCATAACCTATCTATAGTACAAAGGTGAATGGTATCAACATAGTTCATCCCATAAAAAATAATCATAAACTAAGTAAATAATAAATAAGTATAGTATCATTAAAATATATTCTCAATGTAGAATGAGGTAAAAAAAATTCTCAGTTACGACTAGAAATACTTTGATAATTACATTATAATCATTTTTCAGGAAAATTATTTTTCTATTTTAAAATTACTTTTATATACTTAAAATTTTCACAATATTAGGGGATAAACATAATTAAATTTTTCATTTTATGATTGTAAATGATATTTGAAAACAAATTATTTGTCATGATTACAGTTAAATACATACATGTTATCTATGTTTAAAATCACTCTATTCACACTGCTAGAAAAATGTTAAAGATTATTCATTTTTGAAAATAAAATGAAGATAACTTTCATACATCTTTTTCTAAAGTAAAACATTGGAAAAGATTCCTTTAATAAATAATTTTTAAATTTTTATATATTGAAAAATATTTTTTGAAATCATAGATGTGGGGGAAAAGGGTTTTTGGTTAAAGAGAGAAAATAAAGAAATATTTTCTTAAGAAACACTGAATCCGTCATTTTAGGTATTTATTTATAGAATATTAGTATATTACATTAAAATTAAAAGAATAACTAGTGGATAATAATATATATATTGGTTGTGAAATTAATATCAAATTATTTCCCTAGAGTACACTTAAATATAAATAATAGCAAATAATAATGAGATTCTAAAATAAACTCGTACCTATTTTGTAAAATATGATTCAAAACCCCCCCTAAAATAAATAACATAAAATGAATATTTAAAAAAATTAACATATATAGATTCATGACATAATATATAAAAGGAATAGTATATACCCCACAAAGGATAAATAGGTGGTGAATTTGGAAAACATCTAATGGATGTATAACTAAGACGTGAAACCCTTAACATAGGTCTGAATTCTTTCTTATGCTGTAAAAACTAATATATAACAAATATTTTTTATTTATAAATATATTAAGGTAATATAATCAAATATATCATACTCTTTAATAATTAAAAATAATATTTTACCATCAATTTATTAAAAATTCGTTTTAAAAATCACTCTTTCATGTTATAAAACCATTGTATTCCATGTGTATTTTGGTTTGGTTGTTTCAATCCATGTATATTACACATTGTTAAAAATATATATACAATTTTATCCATGATATATATATGATATATATTCTTTATATAAATATTTATAATACTCAATAAATATTAGATATGAAAAAATGAGTTACACCATTCATGAATATGGTTGGTCAAACGTTTGCATGAATGATGATTTATTTTTTTATAATGTATCTAATTGAAAAAAATATATGTTACATTTAAATAATATTTATTATATCATATTTATTATATATTTTATTTTAATATATCCCTATTACAATCCATGTCATAATAAAATTAAAAATGTTTGCATCACTTCGTTGAGGATGTAGTTCAGACATACACACGAGTGATGTCCTTGTTCTCCAATGGATTGGAAGGAAAGAAGTTAAATATTATTTAATAATTAAAAAAAGTAATTTCTGTCAAAAATATAATATAGATACTTTACTTTCATAATTACATCCATCCCCAAGATGTGTAGACAGAAAACAAATTTAATTTCATCATAGTGCAGTCGTCCCCTCTAAAAAGGATCGATGGTTTCATTTCCCTTTTCAATGAAGAGGATATTAATATTGTGTGTGACACTCACATAATAATATATAAGTATATAGAATTATCTAGTGTTATTATTTTATCATAATTTATAAATATTTTACAGAGATATAGGAACAAATAATAATAATATACATGGTTAATGACTATAAATCTTTTTTGACAACCTATTAAGGTTTACTCAAAAAGCCTCATTATATTGGTTTTCTGATAAAATAAATAGCACTTGGTAATGGGTGTGTAAGTATAATTTTTTATGTCATTATTAAAACCAAATGAATTTGTATGTTTCAAGAGGAGAGGAGTGTCAGAACTATTTTATAAGTGGAGGAGGTCACACGTGGAATTTTTTAAATGATTAAATTATACATGACATTTAACAAGCTACAATTCCCCAATATGGAAAATTATTGAAATGTAATTGTATTAATGCTTAAATATGTCTATAAAATATTAATAGGGAATGTTTTTATGTCATCTTTAACCATATCTTCTTCTTTTAGCACCGTGTGGTAAACTCGTTTTGACCAAAACTAAGATAATTAATTTTTATTATTTTTACTCATAATTATAACAAGAAATTAAGTCGGAAATATTATATAATATTTGTTACACTATTTAAATACTTCTAACATAATTTTCTAAATTCAATTTAGTGAATTTTAATATTTTATTTTAACTTTAAACATATTAACACGTTAAAAACAACATTTTCCAAAGGAACATTTTTATAACTATCCAATGTTCTTATATTAATATTTAACACCTAATAAACTAAAATTTTCAAATATTGATTAATTATATTATTAATAAAAAAATTTATTTTTAAAAATGTTTTTATCAAATTTCATCTTCTTTTATTATTTAAATGAAAATTAATTTTCTAATACAAATCAATACTTTTTACTATTTATAAAAAAATTACTTATTCAGAATGTTCTCAAAAATCTCTAACATAATTTTGGATGGATGATTTTAAAATTTAATTTCAATTGATAAAAAAATATATAACATTTGAAAAAAAATCATTAAATGTTTGTAAATACTAGGAGAAAAGTTGTTTTAGAGAAAGTTGAAGCTCTTGTGAAAAGACTATTTTCCTTTAAAATTATTCATTTTTTATTTATAATAAAAAGAAAATAACTTATTTATAAATTATTAAAACATATAGTTTACATATTTTAGTATGTTTTATACATACCCACCAATTTAGCTTCTAGTTTATAATTGTGTGTTACTTTTCATTACTTTTAGATTCTGGGTTTCATGTGTCTCAAGCTATAGAAGATATTAAATTTATTTAAAAAAATTCATAATGTAAATTATTAAGGATTATTATTCTTTCTACACACAATAATTTCATCTTCGATATTTCTATAATGTTTCCCATTGAAAATATTTTCATAATTATTCATTATAAAATCCTTTTGTTCCCTTTTTTCCTCTTAAATATTACGATATCAACAATGTTTTTAAACCAGCTGAGTTAAATAATTCATCAACACCTGTTATCTACTATCCATAATCTTGATATGATATTCACATTAAGATAGATCATGTTCTTATTAATTTTTTTCATATGTGATCATATTCACTAAGGGCGGGATGTATATCCTTAACAATGATATAAAGAACTCATCTTGTACATTTGAGTGACTGGGTGTCATTGAAAATGGAATCATAGCTATAATTAATCCATGATTTCCAAGGATTCAATGTACATGGGGCTCAGTGACCCTTTATAACCATACCTTATAACACCCTTCCATGGATATACATTCAATAAAATGTGTTCTCCCCCTTTAAATTCAAAATCATCTGTTCAGTATTTAAAATATCTACATTCCTTCTTTGTGTTTCATTGATGTGAGTTGGAATAGTATTTTTCATTATGATTGTATCTTATACATGTCATGTGCCTTAAATATTCATTTAACTAACTTCTTCTCAAAAAATTTTATTGTGACTTCTCTTACCATACATTTCTTCATATGATGAAATTTTTATACTAGAATGGAAGTTGTTGTAATTAAAAAACTCTACCTAAGTAAAATACATATCCAACGTAAATAATAATTAAAAATAAAATGTAATCAACATTTCTTATAATTTATTAATAGATTTTAAAGTGCATTCATAATTTTTTGGTTGATAAGAGGTCTTTAAATGATGCACAATATCAAGATCCTCTTGAAGACACTTCATATTTTCAATCTCAATTGCATATAACAATTTGGAACAATTGATAGTGATGTGACCTAAATTCAAATATGTTTGTTAATATAGAACCATTCCTAAAACTCAAGAGGTAAATATTCACATTTAATCTGCACATGTTCATATTTAGTGAGGATGTCACCAATAAAACATATACCAGCATTCATTCTAAGAAATGATTTTAATTCAATGAAAAAGTCTATTATAATTTCGGCCAATTTCAAAAAATGAATAGGAATAGGTTATATTAATCCTATATGATATTATATTTGATCATTTATATATAGGAAACCAATTACTATTTATTCATAATCATTAATCTGTCATATCAAATTATCCAAAAAATGTTCCACTGAATCTCAATACATCTTGGTGATTCTATGGTGCATATTTAAATTTAATCTATGTGTATAATCTAACAATTGCATATTCATATCAAGAATTTATGGGAAATGTACCCTCTTCCAATATTTTAGAATTCCCTCTCCTAAAATGATATTTTCCAATTTTCCATCATTTATGAAATCAATTATTTTATTATTCTATTCATCATGTGTAGAAATTTTTATCGTTGCCAAAAAATATGGTATGGAAATAATTTGAAAAAAGGTTCATTCCTCTGTTTCATTATTATATACCATATACATATATAATAAATCTATAAACATAGTATCCCTATAAATATCCATTTTTTCATAGGAATATATAGTCATTCTTGCTTAGTTTTTCCTCTAACTTATTTTCCTTCCATTAGTGGTAGTTTATTGAGTAATTATAATCGTTGAGTCTCAATCCATCACATTTTTCCCATGTTGATTATGATATATGATAATATGTTTTATAAAAAAACATTATCCAGGTATATCCCACATTATTCACAATAGTGATAATGACTCTATGCCTTTTAGTTAAATATTATGGCCACCAACTCATGATCATGGGTTGGGTAGTTTTGTTCATGAATATTTAAATTTTTTGTTATGTAGGAAATATATAATCTTTCTTCATATAGAAAAAACCATGTCCCTTCTTAGATGAATCACTATATTCAAAAAAATCAATCATTGCATCATGGTAGATTGATAATCATAGCATTCAGCAATCTCACACTCACTTATTCAAAACATTCCTCACCTTCCTTTATAAATATGAACATAACCTTTTTTGAAGCAATCATTATTAATCAGTTAGAAAATCATAAATTGTTTGAAAGAACATTCCTATAGTAACCTATAAAACCGAAGAAAGTATGTACCAAGGTTATAGTCATTATTTTGGGAAATTATTGGATTTCCTGTTGAATTATAGGATTATTTATGATTACATCCTTATATATAATATGTCTAATATTACTATATATTTTAACCATGTATTCAAACATATAAAATTTCTAATATATCTATTTTCAAGTAAGAGTCTCTTGAGTTATTGTTATCTAACTCTCCTGGTCTTTATTACTCTTATAGTAGATCAAGATTTTATCAACAAATACCAAAAAATTAATTTAGATATTAATGTAATATTTTATTTAGTATGTTGATAAATATAGTGGGTGGATGACTCAATTTAAATACAATTACTATTGAATTTTTCTTTCCATGAAACATACAACATATTGTCAACAGAATATCATTCGATTCTACTAACAAATAATGATACCCAAAACGAATCCTAATCCATGAAAAATAATGATCGCCTTAATGATGGAAAAATAAATCGACAATAAAGTGTATGTGATACTTTTTGTTTAATATAAAATTGAATATTTACTTATAATAAATTTATAACATCATAGATCCACATTTATTCTAATGTAAACAATAAGGTCTCTCATGGAGAAACAGAAGGGAATATAAACCACGTATCACACAACTCCTCTATTTGATTTTTCAACATCATTTCCTCTATAGTGGCCATTATTTATGTAGTCCTTCATATTGGACATGCATCAAGGATTAAATCAATCTGAATGTATACCTCACTATCATATGTATACCAAGGTAATTTTTCAGGAAATACATCAATGTATTCCTATATAATAGTTACACAATCCATTTGAATATTAACTTTTCCCCCATAAATTTTCTCTTATCATATTCCCAAATAATTGTGTATGTAATATATACCAGGGGAGGTTCTATACATGACTTGGATTATGAATTAATTCCTCTGGAGAAAGTAAATTCCACATATTCTTCCCAAAACGTAACATCCTTCTCCATTCAAGGAATATTTGCATCATATTTTGGGATACAATTCATACCAAGGATTATATTAAAATAAACCATATTTATAATAATTAATTTAGTGAATAGGTAACATTTATCTATCATAATGGTAAATAATTAACACATCCTTCTATGGTGAGAAATCAAAAATTAGTCTTGAGAGATGACACCATTCATAATGTCATAGAAATATATCTATTTTATTTGAAAAAAACACAATAAATGAGTGTGATGATCTAAAATTTTAAAATAAAGAACTTTAAATTTTAGAGAATGATTAATTTACCATCTAATAAAATATTGTGGAAAATTGTTGTTTCATAATCTCAGAGACTATTCTTTATTTTTTGGGTGAAAATTCTATTTATTTCTACAATAATCTTTTTATAGTGTCCCAAATACTTATAATTATATAATATTAAAATTTTAGCTTTTTTATTTTAATATAAATTCAGATCATGGGGTCCTTTACCTCTATTTATAGTAGAAAACTACCATTCCCAGCAATCAAATTCCATAGTAATTGTTTCCATGTTTTTTACTCAATGGAAATTCCACTCTTCCCTTCTTCCCTTATTCCATATTTACTATTATTGAGTGCATAACATAATTTTTCTTTTTGTGATTCACAATTATGTCATAAGAAAAATTAAATTAAATGTATTGATAGAAAATAAAATTATATCCACATTGGTTTTGAAATTTTTTGAGACTATTTCCCCCCTAATGAATGGATTAATTACATCACCAAATGTCAATCTTACTATTTGTATTACATATATGGTCTGCATCATAACATTAAATCATTGAAAATTTATATATATATATATATATAAAAACAACTTAATCTTCATTCTATATCAATATTAATAATCAAACCTCTATATATATTTATTTCACTTGGGGAAAATATTTTTCCACGATGATTAGTGGAAATTTGTTCCACTGCATGTCATTTATAGTGTTATGATTAAATAACCACCATTGAAAAAAGTTCTATTATAGTCTATAAACTATAATTAAAACATTATGAAATTCATTACTTCCCAAAGTGAGAAAAAATAGGTAAATTACCCATTTCTTAGTTATAATTTGATTTTTATTCCAATTAAACTTTTCTGATTATTGACTCCTTAAGTAAAAAAACATTGTTAGAACATATTTTGGATCAATAGGATGGTCAATATTTCTACGGTTGTTGTAAATTACCTGAATCGTATTATTAAATATGGTTATAATGTTTGTAGTCCAACAAAAAGTCTAACTCATTATCTTGCGTATGAGGAAAATACATGTATATATTACATGCATTGATATAGTTAACGTTCCATCCAAAATGAAACATTTTTAAACAATATAATACATTAGAGAATAAATAATAATATATAATATCTAGATTAATAAAACCCTAACATAAAATTAAAATTTATATACATCTAATCAAAAAACCATAAACATGGTATCATTGGTAATATTTTCAAATCATAACAGTACTTGTAAATCCTTTATATTATATTATTAAAAAATTCAATTAGCCCAAGAAAATCCCCTAGGAGTTTCAAACTGTGAGTAAATCAATATTGAAAAAAAATATTTTCATAGATAGTCATAACACCTAAATAAATTAATATAAAATACATAGAATAATGATCCATGTCATAATCATGTAGGGAATGTTCCTTTATAAACATTTACACCTAAACAAATGGTTTATAAGATATATACATTGTCTCTGAAAATGTTAATAATAACTAGTGAACCTCTTAATAATTTCATACATAGTACATTCCTTCGAAACCATGGAAAATGAAACATAAAAAATTCAGATCTCAAATGATTGATATGGGATAATATGGCTGATATCAATGACCATGTGATCAAAACATGAATATAAGTGCATGAGAACTTGAAAACAACATTTGAAAATTATTATTTTTCTATCATGGATCATACAGTTTGATTCATGGAATAAAACATTGGAAATCATTTAAAATGAATGATATGGGATTTGAATAACATTATACGTGGGAGTATAACCTTAGAATAATACATATTTTTTGGTATAAAAACTACCAAGATAATAATTTCATTATTAGTCATTCCCCATTTCTAAGGCAATCATAATGGAATGTGTTCCCTCCCTAGACCATAATGGTAGTCAAGGTTCACTATCTAACATATCATAGTGTAAAAATCCCATACTGAAATGGATTAAATCTAAATTACATTTCTATTTATATCATGATATATCTATTATTATCTAATGAATTGGAGGTAGATAAATGTCCCAGCACTCTATGGTTATAGTGAAACCACAATACTTGCTTATTACGTTACTACTATCCTAGATTATAATGTAACCCCCATCCTCGGATATAGAAAACCTACCATCACTGGTGATTACAAAACCATTTCCACATAATGAAACTTAGGAATATGTGTGAAATAGTAAGAGAAAACATTAATCATATCACCACATCATGACCATTGAAAAATAAAAGGTATTCAGAACTATTTTAACAATTTGCTATAGAAACACCCATGGATGATAAATGTGTTTCATAAACATCCCATAAATATTAACAATAATCATAGAAATAAAAAAGAGTAATATTATCAATGGATCATATCCATAGTAAATCTCAATTAACATTAAATGATTTCAACATATTTGAAAGTAACTCTAAATTATCATTAAAATACTTATTGATGAAAATAAACCATCCATATTTAGAATCACATTTTAAATAAAAATATTTCCAAAATGTTAAAGAAAATCAATTTTATATAAAAATGAAAAAATTTAAAAGATGTTCCCCAAAATTTAATATATATGGTGGAGTGAAATTCCATTAATTACATATAAGAAAAAAGAAAACATTCCATTCACATTTTTTTTAAAAAGCCAAAATGTTCCTTCTTTGAAAAAAAATAATATTTATTTTAAATCACATTGTAAAAATTTAATAATGGAAAAACTTTAAATTAAAATAACTTAGGAGAATAGTAAAACCCATATTTATATAATTTTCCTACAATATTTATATGAAAAAAAATCAACTGAAGAAGAAAACCAAGGATATTTTCATTAAAATTGATTTTTGATATCCTGAGTGCCTACTATGAGGATAATGACTAGAAAAAATTTATGCTTATGAAATAAAAATATGAGAAGAAAATTCATCATTTTCTTGAGAGTTAGATAATATTAATAATCATAATATTCTTTTTTTATTGTATATACACTGCACAAAGGAATACAGTGGTGAATATGGCATCTCTCTCCTTTAAATAAAAGTGAGATGAAAGGAACTGAATACAAAATGAATTCCTTCTTACCCATTAGATCCTATTTTATAAAAATTTTAAAAAAATTATAAATATATTACAAATCCATTTTCATCTCTCTATATAATACCAGATATGATTTTTTATAAGCTTTTATCACCCATCTGTTAATGATTCTTTATTAAAATCATTGTTCATGTAGATATATTCATTGTTTTACATGTATGTTTTGGTTCGGTAGTTTTGGGATTATATTATGATCATGGTTAAAAAATCTCTAGATTGATAATCACGATATTAATGTCATTTATATTCATTATAAAAAAATGTAGACTCAATAATAAAAGATATATAAACAACTACATGACACAATTCATAGAGTGAGAATGTTATATGTACGCATGGACATCTATATTTAGTTTTTCGATAGATGTGCTAATCCGCATGTATGAGGGATCAAAATTATCATATTCCATCAGTTTAGAAGCTAATAAATAGAAAATGATATTAACATTACATAATTATCAATAATTCATAATTATAATATAAAAATTTTAATCCCATCAAAATTAATATCCATAAAATATTGTGATGTTAACTGATTTGTATCACTACATTAAGATAGAAAACCATACATATGCATGGGGAACATTTTAATTCCCCATTTGAGGGAAAGTAGGAGAATAATGGTTGTTTCATAATCATTATAATTTTTAAATATATGTAAGACGCATAATTATTATTTGATGAATAATATAATATATTTATAGGATATAAATGAATAATTAATATGAAAATGATCGGATAATGGATTACACATTTTTTTAAAGATTCCATTCATATCACTTATTAAGGGATCTATAGATAGTATTCTAGCTATACAAACACTTAATGTGATTTGTGAAGTTTAAATGAATTTTATAGTGTATTATAATGATATAATGCTCATGGATGTTTTATAAATAGAATGATGGGTGCCAAATTATAATATATGGGAAGGGAAATCTTGGAATTTCATCGAATATTAAATTTATATAAATTAACATTGATGTCAAACTGGCACCAAATATGTAATATTAGAACATAATATGAATATGTTTTTAAATGAACTCATAAAATAAAAAATTTACAAGTTTTTATTAGAATTTACACATAATATTATTTTAAAACTTCATTAATTCTTTCTACAACTGTCATAATATAAATGTTTTATACACATTAAGTATAAATAATGTTTCCATATAATTTAAAACGACCACTAAAATTTACATGGATGATGTATAAAACCATATATCAATACCTTTTCTGAATATATTATTTTTATAAATTTAATTTAATTTAATAAATATTTATTTAGTATAAAGTATCACTAGTTATTTTTAACACTATTTCATTAATTTCTCTTTAAATTTTACAAGGTAATTTAGGAATTCAAATTGAATTTTTCAAAACCTTCCAATAATTTCATATAGATCGAGAAAATTTCTGGGAAAATAATTTTCAAACTATATCACATTATATATTTCTAAAATCATTTTATATAATTTTGGATTAATTTAATATATATTGTATTAGTGTTTCACAATAATAAAATGAAATTATATAATTTATTAAAAATATAAATAAATTAATATGATTAATATAAATTTAGAAATATAAAAATATACCACTATATTTATTCTTAATTAGATTGTTTCACTATGTGGACACATATTTCATATTTAAAACTAACAGAGTTTTCTTTTATATCTTAATAGAGTTTAAATATTACATATGTAATTTTGATGGAAAAGATCCATTAAAACCCCAATTTTAATTATAAGGTGATTAGGGTATAATTTAATTCATCTATTAAAATTCATATGAAAAATATGGCTTTATTAATTATTTTTATTAATGATTCACATGATTTACCCATTACTGATATGATAAATTTTACAATGGATGTGATTGAAATTAACCAAAAATAAAAATAGCATATTTACCAAATTTAAACCTCATTATTCTAAATATAGAATATATTTAATCAAATTCAATATCTAAATGTATAATATTTTTTATAAAAAAATACCCTCTAAAATGGTATGAAAATAGCTTTTTTGGAAAATATACCTTTTAAGCCTAAAACCATATTTTTTGTATTCTGTGCCTAGGAATATATTGGATGAATGTCATACCATTATTTTAAATATATAATATATATATGTAATTATAATTATTAACAAATTGTGAATAATTTAATTTTTTAGGATAAAAATACATTTCACACCTAAAAATATATTTATTTTTTCAGAAAAGTGCCTTTTACCTCTAAAAATGTTTTTATTTGACATCCAAACATAAAATTGTCTAAAATGGTAATAATAGTTTTATTTAAAATATAAGAAATAAAATTACATTTATCCCAGTTAAAAAAACTTTTTAAAATTCCTAAATAAATTGTTTTATATTGAAATTAGTATTTTCCACTACTCACTTGATAATGACTCTTTTAAGAAAATTCTAAAAAATTAATCCTATAAAAATTTTGAATGATGATTTCAGAAATATAGTTAGTTTTATGATATAAATGTTTTTCATGTTTCAAAAAATTATTGTAATACATTATCACAAAATGTAAAATACTTTTTCATTGATGGAAATATATTTTTTTAAACAAATATATCTTTCCGAAAACATTGAATGATTATTTCCTCAGAATTAATCAATTTATTAATATGTGAATGATGTTATTATATATCTCTTAAATGATTCAAACTTTTCTTACATTCCAAATTAAAAGATATTCTATAAATAACATATAATAATAATTTAATAATATATGATTGATCTTTTAAACTGAGTGGTGTATGTAAGGTATGATTTCAAAAACATTTACATTATAAAAAACTATTATTCATAAAATATAGAGGTTATACATTATAGAATAATTAATATGATTTTAAACTTCAAAATTCATCACTCTAATATACAAAATAGTAATATATTTGTATTTTTTTATCCTTCGGTTCCCATATAGCTTCTTCAATTTTTTGGTTTATCTATAGAACTTTCACTACGTAAGTATTCTTTTTTCTAAGAATAGATTATCTCTCTGATAAAAAATTTTCATCAGTTTTTTCCTTATATAAAATTTCATTTTAAAATGGTAATACCAATGAGTTGGTTATATGTGATGGATTTGGTTTGTAATTCCTAATGAGAGAAACATTAAACACTTCATGAACTTGAATGTGGTTCAGTGAAGGTACCAAATGATATGAAAAAATCCCTACTTGATCACTAATACCGATTTTTCGAATATACATATTGCTAAAATTTAACAATATTTTGAATCAATTAAACTTATTTAATGGATAATTTCTTTAAAAAACATTATCATAATCATCAAATTACTATTTACACTGATGATTGTGATCAAAACATTTTTTCGATTTTAAGATGTCTCCATGTACTACAAAATGGATCTTACATTCTATTTCATTTTCAAGGAATTATTTGATCTATATATCAATAATTCTCAAATTCCATCATTTGGAAATAATTTTATCAGTTTACAATTTATCTATTTTTTAAGAAAAAAATATTGATGATTAATTTTTCATAATAACAAAGTACTATATTTAACTATTAATAATGAAAAATATCCAGAAGTCATTTTTTATTTCACTAAATATTTACTAAAAGAAAAATGTATAAAAATATATGTCTAATTACATCCATGGTTCATATTAATCATTTCCACAAATTGGTATCATTAGGGATCCTAGGAAATATGACTGATCAAAATTTAATCCCAAATTTTGTGTGGATATGATCTAATAATCTTCTGTGGTCCACATATTGGTCATGTTGAAAAACATTTAATCCCCCATAAATTATCATAACGATATTTATATACACTAATAAGTTCCCAAAAATTGGTCATTATAAAATCATAAATTCAACCTAAATATAATTCACCTTTTATTCAATAAATAAGATCCTTTTTGATCTAAAAACATTCCCAATTTAATTATTGGTTCATATTTCTAAAATAAATATAATCATATTTTGATCCATAATATAAAATGTGATTCTTTATTCCAGAATCTATGTTGGGATATTTAATCTATCCTATAAAGCACATCACATTTCACTAAAGTTTTAACAATAGCATGTTTATAGGGTGAATTCAAACAAAATTCGACATGAAATACTCATCCCTGTAGTAGTGGATGAATTTTCACTAATTTTTAGGATTCAATTAAAATTTTGTGATTTCATAGGTTTTCTCTTTTTCCATTTCACATCAAATGTTATTTTGGAAAAATAATCCCTTTATCCTTATATTAGGGAATTAATTCATATAAAACATAAATTACTTTTATTAAAACAACTGGAGTGTGAGTGTTGCATTATGTGATTATTTATTTATACTCATATGATTTTCTTACCTTTTACCAAAACATTAGGATATTATCATATAAATAAAATTCCCACCAATGTATTTCTTAGGTTAATGTTCACTCATTAATGGTTTCTAAATCTAGTTCACATGATATCTTTGAAACATAATTTACAAACAATAGTAAACATCCACACTAAAGAATACTGAAGTTAGTGGTTGCTTTATTACATTAGTTCTAGGTACAAGGAATCACTTCCAAAAGCACTGAATAGTTTAGTATTCAGGAAATACAAGATATATACTTATATCTCATAATATAATTGAAAATATGAAATAAAATATTGAATTATATTATTAAGAAATTCATAATTACCTTTAGTATAGTCTTTCATGTCAACCACAATACACTTATTATAATCATGTGGAAAAAAATATAACAAAGGTATGTGATATAATTTCCATAAATAGAATGCAAAAAATAAAATATATCATTAATAAATAATTCATAATAAACATGGAAATGTAAATTTCTAAAACACCATTCATTTAATAAATAACATGAATGGAAATAAGAATACAAAAGTTATATGTTAAGACCAAATGATTCCATATATATAATCACATGATCTTGAAACGTATCCATAGATATTTTGACCAATATAATACATTATTAAACCTAAGTAGTTATTCTAATAATTATTGACTTTTTTATTTTAGACATCAAAACCATACCACCAAGGCCCTCTGCCAAGTCGTCCACATAAACTGGTTAGGCCACAACAAAAATCTAAATCTTTTTTTTCACATGAGACCAGATGATAAATTAAGGGGTTATTTTGTGACTTTTCGATCATTGAATAAGTTCATATCATTCCAAATATGATAGAGGATAATCATAATCACATAATCACTCGTATTGAAAATATATCTTATGAAATAATATTAATTTAATTGATCACGAAAAATAAACCGAATAAAAATTAATACTAGAGGAAAGCATATATGATGTTAATAATTTTAACTATCCACAAAAATAATCAGTATAAGCATATATATTTAAAAACTATAATTCCCTTATTAATATATTCTTCAATCAAAATACATTGTCATAAACCATCTAAATTACCATAGTGAATGTTATAAAAATACTTTATCCCAATACAAATGATCATAAACTTTCTGGAGGAATCATAGTGTTTGTGTCTTAATTTATTTCTATTGTTTAGTTATTTAAAAAGTGGTTTTTTTCATTGATGAGTTCTAATTATATAAAAATCCCACTAAAACTATTTTTTGGAAAATATCCATTTTAGTTTTCAAATAAAAAAATATACTAATTTTTTTAAAATATTGTTAGAAAACATTTTCTTTACAAATAAACTTTTAAAATTTTAATTGAATATTAAAAATAATTATTTTTCATGATCGTGGCCAATTTCATATATTTCATATAAGTTAAAAAAATTATTTAGATGTTTATCAAAAAAATTTAAATTTGCCCCATTCAGAAAATGAGAAGGTAATTCCATTAAAAAAAATTTTACAAAATAAAAATGGATATTAATGTATTTAATAAAAAAAATTTAGAATTATTATAACATTTTTAAAATTATTTTTATTATACATTTATGTGGATGAAAATTGAATTTTTACTAATAATATAAATAAATTTATCTTTTCTTAAAAATATTATCTAATTATTTTTAGTAAAAACAAGATGTAAATTATAATATTACATTTAAATTGATTTGTTAAACAATTTATAAAATATTATTTTATATTTATGTTATTAATATAAAATAATGCCCCCAATTGAGACATAAGCATAAACAATCCTGAATAATAATGAAATTGGGAAATAAAACCTTACCACATTTGTATATTTTAAATAATAAAACCTATGAGATAAAGAAAGTAAAATTTTAAATTAGGTTCCATTATTATAAATATATTCATGATTTTACATATCAATGGTCGATTATTTAAACCAAAAACAAATATTTATGAATAAGGAAAATGTCTCCCATAATTAATAGAGTGATGAAAAACTCTCACCTATAGTACAACACGCTTTAAACATGATCAAACCCCCTTTGTTAGAAATAACTATATCATAAATATATAGCATTGCCATATTCTTGTATAAAATTCTATATTATATATATATATAATATTTTTTAAACTATTTTTTGAAAATTTATTTGTTAACTTACAATATTAATAAATAGCAGCTCTGTTATTCGTGTATGTATTGGTTTTGTAGTTTGGTACTTGTACTTATATATTGGTTCCATCATATAAATAATTTTACCCATGATATAATTTTCAGATATATTCATTATATATGTATTACCAATTTTATATATGGTTTTGAGATAGAAAAATGAGTGGCACCATTCATAAAGATGGTAAGTCATATGTAAACATGAATATTGATTTTATTTTTTGAAAGATAGAAAGAAAGAATGTTAAATAATATTCATCATTTTTATAATCATTATTATTTCTTATAAATCATATATTTTCATTTATTACATCCTTATTACCATACAATTGGAAAAAAAATTACAATGTTTCGACTCACTTCAGGATGGTGGTAGTCCACAAATACACATGAGTGGCATTATCATTTTCCAACAGATTGGATTGTAAGATGTTATATTTTATATTGTTATTAAAAAAGTGTAATTGTTTAATAAATATTATAAATATATATATTTTCCATCACTATATCCATTTATGAGAGTTAGTTTAGTAAAAATACATTCATTAGTTTGTTAGGAAGTAGTCGTTCATCGTAAACATGATTGTTTGTCTCATTTCAAATTTTATAAAATATTATATAGATATAGGTTATGAAATTTTTATTATAATATCTCAATATATGGTTTTTTTTCGATTATTTGATAATATTTTATTTTTTATTAAACTAAATACAGTTATAAATTAATTTATCACTCATTATTACAAATAATACCACTTCTTGAGAAAACCTCTTTAAGTTTACACCTAAAGCCTTCGTATATTGAGAGTATCATATAAAATGAATCCAGATCTTGGTTAGGGGTTTATGTAATATTTTTTTGTAGTTATTTTCTATATCAAATAGATTCATTAGTTCTATTTTTAGTGGAGAGTACGATCCCTTTAATATGTTAGGAGAAGGAAACTCTTCGAATTTTTGAAAAACATAATTTCTAACCATGTTTTGACTATAAAAAAGAATCTAAAATTACAAATTATAAGACATTATGTGGTATATGTATGAATTGTTACCATTAAAAATGAATTTTAATACTTTTTAGTAAAGTTTATCCCTTATCATGATAGTTTAACCCCTACTAGACCCATTTTAATGTTAATCATGGAAAATAATTTTTACTTTTTTTATTATTAATTATGAAAAGTTAATATTGATCATATTTTATGACATTAAATATGATTATTAATAAATATAGAGTCCTTATTCAAAATCTAGTTCACTGAAGTGGTTGAATTTATCTTATGTTAATCCCATATATGTGACAAAAAAATCAATTAGAAATTTTTTCATAACTATAAAAAAAATTATATTAAAATAGAACATATAGTTTATTAAAATGAAATGGATTGGATTACTTCTAATTTAATTGTGCTAATTTTATATAACACACTAAAATTATAAGACTATAAAATTATATCTGACAACATATGCAACATGAAACACCATTCTTACGTAACCCAAAATATATATTTCATTAAATTTAATCTCTTTCCTAGCATGGAGAACATGCAACCCGAAGTTTAAATTTAATATAATATAGTATAGCATAATAAGAAATATATTATTTTAGAGAGTATGAATTTTAATAACTAAATTATGAAAATTTTATGGTTCAAAAATTTGGAAACAAATTCTTTGGTTTTATATTGACTTGGAATAAAATAAGACTCATTTTAAAAAATAGAAATGTTTTGTGAAAACAAAATTTCATTAAAAATATTCTTTATTCAATATTTAAAAATATAATTTTGAATTAATTATAATTATTACATAAAAATGTTTTTATAAAATTAACTTTATTTCTAAATAAACATATCCAAATTATCATATGATTGAATTGATAGTATTTTTTTGAAAATTTTCATTTTTTAATTTGAATATTGATATTAAACCATTCATTATTTATGAGAATGTTTGTCGTCAAACCCTTCATTTTCATCATTTTTGATGGTTTTGTTTTAAATTTAAATTTTATAATTATGTGAATTGGTTTTTTGTAAATTTATTATAAATTTTTAATAATAAATATTTTTATTTTCTAATACGGTCAACTTAATGTTTTGCTATAATGAATAGTTAATACTATACAAAATTAATTGTAAAAGTTATGGTAAAATTGGGTATAAAAGGTATTAAATTAAACATTCAACAATTTAAAAGAACTAAAAACAAGAATAAAACCTATTTTATAGAAATATGATATTAATTACAATATATATGGATTTATATACAGTTGTTTTGGACCCTTGTGACATGTGAAAAATTATTGTCCACCCTTTTCTTTTTAATTAATACAAGTGTTCAACTCAACTCACTTAAAAATGTCCACTAGCTCTACTAGATTATGTACATCAAAAAAAATTTGGTTATTCCAATACTTATCCATTATACTCTAAATAATCCATACCTTTATTCTATAATAATTTTTCTTATTAATCTAGTATAGAAATACTTTTAGTATAATCCAAATGATGTGTTCTGAGAACATGTAAAATTATTAACTATGTGTTTTTGTTTTATTTTGTCTTCTACCTCATCAAAATATTAATCACATACTATTATATAATAACACAACCATATATATATAATATTTTTTTGAATTAGCTATATATTTCTATTATTTCCTCAAAAGGGATATCATAACATCGCTCGTGTGTATGATGGACTACCACCTCTTACACTTATGTGACATGTTTTTAATCAAAACCGCCCACAATTTGGTATTAAAATTTGTATAAATAAAATTTATTATATTTATAACATAATTATACCTATTTATTAATTATATCATACTTAACACTTTTACTTTCCATTCCATAGGGGATACGATAGCGTCGCTCGTCTATACAGTGGACTACCGCCTCAGGAATTGATGTTATTTATTCTTAACAAACATTGTACATAGAAAGAAATAGGTTTAAAGTTAATTAATGTATGTTATATTTATGACATAATTTCATAATTGATTAAATAATTCTTATTATGGAAATATAATATATCATTTAATTTCTTATATTATCAATAATTGAAAGATGATAATGTCATTGATGTATGTGTGGAATACCTCCATCACAATGTTACGTGACTCTCCCTTGATCTTCACACCACATGAATAATATACATAACTATATTTAAATAAAATAATTTGTATTTATTATATTATGACCATTAAATAATTTTGAAGATATTTCTTACCTACTTTCTTTAATG
Source organism: Viscum album (assembly GCA_963277665.1). Taxonomy (NCBI): domain Eukaryota; kingdom Viridiplantae; phylum Streptophyta; class Magnoliopsida; order Santalales; family Viscaceae; genus Viscum; species Viscum album. Next base: position 961,431,517 of record OY728145.1, read on the forward strand.
ATCTTTGGAAAATGAAAATATTACTGATTCATATGTATGGCCAACCATATTTATGATTGTAATATACTTCATTATTCTAAAAATAATCTCATTATTAGTATTAATATTATAATTATTTTATAAATATACGAATTTTTCCATGATAATTTGTTATCCTATTTTTAAATAATGACCACATAGACAAATAGGTAACCTAGTGAAGTCATTTTTTACACATAAGTCTAATATCATCGAAACGCAAGATATAAACTTATATTATTAAATAATTAATTATAAAATTATAGTTAGTGATATAAAATAAGTAATAAAATGGAAAAAAATTAATATTATAAATAATTATAGTATTCTGGTAAAAAAAAATTTATGCGACAACTCAAACTCAATGTAATAGAATTTATATGTATTTAATTTCATTCAGTTTGATTGTAAGATTTTTAATATAGAATCTTTTATATTAGATATATAATACCCCTTTTAAATGTAATATCATTATTATTTAATATTTTATTTTATTTTATTTTTAAAATTTAATTAATCCATTCAAAGTTATTTCAATTTAAATATACCAACAACTAAAAATGTTCATAATTCTGTTTCCTTTCATTGGGTTGTATTACTTGTTCTTCATTGTAGTTATTCTAATATTTTTTTAAATGTTTTTATTTAAACATTTTTTTCTAGATTTGGATCAAATAATAAATTCAATTAATAATTCAAACTTCAATGTTAGGATCATTGTAAGGGTTTATTTCATAGTCTCATTCAAACCACTATTGGTTTCTTTTTAGGGAAAATATTTTATCATTATCTAATAAAAACATTTTATTTTTTCATCATATGTTAATTCATCATACATTCAAGTGGTAGTAAAATTCTTCTACTCTTTTTTACTTAATATAAGTGATAAAATGTTTTCATGAAAATATAACTATATTTCCCTATTCAGTTAGAAATATTCTTTCATCCAAAACCATGTTTTTTTTAAAATTTCCATAATTGGCTCTAAACTATTATAAATTATTTTATAAATACAATTTCACCCTTTTTTTATTTATTTAAATGGTTTTAAGGGGAATTCATGTCATTTTCCATACATTTCATGTTAGTATTTTACTGAAAAATTGAAAGAAATCAATGTTTTATCATATACGATATGTACGAAGTTTTCCCCCTTCAAGACCAAATAATATTTTCTAGCTTCATTAATAGGTATCGTAGATTATTTTAAAAAAATTATTTTTTATTTTTTGTGTTGTTTTTGTTATTAATGTTTATTATCACAATGAAAAAGGGAATTTTACTCAAGAATATTATTAATGATTCTTTTATGGTATATATTTTAGTCAATGACTCCAGCCCTTTATTTTTCATATAATTCATCGGGGATATGTTGTATTGATTCCATAATTATTATTCTATAAGATGATTTGTGATTATTTTTTACAACGATACTATTGGGATTCACTTATTTGATTCAGTTCTGTAGTAATTAACATTACTTCCTAATAACCACATTCATTTGATCATTGGATATTAAATTTAAAAAATTCCATATTATTTACTAGTGGAAGAGTTATTTCAAAAACCATATATAATCTATATATATTGTTCAATACATTGAATTTTATTTTATTGGATGGTAAAGTATTTAAAACTACAAAATCATCACACAATATGAATATTAGTTTATAGGGCATATTTTCATGAATTAAATATATTATTAGATATATTATAGATGGTCTGGACATGTAGATACTAGTGGGGATTGGATATAAATATCCCCTCATTGCATCGGTAGTATCGTACAGTGAATTATTAAGCAAGAATTAACTAGGTTTCTACCTATTTTTTAAACTCTATTATAATAGATATTAATGTTAGATGTAAAAATTTTCCTAAGAAACTGAAATAAAAAAATTTATAATTTTATTTATTTAGAATTTATTTATTATTATCTATGATGTTTTTACAATTCCATTATCTCTAGTTGCATTTTATTCTCGGTTTATTGATTAAATGGAATGTTCTTTTTTATATTTTCATTACCATTTTGATTTTAACTTATCTAGTTATAATGGTCAGGATATTAATTAAATGAAATTATTTTCCAATTATTTACCATCCCATAATGATTATGATATTAATCTTATTTAAATAGAATGTTTGTTCAGTTATTTACCTATCCATATTGATCATGCTTATTACTTCATGATATATTTAACTTTACTTAACCCATACTGAGAATATGATCTCACCATTATTTTGTTTTCTTTCAATGGAATCCTTGATGTTTTCATATGAATTATTTGTACGAAAATGAAAATTGAATAGTATTATCTCAAAACAATTGTGTTCGTAACTGTGTTTTAATATTCAATATAGCAATAATGTATATCTTCTTTTCTAATAAAACTAATGAAATTGGTCCATCTACAAGTGAATCTTCATATGTTATGGCCATGTAATAATGCAAGACACAAGATCTCGGTTCTTAGTGTCTAGTTTCATTAAACATGGAATTAAATGATTTTTTGTAAAAGACTTGGAACTAGATTCAGGTTAACAAAGAATGTGGATCCAAACATTATGATAACATTTGAGGATTTGTATAGAAGAACATCATAATGTTTCCTTAAGGAATATTTTCTGTGTATTTCCCTCGCAATAAATCCATGTAAATATACTTAAAGTGGATGTGGTTGTTGAAACATTTTACATTATGGTAGTAACAATGAAAAGGTCTCTTTGGGAATGACCTGATCATCACTTGGTTCTTGAAAATGGGTATTTTATAACCTGTTAGACACTCCTGATGAATATGATTAGAATAATTCACAAAATTTAAAACCACTTTGATGGATTTGAATAAATGATCACAATTAATGACCTAAGTTAAACTTAAGGTGCCATATATAAAAAAACTATGATTTAAAATTTATAAAAATGATTAAAAGTTTTTAAAAACATTGATTATTGTTTCTCACATAATGATTTTTTGTCTTATAATATGGTGGGAACCAGAAGGAAGTGTGTTATCATTGAACATCAAGGACATTATGGTGATGATGAAAAAAAAATGGGATGATGATAGGAGTGAATGATATCATGATTATTCATAAAACATTATCTCAAAATATTTATAACAACCTATAACTTAACTAACTGTTAAACTCACCAAATAAGAGAATGATGGAGTCTGATAAGAGATCAAGTAGTGTAGTTCATATAGGAGATATGGATTGATTTATATCATGTGATAAATTCATATAGGGACGGACAAAAAAGTTTCCCAATGAAATGGGAAAATGATTTATGTGTGGAAAATTGGGACATAAATCAATGATTTGATGAGGATAAATTAACATTTAAATAGAATTATATAAATCTCATCCTTGGGATTCATTTATATTTCATCATATTAAATGTGGAGAATAAAAGAATTATTCATGTTAATTGTCTCTTCTAAAGGATAACCCCATTAATAAAAAATGACCAATTCTGAAATGAAATGGTTAATGTATTAATGAATTGATAATTAATAATTAAATTATAGAAGTTTTAAACTAATTTTATTTTTGTGAAAATAATATGGAAACATTTTTGGATTTTGTAATATTTTTGATTCATATATGTCTTCATAAACATATAAAATATAGATATCCTCTTGGATTTTTGAGTTTAATATTGATCAAACATTTAATGTCATAAAAACTACTTTTTTAGGACTTATGTGATTATATCCTACTAAGATTGATGATATTTTCAAGGGTATTTATAGAAATACAACACCTTGGTTTAGTATATATTTTAGTGAAAATTTTATTTAAGGAATAATGTCATTACTATTTTTGGAATATGTTTTAATGTGTTGTTAATAATAATTTTTTATATTGAAATTGATGTTGAGGTAAAATAGGATTATAAGAAATATTTAAATGATATAGTAATTATAATAATATTAATTTTGATAAAGGAAAACTCATCACATCTGGTGAATGAAAAGGGTCTTTAACCCTCAACCGAAGGGCGATAAGTGTACATGACCTAGCACTGGATGTGGTAACTTTCCCATTAATATTGTATTATTTCTAGTTAAAATATTTTATTAATAAATATTTTTTACAAAATGGTAGTGTAACAATAGAGTTTTACATATTAATACATTATATTGAATAATGTTTTCTAACCATATTAGATTTTGAAAACATTTAAAGAGAAAAAAAGGCTTTTTCACTCTTTTATGTATATTTTGAGCGTTAATAGTTACTTTTAGTGTTACGTGAACAAAAAATTTATTTTTGAAAACTCATCTGTTAGAGTATTAGACGAATTATAAATTGATTGAACCTTAACCAATGGATGAAATTGTTTGTGTAAAAAAGAATTGTAACAAGTATATACCCATATTTTCATAGATAGTAAAATAATTCCTCAAAATTTAGAAAATGATTTTAAAACGTAAATGTTATCCTACTACCATAACATCTAACTACTACAACGATCTCTTAAATCCCCATAGATTGATTTTCTTTAAGTCCTTATATTTCCATTTATCACCCACTTTAATTTAATAAATGTCCTTTATCACTAACGATAATTCATTTATTCCATGTTAAATATTCACGTGACACTAAAGTTCTAATTCCTCAAAATATAGTTATGTGAAATTATGTATGACCTATATTCACCCATTATCGCTTATTAATTGGTTGTTTCATTAACACATTTTTAGATGTGGGTTGTTAGCAATGAAATTTTTCAAATTTCAAGCTATTTTTTCCTTGTTTTAATATCAAATTGTGAAGAAGAAATATATTTAAGTTGAGAGAATGTAACACAATAAATTATAAAATAATAATATTTTATATGATATTTTATTCAACATTCAACACTAATCTCAAACAACCCACAAAAAAATTCTTTAAATAGCTTGCAGAACACGCGACTCCAAGTCAAAATATGCAGAAAAATTGTATACTGTTATAACCTAGCTATTAAATTGGTGGCTATAAATAGTTGTAAGTAAATTATTAATAGAATATAGTTTAAAAATATAAAAAAAAATGTTTTTTTTATCAATTTATTAGAAATAAAATTTGAATCATTTAATAGAAAAAAAAATTCTGAGGAACTCTATGTCATCGAAAAGATGATTTATTCGAAGTATGTAGATATGTTTTAATAAAAATTTCACCCCTTATAGAATAAAATTATATTAAAAAAATTAAATTTATCTTTCACTTCAACATATCAAAATTATTTTAGGTGGATGTTTTGGGATTTTTTTAAATAATATATCATTGTTTTAAAAAAAACTGAAAAAATACTTATTTTTATTTAAATATTCATTTTCTTTTATTTAATTTACAACTCTATTTTATATTTTAATTTTTTAATAATAAATTTTCTTAAATAATATTATAATAAATACAATTTAGTTTATTTTATGCTATTTTATATTGAATGTTGAAAATAAAATGTTCCATATGTATGCAAATTTTCTTCTTGAATCCCATTTTTTCTTCACATGTGTAGATTTTTTAAAATTAAATGTTTTCAAAAAAAAAGAAACGAATTTGGTAAAATGAAACAAATATTTTGAATCAGATTTTTTTTTAATTTTTAAGAATATCAAAATAATTTTTAGCATAATTAATAGTCAAATAGTAATGATTTATCACCATAATTAAGGAAAAAATAGATTTACATTATCGCAAACAAAAAAATGGATAAAATAACCAAAAACCTATTACAAAATAAATTTTACTATAATATTACAATTTTATATTGTCTAAGACTACAAAAAACTACTTATTGGACACTTTTTGAATTCAAAAATCATGGGTAAACTTTTTTCTTTTAGGAAATGCAATTGTGCCATTCACCTCCCTAATTAAAGTTCACCCCCACTAATACATTCATCAAAGAGACAAACCATTTTAGTTTTGGGATGTCCTAAATAAATAACATCGCATAATCCTAGAATAATATTTATATACATACTTTCAAATAAAACATAACGAATGATCCTAAAAAGGTGGTCAGAGAAGAGGTATAATTTATAACCTTGTATTTTTATATTATATCTTCTACCACCACATTAATATTTTATTTATTTCGGACTATATAATAACATCAATATCCAACACAAAATAATATATTACTAAGTTGATGTATTCACTATATTCATCTATTATTATCTTAAATGGGATATGATAACATTGGTAGCGTGTTTGGCTGACTACCACCATGTAAATTGATGAGACATTTTTTTCAACAACAACTCATGTTGTTGGGTATGATAATGAATATAAATTATATATATGAAATTTATAATTTATTTATACCTATTATGTCATTATATATTTTATTCATTTTTTAATTCCATTATACAGGTGATGTGATAACATCACTTTTTTATAAATTGGACAACCTCAACGCGTAATGATTACATTCATTTTTTCACAAATGGTTTACATGGAAGGTAATAAAGATAATTTTAACTTATATATGTGATATAAAACACATAATTATGATATTTATGAAAATATTTATTATTTGTTATAGATAATATATCATTTTCTTTCTTACATTTTTACTTATAGAAAGATGACAACATCGTTTGTGTACATGTTGACTACCACATTCACTATGAGATGTGACTATATTTTCATCACCAGATCACATGAATTATATATAGACATAAATTTAAATAAAAAATATCATATATATGATTTTATTATAATGTTATAATTATTAAAATATTGATTTCCTCCTTTAATGATTATTGAGAAACATAAATGTTACTCATATATGCATACGACCTACCGTATCCATGATCAAAACATAATTCATTACAAAGAAATTATATTTGATGATTTTTATAGAAATTATAATGGATATATAAATATTATAATTATGTATTTATTATAATTTTTAATATGTTAAATAAATTACACTAAAGAAAAATTTTCTATACACTAAAGTCGTTTTTTGCATATAACTCTAATATCATCGAAGCATTTAATGTAAACTCAATTGAACAAGTAATTTAATATAACATGGTAATATGTGAAATAAAATAAACAATAAACATGAAAATTATTACTAATAAATTAATTAATTAACATAAATTTATTATTCAAGATGATTAAAAATGTATGTGACGATTCAGACTTAAGGTAACGGACTTCACATAAATTTCACTTCATTGAGACATATTTTAATGTCAAAAAAATAATTTATTTATTATAACATATAAATGGGCCGTTTAATATTTAATGTCATGAAACATTAATATTTTATTTATTTAATGTTAAAATTTTAATTATTTCATCCAAGCATATTTGACCTAAAAGATAACATGGGGTAAATAATTTCATAAATCAATTTCTTTTCATTGGGATTTATTTCCTCTTCTTCATCATTGATAATATAAGATTATGATTCTGGTGAATTTTTAATAAATAATATTTTACCTAAAATTTTTATATGTATTTATCATTGATACCCATAATCAATTCATTCATAAATTGTCGCCTCAATGTTATGACTATTGTGAGGGTTTATTTTACAATATCATTCTAAATGGGAATATTTTCCTTTTGAAGGATATTAGTTTTTATATTTGTAACAAAACCATTTCATTTTACCTTCTTGTAGTTATTCATGTTATTTTTTCCATAATATTACAATTTTATCCACACATTGGTAATTAAAATTACTAATAATTTTTTTTGACGAAAATATACCTTCATTACTCCCTTGGTCTAGAGATTTGTTTTCATCGGAAACCATATTTATAAAAAAATCCAAATTGTTCTAACCCTTCTCAAATGATATATTAAATAAAATTTTTCCCATGTTCTATTTAAATAAAATATTATGAAATAAATCGTCATTTTGATTTTCCAAAAGAAATATTTTCTGTTCATGGAAAAAATGAAAGGAATATTTGTTTCAATGTGTTAAGAATGTAAATATTTTCATGATTTTATGACCATACAATGTTATAGATATTCCTTTATATGAAAAATTTTAATTTTAAAATTATATTATTTTCAAAAAATTTTGTGAACATTGAGTTTGAAAATGTTATTTTCGAATATAAAATGATATTTTCCAAATGAAAATGATATTTTCCCCAAGTATGTACTAAAAGCGCTTTTATGTTATTTTTATTCATGAATAACAACCCTATTATTAAAATATTATCAAACAGGGATATGTTTTATTGATACCATAATTATTATTCCTCTCCATGGATTTGGATTATTTTCAACATGAATAGTGTTGATATTCTCCTCTCGATTAGATTTTGTAGTCATGAACATCCCTTTAAAATGTCAATATTATTGTGATCAATGGATATTAAATTTTTGAAAAATACACATATTTTTTATCATGGATATACTTATTACTGAATCAATATGACATTCCTATATATGGTTTTAAAACTGATTGTCTTTCTATTAAATAGGGAAATATTCCTTAATCCGTACTTGTAACACATTATAAAAAATTATTTATAAGGATTATTTTTCGAGAATTAAATTTATTATTATATATGTAATGAAATTTTTTGAAATAAATATATTTGTAAATCCCTAACACATGTTTTTTCAGCTTCCTTCACCTAGTCTATATTTTGTCTTTAAAATGAAATATAGAGCTGACAATTTTGTTGTCTCATTAAGAATTTGGAGACTAAGATATCAAAATGTCACTTTTGAACTCATTTTTTATTAATGTTTAAAATAAAATTATGTTGTGAAAATATTTAAAAAATGTTTAATTACATTAAATAATAATTCAACAAGGAATATATGTTAGTGATTTAAAATAACCGTAAATATGACAAAAGAAAGCAAACAAAATAACGCATAAATGGACAAACATTGAAACTCAAACACTCCCTTTACCATTATCTAAAAGAATTAACCAATTTTATTTAATATTATATATCAAAATAAATAAGATGAAAAAAATGAAATTACATATAAAAATATTGATACCTCTTACATGTGCTTTCATCCACTTATAAATGTGATCAGATTATTTAAAACCACAGAGAAACCGATACAGAATTCACTCAAGATGCTCAATAGGGAGATATCAAATAAATAAATTTAATAATTAAGAATAACCCATTTATATTAATAAGAAAAATATAAATAAATATAAATATATAATAAATTTAATTAATTATATAATGCGACCTCATTTCTTCAAGAATAATTGTTTTCTCAGAAATATAATGGAAAAAAATGAAAATCACAAACTTAAAAGGGAAGTGTCGTCAGATCTCCACATCCCACTACCACAAGGAGTCCAGGACAAAATTACACAATTATATTTATGAAAAAATAATCCTTTCAGTCATATATCCTCTTTAATTTCAGAATCCCTCAAACCTACCAACCCATGAAGTGAGGTTTAGAAGAGAATATATTGGCAAGGGGTAGGGGTGGAAACTTTTATATTCAGTTTTACTTCCCCAAAAGAATGTTGGAATTGGGGCCCCATACCATAGTAATTTCTTATGGCCTCTATTATTAATTTTTAAGTATTAATTTATTTTTAATCCCACCAATTTCCCAATGATGTTGACACGTGATGAAAAAGTTATGATTTTTTTACTGAAAAACTATATCTTTTCAAGGAGACCCTTCATCATCCTCTTGTTTAACTCACCCAAAAACATAATTATGGATTTCCTTTTTCCTTGAAAATTATCATGATCATTATAATTGGAGTCCTCTATCATATAAAATTTGAAACTATAATTTGGTAAAACTGTATATGGAGTTATAACTCATTTAATAGGGTGGTATCCAATATTCCGACTAGAGAGAATTTCTAGAATGATCGATTGTTTTGGGCCTCTAGATCGTGTTACCCTTATATTTTTTAAATCATAAAAATATTTAATATAAAATTCAGAATAATAATAAACACTATGTTATGTGACCCTTGTATATTGGATGCACTTAAAATTAAACAATCCACTTAATACTACTGATAATTCTATATAGATAGATTGAATTCTAGGATTCCAAATACAACATCTGGATATCCATATTCCATATATCATTTTATAGAAAAAACCGAAATCATGTAATATTAGTTCCCCAGCTCCTATTCCTAAATCCCTATTCTATACATTCTCAATCATTCTTTATCACAACTTATTTATAACTCCAAAAAAGCATCATCTCATTCTATAGTTATTATAAATATATCCAAACACCCCTCAGTTGAACCATTGAAAAATACTTCCTTGTCCATGTTTCTGAAAAATAATAAATCCATGGGAACATCAAGGATCCACATAACGAATCTATATTTTTTATAATAAATTGAGAAAAATTCCATAGTTATTTATAGATAATAATGGAGTTATAATTTTTTGAATATTGATATGTCTTCCTTCAATACCAAAATTGAATAATGGGATTTATTATTTTTTAATCATTACCCATACCAATATAGAAATTGTTTAATATCACCATGGATATCATCATAATACATCCAAAGAATTTTATAGGCTATAATACCATTTGGGTTTCCAATTATCACCTTATAAGGTCAGCACATTATATTTATATTTGATATGAATTCTTGCATTATCAATTTATGAATATGAACAAAAATGATGTTTTAAGGGAACATATAATTCCAAAATTATTTTATTACATAGTTATCCAAAATTCACCTTGAGGCTCTCTAGAAATATTTAATTTGAATTAGATTCATAGCTCAGTTTCATTACAAATTACCATCATCATAATGATGTTTAATCTAAAAGGACTATTCAATCTACGGAACATATATTGATATGATTCTCAATAGATTTTCAGGGAGACTATGATAAACATATTATACTATAATATTTAACCAATAGAATATATTGAATTACAAAAAATGATCTATATTATACTATGTATGTGTTTACATGTATAAAACTGAAATGTTGGGGTGAAGTCATATAGGAGAATATTTTGGAACTAGATAAGGAAAAACGAAAAGTCAAAGAAGATTCAAACCAATCCACGATATACTTAACAATAAAAAATTTGATAGAATAGATAAATTAATAACCATATATCAGATTAGGAAATTTATATTAGAGAAAACTTATTCCCTTATGTATCACCAAGATAAAGGTTTCAGGATTTTGGATTAAGGTATAGTTAATGCATAAAAACTTTAACCCCATGAAGAACCTCAACTATATTTATACTCTATATTATATAATAGAACATCTACAAAACCTCCATCAAGATTATGATGTTTCCTTTGTATCACTTTTGAAAAAGTGCATAACAAATACATGGAAATTGTGAAATATAGTGATCAAACTTATGGAACATGATTTCGCTTATTAGGGGAAACAAAAATAGAATATGGATCATAGAGATAATGTTTAATAAAAAAAATAATCACATGGTTGATGTTCTATGGTAAAATCCTATCTTTGTTGAAGAAATATAGAAACATGATAATCTACTAATGAAATATTACATAAATATATTTTCAACTGATTTATAATATATTGTGGGAAATATTTTCTTATGATGGTTGAATGTTACACAATAATATTTTAGTTTCAATTGTTCCTTCAGAGTGTCATATTTGACTGAAAACGAAGGATTTATTAAACAAAAAATAGAAATATACATATATGTATTTAATTAATATTTAACATTACAATACAGTATGAGATACATTACAACATTAAAAAGTAAAACATAATTTGTTACATAACTAAAAAAATAGAACCACTTGTAAATAAAGTTACTAAATATTTGAAATTATAATTTTCACAATCTACCAAGAGGATCATATGCCCAATTATAACTATTGAAAGGATAACATATGATAGAAATTAATAAACACCATTGAAATGAAATTATATAATATCATATCAGATTTTAAAAAATTATATAATGATATATATTGGAAAATAATAAGACCCTTATATATATATATTCATAGTTAAATGGTCACGAGACACATATTCACTATATATATGGCTATTTGACATACTATAATTGAATATGTACAAAGGATTCATTTTATTTTTATATATAAAAACAAATTAAAAATATAATTAATCTATTATAAAATATTCAAAAATGAAAAAACATATAATAACTAATTGAAATATTTTATTCAAAATAATTCATTTTATTTTTTTCAAACTATTTGTATTATTACAATTTTTGAAGAATAAATTTATATGATTATAAATCTAAATAAATATAATATAACACTAAAAAAGTTGTGAAATAGAGTGATTAGTTAATAAGAAATTAATTTTAAAGAGATGTAATTAAAATCATTTAATAGGGATATTTATCAATAATATTTCTCTATGTTTTTATATTTTTATCTTAATAAACTAAATTTATATCTTATAAAGAATATTTGTAGTAAATTATTATCTATAAATTTCTGATATAATATACCAAACCTTATATAATCAGTAATTCAAATGAATAATGATTATGAACACATAATTTTAAAAATGGAATTTCTCTATAAAAAATGATTTCAAAATATAATATCTTTAAATTAAATGGTGAAATACAAACCCTTTATAAATTTAGTTAGATTAAATGGAATACATATTTCTAATCATTAATTTGAAATTCAATAATCATGGTTTTCTTATTTTTTTTAAAAGATGACATAGTAAATAAATAATAATTGTTAAAAGGGTAAAAGGTGACAAATTATGATGATTAAAATTTATTTTAATTACCATCGTATTAAAAATTATATAAATATGATTTTTTTGAATGAATGAATATTAATTTTCTCACAGACGCTTTATATGATTAGTTGTGTATGTCTCATGTCATTCCATCATAACCCATCAAAAAATTCATATTTTCTAATGAAATGTTTCTCATTTTTACCTTTAAATGGAATTATACACTACCCCATGAAAAATAATAAAGTAATTTTTTTATATTTAATCCATTTTAATTTTTCTCTCATATTTCATATTATAATTTTGGTGTTTTATTATCCCAAGAAGAGGGTTGAAATTATTCCAATAAAACAAACACTTTATAAGATGGAGTAATTTTATGCGAGTATTTATTTCTTCTCTATAATGTCCAATTACACAATAAAATAAACCCTTTTAAAATTTTATTATCCTCTATTAAAATTTTATATAAGATTACTTAAGATTCAATTATGATTATAATACAGTTATATAACTAAAAATAGATACTCATTAATTTGTATAACATTTTCTAGTTTAGGCCGTTCCAAATAAGTATATGATTGATATTATATTGAAAACAAAATTTCCATCAAGAATTTATATTATTTAAATAATACAATTAATATAATATATCATAGACTAATTTATTTAATCTTTTAATTCTTTAAGTAGGAAAAATATTATTGATTATTATAAAGTAACATTTTATTATTTTTAAAATTATATAAAAATGCTAATTTTTTTATTCAATTGTTACTAACCATATTTGTTTAATAAATAAAATGATAATGTGAATATACATATAATAATAATACATTGATTCAACAGTGAGGAATAATTCTAAAATTGGGAACATATTATAAAATAAAAGGGATTGAAAATAAAATTATGGATCAATATATTCTCCCTGAGGGCTAACTGATACTCTACTGTGGTTTTCATCAACATTTTCTCATTATAACCTATTTATCCATCATGTTTTTTTTCATTATTTTATATACCTATAAATTTTCATTCCTTTTAATGTAAGTTTTTTTTCTTCACAAAAAATCCTCCCATAGTAATTTCATTTTTCTCCCCACTTACAATTTTTCCAACATTTTCCATCATCTTATGAATATAAATTCTATCATCAACTTGTTTCACTCAAAATATTTCATTTCAATTTTGGAGAATTTCCATTTTGGTTTCTACCTTTCTAGAGAATTCAGTTGTTTCCTTTAATATTCCTCTCAAATTTGGTTTTTATCCCTTCTAGTCCATAGAGGCAAATGAACATCCTGGTCCATAGTGGTGGAAAAATATTTCAAAGAGGTCACACAATTCTAGATGGTTTTCATGAAAAAGGTTCATTATGTTTTTTCTAATTCTGTCGAAGATAGGTGTTAGTTAAAATTCATGTCAATTTTAAGTTGTTTTAATTATTTCCAACAATGGTTTTATCTACATTCTAAAGGGGTCATGTCTTGTGCGCATTGTCCATGTTTTTTAATAAAATTAACTAGTGGGAGTTTCATAATAATTAGTTCTTAGTTTAGATATGAATATAAATATTAATTATTCATGCAAAATTTTGATCTAACAATTCATTTTTGTCTCCTAACTTGTTAGTGTGACATTTCAATTTATGTTTCTTTCTTTAAAGTTGTTTTTCTTAATATTATTGAAGATAAACATCTAATTTTAGTTAGTAATTAAAAATAATTTTTTTGAATAAATATGGATATTATTCCATTAAATAGGATCATCATAGAAGTGTTAAATATGAGATAAGGGCTCAGCGTGGCTCTTACCACATGTCCCTTCCTCCGAGCTTATACCAAATATTTTTTTAAATTTCTTTGAATCATTACTATGGTTAGTTCCAATGATTTGTTTTTAGGTGATTCAAGTGTTTGGATAATGTATCCTAGTTTACTATGTTCCACAAAATGATCATTTATAATATCTATAAAATATTGAGGATATAACAACTTTATTATACACATATAAAAGCATAAACAATTTAAAGATTTTATGATTACTAACTAATAAATATGTAGTAAACTAATATAGTTGAAAAGAATAGGTGTTCATAGATATAAATAAGGTTCTGAAATGACTAATAAAAACGGTTGTGTTTATTATATTTTTGGACAAAATATATTCATGGAACATGGGTGTAAAGTTAGATAATTATTTTCCAATATCATTTTAAAATCGAGATTTTATATGTCTAAATTTTTACAATGAGAATTTGATTATTAATTTTGGATAGAACCACACCATTTTTATTCTTTTATACTTATTTATTAAATTTAAATAACTTAAAATAATTTCCAATCCCATTGGATCATAATTTACTTGAAAATATAAATATAGGTCGAACTGGGCTTATCTCTTCTACATGATCATGAAAATTTTATATCTATGTTAATGTATTTCATTATTTATTATGGAAAAAATAGTTGATAAAAATATTATTACTTATTATTATTATTCATTCACATTTATATTATTTAATAATTTATCCAATGAATATTTTTCACATTCTCCTTGAAATTACATTCTCTAATCATTTCCTACTGTTATCTTTACAAAACATAATTTTTTCCCATTATTAATGAAATAAATTTTTACTTTATTTCTAAATACTACTAATGAAATTAATTTATAAATAATATCACTTAAATAAATAAAAAATTATATTGGATATTTTAGATTTAATTTTTTTAAATAAATAAATTCTTTTATAATTTAATTTTTATCAATGTCAACATAATTTTATGTTTAGTTAGTACTAGTGTAGATATGATCCAACTGATTTATCCATTTATATAACATATATTAATTATAATGATACTTATTTAATTCAAATTTTTTAATTATGTTGTGATTAAATTATCAATTATTTTATAATTAACACATTCATGTGGTTTTCCTCTTTTTGATGCGTGACCTTAAAATAAAATAACCTCAAAATGTATTAGGTAAATATTTAAATCTCATGCTCTATATGATTAGTTATGTTGGTTGGATATTAAACCCCCATGTGTATCAAAATATAGATTTAAGATCGTACACATTGTTATGGAACAATTCCCCTTATAATATGATGATCAGAGAGATAATACTTGACATAATTAATGTTTTTATGATAATATTTTTTTCACGTATATTTGTCATGCTTCATAGTTCATGATAATTATTAAATTTTTCCAATTTTAATTGCCCGATTTCATATTTAATGAAAAAATACTTATCTGATTTTCCATGTTCTATTCATTTTGATGTTTTTATGGTTTGTTCTTATAACTTATTTATGTCTGCATGCCCATATATTATTCTTAAACACAATTATGATCATCAATTTATGCCCACATAAATTCACATTGTAGTTTGATTATATGGCCACCCAATCTTATGTTTCCATTTCTTATTTTAAAAAGATATTTAACAAAATATGATGAGATTAGATAGAGGTTATGTATTAAGGTAATATAGTGATATATTTAATATGTTGTAAAATAAACCTATTAATTTTTTAATATATAAAACATAAACATATTGGATTTAGGTTGTCGATTATATTTATATGTAATGAATATCAATGAAAAATAATTTATTATGTATATATGTGTTTGTTGATTTATCAACCCCCATAAAATATGCATCTCTTCATGTAAGGAGGAACTATTGATATTTATATATATATATCATCACCATGTGTATATTTTATATAACCCAAAAGATTGATCCTACAACATTATTTACATATACCAACATATATAATACACAATAGTAGGAAGTTGCAAACATTATCTACAAATATATTTGAAATTACCTATATCAATAGTGGACTTGATCAATATAAACATAAGAGTATGTAGTTAGGAAAAGGAGTCGACATGGAATAATAAATATATTGACGAACCAAGATAAAACTAATCATGGATTTAATTTTCACTAATATCTAGAAAATATAATATTTTCAATAAAAAATTACATATAATGAATAGATTCTAATAATATAGATTTGTAATCCATTTTAAAAATACAATTTATTTAAAACATGTTTTATCTAGAACACATAAAGATAAATATTTTAAATAAGGTAATTGAGGGTTTAAAATCCATTTTAATAATTATACATATAAAGAATGGATTATTATTTAACACTACTAGAGAATCCAGTATTTTAGTGGACCAAGTACAAAATAATTTATTAATAGAAAATAAATATACAAGACTATATCAGGTGTTATAAGGGAGTTTAAAAATTTTAGAGTGAAACCCCCGAAGAATTTCATCATTAACTAGTGAGGGGAAATATTTAAGTGATCTAAAGGCAGCATCAAGCTTAATTCAAGGGACGTATTCTTTGACAGTGTATATTCCAACTGGTTAGCCTCTATATGCACATGAAATAAGAAGATTATGCTTATTAACATGATTCATAAAAGCAACCCATTGAGCAATAAACTTCCATGGAATGTTCCCAATTCATTCCTTTAATGTTGTGACCACATTTTCAGAATTAGGATTAGTCCATAAATATTTCAACTTATGATAGATAATATACTTAACAACTTAAACTATTTCTCCTTTTCAGCCTCATAAGTTCTTTATATTGTAATATAAATTTAAAAAAACTCTTGAAAAATCCACAGTTTGTTAAAAAAAATACCTCTATACATTGATGTAAAATGATTTACCCCTAACATGTCCAAACACATAACATTATGATCTTCCAAGTAAATATTTACTTCAAATATAAAATTTCATCCACTTTATTATTAATAATAAGTTAAAACATTGTTAAAAACAACATGGGTAATTACACTCTATAAAAAAAATATAACAAATGAAAAAAAATTATAAAGATTTTAATTTAAAATGAGTGTGGCAAAATCTTAAAATATTATTTTAAAAAGGAATATCAATGAAAAGTATGATTTTTTTATTAAATTAAGTGTCCACATGAAACTGGCTCATATAAAAACATTATAAATACTAATGATGAGTTGAAATATTTTATGAGGGAGATAAATGTTAAGGTGTTATTGCCTCAGAACTAACTCAATAATTCCATGAAAAAAAAATTTATCCTCTCACATTGTTTGTGGGATAGATTTCATGTCATATTTCATGTCACAGTAGTGCTGAGACCTGGTTTTTCTCACAACCATAACCTAGACAATTTTCTAGGATAATGAGAAACTAAATTATTTGTTGTGGGAATTTTAGATTCACATATTCCTTTTAATATATAATGACCCAATAGGTACCCATCCTGATGTATTGGAATCAATAAAACATTGAAAACACCAATCAAGATCACAAACATTCAGCCTTCACCATTAGATGGTTGTTGAAACCAAACGTTTGGGAGAAATGAAAAAAATTTGTATGTCATATAATGGTCCTGATAATTTTAATATGATAAAATGCCAAGATCAATACTAAGACAAGATTTAAGAAAACATCTTCATATCTGTCTTCAAGTGAATAGTCTGTGATAACCTATATCTTAAATTTTACAAAGGACTGGATCCTGTCTAGTTTGTCCACAAATGATTCTCATCTAGTTAATGGGGACCATCCAACTAACTATTTATTCAATAATTTCCCTAATTGGGATGAAAATCAATATTCATTTTCATCCCTATATAGAAGCCATGTTTCCAAAATTGTATTCATTCACTTTTTCACCCAACTACACATCCATTCAATAAATACAATAAAATTGGGGATTTTTTTACCAGATAATCAATATAGAATCTTATTTACCTAATCTCCCTCACTAATATAGATATTAAACATTTTTTAACACACATCATGAATGAAACCAACATGGGTACCCTATTCATACAATGACATTTTATAAGAAAAAATAATTCCCTAAAATACCATTCTATCTAGCTCAATCCAAAAATAACTAATTATGAATCCCATATTTTCCAAAAACTCTCCATATAAACCATTTATACATGTTTCTTTTTGGTTTATTAGTGTGATTAATTTTGATCTGGTAACACACTACTAATGGTAAATAGAATAATGAAAAATATACCACCTTATGTTCTTCCATATATGAGAGGAGCCTCAGGATATATTAAATCATGTATCGCCTGGATATCTGTGAATATTTATCTCCCTCTCTCTATATTAGAGTATTTATTAAAGTCCATCTAGACTAAACCCTAGGGGTCACCTAGTTTGGAAGTTCTACATTGGAAGTAAATCTACCAATCACCTACTTAACTCATTAATCCTCCCCCATGCCCAGTCAACAATATATGACAATAAATGAGAAACCCACATCATGTTATCTCTATCTTACCACCAAAAACATGTTTTATAGTTCAACCTATAGAGGAGAGACACATGAATAAGTTTGAAATAGCTCTTTTTAGGTCACATTCAAAAATTAGTTAATTTAGAACACATTTATACTCCTCGGAAAAAAATTTCTTCATTTAACTATGAAATATAACACTTAATGGTCATGAATGTGTGACCTTAAAGGTAAAAAATTGGTCTAGGTTTCATAACCATAAATGGAACAAAATTGTTCATCAATAAACCAACATAAAAATTATCTTATTTGACAATTAATGTAGAACCTTAAAAAGATCCACAATAATCAATGTCACATGGACATAAATGTTATAACAGACCTCGTTAAAATATTCCAAACTATGAAATTTTATGTCATCTTTCCAGGGAAAATGGGAAGACCCTCTAATGGGATTGACTTAAACATCATTAGACCAACCTTCTACTTTGATGGTGATGAATTCAAAAAATAAAAATAATTTTTTCTTGAAACCTAGTATAATAAATCAATGAGTGGAGTGATGGAGAACCTCTCATGTATAAAGATTAATAAAATCCAATGAAAAAAAATATTCACATTGATCCATTATATTGATGAAATAATTTCAAAACATATTTAAATGGTATTACAACTTGAAAGTTTTTCATGAACATGAATTCAGTCTACAAGAGTTTCTCAATTAATGAAAAATGACCCATAATAGGATTATATGAACTCTCATATTCTCAAATAAAATATGAAATTTAGACCTTTTTTAATTAATTATATTAAGATGTCACATTTTTATAGTGGTTCAATAATCAAACTATAATGTATATGTGAATATTAAGGGGGATAGATAACCCCATCTAAAATTCTTTAACAGTGAAGATTATTGAATAAACATGAACAAACTTATGATATAAGAATGAAGTTATTTTCTTTAATATCCCCATGAAGACCACCTATAACATCCAAATGGAAATTTTGAGGATTACATCACATGTTAATATTCCTGGATAAGATGTAGGAAGTCACACAACATCTCAAGTTTCTATACAGCACATGATGATACACAAATTTTATATAGTTGTCTTCATTAATATATCATCAATACTACCAAAAATAATACTTTCACATAACATTAACTTTCTATTTCATATAGTGAATGTGTTGGTTTGAGAATATGAGAAAAATGGTAGTATTTTTGAACATATAGGTAGTTTATCCAAACAAGAGGATTCCAAACCATAAGGGATATCCCTCCAGTGATTGTTTAACTAAAAGGAAGTGCCTCGTATTTTTTTTCTTTCCCAATCATGGAGAAACACCCATATTCTATAGATTATACGATGGGATGAGGATATCCATTGTATCCCAACTACTAGTAAATATATTCTTTGAGAGAATCATAAGAGCCACAATTTTTGTTATTACTCCTCATCCCCAACTCATTAAAAATTCATTAGATAAGTTACGTTAGAGGACACAACTACTTTTATTTATGGAATAGAACCTAGTATTAGGACTCCAAGGGGATAGCTAACCACTGAAAACATGTAGAATATATTAATTCATCAAACTATAAACATCCCCTAAAATGATTAGAATATTACCTAAGAATCCCTAATTCCTCATAAGAGTTTCCATCATGAGAAATTACAGAATAGGTATCATGTCAAAATCTCCCCTACTGATTATCCTATTTTATTTGAAATAATCTATGTACCACAAAATTTCGTGAATAGTATTTTATTATCCTTATAACTAAGATATATAAAGTCTTTATGGTCACATTAATTGACCTGTGATGAATCAATAAAGATTCCATTAAGTGTAAAGGTCCTCTTCACAGTACCATAATAAATAACATTGGATTTCCACCAAAGAAAACCCACTAAGGAGTCCCTCTACAAGGTTCTAGAAGCATCAACCATTAATGTGATCATCATTGTTTAAAATATGAAATAACCATCCATAAGGTTCCACCCAATGGTAAGATAAAATATTGATACTCTATTGTTTCTCCATAGAGCACTCCCTATAGAGGCCATCTATATAAAATATGAACATGAGTCATATATGTCCTCCTAATGTTTCCAGTAACATAGGTACACTAAATAGAATAAATATTGACCACTAAGGACACCCTTCCTATAGAAATCAATAATAATTACCAACCATGAAGGCCCTCCCCATGCTGTCAAAATATACAATAATAATTAATGGAACCTCCTTATGATTATTATCATCAAATAAAAATTCCAAGAGTTCATCATTGCGAGAAAAATTCCAAAACATTGGAGATATTACTAGGTAATTTTTTACGGACCTTACCCATGTGATTGTATATCTATATGAAGTGTAATTTTATAAATTTATTGTAAATGTAAGATTAAGATTTCTGAAATCCCTCCCTATAAATTTCAAAGGGATGTATATCCTTACGATGAAATATCCATTCAGTATAATGTCCCTCAAAATGCCACCATCATTCAAATGTTTCCTTGATATCAATAGAAACTTGAAAATCCAATGCTATATAAACTATTTACTTCAATTATATACAGTAGTATTCAATAAAAGTTAATGATAAAAACACGGAGATTCTCATCATTAGTACTTATTCCAAATAATTTACACCTGGTTGTTACTAAAGATGCTTAGATAAATTTCATTACATTAAATAAAATACAAATAAAATAACATCTCTACTCAAACCTAGTTTCAGATTAAATAAACATTATTATATAGAGTTAATTCATTAAATGAAAAACACATATCATATTATATACCTCTTATATATATATTATTAGGTTATTTTGGATACATTGATGTAGAATTTAATACATTATATTTATCAAAACTAATTGGTGACTCACTATGATCAAAAATCGTGTAACTTTTCATATGAGAGATATGTTGATCACCTCATTGTATCAGACAAATTGTGTCTCCTTATAACCAAGGTATCACATTTAGTTACTTTAAATCCTATGGTTGAAAACAACATCTCTGTCTACGTAAATTTGGCATGAACAATATGATCATGCTTCACTAGATGATTGACAATATTTTATATAACATGTACATCACATGGTAGGGATGGAATATAGTTATTCACTTCAATCCTCATAGAGGATAGTAAATTATTAAAATTTGGGTTTTCTTTTTTCATTTGCAATGAATTTGTGTATTTTACCAAGTCTATATATTCTAGTCGTACCATCCAAAAAATTATTATCTGTATAGTTCTACTGATAAGGAACTCGTGGTATCAAGCTATGGATAACCTCTATAATCATGACACCAAACATATGATGTAGGAAACAATTTGTTTTTGATTTTTTTAGTTTAATGTTGGTCCACTATAGGTATGGAAACCTCCAATCCCGGGAGACCAAAAATCACATTTTATTAATCCATTGATAGAGTATATCCCAAACATAAATTTGATATGTAAAAACCTCATGTAATAACACATAAGAATATTCATTCCATTGGACTAGGGAATTATAATATCGACTATCACCCTTTAATCAATAAACCATATAAGAGGTTATGATTTAGACAATAACATAGTAGGATATACCTAGATATATATGGTGAATAACAATTTTACACCCCCACTGATAGGTTTTTGATCATTCCAAGATGGTGATCGGATTTATAAGAATAAATCCCATGATTATCTCCCCAAATTAAATTTAAAACATATAATTCTATGGAATTTAATTATATGGAATCTATATGGGATGCCCTTATGATTTCAATACATTAATAATTTCTATGATACCATTGAGAGGAATAGGTAGAGACTCAAAGGGGTCATTAACCAAGTCAGTCAAATAGAAAGAAAAAGATGGATGGTTATTATTATTTTTAACGTTATAGATATCTAAAAACTAATTAGTATTCATACTAATATAAATAATATTATTATTTTATTCCATCTTATAGATAATGGTAGAAAATATTATTGAAGATAACTGGGAGAAAATATTCATCATTATAGCAATACAAAATACCAAAATGAGAATGTTTATCATTAAGATTTTATTGAGGTAATTCACACATAACCTCAATGGAAATCTCATGACATGGAATATCTATTGAAGATATAACTTCCACCTAGTTAAAGACAATAACATAATAAATAATGAACGGTTTTTCTATATCAAGAGCCCATCCAACACCTAATAAAATTGATCTACATTCCAAATTGAAGAATATTGTGTAATATGAATCCATGTTAGATAGTTTTAGGCCATTTAATACATCATTAAATAAAATTAGCAAGCCCATTAAGTGTCATAACTGTGATTGTTTTGTTATCCCTTATATGATGACTACTCTTTAAAAATAATATTTTACTCGATAAAAATGTGCTTAGTTAAGGCATATGATCATATGGATCCATAGAAACCATTATTCTTCACCCCATTATATGTTTCTTGGGGAAAATTATCTATATTGGGGCACAAAGAACCACCCACCCAAGAACAATATCTAAGGCCATCCTAATGCAGTCATCAATTATAGGGACTGATGATCACATAAGGGTAACTACACTCTAGGTTTTCCCTACATTACCGCCTCCTCCTTCCATATCATGATGGTATAACACTCCACATAATTGGTGTGATCATGGTGGTGGATCACTTGTTATGATGGAGTTGTATTAATGAGATCATCCATCTCGGCTTCATTTCACCATTTCTAGCCTTTACTCACCCACATCCATTTCATCAAATAGGTCTTATTTAGGGTTGATGTGATGGTCCATGGCTGGATTCTATATTTAGTTTCCTAAGGGATTCCACCTCGTATCTAGTGTGTGTGTAGGGTGGTTTATTGTGGTCTCTTCGAGTGACCTGGTCAGTGGTGGCAGGATCTTTTTGTGTTGAGAATTTATTCCAACACGCTGGTGATGTTTTCTTTTTTATATTTTTCATTTGTTTTTGGTTTTGGATGGTCTTAAGTGGTTCTTTTAGTTTGTGAATTAATATGGTGAGGCCCTACCGATGATATCTAGGGACAGTGATGACCACTGAAGCTTGTTTGCTTTCAGATTTGGTGTTTTTAATTTGGTTGTGTTGTGGGTTTGATGTCAGTTGGCTAGTTCATTTATTGTGATAACTTTTCTTTGGGAATATTATTAGGGAGGCTGATTTAATTCATTGTTTCCTTGAATTAATTTTTTGGTTTTGGAATTTCTATTGTTGGTATTTCTGGGTTTGTGATTTTCTCTGCTCTGGGGTGTCTGTGAGATGAAAAGGGAACCCGATGACATCGGAGATATGTGTACTTTTGTTTTAAATATGATGTTTGTGATAGATTCTGGCATTGAAAATGAATTTGGATGTATGTATATTTGGATGTGTTTTTTCAATTTGTGTTTTGGTCCTGGATGAATCATCTTTTTCATGTTCAAGAATTTGTTTTGTTTGAATATACTATTTGTTTTTTGTAATAAATCCTGGTTGGGAGGATGCAGTTTGGTTCTATGTGGTTTTTCAATTTTTCTGTATTTTGAAATCATTGCACAACATGGATCTTCTTCAGATGAAGATCAGAGTAGGGGGATTTCTCTTGAGAATGCTATATGGATTTGGATGTTTGTGAGGATATGGATCTACCATCAGTACAATTCATCTGCAACCCTGTGCGAGAGAGGTAGCCGCACAGTCATGTGATGGCGAAAGATTTCCATCGTGGTGCAGTTTCTAGGGAGGGGAAAATCGTATACTCTTGATCTGTGTTATTCTATTTCATGGTTTTATAGGTTTGTAATATTTGTGTCATGAGTATTCTCACTATTTCCTCATAAGTTTTTTGATAATAAAAAAAATTAATTTTCCTTCATAAAATATATGTTTAGAGAGGCTGACATTATTAAGCACCTCCAACTACATCCACTTCATAATCATTCTATGTGATTGTTCTACTAGATATTCCTATGTCAATTGAATCCATTTTTGGTTAAATAAACATTATATACGGAATATATGATCCTGTTTAGCTCTATAGAAAACAGTATTATCATTGTGTGGATCTAAAACCATCTCCAAATTGTTGATATCCCACATTCCAAAACATTAAATTTAATGGGAGATATGGAATAGTATCTCACACACATCATATCATTGTGTAGACACATATTGGAACTTCAAGTGTAGAAATATACATAATAACATAGATTCTTTGAGAAAATATTTGATGAACACGCATTTTTAGTAATGAAATATTCCAAATGGTATAGTTCTAATTATAGATACTATTAACTATAGTTTCTCTGCTAATTCAACTTCATGATTAGAATAACAACTATTCTTAAACTCTCAAACCTTATAAAATATTTAAAATAAAAAAAATTAATCATTTCATTTTATAGAGGAATGGTTTGACATATACACTTAATTATAGATTATAGAAGAAGAAAAAACTATTGATATGTATAATGAAACTCTTAGATACGCCAGGAACAGAAATCATTCCTCTTAAGTACTATGCCGGCACCTGGGAATTAAATTTTGTAGCACAGAAGCTGGATTATATATTTTTAAAATATAAATGCATAAAATAACCATCATTGACAATAATGTGGGTAAAATTTTGATATTTAGATCCTCTAACTATATTACTAAATAAATTCATAGTTTCTTCCATATCTTCTGGAACCGTTAAATATCATGTTGAACCTCATTAGAAAAAAAAATATATGAGTTTTAACAAATGTATACAAGTTGGATGATAATATTTTACAAAAAATAAGAATTTTACAAACCATAAGTAGAGATTATATCCCTTTATAAAGTATATGGTTATAATATGTTTCATCTCCATCCTATTGAAAAACATGTTTTATCTATTAGAGATATAAATACATGTTTATTTGGGGTGGAATATTTACTCAATTTACAAAAAAATATATTGGGAAACAGTATTGAGATATATTTATCCACCAAGTACATGCTTAAAATGATGATGAATATTATCAATGTGATGTTGGGAATACCCTAATATTAAATTAAATACATATCAACTATGTTACCTAAATAAGAGGGATAGTGTTGAGGGTCTACAGTAAGAGGGAATAAAAATTAAATTATTAGAGGACGTGAATATATGATAATTTTGAACATTTTGTCATCAGGTTGGAACTTAATTATCCAATTACAACCCCAATGGTCCATTCCATACTTAAGGAAGTCATGCTTCTCAAAAAATTATCTATATGTTGATGTGGCCAAAATCAATAGAGTAAAACATAATGAAAGAACTCATAAAAACAAAAACTAGGATAAACCCCTCTAGTGGTATTGTTATCATCATAAAGAGGATGTGAATTACCCTGTCTCATGGAATTTTAAACTTTTGAGATGTCAAATTGGGATTTTTCAACATTAAATCAAAAAATTACTTTTTAGATGAAGAGGGGTCCAGTGAAGAAAATACCACACTAAAAGTGACGAAGTATATCATAGAGTCTGGGTAATATGATATCATAATGGACCACAACATTCATATGTCAACCCCACTGATGTAATACATGTAACAGTGACTCAGGATAAGCTATTAAATGATGTTAATATGTGTTCATACTTTTTCATAAATCTTCTACAGCTCCCCCAATATGTTAATATTGGTAGAATAATTAGTTTAAAATAGTCATATAGTCAACACTAAGATATAGTAAGTCTCATTCAATCCAACCCATTGATACATTGATACCAATAATACATCTAAAATTCTGAAACGGAAATAAATCACCATATTACCTAGTATTATACCTTATTCCTAGAGATAGAAATCATCTCCATGGAATGAAGAAAATTCCATTAACCCATATGTAAAATATTTAAAGCATTGCTCTATCATCTCTACTATAATATCAATATTTGATCCCAGACAACTCTCTAGAGAACTCAAGAAACACTTATTGATGACTTTTTATATCCTCGATTGTTTAGGACTGAGGTGGTTATAGCTAAGACGTATAATTTATAAATTGGCCCCATTGAGTTTCACATGATAATTTCATTCCAAAAAATGAACGAAATATTCTCATACCAGGACACATTAGTCCTAAATATGTATTTGTAAAACACTATGATATTTGTATTCACTATTCAATAATTAATAGCTGTTTTGGGATCAACCTCATTTATTTCTAAACACTTCACCATTTGGTATAGTTTGATACTAATATTATTTCACCATATTTGACAATATATGGATATTAAAAGAATGAGAAATGATCACTTTGGATGATCAATTTAATTACCCTATTTGAAAATCATATTTCTTAATAAAAATTCATGGATTTCACAAGGAAACAACATTAAAGGCCTTTCTAGGATGACTATTGAAGAAATATTATGAGGGAATTCCCTCCTAATATCATCCATTCCATATATATTATATTAATGACAATGATGGGAAACTCTATAGAGATACATTTCATTTTTAGTCCGTTGAATCTCAATAAATTAATGAAGGAAACGATGAAATAGAGGGAAAATGAAAATCCAAAAATACCCCGGTGTAAATTGTTTCCACTAATGGCCTTAAAAACATTATTTTCAATCCATGATGTGAGCTTGGAATTTATTTTTTCCTCTCCAATAATCACATAGTGGAAACATATTTATATTAGGTAATCCACTAGTTCATAAAGACTAATTACATTTAATTATAATGTCATATATATCCTATGATGTCCCAGTATATATTTCAATTCAAAACCTCTATTAATAGAGTAGGATACCCATAATTAGTCTATATATAATAATCATAACTTATTAAATCACAAAGTGGATGAATGTTTTACTGTTATTTTGTTTACATACCCAAGTTATTATATTAGAATGATATAAACCTTATAAGAATAACACTTGTTTAGTCACATTTTCCTCCATCCATATAGTCATTGCTTCACCTAGGGAACTCTCAGATTCCAAATATTGATGTGATTGTAATGGAAGTGGGTGTAATCATTCACTATTTTCGAAATCCTAGTGGAAAAACCCATCATCTACACTTAAGGATGTTGGAGAAGAATAAAAATATATTATGAATACCCCTTCAATATATCATCACATTTTTACCACAATTTTTTATTTTATGATAATTCAATCATGGTACAAAAAGAGATCGATGGCATATCATAATTAGTGGTTTTTAAACCCTGAAAAATCATAGAAATACACTTATTTTAGTATAGTAGGATGAGATTTGTGCACATGGAATGACGTAAAAATACACAAGCCAGTGTCTCATCTACAGAAACATTAATAAGGTATTTTATACAATCAATGTGTGTATAAGTGGGTAGAAGAATGGCCTATATGAATTTGGCCTCTAAAGTTGAAGGGGATGTTGATTTGTTGATCAAATTTGACATCCATAACCAATGATCATTTCCAATGGTGTCTTCTTCAAAAATAAAAATAAAAATTATATGACATATTGATTTATGTTAATTGAACTTTAATTTTTGAAAGTATTGTTTTTCACTATTTATCACAATGTTGAGGATCTGTGATATAAGTATTTATGAAGACCTCTAATTAGTGGATTTGTATTATTATTATAATCACACCTGATTTGATCCAAATTTGGAGAATTTAACTACCCTTAGGGCACTATAAAATTTATATTTATACCATGTAAATCTCTTATAGTTAAAAATATTAGTGTCGCCTATCAATATTCCATAAAAATATTTTAAATTACCCTGTGGGTAAAACCAATGAATGTTTCAAATGAAATATAGTAGCCAAATGCCAATGATGTTTTGATAACATAATTGAAAATATTATATTCTTTTACTTGTTACATCAACATAGTTTGAGAATGATCCCATTGAAATGTTCCTTATATGTGAAAATAAGATAATTCCTCAACTTTATCTTCCATGAAATATATATCGGTGTCTACTATGAGAAAATAAAGAGATATAGCACATAAATCATCTTAAGAATTGTATCTGATTTAGAGGAATACATATT
The DNA here is from genome assembly GCA_963277665.1 of Viscum album. NCBI lineage: Eukaryota > Viridiplantae > Streptophyta > Magnoliopsida > Santalales > Viscaceae > Viscum > Viscum album. Next base: position 961,460,567 of record OY728145.1, read on the forward strand.
TGTCACACCAATATTATGTTCTTCATATCTGATAACATGGGAAATTGTTTCCCTCCACATGGTTAACGAAGAAAGGGTCCACCAAACAATAGGACCAAAACCTCTAGAATTTAATCAATGGCCACAAGTAGCATCATGTAATGTAATTAAAATTATAGTTAAACAAAAAAGGAATACCCCTTGTCCTTTATATAAAAACCATAATGTGTCATTTTGGTACTCTCTATTCTTGAAAAATATGAAATTCCATAAAAATAGAATCTATTATAGAAGGTGTATTGTTTTTTAAGATGATACAATATCCTCTGATATTGAAGAATACATCCTTATATAGGACTTCATAGTGAATAAAATTATACATAATCGAGAGAATCATTAGACCTATATAGTATTCAATATTAATCTGCTCAAATTTATCATTGATGTTTAGTAGTTCCACATCCAATTCATGTTAGAAATGAAGAACAATGGAAATGAACTAGTGAATTTAAATGTTTCATTTCTTACTCAATAGTATTCATATTTTTACATGGATAACCTTATTTAATATGAATTCCACCTCAAGGAAGCCTCCCACGAAAAGAAGATTTAAATTCATTGTTGTTCTAGAGTCCCAACAGGAATATCGATGCAATAGTCAAATATTAAAATCATAGGTTTCTGGATTGCTTCCAGTTATATGGAAAAGTGAATTCTTATTTATTCTCTCTAACTTTTATATGTATGTAATAATTAAAATATATAATATCAATCCCTCATCAATAGTATAAAAATTCTCTATAAAATATAGTCTCCCCAAGTAGACATCAAAGGTTATTTAAATCTATAATTTAAGAAAATTATTCTTTGATATTCCATCATAAAAGAAGATTTAATTTCATTTAATGATAATATAAGAGGAATAATTGATTAATTTCTTATATATAAAACATTTTTTCACATTATATTCTCTAAAATTTCTTAAGATAATAAAATGGTCAATTGGTCTATGACTACGCGAGAACAAGGTCAAGATGAAATGGTTATTCATATAACATACCCTACAACCCTCCCTATATTTAATACACAAGATATAAAACAAAAAATTTAAATCAAACCCACACAAAATGGAACATAATCCTTTCCATGTCTTGAATGTATAGGGAGTGTTCAATGTCTCCCACGTGGGATAATCATAAAAATAATGATATCTCAAATGACCAAGCCAATAACTGATCTCTATATGGGTAGAAAATATGATCATTTAGAATTAATATAATTCCAAAAAATCTATTTACAATGATGTCTTTGATGGAGTTCTCCTCAAGTACATCAAGGGGTAGATCCAGAGAAACAACCATGGTCAACCAGACACATCACCTGAGATGGCCTTCCAATAGCTGGAGATCAACCAATGAACCGAAAAGATCAAATTAATAAAAAAGGATAAAGTAATAGATTATATTGAGGAAAAATAGTTCACATACATGAAAAATACAACATCATCCCAAGAAATCTAAATATAACATTAAAATATGATAGTTCAAAATTATTTTTTCCCATGTGACAATCTTTTATCAATATACCGTCATTCTAAAAAGTTGATTACAAGCATTAAAATATGGAAGAAAAAATGATTCCATTCAAATTCCAGAAATCCTTCAAAACTAGATCTAGAAACTCACAATAAATAATGTGTGGTGTGATCACAAAGCCCATAAGAGATTCACTAAATAATATTTACAAATCATAATACTATAAAAATAGTATTTTTACCATTAAAACCAATAAATTCTATTGAGATGATTCAAAAGAAAATATTTTATTAAAACATTCATTGGTATTCATAAAAAATAATATTCACATAATCCAATAATATAACAATTCAATGTAAAAATTGATGAAATAAATAGAAAACCCATCTATGGGTTTGATATATGATAAACAAATCATCATATAAACATTAAATTTATCATCTTCTATAAAGGAAAGAAAAAATTAAATATCCTATTATGGGATATAGCCTATGGTAATATGTAATAATATATTCATTGGAATAGTAGAAACTTAAATATGAATATCTAAATTCTACTGATATCAATACCTTCCATATTCGGTTCATATAAGAAAGATAACCCACTATGTTATCACACACACTTTGTTTAAATATATCTATTTCCTGATCCACCAATGGTTCTCCATGTACTATATTTTCCAAAAAAATTAAAATAATTCATATTTTTTAAAAAAATCACAATAATGAATCACCAAACCCTTGCATGAAAATAATCTTTTTATTCAAAATCACATTTATAAACTTTCATAAAACACTTAGTGTTCAAAATTCAATATATAATGTAACACTATTATAAAAATATGGATTTTATGAAACATTTATTCTTTAATAACAAATTATTCAATTTCAAAAAAACCAATGAAATGTTTTGGAACATCTAGTAATTCATTAGTTAGAAACTATGTATAAAGAAGCAATTCTTAAGTTGGTTGGAATACAATAAGCATTTCATATTTGATGTTGGAAATCTATAGATAGGGTACTAATTGGAAAAAATAAATAATATAAATAAAAATATTTTCATATGAAACCATCTGTAATACAGTCACATTAATATCAATTTAAAAAGGCATGGGGAGAATAGATCAAGCGATCCTATAATAATATGAGATAAAATTTGATCAATAAAGGTATATACATTGAATAGATCCCCTAAGAATGATTTTATTTTCCCAATTAAGCATGGGAAGAAGCCTATAGAGAAATAGGGGTTATTTTAGTCATGAACAAAGAAGATAATGGGTGACTAGAAATAAAACATCTTTGGGAAAAAGTGGGAAATAACAAAAAAAAATTAAATATTGGATTTGGCGACATCATTAGTGAAAATAGTTTAAAAAACTATGCACTAACTTTTTATAGACTCTCTCTCTCTCATTTAAAACTGAGGCACATAGTTATCTTGGGATGAGTCAAAAAGTTTTACCAATCATTCATAAGACATATTACACCACTAGAAAACCACTTGTACACCTATATATATTATTGTCAAGAAACATGGTTTGACCAACTAGGCTCAAACATTATAGAGACCAGTTAAGTCTCATATTTCTATAGCGCACAGATATATTTTAGTCTCTATTTATTATTTTACCTAAACCATGAACCATTCCTATTTCATATAAAATTCTATTTTTTCAACCCCCGACACCTTGAAACCCCTTGAATAGCCAAAATTTTTAGCCAAGGCCTAACTAAATGATACATATGACTTGAAGTCTATTATAATTCTCCCCACCATAAAATATGTCTGACCCAATAAAGGCCTCATATTATTTAACATGAAAATAGTGAATTTTAGTGCTCCCCAATTAAAATATCTCACTCACACTTCTCATGGATATCAAATATGCATGACCATAGTACAAAAGATAGGGTATTTTGTATACCATGAAGTACCTTATCTAGGTTATCCATAATCTAAACATGTTACTAAATCACAGTGGTGTCATGTTAAAAATAAATTTACTTTCATTCAATCACATCTGAAGGGTCTGGTTGATTCCACAAATACTAGGAATCAAGAAACATTTCACACCTCTTTATAAAAAATGATGGAAATTATAACTAATCATAAACATTTACATGTTGTTCATTGATGTCAAAAGGGCCAAAAAACCTTGGTCCCAACATATCCTTGTTTCCAAATCCACAATATCCCTTGTGAGGTTACGGATTGGAAAATACATGACCACCATCAATACACTATACCTGGAGATCATGATGGTTTATATTGAATTTTTAATGATTCTGATTAATCACTAACCACTTATGTATTAGCTTCACTTTCTATATCATATCTTTAGATTTATTAATTTAACCTTGTTTCTCTCTAAAAACACTTCCATAAATAATTTAAAACCACATAGATTCCAATAAAATGTTCAACGGGTTATATATTGATGAAATAATGAAAGATATTAGGATATAAAAATTTATAAAAAGTATATATATTTCCTATGAACAAAAAAATCACGAAGACGCTACTCAAAAATATATGTAATGATCTGGATAGCTCACTTAAACTAATCATATATTTGGGGATTATATGACATGATAAATATCAACTATGAACCCATCGACCCCTCTAAAACATTCATGAACATGGAAGTAAACTGAGGATCTCTTTGGAAAATAATTGAATAGGGAACACCAATAATCCTATAGTGGACCTCCTCATTTTGGGCCACCAATAATGTTGTACCAAATAATTATACATTATTGAAGTCATATTGTGTACATGAAAATAGAACCTATGTCCACTATCTATCGACTCATTCCTCAAAGATATATGGATGACCATCCAACCTCATAAATGAATAGAATCCCTTGGTGACCAAGATGTTTCACCCATGGTGTTTGCACCATTTTGGATTATAATAATTTTCTAGAACTAAATTTCATACATTTACTCTACATGAACCCACTCATCAAATGTCGAGTAACACTTTATTCATGAAAAGAACACCTACCCACTAGTAACACTCCTAATCTCCTCTCAATAAAAAAAACTCACCAGATATCACTCCTTGAGAAACCCCAATTTTCTATGAATATATTTTTTTGAATAAATTAAATTTATTTGATATCTTGTATTACCGAAAACAAAGAGTTTCAATGAAAAAAAATAAACTATTAATATTTTTATTTATGAATGACTATAATTACATATCCATTAAACATAGAAATAGGAATAAGAATCACCAAATTTTAAATATTATGTATAATATTTTCATTAAAGTATGTCATTATGATAAAAAATAGTTAAAATTGATCATCGTGGTTAATGAAAAAACAGGATTATCAGGGGTTAAACTAAAAAGATAAGTGTTAAGCATTACCAAAAACATATCCACCACCCATTTTCTGGAACTATTTTCACCTCACTTATTCTGATATTTATAAGGATAACATTTTAACATATTTTGTATTTTAAAAACATGGGTCCAATTTTAAATTTTTAGACATTATAAGTTTTCTACTCACCTATACTATAAAATGCAACCCACTCTCTTCTCCACATCACACATGAAGAATAATTTTTGATAAAAAATCGACCAAAATCCCTTTATTTCTTACCTTATTCCATCTTAGAATCCATAATGTGATAAAAAAACCATCATATTAATGTTTTTAGTGAAATCCCAAGAGGATAACCCAGAGTATAGGTAATGTTATTCAACGAGCGTTGTAATTTTATTTCATTCTCCACCTCGATTGATTCTTACTAAAAAATAATGATATAATACCCTAAATATCATCCATATACTAATATTGTTTTATGATATTTTTGCGAAATAATAAAATCTCGTCTTCCCTCAAATAGTAATTGATAACTTCTCTTAGTTATATGGTGGACTACCGCATCGTAGACATATGTGACATGTTTTCCATCAACAGCTCTCACTACTGGGAATGTTAATGGATATACTATATATATATATATATATTATTTTTAAAATAATTATAATTATTTAAATATAATATAATATATACATTTTTTGCGTTCTATTCAATTGAAAATGTGATAACGTTCTTAATGTGTACAACAGACTACCACCTCACAAAGGAATTTGATCAATTTTTGCCAAACATTTTACATGGAATGTTATAAATTACATTTTTAAAAAATATATGAGATATATATGAAATTTATATTATTATATAAATTATATATATTTTTTTAGCAATTTTATTTATCCTTCAAGGAAATAGAAACAGCATTCATACGTATGTAAGACCAACTGGCTCCATGAATGGTGTTTTTCATTTTCTACCTCTTTAATTAATATATTACTCTAAATAAATATACAATAAATATATAAAATATTTATATCTTGGTTAAAATTATGGATATAATTTTACAATGATTAAATTAATCGGACCAAAAAACAAACAAAAAACACATGAAACACAATGTTGTTATTTCCAAGAACATGAATTTCACTTGGAATTATAAATAAATAGGTAATAAAAATTTTAGAATTAAATAATATATGGTATGATATATAAATATAAATAAATATATATATATATATTATGTAATAGGCTTATAATAAACATGAATTTCATTACCGTATTTTTAAACATGTGGGAACAATGTCGAGTCTTAAGGTAAAGGATTTTTTCATAATTTTCCTTCATTGAAACAAATGTTATTTTATGCACCCATATTTTTTTATATGTGTATATACAAATTATATGAAATTAATTTACATGAATATAAATTTTTAATGAAATTTAATTTTTAATTTTTTGTTCATATTTAATGAAAATTTAATATAAAAAATTTACTAATGTTGTAACAATTTTAGGTTTTAATCTACTCAATTATTAGGATTGTTAATGATTATAATCGTGATGATGAAAAAAAGTACACATACCTCAATAAAATCATTATTGTCATTATACATTATTTATTTTATAACAATACATTTTTTCCATCATTTTTATCTCTTTATTTACTCAGGAGACCAATAAAATGTTTTTATTAAAATTATTATTTATATCAATATTTAGTTGAAAAACCTTTTTTAATGAACCATGTTTTCAAAATTTGGATTTAGAAATATTTTTAAAATTACAAATATTTTTTTTAAATACCATATTTTACTTTTTTGAAAAAAAATCCATGGAATCACCATCCCATTCTTCAAAAAAGGTCCCTTTTAACTTAAACCGAAAATATGGAATGAATCGTTGTTATCATGTGTATTGTATGAATATAATATACCTACATCACTCCCATTATTTAATTTTTTGAATCCTTTTATTTTAATTTTATTTTCCTTGGGATAAGATCCAATGATTTTAATTTTTTTCTTTCTCTTGATAAATTGTGTTTATGATGATAATATTTGTATGAAACCAGTTTCACATCCATATGTTATACCATGATAAAATTATTATAAAACACACTAATTTTTTTTCAAGTTATGCTTTTATGGAATGATGAAAGGATTATGAAACTTGATTCAATTCAAAATTTATGTTATCATTAATTTTTATGAATCCTATTTCTTCAAATGACTTTTCATATAATAAATATTGAATGACATTGTGTCACACATATATAGAATTTTAATTATTTGATGGTTGGGACATATATCCCCATCCAATGTATTGGTTAAAGATTGATATCTCTTTACATTAAAAATAATGGAATGGGGAGCGAAGCAGATTCAAAACGGGGTCCAATCTACTATAATTATCATAGGAGTTATCCTTTACTTCTATAATGGATTGGGGTGAACACATTCAACTATGATAGTCCCAGAAATGATCCTTAAACTACTAAAGAAAATTATTTTGTATTATTTTATATATTCCATAATTTCATGTCTTGTTACATTACAATGCTCTCATGAATCGTGTTATTTTATTCCCATATAGATTATGTATTATGAAATGAAACTCCTTATTCCATGAACCAAGATTCTAATTTATCCATACATGGGACATTTTCAAATGTTATTCTCATTTTAATATACCCTACTACTAATGATATGTTTATGTATGTCCCTTGTAAGACCTTACTATGTATTTCATCCTTCCCTTCCTTGTATATCTTTTCCCCAAGTTATGAATAATTTAAATATTTTTTGTATTTTTATTTGAAGTGTTATATGTATGATGAACATTGTGGGAGATGATATAGTTCACTTATTAACTAATTATTTATGTTTCTATGTTTCTAAATGAATTATAACATTAAAATCTACATGAATGTGTTTAGGTAATATAATGAATTTATATCAAAAAATAATGTAGAATATATGTATTAAAAACATTTTTCATTATATTTTCGATCATATGATATATTTAATTAAATATTATAAATTATGATGAGATGCATTTGCGAGAAACCTTGGTAGAATCATAAGCTTATGGTAACATCCTAATGTTTTATTAAGGAATATATTATTTGGTTAACCTCAAATATATGCATGTCAAAATCCTAAACATTGACTTCATTCTATAATATAATTTACTAATATTAATAAATAATAAAAAGGAATGTGAGGCTTCACTCAAGATTCACCTAGTATATGACACATACCTAATTAAGTTCGTCATTAAACACTCTTGAGGGACATGATTGGGTGAAAACACAATTTCATTAAAAACATTATGAAAAAACATTAATAGATGATGATAATGGATGAACTTTGTTGAAACCAGGTTCCATATATTTGAAATAAATTCCTTTGATTGAGATTTCTAAAATGAGTTTTCAAGAATATATGTTTTTCCACAATTATTAGTGGCACTCTGAAATTTTTTATTTTTTATTTTGATAACCACAACATGAAGAAATCATGTTAATAGTGAAATAGATATAAAGTGAAATTATTTTATTCCAAATAAGACTAATGTTATTTGAGGTGGAATAAAAAATATCATTTCTATTATCGCAAAACATTATTAATAAATGAATCATGCTAGATTTCAAATTAATAAAAGTAGTAAAAATACATTTTGTATCGTACTTAATGAGGAAAATTACACCTCATTTCAGTGGTTCCTCTAATCCGTTAGTTATTGATACTGGTATCGTCACCACTAAAAATATATTTTATATCCTCTAGTATATAGATCATGATAAATTCATTTTTGGTGTCTACCATTTAGATGTTAAAGAAGATAAATTGTGGACACTTTACAAGAATACGAGGTAATGGGATGAAATTTTATCTATATATTGGGAAGAGTTTGAAAAATTATTTTCGAATAAGTAATTTTCTTTTATTATTCATACAATGAAGAAGAATAAGTTACTTGAGATAATGAAAATTGATGATCAATAAATTGGTACCTTTGATGAAACTTTTGACATACATGTGACGTATGATTTTGGTATTATCTTCCAAAAATAATGAAATTCTAGTAAATTATTTGATGGAATAAAACCAACCCACAAAAGGGTGTAATAAAAAAATATACTTTAATATATATGAATAGGTTTATTGATATATATCCTGGTGGAAGAGGAGGTTGGAGATACATATCAATGTCTGGGATTTGATGAGAAGTGAATGATGTAATTCAATAAAAAATTTAAAATCAATCTCTTTAATATGATACGCATTGTATTATCCTCAATGTGTGGGAAGAAACCTATAAGAAATTATGTTTAGGGTATTTGTAAATTCTTTAAATATTGGATTTATTTTCATAAGTTAGTTGACTATTGATGTGATCTAAAAAAATTAATTTAGTGTAGCGAATAAAGATCATGATCTTTAGAATTATCCAGTCATAATATAATGTTTCAAATGAATGGTGTTTTGAAATTATGCTTAACAGTTTAAAAATCTAAAGCCTAACGTTGATGTTCGATGTCAAAATTTATTAATCCATGTGATACATGGAAATATCATGATACTATTGTATCAAATGTTGGGTGTGATAAATACATGGTTAAAGTTACACATACCATCCTCTCTATAATTGATAATGTCTAATTTCACTTTTGAAGTACCAATTTTATTATATATAATTAATTTTATAATTTTATCAATATTTCACCAAAATTAGTAGATACATATTTATTAGTGAATATTTTTAATCATATTATGATCATATCTCGTGTAGAAGATTCATATCCGGTTAATGATTTTAGAAATGTTCTTCCTATTAATCTATTTATTCAACCTCCGGTTACATTTAATATTATGTTATACATGGTTTTGTTTTATAAACATAAGGCAAACATTATTAAATGAGAATGTGAATTCGTATTTTATATTTCAATAAAACCTATGATCATTTATCAGTGCAACAAAAAATATTAAATTCTGAGGGAAGATAAAGTATTTTTATAGATTTGAATTACTACTCAAGTAGGGAGTTTAACTCATTTGGATATGGAGAAACATGAAACCAATGATATAGCAATTATTATGTATATTATTGATGACATTGAACACGATTCTCATATCCTTCCTCAAAAACATGATGTCCAGTTATCAATATAACTCATACATGGAGTCACGCTTATTTTGAAGACTCCCCAAATAACAGACCAGATTTAGTTTCATGAATTAAATAAATCATCTCCAAGAGAATCTTGAAAATGGATTAATTCGTCCAAGTGTGTCAGACGGAAGTGAACCCATTATCTATTTAAAAAATAAATATTGTTTGATTTGTTTTTGAATTGTTTATCAGGTGTAAAATAATATCAATGTAGTGAAAAATTATCATGTACCATGTATTAATTACTAGTTCAATCAACTGTGTGGATATCAATTATTCTCTTAGATTAATAATTATTTTAGATATCATATATTTATGTTAAAGAAGGAGGATATACCAATTAACACATTTCCTGGATGGTTTGGACACTATTAAAATAATGTAACTCCATATTTTCTTACTAATTCCCTTATTACCTTCATTTATTTAATATATAATGTCATTATTGATTACATTGATTAGTATCTTGTATTATTTATGATTATACACTTATATATTTACTGATAATGAAAGATCATAAATATCACTTTAGGATTTTAATGATTGTCCTATGAAAATATATGTTGATTGAAAAAACTAAAAAGATTTAATTTTGGCTTAAAAATTATGAATTTATGTGTCATAGATTCTAAAGAGAGTGTACATTTATGGATACACTAAATAAATAGGCTATTAATAAATGGACCAACCCAACTATGGTGACATAGGAACAATTTGTTTTTGGTTTGGAAACATATTGTCAAAGGAATGTGTAATATTTATCAATAATATCGAATCTTTTAATCATTTTTAACTCAAAAGGGAGAAAAGACCCACTTGAAAGATGAGTGTGATAAAATTTCAAGGAACATAAAAGGGGGTTTGTCCGCACCCATTCTCTTACACTAATATGTTCTAGATAAGGGTTGGTAGTCAATAGTTATTCATATAAGAATATATTTTGATGTGATTTCATATCGACTGACATGGATATATATTATGCATCATGACAATTAATGATCCATGAGAAACATTTCACTACTAATGATTTGGTGTTCGTTTTTGTAATTTTTAATTAATGATATAAAGCCATCATATTTTTTGAGATATGTTTGATATAAATAATCACAAAATTATTAATCTATATATTAAAAAAAAATATTTGAATATTCTCTATAGAATACACCCAGATCTAATTAATGATTGTGACTTCTAAATAAATTACCACCCATGGAATGAGAACAATATGGTTGATACATTCAGTTGAAAGGATCATTCTAGCATATCCATTATGAGGATCATGATGGATCTAATATTTATGAATTTTACAATAAGGGATATTTAAATCATAAAGGAATTTGTAAAATCTTATCTTTCTCAGTTGAATTTTCAACCACCTATCCATGTTAAGGTTAAAGGGGTGACCAAGGAAGATGTTGAGCTAAAAATGAAGGATATAAATGTAAATATGTTAACCTTCATCATTATTTAATGATATATTTTTAGAAATATTTATTTTTTATTCCCATTAAATATTTGATAAAAGAATTGTTAGTGGAATCTCATATTACTTCATTTTATATTCATCAACAAATTATAGAGATACAATGATATTTTAATGATTATAGCAATTAGGATGACCTGAATAATGATATCAAAAAGTTTTTATCAATTCTATTGGTATTTCAAAATGCTAATTTTTGGACAAAAATCTCTAAGGGGATGTTACCTCTACTACCCATAACATAATAAAAATGGGAAAACAACCCCATGTATTTTCTATTCAAACTTCACAAAATATATAGGGGAAGAATGTTATATGGGTCATAGTATGTCACCATAAAAATTCATCAAACTTCCAAAGGAAAATAGATTATTTATTTATAGATCATATTTCCATTATATATTTAATATATGTTTCCATGTTTAATAGTGTTCCACTTTCAATTATATGTGATCAGGATCTGAGATTTACCTCGATGTTCATGTGAAGTATTTAGTAGGCTCTTGATGAGGAACTGAGTTTCAAGATAGCATATCATCATCATAATGATGGACATATAGGGATAAAAAATTCCAAACCTTAAAGATATATTGATATCCTTTTGTATGTAATTAATGGTAGTTGGGATCAACACATTCCCCAAATTTTGTTTTCATGAAATAGCTGGTTTCACACGAGTATTCAGATTCCTCCTTGTGAAGCTCTCTATCGAATGATATGTTGAGATCCCACATGATGGAATGAAATTAGAGAAAAAAATCTTATAGAATATGAGATATCTGATTAAATATAATATGTGTTTAGATCCTTCCAACAATACATAAGGGCATCACAAACTCAATAGAAATGTTATGCTGATAATCACCGATACGCTCTAGAATATAATTTTTACGATGAGGTGTTTCTATGAATTTATCCATTGAATAATTTTATGTTATTTAAGAATATATGAAATAAAATTATTAAGTATATTGTTACATTTTAAATTCATATCATATTGGGATTGTATCCTATTGGATGGTGCTTCCACCGAAGCTCCCTCAAGTCTTTAATGTGTTATATGTATCTCTCCTGAGGAAGAACATATTTGACCACTCACATGTACATAACTTATAGGTCATAAAATTTATCTGTAATATTTCTTTTTAGAAACAATATATGTAATTTCCTATCATAAAAATAATTCTTTATGAAACAATACCACCCACCTAGTCAATGTTTTGTGTCGATACCACATGTTTTAGAAGCTGTGTGGGAATTGATTGATGTACCAGGTAAGAAGTACACTTAGTTGTTTATAGCAATGTGAAAAAATTTCAATGGTGAAGTTAATTTAATATGGGGTTAAATGAAAAACCCTTTGTTTTTATAAACATATTTTTTATAAATATATTAAATATCTTCAGTTCCATGGTTATACAAAACAACGAGATTTAACAAATTCTGGGAAAATGTTAATATTATTATTAAGACATGATGATTTTTACAGATATTTGAAACTTATTAGAATTAATATAAATAAATAAATTAAAAATATTATGTATAATTCTTATATATAAATAAATCATTTTTATAAGAAAGCATTTTATTTTTTGTAAAGTCACTATATGTTTTGACAATATTATATTTTAAAAAATGTTTTCTTCTTTATTATTTTAAAGGTAAATAAAATTACTTTTGAACCATTTAGAAAATTAATTTGATAAAATAAACATATTTATTAACGTAATTGTTTCAATATTATCCTTTGGTTAATTTTTTTTAATTTTTTTATAATGATTTCTTTTCATATGAACATTGAAAATTTCTTGTTTTTATTACAAAATGCCATTTATTTATGGTATTTTCGTGTTTAGTTTTTATTTAAACAATTATTAAGAGGTATATTAGGTCAATAATATATCTATTCTTCTAATTAAGGTAATTATAATAATTTTCATATTACATTTTGATATAAAAAATTTAAAAAGTTGAAAAGTTTCGCTATCTGAACTCTCTTTCTCATCTCGACGACAAGTTTAGTTTTAAATTAAATTATCCCATTTATCTAAATAGAATTTTGAAAAATTGATTTCATAATATTAATCATCATAATAATTATTTTCTAATATTTTCCAAAAAAACAAAAAAAATAAATAGAAAGAAAAACAGAAAATATTAACAGTGGTTAAGGTAAAAATATGTGTACTAGTTGTTGAACTTAATAGATAGTAGTTAAAAATGACCCAAAATTCATTATCAACAACCTTTATGAAAATATAAATACATTATATATACTAGGACCTATAATTTTTAATTTTAATGAGTTGTTTCATTAGAAAAATGTGTGTACACCGAATTGTTTACAAAAAATTAAAAGTGTGCCACTCACCACACCTATAAAAGTCCATCGCCACACCAATCATATTCCCATATTTAATACCATTTTATTTTTCCAATAAAAACATAAATACATTTCCAAAATCCTTAATAGCATTATATAAAACTTATTTTGATCATATATCCATCCTACGAGGAGTTTTGGTAGAACCCAAAAGAGTTTACCAAGTGAAGAAGTAACGTTCCTATGTGAGAATTTCTATATTATTCATTCCCGCACCACATTATAATATTATTAAACCATTTTAATATTAAAATCTTATTATATACCATATAATAATATTATTTTTTATTAATTTATTTTTTTACATAAGTTTTCTTTTCACTTAATGGGGAAATAATAATGTCGCATGTGTGTACTGTGGACTACCACATCGCAAACCTATGTGATAGGTTTCCACTCATAACCTATCATAGATGGGTATTAATATTGATATAAACTATATATATATATATGATATTTATATCATATATATAACATTTTAAATATATTATCATAATTTCCTTTTTACTTTCTTGTCCATATAGAATACAATAATGACATTCTTATGTAGGGCGTACTACTGCCTTGTGAAGTCATGTGATCCTTTTTTTCCTTTTTAAATTCTAATGAATTGGTGAATCAGATTGATATTGTAATGTTTATAGTATGAAAATAATTTACATAAGTCATGAATATTTTTTATTTTAATATTAATTTATATTTTCTCATAGTTAATTAAAAATTAATTTCATCCTAAAATATTTTATAATTTTTTTAAAAAATGATATTTTCAATGAAATTATGTTTTCCTCATGAAACCTTCCACATTATTTTTGATTCAAAATAATTCTTCTTAAATGATTATAACATTAAATGTAATATAATAATTAATAAGGACATGATCCAATGATACCATTTTTTCTTTTTCATTAGATTTATCATGTTTTTGATGAAATTGTTTTAATGAAACCTATTTCTCTTCCATAGGTTATGCCATGAAAAATTTCATTTGAAACCCTATTATTATTCCATAGGATAAGATTTCAAGAAATGAAGAAATTATTATAAAAATTTGTTTCTTTTACAATGGAAATGTTATGATGAATGATTTTCAAACCAATTTCTTTTCATTGGTAATAATATAATGAATTGTTTTTTATTTTTCCAAAAAATATGAATTGTATTCATTATATGAAAGGTGGGACCAATATCTTCATACAATGAATTCGGTAAAGATTTATATATCATGGGATTAAATGCACCAGAATATGGTGTAAACCTAGTTTAGTAAGGGACACAATCCACTATCAGTATATTAGGGGTGAACATTGACTACTATAATGATTTTGGGAGTGAACCCTTTACATTATGATAGTATCATGTTTGGGCCCAGAACTACTATAGAAATTATTTTCTATGCTTATATGTATAGAATTCCTCCATGTCTTATTCTATTTTTGGGCTCTAATGGGTTGATTTATTTGATTCCCAAATGATTCGTGTGTTATAAACTACAATTATTTATTCCAAGACCCATAATTATGATCTTTGATAAGAAGGGTGTGGTTCTCAAATATTTTGATCGTGTTATAATAAAATTCTTCCCATGTTATAATAATGTTTCTCAATTTTTTACTCTCACTAACAATTTGACATCATTCTTTATCATGTTTCTTTTCCTAGGTGCCTAAGACATTTATAATGTATTATTTTTCAATTAAATGTTCCATCATTGTTTTCATAATTTTAAATGATGTTGTTCACCTATGAACCAATTGTTTATGTTCATTAGTTTCTAGAGAAACTAATCCTTTTGTGATCCCCATACATTTATTTGGTTAATATAATGATGGTTAATTATAAAATGATATTATATATATATATAATGGTTTTTTATATTACACAACTGATTAAATATGGTATTGAGTTGTAAAATCCTATCTCAACGCATTGGTGACCACATTCCCTTTCCCATGATTATATGAATTATATAAATAAAAAATCTAAATCTACTCAACAAGGAATCTCTATCACATAGTAATTTACCTCTAAGAAAAAATATACATATATATCAAATAATTATAATATAACATAATCCATTCCTTAAAGAGATAGTGGAACCATGTTTTGAGATAATTGATAACAATAACTAACTAAAGGTCATGGGAAAATTGGTTATTTTGAAGAGATTGCCACGGGAAAGGGACATTCACTACTACATACATTCCATTCATCAATGCACACCCAAATCACATACGAGAGTAATCATATAAGAATAAAAAATTAAAATTTGTTTTTGTGATAATTAATACTGGATTCGATTTCATCATCATCTTTCATTCCATGAATGATCTTAGACCTTTGTCATTTATTTAAATCATAACACTATTTTTCGTTAATGATATCATTATAGATCTAACCTTGGGGAAGTCTGGAAAAAAATTATTATAATGAAATGTAACCACAACGATTCAATGACTCCCAAACACATTGATAGGTTTTTGACATGAAAATATAGATAGAAAAATCTAGGACCTACTAAGATTAACCTATCATATATAACATAGAAATGAATCATTACTTCATAGATAAATAATATCATTTATAATACATATTGTACAATAAATGTACATTCCTTATTCTAAGGAAGATAAAAACAATGACACCTATGATCCACATATTAGTTGAAATACATGAAAATATCATCCAAAAACAAGAAATATAAAGAGTCTAAAATCTTATGAAATAACTATTTAATCAACATCATAAATACTTCAAGAGAATTATTGAGATTTTATGAAATAAATAGAAACTTGAAATGCTCATACTAGCTCTATAAAATTTCCTTAGTTTATCCACTTCTCATAATCTCAGCAAATGCTTTAAAGAAATTTGAATAGTTTTAGAAAACACGAGAGCCCCTATGAGTTATTCATAGGGATAAAAAATTCATTGTAAGGCGTATTTTTTCTTAATGGTCAACAGATTTAGAATTCAATGGTAAAAGTAATGTATGAGGCTTCAATATGCCTTCATTGAAAAGAAAATAGATTAATCCTAATGTGAAACATAATAATGACTAAATCTCCTCGACTAAAGATCTATATATAGAACATTATATTTCATTAACATAGCATGTTACATTCAATAAAATTATCTAGAAATAGTCATCATACAAGGGAGTATTCCAATAGTAAACTTTACCTCTATTTGAGGATGTAATCCCCCAAAATAATCAAGAAATACCTTAGGTTATACATTCACTATTGTAGAAATAGTTCTACCTAATAAAAAAATCATGGATTATCTCTAACAACTAACATGATATATTTTTATAATAATGACATTTATCTATAATCTACTAGATATAGAATCCCAGACACATTGAATGATCTTAAACACCTCATCAATAGTTATAAACTAGAATCTAGCATGATAGTAATAAATTAGAAACGTAACAATGATTATATAATTTATTCCTATAACAATTTGAATGATATCAAGGTCAGTAGCCATGATATCGCACACCAAATTGAGGTTGGAAATCGACACCCATCAAAAGGGACAATTAAAAAAATTTCCAATCCTCTATAAGAATTTATGGATAGATAACACATTAACGAAATATGATCACAAAATAATCCAAAAACATAAACTAAATTTGATAATATAAAATATTGTTTTTTTCCTATACAAAAAAAATGTTTGTACAATAGAGGATGAATTAAACACCTTACATATAATCATAGTAATCTTTTCCTTGGATTCCTTTGGTACGTACACTACTGCATATTGACATCTAGTCTCGGATCCCCCTTGGGACTTATTCACCACATAAATACCCACTATGCATGATTATGTGATCCATAACATTTAGATACATCTAAATGAAGCTAAGTCGGTTTGGTGAAAATATATCCAGTAGTAATCCCTTGGGAAATCATTCCAAAAAAATACTAAGGTGACCTTATTATATAAAATGATTCAATGTCATGGATTTTAAAAAATAAATTAGGCTTGGTATTACCATACACCCATAGTAATAGACATATACTTGAGGATTTCTAGATAAATCCCCTAAATATTGTCCTGATAAAAACTGATGGCCCGTAAGATACTACCTGGCAAAAAGACTCCCTTGGCTACAGCATTCCCAAAGAAAAGATCTAACTAAATTTTTTTCTATACTATGTCTTCATCATTCATAGAATATTGACTAGATACCTCATCAAAGTTCCAAAACTAAAATGGAATTTAAATAAACTAAAATTTTCCCCTTTGACCCATCACGAAACTCATTGCCATAAGGCTATCCTTATGAACATGATTAGTTAGTAGTTGAACTATCTCATTAAAATTGGTGGCATTATCCAAAAATTGGACTCTAATTTTATTTGATTAGAAATTACTGGATTATTTCACTCATAAATTATTATGATATATCTAGTCGATAATTATGTTTTTGAAAGAATTCAATGTAAGATCCATGTGTAATATAGCTAACAATGCAGTCTCACACCATTTTCATACAGAACCTTCAAACATGTAGTAAGAATAACCCACCTTATTATCCTGTAATTTATTAGAAAATAAAATATCCTTTCAATTCTCTTAAGTCACTCATCAAATTTTTAGGGTCCTTTTTCACCAGGGAATTAGGGTTGATTCTTCCCAGAAACTTCTATTCATTTATCCTTTGGTCATCCCTAGTTTCTAATGACTACCTATCCCATTATCTATATAGTGTAGATAATAGTTTTCACAATCAATGGTGTACTATATGATTCACCTATGGAAAGTGTCGCAAAACTTACTATCAGGATTTATATGAGGTACTCTAGGAAGAATTTTATAATAATCACAAAATATGATAACCAATTAATAAATAAAAAATTCCACAATCACATATGAACATTAATAATTCATTTTATCAACATTAAGAGATACAAATTTAATCTACATATTTATTACATAAAAGAAAGAAAAAATAGAAATATTAAACCTTTTATCTAATAAAAAATAATTATAATTTCATCTAAATATCATCATACAACATGTCCCCAGATTATAAAAAATCATTTCCCACCCATGGTAATTATATTTCAGTCCTGAATGTGAGAAAAAAATGTACTCTCTCATAATTATTAATCAAATCTTGATGGACAAATCTCACGTCCACCATAGACCCTAAACTAAAAATGGGTAGTTCTGCTACACACATGTCTAACTTCCTCCTCTAATACCATTTGTTAATGAACCAAATCTAGTCAACATATCACATCACCTATGATATTCCACGATATGTTAGAGATCAACAAAATAATGAATCATGTCTCAAGAATAACCCAAAATTGGATACATAAAACTGAGTACATCAGAGAAGTATAAAACACATCCATTATACAAACAACATCATGTTAATAATTCTAAACCATAGTGTAAATCTATAAAAGAAAAAAGTTGAGTCACTATATGACAACCCATCACCACTAATCCATTTGACTAAGAAGGAGATGATGACATGGAGAAGAATGTGAACCACATGAATCACTTCACTTTTCCTATGTGATGAAAAATAACATCTATTATCCCACAAATAAATAATTACTATTTCAGAACAAATCCTGGTAGTATTTAACCAATGAATGTATAAATAACCAAATACCAGAAAAAAATATTTTTAGATTACAAAACATCTAATTAATTAATAATTTTAAAATTATAATCCTTTTGTGATACACAATTCAATTTTTTTAAATAAATCATATAAAAACAAATAATATTAAATATACAATAATAAACCATGATTTCATAAGAAACCCTATTCACGGATATACTATATGATACACAGTGAGAAACTAAACATAAAATGTATATTCATGTATAAAACCAAGAACAAATGGCATCGTAAAAGATGTTATCTTGTCTATAGGTTTACATACACAAAAACATGAAGTAACACTAAGAAATAAGCTAGTAATTGTTGAAACCAATTAATATCATATCCTACAATATAGTGTTGACATAAATAAAATAACACTTAATGGTTTCATACACACTATTTTTATATTTGTTCTTAAACCGATGGACCTAATGTTTCCAATCATCTATATTTAAAACAACCATTTATAAATCATTCTCAGTATTTAAGAAAACATTTTCAATGTGGAGCATCACTACCCTCATGCTTTCAAATTAATTTAGGATTCAATATAACCTTTATGGTACTCCATCGAACACATAGTGCACATAATTCTATTTTTAAATCAAATAATCATATAATAAATGAATTTCAAGAAATAATTAATCATTGATAACAAATAAATATATTTCATAAAACAGTAGAAAATAATTTACTATAGAATTGAGTAGTTAGATAATTAGAACCTATGTATAGATATTCATACCGAAAGAATGGTGGAAAACATGTAGCCTTTGCAAATAAAGATTGGAAATTATTAGATATTTCCTCATTAGAAAAAATAAACAATTTACCGTAATAATTCTTTTTAATCACCCCTATACCTAGAAATCATAGCCTATTCTGGTTCCAATTATATAAAAGAATATGTTATCAATTGGGTATCTAATAATATGCCAGATAATGAAATCAAATATGATTCATATCTTATGGAGATCAACTTAAATTGAAGGGAGATTGCAATGGAAGAGAGGGGAGAAGACTGTAAGCACTAAAGATTATTTTTAAAACATATTCATGATTCTGGTGTGATTATATTTCAAAATTATCAACGTATATCGTTAAATTGTACCTTTTAGAATATTTGGATTGGTGTTCCTAGTTATGAATCATTATTTAAACAAACTTATACCAACCCTATCTTTCTTATATGTATTAAAAAAAATGGGTTACATTGTTAGATAGGAAGGACACACATGGTTATAAATATCATTCTCAAGATATCCTACCATAGTAAAAAAACTACCCAGATACCTGCATTGTTTCTTAATGTACCACATGGCTTGAATAGACAGGCACAAACCATGAAAGTTTCACTAGAGCTTAATAGTGTTATATATCATTGTCAATTTATAATTAGTACATATCACTCACCTCAACAATATTCCCATAGAGATTCCTTCAAAATTACTAGTATTCTACCAATGACCTACAAATACCTCCAGAATATCCCGATGTATAAAACAAGCTAATTCAAAATATTACAAAGGACTTATATGGTATAATAGTATAGACCCTCATATTTATACAAGAATACTATGTCTGAGAAAATGGTGTTAACCATTCAAAAACAAATAACATCAACCAAATCATCAGGACTAATGATTTTTTTTCCAAAATATAATAAAGACTATGTGTAATTTATAAAGAAGTTCAATTTATACTATTTTAAATACAAATTTACTAATCTACCCTAGGATTTTCTAAAGATCCCATAATAAATCAATCCAAACACATTATGTTGTATAGATTTTATGGGTTCATAACCTCCATCCACTGCATAAACGTCCAAATAAATAGTAAATTATACTGAATTCTTCACAAAATTAGAAAAACCTATAGTACTATAATAAGTAAAAAAAGACTGTAATTATTTTTTGGGAATTCAATATCATCACCTAATTTAGACAACCTCATACAATATTATTTAACAATAGAACTAATATTTTAGAATCTAAAATGGAAGTGACTTTTAAGAGAATAATTTTCAGCATAACCACTAATCTCAATATCATAGTGCACAAAATATATAGATTGAGGACACCATTTAGAATCTCTCTAATATCCTTCAGAAATAGTTACACAAATATTAGATTAATTGGATAGAATAAATTATTCATGTATTATTTTCTTATCACAAAATGACCAATTTTATAATATATGAAAACTAGTACTCATTATATATTAGAAACAATATATTTTCCACATTGTGTTCATTTGGACTCACTACACATTTCTATTTTTTGTCACCTATCTAAAGACACGTATTGTAATATCTATATTTTTTTATATGAATCGCTCAATGATAAGTGGATTTATATATATATTTATTTATTTATTTATTTATTTTTCACGATAACTACGTCACATGATAATTAAATGACATGGTTTTATTAAACTCATTCAAATAAGTAGAATTGATTTTATCTTTGAGAACATCAACGATACTATGAATATAGTCACATAACCTTAACAAAAAGTGGAAAGAACCCTATTTCATACATAATAACTAGTATAATGGATCATAATCATATATTAAAATGGATTTATTTTGAATCACTCACCCCACCACTAAAATATTTCTCTTGAAATACATTTCAGTGATATAAATAAATTTCCATTGAATAGAAATTTCACCGTTATGGAATATTTCCAGGTTGTGTGGCCTCAAATTACATGCTTATAGAATTAAATTAGGCATGTGAATTTATTATTTATTGTTTTATGATGTTTCATAGGATTAATTTTTAAATAGGTATAAATAAGATAATTTTGGGCCTTATATATTCAAATGCACTATCTCTAGTACATTTAAATCAGACTATATAGGTTAAAACAGCAGATCTATTTATTAAAGTGAGTTTCATGAGCAATATACATATCCAGCTAGACTACGTAGATGGTTCATATATCCTAAATTATTTTAAGTAGTTAGTTACATGGGTTACTTCAATGATCATAGTGACCATGTAGTTGGACATGTATCTACATAAACGCCCTCTAGAGGGTTCATTTTAAACATAATTCATAAAATATCACTCCCATTATTCTCCAAAATATTGGATCTCTTTATCCTTAAGGTCATTGTTGGTGGTTTATAGCGATTTAGTCCTTTAATTTATAATTTAACATAGATAATGGGGTGTTTGGTATTTTGATCTTAGGTAAGTCCCTCGAGATCTTGTCCTCCTATCCCATTATTTATTTCACAAAATTGAAACCAAAATTAGTTGAGGATTGAGATATTTTAGAGTAATACTATTGGAATAATTTTGGTACTATTGTTCTATGTATTTTAGGATAATAAGGGTAGCTAATATATTTTATTTTTGGCTGGTTTTACGGTATCTTTAGGTTCGTGGAAGACATATTTTCTTTTACACTAGTTTACACAAATAAATCATTGTTTTTATTTGATGAATTATTAAAATTATCTTATTTTAAGAGAATAATTGATTAAAAATAATATTTTTATTTTGAAAAATAATGTGTTTTGGTTGGAAACTATTCTAGTAAAAATAATGTGGAGATTTTCTAGGTTTGTGTGATTTATCTGAAAAATGGGTCTTAGTGTAAAATTATGTTGATTACTAAGATAGTTGCATTAGGTTTACACTATTCTATAGTTATGGTTGTGCAGTTATTTTGATGGAGTGTTTTATTTTTTATTATGTGATTATGCATAATAATGATAAATTCATACTTATGTGTGGGGAACCTTTGAAAAATTATTAGTTGACATGGTAGAAAAACGAAATTTTATTTGGGGACCATGATGAAAATAAATGTAAGGAACCGTCCTCGAGCATTAAAAATTGTATTGAAATTAAAATATAATTAAATTTATTTAATTCCCAAATATATTTTAGGTATTTAATTTTAGATAGTTAGTTCATAACTATTAGATAACAATCCCATATATTACAAAGTTGACACTTAGAATCTGTATAATGTTTTCCCCCATAAAAAATATAAAATGAAACATATTTTATTTTCCAAAAATATATTCAATGTTTTCATCATTAAATATTCCTTTTTTGACGTACTGGACTATTTCACTAAGGAGTAATGGAACCCAATTGACCACATTTTCTGAAGTGTTCCCCTCTTATAGCAAAGGCCTCTTACTTGCAGTGATGGTTTAGGGTGTGTCAATGAGAAACTATGCCATATTTTAACACATTACATAGTAGTATAAATGTGACCAATGAATATTTTAAAATCAATGAAAATTAAAAAACCATACCTTTGAATATGATAAACTGTTACAAATAGAATCAATATCATGTACAAAATGATGACACTGCATGCTTTGGTCTTAATCAGGTGACCTCTAAACAACTGACTATATAAACATGTGTGTGTGTGTGTGTGTTATATATATAGTGATTTTCATTGCCAAATATATAGTAAATACTAATATCCAATATCTAAGGCATGACTTGGGCATCAATGGATTATTCTAAGAGAGTTATAGAAAGTATGCAGACACCATGCTTGGGTGTCACGAATCATATGGGTTATCATTCTTGTGTACCATGATATGGGATTCCATGATTGGTAATCAAATTTAATTAGGGATTTTATTACCATAAGTCACACTTAGTTAGGGACATAATTCCCATGCATTATAAAAAATATTAGAGGGGGAAATCATGTCTAATACAAGATATGAATTATTTGAAATTAATTTAGCATTCCATTTAACATATTGAATATCCATCATAAATATAAAATTCATCTGAACTTTTCAAACCTATCATATCCGATTTAATTACAATAGGCCTTTTAAATATGTGGTAACTGACACCACTTTATTGGTTTTAAGGCCAAATTATCATTTTACATGTCAAGGGTATTTGGAGGAAACCCAAAATTGGTGGAACTAGTTTTTTTGGAAGCCTATAACTGTAGTTGATATAGTATAGGATAATTCTAAAATAACAGACGAATTCAAATAATAATTTTAATATTTGTATGAAAATGTATATAAATTTTTATATGCGGAGTGATGGAACAAGATATAGAAAAATACTGCTTTACATGTTATTTATGAGACCACCTACCTTAGCATGGTAGTTTACTCATCATCCATTTTAATGTTTAAATTTGGTGTGAAACAAATGAAATTGGAAAAATATAAAATACCCTGAAAATAGGGAATGGTAGATAACAAAAAAATATAATTGAAGATGGTGAGATGAATAAATTGAATAATTTAAAAAATTGAATATCTTACAGATATTCATCCAACATGATGGGAAATTATAAAAAGGAAGTCATAAAAATATAGAGGCTTAAATCATAATTAATAGCGGAGGAGGAATATCCCATGCAGCTGCATAAAGAATAAAGAAATTGAGAAATTGGGGATTGAGTTTTAAAGGCTAAAAGCGGAAAATTTTAATTTTACCCATTTTTATAATGAGGTGAATAGTTTGGCCACATTTTTTGAAATATATATGGCTAACAGTTTTCATATACTGGTTGAGTAGAACTAACAGTGTAGCCTTGGGAAAATTGTCTAGGATAATTTTATAGCACCTTTACTCTAATGCAGTAACCTATATGGCCATGTAGCATGAGGGAATTGTAAAACATAACTATGTCCCCATATAATATTTATATTTGTACTCATATGGTTGCGTTACATTATTAAAAATATCCATATGCTAACCATGTGGTTGATTCTACCATTCCAAAATATAGATGTATTAGCACTAAATGAGCCCTGGATTCCCCCAAAAAGCTCTTTCACCTCTTATCCAAAATAATAATGATTAAAATAAGGTCATAAATTAAAAATTAACAATTGCATTCATATTGTGAAAAAACAAATCTTACAGTTTCCCCTCAATAAATAAACTCCTCTTCGAATTTTCCTTTAGAGGTTTATGTATCATTATCTAAGAATAGATCTCACCACTGTGCATTTATATTATCTTATCACTCATGTTACTCATCTTATAAATGTAGATACATCCAAGGGATTAAAAATGGAGTAACTGGTAAACCATGTTGTGAAATTAAGCTCTGATCAATGATAATAATAGGAAAATCCTCCATGGAAGGATCACCTTCAAATTCAATACCTATAGGATATAATGTATAAGATGGGTCTAAAAACTAATGGTGAATCTTTGATAAATTGGTAAATTCATGCAGGGAATGATACCTCTAAATAAGATCTAATGGAAAGGCTACTAGGCATACTCTCTAAGATCTAAACGGGGCTAGTATAATAAATCAATGACTTTCCCAGTCTATGAATCAATATCAGTCCCAATTTAATACATACTCAAAGATATTCCAAATGTCTAACCTAAAACTCTAGAGGTTATTAGAAACCCTCATCATGATATTGATTCCTATACAGAGTTATAGTAATGTGATTCGGAATAAGTTTTTCCATCTATGAAGTTTCCTAGAAGAGATGAGCTCCTACTAGGGTCGCCTCACCTACCTCTAGCAAGTACAAAGGTGAATGGAATGGCCCACCATATAAGTCATCATATGGATCCATCTTTATGATTTTCAAAAATATTTAATTGTAGTAAATCTATAAAATAGGTAGGTGGTTCTTCTATGAACCACTGTTATAATTGACACATGGTCATAGAACATATTATAAAATTTAAAGCATATACTGGAATTTTCTATCATTCAATTGGTGGGAGGATGATTTCAGAAGACCGTATGTACCAATAGTCATCTACAACCCCCTCTATGAACAGGATGTAAACTGAGAATACCTTCTATATATGATATAATTTTAAACAACGTAATGGTATAAAATGTTTGAAATGAAAATTCTCTCAACCTATTCTACTGAAATTGTCACTCTGGTGGGTAGAAATTTTGAAACTTTTTCTTTCCAGTCCAGAATAACCCATAGAGCATCACTTCCTTGAGGTAAGCTAGGTGATAATTTCACGAATTTCATGCCCATTATCTCCCATTTTCAATTAAACATTGTTAATTTCTAATAATTCCACCACTAACAACGTTGTACCACCTTCACCATCTACCAGGTGGAACACTAGGAAATAAAAACTTATATATGTCACTTCATCGACTACCACCAATACTGGTTGTTTATTTAACAATACATCATGGTGACAATGGGATGTAAATCATAAATGGAGTTAACATACTCAAACATTAAATCATCCAATATTTCTATTTCAACGCATATATGTCTATGAATGTACAAGAACTTATCCCCATAAACAACCCATCCAATGGTTGGTCCACACCTAAAACACTATCATGTAGGTTTAACCTTTTGTGATCAAAATGATGTATACTATTAACTCATTCTAGAAGAGAACATTTCATTGTATATATATTAAGTCTGGTATTCGAGTTACGATCATGGAGATCTATTTGAATATATAAAATGAGCCCCTCAATTATCACTCACTAAAGGCCTTCTATGTTGCATGTGTCTACGTTTTCCAACTCAGTAATTCAGCAATTGCATTTTCGTTTCGTAGGAATATAATTTACACTTTAATAAATGGAATATAGGTGTTCAAAAAAAATATCAGGTGATAATAAATAAAATATTTTTAAAGATTTAATTGATAATTGTTTGGTCCATATAAACCACAAAATTCTCCCTATATAGATATTGCACCCAATAATGCACGACATGGCCTACACATTCTAGTTCAATATCATGTATAGGGAAATTCTTCTCATGTAGCCAAAACTAAAAAATTTAATACACCAAGACTCAATATTAAAACATCATAACTAAACCCATTATATTTCATGATGGATTATAATATACTATATATCTTCAAACCAGCTTTGGAAGACTAATGATCAGTGTTTAGGTAATTATCCCTTTTATCTCAAGAAAGGATCTCTCAAAATCTTCATACAATACTAAATTCATACCATTATTATTATATTGTATGATAGGTGCTAATAGGTGTGATAATTAATAAATTAAATATCAATTATATCCACTATTCAATAATAAATTGTGTATGCCAAAAAATTAGGATTCTCCCCAGAAACAATAGTAGTCACATTCTCTATGTTGATAAATCATTATGAATCATAGATGATGTCACCCAAAAAATAAACATTTTCTTCCCAAAATGGAATTTGGTGATATTATAATACTAATAGTGCTCTATCAATGTATTTTTCATGATATTGAGATGTTTGGCATGATTATCTCAAGTACGAGTGTACACAATGATATCATCCATGAAGACTAGCACAGATGATTCCAGATTCATGTGGAAAACCATATTCATTATAGCCATGAAAATTGTGGGAGAGTACAAAAATACTAATAGAATTAAAATACTCATTATTATTATATCAACTATGTATTTTCATTTGTGGTAGGTATTATAGTTTCACATACACCTTATCATATTCATGTAGGTTCTAGGTGGAGTGGAAGCCATGATAAGGGCGGTGCCAAACGTTGATTTTTTCATGACCAATGATCAGTCATCATTCTATAGGATATTTAATTACATTAATCAATGGAATTGTCTTAATGATATAAAACATAATCATGTCAGAACTAGAGACAGGGGATCATCACATATTATGTATAATCAATTTAATTATATAAGAATTAGCTCAAAGGAATTATTTCTTAATTGATGAATCGGTAATAGATATGTGGTGAACTCTCATTAAATTGTTGAAACCAAGTGTATATTACTTCTAGATGAGATCCATAAATGTTTTAGGAATCACTAGACATCATAAAATGGGGATGCGGGTTCTAGCACCAATGATCCTTCAGCTTCCATCATCCGTGTTTCATCCCCTTGTCAACAGCTTCCAAAGCGTTCTTCGTGATCCATCGGGGTCTCCATTCTTTAGAGAAATCTTAGAGAAGTGATCTTTCTAGGACTAAGGGGATTTATTAAATCCATTGTTCCCAACCATGACAAATGGATTGGAATATTGAGAAAATATGAAAATTGTGTATTTATATTTCTAGTGTTTAATGAAAATAGTTTCACAAGTGCCCTTATTTATTTATTTAATCAAAAAAACCCCAATTTAAAATAATAATAATACTAATATTTATCAACCTCAATATAACTTGAGAAATATAATTAAATATTATTTAATTAAATAATATTAAATATTTATAATTTTCAAATGATTATTAATCTGAGTTTTCCATTCCTCCACAGTACTTATCCTACCTTAAATAGTGTCTATGTACTTAAAAAATAAATATCACTAATTTATTTTCATGTAAATAAATAAGTATTATTTTCTCCAAATAGAATTTAAATATATATTAAATATTTGTCTCACAATTTAATTTAAGGAATAACTAATGATTGTATAAATTTGATCATGATGTTATGAATATTTATTGGACCACATACATGAATAATATTTTTTCAACCTTTTAAATAATAAATAATAATCTGTTATTTAAATAGGATTTAGGATACACTTAATGAGTGACCCTCTAGGACTCTTTCTTGGTTTCATTGGGAAATGAAACCTAACTTCCATCGTTAGTATCTAAAAACATGCCATGTCACCCATAGAGAATAATGATAATGCCACAATGACATGTCACCTCAAATGAATTATTCCCGTGTAAAAAATCATTTATCAAAATATCTCTAATTGAGCATTTTCATTCCAGTGCCATCACCCTATATCCTTGATATCTATTTTTTGAATATTT
Source organism: Viscum album (assembly GCA_963277665.1). Lineage (NCBI taxonomy): Eukaryota > Viridiplantae > Streptophyta > Magnoliopsida > Santalales > Viscaceae > Viscum > Viscum album. The sequence goes on from OY728145.1 coordinate 961,489,837, forward strand.
GGAAATATAACATACATATTGATCACTGTGGTTAGGGATTAATTTAGGATATTTCATTTCTATCAAAAGGCCTAATATATATTCTTCCATTAGAGAAATAAAAGTGATAAATCCTTTCTGGAATTATTCATTAATGCAATATTACTCGTGATGCACCCTACATATACTTTCTTTCCATGATAATCTATCATCATGGATTTCATCAATATATCTAAATATACAATTCATAATACTCATTAATTATAATATTAAATTCTATGTACCAATAAACTTGTCCATATATATAAATATCCAATGACACATAGAAATGTGGATTTAATCCTTGGACGTATTATTCTCGGAATATCCTACTGGATATTACCAAGGGATTCCACCATGAGATGATTCCTCAAAGTCCTATGAGTCTCCCCCAAAAATATCATGTATCTTTTATGGTCCACAAATGATATCATCCAGAAATAGTATAGATATTCAAGAATAGTGCCATATCTCTCCTGGGTTCTCATCATAACGAGGAACTACTATGACCTTTCAATGCCACAACCACTCTTAGGACATTATCATATAATTTGTCCAGAAAAATAACAATCATTATTTCATAAATATTTTATTAATATTGAAAAAAATGAGTACATGTTTATCATAAGGTACATAGTAGTTAATTCAAGGGAACTAACTCCAAAAGACTCCCACATGCACTAGAGTCAACTGTTATCAACCTTCAATAAGCTAGCTCTCACATGATAAGTATGCATCTACTGTCATTGGAATTTATTCAAGGGATTCCCCACATTCTCTTCCATGGGTACTCGGATTACTAAAAAATCACCCCTCTATAAGAAATACCTTAAGATATGATACTATCAGAGTATATGGTTTTTCAGATGGTGTAACCATAACTCTTTTGAAAGATCCACCACTATAGTATTATCACAATATAATGTGATAGAGTCTTTACTACTAGGCACCACATCAAGATATTATACAATGTTATGAATACAAATGGATTCATTTTCTACATCATATTCTACTATATACTAAGTCTCTACCATAGAATTAGTTACAACTAGCTGCATTGAACTACTCTATCTAATAGATCCTCTATTGAGAATGAAAGAAAATCTTTATTGTGAATTTAGATAATTCGGAAATATCTGAAAACAATCATCAGTATAACCTCTGATGAAAATCTCCTCATATCCTCCATACATGAGAAACATATCTTTAGTTCTTCTCATATACATAAATATTTCCTTAAAAGTATTCCAATGCAGTTCTCTAGGAATCACTTGATATCTACAAACCATGATGAGTGTATAGAAAACATCATCTCAACCACCTAACATGGAATGTATGATAAATCCTATCACCTAATTATATGGAATCTTACTAACTCTCACCCTCTCATGTTGTGTTTGAGAACAAATCTCCATAGAAATATGTAAACCTTGTGACACTAGATCTAATCCCATTCAGATTGTTCCAAACTATATCTCATTAGTATCTGGTCAACATATGTATTTTTACATAGTCCAATAAGTTTCTTATATTTATATCGAATGATGTTGATCCCATGAATATATGCTACTTTACATAAATCCTTCATATAGAAACACTTTTTTAACAATTCCTTAATATATTTTAATACTAGTATGACCATTCTAATGAGTAATATGTCATCAACATACACTACTAGGATAATGACCACATTCCCACTAAACCTCTTGTAAAAACATGTCTCGCATTTATTCTTAATGAAACCAATATATTTTATTGCTTTATTTAATAAAATGTTCCATGACTTGGATTCATTATTCAATCCAAAAAATTTATCTCTCTGACTTTTATATCCTTTTGGAATCATCTGGAGTCACAAACCCTTCCAGTTTTGTCATATATATACCTTCTTGAAGGTTTTTGTTACAGAATTTTGTTTTTACATCCATCTTTCATATTCCATTGTCATGGTAACCTATTACATAAATTATAATTACAATGTATTTAAAAATTGGAATAGGAAAATGACTTTATTTTAGTCAATTCCTTGATGTTACATAAAACATTTATCCACTAGACTTTCATTATAGGTACTTACTTTAACATCAATTCCATGTTTCTTCTTCAATATCCATTTTCATCCAATGAGCATTACATCAACTCTCACATAATACAAAACCCAATTTTGGTTATGATACATGGAATCGATTTTATAATTCATTGATTTTTTTCATCTTGTAGCATCTGATCTCTCTAATTCCTCATTCTAGGAGAGTGTCATCATTGTCAGAAAATAATAATTCACCATCCATAGTGACTTGAAAACCATATCTCTCTTGTTCTCTTAACTCTCTTACACTCATATGAAATACTTTTGTTTCAAGAACTACTTCTTCCATATGGACCTATAGAATCTATTATTGCACCAAATCATGTGTATCTTGAACAACAACTTCATTGACGTAAATTTTGACCCTCCTATCCCTTTTTAGGATGTGATCCATCTCAAAAAATATGGTTTTATTGGAAACTGTCACATTCTTGTTTGAGGGGTTGTATATGTAGTATCCCTATATTTCATTGTGCTACCCAATAAAGACACATCTCATTCCCTGTGGTTCTAGATTGTTTTATAAGAAAGACATACAAAATTCCTAACAACCCCGTGTGTATGTTCTAGGATCAACAAAAGTGTGACATAGGTGGTTCCCAACATTAAATATTTCTATAATCAATGAGGAATTTGGGACTTATATGATGATGAACTTTATGATCAAAATAATTAATTCAAATAAATTTAAAAGGAGGAATTTTTCCAAAACCAAGAGAGAAGGATCAACACATATTGTTTATAATTAATTTAATTAGGTAAAGAATAACCTCTAAGGAATTTTTCTTAATTGATGATTCACGTAATAGATAGGTGGTTCACCATCATTGCATTTGAGAAACCAAGTGTATATTTCCTCTATTGGAGATCTACATGGGTTCTAGGAGTTTCTTGAAATCACTAAAAGATTCTTCCGGTTCCAGCATAAAGGATCTTTGTGCTTGCATCATCTTTCTTTACTCACTATGATAACCTATTAAAGAAGTATTCTCCATGATCTGGTGGATGTGGACCCCTCTTTTTTCTTGAGATCATTCTTGGAGAATATATCTTTCAGTGAATGATAGGTTTTCTGTATACCATTGGTTCACAATTTGTCATCCTTATTTGAAAATAACATAATTCAGTATTTTTATTTATAAGGTTAAAATAAAATAATTGCACAAGTTACCTTATTATTTATTTACTCCTGGAAAAACCCCATGTCAAATAAAAATATAAATATTATTATTTCTCAACATGCACTGAACATGAAAATTAAAATTAAATATTATTTGATTAATTAATATTCAATTTTTTCATTTATCGTCGTAGTATTAAACTCAGCCATCCATTCCTCCAAAATAACTATTGGGACTTGAACATTTATTGTTTATTTATTAAATAATGGCCACTACATTATTCACCGTTAAAAAAATAAATAATATATTCACTAAATATAAAATTTATATTTATAAATTATTCCTCCAATAATATATTCTATCGAACCACTAGTGATCAAATAAATGTGATCAAGAATTCATGAATAATTATTAAACAACGTATGGGAATAATTTTCTTTCCACCTATTAAATAATAAATAATAATATATTATTAACTAAGATTCTCGATACACTTAGGGTTTGACCATCTAGGCCTCATTCATAGTGGAATTGGGTGAAGTAGCCTAAATACCAATGTTAGAATCTTACAATATGTCAAGGCACCATTAGAGAATGATGTTAATTTTTCAATGAATTATCACCTCATACGAACTCTTTGCATGTAATATAATCCATTTATCCCAATATATATAATCAAGTAGGTTGTATGGAAAATCCATCAACCAATGTGATTGATATACCTTTTTGTTACTTTTTGGAAAAAGAACATCCCTATGGAACACTGTGGCCATTGATTAATTTTGGCTATACCATTTCCAATAAAGGTTCTGAGATATTAACTTCCCTTAATGAAAAAACTATAAATCCTTTCTTTCATTATTTGTTAATGAAATATTAATCGTAAAACACCCAACATATCTTACCTCACCTTGAACTTCATTAATCTTGCTTTACATCAATATACCTATTCTGTGAGTCATAATACTCATTAATAAAAATACTAATGTATAAGGACCAATAAAAATGTACATTGATTAAAACATCCAATGACACATTGAAATTTGGATTTTCTACAAGAGGGACTCATTATCATAATATCCATATTGGACATTACCATGGTTGTACACCATGAGAAGGTTACAAAAAGTCTTATGAGTATCCATCCATGATATCTATTATCATTTTTTCCCATAAATGATATCATATGTATATATAATATATATTTAGAAACAGTTTCATAGAACTTCCAAGTTCTCATCATAGAGGTAATCTACAATAACATTTTAGTGTGATAGCTACTTTTAGGATATTATCACATAATATGTCACTGAGAAGAACAATCATGATCTGATAATGTGTTTATTAATATCCAATAACCATGAAAAAAATTTCATCATTATTTACAACGAAATTGGTTCTAGGACACAAACTTTAATATAATCCAAATTTCCCTAGATAAAACATCTAATAAACATCACTCATTTATCTCTCACATGATACCCTTTATTTTTATAATACATGCATACAGTCAAGTGGTCAGTCACATTCTTTTCTGTGGGTACACTACTCACTACAACTTCACCCCTCTAATAGAAATCCCCCAAGAGGTGATATATCTACAGTATATTCTTTTTTTTGGTGTTCCCTTGGCGATTTTAAAAGAACCACCATTATAGTATTATCACTATAAAATGTGAATGGGTCATTACTTCTAGGTACCAAATCAAGATCCTAAATAATGTTCCGAATATAAACGGATTTCATGGATATATCATGAGCTGCTATATACTCACAATCTACTATTAAATCAGAGATAAATGGCTCCTTTGAACTTTTCCATCTCTTGGATTCTCCATTGAGATAGAAAAAAAAACTAGATTCCTAATTTAGATTATTTTGATCTGTTTGAAAACCAACAAAAGTATAACCACTGATGACTAGCTCCCCATATTCTTAATACATCATGAACATATTCTTACTTATTTCAATATACATAAGGATGACCTTAATAATAGTGAAATGTTGTTCATTTTGATATTATTGATATATGGCTACCATCTCAATGCCTATGAAACTTCAATTCTAGTAAATAACATGGAATACATGATTGATCTGATTGCCAAAATAACTAGACCTTACACATTCTCTCATTATCATGTTATGTCAAAGGACACATTTTTTTAGAAAGGTGTAAACCATATGAAACCTGAAATAATAAACTCTTAGACTGTCACATACAATATCTCATTAGTATCTGGTCAATATATGTACTTCGACTTAGTGCCAAAGTCCTCATTCATCTATCCGGAATTATTTTCATCCCAAGAATATAGGATTTTTAACATATTTTGTTCATGGAGAAAGACTTGTTTAACAAATATATAACATATTGTATGATTGTTATGTCATTTCTAATAAGTATTGTTTCATAAAAATATACTACTTGCATAATGATTTCATTCCCATTAAAAATTTTATAAACACGCAAACCACATTCATTCTTGGTTAATCCAAATTCATTTACTTATTCATCTATTTGAATGGTCCCTGACCTGGATTCTTCCTTCAATTCAAAATGGATCTATGCATCTTGTAAATCCTTTTGGAATCACAAGGGTCACAAACCCTTCTACTTGTGTCATATAGACATCTACCTTAATTTTCCCATTATGTATTTCATTTTTGACATCCATCTACCAAATATCATAGTCATGGTAAGCTTCTATAGAAAGGCTGATTTTTATGGATTTAAAAATTCAAACTAGAAAAATAGTTTCATCATTGATGACATTTATATTCAGTTCAAACCCTCAGGACAATACCCTTTTTAAGGTACCTAAATTACCTTCCATTTATAGATTCCTCTTGAATTCCCATTTTCTTCTAATAGGCTTCACTTCAACTAGAACATCACTAAAACAAAAACATGGTTCAAGAACATGGAATCCATTTTATAATTCATATATTATATACATCTAGATGCTTCTGAGCTCTCTAATGCCTCCTTGTATGAGATTGGTTCATCACATTAAACTAATTATGAGTAACCATCCTTGGTTACCAAAAAACCATATCTCTCTAGTTCTCTTACCTCTCTTCAGCTCTAATATAGTACATGGGTTTTAGGAACTGCTTCTTCCATGGGGACCAATGGAATCTATTATTGTACCAACTACTATGTATTTTGATCATAAAATAAATCAAAGTCAATAATTATCCCATTATCCTTCTTGAGGATGTGCTCCCTCTTATGAATGATGGCTTGATTATAGATAGTCACATTATTATCTGAGGGGTTGTATTTGTAGTATCCCTTTTTCCTTGGGATACACTATAAATATGCACTTTTTGGCTTGAGGTACTATTTTTCTTCCTGATAAGGCCTTAAAATTTTCCTCACAACCCTTATACATGTATTCAATAAAATCGGCTTCTCCCTACTCCATAGATAGAAGGGAAATTCATTCTCTTTTATATTTTGTACTTGGCTTAATGTGAATGTCACCATTTTGTAATGCATGCCTCAAAATGGAAAATTGAAGATATGCATGACTCCGAATTGGACATACCATGTCCAAAAAGCTATATTTTATCCATTCACTTACCCAATTCAAATATGGTTTGTAAGATTTATTCAGTTGAGACTGAATGCCAATCTCCCATTGAATCTTGATGAATTATTGTTTAAGATATTCAGTACCTTGATCTGATCAAAGCAGGGTGTTATATCATTCAACATAACATGATTCGTTATCAATTTCCAAAACATGGTTTTCTTAATTTAATACATATATACCATTATTAACTATACTATACCATAACATATTTTTCCCTTATAAAATAAATATATTTTATTTACCATCATGAAAATAAACCCATATATATCTAAACCTAATACAAAATTATGTTTCTGGTAATAGTAGGTACATAATAACAATCACTTGAAACCAAAATCATTTCAATTGGTAAAGATATGTGCTAGTTACTAATGGAATAATTTACTAGCCTTGACCCATTAGTATCTCTTAGATCAACCTATCATCTTTAAATTTTCTAGAATCTACTTGGTTATTAAATTTGGATACATATGTGTGCACCACATGCTATTTCTATTACCCAATGTGTATATATTGAATGATTTCACTTGATAAAGAGAGTAATTTTTTCTTCCCCATGAATTTGGTTGATGTTCCTCTTCTAGTGTCCTAGCATAGCACATGAAAAGAACATTTCCTTTGTTTCCATTCCCTGCCTCTAGATCATCTTCTTCTCAGTAGGATAGGGCTTCCGATATTTATACTGTTTATATGTATTGGGATCCATTTCCTTTTCCTTCATCCTCTTATCCACCATAAGGAATTTGGGTTTTTCATGCCCCATATCATTATGCACTTGAATAATCAAGTTTATATGTTCTTAAATAAGTTTTTTAATTAATTCTAATATTTTATTTCACAATAACTATATAGAATGTCTTGGGAAGCGATGAAATCATGAGATCTCTATGTAAATTATCTAGAAATTTAATCCATAAGATGTTCATCCATTAAATGTTTCCAACAAGCTTGATTATATGAGGCCCATCTAGCGTAGACTCTCTAAGCATAGTGAAAAAAGAATTTGAGAGCTCAAAATTCTCCTGTATCACCAGCTATTTATAGTGATCCTAAAGGTGAGACATCAAGCTATATGAATCCATTTCCTCATGTTCTGTTAAAATCTCATTGGAAATGGATGATAGAATAAGTAATAGGTCATTTGTGGAATCCTATATATGTATCTCTTAGATAGATATCTCTTCATCACTAGCCTCATATCCAGGTGAAATGGTAAATGTTTTTCAAGCGCATGTAATTTTCTATCATTGAAATGGATTATGCGTAAATGCCTATTCCATTCATAGAAATTCGTGTTGATGAGAATGTTTTCCTTCATTAGTATGGATCATAGAAATATGTTTGTTTTAATTTTTGATGATGTTTCTACCAATAAAATTATCATTGATTTCAAACATTATCTAATTAATTTAGACATATAAATAAATACTATATTTATTCATCTTTATCAGAACCCAACAACCCTTAGGATTGGATATAGAATATCTTGTTTCTAGGAAATTTAGGTCTAAAATACCCACATTCCACTTCTCATTACCCTAACGTTGGATGGTCATGTGACATGAATGTTTTTAGGTAGGCATTTTAAATTCCAATTACATTAACTCATAGTTCCTTGATCTGCTAAGTGAACTCCCCAATCCTGAATTCAATAATTTATATTTCCTTAACCTTTTTCCTATTCGTTACACCAATTCAATCATAAATAGTCAACTCTTGATGAGAACCATGTTTAGTCTGCGCAAAACATCATGTTTAAATTCCCTGATAAATTAATGCCCCCCACATTACATATATACTGGGTTTTTTAGTTCTATATTGAATGGTTTTTAATTCATTAATTATGTTATTTTGATAAGACGTCCATAATGAAATAACAATGTAACTAAAAAATAAAATAATTTGTATAACCATGAGCTTATACTAGTGGTTTGTATTTCAAGGGAATGATAAACTAACTATTGACTTAATGGATGATGACCTTGAGCCTGTTGAGATTTTTGTTTAAATATTTATACATATCCACCTTGATATCTCCATTGAGTAGTTTTTAAATGGTTCCTAATTTTAATTTCATCTACTATATTTTGAGATACATCATTTACATATTCATTTTATACACGTAAAGGTGATAGATAAAAATGTGTTTACATAAAAGAAACCATTTGAATGTAGGCCCTATATAATTATGAGGACAAAATGAACATATGAAAACAATTTAATTAAGTGATAAATTAAATGAAAACAAGCACATAAAAATGTTCTATTCTAGATCATTATCATCCACTTTCATGCAAAATGTTAATGATTTAATAAAAATAGAATTCAATTCATTAATTATTCATATTTAAGATAAATCACGCTCGAATCGAGTAATTATTATCTTTTACTAATAAGTCTTTTTACATTAATCCATATATTAATTTCCTTGATATTCTCATTCATTTTAATTTTTTTTGAAATAAATAAATTCATTTAAAATTTACTATGTACATAACATGTACCTTGGACGTAACATGATGAATACTCACCCCAATCTACACAACATTTATTATGCTCATATACACTTTTACTATTTTGATATAAGGCATAAAAGACATACAATGTACCATCATGATGTGTACTTCAAAGATGATTACACAAACGATAAGATTTTTTGGTCATGTTTTTTATTTTAATGTGAATGGAGTAACAACTTGTAATAAAAATCATACAAGATTTTAAGATCTTGAAAATTACACAAATATTAATTAAACATTTAATAATTTATGTATTAAAATCTATCACATGGAATGTTCAATAATTATGAACACACGTAAGTACATGCATCGATGTTTTTATATTAAAATATATAAATTTTAAATTTGTGTAACATGGTTTAGGTACACAGCGTGTAGATCTTATCTACACAACTTTTAAACCTCTCACATTCTAACCAAGAAACACCCCTAGTGACACAGCCTAAAGCCTATGCATTAGAAAATATAGATTATATGGAATATATAATGGGACACATTCGATGTTTACTTCGTCTTACATAGTAACCCATCAGGTAGGCCATGTACTGAATATACATCCCATCTATGATGTAAATGGAGTGCATGACATGTTGAATAGAAAACAAAATCGTGTATTCTAGTTGATTGTGTACCAGTCTATATCTATCAACATGTGGTGTAAAATACACTATATTGTGTATCATTAAAGCACATGGTTTTATTAATTTTCAAATTTACTCATGTTTCATTGAGCACAACTAAACATCGTGTACCAATAATTACATGATGTGTAATGTTGTGTTATCACAAAAAAATCCTTTGGTCCTTTGGATGAGTTACTTTATATTATTTTAATTAAAAATAAATATATATATTGATTATTACTATGGGGAATGAATGATTAAGAAATATATCTCAGAATTCATATTTAAATAACTATTAATATTTAATTGAAAAAAAATATAAGTTCTTAAATTACCAATGATCTTATATAATTCAAAACAATATTGTGCCCCCTCTGATACCACTAGTAGGTTCTGGGTGCAGCGTAAGCGTGGGATGGGAAATGCCAATATTTAATTTTTTCCCATAATCCATGATCAATCAAGGATATGTATGATGATTAACCCCACTATCCATATAATTGAGTCAAAGAAATATACAAAGAATAATTTTGTTGAAAAAATAGAGAAGGATCAATTCATATTGTTTATAATTAATTTAATTGGATAACAAATTACCTATAAGAAATTAATTCTTAATTGATGATTTTTGTGACATATTGAAAGTGCATTTTCATTTAATTATAGAAACTAAGTGTATATTTCAACTAACAGTGATCAAAAACTGTTCCTGGAATCTCTGGACATCATCGAAGGAGACTTTAGGTTCTAGCCCGAAAGATCCGTATGCCTTCATCATCCACCATTGATCGCCTCAAGAAACAATTCCAAAGTGTTCTCCTTAATACAATGGGGAAGGATTTCTTCCCATTGCTGATATCATTCTCAGAGAATATATATCTCTTGGTATGGGAGGTTTTCTCCAAATGAGTTGTGCACAGCTGAATATCTTTATGAGAATATAGCATAATTGAGTATTTATATTATTATAGTAAAAATAATATAATTTCACAAGTACCATTATTATTTATTTATTCCTACCAAAATCCAATGAAATTTAATTATAGTAATATTATAATTTCTTGTAATTCATTGACCAAGATAATTATAATTAAATAATATTTATTAAAATAATATTAAATAATACCATTTCTCACCAGACTATTAAACTCGGTCTTCCATTCCTCCAAAAAAACTTATCATCCCTTATACAATGTTGATTTAATTAATAAAAAAATATCACTCAATTATTCTCCAACAAATAAATAAATATATAATTTACTAAATTAAAAAAATATTTATTAAACATTCTGCCCACTATATATTATCTCAAATAAACAGTCACAGAATAAATTTGATCAAGCATTCATGAATAATTATTAAACAACTTATGGGGATAATATTTATTTAAACTATTAAATAATAAGTAAAAATATATTATTTAACTGAAATTTTGGTTATACTTTGCGTGTGTCCCTCTAGGCCTCTTTCTCAATGGAATTAAGATAAAATTGCCTAAATTCCATGGTTAGAATCCATCAACATGCCAAAGAATAGAAAGGAAAATAACATAATGTTGTAATGAAATTTCACCTCATATGAATTATTAGCATGTAAAATAATCCATATATCACTATATCTCTAATTGAGTACGTTTCATGTTAGTTCCATCAAACTATGTGCTCAATATCTTTTTCCTTGAATTTTTAGAAATAGAACATCCCTATAGAACACCACGGAGATGGATTTATTTACGTTATATCTTTTCCAACAAAGAATATTAGATATTTATATCCCATAATGAATATAAAGGGTATATAATTTCTTGAATTATTCATTAATGCAATATTACTGGTGACACACCCAACATATCCTACTTCTCCACAAACATCCATCATTACAATTTTCGTTAACACATCTACGTGTATGGCTCATAATACTCATTAAAAATAAACATAAATTACAAAAACATATAAACAGTCCTACATATAGGAACATCCAATGACACATAGAAATATGTATTTCTTATTGGCAGGTCTAATTATCATAATATCCACACTAGAAAATACCAGGGGTGTACACCATGGAAAGGTGCCTCAACGTTCTATGATTCTCCACCCCTGATATCATGTATCATTTGTGTCCGTAAAATGATATCTTCTAAATATAGAACATTCATTCAATTATATTCTCATAGAACATCGAGGTTCAAATCCTAGTAGGGATCTTATGTGACCTTTTAGTACAAAAACTACTTTTAGAAAATTATAATAAACTATGAAACCTAGAATATTAATCATTATGTGATAAGGATTTTACTAATATTAAAAACACATGAATATAATTTCACAATAAATTACAAATTAAATTGATCAAGGTAACCAACTCCAAAAACATGGACTTATATTCCATAAAATTGGTTTCTTTACACTCCATAACTCAAAAGTAAATACATTTCCTTCTTTTATTGGGACTCATTTTAATTTGTTTATTGTTGTTTGTAGGGAATATCTCCAAAGGTATAATGGATGATTTTCAAAAATATTCATTGAAATTTCCATGTATTATAAGGTATGGTTCATCATTTCACTATCACAATTTTACTATGGTGTATAAGGTGGAGTGAGTTGATATAGAATAACAAAATCAAGTAGAAAGTCGATGAACTCTTGGTCAATATATGTAACATCACATTATTTTTTTTTGTTACTTTTGATGTTTCTATGTACCTCTATTTTGGAGTAGTGACTTGGTGGGAATTTTGGTGAACTTTTAAGAATAACTAAAGGGCAGTGAGTTGTGCACAGTTTGTGCACAGTTTGACAAACTGTGCAACCAAATTGTGCCAAACATACAGAACTGGGCAGAATGGTCCACACAGTTTGTGCATGGTTCAACAGACCATGTGACCAAACCATGCCAATCATGAAAATGTGGGTAGTATCTAACTCACGGTTAGTGCACGATCTGTAAAACCGTGTGAACTACTCATGCTTCCACTTAAATGAGATCCTATATAAGTGGATCTCACACATTATTACCTCTAAGTGGCTTGTTTTTTCTTCTATGTGACCCTAACTATGGATTTTTCCACTCCTAAGGTCAAGGAGGTTTCTCCCATAATTTAAGAGGCAATTCGAAGGCCACTCTTTGACAATTGAATTTGTATTCTTGAGGTATGTGATCTTCCTTGTTGGGTTTCTTAGATCTACAGAGATCCGCTTCTCATCTTCTATCAATTTTGTAGATCTACGCCCGTTATAGGAAGATCTAAGTGTGTTGATGCCAAATTTGATGAGATTTGGTCTTGGTCTTGCTAGAAGAGAATATATAAGGTGGTTTTTTAAGGATTTAGATCCACATCTCAATCAACATCATTGTGCTGCTCGGTTTTTGGGGTTTCTTGTTGTGCTAACTTCCATTATTAAATCGAGGTAGTTGGTTTCTTCCTGACATTCCAAATTGATCATCCTTGTATTTCTTGATTTATTTCAATTGTTGATTTAAATTCAATTGCTCAAATTTTCTTTTAATTAAATTGATTAAAAGTTGAATCCATTGAATCGTGGTATTTGAAATGGTTTTGGCAAGAAAATTTTTAAATCCACTAATTCCATTGAAATGGGTGTGTTTATGGAAATTTTCTGATTTAAATTGTTTATTTTAAATTGTGGTTTTGATGGAAATGATTTCAATTAAATTGTTGATTTTCATTGTGGAAATAAATCGTGTAATGATGCAACTAGTTTTGAATGGATAAAAAACTGGTGAAAATGGCTTAAAATGATTTAATAGTAAATCCATTGGTTTTATCTTATGAAAAGGCATGTTTTGAATAAAACTCGTTTTGGTTTTAAATGTCATTTTATTGAAATTTTTGAAATGGATGAATGGGTTTTATCATATTTTAATCAATCTTAAAATAGTAATCCCATCGTGTAAGAGAAAATGAAAGCCTTAGGTAGTTAGTGAGTTATTTGGATACACTCTACGCTAGAACAACATTCTAAAACATACTTGTGGCAGGTCACATCCCCAACGGGTTGGTGACGAGTATCATTTGGCCAGTGTCATAGGGATGTGTGTATACACATTTTTCTATGTTCACATAGAGAGTGTGGAATCCTATATCTGGTTAATACTATCGTACCTTTTGGAAGATGACCATGTTGCTCTCTTTTGTATTTATATTCGATATATAAATGTATACCAATGCTTATGAACTGCTTTAAATTCCTGCTGAATTTATATAAACTGTTTTATATAAACGTTTTATTTAAGACATTGTTTGAGGAATATTAAATCATTTTTAAAGCCTTTGCTTAAAATATTTATTTTTTTTCATTTGAAAATGTATATCATATTTTTTTAGAATATGCTTTTGAATTGCCAAACCTGTTTATTTGAAAAGTGAAAGCTATTCATTCGATAATCTATATTTGGAATCTGTTATGGAATCTTTGGTGGTATCCTACTGGGCTTTGGCTCACACCCTAATTTTTCCTTCAGGTATTTGTAGACTTTCTACTTCCAGGTTCGAGCAAAGGGAAGGGATCTCCTGGAGGTGGATATAGCTATTGATCTTTGGCATTGGTAAGTTGTTTCCATAGGTACCATGGGGTTGTTTTCCAATTTTCAGTACTTGTGTTGTAGTACTTTGGTCTTTTTATACCTCTTTGTATTATGGTACATTAGTCCCAGTGGAGTTTCTTTTTGATATACATACTATCTTATCTCTTTTATTCCGCATTTTTGGTGGATAAAATCATTCCCACTTTCATGTTGTGTGGTGCCAGGTGCTAGTCGTCGACCTGTGGGAATCGGGAATGCCCTTGGGCTATATCGGGGTCAGCTCAGTTATCGGGTTACTAGGGTACACAGGCTCGTTTGTGAAAAAATGGTAACAAAAAAAAGGTTTAAGCATCTTCCCTTGATGAAGGTATGCATTTGAGTATTCTTGTCGGGACATAGGAGGTAGTTGGGATTGAGTGGCTGGCTATCTTCAACTGCCATGAACCTTATGTCACCCATATTGGTTAGGGAAATACGACTTCTATATTAGTTCTAGTATTTTCCCTATTTTTATTTGGATATAGTGGAATCCAAATCTTTTTATCCCTTCTATTAAGAATAGTTTTCCTTGTTACTCAGTTTGAGTGTTAATCTAATGTCTTTTTTTCGGATGATCTGTAGCATCATGCCTCCAAGAAGACGTGGGAATCAGATCCAAAGAGATGCTACTGCTGAATCTAAGCAAGTGAGTCCTATTGTGGATCCAGTTATGGATGAGGTGATTGTTCTCACTTTCCAAGCTCTAGGACAGGCACCACCTTCAGTTCCTATTCAGACTCCAGCTATAGATCTTCATAGTAGTATTCTTCGAAGTCATTCTCAAGAGTTCATATGCCAGAAGACACCAGTTTTCAATGGATCCACTGACCCCCAACATGATGACAAATAGTTGAGTAAAATTGAACATCTATTTGGGTTCTGGGAGACACCAGATGTGACCATGGTGAAGTGTGCCACCTTCGTGCTGGAGGGACCAAGTAGGAGATTGTGGGACACGATGGTGATGTATGAGAAACATGAGGGTTTGGAGTGGAAATACATTAGGGTTCTTTTCACAAACTAGTTCTAACTAGAATCAATTGTGTTGTCCAAGGATGTGGAGTTTTTCAAGCTTGATCAGGCCAAAAAAACTATGACGGAGTACTCAAATCGCTTTTTTTAGTTGGTTCAGTTTTCTCCTAAGATTGTATCTAATTAGAAGATTAAGGCTCAATGATTCGAGTTGGAACTTTAAGCAGATATATGTTCCCATTTTATCAAACTAAATCTACCCACTTATGTTGATGTGCTGGATAGGGCCTTGATGGTTGAGATAGACCGGGCAGGAATGTCAGGGTTGAAGGAGGTTATTTTCCCTCCTAGTGGTAGTGTTGCTTCCTTTAAAGGAAAATGGAAGAGTGATGTTTTTCATGGAAGTTGTCAAGAACTGAGTCATTCCGGAACTCCGGAAGAAATGGGAGGGGCTTCATTGACTTTCTATCAGTGTGGAAAGACAGGACATTCTAAGAGGGTTTGCACTGAGGAACCCAAGAGATGTAGCTCCTATGGACGTTTAGGGTACTTACAGAGATTATACCGTCACTTCTATACACCACATAGTATAATGGGATCATCAGAACCTCTAGAAATTGTGGGGAAATCAAATGCTTCATGTACAAAAGGGTTCCATCCACATGCATCCGGAATGAAGCTTCTTCACGTAGTGGAAGAGTCTCTTGATGTAGCTGATACATGTCCTTCAGCTGTTAGAGGTACCATTACAATAGATTCGTATTTAGTGATAGATATTTTTGATACTGTTTCATCTCACTCTTTTATTTCAACCCATATTTTTAATCTGCTTAATCAACATATGGAGAATTTATCTTGTGCGATGGATATTGCTACACCCCTTGGTATAATGAGAGAGAAAGTTCTCTGTAGTCCTTCTTGTGTCTTCTCTCTATCAAATATTGATCATGCTTGGAGTTTCTTGGTTATCGACATGAAATTTTTTGATTTCATTTTTAGGATGGATTTTCTCATTGAAAATAAAGCCTAGATCGATTGTTATCTTCGATGGGTCTACCTTAAAACACCTAGTGGTGTGCCTCTTGTTTTTCAAGGAGAATGGGACCTAATGTCAAGCAGAGCTGGACCATCTTATCTTGGGATGGAGAAATTTATATCAATTTTTTCTTTTGATCTAGAGATAGATTCAATGTGTGGTGATCTCCCTCCAGTCGTCATTGAGTTTCCCGACGTGTTTCCTTCTGACTTCTCTAGTCTTCCACCAGTAAGAGAGGTTGATTTTTCTATTGACTTAATTCCTGGTACTCAACCGGTTTCTATTCCCTCTTACCGAATGGATCCTACAGAACAAAAAAAACTAAAGTCTCAGTTAGATGATATTCTTGAGAAATGTCTTATACACCCGAGTGTGTCCCCTTGGGAAGCACCAGTTCTCTTCTCCCATAAGGCAGATGGTTCACTTTGCTTATGTGTTGATTATCGGAATCTCAATCGAGTTATGATAAAAATATATATATCTTAACCTGAACTGATGATTTTTTGATCAATTGAAAGGGGAAAATTGGTTTTCATAAATTGATCTTCGATCTGGTTACCATCAGTTTAGGATAAAAGAATCTAACATTCAAAAGACTGCTTTTCGGAGTTAGTATGACCATTATGAGTACCGTTTTATTCCTTTAGGCCTAACAAATTCTCATGAAATTTTCATGGATTTGATGAAAAAGGTTTTCTATGAGTATCTAGATACATTTGTGGAAGTATTTTTGGATGAAATTCTTGTATACTTCAAGTCTGAGGAGGATCATGTGCATCATCTGAGAACAGTCTTGACTCTTCTAAAGAATCACTGACATTATTCCATGCTTTCAAAGTGCGATTTATGGATTTGAGAAGTAAAATTACTAGGACATGTCATGTCAGAACAAGGAATATTAGTTGATCCTGAGAATGTGAAGGTTCTTATGACATGGGAACAACCCCAAATATTTTTTAAGATTCAGAGCTACTTTGTCTTAGCAGGATATTATCTCTAGTTTTTTAAAGGCTTCTCAAAGTTAGCTTCTACAAGGAAATGTATGACTTGAAAGGGAGTGAATTTTTTTCTGGAATGATAAATGTTAGAGTACTTTTTGTGATCTAAAGATTATTTTCACTACTACACCAATGTTAACTCTTCATGAGGCTGGGATAGGTTATGTGGTCTTCTGTGATGCATCAGGTTTAGGTTTGGGATGTGTCCTCATGCAGGGTAATCATGTTGTTGCCTATGGGTCTTGTCAGCTTAAGCCTCATGAGAAGAACTATCCAACCCATGTCCAAAAACTTGCAGTTGTAATGCATGCACTTATGTGTTAGAGACATTACCTTTAGGGAGAAAGGTTTACTATATATTCAAACCACAAGACCTTGAGTCATATCTTCCCTAAAAAATATTTGAATCTCTGCCAAAGGCATTTGGTGGAGTACCTGTAATCATTCTACTTTGACATTGCCTGTACCTCGGGGAAACAGAATGTGGTTGCAGATGTGTTAAGAAGGAACTTCCATAACAGGCTATGAATGAATCTTCAGAAGAGTGGAGTCTGAGGGCACTTTTTTCTTAGTTGCATAATGGAATTCAGTGGAAGGTGAAGGAAGTTTCTTTACCCAGTGTCCAGTTGACATCTTCTCTTCCCAAGTTAATTATTCAGGAACAGAAACTTGATGATGAATTCCATAGAATTAGGGACTCTCTTTATGTTTGGGAGACCGACACTCATGGGTCGTTCACCAAGGAGGGTGTTCTGTGTTATCAAAACCGTTACATTCTTCCTTTATCAAAAATGAAGGATGTGATGGGGGATTTCTGTAACTCTCAGTGGGATGTGCATCCAGGAACCATGAAAATGTTCTATGACATGTAGTAATAGTTATGGATTCCAAGTATGAGAAAATACATTGCTGAGTTTGTATCTCATTACTATACGTGCCAACAGATGAAATTTGTGCACCATAAACCTTTGGGTTTGCTTCAACCACTTTCAGTCCAAACATGGAATTGGATATGAAATCTCTATGGACTTTGTGGTTTGGTTACCTCAAACCTTGAGGAAGAAGAATGCCATATGGGTTGTGATCGATAAGCTGATCATGTCATCTCATTTTATACCTATTCGGGATACAACCATAGTTGAGGAGTTGGGAAATATCTATATGAAATAAATTACTTATTTTCATGGAGTTATGTCTACTATAGTCTCTGATAGGGATCCTCGGTTCACATATCAATTTTGGATAGGCCTTTAGGAGGCACTGGGATCTCAGGTCCATTTAAGCATGGCCTACCATCCAATGTCAGATAGCTAGATAGAGATATCAATTTAGATCCTTGAGGATATGCTCCGCGCATGTGTTCTCAACTTTGGTGGGTTTTGGGAAGATCATCTGGGGATAGTTGAGTTTTCTTATAAAAACAGTTACCAATCTATGATCAAATTGGCTCCTTTTGAGGTATTGTATGGTCTTTATTATAAATATCCTTTTTGTTGATAAGATATTGGTGAAAGTTCTTTAGTAGGACCAAGTTTGGTCCAAGAGACGACAGCTAAGATCCAGTTGATTCATCAAAGAATGTTGACAGCACAGAGTCGGTACAAGTCTTATGTTGATTGTCGCCATAAACCTTTAGAGTTCTCAGTTGGTCACCAAGTGTTCTTGAAAGTTTCACCCCTATTAGGTCATAGACGGCTTGAAAGGTAAGGGAAGAATGCTCCTCATTTTTTGGGATCTTTCTAGGTTATTTGTCTTGTAGGTAATGTTTCTTACCATCTAGATCTACCACCACAGCTGACGTCAATACATAACATGTTCCATGTATGGTAGCTACAAAAGTATCTATCTGATCTTTCTCATGTTTTGAGTTGGACTGATCTTGAGACTGAACAAGATTTATCTGTGACTGAACGACCAGTTAGGGTTGTTGATTATGAGAACAAGGTACTTCATGGGAGAATGATAGCTCTGGTCTATGTACTATGGCAGCATGGTTCAGATTCTCATGAGACATGGAAAAGGGTGGTACTAATGAGAGAGTAGTGGACTCTTCTTTTTGACATGGAGGTTTCTGTATAAGCTTTCTGAGGATAGAATGATCTTATACTGGGGAGGTTGTAACAGCACGTTATGTTTTCAGGTACTTTTGATGTATCTATGTACCTCCGTTTTGGATGACTGCCATGGGGAGAGTTTGGGTGAAATTTTAAGGAGAACTAAAGGGAAGTGAGTTGTGCATGGCTTGCGCACGGTTTGACAAAACGTGCGACCAAACCGTGCCAGCCATGCAGAATGGG
This sequence comes from Viscum album, assembly GCA_963277665.1. Classification (NCBI taxonomy): domain Eukaryota; kingdom Viridiplantae; phylum Streptophyta; class Magnoliopsida; order Santalales; family Viscaceae; genus Viscum; species Viscum album. The sequence goes on from OY728145.1 coordinate 961,509,699, forward strand.
GAAGAGAGGTCTTCATGGTTTACACATGGTTTGATAGAACGTGTGACCTTACCATGCCAATCTTGAAAACATGGGCAGTAGCTAACACATGGTTAGCGCACGGTTTGTCAAACCATTCGAACTAACCGTGCAACCACTTAAATGAGATCCTATAAAAGTGGATCTCATGCGTTTTTCCTCTAAGTGTCTTCTTTTTCTTCCATATAGATCTTAACTCTGGATTTTGCCTCTCCTAAGGTCAAAGAGGTTTCTCCCATCATTCTGGAGGCAATCTGAAGGCCTCTCTTGGTGAATCGAAGTCAGATTCTTGAGGTATGTGATCTTTCTTGTTTGTTTTCCTATATATACATATATCTGCTTCTGCTCTGCTCTTGGTTTCTTAGATCTACGCCTGTTATGGGTAGATATAAGTGTGTTGATTCCAAATCTGATGAGATTTGGTTTTGGACTTTCTAGAATATGATATCTAAGGCGGGGTTTTAAGGATTTAGATCCAGAGCTTGATCGACATCATTGCGGCACTCGGTTTTTGGGGTTTCTCGTTGGGCTAACTCCCGTTATTAAATTGAGGTAGGTGGTTTCGTCCCGACCTTCCAAATTGATCATCCTTTTATTTCTTGATTTCATTCAATTTTTGATTTAAATACAATTGCTCAAATATTCTTTCAATTAAATTGATTAAAAGTTGATTCCAGTGAATTGAGGTATTTAAAATGGTTTTGGAATTAAAATTTTGAAAACCCCTATTTCCATTGAATTGGGTGTGTTTATGGAAATTTTCTTATCTAAATTTGTCGATTTAAATAATATATTTGATGGAAATGATTTCAATTAAATTTATTAATTTAAATGTGGAAATATATCGTGTAATGATGGAATTGGTTTTGAATGGATTTAAACTGCTGAAAATTTCTTCAAATGATTTGATAGAAAACCCATTAGTTTTATCATATGAAAAGGATTGTTTTGAATAAAACCTGTTTTGGTTTTAAATGGAAAGGTATTGACATTTTTGAAATGGAAGAATGTGATTCATCGTATTTTAAGATGTCTTAAGACACTTCTCCCATCGTGAAAGAGCACATGCAAGCCTTAGGTAGTTAGTGAGTTATTTGGATACACTCTACACTACAAAAACATTCTAAAACATACTTGTGGTGGGTTACATCCCCAACGGGTTGGTAACGAGTCGCCTTTGGACAATTTTATAGTGTTGTGTGTATACACATTTTTTCGAATTCACAAAGAGAGTGTGGAATCCTATAGTTGGTTAATACTATTGTACCTTTTGGAAGATGACCATGTTGCTCTCTAGTTTATTTATATTTAAGATATAAATGTATGCCAATGCTTATGAACTACTTTACATGCCAGCTGAATTTATATAAACTTTTTTATATAAATGTTTTATTTAATCCATTGTTTTAGAAATATTCCATCATTTTTAAAGCCTTTTCTTAATATATTTATTTCCATCATTTGAAAATGTATACCATATTTTGTTAGAATAATCTTTTGAAATTCCAAACACGTTTAATTGAAAATTGAATTATTTTCTTTGTATAATCTATATTTGGCATCTGTTACGGAATCATTGGTGGTATCCTATTGAGCTTAGGCTCACATCCTACTTTATCCTTCAGGTGTTTGTAGACTTTCTATGTCCAAGTTTGAGCAAAGGGAAGGTATCTCTTGGCAGTGGATCCAGTTGTTTATCTTTGTTCTTGGGGAGTTGTATCCAAAGAGACCTTGTGGTTGGTTTTCCAATTTTAGTACTTGAGTTGTAGTACTTCGGGATTTTTATACTTCATTGTATTTTTGTACATTAATCCCAGTGAAGTTTCTTTTTGATATTCATACTATCCTGTTTCTTTTCTTCCATATTGTTGGCTGCAAAATTGTTCCCACTTGCATGTTGTGTGATGCCAGGTGCTAGTCGTCGACCCGTGCGGATCAGGAACTCCCTTCAGGCTATATTAGGGCCGTCTCGGTTATTGGGTAACTAGGGTACCCGGGCTAGTTTGTGACAATATATTGACCACCTAGATCTGATTGGTGCTTAATTATCTTCTTACAGAACTGATTCTCGAATTAATTATTTAATTCCTTGAATGTCTCATTGGAATAGATCTTATATGCCATTAAGTAGACATATCCTTAAATACTCAAGTCAATAGTAAAAGGTATAGTGTATAAATATACACCTCTATCCTCAGTTGGATTTTGTCTACACACATCAATACATACCAATCCTAAAACAATTATGGACCTTTCACCATATCTATTGAATGGTGGTTTGTTGGTTATTTCATGTAAATAAGAATGAAATTTATCAGGTGGTTTTAGCTCATAAGAATCTATATAACCATCCTAGAAGAGCTTCTTCAAATAGTTTTCATTTACATCACCAAGATGGTGATGCTACAACTGGGTGTTATATGTGTCATGTGAACATGATTTTTAATCAATTTCCAAAATTGGGTATTAATAATTTAATATATAGATGTCTTTATTTAAATGTACCACACCATAACATATGTTTTCCATATAAATGTATCAAATTTTATTTTAAAACATGAAAATAAACCCATATATATCTAAACCTGACAAAAAAATTATGTTTTTGGTAATTGTAGATACATAATAAATAACTCTTAAAACCAAAATAATTTTCGTTCACAATGAATGGTGGTTGTCACCAATGGATAGACAATCTATCATTGCACAATTATCAACTAGCATATCCACCACTCCGATAGATGTCATGAAAAATATACTTGGTTCCTACATTTGGATAAATATGTGAGAACCACAATCTATATCTAATACCCAGTGTGTATATATGTAATTATTTCACTCTATTACGATTGCACATTTAACTTCCTAATGATTTTGGGTGAATTTCTTCTTCCATTGTCTTGGCTTGCCATGTGAAAAACATACTACCTCATTTTCATTACCATACCTATGTATTTTTCTATTCTTGGTGGGATGGTGCTTGAGATCTTTGAACTCTTTATAGGTCATGGGACCCATTTCCTTGTTCTTCCGTTTCGTATTCACCATAAAAACCATGGGATTGTTACACACCATGTTCTTATCCACATGGTGATTCGGGTTCTAATGTTTTGAAAGAATATTCCCATTATTTATCATATTATAATTCTCTATAATAAGGGATATGGTCAGGGTAGTGATGAAAGTATGAGATCTGTATGTAACTCATCTGGGAATTTCATTCTTAATATTTTATGATGTTAAGTGTAGCTAATAATATTTAATAAATAAGGCCCAACTGGTGTGAACTCTGAACAAATAGTTTTGAACAAAGAATTAGAGATCTCATACTTCTCTTTTCTCTCATTCTCTTTCTAGATATTCTGATGTTGATACACCATTCTACTTGAATCAATATCTTCAAGTTGAATCAAAATATCGTTGGCCATGGATGACAGTATGGTTCACTGAAAATTTGTAGCAACATTCAGATGTTTCTCATTGGGAGATATTTATTCATCACATGCCTCAATTATAGGGGCAATTGGTAAAGGTTCTTACTAAATATAAAATTTCATACCTTGTAGAAGGATAGTACGTCAATGCATTTTTCATTCATGGAATATTGTACTAGTGAGAAGGTTTTGCTTTTAAACTAAGGATAAAAATGATATATTGGATATCATTATTAATATCCTTTCTACAAATAAGATAAAAATGGATATATTACTATATCTAATAAAAAATTTCAAAATAAAAAAATATTATATTTATAAGTCTCCCACTATTTTATCAAAAACCAATAATCCTCAAAATTAGCTCCAGAATAACATGTTCTTGGATATTATATTGGAAAGGATCTATATACCTCTTATTATTACCAAAATATTTGTTGTTCAACAATATTTAATGTTTTTACATGGGATATCCAAAGGAAAATATCATTAACCCACAGTTCCTTGATCTATTATGTAGAATCCCTAATCAGGAAATCGTTCATAAAAGGATAAAGTCCCTCAATATAATATTATTTTAGTATAGAATTCCATTACATTATTTAGAATTGAACCATAGTTCAATGTTTTTGACAGTCATAGATGGGGTGATTTACGCATAAGCTAGTTTTTTTTAGTTCCATCATGGAAGCTTGTTAATTCAATAACTATGTGATTGAGGAAAAACATCCATAATGAAATAGGCATGTACCTAATAAAAATAAAATAAAGGGTATGATTAAGAGCCTATAATAATGGTTTGATTATATAGAATTTGATGAACAAACCATTGATCTAGGAAGAAAACACCTTGACCCATTGAGGTTTGTGTTGAAACATTCCACATGTCTCCCAATGTATCTCTTTGGACTGGTTTCTCCTTGTCTTTGAAATTGAACCGCATCCAAGATCTTTGGAGCTTCATCTATTAAATAAGCCTTTAACTAACAGATAGATGAGGGTAAAGCGGTATACATTAAGGAAACCATGGACACACATGACCAACATTACAATGTGGCGATAAGGCCAGATGACAACAATTTAATTTAATATTAAACGAAATGAAACCAATCACATACAAAAAGGTCTAGCCTTGCTCATGGTAATCCACTAGTATGCTACAAATTAAACATTTAATAAAACTAGTATTAAATTCATAATAAATTTTATTTAAGATAAATGTTTCTTGAATTGAATAATTATTATCTTTAATTAATCAATCCTTTTATCATAATTTATATATGAATTGCCTGGAGATTCTCATCCATTATAATTTTTAACAAATTTTATAAATTCATTTAAATTTAACCTTGTAGATAATTTACCTTGGAGATAACATAGTAAATACCTTTCCAAATCTACCCATGATGAAATATACTCATATACTATTTTACTCTTGTCAAATAAGGTATACATGAATTATCACGGACTTACATGACATGTACTACATAGAGGATTACGTGAATTACATGATATTTTGGTCATGTGTTGTGCTATAATACTCAGAGTAAAAACATGTAATATGAATCATACATGATATTATGATATTAACATTTTGTAGATATTATTTAAACATATATATAAATATTAAAACATATCACATGGTGTGCTTTAACATTATGACCACACGCTAGTACATATCTCATGGTTTATACTGTATAACAATTAAATTTTAATTCTATATAACTGGTAAAAGTTAATGGCATGTAAATCTAATATACATCACATGTACATATCTCATTGTATATTTTAGGTACACACCTAGTGACTCAATGTGTGAATTGTTCCTCCAAAACTAGAGTACATGGATTTTATAGTGGGGTACATTTTGTGTGATATCTAAATTACATGGTCACCAGTCAGGTAGGCCTTGTATGGAATACACAGACTATATTAGACAAAAGGGGACCACATATCGTGTTCTGGGGCTACACAACCAGTACTCTGGAGAAATGTTCTCCAGACATTCTCGATCAACATTTTTGTTAAGAATTAACTACACTACATGTCATCAATGAACATGGGTTGAGTAAATGTTGAACTAACTATTGGTGCATTGATTATTAATACAAGGCATGTAATTCTGATTATATAGTGTGTACTCTTTTTTTATCCATCCATAATCCTTATCACCTACAGATGATTTTGTTTATTTTACATTAATCTTAAAAATATTCACTTAAATTAGATCTAGAATAAACGAAGGAGGATGAAGAATGTCTCGCAATTCCGATTAAAATAACGATTAATGTTTAATTGAAAACATAAATTCGAAATGCATAAATTAAAATAATTTTAAATACTTATAAATAATTATGAAATCTATATGATAACACTTTTAGTATTTTATTTCAGTGGAAGTGTTGTGAAGGGTGATTCCCAACATATCTTATTTCCATGATCGATGATTAATACATTATCTATACGTTGTTTAATCGCCATAATCAATGTAGTTGAATCAATGAGAAAACGTTAATCACAAAAGAACGAATGATAAGGGAACATCACATATTATTTATGAAAAACTTAATTTAAAATTATTTAACTTAATACAATTCATTCTTCGTTGATGAAGAAGTGATATATATGTGGTGCACCATCTTTGTATTGTACAAAAAAAGTGTAGATTTCCTCATGTGATGATCCACATGTGTTCATGGAATCTTTATATGACTTTTAAAGAGTCTATAGGTGCTATAATAGAAGATCCATGTGCTTATATTGTCCTCTATAGATCTCCTCGAGAAACGCTTCCACTGTGTTCTCCATGATCCGGTGGAGGATGACTACTCTTCATTCATGACAGCGTTTTTGGAGAAGGGAACTCCCTAGGCATGAGAGGATTCTCCAAATACGTTATGCACCACCAAGATAAAAGAATTGTATTATTGATAAAATAATATGATTGGGAATTAATATTGTTAGGGTTAAAATAAAATAATGACACATGTTCTCAAATTTATTTATTTGAACCTAGAAAAACACTCTGTCAAATAAAAATATTTTTTTTTATTTACATGAACATAAATTTAAAATTATATTTAAATATTATTTAATTAAATATTAATTTTCATCATACCATTAAACATAATCTTTTGTTCCTCCTAAATAATTATGTGGCTGTAAAAAAATTCTATTTATTAACAAAAAAATATCCTCAAATTACTCTACACTAAATAAATAAATATTATAGTCAATAAATAGAATGTAAATATTTATTAAATATTCCAATAAAAATTTATTCTCTCAAATATATAATGATATTATAAATGAGATCAATCATACGTGAATAATTATTAAACCACATACGAGAATAATATTTAATCAACCTATTAAATAGTAAATAATAATATATTATTTAACCATAAATTTGAGCACACTTAGTGTGTGACACCCTAGTCCTCTATATCTGTGGAATTAGTTTAAGAATCTTAATGTCCCAGGTTAGTGTCTAGAATAAAAAAAAATGGAACTCGTATAGAATAAATTTAATGTCATGGCCATATGACATCTCATAGGTATGCTTACTGTGTAATAAAATCCCTTTATCAACATAACTCAAATCGTGGATGTTGAATGCCATTACTATCAACTTATATCTTTAATATTTCTTTCTTTTTCCTTCCAGAAATAGAACATGTCAATTGATCTTAATGGGAATGGATTTATTTAGGTTGTATAATTTACATCAATGGTCCTGAGGCATTAACTTATATTGAATAACATTAGGGAAAAATTCGTTCTGGAATTATTCATTAATGCAATATTACTCATGACACACCAAACACAACCTACCTCATCGCGAAAATTTATCATCAGATTTTTCTACAATATATCGATATAAAAGACTCATAAAAATAATTAATTATAATTTCAATGTGTAAGGACCAATACACAAGTTCCCAGATAGAATCATCTAATGATACAAAGAAATTTGTATTTCTTACTGGCAGGTCTCATTCCCATAATATCCCACAAGATATTACCAAGTGTGTGCACCATGAGAAGTTGACTCAAATTCCAATGAGTATCCACCCCTAATAGACTCTATAATTTGGGTCCCTGAAATGATATAATCTATCTAAAGAACATATATTCAAAAATAGATCCAGAGCACATTCGGGTTCCCATCATAGTGGGAAAGTGTTGTGACCTTTGAGTGTGATATCTACTCTTATGAAATTATCAGGTACTATGTCACATCAAAGAACAATCATTATGTGAAAAAGAAATTAATATTAAACACAATGAATACATGTTTAGTATAAAGAACACATAATTTGTATCAATTGCACAAAATCCAACAAGACCAACACCAAATAACTCTTTCTGAAAACCACCACTCATCAAATCTATAAAAAGATCATCTTTTTCAGTAAAGGATTTCAATTCTTAAATGTAAAATGGTTCAAATGATTCTAATATATAAAAATCATGATGGTATCTTATGAAATTTTGGTGAATAGTACACGTGAGAATGATAGCTATGTTTCCATTCATGTAATACAATTTTCATACAAATCCTCTAACAATATCTTGAGAACCTTAAAAATTGTATGTTCCTTTCCGTAAGGATGAATGGAAATTGGTTCTACTCCGTACAGTAGCTCAATGGTGAAATCCACATTTCTTATTTTTTCTGATCTAGAAATGTATTCATATAAAAATACCATGGAATAGTCAATAATAGTAGGTAATTCCATACACACTATTCTTATATCTCTCATGAATAGACTACATATTTTGGTTTCACTCCACCTAACCCCTGATGCTCTGATTTATCTTCAATCACTCGAATATCCCATTCTCCATTAGGAATATAGGTAACACCATTAGGTTTTGTGAATAAACCCTCCAAATATATTAATCAAAGTGGTCATATAAAGATACCAATCACTTCACCCCATGTATGGTATCCAAAACTATCATCTCGAGGAAAAGGACGTTCCATAAAAAACATAACCTCCTAACTCATTTGGGAATTCCTTATTTTGGTGTACGCTCTCCGTTTGAATGCCCAATAGTGTTTGGAGAGTCACCATGACACAAATGTATTCTATATCATGGCACAAACATTCCATAATGGTCACATTAATGGAAGAGTGTGAATATCCTATGTAAAACAATGTTGATACAAAATTAGAGGCCACTAGAATAGTACCCATAAAATGTAGAAGTCTTGACACTCAACTCTTCTAAGGTAGGATAAACTATATAGAGTTATCCAGAACCGCGACCCCAAATACAACATGGCTACCCTCAGTTGGTCCACTCTGCTGGAAATTAATGTATGAAGCCTGACAAAATTAGCCATAAACTCATTATTAGCCATATCGGCCCATAATACCCTAGCTGCCTACATAGTGAGGATCTTATAATCATGATCATGAAGTTTGAACTAATATCTATCTTCTCCCACTAGATATATATGTAAATTTGTTACAAAAGTGGTAAAAATTTCAAATCCTGATGTAGAATCAACATTCAATAGGTTCTCTAGGACACTCAGTAATATTCTTACATGGATTTATGAACTGGGGTCATGCTTCATAACAATTAGTATCTTTCATATGGATTCTTCTTCCAAAATTTAAAAACTCAATGTGACACATAATTATACTTAAAAACTACTTTCATATCTCTTTATGGAACCACCTTGGATAACATGGTCAGCCTCCTGCACATTCCACACAATGATGTGGGAAAAATAAACAATTTTGTAATTGGTATTCAACTGAAATTTATTCACCCAGGATCTGGTGGCCTATTCAACTCAAACTACAATCTTTCTAGCTTTCATCACCATTTCACTAATAAGTTATAATGTAGAGTGAAATGTTATATGAAATGATCCAAATATTCCACCACAGAAATAGCACACTTATGTAGATGGATACATTACCTAGAAACTATGGATATCCATTTCAATGGAATGTTATAATTATATAAGAATTTATAGATGTCCACAAGGATCACACCTTGATGACCATCATCCAAGGTGATAACATCCCACTAATGATTAGTACAATCACAAATCATATATGTCAGAAAAAGATCCTCCACACTAGAGGGGTCTATTGATGTTCCAATATCGACATTATAAACTCTATCCACGACATACAAGCCTGAGTACCACCATCCCATAGATGGTATGGGGTACTACAATATAAATTATCGTATTAACTCTTCCATGGTCAGGGAAGATCAAGAAAATACCTATATAGTCTAAATAATAAGGAAAAATAATTCTAGAAACTTATCATTGCTGTACATATATTGAAATAACTAAATTTATTTATTTGAAAATACAAGAAGAAATTCATGTCAATATGGTCCCACCACCTCCAGATCATGATCATCGCCACATTATCATAACAGACTCAATGACATCGTGGTGGTATAGTTCTACAATTTTCATGTGAACGGAATAGATAATATTCAAAAATAGATTGGATAATAGATAACATAATATAATTTGAATATATCATTCCTATTGAATATTTACAATTCTCTTCATTCTCTTAAATATAGGTATCAATGGTAATAAATATAAAAAATAATCATAGGAGACACCCCCTACTTCTCAATAAAATTTTCGCGTTAGGTTTTGGGACTCACATTGTAACACCCTGATATTTTATGGGAAGTAAATTTTTTATGACTTATGTTATATAGAACATCAATGGAATCATTCACTACACACAACACTATCATGGCTTGCGTTATATGAAAAATCAACCTTCCTTGATAGCGTGTGTTATACGCAATATCGAGTTTCACTAAACAACAATATATTATATAAACTAGTCGTTATGAATGGTATAAAATCAATTTTAAATTTTATAACATTATTATTCATCTTACACATTTTCTATAACCTTGTATGAGAACAAAATAATTTTTGGGGGGTAAAATAAGTATTTTTCAAAAAATGTAGTTTTACCGCCTTTTGATGGCACACCCACTTTAAATATAGTTTTTGACATGTTTATATGTAAAATTTTTAAAAAATAAAATTCTTCTTTGAAATCAGGAAATAAAAATTTACTTTGGATACATTTTTCATGTTATTCTGATAACTTTCTTATTTTAATGAATAGTAAAAACACGCGATATTTTAATTAAAAACAACTTTTTTCATCAGAATAATTTATATGGATAAATTATATTATTTAATGGTTTTAAAGAATAAATAGAATATATTTTTACCATTTAATATAATTTATGTCATTACCATTAATTTTACATTGAATTCATTAGTAAAAACATTTCAATCTTTTGTAATGTTTTAAATTTTGAAACCTATTTTCTTAACAACAGGATTAAATTTAAATTTATTACTGCAACTTCTGTGTTTGGATTTTGAAAAACTGATTCCATATTTGAATTCAGTGGGTCCAAATTTTGTTAATAGGTTACTTTTATTTTATTTTTGATATTTGAAATAGTAACTATGGTAATTTTTATTTACTACAATTAAAAGTAAATCTGGTAATTAAGGGTAAAAATAAGATTATAAAATTACCCTAACACTTTCCAAAATCATATTGGATGAATAAAAGTTGACCATATCACCTAAGGGTCGGACTAGTTTCATTTCAGGGACTTTTGACCTTGATATAATATAATTATTATTAAATCCAAAGAAAGTGACAACTTGTCACTCTCTTGAATCTTATATGTGTAACAATTTTAATTTAGTGATAAACATCATAAATCATCGGATATAAATATTACCTAGAATTATAATAAAATTATCTACATCATATGAATTTATTGAAAAAATTTAGGGATTAAATAATTATCATTAATTATGACACAATAGTGATGTTGAAATTATTTTATTGTTTGAAATATCAAATAAATGATTTTAAATGTAATAAAATAAATATTATATGATCTATTTAATGTGCTCCACTAATTTTCTAGAAACAAATGACATGTTATGAATCTATTAAATTTTTTAGTTTTGACATATATTCTTTATATATTTTATTTAAATTCAAATAAATGAATAGTGTCAACATTGACACTATTGTTATTTTATAAAAATAACATATTATAAAATTTTTTAAAAATAACAAAAATATTTAAAGATTATAAATTAAAATTAATATGGTCGACAATGTAATGAAGTATAAAATTATGTATAATTAAAAATATATAATTAATTATTTATAATGATTTAGAATTTAGAATATTATTACCACAAATAAAATTAAATAGATTATATAAGGATAAATCATGTTGATAATGTATAAAATAAATTTCCAACTTGTCTAAATTTTATTTGTTGATTAGATTATAACCCTATCTCATCTAATATTTGTATTTGAGTCATTTTTGGAGGTTTTTATGTGGGTATGGAATTTATTATAAATTAGTATTTCTTATAATTCCAAAGGTGCCCATGCCCGCCCTTATAAAAGGGAACCTCCTCCCTCTCCTCCTCACACCACTTTGATACTTCAAGCTCGGCCAAACCCTACCAATTTCTATTCTCCACTTCCATATAAATATACTAGAGGTCCTGGTCTTCTTCAAAGACCAACTTTAGTGCCCTAAGAGGAGGTTAAGAAGAGGCGCGCCAAAGAAGAGGTGATATCCTTTACCAATTCCTTCCATTTTATTTCTTATTCTACTTCTTCTTATTTAGTTTTTTGATTATTATGTAATAAAATCAGAATCAATCATATACTTATATTTTATTATAAATATGAAACATCCCTATTTCACCTTCTATCCATCCTACGGAAAATGAAATCACCGTGCGTGTGTATGTAAGAAATACCATCTCCACGCTGTGGTGTAATCTGTTTTCCACCACCACCATACTTGGATGGGTGTAATGATATAAAGAATAACTATATATTATTATTTTAATGTGATATTGATTCTAAAATACTATACATACTCTTAAATACAATTCCACGATAATGGGAATGATATTATCTCTCGTGCGTACGTACGACATACCGTATCCACGATGTGATGCGACTCGTTCTACATGATGTTCATTGAATAATGATTATATAATTGAATTTAATTACTAATTTTGATATATATTACACTAATAACTTTATTTAAATGAGTTATCTATAACCTAAAATGAAGAATAAGAATTTAATAGAAAAGAAACACGCATAAGAACATAAAGCAATAAACACCCGAATAAAAAGTAGCAATGAAATATTACTAATAAGAAGCTAATAATATGACCATATATGATATCATAACAATGATTATGATTCTGGAATAAGTAAATAACGTTATTTAAATCATTATACAGGAGGTTCGGACATGTGAAAATCTTATCGGACCTAAGGTAAGAGAAAATCTCGCAATCTCATTTTTATTCGAGATTGTTTGTACATCAGAATTTACTGCGGGAATATTTATCATCGAAATCCATGTTTCCTCAATATATAATATTATTTATATCCTCTTATAGTTTTTTTAATACAATTTTACTCATTGGTGAGTTTTTAGTAAAATATATGAAAGGAATCATTTGTCGTTTTTAATATGAGGTACTTTTTGACTTTTCCGTCCAAAGTACGAGAAGAATGTTTTTTAACTTATACGGCATGAATGGATATTTATGATTTCATAAAAGAATATTTCCAAGAGTCTTCCTTTACAATTTTTCATGTTTATTTTTAATCAACTTTTTTATGTTTAAGATTGTATGACATGTTAAGAAAGGAAAAATGTTTTTGAAGTATAAATGATATTTTCCACAAGAATGGAGTTCAAGTGATTTATAAAAATTATTTTCCATATAAGATAATATAGGGTTATGTTTTGATCCCTATTTTTATATTGATTTGATTATGTTATGATGGAATTAATTTTCTGATGTCCGTTTATCTTATATGAATTGTGATATGATGGCGTGATATTTAAGAATCCCATTTTTGTTACATAGATTATGTTATGATGTATGATTCATGATTTTGTGGCACACATAAGACTCGTTTCATTATGAGATGGTTGGGACCTATATCTCCCTCCAATGCATTGGTTAAATATTTTTATCTCATGAGATTGGCATGGCTGGAATGGTAAGTTAATATGATTCTGTGATATAAGACCAAAAAGCGAAGTGAACTCACTTTAGTAATGGACTTTGTCTGCTATGATGGTCTTGTCAATGAGCCTTGACTAATATGAAATGATTTTCTATGATTATGAAACAAAGTTTCAGGTTTTAAGTTATGATTATTGGGATTACATTTCACCACTATAATTTATCCCATGTTATGATCTTATGATCTTTTTTGCATGTTAATATATTCAAAATGTTATGTTCTTATGAATATGATATGATTTTTTTTACCCTTAATGAGCATTTGTGCTCACCCTTTTGTATTTTTTATTTTCCCCAGGTCAGGAATAAGGGTATTAAATAGGATATGCCAAAAATGGAATCTATATATGATGAAATAAATAGGAGACAATGTAGAGGATTTATGAACCAGTTGTTTATGATTCCCAGTTTTTAAAGACCCTATACCTATAAGGTCCTTTCATGGTTTTTTTATATGTTGTAATAAGTATTCTTCAATTCTGATTTAATAATAATGTATGTTATGTATGGGTCGTTATAGTTGGTATCAGAGGAAAGGTATAGTCAACCTTTGGAAACTAGGATGTGAAAGACTTAGTAAGAACCCTAAGGATATGTCTAAGAATGTAACACAATCGTAGTGTTTTAGAAATTTCCATGATCAACCTATGATAAGAACTAAAGTGTGAAATTTTATTATTTATTATGTGGTTATCCTACTATTATTATTGTTTCTCACACTAATGCTTATTGGTTTTAGTCAATGGGTGGAACCCGAAGGAACCTTGTTAATGCTGAATGTGACGGTAAATTCAATGATTGTCCCCTTGAGCAACCAAAAGTTATGGTAGTTGGAATAAAAAATCATGTATCCATGCTCACACAACTTTCTCAAGTTATGAATCATACAAGAATTCCAAATGATCAATGTAAGGAGAAACACTCTGTTGAATCCTTCATGAGGTTGCGTCCACCTTCATTCAGTGGGTCTTCTGATCCATTTGTGGCTGAACAATGGATCAGTACCACTGATAAGATATTTTCAGTTCTACAATGTTCTGAGGATGATAAACTCATCTTAGCAGTATATCGTTTGGAAGGTGAAGCTAATCAATGGTGGAATCTTATTAAGAATATGAGGAAAAGGGATGAAATTGAGTCCATGGAATTGGATGAGTTCAAGAACATATTTTTCAATAAGTACTTCCATCATATTCTTTAAACAATGATGGAGAAAAAGATTCTTGAACTGAAGCAAAGGGATGATGAATCTGTTGGTACCTATGAAGAATATTTGAAAATACTTTCAAGGTATGCTTTCGGAATTATTATCCAAACTGAGAGTAAGATCGATCGATTATTTTGTAGCTTAAAACCAAGTCTTCGAAGGGCGTCAGCCATAAGGAACTTCAATAACTATGAGAAAATTTTTCTATGTGCTCTCAAGGTTGATATGGAGATTGGAGTAACCCATCAATCATATGGGTTTGATAATAAGAGGAAAATGGAATTCAAAGGAAAATATAATGACTACACTAAAAAGAAGATGTGGTTTCCTTTATACTCAAATTGTGGAAAAAAACATGGAGGGAATTATCTTCAAGGGAAAAGAAAATGTTTTAAGTTTGGAAAATAAGGTCATCGGGAAATTGAATGTAGATATATTGGGAATAAGATATCTAATGATGCGAACAAAGAAAGGGATACATAGAATGCACATCCTACACTTCAATGTTTCAAGTGCAAGGAAATATGGAATTGTAACACCCCGAGATTTTATGAAAAATATTATTTTTAATTTTATTGATTTCTTGTGTTGTACGTTAAGTCAAAGGATTCTTGCACAACATGCAACCCTAACATGGCTGCATTACAGGCAATTGCGACCTTCCTCGATAGTGTGTGTTGTACGCAAAACTAAGTTTCACTAAACAACGATATGCTATTAAAATATTCTTAAAACTAGCCATTATGAATAGTAATAACCACCTTTTGAAATTTTGTAAATTTCATCTTTCATAATGGACTTTATTTTTGGATTCGGAATATCGAAATTAGCCTAGGGTGAAATTTTGGTATTTTTCTGAAAACATTCAAATTTTGATGAATAGTGAAAACATTGGGTTACTATTTAAAAACCGACTTTTTATTTAAATAATTATTTATTTTATTTAAATTTATTTTAGGTGAAAATTGATACATAATACCTATATAAGTTCAATGTAATTCATTGGAGTAATTTTTTAATAATTTTAGATATATAAAAATTTTATTGAACTTTTCACCGTCTTTTACCCACCTCCTAGTAGAATTTGCAAATTTACATAAATCATATTTTTACCACTTCTGTGAGTGGAATTTCAAAAATCCGAGAAACATGGTTGATGTCTGTAAGTAAAATGTGGTTCAATGAGATGAAAATAATTTTTGGTGATTAGTAACTTTTTACTTTTATTTACCACGATTAAAAGTAAATAGTGTAATTAAGGGTAAAAATGATATTATTATTACCCTAACACCTGTCCTAATTCAGTTGGATAAGTGTAATTCGACCAAAAAGAACCTTAGGAATAATCTATGACCATTTAGGACCACTTGGTTTAGATTAGGACATTAAATATTAATTTATTTAAAGAAGGGTTAAAATAGTTAAAATCAATGTTTAATAAGTAAATCATTTTTAATATGGGGTTATACATAAGATAAATTCAACTATAGATATTCATTAAAAATATTAAATTATATCCTACATAATGGTATTTTATTTATAATTTTTAGACATTAAATAATTTAATTTATATATGACATAATGATGATGTCGTAGTTATCTTATTAATGAAATATTGACATAATTGATGTTATAAATACCCAAATAAATGTAATTTGAGAATTTTTATGAATTAATATAATTTTCTAGGTTAATATGAAATGTTAGTATTGATTAAGTTAACTTTTTTCGAACTAATTATTCTGTTATGATTTTCACAAAAATCAATTACTAAATAGTGTCAAAATTCACAGCAAATTGTTTTTAAAACAAATATTATATTATTAATTGTTATTTTATTCCTAAAAATATAAGGTTCGGAAGAATGACTTAGATAATGTTATATATATTAATAATAAACAACTTGGGGTTCTTTTGGCTTGTTATAGTACGTTTATTAACCTTATAGAGTAAGAAAATAAGAAGACACTGTAAAAGAAACATTATTTAACTTGAAGATAAATCGAAATGTTAAG
This sequence comes from Viscum album, assembly GCA_963277665.1. Classification (NCBI taxonomy): domain Eukaryota; kingdom Viridiplantae; phylum Streptophyta; class Magnoliopsida; order Santalales; family Viscaceae; genus Viscum; species Viscum album. The sequence goes on from OY728145.1 coordinate 961,526,502, forward strand.
GTTAAAATAGAAACCTAAACTTGTCTAAATTATATTGGATGAGAGTATTTCGACCCATCCCCACCTTAGCTTAGAAATAACTCAATTTGGAGCTATTAAAAACCGAATATGACTTTATAATAAAATAATATATTTTGTTATTCCAAAGGTGCCCCTCTCCTCCCTTATAAAAGGGCACCTCCTACCTCTCTTCCTCACACCACTTTGAGCCTTCATGCTCGGCCAAACCCTGAAAAATTATCTTCTCCACTTCTCTAGAAACATCCTAGAGGTCATGTTCTTCTTCAAAGACCAATTTTGGTTCCCAAAGAAGAGGTCTCAAAGAGGCGCTTCAAAGAAGATGTAATGTCCGTTACCGATTCTTTCAACTTTATTTCTTCTTCCACTTCTTCTTCTTTAGTTGTTTCATTATGAATTAATAACATCAGTATCACTCATATACTTATATGTTATTATAATTATTAAACAACCCCATTTCACCATCTATTCATCCTACGGAAAACGAAATCACCGCGCGTGCGTACGTACAGAATACCGTCTCTACGCAGTGGTGTAATCTATTTTCCAACACCACCTTAATTGGATGGGTATAATGGTGTAAATAATAACTATATATGATTATTGTCAAGTGATATTGATTCTGAAATATTATACATACACTCCAATACAATTCCACAATCATGGGAATGATATCATCGCTCGTGCGTACGTACGGACTACCGTCGCCACGACGCGATGAGATTCATTCTCCATGTTAACCATTCATGAATGATTATAAAGTATATATAATAAGTAATCATGAAATATATGGTATAATAATGATACTGGATTTATGTGTATATATATGTATGACATCTACTTAATTTAATTCAATTCAATAAGGAAACGAAAACAGCGTTCATGCGTACGTACGGCCTACCGTCTCGATGAACGGTGTATTTAATTTCATTTAATCGATCTATCATATATATATGTATATAATGAAATATATATTATATGTGAATCATGTTTTACATTCTGCAATTAAATAAATCAGGATGTAAGTAATAATATCAAGAACAACAAGTCCAAACATGTACCATTAATAAAACGATTAAACCTAAAACGCTGCTTTAACATGGAACTTACAAAAAAACGGGTAATATAATGTCATAAGTGAACCATATATGATATCATAACAATGAATGTGATTTTCTAACAAGTCAATGACATTATTTAAACCATTATACAGGAGTTTCGGAAACATACGAAGCATACTAGACCTAAGTAGGGATAACTTTTCCAATCTCGTTTTTATCCGATATTGTTTATTCGTAAGTATTTACTGGGGTTATATCTATCATTCATGTCCAAGTTTTATAAAAGTGTTTTCATGTATGTTTAAAGTCATTTTTACCCATTTTGACTTTTACTACATGGTATGTAAGGAATCATTCTTTTCATTACGATACGTGGTACTTTTTTGACGTTTTCGACAAAAGTACGAGGAGAATGTTATTTTTAACTTATACGGCATGAATGGATTTTGACGGTTTCATAACACCTCATTTTCATGAAGCATCCTCTAAAAGATTTCATGATTATTTTCAACAAAACCCTTTTCTTTTAAAATTGAATGACATTTTTTGAAAAGAAAATGTTTTTGAAGAAGAAAGGATATTTTCCTAAAGAATTCATCTCAAGTGTTTTATCAAAAACATTTTCATCTAAGATGACATTCTTTTACATGTGTATGTTTCAAGTATCATGTATCTATGATTTACATGGTTTCAATTTTCTTATTATGAAATGATATCCATTTCTTTTATATGGATTATGTGATTATGGGATGATGTTTATGAAACCCATCTTATTTATTGGGTTATTATGAATGATGTATATTTTTTTGTGCCACAAGTATGAATTATTTCATTATGAGATGGGTGGGACCTATATCTCCCTCCAATTCATTGGGTAACTATTTATATCTCATGATATAGACATGGATGGAATGGTAAGTTAATATGGTTCATCATTACAGGACTGAAATGAGAAGTGAACTTGATTCAGAAAGGGACTTTGTCCACTAAGATGGTCTTGGATGCAACGACTTGGCTACTATGGAAATCATAACATGTGCTGAATGGTTTCCACAATTACATGTTTTATTACCATTATATTTTATCATTGTTGATGTTCCATTATGATATATGCCTTACGTATTTCCATGATTTATGTCTTTGCTCAAGATTTTGATGTTTAAATTTCATGTTCAAGTTTTTTGCTTCCAAATGTTTATGGATTGTTTTATGTTATCTATGTTTTCCCTTACTGAGCAATTGATCTCACCCTTTTTATGTTTTATTTTCCCCAGGAAATAAATAAAAGTTTTTGGTAAGGAAACAAAAAGGGGAATATCATTATGGGAGTTGTTGAAGATATTTCAACATGATAAGAAGTTTATATTCCGAGTTTCCAAAGACACTAAACTATTACGGTCCTTGTGTGTCTGTTTTTGTTATGTATTAAGTATTCCACAAAAGTAATGTAATGTCCATGTACGTCAAGCTTTGGTTCTTTATAGTTGGTATCAAAGGAAAGGTTTAGTCAGCCATTGGAAACTAGGATTCGAGAACATTAGAGAGATCCATAGAGATACTTATAAGGTATGTCTAGGGATGTCCCTAAGGATAAGTATACGTATAGGATATAGTCCTAGAACTACGGTAACGATCTTAGAATTTAACCTAAGATGTTAGATATTGAAGGTACTCACCCTTTATTATGTTATTTTCCCTAGCATGATTTCTTCCTCTCACACTATTCTTTTTGGGTTTTAGACGATGGTCGGAACCCGAAGGAACCGTGTTGATCAATGTAATGGAAAATGCAATGATTGTCCTCCAGAACAAAAAAATGTTATGTGAGATGGAGTGAAAAATCTTATTGATATACTTAAACAAGCAATGAATCATTCTGTACATCCAATTGAGCATAGAAGGGAACAATATTCTATTGAGTCCTTCATGAGGCAATGTCCACCTTCTTTTAGTGGGTCTTCTGATCCACTTGTTGCTGAACAATAGATCAGTACCACTGAAATAATATTTTCATTTCTTCAATGTTTTGAACATGATAAAGTCATCTTAGAAGTATATCGTTTGGAAGGTGAACCTGATCAATGGTGGAATCAAATCAATAATATTAGTCCGAGAGATGAAATTGAGTCCATGGAATGGGACGAGTTCAAGAACTTATTTTTCAATAAGTACTTCCCTCGTATTCTTTGAACAAATATGGAGAAAGGGTTTCTTGAACAAAAGAAAAAGGATGATGAATCTGTTGGAGTATACGAAGCAAATTTTACATGGCATGCAAGGTATACATCTGGCTTTATCATCCAACCTGAAAGTAACGTTGATCGATTATTCAGTGGCTTAAAACCAAATATTCGAAGGGAATTAGCTATAATAAACTTCAGTATCTATGAAGAAATTGTGCGTTGTGCTATCAAGGTAGAAATGGAAGTTGGTGTTACATATCCATCTCATAGTTTTGACAAGAAATGAAAGATAGAGTTCAAGGAGAAATCTCAGAATAATGGTGAATGGAAGATGAATGTTTCTTTATTCTCAAAGTGTGCAAAGAATCATGGTGGATATTGTCTTCAAGGGACTAGAAAATGTTTTATGTGTGGAAAAGAAGGTCATCGAGCAGCTCAGTGTTGATGTAATGGAAAAAGGGTTTCTAATGATGTGAATAAAGAAAAGACTGCAGAGAACACACCACCAACACTTCAAGGCTTCAAGTGCAAGGAAATGGGGAATAATTCTAATAAATTCCCTAATCCAAGGGTTAGCGATGATCAACATGAGCCACCACTTAAGGAAAAGGACAAAGGTAAGTCACATGCGATCATTATTGGCAATTTTGAATATGACAACGATGTGGTGGAATGATTAAGTCTTTATGTAATGGGATTCCAAAATAATGTTTTATATTTTATTGTGGAATATTGGAATATTTATGTATTGGTCTATTGTGGTTTTCAATAATTTTATGGTACCGGTAACCATGGAAAGTGTTTGAGATATTTTTGGAAAAAAGATGATATGAGAATAATGAAGGGATAAAGAGAAAATGAAATGTTTGAAAGTATTAATGAGCCCATGACTGATATAAGGAAATAGTTATATCATGGTTTTAGGTTTTGGTATGTGAAACTTTTGACAGCACTCATGTTTTCACTAAGATTCAATGGGTATTAATTTTTTAAGAGAATACATGATTAAGTCCTTCGAATGTTTGAAATGTGACCAACAGGACATATCATATGATATATGGGGATCAACGATGGTATTAACATGCTGGTTATATAAAATCTCTTGTAATAATTTTCACTATATTATGAGAGTGGACTGCAGTATTATGGATAAACCTAAAAATTGGTATGGATTATGTTGGAAATAAGTTAGTATTGTTTAGTGATAGAAGTTTTTTCAATATTATTGTTGGGATGTTATAGTAATGTTGTTTTAGAAAAAGGACAACCGGCAAGACGGGTGATAGCCCATCGCGTCAGACAATGCTGTGGGAATCGAACCCACAACCGAAGTGCGAATGGCCTTTATTGCCTACCACTGGCCTACAGGAAGTCCCTGGTTAGTAGAAACTAGCTTTATTTTATTAAGCGGTATGATATATGAAGTATAAGTTCATTTTTTGAACCATATATGATTAATCTAACCATAAGATGGACTTATAACTTTTTATAACCTTTTGTTTGAAACAGATGGAATGACCCATCATTCTATCACATGATCTACTAACACATCACGAATAACAAATTAAACTTCATTTCATTAAGGGAGGATGTGGAAATTTTTCAATTCACGAACAACAGTGAGATTGTACCAAAATCATGTAAGTATTTCTTTTAATTCATCAGCTTTAGGGAAATGATCTTGAAAACCAAAAATGTTGTCCTAGTTCCCTTATATCTGATAAATCAGATGGTACCCTAGATCAATACAAATTTATGTCTTTGTGATTGTAGGATTTTTCATAGCCATGTTCTTTACCACTCTCCATCAGAACATGACGGTTAGATTTCTCTTCCATATCCATATTTTCACCTATGTTCTCCTATGTGGAAACCTAGTGAATAGTTAATTTGGGTAACCGTTATGTTTCATACATTAGTTATTAAAGCCAAGTTTTGGTATTCCTTTTTACGACGTGGGTTTCTATTAATGAAAATGTCGAGTAGGAAACCATTTATAACCCTGACGAATTTCGAGGGAGAAATTCATTTTAAGGGGGGTAGAATGTAACACCCTAAGATTTTACGAAAAATATTCTTTTTAATTTCACTAATGTATTTTGTTGTACGCTACACCAAAAGGAGCCTTCACAACACGCATCCCGGACTTGGATTACATTACATGCATGCACGACCTTCCACGATATCGTGTGTTGTACGCAATACCGAGTTTCTCTAAACAACGATATGCTATTAAAATATTATTAAAACTAGATTTTATGAATAGTAATGCCTACTTTTTGAAATTTTATAAATTTTATTTTTGAAAATGGACTTCATTTTTGGATTCGGAATATCGAAATTAGCCTACGGTGAAATTTTTGTATTTTTCTGAAAACGTTCAATTTTTTATGAATAGTGAAAACACTAGGTTACTATTTAAAAACCGACTTTTTATTTAAATAATTATTTATTTTATTTAAATTTATTTTAGGAGAAAATTGATACATAACATCTATATAAGTTCAATGTAATTCATTGGAGTAATTTTATAATAATTTTAGATATATAAAAATTTATTGAACTTTTCACCGTCTTTTACACACCTCCTAGGAGAATTTGAAAATTTACATAAAACTTAATTTTACTGCTTCTGTGACTGGAATTTCAAAAATCCGAGAGACACGGTGGATGTCAGTAAGTAAAATTTGGTTCAATGATATGAAAATATTTTTTTGTGAATTGTAACTTTTTACTTTTATTTCCCACAATTAAAAGTAAATAGGGTAATTAAGGGTAAAGATGTTATTATTATTACCCTATAACATGTCCTAATTCTATTAGATAAGTTTAATTCGACCAAAAACAACCTTAGGAAGTAAATATTACCATTTAGGCCCACTTGTGTTAGATTAGGACATATAATATTAATTTATTTAAAGAAGGGTTAAAATAGTTAAAATCATAGTTTAATAAGTAAATCATTTTTAATATGGGGTTATACATAATAAAAATTCGACTGTAAATATTACATAGAAAGCTAAAAAGATTTCCTACATTATTTTATATTATTTATAATTTTTAGACATTAAATAATTTAATTTATTTATGACACAATGATGATGCAGTAATTATCTTATTAATGAAATATTGAAATAATTGATGTTATAAATACCCAAATAAATGTAATTTGAGACTTTTTATGAATTAAAATAATTTTATAGGTTAATATGACATGTTAGTATTAATTTAGTAAACTTTTTTCTAACTATTCATTCTGTTATGATTTTCAAAAAAATAAATTACTAAATAGTGTCAAAATTGACGTCAAATAGTTTTTAAACAAAATATTATATAATTAATTGTTATTTTATTCCTAAAAATATTAGGTTCGGACAAATTACTTATATAAGGTTATATATGTAAATAATAAACAACTTGGGTTTCGTTTGTCTTGTTATAGTAAGTTTATTAACCTTATAGTGTAAGAAAACAAGAAGACCCGGTAAAAGAAAAATTATTTAACTTAAAGTTAAATCTAAATGATAAGGTTAAAATAGAAACATAAACTTGTCTAAATTATACTTGATGAGGGTATTTATACCCATCCCCACCTTAGCTTCCAAATAACTCAATTTGGAGCTATTAAAAACCGAATATGACATTATAATAAAATAATATTTTTAGTTATTCCAAATGTGCCCCTCTCCTCCCTTATAAAAGGGCTCCTCCTCCCTCTCTTACTCATACCACTTTGAGCCTTCAATCTCGGCCAACCCCTGCCAAATTCTCTTCTCCACTTACTTAGAAACATCCTAGAGGTCCTAGTCTTCTTAAAAGACCAATTTTGGTGCCCTAAGTGGAGGTCTCAAAGAGGCGCTTCAAAGAAGAGGTAAAGTCCGTTACCGATTATTTCAACTTTATTTCTTCTTCCACTTCTTCTTTTTTAGTTGTTTAATTATGAAGTAATAGAATCTGTGTCACTCATATACTGATATGTTATTATAAGTATTAAACAACCCTATTTCACCATCTATACATCCTACGGAAAACGAAATCACCGCGCGTGTGTATGTACGGAATACAGTCTCCACGCCGTGGTGTAATCTATTTTCCACCACCACCTTACGTGGATGGGTATAATGGTGTAAATAATTACTATATATGATTATTGTAAAGTGATATTGATTCTGAAATAGTATAAATACACTCCAATACAATTCCATGATCATGGGAATGATATCATCGCTTGTGCGTACGTACGGACTACCGTCTCCAGGACGTGATGAGATTCATTCTCCATGTTAACCATTAATGAATGATTATAAAGTATATATAATAAGTAATCATGAAATATATGAAATAATAATGATACTCTATTTATGTGTATAGATATTTATGCCATCTACTTAATTTCATTCAATTCAATAAAGAAATGAAAACAGCGTTCATGCGTACGTACGGCCTACCGTCTCCACGAACGGTGCATTTTATTTCATTTAATCGATCTATCATATATATATATATATATATATATACTGAAATATATATTATATGTGAATCATGTTTTAAATTATGGAATTATGTAAATCCAGATATAAGTAATAATATCAGGAACAACAAGTCCAAACACGTACTATAAATAAAATGATTTAACCTAAAACGTTGCTTTAACATGGAACTTACAAAAAACAGGTAATATAAAGTCATAAGTGAACCATATATGATATCATAACAATGAATATGATTATGTAACAAATCAATGACATTATTTAAATCATTATACATGAGTTTCGGAAATGTACAAAGCATATCAGACCTAAGGTAAGGGATAACTTTTCCAATCTCATTTTTATCCGAGATTTTTTATTCGTAAGTATTTACTAGGGTTATTTATATCATTCATGTTCATGTTTTATAAAAGTGTTTTCATGTATGTTTAAAGTCACTTTTACCCATTTTGAATTTTACTACATGGTATGTAAGGAATATTTCTTTTTTTACGTTGCGAGGTACTTTTTTGACGTTTCTGACAAAAGTTCGAGGAGAATGTTATTTTTAACGTATATGGCGTGAACAGATTTTTACGGTTTCATATCGCCTCATATTCATGAAGCCTCATCTACAAGATTTCATGATTATTTTTAGAAATACCCTTTTCTTTTAAAATTTCATGACATTTTGTGAAAAGAAAATGATTTTGAAGAAGAAAGGATATTTTCCTCAAGAATTCATTTCAAGTGTTTTATCAAAACCATTTTCATCTAAGATGACATTATTTTACATGTGTATGTTTCAAGTATCATGTCTCTATTATTTACATGGTTTCACTTTTCTTATTATGAAATGATATCCATTTATTTTATATGGATTATGTGATGATGGGATGATGTTTATGAAACCCATTTTATTTATTGGGTTATTATGAATGATGTATGTTTATTTTGTGGTAGAAGTAGGAATGATTTCATTATGAGATGGGTGGGACCTATATCTCCCTCCAATGCATTGGGTAAAAATTTATATCTCATGAGATAGACATGGCTGGAATGGTAAGTTAATCCAGTTCTGTATTACAGGACTGAAACGAGAAGTGAACTCGATTCAGAAAGGGACTTTGTCCACTAAGATGGTCTTGGCAGCAATGTCTTGGATACTATGGAAATCATAAAATGTGCTGAATAGTTTCCACAATTACATGTTTTATTCGCATTATATTTTATCATGGTTGATGTTACATTATGATATATGTCTTACGTACTTCCATGATTTATGTCTTTGCACAAGATTTTGATGATTAAATTTCATGATCATGTTTTTGCTTCCAAATGTTTATGGATTGTTTTATGTTATCTATGTTTGCCCTTACTGAACATTTGAGCTTACCCTTTTTATGTTTTATAGTCCCCAGGAAATAAATAAAGGTTTGAGGTAAGGAAAAAAAGGGTAAGATCGTTATAGGAGTTGTTGAAGATATTTCAACATGATTAGAAGTTTATATTCCGAGTTTCCAAATACACTAAACTATTACAGTCCTTGTGTGTCTGTTTTTGTTATGTATTTAGTATTCCTCAATTCTAATGTAATGTCCATGTACATCAATCTTTGGGTATTTATAGGAATTATGCCAATCAATTCCCTAATCCAAGGGTTGTTGATGATAATCGATATCAACAAACTCTTAAGGCCAAAGAAAAAATAAAGTCACATGCAATTTCTATCGGTGATGTGGAGTATGATAGCGATGTAGTGAAATGTACACTTACCAGCCACTCTAAAGTAGAAAATGTTTTATTTGATTCTGGATCCACCCACTCTATTATTTCTGAAAAATTTTCTAAGAGTATCGCCATATTACCTCAGCAGTTAGATATTGAGTTAGTTGTGACAACCCGTAATGGCACAATAGTCGCATCAAAAGTTTACAATTCTTCTCCACTTGAAGTTTGTGGGAAAGTGATTCCTGCAAATCTTGTAATCCTTCCTATAGTGGAATTTTATGTGATTCTTGGCATGGATTGGATTTCATTATACAGAGCTCATATAAATTGCCAAATAAGGGAAATCAGATTTAATATTCCTGATCAATATACTATCATCTATCGATGCATGGATGAATATAACCTTCCAGGGTAAATATATTCCATCTTATGGGTCTTGATTCCAATAAATGATGTTTATAAATCGCAAATGGTTGGAGAGAAACTCACGATTATGAATATGCACATTGTACGAGATTATGATGATGTCTTTCCAGAGGAATTTTCAGGTCTTCCACCAAATCATGAAGTTTAGTTTTAAATAGAACTCTTACCGTGTGCTATGCCCATTTCAAAGCCACCTTATAGAATGGCCCCAATTGAGTTGCAGGAGTAGAAGAAGCAACTCCAAGAGAATCATGATAAGGGATTCATATTCCCTAGTGCATCAACTTGGGGAACACCTGTTCTGTTTGTTAATAATAAATATGGATCAATGAGACTCTACATTGATTATCGAGAACTTAACAAGATCACTATCAAGAAAAAATATCCTCTCCCACGTATTGATGACTTATTTGACCAACAATGCGGCGCTCAATACATTTCCATGATTGATCTTCATTCAGGGTATCATCAATTAAGGGTCAAAAAATAGGATATATCAAAGGCGGCTTTCCATACAAGGTATGGACACTAAGAATTTATAGTGATTCCATTTGGTCTTACTAATGCCCCTGATATCTTCATGGATATAATTAATTGAGTCTTGAGAGTCTATCTTGATCATTTTTTGGTAGTCTTTATAGATGATATTCTTTTCTACTCAAAGGGAAAGGAAGAACATGAAGATGACTTGATAATTGTATTAAAGACCCTAATAAAGGAGAAGCTTTATTCCAAATTTAACAAGTGTGAATTTTGGCTTCAAAAATATTCATTTTTGGGTCACATAATCTCAAAAAGTGGATATCTATGGATCCACCAAAGACAGAGGTTATCAAATGATGGTTGATACCAACAACAGTAACTGAGATCCGAAGTTTTCATGGTTTGGTTGGATATTATCGACATTTTGTGAATGATTTTTCACGCTTATCTAATCCACTCACCAGGTTGAATTGAAAAGGATTTATGTTCATGTGGATGGAGGAGTGTGAAGATAATTTCAGGGAGTTGAAAAGAAGGTTTTCCAGTGCACCTCTTCTCACACTACCTTGTAGTGGAGAAATGTTTTTGATCTACAGTGATTCATCCATGAAGGTATTGGGGTGTGTTCTCATGCAAAATGATATTGTGATTTCTTATGCCTCATGACAGTTAAAAATCCATGAGAAAAATTACCCAAGTCATGATTTGGAGTTAGCTGTGGTAATATTTGTATTAAATATTCGGAGGAATTACCTTTATGGTAAAAGTTGTGATATTTATACCGATCATTAAATTTTAAAGTATATTTTCACACAAAAGGAGCTGAATATGTGCCAAAGAAGATGGTTAGATCTGATTAAGGATTACGACTGCTCAATTCATTATCACCCTGGGAAAGAAAACAAGGTGGCAGATGCATTAAGCCGATAATACCATTCTTGCTTATCCATGATGTGGATCAAAAATGATCCAATATTTATTAATTTACAAAGGATGGATCTTTGAATTATATTGGAAGGGAAAAAATAATATCATTCTCAATTGAATGTTCAACCATCTATTCATGTGAGGATTAAAGAGGCACAGAAAGAAGATGTAGAGTTACAAAAGAAGGTGAAAAAAGTTCTAGAATTCAACCTTGATTGTGATGAGATAATAAGGTTCATAAATATGGTTTTTTTCCTCCCATATCAGAATTAAAGAAGGACATGCTGGATGAGGATCATAGTTCTTCATTATCTATTCATCCTGGAAGCACGCTGATGTATAGGGACCTGAAAGAGTACCACTCTCCATTACTATAAGAGAAGATTTCTCTCTGGATCATCTTGCCAGGATATATGTGAAGGAAGTGGTAAGATTGCATGGAGTACCACTCTCCATTATATCTGATCAGGATCGGAGGTTTACCTCAAAGTTCTGGTGAATTCTTCTGCATACTCTAGATATAGAGTTGAGTTTCAGCACTTCTTATCATCCTTAGATAGATGGTCAGTCTGAGAAAACAATTAAAACTCTAGAAAACATGTTGAAATAATTCTATATGGATTTCAAAGGTGGTTGGGATCAACACCTACCTTTGGTGGAATTTTCTTATAATAATAGCTTTCACTCTAGTATTCATATGGCTCCTTATGAAGCTCTCTATGGATTGAAATTTCAAACTACAACTTGTTGGGATGAAGTTGGGGAATGAAAGCTATTAGGACCTGATCTTGTTGATGAGATGGAAGAAAAGGACATATCCATTAAACCACACATAAGAGCATCTCAGAGTCGAAAAAAAAATTATGTCGAAAACCGAAGAAAAGAGCTAGAGTTTGAAGTGGGTGATAAAGTGTTCTTACGAATATCTCCTTGGAAGAGAGTAATGAGATTTGGAAAGAAGGGAATGTTGATCCCTAGTTATATTGGTCCTTTTGAAATAATTGATCGTGTTGGGAAGGTAGCTTACTGATGGACGCTTCCACCGAATCTCTCTTAAGTTCATGATGTGTTCCATGTATCTCTCCTGAGAAAGTACATAACTGGTCCTTCACATGTACTAAACTCAGAATTTGTACCGTTGGAGTAAGATATTTCTTATGAATAATAGTAGATAGAGATTCTGGATCATAGAGAAAAAGTTATACGGAACAAGACCACTCGCTTGGTGAATGTTTTGAGGAGGAACCACCAATTAGAAGAAGCTACATGGGAGCGTGAGGATATGATGAGGGAGAGGTATCCTTATCCGTTTGTTACGAAGTGACAAATTTCGAGGGAGAATTTCATTTTAAGGGGGGTAGAATTTAACACCCTGATATTTTATGAGAACTAAATTTTTTATGTCTTATGTTATACGCAACATCAAAGGAATCTTTCACTACACACAATACTAGCTTGGCTTGCGTTATACACAAAAGCAACCTTCCTCGAGAGTGTGTGTTGTACGAAATATCGAGTTTCACTAAACAACAATATATTATATAAACTAGCCGTTATGAATATTATTAACTAAATTTTAAATTTTATAACATTATTATTCATCTCACACATTTTCCAGAACATGGTTTGAGAACAAAATAAATTTTTCGGGGTAAAATAAGTATTTTTCAAAAAATGCAGTTTTGCCACCTTTTGATGGTGCACCCACTTTAAATCTAGTTTTTTCATGTTTATAATCTCAATTTGACAAAATAAAATTCTTCTTTGGATCAGGCTATACAAATTTAATTTGGATATGTTTTTCAATTTATTCCGATAACTTTCATATTTTAATGAATAGTAAAAACACACTATATTTTAATTAAAAACAACTTTTGTCATCAAAATAATTTATTTGGTTAAATTATAATAATTATTGGTTTTAAATTATAAATAAAATATATTTTTACCATTTAATATAATTTATTTCATTACCATTAATTTATCATTGAATTCATAGGTAAAAACATTTCAATCTTTGGCAATATTTTATCTTTTAAAACACGTTTTCTTAACAAAATGATTAATTTTAAATTAATTACTGAAACTTCAGGGTTTTGAAGTTTGAAAATTTTATTCCATATTTGAATTCAGCAGTTCCAAATTATGTTAATAGGTTACTTTTATTTTTTTTATATTATAAATAGTAACTATGGTAATTTTTATTTACTATAGTTAAAGGTAAATCTAGTAATTAAGGGTAAAAATATGATTATAAAATTACCCTAACACTTTCCAAAATACTATTGGTTTAATAAAAGTCGACCCATATCACCTAAGGGTCAGAATAGATTCATTTTTTGGTCTTTTGACCATGAAATAATATAATTATTATTAAAACCAAAGAAAGTGACAACATGTAACTCTCTTAAATCTTATAAGTGTAATAATTTTAATTTAGTTATAAACATCATAAAATTTAGGATATAAATATTACCTAGAAATATAATAAAATTATCTTCATCATATGAATTTATGGGAAATTGGTATTAAATAATTATCATTAATTATGACACAATAGTGATGTTGAAATTATTTTATTGTTTGATATATCAAATAAATTATTTTAAAAGCATTAAAATAAATATTATATGAACTATTTAATGTGATCCACTAAACTTATAGATAAAAATGTCATGTTATGAATCTATTAAAGCTTTTATTTCGAACATATCTTCTCTATATATTTTATTTAAATTCCAATTAATGAATAGCGTTAAAATTGACACTATTGTTATTTTATAAAAACAACATATTATAAAATTGTTTAAAAATCACAAAAATATTTAATAACTATAAATTAAAATTTATATGGTCGAAAATGTAACAAAGTATACAATTATGGATAATTCAGAACAAATAAGTAATTATTTATAATGATTTAAATTTTAGAATATTATTACCACAAATAAAATTAAATAGATTATATAGTGATAAATCATGTTGATAATGTTTAAAATAAATTCCAAACATGCCTAAATTTTACTGGTTGATGATATTACAACACTATATCATCTAATATTAGGATTTGAGTCATTTTTTGAGTTTTTTAAGAGGGTTTGGAGTTTATTATAAATTAATATTTCTTATAATTCCAAAGGTGCCCTTCTCCTCCCTTATAAAAGGGCACCTCCTCCCTCTCCTCCTCACACCACATTGAGCTGTCAAGCTTGTCCAAACCCTACCAATTTCTCTTCTCCAATTTCCTAGAAATATACTAGTGGTCTTGTTCTTCTTCAGAGACAAAATTTACTGCCCTAAGAGGTGGTTAAAAAGAGGCGCGTCAAAGAAGAGGTGATATTCTTTACCGATTCTTTCCATTTTATTTCTTCTTATACTTCTTCTTCATTAGTTGTTTCATTATGAATTAATAATATCAGTATCAATAATATACTGATATATTATTATAAATATTAAACAACCCTATTTCACCTTATATCCATCCTATAGAAAATGAAATCACCGCGCGTGCGTACGTACGAAATACTGCATCCACACCATGGTGTAATCTGTTCTCCATCACCACCCTACTTGGATGGATATAATGGTGTAAATAATAACTATATATGATTATTGTAAAGTTATATTGATTCTGAAATAGTATAAAAACTCTTCAATACAATTCCACGATCATGGGAATGATATTATCGCTCGTGCGTACATACGACATACCGTCTCCACGATGTGATGCGACTCGTTCTACATGATCTTCATTGAATAATGAATATATAAATTAATTTAATGATTAAATATGATATATATTACACTAATACCATTCTGGAAATGAGGTATCTATAACCTAAAAAGAAGAATAAGAATTTATTCAAAAAAAAACGCATAAGAACATATTGCAATAAACACCCGAATAACAAGTAGCACTGAAATATTACTAATAAGAAGCTAAGAATATTACAATATATGATATAATAACAATTATTATGATTATAGAATAAGTCAAAAACATTATTTAAATCATTATATAGAAGACTTGAATACGTGCAAATCATATCGGACCTAAGGTAAGGGAAAATCTCGAAATCACATTTTTATCCGAGATTGTTTATAATTCACAATTTACTGGGGAATATTTATCATCCACATCAATGTTTCCTCAATATGTAATATTATTTCAATCATCCTACAATTTTTTAAATCCAATTTTACCAATTGGAGAGTTTTTAGTAAAAATATATGAAAGGTATCTTTTTTTGTTTTTAGTACGATGTACTTTTTTACTTTTCTGGCCAAATTACGAGAAAAATGTATTTTTTAACATATACTTCCTGAATGGATATTTATGATTTTATAAAACAATATTTCCAAGAAGCATTATTTACAAGTTTTAATGATCATTTTTAATCAACTTCTTTTAGTTTATGATTGAATGACATGTTAAGAAATGAAAAATGTTTTTGAAGTAGAAAGGATATTTTCCTCAAGAAAAGAGTTCAATTGTTTTATCAAAATTATTTAACATCTAAGATAATATAGGGTTCTATTTATATCCCTATTTTTACATTTATTTTATTATGTCATGATGGAATTAATTTTATTATTACCTTTTATCTTATATGGATTATGATTCGATGGAATGATGTTTAAGAATCCCATTTTTATTACATGGGTTATGTTATGATGTATGATTCATGATTTTGAGGCACAAATAAGAATGTTTTCATTATGAGATGGGTGGGACCTATATCTCACTCCAATGAATTGGGTAAAGATTTTTATCTCCTCAGATAGACATGGTTGGAATGGTATGTTAATCTGGTTCAGTCATACAGGACTGGAACGAGGAGTGAACTCAGTTTAGTAATGGAATTTGTCTGCTATGATGATCTTGGCAATGAGAATTGACTAATATGAAATGATTTTCTATGATTATGTGTGTATACCAAAATGTTTCATGTTTTATGTTATGATTATTGGGATTACACTTCACCACTATGATTTATCCCATGTTATGATATTATGATCTATTGTGCATGTTATGATATTCAAAATGTTATGTTCTTATGAATATTATTTGATTGATATCTCTTTTGTTTACCCTTACTAAGAATTTGAGCTCACTGTTTTGTATGTTTTCTTTTCCCCAGGTCTCGATGAAGGGTATTATGTAGGATATGCCAAAAAGGGACTCTAGATATTATGAAATAAACGGGAGGCAATGTAGATGATTTATGAACAAGTTGTTTATGTTTCCTAGTTTTTAAATACACTATACCTATACAGTACTTTCATGGTTTTGTTATATGTTGTAATAAGTATGCTTCAATTCTGAATTAATAAAAATGTATGTAATGTATGGGTTATTATACACATCATATATAGAAGGCCCTAGTATAGGATGTGTTAATTTAAATGTATAGACAAAAAACACCATTTACATTATAATTATAATCTCTATTTAATGTTAACCATTTTATTTAATTATTTATATATGTCTATGTTCATACACATTTAGGTGTACATAAATATATCATAATCCAGTTAAACAATTCACTATTCTCAATATATTAAGGATCATTTTTCTTTATAAATTACCTTTGGAATTTCTGTTAAATGCAACATAACCCTTACACATAGTATCAGGATATAACCGGTAATATAAACTGATTTGAGTAGATGAGTCACATTTCCCAATTTATAAAAATTAATTCTTTATAAATATGAATTTGTATTCATGAAACAAAATAAATTAATATTTCATCCCATGTGACTAATGATACTTGGCTTGAACATGGTGTAATTAGTCAATTCATGTTCCACCATCTAGATATATTAGAAGTAAACCATTTGGGTCGATGGAAACAATTTAATTAATCAAATTATTATATCTCTTCAAGAAATTTTAGAAAATTTCCTTATCTAAAATTTAGGGGACTATAAATAATCATAAGAAATTTAATAAATGAAAAAAAAATAAGACACACTTATATAGAATAGTATAATTCCAAAAATATGAATATTATGGTGTCTATGATGATGAATGATTATTACCCATTTTCCCTACCATTCCATGGTGAAATGTAAATCCATAATAATAATAATAACAATAATAAAGTCACAAATCATGTGTATCACCCAATGGTGAAATCAATAAATCTCTAATAGGCATAGATAGAAACGATAGTATCACATCCCAAGTAATTTTTATTTTACCTCTATGTGGGTAAGCAAGTCCTAGGAAAAGTCTCGTGACCACATTCCTAGATGCTTCAATTTTCTTATCCAATACGTTAAAAGTATTACAAAAGAAAAATAACTTTGGTTACCACTTTGTGATGTCCCAGGCCAATTTCACTCATGAGTAACCGAACATATTAAGAAACATAATCTTAAGCATTCCTTCATATTTACCATAGGCCACTAACTAGCAATGAAGGACTTGGATGTGTACATATGGAGACTCTTCAGTCATTTATTAGTGGACACAATGGTAAAAATGATATGTAACTAGTATAAATAGTATAATCCATTAACTATGGAATCATCAACATCCATATATAATAAAAAGTTAAAATAATAATCAATAACATATAACAAATGATGTGCATGTTAGTATACAAAAATAAAATGTGATATTTGTGGGATATAGAGGTATAGGCATATACCACATGCTATAGATATAAAAAATTCCAAAATGTATCTCCAATAGAATCATAAATATAATCTCTTTACTTTACATTTTTAATCTATCATTGTACAGATGTTAATCATCCACAAATAAATGATTCCCTTTCTCTAAATATACTTCAATATGATATATTCACAAACCAACCAATGGCCCAAACATGGTGTGACATATAGTCAGTAGTCCACCACCAGTGGTTTCTAGTATAATACATATAGATCATTAAATTGATTAGTGTGAATGTGTATTGATGAAAGAGGAAACATAAACTATAAACAGGCTAGTTATTGTTCCTAAAGGACAAGAGGTAGACAGTACATGCATTGTTCTATGCCATGAGATCTTGAAACATGTGAATATAAGTATATATATATATGCATAATTATATATATTTTATATATATATATATATAGTGAAACTGATATATATATACTACTATTATATGGGACATGAGGCTTGACTCTGGAATCCATGGATAGTCATAAGAGTGTACGAGAATGTTTTGGGATGTCATGCTCAGGTATCATTAACGATATCGGTCGCTATTCCCATTTAGCCAAATATGGTATTTCATTCCATGTTATTACATTTAATATGGTAATTAATTACTATATATGAAATTTCATTGGGGTATTCATGTCTTAATATCAAATTTAATTAGTGACCCCGTGCATGTATTCCGCATTCAATTTGGGATTCTATGACCATGAATTATGATTAAGACTAAATGGAACTATCTGGCTTAGTACAAGGAAAGAATGATTTAAAATTCATTTAAAAACCCATTTTAGTGAGTTCATATCTATCATTCATATGAATGTCATGTTAATTGTTCATACTATACACTTACAATATAGTTATTGTGGTTTATTCCAACAGTTCCAAACCAACACCACTTATAACAATATTAGGTCATATTGATATCTTACATGTTAAGGGTGTTAAATGGGAACACCAAAAGGGGTAGAACTAAACAAGGTGTTTACCTCTAACTATAATTTATGTTATACGAGGAAATTCATACATGACAATCTAATTAAATTAAATAAATTTTTGTTTTTAAGAAAAGATATGAAAATTAAATCATGTGGAATGAAGATATCTAATATAGAATGACTCTTAATTAGGGAATAATTATAAAACCACGTGTCCAATCTTGGTAATTCTCTCTACATATATTGTCATATATTTATCTTGATTGGAATGGAAGGAATCATAGAAATATAAATATTATAAAAATGGGGAGAATTGGATCACACAAAAATAACATCAAAGATAGTGAGAAGAATACGGATAAAAATGTTTTGGATTTAATATCTTAATTATAGGTTTCCAACATGATATATGGTGATGAAATCAGAGTTTAGATAAATATGAAGGCTCAAATTCTATGGAACATTAGAGGAGGTATATCTCACATGGTTGGATGCTAGAGAAAATAAATGAGAAAACATTGTTTTTTACTTTTTTTAAGGAGGAAAATGAAAAAGGTTATTTTATCAAATATTTATAGTTTCACATAGTATGGACACATAGATTACAAAAAAGTACAATTATACTAATTATGTGGAACACAAAGTAAACCCCTAGATGAATAATTTGGGAAATGAAGTTCCCCCTTCAGTTTATCGGATCACTCTACATGGTCATACAATATGAGGTACATGGTTAAAACTATTTTTGTTCCCCAATGTAGTTTAATGAAAACCCCTAATAGTCATGTCACACGGTTATCCTTAACCGTGTGCTAACCATGGGAAAAGTATTCCAATCCAAATTCTCTTTTTATTGTCTCTAAACATGTCTCAAACACTCCACACCTTCTCCTTATACTATTAATCACTTCTAAAATGATTTAAATATGGACATTAAGTGGAAATTAATGGTTCTGTAAATTATGGGAAAATATGGATATTATATCCTTAACCCAAATTGACCAGTGAATAACATTTTTAAAATGTGGGATGATCTATAACAGTCTTACTAAACCTTCTCCTAGGTGTATAAATTACATTCTTCCTAATAAATGGATGTTATATAACTGTTCCCCCACCTTATTTTTTTTAACAGACCATGCATCCAATGACATAGGTAGATGAGAGTAGTCCTTATAAACAGTAGACTTCATATCATTTATCACCAATTGAATATATAAATCTTATAAACTTTTCTAAAGCTTATTATTCCAAGGTCTAAATATACCACTTTCATTCTCTCAATTAATGTTCTCTCCCAGAACATAGCTAGGTGAGTCATCCTTTGAATATCTCGTATAATCTATTTGATATCATATAGATTCTACTTTTTCAAAGAGGTTATTCCATTTCCAACTACTCTCTGGTCATTGTATTCCCAAAAAAAATCTTTGAAATCGAAATTTACAAAGTGATTTATAACATGAATTCATAGACTAATCTTTAAGGACAACCCCATACATGTTGGATGCACACAGACCTTATTGAATCCTTTATTTATGTAGGATGATGAATTTACCACAATTTAATCCTATATAATCATACTATATTTATTTCTATCACATGTTTCCAATACATTCAAATGAGTCTCCATAGGCTCTGATTCACACACCACCTCTAGTTCAAGATTCATTCTTCCATTGATATCTACAATATTTGAATTAGGATGTAGAACCTATTCTTTTTTCTGGGTGGAGACATCCTTTATAGACCCTCACAAAATTAGCTTATCCACATCATTTCCAAGAAGTGACTCAGTCCTAGATAACACCCAACCCTTAGGTATTACAATGTGCACAACATTTTATAAATTACTTTGATCAACTGACATTCTTACTAGAGCATGATCTGACTGCTTTTTCACCAGAACCAAACACCAACTCCTGAATTATATTCATTAACATCGAATTTGGAAACATTAAGAAAACAATGGAATTATAATCCAATGCAGACAAACAACTATAATATGTCAATTTTATCTATAAAATTTGAGTTTCACATTAATTAACTCATTTTATAATATATTTAATATTTTTTACATCATTTATTTAATGTTTCTATTAATTGAAAAATTATTATGTCAGCACCGTGTAAGTATTACGAGGAATTATTTATTCAATAAAAATAAAGAAAATCCATAATGAATATAAACCATTAATATTTAAAATTATTATTTATACCTGAATATATATTTTTTATAACTTCTAAAATAATATTATATTTATTAACATCATGATATAACATTTTTTATTTTCATTATATAGAACATTTGAAGGTTATAGTCACATTGAAATGGAAGAAAAGGCCATATGTTCTATGTTTTTATTATTATTGATGAGATAAACTCATTTATTATAATTATTTAATGTTTTATAGTCATTGTTTCTCTTATCATTTTATTTTTAACTTTAGCTACCCAAATTACCATTTACTATGATAATAAAAATTAATAATGTTTCCATTAATATAGAAGAATAACAAAAGGTACATACTTACCAAATTTGTACCTTATAAAAAAAATACGGAATACATTTTTAGAAATTCAAGACATATAATTAGGATTTTAAAATTTAAAATTAAATTGGAAAAAAGAAATGAAAATTTATTTTTTGGAAAAATTCATATTCCATTTGTAAAATTTTGTTATACAAAATTCAATTATTAATTTATTCTAAAAATCCAAATCGGAATAATACAAGAAAACCCATAAAATTATAGTTTAAAAATAATCAAATATATAATTTGACATTTTAAATAATCAATTAGATACTTCAATTTTTAATAAAAATATGAATTTTTTACTATTCATTAAAAATTAAAACATGACTTACAATTTAAAAAAAATAACTTTAAAATAATAGTGATATGTGGATTTTAAAAATTAAATTTAGTTTATCAAATAAATTTTATATATTTTTTAAAAATTATGTATAATATTTTCTCATAATAATCAATAAAAAATTTTTTGAAGAAAACTTATTTTTTATGAACCAAATTACATTACTAAGAATTTTGAACATATTTGAAAATTATTTTTCAATAAACATGTATTTATTAGAACAATTATATAAATTTAAAAACAATCATATACTATTCATACCGACAAATTTAATGGATATATTATAAATTACAGATTTAAATAATAATATTTATTTGTTTGTTTACATTCAGAGTGGGACATTTTGTACGCAATCAGACGTAATATTATTTTGAAAACTCAAAATATATTAGATCCCTTGAAATTATGAAATTGAATCCAATCAATAGCAACATGGTCTCAGAAAACATGGGTTAGAATTTTTAAATTTCCTTCGTTAAAATTTCACATCATCAAAAGGGTTACTAAAACATCCACTTGAAAAGAAAGAAATGGGAAGTAAAATAGTTATGTAGAATAAAATAAAACTAGGATTCGAAAGAAAAAAATATCAGGCAGAATTGAAAGCATGGATATGGAAAAAACATTATGGGAATGTACTAGTTGGGAGTGATATAGAACATGGTAATGTGAAAGATATTCATCCCAAAACTATAAATATATGATTTATAAAATACTATTAAATTCTCAATAAGATAAGTCGACAAGTAAATTAATTAATTCAAGATCATTTTTATAGAGTCAATGAATTATTATGTCATTTATACTAAAAACATTCAGAAATATACATAGATGAACAGTTAATTTTATTATTTTATTTATTAAAACAACAATCTAATATCTATATCCATACGATGACTGTTCAATATTAATTTTTTCTGCCATAAGCAATACAATAAAATTATAATGGATTAATAAAATCTATAAAATGATAAACATGTATTCCCACTATTTTTTAAAATTTATGAAAACATAAATGGTAAGAATATGGTAAAATAATTCTCAAAATTAAAAAACCTTCATGTTAATAAATATAACATTAATCACTAAACCATTAATAATAACACCCAAAGATTCACATTGATTATTAGATAAATTAATAACCTTATAAATCATCAATTTATTCTAGTGTAATATTGAAACCCAAAAATTATAAACATTTGATCACATTTTCTACAATGATAAATTTATCATTTAACTTCAAATGAAATCAATCGCGCTTAATGTCTGATACCAAAAATGTATATTCCTAAATAATATCATCTCTAATACATGATAATACTTTACATGAATAGCCTTAATCGATATAGTGGAATATTTAGATCATATAGAATTAAAACCTTAATTTAGTCATGACTCCTCAAATAAAAACCAATAATATCATATAAGTTTTCCCAAAATTAATGTGATATTATTCTAAAATCACTTAATCACCAAATCACTATTCAAACCCTTGGTTAAGACAGAAAAAAAATTGTTTAAATAAAAATAATCATTATTTTTCAATCTATTTATGTAAAAAAATGAGGTTCAACTTACCAGTATATCATATTGGACAGTGGTAGGTGTTTCACCCTTGCCTCCCATGGATTTTTGTTTAAAACCAAACAAGCATTATTGATTTCATGAGTTATCATTTGGCTTTTTTGATATTCTTTTTCTAATTCCAGATTTAAATAAAGCCTATTACATTCCTTACTATATGATGAAAATCCAAAAAAAATACAATAATCATATAACCAAATGGAAGCCCCATATTGTATGAATACCATTAAATGAAGGTCTATAAAAAGGAAAGATAATTATTCCTCAAATTAAATTTTAAAATGTTAAATAAAAGTGTAACATATAAATCAAATATACAAAAAAACTAAATAAATTTCCCCTAATGTATTCCCATCACATAAAACAAGAAAAGGGGTATCTATGCCTTTGAAAATATTATATACCACTACATCATAACACGTTGATCCTTATATGTGGAAACCATAATCGTTGGACATTATATGTTAAGCACATTTTCAAATCATATTTCATAATATGTTCTTCCTATAAACACAATTTTATTCATGGTCAAGGATACAAAAATATCAAAACATAAGCCCTGACATATCCATAAATTTTATATGTCATTATTTTTTCCCTCATCTTCCTCATTAATGGAATTATGAATTACTAAACATTAATTTATATGGTTATATTGATCCCATAATTGAGCATTCACCTGTGGATATTGATTTTCATAATTCCAGCACTCCTCAAACATAAAACATTCAATAGATTCCCTAAGAAGAATATTATTCATCTTCATGTTGTTAAATAAACACATCATTTTTACTTGAAATATTATTTCATTTTTTCCAACTTTAACACATAATAAAATCATCAAATTATACTAATACATTTTTCAAGGCTTCTTTTATGAAAATTCACGAAACATAACTCATTAAATATTGTTTCCTTTATGATATTTATAACATGAACATTCACATATCGTCAATTATCTCTTATATAATTAGTTGTGAAAAATACCTAGGTTCGTATTTTTAATTATAACTTGCAATAAATGGATAATAATAAATAAATTAAATTTCACTAAAAATCATATTTCATTTGGTTTTTCATTCTAATAACCACAATATTTTCCTTCACATCAATGGTTGAATAGTACCAGCTAGATCCATATATTTATTAAACCAAAAATTTATTGTGATCATATAAATACAATTAAAAATAAAAATCATATGGAGAGAGAAAATATTAATATATCCTTCATCATGGTATGTCCAACTCTTTTCTATTTACATAATATTATCATAATTATCTTAAATCCGAAATCATTTTTTATTATAGTGTCTTTTTAACTTATGTTCAAAAAATAATCTAACCACTAATATTATTCACCCCCAGTTATGATACAAACTGTAAGGAAAACTCTATAAACATTACATATTATAGATAATTTAAAACGCAGTTCACTTTATTGAATTCCTAAAGAACTTTTAGTTTTATAGATTTAAAGACATAGGTCATTACTCATGCATAATAAACTTATATATTAAATAGCGAAACTTCAATTTAGTATCCAAATTTTTCACCCAAGAAAAAATTAAAAAATTTAAATTATTTCATTTCATGACTTGACTTCTTAATTTTCATCTTAACCAAGTTATTATTTTGAATCATACTTTCAGAAATATTTTAAAAGTGTGGGATTAGTGAAAAAATCTATGTAATAAATATAAAATAATAAATAATTTTTTTATAATTAATACCTCTAAAAGTCTTCCTTTTAAAAAATATACTTTGGGTTCAAAAAATTATTTTTGAACCCAATAATTCACCTTCTCTTAAAAAATAATTTCCCAAAAGATTTAATGAAAAATATTAAAGTCCTAATAAACTCATATGGGATCATTGAAATCATTACAAACTCATAGTAAATTTAATACACATTTAAACATATTTCCATTAAAAAGTGGTATATATATTAAATTAAACATAAAATCATTATAATAAATCTAAAAATCTTTATATTCCCATATAAACCAATAGTAATAATAGATAATACAAGTAGGTAACTTGAGACATCGTTTTTATATCACTGAGACATATAGAGCAACCCGCACAATTATACATGGAATAACCATCAAATATATACTTAGAGTAACCATAAAAGTTACCCTTTTAGTATCTATTATAGTGAATTTTATGAAACAATCACAGTTACCCATGGAAGAACCCTTGCAATTGACTTATGAAAAATATCTTGGAGTAACTATCATAGTTAAACTTGAAATAACCATCACAATAATACCTGGAGTAACCATCATAGTATATTCTCATTATATCTGAGGATAAAACTATCTGTTAACTATATCCAAATTTTATAATAGAATTTTTAGTATATTCACATATTCTGATATGAGACACCTAATCAGTTAACTTTGAAACTTTTCCCAATGCACTGGACATTTATAGCATTCTCACCTGACCATGATTTATCACAAAAACAACCATCCTCAATTCATAAAACAATCAACCCATACAAGGTTTATAATGGATATATCTTTGATCCTGAACCATTAACAAAAAATATATGAAAATTATAACATAGATGATAATGCACCTAGAATGTAATCCCTAAAGTGGATATTATTTGATATTAACTTATACATTTATTTTTAAAACCCATTTTTCGATTTACTAAAATAAAGGGAAGGCGGGTTTAATTATTATAAAAAACATGAATTATTATATACGAATCTAAAAATCATATAATGTTCATTGTGAAGGGAAAGTCCAATGTCACCATATATCATAAAATTAAACATTTATTTTTTCTTTTTGTAAATAAATTTTATCCATTCTGTCAAGTGATTATTTTTAGAAACCATTAAAATAAAGTCAAAAGAGATGTAAAATTTCATTCACAAGTATTTTAGGTCTGCATAGAAATATCCAAAAAATAAAAATAAAAATATTGATATTGTAGAAAAATTGTGTTTGAAGGGATATTTAAGAGGGTGATGTTTTAATGAAGGTCTCTTACCATAATCCCAACACCGTACGTATGTTATTTATCATAAAAAATAATAAACATTTGTTTATTATTTAATTTCCTAAAAAAGTTCAATATTATTATTCCATTTATATCACCTATTTCCATGTTATATAAAATTACTTAATCCTTAAAGTTCCCATCATATTTTTTCAAGATATTCATTAAATCATTTAAAACTGACTTTGGAATGTTTAATATGGTTAGAGATGTTATTATTCAATAATTTATAAAATAAAATCATCATATAATTATAAATTTTATAAATTAATTATACTTTTAAACCAAATATATATATATATATATGGTTAAGAAAATTAAATTCTATTCAAATCCTGGAAATGTTTGGTCATACATACGCTTGTGAAACATTTCCATTTTTCAATGGTAATTATGGAACAAAGGTAAGTATCATTTTATCTTTCCAAAATAATAATAATATCACAACTATCACATTATATAAATAATTATAGACGTATATATATATATATCACCTATCATATGTGGTGATGAATATTTAATCGCATCACCTCATGGATGCGAAATTCAACACGTACATATGAATAACGTTATCATTTTTTAATGAATTGAAATTTATGAAGTTAAATTATATGTAATACTTTTATAATGGCAAATATGTCATTTATTTTATATATAAACATTAATTCGGTCATTATAATCATTCAAGAAGAGATAGAAAGAAAATAATATCCAATTAAAAATAGATACAAACTAATTTATTAATAATATAGGATGATAATGGGTCGAAAAAATCACATTGAATAAAATGTGAAAAAAATTTCCACCATTTCAACACATAACTTTTTTTCACCCTTCGATAACTGTTAATACACTTACCAAAATATTAAATTTTTTTACCCACTTTAGGTTGATAATATTACATTAAAATAAAAAAAGGATCATAAAATGAGAATGTTGGATTTAATTAACCATATTTAATTCATTTACAAAAATAAAATTTTTTATGAATATAAATAATTTAATAAATTTTTATTTGTTATAAAATATAAATAATGAAATTTTATTATTATTCATTTACATTGAATTTATTAACAAAAAAATTAACATATCTAAAATAAAATAGATCCACACCACCATAATATGTTATTTATATCTATAAAACTCATGTGCCATATTATTTCCTTCATATTATAAGAATTTATTTAATTTTTGTATCATTTATTTTTTTCCATTAATTGAATTAATACTAGATCAGCATTATGTAACCATCTAATGTAATTATTTCATGACATAAAATTAAAAGTAAATTACCATGATAACGACAACTAATTTATATTTGAAATTAATATCTATAACTAAACATGTCCTTTAGTTTTCCCCATGTTAATAATATAATTTCTAATAAAAAAATTATTGTGACATGTTTGAATTTTTCAGATGAAATATTATAATGGTTGTAATCAAATCCCAGAAGAAAAAGGTAATATAATCTATGTTTGGATTATTATAGAAATGATATTATCATAAAATAATTTTAGTTAATGTTTTAGGGTAAATTTTCGTCTATATCATTACATTTACAATATAACTTACCATATTTACCCAATATAATGAAAAATAAGAATTATTAAGGTTATTATTCATATTGTGAAAAAATAAAATAGGAATATTAAACTATTTAAGAAATAATAATTCAAGTTATGTAATTAATTTTTCAAAAATTTAAAGCACATAACTGATTGAATATAATTTTAATTTTAATTAGAATAACATGGAAAATTGGATTTTCATAAAAAATGCATATTTTATGTATAAAATATTTTTAAACAAAATTAAATTGTAAGGATAATTTAAAAATAATAATTGTATTATTTGAAATAAATTGGATATGATTAAATATTAAAACTAAACCATAATATTATTTATCTTTATAAATTATATAAAATAAAAATAATTAAATAAAAGTAATTATTTTTTAATATTCATTATAGAATAAAAAATTCTATAAAATCCTCAAAATTACAAATTATGAAGATTTTGATAGGATTATTTGAAAATATATCATCATTTTATATAATACATTTTCAAAAAAATTCAAAAAATTCGTATTATATATTTTCATGAAAAGAAATAAAATATTATTTTTGAAGGAAATGTAATTTTGAAGAATAAAATGTGTTCAATAAAAATTTAGTTCTTTACATAAAAATAGTAATCAATATCATTATATTTATTATAACCATTATATATATTTCAAAATTATATAATCATTTTCTTAAAATCCAAATTAAATTTTTTTACATAATAGTCACATTTAAATAATTATATTCTGTGTTTTATGTATGCTTCGTGTTGCATATTTTATTTTCTATTTAATAATGTATTATTTAAAAATATATGGAAATAATACATTCTCCCAATTTGATAAATCGGCATTTTAAATTTAATTCAATATTAGAAACCAATGGTTTGAATTTTCAAAATATCATTATTGAAATCCAACATCGTGAAAAGTGTTAATAAAACATCCACTTGAAAATATAGAAAAGGGAAGTGTGATGGTCTTCTGGAATAACACATTAAGAATACATAGCACGATCAAGGTATCCCTGAGTCCGGGAGAGGGGAATCAGTGATATGTTTTTATGTTAGTTTCCATCATTTTGAAAGAACATTTTCCTCGTCTTAAACATATTTTACATTTTGGAAAAAACAACCACAAATTCAGATAAGAACAATAATTTATAAGGTTCACTACTCAATAAGGGAAAAAATTCATTGGTATGGTATGGAAGCAATATGATATCACAAAATAAACTATAAAAATAATACTTTTGTGGATAAAAAATGTATGATATACCATTATACTTGTGTTGAACTGTGTTCAATACAGCAGCGTATATGCTACATTTATCATGAAATGATGTTATAAAAGTTTTCTAACAAGTTAATAAACATTCACCAAATTCATCAAAACAAGTTAAATTTCCTCCATGAAAATTTTAACAAATATTCTATTTAAAACAATTCTTCGTCATTCCTACCCAATAGTAGGTAATAACATTTATGTACTTCAATGTAATGTGAAATATCATACCAATTATAATTATCCATTCTTATACATCATTATGATAATTTAAATGCTTCTATAATTCCACTAAGACAAATATGATCTAATTTTTCCTCAATCTGCAAATCACAATTTGATTGCTCGGTCTGATCAAAAAAATCATAAAACAATCTTCCTTCCTTCATATCCTATATCACAAATATTCCCAAGAATAATCAACCCAAAAAATCCCACTCTCCAAAAACATTCAAAACTTCACCTTCTTTCTTCATCACATATGAATAGTATATAGGTCAAAAAAAGGAAAACATTAATTTCTCTATTTATAGGTGATCATAATATGGTTTTTCACATCTTCTAATCTGATTACTCTTTCAAAAAGTTTTCCCAAAACCTAAATTTTCCATACATTTTGAATACATAATTAAATTTTTCATTGCTTCTCAACTCTTTTCATTTGTTCTCAAACATTCTCAAATTTAGCAGACATCATACTTTCATTACAATCTTCAATCTCATTCTGATTTCTATTTATATTTCTATATTACGATGAAGATATTAGATTCATCATTATGTTTTTCCACATATATATAAAATCATAAAAGGAAAATTCCTTCCCATTATGATTATCAAAACCAACTATAAACAAACTACCCATTATAATGCTCCAATCCAAATGAAAATAATCTACTCAAATTAGTATAACACCATCCACATCTTTTATTTTTCAGTTCTCCAAAAATATCTTAATAAAAATTATTTTTCACTAAATATTCTTTAGTTACCATCTCCTCATATAATGACCATTGTATGTATCCTCATGATTATTAGTGGAACATTGCATTCGATGAATTGATGGCAGCAGATTCGACTACAACAACTTAATTTTTTACTATGATTCATGCCAATATATTTCTCTAATTATTCGTTTCCTTTGGATTATTATTCTAATTTTAAAAAATAAACATTATTTTCTCACATTCTGAACATAAGATTCCAATAATTATACTTATCATGATCTCACATAGATTAATTAAAACCAAATTTCTTTTACTTTTCAAGATTTCGATCTTCTATAAACATCATCTTTTCATCTTACTTCCTCATGACTTTCAAAACATTTATGATCACTATTGAATTATCTGACTAACATTGGGAAGTATTATGTCTTCTTATCCTTCCAAAAAAAATTCTTTTCCAATATAAACGCTATTTTTTTTAGCATCACTTTTTCTCATCCATTATTTCTTAAGTATTTAATCACAAGTTTCATAGGTAACTTATTATTTTTTATAACTCCATGGTCATAAAAAGATCTATATATTTACATCAGATCCATTCAGTCTCATATAGAACTACTCCTTATGACCTTCTATTCATTCAGAACCCTAGAAGAGTCTCATAAACCTATTATTCTAGAACCCATATTCAAAATATAATGTAATTTCTTATGCATTTTCTGTTTGATCCTCTATAAATGATAGTGATTATGTTTTTATAGAATCATTACAAACTTAAATTATGTATTTACATTTTAAAAAATACTATATATTCAACACAAACTTCTTCTACCTCCTAGAAAACTTCTTGAAAACATGGTACCACGAATCACTCTCTTTGAATTTTTTTTCAACAAAAATTCATTAAAAAATGAAACTTGTAACCTCAAGATATAGATCACATATCAACAATTCTATGACTGCATGATCTAACTCATTATAGGGTACAATAATTATTGATAGAAAACTCATGATTTCCAAAATTAGTAACATGTGCAAACATCATCAACATTTCATCGCATCATTATTTTCTTCTTTATTATTTTATTACTCTTTTCTGTAAACAAATTTTTCCTAAAACTGTTCCAAATATCATTACAATAGTTCACACATGTACTTGATGAAATTCTATCTATCCCAAAACATTCCCTCATACATGAATCCATAACAAGTTTTATCACATCTCAATGAATAGATTTATTAAAAAATTATCCCCCTTTGAAAACAATATCTAAAGACTAAATGATTCAGTGAATAAAAACACATACCTAAACCATTATGAGATGGTGGTTGGACCCCAATATTCTATCTCATTTTATAAAAATACTCTTCTGGTAATGCTTATATGAAGTATTCAGAAACTTGTTCTGATGAAGGAACATATTCCAGCTTCAGTATATTCTTCTTTACATGTTCTTTGATGAAATTTTACTTGATATCAATATTTTTTATTTACATTGTTGTACCAGACATATGGTATTTTAAATGGAACTCTGATTATCAAAACAATAGAGCCAAAGTAACTTCACTACAAAAAGTAAATCTTACAACTAATTCTTTATCCACATAATATGAGTAGCAGAATTAGTAGTATCAATATACACATATTCTCTATGCTAATGGTTTCATAATTGTGTTTCATTGTATCAAAATAACACAACCATTCCATTAACTAAAACACCTCAAGATTTGGATCTTCTGTTAACAATATTTCCTTCCCAATCAATAATTAAATACTCAAAAAATTCAATATATTCAAAGCTATAATACCTAATTCTGAAAAATTTTATGACTTTGATATAATTTATAATTCATTTTCAATACAATAGATGTAAAATTTTTGGGTCACTCTGAAATATTACACATAGGGTAAAAGCAAAAAAATGATGGGATTTGAGGACCTTAAATATAACAACCCTCCAATTAGCTCTCAAAACTCATTAGAGACAACAAACATATCTTACCAATACATTTTTAAATCATTTCATACTAAAATAAGTCTAGAAAATGGTTTCAAAATTTCCCTTCCAAACTTTTAAAGAAGTTCCTTATCATATGATTCTTGGGAAATGAAATATGTGTTTCTTTATTTGTGAAATTTTAACCCAAAAAATTATTTCAAATCACCTGGAATGAAAATATAATAAACTTTTTAATCTCCTTAGATAATTATTCATAAGTTATTTTATCTTTCCGAGAAAAAATGTTATCATAAAAATATATAATTTAAATAACGAAAACATCATGATTTCTTTAATATAATGATTACTATAAACCATTCCTTTCATAAAAATAAACTTTCATAAGTAGTTATCCAATTTTGTATACCAGGACCTCAGTGCTGTTTTTGACCATAAAATGATTTTTTCTACATTCACACATTACTTTCATTTTTCCCAAAAGCAAATCCACATGGTTTGTCAATATAAACTTCCTCATCAAGTTATTTAATCAAGAATGATGATTTTAAAATCAAATAAAATTTTTTATGATCCTTTTGCATAAATGGAAAGTGAAAATATGATTTTTTATATCCTTACCACTTGAGAAAAAGTTTCCTCAAAATCAATTTCATAAATCTCTGAGTAACTATTTCACACTAATCTTTCTTTTTTTTATTACTTCATCATTTTTGTTTAAATTTTTCTGAATGAACCCACTTTTTACTTATAAAATATCATTCATTTGATTTTGGTATGAGTTCCAAATAATCATTATTTTCAATATAATTAATATAGTCATTAAAAACATATGTCCATTATGAATGACAAAAAAGCTTCATTCACATATTTTAGCTCAACTTTTGAATCCAATGAAATATGTGTAATAATCTTTCATGTTTTTCTTATTTGAACCTTTTGATATTGATAACCAATAATGATTTGAGAATCCACTTGCCTCTTCACCCTAGTATGAGATTTTTTAGATTCATCCTCATTACATGAAATATCTAAGTCAGATTGTTCTTCAAGAATATGATTTCTATTTTCAGCATCCTGAATAGAATTATATACATTCAATATTCCATCTTGTTCATTTTCATTATATACATAAGTCTATTTATATTCTTTATTTTTTTTCTCTAAAATTTACATTATCATATTAAACTAATCATTTTGACACATTTTTGAAACATATATATCATCTTCTTTATAGAGAATTCCCAAGAAATATTTCATCCTCACCTCTCTTTACAAACATTACAAGATCTACAACTTTCTTCTTTTTATTGCATGGACACCAAAAACTAGTATGTTTTTTCAATCGGGGTTTTTTCATAAAAAATATCATATAGAATCATGTTTGAACACGGCATGTGGAAATATAATTTCTGAATATTCAGAATAGTAATCGTGGGGTGCCTCCAAAAATTAATGAGATATATCATGTTCAAGTACATATGTCCTCCCATTTCAATGAAAGATCTATTCTTCCAATAAAAAACACCAATTTTTTGGATTTTATGTTGTATTTACCTCCTTTAAAATCATATGATTCACATGAAAAGATAGAAACTCATCATTTATTTATTCATCGTAATTTTCAGTTCTCAATTTCATCACTGAATACACACGTTCTTTCTCAACATTGTTCTTGAAACATTGAATCATTTTTAGAGAATCTAATGTATGTTTCATACATATAACACAAGTCATTCAAGTAAAGTAATCACTAAAATTAATGATATCATTATCTACTCGGGTTGATTGTTTTATCATTTTCCCAAATATATTAGAATGAATAAGTTCTAATGGTCTTTTTAAACAAATATAAACTATCTTATCCATATATAATGTAATTATTCCATTATAATAAATCATGCAGTACCAATATACTCTTCTTACCATGTAAGGAATACCCAGAACAGTATTTCACATAGATAACTTTCTCATGTGTATTTATCCTATGTGTCATATAATTTTATGCCATAATTTTTTATCTTCTAACATGCCTATATAACATATGTTTTGAACCTCACCAACATGGTACAAGCTTCCTTTTGTATGTTTCCCTTGTGTAACTATTTTTATATCTTCTTCAATTTTCAAAACATATCCATCTTTCCTGAAAATAAATTTTTTAACATCATCACAAAGTTGAGGAAAATTAACAAGTTCGGTATCATCCCATCGAAAAACAATCCTTTCTTTGATTTTATCTCTTCTTTCCCAATTATGGCATCTACAATACCTTTTATTCTAAGAGATTCGACATTTGAAAATTTCATTGTTACTTATTTGAATCCTTTCACATTATCATCATTTTTAAAAATCCTATAATATATGAAGAACATATACTCTCTGATATCCATGGATAATCTCCTTTTTTTGTTTTTTGAGAGGTTTCTACAACAAGATCTTTTACATTCCCTTTCTTTATCTTAACATATGGATTCTGAGTTTTTTAAAAAAAACTTATACTGGTAAAAAATCAATTCATCCATTTTCAATATCCTTAGGTTGTTCAAATCTTTTATAAATAGTTTCTAATTCATTAAAGGTATTTTTAACTTTTAAACCAACCTAATGAGAATTCATTGAAATATTCATTTTAGACTTCTTCTTTTGAGAATTTTTGATCTCCTTCAATCATTACTAATAATAACACCTGGAATAAGTGTAATTTTGATGACTAAACAAAAAAATATTTTAATAATTCCTAAATATACCACAATATCATCAGTATCCCTTGAAATAATATTTTTCTCTTAAACATCCATAAATATCAGAGGTGTGATCATGCTTCTCAGCAACCTTATCATCCTTCCAATTTAAAATTGTTGACCACCATCCATTCTATAATTAATCGAAGTATTCCATTTTATCTCGATTTTCATATTATCCATATCATAACCATATATAATAAAAATAATTGGACCCATGTGTATTTTAAGCATCGTAAATCTCTATATTTATAGTTTTGATACACACATAAATGGTTTATCTCTCTCCCTAACCATTAAAGGTAACTATTATTCCTTATGAGGTTTTTGCATTCTATAACGTTCACCAGCTTCAGAGATAGAATCTCTAAAACGTTTGACCCTCTACAAAGCTTTAGAATGTTTTTGTTGGATATGTTATGAATATTTAACTTTTTTATTCAACTTAACTTATAGATGTTCATTGTAATTATTTTCATCCTCAATAAACTTTTTTATGTCACTAATCTCTTCTGTCATTCTAAATTTATCATCAGGAAAAAAAATCTTCATTTATTATTAATGTATTTAAAATTTTCAACTACATAGTTTCTCTCCCAATCCTCTCAATATTTCCCTTACCATATTTTAATTCTTCCTTCAAATTAAATTATAATGAATTTTCTTCTATTTCAGAACTACTTTTTCTGATCTCTTCATTATTAACCATTATAATGAATGTATTCTCTCTAGAATTCTAAGAAACGTTTTTAGAATCAACTTCCATTCCTTTTTCTTAATCATATTTTGATAAGAAACTTCTCTTTTGGGATATGAAACTTTATTACCTTTTCCTTTTGAAAAGTTCTTATCTTTATCACACTACTAAATTTATGATCGTATCTTCTTTCTTTCATATTCGTCAGTATCCTCTTATTTTTTCGTGGAGAAAATTTTGCAGAGAAGTGTCCAATAGCCCCACATTTAAAAAGATTCCATGAAGTTTTACTTATTATTTACAAGTAACCATTTTCACCTTTTTATAAAACAAGTATTAATATTCATCAAGATTATTAATAAATAATTTTAGGAATCACTGTCTAAAATATCTTATTCATCAAGACATTTTCAAACTGACCATTCTTACGATCCATAAAGGAAATTTCTCTATGAAATTGTGTTTTTCTTTAAGTATCTTTCTCTATTCTCATTTCATAACTGATGAGAGAACTATATAAATCATCTAGATATATTTTTTTCAGGTCTCTATCACCTAATACAGAAACAATTACATAAATATTTCCAAAAATAAATATCAATATATTTTAAAAAATTGTAAAACCATCCAACATATTACTAAGGCATCTACTTGTTTTAAAAATGTAATTCACCCTTGTGAAGAAGGAACCAATATATTCTTATTCACCCTCCCTAATGTCTTCATTCTTCCTCCTATAAATATGCACCATTGAATTATTAACCTTCGTAAGACCTTCATATAATCCTTCATCTTAGCCTAGATACCTTTATTAGTGAAAACCCACTTTACTCTTAAAAACTAACAATCGGAAAGTGATGAGCTAAAATTATTCTTAATTATTACATAAATATTTATATAATTCTTATCAAGAGATGTGAAATAATCTTTTTCTTAAATACTAAGACATACATCTATTGTGTCTTCAAGAACATGATACCCAATAGACATAAAGTTAGGAAAAAACATATATTTATAAATTTGATAGTTTCAACCATTGATGAATGGAATCCCTTTACAGTTCACCCAATTAAGATTCTCAATCACAACTTCTTCTTCAAAACATAATTAAAGAGAATAAAATGGAAACCTTTTCACTGATACAAATTGAGAATTCCCTATAGTATCAATATGTTATTAAGAGGGATAGGGGTGAATCAGTTTGATATACCCTTACACTATCGATGCACTATGTTCAATACAATAGTGAATGTGCTTCAAGAGGCACGAAATGGTGAAATTAAAAAAATTAACATGTTATGAAACATCAATGAGTTACATCAAAACATGTTTTTGTGATACCTTGTCAACATTCAAAAAGTATTATATTAAAAAATCTTCACCTCTTTCGCACCACAGTGGAAGGAAAGAACATATTTATACTTCATAATGATACTTATTCTGATACACAGTATAATTATCTAGTCTAGTTTTTTTCCAGATAATATAAACATATTCTACCTAAGTCCGAAAACCTATGTCTCATTGTTGGGTCGGATTTGGAAACTCCGAATACTATATCCCTCCTCCTTCTTCTATCCAAAAAAATCCTTTAGAATTCTCAATTTGGAATCTCCATCCTAATAACATTCAACACTCTGTCTTCTCTCTTCTTCAGCCACGAATAGTTCTTATGTTGGAAAATTACAATGTACTTACCTCTATTTATAGGTGACCCAAATGTGATTTTGGATGGATTCAAAAATCTTTTCACGAATAGTTTTTTTAAAAGAACAAAAAAAAATTACATTTCAAATATATATTTGATTTGTTTAGTTCTTCCAAACTCTTCTCTATTCTTCTCAACCCTTCATGAATATTATCTCAACATTAGATCACGTCAATCTTTCCTCAAAATAAGGAATCTGATTTTGATTAAAATAATGATTCCCCTATTAAGTTAAAGACATAAAAATTTTAATTTCATTTATCTACACCAATTTAAAGAATGGAAAATAAAATGTCTTCTCATAATGATTCATGGAACCAAATATAAACACACTATCAAATATGATGCTCCATTATAATTTTTTTTAGAAAGGGAATTCCCGAGAGTGGCCTTTTAGAACCCTCCACACTCAAGAACCCCCCTCCCCACGAAGAGATCATTCGGGGATGCCCCAGCCGGGGAGGAGCCGTTGCCAGCCGAGATGACATTGCGTCCCATGGGGTAACACCTCGATCAGCGATGGTTCGTCACAGCAATTCGTCAGCCAGGTGAAGTGTGGCCATTCTGCCCACCCGGTGAGACACCGGGTGACCTGGCAAGATGAGCGGTACATGGGAGGCGGAAATTCCACCAAGAGCGGGCTCCCAGGAATCGAACCCCAGAACTCAGCGAACACCTTGTTTATGGTCCTCGACCCTGCACCACTACGCCACCGCCGAAGCGGCAAATGTGTTGTATGGGTAACGAGGTATAGGGCTGGCCTGCCCCCCTGCGCGCCGCACGCCCCCAGCTAGGCCCAAGGTGGCCAACCCTTGGGCTTGGGCCAGTTACAGCGGAGTCGAGGGGACGAGAGGTTCGCTGACATATAGTGCATGTTGCCTTTGTGAGGACTCGAACCCGGAACCTCAGCGACGGGTCGCCACCGCCTTGAACCAACTCACCCAGCCCCCGCGGGCAAAACGTGTTGTTGGGTAACGAGGTATTGGGCTGGCCTGCCCACCTGCGCGCCGCACGTCCCCAGCTAAGCCCATGGTGGCCAACCCTAGGGCTTGGGCCAGTTCCACACGGAGTCGAGGGGACGAGAGGATCGCTGGCATATGGTGCACGTTGCCTTTGTGAGGACTCGAACCCGGAACCTCAGCGACGGGACGCCACCGCCTTGAACCAACTCACCCAGCCCCCGTGGGCGAACGTGTTGTATGGGTAACGAGGTATAGGGCTGGCATTCCCACCTGCGCGCCGCACGCCCCCAGCTAGGCCCAAGGTGGCCAACCCTTGGGCTTGGGCTAGTTCCCGCGGAGTCGATGGGACGAGAGGTTCGCTGACATATAGTGCGCGTTGCCTTTGTGAGGACTCGAACTCGGAACCTCAGCGACAGGTCGCCACCGCCTTGAACCAACTCACCCAGCCCCCGCGGGTGAACGTGTTGTATGGGTAACGAGGTATAGGGCTGGCCTGCCCACCTACGTGCCGCACGCCCCCAGCTAGGCCCAAGGTGGCCAACCATTGGGCTTGGGCCAGTTCCCGCTGAGTCGAGGGGACGAGAGGTTCGCTGGCATATAGTGCGCGTTGCCTTTGTGAGGACTCGAACCCGGAACCTCAGCGACGGGTCGCCACCGCCTTGAACCAACTCACCCAGCCCCCGCGGGCAAACGTGTTGTATGGGTAACGAGGTATAGGGTTGGCCTGCCCACCTGCGCGCCGCACACCCCCAGCTAGGCCCAAGGTGGCCAACCCTTGGGCTTGGGCCAGTTCCCGCGGAGTCGAGGGGATGAGAGGTTCGCTGACATATAGTGTGCGTTGCCTTTGTGAGGACTCGAACCCGGAACCTCAGCGACGGGTCGCCACCGCCTTGAACCAACTCACCCAGCCCCCGCGGGCGAAAACGTGTTGTATGGGTAACGAGGTATTGGGCTGGCCTCCCACCTGTGCACCGCACGCCCCCAGCTAGGCCCAAGGTGGCCAACCCTTGGGATTGGTCCAGTTCCCGTGGAGTCGAGGGGACGAGAGGTTCGCTGACATATAGTGCGCGTTGCCTTTGTGAGGACTCGAACCCGGAACCTCAGCGACGGGTCGCCACCGCCTTGAACCAACTCACCCAGCCCCCGCGGGCGAACGTGTTTTTCGGTAACGAGGTATTGGGCTGGCCTACCCACCTGTGTGCCGCACGTCCCCAGCTAGGCCCAAGGTGGCCAACCCTTGGGATTGGGCCTGTTCCACACGGAGTCGAGGGGACGAG
The DNA here is from genome assembly GCA_963277665.1 of Viscum album. Lineage (NCBI taxonomy): Eukaryota > Viridiplantae > Streptophyta > Magnoliopsida > Santalales > Viscaceae > Viscum > Viscum album. Next base: position 961,566,030 of record OY728145.1, read on the forward strand.
AGGATTGCTGGCATATGTTGCGCGTTGCCTTTGTGAGGACTCGAACCTGGAACCTCAGCGACGGGACGCCACCGCCTTGAACCAACTCACCCAGCCCCCGCGGGCAACGTGTTGTATGGGTAACGAGGTATAGGGTTGGCCTGCCCACCTGCGCGTCGCACGCCCCCAGCTAGGCCCAAGGTGGCCAACCCTTGGGCTTGGGCCAGTTCCCGCGGAGTCGAGGGGATGAGAGTTTCACTGACATATAGTGCGCATTTCCTTTGTGAGGACTTGAACCCGGAACCTCAGCGACGGGTCGCCACCTCCTTGAACCAACTCACCCAGCCCCCGTGGGCGAAACGTGTTGTATGGGTAACGAGGTATAGGGCTGGCCTGCCCACCTGCGCGCCGCACACCCCCAGCTAGGCCCAAGGTGGCCAACCCTTGGGCTTGGGCCAGTTCCCGCAGAGTCGAGGGGACGAGAGGTTCGCTGACATATAGTGCGTGTTGCCTTTGTGAGGACTCGAACCCGGAACCTCAGCGACGGGTCGCCACCGCCTTGAACCAACTCACCCAGCCCCCGCGGGCGAAATAGAAACATGTTGTATGGGTAACGAGGTATAGGGCTGGCCTGCCCACCTGCGCGCCACACCCCCCCAACTAGGCCCAAAGTTGCCAACCCTTGGGCTTGGGCCAGTTCCCGCGGAGTCGAGGGGATGAGAGGTTCGCTGACATATAGTGTGCGTTGCTTTTGTGAGGACTCGAACCCGGAACCACAGCGACGGGTCGCCACCGCCTTGAACCAACTCACCCAGCCCCCGCGGGAAAAACGTGTTGTATGGGTAACGAGGTATAGGGCTGGCCTACCCACCTGCGCGCCGCACGCCCCCAGCTAGGCCCAAGGTGTCCAACCCATGGGCTTGGGCCAGTTCCCGCGGACTCGAGGGGACGAGAGGTTCGCTGACATATAGTGCGCGTTGCCTTTGTGAGGACTCGAACCCGGAACCTCAGCGACGGGTCGCCACCGCCTTGAACCAACTCACCCAGCCCCCGCGGGCGAAACATGTTGTATGGGTAACGAGGTATAGGGCTGGCCTGCCCACCTGCGCGTCGCACGCCCCCAGCTAGGCCCAAGGTGGCCAACCCTTGGGCTTGAGCCAGTTCCCGCGGAGTCGAGGGGACGAGAGGTTCGCTGACATATAGTGCGCGTTGCCTTTTTGAGGACTCGAACCCGGAACCTCGGCGACGGGTCGCCACCGCCTTGAACCAACTCACCTAGCCCCTGCGGGCAAAACGTGTTGTATGGGTAACGAGGTATAGGGCTGGCCTGCCCACCTGCGCACCGCACGCCCCCAGCTAGGCCCATGGTGGCCAACACATGGGCTTGGACCAGTTCCCGCGGAGTCGAGGGGATGAGAGGTTCGCTAACATATAGCGTGCATTGCCTTTGTGAGGACTCGAACCCGGAACCTCAGCGACGGGTCGCCACCACCTTGAACCAACTCACCCAGCCCCCGTGGGAAAATGTGTTGTATGGGTAACGAGGTATAGGGTTGGCCTGCCCACCTGCGCGCCGCACGCCCCTAGCTAGGCCCATGGTGGCCAACCCTTGGGATTGGGCCAGTTCCCGTGGAGTCGAGGGGACGATACGTTCGCTGACATATAGTGCGCGTTGCCTTTGTGAGGACTCAAACCCGGAACCTCAGCGATGGGTCGCCACCGCCTTGAACCAACTCACCCATCCCCCGCGGGCGAAACCTGTTGTATGGGTAATGAGGTATAGGGCTGGCCTGCCCACCTGCGCGCCGCACGCCCCCAGATAGGCCCAAGGTGGCCAACCCTTGGGCTTGGGCCAGTTCCTGCGGAGTCAAGGGGACGAGAGGTTCGCTGACATATAGTGCGTGTTGACTTTGTGAGGACTCGAACCCGGAACCTTAGCGACGGGTCGCCATCGCCTTGAACCAACTCACCTAGCCCCCGCGGGCGAAACATGTTGTATGGGTAACGAGGTATAGGGCTGGCCTGCCCACCTGCGCGCCGCATGCCCCCAGCTAGGCCCAAGGTGGCCAACCCTTGGGCTCGGTCCAGTTCCCGCGGAGTCGAGGGGACGAGAGGTTCACTGACATATAGTGCGTGTTGCCTTTGTGAGGACTCGAACCCGGAACCTCAGCGACGGGTCGCCACTGCCTTGAACCAACTCACCCAGCCCCCGCGGGCGAAACGTGTTGTATGGGTAACGAGGTATAGGGCTGGCCTGCCCACCTGCGCGCCGCACGCCCCCAGCTAGGCCCAAGGTGGCCAACCCTTGGGCTTGGGCCAGTTCCCGCGGAGTCGAGGGGACGAGAGGTTCGCTGACATATAGTGCATGTTGCCTTTGTGAGGACTCAAACCCGGAACCTCAGCGACGGGTCGCCACTGCCTTGAACCAACTCACCCAGCTCCCGCAGGTGAAACGTGTTGTATGGGTAACGAGGTATAGGGATGGCCTACCCACCTGCGCACCGCACGCCCCCAGCTAGGCCCAAGGTGGCCAACCCTTGGGATTGGGCCAATTCCCGCGGAGTCGAGGGGACGAGAGGTTCGCTGACATATAGTACGCGTTGCCTTTGTGAGGACTCGAACCCGGGACCTCAGCAACGGGTCGCCACCGCCTTGAACCAACTCACCCAGCCCCCGCGGGCGAAACATGTTGTATGGGTAACGAGGTATAGGGATGGCCTGCCCACCTGCGCGCCGCACGCCCCCAGCTAGGCCCAAGGTGGCCAACCCTTGGGCTTGGGCCAGTTCCCGCGGAGTCGAGGGGACGAGAGGTTCGCTGACATATAGTGCGCGTTGCCTTTGTGAGGACTCGAACCCGGAACCTCAGAGACGGGTCTCCACCGCCTTGAACCAACTCACCCAGCCCCCGCGGGCAAACGTGTTGTATGGGAAACGAGGTATAGGGCTGGCCTGCCCACCTGCGCACCGCACGCCCCCAGCTAGGCCCAAGGTGGCCAACCCTTGGGCTTGGGCCAGTTCCCGCGGAGTCGAGGGGACGAGAGGTTCGCTGACATATAGTGCGTGTTGCCTTTGTGAGGACTCGAACCCGGAACCTCAGCGACGGGTCGCCACCACCTTGAACCAACTCACCCAGCCCCCGTGGGCAAACGTGTTGTATGGGTAACGAGGTATAGGGCTGGCCTGCCCACCTGCGCGCCGTACGCCCCCAGCTAGGCCCAAGGTGGCCAACCCTTGGGCTCGGGCTAGTTCCCGCTGAGTCGAGGGGACGAGAGGTTCGCTGACATATAGTGCACATTGACTTTGTGAGGACTCGAACTTGGAACCTCAGCGACGGGTCGCCACCGCCTTGAACCAACTCACCCAGCCCCCGCGGGAAAACGTGTTGTATGGGTAACGAGGTATAGTGCTGGCCTGCCCACCTGCGCGCCGCACGCCCCCAGTTAGGCCCAAGGTGGCCAACCCTTGGGCTTGGGCCAGTTCCCGCGGAGTCGAGGGGACGAGAGGTTCGCTGACATATAGTGCGCGTTGCCTTTGTGAGGACTCGAACCCATAACCTCAGCGACGGGTCGCCACCGCCTTGAACCAACTCACCCAGCCCCCGCGGGCAAACGTGTTGTATGGGTAACGAGGTATAGGGCTGGCCTGCCCACCTGCGCGCCGCACGCCCCTAGCTAGGCCCAAGGTGGCCAACCCTTGGGCTTGGGCCAGTTCCCCCGGAGTCGAGGGGACGAGAGGTTCGCTGACATATAGTGCACATTGCCTTTGTGAGGACTCAAACCCGGAACCTCAGCGACGGGTCGCCACCGCCTTGAACCAACTCACCCAGCCCCCGCGGGCAAACGTGTTTTATGGGTAATGAGGTATAGGGCTGGCCTGCCCACCTGCGCGCCGCACGCCCCCAGCTAGGCCCAAGGTGGCCAACCCTTGGGCTTGGGCCAGTTCCCGCGGAGTCGAGGGGACGAGAGGTTTGCTGACATATAGTGCACGTTGCCTTTGTGAGGACTCGAACCCGGAACCTCAGCGACGGGTCGCCACCGCCTTGAACCAACTCACCCAGACCCCGCGGGAAAACGTGTTGTATGGGTAACGAGGTATAGGGCTGGCCTGCCCACCTGCGCGCCGCACTCCCCCAGCTAGGCCTAAGGTGGCCAACCCTTGGGCTTGGGCCAGTTCCCGCGGAGTCGAGGGGATGAGAGGTTCGCTGACATATAGTTCACGTTGCCTTTGTGAGGACTCGAACCCGGAACCTCAGCGACGGGTCACCACCGCCTTGAACCAACTCACCCAGCCCCCGTGGGCAAACGTGTTGTATGGGTAACGAGGTATAGGGCTGGCCTGCCCACCTACGCGCCGCACGCCCCCAGCTAGGCCCATGGTGGCCAACCCTTGGGCTTGGGCCAGTTCCCGCGGAGTCGAGGGGATGAGAGGTTCGCTGACATATAGTGCGCGTTGCCTTTGTGAGGAGCTGGATGAGAAAAAAATTTGTACCAACTGATTACTATAAAAAATTGAAACAATTATACCATAAACAATAGTGAATCATCATTAGACTTAAATTTACTTTCTTCTTCAATAATAATTTATGAAGCTTCTAAAAATTATAACACATCTTAGAATCACATTAGAATCATCTTCAATATTCTTTGATAAATGTATTATATAAACTCATCAATATTCAATAACCCACAAAAAAAGATTTTTTAACTTCTTAAAGATGTTATTTTATCTACTTTAACTCAGAATAATGATCCAATCATCTGATAATGATATCAACATCAGCCTCCATCTGATAGATCGGTCTCTTCCTTCCTCTAATGGTTTAATGTCACCTTCAGTCTGATAGTCGTCACCGAACATAATATGATGATTATGACATGTCTTATAAAATACAAAAATCATCTATATCTGTTGACCCAGTTAATAAGAAAAAAAATTATTTTTTTCGTTTCAAAATTTAAAATAACTAACAATTCAGCATGATGAAAATGGTTGACTACATTCTTTATTGGTCAATGAATTTCTTCCATTAAATGGTTCAACATCCTCCACATATTTTCTTATTCATTTGTTCCAATATCTCTATATTAAAACAATTTATCCCTACATATCCATCATCAATAATAACTACATTTTATTATAAGTTTTAGTATCACCACGATTATCAATGTAACACCATGTGCAATGAACTGGTGTTAGAATCTTTTCCTTTACAAACATATTTTATTTTATAATTATGATTCACACCAACTAATTTATGGGAATAATTTTTTCTTTTTTCGTATTAAACACACTAAAAAAATCTTCATTTTCTCACATTCTAAACACGTTATTCAAATAAATCTGAATCTGTTGATCTCATACTGATAAACCATGGCCTGAAAGATTCCACTATAAAAACTATTCATTTTTTACAGACATTTTATTGTATTCATTAAATACACATGACTTTGATAATATTTATGATAAGAATATCATTGATTCACTTACATTGAGTGGTATTATCTCTTCCCATCCATTAAGAAACATCTTTCAATCCAATACGAGCCATAATACGATAGGAAGCACCTGTTATCCACCTTTTATTCATAAATCTTGGATCAAAAGTTTCTCACACAACATATGATTTATGATAAATCCATGATTATAAAATAATCTATATAGTTACATAAAATCTATTTAAAACCCAATACAACTTTTTTTATGATCTTCCTTTCATTCTCAACCTAAGATGCATCTGATGAACATTTTTTCTAGAAACCTTCTTCAAAACCTAATATAATTTCAGAAGAATTTTTTATTCTGATCCTTTTAATTTCATGGTGATATTGATAACCAAAAAATATACAAAGTGACTTTATTTCTTTTATTTTATAAAAAAACCATTCAACACAAACTTCTTCCAACTTCTAAAAAACATCATGTCAACTTGGTTCCAAATATCTTCCCCGTTCGATTTTGTTTTCAACCAAGGATAATAAATCAGTATACTATTTGAGATTAATATGTAGGTATGTTGTCAAAAATTCTTGGCCCATGTGAGCTAAATCATTGTAGGAAACAAAAATTACTGATATAAAAATCATGTTATAAAAAAGTAGTGACTCAAGAAAACACCCTCTCCTTTTCATCACATCTTTAATTTTCCATTTCTTTAATTCATCACATTTCCCAGAAATAATGGATACTTATAACCATCACAAAAAATATGTTATAACTTTTCAAAAATGTACACGGTAAAATCAAATCTTACCCATAACTCCCCCAACATAAATGGTTCCATCAAAAGGTTGATCACATATCAATGGATAAATTTATGAAACAATTATTCATATTTAACATTACATTATCAATACTATATGAGAGTAGAGGAAAAAACACATACCTAAATATTCATGAGATTAATTTTGTACACACATTTTCATTCCCATTTTATACAAGGTTTCTATTCTTAATGGTTTTTTGGAGATGTCCGTAGCGTGTTCTGATGTAGGAATATATTCCAGCTTGAACAGATTTATCTCCACATTATAATTCATGAAATGATAAACAATATCAATATGTTTTCAAAATAAATTTTGTACCATATTTCTTATAATTTTAATGGTACTATAATTATTTCATCCTAAGAGTAATGGAAACATCAATGTTTCCTCTGGAAATGGGGATGACCTTGATTGTTTACGGCCCAAACATTCGAATCGGTTTTTAACGGGTTTATTCGTAGAACTAGAAACATCCATTGATTAAATATCCATTTAGACCTACTTTCGAATGGTAGGTGCTCATTAGTTATTTACCCATGAGGCTTAATAATTTTCATTGCTCGAGAGGATGGGAGGTCGGACTCATCACATCTTTTTTAGGGGAATTATTTTCTACTCCAGGACTCTCTTTATAGATTTATGTTCTGTTCGTGAATCATTATTACATTACCAAGTATGAAAATGAGATTTCCATTATATCTGATAATCAATGATTTATTTGTATAAGATTTAGAGAATCGTTTATATGTATTTGAGGTTCTTCATCGATCGAGAATCATCTGTATTTGTTAGAGATTCTTAGTCAATGGTATCCTTCAATACATTGTATAGATATATCTTGGTCATTATGATAACCATACTAGATTTAATGCTACTCAGCAGGGCATTTGAAGTTTATTGTCATTCAGAAGAACATGTTTTATTTCAAAGTTGTGATCATACCCATGGATGGGCTACCTAAGTATCCCTTTTCAGAAAAGGAATCAGAACCCACGTAGTTCAAGATAGAAGTGTGAGGTTTATGCATGATTAAAGGATCAAAGAGAGATTTCATAATTACCTTTACACTCTAAGCTCATGTGAGTCATGCTCGGTATGAGAAACAATAGGTATCCGTAAAACCTAATGATTTATGCCATGAAAGATGTGGTCACAAGGAATGATATAGGGCTTACGTATGTTTGATTGCCTAAATAGATAATGATCGAGACTTATTTCAATGAAGAAGTCCTGGAACAGGGTCAATAAAGGTATCACTGCTTTTATTAGAGATTTGGATACTCTAACTTGGGGCTTACTTCTGAGGAAGATTTCCAAATTAGTAGGGGACTTGGGGATTACTCCTAAGGAGGATGCCCAAATCCAAAGAAATTTGGACTGGTTAAGAAAAAATGTCACTGGGGTTTATTCCTGAGAAGGAGGCCGAGGATAAAGGGTCTTGAGAACTAGGGATTACTATTAAAGAGGATGCCCATATTTGGGAACTTGGGGATTACTCCTAAGGTGGACACCCAAATTAGGGAACATGGAATTTGGATTAATCCTGAAAAGGAGGCCCAGGTTAGGGGAATTATGACTGGGGTTTACTCGTAAAAAGGAGGCCCAGGTTAAGGGAATTTGGGATTTGAGGCTTACACCTAAAGAGGATTCCCAGATTAAATATCTTGGACTGGGGCATACCCCTGAAAAGAAGGCCCAGGTTAAGAGAACATGAAATGGGGCTTACTCTTGAAAAGAAGGCTCGGGTTAAATATCTTTTCATCTTAAAGGATGAGGTTGAATGAATGAAATCTCTCACCATAGGGACATGAAGGTATGTAAATAACTAGGTTTTGAGAGATTTTCCACATAATTCCTTTCAGATAAGGAATCCAACCACAGAATCATTCCATAAATTGATTTGAAGAGGATTCTGAGGGATATATCTTGATGACGAGATGCATATTTGAAGAAAATAGCGGAATACAAAGGATGGTCAACCAAAAAGAGGCAGGTGCATAGGTCCTGAGCACGCAGGTATACCTGCGTGGCAAAGGTGTAGTTGCGCGCCTGTCAACACATAGGGTAATACTTGGGCGAGACATGGCTCAACCCCTTAGTATCATCTCTAATGGCTTCCAAAAGTGTGGTGTGCATGTTCTGTTGAATGGATGAGGCAGCGCACAAGTGTGACCATTTCCCATAAGGTTTAGACAGTTAGGCGCGCAGTTGTTGATTAATTTCAACACTTAGGCCTTGTTCCCTCTATTTATATCGTCCATTCTAGGTAAGAAATTACCTTAAAAGTGTTCATAAGACATCAAGAGGAGACTAGGGCACCGCAAGCTCAAATTTGACTTTTGGAATTTTTCTTCCTCGAAATGGGGGGCCCACAATTTGTATTTATAGGCTACTGAAGACCTTGGGTGAAAATTTAATAGGGCATGCAGGTATCCCGGCATGGCCATCATGGAACTTGCACAACCCTAGCTCAAAGAAATACATGTTCATTCCTTTTCCTATTTTTGATTTTTCTTCAAAGGATGAATCACTATGTGTTAAGGTATTCTCCTTGTTCAGTCATTAGACTCTGTGCCGGAAGGTAGCATCAAAAAAATTCCCCCCTCGAAGTTGGATCCGAAAGGAAGGAGGATTTGACTCTGAGGTAAAGGATAAAACCAAGGAAGAAAGGTGTGAATGTTTTGAGCATGGAGGTCACGGCGCGCGGGTCAGATGTGTGCAGGCTTCGGTGCGCAAGGGTGTGTCCTGGCCTATAAATATGTGCCTCATACTCATGCAATGTATTGGACTTTGAATGCTTCTAAGCTCTTTCCACGCAGGTTACTCTCGCCGTGCAGGTGGCTGATTTTTTGCGGTTTCATTGCTTCTGTTCGTGTTGCACTACAGTAGAGGTATTTTGACCTGCGCGGTGATACATGCGTGCCAAAATCCTACATGACACAGATACACTTGCACGCAGAAATTGTACTTGTGTTCCTTAATTGCATAGCCATTTTTTAACTTTTCTTCACAAATTTTATGAAAAATCAACTCACTTAATAGTTAATTATTCGACCTTTATGCAGATTCAATGGCTCCTAGAGAATTGGAATGGCTCTTGAACTGGCAAGCAATAGGATTGATGATATGATGAATGTTGTTGGCCATGATTACTATACTGTCTCCAATAGAACTCTCCCAGATTTGGTTAAGTACTTGAAGAAGTACCATCTTAACTTTCCAGAGAGCATCTACTTGCCTCTATATGGGCATGTTCATCTGCAATACAGCAACATTACAGAGGAAAATAATTATCTCCAACATTCTTTGTTTCATAATTACACCAATTTTTCTTTAGAAAATATCTCACGTGGAGGATAATTTGTAAATACAAGAATATTGTAGAAGTCTTAAATGATTCCTCATAGCCCTTGTGCGCTAGATCTAAACCTCACTAGCCTGAGCTAAAACCACATTGTTATCCTTCAATCTTCCTAAATTCTCAGATGGATGAATCCAAAGGCTCGAACAAGAGTTGGGACATCCGTCCTAGAGGAGGTGTGAAGCCAACTTGGATGTGGGAATACTGAATGTGACTAACCAGTGCAGAATTTGTCGAGGATTGGAAAGGAGCTACAATATATGAAGCCCTCTATACTGGGCAGACATTTTTCTACAGGAATGATGAGTTTGTGCCGAAGCTAACCAGCCGTTGGAGCCCAAAAACCAATTCATTCCATATGAATCATGGAGAATCAGTCACAAGTTTTTGTTATGTCTATAATATCTTGGGGGCTCCAATTCTAGGAGACATGTATGATGAATTCATCCCCTCAAGGTGACTTGGAATAATTTCGAGAAGACTCCAGTGTTGGCTCATGAATTATTGAAAATATTCTAAAATCTCAAGAATTACAAGACCTCCAAAACATATTCCAGAAAGGATATTCATCTAGAGGAGTGGATGGATATGTTTCTTACCAAGAAGGAGGGTGAGAGGCCCAACTATACTCGTCCTACTATTTTCCCCAAAATAGAGAATAGGGGTGCTTTTGGGACATTCTCTCTTACTCTAGATGCAACAGAATTTGAGAAGTTGGGGTATGAATTGGATCAGAGAATCCCAAAAAATTCCCATCTGTCAGGTTTCTTAGCCTTGTGGCTCTGTGTTTATCTACTTCCAGTCAAGGATTCTAAGGGAGGCATCAGGACAGGGACCTTCGTTGTGGCAGCCAAGTTGGCTGAGAATAAAATGGTTGGGTTGGCCAACCCCATTTTGGCGAAGATTAATAGGATCATACTCAATGTCTTTATGGTTAAGTCACCTTTGATAATAGTGGGACCATTCTATGTTTTGTGTGGATGTATCTCCACTCATTTCAGGAACTATGCTATAAAAAAAGTGTACAGGTTCCTAGAGGTTCTTTCAGGCCATCAGTGCAGGCATTTTCTGGAGTTACTCTGTTAGCTCTCAATATCTTTGATATAAAGGTGAGGCTGATCATGTTTAAGGAATTAAATTTCTTCCCATATGGAAACCCTCCAACAGGGTGGTTTTTTATGATGGAACAACCGGCCTGGAACTGAGGTCATACTTGCTGGCTTGCAGAGATGGTGTACTAGCCACCAGGATTAACGGAGATATTATATTTGAGGCCTATGCTCCATACAGATTTTCATACCATCTCACGTTTCTGCAGTAGAAAATTGTATCCCCTCCTATTCATGTAATTTTAGAGCAGCATCTGATGGTTTCCCGACAACTATGGTTGCTAACATCTATAGAGAAAATCGGGGCACTGTTTGATCTACCGATTGATAAAGTGGCGAGTAACTTGTCTACATGGTCTGCCATGAACTAGATAGCATCATACCATGAAGGGGTATTGAATCATTTGGTTTATCAAGTGGGAAAAACAAAATAATTGTAGGGAAATAAACCCTTCATCGGGATGGTGACGCTTCCCCACCTGGAGCTGATTCCCCAGGTTCCTCACCAAGGGCTGACTCATCGGATTTCCAAGATGGGGATGATGATGCACAACATAAGGAAAATCAGACTCGTGATAGATATAATACTCATGTCCGAATCAATAGACCAACTCCACCAACTCCTAGTGAGTTACTTCATTGAGGAAATTTAATCTCCATTTCTTTATAAAGCAACAAATTTCATTTTTCTTATCTTTTATCTATAGTTGCAGGAGCTTGGAAGAAGCTGAAGTCTAAGATTGTAGGACCCTCCTCACAGCCTTCTGGTACACATACTGAATATTAACGACCAGAGGCTATCTAGACATGGCGGAATTTATATTGCAATACTGAAACCTCCTGGTTGGATTTATGCGAAGGGATACACATCCATGGAATAAGAAATCTTAAGGCTTCTACTGATATTTGTTTTGAGGATAATCCCTATGAAGTAAGGGATTACATCAGAGAGGTGGAGATGCTCATATATTCCACTGATGATTCCATTCCAATCACCAAGCGGGTGATGGAAATGATGGATCATGGAACCATTCAAGGGATTAGTGCTTTACTAGATGAGGAGTGGCATGATTACATGGCTCCTGAAGATGTATGTTTCTTTCCTTATTTGATTTTCAACTTGATTTTAGTTAAAGCTTTTTTACTCAAGGAAATTATTTTCTTCATCCTGCAGCTTGCAAAGAAAGGAACAGCTGAGGTTCCTTCACCACAGTATAGCCCTGGTGGTACTACCATCGGTGCTAATGAATCTCCACGCGAGCCGAGTGAGGTATCTCCAGGCCAGAAAGAAATGGATGAGGAATTAAAAAGGTCTTTTAACTCTCCAATACCTATATTTGGAGAGGATGATGTCCACACTCTGAAAAATAAAAATAAGAAAAACCATCAAATGAGGAATTCCACACCTAAATAATTCATCAGTAGTGGTAATTCCTTCTGTTAGTCATGAGTCTTCACACAAGATAAGGTTTCTCATGATTCTTGGGATTGTAGGGGATTCTTCAGTTTCCCCTTTGAGGGAGAGGATTGACCCTCCTTTGAGGACAACTTGGGTTACTTGTGAAGAATCACAGGTTCATGCGGGCTTGGCTGCTCCTGAAGAGGAGCCAGCATACGTTCCCAGTACCACTCCTGCTGCTTCTGGAAGGAGAGAAGATCCTGATTTTAGTAAATTAACAATTCTTCATAAGATTTTGAATGAGAACATCATCTGACTTCCATTCTATGATAATTTAGGTTCAACCCCCGCACGAGAAAATTTGGCGGCCACTGCAACTGTTGCTGTAATTTTCTCTGAAGAAATTGTCTAGGGTCAGAGGCTGCAAGATGTGGGTCACCAAGTAGATACATCATATGCTCTCACAGGTGAGACTAACCAGGACCCTACTATTGTAGCGACACTGGCTCAAGTGGAGCTTAATCCAGTAGAGCTTTCTCAAACTCGTCCGGAAAATCCTGTTGAACTAGGAAAGGCGGGGAGGAGCCTTCTTCTGCTTTTGATCTACCATTGGGTAAGAGATAACAATATTATTGGATGCACTTAAATTTCAAGACAACTTAATCAACATCTGTTATCATTTGAAGCTAACCAAAACTTTCAATTGACTATGTAGGTCCATCAATTTCATTGGCTAGATCTGTAGGTGAATCCTCAGCCTCCACCCCAACGGGAAGAGAATGTGAAATAAAAACGGCCAGGGGGAAGGTGAAGATCAGGGAACTTCTCTAAGTGAATTAATCCCGGAGAATATTCCCCCCTATGATAGTTATGCTGATTCAGACCTGGAAGTACAAACAGTGCTCCTATTTTCACGACGTAAGGAATGTAAGAACATATGGAAGATCATATATAAATTGCCTCTTGAAGAGATGTCTTTGAAGATCACATGACTATTATCCCTGTTTCTCATGTTGGGACTTGGCATTTTTGGATATCAAGAGATCCATGCCATGGTGAAAAAAGTCATTTTAAGAAGGGAGCGGGAGTAGAGGTACTGTCAAGACCTGACCATAGTAAGGTTGTCAGCCAATATCAGAAAATTTGAGGATGCGGTGTCCCGAGATGAGGCTAATAATGCTGCCAAGTTGAAGGAGCTGAAGCATAAAATCAAGGTGAAAGTTGTCTAGAAAATTCACCTTCGGCAATAGTTAGATGTTGTTTCTGGGGAACTTGACCAGCAAAACAATTCACTGGAAGGAGTTGAAAGGAATGGTATGAAAGCCATTGCGGATTCCAAGATATCACTCCATCAAGCTGAAAAGAGTAAAGTTAGTCGAGTGCATGAGCTTCAAGTATCTACTAATGAATATCAGGATTTCGTAAATCAAATTAAGAGTTATTTTCATAGCCTCAGGTAATTCTTGAAAAATAGAATAGAATACATTCTATGGACATCCTTCTAACTCTTGTGCATCAAATGAAAAACACTTTCATCTTCAATCAGTTGTGCATTCCTTCTTTGCTACCTGCTTTAAATTTTTACCTAAGCCAATGGGTCTAGTAATCATAGTTTTATTCTTTCTAGGATTATAAAAATAACCTTATAAACTTTGAATCTTTTTAATTTCTGAATATTACCTAAATCATACATATTATATGTTTAGTGAGCTGGGACTTGAATTTTGTTCAGAGTTCCCTTATCTTTTGTGGGAAGTTTAAAGTCATGCACGTCAGACATAAAAAGGATAATGTAAAATGTCGAAATAGCATTAACCAAATGGATTAAAATTGACTCAATTCCATGATAATTTATCTGAAAACATATTACCATATTCATGTATGGGGGGGATATTTAAACTATGACTTAATAAATTTTGAATCTGTGGAATGATATTAAAAAGGGATAAAAGGAATTAGAAGAATTATTTCCCAAGAATGAAGGTACCACTATTTATCAAACATGTTAGGGGGTTGAATTATAAAGGTTCGCTTGTGGGCATTGGCTATATAGTCAAATAATAGCATCTTTTGGCTGACGGGTCCATTATGTAGACTACTTATAAAAGGCAACCAAAGGGCATGTGATGTATAGTCAGGAAAAAGAACTCTCAGAAATTTTACATTTTTATAGCTAAAAAGCCAGTGAAAATTTATGGAGATTCAAATTTTCCAAATCACAGAGTCTGTTGTATGGAAATAGGTTGTTGAATATGGAGATGATATTTCCAATCAAGATTATCAAATAATTGGATGAATGTCACTACTGCGATGGTCTGACAAAAATGTATGGAAGGGAAATATAAACCATGGACTTGAATACATTTAGATCATGATAATGAGTACGGGATAAATATGTTAAGGATGGATATTTTCGTGGATCCCTACATATTTTCATTACGACAAATTTAGAAAAAAGAGGTTTTCCTCCCAAACATGATGTTACCACTATTTAACAAACCCGTTAGGGGTTGAATTATGTAGGTCCACCTTAGGACATTGGCTGCATAGTCAAATAATAGAATCTTTTGGCTGAAAGGTCCGTTATGTAGACTACTTATGCAAGGCCACCTAAGGGTACGTGCTGCATAGTCAGACAAATGAACTCTCGGGTATCAAACATTTTGTGACCAGAGGTCAAGAAAAGGGTTATGGAGATCTTGAAGTATTTAAGGTTAGGATTATGACACATGAAAATGAATATTGTCCAATGCATGAAAACGATACATAGACCAATGCTAACCATATTATGTTGTGGCTGGGTCCCGAATTGAGATTTTGTAATTCACTACATATCTCATTAAAATGAGAATCAAGTGAAATGTAGTTCTTGAGATATAGTTTAATGTCATGTGTGACGAGAGTATAGGAAATCTTAGTTTAGGTTCATAGAGCTCAGACCATAATAATGAATACAGAGTGTGTGTTTTATAAACCTGATGTGAATGAAAACCAGGGTTTTCATACCACATTCATGTTTTCACAGGGCGAAGTTTCAGCCAAGGGACTTAAAGTGAAATTTGGGATTAGGCCCAAAGGCTTGGGGATGGATTCAAGGGATGCTCGAACGTTGCTACGTATCCCATTAGGATGGGAATCAAGCCGAACATAGTTCTTGAAATACCCTATGTACAGATTTGGTTCATACAAGTGAAGGGTGAAAGGGGTCTTTAGTGCAATGATGGTTTGACCCATGATAAAAGGATTGGGCATTGCCATGTTTGCACGTAGTCTTTATAATATAACATGATTGGAGATCAATGTAAATAATGATTCCCTCTCAAGTGAGGGTTTTGAAGAATGTTGAAGTTTATAGTCATACAAGACAAAAGTGTTGTACAATTTAACATCATATAGCAAGGACAAAGGTGAAAAAATGTGACGATATTGATTCTGGGGGTGGCTTCACGAATTAACATCATATGAGATGGAGGTGAACCGATCTGAAGAGATTGGTTTTGGGCTTTAACCTTGGGAGGTTGCCTACGTACCCATCCTAGAAGGCAATGATCAAAGTCTGGGTAGTTCAATTGAATAATGAATTGGTGATCAAGTTGTTTTTGAGTACAATGATCTAAAAAGAATATGTTGGGACTTACGCATGGTTAGCGGCCCAGAGAAGGTGTTATGTTTGATGTTTACTCTAAGCTCAGGTGAGTCTTACTCGGTGTGAGAAACAAGAGGTAGAAACAACCTTAACGATTCATAGTTTAACGTCGTTTTGGATGAAGTGGGAAATATGCAGGTTAATGTCTTGTAGTGAGGACAATGGGGACATAGTTTAACGTCATGTTGGAAAATTTAGGGACATTTTCACAGTTTAACATCATGTTGGACATAAGGGGGACTGTGCAGTTTAATTTCATGCAGTAAGGAAAAAAGAGGGGTTGTATATTTTAACATCATATTGCAAGGACGACACAGATTAACGTCACGTTGGACGTAAGTGAAAATAGTTTAATGTCATTTGCACGGACCGTGTTTACATATTTGTATTATACTAAATACTTCTTCAAAAATCTGGCATTTGTTAGAGTAGTGATGAGTTCTCTATCCATTGAGATTAATGAATAGGCTCCCTTGGAGTGGACCTTATGTATTGAGTAAGGTCTTTCCTATTTTGGATCAAGATTTGGAGGCATCTTTCCTGGTATCATTGGAGCTCTGAGAACCAATACCAATTCTCCTTCAATGAATGAATGAAGATGAACTTTTTTTGTTGAAAGCTCATGCTATTTGATTCTGATAGACTTCCAAGTGGTGCAAGGTGCACAATCTTTTCTCGTCTAATCGTTCCAATTCATCCAATCTCTTTTGAGATTGTTCATCTATAGATGACTAATCACAAATGGCTACTCTGAGCAAAGGTAATTGAAATTCAATGGGCAAGACTAGTTCTTTTCCATATACCAATGAATATAGAGTTGAACGCGTTGCAGTGTGGGTGGTGGTCCAATAGGCCCATAATGCATGAAAAAGTTTATCAGGACCATACTTCTTATCTTTATCCACCATCTTTTGTATTATGTTTGAAAGAGTCTTGTTGAAGGCTTCTATTTGGCCAGTGGTTGCTTCATGATACTGAGAGGAATGGTTGGATTTGATGTTGTATTCATGATACAACTTCCTTACCTCGGAAGAACAGAAATTGGTTCCATTGTCTGTCAATATGGTATGAGGGACACCAAATCTGGTAATGATGTTAGACTTGATGAATCTAATAATGGTTTTAGAACTAACTTCATTGAGAGGTATTGACTCTGCCCATTTTGAAAAGAATTCAGTAGCAGTAAGAATGAACTTAAACAACTTGGATATAGCCAATGGTTATGGTCCCACTACATTCATTCCCCATGTAGAAAATGTTCACGAATATTTAGTTGTATGAACCAATTCTAGGGTTTAATGAATGAAGTCAGCACATACTTGGAATCAATGACACATATTCATGAAATCTATACAATCTTGTATCATTGAATTCCAAAAGTATCCAAGCCTTCAAATTTGATCAGACAGTCTATGTCCAGACTGATGGGAATCACAGACTCCTGCATGTACTTCTTTCATAGAAGCCATTGTCTCTTCACCATCAATGCATCTAAAGAGAACTCCATCAAAACCTCTTTTGTAGAGAATTTTCTCTAGGTGATCTAGGATATCATGAAGAGTAAAATTGACCACACTTCTCCGGACTTGTTCTTTCCTGACTCTATCAGGTGGGAGTGTTCAATTTTGAAGGTATTCCCTGATATGTGTCATCCATCACATAGTATGACCATATGGTTCAGAAATGGGACTAATTTAATTGATTTCCTCTATTATGGTTTGAACATATGGTAAAATTTTATGATGGTGGGAAATACTAATGATTGTCTCATCCTGATTTGGATCTTCCAGAGTTTTATCTATATTATCCAATGCATCAGCTTGAGGATTTTGTGATCACGAGACATAAGAAAATGTCAGTTCCAATGGAAGTTCCACCATTAACACTCTGACGTAATCATACAACGGGGTTAAATCTTCTTCTCTGATTGCATAATACCCATTGACCTGTTTGATTACCAGGTCTGAATCACCTTTCACCTTTAATTGATTCACTTGTGTCTGAAGCGCCAACTCCAATCCTGCGATGAGAGCTTGATATCCTGCTTCTTTATTTGTTTCGCCTTCCCTCAATAAGAAGGAATAGGGTAGCACTTCCTTTTCAGGTGAAATAAGTACAATTCCTAACCCAACTTCATTGAATTTAGGATCTTCCATTTTCATCCTATTTAGACTTCTGGGACCCCCATCAAAGTAAATTTCTCATGTTCGAAAATTATCTTGAATAAAAAATACTTCCTCATCGGGACGTTCATTATCTAAAGATGTATCTTCTACTGAAGGATTTTTAGCAAGGAAAGCAGCCAGAGCATGGCCCTTTATTTCCTTTTGAGACACATACTGGATATCAGATTGCTGCAAAATAACTTCTCACCTTTCCAGACGTCCTGTAAGCATTGGACGACAAAGGATGAATTTGAGCGGGTTATTGCGAGATATCAATTGTAACTCATGATGTTTCAGGTAGTGTTTCAGTTTCTTAACTTCAATGATTAATGCTAGGAAGCACTGATATAGTAATGGAGGGTTTCATTCCCAGCATCATTCTTTTGGGAAAGGAAGGCACCCAATGAATACTCTAAGGCTGTAACATAGAGGATAAGTGGTATTCCTTCAACAAGGGGCATTAATACCGGCGGGCTGAAGAGATATTTCTTGAGGATATCAAATGCTTTTTGACATTATTCAGTCCACTGTTAGGTGACTCCCTTCTTCATAAATTTGGTGAAGGGTAAACTTTTTCCTGTCAGATTGGCTATGAAACGCCGAATATAGGCTAAGTGTCCTTGAAGCCCTCTCAATTCATTCAAATTTAGAGGAGGTGACAAACCAAGTATTGACTTTGTCTTCTCAAGATCAACTTCGATACTATTATGGCGTACAACAAAGCTGAGAAATTTTCCTGAGGTTACCCCAAAAGCACATTTTAAGGGGTTTATCTTCAAATTGTGTTGTCAAACTTTTTTGGAATATGATTTCCAAATACTCCAAATGATTAGAACTTTGTCTGGGTTTAACCACCTAATCATCCATATAACATTCAAAAAACTTCCCTAAAAAGGGTTTGAAGATACGGTGCATGGCACGCTGATATGCCGTGCCCACATTCTTTAGGCCAAAGGGAATTACCCAATAGAAAAACACACCCTCAGGGGCTCTGAAGGCTGTATATTCTTCATCTTAAAGATCCATTCGAATTATATTATACCCGGAATATACATCAATGAAGGAAAGTTCTTCATAGCTAGCTATTGCATCAATTAAGAGTACTGTGATTGGAACTAGAAAATCATCCTTAGGATATTGTAGATTAAGATCTCTAAAATCAATGAAAACTCTAATTTTTCCGTTCTTCGTTTTCACAGGGACAATATTAGCCAACCACCTAGGATATTTAACTTCTCTAATGATGTTATCTTTGATAAGCGTATCCACTTCAGCTTCAATTTTGGAAGCATAAGTTGGGTGTGTTCTTGCAGCTTTCTTAAATCCTCGATGTTCTTCTGGAAAACCCAAATGATGAGTAGAAACATCAGGATCAATCCCTAGAATCCTTGTATAGTTCCAAGAAAATATAACTCGATTTTGCTTTAAAAATGAAACAGAAATCTCATTCTCTTCATGAGTCATGGCCGCACTAATTAAAGTGGGGCGTCGATCTTCTTTTGTACCCAGTTTTATTTCTCTGTGTACATCCACCGTGGTAGAGATACCCTATTCAAATGTTGGAGGAGAATCCCAGATATCTTCCTCTTCTTCTTTAACATGTATTATTTCTTATATTTCTACTTGCATAGTAGATGAATAAGAAGAATTTCCATGATCAGAAGAGATGTTAAAATTTGAACATCTTGAAGAAGAAGATTCCATTTTAGACCCTATTGATGTTGAAGGGTCTTTCATGGGTAATAAAGATGAGATGATGGATATAGAATCAACATCATCGTTCACATCTGACATTACTATAACTTCTTCTGTCCTGGTTGGAGAAGTATAGACTTGTGGTATTTTAGTGGATGAAAGTAATACATCTCCATTTGCGCTTTCATCATTTCTTGGTGAATAACCACTTTTCCCATGTTGTCTGGCTAGATTTCCGTAATTGACATTATGGATGTTTCCATAAGAGTACTTGGATTTGGGTCTATCCTATCAATTTGATTGATAGGAAATACATAATTTGTACTCATTTGTATGAATGGGTTCACTGGAATCTTTTCCAAACCATATAGAGCATTAATCTTGGTAACCTCCCTTATTGTGGATTTCTCCTTACCCTCCATGTGATAGAATTTTTCCTCAATTGTTTTAGATTCACATATTTTGAATGGGTCCTTATCACTATTCAATGTCCCAATTTGACCATTGAAACAATATTTGAGGCATTGATGGTATGATGAAGGGATATCTGCATGTTGATGTCGCCAATGTCTTCCAAGAAAAACATTAAAGGTTGTATTGTGATCAGCAACCATGAAATATAAATTTGATAGAAGGTCTCCAAACTATGTTCTGAGTGTAATCTCACCCAGTGGTTCTTGTTAATTATTTTCATATCCTTATAAAATCAAAGTTGAAGGAGATAAATCAGATTCTATGAGGCCCAATCGATGAAGTGTACGAATGGGGATGAGGTTGACTCCTGAACCATTATAAAAGAAAAATCTTCAGTTGTCTACACCGTTGACCTTTCCTGATAAATATAAAGTTCTAATATGTCCATGAACAACATCATCTTCATATGCATCTATGAAAGATATCACTGCATGGAATTCTGAATGATTATTCTCTTCATGGTAGACTTTAGCAGCAGCAATTTTAGTTGCAAATTCCTGAGGACTTGACAAAGCCTCAATGAGTGCTTCCTAAAGATCCTTTGGTAGATTCAAGGCTTCCATAATTGATAACTTGGACAGTAATTAGGATAAATGTTTCAAGAAATCATATTTTTTATCCAAAGGTCTGTGTTTCCGAACAAGAACATGTGGTTTCTCAAGTGCCTTAGATGTTAATGATTTGGAAGTAGTTGCATCTTTTATCAGGGTAGGAGTTGGAAATACACCTGGATTTGGAATATTAGACCAAATAGGTACATTTAGTTGGTGAGAGGAAGAATTTGGATCCTCTAACCTATCCTCCAGAATAATTGTTCCAGGACTGGATCTGTTATTGGTGGAAGAATTTTCTTGTTCTTGTTGATCTCATTGAAGGGATCTTCCATGAGTTTTTGCTGCATATACAGTTCTAGCAAAGGTAGGATTAGAATAGTGGTTTCTGGGATATCCACGCCTTCCTCTGTATCCAAGACCCATGGAACTCCCTCTAATTATTCTGTTTGATATAGGGAACTCAGACTCATCAAAATCAAAACTATGACTGTCAAAATGATTTTTTATGTGAATCATGTTAACAGAACTAAAGATCAACTCTTCATCTGATGAATACCCTACCTGATTAGCCATTTTATGTTGTGTTGTTCAGTGGGGTGGTGATCGTGGCTTTGAAGTGGATGGCATAAAATTTTCCGGAGTCAAAGAAAACATGGGCTTTGTAACTATTTCACCTTCTTCTGATTGTTCCTTTTTTCAAATTATGTTTCCCCTTTGAGTATTTTCCCTATGATGAAGAGGGTTTTTCTATGGCATTCATAGCAGAAGACCCAATTGGTTTTTTCAATTGCATTCACAAAATGTCAAGAGTTCGGTTGATCATTTTCCTGACCATCCAATCATTATATTTTTGCGCATTTTTTTGACTTGTTTCCACTCTCCTTTGTTCTCTAGATTTGTAATAGTAATATATCCTACCTGAGCTGAAGAACCATTCAGTTTGACTTGTCTTGAGTCCACCATCTTTTGTAGGAGGTCTTTGAAAACAAAACACTCCTGAATGGGGTGCCCCAACATCAGATGAAATGGGAAATAGTTGGGTTGGTCTTCATCTCCTTCCTTGTTAGGCCTTTTGGGCCTTGGAAACTGAACCAAATTATTTTCTAGAGCTGAAATGAAGTAACCAAGAACATGTTCATTTCGGAGAGAGTAAACTTTGCTCTTCATATCCTCAAATGGGTTTAGTATTTGATCTCTTTGATCATATTAACGAAAAGGACTCTATTGTTGACGTTCAGGAGGTGGAGCCCTTCGATGAGATGAAGGTTTAGATGTAGAAGAATGTACATGCGCTTTTTTAAGCGTAACTTTAGTAGTCTACACTTTACCCATTCTCCTTCCTGGAGCTGATGGAATTACACAAGTTTTAACATTAGTCTTTACAAGATAATCTTCAATCTATTGAGCGATTGAAGTAAGGTCTCTAAACCCTCCTGGGCATTTCATAGGGATCAATGGTTTGCGTAATTCATCATGCAATTTTTCCACACATATTGGAAACAAATATTCTTGAGGGAATTCTATGCTTAGGGAATATGTTAATCCCTTCCAGCAAGCATTGAAATCTGAAACACTTTCATTCTCCATTTGAATACAATTCATAAGATCTGAAATTGTTGTATTTGGAAAGGTTGAGATGAATTGAATAAGGAATCGTTGACGGAGATCCTCCCACCCGGTAATTGACCGGGATTGAAAGCTTGTATACCAGACAAAAGCAGGACCTTGTAATGACTGTACAAAACACCTGACCTTAACTGCTTCTTGTTGCTGAGGGGTTCCCGTCATAGGATTAGAATGAGAAACAAAATGTGTTAATTGTTTATCTGGTTATTCCGAACAATTAAATATTGGGAATGTGGTAGTTTCAAAATTTTATGGGGGAGGAATTGCATCAATCTATTCAGGGTAAGCTCTCTTTTCTGGTTGAATTTGATCATGTTTTCCCTCTATAGCTTCCAACCGAGTTGTTAATGACTCAATGGTAGTTATTAACTTTTGAGAAACATCTGGTTGATCATGGACATGAGAAAGTGAAATAAATGGAGCTTGGATAGGTGTGGTGGCTGGTACTGCAACTGATGGTAGCACCCCCGATTGTTGTTGCACATGACCCATAGGACTAGACCTGTGAGGGTGTACTAGTAATGGAGGACACTCTTGATCCATCTCAGTAGCTG
The DNA here is from genome assembly GCA_963277665.1 of Viscum album. Lineage (NCBI taxonomy): Eukaryota > Viridiplantae > Streptophyta > Magnoliopsida > Santalales > Viscaceae > Viscum > Viscum album. The sequence continues at coordinate 961,588,855 of OY728145.1, forward strand.
CAACAAATTCCCTTGGCTGACTGACTCTAGCATGCTTAGGAGGAAGACTACATTGAAGTAGTTCTGCATTCATCCTCCAAAATTCCGTCATTTCTTCCTCTTGTTGTGCAAATATTTTCTCTAGTAAGAGTGATTGGCCTTCTCTAGATGAATGGTGGATGTAGCTTAATTATTTAATTTCCCCTTTCTGTACACCATTCAAAGAGGGGGAAGTTGATTACTTGAAGGAATACCTGGATTCTGGATAAGCCTTTGGTTTCGTGTATGCACACCTTCTTCATTTGCCTCTGTGTGCACAACCTCTTGAGCAAGAACTTCTATATATGATCCCTCTGAGTGAACCACATCTAGGGATTAGCAACAAAGGAATTGATGACATTTATTAATTCATAATTCATTGCATCCCTTTTATCGTCATTTTTGGGATATTGTATTCTTCCATGTCCCTGATGAGACATTACCATCTGTTGAGTAGATCCCTCGGGAACTTCTTGAAAAATTGTAATTTGGAGGCAATATTCTAATAGTTCAGCTCTTTGTTACTCTTGGGGCTTCTTCCCTAATCGAGATAATACTAAAATTCTATGAGGAAGAGATTGAGGATTTGAAAAAGTCCCCATTCTGGTGGATAGAGGCTATTCATGCTTTTTCTGCTCAACTCCTCAAATTCTATTTTTTTGATTCTGAGGGTTGGGGTAATATAGTCCCCAGTCGGGAAAGCTGGGGTGGTTCTTGAGCTTCTACATCTGATACTTTCTTAAAATCTCCCTTGATCTTGCGTAATTTAGTCCAGAAATTGTCTGGATGCATCAAACTGCATCCACTCGAATAACCGGGCTCAAAAGACCGTTGGATGATTTCTGACACTTCTGTCACATGATGATGTGCATGCTCTAAATGAGAAGCCTGTTTGATATTCTCATTGTCCTGATGAAAGAGTAATTTGAAAACTTGTTCTCTGTATGCCTGACATTGAGAAGAACTAGTTGAGGTCTTTTCTTGAGCAATCCTTTGATTGCAAACAAAGTCAATTTGATATGGTCGTCCACGGGAAATAACATTGCATGAGGCCATTTTTGGAGGTCTTTGTTGGCCCAAGAGTACAGTGAAATTTAGTGCTCCATGGACACCTCATCCCCCTGATATGAATATTTTATGGGGCATTGGCAATTAACTGGCGCAAAATTTTTAGTGCACCAAGGCATTAACACTGAAGGGTTCTCTGCTGCTTTTCAGCCTTCGGATATCGAGAAACTGAGAGAAATGACAAACCAATTTGGTTGTGTAACCCTTTTATTATCTTGACATTATATTCATATTCATCACAAGATAATATCTTCTTTTTCAATTGACAAAAAATTTTCCACATGTTGAGACGAATATCGTGAATACGATCTTCCATCTACATCTCTGGAATGTGATACTGAGATTCAGCCAAAGGCAAAAACATAACTAGCACTTCACCTTTCGCCAGTTGTTTTCTCATATTCAGCACTTCCTATTTATCATTCAATGAATATTATTCTACCTGATTTGACCATATCTGGTGCTTCCTTGTTTCTTCATCAGATTCAACAAAATTGGTAGAGAATTCACTTATCAGAATAGAAGTTGAATGACAAAATGGTGGTTCAGAGAATGACCTACACCACAGGTTATCTTCATATTGATAAAGTATTTCACCTGCTAGCGGTAATTTATCAGACATGAATGGCATCACATTTTCAAGTGCCTCAATATAAGAGGGATTTCTCTTCACTACATTTTCTATTAGAGAATTTTCCAAGCAATATGAATTTCTATTGTGGAGAGGACTTTTGCAAATAAATTCATCATCGTGGGGAGGACCACCATGGTGGGTTACAGAAAAAAATTAAACCTTTTTCCTCTTGATCTTCTGGCCACACAGGGGGTTATCGTGACTCTCATCTAAAGATGATACTTCATGATCGACCAAACTGTCATGAATCAAGCCTTCATGATGATTTTTCTGATGCAGACCTTTCGAATTAATGTTCCCACTATTGGGAAATGAGAGAGTAGAATACTGATTTGCGATAGATAATTGTCTGAGTGCATCAAGAACTCCAGCATCGAGTAATGCCTTATTACATATTGGCTCTTGATTTCGGACAGTGATGGGCGGGTCTTTTTCTTAGACGCCTTCTTACTCACTTTGGTAACCACTTGTTGAAAAATGTGGTTATTATGGGCAGGTGTATGTGCCTGCTCATGATAAATAGTCAGGTTAGGCTGATTATCTCTATTCAAATCAGGTGTGTGTGCCTGACTTGATTGTCCGTATGATATGGGGGAGTATACCCCACAACCCACGTGGACTGGAACAGAGGTGTGAATCTTTTTTGGAGAAATCTGTTGTTGTTTCACTACACTGGTAGGGACAGATTTTCATTTCATTCCCTGTGATGCTACTGAAGCTATTATAATATTCTGGCAGGCATCCAGAATACGAGCAGGTATTTGCATCTGCTCTTTCACCATTGTCAGAATGTGCATGGTGACTTCAGCTGCCAGAACGGGAATATATGTCCATTCTATGCTTGTAGTAGGTGTGTGTGACTACTCTTGTCCCCCTTTTCCTATTAGTGAGTCCTTACAGTACTAATGTGTGGGGCAGAGTGTTGAGTCTGCTCCAATTTTGTCATCGGAGATTTCCGACTGACTTCTCCGGCTGCTACCAAAAGAGACTGTTGGAAGACTTTATTAACATTGGAAGTTGTATGTGCATGCTGTGTATTCTTATTCATGTATGGTTGACTAGTTTCTTTCAATACTGGCAGACGAGACTGCTGACAAAATTGTTTATTTTAAACTGGTGTATGTTCCTGTTGATCAGTTGCCACCATATCAGATTGGAGATCTTCTTGGGTTGTAGTCAGATGAGCCTGCTGAATATATGATTAGTTTTAAATAGGTGTATATACCTGACTATAATAATCCTCCAGAATGGCCTGGTGGGATTGGTGTGTTTCTTACAGACGAGTCTGCTGGGTAGTAACATCAGGACGGACGGGTGTATGTGCCCGCTCATTACATGCCATCAAGTTGGCTTGATGGACTTCTCCAGAGAGGACAGAAGTAAAAACCTACTCCATGTTGACCAAATTTCACCTCTGTTAGTTCGTCTTGTGTGCTCATGTTTGAGGGACCTAATCTGAACCCCTGAAGACGAAACCCTCATCATGTTGAGGGTGCACTGTCGCATGATTCTGGCAGTGATTGTTTATAGGAGCCCCTAGGAAGGATTCTTGTCTCCTTGAATTAAGGCCTTGAGTGACCTTCTCATTCATCTCCCCAGAATATGGGAGGTACTAGTGATTGCGTTCTGGGGATAACAACACAAAACAGTTGGAAATGTTGGTTGTCACCACTTACTTCTTGATCGCTGGTCGTCGCTGTCCGGAAAACCAGGGTGAATTATTGACTTGGAGGGACTTTTGAGCAGCCTCTACAGACAGAATGGTACCATGTCGATGGTATTCCTTAACCAGTGCATTTGATACCCAGCGTTGAAGATTCTGAGTAGGTGATGTTGTCCTCAGAGCGAACAAAGAGCCAGTAGCAGTAGCAGCAGATGCATTCACAAGTGAGAACTTTAGAGAAGCCATTTCTGTAATGCATAAGATCTTGGAAAAAAGTGCATGTTTGATATAATAGAAATAATCAAGATAAGATTTCCCACTATATCATTTGGATGAGCGCATATTTTTTGATTTTTTTTGTTCCTCTCATTGGGTTTAAATAAGGGCTAAACATATAAGTAAAACATCATTTTAACTTGGATAGGGATTCACGTCGAGTTCACCATTTTTTGTTTCCTCTAGAAATGGGGATGACCTTCTTTTTTTATGGTTCAAACATTCTAATCGGTTTATAACTAGTTTATTCATAGAACCAGAAACATCCAATGATTTTATATCCATTTGGACCTACTTTACAAAGGTAGTTTCTCATTAGTTGTGGACCGATGAGGCTTAATAATTTGCATTGGTCGAGAGGATGGGAGGTCGGACTCATCACACCTTTTTTGGGGGAGTTTTTTACTACTATTGGACTCTCTTTGTAGATTTAACTTATGTCTGTGAATCCTTATTACATTACCAAGTATTAAAATGATCATTCCTTTGTATCTAACAATTAATGATTAATATGTATAAGACTATAGAATCGTTTATATGTATTTGAGGTTCTTCATCGATAGAGAATAATCTGTATTTGTTAGAGATTCTTAGTCAATGGTATCCTTAAATACATTGTATAGAGATCTCTTGGTCATTATGATAACCATACAAGTTTTAATACCACTGAGTGGGCCATTTGAAGTTTATTGTCGTTCAGAAGAACATGGATTATTTTAGAGTTGGGATCGTACCCGTGGATGGGCTACCTATGTGTCCTTTTTTAGAAAAGGAATCAGAACCCACGTAGTTCGAGATAGAAGTGAGTTGTTTATGCATGATTAATGGCTCATAGAGAGATTTCATAATTACTTTTACACTCTAAGATCATGTGAGTCATGCTCAGTGTGAGAAAAAGAGGTATCAGTAAAACCTGACGATTTGTGCCACGAAAGATGCGGTCACAAGGAATGATATGGGGATTACACATTTTTGATTTCCCAAATAGATAAAGATTAGGACTAATTTCATAGAAGAAGTCTGGGAATATGGTCCATAAAGGTATATGTGCTTTTATAGAGATTTTGATACTCTAACTTGGGGCTTAATCTTGAGAAAGATGCCCAGATTAAGAGGGGACACAAGGATTACTCCTAAGGAGGATTCCCAAATCAAAAAAAAAATTAAGACTAGTTAATGAAATTATGACTAGGGCTTATTCGTTAGAAGGAGGCCCAGGTTTAAGGGTCTTCAGAACTGGGGCTTACTCTTATGGAGTATTCCCATATTTTGGAACTTGGGGATTACACTGATAAGGGATTCCAAAATTAGGGAACTTGGACAGGGGATTACTCCTAAAAAGGAGGCCCAGGTTAGGGGAATTATGATTGGGGATTACTCTGGAAAAGGAGGCCCATGTAAATGGAATTTTTATTTAGGGCTTACTCCTAAAGAGGATGCCTAGATTAAATATCTTAGACTGGGGATTACACCTGAAAAAAAGGCTCAGGTTAAGAGAACTTGAACTGGGGATTGCTCCTGAAAAGAAGGCCTAGGTTAATGATCTTCTCCTCTTAAAGGATGAGGTTGAATGAATGAAATATCTCACCATGGTGACATGAAGATATGTAAATCACTAGGTATTGAGAGATGTTCCCTAGAATTCCTTTCAGATAAGGAATCCAACCAAGGAATCATGCCATAAATGGATTTAAAGAGGATTTTGAAGGCTAAATCTTGAAGAGGAGATGTTTATTTGAAGAAAAGAGATGAATAGTCAGGAGGGGAACCCAAAAAGAGGTAGGCGCGCAGGTCCAGTTTGGGCGCGCAGGTCCTGGTCGCGCAGGTATACCTATGCGGAAAAGGTGTACTTGCGTGCCTATCAACACATAGGGAAACACTTGGGTGAGACTTGGCTCAAACCCTTAGAATCATCTCTGAAGGCTTCTGAAAGGGTGGCGCGCAGGTTCTGTTGAAGGGATAAGGTGATGCACAAGTGTGACCATTTCCTATAAAGGATGGACACTTAGGCGTGCAGTTGTTGATGAATTTCCCCACATAGACCTTGTTCCCTCTATTTAGATCTTCCATTCTAGGTAGGAAATTACCTTAGAATTTTTCGGAATACTTCAAGAGAAGACTAGGGCGTCGGGAGCTCAAAACTAACTTTTGGAATTTTTCATCCTCGAAATGGGGGGCCCAAAAGGGGTATTTATAGGCTACTAAAGACCTTCGTTGAAAATTAAATAGGGAAAACAGGTCACTTGAGCGCCCAATATGTGGTACGCAGGTATACCTGCGCGACCATCTTGGAACTTGTGCGGCCCCTGCTCAATAAAATCCATGTACATGCCTTTGTCAATTTTTGATGTTTCTTCAAAGGATGAATCACTTTGTGTTAAGGTAATCTCCTTCTTCAGTTATTTGACTCTATGATGGAATGGAGAGTCAACAATCACTTAATTAAGTAAGTAATATAATTAAGTCTTCATCCACATATGTTGAGTAATAGATTGAATAGTAGAAATATAAAAAACATTATACATATTATGATTTACTGAATTTTTTTCATTGTATTACAACTAACACAACCTTTCTGTAAAAAACACCACTAGAAGTGGTTCTTCTATCATCAAAATTTACTCCCCAATCAGTATATGAATACCCAAAAAAGTCCATACATTCTGAGATTTCATAACATATTCTAAAAATTTTGAGCCATTGATATATTTGAGATTTATATTACCAAGAAATCAACGATATTTTTTTAGTACTCTGAAATCATTAACATTGGGTAACATCATAAACCATAATGATTATTTAGGTAGTAAAATATAACAATCTTCCAAAAAACTTCCAATAAACATAATATTAAAATTCTATCACTTCACCATCATTTTCCAACTAGGATCTAACTAAAATAATTGTAGAAATAGATTTAATATTTTCTATGTCAACAATCATAAATAGTTCCTTAGAATTATTTTCATGATAATTAAATATGTTTTTTTCTTTTGTAATATTTTTAATCCCAAAAAATTGTTACTTTCACATAGTAGTGACATATTTCAAAAACTTTTCTTCTCTTAATAAAATATCTCACAAGTTATTTCATCATTACCAGTAAATATATAGTGATCAGCATAAATAATCACAATGAGGAAAAACACTTGACTCTCAATGATATATAGTGTACAATGAACCCTTGTATTATAGAACGCCCTCTTTCTTAGGAAGGTATCCATTTTGGAGTATCATGCTATCAAAAAAAATTATATTATAGATAGATTTCATCAAACATTGTGCATAAAATTCATATTTACCAACAAAAAATCCACAGGTGTACTCAATATAAATATCCTCATCAAGATAACCATTCCGAGATGATGATTTCCCAACTATCTAAAACCATTGAAAAATTATTTTTGTGGTAATAGAAAGAAAAATTATGATACTTTCTAACATTTATAATATAGAAAAGGTTTAATAAAATTCACTACATTCAATCTGCAAGTAACCATTTAAAAGTAATCATTCATTGTTTCTTATTACTTATTAATTTTCTTCCTATATGTTCTAGTAACCCAACTCTATATAGATACAATTTTTGTCATTTGATTTATGAATGACTTCCCAATTATCATTCTTTTTTGTCTGATACAAATATTTAGTCATAGAATGAAATCATTTCTGAAAATCAAAAGGATCATTAAATTCTTTTGGCTCAACTTTTTAATAAGAAGAAGTATGTTTAATAGAATTTTATGTTCTTATTTATTTGATCTTTTTTATGCTGATCCCAAATAATGTATTGAGCTTTCACCTAGATCCTCATCCTAGGATGCTATGTTCAAAATTCTTCTTCATCATAAGAAATAGGTGAGTCTGATTCTTTTATCTGAGTAGGATTAACTTTGTCAGCATCATTATCATAGCTCTCAATAAATATTTTCCCATCATATTAATTTTCTTTATATGGAAGAGTTTGTTTATATTTCTCAAGTTTTTCCATAAATTTCACATCAACAAAGTCATCAAATCTTTAGAATCTTTATTCAAACATATACTAAATCTCTCTACAGCATATCAAAAACAAATTCCATCTTCCTCTCTATTCTAAAACTTTTGAAGGATTCCAAATTTATTTTTTATGATTCATAGATACCCAAAAATTCATAAGTGTATAAAACATGGAGTTTTTTCATAATCATTTCTTATGTAGTCATATCTGAATTTGGAATATAAAAACACTAGTTTTGAAAATAAAATTAATTGCTTATGGATTGACTCCAAAATTGATGAGAGAGATCATGTTAATGTAACATAGTTCATTATCCTTAATCAAAACAACAATTATTCCTTTATGTAATACCATTTGTTATGAGTTTATGGTGTCTTTAACTCAGGATAAATTTTATACTTATTAAGATAACATTCTATCTCATAATTTTTTTATTTACCATAATTTTCATTTCTAAAATTCTTCACTGAATACTTACATTTCCTCTTATCCCTATTTCTAAAACATTTAAACTTTTGTTGAGAATCAAATTAATGTTTCATATAAATAAAACAAGTAACGAAACTAAAGTCATCAATGAAAGTAATTTTGTTCTATTCTCTATGAGTTGATTGTATCTAATTGCCCCATATATATCTAAATTAATAAGTTATAGGAGACATTTTGAACAAATGTATTCTTTATCACTAATAGAGTTGTTATATTTCCTTTTTTAATAAATATTTAAACACCAATATCTTCTTCTTGACATATAATGAATTCACCAAACACTGAATCTCTTTGATAAATTTACAATTTTTATATAATACATGTATTAGAGCCTTTTAGTCTAGAACTGATTCTTTTCTGCCATGCCTATGTAACAAGAGTTTTGGGCCTCAAAAACATGTTAAAATAATACTTTTTCATTTTTTTTCTCATCTATAAATTGTTTCATCGTACTCACTTTTCACAAAAAACAAATCATTTATAAAAATATTTTTTTTCACAATCTTTTCAAATATTTATAAATATTTTTTATCCCAAAATCAAACAAATGTTTCTCCAATTTTATATTTTCTTCCTCAATTATGGTCAATCCAACACCTTTAATTTAAAGAGATTAAACATTTCAAAATATCACCATTAATTCATTGAAATCTTTCATATTTGTTAAAAAATTTAAATCACTTGTCACACGAGAAGAACATCTGATATCTATGATCCATGTTCATTCTCTTTTTGTTACACTGAATGTGGTCTATACAACAAGATCATTTTATTTCAATTTATATTTCTTATCTTTTGTATTCTGATAAATTTCATCACAATTTTTTTGAGCTAGTTACAAAACATCGTATCTTTTTGTGTGATAATTACAGGTTGTTCACAAATTTCATACATAGTTTCCAATGAGTAGAGAATATTATCAACTTTTATAAGGTTTATTAAAAAAACATTTCATACTTATTCCTTTGAGATGAATGGCTCCCCCTAAAATGCTTCCTTAGGTAATTCATATAAAAATTTTCATGTTGTTGGTTAAAATAAAATTTATATTTCATGTTCTAAATCACTGAAAATTCCAGAAATATAAATAAATATAATATTTTCCTCTAAAAAAATTCAAACTATTAGAGTTGTGAGAATTTTCCTGGACAACCTTCTAATTTTTCTTATTGCGTCTTTTTTTCCACCAATCGTTATGTTATGATCTAAAATATTTCTTTTTATCTTTGTTTTCTTTTCAGCTTCACCATACACATAATTAATGACAAAAATGACTTGTGATTTTTATAGACTTATAACTTATCCACTATGATGGTTTTGGATACATATATATTTTGTTCTACTTTATACCCAACCATTGAAGGTAAATTATGATCCTTATCAGGTTTACCCTATCTAGAAAATTCACCATATACCGAGATAGAATCACTGAAACGTTTAACTCTCAACTTAATTTCAGAATATTTTTCTTATAAAATTCATAAATCTTATTAATTATTATTCAATATATTTTCTAGATGATAATTATTAATATTTTCTTTCTTAAGAAATTTATCCAAGTCATTATTCTATTCGATCAACTTGTCATTATCATCATGAAAACATTATTGATTGTTTATTGAATAATTTTTATTTTTCATCTTCCAAATTTTTTTCTCAAGCATCCTAATATTTCTCAAACATTCATTCATTTCATCCTTCAGATAACATTTTAATAGAGTTTCTTTTTCTTTATAACTTCTTATTTTGAACTCTTCATTGTTTATTATTGAAAGGAAAGTATTATCTTTAGCATCCTAAGTACATCTCATCACCGCTATATTTTTTCATTGTATTTAGATAGTAAACATATCCTTTAGATTTTAAAAAATTTTAAATATTTTCCATTCTAAAAGGGGTTATCTTTATCACATTATTTCTTAAATGATCTTCTCAGCCTTATTCTGTTCTCATCATTATCCTCTTCTTTCTATCTTAGAAGAAAATTAATAAAACATTTCTCAATGGATCCACATTAAAAACATTTTAAAGGAATTTTTTAGTTATATTTACGTATACAACTTGTTAAATTATTAAAAAATAGTACAAAAATTCATTATGATATTTAAAAACCATAATTTATGAATCATAGCCATTAACATCGTCTTGTTTAATAAAATTCTTTGAATTTCCATGATTTGACTCCTTGAAATACATTTCTCTATCAAATTATGTTTCTGACTTCATAGTTTTTTCAATTATTATTTCATAAGTGATGAGAGTACTATGTTAATTATGCAGAGGAAACACTTCTGGATCTGTATCATCTAGTGAGTACAATTTAGAATTTAATTTGTTAGGAATATTTCTAATGATATTTTCAATAGCGTTAGAATCATCCAACATTTAACCAAGTCATATAATAGTGATGAAAATATCATTATCCCTAGTAAAGAAATAACTAACATATTTATATCCACCCATCATTCAATATTACTAATTCTGTATCCAAACATTCACATTGCCTTATTCACCTTTTCATTGAGTTCATAAATGTTCTTAAACTTATCCAAAATACATTTAGCAATTCAAACACCCTTTACTCTAAAAAACCCACCTTCATTAATTTATGAGACTAATGAATAATCTTCTCCTAAATATTTCTATAGATTTATCTTATAAAAATATGTGATAGGAACATTTTCATAAATATAATGAAATCCATATATTATGGATTTAAGAACATCATACCCAAGAGAAATAAGATAAAGAAATATTATATCTTTCTAGATATGATATATCTTTCCATCAATAACCAGAATCACATTACTATTCACACAATTTAGATTCTCTATCAAAACATATTCTCCAAAAATTCAAGAAATAGTGAACTACTAGAACTTGGGATCTAATACCAATTGAGAATTCACTAAATGATCAATGAATCTATAATAGGGGTTTAATCATTAATATCATTTAATTTTAGGTTTCCTTCCTTTTGAAAAAACCATTGAATCCACAAAAATAGTTTATACCTTAATATAAAACAAAAATCCACCAGAACATAAGAATTTATAAATTTCACAATGACATAAGAGTAGCTACATCCTTGGTATAGTATATATACAATCTAACATCACAACGTCCACTAGAAAATAGTTCTTCTGTGTCGATACAACAAATAGGATATACCTTTACACTATTTTAGAACAATGTTCAATACAACAGTCCTTGTGCTTAAAGTATCATGAAATTATGTAATATAATTTATATTAAAAGTTAATAAACATTGAACAGTTTCATCAAAAAAATGTTATTGTGCTACTTTGTCAACATTAAAAAATATGATGTTAAAAACAATTATTCACTTTATTACCCTAGATGTAGGTAATAAATTATTTAGACTCCCTAATTATTCTCATTATAATATACATTTTTATTCTACAGTCTAATTTATCCATTTAAAAATATTATCTATGCTACAATACCACTGAAACAAATTTGAACTACTTCTACCTCAATCATGATATTTAAGCTCGATTGCATACTCAGAACTACAAACTCTGAATATAATATTTCTTCTTCTTCTTATTTCCATCTTACATCCTCAGTAATTCTCAATACAAAAATTCCTTGTATCTAAAATCATTCAATGATCCTCTTTCTCTCTTCTTCACTTGTAAATAATACATGCGTCAGAAAAGTAGAATAAATATCCTACTATTCATAATTTATAAAAATGTAGTTTTGGTGTGATTCCAAATTTTTTACAACCCTACAAAATTTCCCAAAACATAAATTTTCATTCATTTGGGATATATATTTGACTTCTTCAGCGTTTATCAACTCTAATGATTTATGCTCAAACCTTCTCGAATCTGCTCGCATCATTATCTCACTTCAACCATTATTCATTGTATTCAATATTATTATTACTTCCATTATGATTCCCCCATTATGATGAAGTTGTCATATTCATTCTTGTATTTCTATGTATTAATTTAATGATACGAAAAGAATATGTATTCTCATTATTATTCTTGAAACCAACTATAAACAAACATCCCAATCTGATGCTTCATTCAAGATGAAAAAAAATATTCTCATTCTAATGCTCATTTAAAAATCCTAAAAATAAAACCAAAATTCCAGTATTCCATAAACATTGTTGAAAATTCATTATACATCAGTTTTATTTCTTTTTCCATAATCATAGTGTAAACGGCTATTGTTTCCAACCCTTTTCAGGCACTTTAACACCAGCATCGAAATTATTTGATGAAAATATTTTAAAATCTATTAAAACATAATTTACCATTGAAAACACTTTTATAATTGAATTTAAAAGTTATAAATTATATATTTTCCACATAAAGATGAACTTATTTCTGATAATGATATTGGTGTCAGCCAAAATCTAATGGATCAGTCTTTTCCATCCTCAATAAGTTTGATGTCGCCTCTTGTCTAATTGATAACACCACATATAATCTGATGACCGTGATATATCTGATCAAAAACAAAAATTCCTTGTTTCCTTATTGACCAAGATGATATGAAAACATATTCAAGTAATTATTTTTTTCCTTATAAATTTAAAACAATAAAAAATTCATCATGATGAAAATACTTAACTATATTGCTAATATGACTCTGAATTTCATCCTCACATAGGTCTAACAACCTTATCTCGTTTTATTTTTCATTAGTTCCAAAATTTCCATATTAAAATGATTCTGATCTAGATATCCTTCATTAAACATAACAACATCTGATGATCAGTGTTAGTATCAAATTGATTATCATTTGCCAAAATATGTATGATGATATGGTGTATGAAGCTTTGACTTTAGTAACTTCTTTTATTTTATTGTTAGAATCCACGCCCACTTATTTCTATAATTATTTTCATCTTATGGATTATTAGTCATACTAAAAACCATAATCTTATTTTTATCATATTACAAACATATCCATCAAATTAATCTATATCTGGTGACCTCACACTAATGAACTAAGACCATAAAACAACATCTTTATAAATTTTTGAACTTCAATAAAATTCATCATGTAATCTTGACTTACTCATAGAAACTAAAATATTTATGAATATTATAGAATCTTTTTACTATAATTGGGAAGTATTTTATCATTGTATCCTTCCAACATCTTCTTTCTTTCAAATATGAACCCTAATATGATTAGAAACACTTTTTCTCCCCCTTTCATTCATTAGGATTACAACACAAGTTTTCTAAACTACTTATGATTTATGAAAACTCCTTTATCAGAAAAACATTCAATAGATTTGCATCAAACCCATTCTTATTCTGATAAAACATATCATTATGATCTTCCTTTCAGTCCATACATGAGATGATACTGATGAACCTTTTATTATTAAATGTGTCTTCACAAGATAATGGTCTATCATAAAAAAATTTTGTTTGAACCTATAAATACAATGGTGTGTCCCCTTATCTAAAAACAATACAATGTTAATTTATTTATTTCCATTGATAAATAAAGACAATTCTTTCAGGAAAAACATCTTCCTGCTTCCAAAAAAACCATTTTGAATAATTGGTCACAAAACACAAACTTAGGAATACATTTATAAAAATAGTGGTGGGTAGTGAAAACATAGACATGTAAGAATATTATGATTCCATAAGATAGAGAACTTTTTCATGAAAACTTTATTTATAAAAAACCATAAATTTGTAATGAGGTAATAGACTATTTATTTCTTGGAAGGAAACGTATAAAAATAAAATTGGCATTTTGTGATCATTTGATAATAATTTACAAATTAATTAATTATCTATACTAAATTAAAAAAGAAATATACATACATGAAAAGTTTATTTTCACTTGTTGATCAATTATTAAGAAAATTTCATCTCCTCCCCAAAACTATTAGTATTAAAGATAAATTTATCTTTCATGAAGAAATAAAATCAACTTGTATTGGATCATATAATTGTTCAAAATGATAACAAGTTATTCCTCTAATCATTGGACATTAAAAGAAACCAAATTGGTTAGAAAAAATAATATAATTATCAAAATTAATAAATCATCATATAATAAAATATAATAATTATCACTGAAGGTGGAAAAATAATACTCAATGATCACCACAAATCATTTGAAAAATAATCAAACTAATAAATAATAATAAAAATTGAGTAAAATTGAAACCCAATGATTATAAATATTTAGTCATATATTCTTCCAAGATAAATTTATCATTGTTGTTAAAACAATCAATGATAATAATGTATCATACAAAAAATGTACATTCTATAATCATATAATATCCAGGTTATGTATATATTTTCCAAAAATATTAGGAATCACCCTAATGAAACATTTATGGAATATATAATTTTAATGATCATTCATTGATGACTCCATAAATAACATCCCATTTTATCAGATAATGTTTCCAGAATTTACATTAATCTTCTTCCAAGATACCTTTTTAGAGACTCACTATTTAATCTCATGGTTATGATAAAACAATATGTCCCAAAAATCAACTAAATAAAAATATATAAATCATTTTGGGTAAAATATGTGCACATTCTAACTAGGGAATCATGTTGCCTAGTTTTAGGAACTGATTTTGATGCTATCATCGGGGCACGTGCATCTGATGGGTTAGTCCAAGGTAGCAACCTTCAGTCAGGGGAGTGGTCACATTGGGCGTCAGTGGCATGTCTGGACGCTGAAAAACTAATGTGTCAGTCTTTGGTCCCTTATTATATGTCCTCTCGAGGGCACGAAAGCCTGAGGAATCCCATGTCGAATGCGGGGAATAATATTCCATAGGCATGTATCTTAGGTTTTCCTCATCTTCCTGTGTTTAACACAGGGTATGACACAAGTTTAACATCCATCAGAGACAGATCAGACAGATCCGAACACTTAACAGAGTATATCAGATGGGTGCAACCCCTAGAGGGTACACTGATGTTGAGGAGTGGGCTGGTGTGATCTCACCGAGATGTGGCGGCCAAGGTAAGGATCAAGAGGGATGATGGGGTGCTGAGTGAGGTGCTGTGTGAAAGGGGTGGTGAATGGGATGGAATTGACGTGAGGATGACAGAAATGTTGGATTTTAGTCTCAAGGAGGCTTCTTATGTATGCCACTGGTAGGGAATCATAGTCTTCGTAGTTCGTGAGGTTGATGGGACACCTAAGGAGGTTTCTCGTGAGAATGGACACATGGATGGGACTCAGAGGAAGTGAAACCTCTACGTCGGGGCATGACCTTCGTGAATCACATAGCCTCAAGGGAAATTCCATGAGATGGTTTTGCATTGGGGTGTTCACATTGGACAACATCCCGTGGATGTGTATGAGGATAATGTGTGGTTAGCAGCTCGGGTTGGTCTAACACCACTAGGATAGAGCATAGATATGGGTCCCTACTAAGGGGATGAAAATGGCTTTCCAGAAAATAGGGTACGGAACGGCTTACTGCTGATCGGGATACAACGGCTTACCATTGTTTGAGGGACAGAACGGCTTACCGCTGTGTGGGGCACAACAACTTACCGGTGATTGGGGTTTACAGTTTAACATCATTCTGGATGAAGTTGAACCGACGTGAAGTGGTCAGGTCTGAGTAGGTGGGTTGTTGGGCTTGAACCTCATGGAGGCTTCCTACGTACCTTTCCTTGTCAAGGATTAATGTCCACTTAGTTTGGTATGGGAGTCGGTGAACCGACATGAATGATGATTGAGGGTCTAGATGGATTCTGGGATTGATCCTTGGGGAGTCTTCCTACGTACCTTGCCTTGGAAACGATCAAAGTCCGCATAGTTCGAAATGGGGAAATTTGGGGCTTACACTCGAAGGCTTCCCAAGATGTTGGTGAACCAGCGTGAATGGATTTGGGACTGATAGTTGTGTTGGGCTTGAGCCTCGTGGAGGCTTTCTGTGTACGCTATGTTAGCAAGGATCAAAGTCTTCAAAGTTTGGAATGAGGAATTGGTTCACCAACTTGAAGGTGGTCGGTACCAATGGTTGTTGGGCATGAATCACAGGGAGGATTCATATGTACCTTGCCTTGGTAATGATCAAAGACCACGTAGATCAGGATGAGGCATTGCTGCACTAAAGTGAAGGTGGTCGGGACCAATCATTGTTGGGCTTGAACTTCAGGGAGGCTTCCTACGTACCTTTCATTGGAAAAGATCAAATACCAAATAGTTTTGGATGAGGCGTTGGTGCACAAAAATTAAGTTGGTCGGGACCAATGGTTGTTGGGCTTGATCCTCAGGGAGGATTCCTACATAACATGCATTGGAAAAGATCAAAGACCACGTAGTTCAGGATGAGGCATTGGTGCACCAATGTGAAGGTGGTTGGGACCAATGTTTGTTCGGATTCAACCTCAGGGAGGCTTCCAATGTACTTTTCCTTGGAAAAGATCAAATACCTTGTTTTTCGGGATGAGGTGTTGCGATTACACTCTAGGCTGCCTGGGGAGGATGTCATGGTAATTGCTTGATCAAAGCCTATGTGAGTCTTGCTCGATGTGAGAAACATGTGACATCAAAGACCTGGTGATCACGTCATGAATGGTGCATTTGTGGGAAGTGAAGTGGGGCTCAAGTGTGGTTAGCGGAACAAAGAGTAGTGAGGGTCTTACGTGTGATTAACCGCCCAGGGATATTGAGATTGGGAATTAATCTATGGTGGAGGCCTAGTGGAGACAAAGCCCAGTGGGAGAGGGATTTGGCACTGAAGAAAGAAGGGGCTGGGATGATCCTCCTGCAAGAAAAACATGGGACTTACACCGGGGTGGTTTCCCTTTCCCCACGGACAAACGCCACTCTAATGAAGAGGATTTCATTCCATGTGAGGAATTATTTCACTCCCTTGGAGACCAGTTGGCATAGATAATGTTTGAGACATGGAACTGCACATGCAAGGCATGGGGCAAGGTTGCAGTTTAATGTCATGTGCTAGGGACGATGCCGCTTGGTAGTTTAACGTCCAACAAATGGGATGAGGTGGGATCACTCCCCACCCCTAGGACTTAGATAAATGATACCCGCCCACCCATGGGGGATGGAAGGAATCAACAATGTTGTGGTTCAGTGTGTTGTGGATAGAACCATTGGGGGTCCACGTTAGCATGGATATACAAAAAAGAAATAGCTTTTAGCATTTCTATGCAAGGAATCATGAGTAGAAGTAACGCAACGGGAAATATCATCCAAGGGACTTTGAAATTGCTTCATGCAAACTTGATGGGCTACACGGGAAAAAGAGTTGTAGGGAAAAAGGGTCCATCTGCAGAAGCCTTGTGAAGCTCTGGTGCTCCATGAAGTTGAGGGACTCCGCAAAGGGATGTGCATCGTGAAGTGTAGTCACCTATGCTAGGGATAGGGAATAGGTGCATATGGGAGGAGCTTTGCGAAGTGGAAAGGTGTTCGTGAAGCAATGCCTCATGAAGCATGGGTACCTTGAAAAGAATATCATTGTGAATTAATGTGCTTCGCAATGCACATTGACCTGGCCTTGGCACTTGGGATACATGCACATGGAGAGTGCTTCACGAAGCGTATGTGCTTCGTGAAGACCCGAGTCCCCTTGGGGAACTCATTCCTCTATGAAGGACTGTGGGCTCTGTGAAGGGAATCCCTCTTTACAGAGCGGTGGAATTCATGTGAAGGGAATGCACTTCGCAATGCCAATGTACCTTGAAGATCTCATGGTTCACAGAGCGCAGGTGCTTCGCGATTCAAGAGATAGGAAGTTCAAAGGTCTGAGAGTCTATGTACTTCGTGAAGACCCGAGCACAGGTGCTTCGCGATTCACGATATGGGTTCGTGGATCCATCCCGCCTCGTTGTTTCGCGGGAGGTCGTGAACGTCAAAGGGGTTCATGGAGCCATCCCGTCTTGCTGATTCATGGCAGGACGCGAACATCAAATGGGTTCACAGAGCCATCCTTCCTCATTGATTCGCGGAAGGTTGCGAAGTTCATAGGGGATTGCAGAGCCATCCTACCTAGTTGCTTTGTGGTGGGTTATGAATTTCAAAGGGGTTCACAAAGCCATCCCGCCTTTTTTGCTTCGCAGCGAGTCATGAATTTCAATGGGTTTGGTGGAGTCATCCAGCCTCATTGCATCACGGTGGGTCATAGATGTAAAATGGAATTGTGAAGCCATCCCGCCTCGTTGCTTCGTGGCGGGTAGCGAAGGGGATATTTTGCGCCGGCTATAGGGCTTCGGGGTCTTCTCCATCCGTCTTCGCGAGGTAGTCCCTAATGCTTTCTGAATGTTCTGTGCCCCCCCCCCTCAATTTTGGAGTCAAAAAATTCCCCCCTCAAGCTGGGAGTCGAGGAGAAAATGGGTATCCAAGTCTGAGGGTCCATCACCAAAATTCCTTGGTTTCTTGTGAAGCAGCCACACAAAGGAGGATCGCGAAGCAGAGCAGCGATTTCGTGCTGGGCGCGCCGCGAAGTCCACCACGGATGGACACGTCAAGAAGCACCTTGGGTCCTCACCAATAAATAGTGGGGCTGACTTATATATTTTCTTTACACACTTCCACTATTTCATCTTTTGTCACTCTCGATTCACGAAGCACCGTGTACTCCGTGATCTCTCCCCTCAAATAGAGCTCTTAGTATCGCGGCTCACAGCGAATCTTCAACTTCATGTTAGTGTGCTCCATGACATGCGTCTAAAGGTCAGGTCAAGGCTCTGCGATTTTTCTATCCGGATCGATCTCCATGAACGGTCTCAATGATCGAGCTTCGCGATCAATCTTCATAATTCATCTCCGTGATCCAATCTGAAATTTCTTTTCATTTTAAGGATAGCAATCCTCTCCAAGAGGTTGTCAGGGGGCCCTTGTGGACACTGCCTGAAGATAAGTTATAGAAAATAAATTGGTTCTGGGGGACTTGGTATAGAGCCACTCCAACCATGATTCACTGGTGCAGCTATTGCCAAAAATCCAAAGGGACTACTTGTTGTTCAAGAGGATACCATTGTGTGGCTTTGGACTAAGGGATGACGTCTCCATCCCTAAAGCAGGTAGGGACGAGCCTGCCTGCTGGTTCAAGAGCATGTCGTGCCAGCTCCAGTGGTTCAGGGTAGCTAACGGCCACACTCGAATGAACATTATGATCATTACCAGTGACAATTTATACAATCATATGAACAACGTTGACGGGAAAGAATCACATCTAGAGAAATCCCCTCCTCTTTACCAAATAATCCAAAAGGCGGCGCTGGGGAACCCGATGAAGGGTTGGTCTGATGAGTGGGACCTTCACTAAGGTGGTAACATCAAAGATGAATGGGGATGGGCTTACTAGTCAAGCACCTCGTGTGAAGAGTTCACGGCAGATATGATGAGAGTAGGTCTGTATGAGGTGCCCTAGGAATCCCAATTTCACATCTACCAACTGATGTAGCTGATGCCAGATCTATTGATCATGTGGTCATTAGCAACCAATACCTTCCACATATATCATGAGGATAATGGAATCAGCGTGTGGTATGTGCATCAGATCTCATGAGTCCCAATAATGGGAGTGATGTATGATGAATTCCCCCCACTTATGGGTTTGTGGGAGGATCCGGAGCAGATGCCTCCACTGGCGATGGGGTTGATGAGACTAGTGCTGGGAGACGACAAGGATGCGGTGTGAGATTTACACATCTGATGCTGGTTCAAGAAATTTCTGAACATCCCTGAAAATAGATGGTTCCCAGTGAGGCCACTGACGTTCCCAAAGATGGATCAACAGGGAAAGGAGCACTCATACTGGTGTCTAATTGAGGATAGTCGGTGGGAGACCTAGGGCTTCAGTGTCAGCACTGAGATGCGGCCAGTAGTTAGGAAGGAAACATTCTTCATGGATCTCATATGCGACTGGATCTTGCCATTGAGGGACACAAACTCAGGTGTTTGACCCAGCACATTCAACATGGCCTCCATGCTAGAAACTGGTGGGCATGTGAATATCTTAATCCCAATGCTTTCCAATATTTAAAAATGCTCTGTCACATCAGTGAGGGGAAGAGGCCAAATAGGATATGTGGGCCATTCCACCTCTTATACGGGAGGATAGCGATGCACATTAGGGGGTGTTTATGAATACCCAAATCTTATTTCCCATCCAGTATCGGACTTTCACCAATCCATCCTTAACACCGCAGGGAGCTTTCTGGAAAAGCTGACCATACCATTGGTATTAAACCCAGTCTGGAAGGTAGAAGAGTCCAAATTCCATCTATTCCCACTACCAACATGACCCTTCACAGATGATAGCTAAGGTATATAAGAGCATCGGTCCTATCTCTTGGCCTTTTGTGTTGTAGTCCTGAGGTCGAGGGTGGACTATGAGTCGCTCTGCGAGTTTAACACCCTACATTGATTTTCTTGGGAATCTCATTCCTTGTTGCGACTGACCCTGCAGGTCTATCTCGGGGTACACCTTGATGAGTATCCATGAAGGATGAGGCAGATGTGGATCATGTTCAGTCGTGATGAGGGAAAAATGAGGAATGATTTTCCTCCACCCACAATCTTCTTTGTGTTTGTGAAAGAATATTCCAAGAGTTGATAGGCTGCCTACCTGGGGGAAATGCTAAAGCAGCCGACTATCTGGGCCTGTAATGGTGGACCTCCCCAACATCAAGGTCAGGGCCGAAAGGCGGGATTTATATCCCTTGGTATCAGGGATTTCGTGTTGGAGAGTTTCGTACCAGTTGAGGGGGAGGCAGTTGCAGTGGACCCAGTTGCCCCAGAAGAGAAAAGTCACCCAGAAGGGAGGCCACTGAAAGGATTCCTTAGGATATCCACTCTGGCTTCGGGGAAGAGACAACATCACATAGATATGTCGAAGGATACTATATTACCAAAGTCTTGGGATATCTGGGAATTCAACAAACAGTTCATCATCCCTCCCGAGATGTGGCAACACATGACCCGTCTCGGGATGGATTTACACGGAGATAGGCCCTATCAAGGCCAGGTTTACGATGTCCCAAGTAGAGGAGGAACAATATCTGTCAATGTTGGAGGATATTTTTCATCCCTACGGTGTCCCCTGTCTAATGATAGACCACTTAAAGGGTCTTATGGATCGTACGGTCCCTCCACAATTTTCTTCCGCTGAACTAAGAGAGTGCTTCCCTATGCTAGAAGAATCGGATGAGTCCTACCGGGGGATGAGGATGGAATAGTGAGCATGTTGGAGGAGGGAGAAATTGGAGAATAGGAATCGGACATTGAACAATTTGCAGAGGCCCTTGAGGTAAAATCCCAGGCCCCTTACTCCGGGTCTGCTACCGGGTCATTCTCGACTCTTTTCTAATACATGCACTGTTCTTGAGAGTCTCATACACAGAACCTGTTCTCGTCCTCCATTGGATGAAGGTTTGAGGCCTTTACGATCCATACCTATCGCTACATCAATTTCTATGTCTAGTGGGGCCAGGACACCTGAGGTAACCACTCCAGAGCATTCAGAAATTTCGATAATATATGGGGGGCCACGCCACGGGGTCCCAACGACGTCAACCTATGAACGAGACTAGCGATTTCATTTCTGTAAGTCTCTTCTACCAAATTCATTATTTTCACCCACTTTCCATTTCAACTGATATCCAATCCCTCTTTTGTGCACACATTTATGCAAATGTCATGGGCCTCCAACGTGATCCTAGTCGGGTCTTCTGGCAGCGTCCTTCCCTGAGGAATGTCGGCTATCGTGGAAGTGTATATCTAGATAGACTGAATTGTGGCACTCCCGATCGCTGGTGGAACCACCCGCGGGGCTCTGCCTGAGATTATTAAGGTGTTATTTGATGATGTGGATCGATCAATATCCCAGGTCCCTCCACGCCTGATCGAATGCCAGATGTGGCCCCTGCTGACTAGTTCATGGGGGCGTTCCCCACATATGAGCCTGCCAAACAGGATGACAGGGGCGGAACTACCTCTGATGAAGAGTATAGAAACATAGTCTATCGCTGATCATGGAAAATTATTACGTGCTTCGTTAATCACACCCCCATGCACTATGGATGGATGATATGGATAGACTTCGCTCGAGACTTCATGAACTGTGTGCTTGGTGAGTGGATTCCTGATGTCCCCACCTGCTCTCCTGAGATCTTATGGAGGAGAAGATTTTGGAGTACGACTGTGGCCTTGGTGTGGGCTAGTAGTAAAGGAAAGCAGTGAACATCAAGAGGCTCCAGGAGGATGAAAATGATGATCAGCGACTGCAGGTCTAGGAGGATGAGCACTCAGCCTCTCTACATCTACAATGAGATCTAATATTTCGATTGAAGGCCCAGCAGGCAGAGGCCGAAGAGGGAATGAAGTGAGCCTCCAAGTATATTATAGTTATCCATAATGATGTAGAGTGGGCCCATACTGTGGCCGATGAATTGTGCCCCATCGCTGCTGAGGAGGTGTCGGAACTGAACAGGCGGCAGAAAATCCTGGATTCCACAAGCGAGAGGGTGGCGGAGTTTGAACTTTTTTTGTTGGTGTTAATCCTTCTGCAAGAGGGGTAGACCCTCAAATGTTATAAATATTACAAACCCTCTAATGAACTTTCTTGTTTTTATTATTTGGATTCCACAACATCAATGAGTCCCGTTATTAGTACTGGTTTTACCCACATCTTTTATATTCGTGAAATGCCCAATGATCAATCCCTAAGCTCATGCGGGTCGAGCCCGAGGAGAGAAACCAGGGATGATTGTTGTGTAGTGACACATGAACATAAGAGTGATGTAAAAGATTCGGTTATTCTGGATCTGAACAACCAATCCAGGTTCCAGGGAAGAGAAGGGAGAGACCTGACTGGAGAATGAAGCTCTCAGAATAGTCGAATTACCATTTTCCCAGTCTACTCTTGTGCACGAATGGGGTAATTCCAGGGGCATAGGAATAAATCAAAATAGGGGTAATGGAAGGTGTGAATCAAAATACCCATGATTCAGAACACTATAGTTATGGAATGACAATTAAGAATGAATTTTGACCGTGCTCGAAACACAGTATCACTATTGCGTTAGCCTGAAATGTGGTTAACAAACGTGCATCGACCACTAACCATATTCAACACACGGGGCCTGACACAGAATTTTATCCATTAGTATTCTGGAACATTATCCCAGGATAGTAGGCGAGCCATAGGTCGAGCATCCAAACTATTAGGGGGTTCCTTTAGATGTGAATGAGGATGAGGATCTGAATAAAGGGCACGCAAAGCATGGAGACTGGATTGATGGGTTTTTCGACTGGAGTCCAATGCTCTTGAAATTATGCCACCATGGTGGAAATGAATTAGGTGGATACATCGGTCAGATCAGGAATCAAACATTATTTAAAACAGAACCTCTCTGATGAGGAAATTTTCACCTTCGAACATTATCGTGGGGAATCCTAAACATGTTCAGGGTAGAACCATAGCTTAGTGTCATACATTGAGGACATATGAAATCGTGCAGTTTAACATTATTTAATAAGATTTGGAGTGAATGAAAATATCCTAGGAAGGGAGTATGTGGTGAAGTAGCTATAATCCTGATGTGAATGAGGACTTGGAGTCCGGATGACACCACGTATCCCAAGGGGAAACTCTTTAGATAAAGGGACCCGAAGTGAAAATTTGGTTGGGCCCGAAGCGAAGTGGTTGGGAATTCCTGCGTACCCCATGAAAATGGGAATCAATACAAACGTTGTTTTGAGAGCATGGTTTATTGTCATGCTGGATGAGGAAAGGTATGTGTGTCATGGTTGTGCCACTACACGTCCTACCAGAACTCTTAAGACCACATTAGTCATGCTTGATGTTGGAAACAAGCAATAGTTATGGGACTTTTCTAGCAGAGGGAGGCACAAGATTGGGGCGATGGGACACTAGGTGAATGATGTCCCAGTGATGTTGAACCACCCATATAGCGCACCTAGAAGCACAAAGGGGTAAAACCATGTTTTTCATAATTCCACTTGAACATAAGGATGTGGAAATGTGTGAATCATGATGCTCACGATCTAGACCACATTAATGGTGACATGATGATAGCGGATAGATTTTGACCATTTTGGAAACACATAATTCATATCGTGCTATCCTGAATTGGGTACAGACAGATGAGGGTTGACCGTTGACCATCTTCGAATCACAGGACCTATCACAAATTTCTTCCGAGATCTTTTGGGACATTGGGCCGAAACGGTAGGTGATCTGAGGAGGCCTGAGACCAGGCTGTGAAGGGGGTCCCTTTAGATGTGGATGAGGATGAGGATTTAAATAACGGGCTCATGAATCTTGGAAATGTAATGAGGGGAATATCCCCCTGAAAATTCCACACATCGGGCTCTTTGTCAAAACTCATCTTAGTACGACAATGAGACGTATCAGATAAAGGGATTATAGTCCCTTCCCAAGGACGAGGGTCCTGGGGTCACACACTTTCAACTCAAGGTCTGAGGGTGGAACATTAAGGGGGGATTCATTTAATGGGTTGTGCACAGGGTGAAGAAATAGCCAAAAGTGACATGTATTTCCCATGGGAAGATCTTAGTTTTTGGTCATCGAACTTGGACCATGCTGGGAAAAGATAAGGGAGGTACATGGTGGGGATATTGAAATACACTGCGTGAATGAGAACCTAAGAGGTACTCGCCACACCACATGTTCCCAAATGAGTTCAGTCCAATGGGCCAAAAAAGAAACGATATGATCTGTATATTCCTGGGGCTGGACCTGGATACAAAAATGCATGGGTCTTCCTACGTATCCCATGAGGATGAGAATCAAGGCATACATTGTTCTGGAAGATGTCGCGCAGTTTAACGTCTTTCAACAAGAACATGGAGTGATCTTAGATTATGGCCAAAGAGCTCTGTCCATGGATGGTAGGAAATGTGGCAGACACATGGTGGGTAATTCTAAAACCTGGCGTAAATGGGAACCATGGGTTCCAATGACCATGTGCCCCATGTGGAGGTTTTTGGTCGAGGGACCGAAAACGAAAGAGAGGTTAGGCCCGAGGCAGAGTGCACAATCATTCCTACGTACCCTATGAGGATGAGGATCAAACCACACATAGTTATTAATATGGAAATGTGGGATACATGTGCTAGGTATAATAAGGTTGTGCGGGTCTGGACCATACACAAAAATAATTGGGCCTAGATGCTCGTGCAGCGGCTAATGGGGCGGCCTGTGGAGTAACTGGGGCAACCTGGGATTGGTTTTGAAGATTAATGCGTCTCTTGGGTGGATTTGGAATCACATATCGTGCCCTCTTTCTGTATGTGCAAGACTCTATCGTCTCTACATGGGAAGGATGTTTAGGGTTACCTAGAGGAAATAACCAGAGGGGAGTTTCATCTTTCCCTGCTGTACTGGTCGCGGGTCACTGTAATATGGGCATTGTTCTGCAGCGCATTCGGCCAAGAGTTCATCAACCAAATTTTTTTACAGCTAGTTATCGACGTAACGTTTCTTTTTCTGGGTTTTCCTCCATCTTATGTACGGTGGCTGACGGGTCAGACCATTAGCGACCCCGAGGTGCCCTTTACCATTACTGAGATTCAGGCTCAGAAATAATGCCTCAGTGGGTAGAGGGAGACCCACAAGATTACTGTATTG
Organism: Viscum album; assembly: GCA_963277665.1. NCBI lineage: Eukaryota > Viridiplantae > Streptophyta > Magnoliopsida > Santalales > Viscaceae > Viscum > Viscum album. The sequence continues at coordinate 961,614,644 of OY728145.1, forward strand.
GGGAGTAACACTTCCCGATGGGTCCAGTAGTGGTGTAACACCCTCAGGGGGGATGTTCCCATCAAGAAGCACCAGCTCATTCTCCCCTTCTGATAGATCGGCCATGTTGACAGTGAATCTTCTCGGGGGAATGTCTTCAATGTCTCCTAGTGAGTTGGGTTGCCGTCGAATAGGACTGAAGAGGTGGGAAGCATGCTTCCTCTTTCCACAGACTTGCACGTGGTTGGAAGCCACCTTGATAATCTTGCAGAGTACTTGGAAACTCTGAACGCATTTCTATTGGAGGGATCTACAGAGACCTGGTAACTCTGGGCGCAGAGCCATAGGGAGCGCTACCAGATCAACAAGATGGCATTTCTCGCTGATGCCTTCGAAATTCTCTTGGATACTATGATAATCCACTCACCAATGATGAAGGTGAAAGTGCATTTCCCAAAGGGTCTAATGGAAACACTCAAACTTCTCTTGGGAGAGGTATTCTGGCACAATGAAATCTAGTGCTGCAAAATGGAAGAACATCTCCAGGATGTGGAACACTACGAGGATATCACATAAGCTCTTCGGCTCAAGTTTAGTGTCTTTCCATTCATTTCCCCACTTTTTTATCGGGGGTGGAAGAGTAACTGGAAACGGTACTGCGGCAGACCACTAGAATGACAGGCTGGCCTGCGGAGAATACGGCGAGCGGGCTAACTGGACGCATGAATCTTAGGCTGTCCTCTGAGGAGTGTAGAGACCTAGAAGCTACATCACAATAAGATGTACTAGAGACTAGGGTTTCTAGAACAACATAGGCATCCACTGGGGGTGGCCAATTTCATGTCTCTTCCACATTTGATCCCCAAAATAGCTCTCTATGATCTCTAGTCGAGTTAGAGGGAGCTTCTGGTGATGACGATGGTGACTACGTGGTCGGTCCCTGGGGACATTCTAGATTTTCACCCTTGTGGATGTTTCTATGGAGATATGAAGGGATCCGTTGGACCTCACATTTCGGGAGTACGAGGCTGATGTGCCTCGTTCCTGCCCCAACCATTGACTCGGAGGAATGAGGGGAGGGTTCCAACGCTGAGTCATACTCTGCCTCGAAGTCTGAGAAGTGGACTAGTCTGATCTATGACCAGCCCATCCAAGAATTCTTCTTGTGGCAGCGACGACACACACTCCTTCCCCTGGTTGGATCTTCGGTGTAAGGAATATTTCTGGCACGAGGAGGTCCTTTGGTCGTACTGATGCTGGGGCGGAGAGGGTTTCTTCTAGAGTAGGCCGCAGTGTGTGGGGAACCAGGACAGATGTCAAAGGGGACATGGGGAGGACCTCTGTGGGTAGTGCTGATGTGGTAACGACCTACACTGGATCTAGTAAGAGCATGGGTAGTACCTCCCTGATAATTTCCCCTAGTGACATCAGTGTGAGGACGGTCCTCGTACCGGTCGAGCTGAGCAAGGGAAGGTCCTCCATGCTGGGCACTGGTGAAGTGAAGCTTACCCTCCCTCATCTAATTTCTAAGGTGAAGAAGACCCTCTCCCACTGCTGAGAGGGAATGGGGAGGGACCCACATTGAAGAGTGAATGGATGCCCAATGTCTCCATACCTATGGTCTGTGGCGGGAGGAATGACTCCATATCTGGTGTAGTGGTCACGAGAGAGACTTCCGTGCTGAGGGTCACCACCACGGGGAGGTCCCTCATTTGGACTGAAGGTTTCATGGGGCAGACCTCCATGCCGAGTTTGGAAGTGGGGATGATCTGCATTCTACATAGTAGTGATACAAAGGGGACCTCTGCATCGGGTTTCGTTTCCACGGGTTAGTCCGCAGTGGCAACCGCCTGTGCCGGTGACCAAGAGAGTCGACCCAATCGGCTCATGGGGCGGTTAGGGCCTCGATCTAGGTCGTACATATGAATGTTCCAATTCAGAATACATAGGGAGTAGGTGGTATTCATCAGCGATGGCTCGGGCCAATGTAGTGGCTGACGTTGATGCCCCTTGGTGGCCGTCATCTTTGGCTTGCGCCCGATGCTGGCATCGGGTTAGACGGACTGGAGCTGGTGGTGCAGTTCCAAGAATTACCTTCTTCTCATCTAGTGAGACCAGGCAACAGCGTTGACACTGCCAGGAGTGAGCCATTGCTGGGAGCCCCTAGAATGGGACTCTAATTGGGCTGGCCCGGACATCCCCTACATCATCGGCGTAGGGTAGGGAGTCATCGAGGCATTCTTGGGACCAGTTCCTGAAATGGTTATATGTTAGAGTCAGGATCAGTGGCTCCCTACATGTCCATTGGGGTCGTCATTGATGACGGGGTGTAGATGCCACTAAACCTAGGCGGGCCATATCCCGCATCGGGATAATTCCCTCCTCCTCCTACTAGCATACGAGGTCATTAATCACCCTTTTTTGGATGACCTCAGATGGGGAGATGGGGCTTTGGCACCCCTTGGTCATGGGTGTAGAGGTTGTTGCGTAAGAGGAAGAATCATGTGAGACTATCGCATTGTCCCTGCCCCTGCCCCTCGGTCTGTGGGCAGGTGGTGACCATGTTCCGAGTGCATCAGCTTTGTTTCTAAAAGAAGGTAAATTAACTTATCAGTACTGAAAGGAAAAGGAAATCGACGACCATTATCCCAGAACCATCCCATATTCCATGGATAGTAAGATGGATCCACATTGACAATGTCGCTGACCATGACATACAATGTTCTACTACCCCAACTTCTTTTGAGTTTCACACCAGGGCCATTATTTTCTTGGAAAGACCCAGCGCTGAATATCTGGATCTGGTGACATGATAATCCACTGATGTCTCGAACGCAACTAATCTCCATATTGAGGATAATAATATCATGTTGGGTTCACCATTTCGATTTCTGACACTTTTTTCGGGGCGCACACATCCGTCTGTGATGAGAACAAAAGGTGTTGTTTTGGAGCTCTGCATTCTCGCTTTCCAAACTGGGAAGCATCCATCATTCTTCAGGGATGTTTTCTCCTTGATTGAAATGGGATTATGGGATATTGGTTCCTCATTCTAAGGATTTCTCCTCAGAACTCGTCACCGAGTCTGGGTCTCCCTTATAGATTTATGAAGTTGTTCGTGAAACTCTTCCCAGTGCAATATCTTCATGGACCCCAGTTATTTATGTTGTTTATTTCAGGATACTTTGATGGGTCAGGCCAGTTCAGCAACCTTCAGTCCGGGGAGTAGTCACGTTGGGCATTAGTTGTGTGTCTGGACATTGGAACACTAGCGTATCAGTCTTTGGTCCCTTATTATAGGGCTTATCGAGGGCGCGGAAGCTGGAGAAATCCCATGTAGAATGCAGGGAATTATATTTCATAGGAATGTATCTTCGGTTTTCCTCAGCTTCCCATGTTTAACACAGTGTATTCAACATGTTTAACATCCAGCGGAGACAAATCGGACTAATCAGAACACTGACTAGAGTGCATCAGATGGGTGAAACCCCTGTAGGGTACACTGATTTTGTGGAGTGGGCTGGCGTGATCCCATCGGGATGTGGCGGCCCAGGTAAGGATCAAGAGGGATGATGGTGTGTTGAGTGAGGTGCTGAGTGAAATGGGTGGTTAATGGGATGGAATCATTTTGAGGATGACATAATTTTTGGACTTGAGTCTCAAGGAGACTACCTATGTATCCCCGTGGTAGGGAATCAAAGTATTCAAAGTTCGGGAGGGTGATGGGACACCTAAGGAGGTGGCCCATGAGAATGGACATGTGGAGGGGACCCGGAGGAAGTGAAACCTCTGAGTTAGGGCATGAACTACCCAAAGCAGATAGGATCGAGGCAAAAGGCCCGGCAATGGTCTAGAATTGGGTGTACACATAGACAAACCTCCCAACGATGTGTATGGGGCTTATGTGTGGTTAGTAGCCCAGGTTGGTCTGACACCACTAGAAAATACAATAGATGTGGGTCCCAGCTAAGGGGATGACAACGGCTTGACGCCGAACAGGGGATACAATAGCTTACCGCTGATTGGGATACAACGACTTACTACTGTTTGAGGTACACAATGTCTTACCACTGTGTGGGGCACAACGGATTACCACTGATCGGGTTTTACAGTTTAATGTCATGCGGGACGAAGGTGAACCGACATAAAGTGGTCAGGTCTAAGTAGGTGGGTTTTTGGTCTTGAACCACATGGAGGCTTCCTACGTACCTTGCCTTGGAAAAGCTCATTGTCCACATAGTTCAATATGGAATTCGGTGAACCGACTTGAATGAGGATTGGGGGTCCAGATGATGGTGGGCTTGAACCGTGGGCTGACTTCCTATGCACCTTTCCTTGGCAAGGATCAATGTCTGTGTAGTTCAGAATGGGGGTATTTGGGGCTTATGCTCTTCGGCAGTCCAAGATATTGGTGAACCGACATGAAGGGAGTCTAGACCAACAGTTGTGTTGGGCTTGAACCTCATGGTGACTTTCTATGTACCATACCCTAGAAAGGATCAAAATCATTGTAGTTCAAGAAGAGGCAATGGTGCACCGACGTGAAGGTGGTCAGGACCAATGTTTGTTGGGCTTGATCCTCAGGGGGGTTTCCTACGTAGCTTTCCTTGAAAAATATCAAAGACCACGTAGTTCAGGATGAGGCATTGGTGTACCAACATGAAGTTGGTTGGGACCAATAGTTATTGGGCTTGAACCTTAGGGAGGCTTCCTACATACCTTGCGTTGGAAAAGATCAAATACCACATAATCTGGGATGAGGCATTAGTGCACTAACATGACGATGGTTAGGACCAATGGTTGTTGGGAATGAACCTCAGAGAGGCTTCCTACATACCTTGCCTTGGAAAATATCAAAGACCACACACTTCAGAATGAAGCATTGGTGCACCGATGTGAAGGTGGTCGGGACAAATTTTTGTTGGGCTTGAACCTTAGAAAGGCTTCCTACAAACCTTGCCTTTGCAAAGATAAAAGACCATGTATTTCAAGATGGGTCATTGGTGCACCGATGTGAAGGGGGTCGGGACTAATGGTTGTTGGGATTGAACCTCAAGGAGGCTTCCTACGAACCATACCTTGGCAATGATCAAAGACCACATAGTTTGGGATGTGGTGTGGTGATTACACTTTAGGCTTCCCAGGGAGGATATCATGGTAATTGATTGCTCTAATCCCATGTGATACATGATCAGTGTGAGGAACAAGATATAGAAAAGATCTCAAGATAACATCGCGAACGGTACGTATATCGGAATTGAAGTGGGGCTCATGGGCGGTAAGCAGCCCAAAGAGGGAAAAAGGGGATTACATGTGATTAGACACCTAGGGAGATGGAGATTGGGACTTACTCCAGGGTGGAGGCCTGGTGGTGAAAAATCCCAGTGAGAGAGGGATTTGGAACTGAAGAAAGGATGGGTAGGGATGTTGCCTCTTGCAAGGAAAACTAGGGACTTACACTAGGGTGGTTTCCCTATCCCTATGGATAGATGCTGGTCTGAAGGAGAGGATCTCATTCCATGTGACGAATGATTTCACTCTCTAGGAGACCAGTGGATATGAATAATGTCCGAGATGGAGAAACCAAAGTGCAAGGCATGGGTGAGGTCCTAGTTTAACGTCATGCGCTGAGGAAAATGGTGCTTGGCAGTTTTATTTCTTGCAGCTTGGATGAGGTAGGTTCTCTCCCCAACCCTAGGACTTACATAACAGATACCCACCCGCCCTTGGGGGAAGGAAGGCATCAGCAATGCCAAGGTTGGGGGTGTTATGGAGCACACCATTGGGGGTCCACATTAGCGTGGTTATGAGAAGAATTAATAACCGTTATCATGCCTATGTGAAGAAGCATGGGGTGAAGCAACGCAACGGGTAGTATCCTCCATGGGACATTGAAATTTCTCCGTGTGAATCTGAAGGGATGTACAGTAAAAGGAGGTTTAGAGAAAAAATTTCCATCAGCATAAGCCTTGTGAAGCTCTGGTGGTTCGTGAAGTGGTGGGACTCTGCAAAGGGATGTGCTTTGTGAAGTGTAGTCACCTAGTCTAGGGATGGGGAACAAGTGCATATGGGAGGAGTTTCATGAAGTGCAGTGGTTTTTGTGAAGCAATTCCCCGCAAAGCATGGGTACATTGAATAGAAGAGCATTGATCCAATGTGCTTTGCAATGCATAGTGACCCAGGCTTGGCACTTGGGTTACATGTGTACGGAGGGTTCTTCGTGAAGAAAATTTGCTTGGAGAAGACATGATCCCCCTTGGGGATCTTCTTCTTCTGCGAAGGCCCGTGGGCTCGACGAAGGGTATCCCTTTTTACATGGGGGATGAATTCATGCGAAGAGAAGGCACATCATGATGGCGAAGTACCTTGAAAATCTCATGGTTTGTAGAGCACAGGTGCTTTCGTGATTCGGGATATAGGAAGGTAAAAGGTCAGAGAGTCCTTCTTTAGGGCTTGAGGGGATCCAGATATTTATTGGAAAGAGGCACCACGAAGCAGTGTTCACACGACGCGAAGATGAATCTTGCCTCATGGAGGGTCATGAATGTCAAAGGGGATCGCGGAGGCGTCCTGCCTCCATGATTCGCAGCGGGTCATGAACATCAAAGGGGTTCGCTGAGCTGTCTCACCTTGTTGCTTCATGGAGGGTCTCAAACGTCAAAGGGGTTCAAGGATTTGTCTCTCCACGTTTCATTGTGGAGAGTTTCTAAGTTCAAAGGGGTTCACGGAGGTGTCCCGCCTCGTTCCTTTTCGGAGGTTCGCAAATGTCAAAGGGATTCATGGAGTCGTCTCTCCTCATTTCTTCGCAGTGGTTCGCGAACATCAAAGGGATTCACAGAGTTGTCCCGCTTTGTTGATTCGAGCTGGGTCACCAACGTCAAAGGGGTTCGTGGAGCCGTCCCACCTCACTGCTTCGCTACAAGTCACGAAGGGGATCTTTTTCACCAGCCATAGGGCTCTAGGGGCTTCATGAGCCATCTTCACGAGGCAGTCCCTAATGTTTTCAAGATGTTCAGTCCCCCCCCAATTTTGGCGTAAACAGTCACAACTCTGTTTTCTTCTTTCTTTTGTGGGTTTGAGACCTATAAAATTTCATGATATGACAGATCATCATCTGTCGTGTACTTTGTACTATTTATTATAATATATTTATATAATTATTATACAATTCCAAAAAAAATATGGTGAACATACTCAAAAATAGTAGTTATTATCAAGGATCATATAAACCCTTGAGGTTAACAACGCAATTAAACTTATACCCACCAAATGGAATGTTCATTATTCCTTAAATATATTTTCCACGTGTTAAACATAAGGGTTGAATATACCTCAATCATCTATAAAATAATAATAAATATCTCTAAACCATTTAATGTCACATAAAACCTCCAAAAAGGTGTCTAAGCCATTGAACTTATCATATACCACTACAACATAACACTTTAATCCCTATATGTAGAAATGGTAATCATTCGAAATTATTTATTAACCATTATTTTCCATCTAATTACATAATACATACATCTTACAAAAAATATTAATTATCTACTAAGATTCAAAAATGTAAAAACATAATCCAAGATATAATAAATATATTTTCATGTGTCATTAGATGTTCCTTCATCTTCAACAATAATGGAAGTTGGAATTGCAAACATTCATCTATATAGTCTTGTTAATCCTCTTCTTGAGGAATTCCCCTAAGAAATTTATTTTTATAATATATATACTCCCCACATTTAAAACATTCAATTTATTCCTTCTAAAGAGGATTATTAATATTCAAGGTGTTAATATAATGCTTCCTATTCCTATGGATTATTTTTCTTTTATTCCATCCTTTACCACATATAAAACAGCTTCCCATTATTTTAATAAATTTTCATGGGTCTTTCTTCTGAAATTCATGACATATAATTCATTTAATATTTTTACCATTATGATATTTATCACTTGAACATATATTCATATTCACATATCAATTGTTTTATTAGTTGGGACACTCATCTTGGTTCATGTTTTTAATCATAACTGGTGATTTCATGTTTTAAATATCTACAATTTGTTTCACTAAAACTCCAATTTTATTCAATTTCTATTATGAAAAACCACAAAATTGTCCTTAACTTAATTTTTTACTATTATTTCTACTAGATCCATTATTTTACAAAACAAATTTTTTTTTTGTTTAACAATATTAATAAAATCAAAATAAACCATCATATGATGATGATAAACTATAATATTTCTTTAATCATGGAATATAAAAATCCTTTCTATTTATCCAAACTATCCTTAATTATCATAATAATAATATTATTTATAAAAATAGGGTACATTTATGATAATTTGAAATAACACCCTAAACTCTAATGTAATCAATACCTATATCAAATACAAACGATAAGGAATTGTCCACAAACATTACAGATCATATTGAATTTAAACAAGAATTTACTTTATTCTATTCCAAAATATCTTTTGTGATTAGACTCATAAAAGTATGTTAACAGATATGACATAAAAAACCATATATTACAAAGTGGAAGCTTTTATGTCAAAACCTTTTCTTCAACCAAAAAAACATTAAATTAAAAACCTATTTTTTAGAATACATCAACACAATTTTTATCTTGACACAATTATTTCCCATACTCATCATGTGGACGATATTTCTGAAACATGGGATGGGAAAAAAATCTTAGTAACAGACATAAATATAAAGACTTAAATATTTAGTGGATGAATAATTATAAAACATTTCCTTTTTCGAAATTAACTTTTGTAAAAAAAATGAACATTTTATTATGGGAGAATTATCCCTCCATTCCAAATTATTTGTATAATACATTTCATAAGAAATATTAAATTAAAATAAAAACGCATGTGTTTTCATTGAAATAATTACAAACTGAAAATAAATTTCTTAACTTATCATACATTTCACCATTCAAGATTAGTTTGTACATTCTATTGAACTGATGATCATTATGAAACCTTGAGAAATCATAAGGTTCTTATATAATATCATATCAATACTTTATAAAACAAATAGGTTAATTGATATATCTTTTTTTCTCTTAAATATAGAGTTACCTTCAGAGTTACACATGTAATAACCATAATCGTTGTACTTGGAGTATCCTTCACAATAAAAATTGTATTAAAAATAACAATTAAATATGAAATAATCATCATATTTACTCATTTAATAATCCTCACAATAAATATATGCAAATTATCTTCAAGAAATCATCACAATTAGACATGAAATAACCATCATGGCTATAGAAGGAATATCCATTACTATATATTACCATAATATCATTGGAGAAACCTAATCGGTTAACACTATCCCATAATTTCAATAACTGTTATAGTATTTTCTATTATTATATTTGGAGAAACATAATCCATTAACTTCATACCTTTACCCACTGCATTATAGAGGTATAACGGGCACACTCGACCTCAGTTTATAACAGAACCAATCGCCCCTAGTTAATAAATCATGCACCCATCCTTATTTTAAAATAGAACCACCCATCATCACACAAAATTACCAAAAAAGAAAAACATAATCATAAAATATATGTTACTTCATCATAAAAATGATCTGTTTAAATATAAGAAAACATAATCAACTATTGACATATCTATTCCATTTTACAAAACAATTTGAGAAAACACTAGAAAATATGGATGGGATTTTTTTATTTTCATAAAAAATCAATTATTTTAATGAAATACATAAATCAAATTATGGGTACATTAGTGTAAGAGGATATTATAAATGAATACATTAGAATATAATAAGAATATATCATTTTTAAAATAATTTTAAAACTATATGTAAATAGATTAAATTTCCAAAACATTGAAAGCAATTCACAAGTTACATAAAATATAATTTATAAGCCTTCTATGTCTATAAAAAATAATTCCAAAAATTTCCTTAAAAATATAGATGCGTATGAAAGTGTGATTTTAATGGGAAACATCAAGAGAGGAAATTTAAAAGAAAGTCCCCTACCTTAAGTCTGACTCATCTTTTAAGTTATCTATCTTCTATAATAATCAACTTATGTTACTTATTTTCATTATAAAGATCCTTAATTAGGTTTACTAATAAATTTTTATCAACTTACATAATGTTATATACTATTAATTAATCATTTTAGTTCATAATGGCCGTTTTGATGATTTTCGATGCATAATTCAAGAATGAATTTGGTGGTGTGACAATTTCCAACGAGGTAATTATTACATAATATAAATAGTTATAAACATGAAATAGTTATAGTTATTATAAAAAAGGTATTATTTTAAACCAATTATTAATTATGGATATTAAATATTAACTATGTTATAGTCATGGAGAGGGTAGGTCATGCGTACTCATTAGTAATGTTTTAATATTTCAGCTATAAATATAAAAATAATTTAAGTATAATTTTTTGTTTTTATAATGATAATAATATCATTAAAATCAAATTAATTCTTTAAATGTACCTATATAAATCATCCATGTGTTTTTTGAGATGATAAAAGAATCACATTTCTTCATGGAGGTGGTGGTCTAGATATATGAGCAAAAAAATATATCATTTTTCATTGAAAATAATAGTAAGAAGTTAAATTATATATTAACTTTTCTAAATTATAAATATTTTTTTATTTTATTTATATATATTAATTTCATAACTATAATCAGATATTTAGAGACAGTGGTGGAAAAAATTACAACATTTTGTGAGGCGATAGTCCTCCATAAAGAGAAATGATGATTTCATTACCAATATTATTACATAGGATATGGATACAGGTATTAAATTATCCCAATAACATGTCACTATATTTATGATATTGGTGTTATTATTTTATCATGGTTGAATAATATTTTTAATAATTAGAAAAATAAATAAACCTCAAACATGTGTTTAACAAATACACATTTTCATTAAAAAATATCATTTACATCAAACCATACAACAAATGATATTCTTATTATTCCCATAGTAATGCCTCTAAAACATAGAAATTGATTCTAGGTAATTGATTTGATTATAATTGAATGAACGAAAAGGGTTTTTAATATTGAAGTAAATAGAAGAAGATAATATCTTTTATAAGAAAGGGGAGGGGATCCTTTGGAAGTTCAAAACAATATTAGAATAATATAAATTAGTATTCAATAAAAAATGGAACAAAACTGATTTATTTCAATTATAGGATTTGATGGGTCAAAAAATATCGTAAAATAAAATTCTGACATGTTTGGATAAAATTTGGACTCCTTACTTTTTGTTTTAAACATTCATTAACAATTTATAAAATTATCATACTATCAAATTTACTTGTCATTTAATGGTTGATAATGATACAATAAAATGATAAATGTCCTATAAATAGATCAGGGTAGGTGAAATTAACCTTATATTACCCATTATATTAAATATATTGACTTTATGAATTTTAAATCCTTTAGAAAAATATTAATTTTTATGAAATATAATTAATGTCAATTTTAATATTATTCATTTACATTTTATTTAGTGACATTAAGATAACAAATTAATTCGAATAAAATACATTAAAAACAATATAATATTTAAATTTTGTATTATAAAATCTAAGGATCATTTTTTTCCTTTCAAATTAAATTACGTTTAATATTTTTTATATCATTCATTTCATTATTCTAATAATTGATTAATTACCGCATCAGTGTTGTTTAAACATTTAATGTAATCATTTTATCACTATAAATTAAAAAATATTATCCTGATAAAGATACATAAGTTATATTTATAATTAATATATAGAATACAAAATATCCTCTAGTTATCCCCATGTTAAAAATAATATTTTGATTAAAAAATATTATGGAATTTTTAACTTTTCATTACATAAAATATTATAATGGTTATAATCACATAAAAATGGAAATAGAAGAGCATATATGAGAATTATAAGTGATTGAGAATAATATATACCCATAAAATAAGATTAATTGAAGTGTTAATTTTATTTTTATTTCCATGTCATTTAATTTTTAACATTAATTTTCATATTTACCCTTTACTTCTATAATAAAAATAACTACATTCATATTGAAAAAACATAAAAGAGATATATTGAAGAAATATTAACCTCCTTTACCAAAAATTAAAACATTTTACGAAATTCAAAACACATAAGTTCCAAAATTAAATTTTAAATTAAACGATAAAAATAAGATGAAAAATGGTTTTTTAGAAAAAATGAATATTTTAAGTCTAAAATATTTTTATACTAAATTATATTACAAAGGTCATTTAAAAATCATAATTATATTTTATTATAATGAAAAAAATTAGTAAATTAAAAAAAACTAATAAAAAATAATTTTAATTTTTAAATAATATAATAGAAAATTCAATTTCCAATAAAAGTCCGTATTTTCACTATTACTTGTAAAATCACACATTATATAAAATACTCATAATTTCACCTTATAATAATTTTTTTATAATGAATTTAGATTATAAATTTAATTTTATCAAATATATTTTCTAAATATTTAAAAAAATATTTATAATTTTTTCTAATGAAAGTTAAAAATTCCTTTTTTAATAAAATCAATTTTTGATGAAAAATCTCACATTACAAGATATTGATTTCTCATTTCCTAAGAATTCGTCAATGATTTTTTTTAATAAAACCATTAATTATGTTTTAAAATTATTTAATAGTATTTATACCCCCCCAATTTGAAATATAGTTTATAATCATCATAGTCAAATAAAAATTATTAGTTCATTTACACATAATGTTTATTATTTTGTACATCATCTATTAAAAAATCTCAGGATATTACCCTAACATCATGAGGCATGGTAGTAGTTAGTTATATTTTGAGTATTTTATACTCAATATTATTTTTTACCAAATTCATAGTTTCATCCATGGGTTATAGATATTATATTTAGTGTATGAATTTTATTTGGCCGGTTTAGTGATACTTTATTGATTTATTGTGAATAGTGTGAATTTTTTTAATTATAAATAATTATTTAGAAAATAAAAACATATTTTTTAATTTATTGGGTTCTTTTATAAAATTTCATTTGATTGGTAATAATTTATATAAATTATTCATTTTTTATGGGTTTTCGCATACATTTTATATGTACGGATCATTTAAGGAATAATAAGAGGTTTAATTCATAAACCATATTCACTCACTCTAGGGGATGGGTAGATTTTATGCCATGTGACCCTGGTAATTGATGGTAATCATACTTCATATGTAGGTTTATATATCTATGTCCTGGAAGCTCAGGTGGGGTAGTAGTTGTGATGGGTGGTATATCTCATAGAGTGTTTGGGGAGGTTTAGATGACCTAGAGATTGTTATTTTTTTAATTACAATTTTATTTCTTGGTAAAAAGTATACTTCTATTATATTAAAATCATTTTTTTTTTGAATCTAATAAAGGATATAAATTTCTTCAAATTGTTTCAAATGATCCTAGTTATATAGTACTATTAATTTATTTTATTACCTTTATTTTGGAATTGACCAAGTCACAATAACCATATATAGGGATTTAAATATTATCTTATATCTCAGAGTTTCTGGATTAATTGGCAGAACATCACATAAAGTCATTTTCTAACAGTTAAATCTTTTTTGAGTCATTAGTGATCTGATGGACGAACTTATGGAATAATTAAACTCTAAATTGATCCAGTTGAGGATAAGGGGTGATGGTTTATAAAAGGTTATTAAAAAGATTAATACTTTTCATATATTAGTTAGTGGGAATGAAGATTGGTTGTGATATAACTCATAATATAGTTATGAAATTATAGAGCTAGGATATTTATAGTGAATAATGAGTAACTCTGATGTGTGGTTAGTCTGTCTATTTAGTGTCTCTCTTATAGCATGTTAGAGTCAATTTTTTTACTAATCTTGTGTCAGGGAAATAGATGGTCTTCATATATCTTATTAGTATTCATGGATACTAAATGAATCATTATTTCCTATTTTTGATACAAATATGGGTATTAATTACATTTGGTATTTCAAAATAAATTTTTCATTAAAAATAAATAATTATATAAAAATATCATCAAATTATACTTCATTATGATAAATAATATTTATCTAATGTTGATGTTATTACCATATGAAATTTATGATATTTGGGGTACCCTTTGGGTGGTATGGTAATAAGAAATATGAATTTATATTCATCATTGTTATTTATTTTTAGATTAATCATATTTACTTATGAATTGTAAAAGGATTCCTCCCAGGTGAAATCTATGAAATATGATGAAGGAATCAACTATAAACATTGTTTTTAATGATATAAATTTAAATTAATAGTTTTTACATAATGGGAAATGGTGGAATTAGATTATTGATATTCTTTTACGACCTCAAAAAAATACTGTGAAATGGTAATTGTAAATCAAAAAAATATTTATTTTCACTTATGAATAAACATGGTGGTTCAAGTGTATCGATAAATTTTCTTATTTCCAAGATAAAATGGCTGATTTTAATGTGAATAAAGTAATGCATATCAATGAAGGTATTTTAAAAGAGTGGGGTAAATTTTTTGGGTAAGAAAATATAAATAATTTTTTTATTGGAATATATTTGGGATATCATTTAAAAAACCTCTACCCTCATTAATGAAAATCATAAAAGAAAATATATATTATTGATATACTATAACTGAATATGATGGAATTGAATTATTTCAATAAGTGTATGATGTAGGCAAGATATTAGTAATAGATTTATACTACTGAGCCCTTTAGGGATCAAAGTCATGAGTTAGGTTTACAAGTAGATTTATACTATAAGGTAGTTATGTTTACCCATCATTCATATTTTGTGACTGTGAAGAAGTCATCATTAGTTGAAAGGTATGATTTACGAAATTCATAAATTAAGGTCCTTTTCAGTCATCAAAATAAATGATATATTTTAAGTGGTCTCAAATGTTGATAGTGATATTATTCTTATTATATATCTAGATAATCATATTTTTGGAGAATAATTATTTTTTCATCTAAATGATAGAGAGATACACTACGATTCAATTTTTAGAATGGTCCTCACCACCATATAAACAAGAATTATACATTGTGGAATCAAATATTTTTCATGGGATGAATCATTATATTCTAAAGAAGTATTACAGGAATATAACTTCTCCATCTACAGTGTAATATTTGTATCATATATAAAAATATCATGTCTTATTGGATAGGTAATGATTTTAGGGTTCATATTATTTTCCTCACTATATGAGGACTGATTCATTGATCTCTCACAGATCTGAGTAGTCACATCAAGTTGGTTATCTGTAGTAAGAACAACCATATGTTAACATATTTTATATAATGTTGGATCCACTAGATATGGATGAAAAACCATCTATATAGAGTATCATTTTTGCATGACGCAACTACATAACTATATTATTTCAAATTAGTTAAAGAACTTAATTTCTTTTAGGGAATGTAGTGGAATGGTTTTTTTGGATGTAGAATTGATGTTATATATAATTTGAATCAAAATGACTCTGGAATGTGATAATATTTTAAAATTAAATTGATACTCATGTATCATTATTATAGATAACAGTAATTTCATGTAAGGATTAACCATTTTTGACATGTGAATTTTAAATATTAGAATGTGTATTGATTGGATTCTCAAAATTCCCATATTTGTTTTTATGTCTAGAAGGTGATGTTTTCCTCTTTAAAAGGGGATACACATACATACAAGGGAGAATGAGATTTTAATTATAATATTTCTATTCCAATAATAATAAGTTTTGGTAGTCATTTTTTACCTGCTCACAGTGGTAAAATTGGGTGGAATGGAAGAAGTGGTTTATATTGGATTCCTATATATATCTTGAATATCTACATAAAAAATTCTAGATAATTTCTATTAACTACCTATAAACAAATGGGTATAGATTTCAACAGATATTTATTTGATTAAAATTTAAATAACTCTTCTTTTATATAAGACAGAATAGATGGAGTTATAAAAATCAAGTAGTAGTTATAAATTTTCAGAATAAATATTTGATAGGACCATGTACCTAAACTTGGGATTCCCTATACTCATTTGTAAAAGATGGATGGATGATTATTTTCATGTATATATTTTATGAATTCAAACCCAGCCAGTGCAAAGAAAAAATATACTTCAACAAGGGGGCGAATTATTATGTCAATTGATTTTTGGACAATGGTTTTTCAATACTTACATGTGGTTAAAATAAAATTAACCAAGATCGATAAATTTTAAATATATAAAAAATATTTTCTAAGAAGATATGTACATTATTATTATTCGGTTACTCAATTTATGATTCATAATTCTCAATATATCATTTTTGAATTGATGAATTGTATATATAATCATTATCTATACACAATATCATGATATTTAATTAATAAAAATTGGTGTCTTAAGTATCACATGATGATCATTAAAGGTATTTGCAGATATGATTAGGTGAATTTTGGGACCATAATCTTAGAAACAAATCATCAAAAAATCATATTTTATATTCAAGACATAAAATTTATAGGGATTTTTCTCATTGAAAAAGGAATATAGATCTATACTAAGAAGATATGGGTAGTGGTATCCTGGAAATAATGAAAAAAAATTCTTTGAGTCATAGAGATTTCATGGGTTAGCATGTCATGAAATGGGAATTAAATCATAAGATGATATTAGAAACTATCATGGAATTATTGTAACTTGTGATGGGTATACTATCAATTGTGATTCCTTTTGTATATGAATTGAGTCTGTGTTAATGTAGAGTAATAATATGTTTATATATAGCTTCCAACATTTGAGTATAATTGAAATGAATTACATATCACATAACATAAATCTTATGGAAGTTTACCATTCCATTGACATATACAATCACTACTTATTTTAAAATAATTATAAAATATATATGGATCAAAATAATTTGATTTATATCTTATCAAAAGATATTTTAAATTATAAAAAAAATATAAAAGAGAACATATTTTATATTTCTTTTTCAAGAGCCAATATGAATTATTTTGAATGGAGACATGTATATAATGAATTCTGATGAAAAATTAATTTGAATGACAATAAAAAACAATCGAGGAAATGAAACATGTGATTATGTTAAACGAAATATGATTCATTGTTTCTATGTGGGGTGATCATATATTTTACTCTACTATTGTAATCATAAAAACATGGGATTATACGGTACAAGATACTCAATTTGTATATTCATTATGTATTACCATGAAGGGTTACATAAATGTAGGGTGGAACTTGATGAATGATCAGAGCACGTGATCTAGAATTGTCTATTTATAGATGTTTTGTTATCCCTTCCTCATTGTGTAAGGATATGTTTTTCAATCTTTATCATTTGAATTGTAAAGTTCCTGTTAGTAAAAATAAAATATATAATGATTTAAATTTTTATATTAAGTGGATGGATCTAAAAAATTATTCCATGGATTACACTGAAAAATATGATACACATTACCAAGTAATGATAAAAAATAATTTATTGGTATGAATATTTCATTCATTACATATTATAATGTAGAAATGAGAACATATAGAAATATAGTTTTTGGAACCATTGCCAGAGATTTTAAAAATGATGCAATATTAGTAGTCGTATATATACTAGAAAAATAAGCAAATTTCATAAAAAATAATATTTATAATATTATGGAAGAATTATAAAATATAAATTTCAAGAAATTAGTAATGGTTTATAGGGTTCTATTATCTACGAGATCTGATATGAATCATTAATTCACATATTGGTTTTTGGAATTTCTCATATATGACATGCATACTTATTTGACATATAGTAAGGAATATTTTTCTAAAATATATGGCATTTTAAGTGAATTATCCATATGAAGGAAGACAATAATAAATTATATATTATTAATCTTGTTAGGTATTAGGATGATCATCTAGATTTTTTGATGTCCTCCTATACAATTAGTTACGATATATGATTTGGTTTGATCATTTCCATCAACATAAAGTGACAAATTTTCAATTTCCATTTAGTTGGATTAAATAGGGAGATGTTTATTTAATGGTCCCAAACATTGTTTATGAATCTAAAAAATTTATTTAGTTTATTTAAAAGTTAATGGTTATATCTCATAGAAAAAAAATGTATGATGTTAATCATCATTAACATCCTTTATAGTATTCTATAGAATATCCTATATTCCTTAATAAAATTTGAATTTAGGACTGAGAAGGTTTCTGATGTAGTGAAAGTTGATCCCTATGTGTTTTGTTCCATTTTTTGGTGGATGCATATAAAGGGGTAGTGGATTACTAATTATAAAGTCATCTACAATACAATGTTATTCAGGATCTATTTCACCAATCTTAATTGCATCGGCACATTCCAAACCATTAATTCTTCATCAATTAATACTATTTTTTGTTTTATAGTGACCCATACTATTCATATATAGATATAATATCTTTTTATATTTATAATCAATACATAATATAATAATTCATGAATAAATTGTATAGGTATTGTTTATTTTTAAACCAATCTACATAAATAATGGGTTCCTAAAAGTCTAACATTAGGTTCAACATAATTAGTACCATTATTAAACATATCAAACATTAAATATTTCATCATAACCTGGTAAAGGAAATATACGAGTAGTTTCAAATAGATTCTAAGGGTAAACAAGGGAGAGTTCATTGATTAATAAAATATAACATGATCATAAGGTAATGAGAAAATATGAATAAGGGTATGGGAACCTTATCTAAATGCTCTAAAAACATACCATTCATATCAATGATCAAAATATTGTGTCACAAAATAATTCATGGAAGTTCATATGTTCTGAATCCGGAAAGATTCAAAGAACATAATTGAATAGAGTATATCATTATCATAAATCATGACATTGTGGAATTAAAATACATTTATAAATTTATAAAAATGTATAAATTAAAATAGTTTCACTCATTATATTAAGGGCATGAAATTATAACCTCGCATTATCTTATGAAAAATAAAATGGGTCTATGAAAATTATTATTACTATGAAATCCCTATACATTCAAAAAAGTATGGACATGAAAACAAGGTCCTCGCATAATCTTATGGACATGATAACCATGTACACGCATGAAATTATGACCATGAATTCATACTCAGGCATATAATATTTACCTCAAGAGTTATCTAGATTTATCCATTATGTTGGAGGGATTTAACAGACAAATCCATGTCAAAATCATAATCCATTTATATAAATCCCAAAATATCATAATCGTTTCATAAGAACATCATACCGTAGTCTATGGAAATTAAAAGGATTCATTAAAATATCAATGTCACCATAATAAGACAATTATAGTAATTATATAGATGGTATCATTTGATCATATACCCATTAATGAATAATTAGTCTCAATGGATGTTACCAGGGATGAAAATTTTGATAAAAAGACTACTTAAATTTTTCAAGGGGGAAATACCATTTTCACTTTTAATTCAATAACTTATAATCCAAAAATTCAGAAAATATTATGTAAAATTTTAACATTTAAAATAATCATAGAAACAAGTAAACGAATACTCAAATAATTGATTGGATTGGATGGAAGAAAGTTGAACCCATGTTGTAAAATTAAAAACAAAAATATTCCTTTCAAACATATATAGAGTCTAAAGTTCATCATTTATAAACTTATTAGAAGTTATATTTTAAACCATTTTTTATAATTTATAACATGGGTAAAAATGAATATAAACTATCATATAATAAAAAACTCATTACATTATTGATATATAGATCATAAGATTTCATCATCAGAAACAGAATCGTAAACAATCCTAAAATAATTTAAATTGTTACATTAAACCGTTACCACTTTGCAAACATTTGATTCGTAAGCCCTATGAGAGAATAAAATTGAATAAAATTATAAATATAATGAAAATTAGGGTAATCATGATAAAACATCAAAATGGAACGTATATACAATACATGAAATAATATTACAGAATAACACAAACATATTCCCTAAATAAGACAATTTTTTTGTGACAAACCATTACCTCAGACAACATTCCTTCATACATGATCGATGCTAAAATATAATAAATATATATTTATTTTAAATCTATTAAACAACCACACTCATATATATCATACTATATATGATTTACTTATAAAAATTTGTCAACTATTTATTAAAATTTCTTTATAAATATCAATGTTTATAGTGATATATGCTTTATATTTCATGAATGTTTTCATTTGGTAGTCTGCTTCCATGTACATTTATTATGGATAAATCATATTCAAGAGGTTCATAATGATATAAATATAATATATATCTGTAATAACATAGAATTATATCCATTAAATTTACCTACTTATAATTATTTAATATCGACTAAGTCACATAAAATCACTTATACAACACAATAAAAAATTATAAATGAATAATGAATGGAATAAGATGTATTTTTAGAAGTTAAGGATCCTATATTGATAAAATGGTAACTTGAAAAAATAAATGGTAATATGACCCTTATGAATAGTAATCCAGTCAAATGAATAGTTACCACACCAATAAAATTATAAATAAAAATTAAGAATCTTATAAATGAATGTATGATAAAATTATATCATTGTATAAGTAAATTTTTTAAAAGTTTGGGGTCAAGGCCTCATTTATTTCTAATGTAAAGAAAATACCTCTTTTAACTAGGTAGAGGGAGACCTGTTACATTAACAAAGTCCCAATGGGCATATAGCCAACTACATGGCCCCTGAGCACAAATTTTTGGCCCAAGGACCATCTTGTGAATAATACTACTATAGTACCTGCCTTCTACAATACATGAACATTACCCACCACCGCTATAGTGTCCTGCGGCCAATGGTTTTGTTAACTCCCTTTTTTTGAACTCTCATTTTTTATAGTATAAGTAAATGATTATTTTCAAAATTATAAATTAAGTGTTGGTGTTTTTTGTATATTATAAATATTTAATTACAATTTTATTAATAATAAAATTACTTAAAATAATTTTTTCCCTAAACTATATTCATCAATTAATATTGTTTGTCTTATGATTTTTGGATAAGTTTATGAGATCTTAGTTAATTTTTCAGGGTGTTATAAAATTAGTTATATATTTATTATCTGTATTTTTCATGTAAATGATGATTCTATTTAAAAATCATATTTATCAGATTTATAAAATAATTTTTCTAAAAATTATTTCATTTCAAAATTCAATATGTCAAAAATTGTTCAGGGATAATTTTTGGGATTTTTGTAAAATATATTATTTTTTAAGATAATAAAATATGATTATGTATGATAAATGTTATATACTTGAATTGCTGAGTCATGTGTGATGGATGTATAATACACACCCATAATCTATGACTCCCATTCTTATTTTAGTGTATTTGAAGTTATTTCTCAAAACTATTTATATTCTAGAGCCAAAGTAAAAAACAAATCAATAAAATATTAGAAAAACACACATCTTCTCTATTATAAATGCCACGTCTTTTCTCACACCGTCCAAGGATAGATCCTTGACATATATTTCCCTAATAATATTTCCAATATCCTCCCCTACATCATGGAAACTTTTTTCTCAATATAAGACCAAAACCAAACCCCTTAAGGATATTCTCAATGAAGATAATTCAATAGGGAAAAATCATCGTTCTTTTTTTTTATTTTCCTCTAAGAATATTTTATTTTATTATTTTTCCCTAACCTACACTTTACATAGAGAAAAAATAACATAGGTATCATTTATATACATTAATAATATCATTTTAATGGAATATCTGTCATCAAACACCATTCTATTTCACTTTTATTCTATAAACTAAAACATCATCTATGATGTGTTAATTTACTAACATCATGGAGGATGACTTTTTATTTTCCATTAAATACTTAAAGGATGGTGATAAAACCATTTTTATGGTTAAATAAAATTATATTATATTTATTACATCATATTTAATATTTTGAAACAATTAAATACACATGATGTTAATTTATAAAAAAACTAGCTTGTAATAATTTTATAATAGCCAAAATAATCTAAAAGATTTTACCAAACCACCTAATATCAAGTAAATGAATTAAAAATATAACCATTTATTCTTATGGATTTTCATTAATAAAATATAGCTTTGTTTATTGATATCTATTCAAATTTTACAAGAACTTACATACTTATATTGAAGTAAACTCATCATGAAAACAAAGGAAACAAATGACCTAGAATAACAAAATCATATCTTATAACTAATCAAAAATAACAGAAATGAAATTAATTAAATTATAATAAATAAAATTCATTAATGAAATTTATAAAGTAAATAACTAATTAGTTTAATTTGATTATCCATCACATTAAGGTATAGTTCAGAACACTTCCGGACATATGGTAAGGGTTTCTTTCTGATCCTCCATTTTCATACATGTTATGATTTCTCCCACTATACACTATTTTAATTATTCATTATTTTTATATAAACATTATATATTAGTTTTATAAATTCTAAAATTATATTTATAGATCAGTTCATATTTTTTTAATAAATAATGATTTTTCAATGTTCCCTTATCAATTCATCCCAATATGATAGCCTAATTAAAGGAAACGTCTCGATTTCTTACTGATTTTTACATTCCAACCACAATATATTTTAAGAAAATATATATTTATAAAATCACTTATTCTATCATAAAAAACTATATTTATTCACTTATATTTTTATAAAATAAATTATAAAAAATTCAAATGATTTTTCTAAAAGAACTCTCGTTTGAAAAGTAAAAGGTTAATTTCTCTAAAGATTTACTTGGTAGTTTTACTAAAGTATTTTCACATATTTTATAACCATCATAGAATTTTATGATTTATTGAGATTTTTGTTATATTATTTCAATCTAAAATTTTTTATAAAATTTTTTATTATCATGTTTCTTGTGGAAATGCTATCTTGATACAATTTTCTATTCTTTTATGAATAGTTAGTAATTATGTTTCTATATTGGGAGAAGTTACTAAAATTTTTTATTTAGATGTTTTTTATGTGTAACCAATTTCATATAAGGATTTCATTTCACTTATAAAGTGATGGGTCTCCTGAGAAAAAACAGAAATGGACATTTTCTAAGGCCTTAACCATATATTTTCGGATTCCTTCGATGAGGCCTTAGATATATGTCTCAAATGTAGGAAATTATAAATTATCTCATTATAATATTTTTAATTTAAAAATAATCTGATTATTATATTAATATAACATCCATGATTATGATACATTTGATTATTTATATGTAATTATTTATTCAACTTTTTTTCCTTTCATATTTTGGTAAATTTTTTGTTTTAATTGCATGTTTTTTATAGATATTCACTATTTCATATTAATTATGATTCTATTGTATTGCATACCCTTTCTGAGAATTATAGATCACACCTTTTTTATGATTTATTTTGTCCCTAGTATGAGAAGATGTGTATTACGAATGACATTTAGATATAAAATAGGACTTTTGGGAGTTTCTAATGGATTATTCTATGTTGTTTTCCCTTTAAAGATGTAATGTAAATTCATGTATGTGGTATATCTTCCAAAACTACTAAGTTGGACTGTCTTTTTAATTATTGTCTTCTATATATACTAATTTTGTAAAGTAAGGCACTAGCACTGGGATACTGGGGTCATGGTCCTTATAGTTATTATCATAGATACATTATTTGAAACCTTGAAAACTATATTTCAAAAATATATATTAAGTAAAAATACCTAATATAGACTTTTAGGATTTTTATATTAGAACATCATAGAATATATTTAATTTATATATTTTGGGGGTCCTCTATGAAATACATCCATATTTGGATACTATGAGTGGATCTGGTTATGACACATATGTACCTATTATTAACAACTCTTACAAGGTGTCCAAGGCCTGAATTAAGGAAACCTAGTACATGATAACGGGCCTTAATACACACCTAGTTTTATACTATTGGGGTATTTCATAGGATAATTCAAATTTTATTTATAAAAAATTATGGTTTATTTAAAATTAAATATTTCCTTAAATATTCCATATTTATTTTTATATGATTAGATATAAATTAATGTTATAGTAATTGTTTCTCTAGATTGATATTATGTATTATGATTCATAACCAATATAAGAGTATATAATTATCGATAAATTAAAAAAAGTGTAACTAATGGAACTGTACAATGTGTGTATCCTACATTTGGAATTCCCTCTTATGTAACATAATGATAATGGAATTCAAGACATTACTGGTGTTGAGAAACATATAACTATACTCAGAAAACTAAATCAGTTTCTGAATAGTAAACATACCCGTATGTAGTATCATGATCTATAATGTGGAGAATAAACGGAATATTGTTTTATAAGAAAAAACCCACTATACCCCAATGTGATTAACATACCATTTATATTATATCAGTGGATAAGTTACTCAGAGAAGATATTTATTGTTTTTGGGTTGCAATGAAATAGAGAATGTTATCACGGTAGTTAATCATCTATAAATATATTATAATAAATGGTTGTTGTTGATTCAAAACCCAAAGTTGGAGGAATAAATTTCAAATGCGGAATGAAAATATTTTATAAAAAATTTCCAAGAAAAAATATTTTCCTTGTGAATAGTGAGAGGATTTAGTGAGTAAATTCTTGACTCTGAAACAAAATAAGTTTGAAAATTCATTGAATTATGAGGACAACATTACAAGGTTAAAGGTATGTCATATATAACATGCATAATCCATATAATAATGTTGATATATTCTTTAATGGTTTAAAACCATTTCATTAAGGGCACTAGATTCCCAAAATTTCTCTTCAAAAGAAGATACAGACTCATGTGTTATCAAGAGAGTGAAATAATTCTTTAATACTTATGACATTAAGGGAATACAAGAGGATAATATGGTGTTAGTAGAAATAATGGATAAAGGGAACAAGAAATGATATATTTTTCCATCCTATGATAATTTGGGGAATAAACACCTCAATACATGCCTGATGGGAATGAAAGTTTGTTAAAAGTTTGGAGAAAAATTCCACCATGTCTATTATGGAAAGGTAATGAAAGAAACTACCAATTATAGAACCTATAATTTTAAAGATATGGGATATTATTCAAAAAAATTACCTTATATTTAAGGAAAATATCTCCAAAAAATTTCATGAATGTAGGGCCAAGATTATGAGACCAAAAATGTGAGGGTAGAAGTGCATAATTATGTGGTGGAAGGTACTTTAATCATTTCCTCAAATATACCATGTGATTTATTTGATTTTGTATCATCATATTCTTTTATATATTTCAATTTTTCCACTTAAATTAAATATTTCACTTCTGATTTAATAAAGGAATTATTAGTCAAAACTTCAATGAAAAGTATCATTTTAACAAATACTTATCTGTCAAAATCATTTATGATACATAAACGTGCTTTACTTGATAACCTTTTAATCATATATGTGATTGAATTTTATATAAAGCATTATATAGACTATATTTCAAAATATTATGCAAAAATGTTTTACAAAAAGTTTGATGTTAAAATTTGAAAGGAATATGTAGAATCTCTATTCATTATAGAAGAAACATCAAAATTTGATACATATAAGGATCATCCTATAGTAGCTATTCTAAATGATATTATTGTAGGGTAAGTGAAAACATTATCTATAGATGATTAAAGAAATCCAGAAATTGAAGATGTACCAGTTGTATAAGAACATATTGATATATTTAAAGAGAATTGACTAAGAAATATTCTAGGGTTGTAAGTTGAGTTCTCTATCGATTTAATTCCTAGTGATACACATGTATTAAGGAATACTTATATAATGGAACATGTGGAATGAGTAGAGTGGAAGAAACAACTAAATTAATTTAGTGATAGAGGATTTATTCTACCTATTATTTCTCTATGCGGTACACATTTTCTCTTTGTCGAAAAGAATAACTGATCCATGGGGTTTATCACTGACTATAGGGAAATCAATGTTATTACAATAAATAAAAATTATCCCCTACCATGAATTTGACGATTTATTAGATAATCATTAAGGAGATTATAATTATTCGAAGATTAATCTTCGGTCTTGATAGAATCATTTACAAGTGATTAAGGAGATATTATAAATATATAATTTTTATTAAGGTATGTAAATTACCCATTTATAGTAATTCTATTTGGAATAACTAATGCAACCTTTTTTTATGGATCTAATGAGCAGTGTGATCAATGAATATCTTGAATGTTTTTTGATATTTTTTGATGATATTTAGATATATTCTGAAATATAAGAAGACCATGAGAACCACTTACGGGTTATTTTAGAGACTTTCAAATGAAAAGTGTCATATGGGATGGTGAAAATATGTAAATTATGGCATCGAATAGTATCTTTTCTTGTAAATAATCCCTCTTTGGATGGAATCTCATTTGATACTGTGAAGATAATGGTTGTTCGGAAATGCACTATTCCAATAAACATAACTGAGCATTGTTATTTTATTAGTATAGTAGGTTTTTATTAGTGTTTCTTTCAGAAAATTTCTTGATTATCTAACATGTTAACCAAACACACTTTTAAAGCGTATAGGTTTGTTTTGAAAAGGAACTGTGAATAAATCATTGAATAATTGTTGAAGAGATTAGTGAATTCTCAAATCTTGACACTACCATTGGGAAATAGTAGGATTTTTATTTAAATTGATTAATCAAAGAAAGGACATGGATGTGTCCTTATATAGAATGATAGAGTTATTTCCTACTCATCAAGGTAGTTAAAAACTCAAGAAAAAGACTATCCAACTCATGATCATGAGTTAGTAGCTCTAATAGTTTCACTAAATATTATGAGATACTATCTCTATTTTGAGATATGTTAGATATATACATATCACAAGAATTTGAAATATGTCTTATCACTGAATGAACTCAACATGAGGTAAAATTGATGGATTGATATTCTCAAGGATTATGATTTTCCAATACACTATCACCTAGGGAATGTAAATAAAGTCTCTTATTCATTGAAAAGGAATTATCCTTCAGTTATAAATAGAATGATGATTTAAAGGGATCATATTTTCATGGATCTAGTAAATATGGATATAAAAATTATCCAGAAGGTGAAAAATCATTACATTTTCATTCGGTTCCCAAAACATCTTTGTTAGAATGGACTAAAATTTCTCTATCAAAAGTTGTGAATTTTCAAGGATAATAAAAGTTGTGAATGATGGCATGTTGATATACTTTTTTTATATAGATTGAATTACAAAATTTGGGAACACACATTGTGTTCCCTCTATACCCGATCTAAAAATGAAGTTTTTGGATGAGGAAATTAGCTCTAAATATGGGTAATAATCGACCAACCTACCAAATATGCACATTTCCCCACTATAAGGGATGATTTAACACTAGAGTTCCTTCCATGACTCTATATTATTTTAGTTCTATGAATTCATAGAACACCACTTTCAATGAGGTCTAGTCATGATCCAACATTAAAATGAAAATTATAGAAACTTCAACAGAAATCATGGGATTCTTTGCTTCATGTGAGCACTTCGGATCCCCCAGAAACCAATGGTCCATATTAAAGGTCCATTCAACCATTAGAAGATGTGTTGAGATCACACTCACTTTATTTTCATTGTAATTATAATGAGTATTTGACTATGGTCAAATTTTCATTAAATAATAGTTTCCATTCAAGTATTCAAATGACAGTATATAAATAATTTTATCTAATGGATGTCATAATCAAAATTTTTGGAATAAATATAAGGAAAAGAAGTTTCTAGGCCCAAAGATTATGGAGGAAACAATGGTAAAGGTATAGACTATTCAAAACCATATCAAATTAGTGAATAATATGAAAAAATGGATTTTATGATAACCCAATGAAATATTTAGAGTTTCGCCTGGGAGATCATGTTTTATTAAATGTGTCTTCGTCGAAGGGTGTCAAAAGACTTTGGAAGAAAGGATAACTATGGCCCAGGTACATTAGAACTTTTGAAAGCCTAAGGAGAGTTGGATTTTTGGATTATTGTTTAGTGAAGCCACCTAGCCCGACTAAAGTACATATTGTTTTCCACAAATATTTTTTAAGGAAGTAAATTCCAGAACTAACGAACATCATCACATATGAAGGAATAGATTTGAAACATAATTTATATTATATAGAGCATATCTAGATTCTAGTCACTATGTAAAGGGTCTTGAGGAATCATATGACTCGACTAGTAAAGGTACTTTGTAAAAATCGTAAAATTAAAGAGGTGACACGGAAACCTAATGAACTTATGATGAATAACTACAAAAATATTTTCTATGATCAGAAAATCTATATATTTCGAGGATGAAAATTTTATTGGAGGGGAGAATGTAATAAACCACAATTATATCAATGAAAATTCCCTTATTATAATTATTTTATATAGTATAAATCACATAAAATCAATTCAATAACAATATAAAAAATTTATCAATGTAAAAGGAATGTTATAAGAAGTATATCTAGATGATAAAGAACATATACTGATGAAATAGTAACGTGATCATATAAATAGTAATATGACCCTTATTAGTTGTAAAAAACCAAATGAATAGTAACAATAATCATAAAACTATAAATAATATTTAGATATCTTATAAATAAAAGTATGATATAATTATATCATAGTATACATAAATGAATATTTTAAAAAATATTAATTAAGGGTTGTTATTTGTGTGAGTCATAAATATTTAAATATAATTTTATAATTAATTAAGTGATTTAACAAAAATTATAATCATAAAATGTATTCATGAATTATTATTTTTTGTCTTATGATTTTCAGATAATTGTATGAGACCTTATTAAATTGTCTAGACTGTTTTAAAATCAATTTAAAATATTAAATATGTGTTTTTTTATTAAATGATGATTTTAATTAAAAATTAAATATCACATATTTAGAAAATTATTTTAATAAAATGGAGTTCATTTTTGAATTATAAATATTGATAAATAGTTAGTCATAATTTTTGAGATTTTTCTAAAATACATGATTTTTTTAAAAGAAAAATATTATAATTTATGATAATTGATAAATACATTAATTATTCAGTAATATGAGTTTTTTGGATGATGAAATCCCATAATTTCAAAACACATTTATATATTTTAATATATATTTTTTGAAAATTCTCAATCTATTCATAGTCATGTGGAAAAATAATATTTATATGAATATAATATTCAAAAAACACTCATCTCCTCTACTATATATACCACCCCTCCTCGTCATGCATTCTAAGAATTATGTTTATTAAATTTTATATCCAATACTCTTTGGAAGAACCTCCCCCACGTCTGGGAGCCTTAGGTCACAACAAAATTCCGAAATAAATTTCTTTATGGAGGTTCTCAAGGATGAGAATTCAAGAGGTGAAAGTCCTCTTTCTTGTCTTTTATTTTCTATTAATTTTCACTTCCTTTCTTGTTATTCCCTCACCTTCCCTATTCAATGATTCATGAAATCAATAGTATAATTTATATACTATAATGATATATTTTAAATGTTTTATGTATCATCAAACTCATTTTTCTATCTATTTTATTCTATGAATGAAAACATCGCTTGTGATGTGTCAATTTAGAGACATCATTGATGATGCTTCTCTTTTTTTCCATTAAAACCATCAAGGCTAGTCATAAAATAATTTTTATGGTTAAAAAAATTAAAATTTCTATTACATTGTATTTAATATCTTGTAACCATTAAATAAAGAATATTTCAATTAATAAAACAAAATCGTGATCGGTGATCAAAAAATGAACAAAAATCTAGATGATTATTACTAACAACTTATCTAATGATTAGTACTCATACCAAAAAACCAAATGATGTACATAACCATTTATTCTGATGTATGTTTATAAATAACATTTAAATTCAATTCTATATATCTATTCAAATTTTACATGGAAATCCGTAATCGTATACATGTAAACTGATCATGAACACCAAGGAAACAAATACTCCCAAATGAAAAAATTATATCCTATAACTCATCAAAAATACAAAAAATGAACTCAATAAAGATACAGTAATTCAAATAAATTTATAAAAGGATTTTAATTAATTATTTAATGGATTTAATGTATTTATCCTGGACATTAAGGTCAATTTCATAACGCTCTCAAACATGAGGTAAGGGTCTTATCATCATCCTCAATTTTAATTCATGTTATGGTTTCTCCCCCTATATACCAATATAATTCTAAATTATTTTAATGTAATTATTCTAAATTATATTTACAATTTCCAAAATCATGTTTCTATATCATTTCATCTTTCATTAATAATAAATAAATGTTTTTTATGGCTTTCTTCTCAATTATTCTCGATATGCAAGCTTGCTGAAAGGGAATGTATCGATTTCCTAACCATTCGTAGGTACAAACCATAATATAATTTAGGACACTATTATTCTATAAAATCAAAAAAATTAGGAAAAACTATGTTTTTTACTTCTTTTTTTATAAAAAACATGAAAAATACATATGATATTTCCAAAAGAACTCTTATTTCCAAAGTCAAAAAGGTATTTCTCTCAATAATTACATGATGATTTTAATAAAGTATTTTTACTTTTTTCAACACCTCTATTTTATTTTATTCTATATTTATATTGACCTCAAATGATTATCATCTACAATATTTTATTAAATGTGTCACGATTAGATTGACTTTGGATGTCCTATCCTGATACCATTCACCATACTAAAAATGTTTGGACTTAACATGTGATGAGTAAGTGCCTCTCTAGCTATTTGTTTTATCAATAGGTCTCATGAGGCAAAACAGAAATGGATTAGGGAAGAATGTTGAACCATTTATTTTAAAATTTATTAGATGAGTCCTTGAATATATGTTTACGATTTTTGGAATTTTTTATTCTTTAGTTATGATAGCAGCAATTGATAAATTATGTGATTGTTCTACTAGTATAATATTCATGGTTATTATTCATGTGATTAATTATATGGAATTATTTATTCATCTTTTATTCTAACCATATTACGCTCAATATTTTGTTTTAATGACACATGTTATTTTAGTTATTCCCCTTTTCTTATTATTTATGATTTTTTTGTGTTATATTCCCTTACTGAGCATTTGGTGTCACCCCTTTATTATGATATATTATTTCCCCATGATTAAATTATGTATATTATATATGAATTGTAGTTATAATCTTGGAGTTTATGGGTGTTTCTAGTGGATTTTTTAGGTTATTTTACCTTTTTGATATAATGTATGGTTTGTGTATGTAATTTGGCATCGAAAACTGCTACACTGATTGGTACATTTGGATTTGGTTCTTGTATCTATGCCATTGTCATGATGTAACAAACCATACCTGGGATAATGGGGTCAGGGTATTTATAATATCCATTATAAATTTTTTTGAATCATTTTGAAAATATAGGAACGAAAATTTTAATTAAACTGTTCACTGACATAGTATATCATACATATGCACAAACAATGTTTTCAATTTTCGATATACTAAATTAAAAAATTTAATTAAAAAAATCAGATTTCTAAAATAACTATTTTATCATATATATAATTAATATTAATTATATCCTTCTTTATTTCCATCTAAAAAAGATGGAAATAAAAAATCACCTCACTTCTTGGATGTGCTATTCCACAAATACCCATTAACAATGTCATTGTATTACAATATATACAAAAGTAAAAATATAGTTATGATATTATAATTATAAAAAAATAAAAATTTCACAAATATCATTTATAAAATTTAAACCCATTGTTATAACCATCCACAATTGATGTTTTCGTAAAATAACTTGTATCGTTATATGAGGTATCATAAGTTGTACAAATGCACAAGTAATACATTCATATATAATTTAATGGAAACATGGTAATAATATTTTCTTTATAATCATTTGAACATTTCATAACATTTATTATTTATTATTTATTATTTTATTAAAAATATAATATATTTTGAAAAGGTAAAAATTAATTAATAAGAAAGTGACTCGTTAAGTTGATTACCTCTTCATTGAAACAATTCTTTGGATGTCCATTTAATGATCCTAGTTTTGGTCTTTCTTGAATATTTTCAGTTCAAATTTCTGTCTAATGGAATTATGAAGATAATTTTGTATTTTTTTGAGATATAAGGCTCAATGCAGTGTCGAGAAGAGAAAGGGGGGTTACCATTTATAATTGATGGGATGGGAACTCTTGGAATTTTAAAAAAGGTTTAAAATAAAATAAATTCATTATCTACACAATTTATTCCAAATGGTGTTGGATTCGAATATATGTCAGTTTGGAGTTGAAATACCATCAACTAATAAATTGATATTGGTTTATGTAGGTTTGTAAACCATATATCTTGGTTTCACCAAATATTTAACTTATTTTATCCTTAATTGGTGTAATATATTCTTCACTCCTAAAGGGATATAATTATACATATGACATGACAATTCACTAATAAATGTTCAAGTGATGAAATTTTCGACCATATCATATCCACCTTCTCCAATTCCAATATTTATATAATTTATAAATGATTTATTAAAATTATATTTTGAAAAAGTATTTTTGAAGCCATTTATGATACTATTAAATTAATTTTAATTAAAACTCGTCATGAAAATGTTGTAATTATAATCGAATCCTTTTACGTGTTAGTAATATTTGGTAATCATATGTATTATTCAAAAAAACATCAACATGGAATCCCAAATTTTAATGTGGAGGATAAGTGTTCCCTACAATCATGATTCACATAAACAATTGTAATTAAAAATTCATTCCCTTTCTCCCATGGACTTCTCTGGTTTTTGGGGGTTATTATCTTCATCATCCCATGGAAAAGGAAATTGAATTATATAATTCAAAAAATATTTTAATTTATAGAATTTATGTGTAAGTGATGTATTTTTTAGAGCTCTTTCAATTCAAAACATTTACTAGACTATTCACATTACTTCTATTATTTTTCTTGATGTCCAAGTATACCATAATTTAATCATATTATTACTCATTTTAGAAATTAAAATGAGTGCTCCATCCCATATTTTAGGATAGTTGGAGATTTTAGCCTTTTATTCCGGCTATGTGAAATACCAATAGACCTTCCACAAAGCTCCGTATTCCTTTTATAAATAACAAAAACATGAGGGTTCACAGCTTACATTTCCACTTTTATTTAAAATAGAATGATTCTGTAATATCATCCGAAATACCTTATGTATAATGCCTTTTTGAAATATGGTTTCAACCCACTAATGAATATATCAAATTTTTCTTCAAGGATGGTGATTCAAAGTGAAAAAAATCAATGTATTTTGAAATTTACATAATAGGTACTAATAGATTCACCATACTTCATCTAAATCTCATGGTATTCATCCTCAATTTTTATAATGTAGAATATATGGGAAGTACATATGAATAATTATTCCCTTGATCTTATTTCATTCCAAATAGTTGATTTCTAATTATTTCAACATATTCTTAATAATATTCTATAATTAGGTTACTTTTTATTAAAAATGATAAATAGAAAGGGAAAAATTTTCATGTTCTGAGTACGGAAGAAGGTAAACAAATGTCAACATCAAAATTATCCATTTCTCATAAACTGGTGGATCATATTACCCATAAAAAGAGGGTGGATGTTTTCTAATAAAACATTAAAAAAATTGTTTCTACAGCCTTGGTGCATTTTAATGTTCAATATTATCTTTGTTACAACCAATATCATGAGTGATTTGAGTGAGGATAGTCACAATATAGTGACCCGAAATTTTAATAAGTGGATATTTCATTACCTTTAAGATAAACAACATACTAGTTATACAAGCTCGGGTCGAAATTTTTAGTTTCTTGGAAAAGTTTGTCTCATAAATCAATTTTATATATTAAAACATAAGCATCATTTTAATTATTATTAATTATCCTTCTAATGATCTCTTGATCTCTTTAGTACATGTATTCAGTAAAGCCTATACTTCAATGAATGGGGTGAGATAAATACCTACTAAGGGGATGAGTAATGAACATGAATCCATAGAAAATGGGTTATCATAATCAATATCATCGTAATATAAGAAAATAGTATTCACCTTAATCATTAGCAAAACATTTTTCAATGGAATAAAATGTGAAATATTCATAAAAAGGAAAATTGTTTCAGAGTGGTAAAATACCACACATATTTGTGAATAAATATATCATTATATTCATGCATAACATTTTGTCATCATCATATCATCATAAAAGTGAACCAAGATAACATCATGTTCATGCATAATACACATTATATCCTGAAATAAAACACATTACCCATGTGTTTTTAGGGATATAAAATTATGTTCCCACCTTTCACATCATAAATACTCAAAAAATGTAATGCTCGTAGAATTTATAACAATCTTATACATGAAATTACCCATAGAAGGGAAGGGGTTTCATAAAGATATAAGAAAAAAATTATCTTAACTAAACTTATGGGTTACAAAAAAAATAAGGGAAATTTTTTTTTAATAAACATCATCATTTTTTATATAATAAGAAACAACACCATTTTAGTCAATAATGGTTTCTGGAAAGAAGAGTCATTTTGAAAGATATATTTATTTGTATAAAAAATATTATTCTACAGGCAGAAAACATATATAACATAAAAATTAAATATTAATAATAGTGAGAAGTTATTTGGGAATATTCATGTAATATCCATACTGATAATGGAAATAAATATGGATAACTCAAAGGATATGAGTATGTTATGATAATCCCCTTACCTTAAATCATGCTCTATTTTCCTAATTTTTCACATCCTCAATAATAGTCATATGTTTATCAAAAAAGTTAACCAGAAGTAAATTATATCCAAATTTTAACTATTTATAAATATAATAATTATATTATATTTCTTAATTTCTATTTTTATAGGTGAATCATCTTGATATCAAATTTTTAATAAGAATTTCTCCTTTTTCATCGACATTGATATTTTTATTTATATTAATTTAAACATATGTTGAAGAATTCCAAAATAATAACATATATATATTTATATTTTTAAACTTATAACTAATTTATTATAACTTTCCTTATGGATAGAAATAATTAGGGAATTTGAAAAAATTTCACATTTTCATTCAAAATATTTTTTGAGAGTGTTTTCCAAATGAAGAGAAAGAGAGATATAACATACATATACATCAACAATATAATTTTAATAGTATATTAAGATCATTAATATATTTTTAAAATAATTTCTATTTAATATTAGATTATATTATTTAATTAGATTGGGTAAACATAGAATATGGGAAAAATGGAGGAGAATTGAAAAATACCGACTCTTTTCTCGATGTCCATTCCATTGTACGACATTAAAAATCAATGAAGAATGGATTTATTTTACTCTATCATATCACTACGTTTTATAAGAAATTAAAAGAAATTATTTGAGTATAAATTATTCTTTATTTAGTGTGGTGGATGTAGATTCCAATTGGAGGGAGAGGAATTATTTATACTTAAGGATAAGGTATTTTAAGAATAAAATATTGAATAAAATATTATATCCAAGATAAATAATGTAATACTAATTATCTAGACATTATGAATCATCTATCAATATAAAAAATTATTTAATACATTAAACCCCATTATAAACTGCGTAAATTTACTTTTTAATAATGAATGTTGAATAAATGATTTTTGTAAAAAATAAATGTGTTTGACTTTAGACAATGAAATGTGATTTTTACTTTTAAATATCATGTTTATTATATATTATTGACTAGTTTTTAAGATAATGAATTTTTTACCCTAAACTTTTGAAAATTATTATTTTATTATTACATCATTATTGTTTCAATTTAAGAAACACATGTTGTGGGAAAAATGTATTTTTACTATTCACATGAAAATTGATGTATTCTAGAAAATTACTAAAAAATCGCCCTTGGTCAATTTCAAAATACTGATATCAAAATTGAGATTTATCTTATAAAATTATTTTAATAATGTATATTTTGTAATTTTTAATATAAAAAATAGTGTTTTTACGAAACAATTAAAAATACAAGTTAGAAATGTGATTATATTTTTAATATGTCTCTAATCACTATATTTATTTTATGAAATTATAATATTTATATCTACATAAATTTCTCCATATAAATATTTTATATATTACATTTATCTATTTTGAGATAAATTATTTTTCCAATAGTGAGGTTAATAATCCTAATGGTCATGTTATTGTTCCCAATGGATAGTTTACTATTACAATGGTAACATTACCACATAAAAATAAAACTATATTTATTCAAAAAAAACATTAATAATATTCCACTCATGATACTATATTTTAATGTTAAATTATTTCTTGTAGGTTTTCAAATATTTTCATTCATTTTTATACTTTTATTCATGGGAGTGATTATTCCATCTAATTTCGGTAATCCAAATTTTCCCTATGCAGCCTTTTTATTGACTATGTTTTGACCCCTTATAATATTTTCCATTTTACTGGGTTTATTCATTGATTAATGTAGCAAATTTATATTTGGAAATAAAGTGTATTTAAGATCACTAGGTTATTTATATGTATGATACTTATATAATATAATATAATACACATTTTTATTGAAAAAATACCATTTAAAAAGTTGGTGTCATTACATAGTTGACCACTTTAAAAATTTTATCCCGTATACTTCTAACTCAAATTCTTGGTAGAGAATATAAGAGAGTACTTATGTATAATTTTTTCCACTAGTTCCATTTATTACCCTTCATATTAATGGTTCCACCACAACACCATGACATGGTGACTTTTCTTATTTCATATAAACTTCCTTCTCTATTCAAAGATCTTCATAACATTCTCTTTGTATGAGAGCATATTCTCCAGTTGTACCATGTTTGGATTTAGAACATATAGGAGAATAGGTATGTAATTCCTTTTGAGATATATGTGAAGAATATCACGAACTGGAAATATATTTTTTGTATGTGAAATCTGATAGGCCTATTCTCCTAAGTGATCGAGGATCTTAAAGGGGCCAATGTTCCTAGCCCTAAGAATCCCATTATATCAAAACCAAATGAATATATTTCATGGATTTATTCATAGGTAAAATATAAATCCAAATCAAATACCAATCCCATTCTATGGTTGTCTACATATCTTTTTTTCACATTGATATGTGTTTCTATGTTTTTGGATGGATT
The DNA here is from genome assembly GCA_963277665.1 of Viscum album. Lineage (NCBI taxonomy): Eukaryota > Viridiplantae > Streptophyta > Magnoliopsida > Santalales > Viscaceae > Viscum > Viscum album. Next base: position 961,652,119 of record OY728145.1, read on the forward strand.
GAGCCTTCTCTATCAACTCTTTCAAATGTTTATGTCTATATAGATTTTTTTCACCAACTGATTTACAATAAATAGTATTTATTCATTGTTTAACATAAAAATTAGTAAATACAATCTTTTGAATACTTTATTGGAGGATCATATTGTATGATACATTAACAAATGGGATATGTTGATCAAATCCTCTTTTAAATCCCATTACAAAGTATCCCAATATGTCCATGAGTTTTTGAATAGTCCATTCATATTTTCAAACATTTTTGGGTGGATATGTCATTTTAAAATTTAGGATTTCTTTTATATCGTGTTTATCACATATCTGTAATATAGAATTTAACCTTCAATCAATATCAGAAATGATAAAAATTGGATCTCCATATAGCCTCCCAACATACATTATATATATTGTAGAATGTTATTCAAGTTAAAAACACATCTTGAATAGTGATTCAATTGGAATTCCTGGTGAGTTGATCCACCAAAACCCATATCATTTCATGTCTTTCTACGTATTTGGGTGAACAGTGAAAAATTACATGTTTATGTTCTCTCATTCCAACATGGTTACTGGAAATTGTGTCATCATCCCCCTCTTACATCCATTTGTAATAATTAACTTTAGAATGTACCAATCACCTGGAGATATACTATGCAATATCCCTCTTCGTGTTCTACCACAAGAAGTCCTATAAAAAATAATAGTATGTCAAGGTACTTCAATGATGGATAGAGAAATATGAGCTATGTGAATTATCCAATATCTCATTTATATAACAAAATGAATGCATTAAAATCCTAGTTATAAATATAATAACATCATCATCATCGATATGGAATTCATGAAGCATGTCTTCCTTAATAGATTTCTCATTATTTTGAAGCTCCTTATCATCCCATTATGCCACCTTGTTCTTCTCTTCTATAGATGGTTGGGAAATCATTTGACCAAGGTATGATATATTTCCTATCATTTTTATTTTCATATCAATACTTTTCATTTCAATGAGGATTGGTTCTTTCTCAATCTTTATCATGTATAGAATAACCAACACTTTAATAATAAAATAATTAGATAACTTCATTACATTTACTAGTTGGATAGAGAAATTTAATTCCTTGATAAAATATACCTATTTTATCTGATTCTCATTGATATATTTACATGTGAATATATTCTTTATACTATTGTGATCTATATATATGTCTCACTATAAACCATAAAGGGAGTACCACCCAATCATAAAAGATAAGTTCATAGTTTCTCACTATAAATCATGTGTCTGGTATTTATACTAATGAATCATTATATTTCATTGGGATTAGTCTATCACATTTCCACCCTTCATGAGTATACAACCCAATCCTTTCTTTGAATCATTACAACATATCAAAAAACATTCTCCACTTGATGGTTGTGTGGGTAAAAGTGTAGTTATTAACCTCTTTTAATCTATATAAATATTTACCAACCTTATTATATCTATTCATATATTAACCCTTTTCCATATTAATATATTTATCATTCAATATAACCATGATAAATTTCTAAAAAAATGTAATCAGTACTGTACTGAACCAAGAAAACTAAATGTTTATAGGGAACAAGAGGATTTAGAACATTTATCAATTTCCTTTTTCATTGAAAGGTCCACCAAAATTCTATTACATGTTATATGGTTACCTAGGAATGTGGATCCATTCATTCAAATGTCTCATATGCTGAAATGATGGTACATTTTTTCTTCCCTGATGTCTCTAGAATAATCTTTACATTTTCTTCCTGTTCCTCCTTGATTTAGAAGTAAATTAGGATATCATAAATAAATACTTCCAAAACATTTTCAAGGTATTATATAATGACACTATATATTAAATCCATATAGATTACAAGAAAATTAGAATGTCTTAAGGGAATAATCATGAACTCATAGTGCCCATAACCTATTCAGAAAGCAGTCTTTGGAATATATTCTTTATTAACATTAATCTAAGGATTTCCATAATTAAAATCCAATTTTGAGTAGTATTAATCCCCATGTATTTGATTAAACATGTCATAAATCCATTGAGGTGTATACAGATTCACTATGGTGATATTATTGTGTTCCTGTTAATCAACACAAAGCCAAATTGTGATATCCTTTTTTCTTACAAGGAGCCCTAGTGAACCCCAAGGGGATGCACATGGGAATATGAACCCATTATCCAAATTCCCTTGTAGATGCGTCAATAAAACCTATAGTTATATAAGTTCCATTTTATATTTTAATTTGGAGATAAGAGTGGGCCTAGTTTTAAACTCTACAGAAAAATATGTATCAGGATTTGGTGCAACTTCAAGATTCTCTTTTGTAAATATATTGATATAATCCCTTAAATATGTGATTACCAAATGGTTGTCATTTTTCTTTGACTAAACCATTTGTTAAATATATACTTCTTCATAGGCTATCAATACCCACACAATTGAGGGATTTTACAATGGGGATTCATTATCTTCATTGAATTTTTTTTTAGGATTTTGTGATGGTTGGTAGTACTAAAAAATATTTCCCTGTCTAGATAGTTGCTGTGTGCACTATATAATGAGAAACAATCTATGACCAATATAGAATTATATTCCACCAAGAGAAGGATTGAAATATTAACTAAAATAATATTCCCACATTTAATAAGTGGGGAGGATTCCATCACATGGGATGCAATGATCCCACCTATAGGTGTATTTATTGATAATTCTACTTCAATGTATCAGGGATTCGACTCAATAGTTCTAGAAAACATAAATCATATAAAGAAATTAAATGAATTATTTTAAGTGAAAATTTTCCCTATGAATTATTTAATATTATGTGTACCATTCACCATTTAAATTAATATATTCTAGTTCATCTATTCTATTATGTATTAAATTATATGGGAAACCATAAGCCAATAAAACATCAATAATTGAATTTTATGTATAACTTAACTATAAAGGTATATCATATATAGTCTCTAGGTTTAGTATTTTTCTAAAATATCATTTCTAAGATGTTTACCTATATATTGAATTATACTTATATTTTTTACTAATTCCCAAATAAACAAAACTATGATTTGATACTAACTATAGCGACCAAACATTTAATTACATTACTATTGTATCACAATTATTCTACAATCCTATATCAAAAGTTTTATTGGAATTGGAGAATTAGGGATATATTTTAATTATAATTAAAAAAAACATTATTTAAATTCATATTTAATATACTTATCTATCGCTCACAATATAGTCAGTACATGCAGTCACATGAGGATATACGCCAAAGAAAGGGGTGATAAAAAGTCCTAATAAGGGGATGAATTGTGGACATTACTCAAATTTACATGTGTGAGAACAATTAACATAATCATGGAATTACAATAGGATAATAAGCATAATCATGAGGGATACATTTGATAATGGAATGGAATTTTCTATATGTATAAAAATAAAACATCGTGTCAAAGTTGTCAAATACCAGAGATGGTTGTGAAAAAAATGCCAGCATCAAGTTCATGCATAACATATATGTATAATCATATCTTCCAAAATGAGTGTCACTACCCGTCCCCTCGGGGCCTGGGCACTGACTACCCCAAGCTCGCCTTCCATAGGCCAGGGGATGAAGAATAGAAGCGGAAAGGTGTATCCTTTAAATGGGAAGGTTTGGAATTTTTAACCTATACAGACACACATTTAAAGAACACAACAAGAAGCTACCTCACATACTAGAATGAAATAAGATGCAACCACAAAGTAAACTTCTTTAGTAAGAGAGTGATAAAAGTAAAAAGGGGTCAGAATTGAAGTCCATCATCAAAAGTACAAGTACGACTGGATGTAAATTACAACTGGAAGAAAAAGGAAAACAGCTACTGGGTCGTCCTCCGAGGTTCCTACTAGAAGGGTAAGTACGGATAACCTTCTCATCACTCCACGTCTGTTGGTCTCCTCCTTATCACGTCACATAAAATTTTATGCCTCCGTGCACCATCTGGTCTTAGTTCCCTCATTCTCGATCAACGTTGTACGTTGTCGGCAATAGACACAATATGGTGCGGGTGAAGCCCATGCAGGGGTGAGTATAACAATACTCAGTGGGCACCCCAAGACCCACGTAGGTCTCCTAGAGTTCTTCAAAGGAAAAACCATAAAGCAAGTCATCAACTCTACTTTGGAATATGACCATACATATAACTAAGTTATCAAGATATACTCATCTCATTGATGAGGGAATTCCACCACATTGGTAACACCACGAAGGTAGAAGTAACACACAGGTAACACCACGAAGATAACACCATGAATGTAAATCCAAGAAGGTAGAAGTACCACAAAGGTAACACCACAGAGATAGAATAACCACACAGGTAACACCATGAAGACAATACCACAAACTTAGAAGTACCACATAGGTAACACGACAAAGATTTAAGTACCATATAGGTAACACCACGTAGATAGAAGTACCACACAGGTAACACCACGAAGACGATACCAAAAAGGTAGAAGTACCACACAGGTAACACCATGAAGACGATAAAAAATGGTAGAAGTGCTATACATGAAACATCACAATTCTAGAATTACCACATAGGTAACACCATAAAGATAGAAGAGCCACAGAGGTAACACTGCAGAGATAGAAGTACCACACATGTAACACCAAAAAGATTGAAGTACCACATAGGTAAAAGCCTCATCTCACAATCAGGTATAATGTAAGTATAGAAGTATATAACATTTTTCGTAAACTAGATCATCTTATTCTGTTAATATGAACTGCTGCTGACCCACACATGATCCATAGGTAACTAACCCCCCTAACCCACATAAGATCGGTTGGTAACTATCTCCCGCTGACCCACATAGGATCTGACACATAGAGGATCAGTATGCACTAAACCACATAGGATTGCTGAGCACTGACCCACATAGGATCTGACCCACATAGGATGGATAGATTCTGACCCATATAGGATCAATGTTCTTTTTTCCCGTTGCATCCTGCAAGAGGTTTCTTCCCACCCGGTGCACTTGAGTTCTGTAGAATCTTCCCCTCGAGATATCGGTCATACCTCAAATTCCACTAATCTCAACAAAAGTGTAACCCAATGTACCGCAATGTCATAAGGGTTCCAACGCGACAGACGGCACGTTAATCGGATACCAGGTCGGTGAGTAATAAATGTTTTAGCTCCGAGGGCCCGATTAGATTCAAATTCGATCCAACCCAGAGCTACTCGATCTTTCTCTAAAACTCTAGTGAAGTATACCAAATAGACCGCCTCGATCCAAGGATCCCAACGTTTTTTATGGTTCTTCAAATAGACATCTAGTTCTCAAGATATTCCCTTTTCAGTATTTCTTGGTCCCGTGGGGCCCGGGTCTGGTCCAACCCAATCGGACCGACCCGGACCGACATGGTCTGGGTTGGGCCAGAGTGGACCCGGCTGGCTGGGCGGATTTTGGGTTCGTCCCACAAGAGGGGCGGCCCAAATGGGCAGCCCATCCAGAATTGGGTGGCCCACAATGGGGTGGCCCACAATGGGGCGGCTGACAAGGGCGGCCCTGCCAGAATGGGGTGGCCCGCAAGGGGGCTACCCGGCCTGCAAGGGGGCCACCCGTCCCATGTGGGGTAGGGGTCCACTAGGGCAGCAGCCCGGTCTGGGTCGGCAGTCCACTGGGGCGGCGGCCCAGTTCGAGGGCGGCGGCCTGCTCCGAGGATGGCGGCCCAGTCCGAGGGCAGAGGCTCAGTGCAAGGGCGGCGACCTGGTGCGATGGTGATGTCCAGGTCCGAGAGTGGAAACCTGGTACATTGGCAATGGCCTAGCTCTAGGCGGCGGCCTGGCTCGATGGCGGTGGCCCACTCCAAGGGCGGAGGCCCAGTTCAGTCCATCACGGGGGGTATTACCCCCATGTCATCCAGATTCATGAATGACCCAAAGGTCATTCTGTTGGCAAGGTGTCGATGATGCGTGGGTGTTGTTCATTCTCGGCAGAACCCACCAATGGTGGGTTCTCCCTCTGCTGCAACTTTGGTTGTGACTTCCGTTCATCGGTGGCGCGACGGTCATGCAGCCTTATCTCCCGTAGCTGGTCGTCGTGTTGGTCGTCTCCTCCGTTCACCGCGGCTCTCCTCTTGCGGTGTGCGTCGACGTTCTCGCGGTCTTCCGAGGTGGCGCAATGAAATAAAGATAGTGGAGGGTTCGAGCCAGGTTTTTTAGGTCTTCACCATCCGTGTTATCTCATAATATGAAGGATATTAAGGGAGTTCAATAAACAGTTGTAATGAATACAATATTAACCCCACCATATTCCACACAATAACCTCTTGTAAAGACGATTGAATCACTGGTTAACCCATTAGTCTGGTGACCCGCGTTCTTCATGTTATTCAAGAACGAAGAAGTGGAAAATCATTTGAAAGCATAAATAAATTAAAACCCCTACCAGGAAGAGACGTCCGGAGACGACAGTCGACAGAACCTCCTTCATCATTGTCATCGGTTCGTGACTCAGTGGCACTCGTCCCCACTCGTTAGAACTATTTTGGTCCTCAGGGTCGTTGTCATCGCGGTACTTTTCTAGGGCTTCGTCGCTTGGAAGATCTGTGTCAACACCCCTCCCTGAGCTTTATATAAATAGGATAGGAGAAAGAGTGTGCAACACTCGGAGAATTAATGAGGTTCATTTAATTAATGAACCTCCCAAATTCCCAATGGTGCAGTTATAGGAAAAGAAGCGTCAATCCAATTATTGGGTTGAAATGTTTCCAGTCCTGCCAGCATCGTTCGTCCGTTGGAGGAAAGAAAAAATATAAAATAATAAAACATGTTATTTTATTAATCTTTCAAAATTCTTCAAAAATGACTTTTTCACCCGACCTACTATGGTCGAAGTTTCGCCTCTCTTAAGAGAATCTTGGAGCTGCGTATTCAAATGATCCCTCATATTTTTAATCCATGAAACGGTTCAGATGATAGAAAACTCCACCCACAAATTTAATAAACACACTTAAAAAAAGATCTGAAAAATTTTAAAAGTCACCCAAGACCCGTTCCGGTCAGGGTTAGGATTTTTCTAAGTGAAACACACCCATATAGCCCAATGGTACTCTCAGATTTTTAATCTGAGTTACAGTTTAAATGTTATGAATTTTACAATAAAATAATTTTCACTTTATTATTTTATTTACAGCAAAAAACCAACTCTCACAGGTGGCTTGCATCGACCAATGCTAGTATCTATATAAAGAAAGAATACACTCAACAGTTCAACGATGGTCACATATTTTTAATTTCAGTTATTTTTTGTGAGTTATAAGCATTTGAAAAATAAAATAACATTATTTAATTATTTTTGTTACAATTAGGCCATTTTCAGGTTTTCTCACATGAGGTCTGTGCCAACTAAACTTAAGTCGCGCCAAGGGTAAAACTGCCATCCTAAGCACAACGGTGAACTCAGATTTTTGATCCGATTAAACGTCTATGAGTTATTCCAATTTTTCAATAAAACTGCTTACACGGGAAAATTAAAGCGTAAAAAACATCAATGGATCAATCCAGGCACTATGGGCCTTAGAATCTCACATTGTCAGATTTTGAGGTCTCAAAAAATTTCCATATATTTAAAAAAATATACAGAATTTGTCAGGACATTAAAATGAGAACATATAAAAATATGTGTCATGAAAAATAAAAATTGTCTCATTTGGTAAATAAAATAAACCAATGCAATGGAGAGATATATAATTTTCTTCCCACTAGACACATATTAAATTCTTAAAATCAGTTAATCTATATAAATGGCATAAAAAACACAGTCTTGCAATAACCTACAGAAAAGAATGGGTTTCATGAGGATTTCATAAATAATAATATGATGAATAGATATTAGTGTTCTAAAATTAATTAGTTAAAACATATTTTCCATAGACATCATTATTCCTTAGTGATGAATAAAAAACTCAACAATAGAAAAGGGTGTGTTTTGGAAATAGAATATTTTTTTAAAATTCATAGTATTTGGATGAAAAATAATTTTTTCAAGGTATAATATATGTATATCCCTAAAAATAAAAGTTATTAATATGGATTTTATATTTAATTGATATTAGGGGGAAATTCATATTTAAGATGTTCAGAAGTATGGATAACATGAGGAGGAGGAGTGGGTTTTGAGAATCCATTTACCTAGAATCTTCATTAATTTGATCACTTGTCTGATTCCAAGGTAATGAATACTAAATTATTAAAACATTTAACTAAAGGTGAATTATTATTTTTAACTATTTATATATTATAATCGTTGGATTACATTTCTTAATTTTTATTTTTAATGGTGAAGAATTTTGATATAATTTTTTCCATGAATATTTCAAAATTTTAATTGATTTTGATATTCTTATTCAGGATATTCTTTCAAAAGTGTAATTAACCCAAAAACAATAAAATAAAATTATTTTCGCTTTCATATATCATTATTAATTTATCATACACATCCGTAAGGTCAGTTATAATTATAGAAGTCATAAACATACTTATTGCTTCTCGTGTACAACACTACAATTCCTTAATGTAAGGAATCATCAATTCAATAATAACCCTAAGGTTTATGTGGTCTTAATATATATAATTTATATGTAGATTGGTCTTTGTTATGTAAACATTTAGGGGGTTTCCAAGGGGCGGGTGAGGGGTTATTTATAATTTAAGAGAGGGGATGTTTTAGAATAAAATATTGGGAAAATATTATATCCAAGGTAAACCTTATTGATGTTATTTTTATGAAGTTTTGAATCTTAAATAAATAAAATAAAAAATCATTCGGAAATTAGTCCCCTTTATAAACAAAATTCAATAATATATTAAATAAGAATGTAGAATAAATTAAAAAATATTTTCTAAAATAATAATTATAAACATTAGAATTTGAAATGTAATTTTTAGGTTTTAAATCATGTTCATTGTGATTTAGTAACTCTTTTATAAAATTAAATATATTTTACTCAATAAAAAAATTATTTCATTATTACATCATGGAAGATGTAATTTAAGACACACAAGGTAAAGAAAAAAATATTTTTTTAAATTCACTTGAGATTTAAAGTAACAGATAAAATTTCAAACAAATCACCCTTAAAATTTTTCAATGTGACGATTTCATAAAAAATATTCATTTTACAAAAATAATTATCCCAAATAAGAAATTTAAATTTATAATATAAAAATTATGATTTTTACCAAATAAATTAAAATAAGGTTTCAAAATATTATTCTATTTTCAATGAGTGTATAATCATGATATATATTTTATGGAACTATAATATTTATCTTTAATTAATGTATTCACAATAAATAATATTTAAACAATATTTTATTATTTTTAAGTGAAATGACTATTATAACAATCATGTAACTATTCCAAACTGTCATGTTATTATTTCAAATGATTAGGCTACTATTATAACTCTCACACTACCCCCCTCTAAATAATACTATATTTCTAAGTTAAATATTAACAAAAAGAGTTTATTTCTCCAATTTTAATTTATATAATTTTAAAGAGTTTATTCATCAAATAACGTAATGATTATGATTTTGGAAATAAAGTTATTTCTATATCACCATGTGTTTTATTTTTATAATACATATATAATATAATGTAAAACACATTTATCCATGGAATAATTAATATTTTTAAAATCTTGGATGGTACACTCTAGATATTAAATCCCGTATATTAATCCATTCGGTTGCTCATAATTATGGTCATTACAATGGTTATCAAATTAATTTTTGACGTGAATACTTTGGGGTGAAGACATTGAATAAAACCAAATATCATAATGTATGAAATTATAATCATAGAGGAAAACCACATAATCATGAAAAATTATTTATTATATATCGAAATCAAGACACATTATTTTCAATCTATTAAACCTTACTTTTATCCAACATTATCCCAGAACATTCCCAAAATATTAGGATATTATCCATGGCTTATACATATCCCCATAGTTCTACCAAATTTTTCTCATCCTCGTTTTCAAAGGTTAACTAAACCATGATTAGATAACAAATATATAGATCCATACAAACCAAACATATATATTACATATTTTCCATGACTAATAAATACATAGCATAACGATCAATGGCCAAACCATACAGGTCTAGTGCCTTTGGAAATAGGGTTACCTAAAAAAGGTTTCATGAAATTATACAACAATATTATTAATAATTATCACCCTTCCTTGAAATATCATACTTAAAAATATTCTTCATAACCCGGTTAAAGTGGATATATCAAAAGAAGATCCTATATTCTTACTAACAATAAAAAAGAGATAGATCATTGATCCCGAAAACATAACATGAGTTTAACGGTATAATAAGGTGATAAAAATGTCTGTGAACATGGTATAAACTTTTGAAAACCATAACCTACAAACCAAATATCACAACATTGGATAATGGAATAATACATGTAATTTTTTTGGATATAAATCATTAATTATTAAAATAATTTAATCCATGAGTGCATAGCATTGGAATAAAACATGAGTTTGTGGTGTACACAAATGCTTATAAAATTTTGAAAATGTATTAATAGAAATAGTTTCACTCATTAAAATATGGAAATGATATTAAGATAAATTATAAACTTATGGACATGAAACTAGGTCCACGATTAATCTTATTAACCAGAAATATAATTCTATACATACAATTATCGACATGAAAACTCATTCCACCTATAATATTATTTACATGAAAAATATATCCACTCATGAAATTTTGAACATGAATTCAGAATCATGAATAACATATTTACCACATTATTTTCCATTTTTCACGGATGTGTTGGAGGTCCTTAGAATATGGAAATTACATATAATAAATATACATATATATATATATATTTCAATAATTTATTAAATCCCTAATCAGAACATCATAACATAACCCCTAAAAAATAAATGGTTTGTATAAACATGTCATTTTCCAAATTATAATACACCCACTTAAAGAATAACAATGATACCGTTAGAACATATCCCTAGGGAAATAGTAATCAACATTTAAAGATGTTATTTCGGAAGAAAATTTCCTTAAAATATCCAAGGAATATTAAAAATGAAGAATAAAATTTTAATTTTGATATCACTTCTTTAAAATATAATAATTCTAAAGAACCATGTAAAAATTTAATGTAATCTCTAAAAAAATATGTTTTAATGATAGTGGAATCACATTCATATCCCTTGTATGTTAAAAGTAAAAGATTATTTTAAAACTTTTGTAATGTGTCATAAAGTACCTCATTCAAAAAATTATAATAATATTCTATTAATAATATTTTTAAAAATTGATAAAAATTGATAAAAAAATATAATAACAATCATATTACAATACTAAAAACATTTTTTGAAACATTTTTTTAAATCATGGATACAGAAGAAAAGATTTTTTTAACAAAGGGTGTAAAATAGTCTATTCTCCTTAAAAATATATTTCTAGTATCTCAATTACCTAAAGTAAAGAAAATAAAATGAAATAATTTATTTTCATCATCTAGACATATTATAATAAATTTAATGATTATCTTGAGAGTTAAGAAATAATATTTCATCATTTGAAACATAATATTAAAAATCTTGTAAAAAATGAGATTCTATCATAAAACACTAACTACTTTTGCATCATTTGAATTGAATATCCCATGAAATAATAGATTAAAATTTAACCTTAAATATCTTTGAAATTATTTTAATAGTTATATAACATATTAAAGGAAAATATATTCACCACATAAAATAATACTTGTGTGAAACATAATATATGTCCCAAAGAATACAATTTTAGATGATAAACCCTTACCTCATGTACGACTTCCTTCGTATGTGGTTGAACCTCCAGTATGATAAATATATATTTATAATAAAACATATTATATAACCCTCATCATTTATATCAAAATATATATTATTTACTTAAAACATTTTATCACCCTTCTATAAATAATTCATTATTAAAATCATTGTTCCATGTGATATATACATTATTCATTATGTATGTTTTGATTCGATATCTTTGGTCCTTATACATTTAATTTGGGTCCATAATATCCCATATGTTAATAAAGATATAAATGTCATATATATCCCTTATCTACGTATTTAAAATCATTCAATAATATATATATATATATATTAGGTTCTTGGGGTATAATTATATTAAACACACACACCGTACATGCATGCCAAAAAGGCAAGACATATCCCCCAAGGGAAATATGACCCATCGATCCTTATTTATTCAATACATAGACTAATGGAACAATTGAAATTGATTGAATTACATGGCCTAAATACCCCCTAAATGGCCCAAGGACCCTTTGGATTGTCATTCCTGCATCATACTTCTAGTGACATGACTGTGTCACCGCCTACCCGCGTCCTGACTACATCACCGCCAGCTTCCCTCATGCCAAAATCACTACATTGTTGTGGAAATTTAATCCCACCTTGATTTGATCCCATGTTTTATTGAGGAATACAATGATCCTTTGCAACTCAATAAATCCCCTTATGTCTAATAATTCAAAAAATAAATATAGAAATATGAATTACACTATTCTTGGAGATAATATGCTATACATACACATGAACACAGTTTTCACTATTCAATAGATGGAATGAAAAATGATAAACAGTGGGTATATATTATATATCAATTTTCATATCAAATAATTAATTTATATAAATTAAAACTATCTTTATTTCCATACAAATAAAATAGAAATAGAAAATATGGAACATCTCTTCATGGAGGTGGTATTCCACACATACATATGAGCAAAATTATTTCATTATAAAATATGGCATGTCAGAAATTATATTTCAAATTATTATCCCAAAAAATAATTATTACATAAATATAATATATATATTAACCCCATAATTACAACCATCCAATAGTGTTGGTGATAAAAAATGTATTGTATTTCCACACAGAGATGGTAATTCAAATGTATGCATGAGAGATACTCCCACGTACCCTTTAATGGTTATAGGGTTAATAAAAGGTTTTTCATAATCAAAAAAACTATTATTTATCTTAAGGATACATTATATATTATTTTATTAAAAATATAAATGATTTATTTGATGTAAAATTAGAATTAAAGAGAATGTGATCTTTTAAAGAGACTACATATTCTTTGAAAGAACCCCTTTATATTTCTTATTAAGTACCATTCGGTTTGTATTTAGAAATAAAATCCCATAGATAGTATTTATTAAGGATATTGGAAGATAATATTTTTCAGTTTTTCAAGATAGAATTTTTAATTTTGTGTGGTGAGAGAAAGGAGTGGTTCTATTTTATAAGTTAAGGGAATGACACACTGAGAATTTCATAAAATATTAAAATATAATAAAATAATTAGCTAGAAAAATTGATCCCAAGGGACAGAAATTCAAATATAAAATGTTATTGGGTATACATTACATCAACAATAACATTTTTACATGTTTATTTTATGTTTTACACTTTAACATTTGGTTGAACCCCTTAGTCAACCTAATCATTGTAATGTTATTTTCACACTTATAGGGTTTTAATTTTACATATAATGTTATAATTTTTTCATATATGTACAAGTGATGCAATTTTATATCAATATTATCCACCTTGTTCTATTTTACGATTTGTATTTTTTTTAAATAATTTAATAAAATATTATTTTGATAAAATATCATTAATTTCAATGTCGACACAATTTATTTTATTTTTATTCAAATGAAAAATATAATAGTTGTAATTCAAAACTAATCATTTCATATGTCATTAATTAGATAAATTAATCTATTTTTTTAAACTAAAGGTCACTCAAATAATAATTTTTTTTAATATTTTGAAAATCATTTATTTTATTTCAATTAATTGAATAAATACATCCAAATGGACATGGATTTTATGGTGAGGTAGGATAAAGATTATATCGCATCAAAAAATTCATATGGTTACATTGTGTTTAAATACTTATCATTTAGCTTAAACGCCTAGTAAATATATGTTAACATTAAAAATGATAATGCCTTTTTTACTCTTAATGGGTTATAATTTTACATATAATATGAAAATTTTCTCATAAAGTTTTTTTTATGAAATTATGAAAAATATAATATCCACCTTCTCCAAATTAATTGTTTATATAATTTTTATATAATTTAATAAAATATTATTTTGCAAAAATTTCAATAATATCAATTTTGACACTATTCATTTAATTTTACATAAACTATGTAATGAAAAAGTATAAATTCAAATATAATTCTTCAAAATATCACTATTATTTTATATTCATCAGAAATTTTTTTTTATTCAATAACTCAATCAAATTATATTAATCTTAATATTTCGAAAATTATTTATTTATTTTTATTGTTCATTACATAAATATAGTATTAGACTTGCACAATAATTTTCTATAAATATTTCATAAATAAAAATAATAAATAACTTAACAACATGAATAAAATTACATTATAAACAAAAACAGAAATTCATTTTTGACCAAAACTTGCTATATTTACTATATAAAAACATAAAATGTTACTAAAAATAAGAGAGTGATATTCTATAAGTTTCTATTCAATTAATATTAATGTAGTCATTTTCATGTAAAATACACTCTTAAACAAATAAAATATTAGCCTAAGATTGTAGGATTATAATTTAATTCCCCCATTGAGAATTAATTTGAAAAATTATGGACTTATCATTTAGTTTTAACCTATATTAACAATATTTACCCTTTACTAATGTGATAAAACTAACCACGATTATCATTAATACAGAAAAAAATAAAAGGATAAAATTTATAAAATTATATCCTTGAAAATATTAACCATTATTCAATTTTATTAAATTTAATATCTATAAATCGAATAATTTAATATTAACATAAGTTCACAAAATAAGAGAAAAGATTCATTTTATAAAACTGACTTTATAAGTACAAAAGTAATGTTATACTAAAATTAGATATGAATTAATTCTAGAATAATATGATTGGATTATTTTTAATTCATACTGAACTACAGAAAAGTTTAGAATAAATCAAGATAAATAATTATTTTCCAATTACATTAAAACAAATGATATTTTTCAAAAAAATAGTATTTCCACTATTTATTGAAGAAAAAAATAATTCAAAAAAATAACAGAATTTCACCATTAGTTAATTATGATATGATAATATCAAAAATTATATCTTTGTTTCAAATAATATTTTGATATTTTTCTAAAATTATTTATAATTTTCATTAAAAACTAGAAAATTCCATTTTTGTAAGAAAAAATATTTCTGAAGAATAAAATTTCCTATCTAAAAATTTAGTATTCAATCAATAATCATTAATGAAAACATTATAATTGATTGAAATATTTATATAAATTCTATAATTATATTAATAAAACTAATTCCAACTAATTTTAATATATTAATTGTAGTGGTAATATTTAAAAAATGATATTTCATTGTTTGTTTAGGCTTGTTGCTGCATGTAATGCATGTTATCGGTGAAATGAATAAAAAAAATATTTTAACAAATATCAGGGTGTTGCATTATCACCCCACCCCTAATAGATTGACACCTCTCAATTTAAAATTTTTCTTGGTAATCAAGGGTTTCATATTTGAAAATTCATTCATGTAAACCCATACTGTGAAAAGGATTAACAAAACCTCCTCTTAAAAATTAAATGAAAATATGATTGTCTTCTAGGTTTAGGAATAAGATAACTATAGTGGAAAGTGAAAATATATACATGGAAGAGAAAACTAACACAGAAGTACGAATACATAGTGATATAGTGCATGGTTAAGGGAAATTCAACAATTAAAAAACTATAAAACTATTATATGTGAAAATAACATCAATAGATTGTAAATTAGGGTAAAAGTATAAAATTTTATTTAAAAATCCATTTTATAATGTTGAGGGATCATGGGATAGAACATGAGAAAATATACACAACTGATTTATTTATATACCATAATCACATTTTTGTCTTTTAATTTTGATTCAATTAACATATAATTCATCACATACTCCAAGAAATGAATACTAAAGACTAATATTTTTTCTATAAGCACTGTAATTAACATTTATCGGAACATAATATCCATAAAAAATGGTAATTCATTCTTTTTATATCTATATTTACTAAAACCAAAACTATTCATACATTTTATCGAATATGGAAACTCATACTTTAACCTCAAACATTAACACCAAAATTACAACATAATCCATTCCATTAATAGTTGACCTTAGAACTCCCCCAAAATGTGTCTGGCCAAGATGGAAACACAAATATGATTTTATCTCATATCCTTCCATGACCAACTTAATAATAAAATTAATAACTTCTAAATTATCATACCAACATTTATATACCTTTATCTTACATTCCCTAATATATACTAATTGTTTTCCAATAGAAAGTCAGAATAAAATAATATATTCTTCCAGAGGTTAATTAACCTATTATTACTTAAATAATCTCTTTTCATAGATAAAAATATTTCCATTTGATATTCATGTTAATCCTTACACCGATAGATGGTCATATGTTTATTCATAATATTAAATTTGAAATGCTTGTTTAAGAAATTTATATGGAATTCATATAGAGAGAGATCATTAATTTTTAGAATCACATAATGTTATACTGAAGGATATGTTTTTTAATATTATAATACATTAAACGACTACATGAAATCCCCATTTTGATATTGGAGGATACATGTTCCCAAACAATCACGGTTCACTCAAACAGTTGTAATTGAATAAGGTTTCCTTTTATGCTTATTCTTCAGAGATTGTTGTAGCTTATTATCCTCATTAGAATTTTTATAAGGGTATTTATTCACATAATTCCCAAACTCACTCCTTTTATACAAATTAAGTGTGAGTGGTATATTTTGTTTAACTATATATCCATTCAGTTCATTGATTGGACTCTTCAAATCACATAGATTTTCTTTCTCTTGATGGTGTGTCTCCCCATAATTGAAGCGTCTTGTCATTCCTTTTAGTAATTCACTTGAGTTTTCCTTTTAAAATTGTTGTCAATTAGAAGTTTAAAACATTGTATTCTCTTGGTGTGAAAAACTTATAGATTTTCTATAAACCACCATATATTAATATCACCAAAATCATGTGGTTTTCCATATTCCATTTCCATTTTCCATGTACGTGGATTGATTTCATCATAGACTCCATAGACACTTAGGCTAACTCCATTTGAAAAATTGGTTTCAAACCACTAAATAAACTGTCCAAATTTCATTGAGGTATGATTATTAAACATCAAAAATACCATAAATGACTGCTATAATTTTTCTCATAGGTTTCAATGTATTCATCCTCCTTTTAAAAATTCTCAAGGAATTACATCTACATATTTTTATGTAGAATATTAGTTAATTACATATTGAAAAATATTTCTTGAATCTCATCCCATTATATTTAGATTATCTCATCCTCTTTAATTATATTCTTAATAATATTACACTATTGATATGTTTATACTTATTAACAATAAAAAACTATGAAAATAGTTTATGCTCTGAGAAATAATGAAACAAATACACTCTATCATATTTATCAATAACTCACCAACAACTAGATCAAAAGACAATTGAAGGTGAATTTTTGTTGCCACATAATATATTCAATGACACGTTTCTCCCATCATAGTTCATTCATATGTTCCATAAGATTATTTTTACCACTAATATCGTGAGAGATTTGAGTGAGAATAGTCACATGATATTTCATCCCTTCTCTTAATCCAAGAGTATTGTCACTTAATTTTTCATCGCATTGATTTTTATAACTATTCTTTGGGTTCCATCCATTTAATAAAACCAAAAAACATAATGTGATAAATGATGAACATAGTGTAAAACAATGTAGAATGAAGGTCTAAATCAAGACACCACCTTTCCAATCTATTACACCTTTTGTTTAACATAGATCACCATTGATTATTAAAAAAACATTAGGATATTAGACTATACAAAGATATATCCTTAGTGTTTTTATTAATTTTTCTCAGACTAGTTTCCAATGGATAACTAAATATTACTCTAAATCCAACTATAGTGAATCATTCTAGTCATGAATAAATATTATATCTTTGACTAAGTGAAATAAATACCTAACATTAATATCCATAACAATATCGTATAGGAATTGTATCATTGGAAAATGGATATATAAGCTACTATTTTATAAAATTTTCTGATTATTTTCTTCATAACTATAATCCTTTTTATACATATCATACAAAAAAAATTCATTATAACATGGGGAAGAGAAACATAATAATGGGTGAGCTTAGATAATCTAATTTTTAAACAAGGTAGATATCATTGATCACCATAACAAAACATGAGAATATGGGTATGATAAAATGATTTTACCATTTGAAAACCATACACTACATATTAAGGATTATAATCATGAATCATGGAATATATCAAGGTAGTTTATAAGAAATATATCCAGGAGGAATCGAATAACATAATCTCTGTGAGAAAAACATTGGAATAAAACATGAATTTCTGAAATAAGAATATGGTTATATATTTTTAAACATGTATACATACAAATAGATTCAGTCATTAAATTAATGATATGAAATCATACCCTTGAATAAACTTATGGAAATTAAACTCGTTCGATGCATAATTTTATCAACATAAAATTTATGTCATTACATAAACTTATAGACATATAAACCAGGTATATTTATAATATTATTAAAATAAAAACTTGTTCTATGCAATAAATTTTGAACATCAATATAGGTTCATTCAAAATAAATTTACCTGATGAGATATCTATATATACCCAATGTATTATAGGGATTCAATGGACCAAAATTTCACATAATCTTAAACCATATATTTAAATTCCACAATATCATAAATCAGTCATGAAAACATCAAAACATAAATCATAGAAATAAATGGGGTTTGTAAACATATCATCACCAAAATCATAAACCACCTAGAGAATGAATATGGATGATATCATTGAATTATATCCCTATAAAACCATAATTAACATTAACAGATGTTGTAATGGATGAAAATTTTATTCAAAATATCACAAGAATATTTCACGATGAAAATATGAATATAATATTGAAATAATTTCGATAATATAATAAATTTACCAAAAATATTATGGGAATCATTTATTTCCCAAAACATGGGAATCATATAAAATAAGCCTCAAATCATTGAGCAATCATAACAATGGTGAATTTTATTCCTTCCATATATGTCAAAATAAAAATATTCCTTTCACACATTTGTAAAGAGTCCAAAATTAAATCATTCAAATAATGACCATAATATTTCTTTTAAAATTTTGTAAAAATATAAACATTGGTAAAAAATATATTAAATAATAATATAAAAATATTTATTCTCTAATTTGAAACATTTATATAAATCGTGGATATGGAAGAAAATTTAGTTTGATCTAAAGAGGGAAATAAATCCAATTTTCATTAAAAATAAATTTCACTTCTATTGAGTACAAAAGGTGAGTGAAATTAAATAAAAAAATTACTATTAATTAAACCGGTTATAATAAATTTATAGTGGTTTTTTGGTAGATCATTATATTTCTTCTTCCGAAACATAATCATAAATATTAGGATTGTAACATAAGCCCCTTAACACTTTCATAACATTTGAATTATAGGCCCCTAGAATGAAACAATTCAAATAAAACATTAAATATCATATATTTGAAGAAAATAATGATATAAAATATTAAATCATAATATATACACCTCCTAAATGAATATTGGTGCTTTGTATAATATATTTCCTCAAGAAGACAATTTGAGATGATAAACCCTTACCTCAAGTCTGATATCCTTTACACATATTCAAAAATCATGAAAAATAAATATATATGTCTTATATATCTATTTCAGAACCATAAAAATATATATAATAGTAAATATGATTTTTTTATAACGTTTTGTCACACATTTCGTAACGATTCATTATTAAAATCTCTATTCCTTGTGATATCTGTTATGTTTTTCATGTATGTATGGATTTTATAGTTTTGGTACATCTAAATTGAATATGTATACATAATTAAAATAATGTTAATCATGATATAAATATCCTATATATCAATTATATATATTTCATTAATCATTAAAAATATTGAGATATAAAAATTAATTACACCATTAATGGAGAGGGTAGGTCGTACGAATGCATGAACATTGTTTTCACTTTTTGATTGATGGAATTAAATACATTTAAATAAAAAATACACATTAAAGAATCATTATTAATTCAAATAATAATAATCTATGACCATTAAATATATCATTATTACTATCAAATAAAAACATAAATGAAAAACAATTCATAGAGATTCGAGGATATGGTAGTCCACAAGTACACATGAGTGATGTTATTGTTGACCAAAATATTAGAAGTTAAGAAGGTACATTTGATATTAATGATTAGAAATGATTATTATTTTAAAAATATCCTATATAAACTTAAAAACCCTCATAATAACTATCCATAAATGATAGTAATGGAAATTATATTGTATCACTATATGGAGATAGTAAGCTATATGTAATCTTGAATGATAGTTTCACATCCCATTTGACAGATGGTAATTTAAGTTTGTTACATAATAATAATAACATGTAAATATATGTAGTATTCGGATGTAACTGTTTTATGAGAATCTTTAGAGGAGGTAAAATATTAATTAAAATGTTAAACGATCGGTTATGGGGATTATCGCTTCTTTGAAAGTACTCGTATAGATGTCAAGGTAGGAACCCTAGGGTTGGTTATTTTGGTAGAATAAAACTAAAAAATATTTTCTGGAAGATTTATAAGGGAAATATAACATGTTTAGTCCATTATATAATGCTTAATGTGGGTTCAATAAGTTAAATGGGAGTGGAGGAAGGATAACTCTTGGGATTTCATCAAAGAGAAAAATATAATAAATTCATTCTATATAAAATTTATTCAAAACTGAAAAATATTACGTGATAAAGAATTAAGGGGTTTAAATATCATGAACCAATACAATTTGGATAGTTTTATGTATTCTTTTGAACATTATCTTTTATTTTAACCCATTAGTTTACCTATATTAAAATTAGAATTTATAATGCCTTTTTCAATGTTAAAGGGTTATAATTTTACATATAAATTGAATATTGCATCCAAAATGGAAAAGTGATGACAAGATTTAAAAAACCATATCCTCATTGACAAATTTTAAATTGTTGAAATGATTATCTAAATTATCCAACTATTCATTGAAATTTATATAAAATCCCTGATGAAATTTTTTTTATTTTATCATAATACTTTTTCACATAACTAATATATTATATGAATCTAAAACTTCTCTAAATATTATTTCTAAATCCATTTTTATTACATTTAATATTTTTAATATTATTTATATTATTTATCTATTAATTGAATATATATTGAATTAATGTTGCGTATGAACTTAAGGTAGTTATATGCTAAATAAAAGTTATAAATTAATTTTTAAAAATAATGTAATTTCATAATAATAAATATATAATTTATTATTCATTTACTAAATTTTTTCACTATATGAACACATAAAAGTTATTTAGAAATATGATAGTGACATTTTGTGAATGTCAATGCATTAAATGTTTTAAAGTTAATTTTCATGGAAAAGTTTCCATTAGAAAATAAATTTTTCTACTAAGTCTACAAGGGTAAAACACCTAACATCTAATAAAAATTTAGATGAAAAGTTTTCTCAATATCTCTTCGTTTTAACGTACATTAACCAGATTTACCCTTTATCGAGTTGATAAATTTATCCCAGTCAATATTATTATTTAACATAAATAAAAGGGGCATATTTACCAAATTTAATCCTCATAATTAAAAATATGAAATATATTTTATCAAAAAGACACTGATAAGTTTTAGAAAAAAAATAGTAAAACATGTGGCCAAAAGGTGACAAAACCCGCTTTATAGGAAAATGTTTTTTATGTATAAATTATTTTCCAATCATAAAATTAAATGAATATACTACAACTACATTAGTTTTAATCAAAATTTAATAATTAAATTTTAATGGTAAACAAATAAAATGAATCTGAATATATCAATGCAATAAAATAAAATACATTTTCCAATACAAAGTCATTATTTTGAACTGTTCATAGTAAAATCAGTCCTTTTATAAAATTATCAATAATTTCACCATAAGATTGTGTTTATATGGTGATATAAAAAATTTAATAATTTTTATCAAAAAAATGTCAATAAGTTTCAATAATGATTTATATTATTAACTCACTAAACCAAATAAATAAAAATTTGAAGAAAAATCATTTTTTAAGATTAAGAAATATTTAAAAAGTATTTAAGTAATATGAATTCTTCATAAAAAATATTGATTAGTAATTTTATGTATATATAAAAATTTGGTTATTCTTATTCATAGAATACATGTAGTATGTATATTAATATATTCTATAAATAAGGGAATTTAATAGAATACATCGAGGATTCTTCATAGTGTTTTTCTATTAAAATATATATAGCGGTAGCGAACTCATCTTCCCTTTAATCTAAGATAATTGTTTGGATTTGTATAAAATGGTTCAAGATAATGAGCTAAAAATGTTACACTTGGACAACCTGTCATGGGTCGTTAGGGGAGATATTAATAGAATTTCTGATTCTTCAAAAAAAAGAGGAGCAGCAAACATCTCTGCCAATGCACTGTAGTAATTGAGAGAGTATATAGATTCTAAGGGATTTATGGGTATGGTGTTTTCCAAAATTAATTATTGGTGGTGTAATAACCAAAAAGGGACAATTATAATCAAGAGTATCCTTGATCTATGCCTTTCAAATCTCCAAGTCTTAGACGTGTTTTCCCAGGGACTGATTTTGCAACATAAAATATCACCTTATAACAATTATCCACTTATGGTGATTTTAACAGACGAAAAGTGGTAAATTTTTCATTTATTAAAACAATTATAACTGTATTTATGGACTCAAATAGTTGATAAATGATTTCTAGGAGCATTAAGAGAGGGGAATTTTATAGATTGGCCTTACAAAGAAGCTTCAGAAGATTAAAAGAGACATATAAAAGTGATTGTATAATAAAATAGAGGATTATCCTATTTTGGATGGATTATGGAAAGAAAATAAAATATTATATGGGAGTATTCATAAATTATTTGGTGATGATAGTTTCTTCTCCCTCAATTAAAAAAAATTATTTTGGATGGGAAACACTTTTTTATTGAGAGGGTATACAAAAAATAATCAAGAGAGCTTTGGTAAGAGAAGTGGATATAAATACCACTTATTTTTAATCATGACTAAAATATAAGAGAGTGAATATGATATTCAACTTAAAACTATAGCATGGATCCTTCACAATATATGTGAATGTGATAGAGAATATATCCCTCGATCACATTAATGGTCTTGTAGTAGGAATAAATTTAAATGGTGAAGAAAGTAAATGATGGATTTGTTGGGAAGATGTGTTCTATGAATATATACTGAGAGTAGTGGAGGATATGAATAATTATTTTTCGAAAGCTATTATGGAGGAAGAATAGATCATGAAAACCATGTCTATTATGAAATATAATTGTTCCATTATTATTGTAATATTTTCAAGAGCCTTTCATATTGATTCTTGGGATATTGTGAAGGCCCAAGTGGAGGAAGTGGTGTAGGACTTCTTTAGAGGTGGTTTACAATATAGGTTTTTATGTTCCACCATAGTATTAATTATTCCAAAATAGAAAGATGCTAATTTTCTTAACTAATATAGGAGTTTTTAGAATCATTTCCTAAAATTTTCTTTCTGCATAAAAAATATTAATCTTATAAATGTCATCTGAAGATTAATATCAGCGGATAATCGTGGTGTTTTATAATAATTAAGTATACAAGGGAAATTTTTTATTCTAATGAAATTGTGGTGGTGAAAAATAAAAAGGCTTCTGGATCTAATGTAATAATAGAGGGGGTTATAGATAGGTCATCTGATAAGATTTAATTGGGTTTATTTTAAGGGTTGTTAGGGGATTTGGATTCTAGGAATGGTTTTTTGATTTGTTCCTGAGGTATTATGAACCCACACAGATTTCAATCACTTTAATGCAATGTGACATTGTATTTAAAAAAATGTGTTGTAATGAATGTATCCCCCTTTCCTCCTATACTCACTATCTTTTCCACGGAGGCACTTACATGGAATATTCATAAAATCCTAGAGGATGTGTGGATTATTCCATTTATAAATAGATTCGAGAATAGAAATAATTTTTTCTAAAAGGGAACATATAAGTTCAATGTAAGATAAATTGTTCTTACCAGGAAAAAGTCCAAATGATTTATTTTTAATCGCACATATCAAATGGATGGGTAAAACTCTTATTATTCAGTGATATCATCATAAGTATAACCTGATGTGTGTTCAGATGGTATAAAATCTTCCTCTTATTTGGAGGATGGATTACAGTGATTAATAGTGTCATTACCTCTATACTAATGCATGTGTTATCTGTCATTATACCTATGAAGGTAATAATCTCTAAACTAGATAATGTCATGGCCACTTTACCCTAGGGTGATACTTAGGCCAAATAGTTTTATAAGGCACCATGGAAGAGTCTAGAGAGGCCAATTGATTAAGTTGTAATCGGTCAACATAGTTTTTCATAAACCATTTATTTCATGTTGGTGATTTTGGTGTGAGATGCCTTTAATGGAAATTGATTATGGGTAAAATTTATTGGAGACATGTATGGGGAGGGATGGAGAGATTGGACAAACTAAACAAAGAGACTATCAAGCCTTTAGTAGTGCAAGAAATTTTATATGGATGAGTTGTTGGGAAAAGACTAACGGGGTCAATGTTATTGATATATTAACCTATAGAAGATAAATTGTAATGGAGAAATGATTTTTTATTAGGTTTAATAGTTCCAATTATTTAATTCTAGGAAGAGGTGTTGGATCCATCGTTTATTTATTCCATTATTAATCAATATCATAAGAATGTTTATGTGAGAATTTGGTAATTTGATGATTTAGATAGATTGATTTTTCTTGGAATTACATTACGTAGCTTTAGTGTTTGGGACATTAGAAATATAGTTTATACAATAATCATGATTGATTAAGGAGAGTAAAAACATTAGTGTCAGAATATACCAAAAAATTTGATCTTTCTAGTGTGTTGATTGAGGAATCAAGGTCTTCTATTAGATGATAAGTGTATAATATGGGTGTAGTATTGGCTTCATGACATCATTGTTGTGCAAGTCTGTAGCCAAAATGCACATGGAATTTATTTTTTAAGGGTAATAGGGGAGGAGGATTATGAATTCATGGTAGAGTGTATGAATTTTAACAATGAAAGGGATGTAATGAATGAAATTATTGAGGAATAGTTTCAAGGTGTAGGTTGAAAAGGGATAGAGGTTAAGGTTTGAGGTATTTATTTTATAGAAAACTATTAGATGCTTTGGGAAGATATGAATCATTAAATATATGGAAAAAGTAACTCCTTAGTCATATTTCAAGTATAAGTTATAGCACTTCTTGTTGAGATTGTTTTGCTTATCAAGGGTGGGATTCACTCTATTATGCTAAGAAATTTTCATCAATGGATTTTCCGGAATATTGAAAATGGACGAGCTAATAAGGGTGGATGGGTTAAATTGATGCCTCATGATATGGGATATAAATTGAACAGGGTTGGTAATGTATTATTGGCGGAGACTAGAGTCTTTGGTCAGGTTAGAAATAAAAGGGGTGAGTGATTTTGGGATTTAGTCCTAATTATAGGCCAAGTAACTCTATTAAAGTAGATGATAGATCCATGGTCACTCGTATTATGTTGTATGAGTGTTAAAATATTCATATTTCAAATGTATAATTTAATTTATCTATGTTTTTTTAGACACTTCAAGATATGGTGAATTTAATATGGGAGTTGGATTATATTGTAGTGAAATATGGATTAATTTTTAGCTAAGGAATTCGTGTTTTCATGCATAGAGGGAATGGAACTTTGCATCTGACTATTTAACCAGGAAAGGGAGTCCAAGAATGAGATATAATTCACCCCTAGGATTGGGATCCTTACCTATGGATTGTATGTTCCTTGTTAAAGGAAATTCCCCTAGTCTTTCTCATTTTCAATCACATGAGTCATAATATCCTTTTCGGTATGATTTATCTTTAAAAAAATATAATTTCTAATCATTTATTACTATTATTACCCACAAATTCTATGGTATTGTTTATAAATGGTATACTTATATAATAATATTTCATTGTTCTTTTAGTAATGGTGTTTCATGAAACACAATATTTTGATGAAATTTAAAAAAAATCCTAAAATGATTAGGTGTTATAAGTTGGTCTTAATTCATATTTTGTTTAAAATATGAATCATAATATAGTTCAAAAAGATATTGTGTTTTGGAAAAATTATATCTCATTGGTATATGTGTGTTAGAAACATAGTACTATATACGAATATATTAAGAGAGGGAGGTGTTTATGTGTCAACAGTGCTTCGATCTATTCACCAATAATAAAATAATCTATCTATTTGGGAATGTGAATTTCTTTGTTTTTTAGTATTTAGGGAATCCATTGTAGTATATTAATGTTATATTTAACATGTTTTTGATTTTGAAAAATCTTTTGGTTAAATTGGAAGAATTTTTTTCCATAAACGGTTCTTTGGATGGTTTCAAAGTCTATGTTGTTGGACCATTCAGGTTAAAATGGTATATCTATTTTGATATAGATCATTTAAAAGTAAACTTTAAATTTTTTTGAACCATTTATATCGGTTGTGCAACCCATGTGAATTTTTCATTTTGATTTTCATGGGTAACTTGCCTAGTCTCATGGATCTTAAACTCGTCCATTAATATACCATTATCCCTTTCTATAATTTTATTTTAAATTTTATTTTGAACATTTCACTCACATTTATCTCCAATCTCAAAACTCTCTCTAACCAAGGGATTTTATTGGGTGATATTTGGTTATTACATTCCCACTAAATCCTATTTATCTTATATCATGGAATATTTATTGTCAATATCTAAGTTTAGTCACATTGGATCATCTCCCCTCCTATCATTCTTGGTTCCTATTAGTGGAAAACATAACAATGCATAGTTGGATAGACTTAGAAAGGGAAATATTAGATTAATTTAAGGTTTTTATTTTGATAAATTTGATGAGTCTAAGGGGATTTGGAATCTCAAATTAAGTGTTGTGGTTTGATGGAATCATTGAATTAATGGTAGGTGTCTACCCATATATGCTACTTTTTTCCGAAAAATATCAAGTTTTCTATTTCATTCTATAGTTATGTTGTATAATTTATTTAAAATAATTTACATTGAATGAGATTTTGGTTTTTAAAAACATCATTTTTTGCACGTTTTTTTAGTAAAAATATAGTGTTTATTTACCATGTGCGTAATTTATTTCCTGAAAATTTGTTTTTTGTATGAATTTATATTGAGAACTAAATTTTTGTAATTGGGTTTTTACTATGTTGTCTTCAAGGTTATAGATTTATTTTGTTTTTTTGGATTTCCAACTGATTAAATATGTTTGAGACATAGAAAGTCCCTTTGGGAAGTTATTACCTTCCCAAAAATAAAAAAGTGATGTGGTGGAAACTCTCACATGGGTGTGGGGAATTCGGTGGAAATATAATTGTGGTATTAGAGGTATTTATGCTTATCATGGGATGGTAGGACACAACATTGGTTTTGTTACTCAATGATAGAGTTCTAAATTTTATTATTGTTAATTCATTGGGTTCATGAGTTGGGTTTCTCCCTTTTGGTGATTCCTTATGGATATGTTAAGAATACATTAGATATTTAATTATAGTAAATTATTTTAATTAATTTTACAACACAGGTTTCATTTTTATCAGTTTTTATAAAATTTCACCAATTGGAGAATTTTTTATAAAACATATCAGATAATTTTAGTTTTTCACACACAAGGCGGTTCATGGGAAGCATTAAGTAAATTTTATTAGCTATTATATTGTTAAGTGTACTGATATAGTATAAATGATTTTGTGGAAGCTATGTGTATTTTTAAAGAAAGAATTATAGGATCCAGTTGATTTCCTTTTGGGGAGAAAATTTGGGTTTTAATTGTATTTACAATTCTCTTGCGTCTATAATAATATATTTAGTTTGTTTTTATTAAATTATTAAATAATTTATAGTGTTTATCATGTATTAAATTAACATGTTATTATAGTATTCATGTTTTTTATATTTACCTAGATGATGGGAATATATGCGGTATGGAATCCCCATACAAAAATATTGATAAATTTTTAGCATTGAGATATGGACATTATGAGGTGAAAAAATCACCTAATTTTAGTGTATAAACCCTCATAATTCATCACCAGTCATTGGGAAACTATTAGATGCACATAAGATAAGTAATACTCTATATTGATTCTGATGAGGGTGAGGTGTGATTGTGTCGAATAGGATTTCATGGTGGCACACTTATGTAATTATTGCATAATTATAAATTTTACAACATATGGACCTCCCTGCACCTTATATAAATGATTTGGAGTGGTTTTTTAATAGGACTTGACTCTTTCATTTCTAGTAAAATCCATGCAAGAGTTTTTAATGTAAGTTATCATCATCTATAGCCTATATTAACGAAAAAATAATTACCCCAAAACCAGAAAACTATTTTTTGAATGATTTATGTAATAATAGGAAATGTATTGATGTCCAAATAACTTAACTTGGATCCAAGTAAAATTTTCATATCAATCAATCTCTTACTTCATCACATTTTTTGAGACATAATGGGTTTGTTTTTTTCACAATTAACATTGCACAATTTTGTAATAATTTAATTTTCCATATCTTTTCAGAAACATGATCTCCCCAAGTCCCTTTTTTATAACATAATAATTGTTTGACTTTAAACAATATAGTATATAGTCCTTGTTAAATTACATAAAATAGAATTAAAAATTGTCCACCCCACATGTCATTTAACAATCTTGGAGTCTGATATTCTATACGACCCAATCTCATTACAAGCATGTATTTTCTTATGAGAGCCAAGCCTTACATTTATACCCAGTTAACATAAAAATCCAGTATTAAAATTCATCGACATTATAGAACTATGTTTGACATCATTCATGTGCTCATGCGATATGTAATGATTCCTTGTTTTCTTATTTTGGGTAAATCCTCCAAAATAATGAACCTTAATGTTTCATAAGTTCCATGTATTAATTAAAATTATATCTTCCAAAAGGTCAACATTTTGATAAAAATAATTCACTTTATCATGTTGTTCCGACCATATTCATGTTATGTTTCCTCTCATATATCCCTAAGCTTCCAATCCAATCCATTACTATTCTCTCTTGTCGATGATATATAACAATATACATATCAATATTATGAATTTCCAGTTGAATTATTCTTGTAATTAGGGAATATATAGTGATTCTTGGTATCCTCGATCCAATTCCATTTTAAAAATATGTCAACTCTTATTCCCCTCTCTATCCTAGTGTGTGGGACCGTACTCATTCATGAAGGGGCCTCTCTCACATCCATGTACTATTATGGATCTATCTATAATTTTATTTCCCTTAAAGAGAAATAGATCGATGTAGATAATTAACCTAAAAACAAACAGTGTATTTATTCTATTTATTACACTAAAATTAGTGCTTCTATAATTTTCAACACCAATTCAAAATTAATTTCATCATTCTAGTTCTCATTTAATCTTGGTATGTGGACCCCCCAATATATATTCAGTTCAAAAACACATATTATATATCAACGTGATTCCCCACATTAAGAATTTATATACTATATATGATACATATTTTTACATAGACATTCTAAGAAATAAATTTTACAATATTCCCATTATTTTTGGATTCGTAGTGATGCTTTGATCACCCATCTTGGACCCATCCAGAAATTCTTTTTCATATGATCATTCCCCACATTATTAGAATATATGCATTGAAATTAATTTTGAGTATTATAATTTATATGTATAAGGATGGAACCATTAATCATTTTTCATGGTGTTGATATCTAATTTAGATAAGTTTTATTCCATTCTTCACTTAAAACAATCATCTATTTCACAAATATTTCAGTCACACGTGATCCAGATCAAACTGGGTCATTGAAAAACATTATTTTGATTGATTCATGTTATTTTATGATATTTAATGATAAAAAAGGGATAAATTCATTGTACATACACAAATATTAGATGCTCCAATCACACTGATATCCATTTATGTGGGCCTTTCATCATTCACATGCGATTTTTTAGTAACCCCACATTTGGATGTTGTTCTTTCCCACATTACCCCATTATATTAATAGAATTATATTGTAGATTATTTATAAAAACTACATATGACATGATCCATATTAATCAAAGATATATAGTATATTATAGACCAACAATACCAGACTCATACAAAAATTCTTACACACTGAAACTCCGTTATTAATCACTACGATAACCCATCCTTTGTAAGCTCTTGGAAATTATATTCCAATCTATTTATCAATATTTTATTCCTATATATAATAATTTATAATTTGTTTATTTAAATAAATAAAACCCCTTCATGGTTATTTTAAATTAGACTATTTGTTTCTAAATGGATGCCTATATCATGTAATGAAATATATGTCACATATCTTCCCACAAATCACTGAATGAATGTATTTTTTTATCCATAATAGATGATACTATAATACCTTATGCCATTCTTAGTATTCTAGTGGATGATGTCATTTTAATATGGTAATATATCTTCTTGATGTACATATATCATTATATTATTTTCTTATTCAAGTAACTCATGTTATGATTTACATTTCACACATCCCTTTTTCAAATGTGTTAAAATTGTAGGGAAACTAAGCCCCCCCCCCAATATTTATTTCACTTTATATAAACCTCATTAGATCATGTAAAAAAAGCTTAAATTGGATGTAACCAATTATAAGGTTTTCTATATTATAGTTGGCCACACTATTCATTATGACTGTATTATTTCCTGGACTATATGTAGGATATCTCATATATTGGGAAAACAAATGTGACATCAATGTTGAGATATTATTTCACATAGATATTTTTCCTTATACTACATCACTCTTATACTATAACTATAAAAAAATTAAACTATATATGAAAATAAACAAAGAACCCAATAAGATAATAACTAGGAAAGTGAAGCATGAGAAAAATTTGGGCCGCTAATAATTAGGCTACAACCATTCAAATACAAAAAATAAATTCAGTTCTTGAATGTGCATGACAAAAAATTATTATCATGTTAAAAACCCATAACTACAATCTTGAGAAAAATCCATGTTTTTCCTACTAAGACTTCATCACTAAAGTATTAGGTAAAAAGAAAAGACAAAAGAATTCAACATAAAACCTATATAGGCCATTATTCAGCTTCATAAAAAGAAAATATAATCTTGATATGAATATTGATTTGGGAAAAAGTGATGGAACCCCCATTTAGTCACATATTTATTTTTTCATATAATCTATTTGAAATGCATGAATATGAAGTTTTTGTCTACATAACCTTCTTGATCATTGATTCTTCATGTAAAAATTCATTCATTGTTTAAATTATGATGATTCATTCACTACCACATATTTTAATGGATAATTCTTGGCTAATAATGATAATAAATATTATGTTTTTCTGGATAACACATATCCATCTAGGATAATAATTATATGATGAAATCAAAAATATCAATATTTTATCTAATATGTTCAAACCAGCTTATAATAATTTTAAATTTAATAAATATCTAGGACTCTTTTTTTAGTTAAATATTTTAAGAATCATAGATAATTTATTTAGTGAAACTTTTAAATAAATTTCTCAAGTCTTCTAATAATTTTATTTACCAAACACATCACTCTTTAGTTTTCAAGTGGAATAACGTATTAAAATATTACACTGGAAATTTCATGGATTTTTTAAAATAAATTGTTAAATAAAATAAGGCAATGGAAATTGATAATTAATTAAATGAGTAAATTTATTCACTCATCAAAAAAACGGAAGGGAATCCATAATGTTTGATTAACTTTTAACATATTCACCCTCCCTGACAAACTATTGTATGACTGAGATAATAGAATTATATCCTTATTTTTTCTCTAATTAGTAAGCCTCTACTTATCTAATTTCACTCCCTCACTTTAATTTAGATATTATCAAATACTGGTAACCAATGACAACTATTTACTAGATAAGATTCACTACATAGTGATTTACCCTGGCCCCACTATAAAACCAAAGAGGGGTGAATTACTGTGAATAAATTTCTTTTTTTATTTGGATTAAATATCTTCTTATATTTGTTTTAGAAACTTCACCATGAAAATTTTCTTAAAAGATTTTAATGAATAAATATAAAGAGAATGAATGTTGTAATTTTACTAGGTTCACTATTACAAAGATACTCGAAGGAAAATTTATAAAAAATGAGTTGAAAATCCAATTACTCTCTAAATTACTTATCTGAGATAATAGCATTTGGAAGAGATAAATTATCGACAAATGACTGTAACTCACACACACTTCCTTGAATTAATTTTGACAGTTTAAAGCATATATTCAATATATATATCAACGTTAAAATATTCCAAAAAATAAATCCACACTAAATAGATAGGTTTATTACAAGGATGTCTTGTTCTCCTATTTCAGATATTCAAAAAATGGAAGGAAATACTTTCTTCCAGAACTTATATTCTATTAAACATTAATAATTCAATAATAAGGTTTTCCTCTACTAATTCATCTTTCAATTGCTGATTTTATTTCATATAACAATGATAATAGTAAGAAAGTAGTCCCGAAACATTGAGAAAATGTGGGAAGGACCTTATGTTATACATAAGGTATACTCTAAAAGATCTTACTCCAAGATTAAAATGGGTGGTGAGTTTATCACCAAAGCCTCCAAAATAGTATTCCCTAAACAAATACTTTTCATAGTTCAACAAAAATTCTAATTTAACATGAATTTAAACTTATTGAACTCGTTCATGTTGTATGGCCTTAAAATATATGTTTACATACTAAATTACTATATGTAAAATTAATATTTAATGTTTCATGATATTTAAGAGGGTTCAAGGTAAAATTATGGGAAATCAAATTTTTTAGGATTTATATAGTCTGATTCACTATCTCCGTGACCATTTAATTGGACTATAAACGTTAAAACGGTGGATATATTTATGAATATTGAGTTGTATGATCAATATGAATAGCCACAAAGACCATGTAGACAATCCATATAACTGATTTTAATTTTATATAGTGTGAATTCTGAGGCACACCAATAGTCATCTGGATAGTGTAATTGGGCCATGTATACACTTAAAACCCTTCTTAACAGTTTATTTTAATCCTACTTTTAATTATTTCACTCCAATTATTTTTTTATCATAGATATATTAAAATTACTGTTATTTTTTCCATTTATACCATTCAGGTCACATTTCCCTTGGATCACAGTGTGTTGGATATTTTATTCGTAATGTAAGCCCCTCTATATCTTATCATTTCCTCGCATTATCCATTTCACTCAGTGGAAACCCTAATTGCGTAAGGACTGAGATATTTTGGGTAAACACTTTGATTATGTTATAGAATGTGATTCAAATGATTTGATGAGCATAAGGGGAGTTAAGGTACTATGTTTTGTGTCATGATTTTGTGGAATATTCAATTTTGAGGATGGTTTCTTTTATTATAGGCTATATTGTATTGACATCTTATTTTTTTTAAAACATGTTTTGAAAATAGAAACTCATGATTTAATTGATTAGGATATTTTTATAAAATTCCATGAGTTGGGGAATTATTTAAATAAAATATTTTGTTTTGATGGTTTTTCAAATATATGGTATGTGTATATGGAATTGATGAAATATTAATACTTAGAGTACTTTCCCATTATTCACCCACTTTAGAGGATCTTATATTATAAACAGTATGGCACCAGAAAGGGAATTGAATCCTACTTCACTAATAGATTTTTATATCTATGGTTGGGAAACTTTTCTAGGGGAGTAGTTACAATGTGTTGGATAACTCATGGTGGGTTTGGGGTGGCTCAAAGAGACAAATGGATGTTATTTTGGAAGGTAATTTCTATAGACAGATAGACCATTAATCTTTTGTTGAATCTAAATCACTCTATTTGTATGGTTTTAGGTAATTTATAAATGGATATAATGTTATTGTTCTAGAATCATATTTTCCTTGTTATATTTTATTGTTATTTATTATGTTACCTACATTAAAGATATTTTGAAGTTCCATACACCTCATTGAGGAATTTCAATAAATGGCTGGCTCAAGGAGTTTGTTTATTATATTGGTAAACTATCCCTTAAATATATTTTTAACCTTCAATATCGATTACCAGAATTTATAAATTTAAGGGATGAACCTATAGTCTAATGACACTCTGATGTAATCAGGGTGAGGGTGAGGGTGATGTCCTGGAATGGGATATTAAAAATTTTATTATATTTCATATATTAGTTGGTAGGAAATGAGATAGGTCAGGTTACAACTCATCAATACAAATGAAATTGTGAGGCTAATAATATTTTAGTGAACAATGAGTCTATGGGATTTGTGGGTAGGTTTTCTGGATATTTCTCTAGTTATATCTTGTTTATGTCGTAGATTTTAGTTATCCAGGGTAAAGGTTAAGGATATTCTTGATGTATCATGTCATTATCTGGGGATAGTAAATGAATGATTATTTCCTAATTTTTAGAAAATGTTGATTTTTCCTTTCATTTTTATCTTCAAAAAAACATTAATTCGTATATTTATCCAAACATAAGAGAAAAAAAGT
The DNA here is from genome assembly GCA_963277665.1 of Viscum album. Lineage (NCBI taxonomy): Eukaryota > Viridiplantae > Streptophyta > Magnoliopsida > Santalales > Viscaceae > Viscum > Viscum album. The sequence continues at coordinate 961,687,291 of OY728145.1, forward strand.
AAATATAATTATGAAAATACATTATTCATTAAATATCGTAGTGATTTCCTTATAAAAATTTTGAGTTTTGGAGAAACCATCAGGTGGTGTGGTAAAACGAATGTATGAATTTTTATTAATCATGGATAATTCATTTCAGATCATGGGTTTGTCCATGGGATTTTTCAAAAGATTTCACAAAGTATAAATCTATGAATTCACAATAAAAAAGATACCAAAAATATTTTTCTTAATGATCTACCATTAGATTGAATGTTATTACCAGATTGGGAAAGGGATATTATATTTTTGGGGTTGTGGAATCACAAAATTAAACTAGGGACAATTGTTAAAGATGGCATTGGGAATACAATAATATAAGAGACAATATAATGGTTCTATAAGATAATTATGTTCTTTACATTCCATTATACTGTGGATTATGTTGTGGTTAATTTCATAATATATATTTTCAAAGGACTTGTGGAAGTGTGGTGAGAATTTATTGAGAAATCTAAGCTAGATAAATTATTTTCATGGGACGGGGTTAAGGATCTGTTTAAGATCACTTTTACCCTCATACAAACTAAAAATCCCAGACCACATAGTTATTTAATATCCCCTAATTAAATATGATGGTTCTAAATTAGTCCATCTAGTTTATGACGTTGGATTGATTTTTATGAAAGATAGATCAAATATCCCATTGATGGATTAATGACCTAAGTTAGGATAATCCGCACATGTACAATAAAATATGGAATTTTTTACCCATCATTCATATATTTAGAAAGTGAATAATGATTCATTATTGGAGGGTATATTTTGTGAAATTCTCCAACCTGGATAATTTCACTCAACTAAATAGAAGTTGTGGTTAGAGTATTGATAAATGGTAATTGTGGGATGATTATTCTTGTGGTTTTAAAGTATCATATTGCAAAGATATATTTATAATTTACTATATGTTAAAGATATATACATTATGGGGTAGTTTTCTATTTTATTAATACCACAAAGAGAATAATTATATGTAATGACCTCGAAACTATTTCATGTCGTAAGTCAAGGGATCCTCAAAATGTGTTACAAAAACAGATCTTGTGCATCTAGTGTGTAATATTTCAATAATATGAAAACATATCATTCCCACTAGATAGATATTGAAATTTTGGTTTATGGTGGTTTTATTTCTATATAGTGAATGATTTCATGAACACTCATGGATCTAAAGAGTTACTGTATGAGCGTTGAAAATAATAGGAACATAAATACGGTCAATTATTTTCTAAAGAATATGATAAAACAAATGTGGATAATAGACATTATATTTTGATTAACTAATCAATTGACACTGCTTTTAAATCTATATTATTTGGCATTGGTTCCATACATTCATTATATGTAACACATGTAGTGGACTAGTTGGATTTGGTGGTAGAAATTTTGACATTTGTATTTTGTATATAAATTAATCTATAAATTTTAATATATTGTTAATTTATGTCCTCATCACCTTTGGTAGGGCTGGAAGATGGAGATGACCAATTATGAAAATGAATTAGATCGACCGCTCACGCGCCTGAGGATGAACCATATCCCACGATGAAAGAGCTTCAACCAGATGAGAGTGGCTCACATCACACGGGCAGGAGACGTACATATCTTTCAGAACCATAAATGGGAATACACTCAAGAGAGTCTAACCGGAAATACAGGGTATTATTTAGCCTTTAATAGTTCTATAATCCACTATTATCAGAAAAATATGATGTTTTACACATAAAATGGGGATACATATACATTCAAGGGAGATTTTTATGTGATTTATTATTTTTATAGTTTCGTGATTTCATGTTTTATAGAAGTTCATGTTATTTCATGGTGATAATATTAGGGGGAATGGAAGTATTGGGTCAGTTCGGATTCTTATAGATAGTTTTTCATTATATATAAACTTTTCCAGACAATTTCAATGGGAAACATAAATATATATAATTACTGTTTTCAGTTGATATTTATCTGAGTAAAATTACTATATATCTTAATTTTTATGGAATTGAACATGAGTTAAGGGAAATCTTGGTAAAGGCTGAATATTTTGAGAATAATGATATTATAAGTCTAGGTACCTCATCCTTGGAATCTCATTACTTGTTGGGAAGTGGTGGATGGAAAATAATATTTATGTATCTGTTATAGGAAATCCTAAAAGGATTTTGTCAAAAATACATACTCATCATCAAAGATATGATTTATTAGATCAATTTAATGGTAGAAAATTATCATTCAATGTTTCCATGATGTCAAGAAATAATTAATCCGGGTTGGATAAAGAGAATATATAGAAAAGTGCTTTTCCAAATAAGTGGTTATATTATGTGTGTATTGTTATTACACTTGTTCTTCAAAATTCTATATCTCTCTTTTTGTAATCATTGGTTTAGATATCTCAAAATTTTCCTAACCATTTTTCTTCATTTTGTTGTAAAAATAATGGAAAATTAAATATCTTAGGATGTTCATGATTAGTATTTATTTATTTTCTTATGTACATTATGGAATCATCATCATTATAACAAATTTAAAAATAATCATTTGGGATTTGAGAGGTAAAATTCATTTCACATGTTATCACTATAAATTAATATTAATAAATCATGTGAATTTAGTTAAAATGGTTTCCCTGAAAGCATATAAAAATTTCATTGTGGTTTAAATATATATAGGGTTAGAGTTGTATTATTGGATCTTCTTTGGGATTTACCATTCTTATACATAAAATTAATGGCTTCAATAAAAAGTGATGTGACTTTTTGTGGACACTAAAAATACAACATTTAATTTCATTACGTAAATAAAATTTTTATATAAAACCCAGTGTTAGATTTATTAGAACTATGTGATGGATATTTTATCAATTGTGATTCCTAGGATATAAAAATTTGGTGTGTGTTGTTGTAGGGTAATCATGTGGTTATATATGTCTCAATAAACATCATTATTCATAAAAATAATTATATGTTACCCAACGTAAATGTTTTGGTTGTTTTCAATAAATTTAAAACTTACCATCACCACGGATTTGGAGATACTTTTATGGTATATACAAATCATAAGATTTTTAATTATTTCTTCTCAAAAAATAATTTATATATTTTGTGAAATTTGTGGAAATAATATTTTCTATGATTTTACCTCCAGCTAATATGCATGGATTAGAATGGGAAACATGATATCTAATTTATTTTATTAAAAAATGAATGTAAATGATAATATATAATCCATTGATAAATGTAAAAACATTGTTATGATATAAAAATTATTATCGGATATCTATTAGTGAGGTGATAAAATAATTTTATCTATTTCTAAAGTCTCAACAATGTTTTATGATAAGGTGTAGGAAGCATACATTGCATGTTCAATGTGTGCTTCAATGAAGGATTCCTCAAATGGTGGCCTTGAACTACATGAATGATCAGAAGTACATAATTTGGAATTATATATTATAAAATATTTAATTATCTCGTCCTCATTTTAAAAGGATATGTTTATGAATTCACATCTTTCAAATTTTTCAGGTACCTTAATACCGATAAAATGTACAAGTATTAAGAATATTTATTTTAGTGACTTAGTATAAAAAAATGAATATATGTATTACATTGAAAAATATCATACATGTTTTAAGGTGAAGATAGAACCTAAGAGTATTTCATGAATATTTCAATATTTAGCTATTATAATATATAAATGAAAGTATGTAGAAATATATTTTATGGAATTTTTTCCCCAGATGGTAATAAATGTTCTATTAATGGTAGTCCATGATAGACTATCCTGTTTCTCTAATTTCGTTTAATTTTTTTAGAAACAAAACGTTGAATAATTATATAATATATATGCTCAGAAATTAGTAATGATTTACAGGGTTCCAAAATTGATTATATCTGATTACAGTCTTTGATTAACTTCATATGTTTTTTGTAATCATTAAAATATGAAAGAATTACCTAGTCGACATTTAGTTATGTGTATATTTCTAATATAGATGGTATATTGGAGACGATGAATCAAATGATGTAGGACATTAACTGAGTATGTATTATGGATCTGGACGTGTTTTTTCATGATCATTTTCCTTCAATGGAGTTCTCTTATACCAATATTTACACAGTATGATTGGGAATAATAATTTCTAGAAGAATTATTATATATTGTGTCTTTCTACCATTTGTTAGATGAGAGTGGGAGAACATTACATAGGGTTCCCATTAATTATTTGTGAATTAAAGAAAAATATTCATTATATTTATTAGCGAATCAGTATAGCTCAGATATAGAGAATATATAATTTTTATCAACATCGAAATCCGTTATATTTTTATGTGGAACATCATGTATTCGAACTGGTTTCATCGAGCTTAGTAAAAAGAGGTATATTGAAATTGCGAATGTTGATCCATTGTTAAGTCAGCCCATTTTAGGATATTGATTGTAATGGGTATTTCTCATATGATTTATAAATTCCCCAACAATATTGTTTTTTCAATGATGTCTTTTATATATCTCAGTTATGGATATAGAAGTCCAGGTTTCTTACATAATCAATTAGTAATAGGTTGAATTAGTCCCAAATGTAATTTTTTTTCAAATCTAATTCATATTATTGATTACCAAGAGAATGTTAGTTTGGATGTTATTCTCATTTGAATATGTGTTTCTGAAACATGGTATTGTATATGACGATAATGAGAGAATGGGGTATTGATGGGTCTACAATGTTTCAATCTATTCAATAACAGTAACAGAAAACTTCTATTCATGGAAAGTAATATCAATATTTTGTAATAATGTAGGGAATCAGTTGAGGTACATTATGGTTATATTTAATAGGGTTTAAATATTTTTAGGTTTGGGGGTGAAATCGGGGGGAGCATTTTAGACATTATAGGCTTTAAATGGTTCTATTAATAGTTTCCAGGACTATATAGTTTGATCATTCATGTTAAAATGGAGCTGATATTTAGAGATAGTAATTTTCATGGGTTCCATGAAATATTATTCAGACCATATAAAAGGGATATAAAAATTATGTGAATTTTAGACTTTGAGGTTCATGGTGACTTTCTCGGTCCCTAGGACCATATAGTTGGGACCTGAATTATAAGTTAATCTATCCTAAAATTTTATTTTGATATTTATTTTTAAATATTTCTCTCATACTTTAAAACACTCTCAAATTTATCTCATTCCTTGAGATCTTTTTTTTCGAATATTTGGTTATTCTTTCCCCATAAATCACATTTATATTTTATCTTATCAAATTTGATGTCATGATGTAATATAAGTCCCTTTGGATTCATTCATATCCTCTCATTCATGATTTCTCTTAGAGGAAATTGTGTCAAGGTAGAGTTTTGAATATTTTGGTCAAAAAACCTAGTATTAATTCATGTTTTTTTGGTTCTTGACATTTTATGAGCTTAACAGAAGTTCATATCACAAGTTCTGTGTTTTGTTTTCATTCTATATTTGGATTTCAGGTAGGTGGCTACTCTCATATCTTAATTTTTCCTGAAATCTCATGTACTTGGTATAATTATTATTAAATTTATTTTATGTTCTCTAAATAACTTATTTTGAGTGACTATTTGTTTTTGAAGGAAAAGAATTGGTTTGAATGTTTATGGGTAAACATAATGTGGTCGTTTTCCATGGCCATAATTGTTTAATGAAAAATTATTTTTTGGAATAAAATCATTTTAATATAAAATTAATGGAACTGGTTTTATATTATGGTGTCTTTATGGTTTAAATTATTTCATTGGGTGATTTTCTATTAAGGTTTTAGTCCTGAGACTTTAAAACTACCAAATGAATGCTAGGATGTCACTGGAAATCATAAACTAATGTGGGGTAACACACACTACAGTGTGATTCTCCGAGAAAGGATGTGGGATGCTCTGAGAACACTTTTACATTTATAAACCTGATGTAGAGAGACGATGCGTGATGCCCCATGAATAGATTTGACCTTTGCAAACCCTCCATAGAGTGACGAAGCAGGATGCTTGGTGATCCCATTTGGTTTTACTGAACACACTGTGGAGCAAGGAGGCAGGATGCTCTGCGAACCCCTTTGACGTTCACGAACCCGCTATGGAGCGATGAGGAGGGATTCCCCATGAACCAATTTAAAATTCGTGAACACACCGCAGAGCGATGAGGCGGGATGCTCTGAGAACCAACTTGACATTCATGAACCCGCCGCAGAGGATGATCTATCTTCACACTGATTGGGATCTGCTTTGTGATGCATCTTCCATATAAATACTACGCTACCCTCTGGCCCAAAGGACTAATCCTGCAACCTTTGACCTTATTAGCTCCCACATCGCAAAGCTATTTCTACTCTTTGAACCATGAGATTTTCAATGTATGCTTTCATCGCGAAGTGCCTCCTTCTTTGCATGAATTCAGCCCCTCTTCCAAGATGGATTCCTTTTGCGGATCCCACGGGCCTCTATGGTAGAAGGGGTTCCTCAAGGGGAATTTGGTGTTCGTAGAGCGCATATGATTCATGAAGTACCCTCCATGCACATGTGGCCCACATGCTAAGGCAGGGTCATAGTGCATCGTGAAGCACATTTCATCACAATGATATGCTTCACAAGGAACCCTTACTTCGCAAATCACTGCTCTATAAATGCATTTATACTTCATGAAGCACCTTCCATTTTCACCTATGCCATTTTCCTAGGCTAGTCCACTTCACTTCACGAACCACACACCTTCATGAAGCACCTCAACTTTATAGATCACCAGAGATTCACAAGGCTTCTACCTATGAACCCCTTTGCACCAAAACTCATTTTCCCATGAGTCCCTCCAAGTTCGAATGATGTGATTTCAATGTTCCTGTAGAGGTGCTTCCTACTATGTTTCTTCGCCTCATGCTTCTTCTCATAGCCACACTAAAGTGGAACCCTCAATGGAGCACTCCATAAAACCCCATCCTCCTGGAAATGCTGATGCATTCCCTTCCCCCTGGGGTGGGAGGTATCAATTATGTAATTCCTAAGGGGTGTGGAGTGAACCCACCTCGTCTGAGCGGCTGGAAGTTAAACTACCAAGCACCATCATCGTCAGCACATGACATTAAATAGTGACCTCGCCACGTGCGCCATATGCAGGGTTCCCCACCATGGATATTTTTCACGCCCACTGCTCTCCACAAGAGTGAAATCATTCCTCACATGGAATGATATCCTCTTTATTGGAGTATATTTTTTTGTGGTTATAGGGAAACCACATTGGTGTAATCCGCTAGCTTTTCTTGCATGAGGTAGCACCCCTACTCCTCCTCTATTTATCGGGGCCAAATTATTCTCTTTCGGGGATTTGTTTCCAATGGGCCTCCACCTTGGAGTAAGCCCCAATATCCATCTGCCCATTCTGTTAACCACGCATAAGCCCCTATTTCTTCTTTGGTCTGCTTACTACATGTAAGCCCCATTTTACTTCCCACAGATGCACATTTTGCGACGTGATCATCAGCTCTTTGGTACATCTTGTTTCTCACTTAGATCATGACTCACGTGGCCTTAGAGAAATAAATAAACATGACATCCTCTCTGGGAATCCTGGTGTGTAAGCCCCACACATATCCTGAACTAGGTGTACTTTGATCCTTTCCTACAAAAGGTGCGTAGGAGGCCTCCCGGAGGTTCATTCCCAACATCTATTAGTCCCGACCATCTTCACATTGGTTCACCAAAAACCATTCTGAACTATGTGTTCTTTGACCATTGCTAAGGCAAGGTATGTTAGAATCCTCCCTGATGTTCAAGCCAAAAAACCATTGGTTCTGACCCCCTTCACGTCGGTTCCCACTAACCCAAACTACGCAGACATTGATCCTTGCCAATGCATGGTATGTAGGATACCTCCTAGAGGATCAAGCCCAACACCCGTGGGTCCCGACCATCTTCACATCGACTCACCATCCCCCCTCTGAAACTACGCATACATTGATACTTGATAAGAAAGGTACGTAGGAAGCCTCCCTAAGTTTTATGTTTGAAACCCATTAGTTCTGACCCCCTTTAAGTCAGACCAACATTGTCCCGCATGACGTTAAACTACATTCCCCCTTTTCATCTTACAAGACGTTAAACTCCATCCACTACCCTGAACTACTGGGGCTTTGATACATGTCTCCTAGATAAGGTACATAGGAATCCTCCATGGGGTTCTACCCCATCCAGCGGTAAGCCATTTTTCCCTTGTCCAACAGTAACCCATTGTGATCCCCCTTCAGTGGTATGTCGTTGTCAACTAAAACCAAGCGGTAATCCGTCGTTGTCGCTTCTGTTGGGACCCATATCACTAGATCGTCCCAGTTTTGTAAGACCATTCTCAGACTTCTAACCATGTGTATGCCCTAGTATATCATCGGGTCATTGTCCTCTGTGCACACCTCGACTTTGTACCCCCATCCAGGACTATATGTACTTTGATTTTCAGCCACGAAGATACGTAGGATGTCTTCTCGAGGCCCAAGACCAAAATCACCATAGCCCTCGAGATGAATCCATCTCATTTTTCATCCACTTCACTTAACCACCCATTATACATCTTGATTATTACTTGGGCTGCCACATCCTAGTGGGATCATGCCACCTCATTCCCCATTCCCTTTAACAATAATCATGTAGCTAACCACGAATTATCCCTAACATAAGTGTTCCCTCCAGGGGTTTCACTAATCTGATCCACTATAGTTAGTTCTTAGATCAGTTTAATCTATCATCACAAGCCATTAAACTCATGGAATACCCTGTGTTAAAGATGGGAAGATGAGGAAAACATTAGATACATACCTATCGCATATAATTCCACGCATTTGATGTGGGATGCCTCAGGACTCCACGCTATTGAGAAGCCCTATAATAAGGGAAAGAATTCCAGACACACTAGTGTTCCAGCATCCAAACATGCCAGTGATATCCAATGTGAATAATCCCATGACCAAAAGTTGATGAACTGACCGGAAGCCTTGGAATATCCTGATAGAAGCAGTATAATTAACCGGCGTCCATGAAGAAATGGCACCAGGAAGAGTCTCATGAACAATGTTTTAGTCTATAAGAGAGACTCGGACTAGGTGATGAGTTACAAGGAGGAATCCACATATGGAAGAACTGACATCCCATCAACCCATTTCGATCAAGGAGAAGACGTCCCTAAATAAGCGAGGTATGATACCCGCCTTTGGAAAGAGGGAATGTGAGACAACAGTTGGGCGTCCTCCATAGACTGATGTGTGTGCCCCCACCGAAGAGTGAGAAATAGAAATGGTGAACCTGATGTTAGGATCTTCTCCTTAATGTGTAAATTAGTAGCGTTTGAGACATTATTATATTAGCGTGTTCCTGGATCCAGTTATCTAGCGTCGGTTCCCGCCAAGAAAAAAGCGAGCCCAGTGTGAGACTCACCAAAAGTTGGGGACATCAGAATGTTGGACATCATGGTCTGCAACATTGTATGTGTGGATCCTTCTTAACAGCCATGGGAGATGGAATGGAATTGGGGAATTGGATTTCGGATTCTTTGTTTCATCACTAATGGTTTAATCTCCATTCTTTCAAGGAACCATGCAGGTGTACGAGGAATCTGATAACCACCTGCCCACCGACGCAGGGGCAGGGACAACGCCAATATAGCAATCTCACATGGCTCAACCTCTTCTATGATGGCTTCCACACCCACAGTTTTTGGTCGCCCACACCCCATCTCCCCTTCTGAATTCCCACAACAAAAGGGTGATAAGTGAGCTCGTATTCCGATACGAGGGGGAAGTGGTTATCTCGACTAGGGATATGGACAACTAGGATTTAGAGACGTATGTGCCTCATCACCATTGCCACCCCAAGGGTCATGTAGGGATCCGCTGCTCCCCACCCCAACTTCCAATCATTTTGGGAGCATCTCCCTAAAATTCCTTGACGAATCCCTCCCCTATGCCGATGAGGTAGGGGATGTTTGGGCCAGCCCGTCCAGGATCCCATTCCAAGGGACCCCAAGGAGGGCCCCCACTAGGTCACGCTAATGCCACTACCCAGTACCATGGTCTAAAGATCCGGTAATATATGTACCAACACCACCAGCCCCGGTCTGGCTGACCTGACACTAGCGTCCGGCGCAGGGTGGGGAGGAAGCCTGCCAATGGGCGTTGACGTCAGCAACTACTATGGCCCAGGCCACCGCCGATCTGTATCATCTGACTCATATCGACCCTGATAAATGAAACTTATATACCCATCCTGTATTAAGGCCCCAACTACCCCATGGTTAAGATGGGTTGACTATTTTAGCAGCTGTTTTAGGGAGCAACCGCCATTTACCGACCCGCAGCAGCGACACCTAGTACGAACGTCCTCCCCATACCGCCACCATGCAGAACGCGATTCCTCCCCGCTTCCAAGCTCAGCCTAGAGGTCCGCCCTGTGCTATATTCAATCTCAAAGAGGGTCCTCCCCACATAAGTGACACTCAGAACGGAAGCCTCTCCCATGCTCATTAAATTTGGTATGATGTCATTCCTCCTACCACAGAATGAAAATATAGAGATGATTGGAATCCGGTCAATCTCTAGTATGGAGGGCTTCCCCATGTCCATGTAGCATCTAGAGAAGGTATTCCTTGACTCATTAATCAGGGGAGTGAAGGCCATCTTCGCTTCACCAGCACCGAGCATGGAGGTCCTACCCATGTTTGGCATGACCAGTACGAGGTCCCTCCTCACGCTGATATTGTCGGGGGAATTAAGCATGACAGTCCCCCCCATGCTTCTATCAGCTTAAAAATAGGTCCTACCCACTCCATCATTTCTCATATAGGTCCCCTCCGCACTTCATCTGGTGGAAACAGAGGTCTACCCCCCTCCCCCCATGTTCCCTTTGATATATTTCTAGGTGATCCTCGCACCCCATCTCACTCAAGAGGAAGTACACCCAAACCTACCACCAGTACGGACGATTGACCTCATCATGCCAAAAATCTAACTTGTCCCGAAGAACCATCTTGGGGAAAGATGGAAGGTCTTTTCCACAATAAAAAGAACACTGAGAGGATTCGGATTGATATTAAACTAGTTTTCTTCTCAAATTCAGAGGCGGAATACGATTCAGTGCTAGTACCCTCACCTAGATCATCCCTGTTGAGGGCCATGGTAGGAACAAGGCACATTATCCTCATACTTCTAAAATGTGAGTTCCATCATATTCCTACCTCCCTCCATGGGTATATCCAAGAGGATGAAGATATGAAAATCAAACAAGTTACGACCATGCAATCGACACTGTCATCAATAGATACACTCTCTACCTCGACTAGATATCCCAGAGAGATATCCTGGGGATTAATGTTGGATGAGCAGAAGTGTAACCCATCGCCATAATTCGTAGTCCCAATGCTAGAAACTGAGGTCACCAGCCCTTCTTATTGCGATGTGGGGGCCATGTCACTACACTCTTAAAAGGATAGCTTAAGATGTGGCGGCTTGTCAGTTCGATCATCGTATTCTCCTCCTTATTTCCTTCCATATAAGCAGTCTTTATCAGTACCACTACAAGTTCCCTAGCCACCTATAGTAGATGAGTGGGGAAACGAAGGGCCAGACCCTGAATCCAGATAAAGGAGCATGTGGGATATCCTCAAAGTAGACCATTTCTCCAATATGTTCTGGCCAGTTTCAATGCCAAATTTTAGGGCACCAAAAGCACTCACCTAAGAGGAGGTTGGATGCTTTCGCCAGACCCTCTAGGTGAATTATTTCTGCCTTCATCATTGATGAGTTACCTACCCCATGATACAGGCACACTTTGAAGATGTCGTCCAAAAAATCGTTTGGTCGATTTGGCCACACTATATGTGGTTCACATCCCTAAGTCCTCGGGTCGCTGTAATATGCTCCAACAATGATGTGTCCAGATATTTAAGGTTCTCCATAGGGTAATCAATGATTCTTCTCCCCATGTTCTAATTCTTGGTTGGTGGTAGTACGCGGCCCTCCATTTCAGTTTTATCTAGCGCCAACCCGATTTTCTAGGTGACATTGACGATATGCCCCTAGGCAGGGTCATGGATAACATGGACAAACTATAAGAGGGATAGAATCAGCTGGAGATCCTTGATGATTAATTACCCATTGAGGGAGTTCCACAGCAACTGGGTCCATTGTGAAGGGTCACTCATCAGTAGAAAAATCTGTTGGGTCTTCAAGAACCCACTGAGGCATCAGTCCTCATCCAGAATCCCAACAAGGGAATGTAACTCCTCAAAGCCATAAAAAACTCTGACCTGTATGGCTCAGTGGAGAAGGTGAAAGATGACCCCGAAAATTTCGTATTGCATCACCAACTCACCAAACAGAAGAAAGTGGTCGACAATATCCTTGGTAAACGTGCTACAGAGTGACGGCCGGACTATGGTGATCCTTGGTCAGGGCAGTAGGGGAAGGAAAAAAATCCTCATGGTGAACTAATCCAAGGTGATCTTGACCATCTTTCCTATTCATACAAGGTTGAGGAGAGAACATACAACAAGAGGAAGTCGTATGTGTCATCAAATCCTCTTGATCGGCATGACAAGCCTCAAGACATGGTACGTATTCCCCTAGATGCTCTACAAGTCATTCCACTAGCCGTTCTACGAGCCTCTGGGAATTCTTATTGTGTTGAAGAACCTTCCAACACATTGGTGGATAAGGATCCCTATCAATAGAGGAATCCTATTTTTGATTATCCAATGGCAGTACTCATCTCCCACCTCAAAGCATTAGATACTCGATAGGTGAAAATCACTCCAGATTTCAAGCAATACCCGGTATGGGTGGATGATATGCCAGCACCCTCGGGTTTTGAGAATCCCACCTTTTACCCCTTAAATGGGATAGGGGACCTACCACAGCACCTGGCCCACTTTACCTCAAGGTTAGGCCCCATGTTGGGAACTCCAGTGCTACTGGAAGCCTCCAAACATCAGTGCTTTGTACAGACATTAGAAGGGATGGCATTCCTCTGGTATAGCCAGCTCCCCATGGGGTCAGTGGTCGGCTGGGAGAACCTTCGTAGGAAATTCCTCCACTATATAAGTTCCACTACTCAGAGGACAAGTATCACGGACAACATTAAGTGCAAGCAGTGGCCGGATGAGCGCGTTGCCGACTTTTTCTCCCTGTGGAAAGGACTCAGATACTCTAATGAAATGCCATTGACATAGGATCAATTGGTGACGATGTGCATAGGGAATGTCAAGACATTAATGGTCCCCTCTCTGATCATCGAGAACTACCCCAGGGGATTCTGAGACTTCTCTGATAAGACCCAGTTCCTAGAGGAAGCCTTATTACCGGCTGAGAAGGAACGTCTGTTGCCTCCTGAAATCCTCGCTAGAAGTTCCACCAGGGTCAAACCCACCGTAATAGATCAAATTTATGCCCCCAAACAACTAGAGTTTTTACCAGCGGATCCGCCTCAATAACCTCATAGAGGACCTCCACCTCAGGCGCAACCTCCAGCCCTGCAACGCCCACCTCAAAATCGACAGGTGCCCCAATGCAACGTGTCGCCACCACCAAGGAGAAATAACCAAGCTCCACCTCCCTGATTGGATCCTCCATCCCTCATCAGGGTCAAGATATGAGCCCCCCCTTTCAAGACATAAGAAACTATAGTGACTCGTTCAATGAGGCACAAGTCCCTCGATATTTCTAAAGTTCCCTAGATCAGGAGATTGTAAGGTTTCCTGAGTAAAGGAGTTCAAAAGAGTTGAACCTCACTGATCGCCCTAATTACTGCCCATAGAACCAGATCCTGGGGTGCACCCCCAATCTATTTTATGTGTTAAAATATAGTCTACAAGACTAGGTGGACAACAACATAGTCTGGTTAGACCCAGCTCTGGAATAGGTGGTAAACCTCTTCGTGAGGCCAGACAACAGCAGTGATAATGAAGGCGAGTGGCATCATGTTTCTAGTCACAGGTCCTAGAAGTATGATGACAGTACGACTTGTAAAATAGTCATCCATTCCATGGTGTTATCCGTGAATGCTTGAATTGGTGAGAGCCTTAAAAATCCACAGTTACTACTTCGTCATTGTCATCTCAGCATTCCCTTTCTCATAAAAGAAAACACTGGCTGCATAAGGCAATGAAAATTCCCCTACCAATGCCATCTTCATCACATTATCTCGATGAATTCATTCCTCCCGAAATGGAGATCCCCCCCCCCCCGAAATCCATCTAGTAGTGTATAACTCTTCGAGTGATGGACAAGGGTATGCCTCTGTTAATATCATTGAGCTGGAAAATCCCTACATTATTCCAGAAGATGAGGAGTGCCAGGAGGATCCTCCCAATGTCACCAGCTATCTTTAGTGTTGATAGAGATGTGGAAATATGGGATTTTAGAGTGCCTCGGTCAGTACTTCCATCCAGGATGTGCAGATGACCGAAACCCGGTAGCAAGCCCAGTGCAATGCTCAGTATACGCAACCTTCTCATCTGGTGACATTAGGTCCACCTTCACCGTTGTTCATGTTGTTGGATTAGGCAGAGCCACCTTGACCACACCGTGACAATCCATGCTTTGCCATAGCCTAGTCTCAGTCATCCGTACCTCACCTAGTAGTCACTCTATATGCTTTGGCAAGTGATCAGTGGGATATTCCTAGCACCAGTCCATCGTCAGCCTAGTCGGCAGGGCCCACCATACCTCATGTCATAGAGTGACCTATTGTAAGCATAAATTCACTCCTGGCATGAAATTATGTTGTTCTAAAACATCATTCTAGAATTCCAGAATTGATCTTCATCATGTAGGCCTTTCACATTTCATAAGATATACGTGAGTCCCACACTGATCCTTTAAGAATCCTCCTCTAGTTTGAGATGGAGGTAGTAGTCACAGAATCCATTCATGTAGTGGTGGTCAATAATTCGGAATGTCAGGCCATCATATCATTCTATAGATAATAATACGACTCTCCCATACAGTGGCACATTCACCCATTGTACATCACCATCCAGTTCAATGGCGTGGAGTTTCATCGTTGTCTTGTTGACATGGTCTCTAGAATGAACCTAATCCTGACTCAGACACTGCAAAAACATGGTTTATACAAGGATTATCTGAGTCCCTATGAACTAAGAATACATGGTTATGATAGGACGGAGCAGACACTGGTCGAAAAGATCTATTTGAAGACATATTTTGGTGGTCTAATTTCCAGCACTATGTTTATGGTTTTCCTAGGACACCGCCTACAATGCGTTAATGGGTTGTCCATGGCTCCACCAACATACGAAGGTAACTTCATCATATCACTAGTTCCTTATGAACTCCATTAATGGTTGAGTGGTTGTGCTTCAAGGTCACACATCCCCCTTTGCCTCATGTGAATCCCACTATCTGGATGCTGACTACTAAAATAGTATGGACAAGCAGATTCAGACTAACGAGATCTAGAATGATACGGTTGTGACCAACTTGTGGGCAGATCTGGATAATGCATACCTCTTCCCAGTTCATTGATTGGAGGATACATATTCAGACATGGGGAAATGCTTAATTGTTTATGGAATGAGGGGGATGATATTATCAAGTCTTAGCGACACTATATGATAACCCATACGTTATCGGGTTGTCCGCCCCATGACAATAGAAATACTTCATACTTGAATGTTTTTTCAGGACAAAATTTATCGGCTCAAGCTGACGCATCACTATTCCTTTGATATCATCAAGCATGGCCCCTTGAGACAAAGACTAGATGGGATTATATCAACAACCTTCATCGTTGTAGTTGCGGTAGCATAGGAGTCCCTCGATGCCATGTCCACTGCAGCTCATGATGGAACTATGATTCTATTGGGAGCCTCCGACTTAGAGGAAGCTCCTCACACTGAGGACCCCACTCTATAAGTAAGAAAGAGGATTTAAGGGATTCTCCCCCCACAAATGAAGATAGTGTATCTGCCACGGTTGACGAGTAAGTACAGGTGATCCTTGGCAGCGAGGCAGACCCGAAACCCACATTGATAAATTTTTCCATGCCTCAAGAGGAGAAATAGTAGTACATAGACATCCTTAAAAAACATTGTGATGTATTCACCTGATTTTATGATGATATTATAGGACTAGATCCTCAGGTATCCATCCACCGCCTCTGTCTCCCATCAAATCATCACAGGTTCATATAGCCTCCCAGAAAGATGCACCCTTCTCAGAGTGCCTTGTTTGAGGAAGAAGTTGATAAGATCATTAGACTAAATTACATTATGGAGTTCCAATAAACCATGTGGATAGACATAATTATTCTAGTTATAATGAATAACAGACATATCAGAGTTTTCATAGACATCTGGGATCTCAACGGTCATTGTCTGAAGGATGATTTTCCCCTACCAATGACAAAATTGTTGATCAACACTACGGATGTGTTCCAAGACCTCTCCTTCATGGATGGGTACTATGGATATAACTAGATCTGAATAGCCCCTGAGGATGAGATGTCAACAGCCTTTAGGGCACCACAAGGTAATTTGGGTTACCAGGTCATGCCCTTCGTTTGAAAGAATTCATGTGCCACCTATCAACGGGCTATATATCACATATTTAAGTCGATCCTCAGAACGTTGGTGGAATTCTACATAGATGACCTGGTGTTTAAATCTCACCAGCATCCATACCATCTCAAATACCTTGAGAAGGTGTTCAGATTCCTATATACCCATCACCTGAAGATGAAACCATTGAAGTGTGCCTTTGGGGTTGCCTCTGGAATGTTTCTCAGCTTCGTTGCTAGATATAGGGGAATTGAGATCAACCCTGAGAATATTAAGGAAATTATTCAGATATCTCCTCCGACCATCATTCATAAGATTCAATGTTTCCAAGGACTCTTAGCCTACATATTCCAATTCATCACAAATTTGGCTGGAAAGTGTCATCCCTTTTCTCAGATCATGAAGAAAGGATCCATCTTGGATTGGGATGAAGATTTTCAAACTACTTTCGAGGAAATCCTGTAGTATCTACTCTAACCTCCAGTCTTAAATCCACCCATATCTGGAAATCGATAGATCCTTTATGCGAAAACCATAGAGTGATCTATCGGTGCCCTTATCATGCAAAAGAACAATGAGGGAATGGATAATAGCCTCTACTACCTCAGCGGAATGATCCTTGATACAGAGACCAGATACTCCCCTGTCGAGAAGAGTTGTATGTTTCTCAAATTCATAGTACATATGTTGCGACATTACATGTTGCACCACAAGGTAAAGTTGGTGTCCTGAGTAGATCCGATGATGTACATCCTGAACTGCCCTATGTGGACACGTCTTCTAGCTCCATGGTCAGTGATTCTCTATCAGTTTGATATTATGTTTGTCCCTCAGAAAGTTATTAACAGGCAATCGTTGGTAAACTTCCCTGAAGCACATCCAACTAATACAGACCAGTCCCTAGACCTTGATTTTCCTTATTAAAATTCCTCTCAGTGGACCAAGCTATATCGTGTTGGAAAATTCACTTCGATGGTGCTTCCCAAAGCCCCACGGTAGAAGGATCAATGAGCCGAGGCTCAACAGAGTGGGTCTAGGTATTGTATTCATTACCCTAGAACTAACCATTCTTCCATACTCATTCCTCTTATCAAAAGGTTTCACCAACTGTGAAAGGGTGTATCAGGCTCTCATTACTGTAATTGAGCTGGCCCTCGAGATATAAGTCCCCCATTTTCATGTGAAATGAAGACTCTGAACAATCATTCACGTAGTTCAATGGTGACTATATCATTAGAAATCTAGAGCTTGTGCCATTGTTGGAATGAACTCTCCTTCTAATGGCCCAATTCCCATCTCAGAAAAAATTTAATCAACTACCTCGATCATAGAATGGTCGAGCTGACGCCTTGTCCAGCCTAGCTGCATCACTTTCAGAGCCCAAAAAGGATGATCCGATTATCCACGTGGAAAACCGAAGATTCATTGCTCCTGTCACTCTGCGTGATGATGTCATCCTATAGGTGAGATACCTTACCACTAGTGCCCCCATGTAAAGACCCCCAGGTCCACTGGATGCAGTGATTGAAGTGACTCTTGATTGGATAACTTCCTTTATTGATTACCTCCAAAATGGTAATCTTCTGGAAGATCGGGCCAAGTGTAAGTGAATCTGAAGTCGCACGTTACAGTTTTCCCTCCCAAACGACCCTATTCATGAGAAGATCCTCTACAAGAATGGGTTTGATTGGGTCCTCCTCCGTTGTATCCAAGGATATGGGATTCCCCATTTCAGGTAGGAGGTTCATGCTGGTTCCTACTGGGTTCATCAGACTTGGATGAAGCTATCTCACTAGATCTAGAGACTAGAGTATTTTTTTTCCTCCATAATCCATGACTACATCAAGCTCTCCAAAATGTGTCATGCATGCCAAATTCATCCTATCTTCATGTATTTGTCTCCATGGACTCACCACTCCAACATGCACTCTTCGCCATTTGCAGTATGGGAACTCGATGTCATGGGACCATAGCCATCTGTGACAGCTCCCTAGTGCAGATTCATCCTGATTGCTATAGATTTCTTCTCCAAGTGGGTAGAGGAAGTTCCACTCAAAGAGGTCAATGCTTGTTCCATCATTGAATTTCTTAGATCCAACAACATCTACCAATTTGGAGTCTCTTACTCCTTTATCACTGATAACAGCACTAACATACAATCAGCTGAGCTAAAGAAATTGTATGATAAGTACAACATCCTTTCTAACTGTACCTCCAGCTATCATGCTCAAGCCAATGGACAGATCAAGGAATTCAAGAAAACCATATCTAACATTCTGCAAAAAATGGTTGGTCAGAATAAGAAGAGTTGGGAGGATAAGCTCCCCAATTCCCACTGGTCTTATCGGACGACGACTCATAATTCTATATAGGTGACCTCATATTCCCTGGTGTATGGAAAGAAGGTCGTCCTATCAATTGAGATTCAATTTCCCTCACTGCACAAAGCTATCTATGATCAGTAGGCACCAGATGAAGTAGCAGAAATCTGTCTTGATGAGTTGTAAGCACTCGATGGGAATAGGTTTTGTTCCTTCCACAATCTAGAAAGGCATCAAAACAAGATATCTAGATCTTTCACATAGAAATTTCACCTATGCTCTTTCTTTCAAGGTGACTTGGTATTGACCCTGAGAGAACCAATGATACTTGGCAGGAAACCACCCATGTTGGAACCCAAATGGGAAGAACCTTAGATCCTTCCAAAGGTTTACTCCAATGGTGCATCCTCACTGGTTACCAGGGATGGTGAGCATATAACTCCTCCCAACAATGCCATGTTTCTCATGAAATACTTTGCTTGAGTCCCATGGTCTTACATGACCTTAAACATTATGGTCTCGCACGACCCTAAATTGAATCACGATCCTACATGACCTTAAACTGTACGGTCCCACATGACTCTAAACTGCATCATGGTCCTACGTGACCTTAAACTGTACTCTCCTGCACGACCCTAAACTGCATGATTGTTCTACATGACCTTAATCTATACGGTCCTGCATGAACATAAATGGTGAAATGTCCCCCATGAAATTAAACTGTGTTTCGTCCTGCAAGAGGCTAAACTGTACCATTAGAACAACATATGGCTTGATTCCCATCTTCATGAGATACGGAGAAATGCACAGATGCCTCTTCTTGAGTCCAGCACTTCTCTTTTCTCATTTGGCTACCCTGCCTAGGTGTAGTTCCCTCTGAGGATTTCATATGACACAGTCTAATCTTTTTTGTCCCTACTTGTGGAATGATTACGAAGTTTGAGCCATGAGCCCCTCCTCATTCTGATAATACACCCACATCTTTACTGCATGGCGTTAAACTGCACAACCCTTTCAGAATGATGTATGGCTTGATTCCCATACTCACGGGATACGTAGGACCACCTGGATATTTCATCCATAGGCCCAGCCCCAAACCTCATGACCTCCCATTGGGAAAAAACACATGGTGTGGTGCAGTCTTTTCCCCCCATTCACATCAAGTTCATCATGACCGTACCATGTTACACGATGTAGATGTTGTGTTTCTAACCTGGTCAATAGCTATCCTTTGTTGTTATCACCACCGCCATATGTCCCAAACATGGAGTATAGTAGTTCATTATACCCTGTTGTCTCTCCAATCCTAGGTCTCCCTCGAGCAGGAACGTAATTCCATCTATCAAACCCTTATGTGATGGGGAGAGCATGGTCTTTACCCTTGTTTCCTACACAGAGAATTTCTTACGTGGGCATAAGGGATATGATGAGGCAATGCCCTCATGAGAATTCATATGGCTACAGTTGGTCGGGGCACCTAGCCTCAGGTCCTTTGACCCCTTCAGGTCCCTAGCATGAGTTCTCATTTGGGATTTTATCGTTTGGTATGGATTAACATCCTTATTCATGTTGGGATATTTCTCCATGCCACTCATCTTCCCTTGAGTCATCCCTGCCTTCATTTATCATTCGTCCCGCAAGAACCATCCTTGCTATGTTTCTTGATCCCCATAATTTGGGTTTCCATCATATTTAATATCCAAAAGGACCCCCAGATGGCATTGATACTTGGCCCAATGGATCTCCTACCATTACGGGATAACGTCCTTAAGGATTGCGAGCAGAAAATTGATATAGGTCTCATGTTGCGAATTTGGTCAGTGTTCGATGCTTAATATTTTTCCCCAAACTCTAGTAACACATGGGTGGATACTTTGTTGATAACCTGGTCAACAGTTGTCCTCCATCATCATTTCTACTTTGTGGTATTCCATAGGCATGATGATTTTCCCTCTCTGTCTTATATGAACTTAAACTAGGAATATGCGGTCCGAGATCTATAACCATAAACTAATATCACCATCGTCCTCACTACAAGACATTAATCAAAAAACTAGTTATGACATTCTATCTGTGGCCCACCCTCAGGTCAATGATACATTTTGGGCCCCTATCACATGTTATCACTTAGGGTTGTACAGTGTGGTATGAGGTTACATCGGGTTACTCATAATGTCGTAAATGTCCCTCGTTGGGGTATCTTGCCCTTATTTGCATCCTTTTTGCATGATGATAAATTGAACATCCTCATTTTCTAGGACTATGTTTACCTTTATTTTCATCCATATGGGATATGTAGGACCACCCGAACATCTAGTCATCAGGTCCAACCCCGTCTCCTAGAAACCACCCTATTATCTCGGCCTCTCGGCCTGCGTTCTTCCAGGAGAGGGTTATACAATGTGGTATGGGCTCACATCCTTATTCAAGTCAGGTTTATAACAACCACACCATATACCTCTCTCTTCTGAGCGGTCGTCGTTTCCTTTCCCAGCACACATATCTTCATTTCGGCCACCCTTAAGTCGGGTCCCTTGACCCTCTTCAGTGATTCTCCAATGTTCCTAGGAGTACTCTAGTGCATGGATTGTCGGATTCTTCCTGGACATGCTTTCACCAATTTTTTTTGCTTCGTGTTCCCCTTCATTTGGGATTCCATTATCTTTCACGTCCAAAGGGACCCTCGAATGGCATGGATGCTCAGCCTAGGGGATCTCCTACCATTACAGACCAACTTCCTCGAGGATTTCAAATAGAAAATCGATACTAGTCTCGTGTTGCAAATATAGTTAGTAGGAAATGCTCATTTTTGTTTCCCATGTCAAGTCACACGATATGGATACTGTTTTTCAAACACGGTCAACAGATATCCTTCATCGTCAGACCAACCCCTTCAAGTCATAAATTTCGGTTACATAATTCACATCATTTTCCACCCAATTTGGTCCAAGTAGAATTTCAACACTCCTAGTACTATTCCTTAGTGATCATTTGCACGTTAGGAGGACAAATCCACTGTAAGGAATCATTTGGGGCTCTACAACAACTTCCCCTTGGCGTGTATTCCAGGTATTGCGAAAACCACTTCCTCCCATGTTTCCCACACCAAGTTTGACTCATGTGGGCTTATGAATTGGATTGATGTATGCACCTACTTAGAAGAGTTATTCTTCTCTATGGTCCGAGATCTAAGACCCTAAACGAAGATATTTTTATACTTCACCCAATTGGGAACTACATATAGCTAGATTCCTATCCTCATGGGATACATTTGAAAGACAAAATATCTTGTCTTTGTGTCCAGTTTCTGTTCCACTAATTTATCTCTTCTGTTCTACCTTTTAGTCCACAATTATGATAGGACAACGTGATGTGGCATATGTGGGCCTATTCCTTCATTCACATCTGGTTTACAATTTCCATATTACGCATTCCCCTTCAAGGAGGTATTCCTTCCTACCCATATCCAATATGACATTAAACTATATGTTGTCCGGAATGATGTTAAACTATACAGTCTAGAACTACATATGGTTTGATTATCATCTTTATGGGATATGTTGGAATGCCTGGACATCTTGTCTTTGGGTCCAGATCAATTGAGAGCTAGTCTCTCCTTACCCATATTATCTAACTTTTTCTATCCCCCTTGGCCTGGGGTTTCAATGATGGAATTTTAACACAGTTTGTTATGGGATTATGTCCTCATTCACATCGGGTATCCTTTATCATGATGTGAACATTCCCTTTTGAACCATATATTTCATGTATATGTCTAATCCGCATTATATTGAATTATGATGCCTAGTCCCACATGACTTTAAACTGTTACGTCTATACTGCATGACGTTAATGTGCAAGGTTGGTCCCATCACCTGACCCTAAACCATGACATTATCATCCTGGTCGCACGAAGAAAAATGGTAAAACATCGTGGTGTCATCACTCGAGGGGACATCATGATTGGTATCAGCCACACACCTTACCATTTTTCAATGACTCCATATGTCTTGATTCTAATGGTGATGCATAGACTTTTAGTCCTATGTCTGTTGCTTCACAAAAAAACACATTCACTCTTGCTAAAGGACAAACAATATCTATCAAATTTTGCTTCTTTTAGTGTAGGGGCCAGACCCGCATGAACTTATTATATATGGCACCGGTACCTTACCATGAAACCTTCAGAACTACATATGGCATTATTACATTCTTCATGGGGTACGTAGGAAAGCATGTGCACTTTTCCTTGGGCCCATCCTAACTTTCATTTTCAGTCCCTGAACTTGAAACCTCCCCAAGGGACACATGATGATATGGACTCTAGGTCTTTATTCACGTCGGGTTTCTTAATTACCTCACCATGTGTCTTCCACATTCCCTTCCATCTCTAGTCTGAATTCTATGACCATAAACTAAGGTCACTCCACGTCCTTACTGCTAGATGTTAATCTAAATGACACATTCTAGAACTATGTATGGATTGATTCCCATCCTCATGAGATACGTAGGAATGCCCAGGCATCCTGTCTCTAGGTCCATCCCTAAAAATCTAAAATAATGCCCCCTCACTTTACCCCCTGGTCCTGAACGCTTTTAGGGGAAAGTGGTGTGGTGAGTACCT
The DNA here is from genome assembly GCA_963277665.1 of Viscum album. Taxonomy (NCBI): domain Eukaryota; kingdom Viridiplantae; phylum Streptophyta; class Magnoliopsida; order Santalales; family Viscaceae; genus Viscum; species Viscum album. Next base: position 961,710,853 of record OY728145.1, read on the forward strand.
CTTGGGTACTTATCCACGTCGAGTTTTGCAACAGCCTCATTATTTTCCTATCATGTTGTTTCCCAACCTGGTCTGAGTTCTATGACTCTAAACTAAAATCTCTCTATCAGAACTACGTGTCCTGTTTGGAAACTTCACCACCCTACACACAGGTAATTAAATCAACCCCCCCTAATGGCCCATCCTATGACCATTATGGTGGAAGAGTGAAACCTCAGTCCCCTAATCCTTGGAAGGGGACCTGAATCCCTTTATCCAAATCATCGTTTTTGTCATAGATAGATGTGTTATGAATAAAAACACGAAGTGTGGAATTTTCACAGGAACATTTCCTCATTCCTTGTCAAAGATTCTTGATCATGTTATTTGGATCCTCATCTTCTGCCATGTCTGAAGGGGACCCTTTTATGGCTTGGCCTCATGCCACATTTTCTTACCTACCATTGGGTACCATTTTCCCTGAGAACCCCAGAATACATTTGCGATAGTTTCTTTGTTTTGAACATTGTCAACAGTCAACCCTCATTTGTTTTTCCCCATTCTAGGCTAATACGAAACAGAAACTTTTTTTATGCATGGTCAACAGTTATCCCCTATCATCATGCCACTATCATTGTTGTCTAGATCTTGAGCATCATAATTCAAATATTTATACTTACTTATGTTAATGTGGAATTCCAACATACTAGGATTTACTCCATGCATCTAGTTGTGTTATATAGGTGGGTTGGCATCATTGGGACGTCATTCACGTAGCGTCCCATCACACCTAACATGTGCCTTCATGTTCTAGGAAATTCCCATCACTACTACTTGTTTCCCACGTCGATCATGACTTATGTGGGTTTAGTAGTTCTGGTAGGATGTGTACTGGTTCATCCATGCCACACATGTCTTTCATCATCCTGCATTACACAAAATTGCACTCTCAAAACTATGTTTTTCTGGATTCACATCCTGATGGGGTACGTAGGAATGCTTGGGAACTTTGCTTTACGCAGATCCAAACATTCATTTTTGGTCCCTAGACCTAAAGAAATTCCCCTGGGGATATGTAGTGCGTTTCGGACTCCTTATGTCCTCATTAACATCGGGTTTACAACTACAACTCCACATACTCTCTTCCTGGGATCTTTCATTTCACTATTCATCCTATCGTAGGACGTTAAACTACATGAGCCCACATTTCCTTGATGAATGACACTAAAATATAGTTCTTCCCTGGAAATGTTCAGGATGCCCCATGTTAGTCATGGAATGAACCAGATCCCTTGCGAGAGATTATTTCTCTTATTGGAGTTGGCCTCCCGCCACACCTTTCTTAAGAACTAAATTTGTATTTATTCTCATCCTTATAGGATACGTAGCAATGCCAAGAATTCTACCTCAGGCCTAGCCTCATGGTCATTAACCTGTATGGCCCCTCGGGCCCGATCCTAGTCTAGTCAGTATGATATTAAAAATATATGTACTATCCTCACCAAACAGCATTAAACTACGTGTTGATCATCCTTATTAGTATGATGTAAATCTACGTTTCATTCCAGGTCCTCACCAGAGAAGTCCGGTTTGGATTTAGGTATGATCCCCGATCAGAACAATGCTCCCACCTAACGTGTCATCACCACAGTGGCATAATTTCTTTTGTATTATACTCCATTTGAACAACCCATCACTCCACATTCCAATCTTTGCTTTCCCTTTATTCATACCCTCACCGTCTTTCACGTCTAAAAGAACCCCCTAATAGTATCGATGCTCGGACTATATCTCACCTACTATCATGGGACAACTTTTTGAAATTATAATGGATGACATTTCGAGTCAGACCCCACGTTTCGAACATGTTCAGCAGTCAACCCTCATTTTTTATCCCCATTTCAGTCTAACGCAATAAGGATACTGTGTTTCGAACACGGTCAACATTTATTCTTCATTGTCAGGTCATCCCTATGGTCTTCCGAATTTTTTTTATCGTGATTCACACCTTTCACTACCCTATGAATAGATTTATTCCAATTCCCCTGGTGTTACCCCACTCAGGCACTAGAGCACATTGGGAAAGAGATGATTCGACTATTATAAGAGATTCATTCTCCAGTCAGGCCTCTCCCATTCTTCTCAAAAACCCGGATTGGTTTTTCAAACCCCAGATTCTTGGAGCTTGGTTTGTTTACTTATATTTAGGTGGAATGGTAAGGTGGCCATCCCTAATTTCTCGCATTGGTCCTATCCCACGTGAGCTTAGGGACTGATCTCCGAATGTTCCATTAATGTAATGAAATTTAAATAAACCAAAAAAGATTAAGAGAACTCATGCATGCATATAGAATAAAATTTTAAAGCATGGAAGTGTGTTCAAAAGTTACATGTATCACATTACCCAAGGATCGACCCCTCCCATTAATGGTTTGACCTCGTCGAAAGAACATTACAGATCCCCCACCCTCTGACTTGGGGAATCCATGACTCATTGTCGCCTATTCAGTTCCCACTCCTCTTCGGAAGTAAGGGGCCACAATTCGTCAGATGTGATCGAGGCCCGCTCCACGTTGGTTTGGATAATGGTCATCTCCTCAAAGGATTTCCTCATATGCTCTTTGGAATCCACCAGTTGGGCCATCAGCCACAATATAATATCTGACTGTGTGTTGAAGAAAGTGGAATGTTCATCTTCCTAGATGTGCATCCGCTGAATCTTCTTTTTAGCTTCCTAGGACCTCTTGATGGTTACCACCCTTCTCTGATGCCAACCCACGCCATGGTCATGGTTATGCTCTTGAATATTATCCTCCATGAGATCTCAGAGGATCCTATGGGGATGTTGGGTAGTCACTCCCCCAGCACACAGTTCATGTAGTCATGAACAAAGTCTCTCCATGTGGTATATTCATTATGCTTGAGGGGTGTCATCAATGAAGCACTTGATCATCTTACATGATTGGTGATGGACTATCTTGTTATCCTCTTCATTGGAGGTTGTTTTGTCCTAGTCCGCAGGGTTGGCAGTTTCATAAAAAGGGAACGTCCCCAAGAACCTGTTAGCAGTGTCTACATCTAGTGCCTGATTAGGTATCTCAGGGCTCGTGTTGTCTGATCAATCTTCATCGTCGGATCCCACTTCAATAATTTCAGGCCAATCCCAACTGATATCCCCATTGATGATCAATAATGCTGCTACTTTTTCAGTCTAGATATCTGTCTCAACAATCACCGACATCCCCCCAAAGAAAAGTGCCACCAGAAGTACTGATCAACCTCAATAAGGCAACCCAAACCATTTTAAGAACCATGCATAACAAGGAGTGCACGGATGTCAGTTATCTTGGTCGATGGGTGATAGTCATGAATTTTGTAGAGGATACTTAAAGAGATCAAATGATTGGTCTCATTTTTGGGTTACAACCATCAGGGCTCCGAGGCATGGCCCTCCGTATATCATCGGAAGGTTTGAAAACTCTGGAGGAGCCACCTCGGGCATCCTGGCCCCACTTGATGCACTATCATCATTGTAGAAGGCTCAGATCCCGAAGACCCAACATCTATATCTGTTGCAGTGTGGGAATCGGTCCTATGTATGATGTCCTCTTACATAGTTCAGATATTTGTATGGAGTTCAAAATGACCTAGAAGTAGACCCTGAGGAAGAGGCTTGGGATGTTACCTCAAGGGACTCAGTAAAGTATTTATGATCTGAGTTTTGATCACCAAATTCTCCCTCCCCCAGAGGGATCCCTCTACCGGCCTCCTCCCCTAGGATGACTCATCCAATTTTGTCAGAAAAGGGAAGCGCTCACTCAATTCAGTAGTTGAAAACTATGAAGGGTTGTTCAATCCAACAACACCATCACATGATCTGTCATTGGAAGCAGGGCACCCCGAGAGTACACTAATTCCTCTAACTCGACTAGTTATTGCTCTGCCTCTTCTAGGGATAAATCAAATCCAGCCCTGATGGGGATGATTCCGGGAAAATACATCCCGAGGCAGATCAGGTGTTTCCACATCTCGGACAGGCTGAGGAATAGCCTGTTGAAATCCAAAATGTCCCACGCCTTTTGGAATACATCATTCCCTATCATGTCTATATGACACATCAACTTCCCCAGAGCCTGATTGTATATTCTATGGAATCCCCTTCGTGGTCTCGCCTTTTCATAGCTCTACTCTTCTAGGACCGTCGGGTATGTTTCAGCTACTGGATTCACTGTCGCTGCATCACCCTCAACCGGTCTGGGCCTCACAGCCACGCTAACCATACCATCATGGGATTTCCTTGCTTCCTTAGGACCCCAGCAACAAGGTTAGTGAGGTACACCATCACTGAGCTGAACGGTTGGTTGAATCAGCATCTCTCTCGGGTACGCATCCTCCCAACGATTGGCGTTCTCTTTCACCATCCCGAAGATGGCTGTGGGTGGTGGTAGCTCATTCCGCATCATCCTATCTTACCACTTGAACATGGGCCACATTTTTCTCATCACGAATAGGTGCTCCTCATGGAGCACCCCCAAATAGTCCTATGGGGTCAGTCGCTGCATGCACCGGAATATCCATGCAAATCGGTGTGAGGTGTATGGTCACAAAGGGGCTCACAGTCCACCCAGGCCATCGAGACTCCACCTCGAAAGGCTAAGCAGTAAAAAATATTCTCTTAAATCCCATTTCCATCATCACTGAATACACCTGTTGGAAAAAGGAATGGGTTAAAGTTTAACTCCTCTACTTTCCAGGCCCAGTTCAGTATCGACTGCATGATCAGCTTGGTTGGAAATCTATTTACAGTATTAAGAATAGATGGGTGGAAGTATGATCCTAGAGGGGATATGGGGTTTTGATATTCATAGACCCCCTAAAGTGTGCCGTTTTTCACCCATACAAGAGGTGGAATGACCCGCATATTCTCTATGGCTTCTTCCCCTCGCTAATATGCCACAGCAACTTGTGCAACTTGGCAGTCATCTGGATCCCAAGGTGTCTCTCCCTTCTATCCCCAACATGGATTCCATGATAAACATATTTGGCCTCACGCCCATGTTTTTGTCCCTCACTGTTAGGATCCAGCTATAGATGAGAACCACAATAAAGGCAATAAACGTGAATATCAATTGATTCCCGGTACTGGCGCTGAATCCAAAAATATTCCTCTAGTTATCCTTAAAGAGCCACAAGTATGAGTACTCATTGCCTCATTGATCCCCCTTCAGGAAAGTTTGAGGCCTCACTGGAAACTGCCTATCTTCAGGGAATTTCACAAACAGCTAGAACCATTGCCTGAAATGGACATCCCACACTGCTTCATTGTTTTCTCCCGACACAAGGTTCATTAATGCAATCTCTAGTTGTTGTATATTCTCTGGGTATTCCCACACACTCATAATGGGGTGGAAAACATCATACATTTCCCCCAATATTGGGACCCACCACAATCTGATGCAGATACCATAAACTAATTTCGACCACTCCATGGTACTGGTGAAAGGAATTGGACCTCGACGACCATCTGCTCAGCAACTCCGACATCAGCTGCTTCGGCTGACAAATATGGAATTGGGAGACCCAAGACACCTCGTATAGGCCCACTATTTTCAACACCACACCATATTCTTCACATGATACACCTACCTAGTAGGCACTGGCCCAGTTATCGGTAAAGTTTCCTCCATGGCCCTGATCCCATTCATCAGACCACCCCTTACCCAGGTTCTTTAGGGATGCCTTCAAGATAGTCTAGTACAGAAGGGGAGATGTCTCTAGCTACGGTTCCTTCCCGTCAATGTCATTCAAATAGTTGTACTGACAATCAAAACTGATGGGTGTAAATTCCTCCCAGGCATGGCCATCAGCCACCCTGAACCACTGGCGCTGACATGGCATGCTCATAAACTGTTAAGCTGGTTTTCCCCATCTCTCTTCAGGGATGAAGACGTCATCCCTAAGTAGAAAACCATATAGAGGAAGCCTCTTGAACAGTTGATAGTTATTTTGGATTTTAGACAGCAACACCACCCATGATGTTTTGTGAGAATGGATTTGAACGTACCTCCCTAAACTGAAGATATCACTATCTACCCCCTTCAGGTAGCATCCGCAAGGACCCCCTTGCAGCCTTTTGGTGAGCCATTTAGTTTTCCAGATTTCGACATTTGTGTTCTGGATCATGAAGCTCTTTCATGGAACTCATTAGTTTGGCTCTATCACAAAGTTATTTCATGGAGTCCTCCCCTCACCCTTAGATGAAAGTCATAGAGTGCAGTGATGTGAAGTCAAAGACTCGTTGTGCGCCACGAAGTAGAAGGCCCGATTTGTGGAGAGAGATCACGAAGTATGTGGAGATTCGTTAATCTATAGCACTAAAGGACCAAAAACGTGGATAAGAGAAAGGAAAACAGTGATTCCAGCTCCCATGTTTATAGGTGAACACCCCTGGTACTTTGCGGACTGTCAAACTGCGGCGAGCTTCGTTGCGTGCTCCACCCACCTGTCACCGCTCTGCATCACGAAACTTCATCGCTAGTATTATTCATGAATGAAATAGGGATTTTGGTGATTAAACTTCAGACATTGACCCTCACTTTCTCCTCAACTCCAAGTCTGATGAGGGACATTTTTCTGTGCCAAAATATGGGAAGAACAATAACTAATTGAAAGTATTAAGAGGATCCTCTCAAAGCCTGTTTATGGAGCCCCCGGGGCCCTGCTCTGGCGCACGACTCCTCCATCATGAATCTGCTGTGGAGAAAGGAGGCAGAATGCTTCACGTTCCCCTTTGACATTAACAAACCCCCACAGAGCAACAGGGCGGGATGCTCCGCAAACAAATTTGAAATTTCTGAAACCACCGCCGAGGGACGAGGCGGGATGCTCAGAAAACCCATTTAACATTCGCTCACCCACTACGAAGCAAGGAATCAGGATGCTCTGCGAACCCCTTTGATGTTCACGAACCCACCGTGGTGCGGCGAGGTGGGATTCTTTGCGAACCAATTTGACGTTCGCGATCCCGTCGTGGAACAATGAGGTGTAATGCTCTGTGAACCCATTTAATGTTCACAAACCAGCCATGAAGCAAGTTATATCTTCGCACCGAGCTAGCTCCCCTTCACGGCGGATTTTGCCTATAAATCCCGGGCTCCCCTCAACCCCAAAGGAGTGATCCTCTGGCCATTCCACTTTTTAGCTCCCGCATTTCAAAGAAATTTCTGCTCTGTGAACCATGAGCTTTTCAATGTTCTTTTTCATTGCAATGTGCCTCCCCCTTTTCATGAATTCATCCCCTCTTCAAATTGGGATTCCCTTCGCAAAGCCCATGGGCCTCTGCGAAAGAAGGGAATCCCCAAAGGGACTCGGGTCTTTTCAGAGCACAAATGATTCGTGAAGTACCCTCCATGCACATGGGACCCACATGATAAGGCAGGGTCACTCTGCTTCACGAAGAATATTTCCTCACACTGCTATGCTTCACATGGAACCCTTTTTTCATGAAACATTTCTCCCCGAATGCCATTATACATCACAAATCACCTTTTATATGCACCTATGACATGTTCCAATGCTAGGACACTTCTCTATGCGAAGAACTCCCCTTGTTGAAGCCCCTCCACTTTATGGAACAGTAGAGCTTTACATGTCCTCTATCTATGAACTCATTTTCTCTGCAACTCCTTTTCTCATGCAACCCTCCATGTTTTCATGAAGTGATTTCAAAGTTCCTTGGAATGATCTTCCCACGTCGTTGCTTCAACTCTTGCTTCTTCGCATCGGAACGCTAACGTCTATTTCTTCTTCGCATAGCCATGCTCATATGGACCCCTAAATTGATCACTACATAACACCCCCTCACCACGGAATTTTGGATACCTTCCCTTCCCCAGGGGGTGGGAGGTACTAATTATTTAAGTCCATAGGTGTAAAGAATGACCCACCTCTTCAGAGCTGTAGGATGTTAAACTACCATGAACCATCATCCCCAACACATGATGTTAAATTGTGACATCTCCCCATGCGCCGTATGTGGGATTTCCCACATTGGAAATTTTGAAAATCCACTGGTATCCACGAGAGAGAAATCATTCCTCAAAATGAATGAGATCCTCATTATTGGAGCGCCATTTGTATGTGGGGATAGGGAAACAAACCTGGTGTAAGCCCTAGATTTTCATGCAGGAGGTAAACACATACTCCTCCTCTCTTCCTCGGTTCCAAATCCCTCTCCGGCTGGGCTTTGATTCCAATGGGCCTCCACAATAGAGTACATCCCAATCTCCATCTCCTCAGGCTACTAACTATGCATAATACCATGTTTTCTCTTTGGGACACTTACTACATGTAAGCCCCATGTCACTCCACACAGACGCATATTTCAGGATGTGATCTGCAGGTATTTGGTACCTCTTGTTTATCACACCGAGCATGACCCACGTGGGATTAGAGCAAGAACCGACCATGACATTCTCTTAGGAAAGCCTAGAGTGTAAGCCCCAAACATATCTAAAACTACATGGACATTGATAATTGCCAAGGCAATGTACATATGAGGCCTCCCTAAGGTTCAATCCCTACATTAATTGGTCCCAACCATATTCACGTTGATTCACCAAAACCCATTCTGAACTACGTGGTCTTTGATCCTTGCTAAGGAAAGGTATGTAGAAAGACTACATAAGGTTCAAGCCCAACAACCATTGGTTCTGACCCCCTTCACGTTGGTCCCCACCATCCCAAAATACGCGAACATTGATCCTTTCCAAGGAATGGTATATATGACCCCCCCCCCCCCCCCCCCCCCGAGGCTCAAGCCCAACACCCATTGGTCTGGACCATCTTCACGTAGGCTCACCAACACCTCGCTGTATATACACAGACATTGATCCTTTCCAAGGAAAGGTACATAGGATGCCTCCCTGAGGTTCAAGCCCAACAACCATTAATACTGACCCCCTTTACGTTGGACCACCTTCATCCTCAATGACGTTAAACTGCATTACCCCTTTTCGTCCTGTGTGACGTTAAACTACATCCACCATCCCAAACTACACGGTCTTTGATCCTTCTCTTTTGGACAGGGTATGTAATAAGCCTCCCTGTGTTTCAACCCCATCTAGCGGTAAGCTGTTGTCAATCCCATGTAGAGGAAAGCTCTTGTTCCCTCTTCCAATAGTAAGTCGTTGTAAACCCTATTTAGTTGTAAGTCGGTGTCAACCAAAACCGAGCGGTAAGCCGCTTTCATCACTTCTGTTGGGACCCATATCGCGAGTCGTTCCTAGTGTTGTAGGACCAACCTCAGGATGCTAACCATGCGTAATCCCTAGTAAATCATGAGGTCGTTTTCCTCTACATACACCCTGATTCTCACCATAGAGAGAATTAAAATGTTAAATATATTATATTAAGCATGCATAATTTATTTAATATAATTTAATAACTCAATAATAGTTCATCTTATGAATATTATGAGACCAACATAAGATTCATAACATGTTATTCATCCTAAGAGGTGTATAATATTTTTATGCGTCATATGTTTGGATGAATCAATCCCAATAATAATGTTTATTATTATTAATTAGTTAATTATTCTATTTTTAAATTATTTTATTATTAATATCTCCCAAATGGTGCATCGTATGGGATGTCTATGACCATGATTCTCTCCAGAACAAGGCATTTACCCATTTAGGAGTATAAATTTAATACAAAAGAAGGAATTGGGATGGTCTCTGGTTGTTTTTAATTATTTTATAATTTTATAAATAACTATTATTATTAATTAAATAAATAAAAGTTAAATTAAAATTCATCCTCTACCATAATTGAACACATATCATTTCCATGCCATGAATAATTTTGACAAAACAATACAATATTTTTGAACAATTTAATGAATGAAATATTGGCATAGTATTGTTATGTTAACTCAACATTGTTTGTTTAGTTGAAGAACACAATTAAAATCATGTTAAATCATGGTGAAAATTCGGCTTGTTTTGGGGTATTGTAAATATGCAACCACTTGGTTCATGTTTTTTGTCGATATCATTGAGTCTAAGAATTCTCTAAACCATTTGAATGTATCAATGTGAACATTCGATTAACTACCTTCTTTCCAAAAAAATATCCATGCACATCCACCCCCTTGTTCTTCCCCTAGTGTACTACACAAGTGGATTTTTCATATTTTTTATTATCATATTATTATTCTATTTTTCTTCTTCATTTTTTTATATAGATTGAATTATATAAATTTATAAATGATAAATAATAATAATAATGATATTTTTAAATAAATTAATAAGCCAAATTACATAGGAATAATTACTATGAATCTATCAAAAGATACACACACGCACATAGAAATGTATATATATATTGATAATTACATTTATTTTCCATACACTCCACTTAACCATCCATTATCCATCTTGATTCTTACCCAGGTCGCCACATCCTGGTGGGATCATGCCACCTCATTCCCCATTTCCTTTAACTACAATCGGGTAGCTAACCACGTGTTATAAATGGTAAGCTGAGGAAAACCTCATATACATGCCTATAGCATATAGTTCCCCACATTTGACGTGGGATGACTTGGTATTATGTGGCCACAGGAAGCCTAATAATATGGAGAGGAAAACCTGACGCGCTAGTGTTCCAGTATCCAGACATGCTAGTGATGTCCAATGTGACTACACCCCCGACCGAAGGTTTCTTACCTGACTGGACCCCATTGAATGTCTCAAAAGAATCAGTGTAATTAACCGACATCCATGAAGAAGTGGAACCGAGAAGAGTTTCACAAAAAATGTCTTAGTTTACAAGGGAGACTTGGACTAGTGATTTCATTCTATGTGATTGGTAATCTAAGAAAAAATTGTATGTTTATTTGTTTGAAATAATTATATTGACTTTTTCTACTAATGATTTCATTCCTTGTGATTTTTTAGAAACTTTCATGGATTGGAGAATGTTTAATAAAACTCATCAAGGAATTACTATTTTTCATGTACATGTAGTGCGTGGGAACAATTGGGGAAATTTAATTGGTTCTTGTACTCACACCCAATTCACCTACAATATTGGATTGGTATATTTTATATTGTGTAACATAGGTAACAGAAATAGATCAAAATTAAATTTCGGTATTCTATGGCCATATACTTTCATATATACTAATAGAGAAGATCTATATGTGGGGAAGAAAGATGATATTTTTAGGGTGGTTTTCAAGATCTTAAGGGAAACCTTCTTCCGAGATGCATTTTTTCTTAATTGGTATTTACACTTTTCTTGCTTTTATACTAATATAATTGGTCTGTTTTAGTTCAACTATTAAATGATTTAATGTTTCTATCATGCATCAAATAAACATGGTTATAAGTATTCTATTGTGTTTTATTTTCCTATATAATGGTAATTCCTGAGTTATATACTGATAAAAATGACATAACAATAAACATTTAGCATGGGGATAAGAAAAATTATGAGGTCAAACTATCACACAATGGTACTATATAAACCCATGTCATTTATATCCATCCTTTTCACATATTTGAGATACACATAGTTAGTAACATTCCAACTTGATCCAGATAAGGATGAGGATTTAATGGTCAATACATGATGTAATTCTAGCACAATTGAGTTCGTATTTCATGATATTAAACCGTAAAACATCTCATCCTCACCATTGCATCAAAATATTCTAGGAATGTTTTATTCATATGACTTGATTTTATCTATGATAGACTGATCCATGCCATAGTTCATAATTTATGGTCTCATTATTCATATCCTACAACAAGGAAAAAATAATTACCCCAAAACATGATAACTAAAAGTTGATTGTTTCATGTTATCATAAGAAATGCAGTGAAATATAGACAACCAAACCTAGACCCAGCTACCACTTTTCATTTCTATCAAACTCTTTCTTCATCTTGGTTTCTAAGAATTCATCAGTTTATTTCATTATTCCTCAAATGACGTGGCACTTTGATGTTAAAATTTCATTTTCCCTTCTTATTCATGACCCGTATTAACACATGTACCCATTTTGTAACATCGTAACCATGTGACATTAAATTATATACCATATAATCCATATAAAATTTAATAAAACAACATTAAATGTTGTCCAACACTCATTTCCTTTAAACATATTAAAGGGTTCTATTCTATATTCCCAAATATCCTTTCATGGGATTTTGATCTATATGAGATCATATCCATGTAGTTCTGCCAATCCAAATTATCACTCCAGTATAAAAAATATCCACTATCTAGAACTATGTTTGACTTGATCCATGTTCTCTCATGATATATAATGATTTAAATATTTCTTATTGTGGGTCTATATACAAATAAATTGAACCCTAATTGTACATAATGGTTTTCCATTAATTAATACCATATCTTCAAATGGCCTCACATTTTTGTGAAACCGCATCTATTTATCATGGTGTTTAGGCCTTTTGGGTAAGGTTTCTACTCATATATCTATAGAAAGCTGAAACAATTTATACTTATTTTCTTCTTTTATTGAGTCATAACTTATTTGAGATAAATCATATGAATTATATGTGGTTTTATTCTAGTTCTTATGGGATATATATTGATTCGTGGTAGCATAAATTAAATTCCTTATAAAAATTATATCAACTCTAATAACCCTCACTAAGCTATAGTAAGGGACATTACTTGATAACGAGGGGTTCTCTCCCATATCCATACACAATTTTGGATCTACTTCCTATATTATTCCACAAAAAAATATCATTGTAGATATATTACCTAAGAACTATGTGTGTCTTAATTAGTGATATTATTGGATATATAGTGATGCTAGAACCATCTACACCCTATCACATTGCATTCCATAATTATAGTCCTCATTCCATCATGGTATGATGAATCATCAACATATATTGATTTCAAAATATTTTTTATTCTATCCAAAATTTACCATATTAATTTCATTTATCCAATGTATGATTTATATATGTTCAGATATATTACAAGAATTACATGTTACTAGAATCCAATAATTTATAGATACATAGTCTTTCCTACATCACTAATCTTGGAACCATCAATAAAATTTTTTTTTGATATGATATTTCCCCAATTTCTCAGCACATGGGGTTTGAAATTTATTTTGAACCTTCTAATGGACCCCCAAAAATATGGAACCACTTTATATTTTTCGTGGTGTTGAGAAATTATTTTTATCATGTTTCATTATTTCTCTCAAAAATATAATCATTTATTTCATTTATATTTTCCTTATACATGATCAATATCAATATTTTGAATTCAAAAAAAAGAATATGTTTCTTGATTCATGTCATTTTAGGATATTTATCACTGATGTGAGGCTAAATTCTATGCCCACAAAAAAATCTATTTAACTCCAATCACCCCTATATCCATGTGAGTATGACTCTCTTAATTTACAATTATTTTATTTAGAAACACAATAATTTTTGGTAGTTATTCCTAAATTTACCCATGCATATGAATTAAATTTTTATAGACAGCATATATGGAACTACAAGTTGATAGATTCATATTACAATAAGATATGTACAATGTCTTGACCACAAGTCTGAGACCCAGCACAAAATTCTTACCTCTTTAAAATCCCTATTTAAAATCTATAATGACCCATCCTTAGTAAGTTATAGACTACAGTATTATAATGAAATTTATAATAGCCTATCACTATATATCAAAATTTTTTACTCAAGTTATTTGTAAAAACAAAAAACATTCATTATTATTTATAATTATTGATTTTTATTCCCAAAGGTCCCCTCCTCCATGTAATGACTGGTGTGTCTCATATTTATTAACCATTAAATAACTAGAGTCATGTTTTCATATAGACTAAAAGAAAATATGAATACATACATCCTCTATAGCATTCTTTTAGACCATTTCATATGAATATGATTAACACTCATCCTTAGTGTTCTTCTCTCATTTTATTAGTTTCTTATTCAAGAAACACTTGTTATGATTTACATTGGTAAAATCCATTGCTCAAAGGTTCCTAAATTCTATAGTCACTCACACCCCCAACCCCATTCATTTTAGTTTTTACATCCCTCATTAGATTGAGTAAATTGGCCTTGAATAAAATTAAAAAAACACTAAGGATATCTATATTAATGTTAGACCCTCCATTCAATATAGATCTATCTCTCCCATGCATATATATATTCTTTCACGTCTATTGGTTAAGGTTGTTTAACTTTAAAATCTATCCACTTTCTCTAAAATATTTTTCCTTTAAACATCATCTCTTATCAACTCAAACTACCAGACCATAAAATATAGAATAAAGGAAGAATACAACTCAATATGTTAAAAACAATTAATGGGAAGCTTGATAAAGAGTGAAGCTTCTATTCACTAGGCAAAAAATTGACATATCATAATAAAGGTGTGTTATTGAAAGAGAAAGAAGAAAAAATTTTATTGTTATGAAAACCTGCAATGGGAAGCATGATAAAAATACGTGTTTTTTTCATGATAAGACTTCTTCTCTAAATGATAACGGGAAAAAAAGGAAAAATGAAAATGACATATAACGTATAGTTACCATCATTTGGTTCTTGAAAATGTCACTAAAATAATGATATTCATTTTTATCTAGAATAAAGTGATATAGCCCTCATGTTCTTCACATAAATATTCATTTATATGAACGATTTTAAATCAATATGAAATATTAATGTACTTAACCCTTTATGATCATTTATTCTTATGGTAAAAATAGTTTCATTATTTCAATTTTGATAAATCATTTACTTCCTCAATTTTGAATTGAGGAACATGCCTTTATAATGATGATTAATTTTCTTGTATTTGGCCAACCCACATCCATACAAGAGCATAATCTCAGGAAGAAATAAAACATTTAAATATTTATTCTAACATGTTCAAATCATCTTATAGAAATAGTTAGCTCAATATATATTCATCATTCATTTATTATTTCAATTTTGTTTAATGATGGTCTGTTTATTCAAACTCACTATCTCATAACTCAAGTGTTCTAAGACAATGATTTACCAACCCCATTCACATTTTATGTTAAATTTTATTGAGGTATTAAAATTTTACTCTTTTTGAGTATCAAGGACACTCAATAATATATAGTTAAATAAAATAAAACATGGGATATTTAAAATGTATTGATGCAATGAAATTTTTTAATCATTAAGAAAAAAGAGGGAAGGAGAATCCTTTAGGTTCATCCAGTTTTTCAGTACATTCCTCCCCTATAACAAGACATTGTCTAACCAAGATTATAGAATTATATCATTCTTTTTTCCCTCATTAATAATCCTCTCATATTTCAATATATTCCCCTAACATCTAGTTAGAAATTTTTTGCAAAGAATGAAAAATTATACCCATTTACAAGAAAATTTTCATCCCATAGTGTTGTATCCTTGTTTCACTATAAAACATAATAGAGTTGAATTTTTTAAAATAAATATCTTACATTATTTGGAATAAATTTGATCATATCATCATGATATAAAATACACCTTTAGTCGGGTTTTTAATTACAATTAAATATATAAATTTAAAGATAATGGAAAACCTTTGTATAATTGTTTCAGATATAAAAAGACCCCTCAATGTGCACATTTAAATGATATGTTAATATCCTGATTAACCACTACTTCAAAAATATGTGACAATAACTATAAAAAGATATCAAATCTCAAACAACAATTATGACCTCATCTACACTTCCATCAATTATATTTAATATTGATAAACATGGATTATATATGATGGTTAGTCTTATAATATTTCAAACAAATAAATCCACAAAAAATGGCTATGTTGTTCCCTATGATTCTATTTTATTCTATTCTAGATCCTCAAAACTATGAATTGTAATTATTTCTATTAAATATTACCTTAAATGAAAGGTCAAACTGATCAAAAATCTCAGACAATACTTTATCCTCAATATATCTCTCATGTAACCATTTTATTCATAGTTTTTACAAATTTACTATAATATTTCATTATGTGGGATAATGTTTCTATACAAAAAAAAATATACTGTATATCTGGAATTCTGAAATTATGAATTTGAGATTTAAACTCTAAACTACATCCTTTGAAAATCCTACCATCATATTCATTCCTAGATTGTTCTATATGATTGAATTCAAATTTTGGTGGATTAAGTTGTTTATGTTACCATCAAACCTCCAGGAAATAGCCACCCCATAAATAATTTTTAAATTAAATAAATCCCATATATTATTTTACAATTTTTCTCTATAGGTTTATGTTATAGTTTTGATGTAACTGCCCTAAAAAAATATATAAGTTATTTCCTTTAATAAAACCTTACGGTGTAGAGTATTAGAGATTTTTAATGACTTTGACTATCACTATGACCCAGATAATCCCTCCACTACCCTGCCTACTTTTATATCATGGACTCCTTGTGATGTTATTTTTTCATGTTTCATGGTATTTTCTCTGTAGTTTAATGCACTATAGTCTCTAAAATCAGATATTTCTTCACTATTTGACTTTGAATATACTTTGGAATCAATAACTCTATATAATGTGGTTTTCATTAGACATAGAATATCTTAATTATATTTCACTACATATGTTACAATTATAACATCATATAACATGAATTTAATCATGTTTTCCTAATTTCCCATTAACCTAATTCTACCTATGGTGTTTTTTATTGTACAAGGCATGAATGTCTCCAAATTTCAAGTTCAACCAAAATTTCATCCAAATTTCTTTGTGGAATCATTTCCTTTGACAATATGTGTACCGAAATCCATCCTTATGGGAAATTAGACTTTTATAATATATATCATGATAACATAAATTGATGATTACCCACATCAGATGATTCCAACATAGAATTTTTCTTTTATAGTGGGGTTTCTTTATTAACTATGAAGTGGAATCCCATAAAAAATCATATGTTGTCACCTCACAATAAAAAAAGTTTTCCATAGTGTCTTTATATTGGGGCTCTATCATTACACATAAGGCTGACTCATGTAGGAAAATATATTATGTCGCTACTTCAATTAGGGTAATCATTAATCTTGTGTTAATTCATCCTTTTTGGCTCACTTATCAGGTGGATCTAGCATTTAAGACAAATTGTTTTCATTTATTTATAAACTCCATTCACCGATGTGGAATGGCCAGTGGTCTTATGGTATGGTTTAACATGAAATTCTGAAAAAAAAAATGTAAATTAGTCTTATTAATCTATGTAACACTCTTACATATAATATATGAGTTTATTTTTTTCATTTTTATCATAGAAATCACATCATGGTAAACTTCCATAAAAATAAGTTTAAACCTACTACTTCCACAATAAAATAGAGAATTATCATTCCAAATTTAATATAATTTGGATAAAAAAATAATTCTTCCTAAAATATTGACATAAACAAATCCCAATGACATTCATTGATAAAAAATAAAACCTATGAAATTTTTTGTTGTACTAATATCTCCCATTGGATTTTCTTTTCAACCATTTTATCAATTATCAATATCCCAAAAAATACACTTCTCCTAACATTGATATGCAGGATCACACTACTTGATATACTTTTCTTATTCAGTCAACAACATCTGTATTCCCCTTGATTGTTTCTCTCTCTCTCTTTTCTTGGAATATTATTTATCTACCCATTTGAAAATAAAATTAAACATGTTAACATTCTATAATGAAACATGTTACTTCTAAAATGAATCTTCAACTTCTCAAAGACTGATAAAAATGACTTTTTTTATATCTATAAGAATTAATGAGTTCTGTCTCAATATAGGAAACATGATAAATATTTAAATACATTAATTTTACCATGAAAATATATGAAAACATTACAAAACATTATAATATCTCAAATCCCCATTACATTGAATTAAAAAAAATATATAACCATGGAAAAAAATATAATAATCTGAAAAATCCATTAAGATCATTTAAGAGAATTGAAATTCAAACCTTGTTAATATGAGCAGTTTAGTTTAAACCTCTGGTAAAACAATTTATCTCAAATTATTATTATAATAATAGCTTGGTGAAGATATATACCACTTTGTTAGGTGTTCCAAAAAATATTATCTTCATTATGATTAAGTAAAATGTCTCCTTTATGAAATAGTATCTAACCTTAATGATTTTAATTTGTGAGTGTTAAAATGGTTTTTTAATCGTCACCATTACTCTGTTATTTTATAATTTAATAATCATTTCTTGATGTATCACTTCACCAATATCATATAACTATTGGTTCTATCGTGTAATATGTTTACTAAATTAGGTGGATCATATTTAATTGTCCGTATTATTAAGGAAACACAATAATCTTTTTATATTATCTAACCGAACCTATTATTTTCAATTTAAAATACACATCCACTAATGGATTTTTGAAAAAATATATCACAATGCCAATCAATATCTAAATATTCAAATAATCACACCTTCCTTCAATATTTTAAAAATAAACCATATTGGATTATTGTTTGAACATAACTCATTATTCTTCCAACTTTTATGTGATGTTATTTCTTATGAAATATATGAACCCTTTCTTTGAAGAATGTAACAAAGTAAATATCAATCTTGGATTTTGTAAGGTAAATTAAAATATCGATGAATCTTTTTTCTAAATTTGGTTTCAACACTTCATGGTCTCAATTCATTCACAACATAATTCTAGCTACAATTGGTTTTGAAAAAAAACATACAATCTTCCATGAAGAAATTATTTAAAACATTATCACCATATATCATATTTCAGATATATAACTTCCCTTAACATGAAAATAATTAAACCATAAGAATATGTTGACACTCTGATCAGGTAAAATTACAAATTTCAATATCATAAAGTTTTTAAAATTATGAAAATAATTATAGTTTTTTCCATTCAATATAATATCTTATATATAATCCAATGTGATGAACTAATACTCTAAAATTTTCACCAAAAGGATATGGTTATCACCTCCTCACCTAAACTCTATATTCCCTAAAAACGAATCTCTCTGAACCTCTAAATATTGGTTTAATTTTTATGTAATATAAATCAATTTTCAAGATACAAACTATAGATTTGTCATTATAATGAAAAATTATAATCCATTTTTATAAAAAAAAATATTAAATATTTAAATTAAAAATGATAACTTTACATCCCTAAGGAATAATTTAAATGAAATTTATATAGAATCTATTAAGAACATATAATTTATTCCATTATTTTCACCAATGTAAATTTGTATTTAATATTAACTCCATCAACCAAATAGTATCCTTTACAAAACTTCCCCCACTTAATACCAGATATAGTTTTTTCTCTCATCCATATTGATATTGATAACAAAATTTTTTCCAATCACATTATGATTTATATATCTATCCACAAGATACCGATTTTTGTTTTTTCATAACATGCTTTGTCTCATTCTTCAATAATTTCACCCATGATTCATACCTTTTTTATTATGAAAATGAATTCAGTTTTGAGATAGGTAAAAGGTATGTTTTCTATATTCACTACATCCCTCAAGTCTATTTTGGATTATATTTATCTCCAATAATATGGTTTGAATCGTATTGAATACTTACCTATCTTTTCTGAGTCATAGATTAACTCACATGTTCACATATATCTTATAATGATTCAATATCAGAATCATCACTATCTAGAATATTTTGGGATTCTCCCAAAAAAATATTTATTTCATTAAATTAATTAAACAATTATTAAAAATTGGTAATTCCTGAATCTATATTATCATTATTCTCAATAAATATTACATAACATCTCTAAAATTATTATTTTTCCTCTTATTGAAACATTTGTAGGAAGTACTATTTTTTTAGTATCCTAATAAAATTACTTCATTTAATATAGCACAATTCATTCCATGATATTCTTCAATATTTAAAATGAATGTGTTTTTTTAAAATACTCTTGAAGACCTCAATAATGGTTTCTATACATTCTAAATATCATATGGAATATTTTCTACCCCTATAGAATGTAGTTCTATATTTCGAGCACAAAAATATACTTGAAGAGGATATTTATAATAGGTAGATGTGATATCACAAACTATCAATAATGTCTTTTAAATATTATTGAACTTTTAGTTTTTCTATTCCTAGACCCTATTCTATTGCACAGTTAATACTGAAGACACTTCACCATTAAAATTATTCTTTTCCAAATATTTATTGATCTAATATCATGTGAAATCTATTCCATTATCTGATTTCATATATTTTTTAGTTTTTTGGTTTATTATGTTTCACATCATTAAAACCTTTTCATCAAATAAAGCACTTCTTCCCTTGATTTTTGAACATAGAACAAATCATCCCACTATAATCATCCACAAATAATATGAAATGCCTCTCACTATATCCTCCTTTACTAATTAATCCACACATATCATTATAAAACAAATTTAGAAAACCCTACTCTCTCTTCTTCTATGAAGGTCATCGAATTTGAAACATATTTACACACATATGAAATTGAGAAATATTTTATAGATATCAATGAAAATTATAATTAACCATTGTATCATGGAATCAAGAAAATTTAATTTTGATTCATTCATTAATTAAGCCTAAAAATTGGGGTCTAAATTTGATTCTATTCATCCATAGTTATAGTTCCAAAATATTATCTATTAAAAACTAGATATAGATTTTATTTTTTCCTCCAACCCTTTATCAAATAATTCTCAAATTGTATTATATGTTTTATCCCATTAGATTAAATTTTTCTTCAAAACCTAAGTCAAAAAAGAAAAATAACACTCAAATGATTATTTAAAAGTCCATAAATTTAGATTATATTAATCTTATTCAGTTCATCCTCATACAAAGATGTATTTTCATAACCTCTATTCTTTAATGTTACACAATTTTTAAAGTGAACAATTTCATTAACTCTTCATTTAAATTTTTTACAAAATGCATGTTAACTATGATATGAGATGAACACCCTCTTCCCAAAATCCCAGTACATTTAGATCATGGTAATATCAATGAAATACTAGCAATGTCTTTCTTATCAATCAAATATCATTAATTCCATGAAATTCCAAAATGAGTTTAGACAGCTGATGTTTTATTCTAAATTTTGTCACCACAGTAAACCATTTGAAATTATTCTTCTTTAAAAGGATAAAATTTTGAATTTGAGATATGTGAGTAAGAATAAATTGAATCTATCATCA
Organism: Viscum album; assembly: GCA_963277665.1. NCBI lineage: Eukaryota > Viridiplantae > Streptophyta > Magnoliopsida > Santalales > Viscaceae > Viscum > Viscum album. The sequence goes on from OY728145.1 coordinate 961,732,144, forward strand.
TTTTTCTCCCATAATAATATTATCATTTTCTTTTCCAATAGTATATTACCTTATTACAAATTTTCTAACAGTTAAAGTAGTAAACAAAGAATGAATTTATGCTACATAATGATGTGTATTATCTGACACTCCATTATTTTTTCCAATACATACATCTCTTAGGTAAACTAATATTCTTCATAATAAAGAAAAGGATGGATTTAGAGGAAATATAATTTATAGTTCATAACAGAAAATACCTTGTCACTATAATACTTTCACATGACTCCAGCTATCATGTACTTCATTGAATATTGATAAGTTCTTGATGGTTGAAAAAATTATCACTTAAACTTTTAAAGTATTTTATTCAAATTTATATATTTCATTTTCTATATACTAAACCTGTAGTAGATACATTTTTTACCTTTTCTATTTTATATTTGAGAACTATACATTTTTTTCATGGAATTTAGGTCTCATTCAGCTCTCTATTTCAAGACATACCTAGAAAACATCTCAAACTACTTATTCTTATTTAAATTATGTACATTTTTTGTAGGTAAATCTCATTTCTCAAAAAACAACTTATTATACAATAATTTTAGTATTTTTGACTTTTTACAAGGGTATCATGATCATTATTGATGTTCATCTATTATTCAACAATTAAATGATAATTCTACACATATTGAGATTGTATAGTATTATTTTAAAAATATACTACATAGTTCTCAAGAAAATCAACTTTAACATCAATTTAAAAAATATATCTTGGTGACTCCTTCAATAAGACTCAATTTTTACTATTCTTTTTATTTTTACGTTCTGCTCTTCAATATATCCATCGAAATATAATTTATGATATACAACACACATATATTAATTTATGTATTTTTTTTGGTTTACCTTCCTATAATAATTCCATTATTTAATCCACAAACTCAATGATAGACTTAATTTAAATGCCTTTTAATAGATCATCCTCCACATTCACTTCTTCATTTCTAATGAATTTTTTTCACAGAATCATCTTTCCAATTTAATATTCAATGTCATAATTAATTCTTGGAGGAAACATCTCCATTTATTTAGGTTAGAGTGCATAATCATCATCCCATCAAAAAAACTCTTAGGAAACCTAGAATAAATAATTCCAACATTCCCTAACAAAAAACAAGATACAGTTTATTTATCATAAATTAGAATTTTAATCTTCAAAAATTAAGTGGAATATGCGATAATAATTAATCACATGAATCATCATGGACTATGTTCTAATTAAATTTATAATTCTCAAAATTTATAAATGATGGTAATATATTTTAATGTTGTAAAATATTTCTTATTTCACCTACAACTCATATACACCCAACTTTTTAGGTAAGCCATAAAGAGACAACTTAGTATGATTCATCTTATCAAAATATGATACTTTGGAATTGTGAATTCATGGATACATATTAATGATTTTATTCAAAATTTCCGGAACCTTTTTTTCAAAACTAAATCTGTGAATTTAGAAAACTAAATCTATAATATTTCTAAATGAACCACTGTATTTTCACTAGATCATAATTTAGTATAAATAAATCTATTCTATAAAACCTATAACATTCCATAAATAATTATAGTGTTTCCTTGAAAATAATATTATTAAGATCATGAAAAGTAAAATTTATAATTTTGAAATGTATCTCACTCTTCTAAATCATATTAGATAATTCTCCTGGTAATGTATTATGTGTTATGGAATCAGTATAAGGTGCATTTTATAACTACCCTGCATTTATTACACACAATTAATCATGATTTATTACACAAACTCTTCACTTGATGCAACATAGAATATCTACAGGTCTAGTTTCTTGGGTGCATATGAACATTACATAACAACATAAAACATAGAATGTGACATCTTATTATTAACCTCTTTTACATGACCACTACATTCTCTTGTACTTATCATTGCATATGATAACCGGATGACATGCATAATAAAAGGGTGAGCTATAGAACCAATATAGGAGTAAAAAAAATTAATAAGAGGAATACAATACATGTTAGTAAATAGTCATATCAATGGAGCACAAGAGAAAAATGAACATAAAGTCCTGATAAATCGTGATAATCATAATAAGGAGATGTGGAAACAACACTTAACATGGAATTAGCATAAGCCAAGGCACATTGCACAAGAAGCATGAGTCAACCCTCCTTGCACATGAATCATGAGTAAACCCTAATTTCAATTGACATAGAATGAGTCAAAACCCATTACACATGACTTATCATGATACTATACTTTACCCAATGCATTGGAGAGCTATTAGAGTGCACCCTTCTGAAACATTTCATTTCATGCATAAGTGTGCCACATGGATGATATTATATGGAAGAAATCAACATCATAAGTTATTCCATGTTTAAGAAATGTGAAATTAATACATGAAAGTACCATTAAATTTGTATATGTGCTTAAAGGTGAATACCATTGATAGATAAAAGGGTATGGTATTCACTACACTATGATCTTGCCTTGGAAAAACGCGGTGCAATTTCATTAGTGTAACTTTGTGACATAAGAATTCATAAGAAATGATTGATGAGAGATAAATGGGTGTCGAATAAAATGTACATGATGTTGAATGTAAGGGGGTCATATAGATAAATGTACTAACAAATTTAATGGAATTTAGATATGTAATACAAAATAATTTCCTAAATGAAAATGAGGAGAGAGAAATTATTTACGGACTTGCAGCCTGGTAACACGTGTATGTGGGAAGAATTAATGAAATTTAAATTGGATATATCATTATTAAAAAATGAATAGGCAAGTATGGGAGAGGTTGAAAATAATACCACAACATTTATAATTGAAAATAAAAGGTCATAACAAAATAAGGAAACTTGAACTTAAATAAAGAAAGTGAGGATCCCTTACTTGGAAGTGTGATCCCAAAGGCTTCGGAGGGACTTGAGAGAGAAATATTAAAAGCTTGGGGCACTATGGGGTATTATATAGAGATATTAGGGTGTAGTTTTGAATAACATTAAAGGATTTGAGTGAAGAGGAAGTGGGATCTTTGGTGGGTTTATATATGAAAGGAGAGGGAATTCTTTATTATTTTGGTTTGGGACACCACACATTAAAATAACCAAAAACACACACCAACCCATGGTTTTCACCCATGGGTTTTGCCAAAGGGGAATGGGAAACAGTATTTTATAATTCCCATTGATGAACTTCTAAAAACAATAGGTTTGCGTATGTGGAGGCGAGTCAACTCTTAAGGAAAACAATTTAAAAAGACACAATGATTTATAAGTCTTGAAGGGTCCAATAAAGCTTTGTAAAATAAATAAATAAACCCAAAATAACATTAATTTAATGGTAAAAAATATATTGTCCGAAAATAATGTTTAATGTATTTTATTACATCACTATTGGGTCATTATGATGTAATAAAACACATTATATATATGAACAATATTTAATTTATACCCAAAAATTCAACTATCCTTGAAAATTATGAAAAATTCACTTTTATATAATTTTTGAAGTCCTGATTCAAAGAAATTTATTCATTTAATCTAAACAATTTTATAAATATCTTAAGTTTTACTTTTAAAATAAAAACTAACATTTATCAAAAATTTATGGGTTTTGAAAAAAACAGCTTTCAAACCTTATTAAAAATTTCAATTGTATTTATAAAAATTACTTGATTATTTATATTTAATAAAAATTAATTAGTTAATAATAATATTTTATTAAAATATTATTTAATTTAAAGAACCATTAATTCATCAAAATAGATTACTTAGTTAAATATTAACTAAAAATAAAATTTGTGTTGTAAAAACTCTTTACAAAGTAACAATAATATAATAAATGTATAATATTTATACAAAAAATAATGTAAATAAACATAGTGCTATGGTCATTTTACATAACCCCTCTAAACACCCCATATGACCTTAGGGTAAGGTGTGCGATGGTGAAATACTCTTGGGTGGCTCAGATAACATTTCTCAAGAGGTAATCTCTCTCAACTTCCACTTCTCTAGTAGATGGTTCCACTCAAGCTTCAATATTCAAGCTCAGATTGGGTTTGGTCAAGAGAAAATCCCAATGACTCCCCCTCCTTTCCGAGCTCTGAAAAATGGGCTTCATATGGGTCAAGTCTAATAGATGAGGACATCACTTCCTTTGTCAGAAAAAATTGGATTTGTTAAATCCCTCTTTTTATACTAATCATGTGTTTACTATTCAATGGATATATTAGAAATAGTCACAATTCTTAAAGAAATTTAAAAATCCAAAACATAGAACCAAATAAGTGTATATGTTTTACTTAACCATAAGAATACATTTATATAGACCAAGAGGAATTTTCATTAATGAATTTTTGGGTTGTAAAAATCTTTACCCCTTAAGAAATTTCTCCTTTAAAATTTACTTTTCCCACTCTAAAACAGATATGGGTAACACAGCTACATCACTTCTTCTAATTCCCCCACCACTTCTTCAAACTTGTGGTTTTTTCACAACACCTTTATGAAGTGCATTGTCTTATTTCGTAGAACTTTTTCTCAATGATCTAAGATCTTCACTGGTTTCTCCTCATACGATAGATCATCCTCTAGATGTACTACCTATCAACAGAGTAAATTTTAAGGGTCTAGTATGTAGTTATTTAATAGGGATACATGAAAGACATAATGTACATTGGCCATGGTAGGTGTAAGTGCGAGTCGATAGGCCACATCCCCAACATGGTCATGAATCTCAAAGGGGTCGATGTACCAATGACTTAACTTTCCATTATTTCCAAACCTCCTGACCTTCTTCCATGGAGATATGCATAGAAATACCATATTTCCAACTTTAAACTGAAGGTCTCATTTATGGTTATATGAACAAATAGTCTATCAACTATGGGCTGCCCTGATTTTCTGCTGAATGGTTTTCACCTCCTCTGTCATTTCTTCAACCATTTATGGCCCTAGCATCTTACGCTCACCAACTTTATCCTAAAATGTCGTTGTTATTTACCTCTCCCAATATAGGGCTTCATAAGGTTCCATTCGGATTCTCGAGTGGAAACCGCTATTTTATGAGAACTCAACCAGAAAAAGAAGTTGATCTCATCCTCCTATGAAGTCCATTGAGCAGGCTCTCAACATGTCCTCAAGTGTTTGGATAGCCCACTCGGATTTTCCATCATATTGAGGATGATATGCCATATTGGAGTTCAGCTCAGTATCCAATGAATATTGAAGACTCTTCAAAAACATAGAGGTGAATCTTGGACCTCGATCGGATACAATCGATAGTAGTACCATATGCAGCCTTACCACATCTCTGATGTATATCTATGCCAATAGATCCAATGAGAAATCCTCCTAAATTGTAATGAAGTGTGCAGACATTGTAAGATGATCTACAAAAAACCCAATTTCATTTTTTCCTTAGGATGTATTCATAAGTCCGGTGAAAAAGTCCATAGTGATGTTCTCCCATTTCCATAATGGTATGGGAAATGGTTACAACATCCTCTAAGAAATATACCTCCCCACCTTCACTTGCTGACACAATAGGAAATTTGATGTATACTCAGTGCTCTCTGTCTTCAAATTATCACACAAATAATTCTCACGGAGATCTCGATACATCTTCATGTTTCCTAGTTTAATAGAGAAATCTTAACTATGTGCTTCATCCAAAAGTTCATTCTTCAGATCCGGACATGATGAAACACATAGTCTTTTCCCAAATATCACAATTCATTCTTCATTAACATTGAAATCCCAATATTTCCCTTTTTTGATAGCCTCCATTTCTTTTGATTTCCCACATCATCCTTTTGAGCATCCTTTAACCTTTCTAAAAAAGATAGTTTTGCAATCATTTGGGAAAGGATTGATGATGTTCCCTTATTTATGATTCCCTTGTCCATATTTATCAAATCTATTAATATTGTATCCTTCTCAATTATCATCAATGATATATTTGATGGGTCCTTTCTACTTATAGTATCATCCAACTTATTCAATTTCTTATGGTGGAAAATGATTGAGTAGTCATAGTGTTTGATCAGCTATAACCATCTTCATTAGTGATTGTTCAACTCTTTCTGTGGGAATATATACTTGAAAATTTTGTGGTTGGTATATATTTCACAATTCTACCCAAAGAGATAATGCTGAAAAATATTTAAATTGAAGCTCAACAGAGCCAACTCCAGATCATGTGTTCGGAAATTATTCTCATGAACTTTAAATTTCCCTAAAGCATAGGCTTACATTTTCATTTTTCATCAACACACAGCCCATGCCATTCTTCTAAGAATCACTAAATACCCAAAAATGATATCCACTTGTGTGTAGTGTGAGCATGGGAACAGTGATAATCCTCCTTTTCAACTGCTTCAAGCTTTCTTCACAATCATCACTCCAAGCAAACTTGAATCCCTTCTGAGTTAGCTTAGTAAAATGTTTTGACAATCGTGAGAAATTTCTCACAAATAGGTGATAATATCCAACTATCCCCAAGAAGCTACAGATATCAGTTATCGATGTTTGACTCGACCATCCCTCTATTGTAGCTAATTTCGAGGTATCCACATATATCTCATTGCTTGTGAGGATATGGCCCAATAATGAGACCTCCTTCAACCAGAACTCACATTAGTTGTAGATTTCATTGTGCTTCTCCTTTCACAAGGTATGTAGTTTAGTTCTTGGATAAGTCTCATGATCCTCATTAGCTTTAGAGTATATTGGAATATCATCTATAAAGACAACCACAAATTTTTAGATGTAATATCTATAGAAAAATCATCCTGCCCATGATGATTTTTGGAGAATTTTTGAGCTTGAAAGGCATTACTTTGAATTAATAGTGCCCATATATTTTACAAAAACAAGTCTTGAGAATATCTTTCATCTTCACCCTTACTTCATAATTTTCCGACCGCAAATCTACCCTGGATAAGTATTTTTCTCCACTCATTTGATCGAACAGGTCATCAATTCGTGTAAGAGTATGTGTATTCTTTATCGTGATTTTTTTGAGCTCACGATAATCAATGAAAAGGCACATTGACTCTTCCTTCTTCTTGATGAATAAGACTAGGGCACCCCATTGTGAAGCACTTGGGCATATAAACCCTTTATCTGGATTCTCCTGTTGTTCTTTCTTCAGCTCCTCAAGATCCATAATATCCATTCTATATGGATTATTGGATGTTGGAAATTCCCCAGGTATAAGATCAATTGAGTATTTAACATCACTTCTAGGAGGAAGACCGGTCAATTCATCTTGAAACACATAAGCAAAATCCCTCACAATAGATATGTCTTCAAGGATGGTTTCCTCCTTAGACTCAATCATCTGATCCAGATATGCATTCTCATAGGTCATTAATATACACACTTTAGATGATGTATCCAAAGAAGATTCATCTTCCTCCTTGCACTTGTAAAGAATTGGGGGTCGATTCTCCACATGGAGAGTGATTTTCCTCTCATGCAAATTTATGTTATCTATATATAAGGAAAACCAAACCATGCCATGAATTGCTTAAAATTTTATAAGAGGGGTATAATGGTTTTCTACTGGAATTTCAATCCACCGATTATGATCGAGGAGGAGTTATATTCATGGGATGCAATGATGGCGCCATTTTTCATACTCACCGACATCTTTTCTTCTATTATTTGTGGTGGTGTTGGGATTGTTTTACTAAACCTTCATGATACAAAAAAAGTGTTGAACCAGAATAAAAATGTGTATTCACTATTATTGAATTAATAACTAGTGTACCTATCCCCACTTCACTAATAGTGTTTACTTGGGCAGTAGTGATGGAAAAATATCTCCCTTGCTGCCTTGAAGGTTGTTGGTTGCCTATGAAAACCCTTGGCTTGGGACACTGATTTGAAAGATGCCATGGTTCTTTGCATTTGAAGCAATGAACAATGCATTGAGAGTCAAATGAATCATTCCTCTAATCTGTCACATTTTTTGGTTTTTCTTGTTGGAAATTTATAACTATGTTTCCTTCTCTTTCACACCTAAAGAATTTCATCATCCCCTTCCAGAAATTTTCTGGTTTCGTCTTTCCGCACCTTTGGAAAGTGGGGTGCCAGATCTTCTTAGCACCGTTGGATTTATCCATCAGATCACCAGAATTGAAATTATTCTTATAATTATTATCCCCATGAGACCCATAAGATTCATCGATTTCCATTTTGACCTTGAGGGCACATCATACAATTTCCTCACAGATGTTGAAGTCACTGATCGCTAGGGCTTTCTGTAGGCTAGGTTTCAGCCAACTAAAGAAGTGGTCCACCTTACATTTGGGGGTAATGACAAAGCTGGAGGCATTTCTTACAAGCCTTATGATTTTCTCATTGTACACTCCGGTGGTTTCTTCATCTTATTTCTTGACGTCAAATAATTCCATTTACATCTTAAGCGAGAGGGTGTGTGGAAAATATTTATAAAAAAACATCTTCCGGAAATCCTTCCATTCCATCAACTCGATCTCCTTCTCATGATTTGTATTTTTGATCAATGTCCACCATTGATCAGCTTCACCCTATATATAATAAGCATATATAATAACCTTTTCTTTTTCAAAAAGTTGATTGATGGAGAAGATATTTTCAATGGAGTTGATACATTGTTTGGAATTGATGGATTAGATGATCCATTAAAAGTAGGAGGCCTTTGTCTCGTGAAGCTCTAGATAGTGACATGTTCATTCTTAGGGAGGTGAACATTCCTCTTGACCAATGTTTCTATTGAATGATTGAGTTAACTAAGAGAGTATCATGACAATTTTTGTAATTCTGGATCCCATTATATTGGGAATCTCATTAGAACAGTCATCACATTGGTCTTCGCATCATTTGTCAGGCTGTGTCCTCCTATTACCGGTCGTTGGCTAGAATAAAATGAAATTTAGGGGTAACACATAAAGGGTAATCCAAGGACAAAATAGATGACTTATAAATAGCTTTTATTTCCTTAACATATGAATCTATAGGCTTCAATAAATGTTATCCACTATCTACTTTCGAACACATATTCTTTGCAAATAAAAAATTAAATTCCCGAAATAATGCTTCGTACAAAGCTTCTGAATTAACGAATGCATATCCCCTGGGAATTTCATAACCAAGAGTGCAGCATGGTCAGTTTTTGTGTACCAAGATACCCTGGGTCAAGCTCAAAAGTCATTGTTGGTGTTTTCACCCCTAGGTACATCTCTGGTAAAGCCGCCTCTACCTACTCATATCCATACATGGATCCATTTTCTTAATAAAACACTTACTCAATAATCCCCAAAACATACGGATGATTTTATTATACTTAGTCTTGTCTCTAAGGCTTAACTAGGTTTTTCTAATCCTAATCCCAAAAATAACTAAACATATCCTCTAATACGAACTATAACAACCATGCTTCTTTTACACACATAATAATGATTTATTACATAAAATATTCACTTGATACAACATGTAAGATAGATATGTATAGTTTCTTTGGTAATTATGAAAATTACATAAAAAATTAAATCATATATCACAATATTTTATTGAAAACATCTTTTACATGACCACTACATTCACTCGTAATTTCCATTGCAGAGGATAACCTAAGGACGTGCATTAGAAAAAGGTGAGCTATAAAGCCTAGTAAGGGAGTAAACAAGGTATAACATGAGGAATAAAATACATGTTTGTCAATAGTAATACCACTATAGAATAATATAAAAATGAACATAAAGGCATGATAAATAATGATAATCATAACATGGAGATGTGGCAACAACACTTAACATGGAATTAGTATGATCCAAGGCTCATTTCACATGGAGCATGAGTAAATGTTCATTGCACATGAAGAATGAGTAAACCCCAGTTGAACTTGAATTATCATTAGTCAACACCCATTTCATATCACATATCATGATACTTTACTTTACCCAATTCATTGGAGTGATATTATGTTTCACCCTTCTTAAGCATTTCATTTCATGCATAATGGATCCTCAAGGATCATATTACATGGAATTAATCAACATCAAAAGTTTTTCCATGATTAAGGAATGTGGAATAAATATATGAAATTACCATTCAATATGTATATTTCCGTAAATGTGAATACCATTTATAGAGACATGGTTATGTAATTAACTACACTATGATCATGGCATGGAAAAATGCGGTGCAATTTTGGCAACATAACGGGGTGACATAACAATTCATTACAAAAGACATTATTAGGGATAAATGGGTGTCTCATCATATGTACATGAAATGGAAATAAGGGGTGATATATATACATGTCCCAAAAAATTTAATTGAATTTCGAGACGTAATAAAAATGAATTGCTTGAATGAAAATGAGGAGAGAGAAATTCCATACGGAATTTGGCATGTGAACTGGTATACGTGGGTGGAATTAATGAGACAGAAAGGGGTTCTATAATTATTCAATAATGAATAGGGAAGTATGGAAGAGGTATGAAATTAGACCCAAACATTTATAATTGAAAATAAAAGGACATAACAATATAAGGAAACATGGACCTAAATACGGAAAGTGAGGATCCCATACATGGAAGTGTGATATCAAAGGATTGGGAGGGACTTGAGAGAGACTTGTGGGAGCTTGGGGAACCCTAGAAGGATTATTGGGAATGAAGTGAAAAGGTTGGTTAAAATTAAAAGTCATTTTGTGAAGAGTACGTGGGAGCATGGGTGAGATTATATTGGAAAGGGGAGGGAATTATTTGTTATTTAGGTTCTGAACACCTCATATTAAACGAATCAAAAACACAAACCAGAGCATGGTATTTTCCCATGGTTTTTAAACAAACGAGTAGAAAACAATTCATTATAAGTTCAATGGATGAACATCTTAAAATAATAGTGTTTCTTATTGGTATATGAGTCACACTCTTAAGGAAAACAATTTAAAAAGATAAAATGTTTTATAAGTCGTCAAGGGTCCACTAAAGATTTGTAAAATAAATCAAAAAAACTACAAAACACATTATTTTAATGGTAAAACATATATTTTCCGAACATAATTTTTATAGTATTTTATTACATCACTCTTGGGTCATTAAGATGTTCTAAAACACATTATATATTTAAATAGTATTTAATTTTTACCCAAAAAATCAACTGTCTCAGAAAATTATAAAAATTCACCATTGGATAATTTCGATGTCCTGATTGAAAAAAATAATATTCATTTCATCTAAATAATATATAAATATGTTAATTTTCACTTTTAAAATAAAAACCGTCATTTATAAAAAATTCGTGTGTTTTGATGAAAACAACTTTCAAATCATACTAAAAATTACAATTGTATTCATAAATATGATATGAACTTTTATATTTAATAAAAATTAATTTTTTAAAAATTATATTTTATTAAAATATTCTTTAACTAAAAACTCCATTAATTCTTCAAGATAGATTACTTAGTTGAATATTAAAAAAACAATCTATTTCTCCGTTAAAAACTCTTTACAAAGTAACAACAATAAATAGAATGTATAATATTTATACAAAATATAACGTACATAGTCATAGTGATAGAGAATTGTTATATAACCCATTAAAACACCCACATAAGACATTAGGGTATGGTGTGCGATGGTGACAGACTATTGGGGTGGCTCAGATAACATTTCTCAAGTGGAAATCTCTGTCAACTTCCACATCTCTTGTAGGCATTTCCCCTAAATCTAAACATATTCAATATCATCTTAAGATTGGTCAAGATCGAATCCCAACGAAGACACGTCCTTTTTGAGCTCCGAAAAATGTGTTCCATATGGGGAAGTTCTACTGGATGAGGCAATTACTTCCCTTTTCTGAGTAAATTGGATTTGTTAAAGCACTATATTAATACAAATCATGTAATCACAGTTCAACGATGATATTAGCAACGATCACAATTCTTAGCAGTATTTTAAAATCCAAAACATTGAACCAGATAAGTGCATAAGTTTTACATAACCATAAGAATACATTTAAATAGACCAAGAGGAATTTTCATTGATGAATTTTTGGGTCATTACACATTTGTTCTCCATCCATCAAGTAACATCTTCTAGGATAACTAAAGAGAATCCCACTAACTATGTTTTAGTAAATATCTGTGCCAATTGATCTAGGAAGTGAACTCATCTTGTTATTATAAATCTGTTAGTTATACCCACCAAATAAGTTTACTACCTTTTCATTCACAAAATTCTCCAGGTCATTTTTCTCGATTGATTCAAGAAACAACTAATGGCTCTGATACCAATTATTTTACCTAGGTCCCACTATACATGCTAAGAGGTGTGAATTAGGGTGAATAAAGTTAAGGAGGATGGATACACTGAGTTTAAAAGCATTACAATTAAATGGACACTATAATGATAACATATAAAATATGTGTATATGTGATGATTAACCCCTACTTCACTAGTATGTGATAAAAACATTAAGAAGGGCTCACTGATACTGCAACGACCACAACCTCTTCCTCCCTTATAATAATTTATTTAAAAATGGGTAAGATTAGCTTCAATAAGAAAGTAAACCACAAAATGGTTCAGATAAATAAATAAACACCAAATAATAAGGGGTTTCACTATGAATCTTTATTATACTATTCTAAATCACTATAAATGTGGAAAATTAAATAATTTATCAATATCTGAACATCAATGACACTCTAAATAATTAATGATTCTTAAACAATCCTAAATTATCCATAAATCATTCTAAAGTACATTTTTATTTCTATACTTCAAGAAGTTCATGTTATATTTTTGAATGTGTGCTTATTTTTTTCAACACATAAGTATCCAATAAATATCAATAAAGTTATAATTTAAAATATATAGTCCAATATATAAACACATACCACTAAAATAAACCCATTATTATAACTCCAAAATAATTCTCTACAACTAAATTGAAATTATAGTAGTTTATATTATTGTACTAACCATCAAACCTCTTACATATAGCCACATATTTATTCTTCTAAAATTTTTGTATATGTTATAATTTTGATTTATTGTTTGATCGTTTAGTTTTAAATTGAAATATTTAAACTAGCATATATGATATAGTATGTAACACATTTTCATTGTACATAAGCTTGTGGAATTTGTATACACTCAATGTACCACCCTTTGAAAAATAGAACATCAAGACTATAAAATATATCAATGTCATGGAAGTATCCCACTCATATATAGTAGGTAATGTAGTTATTCATCTATGTTGTGATAACCTATGGTATTAATAATGTGACATTTCTTCATTATATTGCATTTTTTATATTTTCATGTGGGCTGCTCTCCATAGTGTCTACTCCTTTATACATAGATTATATTAATTATTTTTTCACAACAAAATTCACAAGCTTCACAGTAAAGATATTACATTTTGGTGTTCTACATGAATTTATATACATTTGTAAATGAAATTGTCTCATGGATCATCCTCTATGGCGTAGGGGTATCCAAATTTATAGATCTACAAAAATCCAACTCCAATTTCTATGTGGCGTGGTATCCTATGATATATTGTGAATAAAAACCATCCTTATATGAAATTAAAACAAATTCATTTTCTATGTGTGATACTATATTTAGGTGAGAACCATACCAGCTAAATTTCAAATCATAATTTACTTGGGAAAATATCTTCAATATTACTAAGTATGTGACTTCAAGTCAATATATTACTCACATGTTACCAATTGTCATTACGAAATATATTCTATTATTCCACCCTATGATATGGATCTACCTTTATATATGGAACCAACTTTTATTGAGATCCATACTTTTTTTAATCCAAGTTTAGGGAAATATCTATGGTTGGGTAGTTGACTCCATTGAGGATAGCTAATTAGTTTGCCTTGTCTTTATATCCATTAATTTTTTTCGTTACTTTTTATATAAACTTCATCGACAACTAAAATGATGTCAGAGGTCCTATGGTGTGGTGAAACATAAATTTTCATAAATGAAAAAAATGAATCTTAAAAAACTAGAAAACCAATGTTTTGAATATTAAATATATAAAAATTCTTTCAATTAGTTATCTATAATCACTGCATGGTCCTCTTTAATTATGTTTTTTTTCTTCCTCAATCTTCAAGGAAGGTATACAACCATCTCATTTCAACATTAATCTTATTTAATTTTCTCCAACAGACATCAAACTAAATTTATATCCATAATAAATATATAAAAACATGAGATTAAATTCAATCTAAAAACTTAGGGTCGCAATAGATATCCAAAATTATAGTTTGTTAATTTAAATTATTATATATCATGGACTTATAGTCAACTAGGATAACTGGATAATCATCTGTTATTATTGTTATCAGATATTTATCTTCATTATATTACCCAAAAATTATTTTTATTATGATAGAATGGATTTGTCTATAATTTAATATTTTATACCCTATGGAATTGAACATTTTTTAATGAATTATAGTTGATAAAACATTTCTCCTATTAGGATATAATGGATTATTTTCTAGATATACCACTACACTAAATCCCATATAGTATAATGGTGTTCAAGGTATTTTTGGTTAATGGTGTAATCAAAAACGTATATCGAAATAATATACGTCACAAAAACCCTTAATCTAAACACAATCTCAGGTTCCCTTGTGCTCTTTAATCACCCTAATGATATATATTTAAGATAGTAACATATTATGATTTCCAATCTACAACTACTATTTATATTATTAAAACTGTTCAAATAATTTATGTACACCATTCAACACGTATCAGTGATAACAGATAAGTGATGTTTTTATTCACATTCACCCTTAAAGATTCCAATCCCTCTTAGTTCTACTACTTTTTTAGATTGTGTGATGAAAATAAACAAAAACATTTCAATAACGTCACCTACGACCTCACTTATAAGTATAAAGGAAAATATATCCTTTACTATGGCTAATTCATTGATCAGAATCATCGGGACATTTGACGTAGGAAAACATTCTATTGATATTCATCTAATGCACCTAAAATACTTGCACATGTACCCAAGCCCTTCAGTCATGATTAGAGGAAAAGTGTAATTCACGGGGTTTAAAATTTTTATCCTCTCATCAAAGGATTCTATAATAAACATTCAAAATGAATAAGGTTTTAAAAACAAAGAACCTGATATAAAATGTTATTATTGTAATATATAAAAAAGTATTTTACATCATCATTTACGTATTATTATATCATCATTAATGTAACTAAATATTGAAGGGATATCAAATGATCTTGGAATTTAACATCCAACTCCTCCATCACACCTAATTCTTGACCCATATGTCATAAAATTACCTTTTGAAATATTATTAAAGGATGGTTTGAATAATACCAATATTTTATGAGTAATATTCACCGATATACTAAAATTTTGAATATTTTAATCATTGGAGGTCTCAGTCAAAGCCATTTATGATACAGTTTTCCTGCGAATATATCCCTCAGATCCCATTCACATTTACCACTCCAACTCCATACTCCACACATTAATAATTTGATTAAGCTATTAGAATCTCAATATCCATAGTGGTGGAATCATCCTAAACCACTATATTTCCCTCTCTAGTAGCTGATGCCACTATATAACCAATGAGGGATATATAAAATCATGATTCTCTTCATGATTTTATTATCCACTTGATTCATAAGGAACTATAGTCAAGAGGTAATGCTAAAAATGTCCAAAAAAAATATTGTAAAGGACATGGATTGGGTTAGGGATCTAGTTTGTTTGAGAGTTTTCCATAACCCATTGGAACCTATATTGTTTCCTCTCTATTAGGGCTATCCACATATGTTACCAATATTGGGAAGAAAGATTATTCACTTGAAACTTTATGATATTTATGTATAAAAAAAATATAAATGTTTCATATTTTACCCTTTACTCCATATTATTTATCACAAATAGTTGTTAACCAATAACTGAAGTATAACAAAAAATAATGGGTAATATATATTTTTCTCTAGTTCAATAAAAAATGCAGAACGGAAGGTATATAACAGCTAACCCTATTCGACCACCAATATTAAACGACATACTATTTTTGGATCCTCATAAATTGGTTTTATGTATTTCAGAAGACTTTTGAATGGGGTTTTCATTGATGTGAATTATATAGAAAACATTACTTCCCCCACAACATACATATTATCCAATAATAAGAGATTTTATCCTATCAATGTCAATTTAAAATTGAAGTAAATATTTAAGAGGATTGTTACCAAATTTATTTCATATTTATGAAGTCAATATAAACCATATGAAAGAATTAATTGATAATCATTTTTAAATTTTAATTGTATGAAATTTTGATGTCAAATATATCATTAACAGCATTAAAAATCATCACCATTTCCCTAATGTTAAGACCAACAATTAGTGAATTATTTTATAGTTTGACATCAAGAAACAATTTTGGATTCCACCTTTTTTCATTTATAAAAAACATTAGAGTGCTCTTAAAAATTACTCATCTTTTTTAGTATCAATTTTTAAACTCTATCAGGGAAAAGACTCAATATAAAAAACATTAGAGAGTTGGTTGGTAGAAAACACTGAAAATAAGAGGGAATTTCAGCCTCCTACATATTCATGTCTTCAACATTGATGTGACATTTATTAAGGGAATAATCCAACTCTATCCATATTGATCATTATACATCTTTATCAAATAGTTCCAAAGGTTTAATTTTGATATGTCATTATTTCAATGGATGTGTTCACTATAGGTTATTAGATTCCTTAGCATATATGCTCATCATTAGTGATATCCTATTTCCCCATATCAAAATTTCCATATCTATATCCCCACTCATAGTAAAAAGATTTTAATCTATAATATCCAAAGTATATGAGTTCATCCATGAATATGCATTCAAGGGCTCTAGCCTGATGGGTGTGCTTATAGAGGGTTACATGATTTCATCATGGGTGGTCTCTTAGATCATATTTATCCAATGTCTATTTTCCACAATAGGATTTTTTTGTATTATTAAAAATATAGGAGAGACTAATACTTTCTTTTATAGGTATAAAAACTGGCATGCAAACCTATAAGAAGTATGGGATTTTAAATTTAATGTCAGAACCAATATTTTTTACCAGATTCAATCTATTAAACCCATTACGTATTGACTTTTCTCATACCCATCATTTTTTCAATCAATGATATACCAATCAGGACCTCCAAAAAAATAATAAAGTTAAAAAAACAAATTCATTATTAGATCCTTGATATCTAGATAATAATTAATTGAAATGGGATATATACATAATACTACCTAGATAAATGGATAAAATAAATACCTTGGGATCCTAACATGAATTTTGAGCTCTTATATATTGAGTGGTGCAGCAACCAATCCAAAAAATATTTAAAATGACTTAAAAAAGTATCTATGTCTTTATTATATAAATATATAAATGAATAATGAATTGATGAATCCTTTTCATCACATGGATCACCAACACAATGATCTTTACCTATTCTAACATAACTATAATAATTATGCTAATTAGTCTCAACAATGTTCATGAATTGTAGATCAATAATAAGATTCCACTTCTCTGCATCTTAAGGAATATAGTATGATGATTCCAAGGTTCTATGTTAATGTTAATACTCAGGTCACACTATTCATAGTTACCTCATTCTATCTTATGATGGTATGTGCCTATATATCCATTATAAATAATTATAGATTATACTATTGGGTGTTCTAATGTTGGTCACTCACTATGGTTGACCAAAATTATCTTCATCCAAGTTTCAAATAAAATGTTTTTAATGGTTAGGGAACCTTCTTTATAACCATTGTAACTTCTCTAAAACCATAAAAACAAAATCTTGTTTCAGATAGAGTTTCCCCAAATCAAAATCAAGGGAATAAAATCATTGTAAATTACCCTAAGGATTGAATAATATAAATCATGTAAATATACCATATACTTATCAATACATGTGCATGAAAAAATATATAGAATATTTGTATAGGATAACTACCTATTAGAAATGTGGGAAGGATGTGGTAATTCATGTACCAATATTTGTGTAAAATTCATTATTGTTTTGTATATTTCATACATTTTCAATACAATATTGAATTAATGTAATTTCTATCAACTCCAATCTGCATACATCCATTTATTATGAAATCCAAAATAATTGAGAAAATTTTGGTCAAAATTCTACCCTTAGATCATGTAGATGAATGTCGTGTGGTATATGGATGCATGACAATTTGTCTAAATGTCCAATTTATACTAAATTTTGTCAAAATATGATTGAGAGTAACATAAGAGATATGTTGGATCAGTGAACCCCAATATAATGTATATGTTCCTGCAAGGTATGCATGAAACCTTCATGATTATGATTTTCATAAAAAAGGTATTTGGTAAATAATCATTTAGATAGGTGGTATTGTTGCAACATGGTGATTATATATTGGATTATATTAAAATCACTAACAATTGATGGTGGATTGATGTTTTTGGAGGTCATGTGGTACTCAGAAGATGTGAGGAAGATTTTTTTCATTTAAATAACAACACGTTATTTTTTATTCAAGTCCATAAAATGTAATGAACCGGTTGTGAAGAATTATAATTTTTATATTTTATAACATTAATATTGTGATAAGGATTTAATTAAGTTCTTAATTATGATTAAATTTTATTCCTTGGAGTATATGTGACTTTATGTTTTAAAAATATATATTTTCAATGTTAAATATTGATGTTGTTTCTAGGATAATGTCGGTACTATTTGAACATTCAACTAAAGGGGCCACCACTGTGTGGTTTTTTAGACCTCATCTTGGTAAATATTAGTGTAAACTACGATATCGCGAGGGTTTCCATATTGAGGTGTTGTTTATATAATTCTATATCTTATATGATAATTTTCGTTAATACATATTCTCTTATATAAATATATCTTGAATGGGGTTATTTTTATGTATTGATATTTGAGAAGTTTCAAAACCTTTATAATTTTTTTCAATCATAAATAATTAACAACAACAAAAATACTAGAGTTTTATACATTTTAACTCATGGCTAATTTATGAAATATTTCATTAATTATATATAGTTTATTATAATCAAAATATTCTTTTTGTTTGAAACTATTAGTCATCTCTTATGTTGTTTTGTAAGAGAAAAAAGGCGCTATAATTTATTCAATTTTATTCATCAATTAAATTGGTTTTTGTTATTTTAGGAAATTTAATTAAGATTCTAATTGTACTTTATACATACTATGAGTAATATTTTATTGGAATTGATTTAACATTCGAGTAATAAACTATAGATAAGGTGAAATTTGGTCAAACTACTCAGGGGTCTGGGATCTTAGTCTCCTTCCAAAAAAGTATGGGTTGGATTCATGACATTCCAAGCATATTGTTATCGAGATCAATGATTTTAGGTGATTTTAGAGCCTTACATAAAAAAATTTCATGTACCTTATACATTTGATGCATTTTTATATGTATAAATATAGTAGTCTCTAAATTTTGGTTAGTAATTCAAGTAATGAGTTGTGTAAATATTTAGACCACAATATTTTCTGAAAATATTGATTTTATTAGATGAAAAAGAATAAGAAAACAATATACATAGAAGAACAAATAAATTTAAAGGGAATAAATGAAATTATATGGTAAGATTTAAATCCCATTAAAAATATTATATTACATATTTATTCTAATGAAATACTTTTAATCCCATTGATCATCCATTCATGTGGGTCAAGAAATAGTTCAGTTCTCTTAGATTGTCTTTTTTAGGAAAAGGATATTATGGATAACATTAAAAAATTTAGGTACCAATAATTAGAAAATTATTTAGGTTGCACATATCATTGAGACCCAACTTTTTTAGGATACATGACATGTACAGATAAATTTATCCATATAATGGATTAGGTAACGGTTGATCTACTCAACTCTTCTAGATTTATATATGTTATTAATTGAAAGGATACATATTTAAATGAATAGATAAATACTTAAATGAAATAAATATCACCAAATATATATAGTTATATAGTAATTTATATTATATATTTTAATGGGTCCATTTTTTTAGTGGGATAATGTTTTATAAAAATCAGTAATAAATCAATAAAAAATTGATAATTATTTGATAAAATTATCTGTTCTAGATAAAATTCTTTCATCATCATACAACATGACTTTGAAGATGACATATAAAATGGATATTCTTAATGAAATAAAATTATTAAATTATTTTAGAATTTTAATAATTTTTATTAATAATCATGGAAAAAATTATTTATTAGAGCTCTTCTACCTTGAGTAGCTAGATATTGATCTTCTCAATTTTGTTGACATTGATTCTAATTAGGGATATATAAATATTCACTTGTGGAGGAAAAAATTATCACATGATAAATAACTAAAGGAACTTTATCATAAACTCAGGTACTTCATATGTTTTAGAAAATTAGTTTCTTAAATATCCCACCGTATACCTTGAAATAGTATACTAGAAATGGAATTTATTTCTATGCTCAAACAAAAAACCTGGGAAAATCAACATCTTCCCAGACATATTTTACACACATGGAAATATTAAACCCTAACCGAAGAATATTATGACACCCCAACACATTACAATATTTTCCATTTAGAATAAATATTTATCTGGAATTATTTATACCTATTGTTAGACTTACAATACTGAATTAGTTTGAGTTATATGCAAGAAAGAGTTTTACCGAATTTTAATAGAGAACATATTTTAAAACTAAATTATGAAGCTTTTTTGAATTTTATTCTTTAAAATAAACATAATTTTTGAATTCACTATGTACAAATTATATTATGGTGAATTTTTAGAATTTTTCAGAGAAACATCATTTTTCAGTGAATAGTATAAAATTAATAAAATTTAGTTCAAACATCCTATTCTTTTAAATAATTATTAATGATATATTATATTTTATATTTGTTTTAGAGTCACATTAGATCAGTTATACATCTAATTATAAACTTAATTTAATTATAAATAATTTTATTTAGAAAATTCATATAAAATATTACGAGACTTTTTTATGGTTTTTCTACTTTATAAACCCATCATTTCTCCAGGTCTACAGAATTAGAATTAATCTAAATTTTACCACTTTATTTATCTGAATTTTAAAAATCCGAAAAATAGTTCTGTAATTAGTATGGTATTTCGGTCTAATAATATGAACATAATTTTTGACCAAAATTATTTTTGAATGTGATTAAAATTACTTACATTGATTAAGTTATGATTAAGATTAATAAGGGAATAAACCTTAATATTAAGGAACAGAATGACATGGAAACATATCCGAAAGCCATTTTTAAAAGCATTTATAACCCTTTCCTCACATGGAATAAAATATATGGGTAATTTTGATGTTATTAAATGGAAGTTACCTATATGAAATTGTATGGGAAAAATAAATTAGGGAACATTCCTTACATTTAAAATTTATAAAACATTGAGATATGTAAAAAAAATAAAATTTTCTATTATAGATATAATTTTGAAATATATATGGGTTATTGTTATCATAATAAATTATCAATACTTTTTAGATATGGTTTATTTACATAAAATGATTAATAAATATTAATATAGTAATTATTTAGCAATTAATTTACTAAAATAAATGATACTATAAATATTAAAAGTGAAGTTAATATATTTAATTATTGTCTTTATTTATTTTTTGTTAAAATATATCACTTTATATATATGAAAAAAAATTCATTTCCAATATAAAACTTATTTTTTAAAATTAACAGTATATAGAAAATGTCAAAATTGACAATATTATTATTTTATAATAAATAAATCTAATTAAATGATTTAAAATTAATAAAAAACCAATATTCTTCCATTTTATTTTTATTTGTTAATAAATTTTAAATATGTTCTATTAATTTACCAATTAATCTTATATAATAAACATATTGACCCATATACTATAAAAATGTTGTTAACACGGTCTGAGTTCAAGGAGCATTTTAGCGCGTCACATGGGCTTGATTTAAAATTAATCTCTAAAACACTAGGGAATTTTATTTTAAAAATTATATATAATATCAATAATAACAAGGATATGTATTTTATAACAAATCATACATTAATTTAGCCTTAATTGTTAATTTAATTAGGTTAGGAATCTGGATTCTTTAATAAAAACCAAAATGATAAAATTGGGGAATCTTAGAATTTAAGGATACAATTTTCTAAAATGATTATAATTTTTTGTGGATGATATTTTTATCAACCATTATTCACCTTTAGTATATTATTTTTTTATTTTTTATGAATCTTAGGTAAGTTATACCACCCATTGTTGAATACCTTTTGGTATTTACAAAAGTGTCACTACCCCCTCCACTATAAAAAGGCCAGAACTCTACCCCCTACTCGCACCTCTCAAGACACATTGAATAATACAAAATATTTCCATGTACTAATCCAAAATACATCTCCTAGGCCTATAATACTTTTTTAGAAAGAATAAATCCATATTGTTCTTTTCGTACAAACCAAAAGTTGTTATCTTATCAAGCGGTAATGTATTCTCTCAATCTTTTTTGTTTCATTTCTATTCTCAACTTTCAATAATTTTCATATTATTAGATTTCGCAACAAAACTACAATATAAAATATAATAAAAATTTTGTAATGCTAATATTTATACATAAAAATATACACCCCTCCATTTAATGGGAAACGAACATACAGTTTCTTTGTTCGGGGAAATACTGCCTCACAAAATGTTGATTGTTCAATTTTCCATACCACCTCTCATGGATGACATTATTCTAGACAGTAAATTTATATATGATATATATGTTATTTAGTATTTATTATTATTCGTTAATTTATATATAGAAAATTCCATTATGCAATCCATGTTGTGTAAATATGATAATTTCGTTTGAGGAAGTGTGGGCTACCGCCCCCTAAAAACGATATGAATCGTTCATTCCATACATAGATCATATAATGTATGTTTTTAATAAAACTATATTAAATATATCACATATATGTTATAATTTAATTATATTATACATATTTATCACTTTTATTAAATATTTTAATACAACCATGAAATTAATGTAGTGTTCAATGGTATGTACGGTCTACCCACTCCCTGAATGGTGCACTTCATGTATAATTTCCAAATATTATGAACCATTATAAATGAATAAGTACTGACTATATAATATAATTTTTCCATGTTTTACATTATATATATTATGAAACCATGATATATTTTTTAATAATAATAATAAACATGTTAAAACATACCCGAAAAACTTGCCAATTTACACCCGAAATAATAAAAATAATAGGAGATTGTCAACAAATGAATAACAAAATATGGTAAGTACTTAATATATTATATTATAAAAATTGTTATGGTTTTATTATTAGTAATTAACATATTTTAATCCAATATACATGAGGCTAAATACCACACAACATAATAAAGATTAAGGTAAGGGATTTTCATCTCACTATTTAAATCTATGATATTACTGTCATATTCACAACATACTTATTTTGTGTGCCATACCTAGTTACCATTTTTATGTATTATGCCATTAATCCAATTATTATAATTATATTATAATATTCATTTAAGGTAATTTCTTTCTGTTGATTTTGATTTAAATGTTTCAAAGTTGTATGGAACACTTTGGAATGTTTGAAAAGTATTCTCCAAAACTGTTATTAATGTCACTTACCTTTGTGATTGTTAATACAACTTGAAGAGAAATATTTATCATAATATTTTTTGTAATTTACTTGAATATACGCATTATTATTACCTAAACTATATACTATTTTTATATGGTGTTTACTTTCACAGTTATTTGACAAATCTTTATTTCCCATTCAATACATTTATTTGATAAGGCAAACTATTTATTTTGATTATTTAATTTGTGGAATTCATTGGACATGAAATGAATGGTGGAGGCTGGACCTTATATTTCTCCTAAATGCATCAATAGTTTATCATGAGGTTATTTAGTTATCCAAATTAAATAGAGGATGGATCTATAGTGTTGATCTATCTGGAGGTAAGACGTTGATAGTAAGAGGCTATCATGTGCCTTAGACATGACGTCTATTTATAAAGAATTTCATTCATATTAGATTAAGTTATTATTAATCCATGATATTTTGATTCTCCATATATATGAATACATTTAATTTTTAGTTCATTTATTAAATAGAATGTGTTTTATCTTTTTACCTTTCATATTGTTTTTTCCTTATCAAATTATTTAAATGACATGAGTTATCAATTATTTACCTTACCATGGTAATTATTCTCACTGATTCATTATTTATACTAATTTATATTCCCTTACTATGAATTTTAGATCACCCTTATTATGTTTATTTTCCCATTTTATAAAGAATAAATCTTTGGATAGGCATTCAAGAGGGCAGTTATTTTCATTTTATTATGTATCAGGATTGTATTTCCTATTTACCAATGTCTTAGGGGATCATGAATGTAATATTTGTTTATAATAATACTTAATTTAATAGTCCTTCAGTATTTATTTTATTGTAATAACTACAATATAATGTAACAATGCACCATTTCTAGGCATCTAGTGTGGGTTATTTGAAATATTTAGTCATAAAAAAATATGATAAGTTCAAAAAATACTTTTTAATTTATTATACGAAAAACCAAAAAAATATCAAAAACACACCACTTTTATTTAGTGTATTTTTGAAACCAATAATTTTTTAAAAAATGATATAATTTTTTAAATAATATATACCAATGAATCATTTTAAAATATTGGAAATGGTTATAGAGAAATTTTAAGAGTATATTTTATTTTTATTTGTCATTTTATTGATTATTTATTAGTAAAAACCCTATGGGTATTATTCTCTTATAAGGGGGTATATTTGTTTCCTCACTTGTGTTTTATTATATAATAAATTCATACTAGGAGGATGGAATTTTCATAATTTTCTCATCTTTGGTGTAACCGGAGGACTACAACATTACCACTCTGGTCTTATTAGTTTTTCCCATTTTAATTCCCCTAAATTTTTATGGTTAGTGTTTAATAGTGTACCACTTCCATCACCATATGAAAAAACTATTAATCTTGGATTTGTACTTATCAACTGTAAATATTTTTTTGATGATTCTCCATCATTGATAAAGGTTTATCTTTTCCTATTTGGTTCTTTAAGAGTTTGTTTTTTTGATTACTCAATCCATATTTTTCCTCTATGACACCTTGTCCATAATACCATGGCATGGAAATTTTCTTCCCCTTAAATTTAGTCTTGAATATATATTTGGATTCCTAACATTTATATGTAACATAGATTCTTGGAATTTATATGTTTGGTTTTTTCCTTTAAAGATTTCAATTAATCTACTGTATCAGCATTTGTTCCTCTTCTATTATTAAGAATCACATACCCCCAACTAATTCATTGATATTATAAATTCATTAAAGTTCGTCCTTCTCATTAAAGTTCCTATAACATATGATTATATTAATGTATTCATTATACTATTTAATTGATTATTTCTTTATCTTTTGCTTGATTTCTTTCATTAATCGCATCCATCTTCTAGAGTTTCATAACTATTTTTATATATATTGTCTCCACTATGGGTCTTAAATCTTCAGTAAAGGATCTTATACCAATGGATTGTCTCTATTTTTCCATTCTTATTATATGTAAATCATATTCATGGTTGTATCCGACACTCACCAACTTCCATTTTTAGTTACTATAAATTCCTTACCCTATAAATGGCTATTTGACTTTTGTAATGCCCATACAAGGATTATAGATCCCTAGTGAGAATTATATAAAAATGGTGATTAAAAAAAATTTCATCACATGGTTTATTATATCTATATCATGTACCCTATTTTTATCCTTATTGATAGTAATAAACACAGCTAAAAGTGCAATCCCATCTATTCCCACATATAAAAATTACACTTCATCATTTCAATGATTCCATTATGTGATGGTGTTTCTCAGTTGATTCTTTTGTTTAAGTGACATTTGGGATTTACTCTATCCATGGGTGTTTAGTAATTTTCTATAGGTCATTTTTATTTAGGACTTCCAACTAAACCAATAAATGTGTCATTATAAAATTACATTGAAAATAAATTTTCATATAAAAAATATATATTTCCCTACATAACATCAAATTTTTTTGTGGGAAATAATTATATGCATAAGTGTCATAATAAATCATAAAACACACACATATTATCAATTAACATATTAAATGTAATATTAAAATAAAACCTATAAAATAGGTACACATCAATATCTATACTGAATTATCAATAATAGAAATCATGACCAAGTTACCTTAGAATAATCTAATGGGTTTCTACCTCAAAATTATTAACTTTACACATGAATAAATATACACATTGATAGGTGAAATTTTACAAGAAATTTGAAATAAAATATCCTACACAAATGAGAATAAAAATAAAGTAATTGGGGAATAATTATTTATATTAAAAATAACATGTTCCATTTAATATAGTCTGCAAACATTAATTTACAGAATTCTGTAATTTAATTCGAATCTAGTTGGAGTCTAAAATTGCATACATCATGAAACTAACATTCTTTTTATATTCATAATTTTAACTCTTAAAACATTATCCTCATTTATTAATTTATTTTTAAACACCATTAGCAATAAATATTTTCTATACACATCAATCCGAAATGTGTAAATGTTGGTTTTTCGATTTGACAAAATTTAAACTCTATAAATAATTCAAAGTAATTACAAGATTTTTAAAAGGCTAAGGAATAAATATTTTACCCATGTATTTCTCCTTTTTCACATTCATCAAGTCTCACACATTAATTTTTAGATCCCATGATTAAAACACTATTATCCTCAATCTCAGGTTATTAACCCTATTGTCTTTGCGCATGCACCATTCTCCCTCTTTGAAATAAATAAGATGCTCATAGTAGTTATCAACAGTTACACAAAATCCAAGATCCTATAGAATATATAAGTACCTTTGGCCTATTATTTCTTGAAAAAATGGAAAGAGGATAAATCATAACCATATCATAGTTCACAAACCCAATTTTTTTCATGCACATTTCTTCTAAGCATCCCCTTATGTGATTTTAGAATCACAACCTAGCTGCATGTAATGGGATTAAAGGGTATTTCTATTATATGATGATTATGATCGTATAAAAACCCACCTAACCCATTTAATTTCTAATAATAAGGAAAAAAACCCTCTAAAAAGGTTTCTCCATGTCAAAAATCAATGGAATAAGGGTTCTCAATGTATCCTTCATTGGACCCATGCATTACACATAGAGGTTATAAATGGGAAACCATTCATTCAGTTATCCTCTAAATGATCAATTATATCCCATTTTCACTCCACAATATGGTTCATATGTCATACAAAATACACCCATATCCATCTCATCTTATCATGTTCTTATCCATCATGCACATCTGACGAGGTACCCATTTAAACAGTTGAAAAAAATAGACCCAGACTCAAACATGTTCCCTATAATAGATCTTGGCAAGCATCTAACGGTCATCCAACACAATCTAAAATTTCTCTGACCAAAATATTACATACCAAAACTAGGCCTCTTTGACTATGTAAATTTCATTATTGGGTTATTCACACCGATGGTTTCCCCTTTAATGATTTAGAAAATTAGTAATGGTAATCTGGAATTTACCAAGATATATACCCCACTTATAATACTTTATTTATTAGAGCCAATATATATATATATTCAATTATCTATTCCTATGATAATTATGGTTATATATTTTAGAGGATTAGTGTATGCTTCTCTAGCCTAACCCAGAGTACTTACATGAATTTGTGGTTTTTAATAAGTAACTTGTCCAAAAAGAGTCTATAAAATTCATTTATCAACCAATAAAATCTAATCAATAACCCTTGGAAATACATTTTTACTATAACATATTGTGTTCCCCCAACCTTCAATCACCTTACTCATCTCTTATATTAAAACAGAAATGTGCACACATGCATAAGACTTGAATCCAACATTTCTAGGTCACTTTCACATAGTATTCCATTTTTAGTGAAAATAAACTAATTAGAATAGGTTATAATCATATTAACTCAAAATAAAAAACAATTTTTTGTTATATATATATCCCAAGAATAAACCTCTATAAAATTGGACACATTCCCATAAATGGAACATATTTGGTCATTGAAACAAGTCCTTAAAGGGATTCTATTTGATCATAGAAGCATGACATTAAAATGAACAAAAATATTTAATATCACACGAAATAAAACTCATTATTTCCCCTCGGTAAAATCAATTGAACTATATGGTTTTTTATTCCCTTTAAAAATATACGTATGTCGGTTTCTCACATGTATAATCCCAATTATTCTACAAATATCACCGCCATATATAGAGGAAACATCCTGATGTCCTATGTTTGTAACATTAAACAAAAGTGTTAATAAAATATAAGAGAAACATTAGAGAACCCCTCATGCATATAGTTGAAAAACCTATGACATGTACAAATTCTAATATCAATTTACGATTTTGGCCAATCAATTACATGGTATTTGAAACCAATATTATTACCATAAAGGATTTCATGAAGATAAAAAAATATAAGTTTTTATTGGACTTTGAAATGATATCATTCATAGTATTAGTCCAACTTAAATTATATAGACTTCAACTTTAATTCCCAAGCATCAATAGTTTACTCAAATGACATTCCCCCTTCAGAATGTGGGTTTATATAAAAAAATAATAATTTGGACACATACCCAGAGGATGTTAAAAATAGTGAACCAGAAATGAAGTTGTTTACATAAAAAAATATTGATGGATCATTCACTCTTACATGTGATGTCGCACTAATTGGTTTCTTGTTTTTAATTTTCCCCCTATGTTCACTACATTTAAATCTAAATGGGGACATTGATAAATTGATCATTGAGAATTAAATTCCTCGTCCAGGCTAGGACTAATGAATGGTCAACTTAGTTGCATGTATATCACTATAATGTGGAATAGTACAAAAACATTCCATCCTTAGTAAATATTGTATCCCCTCAACCATGGTAGTTTCTTTCATCCAATTGGAACCACTAATACAAATTTGTAATCATGTTAATATCTCTATATGTCCTCCCCTAATAATATATTGTATAATTATTCCCTATTAAATGACATATAATGTAATTATAGGCCATCAAGGGATAATAAATAATAAATTTATTTCCTTTGAGTTACTCCCCATGGTGATCAAATAAGCAGTTCCTTTACAGATCCTCCCTAAGATGGAAAATTAGAAATAAACAATAATTAAAGCCACCTCCATGGAACTTATCACAAATTCCATCCTCATAATCTAGTTCTTCCATAACATGATAGTCGTATGAATTTATCAATACTTCTAGAGACTCCATCATATTGTGGGGAATCAAAAATTCTGAATAATGTCGCATCAGGATATCCTCCACCATCTAGTTTAATTTTTCCCTAACCGATGGCAAAATAGAGGCAATGATAATTATTTATACCTGATTTGGATTATATGAACTCGAATGAGAGTCAGGATATTTATAGAAAGTTATATAATATTTATATAATGGTAGGAAAATAAGCACTATCATTATATTAGGGAAAATAACTCATCACTGAATATAAGTAAAATTTGAGAATCATGTCGAAGGATCATGAGGACGATAAGATATTGGTGTGTTTTTTTCTTGTTTCCATATGATTATGTTATGTTCCTAAGACCCTGAAAGTATAATATATATAAATATATATATATATATAATCTCAACTAAAACCAATGGGATTCTCTCAACCGTCTCATATCCAGGTGGTTGGCCTAGGAGGCATACATTTATACAATAAGGCATTAAATGAAAATTGCCACCATATTTACCTTGCTTGCATGTTAAAATATTTGAATCCCAATTAAGAAAATAGTATGAGTTAAACTAAAAATCCCAATAAATGGTTTTAATAAACAACTATAGATAATTTTTTTGGTTTTCATTTGATAGACACATTAGTTGATGGGTGATAATAGATCTATTTATGTCAATCTAGTGGTAAAGAAACATGGTCTGTTATAAAAGAATTTCTAAAAATCATTTCCTTAGACTAATTATTAGGTCCTTGTTCTTTGTATATAACATTATTAGTCCAATGAAATCTAGTGGTCCATAATTTAAATATACAAAACTCATTAATAATTAACTAATGATAGGGGCGTGCCTCAAAATTTCATAATGGTGAAGCACATATCCAATTTTCGGAGTTTCAATTACTTGAATGGTATATAACCATCAATGGGTTATTCTTATTATCATTTTATGAC
Organism: Viscum album; assembly: GCA_963277665.1. Taxonomy (NCBI): domain Eukaryota; kingdom Viridiplantae; phylum Streptophyta; class Magnoliopsida; order Santalales; family Viscaceae; genus Viscum; species Viscum album. The sequence continues at coordinate 961,762,706 of OY728145.1, forward strand.
TTAATAAACAATATACATATCTCGTTATAGAGTGTAATCCTTCGAGGAAAAAAATTGGACATAGAAAAATATCATTGAGAAGTACAATTGCAACACTATCATGCAATTATAGCGGTATTTTTACCCCACCATTATACCTATAACCATTGAAAATAAAATAGGTTATACTCACTAATATTGCTAAACAAGTTCTATCTCAACCCATGATATTCTGTACATGTTTATCTACCCTACCTCAAAGTGATTTTTCCCGTTACAAATTAAAATAATATATAAAATTACCAACTTCAAGGTTTTCCTATGCATAATTCCATGATTCATCCCCTCCAACAAGATCCCATTCAACGAAAATTATATGAGATTTAAATGGAATTGGAATATATTGATATATAGTTTCTTACTCTCAATAGGAATACCAAAATTTGGAATTCAATCCCTGAAGGGGTTATTAGACAATGAAATTTTATATTAGAATAATCTAAGTGGAATATTATGTTAAATCCCTCAAATGATACTAAGACACCAATGTGTCACCATAATATATGGATACGGAATTGGAATTGATTCTAATATATTATTCACATCATTGAACTTTATTTATGTAAATCCTATAGATAAAGAGGATAAAGAAACTATTAGAGATGAATATGATGAGGCATAATTCATTTAGAATATGGTGTATACCAAGGAGAAGAATACAATTTCATTAGATGAAAACCATTGTAGGATCATTACTAGGGTTCTATACCTAAAATCTAATTCGATCCCACTTAATGGGATAATTTATATTAATAAATGGAATAGAGTAGAGGTATACATAGATCTACCTCCAAAAGAAAATTATGAATAACATTCTATTGAAGAAAATATTACCTTGTTTGAATTTATGTGGGTGGTGTTTAGGTAACTTAATAATAAACTACTCTTGTTAATTATTTTTGCTGAGTGAAACTCTTCGTTTGGGACCTCCACATATCAATTTTATAAGATGTATCTAAAGAGACTTCAGATCTTCTATGCATTTCTTAGTTAACCATATTAAATAAATTAAATATTATTATCCATAAACCCAACATTCATGCCACATTATTAACTGATTTTAAAATAATACAATCTATATAAGCCCAAAATGGGTGATTATCAAACAATTTCATCCATTGGTAAAACAATAACCAATAATTTAATTTATTGACCTAAAACCACCGCATACCAGTTATCAATAATGATTATCAGAAGGAAAATCATATCGGGCTCTATAAGCTACTCATGTTCAAACACCCATACAAGTACTATTACAAAAATATCTCCTGGAATCCATTAATTCAATCACTACTCAATTTGAAACCATACTAGGATAACGAGTGTCGATGAATCAAGAAAATAATCAATATCTCTAGTTGGGGGAATTTGAATCCTCTTCTACCAAGATATAGGAATCCCAAATTACCAAAATTAAATGGAATTATAGATCTAGATAAGATTTTTTATAATTATGGGACTCAAGTGTATCTTTACATAGGAGACACCATCACATAAATTAGAAATGAATATCGGGTGCTTCATTCAATCCCAATAATTTACTTTCTTCCTTTGGTATAATAATATATTATTTTGATCCATTTCTAGTGAGTCTGTTCCTTTGTGATATTTCCACTACAATTTCTTTGTCAACACTAAAGAGGATAACAATTCCCCATCAATGAAATTGAACGTACTGTGAGAATCAGAGGATTTCAAACATCATCAGTAGGTTAAATATTTTAACAAAATCATTGAACATAAAACTCCAACAAGAGTAGTATTTTATATATGTATATATAATATATGAGATGAAAATGAAATATTTACCATCATATTTATGTATCGTAGGGGAATCCATAAATTCTAGGAAATGCTGTAATGGTTGTAATTTTCCATTTGGTATTTTGAATCCAAATCTATGTACACATCATTGGAAAAAGGAAATAGATTTGTTTCGAAATAAATGGAAACTATCAGACATAATTCAGTTTCAGTTTCATCTATGGCTCTCAAGATTACCAATTATGATTTTGTACCACCACCTAAAAAATAACAACAAAAGAGGCCACACCAAATTGGGATGAATCAAAATTAGTGGAATTTAATAGATATAAATAAAAAATATAATACTTATATAAACTATGGGTTTCGATATATTTCTTCCACTTTATGAAACAATAAGGTTACAATACAATAAGTTGTAATGCTGATTGAGTTTAGCCTAAATGATTACCATGATTATTGTCATCATCTTTAATTATTATGGAACAATATCCAATATTACATCATATTCAAATTATTTCCCCAGAAAATGATTTTCCCTATGAATGTAATGATGGACCATCCCACAGCTCATCTGACTCATGTATTTTACACCCAACTAAAAGAAAAAAGATTGTTGCATGACTTCTTGTATAGAAACATTGTAAAATTTATGGATTATATGACCAGAAAATTTTTCAACTGTTTGCATGTCATCATATGGGAATAATAGGATCGACTACTCAAAACTCTAATTTCACCTATTATATAAAAAGATATATTTTATATACTATCATTACATAATTTTCAATATAAATGACTTAGCAGTTAAAAATTCAAGAATTTAAAGGGTTATAATATTTTGAAATATATATCTATTTAAAAATGTTACGTATTAAATTTTAAACATTATTTAAATACTTATAGATATCCCACATAAAAATATCATATTTTATATATTAAATTTAATCATAAAATGGTATACATTAGTAAAAGGGTGATGTAAATGCCCAATAAGTGGAGGGATAATATGAAGAAAACATGATAAATGAGTAAATGTGATAACATAGGTTTTGATAGTTACAACCAACATCATATCATAACCAACATATCATAAATATAAGATGAAAAAATAATTTTAATGGTGAATGGAATGTGTAATATAAATAAGAATGAAACAACATGTTATTGTTGACAAATATATAATTATTTTCATTTATAACATCTATGTACACATCATGGATTTAAAATTATGAAAAAGGGTTGTGTTATGTTTGTGCATAATCATAACATCATGATATATTTCACATTAAAAATTTATTTGTGGAATATATAATTATAGGACCAGTAGTTATATCCTAATATCTCCATATTTTATCATAAAACATGGAAATGAATACACACACCATTCATAAACATGTTATCAACAGATGATAAAGGGATAAGATCAATACTAATATCATAAATCATCTGTCAAGGAATGTAATTAGTGGTACCAAAAATAGTAATGAAAAATAATTTTGGTCCAGACAGATTTTCATTGGAAAGGGGTAGTTATATTTCTTGGACAGGAGAATAATAAATGTTATAAGAATCAATGGAATATTTTATTGAAAAATAATATATCGAAAATTTTGAAGATGGAGAAAAAAGAATTTTTATGAATTAAAAAACATGAAAATCCCAATAAAAGAAAAATTTAAAGAAAATTGAAATATTTTCATAAGTTATTTTTTAATTAATATTGGCTTAAAATATAATAAGAGAAGATAAATTCAAATGAAGAGTAGGGTTTGAGATACCACTTACCTTAGATCATGTTTTGTTTTTCATGATTGAAACTGCATTATAAGATACATAAGTTTAATAAAACAAAAAACTAGAAGATTTCCTTGTAAATTTATTATTTCATCATGAAATAAACTAGTTATAATTTATTTTTTAATCACTTTGTTTAAATTTAAATGGTTTGATTGATAGGCATCTTTTCATATCCTTTTTTATTTTGTTTTCATGGTTTGGATCAAATTTTATTTAATAATTTGTAAAACCAACTTAAAAATAAAAAATTAAATAATATTACATGTTAAAAAAATTATATTATTTATACTAACTTAACTTAAAGGCGATGATATATAAATAATTATAAATTTCTATGTAGGAAAATAAAATCGATGAAAAAGGAGACATGCCAAAAAGGAGAGAAAAGGAGAGATGGTATATAACTAAACCCTTGAGGGATTGAGGTTTTATGGAAATAGAATGTACATGATGTCTATGAAAATTTAAGGGATGTAAATTAGGTGGATTCTAGGCATTGACTAGTCTGTGGAAAGGGATTTTCAAAGGGATGTGGGAGGTAGTATTCATGTTTTAAGGGAGGGGTATTTTTTGATTAAAATGTTGAATAAAAATTTATTTCTAAAGTAATACTTATAGTGGTGGTATTTTTTGAAATGTTTAATTATATTTGATTAAAATTATATGCTTTTAGGATTTTTTTAATCCTTTTAACAATAAATTTTATAGTTTTTAAATAAGGAAGTAAAAAATGAAAAAAAAATTATAATCAACGTTATATGATTAGACATTGGAACATATTTATAGGTTTGGAAATAAATTTAATTATATTTAAATGGATTATCTATCCATTTGAAATTTAAAACCTCATTTTAAAATTAATTAAATAAATATTATGTCAATATTACATTGTAAATATTTTGTAATTTTTGAAACAACGTTTTTACTAGTAACATAAAAAGTTCAGTTTTTGTTATAAAATTTTTAAAATATACTGCTTAATAAAAGTTTATGTTATAATTAAATAAATGAAGTATGTTTTCAAAAATAATTTCCAAAAAGGTTAATTATAATTATTAATATTAAAAGTACATTTTTTATAAAATATGTTAGATTACAATTTATTAAAAGAAACATGTATACATTATCTCAAAATATAATTTAATATTTATATTATAAACATCTCATATTGACCCATTATTTTCTATATATAATAAAAAAAATCTTATGTAATTATCTTGACTCCAATGAAATAGAGTTAATACCTTTCTTTTTATACATCGTAATGGATACAAAGAATTAAATCATAAAAGAAATATGCATTTTCTATTTTTGGAGAACTAGATAGATGCGTGACACCCAATGTACATTGGTAATATAAATTTAATCATGATAAATGTCCAAAACAAATAAGCCAAATCCTTGAAAACTAATTAAATGATCTCTTATTCATATCCTGAGGAAAGGAAAAAAATAAGGCTAAGGTAAAATTATCAATAAGATTTATCTATAATGGAACCTATCATGAATAAAAATAATATTAATAAATATTACATGGTAAATAAATATACAAAAATTCTATTTAAATAACTTTAAAACATTAATAGATAAGACATAATCAATATAGAAAGGTAAATAGTTAAACACACATTCTATTTAATCAAATGTTTGTGAATGAAATGCATCTTCAGATAATATCTTTATTAAAATATGATAGAAAATAATAATAATAAATAAATAATCAATGAATGAAACTAATAATTATTTTAATCCATGAACTCAGGAATCATGATACCTCTACTATCAATTAAATTCAAAATAAAATTTAAACTATAGGTTGAAACTCGTTTAATATAGCTAGTTTATTAGTCTCATGAGACCTACCACTGCATTGAGGGGTAGTAAAATGTTAGGAATCACCCTCAATTATAGGTCCAAAAAATACCTCATATATTGAATAAACTTTTAAATTCATGAATCAATATTCTTTATCATCAAATATTCATATTGAGTAGAGATTTTATATTTTTCAGTATTTCCCCCGTTAATCAAATGAAATTAATAGTAAACATCATATGTAAAAATGGTAAATGGTTTAGGAAATAATAAAATATAACATAAAAATATAATATTTAATAGAATCATAATGATAAAGGAAAAAAATTAACATAATAAAGGAATATTTTTAATAGAATTTTAACAATCACAAAACAAAGCGACATAGTTCTATACATTTTACCACATGGTAATTTTCAATTACAATACCTTATGATGAAATAATTAAAATTGAAACACAAAATACCATGAATACTTATTTAATCATGATATTACATTTCTAATGGGAACTATATACACCATATATAAATGAATTAGGTTAACAATGTCACAATATGCCCCAATGAAGGGAAATTGAGATGATATCACTCACATCACGATTTCCTTTTTATAAAAATCATCTAAACAATAGTTATTTGTTTTATGATGTTTATTAATTTATATCAGAACCATAATCATTTTTATAATACCAAAAATGACAACCTTATATTATTTTACCACTCGTATGTTAATAATATTTCATTGTTTTCATTGTTTTAGGTGTTAAACGCCTTGTTTTCTAATTCATGATTTTTTATGAATGTTTCAGTTATATTACATATTATATAGATATATCATCACCATAATAATAATAAGGACCCAATTATCTTATTTATACATCAATGATAATTTTAAAACGAATCATTAATTATTATTTTAGAAATGGTGTATGTTACGACCATAGAGATAGTAGGTCATACGTACTCATGAGTAACGTTACCATTTTTCAATGATCATTATGGAAAGGAGGTAAGTAATATTTTAACATTAAATAATGATTATAATATCATAAATAGTATATAATATCTTTAAATATACATATATATTCATCATCCTTGTGGTGGGGTGATAAAAAAAGAGTCACATCGCTTCGTTAAGCCAATAGTCCACACATACTCGAACAATGTTTTCATTTCTATTTATAAGAAAAAAATGTTATATTAATATTTTATAATGATAAATATTTCATTAATATAATAATAATTCTATTAATATCACATATATTTAATAACATTATCTTTATCACCCTTTATGTTACAAGTTAGTGATAGATAACCCACATTTCTTCTCAAGGTGATAGCTTGTCATAAAAATGATCGATGTTATCGTATCCCATAAGGAGTGGTATGTAAAATGGTTATATATGATATAAGTTTTAAAATGGTATAATTATATTTTAAATAACCTCTATAAACTTTTATTCATCATCACACTCAGCTATGAGGGTTACAAATGGAAAAAACAATGACATTGGTTCATGAGAAGGTAGTCTACCGTACACATGAATGATTATTGTGTAATCCATTTGATGGAAGTGGAGATGTTTATAGGTAATGAACTAACATAAAAATATCTAATTATTTGAAATATAATTATATTATTATATCATCAAGGATTAACAATAATTTAAGAAGGGTAAATAATAAATGAAAGGAAAATGCTTGTAGAATAACATTTACTCTTTTGCGGGTATCATACATAGTTTTGCAACAAAATACTTCCTAGGTTATATTTATCCCAAAACTAAGTCATATAAGATGAAATTAGTGAATTTGGAAAGATAAATATATTATTCTTAACTGAACTAAGTGGGTTTGAATTTGTTAATAGGATAAGAGTGGTGTGGCCATTTATAAGTGAGGATAGTGCCTCACTTGTAATTTTTAAAAATATAATGGTGTACCCACGTTTTTAAAATAATGAAAAGGGTTTATGGTTCATAATTATAGATAATTAGACATTAAAGGATATATATGTATATATATCTTGACATAAAATTTATTTGTAGAATTTTTAGGTAATTGTAACCCAAAACCTTTTAGTTTAACCCTTGGTAAATATATATTTACCTTAATTTAATATGAGTGTCAAAATTGAATTTATAATTAATCCCACATACCATATGAGAAAGAAGGTTTTGAACGAGAAAATATTCAAAAGTTATTAAAATTTTTATATAAAAATTAAATATTGAAGTTATTCCAATGGGATAAATTATAATAATTTATATAAAACATAACTTATTTTATAGAAAATCATTATATATTATTTAAATTAATATTCCATTTTCAATTAAAATTCCGGACTTCTCACTAGTCATCAAAAATGTAACTTTTTAGAAAAATTACAAAACATCATCCTATAATAATTTGGATATTAATATTTCAAAAATAAGGTTAATTTGTTGAAATAATGTTTCTAAAATTGATAAATATTAATTTTAAATCATGTTAGAAATTTATGACTAAACCATCTTTTAGAAATAAATACAGTTTATTCAAAAAAACCATTTTTTCAACAAAATGATTCTCATTTTCATTTATAGTCAACACATAAAAATGTACGTATCTAAAATAAATAATTTTCAAAATTTTTTAATCTCGTTCATAACATATAATTTAATAGCAATGTTAAATTGGTCATTTTAAATAATAGTTTAATTGAGTGTCACATTTCATTTAAACCCGGTGTTGTGTAAATCAAAAGTTATTGATGAAATTAACATTATTCTAAAAGAATTAAATTTAAAAGTATTGGCATGTCTCAGTATAACCTCATACAAAAAATAATCCTTTAAATTACAAGGATACTAACTTCGAAATATATGAGGGTTGTTTTTCTTCATAATATCTTTGGTTCCAACATTGCTATATCCATTTTTTGATTTCTCCAAAGTACCATTACCAGTCAAGTTATATTATTCCTCAAAAATTAAACCGTAGTATCAAGAAACTATATGGGTTCTTAATAGTATGATAAATAATGTTACAATTCTATTTCATCAAAGGTGAACGCATGCATTAGGTCTGGCATATACATCCACGACAATGATAAATGAATCATATTATATACTTTTGATAGATTCAATGGAATTTAAAAATAACTAGAAACAAATCCTAATATTTCAAGAATTTGAAAGGGTATGATGTACTAATGGATCAATTTCCCTTTCTTTCTAACACTTATAACACCATTCCATCAAGATACCTTTAAGAAAACATAATCCTCAACATAGAATTCCAAATAGTTCATCTGATTATCATCAAAACTATTTTTCTTACTTTCAACTAAATTTATGTGATACTAAATAGCCTTTACCTTTATTATGTTCTGTTCAACAATGTTCTACGACTATTTGTTTCCTTTCACCAACTACATCCTGAATATTTAGAGTACTACATCTCTTTCTATAAATTAAATAATATTTCTTGATTTTAATACTTGAATGGAAACTATTATTATAAGAAAATATACCAAAGGTAAATACATATCCCATATATAGTTAAAGTCAAGTGATTATTACATCTATATGTCTTCCATTGTTTGAATCATTATTTTAGTCAATAATTCAGATTGAGGATGGTAGGTGGTACTCAAATGAAGCTCAGTATCAAGAGCCTTCTGAATCTTATTCAATCATTTTGATGTAAAATGAAGGTCCCAATAATAAATAATTGAAAGAGGTGTTACATTAATTCCTTCATCGTCATTATTATAAATTCTAATGATTCTCTAAAGTGGTAAATCATCTATTATAGCAAGTAAATGTGCATATTTGGTTAGGTGATCATTAATAAACCATATTTCATTATTCCTTCAAGGAGTAATTTCTAGTATTCAGAAAAATTATATAATAATTTCGTAACTTTTCTATGTACTAATAATAAATGGTTGTATGAGTTCTCTAGTTTGTTGTCCCATATAATTCACATGTTTAAAAACCTTACATGTAGAAACATAATCGAAAATTCCCACTTCATTTTATCCCTCAAAAAATTCCTTAAAATCCCTATAAAAATTATATTACCATAGTGTATAGAGAAATTTATTCTTTGAGAATCATCCAATGATTCCCTTCTAATTTGAGATATATATGGAATAGATGATATTTTTTTCAAATTTTAAAACAATATCTCCACAAATGAAATTTATTAATTTCCCATCATTCACAACATTAATTTTCTTCTAAAAGCAGTCTTCTTGTGATTGAGAACTTTTTATCATTTCTGATAAATATGGATTTGAAATCATTAGAAAAATGAGTGATTTATACTCTTCCTTAATAATTTTCATATTGGTTATAAAAAAATCCATAAATATAAGATCCCTCTAAATCAATGTTAAGTTCATAACTCTCTGATATTTCCAACTTAATCAATCTTTTAAATGATTTATTTTCCATGATGCTATTATAATGATCAATCAAAATCAATGATTAGGTCAATCCATAACCATTTCCTCATGTTTATATCTTTTTGTGAAAACATATATTTTAGTCTTCTAATATCCATGTATATTTAACATATTTCACCATATTGATAATATGTCCATATGTTCAAAGAAAATATTATAGCTTCAAACTCAAGGTTATGGGTTTAATATTTTATTTCATGAGTCTTCTATTTACATATTTCATATGTAATGAATTTATAATTCTATATTCTGAAACAACCAAGTACCTTCTTCGATATGTTTATATATATCACAAACACATAATTTCTGGATAGTCGAGCCAAAATTAGAGCATGTTCATATCTTCTATTTATTTCATCAAACCATTCTTCACATTTATTTTTCTTGAACAACTTGAACAGTGTATATCTATGACTGATTAAAGGGTTATCCAATTAGGAAAAATTATAAATGAATCACCAACATTATCCTTTCAAGATAATTAAATACATGCCTTGGTTATGTTTTTTTGGCATAGTACATTCTCTGAATGAATTCAGCATCTTGGGATTAACACAGATTCCATTAATAGAGACAATATAGCCATGAAATGAAAAATTTTGAATCCATAAACCGCACCTACTAAATTTCTAATATAGATAATTCCTTATAAGAGTCCCAGGAATGATATGAATGTTATTCTCATGGTCCACATATATTTTAAAATATACCAAAATGTAATCAATGAATACCACAAAAACCTCAAGATATTCCATGAATACTCTTTTCATTAGAGCCATAAAAATAGTGGGTTCATTATTCCATACATATAGAATTAATGTAAACTCATATTTCCCATAAATCATCAAAAATGTTTTCTTTGGAATTTATTCAATTTTTACTTCCAATTAATGAGTCATAGAACAAAGGTAAATATTTGAGATATAATTTTATCTATGAAATTGATTGAATAAGTCATCAATCTGGGTAATATGATACTTTATATTTATTATAATAGAACAAATCTATTTATAATAAATGCACAACCACATTAATTCAATTTTATTATTAATAATTAGAATTAGGTCTCCCTAAAGATAAACACTAGGTTTAATACATCAATTATCACACAATTCCTCTAGTTTTTTCTTTAACTACACAAATTAAAAAGTGTCTATACTATAGGTATTCTCTAATATTGTTCTTTTATCAAGTATTAAATCAGTGGAAAACCCTGCTTCATGCTCTGGGTGATTTCTTGGTAATTCCTTATTAAATACATCATTGTATTATTTTATAATATTTACATCCTAAATTTGAAGATTGTCGTCTTCATCCCCATATTTGTTTTTACAATTCTTCCCTAAGAATATCATTCAGTAGAGTGACTAGGGGTGGATCAAGATATGACTCGATTGATGGGGAATATTCTCTAAAGATATGGAATTTAATGTATTCCTAACACAACAAAAATTTCTTATTATTGGAATAAATTTTTCATGATATAAAAAAATTTATTCAATATCAAGGATTATGTCAAATTCAACCACATGTGTGATAATAAGGTAATAACATAAAAGAAATTTTTGTAACATTATGGGGAATGCCTAATACATTATTGTTGTAGTGAGACTTCCTGTAGTCATTTTAAAAAGCAACACCCTCCATAAATTAAATGAGAAATTTTAAAATTTCATTGAAAAATAAGTAGATTAAGTGTTTAGGGGTCCATAATCAAATAAATAATTGGATAAATTTTATGATAGTATTAAAGTACATTATACCACATCATTGGGTAGCTCCACCTTATCGATGGTGATCGTATTAGCTTGGTCTCCTCCACTTGGTCTCTTCTGTGGTGGATACCCATGACACTTGGAAAATTGGTGTTAATAATGTCAAATTTATTTATAGATGAAACACTGGACATCGTTTATTTGTTTCATCCCCTTCTATTTTTGATTAATATTCCCCATATCATTTTTTTCTAACACTCAACCATGACCTTTCGGCACTTCCCAGGAGGTTTATTTATGAAATTTTCACACAATGGAAATTACTCCATCCTCCTCTTCTTCATTAATGAATTATATTTTTATTGGTTTTAATATGTCCTCTTATTCACTTTATTCCCCTTAAATATATTTTATCTAAAAAATTACTTCACTTTTTTTTGGTAGAAAAAACTATATCATCATATGATGAAAGGTTTTGATAGATTAGTGCCCTTTGGAGACATGAATTCTAACATTCAAATAAATGGTAACTATTAATCTATATTTCAAGAATTTTATCAATAGTACACCTAGATAGTCTTTTAATGGTATTCTTATAATCCACAACACATTCATATGCATTTTTCTTTAATTTAATGAACTTTATCTAATTCAATTTTTTTTCTCGTGAGGATGTTTTTTTCAAATAATTTCTCCTTAAAATATTTCTATTCAATACGGTCTATTTCCTATTCTTCACTAGTATTCTTGTTAGAAAACTAATATTTTTCATCATCACCTTTGATAAAATAGATTACAAGTATAACCTTATCCTTTTCAATACATCCTAATTCAATAAATACCTTCCCTGAAAACTTAATCCATTTCAATGCTACCACTAGATTAATAGTCCCACAAAAAAATCAGAACATCTTTCATCTAAACTGATCCATCATAGACGAATCCCACATTGTAATAGGTTTCTCTATCTGGTAAATTTTAATTGTCCTAACCTAATTATGTTTCCTTAAAATGTTCCTTGTTTTCATAATTCTAACACAATTCGTAATGGCCTCAGGGGTGGGAAAATCTATGTATTGACCAAGAGTATTGATACACTTCTTCCTTCCAATCTCCATTTCTCATAAAAGGAATATACTACTTTAGATAATTAAATAATGAATTTTAAAACATAATGTATAATCCCAAATATGTTGTAACACTTTTCATAAAAAATTATGCATTGTTAATCTCATAAGTATAAACTTGGATTCTTGAGTAATATATTTATTTTTAAATCCTTTATAATGGTTTTTTTTAAAAAAAATTTTATCCTTAGAATATCCTTTGAGATAGTCAATACAGGTGTGTAGTAGACCCATTTTTGTGCACCAGTTAAAGATAAGGTCTGCCCCAATGTGACCTTTTTTGAGTAATTTCCCTTAGGTACCTCTGTTATCAAACCACATAAACATGTTGTATCCAAACATAGATGTGTTTCTAGGAAAAACAATAGAATATATTACATAAAAAAACTAAGGATTTTATTATAAACTTATCTTCAATATATAAAATAGTATTATATTCTATAATCTATGTTTTCCTTAATCTATTTTCCATGAATCCCACTAAAATTAATTTCAATCTAATTGTAACGACCATGAACCTTGTAACCTAGAGCTGATGCCATAATTTATTAAATTTTAATAGATACAATGAATCAAATACTGAAGGAATGATTAGTTTATCTGCTTTAGAGAACAAGATATATAATTGATACCCATTTTACATTGGGAATATAATATAAAAAAGAACACATAACAAAAAAATAAACTATTTTCTTAAAAACTCATTCAAATATCTCTTCTTTGATTCATAGGGAAAGGAAACAAAATATGTGTGCACTCAAATGCTCAGTAAGGGTAACATAATATGGGAGATAACCTAAATTAGTAAAAATAATCAGTATGGAGTGGTAGATCACTAAACACACATTCAATTAAAATAACTTTAATGCATGAATAGATAAGTAATAATAAATATTGAAATTAATATAACTAAACACATGTTCCACCTAATGAAAATTTTTAGAGGAAAAAACAATCAAATATAATATCATTTGGAAACTATCATGAACAAAAATAATATATGTACTACCATTGAATTAAATTATTAATTATTTGATTCCAATATCTCAATCATCATGGTTTATCTACGGCCAAGAAATTTTGTAAGACATTTTAATCTATAGGTAGAACCCCATTTAATTTGGGTGATTTATTTATCTCATTATAATTATAAATGCATTGAGGGTCTATGTAATTTAGTTTCCCATTAATCATTGTAGGTCCAAATCATTCCTCATATATAAATATTCAATTTAATTCATTCATTAATATACCTCATTATCATGTTTCTATATTGATAAAAGGATAAGAATTTATCAATATTTCACCATTTATCAAATAACATTGAATGTAATGACTGTATGTGGAAAAGGTTTATATATAAGGAAATAATAATATAAATCATAAAATAATATATATATATTTAAAATAATTTAAATATAAAATTCAAAACGATCATAAAAAACTAATTTTTGCAAGATAATAATAAATATCACAAAACAATATAAGATTGTTCGGTAACTCTTACCACTTGGTAATTTACATGGGAAACCACCTTAGATGAAAAATATAAATTGAAATGCATAATTCTGGTAATTATGAGTTAATAAACATATTACATTTAAAATGGAAAGTACATACACCATATAAAATTAATTAGGTTCATAACATTACAATTTTCTTCAATGAATGAAAATTGAGATTAAGTCCCAAATCTCATTCTCTCCAATAATTAAACATAATTTAACCTTTTATATAATGGTTTTATAATAGTTATTAATTTTTTTCTAAATAATTATAATATTTTTAATATCATATACTATCAACTTATGACATTCAACACCCTTTTGTTGATATTATTTATTTATTTTCAGTATTTTTTGTGTTAATCACCCTTTTTTCTCCTTCGTGCTTTAGTATGAACATTCGGGTTCTTGTGAAATTTTTATAAAATAGTCACCTCTAAAAAATGAAATAATAATAATATTTATACATCAAGTTTACTTTTCAAACTAATCATGAAATTTTTTTAGGATAAATGATGTATATTACAATCATTGAGATGGTAGGTCGTACGTACAGTTGAGTAAGGTTTTCATTATTCAATGCTTATTATGGAAATGAGGTCAGTAATATTTTATATTTAAAGAATTTTAATAATTATATAAATAAAATAATATATATTTTAATATAATTATATTTTTATTCTATGTTTTTTTAGATTAATAGTGATCCACATCGCTTCATATAGGCGGTAGTCCATACAGACAAGAAGATGTCATCATTTTTCAGTGTAAGAAATAAAATTATATATTATAATTTAAAAATGATATATTGGTTATTTAAATAATAATAATTTAATGTATATAAAATATATTCATTAAAATTATCCTTATCACCTTCCATGTGATTCTTTAGTGAAAGATGAATCACATCACTTTGTCAGAGGTAGTCCACTATATAGATGAGTGAGTTTATCATATCCCCTATGAAGTAGAATAAAAACAGTTATATATGAAATAATTACTAGATAAGAATAATTAGGTTATAAATATCATATATCAGATTTATATCCATCATCAAACCCAATCACGAGATGTGGTAACAAAAAAACCAAATGACATCAATTTGAGAGGTGGTAGTCCACCGTGCACATGAATGATGATTTCGTAACCCATTTGATAGAAGTTTAAACTGTTATTAATCATTAACATAACATAAAAATATATAAATATTATTTAATATACACATTTTATTATATATTCATGGTTTAATAATAATTTAATTATACTGTGGAAGAAATAAAATGAAAATGATCATTGAAAAATGTAACCACTTCTTAAGGTATTCTCCTTGTGTTTTTAACAAGGTCCTTCTTATGTTATATTTATTCTAAAATGGAGGACTAAATAAATATATTATGGTGTTTTGGAAGTTATTGGGGTAGGTTTTTTCCAATCCAAAATGGTTTAATGGTGTGATGAAGCGAGGAGTGGGGGTGTCGTTTTATTTGTGAGGTGAGTGGCAAAAAATTTAATTTTTGAGATGAAAAATGTGTACCCACTTTTTTAGGAAGCCACAAGGGTCCATAATGGAGAAATATTGAGACTTATAAATTATTGGGTCCATATATTTCCATCAAAAAGATGTTACAAACGTTTTTATTTCATTTTAACTTCTTTATTTTTAATTAAATCCCATGGAAAATAAATTTGTACCTAAACAGCCATAATTTATTTTTCATTGTTTTAACTATTCATTTGGGTAAAAACATTATTTGAAATTATTATAAAATATTAATTATTATTATTAAAATTAAAAAATACATATTTATAAATTCCATTCAAAAAATGGTAAATTTTAATACAAAATTAATCCCACAAATTTGATGAGATAGATTGTTTTCAAAGATAAAATGTTCAAGAGATTAATAAGACTTTATTTATAAATTCAAAATGAAAATTAGTCCAATAAAATAAATTATTTTTACTAATATAAAATTTAAATAATTTTACATTAATGCAATTTATAAATTAATTAAATGAAATTGAACATTTCAATTAAAATTCAGTATTTTCTATTGTTCGTCAAAAAATGAATCTACTCCTAAAAATACAAATAACTCACCCTAAGATAATTTTTATATTATGATTTAAAAAAGAGGTTTAATTTTTCAAATAAAGTATCTCAAAATTTGTAAAATAAAATATTAAATCATGTGTGGAATGAATGATTAAACTGTCTTTTACAAAAGAATATAGCTTTGCATAAAATATTTCCTGTCGGAAAAATATATTTTAAAGACTTTTGTTATTAAATTTTATAATTAATCATACAAACTTAATGATAAAATTATTATTCTAACCATTAGGTAACTATTCAAAATATTTTGGCTACTATTTTTAATGGATTGGTTTTCATTATTAATGGTTAGTTTTACTTCTCTAATAGTCTTATTAGTTTTATGCATCTTATAAATACTCTCTATTTATTCACACAAAAATTCCTCATAATGTTCAATATTATTCACTTTCAAATAATTTATTACATTAATAATGAATGGTTTCTTTTTTATTGTTTTATTGTAAGTGTGATAATTATAGGAGACAATGATGATTCAAATATTTTCATTATTGTTGTTATTTTTTTATTATATCATTTTTATTTTTTTATTTTTGTGGATTCTAAATAAAATTTCTATGTAATTATTTTTTTGTTCATGAAATATAATTTTTCTGAATTTATTTTTTATGTTTAAGATTTTGAATTATTTATCTTATATAAAAATATGGAATTCATTTTTATTTTGAAGGAAAATTCCAAATATAAATGTGGGGGTCATTATATTCTTCCACCTTTATAAATTTCAACCCATAAATTTCATCTTATAAACTCAAATTTGAATATATTAGGGTACTAATATGTGAATCCATCTTCAATTTCTCATGTTACATTTAAAAATAGTTTTTTTCAAAGTGTACTGATAATTTGAGTTTTATGTTTTTCCCGATATGTACACTACAGTTTACAATCCTCATTAATTTCCCCTCATAGTAGAGTTAATTATTACATATACCACCTCAAAATTAAATGAATGTGAGGGGTCTAGTATATTCTTCCTCATGAGAGATATGTTGAACACATTATAAACATAAACCCGGATTAATTGATCTAATATATGATAGGATGTAGCTATTTTGTGACAATGGGTCTCAAAGAAACCAATGTAACTTGGGCATAGATTTATTATTATTCTAAACCTAATGAATCCCTTCAAGTTGATATTTTAGTACATTCTTCATCTCAAACATAAAACATAAAATATACTCAATGGCTGTCTATATAGAATATTTTTCAACTATAATAATATTTTATATATTAGTTGTAATACACTACATTTTTAATAATAATAAAAACCCTACATGATAATAATTAATGATTATTTTCACAGGAAATGTTATTTTTTAATAAAATTTACATAATAACTATTTTAAAGGCATTTTATATGGTTAAAATCCATGTTCACACATTGGATTGTTCTGTGAAATTTTTAATGGGTGGTGTACAAAGTTAGAATGGGATTACAAGTCCCATTGAACCACAATATTAATATATAAAAAATTAAGTATATTATATTAGTAGTGTGATTTTTTTGAAATAATATAATATCCCCCACATATAATATCTCATAAGAAATATGATACCTCTATTGAATCATTAACATGGGTTTCACCCTTTGTGTGTTATAACCTTTTGGTGCATCAGGTGTTTGTTTTAACTTCACACAAGGGAAAATATATTATATTACATATATGTGATTTTTCTAGAAAAAAAAGATATATATCATGAAAATTGTCTTGTATGAGAAACCAAAGACCACCATTTGTTTTTAAATGAAGGTATTACCCTTGGTGTGACCTAAAATATGCGTGTGTCTGTTGTTTGGTAACATCACACGTGAGTGTAATTTTTTTAACATTTTTCATATATTATTATAATTTTTTTTAAGAAATTATTTTTTTATTATGGTTTTATTTGTCTCTGTGGGCATAAAATCCATTTTTTCATGTGGTAAACCATCCAAATCTCATATATGAAAGTTTTTTGACACCAAAAATTTATAAATTCATTATATTCATGAAATTAATGATAATTTAGTCATTTTTCTATTGAAACATAGATTAAATCATGGGTATTTGAATTTTAGTGATGTAACACGTTTTGGATTTCCTCGAGAAAGTTAATCATATTCTCCATAATTGTTGGTTTCTATTATTAGATAATGGTGATCCCAAAACTCCTAGTCACACAACCATTCAAGTCTCTTGTTGTCCCATGTTTGATAAGGGCAGTCTCTGGTGGTCCATTGTTTGCCACAAGAGGTTGAAGAGAGGTTATATGTCATTTCCTTTTTCCATTTTTTCTTCGACAATTCCTTTCATTCTAAATTCCATGAAAGTAAATTTAATAATATAATGTGAAAAAAAAAGATAAACCGCATAAATTTCAAATAGATAATTGTGGAAAATTATTAAATAATAATAGTGGAAATTTAAAAATGATATATGAAATATATTATAAAAATATTATTGAAAAAAATTAACAAAGTTAATTTTACAAAATTATCTCAAAATAATGGTGAAAATTTAACAATGATAATTGTAGAAAATTTTCAAATTATAATTAAGATAATTTAATGAATATAATTACACAACATTTTCATAGAATAATTACATGAACTATAAAAAATAATATTTTAGCTATATAGGTACCATTTATGAAATAATATCATTAGATAATTATGCAAGGATAATTTATAAGGAAAATTATTTGAATAATGTTATACAAATTTTCCATAGATAATTATAAGTTAATTATTATGTGAAAAGGATATTGAATTAAATGATAATAATTTTTAAAAAATGTCTAAGAAATCTAATTGTTTTTATTAAAGAGTAATTATAAGGGAATACCTAATGTGTTCTCATATTATTTAAGATATATTTATTATTAAATGGGGGATTATAATTATCCTTGAGAAAAATAATTACATCGCATGTGTTATACTAAAATTTTTATTTAAGAACTATCCGAGATAGGGGAATTCTCATCGTTTTTTAAACATAATTTCTTCTTCAAATAGAATTGTTAGTCTTGGTTTTTAGAGACTTTGATGAACCCCGAGATTTTTTATACCAACAACTAAGATATAAATTCTCATAGGGATGTGTTTTTAAATGTTATGGTTTCTACACCATCTATTAAACCATATATGGTGGTTTATCCATGTTATTGATGTTGATAATTTTATGTTAAGAAGTTATTAACTCTTTTTGTCTATCATTTACACATATTTCTATTATATGATGATTATATAGTCATATATAATGATTGTTCGTGAATGTGATCGACGGTTGGTTTGTTTTTATTAACCAAGAGCCATACTATGGTATTTTATTCCATGAGTATTTCTAGAGTACCTTATCTCATTTTTCAATTATAATCACATGTTGTTCATTATTGATTAATTATTTCTCATGATCAAAACTTTTTCCCACCTTGTATACATACCAAGTATGTGTGAATCCATTTCCTAGGAAGTAGTTTTTTAGTACATCAGATAGGTGGATCTTTGTGTAATGTGCATCAGTTGTAAGGGGATTGGGTGAGACCTTTGATTACAATGATGATAAAACTAAGTACCGGGTATGGGGAATAAATTCCTTGGGGCTATACCTGTGCTAGTGCGTTAGGAATGTCACGGCCTGGGGACTGAATCGATGTTTAAGGTGGCCTTAGGGAATAACCCTTGTTGGAGTCAGGAAACGAATAAATGCTTTCTTGATCAAACTTGATACCTTACTATTTCTGAATGATTTATTTTGAACATACTACTAGTCCATGCTACTTGTGACATAACATGAATATCCTTATGGTATGGATCAGAAGTAGGTAAATATGAGGGTCTAATGTATCTTGGTTAGTACATAACTGATTAGTTTTGGATTGTAGTCTTATTCATGTATGAATTTATTTTCATTATGGAATAAACTTTTTATACTGGGGAACATAAGCCTATGAAAACATTGGTGGTGTACTGGTAATTTTTTTATTAGAACCGTACTATTGAATTTTGGTGCACTTATAGATTATATTAGGGATTAGATTATGGGAAAGGCCATTTTAGTTGATATCTAAGAAGGGAAGTCTAGAGAATTTGGTGGATTGGGATTGACTCTAAATGACCCCACATTAATTTTTTATTTATTTACATCCTTCCTCTTTATGATTGACAGGATTACCACATGTTGAGGTATTTTATTTATGTGATATGTATATCATTTATTTAGTTTTTTTTGTGTTTAGTCAACTTATTTAATTTTTTTTAAGGTTTATTATTAATCATATTACATATTAATGAGGATATAGTCTACCCAATAATTGAATTAGGACCTTGCCACTAGTCGTCAGCCTATTTCATATAGGTAGGAATGTTTGTGGTCATGTGACCTTCTAGCATAGACCTGGTGGTTTGGGTTAGGGTTTTATAAAATTGTATCAAATCATTTGGATTCACAAATATATTTATCTCATTACATTGGATGGGATATAATATATAGGATAAATGAACTGGGTGACTCGTGGAGGGGAACTATGACATTTCATATATAGCACTACATAGCTGAACTCTGTATTTACATAAAGAGGGTGAAATTATGCTTTTGTTACTTATGATTAAATTCACCATCATTTATGCACATGATGTTGATATGTAAATAATGTTAATTTGGTAGTTTTCATACGTCATGACGGGGAATGTATGTTCACATTCCATATATAGAATTGTTTTATGCCCTATAATTGTTATTTAATTAAATTTATTGATTTATACTCTCTATTAAGGATAGTTTATTTGTGAGATATATATGTTTTTCTTTCTGTTATGATATATCTTTATTGGAATTAATTACAGGTATTGAACCTGTTTCTATCTTAGAATATATAAGACACAAGTGACTAAAGTGAAGTGATGGAGACAAGGCTTAGTATTAGGAGGGGTATACCTTGGGTTATGTGTAGAATCCTTAGATAACCTAGTGTGATCCCAAAGATTGATTAGGGTTATCCTAAAAAATATTTTCATTTATAAATCATTTCCTTCTTTTTAAAAAATATGTTTCCTTGAAGTGTTCATATGAAACTACTTTATCTGTTGTTAGGAATTATTCCTTAAGGGGGAATAATTATTCATTATAAATAGATGTAATAAGAATGCAATTGACCATTTGTGTGTTCCTACTTTGTTGTTTAGGTATAATGGTATCTTAAAACTGGGGTCTTTACCTAAGTCTCTATGTAACGAATTGGTGTTGAGAACTATGGTTTAATATACCATTACTTCAACTCTATAATTATTCACACTTCTAGGGAACCAAAATCCCTTGGGATGTTGAAGTATGGATTGAAATATTTTTTGGAGTCATTGGCCATGTATATACTCAAAAGGATCAGAATGTTTTGTTTTGATTGAGCTCATTCAAGGTTCACATACCATTTTTATACCTATAAATCAAATGGTATCGACCGAGATAAAGGACCTCAAGGTTTAGTTGGATGAAATGTAGAATAAAGGCTTTATCAGGATAAGTACTTCTCCATAGGGTTCACCTATGTTATCCACCAGTAAGGTGGGTAGTATTATTCTACTTTAGGTTGATCATTAAAAAATAAAACATATAACAGTGAATAATATATTACCCTTTCCAATAATCAATGATATATTCAACTGGTTGTGGGGGGAATGTTGGTTCCCCAAAATTTATCTTAAATCAGTCTATCATCGGTTACAAGTAAAAGAGTATGATATTTTTTAAGATGGAATTTGAGGATAGGTATGTATTATATGAGTACTTACTGATATTGTTTGGGATGAAAACTTATTCGACTATATTTATGTTACTCATCAACATGATATTCCAATCATAGGTGGAATCATTCATTATAGTTTTTATTAGTGATATCCTAATATAATCTATAATAGTAGAGCATCAGGATTCGCATATGGAGATTGTTCTATGTTTGTTTCAAGAATGTCATCTATACACCAAGATGATGAAGTGTGACTTCTATATTTTAAAGAAGAATTTCCTAGGACATGTGATGTTTTGGATGGGTATATCTTGTGACCCTAATAACTTTAACATAGTCCGGTCCCAGAGAATTCATCGTAAAATATATTATATCCAAATATTTCTTGGTTTATTAGTGCATAGCCCAAGGTTTATCCATTATTTCTAGAAATGAGCATCAACCATGATAGCATTGCTGAAGAAGGGAGAGGACTTCTAGTTGTTAGACTAATGTAAATTGGTATTCTTTTAGCTAAAGAGAAGGCTGATGATTACTCTTGTAATGACACTACCTGAGACTGGGATTTTCAATGTTGTGTTTTGAGATGCATCAGGTGTTGGTTTGGAAGTGGTGCTAATGTTGAGAGATCAGGTCGTATCTTATGGTTCTTTTCAGCAACAAACCTATCAGTGGAAATACCATACACATGACTTGGAGATGGTATTCATGGTCCATTTTCTGAACTGTTGGAATCACTATGACTTTGGTGAGAGAATGTTTCTTATACTAATCAAAAAACTATTTATTATATCGTCACTCAGAGAGATCTAAATATATGGTAGAGTTTTATGGTTAAGTATCTGTATACTTTTAAATTTGAGATCGTGTATGCACCTAGGAAGGGAAACCTCATTGAGAATTTTATAATCCATAATATGTAGGATTAGTAGAATCATGGTATTATGTCCTCAGTAGATTTGTGATATTGGGTGATCTTAACAGCAGATTGTGGTATTAATACCTCCTAGAACCATTCTTCTATGACTAGTGCTCCCTTGGTAGTCACATCATCACTTGTGGACCATGTAATGGTTATATAGGAGTCAGAATCATAGTGTTATAAAAAGAAATAATATACCTCTAGTGTTGGCTCAATACCCGGATGGTCGATGAATGTTGATGACATGATCTTAGTAAATGGGATAGTAGTATTATTTTATTCTAAAATAGAGGAGATGATAATGTATTATAATAACTCTATATAGGAAACATATTTTAGTGTGTCTAAAAAATTTCATGACTTCAGGAAGTAGTTCAGGTGGTGATGATGAATAGAGACAATGTTGGTTTCATCTTCTGATACCTTACCTTTAAAACAGTGAAGTCCGAGAACCTGCCACCTACTTGGTTGTTATAGCCACTCCTGGTAACTATATGGAAGTGGGAGTATGTCATGATGATTACCTAGTAGCCTGAAGCTTAATATCCCAATCTTGGTGATTATTGACTAGTTAATGAAGTCTTCCCACTTCTTACCAATCATAGAGACTGACTCAATAGAAGAGATGGGAGAGATCTATGTCTGTGATATTTTATGAGTACATAGTGGTCCCATGGGAACTTTTTTAGATGCATATGAATGATTTAATCTTGGTTTGTGGAATGGATCACATGAATCTATAGTGAATCATTTGAGTTTGAACACAGTGTAGAGACCCTAAGCTTAACGTACATGGACATTTCATTACTTTTGCGGAATACTTAGTACATAACAAAAACTCACACACAAGGACCGTAATAGTTTAGTGTCTTAGGAAACTCGGAATATATTCTTCTAATTGTGGTGAATGATCTTCAAAATCTCCCATAAAGATCTTCTTATTTTTTACCTAAATCATTTCTTTATATCCTGGGGAAAAAGAAAACATAAAAGGGTGAGCTGAAATGCTCAGTAAGGGTAGACAAAAGAAATATCAATCACATCATATTCATAAGAACATAACAATTTGGAAATGTAACCCTACAAAAGAGATCATAATTTCATAACATGGGATAAATCATGGTAGTGAAATGTAATAACAATAATCATAACTTAAAACATGAAGCTCTGTGGAATACACACATAATCATAGAGAATCATTTCTTAATATTCAAGTGTCATTGCCAAGACTATCTTAGTGGACAAAGTCCATTTCTGAACCGAGTTCATTCCTCATTTCAGCCCTGTTTCACTGAACCGGTTTAACCTGCCGTTCCATCCATGTCTATCTCATGAGATATAAAATCTTTACCCAATGCATTGGAGGGAGATATAGGTCCCACCCATCACATAATGATACCATTCTTATGTGTGCCACAAAATCATAAACCATACATCATATCATAACCCATGTAATAAAAATGGGAATCTTAAACATCGTGACATCATAAAAAAATTCATATAATATAATGGAATTCATAAAAATAATTCCATCACAACATAATCAAATCAATGTAATAATAGGGATAAAAACAGAACCCTTTATTATCTTAGATGGAAAATAATTTTGATAAAACACTTGAACTCCATTCTTGAGGAAAATATCCTTTCTACTTCAAAAACATTTTTCCTTTCTTAACATGTCATACAATTTTAAACTAAAAGAAGTTGATTAAAAATAAACATGAAAACATGTAAACAAAGCTTCTTGGAAATAATTTTTTAAAAATCCATTCATGCCGTATAAGTTAAAAAACATTATTCTCGTACTTTTGTCGAAAAAGTCAAAAAAGTACCTCGTACGAAAAACGACAAATGATTCCTTTAATATCTTTTACTAAAAACTCACCAAAGGGTAAAATAGGTTTTAAACAATTTTAGGTGGATGGAAATAATATTACATATTGAAGAAACATGTATGTGGATGATAAAATACACCCCAGTAAATACCAAAGTATAAACAATCTCAGATAAAAAATGAGATTGTGATATTTTCCCTTACCATAGGTCCGATTTGCTTCGTAAGTGTCCGAACATACTGTATAATTATTTAAATAATGTTATTGACTTATTCCTGAATCATACTTATTTTTATGATATCATATGTGGTCATATTCTTAGCTTCTTATTACTAATATTTCATTACTACTTTTTATTCGGGTGTTTATTACTTTTTGTTCTTATGCGTGTTTTGTCAAATAAATTATTATTTTTCTTTCTAGGTTATAGATACCTCATTTCCAGAATTATATTAGTGTAATATATATCATATTAATTAATTCAATTCAATTATATAATCATTATGCAATGAAGATCATATAGAACGAGTCGCATCACATCGTGGAGACGGTATTCCGTACGTACGCACGAGTGATGATATTGTTCCTATGATAGTGGAATTGTATTGGATTGTATGTATAATATTTCAGAATCAATATCACTTCACAATAATCATATATATTCATTAATTAAACCATTATACTCATCCAAGTTAGGTGGTGGTGGAAAATAGATTACACCACGGCGTGGAGACGGTATTCTGTACGTACACACGCGCGGTGATTTTATTTTCTGTAGGATGGATAGATGGTGAAATAGGGTTGTTTCATACTTATAAAAACATATCAGTATATTAGTGATACTTATGTTATTACTTAATAATTAAACAACCTAGGAAGAAGAAGTGGAAGAAGAAATAGATTTGAAAGAATCGGTAACGGACCTTACCTCTTCTTTAAAGCGCCTCTTTGAGATCTCATTTTAGGGCACTCAAATTGGTCATTGAGGAAGACCAGAACCTCTAGGATGTTTCTAGGGAAGTGGAGAAGAAAATTTGGCAGGGGTTGGCCAAGAATGAAGGCTCAAAGTGGTGTGAGGAAGAGAGTGAGGTGGTGCCCTTTTATAAGGGAGGAGAGGGGCACCTTTGGAATAACAAAAAATATTATTTTATTATAAATCCAAATTCGGTTTAAAATAGCTCCAAATTGATTTATTTCGAATCTAAGGTGGGGATGGGTCTAAATCCTCTCATCCAATAGAATTTATACAAGTTTATGTTCCTATTTTAACCTTATCATTTAGATTTAACAATAAGTTAAACAATTTTACTTTTACCGTGTCTTCTTGTGTTCTTACACTATAAGGTTAATAAACTTAATATAACAATCCAAAAGAACCCCAAGTTGTTTATTATTAATATATATAAACTTATCTAAGTCATTTGGCCGAACATCAGATTTCTAGGAATAAAATAACAATTATTAATATAATATTGTTTTAAAAAACTATTTTATGTCAATTTTGACACTATTTAGTAATGTATTTTTGTAAAAAACATAACAGAATGATTAGTTAAAAAAGGGTAATTAAATCAATACTAACATTTCATATTATCCTATAAAATTAGTTTAATTCATAAAAAGTCTCAGATTATATTTATTTGGGTATTTATAACATCACTTATGTCAATATTTTATTAATAAGATAATTACTGCATCATCTTTGTGTCATAAATAAATTACATTGTTTAAAGTCTAAATATTAAAAATAAAATATAATTATGTATAAAATATTTTTAGATTTCTAATGAATATTTATAGTCGAATTTATCTTATGTATAACCCTATATTATAAATGATATACTTATTAAACATTGATTCTGACTATTTTAACCCTTCTTTAAATAAATTAATAATAAATGTCCAAATCTAATCCTAGTGGACCTAAATGGTCATATTTTAGTACTAAGGTTGTTTTTGGTCGAATTAAACTTATCCAATAGAATTAGGACATGTTTTAGGGTAGTAATAATATCATTTTTACCCTTAATTACCCTATTTACTTTTAACCGTGGTAAAAAAAGTAAAAAGTTACTATTCACCAAAAATTATTTTCATCTCATTGAACCACATTTTACTTATTGAAATCAACCGTGTCTCTCGGATTTTTTGAAATTCCACTCACAAAAGTGGTAAAAATTAGTCTTATGAAAAATTCATTTTTTTAACTACCACTTAGTGGATTAACTATTCATCAAATTATGAAAGTTTCCCGAAAAATACCAAAAAATAGGCCTAAGATATATTTGATATTATGAACTGAAAAATGCTTTCTATTTTACCAAATTCAAAAAATATCAGTTGCATTACTTAATTTAACAATTAATTCTCATCGTCAAAACAAATAGCGTGTTCTTAAAAGATAATAACTATCAAAAGATTGACATTTGTTTACGTCTCGTTTAAATGTGAAATTACATCCAATGACCAACATTGTATTAAATTGTAAAAATATATTCTAAATATAATTTAAAACAACTCAAATTAATAATTTATCACTATTAATTATTTCTCTTAAAAAGGTTGTTTTTAATTAAAATTTAGTAATTTTCACTATTCATCAGAAAATGAAAGTTATCCGAAAATTACCAAAATTTGACCCTAAGCTAATTTCGATATTCCGAATCCAAAAATGAAGTTAATTTTGAAAAATAAAATTTAGAAAATTTAAAAAAGTTGTTATTACTATTCATAACGGCTAGTTTTAATAATATTTTAATAGCATATCGTTGTTTAGTGAAACTCGTTATTGCGTATTACACACGCTATCAAGGAAGGTCACGATTGCGTGCAAGGAATGTCAAGGATGCATGCTGTGCAAGCTCCTTTTGGTGTAGTGTACAACACAAGACATTAATGAAATTAAAAAGAATATTTTTTCATAAAATCTCGGGGTGTTACATTCTACCCCCCTTAAAATGAATTTCTCCCTTGAAATTCGTCGGGGTTATAAATGGTTTACTACTCAAAAGTTTCTTTAATAGAAACCCACATATTAAAAAGGAATACCAAAACCAATCTTTAAAAAGAAGTATGAAACGTAACGATTACCGAAATAAACTAATCACTAGGTTTCCACATAGGTGAAAATATGGGTATTGAAGAGAAATCTAATCATCAGGTTCTGATGGAGATTGGTAGAGAACATGGCTATGTAAAAGCCAGCAATCAAAAAGCCATAAATTTGTGATGATCTAGGGTACCATCTGATTCATCGGATATAAGTTCACTAGGACAACATTTTTTTGGTTTTCAAGATCATTTCCCTAAAGTTGAAGATTTTGAATTAGAATAAATACTTACTTTATTTTGGTACAATCTCACTGTTGTTCGTGCTTTGAACAATTTCCACTTCATCTCTTAAAGAAATAAAGTTGAATTTGTTATTCATGATGTGTTAATAGATCATGTGATAGAATGATGGGTCATTCCATCTATTTCAAACAAAAGGATAGAAAAATTTATCAAATATACATAAGTCCATCTACGGTGAGGTTAATCATATACGATTCCAAAAATGAACTTATACTTCATATATCATACCGCATAATAAAATAGAACTAGTTTCTATTAACTAGGGACTTCCTGTAGTCCAGTGGTAGGTGATAAAAGTCAGTCGCACTTCGTTTGTGGGTTCGATTCCCACATCCTTTTCCGACGCAATGGGTTGTCTCCCATCCTACAGGTTGTCCATTTTCTAAAGCTATATTACTATAACATCCCATCAATAATATTGAAAAACATTCTATCCTAACTTATTTCCAACATAATCCATTCCAATCTTTAAGCTTATATAAAATACTTCATTCCAATCTCATAGTATAAATAAAATGATTACTTGGAATGTCACATAAAAATCACGTGAATGCCATCATTTATCCCCCATATATCATAAGATATATCTTGTTGGTCAAATTACAAACATGTGAATAGCTTAAACATGTATTCTCTTAAAGAATGAATACTCATTGAACCTTAGTGAAAACATGAATTCAGTCAAAAGTTAACTCATTCCACATACGAAAATCCAAAAATTATATATACTCAAACCATGATATAACCTTCTCCTTATATCGGTAATGAGCTCATGAATACGGTCAAACATTTCATTTTCATGTTTTCCTTTTATTATGCGCATATCATCTTTTTTTCAAAAATATCTCAATCACATTCTATGGTTTCTGGTACCATTGAAAACCACAATAGACCAATACATAAATATTCCAATATTCCACGATACTATATACAACATTATTTTGGAATCCCATTACATAAACACTTAATCATTCCACCACATTGTTGTCATATTCAACATCGCCAATAGTGATCGCATGTGACTTACCTTTGTCCTTTTCCTTAAGTGGTTGTTCATGTCGATCATCACTAACCCTTGGATTAGGGCATTTATTAGCATAATGCCCCATTTCCTTGCACTTGAAGCATTGAAGTGTTGGTGGTGCGTTCTCTGTAGTATTTTCTTTATTCACATAATTAGAAACCCTTTTTCCATTACTTCGACACTCAACTTCTCGATGACTTCTTTTCCACACTTAAAACATTTTCTAGTCCCTTTAAGACAATCTCCTCCATGCTTCTTTCCACACTTTGAGCATAAGGAAACATTCATCTTTTTTTCACCATTATTCTGACATTTATCCTTGAACTCCATCTTTCATTTCTTTTCAAAACTAAGAGATGGATAAGTAAAACCAACATCCATTTCTACCTTGATAGCACAACGCACAATTTCTTCATAGCTACTGAAGTCTCTTATAGCTAATGACCATCAAAGATTTGGTTTTAATCCACTGAAGAATCGATCAACATTACTTTCAGGTTGGATGAGAAATCCAGATGCATACCTTGCAAGCCTTGTAAAATTCGCTTCGTATATACCAACAGATTCATCATCCTTTTACTTTAGTACAAGAAACTCCTTCTCCATCTTTGTTCGAAGAATACGAGGGAAGTACTAATTGAAAAATAAGTTCTTGAACTCTTCCCATTCCATGCACTCAATTTCAACTCCTGGCCTCCTATTCTTGATAAGATTCCACCATTGATCAACATCACCTTCAAAACGATACACTGCTAAGATGAGTTTATCATGTTCAGAACATTGAAGAACTGGAAATATCTTTTCAGTAGTACTGATCCATTTTTCAGCAACAAGTGGATCAGAAGACCCACTGAATGAAGGTGGACGTTGTCTCATGAAGGATTCAATAGAATATTGTTCCCTTCTCTACTCATTTGGATGTCCAGAATGATTCATAGCTTGTGTAAGTATAGAAATAAGATTTTGCACTCCATCTCCCATAACATTTGTTTGTTCAGGAGTACAATCATTGCATTGTCCATTATATTGATCAACATGGTTCCTTTGGGTTCCAGCCATCATCTAAAACCCAAAAAGAATAGTGTGAGAAGAAAAAATCATGCTATGGAAAACAATATAATAAAGGGTGAGTAACTTCAATATCTAACATCTTGGGTTACTGTAATTCTAGTACTATAACCTATACTTATACTTAACCTTAGGAACAACCCTAGACAAACCGTAGAAATATCACTAGGGATCTCACTAAAGTTCTCGCATCCTAGTTTCCAAAGGTTGACTAAACCTTTCCTCTGATACCAACTGTAGAGACCCAAAGCTTAACGTACATGGACATTTCATTACTTTTTCGGAATACATAGTACATAACAAAAACACACACACAAGGACCGTAATAGTTTAGTGTCTTTGGAAACTCGGAATATAATCTTCTAATCGTGGTGAAAGATCTTCAACATCTCCCATAAAGATCTTCTTTTTTACATAAAACCTTTCTTTATATCCTGTGGAATAATAAAACATAAAAGGGTGAGCTAAAATGCTCAGTAATGGTAAACAAAAGAATTATCAATCACATCATATTCATAAGAACATAAAAATTTGGAAATGTTACCCTGCAAAAGAGATCATAATTTCATAACATGGGATAAATCATGGTAGTGAAATGTAATCATAATAATCATAACTTAAAACATGAAGCTTTGTGGCATACACACATAATCATAGAGAATCATTTCTTATTAGTCAAGACTCGTTTCCAAGACTATCTTAGTGGACAAAGTCCATTTCTGAACTGAGTTCATTCCTCGTTTCAGTCCTTTTTCACTGAACCGGTTTAACCTGCCGTTCCAGCCATGTCTATCTCATGAGATATAAAATATTTACCCAATGCATTGGAGGGAGATATAGGTCCCATCCCTCTCATAATGATACCATTCTTATGTGTGCCACAAAATCATAAACCATACATCATAGCATAACCCATGTAATAAAAATGGGAATCTTAAACATCGTGACATCATAAAACAATTCATATAATATAAAGGAATTCATAAAAATAATTCCATCCCAACATAATCAAATCAATTTAATAATAGGGATAAAAACAGAACCCTTTATTATCTTATATGGAAAATAATTATGATAAAACACTTGAACTCCATTCTTGAGGAAAATATCCTTTCTACTTCAAAAACATTTTTCCTTTCTTAACATGTCATACAATTTTAAACTAAAAGACGTTGATTAAAAATAAACTTGAAAACTTGTAAAGGAATATTCTTGGAAATAATTTTTTAAAAATCCATTCATGCCGTATAAGTTAAAAAAACATTATTCTCATACTTTTGTCAGAAAAGTCAAAAAAGTACCTCGTACGAAAAACGACAAAAGATTCTTTTCATATCTTTTACTAAAAACTCACCGAAGGGTAAAATAGGTTTTAAACAATTGTAGGTGGATGGAAATAATAGTACATATTCAGAAAACATGGATGTGGATGATAAAATAAACCCCAATAAATACCAAAGTATAAACAATCTCGGATAAAAATATGAGATTGTGATATTTTCGCTTACCTTTGATTTTAACTATTTTAACCCTTCTTTAAATAAATTAATAATAAATGTCATAATCTAATCCAAGTGGCCTAAATGGTCATATTTTATTCCTAAGGTTCTTTTTAGTCGAATTACACTTATCTAATAGAATTAGGACATGTGTTAGGGTAATAATAA
This sequence comes from Viscum album, assembly GCA_963277665.1. Taxonomy (NCBI): domain Eukaryota; kingdom Viridiplantae; phylum Streptophyta; class Magnoliopsida; order Santalales; family Viscaceae; genus Viscum; species Viscum album. Next base: position 961,794,639 of record OY728145.1, read on the forward strand.
TATCATTTTTACCCTTAATTACCCTATTTACTTTTAACCGTGGTAAAAAAAAGTAAAAAGTTACTATTCACGAAAAATTATTTTCATCTCATTGAACCACATTTTATTTACTGAAATCAACCATGTCTCTCGGATTTTTAAAATTCCAATCACAAAAGCGGTAAAATTAAGTTTTATGAAAAATTCATTTTTTTAACTACCACTTACTGGTTTCACTGTTCATCAAAAAATGAAAGTTTCCAAAAAAATACCAAAAATTAGGCCTAAGAGATATTTGATATTATGAACTGAAAAATGATGTCTATTTTACCAAATTCAAAACATATCAGTTTCATTACTTAATTTAAAAATAAATTCACGACGTCAAAACAAATAGCGTGTTCTTAAAAGATAATAACTATCAAAAGATTGACACTTGTTTATGTTTGGTTTAAATGTGAAATTACATCCAATGACCACAATTGTATTAAATTGTAAAAATATATTCTAAATATACTTTAAAACCACTCAAATTAATAATTTATCACTATAAATTATTTCGATTAAAAATGTTGTTTTTAATCAAAATTTAGTAATTTTCACAATTCATCAGAAAATGAATGTTATCTGAAAAGTACCAAAATTTTACCCTAAGCTAATTTTGATATTACGAATCCAAAAATGAATTCCATTTTGAAAAATAAAATTTATAAAATTTCAAAAAGTTTTTATTACTATTCATAACGGCTAGTTTTAATAATATTTTAATAGCATATCGTTGTTTAGTGAAACTCTTTATTGCGTACTACACACGTTATCGAGGAAGGTCGTGATTGCGTGAAAGTCAAGTCAGGGATGAGTGTTGTGCAAGATTCTTTTGGTGTAGCGTACAACACATGACATTAATGAAATTAAAAAGAATATTTTTTCATAAACTCTCGGGGTGTTACACACAGTGTACCATCCCTCGATAGATGGAAAGTATGAGAGTATTATATACGTATAGGAGGATATGATTTGAGTATGAAGGATATAATTTATTAAATATTGGGATGATCACATAGCCTTATTTGTGATAGGAATAAAAAAAGTTACCAATATTTTATTTATATTTCATCCAAGGAGGTAGTTTATGGGTGACCATGTCACTCACTAATCTATTAAAATGAGCTCAGTAAAGTAGTGGTTAATATCCCATGATGGTTAAGGAGAACTTGGATATAGTATACCTAATAATTAAGTGGTTGGTCACTACTCGGAGTAGAAAGAGGTATTATACAGAAAATTTGAGGATACACTTTATCTGCACTATGGTGAATTATGTTTTCTTGAGAGTGACTCTTGGGATAGGGCACAAGCTTCTCAAGAAGTAGGGTAAGATGTCCTATAATTTGGTTGCACAAAATTTAGTAATAAAATGAATAGGGGTGGTGGATATGATCTAGAAAACCCTTCTCACTATCAATGTAGGAACGATTTGTTTCATGTGACATAGAATTGAAGACAATTACCAAAATATCTGCATGTTTGTGACTGTGATGAAGCTGAACTAGAGACTGATGTCTATTATAAAGAGCATCCAAAGTGAATCATATAATGAATTAAGAAGTTTTTTTCCAGAAATATGGTACCACGAGGATAAATTATATAGAAGAATGGATAGATATAGGAGGATTCATCAGAGAATAATTTGAATGTTCGATATCAGTGTTCAAAGTTGTTTGATCAAGACAGCTAAACTTACTTATTATGGAAAAGAAGTCGATAAAGTGGGAGAATTATAACACCCTAAACTTTTAATGATAATAAAAACACACTTTGATAATTATTAATAGATATTTTTCTATTAAAGTTTAATTTTTCAATCAATAATTTTTTGATAATTTTTCAAAGGCTTTGTATCAGAGTAAATGCCTTGTTCACACCTTAAAATATTTTATCGGATATTTTTGGAGTGAGGCACTAAGTTAGCTTTGGATTACAAGGACTGTTAAACCTTGTTATTTATATAATAGAAATACATAATATATTATATCACATGCATATAGTTTTATAAGAAAGTAATAAGATACCTCATAAGCGATGTCTTGTATGAGAAATCTGAGACCACCATTTTGTCTATAATGTGGTTTTTACACTAGAAGTGACATCATCTTTTTTCATGTTGTGTGATGGGTAACATTACACATAAGAAGAATTTTATTATCCTTTTTATAATAATATTATTAAAATTTATTTAATTATATTTTAACTTAGGTTTCATCTACTATGGGTGCATAAACTCAATTTTTACATGTGGAACACTTAAAAATATTTTATATGAATGCAGTTTCACCTAAAAATTTAATCAACGCATTAAATAGGTTAAATGATTTATTTTCCCATAATTTTACCATTAAAACATAGAGTAAATCAATGGTATTTGTATTACATTATTAAAGAGTTTTTGGGGTTTCTTTGAAATAACTGAACCAATTCTCCCACATTTAAAGTCGTTCTAGATAGATTTTGATGATCTTAACACTCCCTCACTATATGGAATTGGCCTTAAACATTACAAAATATTAAGTGATGTTAATAATTTACATTCATTCACATTGAAGATATTCTCAGGTATATATTTGTAGAGAATTATTCAATAATAATTACCCTATAACTCAACCATTACAAATTATACACGCCTACTCATTGTCCATTTTTTCAAAAAAAATATAACTCTTTAAAAAAAACAAGATTTATTTTCCTGATAAAAAAACCAAAAAAAAATAATTTTAACATCCTTCTTTATCTTAACCATCCTTATACTCTGTCAAAAACAATAAAATATTTTGGTATGGTTAAAAACATTTCTTTAATGGATATAAAAAAGGAATGAAATCATTGGCCCCTAGATATTTTAAACTTATGATAACATTTTCACCAAATCATAACTTTTTCCCATAAAACATAATCCCTTTAGCTTACATATTGAAATGATAATATTACTATAAAAATATTAGTATTAATAAATCATAGAGGAAAATTTTTTCATCCATATCATTCTTATATTATTCCCTTCATGGCTACATAGATAGAAACCATCATGGTTATATTTGGAAAACCCATCACGGTGTTTTACTAAAATATATTAGAAGAAACCCAAATGATTAACTCTGTATCATTACCCAATGCATTGTTAATATATCATGGGCTCACCCATCCTTGATTTTTCATGGAACCACCCATATACATAAACAATTTATATGAAACTTAATAGAATAATAACACATATAACAAGAATAGAGGAAAATTGACATTTCTAATTTACAATCACAACATATAATTTCAAGATAATGATATAATAAATCCATTCTCAAAATAATTTTCAAAAAAAAATACCTAAAAATGTAATATGGTATTTTTTTTTCATTTAAAAACATTTGTCTTATAGTGGAATCCAAATATAAAATAATGGTCACAGTAGTGGAAAAGTCATTATTGTCGTATACATAAAAAAATTCCTTTTGTCATTCAGTAAAATGATTCATATAAAAAGATTTATTTGAAAAACTATTAATAAAATTATAATTAAATGGTATTGATTATACACTATATAAAAGAAGGTTGTTTTTTCTATAAAAATATGCCTCAATGAAAGGAGATTGAGGCGAAGTCCCTCATCTTGTGTCCGAATCATTTTGTACAACCATTATGTACATAAATAATACACATATGTTTATTTATACATTCTAGAAAACTATTTTCATAAATATTATAACTTTTTTATCAGTTATTACCATGTTAGGTCAATTACATAATTTTTAGGTTCATATTGGCCTTTTTGTCGATATTTAGTAATTGAATCAAAAATGATGTCAATAGTCCATGTGGTCATATGTACATCATCACCACAATAATATTATTTTAATAATAATCACATATATACATTATTTTTTTTAATTCAAACCATTAATTATTGTTTTGAAAAATGAAAAATGTTATAATCATGGAAACGGTAGGTCATACGTACGCATGAGTAACGCTTCCATTTTTCTTTAATCATAATAGAAATTTGATAATTATTATTTTTTCTTACTAGAAATATTATAACATTATTCAATTAATATTAATAATTTAAATATACTCATATAAATAATAAATGTTATTTTTTTAATAAAACTAAATCGCATCGCTTCATATAGGTGATAGTTCACACGTACACACGAATGATGTTATAATTTTTATGTCAATGGAAAGTAAGAAATTAATAGATATATTATTCACTTATAATGATCAATATGTCATGAATATCACATATTAACATTAATTTCATCATAAATAACCATTCAAGAGATACAGTTATAGAAATTGAATTATATTAGTTTTGTTGAGGTGATAGTTCACACGTACACCCAAATGATTAATTCATTTACCATTGGATGGAAGTGGATATTGATTTGGGTGATGATATTAACATAATAATATATCGTTATATAGAAGATATTTGATTTGTTTTTTAATTATGGTTGGAGAATATTTGAATGAATTGGAAGAAGAAATAAAATAGAAACACTTAAATTAAAAAATTACCTTTCCTTAGGATGATCACCTTTGTTAACACCTTAACACCTCTAAAGAGGGTGTTTTGAGTAAAATAAGGCTTAATTAGTGTGGGGATAGATTCAAGTTTGGGTTTTGGATAAATATTCGTAAAACTAATGTTATTTTTTTGAATTATGAGTAACATATAGGAACTTATGACTTCTTATAGGAGAGGGGAGGGGGACTCTTTGAATTATTTATATTATTAAATTAATATAAATTCATTTTCAATTAAAAATGAGTCCAAATTGATTTATTGTTAATATAGTATGGGTGTGGGTCTAAATATAATCATCCAATGTAAATTAGACAAGTATGAATATATTTTTTATCCTTGTCTTTTTTTAACCATTTTAACTATTATCATTTTATCAAGTAATTTACACTTTGAGAGTTAAAATAATTAAAATAGCTTGGAAAATTCCAATTAATATTTATGTCAGCCGATTTTTTTTAAAATATATATATCAACCTAAAATTATTTTAATATTTATAATATCATTTATTTGACTATTTCATTAATTAATAAATTACTTCAACATTATTGTATCAATATTTACATTGATTATTTATTTACTAAAAAGTAATAATAAATGACCATGATGTAGATAATATTTTAATATATCTATGGAATATTTACAGTTGACCAAATCACTTATATAAACCCATAACAAAAAAAATTATTAATAAGAGGCATGATTATGACATCTTGGTCTTTAGATTAAATAAAATGCTATAAATGTCATAATCACACCCAAGTGACTACTAAAAGCCACCATTTCAGCCCAAGGATTTTTATTGCCAATAATAACTCATCTAATAATTATTTTACAAGTGTTAGGGTAGTATTAATATATTTCTTATATTATTTTATCCATTAATAATTCAATTTACCCTTATTTGTGGTAATAAAAATAGTTACTAAATTTACTTTGCATAATGTCCGAAAATAAAAGGGACCTATTTTCATAGTTTGGATATTCAGATTTCAAATATGGAATCCATTTTTCCAAATATGGAATCCATTTTTTCAAAACAATGGCCTGGAGATAACAAAAACTTAAAATAATAATATTAATAATATATTAGTTTTTGATATAGCTTAGTCATGTGTACAATGTATGATTTTAGAGAAACCCATATTGGATGTTAGGTACACTATCAGACATAAAATAATATAATTACCATCTAATTCATAAATATTAATAGATAATAAATTATTTATTCTATAATTACCAAGGATGTGACACTTACACGCAACCATTTAGGTCACTTGTGGTCTCATTCATCGTGACAGTTGTCTTAGGTGATAGCATGTGCACTATATTACTTTGACGTTTGGTTTTCATTCTTTAATTTTTATTAATTTATTTTTCTTCTATAATTCACTTCCTTATAATTTATATCAAAACAATTTAAATATTTTAAAGAGTAAAAAAACAATATACACCAGAATTTATCAGTTGATAATTCTAGAAAATTATCAAATGATAATAGCCCAAATTAAACAAAGATAATTGTGGAAAATGATCAAATTATGATTTCTCAAATTAAAAAAAGGATAATTATAGAAAATTAGAAGTTAATAATTTCAAAAAAAATTATAAAGATAGTTGGGTAAGATTATCCCAGGGTAATTACAAGGATTATCAAAAGATAATTTCTAAAGTTTAAAAAGATAATTATGAAAAATTATTAATAGAAATATATAGAAGTATAATTTATAAGAATATTTAGTAAAAGATACTTACCCAAATAATACAAGGATATTTATATGAAAATGAAAATTTAAAAATGATATCAAATTATTTGAAGATAATTTAAACAAACTGTTACGGATAATTTATTGTTTTTAATATTGAATATTTAAAAATAAATAAAACATTAATTCCTAAATTATTTTGGGGATATAAATTACTGAATGTTGTTTTATAGTTATTCTTGAGAAGAATATTGTGAGCACAAGTGATAGACTAAAATTATAATTTAGTAATCACCCATGATAGAGAAATTATCTTCACATGTAACAATTTATTACACCATGAAATAAAATTGGAAGTCTCAGTTCTAGGATCCTTGGTCGTACAAAGAGATTTAATGTGTCAAAAAATATAATAATAAAGCATGTGTGGGATTTCTTTGACTATTGTAGTTTCCACTCCATCATTAAAACCACAAAGGGTGGATTATCATTACCATTGATGTTGACAACCTTGAGATTGAATGTTCCATAATCTCTTTGTCTCTTGTTTACAATTTCTTCCTTAAATTGATTATTATTTTGGAATAGATAATCAATGTGCTAGATTTTGATCATATATAGGTGTGTCTCTCTATGTGTTTGTGTGTGTGTGAATATTTATACCTACTATGATATTAAATTACATGAGTTTTCCTGGATTTGCATGTTTCCATGTTAAATTGTGACCACATGTTGTTCTGTATTGCTTTTTTATTTCTCAATATAATATATTTTTACTACCTTTAATTCATAGCATGCGATGTGTGACACCATTTCCTTGGAGGTAGTGTTTTGGTACTTTATACACATGGAATGTCATTTGATATACAACCCTTGGATAGTGATTGTTTGTGGCTGGTGATAATGATGATGATAGACCTAAGAACAGGGTATGGTGCATGATGGGATTTGATCCTAATACAAGGTAGTGCATTAGAGGAATGATAACCTAGGGGCCCGACCTGAGGGTTATGATGTATTTGGGGCTAGACCCGAGCACCGATGACGTATGATAGTAAAAGGGGGCCTGACCTGAAGGGAATGATAGGCTTGGGGCTAGGCCCATGATAGTATTAGGATATGAAGATTCTAGGTATTGATTGGAATTTATGCCATATGATTTTTTGTAGATGGATTTTTAAATTAGTTCAATTATATTCCTCTTATGACATAATATTACTATCATTATAGCATGGACTCGAAGTAGGTATAGCCAAGCGTCTATGGAATCTTGGTAAAATCATGACCACTCAATTTTGGATTTTATGTTTATACTCAAAAAAAATCATTATATAATCAATATGTTATACATGAGAACATTAGGTCATGGAATAATTGGGGATATCCTAAAATGTTTTTTACTCATGCACTACTCGGTCATTTCAGTGAGGTTACAGATTTTTTAAGTTATAGAGCAAAGGGATTGGGGCCATTTGGTGGATGACTGAGTAGAAAATCATTGAGAAAGTGGAAAACCAGGATGTTCCTAAGAGGACCCCCTCAATTATATGTAATTATTTATTTTCTATTTCATTACATTGTAATGTATTTCCACCTTGGGATATATTTTTATGTGATATGTAATTCATTTATTTAGTTTTTTCACATTTTCGTTATATATTTATTATATTATATCACATTTAAAACTAATCCTATTACATGGTAACGAGGGTATAGTTTCCCTATTAATGGCCTTAGACCATCACTGGTAGTCGGTAGCCTCTTTCATGTGGGGAGACCCACATGAGGTCATCTGGCCTTTTGGATCGGAACAAGTGGATGGAGTCAGGGTGTTACATTGGAGAATGATTTAAACATTCACTATCGTCTATTTTAAAATATTAGGTGCATGAAGATTTATTTCAAAAATTTCATCCCAAAAGTTTGTAGTTTTATATATCTTATCATACAGAGATTCATGTGGGGCCATCAAAAAAAATAAGTGAAAACTATTGTATAATAACTCATCCAATTAATTGTGTTTATCCAAACCTCTATTAATGGATATAAAAAAATAACATAACATATCATCAAGTGTTTGAATGGTTACTTCATGTTGTAAATTTTTTCGGTTTTGATAGGCTATAATGAATATCATCTCAATATTCTAGTCATGATGGAGTCACCTTTAGAACATGAAGTGGAACATTTGATATCAATTCGAAAAAATCCATATTCTAACCCCATGTAGCCTCACTAATTCATTTATATATATCATCATGAGATAGACCATAAATGAATTTACCAATTATTAATGAAGTTTGTGGTATTGGTTAACTCATCTACCACAAATTATTTTCAACACTTTCTTATAGATGTCTTTATAAAACTCGTCAATTATTATTTGGTAAATTATACAAGATAGATGGAGAATTATGAGATATGTGCATAATCAAATTTATGATTCATTGTCTCAAATGCTTATTTAATAAAAAATGATTTCTATAAAAAAAATGTTCCATCATTATATATTTTTAATTCCCCGTGCTTCCCTTCCATTATTTTTTTAACTTTTTTTGAAGCTCTTAATCAACCCTTTATTCCTCCTTGATTTTCTTTGGGATGGATGGTTGAGAAAATATTTATGTTATTTAGGATTTTTTCTATGACTTTATGATATAAAAATCCATACTTTTTATATTAATTAAGATAGGTTATTTCTCAATCCTCATCAATGATATAGTATCAAGGTCTATTATTTTACGAGGGCAACGTACCATTATTTCCATTCCATTGTGGTTGTGAATTGTGAAATTATAGTCCATCATTAACAATTAAATTTAATGATTCATGATCTATACTTTATATTTGAATCTATACATTAAATTGTTATAATTACTATATTTAAAATTTCTACCCATAGAGGTAGTATTTCGAAAATATTAAATGAAAAGGTAAAAGTTGCTAAATCCAAATCATAAATTAGGTAGTTATCCTTATATATATATTTAATTTTTGGGAGGAATCGGCTATCACTATATCATTTGGAATAAGTACACAATCTTGGGCATACTCTTAAGAAAATATGTATATCAAAAACCTTTCTCCACATGACTGCGAGTAAAGATGCAACAATTGGTATCCTCTTAAGACATTTAAATATTCCCTCACATTATTTAATCTATACATACTTTACCCCTTTCAATGTTAACATAGTTAATAGGATTTAAATAATGAAAATATTCTCATAAAAATTTACTAATATTCAAAAAATGTTGGAAAACTACATAACTTTATGAATGTTTTTTTCCAATATATAAATCAATTGTGTTAGTTTTTGAATGATCTTAATATATTCATTCACTCCTCATTATAGGCCCCATGAATGTGTCTCTCTTCATCAAAAATTCAAACCTGATAAACATATCATACAACTTCTAATTTACTAAATTCATTTTCAAAATACTTATATACTCTCCATGTACCTTTATCATAATGATGTATATAATAGTGTATTCATGAAATACCAAACAAAACATTATCAATGTAGTCCCCAAATCAATAATCGTCATGTTTATGGAGAATCTTCAGGATTGTGTAAGTATAAATGGAATCAATATGAACCCATAGTGTCCATATATAATAAAAAATAATTATATTAGAATATCATATCTCATTGTATTCTAGTGATTATAACTGGGTCTCAAATATAATTTTGAGAATTATTAAAATATGTAAAGTTGGTAAAAGAATTAAACAGTCTTTGTTAGTGAATACATGTTCATTATAATGATCTTATGGAGCTCTAAACTATATAAACCCACATTCACACATCCATCATCTATATAAAGAGAATTAGTTCACCCATATGGAGATAAGGTAGGGTGAGTGAAATCAATATTAATATTAACTAGTAGTTTCTAATTTATCACTTCCAATTATTTTAGGGTTGTACTATATTGTATACTAGATATTAGTGTTTCCCAGGGTTTGAGTATTATTTATTAATCTTCCTAAAAAATTTGGTGGAGGTTAGAAAACTCATCATGAAATGCATTAGTATATTATTATACAATGGAAATTTACTCAAGGTTTATATTTTCTTTTGACTCCTCCTTTTGAGAATGATATGATGCTTAAGTATATATCAAATCCATACAATTAAAGGATTTTATTGGGGATATGTATATTCATCCATTAATTTTTATATGACAAGTGGATAGTTCAAAATATGGAATGTAATTTTATTTTCCCAATAGAAGAGGTGAAATATATATAACGCGATCCAACCCAATGATAATATAGAATCAAATTAAACCAATGGAAGGATTATGTGATTCACTAGGATAGTTATCCCAAAAACACTATCTAGGGATGATTCTAAAACTTTGGTTGAAATGACTTCACCACTATCTGTTTTCATATATATCTCAACTTCAATGTATTAAGATGTGATTATCTATATCTAGAAAACGTTTTTAATATAATTTAATGATTAGAACCCAAATCAAATAAAATTTTCAATATTATTATATGAATAGTATGTGTAAATTGTAAAACATTATTTTTTCCTTTCTACTTAGCTGTGGTGATGGAGAAATAATTTTTATTCTACTTCATATTAGTATGTTTTTGACATTGATTTCTATCAATGAATATTGGTTTGGTTAATTTTATTTTATTTTCCCCTATTACTTATATTTTAAGCATTGGACAATGGGTTGTATATTTGATACTACCTTCTTTTCCACCCCAAAATATGTCTGATTCTTTATATATCATTGAAATTCAGGAACATAATTAACTTTCTTACATATTAAAAGATTTCCCCCATTACATTGACATAATTCACAATGATTTTCATTCCATTTATTTTACAAGTTAGTGGTAGGATCTTCTGTCCTCCCATATCGTTTTATCCCCTGGTTTGGAAACCCATCATTATTATATTTCCACTTAGTCCATGAAACATTTTTCAAAACCACATCCCAACTTTGAGAGATAATATTACATGTTCCTAACAAATACCAATGTTTGAAATTGCTAGGTATTTTTTTAGATTTTATTTTTAAACCACCAAATAATCTTTTTTCAATCATTTTTTATGATAAAGAAAAAGGATTACAATATAATTATGGTAAAATATCCCTCATAGATAAGAAGAACATCCATTATTATATTTGTAAAACTATAATAATTCTATCACTATTTTTGTTAAGAAAATTTTAAGGAAAATACATGTAAATAAATAAATCAAAAAATTATACCCACTCCATTACTTCAAATTCATTCATTGGATTTATATTATTAATCAATCTTCACCATAGATAAAATTCCATTTCGTGACTATAGATTCCTCGAGTAATATTCATTTTCTTGTAAAAAATCATAAAAAATATCTTTTTCATGTAGTTGACCAATTGTATAGAAATAATTGGAACAATGATCCACTAAATAAATGTTATTAATGTCATATTAAGGTTTCAATTGGTCATTTCTCTTTTATGGGTAACATTGATTGATCTACTACCTGGAAATTAAATATTTATTAAAATTAACTTTTGAGGAAAAAGTGGGAGGACAAAACAACTCCAAAACAAATATTTTAACCAAAAAAGAACTCATAATGTTATTGAGGAAAATACTAAGAATAATTGAAACAAAACCACATATTACCCCCAATTAAGTGTGGTTAGCTACATATTAAGGATATTATTTTAAATATATTCAAAATGATCAACCATCTTGTCCTAGACTTGGATGTACTCCTCCATGTTGATCTTCATATACTTGAAACATCAAACCAAAATGAAGTCTTCTTTGTTGAACCACATCCTGTTTTTAGTAATTAACGGACACTCTAATCATTCTATCTTATATTTTATTGAAAACCATATTATAAGAATTTATATGAAAGGATTATTATAATAATTCATTCTTATAATGTATAAGGAGAACCAAAAATTCCCAATTATCCCCAAACACCATTCATTCTATTCTGTTTAAGACTTCAGCGGACATTGATACAATGTTATATGCAGTAAATTCACCTTTAGAAGCCATGATTTTCCAATGTTGATCTTTTTCATAATAATTTCTATAAAACAACTTATCACCATAAATAATTATTCATTCCATAAATCTAATATATGTAATATTTTTTGTTTGTTTTAATTAAGGATCTAGTTATAATTATTTCTAGAATATTCAAATAATCCTTCCAGGGTTTTTCATCTCCCTTATCAACATGGAATTTCCTAAATAAAATATTTCCTTACATTCCCTTTCTTCGGCCAGGCATGATCGCCATGGCCCCATGGCAGTCCTTCTTGTAATCTATCATCGTTTAGAAGTTTCCTTTTCTCATATAGTTTGGTATCATCAAAATATCATGACTCAACCAGCTTTCATTTCCAACTTGACATATATGTCTTCCATATTGGCATATATGTATCCTTAGGAGACCTTGACTTTACCTACATTCATTTCCATAATGACTTCACTTGTTTAGTCTTATAATCATCATCCAAATCATCCCTAAACATGGAAAAAATATATACAAATCAGGGATAATAATTCATAAAACATAGGATAACCTAAATAGTATTATAATTGTGCCTTTCCTCATTAAAAAAATGACCAGAAGATATGTCCTCAGAAATAACAATACTGATCAGATGAATAAGGTCATATTTTACATGGAGATCCCTATGAAAAACTATGTTAGGAAGGAATTGAGTTTCCCAACTTCCTAAAAGAAAATAAATTCTCTATACAAGCCTTTATGACCTCATTCTTATTGAAATAAATTTTCACAACAACCATAATCTAGAAACATTCATCTAGTTGTTTAGAAACATCGACCGTCACACATATATGGTAAAAAATAGGATGGCAATGCTTGTTTATTATAATGTCCCATCACAAGAAATTGATAACCATATTACCCAACATGTGGATGATTAATGATGTTTGAAAAGAGGATGTTCTAGAAGACATACCCATAGTGAAGTAGTGGGAGTGTCATGATTTATATAAAAATAATAAGACAACCAAAAGTGGAATAAGTGGGGTCCCTTGAATAATTGGGGAGATCTAGACCAGGAAGTATTCAAATCATTCACTAAGTAGAACCATAAAATGATGTGTCACTTGAAAAGGAGACCACTAGTCTATGATTTATATAAACCCAAATATATGAACTTGAATATATCAACGGAATCTACTAACGGTGGATGAAAACTATAATGATACACTAATGTCAGGTTTAGTAGATTTGAGGCCTCTATTAACTCTGATGTCAAAATCTGAAGATGATGAAAACCTTCGAAGAGATCAGGAACATTAGTTCTAAGAATGACATTGGGGAAGGGAGTGAGAGAATATGGGTTGGGGAACATGATAAAGGGAAGAGTTCATGCCCTAGATGAAGGTGAAGCCCCCCCCCCAGATGGGTATGAGACGTAGTGGCGTCCATCACCCTAGGCTTAATACCCCCATCTATTTTTGGAAACTATCTGTAATTGAATGGGAAGTGTCCTTTAGATAACCATTACAATGTTTATCACATGGGTTGTTTTTCTATTATTCAATGGTTTCCACCATTTTCTAAAATATACAATTTTAAATAAAACATATGTTGATAAATTATATAGAAATAGATTATTAAAAGTTGTAAATAAATTCTAATGATTTCACCTTTGGAATCCTTGTGTTTATCATACGTTTATTTATACTAATTCAATTTTAAAAACAACTAAAACATGATATGATACTATCTATTTTTACCCTTATTTCACGTATAATTTTATATAATCATTATTTTAGATAAATAATATGATAATAATAAATTCCAAAATCAAAACTTTTAGCACCTTATGAAATGTGTTTCCTAAAACATTAGAAAATATGATATTATAATAATTATTTAAATCCTTATTCATATTCTACCAAAATATTCATTATTCATCTTAGTGTGTGCAATAACCTATGTGAAAACATAAGATAAAGTAACAACATAAATTTTTATTTTGGGAGGGATTATAGGATAGAAAATAAGACATGAATAAATTTGAAAATGTGGTTGAGTGCAATCTTCATCATCATATCATAAGAATAGAATCATCATCATAAGAATACAAGTGACATTTTACAAAATCAAAGAATATGTCACATACAAAAGAGTAAAACATCTTAACATTATAAAAAACCTATCTTCATGTTCACATATAATATATATGTAAAAATCATCACATTATAAAATCACAAAAAAGATAGAATCTTGTTGACATATAATCATATTCTCTTTAAATATTTCACAATACCCATTTCCTTATGGGTATATAAAATTATGGGAACACCCATATTATCATAATCATTAGTTCTATTTTTAATGTAAAACAAACATATATTGAAAACATGATATAAACCTGTGAGAATGGAATGGGTTTCATAGTGGTTCCATAAAGCATATGTTAGAAAATATACATAGAGGATCCCAAATGAGGATAGTAAAACATTATATTTTCTTGAAAGGGTATAATTATAAAATAAGAGATCAAATTTCAAGAGATAAGAAGAATAAAATTAATATGAATTATTAATATATTTAAAAATTTGTTTATAAAACTCATGAAGGATTAAAATATTACATTTAAATGATTCGGTAATATTAATATCATCAGAAAACCCAAAGTGAAAGAAAAATGAAACACTTTTAGAATAATTTTTCATTTTATTTATGGTAAAAATACATAATAAGAGAAGATTGACCCATAGTTAGAGTTAGTTTTTAGAGGTATATATCCTAAGGCCCCATTTTGTTTTCGTGGGTTTACAACTCCAATATAAATAAATTTTATTTATTAAAACACTGATATAAAAGTATAATTTAATTAATTAATTAATTAATTTTATATTATATTAACTTAAATTTATTTTTAAATCATTTTATTAAATATGGAGTGGCTTGACTGAAAACAATCTTTAAATTATTCCTTTTTTCAGTTCACTATTTTTTATTAATTAGTGTAATTTTATAAAAAACATAAACATATAAGAAAATAAATTTTTAATAATTTAATATTATTTTGATTAATCATCCATAATATGGAAAAAAATTAATGAATGGTAAATAATTACCCAGAGAAATCAAACTGACTATTAATGAATAGTTTAAAAAATAGGTGGAGAGATATCGTACATATGTAATAAGTGAATTAATATAACTTTACTATATCATAATAAAATTATTATCTTATTTAATTGTGAATTAAATTCATTACAAGTTCTTTATAAGAAAAAAGAATATAAGGGTTTGAGGAAAATTAATAAACAAAATTTGAATACTAGTTTACCACTTTATTGAATATTTATTCATTTTCTTGATAAATAATGACCAGAGGAATTTGGTTTTCATGACACAAAAATATCCCAAAGGTTTTTATGATACATAGGATGATATAATTTTATATATATTGGAATTTAAGAATTGTACGGGAAGTGATATGCTAAGGTAAGGGGGTGTTTTATACTTGAGGGGGGGGATATTTTTTGGTTAAAATATTTAATAATTTATTTTTTCCAAACTAGAACATTTAAAAAAATCACAATATAACATTAAAAAATATATTTAATTAAAATTTTATGTATTAATGAAATTTTAATCCTTTTATAACTTCATATTCTTTTTTATAAAAAAAATGAAAAAATATATATTATGATATACATTATATTTCCAAACATTTAAGTTGATTTTGTGGTAATAAAATTAATGTTATTTTTTTTAAATAGATTAATTATTTATCTTGGGATGATAGAACAATATTTTGATTAATTATATCACAATTTAATCAATATTAAATTTTAAAAAATCGTTATTTTGAGATATTCTATTTATATTATTCAGTAAAAATTAATATTTTTCAGAAATTTTAATAAATTTATTCCTTGAAAATTTCAATGCGATAATCCCAAAAAGTACATCCAGTTTGTCGAATTAATTTTCAATCATATGTAATATTTATTATTATCCTATTAATTTTGTTTTTTATAAAATACATTTAGATACACTACTAATCAATTCACTTTTTCATTATTTGAGTTTCAAATTTAAATATTTATTTTACAATGCTATAATAATTTTATTTAATTATGTAATTAATAGTTTTCTTATTAAAAAAATATTTCTATAATAATGTCCATATTACTATTCTAATCATCAAGTTAATATTTTTGATAGTTATTTTATTATTCCTAAAGGTTAGTGTCCAATTTGAAATGGACATTTTTATTTTTTAAATGATCATATTGGTTTTATAATTCACAAATGTTCTTATTATTTATTTTATTCATAATTCACTTAAATTCCCCACAAGGTTCTGTATTTTTCATTTTTTTATATATTTATTACAAAACTAATGTTTATTTTTATAATTATAAGTTATAGGTATGATAATTCACAAAGACCAAAAAGATAAGAATAATTTTATTCACATTATTTTTTTCGCTTTATTTTCCCATTGTGATATTTAAAATTTCATGGATTATACTTATCATTGGTATATAATGTTTTTTTATTGATGAAAATGATAATATTGGTTTATTTTTTCGTGGTTACTATGTTTTATTAGATATTATATACCTAAATATGGAACACGTATATATTTATAAGTAAAATAACTTATTGAATATCCCATGTCACCACATATAATACCTGAATTGATACCTTTTATTTCATGATATATAAATATTATGTCCTTTTGATTCAGGTGGATGAAATCATAATATGGAGAACCCCTACATGTACCTATGTTGATCCCGACCCTACTGGATATCCTTCCCCAATCATTGGGTGAATGGGTACCACCCCAAAAAATTGAACTCTCATTACATATACTTAAAAAAAATATGGTTACATTGAATGTATCAAATTAACACATACATCTGCTGATGACTGATTCCATTAAAAAATATAATTATCCACTAGTAATGTTTTAGTAGGTTGTAGTGGGTGAGAAGGGAGAGGTCGTGATGGATTCCAATTTTTAGATGTCATTTCCTATAAGACTATAAATCTAACTGTTACTAAAAAGGGTGGAACTATAATGGTCCTTATATAAATAAAGATATGATATTTTTCCTCAAGTGATAATTAAAATATGATCATATTGGTAGACCAACAAAATGATTAATAGTAACTTATTGACCTTAGTATAATATAATTCCAACATTACCAACTGTAAAATAACAAAAGTGGGGAAAATTTCTAATTTAGTAATGTAGTCAATCATGAAGTTATCATTGATCCCTAAACCCCATGACCATGGATTTCCATATTGTATGAAATATAGACCTATAGTTTATATGTGATACATATTGAAGCACCTATTTATAATCTGTAATAGAATTTCAATCTTGAATACCCAATACTTATCCCAATAACTCGATGTAACCATCATTGAGGCCCATTCAAGTCCATAGGAGTTCATAACTGATGTGGTTGTAGTTGAGATGAAACACAAAGATAAATGTTTTACTAAGTGTAACATTGTCATTTAATCTTTAAAAAACACAAATAAACTTCAATACAATGATACGTAGGGCCCCTATATTATTCTAGAAAGCATTAATATGTTAATAATCATCAAGACCTAATTGAAAATGGAAATGGAATTAATAAAATCCCCGCACCATTTTGATCATAGTGATTAAATCTTCATTGCATCAATTTTAAAAATAAAAGGATACAATAAGAGTGAGTAAAGGACACTCAAGAGGATCATATTGAAGTCCCATCATAGATATCTAAAATAGGGCATATATTTCAGGTTTGTATGAAAATAAATGGATTTCAACACCTTTTTAGGATATATGTGAGTTCATATGAATATATAATTGCCCTCATCCTCACAGTAGTGTTTGAAATACATAGTTTTTGGTAGGTCAAGGTGTAATATAGTGACAAAACCCATTTTATAATTGTTAATGGAAATACATTTCTTTTGAAAAACCATGAGCAAGGGGAATTATACATCGGTATATAATTCCAGAAAAATTGGTGCCCCTTCCATACTAAAATGTATCACCCTGTGTTTTTTCATATATTTCACATCAAATAAATATGGTTTATTTGATATCTTGTGATACACCAAACATTAAACTAAAATCAAAATTTTTTTCATTATGATAGAATATTATAATAAATTTAAAATATATTACTATTTAACAAAATGAAAAATAATTTTTCAAATTACTTATGGGATAAAACCACTAGTAAATAAAAATATTAAAATGTCGAAGTTATCATCATAATGATTTTTCATATATATCAAACCCTCCATGAAAACTGTTGAAAGAATAAAAAAATTTCAGACTAATATATACATATTGAAATTAAAATTAGATAATACGATGAATAATTTTAAATTAATAATTAATTTAATATAATGTACGGTTATATTATTATTATACATGGTAGTTGGATATATTTTTTTTACAATATGATCAATGGATAAATGACATTGAATATATCATCATTAGATATAATTGTATCAAATGTGTATTTCTGAGTTGTATAATTGTTTGTTAATAATTAAATATATATATATATAATACACATATTTAAAAAATTAGGGAATGAAATAAAAATATAATAAATAATTAAAATTCATTGCTATAAAAATACGAATTTTAATCACTAGATATTTTTATTATTATTAAAGAATGATTTCCTGTGTTTATAAAATTAAAATGATTTTTATATTAGAATTTTTTTGATAATATTAAATAGTTAGGTAATAAATAAATAATTTTAATTTTGTTCTGATTAAAATTATTTAACATTTTAAAAGTTATAATTTTATAATAATTGATTTTCTTTGTGTTTTGTATTCTTATCTTATTTAATAAACATGATCACTTTAAAAGAATAATTATAATAAAATGTATTGTTTCAATGTATAAAAAATATATTCACTCTTATTTATATATTTTTTGATATAATATAATACTAGGAACACTTAATGTTTAAAAACATTTTTCCACTAATAAAACATTATCTTATTCATTTTATGTTATTATATAAAAGAAAAGTTTCGGATATATTAATTTTTTTTATTAAATGGAATCTTAATATGGAAAAATCATATAAAAATTAGGTAAGATGGTTAATTTTATTTTTTTGAAAAATATAAACTACCGCGGTAAACTATGAGTTTCCATAGTTATGATAAAATGAGGTAAATTGGATAAACTGATAGGTAAAGGCATAAAATATCTATAAAATTATTTTAAAGTGTGTATCAGGGTATTCATGACCCAAGAGTACTGTTTCTCATCTTTGGATACAATTTACGTCTAAAATGATATGCTTAAAACTTATGGAAGGAGTATTTATAGAAATGCCACTCAAAACACGCTTATAAAAGGATCTGTCCATAACCCGCCCGAAGGCACTCCAAAAATTTTTTCATCCTAGGAAAACACGATCCTAAAATTTTTTAAATAGGATATAAAAAATTTATTCATAAATTAAAAGGGGTTTTTTAAAAATTGGAGTAAATCTCACCTCAGAAATTTAAATCCACCAAATTTGTTCAATTTTAAGGGATCTAGAAGGACTAAATCGAGCTCATATCCACCACCGCTCTCTTCAATAAGGAATATGTAGACTTATTGGCCACAATGTAGGAAAGTGAGAAAATTATTACGAGATTACTAAATTCTTGAATACATTCAATCCTATGAGGTCGAATTTTCCAAGGAACATTATTTCTCATAGCCTTTAGGGATTCAATAACAATTTTTGAATCAGACAAAATCCAAAGGGACGTACTATTACAATGTATATCTATCCAGATAGACAAAATAATAGCCCATAACATGGCCTCATATTATATTCCAATACCAATATAATTGATGAATCAGCCTTTGGTGAATCCATTATGGGTATGGAAGAAACATTTGAAGCCTGAATGCACATTCACGCTTGAGGCTTCACCATCAACATTAACCTTGGCCTGTGAAGTGATGAGGGGATTCTGACAAGTGTATTTTTGAAAAACAAAGTTCTATTGGTCTATCAATGCCCACCCAATGTTCATAATATGTGAGGATCAAATAGGTTAGTTCCCACGACACCTATTTTTAATTTGGATACACAAAAACAATCCTTTTTATTTTAATTTTTGTTCGTTTGAGAATTGGAATACAATTTTTCAAACACAAATAAATTATTACCACTCTAAATGAAGGATATTACTAAGGAAGTTTCTTCAAGGAAGAGATTTTGAACCTTTTACCCCTATAAATCACTGGTGATGGATGACATCAGGCTCTATAATTGGATTTCCATGCATATTATGGTAAAAAACATTCACTATATGTAATACTAGAGTTTATTGAAAAGACTTTGGTGATGAACATTTGTTGTATGTTCTCTACAACCCTCAAGAAGTAGATGTAGGTTGATTTGTTATTTATACCAGTTCATTGAAGTTTTTCATGTATATCTAGAGGAACAATTTATGTTTTTTCAAAGTATTATTATCATTTTTGAGTGGATGAATGGTTTATTAATTTGAGAATCCATAATGGGATAATAGTAGATCCATCATATTTCATTTTATAGTCTTCAATGGAATTGAAATGACTATTTGGACATGGATTTTAGATAATATTGTAATTATCCACAAATTTTTACCTCTATAGTTCAATATATATTTGAGGTGGACAAATATCATTAGTTTTATTATTTATTTATGTGAAATTACTAATGGACATGTGATTCCTACTTGTACAGACAACCATGATGTATTTAAGGGGCATGTCAGGCCATGGAGTACACCAGTCGTTTAGTTTAGACTACATAAAGAACGTATATTTAGAGTTTCACATTAAATAACTAAATGAATTTTTGAAGGAAGACCACACATATGAGGAATGGTAGTGAGGATATCCATCTATAAATTTTTTAGTGATCCTTGTTTTATGAAATTAAAGATAAAATTATTATATGTGAAAATATTCCAATAGAGATCACTGAGAATATCATCATTGACAATCTGGGGGCCCTTGAGGCTTAATACACCAATTTCAATGGTCGTGATGCTTTCTTTACATGACATATTTATATATTTACTTTCACGGTGAGATGCATTCTAAATAAATATATTGATCATATTTTCAACATACATAATGAAAAGTTTGCATATCTATATAATTAGAATGTGAATGAAAATTTTGAGGTTATTATTAAGTTAACCAAGAACACTTTTCAATCTTGGTACATAGAATTTCCTATCCACCTAGACAGCTAGTTGTTAACATTGGATAATCTACTCTAAATATGGAATATTTTAAGTAGGACCCAAAATAAGGAGACACCAAGGTTGATAAAGGGTTTGGATTCCTTCTTCACTCCAAGAATTTTGGTAATACTATTTATTTGGTGATGGAAACATAATCTATAAATATAATAAATGATAGAATAATTTTCATACCTTTACCACCACTTACTCATAGTGATAAAAAATGTACTTAATAGAAGATATATTTTTTATAGGATTTGCCATTAATGCGGGCAGCATTAGAATAAAGTAGGTTTGACAGATTGAATGTCTCTTTATCAACAACAATATATTTTAATAAGTTTATTTGAACAATATTATTAGAAAAACTATTCATATATCCTTTAGCAATGGAAAATAGAAGTGTTGAGGGATGATCTAATTTCCTAACACCCCTATAACAATGATGAATCCTCAAGGTGATCCAAAAAACAAAAATAGAAATCACTTTATAATTATGATTTTTCATGATTTAACAAATAAAATAATTTGATAATCTATTCTTTATAAGAAAAAAAATAATATAGATCCAATTTATTGTGTCAAATTCATTATAAATTTTAATTTTTAGAGAAATCCTACCATCTAATACTATCCTTTTAATTAATTTCATACCTTCCAAAGACGTAAATAAAAAATATTAGATGTCTCTACCTTGTGAAACACTAAACTGATTCATCATAATTATATCCCTTATAATTCCTTACATTGTTTTCTTAATTAATTTACTAGTTATTTTTCAGAAAGTGTTTCTAATTGAAACTAATATGATGTCTCTAATGTTAATGGAATTCCCCTTATTGGATATAAGAAAAATGAAGATGGAATTGAATCTATAAGAAACATAAATATGATACTAGAACTCCTTAAAAGTATTTTCTACATCATCAGGAAAAATATCCCAACATAACATGACAAATTTGTTGGTGAACCCATTCGGTCTAACAGCACTATCAATATAGAGGGAGGAAAGTGTTTCTTTGAATTATTATTAAGATGGATCCAAGGTGAGACATCAATTCTTATAATCCTCAATTCCTGGAAAATTATTATCAATAATCATTTGGGTATTGTAAACTCCTTAAAAATAGTAGTTTCTTGGAAACAATTCACCATATAATTAGAAATATCACATTGAGTACTGAAAAGGAAACCATTAAATTTGATTGAATTTTATTCCTGTTAACTCTTTTATTAACATTCAGAAGGAGGAAGATATCATTAATCTTGTAACAATTTTTCAACCATATGACATTTAGTTGGATTCATTATATAATATATTTAAGTTTTATTAGATCATCCAGCATGAAGAAGGATAGAATTCCCTCACTATAAAGAGTGCTCTGATTATGGTTCCTACCATGATAGTAGGGAAGGTTTTCTTTAACATCCTTAATATCATAGTTAAGCATGGAGAAACATTTTTTAATCCACTTCATTAAAATTTCTATAGTATGATTTAATTATTATGTAATTATTAGGAGGGGGTTTCGAAGGATATCCATCATTGAATCCTTTAGGATAGATTCCCTCCATCCTCAAATGGTAATCCATCCATCGATTAACATGAAGGGATGACGGATTGACCTTATCCGATGGGATGAGAGATCATAAATGAAATAATTTTTCTCTGAGTGGTAAATGGGTATACTGAATACTAATACGCCAATGTTACATCTTCTATCATCAACTTAGAAAAATCATATGTCCAGCATACTACCAAGACCTCCATTCGTGGGGTATCTACTCCATGTGAACTCATCTCAACAAATATTCACTTCCTCCTGATTACATTACTAGATTCAAGAGGAAAACTCTAGGGAAGTTATCCTATTTAATTTTACATAAGGTCATTAATTAGTAATCAAACCAGTATTTAATTCTCCTATAATGATCCATTTTTAATTCGTGTCATTACATATCATTTTTTTCTCCTTCCATAAGCCTCTTCTCCTAATCTTATAACTAGATAAATATAAAAATACATGGATATAGTATATAAATTAATATAAGAGATAAAAATAAATTAATTTAGAGTCTTTGATAGATGAATGGATATGGATTATTTCATGATTTTTCACAAGGTGGTGATCTATGTCTGTGATATTTGAATTATATAAAATGGATTCATATTAATGGGAGGCCCATTTAAAGGATTCCATTTGTAAAATAGAAATTTTTATATTGTTTATAAAATTAGCGGGGTTGGTCATAATATAGTTTCTAAGGGATATGATTTTCGGGTAATTCCCATAATGATGATAAACCATGTATGGGAGATTCGTTGTTCAATAGACCTACCTCTTATTATAGTACTCCCTACTTGTTGTTACCCACCAACACTCCTCATATCATATAACCATGGTTGGTATCAAAAGTGTATAACCAATCACTATCACTAAAGTTATACCAAGCTCACTCTATCGATTATTGTTCTAATGCGGCACTATAAATCTTTGATACTCATTCCCACATTGACCCTTTAAATGGTTACATAACATGAGGGAACATATCATGGTACGTGACTCAACATATAGTCTAAAAAAACAAATGGGTTACCCTATATTGATCTCATCTATTTGTACAACACCATTACCAATATTTCATGGTATCCCTTGATATAATTATCACAATACAGCCTCACCATACCCAAAAAATAATAACCACTTTAACCACTCTAAAAAGATATAATAATTCCCATATCACACATCATGTCATCCTATGTCAGTACACTCACCAAACCTATCCCAAATGAACTCATGTTCTACCCACCTGAGTATAAATATTCTTGCAGGGGAGGAGTAATCATCCCAATCTCTAATTAGCTAGCATATTGTCTTAAAGTCTACTCACAATCTTATCAAATAATACACAGGTTAATCATTAAAATTAATGTGTTATCCGAAATCAAATTCACAAAGGAGCTTTTACCTACATCTAATACATCAACTTTTTCATTTGATTGTACCACTAAAGGTTCTAACTATAAAGAAGATCCTAGTTATAATCAGGACACCTTCATCATTGAAAATTATAGAGATCGTATATTTTTAATGGTTTGTGAAACTCATGTCAAACAATATTCATTTTATTTGGATGAAAAAGTTAGTTTAAATAAAAGGTTGGTCACAGATGGTGGTGAGACCACATATCACTACTTACATATAAAAATAAATAACCAAATGGTATTTTCATTGGTCAAACTACTTCATCCAAATCAATTATGTTTGTGAAATATTGTCCACCACCCATTATCTTCCAAGAACCATGTCATGTCGTGAATACCTAACTCATTTAAAAGAATATTATTACTTACAAAGACATTTTTTTGATGTTTTTAGGTAAAATTATTTTCTATTAAGTGATAAACTTAAATATTCAGTCAACAATCACAAAAACATCCCATAGTAAATAATTCCCAAATCAGCTACTTTGAACAATGTGGAATAGTTTTCCCCCAAAATCCCAAAATAGAAAATGTCCTGATACATTTTTAAATTTAAGATTTCCAATTTTGAAATTATAAAAACCAATGGAAGGAAGGTCACCCTATAGCCTAGCTCTGACCTCAAGACAGTACCCATGACACCGCAGCTACGGTTAACATAGACCGGCACCTCCGACGATGAACCTGATTACCAGAAACCAGAACAACCCACATCATCCCCACCAAACCACACTGAACAATCGCAAAAAAATATCCTCTTCCATAACAACAAAACAAGTCAGTAGTACAAAAACACCGATCACCTGGAACCAATCCATTGAATCCCATTTACGTAAATAAGATCACTATATGAAAATAGAACACTCAATGAAAAAACATTAAATGAACACCCCTACTAACCTTTAATGAATACCAAAATTCATTAACCAAAAAAATTCTTTAAGAGCTAAAACAAAACCCCATCCATAACATAAATAAAATGGTAGTACC
Organism: Viscum album; assembly: GCA_963277665.1. Classification (NCBI taxonomy): domain Eukaryota; kingdom Viridiplantae; phylum Streptophyta; class Magnoliopsida; order Santalales; family Viscaceae; genus Viscum; species Viscum album. The sequence goes on from OY728145.1 coordinate 961,820,164, forward strand.
CATGCTGTTCGGGACTCCTAGAATACCATATATTCTTGTAAAAAACATCCTCATGAGGTTCAGCCAATATGCATGATTTGTAATGGTAAGCCAAAACAACCTTTACTTATCACAGAAAGTTGATACCACCCTCATGCAACTAATTATGTCCCAAAATAGATCCATGAGAAGGTTCAACCTATAGAATATCAATCAAAACATTCTTCTAAAAAATACCCCTACTCCAATGTCCAGAATTTAAAATCATTTTGTAATTTTAAACCCAAAAAAACTATTTTTAAAATCATTCCACCATGAAACTTCTCATTCTTGATAAGTCCCAAAGGTCTTTTATCCATTAACCACATCCCATGTGAATCATTAATTCTTTATTGAATGCACGTGTTCTATATTTTATTGAAAAAATGTTACTAATGCCTGAATTAAAACATAATTCCCAATATTTATCCAAAAATTATAACTATACACTCTCTTATATAGGCAATTTTAAAATGATGAACAGCACTAATGAATCATTAGACACTAATGTGTCATAGATAAATTAATATCAAGAATTTTTGGAACTTATTTCTATAATACACAACTCATGAGGGTAGATTTAGATCCATCATACTCCCCACCATCGAAATCACATAGCAAAATAATTCATTCTCGTGGGACCAATTACACACTTAGTGATTTAACATAAAATACATTATTGGACCTCCTCTAGTTTTACAATCCTAAAAAATCTCATCTGCAATATCCCACACATTGACACATCAATAAATCCTGACAACATAATCTATAAAGGATTCTTGGTATTTTCCAATACCCACACTAATTATTGATAAGAAGAAATCATGTATTTTCACAAATTTTATCCTCCTCCAACCAAACTGAGCATCATGATCTCACCCCAGGAACCTGTTCATGTCAATTTTATTTTTATTTGGATCACATAAGACCCAACATGAGATAGATTCCCATGAAAAATCTTCATCCCAGACTATGTCTGAGTTCTTAAATATTATGTTCACCATGTTACAAGATAAAATTGGATTTAGATATGCATCAGTTTCTTAGTGGTATACCAACCATATAATGACTGGTCACACAACATTTATAACCCTACACACTTAGGGGGGTTGTTCCCCTAATAACTATTCTATGTTCATTTCTTATGTAATGGATACAAGTGATCATCCTTCTCATTTATGAGTGCTAACATAAAGTATAAAATGTTTCCCTTTTAAGACTCATCAAAAATGTAATCCTCTTAATTAGATGAAACTCTTTCAGAATGAGAGGGAAAACCCTCAAACAATATATAGTGTTATTTGTAATATATGTATTCTATTATAAAAATCCTCATGCTGATAATTAGTGAGCAATAATATTAAATGGCTTTCAATAATCTGTAACCATTCTCATCCATCCTAAAACCTCTAAAACCATCCTATCGTGGTGTCATCATTTTCAATGTGATAAATTTAACATCTCATTAAATCCTAGGAAATCAAGGCCATAAGAATTCTATAAAAACCATCAAACTTTAGCTCAAAAATAGTTTCTCACAAAACTAAAATTGAAATGACAACCATGCTTAAACAACTAATCATTCACCCACATCATGTGAATCTCATATAATTAAAAGAAAAACATTAATTTCATCCTAACAAGACCAAAATATCACTCATGTCAAGTTTAACCACTTTATCTCCCATTATACTAGCATCATCTGAAGAAAAAAATTATCTACCATTAGTCTCACAAAACCACCAAAGTACATCCAGAATCAATAGTTACTAAAATCCTTCTATTCCATCCAATGAATTCCAAACCCCAGAACTGACAAACCTCAAGTTATTAAAATATAGAAAACAGTAGGTATATTTATTCCAATAAAGCATACCCATAATTACTTCTCATTCATTGATCTCATAACCCCATGTATATACTCATTCATCCCCTCTACACAAATTCTCACTAACATGGGATAATACATATATTGTGTTACCCTCTTACTTAACACATCTCAACTTAAAAATAGTACCTCATTTACTGATTGCTTGAGAAACGACACATGGAATCTAGGCTCTACCCTAGCTTATAAATCATATCCTACAAAGGTCACATCTATTGGGGTAACATATATTCGAAAATATAAATTACCATAAGGAAACTCAAGTGAAAACACGCATTTTTTATGTCCTTGTGTATGTATATATATAAGGCATAACATGCCAAATAATCAGTGTTTTGGGGCATTATTAATCACTATTTATCAATATATCAGACTACCCCTTCAAGGAACATTATCTCATCCACAATTATATATATAATAACATTATAATATAACAAAAAAATGTTGTGTAATCCATATTTATTTTGTTCGGTAAGGTATAAAGAAGCTAAGAAACTATATGGGAACCACCATATGTGATGTTTTTGACACTTTAAATAACTGAACGCATTTAACTCATAAACAAAATGAAATTCACTGCTAATGGGTCAATCATGAAGGAATTCACTTCCTATACTGACTAATGAACGGTCAGTATACATCCCATTCTAGATAGATTGTATAGTATTCATTACAAAAATATCTTTATAGGATCAATCATAGCTACCCTTAGAAAAATATAAAAACTAAAAACTAGATAAAATTCCACTAAAATATAATATAAAAAATCATATAAGTTTCTACTAACACTTTAGAATACTTAACCTACTCAATAGTGATATTAACGACACCCAATAATAAATATTTCAAGGGAATCCTATGTTCCCAAAAGATTAATGTGAAAATGACTATTTCCAACTTATCAATAGGTGGAAACCCTAAAATTATAATTATAAAAACCCAATTGTTATACAATATGTGAAATCATATGACCATAAAAGTGAAAATCTACGATAATATTCCTATGTCTTGGAAAATCAGAACATCCATCAGAAAAGGTGTTCAGGATGCATGCATATGATGTACATAAAAATATCTGAGACATTTTTATATCTCTTTTACAGAATTTAACAAATAAATATGATAAAAATAATTGGATTCCACTTCATGGTGTGCCATCACCCAAACCACTCGAAAGGTGCCCCCTTTGTTTCCTTAGGTGTGTATTTGTAGATGCTAAGGAATTGAAGCTAGTAGTGGGGGTTCATAATGTTTCCATCGAGAGCATACACCCTCATATTAGAGAAATAAATAGAAAAATATAACCAAATAATATCCATAAAAAAAATTTAATATACATCAAATAAACATATCATAATATAAAATATCAACTGAAATTCAGAAGCATGTCATCCTACAGTCAACCGGTCATTAAATAAAACATCAACTGATAACCCATTATATTGATAAAACATTCAAAATAAATGAAATAATAAAAATAAAGAATAAATTAATACCATACCGAAGCCTCATAACTTCTCAAACATCAAATCCCATTTGAGTTATCCCACTTGATCATGCAACACATGGCCTCATCTCTACATAAACCTAGGAATAGTTAGTTCAACAGAGGGGACCATGTTTCCTGGCCATCCATGGTTGATATGCTTATAATAATAAATAAAAATGCATGGAAGGGTAATACAATGACTACTTTCAGTCCACGGGTTACAAGGAGACACTCCGGATAAACTATACCTTCTCCTTGTGGTGAAAAAATGCACCAAAACATTAAACACATCATCATGGAGATATACGTATAACCATGCAATATTATGAATGTAATCAATCACTCTATGGAATTTTTATCCACCATGATAATCATTATTATAATTTCCTGTGAAAATAAACAACATGGCTATATCATATAAATATCGCGGGCTCATATCCACCAATTAACAAACACAGTGTCTAAATTACATAATATACCCCTTTCCCTTCATCAATACTAAGATCAAACTATCAAATTGGGTTCTAATTTGAAAATAAAAAACATCAATACTAATTCATACGATATCCCTCTAAATGGAAACATTACCATAATTGGGCCCCACTAACAACACAGACACCCTGCCATAACATGTTTTTTGAGTCCTACCCACTTGAAGTACTTCCCATGCATAGATCTCATAACCCCAATAATATACTCATTCTTCTATTTTCTATAATTACTCACAAACGTGGGAAATCACCACTATCATGGTAAACTCATACTCACCTCTTCTAAACTCAAACATAGTACCTAACTGATGGATATCTTGAGCCACTACAAAAGTCCACTAAGCTCTCTCATCTATCCCATAAATCATATCCCACATGGGTCACATTTAATGGGGAAACATTTATACTAACATAAAGAAAATCATGTGAAAAGAAACATTTTCGAGTCCTCATATATGTATACATATTCGTAATCACATACCAAATCAAAAATGTATTGGGGCAGCAATACTCACTAGGAATATTCATATGAGTCTACCCCATATAGGAAAATGACACCATCCATGAGTATATATATAATGAAATCATCCCATAATAAATAGTATTGAGTAATACATATTCATATATTTTATTTAGGTATAATGATCCCAAGAAACTATATAGGAAAACAACATATATGTTTTCTTAGATACTTTAAATAAATGAACCCATTTCTCTCAGAACAAATATGAGAATCACACACAAGGTATTCATCAGGAAGGAATCCATTAATTATAATAATAAGATAAGGGACAGTATGCATCCATTTCAATAGAGATTGTATTGTATTCATTGGATAATAACTCATTGTATGATCTATAGGACCTTCTCTTAGAGAAGGATTCCATGGTTCAACTAATTAGAATTACACTAACATCTTAAATAGGAAAACAAAATATATGCCTTTCTTGAATCATAAAAAATTTGAACCTAGTTCTTAGGGATATCAATCACATACAACAATTAATCAATCATGTGAATCCAATGTTCCAAAATTGATAATTGTGCAAAGGACTATTTCTAACAATCTAAGAGACAAAACACCATAAATCATAAATCTAAGAATCCAATTATTTCACAATAAGTAAAACTATATGACCATAATAGTTTGAATCATGAATAATAGTCCAACATATAGGTTAACAATGAAATCTTTAAAAAATATGTACATGATGTATACATCAGAGGTCTATCAAAATATACAACACATTCTTATATCACATTATATAAATCTACCTAAATAAAAAGACAAAAAATAAAATGATACCACATAATGATGCCCCACCGCCCCGGAGCACTGGAAAGGTGCTCAGATCAATGGTTTCCTTATGACCTAAGGCATACCTCCGTATGCACAAATGGATGTGAGCTTGTAGTGAGGGTCTATATTGTTACCATCGGGAGACAATACCCTCATATCACAGTAATAAATAGGTGAAAGAAATATCCATAAACAATAATCAATATACATTGAAAAAACAAATCATAATATAAAATATCAAATGAAATGTAGAAGCATATCATCATATAGACACATAGTCAATAAAGAAAATATCAACTGATGGACCACTAGGTTGAAAAAAATATTATATAAATGAAATAATAAAAAATAAATAGGAATTAATACCATCCCCAAGCCACATCACATCTCAAACATCGAATCCCATTTGAGTTATCCCAATTGATCATGAAACCCCAAGCCTCATGTTTTCCTAAACCTAGGAGTAGTTATTTATACTTTGGTGACCAAGTTTCATGGACATATGAGTAGGGTGGGAATATAAATAAAAAGGTAACCACCTATGGTGTCTAAAATATAAATAGTAAAGACGTGTATCCATGTTTTATATGCCAATATGAGTAAATAAATATTTTTTTCAAATATTATTAGATAACTACTCTCAATCCTTAGGTTCTAAAGAGGCTCCTTGGATCGACTATACCTACTCCAGCTCATGTTGAAATCTATCTGAACATAGGTCAAATCATCAGGGTGACAAATGTCTAACCACAGAATTCTATGAATGTACTCGATAACTAAGGGGAAATTTTGACCACATGAAATATCTTTATAATTATCATCAGGGAAAATCATACACCTAATAGTATCATATAAATATTGTGGGATAATATCTACCCCGTAATAACCATGTTTAGTGTCTCAATTGCATGATTTACCCTTGTCACTACATCCATAATAATATCACACCCTCGATTTGATTTGTAAGGGAACAATTTTGATCATCAATACTCATTCATACACTACCCCTCTCAAGGGAAAAATTATAAAAATTGGGCCCCACATATAACACATACACCATGACTTAACATGATCATCAGGTCCAAGACCACCAGGCACCACCAGTTGCCCCACAAATGCATGGTATTATTTCAAGGGCCCACCCACCTACTCAAGTGTTTCATCAGAATAATGAATATCCCCATAGACGGAAACATATTTGCTCACAAACACATGGTCCCCTAATAACAGTCCACCCAAATTCCCAAATAGTTTATCGGCCTAATGATTTTCCCTGTCAAATAAAAAAATTTACTTCCAGTAAGTTTTTTCCTCACCCGCACAAACCCGGGGAAACTCCCTATAAGGGAACCCACCCTGATCACTACTCCAGTCCAAGAACACATAAATATGGAAATATATTTATTTATTCTCTTGAAAAAAAGGGTGAATCTTGTTTACATGGTTCTTATCATTGAGCCTTTTAACCCTGTAACATTATAGGGAATTACATTCACCCCCCCCCCCAAAGAGGATAATATCCTCATTGTATACACTAAATATCATCCAATCAAGTTACACCTCACTTATATATGGGTTCTTCCTATGATACCAATGAAATAACAATGCCCTACTAATAGCATACACACCCTGCCTTAAAATGGTCATCAGGTCCTGGCATGCCTAGAACCACCGGTTGACGCACAGAAACATTGTCCCCTATATTGGTCCCACCAATGTTCCCGAATGGTTTATCAAACTAATTAATGTAACTAATCACTCAAGGTAAATTATAACCACCTTGATAATTGTCATAATTATAGTTAGGTTAAATAATCCAATTGATATTATCATACAAATATCATGGGCTGATATCCACCTAGTAATTACTCATAAATAGAGAGGTCCAAAATCCACCTGAAAGAATAAATGAATAACCACAGTTCGAATCTACGTGGTAGTAATAGTAAATATTGGGGGATAACATCGAGAATATAATATATCATAAGTAATAATGTGGTTTGGAAATAAGACCAACCCACCACAAATAACTAAGGTCATCCTCTCAACATCACGACAGACCCTTGACACAACATCCATACTATGATCACACAATCCATTCCCATTATAAGGTGATAATAAAAAAATTAATAATAATTCATACACTAGCCATCTCAAGGTATAGAATGTGACAAGTATTCCCCAATGATAGCACAAACACCCTGCCTTCACATAGTCGTTGGGTCCAGGCCCATCAGGCATCACCAGTTACCCCTCCAACACATGGTCCCCTACCTAGGGCCCACCAAAATTCCCAAATGGGTCATCAAACTAATTAATATCCCCACATGAAAACGCACTTCACTCCAATTTACATTTTCCTCAATCACACACACCCTCAGATACCTCCCAAAACATCACCCACCATGATCACAACTCTGGGACAGGCATGGTTAACTGTGGATCTTTAGTTAAGTAGGATCAAGAAAATAATGGTTCTCCACCATGAAATGAGCCTTATGTTTTAACATTTTAAAAATTTTAAAACATATGGATCTCTATTGAGGCAAGGCCACCAACTGGTCCCTGCTAACAGCATAGACACCCTGAATTAACATTTTCATCATGTCCTGGCTTTCCAGACACCACAAATTCACCCACATATGCATTTTCCCCTAACCTAGGATGGAATCTACCAAATAGCGACAGAAAATTTTGGGGGAATCAGAAACCTGATAATATTCATAAGTAATAACACGATTTCGACACCAACCCAACCCACCTAAAATATCCAAGATTGGAATCTCCATTGCATGATACACCCTTGACACTACATCAATACCAATATCACACTACCCATTCTGGTTCTAAGGTAATTATCAAAATCATCAATACTTATTCATACACTATACCTCTCTACAAATAAAATGTAATAAGTAGGACCTAGTGATAGCACAAACACCCTGCCCCCACATGGTCATTTAATCCTCGTCCACCGGGCATCACCAGTTTCCCTACCTACACATGGTCCCCTACCCAGTTCCCACCCACTATCCCAAATGAGTTATAAAAAATTTGATTGTCTCCACATTAAAACACATATTATTTTCAATGTACTTTTTCCTCACTCACAGACGCCCTGTGAATCCTCCAAAATGTTCACCCATCATGATCACTACTCCGGGACAAGAATGATTAACTGTGGATCTTTAGTCAATTACAATCCAGAAAAAAGGTTCTCCTCATTGAAATGAGCCATATGATTTACTATTTTTATCAATTAGATTTATATGGTGTAAATTTGATCCCCCCCCCCAAAAAATACATCAACATTGTGGGACCTACATGTCAAAAAAGATAGTTCCATAAAACATTCGACTGGATTTATCCATTCATAACAATATTACAACTACCCCCCACTAACATTATACACACCATACATTAATATGTTAAACGAGTATTGGGTTTCCAGGACCCACCAATTCACCCAAAGACACATGGTTTACAAACTAGGGCCCACCCAGTTCCTAAACTAGTCATCAGACAGATGATTTTTCACATAGGACCACACATTTTCTTTCTAGTGTGCTTTTTCCTCACTCTCACGCACCCTATGAAACTTTTCATAAGGCCACCCATCTTGATAAATAATCTATACCAAGCACAGTTAGCTGTGGATTTCTAATCAGGTAAACTCTTGAAAAGAAAGGTGTGCCCTATTAACATGAGTCGTATCATTTAGAATTTTAACCTTTTTACTTAATGGGGTGTTACATTAAATCCTCCCACTTCATTTAGAGAACAATGTTCACGTTGTAGACCCTATATCTCAACCCATGTATTACTATCACACTTCTGACAAGGCTCCTCCCATGAAAACCATGTAATAACTGGGGCCCATTGACAGCATAGGAACCCCATCTTAACATGGTTATCAGGTCCTACCTTCAAGACACCCCCCCAGTTGACCCTAAAATATGTAGTACCCTACCTGGGTCCATCATATGTTCCTAATTTAGTTGTCATACTAATTAATTTTTCCACAATCCAACACTTTTTCTTTCCATTGTGATTTTTCTTAACTTACACGCACCCTAAAAAACGTCCAAGAAGGTCCCACATCCTAATCATTACTCTAGTCTAAGAACACATCACTATCAATTTCTAATCAGGTAGGCTCCCAAAAAGTGAATGTGAAACTTCTTGACATAAGTAAAATCATTTATCCTTTTAACCATTTAACATTTTTCGATGTTAACGTTCACCCCATTTTCAGAACCCTGCCCACATTAGGGAACCTATATCTAATCCAAGGTTGTTCCACACAAATCCATATAGGATTTTCCTTTGATACCAATGTAATAACAAGGCTCTAGTTGAAAACATAGACACCCCTCCCTAACATGGATTTCAGGACACTTATAACCATATTATTTTTTCCACAGTCTAACACTTTTCCTTTCCAATGTCCATTTCCTCACTCACACAAGCCTATGGAAACATCCAAGGATGTAACCAATCCTAATAACCACATTAGGTCAACCACTCATAACATTGGAGTTATAATCTGGTAGAATACTTAAATTAATGTTACACCTTGATGAAATGAGTCATTCAATTTATCCTTTTAACACATTAATATTTGAGGGTGTTACCTCCATAACAGAAGGGAAACCTGTCAATATCTCCTAAGACACACCATAGCCTGAACCCCCTACTGGGATTTCCATATTGGAATCTATATCTTGAGAAATTGTTTTCAACCATAGGGAGTACAGTCCCAAGGTATCATCATTATATTATGGATCCACTAGATAGATAGAATAATCCCCATCATTACAACTCTAGGAAATTATATAATTATCATCTCACTTACTATGTCATATTAGGTTGGACCACTCACCCAGTCTGTCATCAATATACATATTTTCTACCCAACTTGGTTCTTATAATTAATTGGGGGAGGAAAATAAGCTTTGATCTCTAATAAGATAGATCGGTGACAATAAGGAATCTCACATTCATGTCGTAGCCTACTCTATACAATCATTCTATTTGAACACTCATCCATACTCAATTTAACTGTATAATGTATCCCAAGGTCCACTATATTCACAGAATAATTTAATGTTGCCAAATCATGGTTTTTTATATCAATAATATCATTAATAACCGAGGACTCTAACATAGGTGGTTATAGCACTAATCTTGTGATCAAGGGTCTTTAGTGGGCCTTTCTACTCATGTCAATCCATTGTAATTTAAATTTATTGTAATAGTTCTTTCAGAAAAAAAAATTCATTCCACCTAATGGGAGAGACAACAAAGAACATTCCAAATATCATAAGTATAAATCAAAGGGTATTATAAAGGATCCACCAAAATCACTCATGTCAATTAATTTTAAGATAGAATAACCACCTTAGTATCTTTAAAAAGAATCACATCATCTCTTCTAAACATAACCCAATCAAAATAAAATAATTCATTAATTATATAAATATAAATACAATTATAAAAATTAATTTAAATATCAAAAATTCAGCATTAACTAACCTAGTAACATCTTCTCACCAAAACTGCAAGTAATAGGGTGAGGTCCACTATAGATATGAACTTATAACTAGTCCATGTAAAATACCCAATTTAATTATCAAATTTGATAGATAATTTTATTAAATTTCACTAAAAATCATAGAAAAATTAACCGAGTGTTATCCCTTCATTAAAACATCTTACAATGGTGTTTGTTTATTGATTCAGGATTTTATCTAGTTAAGTCATATAAAATAATGATGAATTAGGATGATGAATCTATTATCTAGTTTAAATTATAAAATAACCCTAACAAGATATAAGTAAAATAAATTTAAATGGTAGTCAATTAATGGCGTAAGTGAAAATATCATACCTCATTATCTATGGAAAATTACACCATGAAAACATAAAATATAAGGTGAATCAAAGTGCAAGGGAGGGTGAAACCCTAAATTCTTCATCCAAGAATGTGTGGGAAGTGGTCAGCCATCAATCATAAACCTTTAGGAGGAGGTAATAATTTTTATTTATTAAAAAATATATGAGGTTTTTTGAAAGTTTGGATACACAATTCTTCAAACCATTTTCCAATGGTTTAGCCTTAATTTTCCATGGCTACACATACCACATATTTTGGTCGCATTGTCTCTCAAACAATGATATAACCAAGTAACTATCCACTAAAATCATAACACCCTAATATGTTTAGAAATATTTTTTATATTAAATTTATTTTCTTTGATATCATGGGATATACGTAACACCAAGTTCTAATGAGCCGTAATATACTATTTATAAAACTATTTAACATCTCTATTAGGACCTATCCATTAAATATGATAAAATTAATAGAAATACCCACATTTTTAATATTATTTTTAATGGTTTTATATAACCAATTCAAAAAAGATGTATAAAATTTATTATAAAGTATTTATATGTTTTGAAAATATTATTTTCTCCGAAAATTCATTTTTAAAAATAATAAATATAATTCTTAACACTTATAAAATTTACGTTTTTTAAATGATTTTAATTTTTTTAATCAACATGTAAAATTTATTTTAAGATAATTTTTTTAGATTTATCTAAAATTAGTAATTTTATGAAAAATAGGGAATGATACTAGTTTTTTTAAACTACATTTGGATTTAATGAATTAATATTGTTTGTTTTTAAAAGATGGGTATAAAATTTGAATTTGTTCAATGATACAATAAGTAGACCAATATATGTAATTATAATCAATTTTATATAGAATTTTTAAATGAAATATTTTTAACCTTTTGAATCATTTCTCTTTGGAAACTTGTTTTATATCGCATTAGTGGGTTTAATTTTAAATTATTTTTTTTCAATTTTGTACATTTAATTTATAAAAATTCATTACATATTTGGAATCATCAAAATTAATATTATATAATATGTTCAAATTACTTTTTGAGCATAAAAATAGTAAAAAGAGTAAAAGAAATATTTACCATGGTTAAGGTAAAATGGGTTTATCGAGGGTTAAAATTAAAGGATAAGGGTTAAAAATTAACCAAAAAGTGACTAATTCTTATTTTATAGCCTATTGAGACCTTATATATACTAATATTATAAAAACGTATATTTTGGAGACTTTTTTCCTTAGAAAAATTCATGTTAATTATTTCTTTTCAAAAATTACAAGTATGTCCTATCCCACACATATAAAATTCCACCCCATATCCTCATCTTTCCACACATCCCAAACACATTTATTAAACCAATACCAGCCAAAAGTAAATTAAATAATTCCCCTAAATCTTCCAAGAATCTTTTTTTGGTTAGAAATCTATCTTAGGAATTTTGTTGGTGAAAACCAAAATAAGTTTTTCAATGAAGAGGAGACTTCCTTAACCGACATTTTATATTATTTGTTACTCCAAAATATTAAAAAATTATTATATAATAGCCTAAGTATAGTATCTAAAATTATAATTTCTTTATGTTAATTTCACGACCTTCTACCATCTCCTCCTCCATAATGTATGAAATGAAACAGTTGATCATGTGTAAGGCGTACTACCACCTCACGAACCCATGATATTCATTTTTCATCACTGATTCTAATAAATGGATATAATTATGTATATAATTTCTATATATTAAATTTATTATATAATAATACTTCTTCATTTTGAATATCATATATATCTTCTTTTTTACTATTTTATAGAATATGATAATGTTTCTCATGTGTATGGAGAAATACCCTCTCCATGAATGGTGTATTTCATTTTATATCAATATATTATATGGATTAGTATAAATAAATAAATAATGAATGTATATTATATTTATATAATGTTTAAAATTTTAGATATTATGGATCCATGAACAAATTTAAAGGATCTAAAATACCAAACCTAAATATACACGAAAAATAATGTAGTTTTTACACAAAATGAGATTTTAAAAATAAATTACAAATAAAATGGAAATAAAAAGTCATAAGTAAATCATATAATGTATAAAAAATATTACTAGGATTCATTAATATATTTATAATAAAATTATAATTTTTATAAAGGTGGTTAAAATTTGAATCCCTGAATTTTAGTCATTAGGTAAGTGATTTTTTTCTCAAATTCCCTTCTTTGGGACATAAGATATGTTATGCACCAATCATATTTTATGAGGTATGTATAAATCCATTTGAAATTTTATATAAATAATATAATTACTTTAAATATATTTAATGTTTCATTGGATGTTATTATTTAATGTATCTCAGAATTCAACAAATGTAAAATTGGTGAGGAATTTTTTTTACAATCTCATCTTTTACTAGATTATTTATGATTATGTTTCTAACGATGAAATATTGAGATACACATCTCAATAAACTCGTAAATTTTATTCTCATATAGTTATTTCATGTGAATACTTGTTTTACCTTATTTTTTGCCCCCTTATGTGATCAATATTTCTAAATAATAATTTTATGATAAAATTTCATTTTTCTCTATTCTATCAAAAATGTATTTTATTCTATTTCGATGTTTTTAAAAAAATTAAATATGAATTTTAGAAATACCCTAGGGTTATATAAATTAATTAATACGCTTTTTTAATTTTCAAAATAAACTAAAAGGAATCCATTTGTAATTTTATGAATAAGGTGCTTTTGAATTTTACCAAAAAAAATGAAACAAATCATTGTTTTAAAGTTTACAACAGAAAAATATTTTTCCACTCTCATGAACACACAATTTATTAAATTTGACATTTCATTTTTCCAAAATTATTTTCAAATAAGATATTCAATTAAATATTTGGGATGTTTTTAGATTTTAACTTTTCACAATGGAAAGTATATTTTTCTCAATAATTTTTTAAGGATATTTTTATAGGATTCCAAGTCATCAATAAAAATAACTTTTGGTTTTCCTAATGTTTTACTTGGGATATAATCCATTTTTACCATCTATATTATTTCTTGAATTTTTTTTATTATTATAAAGAGATTTGTGGGAAACTATTTCATTTCCATAGGTGATTTTATGATGAAATTTATATAAGACCCATTTCTTTTTCATTTCCTATGCTACTATGTAGTTATTATAAAACCCCCTTATATGCATTGGTTTTAATTTTAAAAAACACTGATCTTCTATCACACATTTTTTTTATTTACATTATGTGGTGATTGGGACCTATATCTCCTTCCAACAAATTTTGTAACTATTGAAATATCAACAGATAAACTAAAATAGAATGGGGAGTGAACCCTATTCAATAAGGTACTTTATCCACTATGATAGTCTTTGGAGTGAAGCATGACTACAATGATGGTTTCTAGACTAATCCTTGAATTGAAAATTAATTAGTAAACAAAAATAGAACATAATGTGCACCTGGTTTGACACTCCTTATAGATATTGTCTAATTAATTTACATATTAATCATGAACCATCATTATGGATTTGAATAGATAATGACCATGAATGAACTATCTTGAACTGTAGGTGTCTTGGATGTAGAAGAAGGTGTCCGGATTTGTACATCCTATAAATTATTTTTCATTACTCTATATTTTCCCAATACAATTATTGTCTATCACGCTATTCCATTCTATTCAAGTCAATTACAGAACCTCAAAAAAGTATTTTAATGATGAATTCAATGAATAACTCAATGATTATCCTACTAATTGATGTAATGTTATAAAATATGGAATGATAATTATCATTTTTACCCAAACACAACACTCTAAAGGAATGAATCAATATGAACATCCAAATGAGAAAATAAGGGAATAACATTTTGTTGATAGGAATAATTTATGTTGTTTTTCTATCATTTGGAATGTGAAGTGGATCAGTGGTTGAATATCACAAAGAATATAAGCCAAGAAGATGAAATTGACTCTATAGAGTGGAATGATATTAAAATATTATCTTTCAATAAGTAATTTATTTTTATTCTTCATACAAAAATAGAGAAAATAATCCTTATTCTAAAGCATAATAATGATGATTTTGTGTGTACTTATGAGTAAAGTGGTACAAGAATTTTGTGGTGTGCTTCTGTAATTATCATCTAATAAGAAGGAAAGGTTGATAGATTATGCAGCCTAAACCCAAGTCTTTTATGGGGGTTATCCAAAAGGTAATTTAGTAGTTATGAATAAATCATGTGAAATTATCTTAAGTTCTAAATAGATATTGGAATAGGTTTTTAAGTCTCCCATCGATCACATTGTTTTGATGTGAAACGAAATTTGATGTTCAAGGGAAACACTAAGAACCATGGAGATAATAAGGTGATATTTTATTCATGATCAATGTTTTTAATGAAAGATGGTGGAAACTATCTTATTAGGACTATTAAATATTTTATGTGTTGAAGGTAAGGTCATCGGGAAATCAATTTTTGATGTAATGGGAATAAGTTAACTAATGATGTGAATCAAGAGAACGATCTTCATAATGAACAACCTACACTCTAGTCTTTCAAATGTATGTAGAATGAGAACATTTCTAAACTATGCACAAATCTAATGGTTAATTATGATAATCGGTGTATAAATCCTTTAATGTTGAGAGACAGGGGGAAATATCATGTTGTCAATATTTTTAATGAGGTGCGCGATAACAATGTGGTGAAAGGTCTATTATCCATCCACTATAGAACTACCAATGTCTTATTTGACTCTATATCTACCCATTATTTTAAATATAAAAAATTTCATAGGTGTATCAAGATGAGACACACATGGTTAGATGAAGAATTAGTATTTCAACCCCTAAAAGTTTTATAATCACATTTCGAGTATATTATTCCACTCTGATTTAATTTTGTTGGAATGTGCTTCCTATAAATATTGAAATTCTTTTCTACGTGAATTTGGTGTTATCTTTGTCTTGGAATGTATTTATCTACATAAACCCCACATCAATTTTCAATCAAGGTATGTCACATTTGATATTCCAAATTATCCTTCGATCATCTACTTGTGTGATGATAAATATGAACATCCAATTGAAACAACATCCATTGAATTGTTTTTTATGACTATACAAAAAGTTATTTTACATACAAAGGTTGAGAAGACACTAAAAAACAATGATATGAAAATTTTAAATGATTTGTTTGATGTCTTTATATATTAGTTTCCTAGAATTCCACTAAATTTTGATATTGTGTTTTCAGTAGAACTCATACCTAACACCATCCCTTTTTCATAGACCCCCTATAGAATTTCACCAATTGAGTTACAGGAATTGAAAAGTAAACTTCCCGAAAATCGTCAAAATAGATCCATTTTTTCATGTGTTTAACATTTGGGATCACCCATTCTCGTTATCAAAAAGAATGATGGAATGATGATAATATTCATTTATTATCAAGATTTAAACAAGATCAAAATTAGGAAAAAGTAACATCTACCCTATATTGATGACTTAATTGATCAATTACTCGGATATTGATACTTTTATAAGATTAAAATTCTTTTTATATATCCTCAATTCATGATCAAGAAAGAGGATATACCCAATATACCATTATTCTGATGGTATGGAAACTATGCGTATATAGTTATTACATTTGGTATTTCTAATTTCGTCTTCATCTTCATGAATTCAGTGAATTGAGTCTTTAGGTATTTCCATTATTAGTTTTTGTTAGTATTTATAGGTGATTTTATTGTATATTTAATTGGGGATGAAGATCATCAAGGTGACTTGATAATTACACTCAAGACCCAGAGGAAGGAGGGGTTGAATGAAAAATTTACAAAGAGAAAATTTTGGAAACAAACGGTTTCATTTTTTAGGTAATATATTCATAGGAGAGGTAATATCTGTGGATCCGTCAATTTTTTAGGCTATTGAATGTTTTCCCTGACCAACAATATTGACTAAGATCTGATTTTTTTTTTGGTCTGGATTGTTATTATTGATTATTTATTAAAAATTACTCATTACTATCAGATCCACATACCAGGTTAACTCAAAATTGATCCATGTTAATTTGGATAGATGAATATGAAGAAAATATCAAGGAACTGAATAGAAGATTAAATGGTGCACATGTTCTTATGTTACCCAACATCATATAAGGGTTTTGTAATCTTTAATGATGCATCAAAGAGGGGTTTCGAAGGAATTATTATATATAATGACATTCTTATAGCTTATGCTTCTTGAAAATGGAAGGTTTGAGAGAAAAATTACCATACTCATAATTTGGAGTTAGATGAAGTAATTTTCTAATTAAAGTATAGAGGCCTTATCTTTAAAGGTAAATGTGTGATATATAAAGTGGTCTAAAAATATTGAAGTATATATTCACACATAAGGATTTGAACCAACACCAAGAGAGATGGTTATAGCTTATTGATGATTAAGACTGATCAATACATTAACACCCTATTAAAGTGAATAAATTGGTTGTTATTTTATTATAAATAATTATTTTATCTTTCCTAATATTAGGATAAAAAATTATCTGATTTTTTTGGATTTGAAAATGATCGATCTAAAAATTATGAATAAAATTTATAAATATTATATTTCTCAAATTAATGATCAAATATATATAAAACTAAATATTAATGTGGAATTGAATGATAATATACATTTTTAGAGTAAAGAGATATGTTTTCCTTGATTTTATCTTTAATGTGATGTAATAATGAGGTTTAATAACCATTTATGTTTTCCAACCATACAAGTTTTAAAGAAATTGGTAGAGGTGGATCATAATTCTTCATTCTATAATAATAATCGATGTACGAAGACGTGTGTAGTTTGGAAATTGTGTCTTTGTTTTGAAGGAATGAAGAGGGATATCAAAAAATTTATATCATGATGGTGGGTATGTTAACAAGTTAAGGATGAGGGAAAAATATAAGGTAATTTTATATCCATTACGCATACCATAATAGAAATGGGAATACATAACCACTAACTTTTTCATCAGACTCCACAAAACATCTAAAGGGAATAATACAATATGGTGTTTAGATAATAACCTTACAAAGTTAGCACACATCATAACTATAAAATAATATTTTTCATTGGATTGAATTTATAGGATATACATTAAAGAAGCAGTAAGGATTCATAGATTACCACATTCCATTATGTCTGATTGGGATCTGAGACATGCCACAAAGTTTGAGATAATTATTTAGCATGATCTTGATATAGAGTTTCATTTCAGGGTTTCATATCATCCTTATATTTATGTTAATTCTAAGGTAAAATTTTAAAACCCTAAGGACATGCTGAAATATTTTTATTTATATTTCAATGGTTGTTGGTATCTACATCTTCATATCATTTATATTTCATTCAATAATAGATTTCAGGGCTAAAGCTTCAGTAACTCTCTGAGAGGAGATGGCCCCGGAGGTGGAAGATGTTGTGGCGACTGATGGTGGAAGAGTTTGACAGCCGGTATAGGTGTGTGATGGAACTCAGGCATGATGTTTGGGACGTACCCTGACTGCGTTTCAGATGTTGTGATGACTCGTATTTCTAGAAATGGAGAGAATGGAATTCATAGGCCGACGCCGGTGCAAATATTTGGGCTCCGTGGATGCTGATCGGACAACTGGTTACAACTTTTCTGATGTCTTGGGTGTGGGTTGGATCTGGCATGAACATCGGCAGTGAGATGGGGTTGGAGGGAGTCGACCTAGCCTGCAAGGTGTGGGCTGCCTCTGGTGAGATCCTCGGCGGGGAGATAGTGATGGAGGGATGTTTTGAGCTCGATTTTTTCTGGCCAGTGATCTAATGCTGGTGTTGATGGATGTGAAGGAGGTGGTGTGTGCCTGTGATGGTGAGCGATGAACATGACAACTATTGCGGGTTGGCTCCAGATTTTTTCAGGGTAGCGTGATTTGCATAGGCATACAGACCTTGGTATGCGGGCTTCCTTTCTCGGTAGTTTCGCCGAGATGTTGACCCCAGGATAAGGATGGTTTGCAGTGCATTTTCTGGTCCTCGACTGTGGCGGCGATGGGTGTGGAGATGGCCTCGACCTTGGGATGAGGTTGGAATGTGGACATGTCTTTTGGGATGATAGGTTGTGGTGTGGACTGGCACGATACCATTTCGAAATGGAGGACATTTATTGGGTCTTTTATTTTATTAGGTTGTTATTTTTGTGAGTTTTTGAACCACTTGGGTCTTTGACTATTTTATTTCATTTGGGATTTTGATCTAGTTTCTAATGGGTGGTGTTGGAATGCCAATATGTGTTTGGTGGCACTTGTGCCACATTCCTATATCGTTGTATCTGCTTTAATTTTGTTAATAAATTTTTTGGATCGTGTACGCTCAGATCCCAAACAATCCTGGTACAATAATAGATTTCACGCGAGTATTCAGATGGATCCTCATGAATAACTCTACTGAAAAAAGTGTAGAGCTCAAATGTGTAGGAATGAATTTGTAATATAAAATATATTGGGACCTGAGATAGCTGAATAAATTACATATTGTATTATAGGCATTCGACAACAAAAAATCGAAAAACAAAGTTGATATAAAAGTAATGTTAATTATAAAGAGTGTGATCTGAAATTTGATATTTGTTATAGGCTATCTCTAAGAATATATCAATGAAGTAAGGTTTTTAGATTTGGGAATAATGTTAAATTAAACGAAACCTATTTTGGTCCCTTTTAAATTACTTCTCATATTGGTACGATATCCTATTGGTTTTTACTACCACCAAAACTCTCTAAAGTCCACGATGTGTTCCATATACCTCCACTGAGGAAGTACATGCCTAACCATTCACTTATTATAAATATATATATAATAATAAAAGATAATTAAATTTAATTTGATTAACGACTAGTGGAGAATCTGTATCTTAGAGATAATGTTCTGTGAAACAAAACCACTCACCCGATCATAGATTTTTGGCAAAACCACTAGTTTTACAAAGTTGTGTGGGAACCTGAGCATGTAATGAGGAAAATTTATCCTTTGTTTTTGTATTAATTTTATGTAGTTTTGAGGGTAAAAATCATTTTGAGGGGAAATTATAATGTAACACCTATTTATCTTATGAAATTTAATTTTTCAATCAAATTTAATTTATTTTATAGCTTTGTCTATACACATCACAATGTTATAAAGAAGAGAAATATACTATTTATATTACTATTTGACATGGATATTATGGCGTATCCATTAAACTTGGTTGTATTAATATAAATTAATACATTTAAAATGATAAGTATAATGGTTTTATATAAATAAAACACACTAATAAAAAGTAAATAATTTTTTTAAAAGTCTTTAAATGTTTTGAAAATACTATTTTCTCAAAAAATGTTTTTATTTATTTTAAAGAGTTATAAAAGAATGATTTTTTTATGAAAATAAACTATATTGGATATTGTAATTAATTTCATAATAAATTTTACTATAAATTGTTTTTAAACTTTTCAAGCTCTTGTCTATTGAAATTTTTTTTCACCATGTTTTCGGGTTTAATTTTAAATTAAAATTACCCACATTTGTGCATGGAATTTATAAAAATTAATTTTATACTTCTAATAAAAATAATTAATATTACTTAAAAATTTCTACATAATCATTAACCATAAGAGATACTAAAAATAGTAAAAATTAATT
Organism: Viscum album; assembly: GCA_963277665.1. NCBI lineage: Eukaryota > Viridiplantae > Streptophyta > Magnoliopsida > Santalales > Viscaceae > Viscum > Viscum album. The sequence continues at coordinate 961,840,997 of OY728145.1, forward strand.
ACTATGTTTAAGGTAAAAATAGGTTTATCAGTGGTTAAACTAAAAGGATGAGGGTTAAAATGACCCAAAACTTGTATAATTCATATTTTATGGAAATATATTTCCCTTTTATATTATAAGGATAATAAATGGTCTATTTTGGGTCCTTGGTACATGATAAAACCTTCCATATATTTCATTCTTTTCCAGAATTACAAGCATGTCCACTCAACCACTTATAAAAAGGCCACCAATTTCTTCTTCTTTATACACTTCCAAAACCAATATTTTCAAGGAATACATAATTAAATCACTTCCATAATTACCATGATTCATATTATAAAACATTATTTTCTCATAAATCTAAATTAGGAAGGATTTTTTTCAAACCAAAATAAGTTTTCCTGAGATGAGGTATCATCCTTGATCGAGCATTTTATCTTATTTCTTTCTCCAGATCATTCAAAAATTATTAAAAATGTTGATATAAACACATAAATATATTACATATATTGATATTATTTTATGTTAAGATTATGATATATAACAATCTCCTCCTCCCTCAAATGGGAGATGAAACTGTTGATCATGTGTATATCAAACTATCACCTCATGAACCAATAAAAAAAAATTTCGATCACCAATTCTCATAGATAGTAATAATGATATATATAAGGTTATATATGATATTTTTTATATAATAATACTTATGAAATTGTAATATCATATATATAACTTCTGACATTACATTATGTAGAGAATATGATAATGTCATTCATGTGTATGTCGGACTACAACCTCGCAAAGAAATGTGATTCATTTTCACTAATGCATTTAATGGAAGATAATAAGTATAAAAATTACAAATATATGTGATATATATTGAATAAAAATGATTATTTAAAGGTAATATATAATTTAACTTTCTTTTCATTCATCTATTAACATATAGAAATAGTGTTCATGCATACGTACGGTCTACCATCTCTAAGAACAATGTATTTCACATTATATCTCCAACTATAATAGATTAAACTAAATACATATATAAAAAATATAAATATTATTTATATCTTGGTAATAATTTTTGAGATGACTCAACCACTTCAAAGTTAAAATGATCAAAAATATCAAACCAAATCTACACAAAAAATGAAGTAGTTATTACTAGAAATGTGATTTTAACAAATAATTATTGTTAAATAGTTAAAAATTCATAAGTCTATCATATATGTTATGTTACATATGATAATTATTATTTACTATATGTATAATATAGTCATATTTATTATACCTGAGTTTCAAAAATGTATTAATAAATTCGAGACTTAAGGTAAGGTATTATTTATTAATTATATTTAAGACATAAGCTATGTTATGAACCTATCATATTTTATGATGTGTATATACATCCAATTTATATGATATATCATGAATATACATATTTTTAAGATATTTAAATTTTTATTTTACATTAATTCTTAATGTTTCTATTGATTCAAATGATACAAAAGCTCAAAATATTTTTATTTATAGTCTAATTATTTATCCATATTATTTTTGATTATATTTATTAAGATAAAATATTATGATTAATATCTCAAAGAACACATGAATTTCCTTATCATATGGATGTTTCTTGAGAGAAAATGTTTCCCTTCATTTATCTATTTTAATGTAATTAAAATTTACAACTTATTTTATTTATGAAAAAACATATATATTTCTCTCTTCGGTCAAAAATAATTTTAAATCAGTATATATAGTTTCAAAAAAATTGTTTTAAAGATGTTTTTTAAAAATCACCAACAAATGATTAAACTCGTTTATATCCTTTTTTTAATTTGAAAAATTAAAATGAATATTATATCCATTTTTAAAATGATGTGCTTTTTAGTTTTACAAAAAACAATTAATGGAATCATTATTTTAAAGAATACAACATGAAATAATTTTCCTGTATCATGACCACTAAATGTTTTATTGGTTCCATTTCATGTTTCAAAAAATATTTTCAAAGAAATTTTTTATTTTTTATTTAGGATCCTTTTACATTTTACATAAGTTTATTCAATATAAAAATGATATTTCCCTCCACAATATTTTAATGATTGTTTATGGAATTTCTATTAATTAACAAAAAAACCACATTTTGTGTTTCATATGTTTCTTTTAGGGTATTATCTAGTTATATAATCCATATTATTTTTTATTATGGGATATTTTTATGGAGGAGATATTTTTATTAAACTATATATCATCAATTTTTTATGTGATGATCATATATTTATAAAACCTGTTTCTTTTATAAGGGTTGGATTATAATGTAATTCTTATAGAACCTGATTATTTTAATAAGTTATGATATGATGAATGTTTTTTTAACTTATGGAAAATATTTTTCTGATTCTCATTATTTTAGGGTTGGTAACTATATATCCCTCTAATTCAATTGGTAAATATTGAGATCTCATGAAATTAACAGGACTAGAATGGGGAGTGGACCTAGTTCGATAAGGTACCTTGTCCACTATGATGGTCTTGGGAGTCGAACATCAATACTACAATGGTCTGGGAACTGAAATCATTCCACTATGATTGACTAATAAGTGATACTTGGATACTATGTAAATGATTTTATATTCTTTTTTTGTATTCCACACTTCCATGTATTATTCCATTTTTAGTCTCTCATGGATCATGTTTTTTTATTCTCTTATGATTCATGTCTTATGAACTGATAATAATAATTACAAAACCAAATATTATTATGATATTTGATATGTAGGTTATAGTGTAAAAATGTTATTCTCATGTTCATATACCGTTCTTTATGTGTTATGTTTATGTGTCTCTCTTATTTACCATTACTATGCATCTGATCTCACACTCTCTTATGTTTCTTTTCCCTCGATTATGGACAAATTTATTATGCATAATTTTTCTAGTAAGGGTGATATTTATGGGGAACATATTGTGAGATTATATAGTTCACCAATGAACCATTTTTTATTCCTATAGTTTTCCAAATGCATTATACCTTTTTGATACTTAGTCATTGTTTAATCTAAGGTAATGAATGTTCATCAAAAAAGATATAATATCTTTTTATGAAATTCTAGGTCATTATAGAAACAATTTAATAGGTGTTTAATTATTTTTCTTCAATATTAAATAAAATTGTTGAGCTCTAAGGGAAACCAAGTCATGTGGTTCATTTACACTATTTTATCTAATTGAATAGAAACCATTCATAGGGTAAAATCTATTTCAAAATTTCTAAAATTAATTCCAAATATTCTATTCATTTTCTAAGAACCAAAAAACTATTTCCGGCCTATAACCATATCCAAAAACACCTCCTTTATATGATCTAAATATTATAACTTCAATTTGAAACTAGATTCTTAGAAATACCCATGATTTAGATTCAAAACAGAAAACTCCTTCCATATTTTATCACCCAAAAAATCATTGGGCATTACAATGTTTATAGGAATGGAGAGTGAACCCATTTAATTAAGGGATAATATCGTTTACGTGATAATGGTCTGGGAAATAATGTTTTACTTAAGAATTTATTTTCTACGATTTTTATATTCTCCATTTCTATAAAATATATATCAATGTTATCCTACATTCGTTATATATGTTTTTATGGATTATGAATATTTTCAAATGATTCCATGTTCATATAGTTCTTATCACATGATATATTGAAAGCATTATGTCATTATTCATGATTTAAAATCCATGTTTATTAGGTATAATTTCTTTATGATATATCCATTAATCTTGTTTTGGTTATCATTCCCACATATTCTTATTGTGATCTCTTGTTATCATCAATCGATGTCTCTTATATAAACCCCTTATTGAGCATCAATCCCCATTATTTCAATTGTTTCAATTACATGGGTAATGATGAAGAGTATTATGTGTGATAATTTTATAAATCTACCTTGTGTGGAGACTATTTATGGTTTATATTAAATAATATTTTCAATATACGTTGATTATGTATCTAATCTACAAATACACAAACCAATAAATTATAGGGTGTGATTAATTATGATATTTAATGAACATTCATGTGAAATGATGTATCAGGAATGTGTTTTGTTTTTGAATAATATAAATTGGCATCATATATGGGATTATGTAATTTATTTAATTTTATTATAAATAATAATGGGATAAAAAATCAAACAAACTATATTGAACCAAATAAATTTTATACTAAAATAAAATCTTCATAATTTTGACCTATTAAAAAATAAATTGAAAAGAAGGGGTCATAATTAGAGATAATAAAAGAGATTGTATTTTCAAAACTTTTCATGAAAACTTGAAATAATAAATCCTAATATTTTTTTCTTTAATATAATTTGATTTTTTAGTTTTTCAAGGATATTATTTGAATTATTTTAAAAATGTAATTGGTAACATTTTTAACTTTTTTATTCATTTCTAAAATTAATTATTAAATCCATGTTTTCATTGTTTCTTATGGTAAAAAGACATTTTTCAATATTTTGGGGAAAAAAAATTTCTTAAGACTAGTTTATTAAGGAATTCAATTAATTTCAATGCTCTTTTGAGATGGTATAAAATCTAGCTAAAATTGGACGACGTGTAAGTGAGTCTTTTCCAAATCCACATAAAATTACATTTTTAAGTCTTTGAAAATAATACAAATCAATCTTATGAATTTGGTTTCTATAATATATCTTATATCATTTCTTTTGACTCTATCATATGAATTTAGACTAGAACATAATACTTTGGAGGCAATATGATTTTGGTTTTTTCTAACTCTACCTGATCATAAATATTCATGGGATATTCGTATGAATTTTGAAATTGATATTACTTTAAAACTATGTATTGTATTACATCAAACCAAGAATATCATATGAGATTTCATTTATAATAATTTAAAATTATTATGTAATTAAAGACATATGAACATATTTTAATGTCCTATATTTTTAGTACATTGTAATAATTTCCAGAACTAAGTATTTTCAATAAAAAAAAATTGTCAATCCATGTGTATTCACTCATACAGGTGATGAAAAATGGATTTTATTAATAGGATTAAAATGTAATTTAATTCATTCAACACAGAGAAGAAATATTTTATCTAAGACAATGAATATGAAGATGAGATTTTGTTTCTAATTCTACCTAATGCTGATCATGAAAAAGTGTAGCACATGCATTTAACATCCTAAAATGTAACAGAATATAGAAGAAAATTAAAAATATTTTCCCCTTATTTTTTGGATGTGTAATGATGAAAAAAACCAAAAAAATAAAAAATAATATGATAATGAAAACTTGGTGTTGTTTCTTGTTGGAGGATTCACACATGCTAATGTAATTATGTCTAGTCATAACAGAGACAGTGAGTGTGTGAGGGGGGTCAATGAGATAGGGTTTTATTTACCCATGATTAGCTAAAATACCAAAACATATATGGAATTAGTATCATAGTACAATCCTATAAAATTATATGTAAATGATTTTATTTTTTTGTATTTTTCTAGAATCAATAGTTTTGATAAAGTAGTTACTTACCTCCTATAAGTGTTTTTTTAATGTTCCCTAAATCATTGTTCAATCTATGAATAGAATTTTATTTTTTATCCATTTTTATAATTACTTAATGATTTATTTTCATTGAGAGTTGTATGTTGGATATGTTTTAATTTCTAGGAAGTATTTCTGCTTTTGAATCACTATTGAAGGATGATAAAAACATATATTGAGGTCTTGGTTGAGAAATTAGGTAGGTTTAGGTGAACACTTTTAGGCCATGAAATGTGTATTGAGAGATTTGATTACATAATCCAAATATATAAAAAAATAAGTTGGATTCGAAATGATCAATACATGTACACTTATATATTCCTTAAACAGTGATTTCCACACTAAATTTCAATCAAAATTTACTATATATCTTCAATAAACCACTCTCATTTCATTTAATTGAATTTTTTTAGTTCAGTAGAAATTTTAAAACTAAATTTCACAAATCGACTAATTTCATTATCTATTAGAAATTTTGAGGAACATTTAAGGTTTTCTAAAATATTCTATAGTATCCAAAGTATAAAACCTGGCATACGAGAGTACAAAATTATTTAAATGATAAATATATTTGATTAATATTTTGTTACATAAATTTAATTATCAATTCAAATAATTTCTATGGTTGTTTCCTAAGTTATTATATTTTTTTCCAAATGTTCTAAACCAGATTTTATTACCTTACATACTAAAAATAATAAAACTTATCATTATATACTTATAAGTCTCAAATATTACAATGCTTATAGTTGTGAATACACTACCAACATGCGAAGAAGAAATATTTTTTAACCTAAAACTGTAATTAATGGAAATATAACTCTCCATGAATTGGATTAGTCATTTAAATAATCCAAAATATATATATTATAAATATCTTTATGAACTTATAGGATTTCAAATGAAATCTATGTTTCTTCCCCAACATCCAAAACACTATGCAATTCTATAGTAGGATCAAAAAAATATCTTCCAGAGTTTTGTTACCTTTGTTTTAAGTTAAAAAAACATGTTAATGTAGATGAAAAAAATTGATATATTTTCCTATTTTGTGAGAATGATCTTCCAATTAATTTTATTTCTATTAAAATTTAAATTTTATTAGAAGTTAAATTGAATAGAAGAATAATTTTCATAAAAAATACCAACATTAAGAACTTCTTTGGTTTGTGATAAATTTATATGATTACAAAAATTTAAGGAGAATCATTTTATAAAAACTAATAAATATTCAGAAGAATTTATTTTAGTTTCATACATGATCAAATATGGTAAAAACATTTGATTCAATATTTTTATAACTGTTTATACTTTAGTGACAACGGTATGATTGATGTTGATGTAGGATGGGATTCAGTGTTTAAAACTAATATTGAATATATGACTTTAATTGATAACATAAACCATAATACACAACCCTTTGAATAAGATACATTTTACATGTAAAATATTATTAAGAATTTCCCACACCCACTTTTGAAAATAACATGGTTGTGAGTCAACTTAGGGATCTGAAACTATGGTTAGATTAATGGAATTATTTAATACTCCCCAAAACTAGCCCAATCCTAAATAAATATTATAATGTTAACTATAAAAAAATTTCATCCAATGAATATTTTGGTATTAAATGTCCAAAAATTAAAGAACCTTGTAAAAATTATAATACAATTTTCCTTAGAAGACCCCTTCAATCAATAAAAAAATAAAATTTCTACCATAATAAATCAAAATATAGAATAATTAGCACCATGAAATATTTATATAGTCTGAATAAAGAAAATATTTTCCCATGGTGACTCAACTAATTCTCAATGAAGATACATCAATTAGAAATAAAATTCTCATTATAGAAGAAATTTGAAAATTACACTAATTACTAACCTATCTAAAAACTGTGATGAAAATTTGATACAAGAATATTTATTGAAAAATAATTTGTTGAAATAAATTGGATAACTTCTACAAGATGTTTGTAGCATAAAAACAAAATTACTTTAGGTTTTACTTTAAAACATCAAGTGAATATCAAGAAAAAGGAAAGGTAAATGTGAGTGTATAGTTAATTATGATAGGTATCAATTTTAATAGACCCCAATCCGATAACATTAAACCTCATACTAAACCTAAAATATATAAATAGAGTTCAAGAAAATTAACATGTTTTAGACCCTGTTAAATACAATATAATTATTTTTAATCCTATTAAAAATCATAATCTTATTTTAGAACAAAACTTGGGTTGTGTGAGGAATATTTTCTTCAAATAACTAAGAAATATTTTAAAGATATGATAAGAAATTATGTGTCTTAAAATAGTTCTCAACATGATCCACAGTCACCCAAAACCTCCACAACAATTGCCTATTAGTATCCTAGTAGTTAATAAAAGTAATGAAAACGGGTTATATGAATATGTTCCAGATAATTTTATTAATCTCTAGGATAATAAACCTTTCCATGATACACCGAAACAATTTCATGATATTCCCTATTTTTCAGATAAACATTTTTTAAAAAATAGAAATAAAAATAAGGATAACATGTGATCTTGGAGGGAATTGTTTCTCTATAAAATTATATTATTTACCTATTAATTGTAAATATCAAGGTACCTATAACACTCGATAGACCGTACGGGAGTTTCAATTCAATAATGTCAACCTTAACTGGAAATATATTTTTAATAGTATGCTCCACATTTTTTATTATTATTCATAGGTCATAGATCTACATTCATATATAATTTTCTATCAACAACCCAAATAATATATCACTAAACATACTAGAGCCATACATGTTGATTTAGTTTAAGAAAAATAATTTCAATTTGTGATATTTTTTCTTGAATATCGAATTTTATTGGTTTAGTTCTCATTAAACTATAATTTATTTTCTAATTTTAATTAAAATATCTAAATAAATAATAAATATCCAATAACAAACACCATGATTTTGAGGATAAAGAGTTCTGTTTAATATTTTTCAATATATAGAACACCCATTATATGATCATTCATTCTCTCAAGTGAAAATGATTAATTAATTTTTCTCTAATTTGATTCATAATTTCCAATGTAATGAACCACCATATATTGATTCTAAAAGTGAATAATTTGTTACCTGTCAATATGATATGCATATGAGTCAAAAATGATGCATTTAGAGTGATTCTGAGATTTGAATATTTTTTGTATAAAACCCATATTTTTCTAAAGAAACTCATATTGAAACACTCAATTTTCATTCATATATTTAAACAAATTTTAATTTTTTTAATCCCACAATATTTATTTTTTAATATCAATTGTAATATTTTACAGTTTTAGAATTATTTTGGGATTAATTAAAAATATGTAATAATTTTTAAATTTAACTATTTTTATTTCTTAATGTATTTTAGACATAAAATTTTAAAAAATAAATTAATTTAGGATATTAATTTTTGTTGGATTTAAGACATGTTGGGATTCATTTCATTCTTTTATACCCTAATATTAATATTTCTTTAGATATTCCAAAATAATCTCACAAGTGAGGCATCAAAATCTATGTATTGAATTGAATATTCTTGAAAATGGGCCTATATCTCATAAATATATGACAAAATGGAGCTACAATTCGAAAATGATTATTATAATATCCTGGGGACCAACTTTCAAAACTATGGACTCTCTATTTTCTACCATTATCAAGACCAAAAATTCATAGGAAATTTAATTTTACAAATTCACAGATTCTTCCTATCCAGAATAAATTGTTAGAGTAAATGCGAGAAAACATATAATGCACATTTAGTATGAAGTTGAATTTTTTTTTAAAGATAAATTCATTTTTAGCATTGTTTCATAAGAATAATCTTAGTTATTCATTCATTAAATAGATCTACCACGCACAACCTTTCTGAGTAAAATTTTGGGGCCAAAATTTCACCCATTTTGCCTATAAAATTGCATCCACTCTCCTTGTACAAATATTGGAAATTATATATCGAAATTTTTTATATTTTTTAGTTTCTTTATTGTGTAATATTATTATGGATTTTTAATATATTTTACCAATATTCTTTCTATTATTCTCATATTTTTATCATTTTTTCAACCCTGTTCTTCTCCATCGTGATTTCTAAAACTCATGATCCTGAGTGACTAACCTAAGGATGTTCTTGGGGGATCAGTCCAGTGCTAAACCCATGTCATTGAAAATTCATGTTTATCGGTTCTTATTTTCTTAAATTTTGGTCAAGGTGTATCTTAGTGGGTAATTCACATTTGTGCCGCCACTTTCCACCTAAGGACAAACATTTAATGAAATAGTATTTTCCCATGAATAAGGAGGTGTATGTGTGGTCTCTTGGTGATCCCTTTATGCACCATATATTCAAAAATTTTGATCAAATTGGATATTAACACATTCAATTATTAATTTTCATTATGTAAATTTGAAAGTAATGAAGATTTGGTGAAATTTTACTCTGGTTGTTCTCCTAGGATGATATCCTTTTTTTATAACAACATCATGTCTTCATATATTCTATTTTCATCGTATATATAAATATATTAATATTTTTTTCATCTTACAAACCCAGTTATTTATATTATTTAGTTTTATTTATTATAATATATATTTTTTAAATCAAAATTCATTGTTTTGTGAGTTGTTTCTGGGAGACTGACCCTTGGTGTGCACTATATTGCATGCCTTTGAAAATAATATATTGACTAATGATTCATGAAAAATACTTTCACGTTAATTTGGTTCCATTTTTTGGGTGGTGAAATGCTTTAAAAAATAATTTTAAGTAATAAAAACTCCAAAATAAAAAAAATTCAAAAAATTCAATTATGTTTTCAAATTAATACTTATTTAATTCATGGAATAGTTACCCACTTGTGTAAGAGTCAATTATTTTCAAACCCTTTTATATATAGTATGGTACTTCTATAATTTTTATACAAGTGACATTATTTTTCCCATTAAATAATTGTGATGATATATTCAAAGAAATCATATGTAGCCTAAGAGAAGACATGAACAAACAAATTTTTGAAGTGATGGACTGTGAGCTAACTCTATTCTCCAATTACATTAAAATTTTTAATCATGTTACCAAGGTCTAAGAATAGTTCCCCTTAGTCCCCCCTATTCTTTCTATGTAAATCCATGAAATGGAGGATCATGACTACCTAAAACCAATTTTTACTGCTCATCTCTAAGAGGTGCATTCCACGTACAAAGAGATTCATGTTGAACCAACTTATAGAGATGATACATTATTAAACTCAAACACATTTTATTTTATTTAAACTTTTATCGGTATCTTTTCTAATAGTTTTGAATTTTTAGATTTAGATAACTCCTTTTATATCATTAAGAAATATAATTATAATGAAAATAAGCTTGTAGAGGAAAAAATGGAGCTCCATGATTTTGATGTACATTAATATAAGGAATCCCATAAAGAGATACAAGTGGTTGAATCAATAGAAGTCAGTATAGATAGGTCTCACCCTAAAAGGGGTAATTCTGATTTAAATTATTCTTGATTAAATTATATCTAATTAAAAAAACAGTCTAATCCTACTTTTGAAATTTCAATATATACATCCCATGTTGATCCAAAACTAGAATAGCATGAGGAGTATTCACACATAGAAACTAAAGTAGAGGATTATTTATAGTTAATAATACCCCACCATGAAAGTTGTACTTAATTGTAAAGGGTATGAATCTAGTATACGCTATCCAAATATCATTCCTCATCAATAAAAAGGAAGAAAAAATTGGTAAAATAACATGTGGTGCTTCAAATATGAGAATCTCCAACCACCGTCAGACTTTGAATAATATTTGGTATTAATCGTTGGATGTAGTAAAATTCAGGTCCCACATGGGGGATCGTACCATGATGTATCCTTTACTTTTTTATATTAATTTCAATTTCAATATTAAGAATCTTGTGATAACAGATTTTATATTAAATTTTAATGAAATTGAATTATTAATCTGGATAATTTTATCATAAAGGTGAATCTTTGATATTAAAATGAGGACACTTGATTTGTAAAAATTAATTGATTCATGTAAATTAATTTTAACTAAACATTTTCATTCCTTGAATTTATAAACAACATGTGAATTGATTTTTTATTATTAATCCTTCCCTGAGTGATTTTTCAATATAATATTTTTATTATTTAATATATTTATAGACAAAGTACATCCAATTTTATCCTGAGCATATTTATTGAGTGATCATGGCACATGCCACCTAACAGAAATTTCATTTAATCATAACAAATCTATGACTACAAAAACAAATTTAAAATCACTAAGGCATATTTTTAAAAGTAATTATCTTTAAAATACAACCATTACCACAATGTTTGTTTATACTTTAGAAACCATTAATGAACTCATTAATGATGAGCCATGTTTCAAGGCATTTTTTACCCATTCCAACACTAATCTTTGATTTTATTCATTATATTTTAAAGGTTAAGTTTTTGGGTGAAGCGAGTCATGATGTAAGCATTGATTTATAAAAAGGGATCATGTATAAGTGTTATTTTATGGTAATAAATAAATGATTTTGATTCATTAAATGTACAAAAAAAATTTCCATATTTGAATGAAAAATGATAAAAATGAATTGGTTGTGACATAGAAGAATTAAAAATCACCATCACTATAACAACGATTTTTATTATAGGTGGTTAGGTGGTAGATGTGATTTTTGTTCTCATTATATCATTAGAAAAATAAAAAATGGATAAAAAACTAATAAAACTTTTTTAATATATATATATATATATATATATATATATATATTCATATATAAATTTTAAGGTTCCCAAATAATTCATTACAATTTATTAGATCGTAATATTTAAATTGAGTTTTGAGGAAATTAGAGTATCCACATTGAAGGGGGGAAATTTATTGAGAATTTATTTTTTCTATCATCAACTATACATTAAGAGATAAATATTTTACCTGTCAATTAATTTCAAAATAGTAATTCCTACAAACCATGAGCCTTTGATTCATTTGAACCTTTGATGAAATTCCTAATGATTCCATGTTACTTTTATCTTTATAAAGTGTATAAAGTAGTTCATTTACAAATATATGGATAAGGAAAACGTCACCATGATATGATAAATACTCTTAATGAATTTTATCAGGATTTATGAGATAAAAGATAAAAATTGTGGTAGATCATGGTTTGGAAAGTTTAATTATAATGGGTTGAGGTGTTTGAATGAATTAAAAAGAGAAGTTTCATCGTTTCACAAAGTGGGAAAGTAAAATACATGAATGGATTGTTTCTATAAAAAATAATAAATTTAAATGATATTTTGTGGTAAATTTCACAAATTTATTTCAAATTAGTAATTATTCAATTTTATTTCCTTTAAATTTTAATAATGATAGCATTGGTGCCCTTTGATTTTTAATATCGAGATTTTATAGTTGAGAAAAATAAAATTTTAAGTGTGCGAGTATTTAAAAGATTGTTTTTCATCCATATTTGTAAACACATTTCAATTTATTTAATACTAAAAACATGATATTTTAATTTGAATTATAACATTTTTCATTTTACATCAATTTTGGCCTTAATTAGAAAAATAGTCTAAATTTAGAATTTACGTATTTTAATTTATTTATTTATATTGGATATAAATTTTTATATAGTTATTTAATTTATAAAAATTCATTTTTAAGGATTTAGTACATATTGGGATTCATTTTATTCTTTTGGTCCCTAATTTTAATCCTTTATTTGAATGCCTAAAATAATCTCACAAATCATGCATCCAAATTTATTTACATATCTAAATATTTCTTATGGTGGCCCTATATCTCATAAATCGATTACTAAATAGAGATACATTTCAGAAATGATAAATAGAAGATCCAAATTACTAACTTTAATAAATATGGAGCCAGATTATTCTAACAACATATAGACCATAAATGAATGGGATATCAGATTTCATAAATTCAATGATTCTACCTAGCCCGAATACTTTTTTGGAGTAAATTGTAGATAAATTTTAACAAACAAGGTAGATAAAGAAGAAATTTTAGTTTCAAAAGAGAGTGAAATTTTGTAACAATGTTTCAAAATAATAATTCACAAATCCATTCATTAAATGGTTATACCATGTGAAAACATTACAAGTAAAAATCTAGATCAAAAAAATTTACCTTTTTTCATATAAAAATACATCCACTATCCTTCTCTAAATATACAAAATTCAATTATTCCATTATCTATGGTTTTTTAGTTTAATTTTAGTGTAATAGAACTATAAATTTTCAGCATATTTTACTCTTCTTATTCCTCTCATTATCACATATTTATCTTTTTTCCCGCCACATTCTTCTGTACTATGATCTCTAAAACTCATAATCGTGAGTGACTAAATTGAGGAAGTTCTTTGGGGATTACTCTAGTGATGAACCCAATTCATTTCAAATTTATTTTTATTGATAATTATTTTATTAGAGTTAGGTCATTGGGGTTTATAGTGGGTAATTCACCTTTGTGTCTCTACTTTCCACCTAAGGCCTAACTTTTCCATTTTCAATATTTTCCCTCGATCAAGCAGGTGGCTATGTGGACTCTCATAGATCATTGAGTTAAATATATATTCTCAATCACAGGTAAAATTTAATAATAATGAATACATTGTATCATTTTCATTAAGTAAATTTGAAACTAATAAAGAGATTGTGATGGTTCACTCTAGGTGTTCTACTTATAGGATCTCCACTATATTGTTCACTTAGGTAAATAGAATATTGACTAGGGATTCATGAAAAATCCCCAGGAATCACATATATATTAAATTAATTTGTTAAAAATATGGAAAATGGTGAATCAATTTTCAATTTGTAAAAAAATTGTGAATGTTAAATAAATGATGATTTTTTAGAACCTGTTCACAATGTTTCATGTAAAGTTGGTTGAATTCATAAATTTTTCGTGTTTTCACTAAAACATATGAAATTGATAAACTAATTAAAATTATAGTACATATTTGTAGTTTTATTGAAAAGAAAGATAATATTTCATTTTAAAACACTATTTGGGTATTTAAAATTTAAAATTTTGATACTGAAAATTCATATCCTAAATGCTCTTTCAAATACAGAATTTTTTTCTATCTTAATATACAAAAAAACTGTTGAATAGTGTGTTGTCCGAAAATATTCTCAAATATGCTTGTTTGGGGAGTTATTGAGGATATTAAATTGATATTTTTTAGTCAAATAAATCATTTTTACCTATGAAATTTTCCACCCGCCCCCACCCCTTCACAGATAAAGTTAAAACCATGAAATAATAATAATAAATATTCTTTCTTATTAGAAATTGAGAACTTTCATGTCATCATTTATACATATCTATAAAAATAAAATATTATGAACTATTAAGATTTCTTAGAAAACAAAATAAACCACTAGGTTGGACTTTATCTTATTTAACAGAAATTAGTCCTATAGTTTTTTGCCTATAATTTTTTCAGTGAACAATTCTAAGAATTTTAGGTAATATCGAAGGAGATTAAATTAACTAGGTTTTTAATATATTAAAACGTTTTTCACTGACTTATTTGAAACTATATTTATTTTTATAATATCTAATATCTAATGTGAAATTCATATCTATATTCTACCGAAAATATTATATCCAAAATTTTATTGAATGAATTTTCAAATATTGTTTGATTAGGCATCAAAATAAAAATAAAATTTGTATTTATTGTATAAATATAGAATATATTGACTATAAAAGACCATTTTTCTCTTCCATTTCGTAATTATGTGATTCAGATAGTTTTTGGATAGACAAACTATTTTTTATAGATGGATTTTTCAATTAATTTAATATTAACATTGTAATTGGTGATCCATAAAAAACCACTTTCACTTGCCCTATTTGTGATTCTTCCAACAGAATTACATCCTTTTGTTTTTGTAATTCTCCTTAAACTTTTAAAATTTGTATGATTAGAATAATTTAAAACTTTTAGAATACTTTAAGGACGTTTTTATTGAGTTATTCATTATGTATGGGTCATATTTTTAAACTTGTTCAGAAAGTTTGGTTACAAACCTTGAAACTTGCATCAATAAGAACCTAATTATAAAATATGAAAATTTTTATTTCATATTTGATAGTTTAATTATGGATTCACATGTGGTGTCTGTAAAGGTAATTCATGTTGATTAATCCAATGTTGAGTTATCTTTTTCACTTCCATGCTAACAAACAGTGAGAGATGTGATATATTTTCATAGACCGGCTCATTTTTATAAGATTTTAACTAAATATGTTATAAAAAAACTTTCATTTTTTTATAATTAATTTAAAAAAATCATGGTTTTCTTTTGAATAATGTTGTAAACAACAATTTAGATATTTTAAATAAAGGCTAACATCCCCTCCAATTATTCAAACTCTAAAATTGGATTTATCGTTTCATCTACGGAACAGTCCTTTGATTATTCTCCTAAGGTATTTATTGATTCAAAATGGGAAAAAAATCTTATGTGATCTCTTATGAATCTAAAAATTTAGATAAATCTCAATTAAACAACACAATAACTGAGAAGGGGTTTTTCCTATTTTTTTCTTTAGATAATTTTGTATGTTATTTGTTAGACTTTAAGTTGGTGATTTTTCTTTAGAACAGTTACCAATTTTTTTGGATATCATTATATATTTATTTTTTTTCATTATTAGTTAATGTTAGTAGAATAAATTCCCACTATACATGATTGTTACACTATTTTTGAAAAAAAAAGTATTAGTGAATACAATTTCATGAATTGTTTTCCCAACTCTTTAACCATTAATCAAGGTATCCACTTCTGTAATAATTTTTAAAATCACTTCGGAATAAATTCTAAGATCATCAGAGATATTTTATACCCTATTTCCCAAAAACAATTGTGATGGTTATGATTCATAAAAAATGAAACAAATAGATTTTTCATAATTTTATTTACACAAAACATAATTATTAGAGGTTAATATTGGATGATGCACTTTGGGATTATTGTGTAGGATCATAATACTATTTTAAATATAAGGAAAGTGGGGAGGTGTATTATTGTTTGAAAACAGCTAACAATATTCTTCTTCATTAATATATAAGTTTATCAGTATTTTTATGACCAATCAGAGAAAATATCTGAGTAAAAGTGGTTAGAAAGAGGAAATAAAAAATGTATATAACAAATCAAGTGAAATGAAAATGAATTAACTAATATATTATCAATTACCAATGAAATAGTTAGAGTTATAAAAATTTAAATTATTTTTATTATAATTAATATTAAAATAATTTACTCAATAAACATTCTAGAAAAAAATATATTGAATGTTTTGAAATTAAAAACATAGAATTAGAAAACCAAATACTCTACTAAAATGAATATTAAAATATCACTAATATTCCAAAGTGAACGGTTAAACTATTGACTTGATCTAAGGTGTCTATAACTATAAACCGTTCATAAGGTTTCCAATTCGGAAAATAATTTATATTTTTATATATCTTCTATTCCATAGAAGCCTTATATCAGTCTGATCAATGTTTCCCCAAATCAACAACCTAGCCCTTAGTTTTACCACTACATTTAGTGGTAGCTCAATAATTCCTATACAACCAATGGCAGTTTGGTATACATGATACTATAAATGGAATCATCATTATATCTTCTAATCCACATGAATACCTCAAAAATCCCTTTAATAACACAAAAATTACAATAATTAATCTATTATCATTTCTTGTAAATCCTCACAATGGTATATCTTAGATAAGAAAATCATAAAGAAAAATTACCCTTATCAAGAGTGATCTAATTGAAAATATCAAAAGAAATATAATTTTATAATTATTATATATAATTTTGGTAACTTCATTTATTTAATGTTTTAGGTTTTTTCATTTTTTAGGAATCTATATACCAGTATTCAATTATCAAATTCCACAAAACATGGAGTTTGTTGAAGCTATATTTGCATCAGATTTACCAGGTACTAATGTATTTAACGTGAAGCTCTATCTTTCAATAAGTTAAATTAAAACCACTATGGTTCCTTCTAATTAAGTTAATATAGATTTCATTATTAAATTTATATTTTCTTCATGATACCATTAAACTATCAATATTTTATAATTTCTTAGTTTAGAGGATATTCAAAAATTAGTAGAACATCAATATTTCATTATAAATGAAGTTAATGATAATTCAAATAATGGTTTTTAAAACTAATAACATCAATGTAAAATATAAAAAAAATTATTAAGATCAAATACGTAATGAAGTGTTTTATGGTTTCCCAAAAAAGTGGAATAAATTCACTCAAGGACTCAATATATAAGACAAGAGTCAGAACCCTTGTTGGAGTTTTAACTTTTATAAATGTATGTGGGAAATATATTTACTTTCCTATTTATTTTTAATGCAATGATATTTTGGTTGTTAAAACATGTAATATGGATATGACTGTTTTTTGAAAAGATATACAATTCTATATATAGTATATGTAATGGAAAAGAAATACTTTTTATGAATATTATTGGATATACAAGAAAAGATCCAAATATTTTTTTTATAAATTAAACCTAAATAAATACATACAAAATAGTGATATAGTGGTATCATTTCATTACAAAATGATTTTGTTTCTCGGTAAATTTATTTCTACAAGGTCATGAAAATTATTATTTCCTCATTTTTTTCATTTAGTTGTATATAAATTTATGAAAAATATAAAGAAATAATATATATATTCAATATTAATAGATTTAATTTCTTTAGATAATTTTTTCATCAACCACTTATAGAGGAGGACCATCTTCCAGAAACTGAGTACATCTAAACACTAGGTTGTTTCATTGTTTATCCTTTTCTTTTACTTTTTCCAGTATTTTTGATTTTCAATTCTAGTATAAGTTTTTTATAATGATGATATATCCAAAGAAAACTATTTAGGGAAATAATATATTATATTTTTTTTTAGGTCGTATATTTCCTTTTTTATTTTGGTTATATTATTAATTTTTTTTAAAAGTTTTATATTATTATGTGTAATTTGTTTTCAATATTTATGTATATTTAAAACATTAATGATTAAAATGGATAAATTTTTAATTTTTGACACACTGTTAAATTTGTTAATTGACTTGAACCAAGGAACAAAATTAAATGAATCTATAAATAAAAAGGGTTTTTATAATGATTTTGGGAAATTTTCTAAAAAGATCGAAAAATTTTAAAACCCATTATATTACTCACTATTAAAATCATTAAATGAAATAAGAGATAGGTAAAACCCATTTTTACCTAATATTGAAAATAATAATAGTTCCTAAGATAACCAAACAATTCTTTTCTAACCAAAAATTTGATTTATTTCAATTAAAACCTAACAGATGTAAAGATATTGTGTAAAAGTGATTGAAGAAATTTCTTTTAATTATAAATCCCACATTTCAAATGAAACTTTTATTCATAAATTTCCCATAAATTATACCATTTTGAGAAATTATAAATCAATGAACAATCTATTATGCTACAATATTATAATTTAGATTTCCCTATAAGACCTACTCTAAAAGTGAAATGAATGATCTGGTTGAACTCAAGAGTGAGAGATTATTGTCATATAGTTATACCCATAATTTAATACTAAATTAGTATAAAAATTAAAATAAGATGAATTATTTTAGTTTCAATTTTTAGTAAATCTTTTTAAGAATATTTTGAGTAAAATTTGGGAAACATAATGAAAAAAACAAATTATGTTATTCTATCAGTACTCTAAAAGAATCTAAAAATATTTTTTTTAGGTACTAAAAATATTCATAATCATTATAATTAAGTGATATGAACTCATGAAAAAATTTAAAACTCAAATAAAACCTCATAACTTCACAAATTAAATTTTAAATAGATTTGAAAAAATCACAAACAAATAATATTTTTTAAATTTATTTAATGGGATATTACGTAACTATATAAATAAGAAGTTGTGGACTATTATTAAATATGTTCTTGATTTTTGGAGATAATTTAGTTATATGGGGAGTACAAATTAGATCATTATTGATTTTATACATAATCATTAATTGTTTCAATTTAAAAGGATCTAAACCACATTATTTCACCTAACATATTCTTTAATTCTAAATCCCAATAGCATTGAGCCAATTAATAAAACTAACAAACCCTTATAATTATATAAAATATTTTATTTTATTTGTTGAATGTTTAAACAATATCTAGCCTTTGGTGACCCTTATATTTGTTTGGATGATAAAATACTTGTTAAAATCAAATTTTTTTAATGGAAGAAAATTTCAATTTGTTTAGTGATTTGTGTTCATGGGATAACAAAATAAGTGGAAATGGATTATATATACAAAGTAGTTAATTAGCAATTAAAAGTTTTCAATATTCCTCATAGTTTTGGTTTTATCATTTTAAATTAATTTATTTTATGGAAACGGGAATTAAATATTATTTGGTATGTTATTTTATCCTTACATGTCTTGGAATCTATGTTATAATGGTGGGTAAATTGGAATGGATGATATTTCCATAACTTTTCAAGGAAATTTTAATGAATAAATCCCCTTCATTTTGTATTATTAAATGAAATTATATCATATTTGATTTTTAAGTAATATATTTTAATTATTGTGAAAATGTATTTAGTTATGGTTTTCTTGTGTTTTTTATCATTTCATGAGTAAATTAATTAGCCCATGTTTTCATTTGTGTTCTTGAGAAAAAAAAATTAATTTTTATGGAAGTAATTTTTCGATGAGTCTAGATATGTATGACTTTATATGATTTTTGGTAAATCTCTAGAAATCATATGACTTCTCACTAAAATCATAATCCATTTCATGTTTATAATAAATTTATTATTTTAAGTGTCTTTAAATCTTAGGATACGATCATATGTATTTTGGTTGTATCGTATGATTTATTTTCATGAAATACTATATAATATGATTTCAAACTAGATCATATGACTTTTGGGTCTACATGTCCTTGGTTTTGTTTGACACTTCCAAATTATAAAGACATCAAAGGATTTTGAAATGAGTTTTTTAAATTATATGACATTGAAAATCTATACCAGATGACTTCAAAATCAAAAGGCTATTTCAGTTTTAATTTTTTAGACATCAAAATTCTTAAGAAATGAAATTAATAGGAAAATAATTTAAATTATTATGATTTCAGTACCTTTAAAATCTTTTAGAAAATATATATTTTTACTACTACACATCGGCTGATACATGTGAATTCATTCATAGAGTAAATAAATATTCAATATTGAATGGATTATTTAAAATAAAATAAATGCATGTAATATACTAAAAAGTATTATTTCTACCAACCCATGCACATAATGAGGATATTCTATGGCTACTACCTCCTAAATATGATCAAGAAAACGTGATGCACAATCACTAGGCTTCCCCAAATGTGAATTAACGTTTTAAATCATTCAAAAATATTTCCCTCGATTTTTATATGTATAAGGAGGATATAAAGAAAACAAAAATAAGATCATCATCAAGCAAACAAGGTACAGTGTAATTTTTAAGGATTATCAGAACCAATTTTAATTCTATAAATTTAAGATAGAGATTGAAATAAGACTAAAATTGATTTATCTATACTCAGTTAAACTCTTCATGTGGTTCTGGTAGAAGAGATCTATGGAAAATCCCTTATAAGGCTATTAATTTCATTATATATTATATAATTTATATGAATTTTTATTTTCTAATAAAGAAGATCATTTTAGTTATTAAATGATATTTATTCTAAATTTATCTAAAAAATTTTAACTAATGAAAGTTATTTTATTTTTCTCAGGTTATAAGCTTATTTGGTATGTTATTTCCATCGAGAAAGGTGATATCAATCTGGTTTAATTTCTATGATGACTTTGTCCTTTGAATCCTCTTAATAAGAGTATCAAATCCCATACATAGTAGTTCATATCCTATTTAGATAGGATTAGGTGTAAACATTTAGTTATTTATGTTTCCATGGAGATATTATATAATATTGTCCAATTAGATAAGGAATAATTGAGTGTCTAGAAGATCTATACATGCCTATAGTTTTTATATTTTAAAAATTGATTTCGACCTATATTTAAATCTTTAATTACCTTTTTCTCTTAAATCATCTACACTCATTTATTTTAATTTATAATGTTTTAGTTCAGTTTAAATTTTCTTCAAATCATTAAATAATCCCCAATTTATCTTTTATTTTATATAAAATGGAAAACAATGTAACCATTATCTTACTTATAAAGAACCCACTTTGAAAGACATCACTCAGTACCAATGTCCTTCATTATTTACGAGATAAAAATATTTGGTCAATGTTTCTTTAAAAAAAAATTATCATACATAATATAATTGATTATAATTTTTATATGATATCTTATCCTTTAACTATTGATTAACACTCAATCAAACTATTTATTTTTAATAATAGTATGAATATAGAACCATGAAATTAGAGCGGTGACATTTTTCCTCAACATTCAATACTCTTTAATTGAGCTTTCATGAATGAATTATGTTATTTCATTAATAAATATAAGACTAAAAATTAATATCTGTAATGAGAAGATATTGAATTGATGGTGAAAACTTGTAGTGGGGTTATAAATTCATCTCAAGTATACAACTCATCTATATTATAAATTCTATGGAATGTGCTTCATATAAATTTTATTATTCCCACTTTAGATAGACTTCTTTAAATTTTATTCATTGAGTAATTATCTCTATATACTTCGCATATTAGTATATTAGATAAGTAAATAAAATTTTATATCCAAAACATAAACATGGTTTCTATCTGTCCAAGGACAACTATGAACTCTCTATGGAAGTTTAATCCCTTAAATGTATCTTATTAACTAATAATATGGGATATATGGCATAAATGATCTGATAAAACTAAATATTTATGATATATAAACTATTCAACAATATATATATTTATTTCACAAAGAACTTCAGGGACATTTACTATATTATTATGTTCATTTTTAATTAAAATATTACATGATCTATTTCCTATATCTAATTATATTTAAATAATTTCAACAATTTAATTAGATAAATTAAAAAAATATACTTTAAGAATATATATATATATATAAGGGTTTTATATGTCCAAATTCATCAATAAGTGGTAAATCATCCCTCTTAATTAACATTTAAGGTGGATTAGTGTTTATCTGAATTAATAATCCTTAACATAACAAGACAAAAATCTAGAAGAACTGTCCTCTACCCCATAATGATAACTTTTTCAATTAACAGTGGGTCAATAATTCCAAAAGATTAATCTATGATTGATATGTAATTAATTAATATAGTCAAAATAGATGAAATATTACATTATCCTTTTATACAATATATGTATAATTTGATATCATAATGATTCCAATCATAATTAAAAATCCCCCCACTATTATTAGTGTTTTTAAAAATATAGTCTATAGAGATTACCTCAATTAATATTTTTTAATTTATAGAATATTCTCATATATTCTAAGAGAAGGTAATATCATGAAGATCATTTATGTTTAGTACTAAATAAATCAATAAAATAGAAATTGTATTCCAAATTTAGAAATTGTGAGTTGGTTCTATAAAATTTATCACTCTTGACTCATGTAATTATAAATGACATTATATTTGTGTATCCTTAGAAGGTGGAGGTGATTAAATAACGAACTAGAACAACCACTATAATTGAGATCAATAGTCTCCTTCAATTTACAAGATATTATTCATGCTTTGTTATTAATTTCACCTACTATTCAAATCCACTAACCAAGTTAAGTTGATGTGATGACGAGTTCCTTTGGTTGTATGAATGTGAAGTCAATTTCGGTGCTATTAAAAAGGGTTGGTTATTTTACTTGTAATCACACTACCACGTAGTGGATAATGGTTTGTGATATGTAGTGATTCCTTAATATAAGTATTGGAATTTTTATTTATAGGGAATGACATGGTAGTATCCTACGTGTCATCTTAATTAATGGTTTTTCATAAAAATTATCCAAAGCATGCTTTGGAGCTAGTAGAAGTACTATTTTTATTATAGATATGGAGGCACTGTCTCAGGGGTGGATAGTGTGAAATATATACTAATTAATGGATAAAAAACATATATATTTACATTTAAGGGCTTGAACATGATCTAGAAGAGATTATTAGAACTAATCAAAGAATATGGCTTCTTAACACATTATCACTCTATGAAGTCAAAATAGGGGATAATACTCTAAGCATGATGAATCATGATATCTTATTCATAATAAGAAATAATCAAGATCCAATACTCATGTATTTCCAACTGATGTACTAATGAATAAAAATGGATAAGAGAAATACCATTGATCCATAATAACTATTTAGCAGCCCGTCTTTGTGAAGAATCAAGGAGGTAACACCTGGACCTGAATGACTAAGTCTATGATGAAAGGTCGCATGAACTCATGTGCAGCCCTACATGGGTAAGAGGCTTCTAAAATATATTTAGGGTCTATTCCATTAGTTGGGAGACTATTTCATCAATATATTGTCATAGTAAAAGTAATGATAATAATAAAACATTAACAATCATAGTACATATGCAAAAAATGAGAGGATGTAATACAAGTCAATCAAAAATAAATAGAACCCAATGTCATAATCTTGTTCAGTATATAAAGATAAAGAAAATAATTAAATGGATTACTAGTTCATCGATTTCCTTCCCCACCCACTACCAACTCTATTCTCCTCTACTTGGTTTCCCACCACATAGCCCTTACACTTTGTTGTATATCATGTTTTTAAATTTATAATTGCTCAAGAAATGCTCGAGTATGGTGTGAGTTCAAGTCTTGGTAGGAATCCACCAATTCATCATTAACCCAGTATTATCACATACAAAAACAATATTCCATGAATATAATAAATTATCAAAAAGAATAATGATATGAAATCAAAAAATGAGCTGTCATTCTCAAACAAAGTGGCCACTACCCCCATGTGTACCTACTTCATATCTATGATTAAAAACGTATAGGATTCCATTAAGACTATAAAATTCCCCATGTTCAACTATGTCCCACTCAGGATCTCCAAGGCATTGAGTAAAAATGAGACTTAGGATCCACCTGGCATCGAGTCAAAATGTAATCAGTGTGCCACTCAGAAATTCACAAGGCATTGAGTGTACACACTACTCAATAACAACAAGGCATCAGGTATTCTGATGTTTCTCTACATCCATAATTCATTGAGTTACATATGGAAAACAAATTTATCATGCTCCACTATCATTATCATCAAAAATTATGCACACTCCCCCCTTTAAAAAACAATCATATAATAATATTCACAAATCACATGTACCATTTACCAATCCTCCATAAGAAATACACCAAAACATATATATTCATAAACAATGTAGAATCACATAATTAGAGTAACTAAATGAATAATATATTGAAATGAGAATAAATTTGTATATGGATGAAAAATATCTAACAAATCTAATGGAAATATCATCACAATTGTCACCTAGAATACACACACGCATATGAAATCACAATTCAATCATTGTTATAAACTATTCCAGTGCATGGACTATATAAATGAAATATGTGTTAAAAATCTCCAAGACGTAAGAAACTTCCTAAATCATGGTTTTGAAATTCAATTTCATGGTTTGTTGAAGGTTTCATCACCCAAACCATGTTCTAACACCAACTGGAACATGATCACTATCCAAGGACACCTAAAAATTGTTCTAAACCATCAAGACAAGGGATTAAAAAACATAAGTAGTAACAACATTAATGGTAGACCCCATTCATACCCTAGGTCATACTTAAATACTAAAATACAACTCTGAGAAATTACGAACCGTCCCCAGTGAAAATAGGTGGCTGAAGTATACATGTTTTTAGGAAACCACTAAACGGTACAAGGATAACCACTATGAAACAATGGAGTAGGAACCCCCACTAGTCAAAGAGAGATAATCTAGAAGAGAGTTGTGTGGAAATAAATCACTATGACACATGACAAATATCTATGGAATGGAAAACTCTAGAATTTGACCTCTATAATGCAAAACATAAAACTATAGTTTAAAAGTAGTATGAGGAATGTATTGTGATAGAATAAAGTGAGGACCGTGGGATGGAGAGCTTCTATAGTCTTTTGAGTTTCTAAACCAAAGTTGATCAAAGGATTGGAGGAGATGGAATATTCAGGGGATATCCATAGGTCCATTCCATATGATAAAAACCTCCCAAAAATTATATTTAAATCCCCTCATTAGAACCATAAAAAATATCCATGAATCAAGATCTTATCGGATATTTAAAAGCTGAACTTATGAAGACTAAATACTTGATAGTTTTCTAAATTGATGTGGATAAAGGTTTTGATACTGAGTTATATGGAATTTTTTCATATCCACCATGATGTCTCAAGTGCAACATATTTATAAAAAAACCTCTATGGTTTGTCCATTTTCTCTACAGTGCAGCTACCTCTAATGTAGTGTTGTCTAGTTGGAAATAGTGCCTCCACCCATAATTTGTCTAGAAGGTTTCTAAAACCACCATTTTTCTTATAAAAACCACAAGGCTCAACCCAGACATGGTTAAACCCAAAAAGAATAAGTAGACAGAATGTATGAAGACATTCATTAAGGTAATAATGGTATAAGGTTTTGTTAATCTCCCCAACTAAAGACTTATTTTCCTTTAGAAGAATATTTTGGGTTCTTTCAATAACATATTAGACAAGTGAGTATAAACATCATCCTCTCTATCCCAACTCTCATCATGAATCTTCCCATGCTTTCACCGAATTTGGACAAGTTCTAACATCTTCTATTAGTAGAATTTTATGCTCAAGTCTATAATCATCATTTAAGAATTGTGATGTTATATATCAGTATCCAAATCAATATCCCCACAACTAGTAACATGTGTTTTATCATCCGTATACCTATTAAATTATGAGAGATTAAAAATATTTTTGGATGCTTTGATAGAGATAAGAAAACCCAATATGGAACACAACTACCACATCCCACCCAGTGATCTCAAAGGGTCTAAAGAAACATGGTAATAGCTTACAATACATACTCAGATGTATGTTCCTAAGATGTGGAGTTACTCTTAATAAAAAATTATTATCCATGGTGAACTCTAAGGGTTTATTTTAATGGTCAAAATATGATCTATATCTTCTATGAGTTTTATTCAAGCTATTCTTAATCAACTAAACACTCTCAATAGTGTCTTAAACCATAATAGGCCCCCCAACTTCTACCTCTCCAACCTCATTACAATAGAGAGGTAAAAAATAGGCTTTCATATAGATCCTAATAAGGTTCCATATGGATCAAAGTATGGTAAATATTGTTTTGGAAAAACTCAACCAATTTTAGATGTTTACCCCAAGATATAATGTAGTATAGAACTCAAGATCAATGAATACCCACGAATATGTATATAGTTGGTTCAGACTGTCCATCTACATTGGAAAAAATATAGGAAACCCAAAATAAAGACAAGCGGATAAATCCTTAATGTGTTCTTCATTTAAATTCTAAAACCTTATTCATGCACCTCCTAAGCCCAACTCAATTCCCAAGAATGGGGTATGCTCCCTAATCAAGACCTGAAACTATGAAATGTTCTCATTTATCCAATGGAGCCTAGGTATGGTGTGAGTATAAATTATTAGGCCACCTCCAAATGTGTCTAAAAAATAACAAGTCTAACAGATAGTTCGTGCAAGGAGTAAATAAATGGCAAGGAAAGAAAAAAATCATGTGACATTTGTTAAAAATATTCACTTTAAAAATTTCTTTCATCATTAAAAAAATTCACCTAATCCTTCTTTATTTTATAGTTTATTTTCATCACATGTTCCATGGGTTAGAATTTACATCATTTAAACATGTGTTTAAACCAACAACAACTACGCATAAGGGAAATAGTTAGGTCCCTATCTCACTAGGAGAGAACACATCATAACAAAAACATCAAACTCACTTTGAATCCTCATTACATGTGGTTTCATCAAATGAAACCATTAGGGGAATTGATCTTTGTCCCCTTCCTCAACCTCTGTATTAAAGGGTGGAGTTTAGATCCTTCATCCAACTCAACATGTGCTCATAGAGCATCAAGTCAACACCCAACGCTACCAAGCCAAGTGAATATGTTTATTTATCCAATCACTAAACAAATACCAAATCATAACCATATGTAAAATTATACACTAAACAATCACAATACAAAAAAATCCACCTAGGAATTAACATTATTCCATAACAATATTAAACATTTAAAATTTAAATTACATAGCCCATATAGCCTAATTCTTATTCTCAGGACCTAACCCATTAGACATGTTCCATATTTCCCATTATATCAACCCATTAACATTTTCATTAATTCCCTTGTAAAATCCCCAGCTCCATATATCTCAATTCTCAAGTCATTTCCCACTTAACATGTTCATCATTTCATATACACTATCCCTATTAGGCATATCTAACATAATTTATAGACCATTTGGCCCAGTTACAATTAACCCAATTAACCCATTATCATTCCATTCCAAAAAAACACATTATTCCATTCGAAATCCTAAGAACAACTACCATAATCCCATTTACCACACATCAACTCAACAATAATCATCACCAATTTCTATGTTTGGAAATGACTATGCACCCAATGGGTGCCTATAAATCATTCTATTAAACCTTGAAACATCCCTCTAGGATAATGAGAGGTTCAATTCATCATTTAGACAAATATTTTAAAAAATGTCTCCAAACATACCAAAATCACAATAATAGATAACCATGATTGCAACCAAAAACGCACATATAATCTCAATAGCTATGGAATATTACCTATATAACATCTACCTAGAATATGAATATGAACACTCTCTCATTCATCACATTAGATCCATATTCAAACATAATTAGAATCCATAAAATATATTCCACTAGAAAAATATGGTTTTAGGGATTCGAAAGAAGATATCCAAAACTAGAATCCCTAATCCGGAAAAGAAATAAATGGGAAGTGTAAGAAATACCATGAGCTTGAATCTGAAACCAAGAGTGCTCTAAATGGCCAATAATCAAAGGATAACCACCCGTGTGATGATTGGGTCATAAAAGTTAATAACTCGGGTTTCAAGGATGAATAATTACTAAAAACCCTAGTGAAAACCATAAAATACATTGGGGGAATCATGGAAATTTTCAATTTTTAAAGGGTGCATGGATTTCTAACACGATTTTCCAAACAGTTCACCAACCATGCACTTACCTCTATTCGAGATGGGGCAGAGTTTCATGGTTATCTAAGGATCCCACATGGTTTTAAAAACATGAACTAACTATAACAACCATCCTCATTATTACACACATAAACATGATTTGTTAAATAAACTTAAAATTAAGACAACTCAGAGGATCGAGAGGTCTAGTGTCTTGGGAAATTATGAACATTACATAACATCTTAGAACATAAAACTCATCATATTTATTGAAAAAATCTTTTAAATGACCACAGAAATCCTTCATGTTTAGCATTTAATGGGATAACCTGAGGAAATTCATAAGAAAAGGGTGAGCCTTAAAGCCTGGGAAGAGAGAAAACAAGGAATAACACGATTAATATAGTACATGTTAAGAAATAGGTATATCAATGGAGTATAATAGAAACATAAACAAAAAGTCATGCTCGAATGGCCTAAAGGCCTTAATTTTTATTGATATTTTGATAACCCCCTTTCAATGGATGAGGGGGAACCCTTACAAGGCCCATAGGCTTTGAGATTACATGTCCCGTATGATTAGGAGATTACATGACCCTAAGGTCTTAGGTAATTCAACCAGATAATCAACAAGGAATTGCCCCTCCCCAGCATCTGGATCATGATAGTAGATCTCCACCTTCACATGGCCCTCTGGCTTGGATTTCTGTGAAATCATAGGTTGGTCCTGATGGCATAGACAAACCCTCTCATTCTGAAAAATCCATTTTGGCTCTGCTCTGGTGAGTTGACCAGCTCTAAATCTTCTTCAGGGGCAGCTTCTCTTTTGAAGTATGTCTGGGGAAACTACATGTGGCCCGAAGTCCTTGATGCATCCCGAAGGCCTTAAAGGTGGAACAAAATCCCTACTAACCTGAAGGCCTAGGTGGCCCTAAATCCTTAAGGACTCAAATCCCAAACTAGTGCCACAAGGTTGATATTTATAGCTACTACGGTACCGAACAGTACCTGCTATAGTAACTGCTAGAGTACCTGCATAGTGTATAGTCCTATATAGTACATGTATAGTGTACAGTTCTGCTAGAGTGCCACACAGTGTACAATTCTATTATAGTAATGCTATAGTGCCTACTATAGTACTGCTACAGTACCTGGAGAATATACCTCTACCTTGTTTTGAACCTCAGTCTTGTGAATGCACTTGAGGATACCTCACAAACTGGGTTGAGGTTCATGTGCAACATAAAGGCATGATATTGCATCATTATCATAACATGGAAATGTGGCAATAACATTTAACATGATATTAGGATGAGCCATGTATCATTACACATTATGCATGAGTAAACCCTCATTACACTTGAATTATAATGATTAAACCCTCATTGAACTTGACCTATCATGATACTAATCTTTACAAAATGCATTGGAGTGCTATCAGGGTGAACCCTTTTTAATCATTTCATTTCATGCATAAGTGTTCCACATGTATTATACAATATGGAATCATTCAACATCATCATTTATTCCATGATAAAGGAATTTGGAATACATAGATGAAACTACATAATCGATAAGTAAATGTTCATAAAGTTGAATACCCTTGATAAATAATTGTCACAGTATTCAATACACAATGACCATAGCTTAGAAAATTGTGGTTCAAATTCGGGAGCATAACGGTGTGACATAAGAATTAATAAAAATGGTAGATGATATAAAAAGAGGTATATCATAATATTTACATTAAATGGACTGTAAGGATTTCATACAGATACATTTCCCAACCTATGTAATGTAATTTGGTTGCATAATATAATAAAATTTCGTGAATGTAAATGAGGAGAGAGAAATTCCTTATGAAATTTTGACATGGTAAAGGGTGTACATGGGAGGGATTAATGAGATAGAAATGGGTCTATAATCATTCAAACATAATTTGGGAAGTATAGGGGAAGTCTTAAATCATACCCCAATATTTTAATTGAAAATTAATGGGCTTAACATCGTAATGAAATTTGAACTAAAATGAGAAGGGAAGAAATCCCTTACTTGGATGTGTGATCCCAAAGGCTAGGGAGAGGATTGAGATAGGATTATTGGGAGATTGGGGTTCTTTGGGAGGATTATAGAGAGATTATGATAGAGTTTGGTTAATCTCAAAATGGTTTGACTGAAGAGGAAAGTGATATTGAGTTGGTTTATATATTAAAGGATTGGTATTTTCTTTATTATATAGGTTTTGGACACCACACATTAAACTAATGAAAAACAAAAACCAAACCGTGGTTTTTTCCAAATGATTTTTCTAAAGTGGAGTGGAAAACATTATTTTATAATTACAATGGCTAACTTATTAAAATATTATGATTTATTATGTGAAGGTGAGGCACAACCTCAAGGAAATCATTTTAAAATGCTAAAATGATTTATATGTCTTGGAGGGTCCACTAAGGCTTTGTAAAAGTAATAAAACAAACTCAAAACCACATTATTTTAAATATAAAATATATATTGGCCTAAAATACTATTTATTTTATTTTATTACATCACGATGGGTTCATTATGATGTCATAAAACACATTATATATTTAAATGGTATTTAATTTTTACCCAAAAACTTTGGTTGTCTTAGAAAATTATGAAAAATTACCCTTGGATAATTTCAACATTATCATTCCAAAAATAATATTCATTTTATCTAAATAATTTTCAAAATATATGAATTTTCACTTTTAAAATAAAAACTTACATCTATCGAAAATTCATGGGTTTTGACAAAAACATCGTTCAAACCATAATAAAAGTTACCATTATATTCCTAAAAATTATAAAATCATCTATATTTATTAAAAAGATTTTTAGTAATAATATTTTATTAAAATATTATTTAATTTAACAAATTCATTAATTCATCAAAATTTATTTCTTAATTGAATATTAACTAAAAATACTAATTGTGCATTAAAAACTATTTACAAAGTAACAATAATAAAATGAATTTATATTCTTTATTCTATACAAAAATAATGAACATAATCATAGTACTATGGTCTTTTTACATAACCCCTTATAACAATCACATATGACCTAAGGGTAAGGTGTGTGAGGGGGATAGACTCTTGGGGTGGATTGTATAACATCGCTCGGGCAGTAATCTCTATCACCTTGCACTTCTCCTATAGGAGGTTTCGTTCAAGCTTAACATGTTGAAGTTCGTCTTGGTCTTGGTTAAGAGCCAAGTTGAGTGGTGATACCTCCTTTCCTAGTTCCTAAAAATGGGCTTCCTATGGAACAATTCAACTGGATGAGGTCATCACTTCCTTTTTCTGAATAAATTTAATTTTTTAAAGCTCAATATTTTTAACAATCATGTGATCACTTTTCAATGACAGTATTAGCAATGGTAAAAATTCATAACAGTATTTTAAAAACCAAGAACATAAAACCAAGGAAGTTTATATGTTTTATATAACCATTTTACATAATAAGGCATTTAATCAGATAAAGAGTAATTTTCATTAATAAAAGTTTGGGTCTTTACAATCTTCACCCCTTAAGAAATTTCACCCCCCAAATTTCCTTTTCCCACACAAAACCTAGTGAGGGAAACTCAATTTCATCACTTCCTCTGATTCCCATTTTTCTTTTGTAAACATGTGGTTTCACCACCACACCTTGATGAGGGGAATTTCCCTATTTCGTAGAAATTTTTAACTATGATCAAATATCTTCACCAGATTCTATTCATAGTAGAGTTAATTCTCCAATGCTACCACCTCTAGATTGAGTACATGAAATGGGTCAGGTATGTACTTCCTCAAGTGTGATAAATAGAATACATCATGTACTTGAAATAGGTTCGTTGGGAGTGATAATCGATATTCAACTTCTCCAATGTGATCAATGATATAAAAAGTGGTGTTGTACCTTTGACTAAGCTTTACCTTCTTCCAAAATCTCATATCTCTCTTCCAATACGATGTGTGGAGGAATACCATGTCTCTAAAATCAAACTCTAGGTCCCATATATGATTGTAAGCATAGGTATTTTGTCTACTCTAAGTAGCGTTTATATAATAATAGACGTTCTTAACATTATCTACCATTTCTTCAACCATTTCGGACCAAGGAGTTTTCGATCCCAACATCATCCCAACATGTTGTTGTTCTGCACCTCTTCCCATAACGGGCATCATAAGGAGCTATTTGGATGCTTGAGTGGAAACTGTTATTGTAAGTGAACTCAAGTAGAGAAATATATTCATCCCATCCTCCTTTGATGTCAATTTATCAGGCTCTCAACATGTCCTCATGTGTTTGGAGTGTCCACTCAGATTGGAAATCATTTTGAGGATGATAAGTCATATTGAAGTTCAGCACAGCATTCAGATCATGTTGAAGACTCTTCTAGAACATATATGTGAATCTTGGACATCGATTGGATACA
Organism: Viscum album; assembly: GCA_963277665.1. Classification (NCBI taxonomy): domain Eukaryota; kingdom Viridiplantae; phylum Streptophyta; class Magnoliopsida; order Santalales; family Viscaceae; genus Viscum; species Viscum album. The sequence goes on from OY728145.1 coordinate 961,874,432, forward strand.
AAAGATAGTGGTACTCCATGTATCCATACCACTTCTATGATATATATCTCTTCCATTTGATCCAATGATAAATCCTCTCCATTTGCAATGAAGTGTGCAGTCTCTCTAAGATGATCCACAACAACCCAGATAGCATTATTTCCTTTTAATGTATTTGGAAGTCTGCTGACAATGTCTATTGTGATTTTCTCCCATTTTAATGTTGGTATAGTTAATGTTATCATCATCCACATGGACTTCTACGTCTCATCCTTCACCTACAGAGATACTAGGCACTTTTATGTATGCTTATCGATCTCCTTCTTTATGTTGTCCCACCAATTATTCTTTGCGATATCTCAAAACATCTTTGTGTTTCATAGGTGAATAGAGTAATTTTAACTATTTTCATCATCCAAAAGTTCATTTTTTTATCTTTGTATTTCATGGAATGCATAGTTGTGACCTAAATATCACAATTAATTCTTCATTAACATTGAACTACGAGGATTTCACTTTTTTTATAGTTTCCACTTTCTTCTGAATTCCCACATCATCTTTTTGTGCATCCTATATACTATCCAAAATAGATGGTTGAGTAGTAATTTGAGAAAGGATTGATTATTTTCCCTTATTCCTGATTCCTATGTCCATATTCATCATATCTAAGAAGATTGTATACTTTTCAATTCTCATCAATGATAGAATCGTTGGGTCCTTTCTACATAGAGCATCTTCCACATTCTTCACTTTCCCAGGGTGGTAATGGATTGAGCAGTCATAGTCTTTGATCAGTTCTAACCATAATTATTGGATCATGTTCAACTCTTGTTTTGTTAATATATACTTTAGTATTTTGTTATCCATTTATATTTCAAATTTATCCCCAAAGAGGTAATATTACCATATTTCCAAACAAACGATTACTACACCCAACCCTAGATCATGTGTTGGATATTTTTTCTCATTATATTTTAGTTTAATTGGATCGTATGCAATGAATTTGTCATTTTTCATCATCTCATAGCCCATTACCTTTTTTAAAGCATCACAAAATACCACAAAAATTGTCCACTTGTTGGTAGTGTAAGAACGGGCATAGTGCTAACCCTTGTTTTCAACTAATTGAAGATCTCTTCATATTTATCACTCTAAGAAAACATGACTACATTTTGAGATAGCTCAGTAAGAGGGTTTGAAAATCATGAGAAATTTCTCACAAATTGGGGATAATATCCAGTTAACCCCAGGAATCTATGGATATACGTCACCAATATTGGCCTCATCCATCCCTTTATTCCAACTGTTTTCGAGAGATCCATAGATATATCATTACTTGTGATGATATGACCTAAGAATGAGACTTCATTCAACTAGAAATCACGATTATTATACTTTTCATAAAGATTCTCCATTCTCTATGTCTCTAGTACATTTCTTAGATGCTCCTCGTGCTCCTCTATAGTTTTGAAGTATATTAAAATAGTGTCCAAAAATACTAAAAAATATTTGTTGAGGTAATCTGTAAAGACTCTATTCATCAGCTCCATAAATATTTCTGGAGGATTAGTGAGTCCAAAAGGCATTACTATGAATTCATAATGTCTGGATCTTTTATGAAAAGAATACTTGGGGATATCCTCCTTCTTCACCCTTACTTTATAATATCTTGACAGCAGATCTATCTTGAAGAAGTTTTGTGCTTTATGTAAGTGGTCAAACAATTCATAAATTCGTGGAAGAGAATATTTTTCCTTATTGTGATTTTTTTGAGCTCACGACAATCAAGGAAAAGGTGTGTTTACCCATCCTTCTTCTTCACAAGGAGGACTAGTTCACCCCATGGTGAATCACTTGGGCATATAAACCTTTTATCTAGATTCTTCTAAAGTTTTTTCTTCCGCACCACAAGATCCACAACACCCATTCAATATAGAGGCTTGGATATGGGCAGCACCTGAGGTATAAGATCAATCGAGAATTCAACATCTCTTCTAGGAAGTAGACCATACAATTCCTCAGGAAACACTCCATCGAATTCTTCAGAATAGTCATGTATTCAAGGATAGTTGCTTCCTTAGACTCAAATATCTGAGAGAGATACATGTTCTCATACTGTAGTAATATCCATGCATGAGATGATGGTGCTAATAAAGATCCATCCTCCTCCTTTATCTTCTAGATGAGGTGGTCTTGCAGCCTTCAAATTTTCAGGGGTAGAAAGTCTTTGAACATTTATTGAGCAATGAAGAGGAAGTAAGTGAGCAAGGGTTGTTACTAAATGCTTCAGAAGAGGAGGCAGCTAAATTTATGGGGAGGACGTTAAAAACGACACTTATTGAGGAGAAATATGCTTGGGTGGAAAAGCAGGACCTTATCCTTGTCGGGGGATTTCAGAAAGGGAATATTAGCATCGAGAAGTATATTCAAACTTGGGATAAAATGGCTTCGGAGATGGAAAAGTGGTGGTTTGAGTCTCCAAACATTCAGGTATCCTCTTTATCTTGGATATTGCTCAGGGAAACATAGTCTGGTAAGCTCAAACTATCCTTTAATGTTTTTAGTTAATTGTCGTTTTTTTCCGGAGTTTAGGAGATTATGTCCATGGTTTCAGGACCCAGTTGGTGGGTTTGGTGTGTTTTTTGGTTTTCGTTCACCTGGAATTTTGATAGGACCGGCTCAGATGGTCTAGAGCACGCTGTTATCTCCTCTACAGGTCATTTGGGATTTGGTTGACTGAGAGGGATGGCTTTTCCATTGGGTGGGACCATGCTTTCATGGGATCGCTGAGTGGTCTTTCATTGGAGATGGCGGTTGCTGCTTATTCTTGGAAGAGGTAGATTTTGTTTTTCTGCTTGGGGTTGTTTGGTGTTTTGTTGAACTTTATGGTTTCTCACTTTTACGGAAAAAGTGTTTTTCTTAATAAAAAATATTCTTCAGTCTATATTCATAGGAGAAAATTATTTCCCCATTTTTCATTCTCATTAACATCTTTACTTACATAATTTGCGGTGGTGTTAGGATTGTTATAAAAAACTTTAGAGATATAAAATAATGCGAAGAAGCACAATCAAAAAGTATGTTCACTATTCTGTAATGAATAATGAGAATACATATCACCACTTCATTTTTGGGTTTTGCTTTAGTGGTAGTGATGGAATGATATCATCCTTACTTCCTTGGATGTTATTGGTTGCCTCTGAAAACCTTTGTATTAGGGCACTGGTTTACAAACTTCCCTAGTTCTTTGTTGTTAAATAAATAAACATTGCATTTAGGGTTGAATGGATTGTTCCTCTCCTATGTCTCAACTGTGGGTTTTTTTCGATACTTAATAGCTAGGTGACCTTCTCCTCCACACCTAAAGAATATTCTCTTCCCCTTCAGAAATTTTTTTGGGGTTCTTCTTTCTGGACATTTGGAAAGTGGGGTGCTAGAAATTCCTAGCACCATTGTATTTATCCATCAGACCAATAGAATTAAATTCCCCCTTAAACTTCATATCCCCATGATACCCCTAAGATTCTTCGATCTCCATTTTGACTTGAGGTCACTTCGTACAATTTCCTCATAGCTCTCGAAGTCACGGATCACAACGGATTTCCGTAGGCTATGTGTTATCCCACTGAAGAAGTGGTCATCCATTCATTAGTGGGAAATGAAAATTCTCGATGCATATCATGCAAGCCTTGTAATGTTCTCCTCGTATGCTCTGATGGATTCATCATCTTTTTTCTTGATGGAAAGGAAGGCCCTTTCCATCATAAGTCGGAGGGTATAAGGAATATATTTATCAAAAAACAATTTCCAGAAATCCATCCATTCCAATCCGCCGATCTCCCCCACATGATTTTTATTTTTGATCAATTTCCACCATTTATTATCTTCACCCTCCATTCGATAAGAAACCATAAGTACCTTCTCTTTTCTAGAACAACGATGTATGGACAAGATCTTCTCAATAGCGTTGATTCATTGTTCGATTATTGATGGATTGGTTGATCACTGAAATTTTAGAGGAATTTGTCTCATGAAAATCTTGATTTCATCTTGTTACTTATTATGGGGGGTTTAACTTTCCTCTTGACCCATGTTTCTATTCAAAAAATAAGTAAACTAAGATAGTATCGGGACAATGTTTTCGATTATCACTCCAATCAGATTGGGAATATAATTAGAACAGTCATCACATCGATATTTACATCAGTTGTTAGCTTGATTCTTCCTATTACTATCCATTGACTAGAATAAATGTATATTTAGGGGTGAAACATAAAATATAATCCAATGAAAAAAGGAATATCTTATAAATTTCATTTATTTCCTTAACATATCAATGTTATTCATGATCTACTTCCCAATATATATTCTTAAGGGAATTTTTTTAATTCCCTTAACAATGGTACATACTAAGCTTACGAATTTAAAAATCATATCCCAAAAAGTGTCATAACTAAGTGTGCATAAAGTTCGGTTTTCGTGTACTAATTTGCATTTGAGTCTAGCTCAATGTGGTGTTTTTGGGTTTTACCTAGAGATACATCGAAGCCAGAGTCACCTTACCATACTCGTATCCAGACCAGGAAGTATTTTCAGGATAAAATTATTACTCAAATCCCACAAAATTTTTGGAATGTTTTTATTATACTTAGTCTCATCCCTAAGGCTTTCACAAGGGTTTTCTAATCCAAACCCCAAAAATAATTAAATATGTCCTCTTATACCAACTAAACCAACCCTTCTCTTTATTGCACACTTAAACAGGATTTATTACATAAACATGAACTAAAGAAAACTCTGAGGATCGAAAGGTCAGGTGTCTTGGGAAATTACGAACATTACATAACAACTTATAACATAAAACCCCGCATCTTTATTGAAGACTTATTTTACATGACCACAACATTCCTTCATACTTAGCATTGAATGGTATAACCTGAGGACAAGAATAAGAAAAGTGTGAGCTATAAATCCCATTAAGGAAGTAAACAAGGCATAACATGAATATTATAGTACATGTTTGCAATTGGAAAACCAAAGGAGCACAAGAGAAATCTGAACGTAAAGGCATGATATAGAATGATTATCATAACATGGAAATGTGACCACAACATTTGACATGATATTAGGATGATCCAAGGCTCATTTCACATGGAGAATTAGTAGACCCTCATTACACTTGAACTAGAATGATTAAACCCTAATTTTACATGATGTATCACGATATAAATCTCTACCCAATGCATTGAAGGGCTATCAGGGTGCACCCTTCTTAATCATTTCATTTCACGCATAAGTGTACCACATGGATCATACAACATGGAATCATTCAACATAATAATTTATTCCATGATAAAGGAATTTTTAATACATACATGAAAATATATATTTTATAATTAATTTTTTTTAAAGGTGAATACTCTTGATAGAGAAATGGGCATTGTATTCGCTACACAATGACTTTGTATTGGAAAATCGTGGTGTAAATTTGGAAGCATAACAGCATGACATAAGAATTCATAAAAATACTTGATGAGAATAAAAGGGGTATCACATAATATATACATGAAATGGAAAAGTAAGGGTATAATATAGATACATTTCCAAACATAATTAATGGAATTTGGTTGCATAATATAAAATAATTGCTTGAATGTAAATGAGGGCATGGTTACGGGTGTACAAGAGAGAAATTAATGAGAGATAAAGGGGTCTATAATCATTAAAACATAAGGAGGGAAGTATTGTGGGTGTACAAAATCATACTCCAAAATTTATAATTGAAAATAAAAGGGCCAAAAACATAAATAAATTTGGATAAAAATGACAAAAGAAGAAATACCTTACATGGAGGTGTGATTCCAAAGGATTGGGAGAGGCTTGAGAGAAGCTTCTTAGGAGATTGGGGTGCCTTAGTACGATTATATAGAAATGAGGGAAGAGGTTGGTTGAGATCCAAAATTTTTTAGTGAACAAGAATGATAGATTGAGTGGGTTTATATATGAGAGGAGAAGAAATAGTTTATTATTTATTTTTTGGACACCAACATTAAACCAATCAAAATAAAAAATAGACCCATGGTTTTTTCCCATTGTTTTTTCCAAAGTCGAGTGGAAAAAATTATTTTATAAGGAAAATGGCCAAACTTATTAAAATATTAGGCTTTCTTATGTGTAGGTGAGTCACACTCTTGGGGAAATAATTTTAAAATGTTAAAATGTTTTATAAGTCTTGAAGGGTCTACTGAGGCTTTTTAAAATAAATTAAACTAACCTCAAATCACATTATTTTAAATATAAAACATATATTGGCCGAAGATTACATTTATTGTATTTTATTACATCTTTATTGGGTTATTATGATGTCATAAAATGCATTATATATTTAAATGGTATTTAATTTTTACCCAAAAAGTCGACTGTCATAGAAAATTATAAAAGATTCACCGTTGGATAATTTCAATGTCTTGATTCAAAAAATATATTCATTTTATCTAAATGATTTAAATAAATATGTTAATTTTTTCTTCTAAAATTAAAACCAACATCTATCGAAAATTCATGGGTTTTGAAAAAAAATAGCATTCAAACCATAATAAAAATTACAAGTGTATTCCTAAATATTATACGATCATTTATATTAAAAAACTTAAACTTAGTAATAATATTTTGTTGAAATATTATTTAATTTTAAAAATACAATAATTTATCAAAATAAATTTCTTAATAGAATATTAACTAAAAATACTAGTTGTGCTTTGAAAACTATTTATAGAGTGAGAACAATAAAATGAATGTATACACTTTATTCTATAAAAAATAATGAACATAATTATAGATCTAGGTTCTTGTTACATAACCATTTATAACCCCGCATATGACCTAAGCATAAGGTGTGCGATGTTGACAGACTCTTAGGGTGGCTCAGATAACATAGCTCGGTTAACAATATATATCATCTTCCACTTCTCCTGTAGGGAGTTCCATTCAAGATTAAAGAGTTGAAGCTTATCTTGGGCTTGTTAAATTTAGAAGCCCAGTGAAGTTACCTCGTTTCCGATCTCCAAAAAAATGGATTCATACGCATCAATTTTACTTGATGAGATCATTTCTTTCTTTGTCTGGGTAAATTGGATTTGTTAAAGCCCTATATTTATACTAATCATGTTATCACTGTTCAACGGCTATATTAGTAATGGTAAAAAAATTAACAGTATTCTAAAATACAAAAACATAAAACCGAGGAACTGCGTCTATTTTATATAATAATTTTACACAAAAAGACATTTAATCAGATCATGATTAATTTTCATTAATAAATGTTTGGGTCATTACACTAACCATGAAGAATGCCTTTTCCCAAGCCTACACAATTTGGATCTCCCCCTTGCAGGATTTCTGAAACCATTCATCCCACCTTCTGGATAGTATGGCTTGGTTGCATAGTTTACCCTAACAGTATTCCAACCATGTAACATGAACATAATGGCTATTATTATTTTTCTTTCATGTCACAAACCCCCGGTACACGCCCATGATTTTGGATACACTCAATAAATAGTTCATTAACCCAAAAGGAGAAATTAAAACACAAATTTAGACAAGGGAATACCTTCAAAAATTATGAGATCTTATACTCTATCACAAATTCTATTGGGATGTACTCCCACTTCAATATATGTATAAGAAGCCTCTGGATCAAACCACTAGGTTATTGATTCACGTTCATCACCCTCTAGAAATAAAGGCACTAAAAGAAAAACCATGCAGTTTCCCACTTCAATAATGACCACTAGAACTATAACATGATGTCATGTTACATCTTCATCACACCATGATCTACTACCCACCATAAGGTATTAATGTACTTCATCAAATCTTTTTTTATTGAAGTAGATACCACCACTCTACCATTAACAAAAATTTCATCATCATCATCCAATGACTATCTAGGTATCGAGTCACCTCCACTATACGTTCTCTCATCATAGTGTATTTTTTGTATGAATTCTATGTAGCCTTAACCCATTCTATAAGTCAATATGTAATCACCAAGGGGGAATAATTCATATATATATGACCCTTTGAAACATCCATCTTCTACTCTTCCAGTAGATCATCAAGAACCACTTCTCCTCAGAAGGCCTCTCACCAAACTCTTTGTCATCTTATGTATTACGAATAAGTGAATCCCTAATAAAATTTCCAATTATAGATCCATAAAAAATCTAAAAATAAAATTTCTATATATAATAAACATTTTTCCTCTATCACATATCTAGGTCTTTATTTGTTAATATATAGTAAAGGATTTTATGGCATGTGTATATAACATATCTCATACACATATAATAATGATGCAAATGATTTAGAGTATAAACCATGTCTCCTAGTACTAGATCATGTGTAGGGTAGTTTATATTTTTAGTTCATAGCTGACATGACCCATAAGATACTACCTTCTCTCTTTTCATTTACCTATTTCTTATACCAATTCTTGATGAAACAGAGTGCACTGTGTAAATAATACCAGATTCATGGAGTGTTAGTAATGGATTTATCATCAGCCATATCTTTATCTTAAGGAAGGGATATTTACATAGGCCCATCCAAGAGAACATCACACCCTTATTTTCCATAATTTTCATCATTGTAGACAGTCTGGAGAACTATAGCATAAACAAATGGTAATATCCTACTTGTCCTAAAAATCTTTTGATCTCATTCAAAATATGGAGATGTTACAAGGACATAATTTTAGCTGCTTTCTATAGGTCCATATAAATTCTTATCTCATACCCTAAATTCCCTACTAATCTCACAAACCATATCAAAAAAAATTAATTCAGAAATTTAATGTAAATTTATTGTGCTCGAACCAAATATATGACAATGCTGAAGTTCTTGGAATGATCCTCTAGTTTTAGTGAGTAGCTGAGGATGTTTTTTGAAAACTCTATGATGAACAAGTCTATGTATGTATCAATGACCTTATTCATGATGTTTGTGACCACTATTGGTTCATTCATCTATACAAAGAGAATCACTAAGTAATCATACAATAAAAAACTCCTGTGAAATGTTTCCCCTAGAATATCTTTTTCCCTAAATCTAAACGGGTGATTTCCCTATCAAATATCTAAATTATAGAACCATTAGTCTCCCAATAAATAATTAAAATATCATAAATTATAGGAAACAAATATTTTTTATTCATTGTCATCTAGTTTAGTTTCTGATAATCGACCCGGACTTTAAGACTACCATCCACATTATTAGTGAACTACATAGGTTCACCCCTAATTGATTTACATAGTACGATAAGTCCATTAAACAAAAATTCATCTAACTACCCCATGAGATCCTTCATCTCAATGATAACCATATGATATAGAGATATCAAAATGGGTTTCACACTCGGAATGATCTCAATCTCAAAGTTAAATCCCTTTTCTTGAGGAACACCTATGAAGAAATTTGGAAAGAGTTCCTAATAGACTTCTGTAACTATAGGATGAGTCTAAATGTTTGTCATTGATCCCATTAAAAGGTCCATGCCTGGAATTTGAGTACTGATCATCCCAATCAGACATAGGTCTAGTCCAACTATACCTACTCCCATAATCCACTCTCTATACATCACATATCTCTCTAACTTCATTGAAGTAGAGGAAACTTTTCTACAATATAGATCAATGTGATATCAAAATCAATTCATCCAGTTCATGCCAATAATTACATAATAAATCATAAACTCCATAATCATGAATTCCCATAGATTCAATAAACATTGAGAATTATGAAATAGTCTGGTCATGACATAATAGGGTCCACATTTTTCACAAATGTGTATCAAGGTATAATAATAACCAGGATATCTTGACTGGTTAGCAAAGTCCAACAACTACTTGAGAAGTTATAAATTTATGGGAAGTGCCAATATCAAATATGGTAGTATATAAAAAACATAATCAAAACCATACCGTGAACAGTGGTTAGTCCTTATCCATAGTATCCTTGAGTCTAGTATATTATATCCACTCAAGATTCCTCTTCCTCATTGACCTAACCTTGGTCACTATCATTTGGGAAGTATAATGAGGTATATGGCCATATCCTAAAGTTGGAGACTATTTTGGACCCCCGCCCCTGTAGTAGAACGGCCCTAAACCCATACATAAAAACCTTTATAGTTTCCCTAGATTGACTCACTACTGACATGTTCTCTTGGGCATCATGAAGAACCTATGATTGAATCCAAAATTTCCATAGTTGAAGAAATGTGAGGATCCTTATGAGGAAAATGATGAATCTAGAATCTACTCATCCTATTTTCCACTACTCCAATGAGAGTAGTCTACCATCCTCTCCCCAATACGAGAAGAGAATCCCATAGTAGTAAGATAAGTTATATTTTCTATCCCACTCTAGATAGGATGTAATCCTACTATATTATCCTCCACTATCCCTTACTCAATGTTTAGAGCCTAATGAAACACCTATGTATACATCGTTAGGTCAATTCCTAAAACCCAGCTTGTGAACTCTAATCATATGATTGTATCGAACATGTGATCCTTTATCTGTCAAACCTAACCAAACAAGGATAAAAGTGGTGTAATTATATAAATTAGGTGGAATATGTTGAGTTCGTCATTGAACCCTATTATAAATCCATATAATCTGGGGCATGGTCTAGATTCATCATTTAGAGAATGTGTCGCACCAAAAACCGCTCCATGATGGTCTCCCAAGTAAGGCTATATCTTTTCCCAGCTTAACTCAAGAAAATGCACTATATCCTGGTGGGTCCTTGGAATAACAAAACTCACCAGAATAAATTTCCCCTCAATAAGAGTCTATACCAACTCATAAATTCTCTTCATAAAGTCTATCTAGTCCTCTACATCCCATGGTTGACCAATACCACAGAACACTGGAAGATGATGGACCTAGAAATCTAGATCATTTTCATTAATGGTACTATGAGTGGATCCACCTTGGATGGTCACTATCTAAAAGATTCGAAGAAGATCTGGATCTATAGCTTGGATAACATGTTCTTGTATAGGAGTATTATAGGACATCCTCTTGCACCCTGGGTGGTGGAACGAGAATATCTTGAGCTCCTATAACTGGTGCTCCCACCATATGTCACCACGTTATAATCCCCAATTACTTCATGAAACATTACGACAATTAAAATTTCTTAAATAACCTAAGGGATCACAAAAGTATCTCCCAAACAATCTATGGTATCATACAAGGGTCTCTAAGGAGTCCACCCTTAATCCATGTTACACCACTCCTAGCACTAACCCTGGTTTCTATCCCTAAATGTTTGTCACATTCATCATATATATACAAATATAACAACATGGTTAGTTAAAATAATTAATTCCAACAAATATTTACCACACAAATAGAAACTATACTAAAAAATAAATCCTAAAGCAAGGAATTTAATTAAAGAATAAATATATAGCACAACAACACGTTCATATATAGAATATGAACCAATGTTCCTAGTCATGATGTATAAATGAACATAAAATTCCATAAATCATATAACATAATCATTTTCATAACATGTTGTTAATTTATTTAAAAAAATAAAATAATAATTTTCCCCACATTATGGTATTTTAGTGGTCAACTATATAGTGTTTTCCATGCAATATCATAGTTCTCCTTCTTGATTACTGGCTATATGATATCCTTTCCACCCTATTCCAAATCAATTATATGAGAAGAAAAAAAATTGTTGAATTGTATTCCTCTCATACCATTTTATAAATCTCTGACCCAAACAACTAAGTCTGATCTAGATAGTCACATGACCTCATTTATGCCTCCCATAATGCAAGAGGATGTCGACTAATAGCGAGGACCTAGTCCATCGGTTGGGAGACATTAACTTCAATATCATGTCAAGGGAAAATTAATGCTAATAATCTACAATATAATAAAAATATAAATAAATAATACTTGTATATATATAGGATATGAGAGGATGGAATACAATTCATACAATAATAAATAGATCCCATAGTGGAAATCCAATCCAATATAAAAAGAAATGGATAAATAAATAAACAAAATAATGGTCACCAACTGTCCATATCATCCCACTACCTACTCCCTTACCCTATTCTCAGTTATACAAAATGTGTATCTTTCCATTCATCGTATCAATAGTCCTGAAATCTATAAGAACCCCAAAATTCATAAGCATGGTGTGAGTAAAAGAGTCGGTAGGATACCACCAATGTATTATTAACCAAGTGATCTCAAGTACAAAAAACATATACCATGAATATAATAAATGATCAGTAATTATAATGACATAAAATCTAAAATGGATAAGTCATGTGCAGATCAATATTCCACTACCCCTAGCCATACATGATTCAACTCTATTCTGTAAGAAGTATAGGATGTTGATAACACTGGAATTCCTCTAAGAGCTAATACTGAGCCACGTGGGATCAATAAGTCATCAGGTGAACACATGACATGATCTCCACAAATAATTTATTCAAATTTTTATGAGAATTACACTCATAATCCAATATGGAATCAAGTAGACATGCTACTCAGGATCCCAAAGGAACTGACAAACGTCATTTTTCTAGGGATCCAAAATTAATTGAGTTGTTTCTTGACAACAATGTTATCATGAACTACATTCATCATCATCACACATCATGTGTGCTCCCCCTATAAGGGTTAATCATACCATGGTGGACACATTTCACATGTATCACATACCAATCCTCCAAAAGAAATATATGACAATATAATACATGATACGCAATATAAAATCACATCATGAGAGTAAATAATAGAATCATGTATCATCTGGTGAATCAATATCAACCTAGGGTCATGTTATCTAATTGATCTCATGGAAATAAAATCAAAATGGTCTCATAGGCTACACACACCTATATGTGATCACAAGTCATGAAGGGTTACCAATTATTATAACACAAAGACTATATTGAGGAAACATGTATAGAGAAATCTGTAAGAGTTATAGAACTACAAACCTCTAAGTCTTCAAAGTTAACATCAAGGTTCATTGATGGTGACATCACCCAAACCATGTTCACACTTCAAATGGAACATGGTCACTTTCCAAGAACTCATAGAAATTGTTGAAAACCATCAATATAGGAATTATAGGGAAGGAAAATGAGTGAAAAATTATGGTTAGTACCAATTCTTAATAGGGTTGTCCGAAAAAATAAACATTAATCTCCAGAAAATATGGGAGGATTCATGACACAATTAGTTGGTTGTGGCAAGTAGGTGTTCTAGAAACTACACCATGGTGTAGGTAAAATCCCTATGGAACAGTGATTTAAGAACCACCATAAGCATAATGGAGATGTTAGGGTGCAATGTTGTGCTGGAAAGAATCACCATGGTACATAATCAATAGATGTGGCATTGAAGTAACCTAAGGATAACCTCCATGGAGCAGAATGGAAAAATGAGGCATATAAGTAGGTTGGGTCCTAATATGGTGTTAGGAGAGGATTGTGGCACATAGATGTTTTTACATCATTTTGGGGATATTGAACAATGTTGAATAATGGAGGGGAGGATCTATAATATGTAGGGGTCTCAAAATATAAATTCTATGTTGGAAACCCCCCTAATGAAGGATATTTAAATAACCTCATTAAAATCTTAAACACCTTCCTAGAATAAAAAACATAATGATAATTTAAATCTAATCTCCTGAATCTTGAAAAACCTTCATCTATATGTTATTGAAATAGATATCATTTCATTTTTCATGGTCTAATCTTCTATGGTGCATCCACCATGATCAAGACTAAAATGTGAGGGATACAGTGTAACTTCCTCTTCGCAAAATATCAATGGTGTAGCCATTTTTGTAAAATTATATCTACCACTTCCATAGAATGGTCATCTGGGCTATGGAATAGCCACCTCTAATTTGGACATATTTATTCCGAAATCACATTTAAGATTCTCAAATCCCGCAAGTTTATAAACAAACATGGTTTAAAACAAATAAATGTAAAAGAAGGGAAAAATACCAAAATTAATGTAATAAAGATTTAGGTTTTTTCAATTGAGGCGTCAAAGGAAGATATTGAGCTATAGAAGAAGGCTGGTATTATTCTATAGGTTTACCTTGGGATTAATGGAAATATAAGATTCGAGAAATGAATATAGATCCCATAAATACCAGAATTAATGAAGATGTTTTTGGGTAATATATATATATATATCATCATATAAGAATCTTAGAATCAAAAAAGATATATAAATATCTTGTGGATCATTTATATTCTAAAAACATATATAGTTAGAGTGTATAGTTTTATCTCAATGCTAAGTATACCATCAAGTTAATACAGAATGAAAAAAGGCTAAGGGTATGATATAATTACTACCCATACCAATATGAAAATTAGATAACATCACCACATATTTCAGTGTAGATATTCAAATTCCCTATATGTTATATATTTTAATTTGGGTTTTATTTTATTTTTTTATGATGTAGGAATATTTTTTTCTATTTGAGAATATTTCTAAATAGTTCAACTTACCAATATATATAATTTTTTAAAGTGACTTGACATACCACTCCCAATTATATATGATCAAGTTATAAGGTTTACCATGACGTTATATTGATGTATTCAATAATAATTATATTTAAAATTAATTATTAGTAAATTTTATTATCCTCAAACTAATGGTAAATCTAGAAGGAACAATTAATATATTGAATATATGTATAGAATATAATAAATGTATTTCAAAGGATGTTGGGATAAACATATTCCCCAAATATATTTCTCATATAACAACACTTTCAATTATATAATTATAATGAAACCATATAAGGCATTGTATTGGCATAAGTGTGGGACTAAAATATGTTGAGATGATGTTAGAGACTGTAGGATTTTGGAGAAATATCTTACAAAATAAATTATACCAAACATTCAATCCATTTTTCAAAACATTAACATTTCAAGAAGTTAATAGAATAACTATGTATATTCAATGGTGAGATTTGGAGTTTAAGTTTAATTTTAAGTTATTACTTTATATATACACATAGAATAGAGTAATGAGATTTGATGAGAAAGGAAATTTGAGTCATAGGTATATTATACCCTTCGAAATCATTGATCGTGTGGGGATGTTTTCGTAAAAACCATAACTTCAACTAAACATATATCTAGTTTTTGATGTGTTCAATATAATGATTTTAAAGAGGTATAAACAAGACCCTTCATAAGTACTAAATTCATGGATCATATAATTGTAAAATGATCACTCTTATGAGGAAAACCAATATATTTCACGAAGTTTACAAAAAAATAACGTGGAAAAGGAAAACTAGACTAGTTAAAGATCAATGGGGGATATGAAGTTTTAGGAAAAAGTATGAGAACCTAAAGATATAATGAGAAAAATTTATTTTAAATTATTTTCATGAGTGTAATAACAATTAAAATTCCAAAAAGGGGTGATGGGAAGTAACAGCTACTGATTTTAGTGTGTATTTCCACGTAAATATATTGCTTTTGATTAGTAGATTTTGATAAAAGAAACACCAAAAAAAATAAAGAATCATTCTTTCATTATGGTATATTATTATAACATTAAATTAAATACACTGTCATATAATTAAATGAAACTTAATTAGTGAAGTTTTAATGGAATGAAACCACTATTAAATTATAATACTTCATGTTTGAAATTATGTACCACATAATAAACTATAAATATCATACAAATAATCATAATAATACAGGGAATAAAATAAATTAGAAATATGATAACCACATTTAAAAAATTATATAATACGATGAATCATTTTGTTGATGTATGTGCGTCTATATATAGGATTGTAATATGATTGATATATATATATATAGTCATTGCCAATATGGTCATTGGAAATACGACCATTAGATATAAGGTCATTGGATATAATTTTTTAGAATATGTACATTAAATCATTTTATTAATTAATAAATAAATTAGTATTATATTTTAGATATAATAAATAGTTCTAGAGTGAAAAAAAATTAATTAATTAAAATACTCTTTTATAAAAATATTTATTTTTATTCATTATAAATTATTGAAACTTATTATTATTACTAATATTACTATTATTTCTTTTATTATTAAATAATGGTTGGTAGTGTTTATAAAATTTAAAGAAATATTATAATACTAACAGATTGATAACTTGAATGGTTAAAAGATAATTAATAAATTTTAGTGGGGTGTGAATAAAAACATTTAATATTAAAAATGGAAAATTTTAGTGAATTGTATTTCTAAGTGTTTTGTATTTTTATTTTTATTAATTAAATTGATTATTTTTAATAGATGATTTTAATAATATTTAGTTTTTAAATTTATCAATAAATATAATAATACTCATTATGTTATTAATTTATAAAGACTAAGATTTAGAACATATGATATGTAAAAGCCACAATTTAATAAAATTTATTTTCAATGAATTTTATTTTTAAATTTACAAGTAAAATTTATCATACATAAAATCATAATTAAAGTAAATTGAGTAAAAATTTGGAATCAAAAAATTTAAATTAAAGGGTCGTTTTATTTTTTTTTGAAAAAACTAAGTTACCAATGTAAGAATTTTCCTACCAATGTGATGAAAAATTTAGGTAAATGTGATAAATTAACTGGTAAAGGTAAACAAATTCTCTAAAAATATCCTTACATTTTTTGAATGAGATGTTTCATGACCCATATATATTATTTATGAACTTTCTATGTAAAATGATAACCATAGACTTTAAGGATTGAGTATTTATAGAAATGCAACTCAAAACACACCCTTAAAGGGGAACCTCCCCTAGATGTCCCAAAACACTATTTTTATACAATTTATTTCTTGAATAATAACATTAATTACCTATCCTAAATCCTTATTAGTCATTTTATATTCTATGTTTTAATAAGGAGTCTTGATCATTCATTTTAAAGGAATATGTTTTTAAAAGGAGTGAATTTATCTAAGTATCTAGTTCTTTACCATCTGTTACAATTTACACCTCATATAAAAACTTTTACATTTTCATTCACGATAATAATTATGTAATATTAAAATTATTAAAATTATGATAAAATGATATTACTTTTTCATAACTCTATACTCTTATATGTTCAATGGTATATCATGTTGATGTTTGGGTCAGTTAAACTACCTACAAGAATGATGTTATAAAATGACCATCATTTTTATAATGTATGAGTATGAATACATTTATACAATAATTCAATTATTTTAAGGATTATTTTTTTATGAATATGGTTCTTTAAAGATGACATAAAAATTTAATGGTCATTTTAAACTGACTTGTTATTGGTAAATTATCCAAAATCTGCTCATTGTAAATTCCATTTTTATGGATTATACCAATATATTAAATTAAATTAATATATATCCAAATAAATAATTAAAACATATATAATGTAAAACATTTTCTAATATATATATATTGACCATGTAATCGAAGAAAGAGGATCGAAATCCCCATTATAAAACATGTACAAAACAATACAAATTAATAACATCCAGTGATGAAAAAAACAATAACTAACAAAAATATCTATAACAAATGAGTATACTTGATGAAAAAAATGTAATATATTTAAATAGTGTACTATAATATTTTATTAATATAACTTTACTTTTTATAATTATTGTTAATGTTATTTCAAATAATTTTTTAGTAAAGGTAAGAGTTTTTTTCCAATATCACTCTTAAATTGAGATTATTTACAACTAAATTTCTATTAGGGGAAATTATATGTTCTTTACCTCTAAAACTCCATAAATTTGTCTCGCCTATTTATTTATGTGACATACAAATATTTATAAAATTTCACCATCAATTTTATCAAAATTTAACTGAATGAATGCATGATAGTTCTGTCAACCTTATCCCAACATTCGATCAGGAATATTTCTCTATGAGGAAAATGTTTTTTAGAAACCTTTATTAATACCATTTTCCCTATATCTATGATTCCATAAAAAAATTCTATAATATATGAATTTATTTAAAAACCAGAAAGGAATTCTTTTTAGTGTTTTCATAAGGTTTATTTCCCCATTTTCTTCTTTATTTTTCGTTTTAAGAATGTTATTTAAACATTTCTTAATTATTTAATATAATTTCTTATCACCTTTTCTTTATTTTCAAAAAAATTTGTTTCATTAAAAATTTATAATCCAAATAACAGGTTTTAAAAAATAAAAAAACATTTTTTATTATTTTTAAATTGAATTTTATATTACATATATAATGTATTAATCATCTTGGTCAATATAGATTAATGTTTCTTATGATTCACCAAAGATAAAATCTAATGATGCCATCTAAATTATTTATTTGGAATAATTGTGACTGTATGTTAAGTCAACATTACAAAAATGAGTTTCAATATCATTGGTTAACTAATTTGTCAAAGAATTATTACTACTCAATGTTTATTTGGACCATATATGTATGGTTTTTTATTATGTAATTTAGGAGTTCCAAACTGATAGATCCCTCCAATACATTGGGTTATGATTAATATCTCATGGGAATATAGAGTGAACCCAATCCACTATAGGACTCTCTACATTATGTACTTGTGTTCTTTTCAGGGAGTTGTGACATAAGAAATGATTTTATATGCCTATGTATGTTTCAAATAATTAATCCATAATAAATTGGTATGACTTATTCCTAAGTTATTTTACCATGGTGTATGGTTATTTTATCATGATCCTTAATTCATATTCCTCATTTCACATGATATATTGAAATCTATATGTCATGTTTTGTAATAAAATGATATTTTAAAAGAAGAATATTAAATTTGATAGCTTATATGACTTGAAGAACCTACTATAGAAGGGAATGTAACACCAATATACTATGTGATATATATTACTTTTAAATAAATTTAATGAAACAGTTATCTTTTGATGCATACAATACAGGATTTAAATGAAATGAAACACTCTATTAAAATATTATTATTTAAACGTGATTATTATAAACAAGACATTAAGTTAGAGGGTAGGGATAGTAATTACTAAATTATTAAAATTATATGGTTTACACAAGAATAATATAAATTCAATGTTTCTATGCTAATTCGAAATAATATAAGAACCATTTCAGGTAAAAATATATGTTCTCTAAAAACTGTACTTTTCTAAAAGGTTGGCTAGTCATGATTTGTGAACATAATTTAAAATTAATTTTGACCAATTTTATGAAATTTATTTGAAAAAAGAAAATTAATTTTATAAATATGAAATCCAATATTATCTTTGGGTAAAATTGTGGGAATTTTCTAAAAAGATATATATTTTTTTAATAGTAAAAAATATTGACTTTTCCTGAAAAATATTTTTTATATAACTTATTTACATAGATATTTTTATTATAAATTTCATTAATGAAAATTATTTCATATATATTTGAATTTAACTATTTAAAGTCATTGGGATCATTTTTATATGGATTTCTAATATAAAAACATTTTAATATTTTGAGATTTTTTCTTTGTAAAAATTATTTCCTTACATGACTATAGGATTAATTTTAATTTTAATTATCAAACATTTATGAGTTCAATTTGAAGAAATTTAATTTTTTTTTAAATTGATTTAGAAAAAATTATATTATCTAATAAGGCTAACACAATTATTTTACCATAATGAATAGTTACAAAAAGTAAAAATGTATTTAACATGGTTAAAGAAAAAATTGTTCAATCAGGATTTAAACTAGAATGATAATGGTTTATAATGACCCAATATTTTTCTAATTCCTATGGTTATGTGATATTTTGAAATAATATTTTCCATGTTCAGAAAATGATCCAATTTTTATCCGCATGGCATAATGAAGATGTGGGTGGAAGTTATTCTTTTCAAAAATCCCATGTGTGTCCTCTCCTGCAGTTATAAAGGGACAAATCCTATTATATATTACCCAAACATTCAAAAAAATTTGGTTGATCCAATACATTCCCCAATGACTCCCCTAATTCTAAAATCTTATCTGTGATTTTATATCCACTTTTTTTTGACTGGTTGGAATTTTTAATGTAATTTGATTTTTTCATTGGTGGAAAAACCATCTAGAATTTAGAGAATCAGTATGAGGTTCTAAAGAATTAAAAATCCAAAAGTTAGTTTTTTAGATGGTGGTTAGGATTTTGTGGAAGTATCTAGGTTTTGACTGAACATTAGAGAAATAATGGATAATTACGCTGTTGAAAATAGTAACATTTGGATATTCCTTTTGTGTATTTAATACACAATGTGGACTATATACACTAGATGAAACCATAAGGATTAAAATATATGAAATTCAAGGGTATTACCTAGATTATTTTATTAATTGTATTTAATAAAAATTAGGAATTTCTTTAATTTCATGTTTTAGGTGCACAATTTGAATTCTGTGAGGATTCATTTTTCAAAAAAAAACAGGGGGATCATCTCCCATTTCTTCATAAAAAGTTATGGTTAAGAGGGTTCCCAAGCTCAAAACACGTCATCCACCTATATTAGGGTTATTAAGATATCTCTCATCTTGTTTTTGACACAAGTTTCACTATATTCAATAGACAGGCCTTCGTATGTTATTTATCCTCTTTCTTCTATCTGTCATTTATCTCGCCATCTTCGACATTATTTTTTGTCCTATATAAACATTTTATTTTCATGGGATATGTCAAATATATATTTCTACCAACCCTTATCCATTAAACACGTTATATTTTATGAATAAATAACCCTAAGAATGAGGTAAGTGGAATATAGCTTTTCGCTTGAGTTTCATCAATTCATAATTTATTCCATTGTTCCGCTCACTAGTATTTCTATGTGAAACCACTTAAATAGTAATGTAATTATATAAGAAATAATTAATGAGTTTATTACCAATTTTGTTTTAAAATTTATTCATTTTAGACTATTCTCCACATCCTGAATCATTCATGTATAATTTTTCACTTTTATTTTTGGACTTATGCATCATATAGTTCATTGAACCACCATTATCGATCATTCTTTTAAATGAGTATAACTATAAATAGTGTCCTTCATTTAATTTATGAATTTTTTGGTTGATTAAATATCATGTAAGGGTTTTTTTTATTGTATTAAATCATATGGTTTGTTTTTCTGTCCTTGTTTCTATAATAAAACCACACTTGAGGTATTCTATCTTCTCTAATCAAAACATGGAAACCAAATATTATATGGTAAATATGAGGAATGGAATGCTTATATACATATCAATTTCTGTTATAATTTAAATAAATAAATTTCATGGACCTCTTTTTATACTTAATTTGTGATTTCATGTTTGTGAATTTGACCTCTTTGTAACTAAATTTTAATGATTACATAAATTTTAATATGCTTCAATTGATACCCAGGTTCCTTTTTATGGAACATATTAGATGTTACCATAGGATTTTATAGATTATATTTACCTTGGGTGATAATTTTGTTTCCTTTTCAAAAAATGCTAAGGATGGGCTCAAATGTTACTTGATTTACATAACACCTTGAATGATACTTGGATTTTCTTCTACAAATTCCATGGACAAACTCTTAGGTAGTGTTTTTGGTATTTTCCTAGATCTATAATAATATTCCCTTTTTGGAATTACATGTATGGTCTCAAATTTGACTGATATTATTACACTCATGAGTGATACTTGATCCCCAACTGGTTTAACTTACATGTCTTTGTGGGAAATGATTCTTTTAGTTCCTTGAGAAATACATGAATTCCTTTATTATGTAATAAAAATGGGTTCAGTGGGTTATAAATTTATAAAATACTGACAGTGATACTATGGATTCCACTTTACATATTCCCCTCAGATTTTGCTTATGATCCAATGGAATTCATGGGGTTTTGGCCGAAGACAAGAGGAGGAATTGATGGTCGGGTTTCTAAAAATAACTAAGGCTAGAAATTCACATTGAGTATTTATTCCGTGATTGGAAATCAGTTCAGGGGATGTGACCAGGGGGTTATAGGATGTGAATTCCCTGGGACATACCATAAGGAATTCATGATGTGTATTTAATAGACATCATGAATTTTAATCACAGCTTGTATTAGATACATGAAATAAATTATATAGGGCCACTTTTTTTAAAGGTGAAAAGGGGTCTTAGCCCACAATATTTTTCATTAGACAAAAGAGGTGCCCCAAAGGGTTCCCAAGATCACCTCACTTCCTTCACCTCTCCAATATTTCTTGAGATCTACCTCATCCATTGTCTAATTCAAGTGAAACCGGATTTTTTGGAAGTCCCTTAGTAAGTTCTCCCCTCTTTTTTCTTCCTTCTTTAATTTATCTCTCCATATTTGACATTGTTTTTTGTGTGAGCTAAATTGCCTAGCTTTTTTATTTTTGTAAAATCACTATTTTTTCCAAACCAGAACAATTCAAGGGTCTCTATTGGATGATTATAGCATCATATGTATGAGGTAGGTGGTATATATATTTTCCCTTGAGTTTCACGAATTTATAAATTATTCTACTTGGATACTCCTAGGTATTTCATTATGACTTCACTTAAATATGAATTTCAAGTATGTAGAACCAAATTGAAAAATTTATTCACTATTTGGGTTTAAAATATAACTATTTTTGGTCATTATTTCCATCTTGAATCATTCCAATAAAATGTTTTTCTTTTATGTCATAAACTATTCTTCATATATATAATGTTATCAATATTCTTAGGAATTATTTAAATGTTTAAAATTATAAATCCTTTCCTCATTTTAATTATCTTATGGTGTGTTGTATTAACACTTGAATAAGGGTAGTATAAATTTTATTAAATTATATGGTTTGTTTTATTTGACCATTTTTTATAATAAAAAGAAATTTTTGGTGTGTTATCTTCACTATTCAAAAAAGGGGATAATAACTATGATATTAGAAAGATGATGAATGGAATTCTTATGTACATGGCATTTTCTATTGTAATTTAAATAAATAATGGGAATTGTCTTATTTTTTATACTTGAGTTGTGTTGGAATGTTTATTAATATGACCTCTTTGTAAGTGAACATTAATGAATAAATGAAATGTGGTACGCCTTGAGAAATACTTGTGTTACTCATTATGAAATTCCTTAGACTGGATCATTGGATGTAAGATATTATATATAAAATGGGAGGTACTTGATTATCCTTTTTATATAATGCTATGGATAGGCTCATAAGTTTTGTGATTTATATTATGCTTATGGGAATACATGAATTACCTTGTATGAATTCCTTGGATGGACTATTTGGAATAGTTATTTGTATTTTCTATGAAATATAATCATATTTCCTTGTATAAATTATTTTTCAAGGCTCATAGGGTGATTAACATAATTAAACCCATGAGTGATACCGGGTAACATAGTGGTTTACCATGGATGGACTCGATGTAAAATGTTTCTAAACTATACCATGAGCGATTATTGGTCCTATATCCAGTTTAAAAAGGATCTAATCAGTGGGTTATGAATTTATACCATACCGAGAGTAATATTTGGGATTTCTCTTTACGGATCTCCTTGGATGTACTTGTAGAGTGATGAGTAAATATAGTTCCCCGAGTGCGCTACTAGGGATTCCACTTCATAGATCTCCTTAGATAGGCTCAGGGTTCCATTTCATTATTAACCTTAATGAATCCTGTTTAAAGATCTAAGGAAGACTGGTTTATCATTTTTTAGGGTGCATCCACCAAGCCAAAGAATATGTTTGGGTTCAGTCCATGTTTGTTTTTGGACCTGATGATGGCACATTTATGACCCATGTTCATGCTCCTGGAAAATAATATATATGTATATATATATATATATACATACATACATACATACATATATCTCACACCATTTCATTTTATTAATTTATTTCTTAATTTCTATACCTTTACACTAATATATTTTATATTAACAGATTGGATTGATTTATACATAATTGGTAGTGGCCAACTATGTGTAGTTCACACCATGTTCAAGCCTCTATTGCAATGGGGTACCAAAATAGATATCATATTTTCAGGTTTAGGTTCATTGGACTATGTTTGTGTTTTACGCCTATACCTAGGGATTTAATATACTTGGACTGATCAAGTTCTCAAGATTATTAGGGATCATATCTTGAGAATATTTTTTTTTATACTAATACTATATTGTCTCTCCAGTTTCATTATTTCCACTTATACATTATAACATCATCTGGTTATGCATATGTGGTTATATATATTTGGAATTATCCATTTTGTAAGTTATTATATATATTTTCAATTTCTTTATGTTTTATTTTAACCTCTTATACATTCTATTGATTATTTATTATTATACTATTGATTTTGTCTTCTCATGAGGGTATAGTCTCCCTGTAGTACCATCATTAGACTATCACTGCTATTCAGCATCCCCTGGTGTACTGGGAAGACGTTAATAAGGACATGTGACTGGCATACATAGGAAAACATATTAGTGGATATTGGATTTGGATGTTACACTATAATCCATTTTTGTTCATAAATACATCCTATAAAATCTTTTTTTTCTAACTAAAATACATTATCCGAAGAAGAGGTAATTTATACAACAAATTTTGGTATCTAATTTGATCTTCCACCTCCATAAAATATTATTAAAATGTGATGATAAAATAAAATAATCATCATCCATATACAGAGATATTTTTCTATTACTTTCATGTCCTACACTAATCTTGTCCTCCCTCAAATGTGAAATAAAATCATTGATCATGTGTATAAGGGACTACTACATCATGAATCTATGTAATTCATTTTCCATTACCTCTTCTAACTTCTAGATATGATTATATATTTACTTTAAATATATGATAATTATGATATATTTATATCTAGGTAATTATAATATCACATATATGTTCTTAATTTCCATTACCAATAGAATGATATAACATTGTGTGTACGACGACTTCTACCATATGAAGCGATGTGATTAATTTTCCACTAACGCATTATGTGGAAAGTAAAAAAAAGTTAAATTTAATTAATATTTTTTATATTTAAGACATGATATTTATTATATAAAATTAATATACAATACCATTTTTAAAACTTTCACCCATTAAGTAATTATGTAAATTGTGTGTACGTATGACCTAACATCTCCATGAAGTGATGTGATTCATTCTCCACATTCAAAATCAAATAATGATACTAATGATGTATCTAATAAAAATTTATATATATATGTATATCATTAATTTAATTACTTATATTATGTAACTCTAAAATTGTTTAACGATTCAAAACATTCATGATCAAACGTACAAGAGAACACATGGAACACCCGAAACAATAGTGATGATGAAATATTATTAAAAAACTGGTAAAAATATATTATAAATGATCGTTTATAATATCATAAAAAATATTATTATTATTTTTTTATAAGTTATTAAAAAGTATAAAACCACTATATAAGAGTTTGAAGTTCTCTCAATCAAAAAGAAGTGTTGAATAAGGGGTTTCTTAACTCAATTCCCATTCATTGGTTCATACGACAACTTCATTGATTATATTATGAAATAATTATTTTTAAAATGTCTTTCTATTTAGTCAAACTGTATTTTCACTTTTATTTGTTTTGATCTACATTTTTTACTAATAATTTAACTATTTATTAACTCTTACCTCAATGATATTAGCATTTTAGGGGGTTTTTCTCAAATTTTTTACATTGAGACACATGTTATTTTAAGAACCTATATTATTTTGAATAGTTTATATATTGATAATTTACATAAAATTTCATTAGTAATTAAAAAATAGTCAAATTTTATGTTACAATTCATTTGCAACATTCATGGTAAGTTGCGATTCAAAAATTTTACATAGTTGTAAGGGTTTATGTTTCAATATCATTTTATTTGGAAAAGAATATGCATGAATTTCCATTAAAGGAAATTATTTTACCATTATCAATTAAACCAAAACCATATTATTATCCAAATGTAATTCATTATATTTTCAATTTACTATACAATTTTTATCTCTTTATTACTTAAAATTATTGGGGAAATGTTTTAAATAAAATCCTACTTAATTTTTCTATTTAGTCAAAAATTAATCCCCCTAAAAATAAATGCATTCTAAAAATGTTGTCAAATTTTTTTACTAAGATTGATTAAATTATATTTTAACTTTAATTAGATTTTTGAAAAATATTTTGAAATTAATATTCTTGTTAGTTTCTGAATAAGGTATTCTTTGAATTTTATTTTTAAAAAGTGAAAGGAATTAGTTTTTTATTTAACTTATTTAGAATGAATGTAACTATACTGCCATCATGACCACTCAATATTTCAAATCTATAATTTTATTTTTAAATATTTATTTTCAAAAAAAAACAATTTTTATAATTTTTTTAAATTTAAATAAGTGTTTTCAAAATTTAAATTGTATTTTACATAAGAAATATTGAAAGTGGTATTTTAAAATAATTTCATATCTAAGATAAAATCTAATTAGTTTACTCAAACTGAAAATTTTATTTTCCATGAGAATGTTTTAAATATATATAATGGTATTCTTATAAATAAAAACAGCTGTTTATGTTTTTTTATTCTTCTAAATTATGTATATTTGTATCTCGTGTGTATACCTAGTTCATTATCCCTTCATTGGGGTTCTAATACATTCCATATGATCATTTATCAAATGTCTTCATTATGAAATTTCTTTTCTTTAGGATATGAAACAAGATTATGAAACCTATTTTCATTACATGGGTAATTCATAAGTTTTGACTTATGATTCATTTTATTTATGTAGAACACATAGATCAATAACATGATATGATGGGTGTGTCCATATTTCATTCTAATTCATTTATTAATGTTATATAATTATGATATTTCATCTGTGGCATATGTAGTAAAACAAATCTGTTGTGGTATTTTTTCCAGCATGTGACATCATCTAGGCAGTTAGCCTTGACTCATGTTTGTGTCCTATTTTTGTTTTTATTTCATATTTCATATGATTCCATGATATTATGATACCTTGTTCTTTATTATATGATTAAAATAAACTACTAATGAGATTTCTATTTAATTAAATCATGTTATACTATTGACTCACATGCTATGTTTCATTAATAGGTTAATTCCCTTACTGATATTTTTAACTCACCCCTTAATTTATGTATTTCCCTAATTATCCTATGAAATTTTATTATATCAACTTAATTTTTTGAAATCACTATATAGAAGAAAAAAATATTCCATTTTTATGTTTCCTTTTACGTAATATTAACCTAGTCTTTAAAAAAACTAATACATTACGATCCTTATATTGTATTAATAGATATTTATGTTCAAGAATCATGTAATAAAATGTGAAAAAAGAATGGGTCATAATAGGTGGTATCATAGAAAATTTTTAGTCCTCTTTTGGAACTAGGATGAGAAAACATTAAAAATATCTCAAGGGACAGGCCTAAGAATGATAATAAGTAAAGAAAAATAGAATGGAATCTTGTTCAATTATAATGTGAGTGTTTCCAATGAAATTGAATATTCGTCTACATAGTATAAGCGTATGAGGTTTCATAACAGATTTACTTATTATTAATAACTCATAAAATTGTGTGTCAGGATTGAATTGATCATTGCCTAGTGTATAACAATGGGCATTCCTATGAACCTAGTTTGAAACTCCTCACATACATGATTTCAAAATTATCACACTCTTTATAAATGATATTGAAATATTTTAGTAGATAACGATCATGGAAGACCTGGTTAAACCTAATGTTTATTATATTGAAATAAAGGTTTCCTTTCCCCGAATCATCCCCCGGGGCTCATGCTGAGACTACCCCAAACCCACCACCCATAGGCCAGGGGCTAGAAAATAGTACCGAGTAGGCATATCCCAAACAAATGGGAGGAATTTTCTGATGTACCTGTACACATGCACAAAACCACATTCCACATATACTAGAAAGTGAAACCACTAAGTAAATAAACACACGGTATGGAAGTAGAATTTTGAAGGTAAACGGGGCTAGAATACAAACCCAAAAAAAAGTAAAAGTACAAGTGAAAGTCTCTAGAACTCTATGGCAGAAAACCCTACCTGAAAGGTATGTATAGAAATAGTTATCTGAAGCCATAGAATCAAACTTCATCTATTAAGTAACACTAAGCATCACCTGGCATCGGTCCACCAAGGACTCCATCAAAGCGTCAATAATTTTCACAACATGTGACATGTATGAGAAAAGCCAGTGAAAGGGTGAGTAAAACAATACTCAGTAGGGAACCCTAAAACACAATGTAAAATACCATAAAGGAAACAACAATAAGAAGATATGGTCATATCAACACAGGTATGTGTCAAAAAAACATATAAAAAGAATTTCTAGGTATAATATTAAAGGATTACAAGACTCAAGGTCTTCTTCACTATCATCTATATGGTTCTGATTGTTGCATGATAAATTCTGGGAGATCGCACTACATGGTCTATCTGATTGTAAGCCTGAAGAACAAGTCTACCAAAAGTATCCAAGAGAACATTTGGTCTCGATTCGCCAAAAATTATCCCAGAGACATCTGGGCTTTCTAAGATAAGGAATCATGATATCAAATCCAAACCTTAATCATAGGATTCTGATAAAGTCATGCTCGTTCTGATAGAACTCACTCATCGACCTATGAATTCATCGGGGACCCTTATATAGAAGTATCATTAATTTGGGCCCTTCCCAAAGAGAACAAACTGAGAAATACATGGAGCACACTAGTCAGGCTAAGTAAAGAAGGAAAAAGTATGATCATGAGACAGATATAGAGGGTATAGAACACAAGGATCACAGGGGGACATCCTAGCCCTACTAGAAACATCATCTTGGAAGGGGGATTGGTGCTCATGTAAAAATTGGTCACACCTATTAAACAATTCTTATCTGATACCAACTATAGAAACCCAAAGCTTGACATACATAGAAATTACATTACTTTTACGGAATATCTAATACATAAAAAACAGACACCAAAGGAATGTAATAGTTTAGTGTCTTTGGAAACTCAGAATATAATCTTCTAATCTTGGTGAAATATCTTCAACGTCACCCATAAGGATCATCCTTTTTTTTCTTACCTAAAACCTTTCTTTATATCCTAGGGAAAAGAAAACCTATAAAGGATGAGCTCAAATGCTCAATAAGGGTAAGCATGGAGAAATAAAACAAACCATAAACATTTGAACTTCAAAACATGAACAAAATATTTAAACATAAAAATCTTGAGCAATGACATAAAACATGGAAATACGTAAGGCATAGATCATAAAGATACCTTAATCATGATAAAATAGCATGAGAATAGAACATGTAATTGTGGAAACCATTAAGCACATGTTATTATTTCCATAGTAGCGAAGGCATTACTGCCAAGACCATCTTAGTGGATAAAGTCCCTTTCTGAATCGAGTTCACTCTTCATTCTAGTCCTGTATCATGGAACTGGATTAACATGTCATTCCAGCCATTTATATCACTAGTTTTTTAAGGGATTCAATGAATTTCAATGTTCTTTTTAAATGGTATAAAATCTAGATAAAATTGTAAGACATGTAAGTGAATCTTTTCCAAATCCACATACCGTTATATTTTTAAGTCTTTGAAAATAATAAAAATCAATCTTATGAATTTGGTTTTTATCATATCTCTTTTGTCATTTCTGATGACTCTATCATATGAATTTAGACTTGAACATAATACTTTGGAGGCAATATGATTATGGTTTTTTCTAACTCTAACTGATTATAAATATTCAAGGGATATTCTTACGAATTTTGAAAATGATATTACTTTAAAAACATGTATTGTATTACTTCAAACCAAGAATATTATATGATATTTCATTTTATAATAATTGAAAATTATTATGTACTGAAAGACATATGAACAAATTTTAATGTCCTATATTTTTAGTACATTGTAATACTTTCAGGAACTAAGTATTTTCAAAACAAAAATTTCGTCAATCCATGTGTATTCACTCATATAGTTGATGAAAAATGGATTTTATTAATAGGATTAAAAAGTAATTTAATTCATTCAAACACATAGAAGAAATATTTTCTCTAAGACAATGAATATGAAGAATAGATTTTGTTTTCACTTCTACCTAATGTTGATCGTGAAAAAGTGTAGCACATGCATTGAGCTTCCCAAAATGTAAGTGAATATTGAAAACAATTTAAAATATTTTCCCATTATTTTTTGGATGTGTAAGGAGGAAGAAAACCAAACAAATAAAAAATATCATGATCATGAAAACTATGTGTTTTTTCTTGTTGGAGGATTCACACATGCTGATGTAATTATGTATAGTCATAATAGAGAGAGTGAGCATGTTAGGGGGGTTAATGAGATAAGGTTTTAGTTATCCATGATTAGCTAAAATACCAAAATGTATATGGAATTAGTATCATAGTACAATACTATAAAATTATATGTAAATAATTTTATGTTTTTTTATTTTATTCAAACAATAGTTTTGATAAAGAAGTTATTTATCTCTTATAATTTTTTTTCCCTTTAATGTTCCCTAAATCGTCGTTCTATTTATGAATGCAATTTTATTTTTAATCAATTTTTAAAATTACTTAATGATTTATTTTCATTGAGAATTGTATGTTGGATATGTTTTAATATCTAGGAAGTATTTCTGCTTTTGAATCACTATTGAAGGATGATAAAAACATATATTGAGGTCTTGGTAGATAAATTTGGTAGGTTTAGGTGAACACTTTTAGGCCATGAAATGTGTATTGAGATATTTTATTACATAATCCAAATAGATAAAAAATTAATTCGGATTCAAAATAATCAATACATATACACTTATATATTCTTTAAACATTGATTTCCACACTAATTTTCATTCAAAATTCAGTATATATCTTCAATAAAAAACTCTCATTTCATTTAATTGAATTTTTTTAGTTCAGTATAAATTTTAAAACAAAATTTCACAAATCCACTAATTTCATTATCTATTAGAAATTTTGAGAACAAATTGAAGGTGTTCCAAAATAGTCTACAATATCCAAAGGGTAAAACCTGGCATACCATTGTACAAAATTATTTAAATGATAAATATATTTTGTTAATATTTTGTTACATAAATCTCATTATCAATTCAAATAATTTCTATGGTCGTTTTCTAAGTTATTATAATTTTTTCCAAATGTTCTAAACCCAATTTTATTACCTTACATACTAAAACTAATAAAACTTATCATTATATACCTACAAGTATCAAAAATTACACTGCTTATACTTGTGAATACACTACCAACATGCTAAGAAGAAATATTTTTAAACCTAAAACTGTAATTAATGGAAATATAACTCTTAATGAATTGGATTAATCTTTTAAATAAACCGAAAAATATAGATTTTAAATATATTTATGAACTTATAGGATTTCAAATGAAATCTATTTTTCTTCCCCAACATCCAAAATTCAATGAAATTCTACTGTAGTATCAAAAAAAAATCTTTCAGAGTTTTTTTACATTTGTTTTAACATAAAATAACTTCTTAGTGGAGATGAAAAGAAACTGATATATTTTCTTATTTTGTGAGAATGAGCTTCCAATTAATTTAATTTCTATTCAAATATAACTTTTATTATAAGCTGAATTGAATAGAAGAATCATTTTCATAAAAATACCAATATTAAGAAATTCTTTGGTTTGGAAAGAATTCAAATTATTAAAAAAATTAAGGAGAATCATTTTATGAAAACTAAAAAATATTAAAAAGAATTTATTTTAGTTTCATACATGATCAAATATGGGAAAACCATTTGATTCAATATTTTTGTAAGTGTTTATGCTTTAGTGACAATGGTATGAATGACGTTGATGCAGGATGGGATTTAGTGTTTAAAACTAATATTGAATTTATGAATTTAATTGATAACATATACCATAATACACAACCCTTTTAATAATATATATTTTACATGTAAAATATTCTTAAGAATTTCACACACCCACTTTTGAAAATAACCTGATTGTGAGTCAACTTACGGATCTGAAACTATGGATAGATTAATGGAATTATTTAACACTCTACAAAACCAGCCCAACCCTAAGAAAATATTATGATGTTCCCTATAATATTTTTTTCATCAAATGAATATTTTGGTATTCAATGTCCAAAAATTAATGAACGTTGTAAAATTTATAAAACTATTTTACAAGGAATACCCATTCAATAAATCAAAAAAAAGATAATTTCTACACCAATAAATCAAAATGTAGAATAATTGTAACCATGAAATATTTATATAGTCTGAATAAAAAAAATATTTTCCCCTGCTGACTCATGTAATTCTCAATGAAAATACATCAATGAGAAATAAAATTATCATTATAATAGAAATTTGAAAATTACACTAATTACTAACCTATCTAAAAATCCTTGAGGAAAATGTCATACATGAATATTTATTGAAAAATACTTTGATAAAATAAATGGGATAACTTCTACAAGATGTTGGTAGCATAAAAACAAAAATTTTGTAGGCTTTACTATAAAAACTCTAGTGAATATAAATAAAAAGGAAAGGTAAATGTAAGTTTATAGTTAATTCTGATAGGCATCATGTTTAATAGACCCCAACCCTATAACATTAAACCTCCTACTAAACCTAAAATATATAAATATAGTTCATGAAAATTAACATATTTTAGACCCTATTAAATACAATATAATTATTTTTAGTCCTATTAAAAATAATAATCTTATTTTATAACAAAACATGGGTTCTTTGAGGAATAGTTTCTTCAAATAACTAAGAAATATTTTAAAGATATGATAAGAAATTATGTGTCTTAAAATAGTTCTCACCATGATCCACAGTCACCCAAAACCTCCACTAACATTACCTATAAGTAACCTAGTAGTTAATAAAATTAATGAAAATGGGTTAGATTAATATGTTTTAGATAATTTTATTAAACTCTAGGTTAATAAACCTTTCGAGGATATACCGAAACAATTTCATGATATTAGTTCTTTTTTAGAAATTTTTTTTGTCAAAAATAGAAATAAAAATGAGGATAAAATGTGATATTAGAGGGAAATTTTTCTCTATTAACTGATTTAATTTACCTATTAAATGTAAATATCAAGAGACATATAACACTCCATGCACCGTATGGGATTTTCAATTCAATAATGTCAACCTTAACTGGAAATATTTTTTAAATAGTATGCTCCACATTTTTTATTATTCTTCATATGTTATATATCAAAAGTCATATAAATTTTTTTTTCAACAATCCAAATAATGTATCACTAAACATACTAGAGTCATATAGGTTGTTTTAGTTTAAGATAAATAATTTCTCTTTGTGGTTTTTTTCCTTGAATATTAAAGTTTATTGGTTTAGTTCTCATTGACCTATAATTTATTTTATAATTTTAATTAAAATATCTAAAGAAATAATAAATATTCAATAAAAAACACCATGATTTAAATGATAAAGAGTTTTGTTTAATATATTTTTAATATATAGAACACCCATTAAATGATCATTCATTATTTAAAGTGAAAATGATTAATTAATTTTTCACTAATTTGATTCCTAATTTCCATTGTAATGAACGACCATCTATTTATTCTAAAAGTGAATACTTTGTTACTGGTCAACATGATATGTATATGAGTCAAAAATGATTCATTTAATGAGATTTTTAGTGTTGAATATTTTTTATATAAAACCCATATTTTATTAAATAAGATCATATTGAAACACTCAATTTTCATACATATTTTTAAAAAAAAATTAATTTTTTTAATCCAACAATATTTACTATTTAATATCAATTGTAACATTTTATGGTTCATAATCATTTTGGGATTAGTTAAAAATATATAATAATTTGTAAATTTAACTATTTTTATTTATTAATGTATTTTAGACATAAAATTTTACCCTAAAATTAATCCTTCTTTAGTGGTTCCAAAATAATCTCACAAGTGAGGCATCAAAATCTATGTATTGATTTGAATATTCTTGAAGATTGTCCTGTATCACATAAAATTTTTGACAAAATGGATCTACAATTTGAAAATGATTATTATGATATCCTGAGGACCAACTTTGAAAACTATGGCCTCACTGGTTTCTACCATTCTCAAGACCATAAATGAAAAGGAAATTTAATTTTAGAAATTCATAGATTCTTCCTAGCAAGAATAAATTGTTAGAGTAAATTGGAGAAAATATATAATGCACATTTAGTATGAATTTGAATGTTTTGTTTCAAGAGAAATTCATTTTTGAGAATTGATTCATAAGAATAATCTTATTTATTCATTCATTAAATAGATCTACCATGAAAAACTTTTCTGAGTAAAATTTTGTGGCCAAAATTTCACCCCATTTGCCTATAAAATTGCATCCACTCTCCTTGTCTAAATATTGGAAATTATATATCGACATTTTCTATATTATTCAGTTTCATTACTGTGTTATATTATTATGGATTTTTAATATATTTTACTGTTACTCTTTTAATCATTCTCATATTTTTATTATTTTTCCACCCTGTTCTTCTCCATTGTGATTTCTAAAACTCAGGATCCTGAGTGAATAACTTGAGGATTTTCTTGGGGGATCAGTCCTGTGTTAAACCAAAGTTAGTGAAAATTCATGTTTATTGGTTCTTATTATTTTAAATTTTGGTCAAAGCGTATCTTAGTGGGTAAGTCACATTTGTGCCGCCACTTTCCACCTAAGGATTAACTTTCAATGCAATAGTATTTCCCTTGAATTAGGAGGTCTATGTGTGGTATCTTTGTGATCTCTTTATGCGCCATATATTCAAAATTGTTGATCAAATTGGATATTAACGTATTCAATGATTAATTTTCATTGAGTAAAATTGAAACTAATGAAGATTTGGTGAACATTAACTCTAGGTGTTCTCCTAGGAGGATATCCTTTTTTTATAAAAACATCATGTCTTCATCCATTCTATTTTAATCATATATATATATATATTAATATTTCTTTCATCTTAAAAACCCAGTTGTTTATATTATTTAGTTTTATTTTAGTATAATATACATTTTGTCAATCTAAATTCATTGTTTTGGGAGTTGTTTCTGGGAGACCGACCCTTGGTGTGCACTATATTTCATGCATTTATAAACAATATATTGACTAAGGATTCATGAAAAATACTTTCTTTAATGTGGTTCCATTTTTTGGGTGGTAAAACGCTTTAAAAATAATTTTAATTAATAAAAACTCCAAAAAACATAAATTTCAAAAAAAAATCCCATGGTGTTTTCAAATGATTACTTATTTAATTCTTGGAACTGTTACCCACTAGTGCAAGAGAAAATTATTAACACATCCTTTTTCATATATTGTGGTGCTTCTATAATTTTTAGACAAGTGACATTATTTTTTCCATCAAATAATAGTGATGAAACATTCAAAGAAATAATATATAGCCTAAGGGAATACATGAACAAACAAATTTTTGATGTGATGGACTGTGAGCTCACTATGTTCTCCAATTACTTTAAAAAACTTAATCATGTGACCAAGGTATAAGAATAGTTCCCCTTAGTCTCCACTGTTCTTTCTAAGTAAATCCATGAAATGGAGGATCCTGGCTACCTAAAACCAATTGTTACTGCTCATCTCCAAGAGGCGCATTCCACGTACAAAGAGATTCATGTTGAACCAACTTATAGAGATGATACATTATTAAACTCAAACTCATTTTATTTTATTGAAACTTATATGGATATCTTTTCTAATAGTTTTGAATTTTTAGATTTAGATAACTCCTTTTATATTATTAAGAAAGATTATGATAATGAAAATAAGCCTATAGAGGAAAAAATGGAGCTCCATGATTTTTATATACATGAATCTAAATAATCCCATAAAGAGATTTAAGTGGTTAAAAAATGGAAGTCAGTATAGATAGTTCTCACAATAAAAGGGGTAATTCTAATTTAAAATATTCTTGATTAAAATTATATCTAATTAAAAAACAGTCTAATACAACTTTTGACATTTCAATATATACAACCCATGTTGATCCAACACTGTAAGAGCATGAGGATTTTTCACACATAGAATCTAAAGTAGAGGATTATTTATAGTAAATCATACCCCACTATGCAAGTTGTACTTAATTGTGAAGGGTATTAATCTAATATAAGCTATCCATATATCAATCATCATCAATAAAAAGGAAGTAAAAATTGGTAAAATAACAAGTGGTGCTTCAAATATGAGAATCTCCAACCACCGTCAGACTTTGGATAATCATTGGTACAATCCTTTGGATATAATAAAATTCAGGACCCACAAGGGGGATCGTACCATGATATATCCTTTACTTTTTTATAGGAATTTCAATTTCAATATTAATAATATTGTGATTTTATATTTTATATTCAATTTTAATGAAATTGAACTATTAATGTGGATAATTTGATCATTAAGGTGATTCATGGATATTAAAATGAGGAATCTTCATTTGAGGAAATTAATTGATTCATGTAAATTAATTTTACATAAAAATTTTCATACCTTTAATTTATAAACATAATGTTAATTGATTTGTTATTATTAATCCTTCCTTGAGTAATTTTACAATATCATATTTTTATTATTTAATATATTTATAGAGAAAGTTCTTCCAATTTTATCCTTAGCATATTTATTGAGTGATCTTGGCACATTCCACCAACTAGAAATTTCATTTAAACTTTTCAAATCTATGACTATAAAAACAAATTTAAAATTACGATGGCATATTTTGAAAAGTAATTATCTTTAAATTAGAACCATTACCTCAATCCGTTTTATACTTTAGAAACCATGAATGGCCTCATTAATGATGAGCTATGTTTCAAGGAATTTGTTTACCCATTCCTACCCAACTCTTAGGTTTTATTCATTATATATTAAAGGTTAGGTGTGTGGGTGAAGGGAGTCATGATGGAAGCATTGATTTATATAAAAGGATAATGTATAATATTTCTTTTATTGTAATAAAGAAATGATTTTGATTCATTAAATGTGCATAATTGTTTTCCATATTTGAATGAAAAATGATAAATATTAATTGGTTGTCACTTAGAAGAATTAAAAATTACAATCACTATAACAGCGATTTTTATCATAGGTGGTTAGGTGGTAGATGTGATTTTTGTTCTAAGTATATCATTAGAAAAATAAAAAATGGATAAAAAACCAATCATAATTTTTTAATATATATATATATATATTCTTATATAAATTTTAAGTTTCCCAAATAATTCATTACGATTTATTAGATCATATTATTTACATTGAGTTTTGGGGAAATTAGAGTTTCCACATTGAAGGGGGGAAATCCATAGGAGAATTTATTTTTTATATCATCAACTATAATTTAAGAGATAAATATTTTACCAATAAATTAATTTCAAAATAGTAATTCCTACAAACCATGAGCCTTTGATTCATTTGAACCTTTGATGAAATTCCTCATGATTCCATATTACTTTTATCACTAAAAGGTGGATAATGTAGTTCCTTTACAAATATATGGATAAGGAAAATGTTCGCATGATATGACAAATACTCTTATTGAATTTTATCTTGATTTATGAGATAAAAGCTAAAAATTGAGGTTGATCATTGTTTGGAAAGTTTAATTATAATGGGTTGAGGCGTTTGAATGAATTAAAATGAAAAGTTTCATCTTTTCTGAAAGGGGGAAACTAAAATACATGAATGGATTGTTTCTATAAAAAAAGAAATTTAAATGATATTTTATTGTAAATTTCACAAATTTATTTCAAATAGGGATTTTTTCAATTTTATTTCCTTGAAATTTAAATAATGATAGCATTGGTGCCCTTTGATTTTTAATATCGAGATTTTATAGTTGAGAAAAAGAATGTTTTAAGTGCGTGAGTATTGAAAAAATTGATTTCTATCCATATTTGTAAACACATTTCAATGTAATGAATACTAAAAACGTGATATTTTAATTTCAATTATAACATTTTTCGTTTTAAATCAATTTTGGGCTTAATTAGAAAAATAGCCTAAATTTCGAATTTACCTATTTTAATTTATTTATTTGTATTGGATATAAATTTTTATATAGTTATTTAATTTAAGAAAATTCATTTTTTAGGATTTAGTACATATTGGGATTAATTTTATTCTTTTGGGCCCTAATTTTAATCCTTTATTTGAATGCCTAAAAGAATCTCACAAATCATGCATCAAAATCTATTGACATATCTAAAGATTTTTTATGGTGACCCTATATCTCAAAAATCTATGACTAAAAAGAGATACATTTCAAATATGATAAATAGAATATCCAGATTACTAACTTTAATAACTATATACCCACATTATTCTAACAATATCTAGACCATAAATTCATGGGATATCAGATGTCATAAATTCAATGATTCCACCTAGCTAGAATACTTTTTTAGTGTAAATTGTAGATAAATTTTAACAAACTTAGTAGATAAAGATGAAATTTTAGTTTCAAAAGAGAGTGATATTTTGTAACTATGTTTCAAAATAAAAATTCACAAATCCATTCATTATATGGTTATACCATGTGAATACATTACAAGTAAAATTCTAGATCAAAAAAATTTACCTTTTTGCATATAGAAATGCATCCACTCTCCTTCTCTAAATATACAAAATTAAATTATTCCATTACCTATAGTTTTTTAGTTTAATTTTAGTGTAATAGTAATATAAATATTTAGTATATTTCACTCCTATTGTTCCTCTCATTGTCACATCATTATCTTTTTTCCCACCACATTCTTCTCTACTATGATCTCTAAAACTCATAATCGTGAGTGACTAAATCGAGGATGTTCTTGGGGGATTACTCTAGTGATGAACCCAATTCATTTCACATTTATTTTTATTGTTAATTATTTTATTAGAGTTAGGTCAGGGGGGTTTGAAGTGGGTAATGTACCTTTGTTTCTTTACTTTCCAACTGAGGAATAACTTTTCCTTTTTCAATATTTTCTCTCGATCAAGTAGGTGGATGTGTGGTCTCTCGGAGATCATTGAGTTAAATTTATATTCTCAGTCAAAGGTAAAATAGAATAATAATGAATACATTGGATCATTTTCATTAAGTAAATTTGAAACTAATAAAGAGATTATGATGGTTCACTCTAGGTGTTCTACATGTAGGATCTCCACTATATTGTTCACATGGGTAAATAAAATATTTACTTGGGATTCATGAAAAATCCCTAGGAACCATATATATTAAATAAATTTATTAAAAATATGGAAAATGATGAATCAATTTTCAATTTGTAAAAGGAAAAAAATTGTGAATGTTAAATAAATTTTTATTTTTTAGAACCTGTTTACAATGCTTCATATAAAGTTGGTTGAATTCATAAATTTTTCTTGTATTCACTAAAACATATGAAATTGATGAACTGATTAGAATTATAGTACATATTTGTAGTTATATTGAAAAGAAAGATAATATTTCATTTTAAAACACTATTGGGGTCTTTAAAATTGAAAATACTGATACTGAAAATTCATATCATAAATACTCTTTCAAATATATATTTTTTTTTCTATATTAATATGCAAAACAAACTATTGAACATAGTTTTGTCTGAAAATATTCTCAACTATGCTTGTTTGGAGAGTTATTGAGGAGATTAAATTGATATTTTTTAGTCAAATAAAACATTTTTACCTATGAAATTTTCTTCCCACCCCCACCCCTTCATAGATAAAGTTGAAACCATAAAATAAAAATAATAAATATTCTTTCTTAATAGAAATTAAGAACATCCATTTCATCATTTATATATATCTATAGAAATAAAATTTTATGAACTATTAAGGTTTCTTAGAAAACAAAATAAATCACTAGGTTGGACTTTATCATATTTAACATAAATTAGTCCTATAGTTTGTTGCCTAGAATTTTTTAAGTGAACAATTCTATGCATTTCAGGTAATATCAAAGAAGATTAAACAAACAAGGGTTTTAATCTATTAAAACGTTTGTCACTGAATTATTTGAAACTATGTTTATTTTTATAATATTTAATATCTAATGTGAAATTTGTAACACCCTGAGATTTTATGAAAAATGTTATTTTAATTTCATTAATGTCTTATGTTGTATTCTACACCAAGATTACCTTGCGCTATACGCAACACCATATTAGCTTGCAGTATACGCAACACTATTCTTGGACAGTGTTACACATAATTTTGATAATAGTTATTCTACGCAACATTGAGTATATATATATATATATATATTAAATGTATAAATGAAATATGGTTGGATTCTGTTATACGAAACAACGAAAGATTCTTTCACAACACGCAACCCTGACTTGGCTTGCATTACACGCAATCGCGACCTTCCTCGATAGCGTGTGTTGTACGCAATACCGGGTTTTAATAAACAATGTTATATTATTATAATATTGCCATGAACTAGCCGTTATGAATAGTATTAACTAAATTTTGAATTTTATAACATTATTATTCATCTTACACATTTCTAGAACATGGTATAAGAACAAAATAAATTTTTCGGGTAAAATAAGTATTTTTCAAAAAATGCAGTTTTACCGCCTTTTGATGGAGCACCCACTTTAAATATAGTTTTTGACATGTTTATATGTTCAATTTGAAAAAATAATATTCTTCTTTTGAATCA
Organism: Viscum album; assembly: GCA_963277665.1. Lineage (NCBI taxonomy): Eukaryota > Viridiplantae > Streptophyta > Magnoliopsida > Santalales > Viscaceae > Viscum > Viscum album. The sequence goes on from OY728145.1 coordinate 961,915,318, forward strand.
GGATATAAAAATTTACATTAGATAAAGTTTTGATATTTTTCCGATAACTTTCATATTTTAATAAATAGTAAAAACACGCTATATTTTAATTAAAAACAACTTTTTTCATCGTAATATCTTATTTGGTTAAATTATAATATTGAATGGTTTTAAAGTATAAATAGAATATATTTTTACCATTTAATATAATGTATGTCATTAGCATTGATTTTACCTTGAATTCGTAGGTTAAATCAATTCAATCTTTTGCAATGTTTTAAACAAAACCCGTTTTTATTCGACAACGGGATTAATTTTAATTTTATTTCTTCAACTTCTGTGTTTTGAATTTTAAAAAATGGATTCCATATTTGGAATCAGTGGTTCCAAATTATGTTAATAAGATACTTTTTATTTTTGGTAATTATGAATAGTAACTACGGTAAATTTTATTTACCATAGTTAAAGGTAAATCGGGTAATTAAGGGTAAATATAATATTTTAAAATTACCCTAACAAATTTCAAAATCCTATTGGATGACTAAACTTCGACCCATATCACCTAAGGGTCGGATTAGAATCATTTAATGGACATTTTTCCATGAAAATAACTTAATTATTATTAAAACCAAAGAATGTGACAACATGTCACTTTCTTAAATCTTATAAGTATAATAATTTTAATCTAGTGATAAACTTCATGAAACTTCGAACATGAATAGTCTTCAGAAATCTAATACAAGTATCTACATCATAGAAATTTATTTAGAATTTTTAGGGATTAAATATTTATCATTTATTATGACAGAAAGATGATGCAGTAATTGTCTTATTAATGAAATATTGACAGAATTGATGTTATAAATGCCCAAATAAATGTAATTTGAGACTTTTTATGGCTTAAACTAATTTTCTAGGTTACTATGATATATTAGTGTTTATTTAATCAACTTGGTTTGAACATATAATTCTGTTATGACTTTGACAAAAATCATATATTAAATAGTGTCAAAATTCACACAAAATAGTTTTTAAATGAAATATTATATTATTAATTGTTATTTTATTCCTAAAAATCTAAGGATCGGCCAAATGACTTAGATAAGGATATATATATTAATAATAAACAATTTGGGGTTCGTTTGGCATGTTATAGTAAGTGTATTAACCATATAGTGAAAGAAAACAAAAAGACACGGTAAAAGTTAAATTATTTAACTTAGAGTTAAATCTAATTGATAAGGTTAAAATAATACCCTAAACTTGTCTAAATCCTATTGGTTGATAGTATTGCGACCCATCCCCTCTTTATCTTCGAAATAAGACCCTTTGGAACCATTAAAAACCGATTTTGACATTAATATAAAATAATATTTTGAGGTATTCCTAAGGTGCCCCTCTCCTCCCTTATAAAAGGACACCTCCTCCCCCTCCTCCTCACACAAATTTGAGCACTCAGGCTCAGCCAACACCTTCCATTTTCTCCTCTCCACTTCCCTAGAATAATCCTAGAGGTCCTGGTCTTCTTCAAAGACCAATCATAGTTCCCTAAGTGGAGGATTCAAAGAGGCGTTCCAAAGAAGAGGTAATATCCGTTACCGATCTTTTCAATTTCTTTCTTCTTCAACTTCTTCTTATTTAGTTGTTTCGTGATAAAGTAATAACATCAGTATTAAATACATACTGATATGTTATTATAAATATGAAACAACCCTAATTCACCTTCTATCCATCCTACGGAAAAATGAAATCACCGCGCGTACGTACGTACGGAATACCGTCTCCACGTCGTGGTGTAATCTATTTTCCACCACCACCTTACAAGGATGTGTATTATGGTGTAATGAGTAACTATTTATGATTATTATAAATTAATATTGATACTGAAATAATATATATATACTCCAATACAATTCCACGATCATAGGAACGATATCATCACTTGTGCGTACGTACGGAATATCGTCTCCACGATGTGACGCGACTCGTTCTACATGATCATCATTACATAGTAATTATATAAATGAATTGAATGAATAAATATGATATATGTTACACTGGTACCATTCTGGATATAAGTAATCTATAACCTTAAAATAAGAATAAGAATTTATTCGGCAAAACATGCATAAGAACAAAAGGCAATAAAGACCCGAGTAACAAGTAACAATGAAATATTACTAACAAGAAGTTAAGAATATGACCATATATTATATCATATCAATATTTATGATTCTGGAATAAGTAAATAACATTATTTAAATAATTATACAGGAGGTTCGGACACTTACAAAGCAAGTCGGACCTAAGGTAAGGGAAATATCACAATCTCATTTTTATCCGAGATTGTTTATTCGTAAGTATTTATTGGGGTGTATTTTATCACCCACATCCATGTTACCTCAATATGTAATATTGTTTCGATCCACTTACACTAGTTTAAATCCAATTTTACCCTTCAGTGAGTTTTTAATAAAGAATATGAAAGGAATCTTTTGTCGTTTTTTTTTCGTATGAGGTACTTTTTGACTTTTCTGAAAAAAGTACTAAGACTGTTTTTTTAACTTATACGGCATGAATAGATTTATAAAACATTATTTCCAAGAAGCTTACTTTACAAGTATTCATGTTTATTTTTAATTAACTTCTTTTAGTTCAAAATTGTTTGACAGGTTAAGAAAGGAAAAGTGTTTTTGAAGTAGAAAGGATATTTTCCTCAAGAATGAAGTTCAAGTATTTTATCAAAATTATTTTCCATCTAAGATAATAAAAAGGGTTCTGTTTTTATCCCTATTATTACATGGATTTGATTATGTTGTGATGGAAATATTTTTATGAATTCCTTTATCTTATTTGAATTGTTTTATGATGTCATGTTGTTTAAGAATCCCATTTTTATTACATGGGTTACGCTATGATGTATGGTTTATGATTATGTGGCACACATAAGAAAGGATTCATTATAAGATGGGTGGGACCTATATCTCCCTCCAATGCATTGGGTAAAGATTTTATATCTCATGAGATAGACATGGCTGGAATGGTAGGTTATACCGGTTCAGTGAAACAGGACTGAAATGAGGGTTACTCGATTCAGAAAGGGACTTTGTCCACTAAGATAGTCTTGGCAATGAGTCTTGACTAACAAGAAATGATTCTCTATGATTATGTGTGAATGCCAAAAAGTTTCATGTTTTAAGTTATGATTATTGTGATTACATTTCACTGTCATGATTTATCCCATGTTATGAAATTATGATCTCTTTTGCAGGTTAAGATTTCCAAAAGTTATGTGCTTGTGTATATGATGTGATTGATATTTCTTTTGTTTACCCTTACTGAGCATTTGAGCTCACCCTTTTATGTTTTCTTTTCCCCAGGATATAAAAAAGGGTTTTAGGTAAAAAAAAGGAAGATATTTATGGGAGATATTGAAGATATTTCACCACGATTAGAAGATTATGTTCCGAGTTTCCAAAGACACTAAACTATTACGATTCTTGTGTGTGTGTTTTTGTTATGTACCAAGTATTCCGCAAAAGTAATGTAATGTCCATGTACGTCAAGATACGGGTCTCTACAGTTGGTATCAGAGGAAAGGTTTAGTCAACCTTTGGAAACTAGGATGCGAAAATGTTAGTGAGATCCCTAGAGATATTTCTACGGTATGTCTAGGGATGTCCCTAAGGTTAAGTATACGTATAGGTTATGGTACTAGAACTACGGTAACAATCATAGAATTTAACCTAAGATGTTAGATATTGAGGATACTCCACCTTTATTATGTTGTTTTCCCTAGAATGATTTTTTCCTCTCACACTATTTTTTTTTTGGGATTTAGAAAATGGATGGAAATAAGGTGATTCACGATAATAGAGGATATGCTGGACAATGGAATGATATTTTTCATGAGCAACCAAATGAAATGGGATTTGGATGTCCAAACATCATTATTATTCCGAATCAGCAATCTCATAATATGATTAATAAAGTAAAATTTGTTAAGTTTCCTGACTCGGCTAATAAGAGAAAGATGGAGTTTCATGATGATCATAGAGGAAAGAAAGTTCAATTTCCCCTATGTAAATCATGTGGGAAGAGGCATCAAGGAGAATGTTTCAAAGGAACTGGAAGATGCTTTGGGTGTGGAAAAGAAGGACACAAAGCCAGTAAGTGCAAAGGAAAAGGTTCAATTAACACCAGGGATGAGGATAATGGTATTGCTACGACATCAACAATGGTTAAATGTTTTAAATGTGGAATGTACGGGCATTATGCAAACCAATGCCCTAAGGGAAAGTATCATGAAGATAATCAGTATGGTCGTATGGGAAGTATTTATGTTGATGATGATGAAGAGACTACAAATGATATGTGAGATGAAAGAATTGTTGAAGCTCGGTCAATGGTTTAAGAATGTAGTGGAATGATTACATGTTTATCTTGTGTAATGTTGTATAAGAAATCTCATGGTACTATGGAATAAAGAGACATCTAAGGATTGTTACATTGTTGCCTTTCCATGAGTTATGGAAGTGTATGATTAATGGTACCACTATCCATGAAAGGTTATTCAAATATTTTGGAAAGTAGATGATATGCGCATAATGAAGGGATAAGGAGGAAATGAAATGTTTGACAGTATTCATGAGCTCATGATTGATATAAGGACTAAGTGATATCATGGTTTGAGTATATAGAATTTTGAGGATTTTAGTATGTGGAAGGTGTTAACTTTTAACTGAATTCATGTTTTCACTAAGGTATTCAAGAGAATACATGATTAAGGACTTTGAATGTTTGGAATGTGACCAAAAAAACATATCTTATGATATATGGGGATTGATGATGGTGTTAAATCTCTGGTAATCGTTTTCACTATGTTATGAGAGTGGATTGCAGTATTATGGATAAGCCTAAAGATTGGAATGGATTATGTTGGACATAAGTTAGTATTGTTTAAGGATAGAAGTTTCCTCTATGTTATTGATGGGATGTTATAGTAATATAGTTTTAGAAAAAGGAAAACCTGCAGGACGGGCGACAGCCCATCGCGTCGGACAAGGCTGTGGGAATCGAACCCACAACCGAAGTGCGACTGGCCTTTATCGCCTACCACTGGCCTACAGGAAGTCCCTGTTTAGTAGAAACTAGTTTTATTATATTAAGCAGTATGATATATGAAGTATAAGTCCATTTTAGGAACCATATATGATTAATCTCACTAAAGAATGACTTGTGTATATTTAATAACATTTGCTAACCTTTTGTTTGAGACAAATGGAATGACCTGTCATACTAACACTTCACGAATAACAAATTCAACTTCATTTATTTAAGATATGAAGTGGAAATTGTTCAAGGCACGAACAACAGTGAGATTGTACCAAAATAAAGTAAATATTTATTCTAATTCAAATTCTTCAACTTTAGGGAAACGATCTTGAAACCCAAAAATGTTGTCCTAGTTCTCTTATATCCGATGAATCAGATGGTACCCTAGATCGTCACAAATTTATGGCTTTGTGATTGCTGCCTTTTCCATAGCCATGTTCTCTATCACTCTCCATCAGAACATGATGGTTAGATTTCTCTTCCATATCCATATTTTTACCTATGTGGAAACCCAGCGATTAGTTTATTTGGCTAACCGTTACGTTTTATACTTTTGTTTTTAAAGATATGTTTTGGTATTCCTTTTTACGATGTGGGTTTCTATCAAAGAAACTTTAAAATAGTAAACCATTTATAACCCCGACGAATTTCGAGGGCGAAATTCATTTTAAGGGGGGTAGAATGTAACACCCCGAGATTTTATGAAAAATATTATTTTAATTTCATTAATGTCTTATGTTGTATTCTACACCAAGATTACCCTGCGCTATATGCAACACCATATTAGCTTGCAGTATACGCAACACTATTCTTGGACCGTGTTACACATAATTTTGATAATAGTTATTCTACGCAACATTGAGTATATATATATATATATATATTAAATGTATAAATGAAATATGGTTGGATTCTATTATATTAAACAACGAAGGATTCTTTCACAACACGCAACCCTGACTTGGCTTGCATTACACGCAATCGCGACCTTCCTCGATAGCGTGTGTTGTACACAATACCGGGTTTTAATAAACAATGTTATATTATTATAATATTGTCATGAACTAACCGTTATGAATAGTATTAACTAAATTTTGAATTTTATAACATTATTATTCATCTTACACATTTCTAGAACATGGTATAAGAACAAAATAAATTTTTCGGGTAAAATAAGTATTTTTCAAAAAATGCAGTTTTACCGCCTTTTGATGGCGCACCCACTTTAAATATAGTTTTTGACATGTTTATATGTTCAATTTGAAAAAATAATATTCTTCTTTTGAATCAGGATATAAAAATTTACATTAGATAAAGTTTTGATATTTTTCCGATAACTTTCATATTTTAATGAATAGTAAAAACACGCTATATTTTAATTAAAAACAACTTTTTTCATCATAATATCTTATGTGGTTAAATTATAATATTGAATGGTTTTAAAGTATAAATAGAATATATTTTTACCATTTAATATAATGTATGTCATTAGCATTGATTTTACCTTGAATTCGTAGGTTAAATCAATTCAATCTTTTGCAATGTTTTAAACAAAAACCCGTTTTTTTTCGACAACGGGATTAATTTTAATTTAATTTCTACAACTTCTGTGTTTTGAATTTTAAAAAATGGATTCCATATTTGGAATCAGTGGGTCCAAATTATGTTAATAAGCTACTTTTTATTTTTGGTAATTATGAATAGTAACTACGGTAAATTTTATTTACCATAGTTAAAGGTAAATCGGGTAATTAAGGGTAAATATAATATTTTAAAATTACCCTAACAAATGTCAAAATCCTATTGGATTACTAGAAGTAGACCCATATCATCTAAGGGTCGGATTAGAATCATTTAATGGACATTTGTCCATGAAAATAACTTAATTATTATTAAAACCAAAGAATGTGACAACATGTCACTTTCTTAAATCTTATAAGTATAATAATTTTAATCTAGTGATAAACTTCATAAAACTTCTAACATGAATAGTATCCAAAAATCTAATACAATTATCTACATAATAGGAATTTATTTAGAATTTTTAGGGATTAAATAATTATCATTTATTATGACAGAAAGATGATGCAGTAATTGTCTTATTAATGAAATATTGACAGAATTGATGTTATAAATGCCCAAATAAATGTAATTTGAGCTTTTATATGACATACACTAATTTTCTAGGTTCCTATGATATATTAGTGTTGATTTAAGAAACTTGGTTCGAACATATAATTCTGTTATGACTTTCACAAAAATCATATATCAAATAGTGTCAAAATTGACACAAACTAGTTTTTAAATCAAATATTATATTATTAATTGTTCTTTTATTCATAAAAATCTAAGGTTCGGCCAAATGACGTAGATAAGGATATATATATTAATAATAAACAATTTGGGGTTCTTTTGGCATGTTATAGTAAGTGTATTAACCATATAGTGAAAGAAAACAAAAAGACACGGTAAAAGTTAAATTATTTAACTTAGAGTTAAATCTAATTGATAAGGTTAAAATAATACCCTAAACTTGTATAAATCCTATTGGTTGATAGGATTGCGACCCATCCCCACTTTAGCTTCGAAATAAGACCCTTTGGAACCATTAAAAACCAATTTTGACATTAATATAAAATAATATTTTGAGGTATTCCTAAGGTTCCCCTCTCCTCCCTTATAAAAGGACACCTCCTCCCCCTCCTCCTCACACAAATTTGAGCACTCATGCTCGGCCAACCCCTGCCATTTTCTCCTCTCCACTTCCCTATAATAATCCTAGAGGTCCTGGTCTTCTTCAAAGACCAATCTTAGTTCCCTAAGTGGAGGATTCAAAGAGGCGTTCCAAAGAAGAGGTAATATCCGTTACCGATCTTTTCAATTTCTTTCTTCTTCAACTTCTTCTTATTTAGTTGTTTCGTGATAAAGTAATAACATCAGTATTACATACATACTGATATGTTATTATAAATATGAAACAACCCTAATTCACCTTCTATCCATTCTACGGAAAAATGAAATCACCCCGCGTACGTACGTACGGAATACCGTCTCCATGCTGTGGTGTAATCTATTTTCCACCACCACCTTACAAGGATGGGTATAATGGTGTAATGAGTAACTATTTATGATTATGATAAAGTAATATTGATACTGAAATAATATATATATATACTCCAATACAATTCCACGATCATAGGAACGATATCATCACTCGTGCGAACGTACGGAATACCGTCTCCACGATGTGATGTGACTCGTTATACATGATCATCATTACATAGTAATTATATAAATGAATTGAATGAATAAATATGATATATGTTAAACTAGTACCATTCTGGATATAAGGTATCTATAACCTTAAAAGAAGAATAAGAATTTATTCGGCAAAACACGCATAAGAACAAAAGGCAATAAAGACCCGAGTAACAAGTAACAATGAAATATTACTAACAAGAAGCTAAGAATATGACCATATATGATATCATATAAATATTTATGATTCTGGAATAAGTCAATAACATTATTTAAATCATTATACAGGAGGTTCGGACACTTACAAAGAAAGTCGGACCTAAGGTAAGAGAAATATCACAATCTCATTTTTATCCGAGATTGTTTATTCGTAAGTATTTATTGGGGTGTATTTTATCACCCACATCCATGTTCCCTCAATATTTAATATTGTTTCCATCCACTTACACTAGTTTAAATCCAATTTTACCCTTCGGTGAGTTTTTAGTAAAGAATATGAAAGGAATCTTTTGTCGTTTTTTTCGTACGAGGTACTTTTTGACTTTTCTGACAAAAGTACGAAGAATGATTTTTTTAACTTATACTGCATGAATGGATTTCTAAAACATTATTTCCAAGAATATTCCATTACAATTATTCATGTTTATTTTTAATCAACTTATTTTAGTTCAAAATTGTATGACAGGTTATGAAAGGAAAAATGTTTTTGAAGTAGAAATGATATTTTCCTCAAGAATGAAGTTCAAGTATTTTATCAAAATTATTTTCCATCTAAGATAATAAAAAGGGTTCTGTTTTTATCCCTATTATTACATGGATTTGATTATGTTGTGATGGAAATATTTTAATGAATTCCTTTATCTTATATGAATTGTTTTATGATGTCATGTTGTTTAAGAATCCCATTTTTATTACATGGGTTACGCTATGATGTATGGTTTATGATTATGTGGCACACATAAGAAAGGATTCATTATAAGATGGGTGGGACCTATATCTCCCTCCAATGCATTGGGTAAAGATTTTATATCTCATGAGATAGACATGGCTGGAATGGTAGGTTATACCGGTTCAGTGAAACAGGACTGAAACGAGGGTTACTCGATTCAGAAAGGGACTTTGTCCACTAAGATAGTCTTGGCAATGAGTCTTGACTAACAAAAAATGATTCTCTATGATTATGTGTGAATGCCACAAAGTTTCATTTTTTAAGTTATGATTATTGTGATTACATTTCACTGCCATGATTTATCCCATGTTATGAAATTATGATCTCTTTTGCAGGTTAATATTTCCAAAAGTTATGTGCTTGTGTATATGATGTGATTGATATTTCTTTTGTTTACCCTTACTGAGCATTTGAGCTCACCCTTTTATGTTTTCTTTTCCCCAGGATATAAAAAAGGGTTTTAGGTAAAAAAAAAGGAAGATCTTTATGGGAGATATTGAAGATCTTTCACCACGATTAGAAGATTATGTTCTGAGTTTCCAAAGACACTAAACTATTACGATCCTTGTGTGTGTGTTTTTGTTATGTACCAAGTATTCCGCAAAAGTAATGTAATGTCCATGTACGTCAAGATACTGGTCTCTACAAAATTCTTATATATATTCTACAAAAAAATATTATATCCAAAATTTTGTTGAAGGAATTTACTAATATTGTTTGATTAGGTATCAAAATAAATTTAAAATTTGTATTTATTGTAGAAATATAAAATATATTGACTATAAAAGACCATTTTTCTCTTCTATTTCGTGATTATGTGATTTAGATAGTTTTTTGATAGACCAACTATTTTTTCAATGGTAGATTTTCCAATTAATTTAATATTAACATGGTCATTGTTGATCCATAGAAAACCACTTTCACAAGCCCAATTTGTGATTCTTCCAATATTATGACATCCTTTGGTTTTTGTAATGCTCTCTAAAATTTTAAAAAATTTATGACTAGAATTATTTAAAAATTTTAGAATACTTTATGGACATTTTTTTTAGGTATTAATTATGTATGGATCATATTTTTAAACTTGTTTATAAATTTTGGTTATAAACCTTCAAACTTGGATCAATAATATCCTAATTACCAAATATTAAAAAATTTATTTCATATTTTATAGTTTAACTATGGATTCCCATGTGGTTTCTATAGAATTAATTCATGTTGATTAATCCAATGTTGAGTTTTCTTATTCACTTCCATACTAACAAACAGTGAGAGATGTGAGATATTTTCATAGACATTCTCATTTTAATAAGATATTAATTAAATATGTTATAAAAAAAACTTTTATTTTATTGTAATTAAAGTAAAAAAAATCACGGTTTTCCTTTGAATAATGTTGTAAACAAAAATTTAGATATTTTAAATAAAGGTTGACATCCCCTCCCATTATTCAAACTCTAAAATTGGATTTATCATTTCATCTACGGAACGTCCCTTTGATTATTCTCCTGAGGTAGTTATTGATTCAAAATGGGAGAAAAATCATATGTAATTTCTTATGAATCTAAAAATTTAGTTAAACCTCAATTAAACTACACAATAACTGAGAAGGGGTTTTTTCCTATTTTTTCTTTAGATAATTGTTTATGTTATTTGTTATTCTTTAAGGTGATGATTTTTCTTTATAACAGTTACCAATTTTTTGGATATTATTATATATTTATTTTTGTTCATTATTAGTTAAAGTAAGTAGAATAAATTCCCACTATATATTATTCTTCCATTATTTTTGAAAAAAAATTATTAGTGAATACTATTTCATGAATTGTTTTTCCCAACTTTTTAACCATTAATCAAGGTATCCACTTCTATAACAATTTTTTAGAATCAATTCTGAATAAATTCAATGATCATCAGAGATTTTATATACCCTATTACCCAAAAACAAATGTGATGATTATGATCTCATAAAAATGAAAAAAAAAAGATTTTGCATAATTTTTTTTACACAAAAAAAATTATTAGAAGTTAATATTAGATGATGTACTTTAGGATTATTGTATAGTATCATAATACTATTGTAAATATAAGGAAATTGGGGGGTGGATTATTGTTTGAAAATAGCTAACAATATTCTTCTTCATTAATATATAAGTTTATCAGTATTTTTATGACCAATGAGAGCAAAGTTCTGAGTAAAAATGGTCAGAAAGAGGAAATTAAAAATGTATATAAAAAATCAAGTGAAATGAAAATAAATTCACTAATATTTTATCAATTACCAATGATGTAGTTAGAGTTATAAAAATTTGAAGTAATTGTATTACAATTAATATTAAAATAATTTACTCAATAAACATTCTAGAAATAAATATAGTGAATGATTTGAAATAAAAAACATAGAATTAGTAAACCAAATACTCTACTAAAATGAATATTAAAATATCACTATTATTCCAAAGTGAAAGGTTAATCTGTTGACCTGATCTAAGGTATATATAACTATAAACCTTTCATAAGGTCTCCACTTCCAAAAAATAATTAATATTTAATATATATTTTATTCCACAGAAGCCTTAGATCAGTCTAACCAATGTTTCCACGCATCAACAACCTAGCCCTTAGTTTTCCAAATGCATTCACTAGTAGCTCAATAATTCCTCTACAACCAATGGCAGTTTCGTATACATACTACTATAAATTGAATCATTATTATATCTTCTAATCCACATGAATCCCTAGAAAATACCTTTAATAACACAATAATTACTATAATCAATCTATGATCATTTCTTGGAAATCCTCACAATAGTGTGTCTTAGATAAGAAACTCATAAAGGAAAATTACACATATCAAGAGGGATATAATTGAAAATATCAAAAGAAATATAATTTTAAAATTATTATATATAATTTTGGTAACTTTATTTATTTAATGTTTTAGGTTTTTTTCATTTTTTAGGAATCTATATACCAGTATTCAATTATCAAATTCCACAAAACATGGAGTTTGTTGAAGCTATTTTTGAATCAGATTTACAAGTTACTAATGTATTTAAAGTTAAGATCTTTCATTTAATAAGTTAAATTAAAACCACTATGGTTCCTTCTAATTAATTTAATATATATTTCATTATTAAATTTATATTTTCTTTATGATACCATTAAAATATCAATATTTTATAATTCCTTAGGTTAGAGGACATTCAAAAATTAGTAGAACATCAATATTTCATTATAAATAATGTTAACTATAATTCATATAATGGTTTTTAAAACTAATAACATTAATGTAAAATATAGAAAAAAATTGAGTTAGATCAAATACATAATAAAGTGTTTCATGGTTTTCCAAATAAGTAGAATAAATTCACTCAAGGACTCAATATATAAGAAAAGGGTTAGAACACTAGTTGGAGTTTTAACTTTTATAAATGTGTATGGGAAATATTTTTACTTACATATTTATTTTTAACGCAATGATATTTTGGTTCTTAAAACATGTAACATGAATATGAATGTTGGCTGAAAGGATATACAATTCTACATACAGGAGATGTAATGGAAAAGAAATACTTTGTATGAATATTATTGGATATACAAGAAAAGAACCAAATATTTTTTTGATAAATTAAACCTAAAAAAATTCATACAAAAGAGTGATATGGTGGTATCATTTCATTACAAAATAATTGTGTTTCTCTGTAAATTTATTTCTACAAGGTCATGAAAATTATAATTTCCTCATTTTTTTCCATTTAGTTGTATATAACTTTATGAAAAATATAATGAAATAAATATATAGTCAATATGAATAGATTTAATTTCTTTAGATAATTTTTTTATCAACCACTTATATGGGAGGACCATCTTCTAGAAACTGAGTACATATAAACAATAGGTTGTTTCTTTGTTTATCCTTTTATTTTACTTTTTCCATTATTTATGATTTTCAATTCTAGTATAATTTTTTTCATAATTAAGATATATCCAAAGAAAAATATTGGGGGAAATAATATATTATATTATGATTTTTTTAGGTTGTATATTTTCTTTTATATTTTGGTTTTATTTTTAATTTTTTTTCATGTTTTTTATTATTTTGTGTGATTTGTTTTCAATATTTATATTTATTTAAAATATTAATGATTAAAATGAATACATTTTTAATTTTTAACACACGGTTAAATGTGTTAATTGACTTGAACCAAGGAACTAAATTAAATGAATCTAGTAATAATAAGGTTTTTTATTCATGTTTTTGGGAAATTTTTTAAAAAGATCAAAAAATTTTGAAACCCATTATATGACTCACTATTAAAATAATTCAATGAAATAGGAGAGTGGAAAACCCCATTTTTACCTAATATTGAAAATAATAATAGTTCCTAAGAAAACCAAACAATTATTGTCTAACCAAAAATTTGATTTGTTTCTATTAAAACTGAACAGCTGTAAAGATATTGTGTAAAAGTGATTGAAGAAATTTCTTTCAATTATAAATCCCTCATTTCTAATGAAACTTTTATTCATAAATTTCCTATAAATTTTCCCATTTTGAGAAATTATAAATCAATGAACTATCTATTATGCTACAATATTAAAATTTAGATTTCCCTATACGACCTACTCTAAAAGTGAAATGAATGATCTAGTTGAACTCAAGAGTGAGAGATTATTGTCATATGGTTATATCCATAATTTAATACTACATTAGGATGAAAATAAAAATAAGATGAATTATTATAGTTTCAATTTCTATTATATCTATTTAAGACTATTTTGAATATAATTTTGGAAATATAATGATCAAAACAAATTATGTTATTCCATCAGAACTCTAAAAAAATCTAAAAATATTTTTTAAGGTACTGAAAAGATTTAAAATCGTTGTAATGAAGGGATGTGAAGTCATTAAAATATTTAAAACTCAAATAAAACCTCATAACTTCACAAATTAAATTTTAAATAGATTTGAAAAAATCACAAACAAATAATATTTTTTAAATTTATTTAATGGCGTATTACGTAACTATAGAAATAAGAAGTTGTGGACTTTGATTAAATATGTTCTTGGTTTTTTGAGATAATTTAGTTATAAGGGGAGTAAAAATGAGATCATTTTTTATTTTATATAGAATCATGAATTTTTTCAATATAAGAAGATCTAAACCACATTATTTCAGCTAACATATTATTTAATTCTAAATTCCAATAGCATTGATCCAATTAAAAAATCTAACAAAACCTCATAATTATATAAAATCTTAAATTTTATTTGTTGAATGTTTAAACAAGATCCATCCTATGGTGACCCTTATATTTGTTTGGATGATAAAATACTTTTTAAAATCAAATTGTTTTAATGAGAGAAAATTTCAATTAGTTTAGTGATTTGTGTTCATGGGATGGAAAAATAAGTGGAAATGGATTATATAAACAAAGTAGAGAATTAGTAATTAAAAGTTTTCAATATGCATGATAGTTTTGGTTTTATCATTTTATATTAATTTATATTATGGGAATGGGTATTAAATATTATTTGGTATGTTATTTTATCCTTAGATGTCTTGGAATATATGTTATAACGGTGGGTAAATTGGAATGGATGATATTTCCATAACTTTTCAAGAAAATTTTAATGAAAAAATCCCCTTCATTTTGTATTATAAAATGAAATTATATCATATTTGATTTTTAAGTAATATATTTTAATTATTGTGAAAATGTATTTAGTTATGGTTTTATTATGTTTTTAATCATTTCATGAGTAAATTAATTTGCCCATGTTTTCATTTTTGTTTTTGAGAGAAAAAAAATTATTTTGTATGGATGTAAATTTTAGATGAGTCTAGCTATGTATGACTTTATATGATTTTTTTTAAATCTCTAGAAATCATATGACTTCTCACTAAAATCATAAGCCATTTCATGTTTATAATAAATTTATTATTTTAAGTGTCTTTAAATCATAGGATATGATCATATGTATTTTGGTTGTATCTTATGATTTATTTTCATGAAATACTGTATAATATGATTTCAAAATAGATCATAAGACTTTTGGGTCTACATGTCATTGGTTTTGTTTGACACTTCCAAATTATAAGACATCAAAGGATTTCGAAATGAGTTTCTGAAATTATATGACTTTGAAAATCTATACCATATGACTTCAAAATCAAAAGGCTATTTCAGTATTAATTTTTTAGACATCAAAATTATTAAGAAATGAAATTAATAGTAAAATAATTTAAAGTAATATGATTTCAGTACCTTAAAAAACTTTTAGAAAATATATATTTTTACTACTACACATCGGCTGATACATGTGGATTAATTCATATATTATATAAATATTCAATATTTAAGGGATGATTTGAAAGAAAAGAAATGCATTTCATACACTAAAGTGTATTATTTCTACCAACCCATGCACATAAAGATGATATTCTATGGCTACTACCTCCTAAATATGATCAAGAAAACGTGACTCACAATCACTAAGCTTCCCCAAATGTGAATTAATGTTTTAAATCATTTAAAAAAATTTCCCTATATTTTCATATGTATAAGGAGGATATAAAGAAAGCAAAAATAAGATCATGATCAAGAAGACAAGGTACAGTGTAATTTCATAGGATTATCAAAACCAATTTTAATTCTATAAATTTAAGATATGGATTGTAAGAAGACTAAAATTGATTTATCTATACTAGGTTAAACTCTTCATGTGGTTCTGGTAGAAGAGATCTATGGGAAATCCCTTATAAGTCTATAAATTTCATTATATATTATTAAATTTCTATGAAATTTTATTTTCTAATAAAGAAGATCATTTTAATTATTAAATGATATTTCTTCTAAATTGATCTATAATTTTTTAACTTATGAAAGTTATTTTATTTTTCTCAGGTTATGAGCTTATTTGGTATGTTCTTTCCATCGAGCATGGTGGTATCAATCTGGTTTAATTTTTTTGATGTCTTTGGCCTTTGAATCCCCTTAATAAGAGGATCAAATCCCATGCATTGTAGTTTATAGCCTATTTAGGTATGTTTAGGTGTGAAATTTTAGTTATTTATGTTTCCATTGAGATATTATATACTATTTTCCAATTAGATAAGGAATAATTGAGTGACCAAAAGATCTATACATTTCTATAGTTTTTATATTTCAATCATTGATTTCATCACTATATTTAAATCTTTAATTACCTTTTTCTCTTAAATCATCTACAATCATTTATTTTAATTTATAATGTTTTACTTCACATTAAATTTTCTTCAAATCATTAAATCATCCCAGTTTATCTATTATTTTATATAAAATGGAAAACAATGTAACCATTAGCTTACTTAGAATGAACCCACTTTGAAAGACATCACTCAGTACCACTGTCCTTCATTCTTGACAGGATAAAAATATTTGGTCAATGTTTCTTGAAAAAAACAATATTATCATACATCATATAATTGATTATAATTGTTATATGATATCTTATCCTTTACCTATTGTTTAACACTCAAGATAACTATTTATTTTTATTAATATTATGAATATAGAACCATGAAATCAGGGCGGTGACATGTTTCCTCAACATTTAATACACCTTAATTGAGATTTCACGAACGAATTGTGTTATTTCATTAAAAAATATAAGACTAAAAATTAATATCCCTAATGAGAAGATATTGAATTGTTGGTGAAAACTTGTAGTGGGGTTATAAATTCATCTCAAGTCTACAACTCATATATATTATAAATTCTATTGAATGTGCTTCATATAAATTTTATTATTCCCACTTTAGTTAGACATATTTAAATTTTAGTCATTGTGTAATTCTCTCTATATAAATCGTATATAAGTATATTAGATAAGTAAATATAATTCTATATCAAAAACATAAACATGGTTTTCTATCTGTCCACGGATAACTATAAACTCTCTATGGAAATTTAATCCCTTGAATGTATCTTGTTAACTAATAATATGGGATATATGGGATAAATGATCTTATAAAACAAAATATTTAAGATATGTAAACTATTCAGGAATATATAGATTTATTTCACCAATAACATCAAGGACATTTACTATATTATTATTTTCATTTTTAATAGAAATATTTCATGATGCATTTCTTATATCTAATTATATTTAAATAATTTCCACAATTTAATTAGATAAATTAAAAAAATATACTATAAGAAAATATATATAAGGATTTTATATGTCCAAATTCTTCACTAAGGGGAAAATCATCCCTCTTTATTAACATTTAAGTTGTATTAGTGTTTATCTAAATTAATAATCCCTAACATAACATGACAACAATCTAGAAGAACTGTCATCTACCCCATAATGATACCTTTTTCAATTAAAAGGGGAGCCAATAATTCTAAAAGATTAATCTTTGATTGAAATGTAATTAATTAATATAGTCAAAATAGATGAAATATAACATTATCCTTTTATACAATATAAGTATAATTTTATATGATAGTGATTCCAAATATAATTAAAAATCCCCCCACTATCATCAGGGGTTTTAAGAATATAGTCTATAGAGATCACCTCAATTAATATTTTTTTATTTATATATTATTCTCATATATTCTAAGAGAATGTAATATCATGAAGATCATTTGTGTTTAGTACTGAATACATCAATAAAATATAAATTGTATTCCAAATTTATAAAGTGTGAGTTGGTTCTATAAAATTTATCTCTCTTGACTCATGTAATTATAAATGAAATTATATTTGTGTATCCTTCGAAGGTGGAGCTGGTTAAATAATGAATTAGAACAACCATTATAATTGAGATAAATAGACTCATTAGATTTACGAGATATTATTGATGCTTTGTTATTACTTTCTTTTATTATTCAAATCCACTAACCAAGTTAAGTTGATGTGATGTCGACTTCCTTTGGTTGTATGAATGTGAAGTCAATTTCAGAGCTATTAAAAGAGGGTTGGTTATTTTACATGTAATCACACTACCACATAGTGGATAATGGTTTGTGATATATAGTGATTCCTTAATAGAGGTATTTGAATTTTTCATTATAGGAAATGACATGTTGGTATCCTACGTGTCATCTTAATGAATTTTTTTTATGAAAATTATCCAAATAATGCTTTGGAGCTAGTAGAAGTACTATTTTCATTATAGATATAGAGGCATTTTCTCAGGGGTTGATAGTGTGAAATATATACTAATTAATTGATAAAAACACATATATATTTACAGTTAAGGGCTCGAACATGATCAAGAAGAGATTATTATAACCAATCAAAGAATATGGCTTCTTAACACGTTATCACTCTATGAAGTCAAAATAGGGGATAATACTCTATGAATGAAGAATCATGATATCATATTCATAGTGGGTATTAATATAGATCCAATACTCATGTATTCCCACCTAATGGACTAATGAATAAAAAATTGATAAGAGAAATACCTTTTATCCATAATAACTAGTTAGCAGTTCATCATTGTGAATAATCAAGGAGGTAACACCTGGACCTAAATGACTGAGTCTATGATGAAGGGTCACATCAACTCATGTGCACCCCTCCATGGGTAAGAGGCTTATAACATATAGTGAGGGTCTATTCCCTTAGTGGGGAGACTATTTCATCAATATATTGTCATAGTAAAGGTAATGATAATAATAAAACAATAATAATCATAGTACATATGCAAAAAATGAGAGGATGGAATAAAAGTCATTCAAAAATAAATAGAACCCAATGTCCTAATCTTGTTCAGTATATAAAGATAAAGAAAATAATTAAATGGATTACTAGTTCCTCGATTTCCTTCCCCACCCACTACCAACTCGATTCTACCCTACATGGTTTCCTACCACATAGCCCTTATACATTGTTGTATATCATGTTTTGAAATTTATAAGTGCCCAGAAATGCTAGAGTATGGTGTGAGTGCAAGTCTTGGTAGGAATCCACCAATTCATCCTTAACCATGTATTATCACATACAAAATCAATATTCCATGAATATAATATATTCTCAAAAAGCATAATGATATGAAATCAAAAAATCAGCGGTAATTCTCAAACAAAGTGGCCACTACCCCCATGTGTACCTACTTCATATCTATGATAAAAAAACATATAGGATATGATTAAGACTATAAAATTCCCCATGTTCAACTATGACCCACTCAGGATCCCCAAGTAATTAAGTGAAAATGAGACTTAGGATACACCTAGCATCGATTCAAAATTTAATCAGTGTGACACTCATAAATTCACAAGGAATTGAGTGTACACACTACTCAAGCACAACAAGGCATCGGGTATTGTGATGTTTTTCTAGATCCATAATGCATCGGGTTACATATTGAAAATTAATTTATTATGATCCACTATCACTATCCTCAAACATTATGCACACTCCTCCTCTAACAAACAATCATACAATAATATTCACCAATCACAGGTACCATATACCAATCCTCCAGATGAAATACACCAAAACATATATATTCATAAACAATGTAGAATCAAATAATTAGAGTAACTAAATGAATAATATATTTACATCAGAATAAAAATATATATGGATGAAAAATATATAACAAATCTAATGGAAATAACATCAAAATGGTCTCTTACAATACACACACACATATGAAATCACAATTCAATCATGTTTGTAAACTATTCCAGCGCATGGACTATATAAAGGAAATGTGTCTTCAAAATCTCCTAGAGGTAAGGAACTTCCTAAATCATGGTTTTTAAAGTCAATTTCAAGGTTTGTGGAAGTTTTCATCACCCAAAACATGTTCTAACACAAACTGGAACATGATCATTGTCCATGGACGCCTAAAACATGTTCTAAACCATCAAGATAAGGGATTAAAAATCTTAAGTAGAAACAACATTAATGGTAGACCCCATTCATACCCTAGATCATACTTTTAGACTAAAATACAACTCTGGGAAATTAGGAATCGTCCCTAGTGAAAATTTGTGGTTGAAGTATACATGTTTTTAGGAAACCACTCAATGGTACAAGGATAACTACTACGGTACAATGGAGTAGGAACCCCCACTAGTCAAAGAGAGATACTCTAGAGCAGAGTTGTGTGGAAATAAATTACTAAGACACATGACAAATATCTTTGGAATGTAAAACACTAGAATTCAACCTCTATAATGAAAAACACAGAACTATAGTTTAGAAGTAGTATGGGGAATGGAATGCTACAGCATAAAGTGAGGAGTGTGGCATGGAGAGCTTCTATAGTCTTTTGATGTTCTAAAAAAAAGTTGAACAAAGGATAGGAGGAGATGGAAAATTCAGGGGATATCCATAGGTCCATCCCATATGATAAAACCCCCCAAAAAATTATATTTAAATCTCCTCATTAGAACCATAAAAAATTTCCATGAATCAAGATCTTATCAGAAATTTAAAGCTGAACTTATGAAGACTAAATACTTGATAGTTTTCTTAATTGATGTGGATAGAGGTTTTATAGTGAGTTCTATGGCACTTTTTCATATCCACCATGATCATCCATCCACCATGATGTCTCTAGTGAGACATATTTCTCATAAAACCGCTAAGGTGTGTCCATTTTCTCTATAGTGCAACTACCTCTTATGCAGTGTTGTCTTGATGGAAATAGTGCATCCACCCGTAATTTGTCTAGAAGGATTCTAAAACCACAATTTTTCTTATCGAAACCACAAGGCTCAACCCAGACATAGTTAAACCCAAAAATAATAAGTATAAAGAATGTATCAAGACCTTCATTAAGGTAATAATGGTATAGGGTTTTTTAAATCTCCCCCTCTAAAGACTTATTTTCCTTGAGAATAATCTTTTGGGTTCTTTCAAGAACATATTTGACAACTGAGTATAAATATCATCCACTCTATCACAACTCTCATCATGAATCTTCCCATGCTGTCACCAAATTTGGACAAGTTCTAACATCTTCTATAAGTGTAATTTTATGCTCAAGTCTATAATAAGTATTGAATAATCCTCATGTTATATATCAGTATCCAAATCAACATCCTCACAATTAGTAACATGTGTTTGATCATCCATATACCTCTTTAATTATGAGAGATTAAAAATATTTTTGGATACTTTTATAGAGATAAGAAAACCCAAGATGGAACACAACTACCCCCTCCCACTCGGTGATCTCAAAGGGTCTAATGAAACATGGTACTAGATTACACTACATACTCTGATGTAAGTTCTTGATAAGAGGAGTTACTCTAAATAAAAAATTATCAGCCACGGTGAACTCTAAGGGTTTCTTTTAATGGTCAAAATATGATCTATGTCTTCTATATATTTTGTTCAATCTATTCTTAATAAACTAAACTCTCTCAATAGTCTCTTAAACCATAATAGGCCCCCCAACTTCTACCTCTCCAACCTCATTACATTAGAGAGGTAAAAAAATAGGATCGCATATAGATCCTAATATGGTTCCATATGGATCAAAGTATGGTAAATATTGTTTTGTAAAAACTCAACAAATATTAGATGTTTATCCTATGATATAATGTAGTATATAACTCAAGATCAATGTATACCCATGAATATGTATATAGTTGGTTTAGAATGTCCATATACATTGGAAAAAATATAGGAAACCCAAAATAAAGACATGCGGTTGAATCCTTAATGTGTTCTTAATTTCAATTCTAAAACATTATTCATGCACCTCCTAAGCCAAACTCAATTCCCAGTCATGGGGTATGATCCCTAATCAAGACCTGAAACCATGAAATGTTCTCCGTTATCCAATGGAACCTGGGTAGGGTGTGAGTATAAATTATTAGGCAACCACCAAATGTGTCTAAAAAATAAAAAGTCTAACAAATAGTTCATTCAAGGAGTAAATAAATGACAAGGAAATAAAAAAACTTATGTGACATTTTTTAACAATATTCACTTTAAAAAATTCATTCATCCTAAAAAAATCACCTAATCCATCTTTATTTTATAGTTTATGTTCATCACATGTTCCATGGGTTAAAATTTACATCATTTAAACATGTGTTTAAACCAACAACAACTATGCATAAGGGAAATAGTTAGGTAGCTATCTCACTAGGGGAGAACACATCATAACAAAAACTTCACACTCATTTTGAATCCCCATTATATGTTGTTTCATCATATGAAACCATTAGGGGAATTGATCTTTGTCCCCTTCCTTAACCTCTGCATTAAGGGGTGGAGTTTAGAGCCTTGATCTAACTCAACATGTGGTCATAGAGCCTCAAGTCAACACCCAACACTACCAATCCAAGTGAATATGTTTATTTATCCAATCACTAAAAAAATAGCACATCATAACCATATGTAATACAATACACTAAACAATCCCAATACATAATAATCAACTTGGGAATTAACATTATTCCATAACAAAATAAAACATTTACCATTTAAATTACGTAGCCCATATAGCCTAATTCTTATTCTCAGGACCTAACCCATTGGACATTTTCCATATTTCACATTATATCAACCCATTAACATTTTAATTAATTCCCTTGTGAAATCCCCAGTGCCATATATCTCAATTCTCAAGTCGTTTCCCACTTAACATGTTCATCATTTCATATGCACTATCCCTATTACGCATTTCTAACAGAATTTATAGACCATTTGTCCTAGTTACAATTAACCCAATTAACCCATTGTCATTCCATTCCAAAAAACACATTATTCCATTAGAAATCCTAAGAACTACTACCGCAATCCCATTTATCACACATCAACTCAGCATTAATCTTCACCAATTGCTATGTTTGGAAATGTCTATGCACCCCATGGGTGCCCATAAATCATTCTATTAAACCTTGAAACATCCCTCTAGGATAATGAGTGGTTCAATTCATTATTTAGACACCCATTGTACCGAATATCTCCAATCGTACCAAAATCACAACAATAGATAACCATGAATGCAACCAAACACGTACATATAATCTCAATAGCTGTGGAATATAACCTGTAGAACAACTACCTTGAATATGAAGATGAACACTCTCTTAATCATCACATTAGATCCATATTCAAACACAATTAGAATCCCTAAAATATATTCCACTATATAAATATGGTTTTAGGGATTCTATAGAAGATATCCAAAACTAGAATACCTAATCTGGAAAAGAAATAAATGGGAAGTGTAAGAAATACCTGGAGCTTGAATCTGAAACCAAGAGTGCTCCAAATAGACAATAATCAAAGAATAACCACCTGTGGGATGATTGGGTCATAAAAGTTAATAACTCGGGTTTCAAGGATGAATAATTATTGAAAACCCTAGTGAACACCATAAAATACATAGGGGGAATCTTGGAAAATTTCACTTTTTAAAGGGTGCATGGATTTCTAACACGATTTTCCAAACAGTACGCCAACCGTGCACTTACCTCTATTCAAGAGGGGGCTGAGTTGCATGGTTATCTAAGGATACCACATGGTTTTAAAAACATATTCTAACTATACCAACCATGCTCATTATTACAAACTTAACCATGATTTATTAAATAAACAAAAAATTAAGATGAATCAAAGGATCGAGAGGTCTAGTGTCTCGGGAAATTATGAACATTACATAATAACTTAGAACATAAAACTCATCATCTCTATTGAAAACTTCTTTTAAATAACCACAAAAATCCTTCATACTTAGTATTTAATGGGATAACCTAAGGATATGCATAAGAAAAGGGTGAACTTTAAAGCATAGGATAAGAGAAAACAAGGAATAACATGATTATTATAGTACATGTTAGGAACTATGTATATTCATGGAGTAGAAGAGAAACATGAACATAGAGGCATGCTCGAATAGCCCAAAGGCCTTAATTTTTATTGATTTTTTGATAACCCCCATTTTAAGGGATGAGGGGAATCCTTTACAGGGCCCGTAGGCTTAGATATTACATGTCCCGTAAGCTTACGAGATTACATGACCCGAAGGTCATAGGGAATTCAACCAGACTATCAACAAGGAACTACCCCTCCCCAGCATATTAATCATGATAGTAGATCTCCACCTTCGCATGTCCATCTAGCTTGGATTCCTATGAAATCACAGGCTGGTCCCAATGGCATATCCAAACCCTCTCATTCTGAGAGATCCATTTTGGCTCTTCTCTGGTGAGTTGACCTGCTCTAAATCTTCTTCTAGGGCTGCTTCTCTTTTGTAGTGTGTCTGTGGAAACGGCATGTGGCCCGAAGTCCTTGTGGGGGCCTAAAGGCCTCAAAGGTGGCATGAAATCCCTACTGACCTGAAGGCTTGGGTAGTCCTAAGTCTTTAAGGACTCCAATCCCAAACTAGTGGCACAAGGTGAATAGTTCCAGCTGTTACGGTACCGAAATGTACCTTCTACAGTAATGGCTATAGTACTCGCACAGTGTAAAACCCTATATAGTACCTGTACAATGTACAGTTCTTCTAGAGTACCACACAGTGTACAGTTCTATTATAGTACTACTACAGTGCCTACTACAGTACTGCTACAGTACCAAGAGAATATACATATACCTTGTTTTGAACATGGGTCTTGTGGATGCACTTAAGGATACCTCACCAACTGGGTTGAGGTTCATGTGGAACATAAAGGCATGATATATCACGATTATCATAACATGGAAATGTGGCAATAACATTTAACATGATATTAGGATGATCCATGGATCATTACACATGAGGCATGAGTGAACCCTCATTACACTTGAATTATCATGATTAAACCCTCATTTCACTTGACCTATCATGATACTAATCTTTACCAAATGCATTGTAGCGCTATCAGGGTGCACCCTTTTAAATCATTTCATTTCATGCATAAGGGTGCCACATGGATTATACAATATGGAATCATTTAACGTCATCATTTATACCATGATAAAAGAATGTGGAATATATAGATGAAACTACATGATCAATAAGTAAATGTTTGTAAAGGTGAATACCCTTGATAATGAATTGTCACGGTATTCAATACACAATGACTTTAGCTTGGAAAATCGCGGTGCAAATTAGGGACCATAACAATGTGACATTAGAATTCATTAAAATGGTTGATGATATAAAAAGGGGTATCTCATAATATTTACATTAAATGGATAGTAAGTAGTTTATACAGATACATTTCCCAACATATGTAATGTAATTTGGTTTCATAATATAATAAAATTTATTGAATGTAAATGAGGAGAGAGAAAACCCTTATGGAACTTTGACATGGTAACGGGTGTACATGGTAGGAATTAATGAGAGAGAAAGGGGTCTATAATCATTCAAACATAATTAGGGAATTATAGGGGAGGTGTTAAATCATAACCCAATATTTTTAATTGAAAATTAAAGGTCATTACATCATAATGAAATTTGAACTAAAATGACAAGTGAAAAAATCCCTTACTTGGAAGTGTGATCCCAAAGGCTTGGGAGAGGATTGAGATAGGATTATTGGTAGCTTGGGGTTCCTTGGAAGGATTATAGAGAGATGAGGATAGATTTTTGTTTATCTCAAAATGGTTTGACTAAAGAGGAAAGAGATATTGAGTTGGTTTATATATGAAAGGAGAAGAATTTTCTTTATTATATAGGTTTTGGACACCACACATTAAACTAATCAAAACCACAAACCAAACCTTGGTTGTTTCCAAATTATTTTTCTAAAGTGGAGTGGAAAACATTATTTTATAATTCCAATGGATAACCTATTGAAATATTAGGATTTATTATGTGAAGGTGAGTCACAACCTCAAGGAAATCATTTTAAAATTCTAAAAAGATTTATAAGTCTTGGAGGGTCCACTAAGGCTTTGTAAAATAAATAAAACAAACCCAAAATCACATTATATTAAACATAAAACATATATTGGCCTAAAATAACATATATTGTATTTTATTACATCATTATGGGTTCATTATGATGTCATAAAACACATTATATTTTTAAATGGTACTTAATTTTTACCCAAAAACATTGGTTGTCTTAGAAAATTATGAAAAATTAACCATTGATAATTTCAACATTCTGATTCCAAAAATAATATTCATTTTATCTAAATAATTTTCAAAATATGTGAATTTTCACTTTTAAAATAAAAACTAACATCTATCGAAAATTCATGGGTTTTGACAAAAACATCTTCCAACCATAATAAAAATTACAATTTGTATTACTATAAATTATACAATCGTCTATATTTAATAAACAGATATTTAGTAATAATATTTTATTAAAATATTATTTAATTTAAAAAATCATTAATTCATCAAAATTGATTTGTTAATTGAATATTAACTAAAAATACTAATTTTTCTTTAAAAACTACTTACAAAGTAACAATAATAAAATGAATGTATATTCTTTATTCTAAACAAAAATAATGAACATAATCATAGTACTAGGGTCTTGTTACATAACCACTTATAACAATCACATATGAGCTAAGGGTAAGGTGTGTGATGGTGATAGACTCTTGGGGTGGATCGTATAACATCGCTTGGTCAGTAATCTCTATCAACTTTCACTTCACCTATAGGAGGTTTCGTTCAAGCTTAACATGTTGAAGTTTGTCTTGGTCATGGTCAAGAGCGAAGCCAAGTGGTGCTACCTCCTTTCCTAGTACCAACAAATGGGCTTCCTAGGGAAAAATTCAACTAGATGAGGTCATCACTTCATTTTTCTGAATAAATTAAATTTGTTAAAGCTCTATATTTTTAACAATCATTTGATCACTTTTCAATGACTATATTAGAAATGCTAATAATTCATAATAGTACTTTAAAATCCAAAAAACATAAAACCAATGAAGTTTATATGTTTTTTATAACCATTTTACATAATAAGGCATTTAGTCAGATCAAGAGCAATTTCCATTAATAAAAGTTTGGGTCGTTACAATCTTCTCACCTTAAGAAATTTCAGCCCCAAAATTTCCTTTTCCCACACAAGACCTGGTGAGGGTAACTCAATTTCATCACTTCTCTGATTCCCATGTTTATTTTGTAAACATGTGGTTTCACCACCACACCTTGATGAGGTGAATTTACCTATTTCATAGAAATTTTTTACTATGATCAAATATCATCACCAGATTCTCTTAATAGTAGAGGTAATTCTCCAATGCTACAACCTCTAGATTGGGTACATGAAATGGGTCAGGTATGTACTTCCTTAAGTGTGATAAATAGAATACATCATGTACTTGAAATAGGTTTGGTGGGAGTGCTAATCGATATTCAACTTCTCCAATGTGATCAAGGATATAGAAAGTGTGGTTGTACCTTTGAATAAGCTTTTCCTTCTTCCCAAATCTCATATCTCTCTTCCAAGACTATGTGTGGAGGAATACCATGTCTCTAAAATCAAACTCTAGGACATATAGATGATTGTATGCATAGGTATTTTGTATACTCTAATTATCTTTTATGTGCTACTAGAAGATATTAACATTATCTACCATTTCTTTAACCATTTTTGGACCTAGGAGTTTTCGATCCCAACTTCATCCCAACATGTCGGTGTTCTGCACCTCTTCCCATAACGGGCTTCATAAGGAGCTATTTGGATGCTTGAGTGGAAACTTTTATTGTAATAGAACTCAAGCAAAGAAATATATTCATCCCATCCACCTTTGATGTTAATTTATCATTCTCTCAACATTTCCTCATGTGTTTGGAGAGTCCACTCAGATTGGAAATCAGTTTGAGGATGATAAGTCATATTGAAGTTCGGCTCAGTATTCAGATAATGTTGAAGACTCTTCTATAACATAGATGTGAATCTTACATATCGATTGGATACAATATATAGTGGTACTCCATGCAGCCTTACCACTTCTCTAATATATATCTCTTCCAATTGATCCAATTCTAAATCCTCTCCATTTGCAATGAAGTGTGTAGTCTCTGTAAGACGATCCACAACAACCCAGATAGCATTATTTCCTTTGAATGCCTTTGGAAGTCTGGTGACAATGTCTATTTTGATTTTCTCCCATTTTAATGTTGGTATAGGTAATGTTAGCATCATCCACTTGTACTTATGCATCACATCCTTCACCTACAGACATACCAGGCACTTTGATGTATGCTTATTGATCTCCTTCTTTATGTTATCCCACCAATAATTCTCTTGGATATCTCAAAACATCTTTGTGTTTCCTAGGTGAATGAAGTAATTTTAACTATTTTTATCATCCAAAAGTTCTTTTTTTAACATTTTATTTCATGGAATGCATAGTTGTTACCCAAATATCACAATTAATTCATCATTAACATTGAACTCCGAGGATTTCACTTTTTTGATAGTTTCCACTTTCTTCTAAATTCCCACATCATCTTTTTGTGCATCCTATAAACTTTCCAAAAGAGATGGTTGAGTAGTAATTTGTGAAAGGATTGATTATGTTCCCTTATTCATTATTCCTATGTCAAAATTCATCAAATCTAAGAAGATTGTATCCATTTCAATTCTCATCAATGATAGAATCATTGGGTCCATTCTACATAGAGCATCTTCCACCTTCTTCACTTTCCCAGGGTGGTAATGGATTGAGAAGTCATAGTCTTTGATCAATTATAACCATATTTGAGGGATCATGTTCAACTCTTTTTGTGGTAATATATACTTTAGTATTTTTTGATCCGTTTATATTTCACATTTCTCCCCAAAGAGGTAATATCACCAGATTTTCAAAGAAACGATACTACACCAAACCCCAGATCATGTGTTTGATATTTTTCTCATGAACATTCAATTTAATTGAATCATATGCAATGAATTTTTCATTTTTCATCATCTAATAGCCCATGACCTTCTTAGAAGCATCACAAAATACCACAAAAATTTTCCACTTGTTGGTAGTGTGAGAACGGGCATAGTGCTAACCCACGTTTTCAACTAATTGAAGATATATTCATATTCATCACTCCAAGAAAACATGGCTCCCTTCTGAGATAGCTCAGTAATAGGTTTTTAAAATCATGATAAATTTCTCACAAATTGGGGATAATATCAAGTTAACCCCAGGAACATATGGATATACGTCAACAATATTTGCCTTATCCATCCCTTTATTCCAACTGTTTTCAAGGGATCCATAGATATATCATTTCGTACGATGATATGACCTAATAATGCGACTTCCTTCAACTTTAAATCACACTTTTTATACTTTTCATAAAGATTCTCCTTTTACAAGGTCTCTAGTATAGTTCTTAGATGCTCCTCATTCTCCTATATGGTTTTAGAGTATATTAAAATATTGTCCATAAATACTAAAAAATTATTTGTTGAGGTAATCTGTAAATACTCTATTCATCAGCTCCAAAAAGATTTCTATAGCATTAGTGATTCCAAAAGGCATTACTATGAATTCATAATGTCTGTATCTTTTAGGAAAAGCAGTCTTGGGGATATCCTCCTTCTTCACCCTTACTTCGTAATATCTAGACTACAGATCTACCTTGAAGAATTTTTGTGCTCCATTTAACTGGTCGAACAAGTCATAAATTCATGGAAGAGAATATGTTTCCTTATCGTGATTTTTTTGAGGTCACGACAATCAATGCAAAGGCGCGTTGACCCATCCTTATTCTTGACAAGGAGGACTAGTTCACCCCATGGTGAATCACTTGGGAATATAAACCTTTTATCTAGATTCTTCTATAGCTTTTTCTTCAGTACCACAAGATCCACAACATCCATTCAATATAGAGGCTTGGATTTGGGCAACACCCCAGGTATAAGATCAATCAAGAATTCAACATCTCTTCTAGGATGTAGACCAGACAATTCCTTGGGAAACGCTCCAACGGATTCATTCACAATAGTCATGTCTTCAAGGATAGTTTCTTCCTTGGACTCAACCATCTAAGAGATATATATGTTCTCATAGCGTATTAATATCCATGCATGATATGATGGTGCTAATAAAGATTCATCCTCCTCCTTTAACTTCTACAGAATTGGTGGTCGATTCTCTATATGGAGGGGGATTTACCTATCCCAGTAATTTATGTTGGATCTATATAGGGAACTCAAATCCATGCCAATAATTTCAAAAAATTCCACTAGAGGGAGTATGATAAGGTTTGTTGGGATATTAAAACCACAAATTGTGACAGGGGAGTTATTATATTCATAGGATACAATGATTGCCCCATTTTCATTCTCACTAACATCTTGACTTACATGATTTGTGGTGGTGTAAGGATTGTTATACAAAACATTAGAGATATAAACTAATGTGAAGAACCACAAACAAAAATTATGTTCACTATTAATGAATTAATAATGAGAATGCATATCACCACTTCATTTTTGGGGTTCGCTTTAGTAGTAGTGATGGAACGATATCATCCTTACCTCTCTGGATGTTATTGGTTGCCTCCGAAAACCCTTGTATTAGGGAACTGGTTTACAAAATTCCCTAGTTATTTTCTATTAATGAAATAAACAATGCGTTGAGGGTCGAATGGATTGTTCCTCTCCTATGTCTCAATAGTGGGTTTTTTAGATACTTAATAGCTAGGTGACCTTCTCCTCCACACTGTAACGACCTAAATCTGGAGCCCCTCCACTAGTGCCATGTACCCGTTTCTCCACATGACCTCAAGCATGTTTCCCCAAATGCCAGAGGATGCCGACTAGCATCGAGGGCCTTGGTGAGTCTATGGGGAAACTATGACCTCATTCGGTATAGTATACAGCAGAAAAACAACAAGACACGATAGTAGAAACAATCAACAACATACAGCAATTGAAGTAAATAGCGGAAGCAATGGATACATAATAATAATGATGCAACATGGTACATATGTCAATGGAAAGCAGTTAACAATCCAACGTGCTGAAGTACAATGGACAACAAAGTTCAAAAGAAACAAAGTAAACTCCTCAGCATCACAAGCCTCGGCTCGGTCCCATGCTCTCCAGCTCTAGTGAATCAAGAACCCAAAGTAGAAGGGCGCTTGCCCTTGTCTATACCTGTAGCAACATAGTCTTCCTGGGCCCAAACGCATGGCCCAAATAGGGTGTGAGATACAATCCCATTAGGAAATCACCCAAAGATTTGTTCCTATCATCCAATGAATACATGGTAGTAATAAAAAAAGAGGAAGTAAATAAAAACACGAGCATCTACAATCTACAGTTCTAACAGAAGAAGTGCACAACTAAACAACCAGCAACAAAGGAAAAAAGGTAACCCTCTGGGTAGCCCTCATAGCCTAACCCCTATGGTTCAACCTATAAGTACTTTCAATCCTCTAGGTGGAATTCATAGTCTCACCCCTCTTGTTTAGTTATGAAATTAATAGACTCTATAGGGAAGCACTCACCGTTAATTCCCCTTATAGTCTTATATCGTACTAAAGGCTCTCTGGAGAAGCACCCAACCTCAATTCCCCCTGTGGCCCACATCGAGGAACTACAGAATCTCTGAGAAGAACTCATGGTCAATTCCCCCTGTCGTCTCGCATCGTATTTAAAGACACTCTGGAGAATCCCTTACATCAATTCTCCCTTTGGTCTAATACTCTAGGTTCTCACAGTCCTGAGTGAAAATCAACATGCTCACCACACGTGTATCGTCCAATTAAACCTCAAGAACTACCTGGCTGTCATTCTAAGGCTCAACAGCAATAAAGTAGCAGTTCCACTATCCTACAGCTAGGCATGGCAACTGGAAAAACTCCAAACAGGCAGAACAAACATGGAAAAGCATCCTGATCATGAAATTAATTACTCTACTTACAAGCATAAACCTCTACTATAGAAATCAAGAAAAGGAGGAAAATAGCAGGGGCAAAACAAGAAACCCACAATTCCCCACCCAAGGGAATTTGTGGAATTTGCACAAAATACTCATCGATTTTCAATAAAAACACAAAAACCTCCTACCTCGATCCTAGGAGATCGATATATGTGAATCACGATGCTCGATTCCCCATAGAACGTTGTATATCTGAGAAAACGCACAAAACACTCTACCAATGATAACTCGGAAACGAAGAGGAATCAGAAAACAAAGCTCAATCAAAAGGAAGATCTTACCGCTGCGATTCCAACACTATCGATCGTGCTTGAATCATATAATGGACGAAGGGGTGGGAGCTTGTCAAATATTCGGCTGTACGGGTCGCTCTCGGACGAACGGGACCTAGAAGGAGGTGTTTCTATGCGTCAGGTGCGACCTCAGTTCATTTAGTGAAAAAAAAAATACACGGTGTTTACTTTTAGAGTACACGGTGTGTACTGGGCCTTTCTCTTACTCCGCCAAAAATGGGCTCCACCTCACCCCTACACACCATGTGTGTGGCCCGGGCAGGGCCAGCACACGGCTTCGAGCCAGGGAAGAGTACACAGTGTGTACTCAGAAAGTACATGGCGTGTACTTTGAAAATTTCCAGAAAGTTCATTTTTCTAAAAAACTCTAGAAAAAGGAAAACATACCTAAAAAAGAAGATATGGGTTCTTACAAACTTCCCCCCTTAAAGAAATATTTCCCTGAAATTCCCTAACGTGGCGTAGAAGAATGATTCCCGAATAGCTCCGGCCACTGCGATCGTACATCGATCGCCCTCTCCCAGGTCTCATCCTATACTCGCCCGTGCTACCATAGTACCCGTACCAGAGTAAAAGATTTCCCTCAGAGAACCTTCGTACTACGATCAAAAATCCAGATAGGATTCTCCTCAAATGACACATCTGCTTCAAGTTCAACATCCTCAGGATGAATGATATGAGACAGATCCAAAAAGTAACATCGGAGTTGAGAGACATGGAAGACGTCATGCATGGCCCGGTACCTCTGAGGTAGTTTCAACTGATAGGCGACTGACCCAACTCTCTCCAAAACCTCAAACGGCCCAACGTACCATGGTGAAAGCTTACCCTGTATCTGAATCCTTTTGTGTCCCAACCTCGATTCGACATGTAGGAAAACCTGATCCCTGACCTCAAACTCCAAATTTCATCTCCGTTGATTAGTATAAGACTCTTGTCGAGACTGTGTTGCAGCCATCCTCTTCCGAATCAGCTCTATCTTATCTGAAGTCTCCTGAACAAGATGAAGTCCCAGCAAAGCTGCCTCTCCTACCTCCAGCCAGCATAAGGGTGATCGGCATGGCCTACCGTACAAAGCCTCGTATGGTGCCATCTGAATGGTCACCTAGAAACTGTTGTTGTAGATGAACTCCACCAGAGGAATATGCTTCTCCCAAGACCCACCAAAGTCTAGAATGCAGGCTCAGAGCATATCCTCAAGCACCTGAATCGTTCGCTCGGACTGGCCATTAGTCTGGGGATGGTATGTTGTACTCAAAAGTACCTCTGTCCCCAAGGCATTCTGAAGTCCCTGCCAGAACCAAAAGGTAAAGCACGGATCCCTGTCCGAAACAATGGAGTTTGGAACTCCATGCAGAAGAACGATCTCTCGGATGTAAAGTCGTCCCAGATCATCAATACTAAAGGTCTCCTTGATCGGCAAGAAGTGAGCAACCTTCATGAGCCTGTTGACGACAACCCAAATAGCATCGTTTCCACAAGTTTTCCTCGGCATTACGGTCATGAAGTCTATTGAAACATCTTTACACATCCACTCCGGAATGGGTAACTGCTGTAAAAGGAATTCTATTCGTTGATGCTCCGCTTTCACTTGCTGACAAGTAGAAAATCTCATGACAAAACCGGCAACATCTTTCTTCATACCTGGCCACTAGTACAAGAGTTGAAGATCCCGATACATCTTGGTGACGCCAGGATGAACTGCCCAAATAGAGCAATAAAAATCCCGCATCAGCTCCCCACATATGTCTTTTGGCACCAATACGCATCCCTAGAAATGCAAGATCTCATCCTCGCCCACTGTCCATCCAGGAAGAGGGTCATCGCCTAACACACCCTCCCGTAAGACTATGCCTTCTGAGTCTGATAGTTGCCTCATTCGTACCTGATCAAGTAGTGTCGAGGTAACAGCTACAGAAGATAGAAAAGTTTGTCCCTGTCTGTCGTGCACCTCTAGATGCATCTTAGAGAATAGAGCCATGAGATGCCACTCACCGTTGGCCTCCTGAACTACCTGAATCTGAGTTCTCATGCTCAACGCATCTGCCACTGTGTTTCCTTTACCTGGCGTATAGGCAAGCTCAAAATCAAAAGACTGAAGATACTTGACCCACCTGTGCTGCCTCAGATTCAGATCACGCTAAGTGAAGATGTACTTGACAATCTTGTGGTCGGTGAAGACCACAAAGTGCTCTCCCAGTAGATAGTGTCTCCAATAGCGTATGGCATGAACAACATTTTCCAACTCCAGATCGTGCGTAGGGTAGTTCCTCTCAGGTGGACTCAACTGCCGAGATCCGTATGCAATGACTCCATCTCACTGCATAAGCACAGCTCCTAGCCCAATACCTGAAGTATCATAGTAAACAGTGTAGCTCTTTCATGTCTCTGGAAAGACTATTATCAGTGCTGACGTCAACCTCCCTTTTATCTCCTGAAAGGATGACTCGCAAGAATCTTACCATAAGAACTTCGACCCCTTCTTGGTCAGACCTTTCAAATTTTATGTTTGACGAGAAAAGTCATGAATGAAGCCTCTGTAGTATCCATTCAGCCCTAGAAAACTTTGTACCTCAAAGACGTTCTTTGGCTGCTCCCAGGAAACTATAGCTTTCACTTTCTCTGGGTCCACAGATACTCCTGCCTCTGAGATGACGTGACCCATGAAGTGATTTTGATCCATACAGAAGTGGAACTTTGAGAGTTTAGCATAGATCTGATGCTCTCTCGGTGTACTTAGAACAATCTCAAGATGTGTGGCATGGTCGTGTCGAGTGTGAGAGTACACCAAGATATAATCCACGAAGAACACGACGAAAGAGTCCAAGTAATGATGGAAAACTCGGTTCATCAGTGCCATGAAAACTGCAGGCGTGTTGGTGAGACCGAACGGCATGACTATATACTCGAATAGAACATACCTTCTCCTAAAGGCTTTTAAAGGTATATCTGATAGTCTAACGTGCAACTGATAATAACCGAACCTCAAGTCGATCTTTGAGAACACCCGGGCTCCTCAAAGCTGATCAATGAGGTCATCTATCCTCGGCAAAGGATATCGGTTCTTGACCATCAACTAGTTCAGCTTTCGATAATCCACACAAAGCTGAAGGGTACCATCTGCCTTCTTTGAAAACAGGACAGGCGAACCCCAAAGAGAAGTACTGGGTCAGATGAAACCCATAGCCTGCAACTCCTCTAACTACTTCTTGAGCTCTTGAAACTCAGGTGTAGCCATCCTATAAGGAGGAATGGACATCCGAGCTGCTCCTGACACAAGCTCAATCGAGAAGTCTACCTCACGCTCCGGAGGAAAACCAGAAAAGTCCTCTGGAAAGACGTCCCTGAAGCGATCCACCAATGGGGGAAAGTCCAGCAGTGGAGTCCCCTGATCATCCAGATAAAGACTAGAAATCTAGACTATCACCCTTCCTAGGTCATGATGCTCGAGTCCATCTCGACTTGCCTAAACATCCCATTCGCCTCTATGAAGAAAAGATTCACCCTCTGGTGAACCGAAACTCACTCTGCGGCAATAATAGTCGACGACTGCCTGGAACGGAACCAACCAGTCCATCCCAAGCATGACATAATATCCTGTCATCTCTAGGACATAGACATCCCATAAGAAACGATACCATGCAACCACGAGAGGTAACTCTCTACACTGGCATACACTAGATTTCCTCATCCCCAAAGGTGTCTCTAGTGTCAACGAGTTGGCAGAATAAAAAATGTAGAGCCCAAGGCTCTCCACGATAGCAAAAGAGATAAAGCTATGTGTAGAGCCAGTATCGAAAAGGGCTGAAGATAAAACTTAGGCTACAAAAATCGTACCACAAATTGTAGAAGGGTTGGGATACTGCTCCTGATAGGTATTCTCCACAGCGAATGACTGGCATGCACCACGGCCCTGCGCCCCTGACTAACCACTCTGAGTTGAACCTCCCTACTGGTGGTGAGGGACTGGTGGCTGACCACCATGGCCTCGACCTCCACCTCGGCCAGAACGGCTGGAAGAACACCAGTTCCCTAACTGGTGAGAGACTGGTGGGAAAACTCCTGAATGAGGAGTCATGGAATAACCCTGGTCACCAGCTGCTGGTGAACAAACCTAGCAGAAACGCTGAAGGAGACGCATCTTGCCGAAAGATCAGCACTCCACGGGGTCCGTTTAGCACTGCAGCCTCATGTGCCCTGACCAGACACACTAGAAGCATGTCACCTGGCTGCTTGACGATGCATAATGCTTCCTCGGGTCACCGCGTGTAACACCCCAATATTTCATTGTGTGTTATTTCTTCAAAATAATTCAATAACTTGCACTACACGCAACACCGAGTTCAAGCGCACCATGACATACCAAAAAAGTCATTCAAAAGAGGTTATGAATAGTATTAACTAAATTTTAATCTTTATATAATCCTTATAATTTTAGAATCCATATTATGAGTTTCTTAGACATAATGTAAGAACAAATTCATTTTCAGTATTTCACTTTTACCAACTTTTAATAGTGAACCCTTTTTAAATACAATATTTTAAACTTTTTGACTAAATGGAGACATCAAAAATTTAAAATGAAACATCCCAAGCTTCCACGGTACGCTTTCCTTTGAATAATACAGTAGCGTGTGTTGTACGCAACTTCGAGTTCTAACACACACCACAACCAATCAAACTAGCCGTTATGAATAGTAATACCTAATTTTTGAAATTATATATATTTTATATTTCAAAATGGACTTCGTTTTTGGATTTGGAATATCGAATTTATCCTAAGGTGAAATTTTGGTACCTTTCGGATAACTTTAATATTTTGATGAATAGTGAAAATTACTAAATTTTATTTAAAAACAACTTTTTTAATCAAAATAATTTATATTGATAAATTATGAATTTGAGTGGTTTTAAAGTATATTTAGAATATATTTTTACCATTTAATATAAATTTTGTCATTGGACATAATTTTACAATTAAACCGGACATAAACAAGTGTCAATCTTTTGATAGTTATTATCTCTTAAAAACACGCTTTTTGTTTTAACAACGGGAATTAATTTTAAATTAATTTCTGCCACTTCTGTGTGTTGAATTTGGAAAAATGGATTCCATATTTGGAATCAGGATGTTCAAATTGTGTAAATAGGTAACTTTTATTTTTAGACATTTTGAATAATTACTTCGGTAAATATTTTATTTTCCATGGTTAAAGGGTAAATCCAGTAAATAAGGGTTAAAAAAATAATATTATAATAATACTAAATTACCCTAAAATGTGTTCTGGCCTCATTGGTTGATACATGTTCGACCATAGTCATCTTTGGGTCTATTTTTGGGACCCCATGGAGCCACTTGTAGGTGATAGGGACACTTTATTTTAATTAAGTTAAAATGAATACAAAAATGACACAAGCATATATCTTTTAGAAAAACAATTTTTACATAGGTTTATATATGTTGGATTTTAGATTATAAATATTCATTAGAAATATAAAAATATTTCCTACATAATTATATTTTATTTATAATTTTTAGACATTAAATAATTTAATTTATTTATGACACAATGATGATGAAGTAATTACTATAATAAGTGGAAAATTAAAATAATTGATATTATAAATACCAAAATAAATATAATATGAAACTTTTAATTAATTAAACTAATTTTATAGGATAATATGATATATTAGGATTGATTTAATTGACTTTTTTCGAAGTAATCAATCTGTTATGAGTTTCACAAATATCAACTATTGAATAGTGTCAAAATTGACATAAAAGAATTCTTAAAACAAATATTATATTATTAATTGATATTAAATTCCTAAAAATCTAAGGTTCGGATAAGAGACTTATATCATGATAGTTTCATCATTAATGGACCACTTGGGAGTCGCTTGGATGTATATAGTAAGTTTATTAACCATATTATATAAAAATACAAAGAGACATTGTAAAAGTGAAACTAATTAACTTAGAGTTAATACTTAAAGATAAGGTTAATATAAGTACCCAAACCTGTCTAAATTCTATTGGTTGACTTTTTTCCGACCTATCCCCACCTTAAAATTTAAATAATCAACTTTGGAGCCATTATAAACCGAATATGAATTTATTATAAATTAATATTTCTAGCTTTTCCAAAGGTGCCCCTCACCCCTTTTATAAAAGGGAACTCCTACTTCTCATTTCTTCACACCTTCAAAGCCTTTTGGTTCGGCCAAACTCTGACCAAATACTCTCCCAACATCCCTCAATACAACCTAGAGGCCTTAGTTTGATCATAAAGCCAACCTATGGAGCCCTTTTGATCAAATCAAAAGGAAGAACCCGAAGAAGAGGAGGTTAACCTACCCCAACCAAGGAAAAGTACAAGGTAAGGGTTATTTCACAATCTCTTCATTATCCGAGGTTGTTTATATGTAATAAGCTACTGGGATCTCTTTATCATCCACATCCATGTTTCTTCAAAATTTATTTTAAAACATTTTTACTATTTACAAGAATATGGGTTAAAGTCATTTATACCCTTGTTTTACTTTTTATAAGTGGTTTATAAAGGAACCTTTCCGTCGTTTTCCAAATAAGGGGATTTTTAACCTTTTCGACAGAATTAAGGTAAGAATGTTTTTTTAACTTATACGGTGGGTGCGGTTATTTTCCGCCATTATAAAATCGTCGAAGCTTCCCTTACAAGCTTATAAGAATGTTTTCAAATTGAATGTATTATTTTATAATTATGTTACTTTTAAAATGATTTAAAAAAAGAGATATTTCTCTAAAATAGTCTTGATTTCATCTATTTCAACATCCTTTGATGGATTTTAAGCTTATTTGAAGTTGATTTATTATGATACAAAACATCCATATTTTATTGAAGGTTTTGTGATATTTTTGACTGTGGATAAGTTATTCTTATGTCACTCATGGTTTTTGTTTAAAGTATTGAAATTTCATAAGTTATTTGTAATCCGAATGGTTATGTTATATTTCAACCTTTCATTCAGATGAATGTGTTAGACAAGTATGTTCTGGGTTGGGGACCGGTAAAAGTAAGCCCTCCGGGTTGGGGACCGGTAAAAGTAAGCCCTCCGGTTTGGTCTCTGGTTATTAGAGGAACTCCGGTTTGGTCTTTGGTTATTAGAGGAACTCTGGGTTGGTGTCCGGTTATTAGAGGCACTTTGGGTTGGGTTCCGGTTACAGTTATCCCCTAGGTCTTGGGACGAGGCCTTGACAAAGAAATTAAAGTTCATCATTATGCATTCCATCATTATTAAAGTGGTTATTGATATTGCATGTGATTATTAGATTAGTAGAATATCCATGTGAATAAGTAAATGTCATTATTACATTTTACTTTTGTCATACTATGTTGTAGTTCAAGTTTAAAAGGATTTTGTTTTAATAATGCATTGCCTTAAATGTTTATGCTTATTTTTGAAAGTTCTGCCATATTGTTATCCTTATTGGGCATTTGATCTCACCCCTTTTCTTTGTTTTATTTTTCCCAGGATGTGAAGAAGTAAGTTATGAATGACCTAGGAGGATTTTATGTGGGGATATGAGTGTGGAATATGGAGACTATGTTTTTGTAGTAGTTTTTCACTTTATGATGTAATGTAAAACTTTATGAATATATCTAGTGTTTCCAAGGCTACTAAACCAATCGTTCTTTCGAGATTTGATATTTCTTGTGATCATGCCAATGTTATGTAATAATGCACCGACTCTGGGTAACTAGGGTCAGGGAATTACAGTTGGTATCAAAGGGAGGTTTAGTACAAACCTTGGAAGCTAGATTTAGATAAACTCTGATTAGAGCACGTAGACCTAAGATGAACTTTGAGGATTAGTATAGAAGAACTTCCTAGATTTTTGGTATTGTAGAGATTTTGTGAGTTTTCCGAGCAATACATCCCTGTCTGGATACGAGCAGGTAGAGGCGGCTCTGGCACAGATGTACCTAGGGGTAAAACTCGAAAACACCGCTTTGAGCTAGACTCGAACGGGAACTGGTGCACGACAACGGGCCTTGCTGCACTCTTGGTTACGACACTCCCGAGGGATATGCTTAGGATAATTCTCATTTTCTTTACAAACCATTATGAAGGGTTTATGAGTATATACTTCCTCAAAGGAGACATTTTTATGATTATGGATTATATCCATAAACTATTAAATTTATGTTATGTGTTTTACAAGTTTGGGATTAAGTATTGTTATTCATAAACTAATCTAGTGTATGCCATTGTTTAGAAATGGCACCCAGTAGAAGGAATGAGAACTCCAGCAATGCACATGATCCAAAGAGAAGGAAGGATCATATCTTTCATGGTCTTAAGCTAGAATTTATAAGAGAAATAGTCTCCCATGTATTATCATCATATGAAGAAATAATATCATGTGTTGATAAGATAAGTAAAGAGTTTACTGAGTCCTATGGATTTGAAGGGAAACAAGAGAAGAAAAGGATGGAAGAGGGAAAGATGGATAAAGAGAAGAGAGAAAAGAAGAATTTTCCCATATGTGATAACTGTGGGAAGAAACACCTTGGAACTTTCCTGAAAGGAATGGGAGTTTG
The DNA here is from genome assembly GCA_963277665.1 of Viscum album. Taxonomy (NCBI): domain Eukaryota; kingdom Viridiplantae; phylum Streptophyta; class Magnoliopsida; order Santalales; family Viscaceae; genus Viscum; species Viscum album. Next base: position 961,956,334 of record OY728145.1, read on the forward strand.
TTATAAGTGTGGAGGAAAAGGGCAAAATGTACGTGACTGCAAGGGTAAGGAAATGGTTTTAAATGTACAATGCTTCATTTGCAAGGAGTTTGGACACTACGCGAACCTATGTCCCAGTCATCAGACTATGCCACAAATGATTCTATTGGATAATAATCAAGTTATGATACTACGACAGATGAAGAGGAATGATTAGAGTTCTTATGTTGATTATGGCATTTGAGTGTTGTATCAACAATGTACTTGTTATAATAATTATGGAGTATATAAGGATTGTACTATAGTACTATTTCATTAAGGACTTGATATTGTGTTGAACAAAGAAAAGTGACTCAATAGGAGGTTAAATTTTTGGAAAATATATGGTTGAGAGAAAGATAAACCATAATATGGTTCTGATACTGAGGAAGTGATTTTAGAATAATACATGATTCATTTGGATAAATTATATTGGATATTCTTGACTACCTTGAAGCTGATTAATGATTTGTATATTCCATCATCATTGGGGTTTAAAACATTTTTGGATTGATGAAGTATATCCAGCATTCTATATGGAATAAGGGAGCATGAATGTAATCAATAAGGAATATGGTAATTCATGATGTTTCAGTGTATTAAAAGAATACATGATGAAGGTATTCATATGCTATTATGGGTTAAAAAGGATCTACATTATGTTTACCTTCCTTATAAATGTTGGACTGTGATTTTGGACAGAAGTATTTTGGATAGTTCTAGTTTGGATTATTTTGGATTGCCATAAAAGGACAACCCGGAGGTCGGGTGGCAACCCGTCACGTCCGGCAAGGCCGCGAGACTTGAACCCGCAACTGAAGGGCGACAAGGGTGTATCACCTACCAGTGGCCCATGAGATGTCTGGGATTAAATAATGTAGTGTTTTTTTAAAGATCCGGTAGATGAATTATAAATTCATTTATATTGGAACCCTGTACGAATAGTATAAATAGAATTTTTTTTACGTTCTATTATCTTTTAGAGTGAAAGATGAGTTTGTGGTAGAAATTTATTAATGGATAAAACACTAATTATAAAGTAAGTATATCTCCTTATGATCTTATCCAATCTCATAAATAAATTCCTCAACATTAAGAAAAGGAACTTAGAACAAAAAAAATTTCCTAGATGGTACCTTAAATCATCACTAATTTATGTCTTTGGGATTGTTGGCCTTTTCATAGCCATGTTCTCTACCACTCTCCATCAGATAATTGATGGTCAGATTTCTCTTCCATATCCATATTTTCCTACATGTAACCCTAGTATGTGTTATTTTTGGTAATCTTCATACTTTCCACTCTTTATTTTAAATAGAGGCCTCATTAATTCATTTTTCGATGTGGGATTTCAACTAAGATATTTTGAAACGTCAAAAATGTGTTATCCTAATACCTTATGTTTTGTTGAATCGATGGTATTTCAAATCGTCATAGATTGATGAATTTAAGGACCTCAATTTTAAACTTGTTTGTGATTTATGACCTCAATCACTACCTATAAATATTTACGTTTTCCCTCCAATTATATGTCTCTAATTTCCACCAATGTTCTCCTAATCGAGATCATAATTTGGTGGTGACCCTTTCATTTCTCTTTTCCTCATTTTAAGACTAAATTTTAGTAACCCAATTTCCGATGTGGGTTTTCCCACAAAGATATTTTTTATTTTCAACCATTTATTTTCGAAGAACAATTTCAAATTGCGAGGACGCAATTTATTGAAGGAGGGGAGAATGTAACACCCCAAGATTTCATAGTGTGTTATTTCTTCAAAATAATTTAATAACTTGCACTACACGCAACACCGAGTTCAAGCGCACCATGACATACCAAAAAACCGTTCAAAAGAGGTTATGAATAGTATTAACTAAATTTTAAACTTTATATAATCCTTATAATTTTAGAATCCATATTATGAGTTTCTTAGACATAATGTAAGAACAAATTCATTTTCAGTATTGCACTTTTACCAACTTTTAATAGTGAACCCTTTTTAAATACAATATTTTAAACTTTTTGACTAAATGGGGACATCAAAAATTTAAAATGAAACATCCCAAGCTTCCACGGTATGCTTTCCTTTGAATAATACAGTAGCGTGTGATGTACGCAACTTCGAGTTCTAACACACACCACAACCAATCAAACTAGCCGTTATGAATAGTAATACCTACTTTTTGAAATTATATATATTTTATATTTCAAAATGGACTTCGTTTTTGGATTTGAAATATCGAATTTAGCCTAAGGTGAAATTTTGGTACTTTTCGGATAACTTTAATATTTTGATGAATAGTGAAAATTACTAAATTTTATTTAAAAACAACTTTTTTAATCGAAATAATTTATATTGATAAATTATTAATTTGAGTGGTTTTAAATTATATTTAGAATATATTTTTACCATTTAATATAAATTTGGTCATTGGACATAATTTTACAATTAAACCGGACATAAACAAGTGTCAATCTTTTGATAGTTATTATCTCTTAAAAACACGCTTTTTCTTTTAACAACAGGAATTAATATTAAATTAATTTCTGCCACTTCTATGTGTTGAATTTGGAAAAATGGATCCCATATTTGGAATCAGGATGTTCAAATTGTGTAAATAGTTAACTTTTATTTTTAGACATTTTGAATAATTACTTCGGTAAATATTTTATTTACCATGGTTAAAGGGTAAATCCGGTAAATAAGGGTTAAAAAAATAATATTATAATAATACTAAATTACCCTAAAACGTGTCCTGGCCTCATTGGTTGATACATGTTCGACCATATTCATCTTTGGGTCGATTGTTGGGACCCCATGGAGCCACTTGTAGGTGATAGGGACACTTTATTTTAATTAAGTTAAAATGAATACAAAAATGACACAAGCATATATCTTTTAGCAAAACAATTTTTACATAGGGTTATATATGTTGGATTTTAGATTATAAATATTCATTAGAAAGATAAAACGATTTCCTACATAATTATAGTTTATTTATAATTTTTATACATTAAATAATTTAATTTATTTATGACACAATGATGATGAAGTAATTACTATAATAAGTAAAAAATTAAAATAATTGATATTATAAATACCCAAATAAATATAATATGAAACTTTTAATGAATTAAACTAATTTTCTAGGATAATATGATATATTAGGATTGATTTAATTGACTTTGTTCGAAGTAATAAATTTGTTATGAGTTTCAAAAAAATCAACTATTGAATAGTGTCAAAATTGACATAAAAGAGTTCTTAAAACAAATATTATATTATTAATTGATATTAAATTCCTAAAAATCTAAGGTTCGGCCAAGAGACTTATATCATGATAGTTTCATCATTAATGGACCACTTGTGGGTCGCTTGGATTTATATAGTAAGTTTGTTAACCATATTATATAAAAATACAAAGAGACATTGTAAAAGTGGAACTAATTAACTTAGAGTTTATACTTAAAGATAAGGTTAATATAAGTACCCAAACCTGTCTAAATTCTATTGGTTGAGTTGTTTTAGACCTATCCCCACCTTAACATTTAAATAATAAACTTTGGAGCCATTATAAACCGAATATGAATTTATTATAAATTAATATTTCTAGCTTTTCCAAAGGTTCCCCTCACCCCTCTTATAAAAGGGAACTCCTCCTTCTCATTTCTTCACACCTTCAAAGCCTTTTGGTTCGACCAAACTCTACCCAAATACTCTCCCAACATCCCTCACTACAACCTAGAGGCCTTAGTTTGATCAGAAAGCCAACCGATGGCGCCCTTTTGATCAAATCAAAAGGAAGAACCCGAAGAAGAGGAGGTTAACCTACCCCAACCAAGGAAAAGTACAAGGTAAGGGTTATTTCACAATATCTTCATTATCCGAGGTTGTTTATACGTAATAAGATACTGGTATCTCTTTATCATCCACATCCACATTTCTTCAAAATGTATTTTAAAACATTTTTACTATTTACAAGAATATGGGTTAAAGTCATTTATACCCTTGTTTTACTTTTTATAAGTGGTTTATAAAGGAACATTTCCGTCGTTTTCCAAACAAGGTGCTTTTTATCCTTTTCGACAGAATTAAGGTAAGAATGTTTTTTTAACTTATACGGCGGGTGCGGTTATTTTTCGCTGTTATAAAATCGTCGAAGCTTCCATTACAAGCTTATAACAATGTTTTCAAATTGAATGTATTATTTTATAATTATGTTACTTTTAAAATGATTTAAAAAAAGAGATATTTCTCTAAAATAGTCTTGATTTCATCTATGTCAACATCCTTTGATGGATTTTAAACTTATTTGAAGTTGATTTATTATGATACAAAACATCCATATTTTATTGAAGGTTTTGTGATATTTTTGATTGTGGATAAGTTATTCTTATGTCACTCATGGTTTTTGTTTAAAGTATTGACATTTCATAAGTTATTTGTAATCCGAATTTTTATGTTATATTTCAACCTTTCGTTCAGATGAATGTGTTAGACAAGTATGTTCCAGGTTGGGGACCGGTAAAAGTAAGCCCTCCGGGTTGGGGACCGGTAAAAGTAAGTCCTCCGTTTTGGTCTCCGGTTATTAGAGGAACTCCGGTTTGGTCTACGGTTATTAGAGGGACTCCGAGTTGGTGTCCGGTTATTAGAGGCACTCCGGGTTGGGTTCCGGTTACAGTTAGCCCCTAGGTCATGGGACGAGGCCTTGACAAAGAAATTAAAGTTCAGCATTATGCATTCCATCATTATGAAAGTGGTTATTGATATTTCATGTGATTATTCGATTAGTAGAATATCCATGTGAATAAGTAAATGGCATTATTACATTTTACTTTTGGCATACTATGTTGAAGTTGAAGTTTAAAAGGCTTTTGTTTTAGTAATGCATTGCCTTAAATGTTTATGCTTATTTTTGAAAGTTCTTCCATATTGTTATCCTTACTGGGCATTTGATCTCACCCCTTTTCTATGTTTTATTTTTTCCAAGATGTGAAGAAGTAAGTTATGAATGACCTACAGGGATTTTATGTGGGGATATGAGTGTGGAATATGTAGACTATGTTGTTGTATTAGTTTTTCACTTTATGATGTAATGTAAAACTTTATGAATATATCTAGTGTTTCCAAGGCTACTAAACCAATTGGTCTTTCAAGATTTGATCTTTATTGTGATCATTCCAATGTTATGTAATAATTCACCGACTCTGGGTAACTAGGGTCAGGGCGTTACACCGCGCATAGGATCTCTATAGTGCTTTCTTATGTCATCTAAAGGAAGAATAGCTCGGGAAGCAGAACCACCCTGGTTTGCTACTCTAGAGTCTCTCAGATTGTGCTCTGCAATCAGTTCCTAGTTGATGATGGAAGTGATGGAAGTCAGCTGGAATATGTTCCCTTGTGAGCGGATCTCCCTCCTGAGGCCATCCCCAAACTTCTTTTCTAATAACACCCCCACTTCCATCCTATAGGGGTGTGAAACGCTGCAGCTCGGTGAAGCGAGAGGAATACTCAATGACAGAAAGAGTACCCTGCTCTAAGCTCAGGAACTCCCGGGCTCGATCGTCCCTCAGGGTCTCTGGGTAGAAGTAGTCATAGAACACGCACTAGAACTTATCCCAAGACATAGCAAGTTGTTGACCTTCCTGTGAGATCACGTCCCACCACCTCTTGGTGGAGTCTCAGAGCATGTAGGTGGCGAGATTCACCCGCCTCTCCGGAGGTGTCTCCAGATGGTCGAAAATGGTCATCATGGATTCCATCCATGGCTCTACAGCCTGATCTCTTCTTTCCCTCGAGAATGTGGGAGGTTTCTACTACTGAAAAACTCGCATCAGGCCTGCCATAGTCGTGACAGGTGGGGGCGCTCCCTGGAAGGCCTGCATCATCCTCATGAAACCTTCCCTAAACGACGCATCAGCACCTCCAAGTGGTATAAAATCCAATTCCAAGGCTATCCCGACTGGAGGATTGGAAGGAAGTCCCTGATCAGCCCTATCTGGTATCTGATCATTGCCTGATGACAGACATATGATCATAGGACGTCTCGAAGGCATAGATCTGAAAGATCAAAAGTACACCTTAGATCAAAAAAACAAGGACAGAGAACACAAGTGTACAAAATGGAAACAGGGGGCGGAAAACACACAAGTTTACATAACATGAATACAATGTGTGTATAAAAAGTACACGGTGTGTTTTCTCAAGCCACTGACATGGGCGTGTACTCCTGCCCTACAAGTTTTGTACACCTCAAACTACACGGAGTGTTGCACCCACACACGGCGTGTACTTGAAAACTGTTCCCCTGCCCGAGTCCCTTACACGACTAACCCACACGGTTTTCTTAAACTGATACTACACGGCATGTTCCATATAGACACGGAGTGTAGTGGAAAAGGCTTCGGTGGCCCGTGTCGTTAAACACATGGTTGTCTACATGGTTGAACCTTACATGGTGTGTTCCGAACAAACACGGCATGTATAGGCAAGGTGACTCTGTCCTGTGTTGTTCGTGACATGGCCGGGCACCTGGAAATACTACAAGGCGTGCTCCAAGAGCAACACGGCGTGTCTGAGAGAAGGTCACACCGACCCGTGTTGTTCATGACACGGTCGGGTGCCTGGAAGGGACTACACGGTGTGTTCTGTTACAACACGGCATGTGCTACTCGAGCTTCCCCAACCCGTGTTGTTAGTGACACGGCTCATTACTACACGGTGTGTACCTACCATACATGGTGTGTTCCAAAAGTTACTTTCATGACACCGTGTTATGCTCACACGGTCAGTAACATGGCCTGAAAACTACACGGCGTGTATCCAAAAAGTACACACCGTGTATTTTGGGTTTTTCTGGGCAGTAGCTCAGAAACTGCATAGAACCCCAGAAACACTAAAAACAAAGAATAGAGGTGCCAAATTCTGATTCGTGAGGGCCCATACTCCCTGTGAATCAAATCATGGAATCTCTTATAGTCACATACAAGGTAAAACAATAGCTCTCTAACATGACATCAGGGATTCTATCAAGCACCTATCACAACAGCATGCATAATCTACACAAAGCCTATCACAACAGCATGCAATCACTAATGCATCCTAGATGGCATGGAAAGAACGCATGGAAGGTGATTTATAGAAGTGCCTATATGATTCATGAGATGGAATACCCTCATCTCATCGGGCTACGATAGAAATAGAACTGAAATATCAAAACAATAACCGCACAAGTCAGGCGAATCACTCTAGGTGAAAACATATCAACCATAAAAACTCAAAACCAGCAAACTGCAATTCATGAGGTAGTATGGATTTTCCTTGTACACGGGTTAGCTACTCCCGAGAATATCTTAATAGCAAGAACCGAATTCATCCTATCCCTTACTAAAGACTCCAAACAGTAAAGAAATATAAAAGAACTCCTCTGATACCACTATGTAACAACCCGAATCCGGAGCCCCTCCACTGGTGCCCCGTAGCCGGTTTGCCACCTGACCTCAAACGCATTTACCCAAACGCAAGAGGCTGATAACAAGCAGTGAGGGACTTAGTGAGTCTGTGGGGAAACTATGCCCTCATTCAGTAAATTATACAGCGGAAAAACAACCAGACACGATAGCAGAAACAATCAACAGCATACAACAATTAAAGTAAACAACGGAAGCAATGGATACATAATAATAATGATGCAACATGGTACATATGTCAATGGAAAGCATTAAACAACCCAACTTGTTGAAGTACAACGGAAAACAAAGTGCATAAGAAACAAATTAAACTCCTCAACATCGCAAGCCTCGGTTCGGTCCCATGCTCTCCAGCTCTAGTGAATCAAGAACCCGAAGTAGAAGGGAGATTTCCCTTGTCTATACCTGCAGCAACATAGTCTTCTTGGACCCAAAAGCATGGCCCAAAAATGGTGTGAGATACAATCCCAATAGGGAATCACCCAAAGATCTGTGCCTAACAGTCAATGAATACATGGCAGTAATAAAACAAGAAGCAGTAAATAAAAACACAAGCAGCTACAATCTATAGTTCTAACAAAAGAAGTGCACAAGTAAACAACCAGCAACAAAGGAAAAAAGTAACCCACCGGGTAGCCCTCAAATCCTAACCCCTATGGTTCAACCTATAAGTACTAGGAACCCTCTAGGTGGCGCACACAGTCTCAACCCTCTGGTTCAGTTATGAAATTAATAGACTCTCTAGGCACTCACCGTCAATTCCCCCGATAGTCTCGTATCGTACTAAAGGCTCTTTGGGGAAGCACTCAATTTCAACTCCCCATGTGGCCCGCGTTGAGGAAATACAAACTCTCTGAGGAATCACTCATCGTCAATTCCCCATGTGGTCTCGCGTCATATTTAAAGACACTCTTGAGATGCCCTTACGTCAATTCTCCCATTGGTCTACTACTCTAGGTTCTCACAGTCCTGAGTGAAAATAAACATTCTCAGCGCACGTGTATCATCTAAGTAAACCTCAATAACTACATGGATATCATCTTAAGGCTCACTACCAATAGAGTAGCAGTTCCACTATCCTACGGCTAGGCATGGAAACTGGAAAAATTCGAAAAAGGAAGAACAAACATGGAAAAGAATCCTAAGTAAAAAATAAATTACTCTACTTACAATCATAAACCTCTACCACAGCAATCAAGCAAATCAGGCAAATAGTAGGGGAAAAACAGGAAACCCACAATTCCCCACCCAAAGGGAATTTGTGGAATTTGCACAAAATACTCATCGACTTTCAACAGAAAGGCACAAACCACCTACCTCGATCCTAGGAGATCAATATATGTGAATCATGATACTTTATTCCCTTTATAATGTTGTATATCTGAGAAAACACAAAAAACTCTCAACCCACAATAACTCGGAAATGAAGGGGAATCAGAAAACGAAGCTCAAGCACAAGGAAGATCTTACCGCTGCGATTCCAACAAAATCTACCGTGCTTGAATTGGAGAACGGATGAAGGGGAGGGAGCTCATCGAATATTCAGTCATAGGAGTCACTCTTGGATGAACGGGACCTAGAAGGATGTGTTTCTGTGCGTCAGGCGTGACCCCAGTTCATTTAGTGAAAAAGAAAGAAAATACACAGCGAGTACTAGGTCTTTTCTGTACTCCACCAAAATCAGCCCCCACGTCTCCCCTACACACCGTGTGTGTGGACCGGGCATGGCCAGCACACGGCATCGAGCCGGGGAAGAGTACACGACGTGTACTCATAAAGTACATGGCGTGTACTTTGAAAATTTCTAGAAAGTTCATTTTTCTTAAAAACTCCAGAAAAAGGAAAACATACCTGAAAAGAAGATTCGGGTTCTTACACACACCTGATGAATTTATTCTTCCCCTTCAGAAAATGTTTGGGGTTCTTCTTTCTGCACATTTGGAAAGTGGGGTGCTGGAATTTCATAGCACCATTGTATTTATCCATCAGACCAACAAAATTAAATGCCACCTTACACTTCATATCCCCATGATACCCCTAAGATTCTTCGATCTCTATTTCGACTTGAGGGCACATCATACAATTTCCTCATAGCTCTCAAAGTCACGGATCGCAAGGGATTTCCGTAGGCTATGTGTTAGCCCACTGAAGAAGTGTTCAACCTTTCATTAGTGGGTAATGACAAAGCTAGAGGTATATCATGCAAGCCTTGTAATGTTTTCCTCATACGCTCTGATGGATTCATCATCTTTTTTCTTGATGGAAATGAATTCCCTTTCCACCATAAGTTAGAGGGTGTAAGGAAAATATTTATCAAAAAAAAATTTCCATAAATCCATCCATTCCAATTCTTCGATCTCCCCCACATGATTTTTATTTTTGAGCAATGTCCACCATTGATTATCTTCACCCTCCATTCGATAAGAAACCATAAGTACCTTCTCTTTTCTATAACAATGAAGGATGGAGAAGATATTCTCAATAGAGTTGATTCATTGTTTTGTTATTGAGGGATTGGTTGATCACTTAAATGTTAGAGGCCTTTGTCTCATGAAAATGTTGATTTCATCTTGTAACTTTTTAGGGGGGGTTTAACATTCCTATTGACCCATGTTTCTATTCAAATCTTTAGTTAACAAAGATAGTATCCTGACAATGTTTTTTATTATTTCCCCAATCGGATTGGGAATATCATTAGAACAGTCATCACATTGATCTTTACATCAGTTGTGAGCTCGAGTCCTCCTATTACTATCCATTGACTGGAATAAATGTATATTTAGGGTTGAAACATAAAATAGAATCCAATGAAAAAAAGGGATATCTTATAAATTAAATTTATTTCCTTAACTTATAAATGTTATTCATGATCTACTTCCCAATATATATTCTTAGGGGAATTTTTTAATTCCCTTTAGCAATGTTACACACTAAGCTTATGAATTTACAAAATCATATCCCCAAAAGTGTCATAACAAAGATTTCATCAAGTCCGGTTTTCGTGCACCAATTCTCATTCGATTTTAGCTCAATGTAGTGTTTTGGGTTTTACCTATAGATACATCGAAGCGAGAGTCACCTCCACCTACTCGTATCCATACCAGGATGTATTTTCTTGATAAACTTCTTACTCAAATCTCACAAAATTTTAGACATGTTTTAATTACACTTAGTCTCATCCCTAAGGCTTTCACAACGGTTTTCTAATCCAAATCCAAAAAATAATTAAACATGTCCTCTTATACCAACTAAAACAAACCTTCTCTTTATCACACACTTAATCTTGATTTATTACATATTAATGAACTAAAGAAAACTCTGAGGATCGAAAGGTCGGGTGTCTTGGGATTATCTTTACATGTGTAACATTGTAGTGAAAAATTATAAGTGGATGGATTCTAAATTCTGAATTTCATTTAGGATTAAATATTATCATAAATTGATTTGTAAATGTCACATTGAATTATAATTAACTTATGTTAAATTAATTGATTTTGGTTTATATTTTCCTACCATTTTTATTCTTTATTTTTTTTTTTAATCATTTTTAAGCTTTTTAGTTTCAAGGTAATGTTTAAAAGATGAATTAAATGCCACAATAACACATTTTGTTTTATGATGTATGGGGAAGTGATTTCATGAGAACAGTTACCAATTTTTTTGGATATCATTATATATTTATTTTTGTTCATTATTAGTTAAAGTTAGTAGAATAAATTCTGACTATAGATGATTGTTCCAATTTTTTTGGAAAAAAAATATTAGTGAATACATTTTCTTGAATTGTTTTTCTCAACTTTTTAACCATTAATCAAGGAATCCACTTCTATAATAATTTTTTAGAATCACATTGAATAAATTTAAAGATCATCAGAGAGTTTATATACCCTATTACCCAAAAAATTGTGATGGTTATGATTTTATAAAAATGACAAAAATAGATTTTGCCTAATTTTATTTACACAAAACATAAATATTAGAGGTTAATATTAGATGATCAACTTCGGGATTATTGTGTAATTTCAAAATACTATGGTAAATATAAGGAATGTCCGGAGGTGAATTATTGTTTGAAAACAGCTAACAATATTTTTCTTCATTAATATATAATTTTATCAGTATTCTTATGACCAGTTAGAGAAAATATCTAAGTAAAAATGGTTATAAAGAGGAAATAAAAAATGTATGTAACAAATAAAGTTAAATGAAAATAATTTAACTAATTGTTTATCAATTACCAATGAAATAATTAGAGTTATATAAATTTGAAGTAATTTTATTATAATTAATAGTAAAATAATTTACTCAATAAACATTATAGAAATAAATATAGTGAATGTTTTGAAATTAAAAACATAGAATTCGTAAACCAAATACTCTACTAAAATTAATATTAAAATCTCACTATCATTCCAAAGTGAAAGGTTGATCTGTTGTCCTGATCTAAGGTGTCTATAACTATAAACCTTTCATAAGGTATTCACTTCGGTAAATCATTAATATTTAATATATCTTCTATTCCATAGAAGCCTTAGATCAGTCTGATCAATTTTTCCCCGCATCAACAACCTAGCCCTTGGTTTTCCCACTGCATTCACTGGTAGCTCAATAATTCCTTTACAACCAATAGCAGTTTGGTATACCCGCTACTATAAATGGAATCATTATTATATCTTCTAATCTATATGAATCCCTCGAAAAACCCTTTAATAACACAATAATTACACCAATCAATCTATGATCATTTCTTTGAAATCCTCACAATAGTGTATCTTTGATAAGAAACTCATAAAGAAAAATTACACTTATCAAGAGGGATCTAATTGAAAATATAAATATAAATATAATTTTATAATTATTATATATTATTTTGGTAACTTCATTTATTTAATGTTTTAGGTTTTTTTATTTTTTAGGAATATATATACCATTATTGAATTATCAAATTCCACAAAACATGGAGTTTGTTGAATCTATATTTGCATCAAATTTACCTGTTTCTAATGTATTTAAAGTGAAGATCTATCTTTTAATAAGTAATATTAAAACCACTATGGTTCCTTCCAATTAAGTTAATATATATTTCATTACTAAATTTATATTTTCTTCATGATACCATTAAACTATCAATATTTTATAATTCTTTAGGTTATTGTACATTCAAATATTAGTAGAACATAAATATTTCATTATAAATAAAGTTAAAGACAATTCATATAATGGTTTTTAAAACTAGTAACATCAATGTAAAATATAAAAAAATTGAGTAAGATCAAATACATAATAAAGTGTTTCATGGTTTTCAAAATAAGTAGAATAAATTCACTCAAGGACTCAATATATATGACAAGCGTCAGAACCCTAGTTAGAGTTTTAAATTTTATAAATGAGTATGGGAAATATTTTTACTTACCTATTTATTTTTAACGCAATGATATTTTGGTTGTTAAAACATGTAACATGAATATGACTGTTGGTTGAAAAGATATACAATTCTACATATATGAGATGTAATGGAAAAGAAATACTTTTTATGAATATTATTGGATACATAAGAAAAGAACCAAATATTTTTTTGGATAAATTAAACCTAAAAAAATACATACAAAGGAGTGATATATTGGTATAATTTTATTACAAAATGATTTTGTTTCTCGGTAAATTTATTTCTACAAGGTCATGAAAATTCTTCTTTCCTCATTTTTTTCCATTTAGTTGTATATAAATTTATCAAAAATATAATGAAATAATATATATAGTCAATATGAATAGATTTAATTTCTTTATATAAATTTTTCAACAACCACTTCTAGAGGAGGACCATCTTCCAGAAACTGAGTACATCTAAACAGTAGGTTGTTTCTTTGTTTATCCTTTTCTTTTACTTTTTCCAGTAATTTTGATTTTCAATTCTAGTATAATTTTTTCCATAATGAAGATATATCCAATGAAAAGTATTTGGGGAAATAATATTTTATATTTTTATATTTTTAGGTCCTATATTTCCTTTTATGTTTTTGTTTTCTTTTTAATTGTTTTTCATGTTTTATATTATTTTGTGTCATTATTTTTCAATATTTATGTTTATTTAAAACATTAAAGATTAAAATGAATACATTTTTAATTTTTGAAACATTTTTAAATGTGTTAATTGACTTGAACCAAGGACCTAAATTAAATGAATCTAGAAATAAAAAGATTTTTTATTCATGATTTTCGGAAATTTTCTAAAAAGACATAAATTTTTTGAAACCCATTATATTACTCATTATTAAAATCATTCAATGAAATAATAGAGAGGAAAAAAACATTTTTACCTTATATTGAAAATAATTATTGTTCCAGAGATAACCAAACAATTCTTGTCTAACCAAAAATTTGATTTGTTTCTATTAAAACCTAACATATGTAAAGATATTGTGTAAAAGTGATTGAAGAAATTTCATTCAATTATAAATACCACATTTAAAATTAAACATTCATTCATAAATTTCCTATAAATTTTCATATTTTGAGGAATTATAAATCAATGAACGTTCTATTATGCTACCATATTACAATTGAGATTTCTCTATATAACCAACTCTAAAACTAAAATTAATGATCTAGTTGAACTAAAGAGTGATATATTATTGTCATATGGTTATATCCATAATTTAATACTACATTAGGATGAAAATAAAAAGAAGACGAATTATTTTAGTTTCAATTTCTAGTATATCTATTTAATACTGTTTTGAGTATAATTTTGGAAACACAAAGAATAAAACAAATTATGTTATTCCATCAGTACTCAAAAAGAATCTAAAAATATTTTTTAAGGTACTGAAAAGATTCATAATCATTATAATGAAGGGATATAAAGTCATGAAACTATTTAAAACTCAAATAAAAACTCATAACATCACAAATTAGATTTTAAATATATTTGAAAAAATCACAAAAAAATAATATTTTTTAAATTAATTTAATGGGGTATTATGTAACTATAGAAATAAGAAGTTTTGGACTATGATTAAATATATTATCATGATTTTTAGAGATAATTTAGTTATAAGTGGAGTACAAATGAGATCGTTCTTGATTTTATACAGAATCCTTAATTGTTTCAATTTAAAAAGATCTAACCCACATTATTTCACCTAATATATTCTTTAAATCTTAATCCCAATAGCATTGAGCGAATTAATAAACCTAACAAACCATCATAATTATATAAAATCTTCAATTTTATTTGGAGAATGTATAAACAAGATCCAGCCTATGGTGACCCTTATATTTGTTTGGATGATAAAATACTTGTTAAAATAAAAAAAAATTAGTGGGAGAAAATTTCTTTTAGTTTAGTGATTTGTGTTCATGGGATAGCAAAATAAGTGGAAATGGATTATATATATAAAGTAGATAATTAATAATTAATATTTTTGAATATTCCAGATAGTTTTGGTTTTATCATTTTAAATTAATTTATTTTATGGGAATATGTATTAAATATTATTTGGTATGTTATTTTATCCTTACATGTCTTGAAATCTATGTTATAATGGTGGGTGAATTTGAATGGATGATATTTCCATAACTTTTCAAGAAAATGTTAAATAATAAATACCCTTCATTTTGCCTTATTAAATGAAATTTTATCATATTTGGTTTTTAAGTAATATATTTTAATTATTGTGAAAATGTATTTAGTTATGGTTTTCCTGTGTGTTTAATCATTTCATGAGTAAATTAATTAGCCCATGTTTTCATTTGTGTTTTTGGGAAAAAGACTTTTTTTTAATTTTTATGGCTGTAATTTTTAGATGAGTCTAGCTATATATGAATTTATATGATTTTTTTTGAAATCTCTAGAAATCTTATGACTTATCATTGAACACATAAGACATTTCATGTTCATAATAAATTTATTATTATAAGTGTCTTAAAATCATAGGATTTGATCATATGTATTTTGGTTGTATTGTATGATTTATTTTCATGAAAGACTCTATAATATGATTTCAAATTTGAGCATAAGACTTTTGGGTCTACATGTCTTTGGTTTTGTTTGACACTTCCAAATTATAATACATCATAGGATTTCGAAATGAGTTTATGAAATTATATGACTTTGAAAATCTATACCATATGACTTCAAAATCAATTCTCTATTTCAGTAGTAATTTTTTAGACGTCAAAATTCTTAAGAAATGAAATTAATAGGAAAATTATTTAATGTATTATGATTTCATTACCTTTAAAAACTTTTATAAAATATAAATTTTTACTACTACACATCGGCTAATACAGGTGGATATATTCATAGAGTATATAAATATTCAATATTGAAGGGATGATTTAAAAGAAAACAAATTCATGTCATACACTGAAAAGTATTATTTTTACCAACCCATGCACATAAAGAGGATATTCTATGGCTACTACCTCCTAAAGTGATCAAGAAAACATGATTCACAATCACTAAGCTTCCCCAAATGTTAATTAACATTTTAAATCATTTAAAAAATTTTCCATCAATTTTTATATTTGCAAAGAGGATATAAAGAAAACAAAAATAAGATCAGGATCAAGCGGACAAGGTACAGTGTAATTTTTAAGGATTCTGAAAACAAATTTTAATTCTATAAATTTAAGATATGGATTGGTAGAAGAATAAAATTGATTTATCTATACTTAGTTAAACACTTCATGTGGTTCTGGTAGAAGATATATATGAACAATCCCTTATAAGTGGATTAATTTCATTATATATTTTTTTATTTCTTTGAAATTTTATATTCTAATAAAGAAGATAATTTTAATTATTAAATGATATTTCTTATAAATTGATCTAAAATCTTTTAACTTATGAAAGTTATTTTATTTTTCTCAGGTTATGAGCTTATTAGGTATGTTCTTTCTGTCGATCATGGTGATATCAATCTGGTTTAATTTCTATGATGTCTTTGGCCTTTGAATCCCATTAATAAGAGGAAAAAATCCCATAAATAGTAGTTCATATCCTATTTAGGTAGGTTTAGGTGTCAACTTTTAGTTATTTATGTTTCCATTGAGATATTATATAATATAGACCAATTAGATAAGGAATAATTGAGTGTCCAAAAGATCAATACATGTCAATAGTTTTTATATTTTAAACATTTATTTTATCACTATATTTAAATCTTTAATTGCCTTTTTCTCTAAATCATCTCCACTCATTTATTTTAATTTATAATGTTTTAGTTCAGTTTATATTTTCTTCAAATCATTAAATAATCCCCAATTTATCATTTATTTTATATAAAATGGAAAACAATGTAACCATTAGCTTACTTAGAACGAACCCACTTTGAAAGATATCACTTAGTACCACTGTCCTTCATTCTTTACAGGATAAAAATATTTGTTCAATGTTTCTTGAAAAAAAAAATATTATCATACATCATATAATTGATTATAATTGTTATATGATATCTTACCCTTTAACTATTGTTTAACACTCTAGATAACTATTTATTTTTAATAATAGTAAGAATATAGAACCATGAAATTAGGTTGGTGAAATGTTTCCTCAAAATTAAATACACCTTAATAGAGCTTTCATGAATGAATAACTTTATTTCATTAAAAAATATAAGACTATTAATTAATATCCCTAATGAGAAGATATTGAATTGTTGGTGAAAAACTTGTAGTGGGGTTATAAATTCATCTCAAGTCTACAACTCATCTATATTATAAATTCTATGGAATGTGATTCATATAAATTTTATTATTTCCACTTTAGTTAGACTTCTTTAAATTTTATTCATTTAGTAATTCTCTCTATATACATCGTATATTATTATATTAGAAAAGTAAATAAAATTTTATATCCAAAACATAAACATGGTTTTCATTCTATCCAAGGATAAATATGAAATATCTATGGAAGTTTAATCTCTTGTATGTATCTTGTTAACTAATAATATGGGATATATGGCATAAATGATCTGATAAAACTAAATATTTAAGATATGTAAATTATTAAAGAATATATAGATTTATTTTACAATGAACTTCAAGGACATTTACTATATTAGTATGTTCATTTTTAATAGAAAAATTATATGATGCATTTCTTATATCTAATTATATTTAAATAATTTCCACAATTTAATTAGATAAATTAAAAAATATATTCTATAATAAAATACATATATGGGTTTTATATGTCCAAATTCTTCACTAAGAGGTAAATCATCCCTCTTAATTAACATTTATAGTGGATTAGTGTTTATCAAAATTAATAATCCCTAACATAACATGACAAAAATCTAGAATAATTGTCCTCTACCCCATAATGATAACATTTTCAATTAAAAGTGGGTCAATAATTCTAAAAGATTAATCATTGATTGAGATGTAATTAATTAATATAGTCAAAATAGATGAAATATAACATTATCCTTTTATACAATATAAGTATAATTTGATATCATAGTGATTCCAATCATAATTAAAAATCCCCCCACTATCATCATGGTTTTTATGAATATAGTCTATAGAGATTACCTTAATTAATATTTTTTTTATTTATAGAATATTCTCATATATTCTAAGAGAAGTTAATATCATAAAGATCATTTGTGTTTAGTACTAAATACATCAATAAAATAGAAATTGTATTCCAAATTTAGAAAGTGTGAATTGGTTCTATAAAATTTATCACTCTTGACTCATGTAATTATAAATGACATTATATTTTTGTATCCTTCGAAGGTGGAGGTGATTAAATAACGAACTAGACCAACCACTATAATTGAGATCAATAGTCTCATTTGATTTACAAGATATTATCAATGCTTTGTTATTAATTTCACCTACTAATAAAATCCACTAACCATGTTAAGTTGATGTGATGTCGAGTTCCTTTGGTTGTATGAATGTGAAGTCAATTTCAGAGCTATTAAGAGAGGGTTGGTTATTTTACATGTAATCACACTACCACATAGTGGATAATGTTTTGTGATATATATTGATTCCTTAATAGAGGTATCCGAATTTTTCTTTATAGGGAATGACAAGGTGGTATCCTATGTGTCATCTTAATAAATGGTTTTTTATAAAAAATATCCAAAGCATGCTTTAGAGCTAGAAGAATTACTATATTCATTATAGATTTGGAGGCATTGTCTCAGGTTTGGATAGTGTGAAGTATATACTAATTAATGGAGAAAAAAACATATATATTTATATTTAAGGGCTTGAACATGATCCAGAAGACATTATTAGAACTAATCCAAGAATATGGATTCTTAACACATTATCACTCTATGAAGTCAAAATAGGGGACAATACTCTAAGCATGAAGAATCATGATATCTTGTACATAATGAGAATTAATAAATATCCAATACTCATTTATTTCCACCTGATGAACTAATGAATAAAAAATTGATAAGAGAAATACCATTGATCTATAATAACTAGTTATCAGTCCATCCTTGTGAAGAATCAAGGAGGAAACACATGGACCTAAATGGCTGATTCTATGATGAAGGGTCACATGAACTCATCTGCACCCCTCCATGGGTAAGAGGTTTCTAACTTATAGTGAGGGTCAATTCCATTAGTGGGGAGACTCTTTCATCAATATATTTTCATAATATAAGTAATGATAATAATAAAACAAAAATAATCATAGTACATATGAAAAAAATGAGAGGATGGAATACAACTCATTCGAAAATAAATAGAATCCAATGTCATAATCTTGTTCAGTATATAAAGATAAAGAAAATAATTAAATGTTTTACTAGTTCCTCGATTTCCTTCCCCACCCACTACCAACTCGATTCTCCTCTACTTGATTTCCCACCACATAGCCCTTACACTTTTTTGTATATTATGTTTTGAAATTTATAAGTGCGCAGAAATTCTTCAGTATGGTGTGAGAGCAAGTCTTGGTAGGAATCCACCAATTCATCATTAACCAATTATTATCAAATACGAAAACAATATTCCATGAATATTATAAATTCTCAAAAATCATAATGATATGAAATCAAAAAATGAGCAGTCATTATCAAACAAAGTGGTCACTAACCCCATGTGTACCTACTTCATCTCTATGATAAAAAACGTATAGAATACCATTAAGACTATAAAATTCACCATGTTCAACTATGTCCTACTCAGGATCCCCAAGTCATTGTGTGCACATGAGACTTATGATCCACCTGGTATCGAGTCCATATTTAATCAGTGTGTCACTCATAAATTCACAAGGCATTGAGTGTACACCCTACTCAAGTACAACAAGGAATTGGGTATTGTGATGTTTCTCTAGATCCATAATGCAACGAATTACGTATGGAAAATGAATTTATCATGATCCACTATCAATTCCATCAAACATTAAGCACACTTCCCCTCTAATAAAAAATCATACCATAATATTCACCAATCACATGTACCATATACCAAACCTCCTGAGGAAATACACCAAAACATATATATTGATAAACAATGTAGAATCACATAATTAGAGTAACTAAATGAGTAATATATTTACATGAGAATAAACATATATATGGATGAAAAATATCTAACAAATCTAATTGAAATAACATCACAATGGTCTCCTAGAATACACACACACACATGATATCATAATTCAATCATGGTTATAAACTATTCCAGCACATGGACTATATAAAGGAAATATTTGTTCAAAATATACAAGAGGTGAGGAACTTCCTAAATCATGGTTTTGAAAGTCATTTTCATGGTTTTTTGAAGGTTTCATCACCCAAACCATGTTCTAACACCAACTGCAACATGATCACTATCCAAGGACTCCTCAAACATGTTCTAAACCATAAAGACAAGGGATTTTGAAAAATTAAGTAGAAACAATATTAATGGTAGACCTCATTCATACCCTAGGTCATACTTCTAGACTAAAATACAACTCTAAGAAATTAGTAAGAGTCCGTAGTGAAAATAGGTGGCTAAAGTAGACATGTTTTTAGGAAACCACTCAATGGTAAAAGGATAACCACTATGGCACAATGGAGTAGGAACCCCCACTAGTCAAAGAGAGATACTCTAGAGCATAGTTGTGTAGAAATAAATCACTATGACACATGACCAATATCTATGGAATGGAAAAAACTAGAATTTGACCTCTATAGTACAAAACAGAGAACTTAGTTCAGAAGTAGTTCGGGGGATGGAATGCAACATCTTAATGTGAGGAGTGTGGCATGGAGAGCTTCTATAGTATTTTGAGGTTTGAAATAAAAGTTGAACAAAGAATGGAAGGATATGGAATATTCAGGGGATATACATTGGTCCATTACATATGATAAAAACCTCCAAAAACTTATATTTAAATCCCCTCATTAGAACCATATATAATATCCATGAATCAAGAACATATCAGAAATATAAAGCGGAACTTATGAAGACTGAATACGTGATAGTTTTCTTAATTGATGTGGATAGAGGATTTGATAGTGAGTTCTATTCCACTTTTTTATATCCACCATGATCATCCATCCACCGTTATGTCTCTAGTGCAACATATTTCTCAAAAAACCTCTATGGTGTGTCTATTTTATCTACAGTGCAGCTGCCTCTTATGCAGTGTTGTCTTGTTGGAAACAGTGAATCCACCCATAATTTGGATAGAAGGTTTCTAAAACCACTATTTTTCTTATCAAAACCACAAGGCTCAACCCATACATGGTTAAACCCAAAAAGAATAAGTAGAAAGAATTTAGCAAGATCTTAATTAATGTAATAATGGTATAGGGTTTTGTAACTCTCCCCCTTTAAAGACTTATTGTCTTTGAGAAGAATCTCTTCGGTTCTTTCAAGAAAATATTAGACAACTGAGTATAAACATCATCCTCTCTATCCCATCATTCATCACAAATCTTCCCTTGCTATCACTGAATTTGGACAAGTTCTAACATCTTCTATTAGTGGAAGTTTATGCTCAAATATATAATCATCATTAAACAATCCTCATATTATATATCTGTATCCAAATCAACATCCTCACAATTAGTAACATGTGTTTGATCATCCATATACCTCTTTAATTATGAGTGATTAAAAACAATTTTGGATATTTTGATACAGATAAGAAAACCCAAGATGGAACAAAACTACCCCCTCCCACTTGGTGATCTCAAAGGGTCTAATGAAACATGGTACTAGCTTACACTACATACTCATATGTCAGTTCATGAGATGAGGAGTTATTCTTAATAAAAAATTATCATCCATGGTGAACTCTAAGTGTTTCTTTTAATTGTCAAAATATGATCTATGTCTTCTATGAGTGTTGATCAAGATATTCTTAATCAACTAAACTCTCTAAATAGTCTCTTAAACCATAACAGACCCCACAACTTCTGCCTCTCCAACCTCATTACAATAGAGAGGTAAAAAATAGGCTTGCATATAGATCCTCATAAGGTTCCATATGGATCAAAGTATGGTCAATATTATTTTGTAAAAACTAAACCAATTTTTTATGTTGATCCCATGATATAATGTAGTATAGAACTCATGATCAATGAATACCCACGAATATGTATATAGTTGGTTCATATTGTCCATCTACATTGGAAAAAATATTGGAAACCCAAAATAAAGAAAAGAGGTTGAATCCTTAATGTGTTCTTAATTTCATTTCTAAAACCTTATTCATGAACCTCCTAAACCCAACTCAATTCCAAAGCATGGGGCCTTCTCCCTAATCAAGACCTGAAACCATGAAATGTTCTCGGTTATCCAATGGAACCTGGGTAGGTTGTGAGTATAAATTATTATGCCACCACCAAATGTGTCTAAAAAATAACAAGTCTAACAGATAGTTCATGCAAGGAGTAAATAAATGACAAGGAAAGAAAAAAACTCATGTAACATTTGTTAACAATATTCACTTTAACAAATTCTATCATTATTAAAAAAATCACCTAATCCTTCTTTATTTTATAGTTTGTTTTCATCACAAGCGCCATGGGTTAGAATTTACATCATTTAAACATGTGTTTAAACCAAAAATAACTACTCATAAGTGAAATAGTTAGGTCCCTATCTCACTAGGGGAGAACACATCATAACTAAAACGTCACACTCACTTTGAATCCTCATTACTTGTGGTTTTATCATATGAAACCATTAGGGGAATTGATCTTTGTCCCGTTCCCTAACCTCTTCATTAAGGGGATGAGTTTAGAGCCTTGATCTAACTTAACATGTGGTCATAGATCCTCAAGTAAACTCCCAATGCTACCAAGCCAAGTGAATGTGTTTATTTATCCAATCACTAAACAAATACCAAATCATAACCATATGTATAACAATACAATAGAAAATAACAATACATAACAATAAACATGGGAATTAACATTATTCCGTAACAATATAAAACATTTACCATTTAAATTGCATAGCCCATATAGCTTAATTCTTATTCTCAGGACTTAACCCGTTAGACATGTTCCATATTTCCCATTATATCAACCCATTAACATTTTCATTAATTCACTTGTGAAATCCCAAGAACTATATATCCCAATTCTCAAGTCAATTCCCACGTAACATGTTCATCGTTTCATATGCACTGTCCCGCTTAGGCATTTCTAACATAATTTATATAACATTTGGCCCAATTGCAATTAAACTAATTAACCCGTTATCATTCCATTCCAAAAACCACATTATTCCATTAGAAATATGAAGCACAACTACCGTAATCCCATTTTTCACACATCAACTAAGAACTAATCATCACCAATTTCTATGTTTGGAAATGTCTATGCACCCCATGGGTTCCCATAAATCATTCTATTAAACCTTGACGCATACCTCTAGGATAATGAGTGGTTCAATTCTTTATTTAGGCATCCATTTTACCAAATATCTCCAAACGTACCAAAATCACAACAATAGATAACCATGAATGCAACCAAACATGCACATATAATCTCAATAGATTTGGAATATAACCTATAAAACCAATACCCTGAATCTGAAGATGAATACTCTCTTATTCATCACATTAGATCCATATTCAAACACAATTAGAATCCCTAAAATATATTCCACTAGAAATAGATGGTTTTATGGATTCGAAAGAAGATATCCAAAATAAGAATCCCTAATCCGGAAAAGAAATAAATGTGAAGTGTATGAAATACTTGGAGCTTGAATCTGAAACCAAGAGTGATCCAAATGGCCAATAATCAAAGGATAACCACTAGTGGGATGATTGGGTCATAAAATTTAATCACTCGGGTTTCAAGGATGAATAATTATTGAAAACCCTAGTGAACACCATAAAATAAATAGGGGGAATCTTGGAAATTTTCACTTTTCAAAGGGTTCATGGATTTCCAACCCAATTTACCAAACAGTACGCCAACCGTACACTTACCTCTATTCAAGAGTGGTTGAGTTACATGGTTATCTTAGGATCCCACATGGTTTTAAAAAAATGCGCTAACTATAACAACCATGCTCATTATTACACACTTAAACATGATTTATTAAATAAACATAAAATTAAGACAACTCAGAGGATCGAGAGGTCTAGGAACTTAGGAAATTATGAACATTACATAATAACTTAGAACATAAAACTCATCATCTTTATTGAAAACTTCTTTTAAATGACCAAAGAAATCCTTCGTACATACCATTTAATGGGATAACCTGAGGACATGCATAAGAAAATGGTGAGCTTTAAAGCCTAGTAATGGAGAAAACAAGGAATAACATGATGAATATAGTACATGTTAGGAAATAGGTATATCAATGGAGTAGAAGAGAAAAATGAACATAAAGGCATGCTCGAATGGACCAAAGGCCTAAATGTTTACTGATTTTTTGATAACCCTTCTTTCAAGGGATGAGGGGGAACCCTTACAAAGCTCTTAGGCTTAGAGATTGCATGTCTTGTAGGCTTAGGAGATTACATGACCCGAAGGTCTTAGGGAATTCATCCAGACTATCAACAAGAAACTACCCCTACCCCGCATCTACGTCATGATAGTAGCTCTCCACCTTGGCATGGTCGTCTGGCTAGGCTCCCAGTGAAAGCACAGGCTGGTCCCGATGGCATAGTCATACCAACACATTCTGAAAAATCCATTTTGGCTCTGCTCTAGTGATTTGACCTGCTCTAAATCTTCTTCTGGGGTTGCTTCTCTTTTGTAGTGTGTTTGGGGAAACTGCATGTAGCCCGAAGGCCTTGAGGTGGCCCAAAGGCCTTAAAGGTGGCCCAAAATCCCTACAGGCCCGAAGGCCTGGGTGGCCCTAAATCCTTAAGGACTCCAAGCCCAAACTAGTGGCATAAGGTGAATAGTTCCAGCTTCTACGGTACCAAACATTACCTACTACAATAACTACTATAGTACCCACACGGTGTACAGTTCTACGTAGTACCTGTACAGTGTACAGTTCTTCTAGAGTACCAAACAGTGTACAGTTCTGTTACAGTATTGCTGTAGTGCCTACTATAGTACTGCTATAGTACCCGGAGAATATACCTCTACCATGTTTTGATCCTGGGTCTTGTGGATGGAGTTAAGGATACCTCACCAACTGATTTGAGGCTCATGTGAAACATAAAGGCATGATATAGCTCGATTATCATAACATGGAAATGTGGAAATAACATTTAACATGACAATAGGATGATCCAAGGATCATTACACATGAGGCATGAGTAAACCCTCATTACACTTGAATTATCATGATTAAACCCTCATTTCACTTGACCTATCATGATACTAATCTTTACCAAATTCATTGGAGTGCTATCAGGGTGATCCCTTTTTAATATTTTCATTTCATGCATAAGTGTGCCACATGGATTATACAGTATAGAATCATTCAACATTAGCATTTATTCCTTGATAAAGGAATGTGGAATACATAGATGAAACTACATAATTGATAAGTAAATGTTCGTAAAGGTTAATACCCTTGATAAAGAATTGTAACGGTATTTAATACACAATGACTTTATCTTGGAAAATCGCGGTGCAAATTCTAGAGCATAACGGTGTGACATAAGAATTCATAAAAATGGTAGATGATATAAAAAGGGGTATCTCATAATATTTACATTAAATGGATAGTAAGGAGTTCATATAGATACATTTCCCAACATATGTAATGTAATTTGGTTACATAATATAATATAATTTCTTGAATGTAAATGAGGAGGGAGAAATCCCTTATGCAATTTTGACATGGTAACAGGTGTACATGGGAGGAATTAATGAGAGAGAAAGGGTTCTATAATCATTCAAACATAATGAGGGTAGTATAGGGGAGGTTTTAAATCATACCCCAATATTTTTAATTGAAAATTAAAGGGTATCATCACAATGAAATTTGAACTAAAATGAGAAGGGAAGAAATCCCTTACTTGGAAGTGTGATCCCAAAGGCTTGGGAGATGATTGAGATAGGATTATTGGGAGATTTGGGTTCCTTGAGAGGATTATAGAGAGATGATAATAGAGTTTGGTTGATCTCAATATTTTTTTGCTGAATAGGAAAGGGAGATTGAGTTGGTTTATATAGGAAATAAGATGGATTTTCATTATTAGATAGGTTTTGGACACCACACATTAAACTAGTCAAAACCAAAAACCAAACCTTGGTTTTTTCCAAAGAATTTATCCAAATTGGAGTGGAAATAATTATTTTATAATTCCAATGGATAACTTATTACAATATTATGATTTATTTTTTGAAGGTGAGTCACAAAGTCAGGGAAATCATTTTAAACTGCTAAAATGATTTTTAAGTCTTGGAGGGTCCACTAAGGCTTTGTAAAATAAATAAAACAAACCCAAAATCACATTATTTTAAATATAAAACATATATTGGCCTAAAATACTATTTATTTTATTTTATTACATCACTATGGTTTCATTATGATGTCATAAATCACATTATATATTTAAATGGTATTTAATTTTTACCCAAAAACATTGGTTGTCTCAAAAAATTATGAAAAATTCCCCCTTTGATAATTTCAACATTCTGATTCCAAAAATAATAATCATTTTATCTAAATAATTTTCAAAATATTTGAATTTTCAATTTAAAAATAAAAACTGACTTCTATCAAAAATTGATGGGTTTTGACAAAAACATCTTTCAAACCATAATAAAAATTACCATTGTATTCCTCAAAATTATAAAATCATCTATATTTAAGCTGAACATGTTTAAGTTTGGCTTGGTCTTGGTCAAGAGTGAACCCATGTGATGCTACCTCATTTCCTAGTTCCAACAAATGGGCTTAGTATGGATCAATTCAACTACATGATGTAATCACTTCCTTTTTTTGAATAAATTGAATTTTTTAAAGCTCTATATTTTTAACAATCATGTGATCACTTTTCAACGACTATATTAGCAATGGTAACCATTTTTGATAGTATTTTAAAATCGAAAAACATAAAACCAAAGAATTTTATATGTTTTATATAACCATTTAATATAATAAGGCATTTAATCAGATCAAGAGTAATTTTCATTAACAAAAGTTTCAGTCATTACAATCTTCTCCCCTTAAGAAATTTCACTCACGAAATTTCCTTTTCCCACACAAAACCTGGTTAGGGTAACTCAATTTCATCACTTCCTCTGATTCCCATGTTGCTTTTGTAAACATGTTGTTTCACCACCACACCTTGATGATGGGCATTTCCCTATTTTGTAGGAATTTTTAACTATGATGTAATATCTTCACCAGATTCTCTTCATAGTAGAGGTAATTCTCCAATGCTACCACCTCTATATTGAGTACATGAAACGGTTCAGGTATATACTTATTTAAGTGTGATAAATGGAATACATCATCTACTTGAAATAGGTTCGTTGGGAGTGATAATCGACAGTCAACTTCTCCAGTGCGATCAAGGATATAAAAAGTGTGGATGTACCTTTGACTAAGCTTTCCCTTCTTCCCAAATCTCATATCTCTCTTCCAAGACGATGTGTGGAGGAATACCATGTCTCTAAAATCAATCTCTAGGTCCCATAGATGATTGTAAGCATAGTTATTTTGTCTACTCTAAGTAGAATTAATGTGCTACTAGAAGGTCTTAACATTCTCTACCATTTCTTTGACCATTTTTGGACATATGAGTTTTCGATCCCCAACTTCATCCCAACATGCCGGTTTTCTGCACCTCTTCCCATAATGGGCTTCATAAGGAGCCTTTTGGATGCTTGAGTGGAAACTGTTATTGTAAGAGAACTCAAGCAGAGAAAGTTATTCATCCCATCCTCCTTTGATGTAAATTTATCACGCTCTCAATATGTCCTCATGTGTTTGGAGAGTCCACTCATATTGGAAATCAGTTTGAGGATGATAAGTCATATTGAAGTTCAGCTCAGTATTTAGAGCATGTTGAAGATTCTTCTAGAACATAGATGTGAATCTTGGATATCGATTGGATACAATAAATAGTGGTACTCCATGCAGCCTTACCACTTCTATGATATATATCTCTTCCAGTTGATCCAATGCGAAATCCTCTCAATTTGCAATGAAGGGTGCAGTCTCTGTACGACGATCCACAACAACCCAGATAACATTATTTCCTTTGAATTTATTTGGAAGTCTAGTGACAATTTCGATGGAGATATTATCCCATTTTAATATTGGTATAGGTAATGTTTTCATCATCCACTTGAACTTCTGCATCTCAGCCTTCACCTACAAACATACCAGGCACTTTGATGTATGATTATCGATCTCGTTTTTTATATTATCCCACCAATAATTCTCTTGGATATCTCAAAACATATTTGTGTTTCCTAGGTGAATGGAGTAATTATAACTATTTTCATTCTCCAAAAGTTCTTTTTTTAACTTTTTATTCCATGGAATGCATATTTGTGACCCAAATATCACAATTAATTCTTCATTAACATTGAACTCCGAGGATTTCACTTTTTTGATAGTTTCCACTTTCTTCTGAATTCCCACACCATCTTTTTGCGCATCCTATAAACCTTACAAAAGAGATGATTGAGCAGTAATTTGTGAAAGGATTGATGATGTTCCATTATTCATGATTCCTATGTACATATTCATCAATTCTAAGAAGATTTTATCCTTTTCAATTATCATCAATGATAGAATCATTGGGTCCTTTCAACATAGAGAATCCTCTTCCTTCTTCACATTCCCAGGGTGGTAATGGATTGAGTTGTCATAGTCTTGGATTAATTCTAACCATCTTTGTTAGATCATGTTAAACTATTTTTGTGTGAATATATAATTTAGAATTGTTTGATCCATTTATATTTCACATTTCTCCCCAAAGAGGTAATATCACCATATTTTCAAAGAAACGATTACTGCACCCAACGCCAGATCATGTGTTGGATATTTTTTCTCATGAAATTTCAATTTAATTGAATCATAAACAATTAATTTGTCATTTTTTATCATCTCATAGCCCATGACCTTCATTGAATCATTGCAAAATACCACAAAATTTTTCCACGTGTTGGTAGTGTGAGAACGGACATAGTGCTAACCCTCATTTTAAACTAATTGAAGATCTATTCATATTCATCACTCCAAGAAAACTAGACTCCCTTCTGAGATAGCTCAGTAATAGGGTTTGAAAATAATGAGAAATTTCTCACAAATTTCGGATAATATCCAGTTAACCCCAAGAGTCTATGGATATACGTCACCAATATTGGCCTCATCCATCCCTTTATTCCATCTGTTTTCAAGGGATCCACATATATCTCATTGCTTGTGCTGATAAGACCTAAGAATGAGACTTCCTTAAACTATAACTCGCACTTTTTATAATTTTCATAAATATTCCCCTTTCGCAAGGTCTCTAGTACAGTTCTTAGATGCTCCTCGTGCTCCTCTATGGTTTTGCATTATATTAAAATATTGTCCATAAATACTAAAAATTATTCTTTGAGGTAATCCTTAAAGACTCCATTCATCATCTCCATAACGATTTTTGGATCATTAGTGACTCCAAAGGGAATTACTATGAATTCAAAATGTCTGTATATTTTACGAAAATCAGTCTTGGGGATATCCTCCTTCTTCACCCTTACTTCATAATATCTTGACTGGAGATCCTCCTTGAAGAGGTTTTATGCTCCATGTAACTGATCAAACAAGTCATAAATTCGTGGAAGAGAATATTTTTCCTTATCGTGATTTTTTTGAGCTCATGACAATCAATGCAAAGGCGCATTGACCCATCCTTCTTCTTGACGAGGAGGACTAGTTCACCC
This sequence comes from Viscum album, assembly GCA_963277665.1. Taxonomy (NCBI): domain Eukaryota; kingdom Viridiplantae; phylum Streptophyta; class Magnoliopsida; order Santalales; family Viscaceae; genus Viscum; species Viscum album. The sequence goes on from OY728145.1 coordinate 961,986,115, forward strand.
CATGGTGAATCACTTTGGCGTATAAACATTTTATCTAGATTCTTATGTAGTTTTTTATTTAGCACCATAAGATCCACAACATCCATTCAATATAGACTTTGGATATGGAAAACACCCTAGGTATAAGATCAATCAAGAATTCAACATCTCTTCTAGGAATTATAACAGACAATTCCTCAGGAAACACGCCAACAGATTCATTCACAGTACTCATGTCTTCAAGGATGGTTGCTTCCTTAGACTCAACCATCTGAGAAATATATATTTTCTCATAGCACAGTAATATCCATGCATGAAATGATGGTGATAATAAAGATTCATCCTCCTCCTTTAACTTCTACAGAATTGGGGGTGGATTCTCCATGGAGAGTGATTTCTCTATCAAAGTAATTTATGTTGGCTTTATATAGGGAAATACAATCCATGACAATAATTTCATCAAATTCCACTAGAGGAAGTATGATATGGTTTGTTGGGATATTAAAACCACAAATTTTTATAGGGGAGTTATTATATTCATAGGATATAATGATTTCCCCATTTTTCATTCTCACTAAAATCTCTACTTACATAATTTTTTGTGATATTAGGATTGTTATACAAAACATTAGAGATATAAAATAATGCGAAGAACCAAAATCAAAAAGTATGTTCACTATTCTTGAATGAATAATGAGAATACATATCACCACTTCATTTTTGGGGTAATCTTTAGTGGTAGTGATGGAAATATGTCATCCGTACTTCTTTGGATGTTGTTGGTTGCCTCCGAAAAACCTTGTCTTAGGGAACTGGTTTACAAACATCCCTAGTTCTTTGTTGTTAAAGAAATAAAAAATGTGTTGAGGTTCGAATGGTTTGTTCCTCTCCAATGTCTCAATAGTGCATTTTTTTCAATACTTTATAGCTAGGTGACCTTCTCCTCCACACCTAAAGAGTTTCCTCTCCCCCTTTAGAAATATTTCCAGGGTTCTTCTTTCGGCACATTTAGAAAGTTGGGTGCTGGAATTTCATAGCACTGTTGTATTTATCCATCAGACCAATAGAATTAAAGTCCAACTTATACTTCTTATCCCCATGATACCCCTAAGATTCTTCGATCTCCATTTCGACTTAAGGGCACATCGTACAATGTCCTCATAGCTCTCGAAGTCATGGATCGCAAGGGCTTTCTCTAGGCTATGTGTTATCCCACTAAAGAAGTGGTCAACCTTTAATTAGTGGGTAATGACAATGACAGAGGCATATCATGAAATCCTTGTAATTTTTTCCTCGTACGCTCTGATGGATTCGTCGTCTTTTTTCTTTAGGGAAAGTAAGTTCCTTTCCATCATAATTCAGAGGGTGTAAGGAAAATATTTATCAAAAAACATTTTCCAGAAATCCATCCATTCCAATTCGTCGATCTCCCCCACATATTTTTTATTTTTGATCAATTTCTACTATTGATTATCTTTACCCTCCATAAGATAAGAAACCAAAAGTACCTTTTCTTTTATAGAACAATGAAGGATGAAGAAGATCTTCTCAATAGAGTTGATTCATTGTTCGGTTATTGAGGGATTGGTTGATCACTTAAATGTTAGAGGCCTTTGTCTCATGAAAATATTATTTCATCTTGTTACTTTTCAGGGGGGTTTTACATTCCTCTTGACCCATGCTTCTATTCAAAAAATTAGTTAACTAAGACATTATCGTGACAATGTTTTTGATTCTCGCTCCAATCAGATTGGGAATATCATTAGAACATTCATCACATTGATCTTCACATTAGTTGTTAGCTCAAGTCCTCCTATTACCATCCATTGATTGGAATAAATGTATATACAAGGGTGAAATATAAAATATAATCCACTGAAAAAAGGGGTTTCTGACAAATTACATATATTTCTTTAACTTGTCAATGTTATTCATTATCTACTTCCTAATATATATTCTTAGGGGAATTTTTTTAATTCCATTAACAATGGTACATACTATGCTTACGAATTTACGAAATCATATCCCCAAAAGTGTTATAACTAAGAGTGAATCAATCCCTGTTTTCGTGCACCAATTCTCATTCGAGTCTAGCTCAATGCGGTGTTTTCGGGTTTTACCTATAGATACATCGAAGCCAGAGTCACCTCTGCCTACTCGTATCCAGACCAGGATGTATTTTTTGTTAAACTTCTTACTCAAAACTCACAAAATATTTGGCATGTTTTTATTATACTTAGTCTCATCCTTAAGGCTTTCACAAGGGTTTCCAAATCCAAATCCCAAAAACAATTAATCATGTCCTCTTATACCAACTAAAACAACCCTTTTCTTTATTACACACTTAAAAATGATTTATTACATAAACATGAACAAAAGAAAACTATAAGGATCGAAAGGTCAGGTGTCCTGGGAAATTAGGAACATTACATAACAACTTATAACATAAAACCCTGCATCTTTATTGAAAACATCTTTTACATGACCACGACATTCCATCGTACTTAGCATTGCATGGGATAACCTGAGTACATGAATAAGAAAAGGGTGATCTATAAATCCCATTAAGGAAGTAAAAAAGTCATAACATGAAGATTATAGTACATTTTGGTCAATTAGAAAACCAATTGATCACCAGAGAAACATGAACATAAAGGCATGATATAGAATGATTATCATAACATGGAAATGTGGCAAAAACATTTAATGTGATATTAAGATGATCCAAGGCTCATTTCACAGGGAGAATTAGTAAACCCTCATTGAACTTAAATTAGAATGATTAAACCCTAATTTTATATGACATGTCATGATATAAATCTCTACCCAATGCATTGAATGGCTATCACGGCGCACCCTTCTTAATCATTTCATTTCATTCATAAGTGTACCACATGGATCATATAACATGGAATCATTCAAAATCATAATTTATTCCATGATAAAGGAATTTTGAATACATACATGAAAATATATATTTTATTAGTAATTGTGTGTAAAGGTGAATAATCTTGATAGAGAAATGGGCAAGGTATTCACTACACAATGACTTTGTCTTGGAAAATCGCAGTGCAAATTTGGCAGCATAACAGCGTGACATAAGAATTCATAAAAAATAGTTGATGAGAAATAAATGGGTATCACATCATATGTACATGAAATGGAAAAGTATGGTGTTGGTATATATACATTTCCAAACTTATTTAATGGAATTTGGTTGCATAATATAAAATAATTTCTTGAATGTAAATGAGGAGAGAGAAATCCCTTATGGGATATTTGCATGGTTACGGGTGTACAAGGGAGGAATTAATGAGAGATAAAGGAGTCTCTAATAATAGAAACATAATGAGGGAAGTATAGGGGAGGTGCGAAATCATACTCCAAAACTTGAAATTAAAAATAAAAGGGCATAACAACATAAATAAATTTGGATAAAAATGAGAAAGGAAGAAATCCCTTACATGGAGGTGTGATTCCAAAGGATTGGGAGAGGCTTGAGAGAGGCTTCATGGGAGATTGTAGTGCCTTAGTAGTATTATATAGAAAGGATGGAAGAGGTTGGTTCAGCTCCAAATTTTTTGAGTAAACAGGAAAGATAGATTGAGTGGGTTTATATAGGAGAGGAGAGGAAATTATTTATTATTTATGTTTTGGACACCTACATTAAACTAATCAAAATAACAAAGAGACCCATGGTTTTTTCACATGGTTTTTTTCCAAAGTGGAGTGGAAAACAATATTTGTTCAAGGAAAATGGCCAAACTTATTAAAATATTAGGCTTTCTTATGTGAAGGTGAGTCACACTCTTAGGGAAATCATTTTAAAATGTTAAAATGTTTTATACGTCTTGATGGGTTTAGTAAGGCTTTTTAAAATAAATTAAACTAACCTAAAATAACATTATTTTAAAGATAAAACATATATTGGCCGAAGATACCATTTATTGTATTTTATTACATCATTATTGGGTCATTATGATCTCATAAAACACATTATATATGTAAATGGTATTTAATTTTTACCCAAAAATTCGACTATCATAGAAAATTATAAAATATTTACAATTGGATAATTTCAATGTCTTGATTCCAAAAAAAATATTCATTTGATCTAAATAATTTAAATAAATATGTGAATTTTTTCTTTTAAAATAAAAATTGACATCTATCGAAAATTAATGGGTTTTGACAAAAATAGCATTCAAACCACAATAAAAATTACAAGTGTATTCATAAAAATTATACGATAATTTATATTTAAAAAAATTAAACTTAGTAATAATATTTTGTTGAAATATTATTTAATTTGAAAAATCCATTAATTCATCAAAATAGATTTCTTAATTGAATATTAACTAAAAATACTATTTCTGCATTGAAAACTATATATAGAGTAAGAACAATAAAATGAATGTATATTCTTTATTATATAAAAAAATAATGAACATAATTATAGTTCAAGGTTCTTGTTTCATAACCATTTATAACACCCGAATATAACCTATGAATAAGGCGTGCGATGGTGACAGACTCTTAGGGTGGCTCGGATAACATAGCTTGGTTAATAATATCTATCAACTTCCACTTCTCCTGTAGGGAGTTCCATTCAAGATTAAAGAGTTGAAGCTCAGCATGGTCTTGGTAAATAAAGAATCCCAATGATATTACCTCCTTTCTGATATCCAAAAAATGGATTTATACGCATCAATTCTACTGGATGAGTTCATCGCTTCCTTTTTCTGAGTAAATTGGATTTTTAAAGCCCTATATTTATACTAATCATGTTATCACTTTTCAACGGCTATATTAGCAATGGTAAAAAAATTAACATTATTCTAAAATAAAAAAAAATAAAACTAAGGAAGTGAATCTATTTTATATAACCATTTTACGTAATAAGACATTTAATCAGATCAATATTAATTTTCATTAATAAAAGTTTGGGTCATTAAACTAACCATGAAGAATGCCTTTTCCCAAGCCTACACGATTTTGATCTCCCCCTTACAGGATTTTTGAAACCATTCATCCCACCTCCTGGCTAGTATAGCTTGGGTGAATATATTAGCCTAATAGTATTCCAACCATGTAACATGAACATAATGGCCATTATTCTTTTTCTTTCATTTCCTAAACCCCTAGTACACCCCCATGATTCTAGATACATTAAATAAATAGTTCATTAACCCAAAAAGAGAGATTCAAAAACCAATTTAAATAAGGACATACCTTCAAAAAGTATGAGATCTTACACCCTATCACAAATTCTATTAGGATATCCTCCCATTTAAACATATGTATATGAAGTCCCCAGATCAAACCACTAGGTTATTGATGCACGGTCATCAACCTCTAGTAATAAAGGCATTAAGAGAAAAACCATGTAGTTGCCCTCTTCAATAATGACCACTAGAACTAGAACATGATGTCATGTTACATCTTCATCACACCATGATCTACTACCCACCATATGGTATGAATGTACTTTGTCAAATCCTTTTTTTATAGAAGTAGAGACCACCACTGTACCATGAACAAAAATTGCATCATCATCATCCAATGACTATCTGGGTATCGAGTCTCCTCCAGCTATATGTTCTCTCATCATAGTGTATTTTTTGTATGACTTCTATGTATCCTTCACCCTTTCTATTAGTCAATATTTAATCACCAAGGGGGAATAATTCATATGTATAGAACCCTTTGAAACACCCATCTTCTTGTCTTCCAGTAGATCATCAAGAACCACTTCTCCCCAGAAGGCCTCTCCCCAAACTCTTGGTCATCTTATGTATTATGAATAAGTGAATCCCTAATAACATTTACCTTACTAGATCCATAAAAAATGTAAAAATAAAATTTCTATATATAATAAACTTGTTTCCTCTTTCACATATCTAGGTCTTTATGTGTGAAGATATAGTGAAGAATTTTATGGCCTGTGTATATAACATATCTCATACAAAAAAATAATGATGCAAAAGATTTAGAGCATAAACCATGTCTTCTAGTACTAGATCATGTGGAGGGTAGTTCATATTTTTAGGTCATAGCTGACATGACCCAGAGGATACTACCTTCTATTTTTTCATTTACCTATTTCTTATACCAATTCTTGATGAAACATAGTGCACTGTATAAAAAATACAAGGGTCAGGGAGTGTTAGTAATGGATTTATCATCAGCCATCTCTTTATCTCAATGAAGGCATATTTACATAGGTCCATCCATGAGAACATCACACCCTTATTTTCCATAATTTTCATCATTGTAGATAGTCTAGAGAACTATAGGATAAATAAATGGAAATATCCTATTTGTCCCAAAAATCTTTTGATTTCAAATAAAATATGGAGATGTTACTAAGACATAATTGTAGATACTTTATATAGGCCCATATAAATTCTAATATCATACCCTAAATTCCCTAATAATCTCCCAAACCATATAAAAAAATGTAATAGAGAAATTTAATGCAAATTTATTGTGCTCGAACCATACATATGACAATCTTGAAGTTCCTGGAATGATCCTCCAGTTTTAGTGAGTAGATGAGGATTTTTTTTAAAACTTTATGATGAACCAGTCTATGTATATCTCAATGATCTTATTCACGATGTTTGTGAACACTATTGGTTCATTCATCAATACAAACAGCATCACCAAGTAATCATACAATAAAAAACTAATCTGAAATGTTTTCCCAAGAATATTTTCCTCCCTAAATATAAAATGGTGATTTCCCTATCAAATATCTAAATTAGATAACCATTATTCTCCCTATAACTAATTTAAATATCATATATTCTAGGAAAAAAATATTTGTTCTTCATTGTCACCTAGTTTAGTTTCTGATAATCGACTTGGACTTTAAGACTACCATCCACATTATTAGTGAACTACATATGTTCACCCCAAATTGATTTACATAGTATGATAAATCCATTACACAAAAAGTCATCTAATTACCCCATGAGATCCTTCATATCAATGATAAACATATGATATAGAGATATTAAAATGGATTGCACACTCGGAATGAGCTCAATCTCAAAGTTAACTCACTTTTCATGAGGAACACCTATGAAGAAATTTGGAAAGAGGTCCAAATAGACTTATATAACTATAGGATGTGTCTAGGAGGTTATCATTGATCCCATTGAAAGGTCCATGCCTAGAATTTGATTTGTGATAATCCCAATCAGACATAGGTCTATTACAACTCTACCTACTCCCATAATCCAATCTCTATACATCACTTATATTTTTACCTTCATTGAAGTAGAGTAAACTTTTCTACAATATAGATCAATGTGATATCAAAATCCAGTCAGCCAGTTCATGAAAAGAATTACATCAGAACTCATAATCTCCATAATCATGAATTCCCATAGATGCTATAACCATTGAGAATTACGAAATAGTTTGGTCATAACATAATAGGGACCACATTTTTTCCCAAATGTGTATCAAGGGATAATAACAACCAGGATAGCTTGATTGGTTAGCCAAGTCCAAAAACTACTTGAGAAGTTATAAAATTAGGGGAAGTGAAATTATCAAACAGGGTAGTATATAACAAAAACATAATCAAAACCATACCATGAATAGTTGTTAGTCCTTCCCTATAGTATCCATGATTCTAGTATATTATATCCACTCAATTTTCCTCTTCCCCATTGACCTAACCTATGTAACTATCATTTGGGACGTTTCATGAGGTATATGGCCATATCCTCAAGTTGGAGACTATTTTGGACCCCCCCCCCCCCCCCCCGTAGTAGAACGGCCCCGAACCCATACATAAAACCCTCTATAGTTTCCCTAGATTGCCTCACAACTGACATGTTCTCTTGGGAATCACGAAGAACCTATGATTGCATCCAAAATTTCCATAGTTGAAGAAATGTGAGGATCCTTCTGAGGAAAATGATGAATCTAAAATCTACTCAACCCATTTTCCACTACTCCAATGAGTGTAGTCTACCATCCTCTCCCCACTACGAGAAGATAATCCCATAGTAGTAAGATAAATTGTATTTTCTATCCTTCTCTAGATAGGTTGTAAACCTACTATATTATCCTCCACTATCCCTTACTCAATGTTTAGATATAATGAAACAACTATGTATACATCATTAGGACAAATCCTAAAACCCAGCTTGTGAACTCTAATCATATGAATGTTTCAGACATGTGATCCTTTATCCCTAAAACCTATCCAAAAAAGGATAAAATTGGTGTAACTATATAAATCGGGTCGAATATATTGAGTTAGTCATTGAACCCTATTATAAATCCACAAACTCTGGGTCTGTTCTAGCTTCATCATGTTGAGAAAGTGTCGCTCCATAAACTAATCCTTTAAGGTCTCCCAAGTAAGGATATAACTTCTCCAAGCCTAACTCAAGGAAATGCACTATATCCTGGTGGGTCCTTTGAACAAAAAAAACTCACCAGAATAAATTTCCCCTCCTAAGGAGTCTAGAATAGCTTATAAATTCTCTTGATAAAGTCTATCTAGTCCTCTACATCCCATGGTTAACCAATACCCTAGAACTCTGGAACATGATGGACTTAGAAATCTAGATTATTTTCATTAATGGTACTATGAGTGGATCCACCTTGTATGGTCACTCTCTAAAAGATTCAAAAAAGATCTGGATCTATATCTGGGATAACATGTTCTTGTATAGGAGCATTATAAGAAATCCTCTTGCACCCTGGGTGGTGGCATGAGAATATCCTGAGCTTCTATAACTGGTGGTCCCACCATATGTCTCCAAGTTATAATTCCCGATTACTTCATGAAACATTATGAAAATAAAAATTTATTATATCATCTAAGGGATCACAAAAGTATCTCCCAAACAATCTATGGTATCATACAAGGTTCTCTGAGGAGTCCACCCTTAATCCAAGTTACACCCCTCCTAGCACTAACCCTGGTTTCCATTCCTAAATGTGTCACATTCATCATATATATACAAATATAACAACGTGATTATTTAAAATAATTAATTCCAATAAATATTTACCACACAAATAGAAACTATCCAAAAAAAATAAATCCCAAAGTAAGGAATTTAATTAAAGAACAAATATATAGCACAACAAAACGTTCATATATATAATATGAACCAATGTTCCTAGTCATGATGAATAAATTAACATAAAATTACATAAAACATATATGAAAATAATTTTCATAACATGTTGTTAATTTATTTAAAAAAGTAAAATCATACTTTTCCCCAGATTATGATATCTTAGGGGTCAATTATATAGTGTTTTCCATGCACTATCATAGTTCCCCTTCCTAATTACTAGCCATATGATATCCTTTCTACCCTATTCCAAATCAATTATATGAGAAGAAAAAAATTGGTGAATTATATACCTCTCATACCATTTTATAAATCTCTGGCCCAAACAAATGAGTCTGATCTGAATAGTCACATGACCTTATTTGTGCCTCCTAGAATTCAAGGGTATGTCCACTAATAGCGAGGACCTAGTTCATCGGTTGGGAGAGATTAACATCAATATCATGACAAGGGAAAATTAATGATAACAATCTACAATATAGTAAAAATATAAATAAATAATCATTGTATATATGTAGGAAATGAGAGGATGGAATACAATTCATACAATAATAAATAGCCCTCATAGTGGAAATCCAATCCCATATATAAAGCGATGGACAAATAAATAAACAAAATAATAGTTACCTAGTGTCTATATCATCCCACTACCAACTAGCTTCCCCTATTCTCAGTTATACACCATGGGTACCATTCCATTCACCGTATCAATAGTCCTGAAATCTATAAGAATAGTAAAATTCATAAGCATGGTGTGAGTAACAGAGTCGATAGGATACCACCAATGTATCATTAAGCAAGTGTTCTCAAGTACAAAAAACATATACCATGAATATAATAAAAGATCAGTAATTATAATGACATAAAATATGAAATGAATAAGTCATGTGAAAATCAATATTTCACTACCCCTAGCCATACATGATTCATCTTTATTCCGTAAAAAGTATAGGATATTGATATCACTGGAATTCCTCTAAGTGCTAATAGTGAGCCACATGGGATCAATAAGTAATTAGGTGAACACATGACATGAGATCCACAAAGAATTTATTCAAATGGTTATGATAATTACACTCATAAACCAATAAGGAATCAAGTGGACATACTACTCAGGATCCCAAAGGAATTGACAAATGTCATTTTTCTAGGGATCCAAAAGGAATTGAGTTGTTTCTAGATAACAATGTTATCATGAACTACATTCATCATCATCACACTTCATGTGTGCTCCCCCTATACGGGATAATCATACCATCGTGGCCACATGTCACTTATACCACATACCAATCCTCCAAACGAAATATATGACAATATAATAGATGATACACAATATAAAATCACATCATGAGAGTAAATAATAGAAGAATATATCATCATGTGAATCAATATCAACCTAGGGTCAAGTTTTATAATAGATCTCATGGAAATAAAATTAAAATTGTCTCATAGGCTACACACACACCTATTTGTGATCACAAGTCATGAAGGGTTACCAATTATTCTAACACAAATACTATATTAAGGAAACACGTATAGAGAAATCCGTAAGAGTTAAGGAACTACCAACCTCTATGTGCTCAAAGTTGACATCAAGGTTCATTGATGGTGACATCACCCAAACCATGTTCACACTCCAAATGGAACATGGTCACTTTCCAAGAACTCATAGAAATGGTTAAAAACCATCAATATAGGAATTCTATAGAAGGAAAAGGAGAAAAAAATTGTGGTTAAAACCAATTCTTAACAGGGTTGTCTGAAAAAATAAACATCAATCTCCTGGAAATATGGGAGGCTCCATGACACAATTAGTTGGTTGTGGGAAGGATGTGCGCTAGAAAAAACACCATGGTGTAGGTAAAATCACTATAGAACAGTGATTTAAGAACCACCATAAGCATAATGGAGATGTTAGGGCGCAATGATGTACTGGAAAGAGTCACCATGGTACATGATCAATAGATGTGGCATTGAAATCACCAAAGGATAACCTCCATGGAACAGAAAGGAAAAATAAGGCTTATAAGTAGGTTGGGTCCTAATTTGGTGTAAGGAGAGGATTGTGGAATATAGATGTTTTTAAATCATTTTGGGGATCTTGATCAATGTTGAATGATGGAGGGGAGGATCTAGAATATGCGGGGGTCTCAAAATATAAATTCTAAGTGGGAAACCCCCCCACCCCCTAATAAAGTCTCTTTAAATAACCTCATTCATATCGTAAACACCTTCCCAGAATAAAAATCATAATGATATTTGAAATCCAATCTCCTGAAGCTTGAAAAACATTCATCTATATGTAACTAAAATGGATATCATTTCATTTTTCATGGTCTAAGCTTCTATGGTGCATCCACCATGATCAACACAAAAATGTGAGGGATATAGTGTAACATCCTCTTCACAAAATCTCAATGGTGTAGCCATTTTTGAAAAAGTGTATCTACCACCTCTATGGAATGGTCATCTGGGCTATGGCATATCCACCTCTAATTTTGACATATATTTTCCAAAGTCACTTTTAAGATTCTCAAATCCCACAAGTTTATAAACAATTATGGTTTAAAACAAAAAAATATAAAAGGAAGGGAAAAATACCAAAATTAATGTAATAAAGATTCGGGATTTTTTAATTGAGGCATTAAAGGAAGATATAGAGCTATAGAAGAAGGTTGGTATTATTCTATAGGATTACCTTGGAATTAATGGAAATATAAGATTCAATAAATGAATATAGATCCCTTAAATACTAGAATTCAGGAAGATTTTTTGGGTAATATATATATATATATATATATATATCTCATCATCATATACCCATATTAGAATCAAAAAATATATATAAGGATGTCATGGATCATTTATATTCTGATAACATATATAGTTAGATTGTATAGTTTATATCTCAATGCTAAGTATACCATCAAGTTAATACAGAATGACAGAAGGCTAAGGGTATGATATAATTACTACCCATACCAATACAGAAATTAGATAACATCACCACATATTTCAGTGTAGATATTCAAATTACCAATATTGTATATGTTTGAATTTGGGTTTTATTTTATTTTCTTATGATGTAGGAATATTTTTTTCTATTTAATAATATTTCTTAATAGTTCAACTTACCAATATATATATAAAGTGTTAAAGTGACATGACTTACCACTCCCAATTATATATGATCAAGATATAAGGTTTACCATGACTTTATATTGATGTATTCAATAATAATTAGATATAAAAATCATCATTAGTAAATTTTATTATCCTCAAACTAATGGTAAATCTAGAAGGAACAATTAACTTACTAAATATATGTATATAATATAATAAATGGATTTCAAAGGATGTTGGGATAAACATATTCCCCACATATATTTCACATATAACATCACTTTCAATTATATAATTAAAATGAAACCATATAAGGCATTACATTGGCATAAGTGTGGGAATAAAATATTTTGAGATGATGTTATAGACTGTAGGATTCTGGAGAAATATCTTACAAAATAAATTATACCAAACATTCAAGCCATTTTTTAAAACATTAATATTTCAAAAAGTTAATAGAATAACTATATATATTCAATGGTGAGATTTTGAGTTTAAGTTTAATTTTATGTTATTACTTTAAATATACACATAGAATCGGTTAATGAGATTCGATGAGAAAGGAAATTTGAGACATAGGTATATTATACCCTTTGAAATCATTGATCGGCTGGGGATGGTTTCTTATAAACCAAAACTTCAACTAAACATATATCTGGTTCTTGATGTGTTCAATATAAATATTTTAAAGAGGTATATACAAGACCCTTCATAAGTACTAAATTCATGGATCATATAATTGTAACATGATCACTCTTATGAGGAAAACCAATATATTTCATGGATTTTACAAACAAAATAACATGGAAAAAGAAAACTAGACTAGTTAAAGTTCCATGGGGGATATAAAGTTTTTGGAAAAAGTATGAGAACCTAAAGATATAATGAGAAAAAATTACTGTAAATTCAGTGAATGATCCTAATGATGTATCTAAAAAAATTATATATATATATATATATGTATAACATTAATTTAATTATTTATATTATGTAACTCTAAAATTGTTTAAAGATTCAAAACATTCATGAAGAAACGTAGAGGAGAACACGTAGAACACACAAAACAATAGTGATGGTGACATACTATAAACAAACTGGTAAAAATATATTATAAATGATCATTTATAATATCATAAAAAATATTATTATTATTGTATAAGTCATTAAAAAGTCAGAAACCACTATATAAGATTCTGAAGTTCTCTCAATTAAAAAGAAGTGTTAGATAAGGGGTTTCTTTACTCAATTCTCATTCATTGGTTAATACGACAACATCATTGATTATATTATGCCATAATTATTTTTAAAATGCCTTTATTTTTATGAAAATTGTATTTTCATTTTTTTTTATCTACATTTTTTTCTAATAATTTACCTATTTATTAACTCTCACCTCAATAATATTAACATTTTAAGGGGTTTTTATGAAATTTATTACTTTGAGACACATGTTATTTTAATAACCTACATTAATTTGAATAGTTTATATATTGGTAATTTAAATAATATTTCATTAATCATTAATAAATAGTCAAAGTTTATGTTACAATTCATCTACATCATTCATGGTAAGTTGTGATTCAAAATTTTACATAGCTATAAGGGTTTATGTTTCAATATCATTTTATTTAGAATAGCATATGCTTGAATTTCCATTAAAGAAAATTATTTTACCATTATCAATTAAACCAATACCATATTATTATCCAAATAAAATTCATTATATTTTGATTTTATAATAAAATTTTTATCTCTTTATTACTTAAAATTATTGGGGAAATGTTTTTAATAAAATCCTACATAACTTTTCTCTTTAGTCAAAAGTTAATCCCCCTAAAAACTAAATTCATTATAAAAATGTTGTCAAAAAGTTTTTACTAAGATTGTTAGAATTAAATTTAATCTTTAATTAAATTTTTGAAAAATATATTAAAATTAATATTCTTGTTAGTTTATGAATAAGGTATTCTTTTACTTTTCTTATTAAAAAGTGAAAGGAATTAATTTTTATTTAACTTATCTAGAATGAATGGAACTATACCGCCATCATGACCACTCAATTTTTCAAATATTTTATTTTATTTTTAAATTTTTATTTTCAAAAAAATCAATTTTTTTAATTCTTTAGAATTTAAATAAGTGTTTTAAAATTTTAAATGGTATTTTACACAAGAAATATTGAAAGTGGTATTTTAAAATAATTTCGTATCTAAGATAAAATCTAATTAGTTTACTAAAAGTGAAAATTTTATTTTCCATGAGAATGTTTTAAATATAATTAATGTTATTTTTATAAATGAAAACAACGGTTTATGTTTTTTAATTATTTTAAATTTATATATATTTGTATCTCATGTTTATACCTAGTTCATTATCCCTTCATTATTGTGGTAATACATTCCATATGATCATTTCTCAAATGTTTTCATTATGAAAGTTCTTTTCTTTATGATATGAAATAAGATTTTGAAAGATATTTTCATTACACAGGTAATTCTTAAGTTATGAATTATGATTCATTTTATTAATGTGGAACACATAGATCAAGAACATGATATGATGGGTGTGTCCATATTGTATTCTAATTCATTTAGTAATGTTATAGACTTATGATATTTCTTCTATGGCATATGTAGTAAACCTAATATATTGTTGTATTTTTTCCAGCATGTGATATCATCTAGGCAGTTAGCCTTGACTCAGGTTTATGTCTTGTTTTTTATTTTCTTTCATATTTTATATTATTCTATGATATTATGATACTATGTTCTTTATTATATTATTAAAATAAACTACTCATGATATTTCTATTTAATTATATCATGTTATATTATTGACTCACATGTTATGTTCCATTAATAGGTTAATCCCCTTATTGATATTTTTAACTCACACTTTAATTTATGTATTCCCCTAATTATCGTATAAAATTTTATTATATCAATTTAATTTTCTGAAATCACTATATAGAATAGAGGGATATTCCATGTTTAAGTTTCCTTTTACATAATATTAACCTAGTATTTAAAATAAACTAATACATTATGATCCTTATATTGTATTAATAGATATTTATGTTCAATAATCATGTAATAATATGTGTAAAAAGAATTGGTCATAATAATTGGTATAATAGAAAATTTTTAGTCCTCCTTTGGAACTAGGATGAGAGAAAATTAAAAATATCTCAAGGGATAGGTCTAAGAATGATAATAAGTAAAGAAAAATAGAATGGAATCTTGTTCAATTATAGTGGGAGTGTTTTCAATGAAATTGAATCCTCATCTATATAGTACAAGCGTATGAGGTTTCATAATAGATTTACTTATTGTTAATAACTCAGAAAAATGTTTGTCGGGATTGAATTGAGAATTACCCAGTGTATACCAATGGGCATTCCAATGAACCTGGTTTGAAGCTCCTTGCAGACAAGATTTAAAAATTATCACACTCTTTATAAATCATATTGAAATATTTGAATAGATAACGATCATGGAATACCTAGTTAAACCTAATGATTATTATATTCAAATAAAGGTTTCATTTCCCTGAATATTCTATTAGGGATCATGCTGGGAATACCCCAAACCCACCACCCATAGGCCAGGGGCTAGAAAATATTATCGAGTAGGCATATCCCAAACAAATGGGAGGAATTCTTTGATGTACCTGTACACATGCACAAAACCACGTTCCACATATACTGGAAAGTAAAAACACCAAGTAAATAAACACATGGTATGACTGTAGAATGTTGAAGGTAAACGGGGCCAGAATACAATCCCAAAAAATAGGAAAAGTACATGTAAAAGTCTCTAGAACTCCTTGGCATAAAACCCTACCTGAAGGATAGAAATAGTTGTCTGAAGCAAAAGAAGCAAACTTCGTCTGTTAAGTAACTCTAATAATCACCTGGCATCGGTCCACCTAGGACTCCATCAAAGCATTGATAATTTTCAAAACACCTAACACGTACAGGTAAAGCCAGTGAATGGGTGAGTAAAACAATAATCAGTAGGGAACCCTAAAACACAATATAAAATACCATAAAAGAAACAACAATAAGAAGATACAGTCAGCTCAACACAGGTATGTGTCAAGGTCTCGTTCACTATCAGCCATATGGTTCTGATCATTTCATGATCAATTCTGGGAGATCACAATCCTTGGCCTATCTGATAGTAAGCATGAAGAACAAGACTACCAAAAGTATCCAAGAGAACATTTGGTCTTGATTTTCCAAAAAGTTTCCTAGAGTCATCTGGTCTTGCTAAGATAAGGAGTATTGATGTCACATCTAAACCTTAGTCACAGGATTCTGATCAAGCCATGCTCGTTCTGATAGAACTCACTCATTAACCTATGAATTTATTGGGGACCCTTGTAAATAAGTATCATTAATTCGGGCCCTTCCCAAAGAGAACAAACTGGGAACTACCTGAATCACACTAGTCAGGTTAAGTCATGAAGGAAAAAGTCGGATCACGATACATATATAGAGGGTATGGAACCCAAGAATCATAGGGGGACATCCTAGCCCTACATGAAACATCATCTAGGAAATGGGATAGGTGCTCGTGTAAAAATTGGTCACACCTATTCCACAATGCCTATCTAAGGTACCAAGAAGATAATTAAGGAACAATTGGTCCACTCAGTGTGATATATTCTCCAGCCTACAGAGTCACTGAGAAAAACAGGCTAAGGCAAGTCACATCAGAACACAGTTCATACTCTATTATAGGAATAGGATCCCACATGAAACCTCTATAGGTAAGACCCAGGGGTATGATTACAATCTCTATTTTTACCCACTATGACGAGATCATTATATGGTATTAATCAATCATATGGAAGACAAAGATAAGGATAGAATACCCTACTGGTCTAACTAAAAACCCACCAATCCATCTCAAAAATATCATCTCATTTCAAGGGTTTCAACTCTACAGACAGTTTGATATTTACGGTCATTTTTTTGAAAAGGGGATAGTTGGTTCATAGTATGAATCAACCTAACCCGACCAGTTTAGCTGACCCAACCTGACCGGGTTGGTTCTGTACTAACCTGAACTAGCCCTTCCCATTGGTTTGTGGGATAGAGACCCACTGGTCGCATGGTATGGCCTAGTGGGCCGCCCGACGTCCTGATTTTCCCCAACTCGACTCACTTGTATGGGTCATTCCGTCATCCAGGAGCAGTGACTACCACACCCCTCCCTCCTTGTGCGCATGGTTGAGTGACCGGGTCTCTCAGTGCAATCTATAGGACTACGTATCACACAGACGGTCCGCAGGGCCACCATTCACCCATGGTAGAGTCAGGCTCTTCATTTGAAGCGGCTCAAAGACCCGCATCCCATCAGTGACCACCAAATGATAGGTGGTCGCGTCGCCACATGCCATCCCCGGCCTTGGAGGCTCTCCTTCTACAGGCTTCCACTGTTTCCCTATTGTTTTGTTGATTCGAAGCATGTTCTGTGATCCTCGGGTCACCACCTTCAAAATTTTGGGCTTAGATCTATGCCAGGATCCATCCCAATGTAAAGACGTTCGAGTGGTGATATATTCTGCACTACTTTGATCCATATAACACTATTTTCATCACACCTTTTTTATGCCATACTAATTCATGATTTGGGATTTTGGATCGTTGTTCCAAGGATCGAGTGTTCGATGATTCATTTATCTCAAGGCGTCAAGTCATGGGCCAAATGAATAACGCCTGCAATGAAAAAATAATGGGGGTAGAGAAGCATGAATCCATAAATAGGAACGGTCCAAAATGGAAATTTTTTTCAATTGTGGTTTTTTTCATTAGTAGAGTAACCTAATTCCGAAAGCAATTCCATAGTCATTCCCCCATAACCCCACAAAGTTAATAATTATTATTCCACAATAATGACTAAACCTCGGGTCAACCTTTTCATTGGTTGATCCACATTTGTCGTTAATTCCAAGAAAATGGGAAATAAGGAATTGAAATAATATAGCCTACCTCAATACTGTTCAATTGATGATAATGAACGGTATCCACATCTTCATTCATCGATAAATGATCTGAGTTCTTCTAATCGATCTGTTGTCACTCGATTCAAGCTCTAATCTCCAAATTTTCATCACCAATGAGAGCCTCTTCCCCTTATCTTAAAGAAACTCAAGGGTTATAACTATAACCCTAGATCTTTGATGAGGCTTATAAAAAAATTCACTGTTTCAACATGTCACATCAAATTTAAAATATATTTATTTAATATTTTAATGAATTTCACGTCTGAAAAATAACTTTCACCATTAACTCATGTCAGTCGAGGTTAGGACTCATCTAGGAAAAGCACACCATCATGAGCTCAATGGGGTTCTTGTATTTTTAAGTCGAGTTACCGTTCATGATTTATAGGGATTTTAAAAACAAAATTATTTTATTTTTTTATTTTATTTACTGTTACGTCCTCTTCAGGTTTTTCCACATCCACCCTGGCTAGACCAAACATAAGTCATGCCTTGGTGAACCCACTTCTCTGAACTCAAGGTTCCATCAGATTTCTAATCTAGGAATCTAATTAAGAGTTATTCCACTTTCTCTGGAAAACTACTCTTGCATAGTATTTAAAAATATAACATTTTCGATGGATTGTTTCAGGAATACTGGGCCATGGAATCAAATGTCGTCTCAATGTATGGTCTTGTAAATTTCCTAAGAATATTCAAAAAAATCTTTGAAAATTGGTGTCATTACATTCTCTCCACCATAACTCTTTACGTCTCGAAAATCCAATCTAAGGGATACCCAAGAATATAAGGTATGAGCATGAACATGAGTCCCCCACTCTCATGTGCTCTTCCGGAGATTCTCGTGCTACCACTGGGAATGCACTAAAAGAATCGACTACCCTCATAGGGTCCTCTACTTCGATCCTCGACCTCCATAACTAAGATGCAAAGAGATCATCACGATTATAAACTATCAATTATGGGATTCCATGGAGTCAAGTTATTTTCTAGACATAGAGTCATCCCTGTAGAGACCCAAAGCTTGATGTGAATGGACATTAAATTACTTTTGCAGAATACTTAATTCATAACAAAAACCAACACTCAAGGACCGTAACAGTTTAGTGTCTTTGGAAACTCGGAACATAATCTTGTAATCTTGGTATAAGATCCTCAACATATCCCATAAAGATCTTCCCTTTTTTCTTAACTAAAACCATTATTTATATCCTGGGGAAAATAAAACATGTAAAGGGTGAGCGCAAATGCTCAGTAAGGGTAAGCATGGATAAAATAAAACAAACCATATACATTTGAACTTCAAAACATTAACATAATATTTAAACATCAAAATCTTGTACAATGACATAAAACATGGAAGTACGTAAGGCATAGATCATAAAGAAACATTAATCATGATAAAATAGCATGGGAATAAAACATATAATTGTGGAAACCATTAATCAAATGTTATGATTTCCATAGTAGCCAAGGCATTGCTTCCAAGACTATCTTAGTGGACAAAGTCCCTTTCTAAATCGAGTTCTCTCCTCGTTCCAGTCCTCTATCACTGAACCGGATTAACTTTCCATTCCAACCAAGTCTATCTCCTGAGATATAAATCTTTACCCAATGAATTGGAGGGAGATATAGGTCCCACCCATCTCATAATTAAATCATTATTACGTGTTCCACGACATAAACATAAATCAATTATCATAACCCAAAGAATAAAATGGTTTTCATAAACATCATCTCATCATAACATAATCCATATAAAACAAATGGATATAATTTCATCATAAGAAAAGTGAAACCATGTTAATCATAGAGACATTATACTTGAAACATACACATATGAAATAATGTCATCTTAGATGGAAAATGGTTTTGATAAAACACTTGAAAGGAATTCTTGTTGAAAATATCCTTTTTTCTACAAAAATCATTATCTTTTCACAAAATGTCATGAAATTTAAAAAAAAGGATTTTGTTGAAAATAGTCATGAAATCTTGAGAAGTAATCTTCATGAAAATAAGGTGTTATAAAACTGTAAAAATCCATTCATGTCGTATAAGTTAAAAAAACATTATCCTTGTACTTTTAACAGAAAAATCAAAAAGTACCATGTATAGTAAAAAACAGAAATATTCCTTCCATAACACAAAGTAAAAGTCAAAGAAGGGTAAAAATGACATTATAAAATTCATGGAAAAATAATAAACACTTTATGAAAAACATTTTATGGTCATGCATGAAAAATATAACCCCAGTAAATACTTAAGTATAAACAATCTTGTATAAAAACGAGATTGGAAAAGTTATCCCTTACAAAGATATTTTTGTAAATAAAATAGATCACTTATGTGTATTCACTATAAGGTAACATAAATAAAGTATAAATACATGATAACATATAAAAATTAATTTCTCACATAATCAAAGAACGTCATAAACAAGAATGATAAGATCAACCCAAAGAACAGAAATTGGGTTTAGAAGTTCCCTTACCTCATGTCCGACTTGACTCGATCGTTCTTTAATATCCTGAATAGTAAACCAAAGTTTATTTCCAATTGATTAATAAACTTTTTCAATTTTATTATTCCTTTTATATCAATTATTACCATGTTATAATCATTATGTAACCATTTAATTTAATAACATTCATTTTGTCGTTATTTGGAACATGAGTCAAAAATGGACTTCTTATAAATACATGTTGTTCATGTGGTCAAAGGATCATTATATCCAGCATGATATTCAGGATTTATATAACATATATATCATATATATCCTTCATATACATGTATTTATAATAGTACATAACATATGGAGGTAAGAAATTAAATGCACCATCCATGGAGATGGTAAGTCGTACGTACGCATGAACTCTACTTTAATTTATAATTATTATTTTAATGGAATTAAAACATAATGATACATAGGTATATTATAATTCCATTATAATATCATATATATTATCATTAACTCCATCCTTTATAAATCCCACATAAGGCATTAACCAATCACATCACTTTGAGGGGGCGGTAGTCCCCACTTCCTCAAATGAGATTATCGTATTTACACACTATGGAAACAATAAAGGCTTGATATAATTGGGAATTAAAGAAGAATAAGTAAATAATAGACATAATATATATCATATATAAATATAGTACCATCATAATGGCCACCATGAGAGGCGGTAGTAGAAAATCGAACAATCATCGTTTCGTGAGGCGTTAGTTTGCCATCCACAGAAACATTATGTTCTTCATACATTAGATGGAGGTGTGTGTAAGTGTAGTTAAAATACTTATCATAACAACATCCTATTATATTTAGGATACTGTTGTTGTTACAAAATAAATGAATAAAAATATTTTAGGGGTTGGATAAGTAGAATAAAAGAAAACAATTTAAGAGAAACTGTTACCTTTAATTTGGGAAACTTCCTTTGGTTTGAACCAAAATTACTTCTTGAAGTGTCTTTTGCCTAAGGTAATGGTTCTAGGGGGAGGAGAGGGATTTAGGGAGATTAATTGGGCAGATTTAGGATGTGCCAAATGGCTTGAGAGGTGTGAGTAATTGGATATAAATGGTCTCCTTTTATAAGGGGGAGGAGGGGCTCTTTTGGAAAGTGTGAAAATATTATTTTATTATAAACTAATATTCGGTTTCAAAAAGTCCAAAAATAATTTAAGATGAAGATAAGATGACACATGGTCGAAATAAAATCATCCAATCATAATTGGACATGTTTTGGATAATATTTTAATCATTATTATCTTATTTATTTAAACAATTTATTAATGAGGTAAATACTGCATCATTATTGTGTCATAAATAATTTAATTTATTTGATGTCTAAAAATTATAAAAAAGATACCATCATGTATGAAATATTTTTATATTTCCAATGAATATTTATAGTCGAAAAGATAACTTATATAACCCCTTCTAAAAATTAATTAATATAAGATTTTTGTTAATGTCAATTTTGTCTTTACATTAAATTAATTAATTCAAATTGTCATTACCACTACCAAGTGGCTCAATGGGGTCCCCAAATTGACCCAAGTTTTCCCATGGTTGGCACCTGGTCATTAAATAATGTTATCACAAGTGTTAAGGTAATTTTAAATTATTATAATATTCTTTTAACCTTGAATTACCCTATTTAACTTTAATCGTAGTAAATAAAAGTCACAAGTTACTATTCACTAATATTTATTTCCATCTTATTGAACCACATTTTACAACTTGATAACAACCATGTATGTCATATTTTTGAAATTCAATTCACAGAAGTGGTAAAATTTCATTTAAATGAAAGAGTCAATTTTTTACCTACCACGAAGTGGTTTCAATATTCATCAAAAATTGATGTTTTTCAAAAAAATACCAAAACTTCAGCCTAAGCTATATTTGACATTCTGAATTCAAAAATTATGTCTATTTTTTAAAATTAAAAACAAAGAAGTTTAATTAATTAATTTAAAAATTAATTCCCGTTATCAAAACAAATTGTGTGTTTTTAAGTAACAATAACTATCAAAAGATCGACACTTTTTTATGTCCAAATTCAAAGTGAAATTAATTCCAATTACCAAAATTGGATTAAATGGTAAAAATATATTCTAATTACACTTTAAAACCAATTAAAAGATAATATAACCATATAAATTATTGCGACGAAAAAAGTTGTTTTTAATTAAAATATAGTGTGTTTTTACTACTCATTAAAATATGAAAGTTATCATAATAATATGAAAATGTTATCCAAAGTAAATTCTTATATATTGATGCTAAATAATAATTTTATTATGTCAAATTTAGATTATAAACATGAAAAAAACTATATTTAATGTGGGTGCTTCATCAAAAGGAAGAAAAAATAAATTTTTTGAAAAATACTTATTTTACTCGAAATATTTATTTTCTTCTCAAACAATGTTCTAGAAAATTTTTAAGATGAATAATAATGTTATAAAATTAAGTATTTAGTTAATATTATTCATAACATCTAGTCCATAATAATATTAAAACAATATATCTTTGTTTAGTGAAACCTGGTATTGTGTACTACACACGCTATCGAGGAAGGTCATGATTGCGTGTAATGCAAGCCAAATCGGGGATGTGTGCAGTGCAAGCTCCATTTGGTGTAGAGTATAACACAAGGCATCAAGAAAACTAAAAAGAATAATTCTCCTAAAATCTCAATTTGTTACATTCTACCCCCCTTAAAATAAAATTCGCCCTCGAAATTCTTCATGGTTATAAATGGTTTACTACTTGAAAGTTTCTTTCATAGAAACCCACATTGTAAAAGAGAATACCAAAACTGAACATTAAAAACTAAATTATGAAACATAACGATTACCCAAATTAACTAATCACTGGGTTTCCACAGAGGAGAACATAGTTTAAAATAAAGATATGGAAGAAAAATCTATCGATAAAGTTCTCATAGAGAATGGTAGAGAACATGGCTATAAAGAAGCCATAAATCACAAAGCCATAAATTTTTTATGATCTAAGGTACCATCTGATTCATCAGATATAAGAGCATTGGGACAACATTTTTGGTTTTGAAGATCATTTTCCTAAAGTTGAAGAATTTTTTAATTAAAAGAAATACTTACTTGATTTTGGTACAATCTCATGGTTGTTAGTGCCTTGAACAATTTCCACATCATCTCTTAATGAAATGAAGTTGAATTTTTCTTCTATGAAGTGTTATCAGATCATGTGATAGAATGATGGGTCATTCCATATGTCCCAAACAAAAGGTTATAAAAAGTTATAAAATATACATAAGTCCATATATGGTGAGGTTAATCATATATGATTTCAAAAATGGACTTATACTTCATCTATCATACTTATTAATAAAATAAAACTATTTTCTACTAACCAGGGACTTCCTGTAGGCCAGTTGTATGAGATAAAGTCCAGTCACACTTCAGTTGTGGGTTTGATTCTCGCTTCAAAACATAAACATAATATTTAAACATCAAAATCTTGAGCAATGACATAAAACATGGAAGTACGTAAGGAATAGATCATAAAGAAAACGTAATCATGATAAAATAGCATGGAAATAAAACATGTAATTGTGGAAACCATTATGCACATGTTATGATTTCCATAGTAGCCAAGGCATTGCTGTCAATACCATCTTAGTGGACAAAGTCCCTTTCTGAATCGAGTTCACTCCTCGTTCCAGTCCTGTATCACTGAACCGGATTAAATTTGCGTTCCAGCCATGTCTATCGCATGAGATATAAATCTTTACCCAATGCATTGGAGGGAGATATAGGTCCCACCCATCTTATAATGAAATAATTCTTACTTGTGCCACAAAATAAACTTAAAACATTCATCATAACCCAAAGAATAAAATGGGTTTCATAAACATCATCCCATCATAACATAATACATATAAAAAAAATGGATATCATTTCATCATAAGAAAAGTGAAACCATGTTAATCATAGAGACATTATACTTGAAAAATACACATATTATATAATGTCATCTTAGATGGAAAATGGTTTTGAGAAAACAGTTGGAATGAATTCTTGAAGGAGATATCATTTCTTCTTCAAAATCATTTTCTTTTCGCAAAATTCCATGCAATTTTAAAAGAAAATTATTTTGTTGAAAATAGTCATAAAATCTTGTAGAGTAAGCTTCATGAAAAAGAGGCTTTATGAAACGGTAAAAGTCTGTTCATGCCGTTAACTTGAAAAATAGAATTCATCTCGTACTTTTTTCGAAAAGGTCAAAAAGATCCTCATGTGTTAAACAAAATTAAGATTACTTTCATAAAATCTGTTAAATTTAAAAAATGGTAAAAATGAATTTAAAAATACATGAAAACATTTTTACAAAAAATTGGCATGGATGATAACAATAACCCCAAATACTTACGAATAAACAATCTTAGATAAAAATGAGATTGGAAAACTTATCCCTTAGAAAGTTATTTTTGTAAATAAAATAGATCACTTATGTGTATTCACTATAAGGTCACATAAAGAAAGTATAAATATGTGATAAGATATAAAAATTCATTTCTCACATAATCAAAGAATGACATAAACAAGAAAGAGAAGATCAACCCAAAGAACTGAAATTGGGTTAAGAAGTTCCCTTACCTCATGTTCGACTTGACTCGATCATTCTTTAATCTCCTGAATAATAAACCAAAGTTCATTTCTACTTGATTAAGAAAATTTTTCAAGTTTATTATTCCTTTTATGTCACTTATTACCATGTTATAAACATTATGTACCCATTTAAGTTAATAACGTTCGTTTTGTCGATATTTGGTACTTGAGTCAAAAATGGACTTCTTATAATTACATGTTGTTCATGTGGTCAAAGTTTAATTATATCAAGATTTATATTCATGATTTATATATCATATATATCATATATATCCAGAATATACATGTATTTATAATAGTACATAACATATGGAGGTAAGAAATGAAATGCACCGTTCATGGAGACGGTAAGTCGTACGTACGCATGAATGCTACTTTCATTTCTATTTCTTATTTTAAAGGAATTAAAACATAATGATACATATGTATATTATATTTCCAGTATAATATCATATATAATATCATTAACTCCTTCTTTTTTACATCCCACATAAGGCATTAACGAATCACATCACTTTGAGGGGGTGGTAGTCCGCACTTCCTCAAATGAGATTATCATATTTACCCACTATAGAAACCATAAAGGCTTGATATAATTGATAATTAAAGAAGAATAAGGAAATAATAAACATAATATATATCATATTTAAGTATATATCCATCATAATGGCCACCATGGTAGGTGGTAGGAGAAAATCGAACAATCATCGTTTCGTGAGGCGTTAGTTTTCCATCCACAGAAAAATTATGTTCTTCATCTATTAGATGGAGGTGTATATAAGTGTAGTTTGAATAATTCTCATAAAAACATCCTATTATATATTGGATACTGATTTTGTTACAAAATAAATGATTAAAAATAGTTTAGTGGTTGGAGAAGTATAATAAAAGAAAACAATTTAAGAGAAACGGTTACCTTTAATTTGGGAAACTTCCTTTGGTTTGAACCAAAAGGACTTCTTGAAGTTCCTTCTGCCTAAGGTAAGGCTTCTAGAGGGAGGATAGGGATGTAGGGAGATTAATTGGGCAGAGTTTGAACTATCCAAATGGCTTGATAGGTGTGAGTAATTGGATAGAAGTGGTCTCCTTTTATAAAGAGGAGGAGGGGCTCTTTTTGGAAAGTGTGAAAATATAATTTTATTATAAACTTATCTTCAGTTTAAAAAGGTCCAAAAATAATTAAAGATAAAGATAAGATGACTCATGGTCTAATAAAATCATTAAATAAGAATTGGACATTTTTTTGATAATATATGAATCATTATTATCTTATTTATTTAAATCATTTATTAATAAGGTAAATACAGCATCATTATTGTGTCATAAATAATTTAATTTATTTGATGTTTAAAAATTATAAAACAAATACCATCATGCAGGAAATATTTTTATCTTTCCAAATTAATAATTATTGTCGAAAATATTATTTATATAACCGCTTATAAAAATTAATTACTAAAAGATTTTTGTTAATCTCAATTTTGTCTTTACATTAAATTAATTAATCCAAATTATCATTATCCCAACCATGCGGCTCAATGGGGTCCCAAAATCGACCCAAGGATGCTTATGGTTGGCCACTACTCATCCAATAAGGTTAGGACAAGTGTTAAGGTAATTTTGAATTATTATAATATTCTTTTAACCTTGAATTATCCTATTTACCTTTAACAGTGGTAAATAAAAGTCAAAAGTTACTATTCACCAAAAATTATTTTCATCTTATTAAACCACATTTTACTTATTTATAACAACCATGTATGTCAGATTTTTTAAATTCAATTCATAGAAGTGGTAAAATTTCATTTAAATGAAAGAATCAGTTTTCTAACTACCACTAAGTGGTATCACTATTCATAAAAAATTGAAGTTTTTCAGAAAAATACCAAAACTTCAGCCTAAGATATATTTGATATTCCGAATTCAAAAATTATGTCTAATTTTCAAAATTCAAAACATAGAAGTGTCATTAATTAATTTTTAAAATTATTTCCCATTATCAAAACAAATAGCTTGTTTTTTAGAAACAATAACTATCAAAATATCGACACTTGTTTATGTCTAATTTCAAAGTAAAATTAATTCCAATGACATCACATTAGATTAAATGGTAAAAATATATTCTAATTAAACTTTAAAACTAATTAAAAAGATAATCTAACCTTATAAATTATTGCGATGAAAAATTAGTTTTTAATTAAAATATTGTGTCTTTTTACTCTTCATTAAAATATGAAAGTTTTCAGAATAATATGAAAAATCTATCCAAAGTAAATTTTTATTTCATGATTCCAAAGAAGAATTTTATTTTTTCAAATTGAACTTATAAAAATGTCAAGAACTATATTTAATGTGGGTGCTCCATCAAAAGGCGGCAAAACTGCTTTTTTTTAAATACTTATTTTACTCGAAAAAATAATTTTGTTATCATACCATGTTCTATAAAATGTTTGAGATGAATAATAATGTTATAAAACTCAAAATGTAGTCAGTAATATTCATAAAGGCTAGTCCATAATAATATTATAACCATATGTCCTTGTTTAGTGAAACCGGTAATTGCATACAACACACGCTATCGAGGACGGTCGTGATTGTGTGTAATGCAAGCCAAGTCAAGGTTGCTTGTTGTGAAAGACTCCATTATTGTTTCGTATAATAGAATCTAGCCATATTTCATTTATACATATATATATATATATACTCAATGATTCATGGAATAACTACTATCAAATGAACTTGAAATTGTGTGTAACAAGATCCAAGAATAGTGTCGTGTGTACTGCAAGCTAAAACGGTGTTACATATAGTTCAAGGTAATCATGGTGTAGCGTACAATAAAAGATATGAAAAAAATATATATATCTCATAAAATCTCGAGGTGTTACAATCTCAATCTCTCTACTAAACTCAACTCCTAAATAGATAATATGTGTATGACTTGATGTGTTAGTCAACGATCACTCAGATGGTATCATGTCCCTAGGATGTACATGATAAACCCATCATGGAGTACATCAATATCCTTTCTCACTCGCTTCCTGGAACCCCAAGTAAGATAAGAGAAACCCCTTCTAAGCCCATGAGATTGACATGATGAGTTGACAAACCTTGAAACTGATTCAAACAAGCACTCAACTTTTATATCAATAGGTAAACCCAACATCAACATATTCTGTCATCCCCAGTGTCTGGCTTGACACTCACATGTATTTCATAGTGTATCTCACTAATCTAGGCATCCACTGCAACTACTGTTTTTCCTCTTAAGGGAACGATGTTCCCCTCACATTTAGAATATCCATCTGGGGCATTCCTTACAGACATCTGAGCACATAAGGCCTCAATGTCGGTGTTACTGAGCCATGCCATCATGAATCACTATAAGAGTGGAGGGGTAAATCCATAAAATGGAGGTAAGATTCATCATATCTATTCACAAAGGATAACTATTACAAGGATAATTACTTTGTTTCCTTCTTCAAAAACTCAGAAATATATCTTTGACAGAGAGAATCTTCTACCACATTCCACTTCCTAGGATTATAGACTATCCCAAAGTCATAGTTCTAGAGGAAATCTGGCCAACTCCCTATTATCAGGTTCAGAACCATCTAACAGAAGATATATTTGTGACTCTTCTGATCTGAGTATATGATAAATTTCCCAACCATCAGGTAGTTTCACCTCATCTACAATGATAAGACTACCATTTCCAACTCAAAATCATGGGTCACATAGTTCTACTCGTGTGGTCTCACTGACATAAACCATAGGCAATCAATTCTTGACTCTTCATCCGAACACAGCCCAGTTCGGTCCCTGATGCATCACCAAACACAACGTACTTGGCTCCCCCCTCTGGAAATCCCAGTATTGGGGTGCTCATCAAACTCTTTATTAATTTTTGAAATGCCTGTGGGCACCTTTCTATCCACGTGATAGGCATCCATTTTCATCTGATTGAAGTGTTCATCAAACTTATGTTATTGGATACTCATCCTCCATAGCCAATTGGCTAAAGTTCCTGTAATCCACATATAACCTCAAACATTGGGTTTTACTAAGCGCTTTATTTTCAAGTCCTCCACCTACACCCATATCTTGAAAAGCTCTATGAAATCCATCTGACATACTGAAGAATATATCAGCACCATCCTGATCTGTAGAACAATGCAGAAGTCTATCTCCCTATGGGGAGGTAAACTATAGCATCTTTAGTGAGGATATCCTCATACTCTACCACTACTGTTGGGAACTAAAAACTCATAACATCCACTACCCAAAGGGTAAGGCTATCAGACTAAAAGAGTGGTCAATTGCACCCTCATATGGATGATTATACCCCAGGCTTTCTGGGTTTTCTTTTTCACCATCTAATGGAATCCATATTCCATCATTGCAAACATACCACGCCCTTTTTTCCAAAATAGTCAATCTGACCACAGACTGTCGATAAAAACTTCTTACCAATAATGGCATCATATGGACTCCATGCTATTTCCAAGACCTTCCAACCAAAACTCTCACCTCAAGGTTTAGATCACACTATAGGATCTAGTATTTTTGTTGTGACTCCATTCGTATGTAACTCCAGACATAACGGTCCATTCAACGGTTTAAACATAAACTCTAGGTCTCGAACAAGATTCATGATAAGGAATAATTATTAGCATATGTGACTATAATTACAACAGTTAAGAGTAGACACATATTGTTCTTCAAATCATTCCTAGAGCCCTTGGGTCAAATTCTTTGACCTCATGTAACTTCATCTACCTCTGTCCTCCAGCTCCCGGAGCCTGGTTTGGATGACAATGGGGTCGTGGTGGTAACATGTTGAAATGTATACCACCCCATGTGTCTCTCCAATATCATATGCCATGTCTTTCTCCCAAAAGATCCCTCTATTCATATCACTGTCACTACCTCAATTTCCCATCCACAGTTTCACTGTCAACAGTATAATGGTCTGGACAATATCTAGCTAGATATACCCTACTGTCACATGAATATCATTGCCTCTCTATAGGCTGACTGGACCCACCCTCACTACCACAAAACTGGGTTTCCGCAGCACCACCCTTTATCAGCACTGATAAAGGGGTGGCCTTTATTAGTGCTAAAAAATGTTGATAAAGAGGCACTTTTAACATTTCTAAAAAAAGCGCTGTTAAAATTGACCCTTTATCAGCACTTTTTAGTGTTGTTAAAGGCTACCCCTTTATCAACGCTTTTTTTAGTAGCACTGATAAAGGGGGGATTTATCAGCGCTTTTTCCTAGTGCTGATAAATTTTATGTTTCGAAAAAAGTCATGAAAAATAATTTCTGACACTCCATTTCATCATAGAGTCCAATGTATAGCAAAGGGGAATACCTTAAGCACAAAGAGGGTCATCCTTTGAAGAACATCAAAAAATTGACGAAGTCAAGGACTAGGAGCCCATTTGGAGTAAGTCGTGCATGTTACTTGCGCACCACGCAAGTCACTTGCGCGCCACCTATGGGTCACACGTCTCACTTTCATGCCCTATTTGATTTTTTGTCAAGGTTCTAGGTGGCCTATAAATGGCCCCTATGGGACCCCATTTCGAGGACATATTTTTTTAGAAGTAAAATTCAGGCTCTAGTCGCCCATGTCTTCAACTCATCTCTTCTAAAAGCTTCTAAGGTAACTTTTTACCTAGAATGGAAGACTTAAAAGAGTAGGATAGGGATTATGTTTTTAGAATTCATCCACTCTTGCACACCTAAGTGTCCAGACCTCCTTAAAAATGGAAACACTTCTGGGCTGCCATACCCTTTCGATGAAGCTTGTGTGCTGCCCTTTTGGAATGATCTTAGGACAATATTGGAGGCTTGAGTTATGTCTCGCTGAAGTATTATTCTATATATTATTCATCACCCAAGTGAACCCATGTCGCGCAAGTACACTTGCGCGACCAAGACTTGCACGCCAAATGACTTACGTGACCTACACTTGCGCATGAACTTCATTTGTGTGCCTCTCTCCCGTTCACCTCTCCTCTTCAATATATTATCCCTCAAACCCCTTTACAATCCATTTATGGAATTTTTCCTTCGTTGTATTCCTTATCTGAAAGCAATTCTGTGAGAACCTCTCCCAAAACCTCATGAATTACAAGCTTTATGTCACTATGGTTAAAGGTTTCCTCTATATAACCTCATCTTTTAAGATGAGAAGATCTTTTAATTAGGGAATCCTCCTCCGAAGTAGGTCCCAAGTTCCATTATTTCGGGCCTCCTTCTCCAGAATAATCCCCGATCATAATTCCTTTAATTAGGGAATCCTTCACATGAGTAATCCACAGTCATAAGTCCCCTTAACTTGGTCCTCCTTCTCAAGAGTAAGCCTCAGTCATAAATTCCTTTAACATGGCCCTTCTTCTTAGGAGTAATCCCCAATCATAATTCCCTTTTAATTTGGGCCTCCTTCTTAGGAGTAAGACCCAAGTTATAAGTCCCCATTAATTTAGGCATTCTCTTTAGGAGAAAGCCCCAGGCTAAAAATCAAAATCTCTATAAAGTAAAAATACTTTTATGGACCCTGCTCGTGGGCTTCTTTCCTGAAGTTAGTCCTGGTCTTCATCTACTTGGGCAGTCATACATATGTAAGACCCACATCATTTCTTGTGACTGCATCGTTAATGGTACAATCATCAGGTTTACTGATACCTCTTTTTTCTCTCACCGAGCATGACTTTCATGAGCTTAGAGTGTAAAAGTAATCATGGCATCTCTTTTTGGGTTGTTAATCAAATATAAGCCCCATATTTTTTCACCCAAACTACATGGACTTTGATATCTGCCTTAAACGTGGAGTACATAGGAATCCTTTCTAAGGTTCAAGACTATCTTTCATCAATTCTTTTCTGTCACATATGACGTTAAGCTATATCATTCCTATTGAACTATGTGGGTTCTAATTCCTTTTTAACAAGGATACATAGGTAGCCCATCTACGGGTACGATCCCAACTCTAAAATAATCCATATCTTTCTGAAGGACAATAAACTTCAAGTTCCCCACTGATTGGATTTAAAACTAGTATGGTCATCATAATGACCAAGAGATTTCTATATAATGTATTGAAGGATACTATTGACTAATAATCTCTAATACATACAGATGATTCGTCATCGATATATAACCTCAAATACATATAAAAG
This sequence comes from Viscum album, assembly GCA_963277665.1. Classification (NCBI taxonomy): domain Eukaryota; kingdom Viridiplantae; phylum Streptophyta; class Magnoliopsida; order Santalales; family Viscaceae; genus Viscum; species Viscum album. Next base: position 962,018,694 of record OY728145.1, read on the forward strand.
ATTCTCTAAATCCCATACATATCAATCATCAATTACAAAATCTAAAGAAAAAATCATTTTTATGCTTGGTGAATTAATAAGGATTCATGAGCATAACTTAAATCTTTAAGAGATTCCCATAGTAGGAAATAATTCCCCCCAAAATGGTATGATGAGCCTGACCTCCCATCCTCTCAACCAATGAAAATTATTAAGCCTCATTGGTCTACAACTAATGAGAACCTACCATTGAAAAGTAGGTCCAAATGGATATAGAATCATGGGGTGTTTTCGGTTCTACGAATAAACCCGTTAGAAGCCGATTGGAATGTTTGAACATTAAACAAACAAGGTCATCACCATTTCCAAAGTAAAAAAAAATGGTGAACCCTATGTGAATCCTTAACCAAGTTAAATGATGTTATACTTATTTTTTAGGCCCCTATTAAACTCAATATGAGGGCCAAAAAAGAAATCAATAACATATGTTCTCATCCAAAAGATGTAGTCTGGCCAAAATTTTCGTGATTGTGTATGCTATATCAAACAGGCACTCTTTTTCAAGATCTCTCTGCAACACAAAATGGATTCTTTAAGGTTTACACCTGTGAATGCCTCGGACGCTACTCTTGCTGGATCCTCATCCACTCTGAGGATGACATCACCTACTCAGCATCTTCTACACTAGGTCTCAAATGCATTGGTGATGGAATACTATCAACACAGAACCATCCTGACTCTGGAGGCCGCTCGACAAGCCCTCCATGTTAACAACTCTCCCGGATTGTCCGGACAGTGATGACCAGTGGTCAAGAAGCGGGTGGTGCCAACACCAATCTCCAACTGTTTCGGGTCTTTATCTCTGGAACGCAGCAACCAGTCCCTCCCATATTACAGGGAGGTGAATCATGTGCTCAATCAAGGCCTCATTTCAAGAAGACATGAGTCCTTCCTGAGGAATCCCACCAACAATCTTCGCCAGACTCGTGTGGTAGTACACCCTCAACATGATGGGGGTATCACCTATAGGTGTTTGGATTAGGTTCCTTAGACCCGAGCATAAAAGAAAAACCGTCAGAGGTGGAATTCAGCCAAAAGGGATTAGTTTCTTACCTCTTCCCCCTCTGAATAAGTCCATCAACCTAACTTGATGGAAAACAAAGAGCATGCATATTTTTCTTCCCTAATTTCATTTCCAGGAGACTCGTCTGGAAGTAACACACCAATCCCGCCAGATAATTTCAGTGGAGTACTATAGGCAGGCACATACACCTGTTTATAAATCATCAGCCAGTTAGTAGGCTCATCTGACTACATCCAAATAAGTATGCCAACCAAATCTGGTGACCACTTGTAAACCGACACATACACATGCTTACACTCATCAATTCTGCCAGCAGTCTCGTCTACCAGTATTGAAGTAAGTTCATCAATCATATTTAGTGAAAAACAATCAGCAGGCACTTACACCTGAAATTCATCATGATAAACAACAGTAGCGTTTGGTAGCACCTGAAGATGTCAATTGGAATGCTCTAATGACAAATACGAGGTAGAGACAACTTTCTACCCCCACACATGAGCACTGTCAGAATTCACTGATAGGAAAAGGAGAACTGGAGCATGAACACACACCTAATCAAAATATGGAATGGATGTATATTCCCATTCCTACAGCTGAAGTCACCAAGAAAATTCTCACAATGCTGAAAGCACAGAAGAAAACACATGCCCATCTTCTGGATACCTTTCAAAATATTATAACAACTTCAGCAGCATCACAGAGTAGGAAACATAAATCTATCCCTATCAGTGGAGTGACTCATCAACATGTCACCCCGGAGTAGATACACACCTATGTTCTAGTCCAGGAGGGTCATGAGGAATACTCCCCCATGTCATACGGACAATCATGTCGGGCACATACACTCGATTTAAATGAAGATAGTCAGCCTCACCTTGCCATTTCTCTAAAGCAGGCACATACACCTACCCATAATAACCACTTTCATCAACAAGTGGTTTCCAAATTGAGTAATAAGAAGTCCAATAAAAATACTCATCCAGCACATTTAAAAAATCAAGATCCAATCTGCAATAAGGCTTTTCTCAATGCAGGAGTTCTTGAAGCCCTCAAACAATTATCTATAGAAACTCAAGATTCTACTCTCTCATTTCCAAATTCTTGAAATAACAAAAATAATTATGAAGGTCTTCATCAGACACCTCCTCATGAAGGCTTTCTTCAGGACAATTTGGTCAATATCGAAGCATCATCTTCATATGAGAGCCACGATAACTCTCTCCATGGCCAAAAGTCCAAGGAGCAAAAGGTTTCATCTTTTGGTGTAACTGTTGGAGTTGGTGGTCTAGATCCAACTACTTTGTACTGTATTAATTAAATAAAACCCTTATCACGTCTTGATTGTTCTTCTGCATGACAAGTCATGTGATAATTTCCTAAGGACAGCTGTTGCATTAAAGGGTTGCAGTAGATCCCTACTATGATGAGAACCCAAAAGTGTCATAACACTGTTCTTGAATGTATGTTCTATGGACGAATGATATTATTTGAGGGAATCAAATAATATAGGTCATTAGGGGTGAGAACACATAAAACATTGAGGCACCTTCTCATGGTGTGTGCCCTTGGTAATATCCAGGAGGATATTATGAGAACGAGACCCGCCAGTAGGAAATCCACATTTCATAGTGTCATTGGATGTTCCTATCTGCGGACGTGTGTATTGATCCTTACACTTTAAGATTATTATTAATGGGTATTACAACTCACGCACTTAGATGTATTGACGAAAACTATGACGACACACTGTTCGCAATGAGGTAGGATACGTTGGGTGCGTCACAAGTAATACCGTATTAATAGATAATGCGAGAAAGGATTTGTCCCTTCTGTTCCATAACAGAAGTAGATATCTCAGGCCCTTTGATGGAATTGATATAGCCTAAATAAATCCATGGCCATGGTAAGGTATGGGCAAGTTCAATTCTGGGAAGTAAAAGAAAGAATAATCAAGCACATGGGTTGCTGGCACTAGCATGCAACCCGCATGATTGGAGATATCGAGACAAAGGGATTATATTACATGGTAAGCGTTCGTAGGAGGTGACACGTCATTCTGGAATTAACTTCTTTCTCTATGGGTTCTTTGGCATGTTTCTAGACACTAACCTTGGACTTTAGGCAGGCTCAGCCTAATGCCACTGAAAAAGAGGCCTATAGGGTCATACACTAAGTGTGTCAATGTATCTCAGCTAAATAAATTTTATTCCCGACTGTGGTTTAATAATTATTTAAGGATGTCTGATCGCATTTATTTTGACACTAGTTATTCTAGAGAATATATTGTGGACGAAATAATATATTTATTAGCGAGTAATGCAGTTATATTTATTTAAGAAATAAATAGTCATTACTCAAGGTCTAATAAATGTGGTAGAGAAAAATGGAAAATAAAAGTACACACCGTGTATATTAAATATATACGCCGTGTAGTTTTATGGAAAACAAGTACACGCCGTGTATTAATTATTACACGCCGTGTAGGTTTTCCAGTTGGGATTTTGAGGATTTAATATTGTTTTACTAAATGATATTTATTATAATCAGCGTGGGCGCATGTCAAGGAATTAATAATTCGACATGGGGGTTTTCAATAAGAGTTAATGAAATAAATAAAACGTGTAACGCATTTATTTATTGTCATAACTCTACTAACCTCAAACCAGATTATAAATATCCTCACAAACCAAACATTTTTAAGAGCCATTTTTGTGCACAAAGGATTTGGAAATACTCTCATGCCAAGAGAGAATTCCCTTTCCACCAAGAACGCCCTCAAGTTACGAGAGCAAGATCCTCCACCAGATCAATGCGGTCGAAGGCGGACATCGCAAGCGAAGGTTCTTCCGCACTAGCACCCGGAGATCCCTTTGCCGACATCCGGAGATATGTGACACACATGTGGATCACCGCTAGAGGAATCCTACACTTAGATTCTACGACGCAACGACGGGTCACCGAATCGTGACCGGACACATCAACGAAGAAAGAATTCCAAGGAGGTAATTCTTAGGCATTAATTAAATTAATTATAATCAACATATGATGATCCTCCTCAAGGGTTCCGAGACTCTTATTTTATTTTCTTTCTTCATTCTATTCCGAATATTCGGCATTTTATATCATGACGGATCTCGGATTGAACGTTGTTTAACGTTAAAATTAAAGTTGGGCTAACCCACCAACATGCTTCCGTTGCGCCTGGAACCTACAAGTGGTATCAGAGCGGTCATATCATTGATTATAATTATTTATTTTTTCATTGGTAATTTACGCATTTAATAATTTAGTTATTTTAATTCAAGTTCAATAGTTCTGGAAATCTTTATATCGAGTTCTATTCCTCCTCCCTCGTTTCTCGTTCACCTCACAGAAACAATTTTTTCTTTTAATTTTGATTAAAATAAAATATAGGAACTCATCCGGAGGAGCCAAACGTTTCTGTCCGTGTAACACCAGAATACACGGCGTGTATTCAGAAGTACACGCCATGTAGTCTAGGTTCAATGCATTGACTGATCCACCAAATCAGGTCATGTATTGGATTCTTTCTAAGAATTTAAGACACGGTGTGTTGACCAGAAACAGGTGGCACACGGTTTCCAGAATACACGCCGTGTTGTCCAATGAACACGACGTGTAGTCCCTTCGGTTCAGGGTTAGGTCGTGTACTCCGTACACGGCCTGCCCGGCTGGAAACCGTGTAACATGGAAACTACAGGGTGTGTGTCCCACTGTACACGTCGTGTACTCCGAAAATTTCTAAAATATATTAACACGCCCTATCCCCGGGAGTGTACTTAGGATAGATGGTGAAGAAAAGTACACGCCGTGTAGTCGGAACTACACGCCGTGTACTCACCCAAATTATGCAGATTTATTAAAATTTATTATTATATTATACAAACCCTTGAGATGCGTACCATGGTCCAGGCGTAAAGCTAAGGCACAACACGTGATAGGTGTTTTATATATGTGTGTTTAATTTAACATCTGTATAATAATTGGGAATTCACCGGGTTTCCTCCAAGGTACAAGTTGCGTACAAGGATAATTTTAAATGAATTTATTTGATTAAAATTATGATGGATGAGAATCTCAAGGAAATTCAGAAAAGGGATTTAAGATAAAAGGATTGATTAATTAAAGAAAATTAATTGATTCGAGCGTGATTTATCTTAAACAAGAACGATTAAAGAATTGAATGATAGCTCTATTTATGCGTAAATATCGTTGCATGTATGGATGATCATGAGCAAGACCGAGACCTTCGTATGTGAATGGTTTCTTTTAATTTATTTATTTAAATTAAATTTGTTGGTCTACGAGCCATATCCTCATTAATATGTAGGGCATGCGCACCCAAGGATTCTTTTATGTAAAAACCCCTTTTACCCCTCACCTGCGTGTGAGATAAATGCATACATAATGGATGGATCTCCCAAGCTAGTGGAGGCGGCTCAAGTCAGGAGCCAAGGTGAAACCAATCCAAGGAGATACAAAGGTGGACAGGTGGAATGCTGTAAACACGAACCCGAAAGGTTCAAGGTGTTTCTCCCCTAGGTATTGGGTTAGTTTATCAACCGCTACATAAACTAACCAATAGAAAAGCTCATGATCATACCATTTATTTTATTTTTGTCAGTTTCATGGTTTATTTATTATGGTGTCTTGTCACGATCACACAATTAATGAATTAAACGACCATGCTAGATGGAACTAAAATAAAACCGTCTTATACGTAAATATTTTCTTAGACATGGTTAATCACTTAAGTATATCCCACTTAATATTAAAAAGCATGTAATCAAAGATAATAAAATGTAAATTTACGTATAAGGATAAAATCCCTCAAAATAAATATTAAGTCGGCATAGCCTTCCATAATCTTGGTTAGAATCGAACCATAGTTCATAGTGATTGACCAACCCTAGTTGGGGTGCTTTCAATTATCGGGGAATTCTAATTCAAGGTTTTGGGTTGACTTGACTTGGTTCGCATCAAGGGTTGACTACCACAGTAGGACTTGGTGTGACCAAGAGGCAAAGGTTGAGGAAATCCAAAAAGGATTTCAGGATTGGGGAGTCCACTCAACGGATCAAGGAGCTGTGAGTTAATGCAGTTGGCATTTGGAATGCCTACCTAAAAGCCTTCAAGATGCTTGACCAACCCTATTTGGGGTAATTCGAAGGGAAATATGGATCCTTTCCACTAGAATATTCACGCAACAGAATATTCTGGAGTCAATGGTGAGGGCTATTGGATTTCGATAAAATAGTGGGAGACTCATAAGTATTAATTTATTTATTTGTCTCAATTTTTGTAATAAAGTAATAAACCTTTGCGCATCTCAAATTGTAGAAATGGAAAGAAAATGAAGTCAAACAAATCATTGCACACCATACTCGAAAAAGAAAACCTTCTCACTGGCACCAATTTCCAAGAGTGGCAGAGGCGTTTACATGTCATCATTTGCCACGAAAGGAAATTATATGTGCTGGAAGAGCCTATTCCAGTTGCGCCTGGGAAAGAGGCTAGTGATGAGGAATTATCTCTCTACATGAAACACATGGATGATGCCACATATGTCAAGTTTTTCATGCTATCGTCCATGTCTAATGAGCTCTTGAAGCAACATGAAAACATGGACGCGTATAGCATGATGTCTCACCTTAAAGATCTCTACCAAGAGAAAGAGAGACAGAAGAGGTATGAGATATCCAATGCTTTGTTTACCATGATTCTTGGAGAGTCTGCTCCATATGGGCCTCATGTAGTCAAGCTTATTGGCTACATTGAACGCTTGGACATCTTATGGATTAAATTCCCAGATGAGTTGCATCCAGATCTCATCCTATCATCACTGCCCAAGACCTTCTCTAGATTTATTGTCAACTATAACATGAGTGGAAATGATAATAGTCTATCGGAGCTTCTGAACTTGATTCGCTAGGTAGATAAGGACATGGGGCGTGACAAACCCACGGTCCTTATGGTGAACAAGAAAAGAAAGGACAAGGAAAAGGGGCCAAAGACTTATAAACGATCTGAAGCCCCAGAGCATCGTCCCTCCAAGAAGGGGAAGATCTAGAGGCAGGTCAAGGAGAGGGAAGCAGTGTGTTTTTCATGTGGCAAGAAGGGCATCTGGAAGAGGAACTGCACTTAGAAGCATGGGGACGCTAAAGGTGCGTTTGTTATCGAGTGCAATCTTTCTATTTCTATACATTGGGTATTAGATACAGCTTGTGGGGCTCACATATGTATTCAAATTCAGGAACCAAGTAGATTTAGAAAGATCGCCAGAGGAGAGGTGGATCTTCGAGCTGCCAATGGCGCAAGGCTGGCTGTGTTGGCTATTGGCGACTACCACCTCTCATTGCCGACTAGGATGATTTTGGTTTTACATAACTGTTAGTATATACCTAGTGTTACCAAGAACATAATTTCTATATCTTGTTTGGATATGGATGGATTTGTTTTCAAATTTGGAAATAAGGGTTGTCTCTTTTATAAGAACAAGGTATGTTATGGTATGGCACATTTAAGTAATGGTTTGTATGTATTGAATTATGAAAACCAAGTGTTGGCAATCGATAAAGAAACAAACTCACACGAGTCATACATCACCCAGCTATGGCATCACCGCCTTGGTCATGTGAACGAGAAGCGTTTGACAAAGCTCTGCCAAGATGGCTATTTAAACTCTACTAAGCTAAAACCACTTGATAGACGTCACACTTGTTTACAAGGAAAAATGACCAAGCTGCCTTTTGGTGGACAAGGTGAAAGGACCACAGAGCTTCTAGGAGTAGTACACACGGATGTGTGTGGACCATTTCCAGTAGAAGCTAGAGGTGGATATTATTACTTCATTACTTTTACTGGTGATTTGAGTAGATATGGATTTGTCTACTTAATGAGGTATAAGTCAGAGTCTTTAGAGAAATTTAAGGAATTCAAGAATGAAGTAGAGAATCAGCTTGGTAAGAAGATAATGAAACTTCGATCGGATTGAGGTGGAGAATATCTTAACCAAGAGTTCATCGATCTTCTATGGGAGTCTGGGATTCTATCTCACCTCACTCCTCCTTATACACCACAGTAGAATGGTGTTAGTGAAAGGTGGAACCGCACCTTGTTGGACATGGTGAGGTCAATGATGAGTCATGCGGATCTTCCATTATCCTTTTGGGGATACGCATTACAAAATGCATCATACACATTAAACCGAGTACCAACTAAGGCGGCAAATGGAATTCTATCCGAGTTATGGAATGGAAGGAAACCCACTTTGTCTCACACACGTGTATGGGGATGTGAGGCGTTTGTTAAGGCCTTCTCAGGCAACAAACTAGCACCCCGGGGCATGAAGTGTATCTTTATAGGATATCCCAAGGAAACGAAAGGATATTACCTATATAACACTCAAGACAAGAAAGCGATTGTCGCCAGACAAGCCGTCTTTCTTGAGAGGGAGCACATCTTCAAGAAGGATAGTGGTAGCAAGATTGAATTCGACGAAGTTGATGCTCAAGATACACAGGAGTTGGTACAGGAACAAGTTCCACAGGTCCCCGTGCAAGAGGTTCCAGAAACACAAGTACTGCGTAGGAGCTCATGATAGGTAAGGGAACAAGAGAGATTTGGTTTCCTAGTCACCGGGGATGGTGAATCATTATTGTTGGAAAATGATGAACTTCTCTCCTACAAGGAAGCAGTAGAAAACTCAGAAGTTGCAAGATGGATAGAATCTATCAATTATGAGATGGATTCCATGTATCAGAACCAGGTTTGGGTTCTGGTCGATGAGCCAGTTGATGTAAAGCATGTTGGATGCAAATGGGTATTCAAAAGAAAGCTGGACATGGAAGGTCAAGTTAGCACCTATAAAGAAAGGCTAGTAGCTAAAGGATTCAGACAGTGTCAAGGAATTGACTATGATGAAACCTTCTCGCCATTTTCCATGTTTAAATCCATAAGAATCATAATTTCCATAGCATCTTACCATGACTACGAGATTTGGCAGATGGATGTCAAAACAGCATTCCTTAACGAGAACCTTCAGGAAGATGTCTATATGACACAACCAGAAGGGTTTGTGACACTAGGTGAAGCCAAACGGGTTTTCAAGTTGCATAAATCCATTTATGGATTGAAGTAAGCATCCAGGTCATGGAACATTCGATTTGATGAAGCCATAAAGGAATTTGTTTTCATTAAGAACGAATGTGAGACATGTGTTTATAAGTGGTTTAATGGGAATGAGGTCTTCATCATAGTGGTATATGTTGATGACATATTGCTTATTGGAAATGACGTACCAGCCTTACAGTCAGTTAAGGACTGGTTGAACAAGTGTTTCTCCATGAAGGACTTAGGAGAAGCAGCCTACATTCTAGGGATCAAGATCATTCGTGACAGATCCAAGAGGCTGCTTGGACTAAGTCAGGGTACATACATTGACCAGATACTAAAGAGATTCAGTTTGGAAAAACCCAAGAGGGTATTGGTTCTAGTGTCACATGGCTTACATCTTTCTAAGAAAATGTGTCCCCAGACACAACAGGAGAAAGATAGGATGAGTAAGATCCCATAGGCTTCGGCAATAGGATCCATCATGTATGCCATGTTATGTACCAGTCTTGATGTTGCCTATGCACTGATCATGGAAGGCAGTTATCAAGCAGATCCAGGAGAACAGCATTGGACTACTGTTAAGACTATCCTTAAGTATCTGAGAAGAACTAAGGATATGTTTCTGGTGTATGGAGGAGACAAGGAGCTTGTCATCAGGGGGTATGCTGATGCTAGTTTTCAAATAGATCAGAATGATCTGAAGTTGCAATCTGGATATGTTTTTTGTCTCAATGGAGGAGCTGTGAGCTGGAAGAGTTCAAAGCAGCCAGTTGTCGCTGATTCTACAGCGGAGTCCGAGTATATAGCAGCTTCTGATGCACCAAAGAAGCCGTCTGGATTCGGAACTTTTTCCATGAGCTTGATGTGGTTCCTAGCAGTAAAGATGCAATTACATTTTATTGTGATAATACTGCAGCGGTGGCTCTTGCAAAAGAACCAAGGTCACATCAACGGACAAAGCACATACTCCGGAAGTATCACCTCTTGAGGGATTTCTATCAAAGGGGTGAAGTTGTAGTGAGCAAAGTGTCCACAGAAGAGAACGTTGTGGACCACATGACTAAAGGCCTATCTCAGCAGAAGCATGAATATCATGTGAGAGCTAGTGGGTTAAAGGTTTTTAGCAGTTGGCTCTAGTCCAGGTGGGAGTCTGCTGGAGTTGGTGGTCTAGAAACAACTACTTTGTACTTTATTCATTAAATAAAATCCTTATAACATCTTCATTGTTATCCCGCATGACATGTCATGTGATAATGTCCTAAGGACAGCTGTTTCATTAAAGGGTCATAGCGGATCCCTGCTCTGATGAGAACCTGAAAGTGCCATAACACTGTTCTTGAATGTATGTTCTATGGCCGGCTGATATTATTTGAGGGACACAAATAATACAGGTCATTAGGGGTGAGGACTCATAAAACTTTGAGGCACCTTCTCATAGTGTGCACCCTTGGTAATATCCAGGAGGATATTATGAGAACGAGACCCACCAGTAGGAAATCCACATTTCATAGTGTCATTGGATGTTCCTATCTGCGGACGTGTGTATTGGTCCTTAGACTTTATGATTATTATTAATGGGTATTACAACTCGTGCACTTAAATGTATTGATGAAAACTGTGACGACACACTGTTCGCAGCGAGGTAGGATACGTTGGGTGTGTCACGAGTAATACCGCATTAATAGATAATGCGATAAAGGATTTTTCCCTTCTGTTCCATAACGGAAGTAGATATCTTGGGCCCTTTGATGGAATTGATATAGCCTAAATAAATCTATGGACATGGTAAGGTATGGGCAAGTTCAATTCCGTGAAGTCAAAGAAAGAATAATCAAGCACATGGGTTGGTGGCACTTGCATGCAACCCGTATGATTGGATATTTCAAGACAAAGGGATTATATTACATGGTAAGCGTTCGTAGGAGGCGATACGTCATTTCGGCATTAACTTCTTTCTCTATGGGTTCCTTGGCGTGTTGCTAGATGCTAACCTTGGACTTTAGGCAGGCTCAGCCTAATGCCACTGAGAAAGAGGCCTAGAGGGTCACACACTAAGTTTTTCAATGTATCTCAGTTAAATATTAATTTAACATGTTAAATAAATTTTAATCCCGATTGTGGTTTAATAATTATTTAAGGATGTCTGATCACAATTATTTTGACACTAGTTATTCGAGAGAATATATTGTGGAAGAAATAATATATTTATTAGTGAGTAATGTAGTTACATTTATTTAAGAAATAAATAGTCATTACTCAAGGTCTAATAAATGTGGTGGAGAAAAATGGAAAATAAAAGTACATGCCGGGTATATTAAATATACACTCCATGTAGTTTTATGGAAAACAAGTACACGTCGTGTATTAATTATTACACGCCGTGTAGGTTTTCCAGTTCGGATTTTGAGGATTTAATATTGTTTTATTAAATGATATTTATTGTAATCAGCGTGGGCGCATGTCAAGGAATTAATAATTCGACATGGGGGTTTTCAATAAGAGTTAATGAAATAAATAAAACGAGTAACACATTTATTTATTGTCATGACTCTATTAACCGCAAACCCGATTATAAATATCCTCGTAACCCCAACATTTTAAAGAGCCATTGTTGTGCGCAACGGATTTGGAAATACTCTCAAGCCAAGAGAGAATTTCCTTTCCACCAAGAATTCCCTCAAGTTACGAGAACAAGATCCTCTACTGGATCAAGGCGGTCGAAGGCAGAAATCACAAGCGAAGGTTCTTCTGCGCTAGCACTCGGGGATCCCTTCAGCAACATCCGGAGATACGTGACACATGTGTGGATCACCGCTAGAGGAATCCTATACTTGGATTCTACGACGCAACGACGGATCACCGAATCGTGACCGGACACATCAACGAAGAATGAATTACAACGAGGTAATTCTTATGCATTAATTAAATTAATTATAATCAACATATGATGATCCTCCTCAAGGGTTCCGGGACTCTTCTTTTCTTTTCATTCTTTGTTCTATTCTGAAGATTCGGTGTTTTACATCATGAAGGATCTCGGATTGAACGTTGTTTAACGTTAAAATTAAAGTTGGGCTAACCCACCAACGTGCTTCCACTGCGCCTGGAACCTACAGTAACCCACCATGGTGGTCTTCCCCATGATGATGAATTTATCTATGAAAGTCCTCTCCGTAGTACTAATTCGCATTGCCTGGACAATTCATTAATGGACAATGCAGTAACGATAAATCCCTCTTATCTAGATGCACATAAAAATGTGAATCCAGTCATGTCTGATGCCTTACCCCTAGCAAGTGAAATACTTTCTCAATCAGAAGATTTCCCGGGGTGTACGTCATTATCTGAACCACCCCTAGGTCATTCATCTTCTAATTTGACAAATGAATTCTCTACCAATCTTGTTGAATCTGATGAAGCCACAAAAATCACCATCTTTATTCCAATGAGGTAGAGGAATCGCCATCAAATGACAAAGAAGAAGTGCTGAATATGAGAAAACAATTCTAAAAAGGTGAAATATGATTCATGTTTTGGCCTTTGGCTAACTCTCAGTATGATATTCCAGAAATGTTGACAAAAGATTATATTCACGATATTCATCTCAATATATGGAAAACTCTTTGTCACTTAAAAGAGAAAATATTACCTTATGATGAATATCAAAATCATGTTGAGGTAATAGAAGGGTTGAAATGTCAATTTGACTTGGAATCTCTCTCAGTTTCCCGACATCCAAAGGATGAAAAGTATTAGAGAGCCCTTCAGGGTACATTCCTTGGGACATTAAAAAAGTATCACTGGTTAATTACCAATGCCTAATCTGGTATTCATATCAGGGGATGGGGTGTCCATGGAGCATTGCATTTCATTGTGCTCTCCAGTCAACAAAGCCCGCCAAAATTGGTCTCATGCAATGTTATTGCCTGTGGCTGTCCACTAACTAGTTTTTTGTGTAATCAAAATCTTGCTCAAGAACAGGCCTCAACTAGTTCTTCCCAAAGTCATTCCTATAAAGAACAAGTTGTCTAATTACTCTTGCATCAATCAAATGATAATATCAAATAGGCTTCTCATTTAGAGCATGTGCATCATCAGGTGACAGAGGTGTCAGAAATAATCCAACAGTCATCTGAGCCAGGTGATTTCAGTGGATGTCGGATGATGAATCCAGCCAATTTCTGGACTAAAATTCATAAAATCAGGAGAGCATTAAAAAAAGTTTCAGATATATCAGCTCAACACCCACCTCGTCTTTCCAAGATGGGGACTCTTTTAATTCAACCCTTAAGATCAACAGACGGGATTTGATGAGTTTAGCAAGAAAAACCAAAACAGATCTAGTCCACCAGACTGGGGACTTTTTCAAATTCTCAATCTCTTCCTCAGAAAATGTCCGTGTTCTCTCTATTAGGGAAGAATCCACAAGAGTAATGCAGAGACAAATTATCAAGAAATTCCCTCTAAGTTACAGTTCATCAAGAAGTTCCTGAGGGAGAAACCAAACAAAAGTTAATGTCTCATAAAGGATATGGAATAATATAGTATCACAAAAACACTAATATAAGGGCTACAATGCGTTATGCATTGATAAATTTCATCAATGCCATTGTCACTAATCCCCCAGAACATGAGGCTCACTCAGAGGAATCAGATGAAGAAGTTCCTAATCAAGTGGCTATATAAAGAGGAACAAATGAAGAAGTTGTGCGTACCCGAAATCAAAGGCCTACCCAAAATCTAAGTATGCCTTCAAATAACCAACTCCTCCCTCTCTTAAAGGCATCCAACAACAGGAAAGGAAACAATTCAGGTTATAATCCACCCTACCTCTGGAGAAGGAAATTCACTCTCATTAGAGGAAAGGTTTGTACAGAAAGAAGAAGAAATTAAGGAGTTAAGGAGGTTAAATATAAAACTACTTCAAGGTAGTCTTACTCCTAAGCATTCTGGAGTTAATCAATCAAGGGAATTTTTTGCAGCTATTGGGATAGATCAAGAATATCCCCCTTTACAACTACACCCTCACAGGTCCAATCCTATGGGTCATGCGCAACAGCAACCAGCAATACTACCATCAGTGGCAGTACTGGTCGCCACAGCAGTCCAAACTCTAGTTTTTGCACCTTCTCTAATCCATGCTCAACCAGATGTTTCTCAAAATTTAATGACTACCATTGAGTCATTATCAACTCAGTTGAAAGATATGGAAGGACGACGTCCACTAGTTCAACCAGAAAAGAGAGATTACCCTAAAGGGGTGGATGAAATTCTTCCTCCATCAAATTTTTCATGTACCACATTCCCAATTTTTAATGGTTCGGTAGATCGAGAACAACACTGAACACATTTTGTTTCATGTTGTGATCCTGTGATGGGAACTCCTCAACAATAAGAATTAGTTAAGCTCGGGTGTTTTGTGTAGTCATTACAAGGACCTAGTTTTGTCTGGTATACAAGTTTTCAATCTTGGTCAATTACTGGGTGGGATGATCTCCGTCAAAAATTCCTTCTTCAATTTAGCACAACATTACCAAAGACAACAGTTTTTTATCATACCAATTGTAAACAATGGGAAATTGAAAGAGTTTCGGATTTCATTAATCGCTAGTAGGGATTAACATATTCCTTAAGTTTAGCACTCCATCAAGAATAGTTTCTTCCACTATGTGTGGAAAATATGTGTGATGAATTATGCACACCATTGATCCAAGTAAAATACACAGGAGGGTTTCGAGACCTTACTTCAATCGCTCAGCAGATAGAAGACTCTCTTATACAGACTAGGGCTAAAACTAGTGTGATTCCATCAGTTCCAGGATGGAGAATAAGAAAGGAATAAACTTATATAGTTACACTTAAACAAGAACCTGTACCTGCTTCTACTTCAAAACATTCATTATATCGAAGGGCTTCACCTCCTGAGCATCAACAACAATGTCCTACTCATCAATATGATCAAAGAGATCAAAGGCGGAAACTGTTTGAGGATTTAAAGAACAAAGTTTATTCTTTATGGAATGAACAAGTTCATGGTTACTTCATCTCAAATTTGGAAAACAATTTGGTTTAGTTTCCATGTCCCAAAAGGCTGAACAAGGAAGGAGATAAAGACCTCTCCAACTATTTCATGTTTCATCAGATGTTGGGGCATCCCATTCAGGAGTGTTTTTTCTTCAAATATCTACTGCAAAATATGGTGGACTCTAGATAAGTAAAACTGAAAGGTTCTTCAGGCCAGGTAGCATGTGTTACTACTACTGATCCAGAGGAAGAAGGAGAGTGGCATGAATTCAAAAGTAAAAATGCACAGAAATATGATGATTGTATGGTCAGGAAAATGATCAACCAAACTCGTTCCATTTTACAAACATAATTGAATCAACCAATTGTGTCTTTTGCTGTTTCTACCACAGCAAAACCTCCTTCCTCAAAAGGAAAATCCTCAATGAAGCGGTGTAATTTAATGAAATAAGAGCATTCAAAAGAAGATGAGCTCATGTCAAAGCCTAATTTGTCTTTGACTCTGGTAGATTTTATGCCATCTGCTTCAAAAGCACGAGCACCACACACCCAAATGGTACAGCTTGGACTAGTTCATCAGGAAGAATCTTCATCACTTGAAGACTTGATATTTGGTTCTGTTAACATGATTCATTTAACGGATCCCTATGCCAAAGATAGTTTCAATTATGATGAGCCTAAGTTCCCTGTATCTAACAGAGGAATTAGAGGAAGAGACAAATGTATAGTATATAGAGGAATCCGTGGATATTTCAGAAGCCACTATTTCATTCCTACCCCTGTTAGAACTGTATATGTGGAAAAAAGTCATGTACATTCCCTTCGCAGGGCTCAACAAGAACAAGAATGTTTTTCCATACATGGCAGATTTGGTCCTGACATAGTTATTTTGGAGGCCTGTTAAGAGGTTACACCTTATTCCTCTCAGCAAATAGATAGACCTAGTCGGTCTAATCTATCGAAGTCAGGATTGTTTCCAATTCCTGCCCTGATACAGGATGCATCTACTGCCAACGAATCAACTTCCAAGGCACCTAAAAACCCACATTTTCATGCTGGGAAATGCATACCTTTGGACTAAAAGTATGATGTCGTGAAACATTTGGCCCAAGTATAGGCCAAGTTATCAATTCTGGATTCCTGGAATCTATCAAAGAATCTTCAGGATGCGCTTATTGAGGCTTTTTCAATTCCTCAAGATTTTGAAACTGAAATTGTTGTGGATGAGGTCTACCATATAGAGAATGATCCTGCATAATTCCATGCAGTGATATCCTTTACAGATGATGATTAATATGATGTTGTATATGGACATATCAGACCTTGTATTTATCTGGAAAATTCAATGACATAGACATTTGACAAGATTTCATTGATAATGGCTCGGGAGTCAACCTCATTCCTATTTGTACACTTCGTCGATTGGGTCTCACTAAATCTGATTTATCTCCTTCTACATTGATGATGCAAGGATATTATAAGAATGAACAAGAACCTCTGGGTGAGATTACCCTCAAAATTCTGTTTAGAGACCTTATGTCTAATTCAGATTTCATGGTTGTTCATCAGGACACAGCCTTCAACATTTTTCTTGGAAGACGTTGGCTATAACAACATGTCATCATTCCATCTTCATACCATCAATGTCTCAAATATTATTTCAATGGTTAAATTGGGACATTTTATGGTGACAAGGCCCCATTCAAAACATGTGAATCTCAATACATTGAGGCATAATTTTATCACATGGAGGAAAAGAAAAAATGCATGGGAAAGAAGGTCACAAAAATTAATGCTCCAAATGGTTTGGAAAAGATTCCAATAAACCCATTCATACATGTGAGTAAAAATTATGTGCTTCGTATCAGTCAAATTGACATGATAGAACTATATCCAAGCACTCTTATAGAAACATCCATAATGTCAATTACGCATCCAAGCCTAACAGCATGGGAGAAATTGGTGATTCGCCAAGAAGTGATGAAATCCTAAATGGAGATGTCTTCATTTCATCCACTAAAATCCACCAATTCTATAGTTCATCAACCAGGTCAAAAGAAGTTATAGCAATTCCAGAGGAAAATAATGGTGTTGATTCTCAATCCATCATCTCCTCTCTATCACCCTAGGAAGACCCTTCATCGTCAATAGGGTCAAAAAAGGTAGCCTATTCTTCAAGATGTTCAAATTTTAACTTCTCCCCTGACCATGGAAATTCTACTTCTTCATCTATTATTAAAGTAGAAACAAAATAATTGACACATATTGAAGAAGAAGAGGAATATCTCAGGGATTCTCCTCCATCATTTAAAGAGGGTATCTCGACCACTATGGATGAACTCAGAGAAATAAATCTGGGAACAAAAGAAGATCCATGTCCCACTTTAATTAGTGCATCCATGAATCTTGAAGAGAAAGAAATGTATACTTCATTTCTAAAGAAAAATTGAGATTTATTTTCATGGAATTATACAAAAATTCCAGTTCATGATCTCGGTGTTGCCACTCATCATTTCGGTTTTCCAGAAGAACATTGAGGATTCAAGAATGCAGCAAGAAGAACACACCCAACTTATGCCTCCAAAATTGAAGCTGAATTTGATATTCTTATCAAGGATAAATTTTTTTATAGAAGTTCAATATCCCAAATGGATGGCTAATATTTTCCTTGTGAAAAAGAAGAATGGAAAAATGAGAGTTTTTATTGACTTCAGATATCTTAATTGGAATTTTCCCAAGGATGATTTTCCAGTTCCGATCACAGAACTCCTAATTGATGAAACAGCTGGCTACGAAGCTCTTTCCTTCATGGATGGTTACTCTGGGAACAATCAAATATGAATGGCCCAAGAAGATGAATATTTTATATCCTTCAGAGCTCTTGAAGGTCTGTTTTTCTATTAGGTAATGCCCATTGGCCTTAAGAATGCCGGTGCAACGTATCAACCTGTCATGCACCATATCTTCAAACCCTTTTTAGGGAAATTTGTTGAATGTTATGTGGATGATTTGGTGGTTAAATCTTGATAATGTTCTGATCACTTGGATTATCGGGAAATCATATTCAACAAACTTCCATAACACAATTTCAAGATTAACCCTTTGAAATGTGCTTTCGGGGTTACCTTAGAAAACTTTCTCAGCTTTTTTGTACGCCATCATGGCATCGAAGTAGATTCTAAGAAGAGAAAATCAATCCATGATATGTCACCTCCTAGAAATTTGAAGGAATTAAGAGGAATTTAAAGAAACTTGTCCAATATTTGGTGTTTCTTTTCCAATTTGGTAAGCAATTGTTCACCCTTCACCAGATTAATGAAGAAGTGAGTCACCAACCAATGGAGCGAAGAATGTCAAGAAGCATTTGATACCCCCAAGAAATAACTCCTGAGTCTACTGATATTAATGCCACATTTTTAAGGAAGATGACTTATTCTCTATGTGATAGCTTTAGAGTGGTCATTGGGTGCCTTCCTTGCCCAAAAGAATGATGTTGGGAATGAAAACACCCTTTAATATCTAAGTCAGACTATGATTGAGGCAGAAAATCGATATTCAAATATTGAAAAGTGTTGTGTAGTATTAATATTTGTAGTTTATAAATTGAGACACTACCTGAAACATCATTAGGTCAAATTTGTATCTCATAATAACCTTCTAAAATTTATCCTTAGTCATCCAATGCTTACAGGATGTCTGGCAAGCTGGACAGTTATTTTTCCGCAGTTTGATATCCAGTATGTGTCTCGAAAGGCAGTAAAGGGCCAAGCTCTGGTTGATTTCCTTGCTGAACACCCATCTGTAAAAGATACATCTTTAAATATTTAACTTCCTAATGATTAAGTCTTCTCTATTCGTGATAATCCTCAAACATGGGAAATGTACATTGATGGTGCCTCCAGAAGTCCAATAGGGAAGAAAATGGAAGATCCTAAATTCAACAAAGTTCGGTTAGGAATTGTGCTTATTTCCCCAAAGATGGTAGTGTTGCCCAATTCCTTCTTATTTTTGGATGGCGGTACAAACAATGAAGCAGAATATCATGCTCTCATCGCAGGCTTGGAATTGGCGCTTCAGGCATAGGTGAATCACTTGAAGTTAAAAGGTGATTCAGATTTGGTAATCAAACAAATCAATGGGGATTTTTTCATTAGAAATGAATAGTTAATCCCTTTTTGTGATTATTTCAGAGAGTTAATGAAGGAATTTCCATTATAACCAACATTTTCTTATGTCCTGCAATCACAAAATTCCAAAGATGATGCACTGGCTAATGTAGCCACAGCCCTGGAAGATCCAAATTGGGACAAAACAATCATCAGTATTTCCCATTGTCCTATAGTTTCACCTTTTGTTCAAATCAGAATAGAATAAATCAATGAAATCAGTCCCATTTCTGAACCATATGGTCATACTACATGATGGATGACACCTATCAATGAATACCATCAAAATAGAGCACTCCCACTTGATAGAGCAAGGAAATAACAAGTTCGGAAATGTGTGGTCAATTCTACACTTTATGATTTCCTAGATCACCCAAAAAATCTCTACAAGCGAGGTTTTGATGGAATACTCTTTAGTTGTATTGATGGTCAAGAGACAATGGATGTCATGAAGGAAGTACATGCATGAGTTTGTGGTTCCCACCTGTCTGGACGTAGACTTTCTGGTAAAATTCGAAGGCTTGGATACTTCTGGCCTTTAATGATGTAAGATTGTGTTGATTTCACTAATAAGTTTCATTCTTTCCAAGTATGTTCCTACTTCATTCATCAACCCCCAGAGTTTCATCATACGGATAAATACTCCTGGTCGTTTTCTACATGGAGAATGGAGGTAGTAGGACCTTATCCTCCGGCTACAGCTAATCAGTTTAAGTATATTCTTACTACTTCTAACTTCTTTTCCAAATGGTCAGAGGCAATACCTCTCAAAGAAGTTAGTGGTAAATGCATTTATAGCTTTTTCAAGTCCAATATAATTACCAGATTTGGTGTTCCTCATACAATATTTACAGATAATGGCACCAACTTTTGTTCATCCGAGGTAAGAAAATTGTATCAAGAATACAATATTAGATCCAACCAATCATCTCGGAATCATGCTGCTGCTAATGGTCAAGCAGAGGATTTCAATAAGACTCTTTCAAACATACATCAAAAGATGGTGAATAAAGATAATAAGTCATGGCTTGATAAACGTTTTCATGCTCTATGAGCTTATCGGACTACCACCCGCACTACTACATGATCAACTCCATATTCATTGGTATATGGAATGGAAGAAATATTTCCAATTGAAGAAAAATTACTTTCACTTAGATTTTCCATTTTTTATTAGTTATCTAGACATAAAAAATCTCAAAAGTGATTGGATGAATTAGAACGACTAGATAAAAAAATATTGTGCACACTGCACCATTTAGATGTCTATCAGAATATAATAGCATGATCTTTCAATAAAAAAGTTCTTCTTCATTAATTCATTCAAGGAGAATTGGTAATGGTCCTCAGAACACCAATGGTACTGGGAAAGAAGCCTTCAAATCTTGATCCAATTTGGGAAAGACCTTACTCAATACATAAGGTCTACTCTAATGGAGCTTATTCTTTAATCTCAATGGATGGAGAACTCATTACAACTCCAACCAATGAAAGATTCTTGAAGAAGTGTTTTTTGTAACAAAAATACACCTTTTTTCCTTGCTACAGGACATTAAACTACATATCCTCCCTTATTGTCCAACATAACGTTAAACTATGTCCCTTCTATTTTCCAACATGATGATAAATTGTTCATCATCTGAGCTGCAAAATGTTAAACTTCCAAGCACCCCATGCCTCTGACACATGAAATTAAACTATGATCACCACATGAACAATTTTCTTTTAAACTATGTTTCCATGTGTTCCCCGGGCAGCTAACCATGCATAAGCCACATACCATCCTTCGTGGTCGTCTCTTTCACGACACAATCATCAGGTCTGTTGCTGCCTCTTTTTTATCACACCGAGCACAACTCACGTGATCTTAGATTATGCTTCGACCATGACATCTTCTATTGGACGCTAACCACGCTTAATTCCAAACATCATCTTTGGGTCGTTGTCCTCAAGTACACCCCGATCGTTGAATCCCTCTCAATTGAACTACGTAGACTTGGATCCTTGCCTTCTAGGTTGGGTACATAGGCAACCTCCTGATGTTTAAGCCTGAAACCACTTTCTTCACATAGATTCACCTCCATCCCATATGATGTTGATTTGTGAAGCCCCCATCAACCTTCTTATTCATATCAGTTCACATTCTTCCTACATGACGTTAAACTATGTACATCCCATTGTCCTAGATATATGATGTTAAACTATGCAGTCCCCCATTGTCCTTGCTGTAGAATATTAAAATGCATAGCACTAGTCCATGAAAATGACCTTAAACTACTTTCACTTTTTACAAGTATGACAATAAACTACAACAATCCATGATACCCTCACTCGATAGGAATCATCATTGACATAGTCTCCAACCATGTCATATTTCAAGAACTGCATATGGCTTTATTCCCATCCTTATGAGATATGTAGTGACACCAAAGCCTTGAATCTTCGGTCCATCCATAGTTTTAATAAAGTCCTCTTTACCCCTCATATGTACGAACCAAATATGAACAAAATATATTTCAAGAACTATGTGCGGCTTGATTCTCATCCTTATGAGATACGTAGGAATGCTCGAGCATTACTCGAGTCCAGCCCCCAGCCTTTGGGCCTAATCCGAAACTCCACTTTCGAACCCTTAGCTGAAAAGTCTCCCTTGGAGCACATGGTGTGATATGGAACACCCTGGTCTTTATTCACATCAGGTTTATTAAAATGCACGATATATCTCCCTCACTATGGTCCTAGCTCTATGACCTTAAACTAAGATCTTCCATGCTCTCTTCCTGCATGATGTTAAACTGTATTTCAAGAACTACATGTGGCTTGATTCTCATCCTAATGAGATACATAGTGACATCTAGAATCTCAATTCACGACCTAGCCGCAACATTATAAAAAAAATATTCATGGTCCCTATAACCCTTTTCTTGACGTCTGGTTGAAAAATGTCTCATACCTAAGAGTTCTTTTTCCTGACTATGCAGCACGTGCCCTTAGGTGGACTTGCATAAGTTGTCTACATAATGAACATGCAGCCAAAAGATGCTACTATTTGACTATGCAGCTTAATCCCCAGTTGGCCCTGCAAAATTCAACCTCCATAATGGGTTCGTCAAATAATGGTAACTTCATTCTTAGGAGAATCCTCTTTTGTCTCTATTAGTATTAAAAGGGATATGTAGGGATCTGCAAAAAACTGCCATCCTTAACATATTTCTTCCATACTCATTTTCATGATCCGAAAGTATTCAAGTATATGGTGTGCATTTTCCTTCTCCATATGTTCAGAACAATATGAAAGGACCATGGGCCATTTAACCATATGTCATATAATGTTTCTATCTCTGGTCTTATTCATATGACTTAAAACCACATATACCTTTTTTCCTACATTTGGGTAAGACCGTCATAGAAGTCATATTCCTCCAATTCTTTGATAATTCTGATTGGAAATATCCTATCCATATTCAAGTACCTTTCTCTATAAAGCAGACTCTATTCTTTGGAAAATTTGAATCTCCATAAAACATTATTCGGATTTTAGCAATAGAAAGTTAAATTTATGAGACTTCTTTTCCTCGGCTATACAGCACGTTCCCTTAGGTGGCCTTGCATAATTTGTCTACATAACGGACCTGTCAGCCATAGGATTCTACTATTTGAGTATGCAGCAAATTCCCTAGTTGTCCCTGCATAATTCAGCCAACATAACTGGTTTTTCAAGTAGTGTTAACTTCATTCTTTGAAAAGACTTCCTCTAATGCCTTTTACTGCTTTTTTGATGTCATTCCTCAAATAAAAAATTTCTCAAGTCATAGTTTACAATTTTTCCCCTCCATACTTGAATATGGTAATATGTTTCCAAACAAATTATCAATAATTGAGTTAATATCATCCATTCGGTCAAAGCTATTCAACCTTAAATATTATCCTTTTTATAGTCCAACATGCATGACATTAAACTTCCAATAACAAAATACATGGTACTCGTTGAATTGGGACCTTATAATGGGTACTCTGAATAAAAGTCGAGTCTCAGCTCACTAAATGTAAATTTTGTATGATTTAGGCAATATTGAGCAATTAAAAGATGAAAACTTTGTGGGGTTGTTTATATAACCCTAGTAAAAATAAAACTATTTTTACTAGTCCCATTGGCATAGGTAAAAATAAGAGTAATTATCAAGAAAATAAAGGTACAAATGATTGAAAATGTACTGTTTTTCATTGATGCTCAAGATTATAAGAACATCCACTGACTTGAGTCTCTTCTCTTTTTTTCAGAAATTACATAAGTGTTTCAACATGAGTTCTCATCTGTTTCAAAGCATCCCGAGATTCATCAGCAGCCACTTGATGTTTATTTACTCGACCAGCTTCACTCTCTTCAGCTCGAAAAAGTGATTCTTTGGCATTTGTGATGGCTTTTATACCATCTTCTTGGACTTCTTCCAATGAATTATGAAGCTGGTAAAGCTCCCCAATAATAGTATCAAGTTTTTGATGAAGGCGAAACTGTTGGACAATCTTCCCCTTGATCTTTTGCTTCAGCTCCTTTAGCTTTACAGTATAATCAGCCTCAACTCGGAACACTGCAGCCTGAAATTCACTGATATTGGTTAGAAATCTAGCTCTGATCAGGTCATGATGATACCTTTGCTCTTTCTCCATCCTTCGAAGGACTTCCTTCACTGCAACATGGATTTATTGATATCTAAACCCGCCAAGTCCCAGCAAGATGAACAGGGATGAATGTCTTGGAATTTTCGAAGGAAACTCTTCAATAGTCACCTCAGATATTATCTTCCATATATTTTTTCATGCCTTGTGATGTTAGAATTGTAGCGCCTTTTTCACCTTTGGGTCTGATTCATCAACGCTATTACAGGGAGGAACATAGATTGGGATTAATGTACTTAAGGAAGTTCCAAGTTCTACTCCTTCCCTGACCCTGGTTTCTTCACCTTCTGCTACTGTTTTGGATAAGGCTGAGGCTTCACCTCCAGAACTAGACAATGAAGTTGACAACCCTATTTGGTCAATTGAAAGTATGGTTAGTTTCAAAGAATAGTAAAAATTGATTGATTGTATTGCAGGTTAAGTAAGCCACAAATATCATAATATTTTACCAAACAGTGGATCAGAAACTTGCGAAGACTCCTCCGCATCTTTCCTAGATTCAACAAGATTTTCAGAATAGGTTTAAGGAGGGTATTTCATGCTAAGTTCCACCTGAGTAACAGTTTCTACAATAACAGTGTTGAAAACAATGTTTACATACCTTTCAAGCATTGTTGTTTTAGCAGTTTCTTTTGATGGAACTGTACATTTTTTAACCAAACATGGTTAGAAGTGTAATCATAAGAAGATTAGCATAACAAAAGATGAAAATCACATATAGTTGATTATATAACTAGATCTCAAAAATCTTATAAATCTGGTGGTAAATTAACATGTTCTAAAATTTCTTCAAATGACATGCCAAGTTTCATCATTTTATCCAATGATGTCCCAGATCCCAAGTTAGTATCACCAGTGGGAGCACTCGACATGTCTTCTTCATGATTTTCATCTTGTAATCTCTGACCCCGGATAGCTTCTTCAAAGACAGTTGTGGGGTCAGCTTTGGTGGTTTCCAAATGTTTTGGTGCATGTGTTGAACCTAAGATATCATAGAATGGAAGTAATTTTTTATCTCATTTGAGGTTCTATGATGTAATGTTAATTTACCATAGGTCTTTTCTCTCATGTCATTAGAAACAGGAGCAGTGTTGGGAACAGACGCTGGCTCATATGCTCTAAGTATTTCTTCAAGGAAAGATGTTTCAGCAGGAACTTACAACTGTTTTATAGCACCCTCCGTTGAACTCTTAGGATGGTCAGTCATTTCCCTTAAAGGGGAAACTGAAGAAGCCCCATAAATCCTAAGATGTTTGAGAACTTTTTCATAAGTTAAGATTCATGACTACCAGAAATACTTACCACTATTGATAAAGCGTTTGAATGTAGTATTATTTCTTCAATACCTTTGCTTCTTGTCCTTATTGGGTGGATTAGCGTCATCATCTCTGAAAACTGGTATTGGATACAATAACTCCCTTTCTAACTCCTCATTCGTGACTTGTTGTCCTAGAGATACTTCGCCTGTATCACGAGGAGATTTAGTGGCTCCAAGAGCAGTGCCACTAGGACTATACTACAACGAAGGCATATCATTGGTTCTTTCCTTTACAAGATGTAAGATGAAGAAGATTATTTCTTTGAATAAAAAATCATTGACTAAATTCAAATTTCAAAGCAAATAGATATATGAGAAAAAGGAAACTTACATCTTCAGGAGAAATGTAATCACGCCACTCTTCATCTATTGAAGGACCAATCACCTCAAAGGTACCACGGTACATCATTTCATTCACTCTCTTGGTGATAGTAACTAACTCATCATTGGAATATTTGAGCATTTCCAGCTCTTTGATATAAGCCCTCACTTCATTGGGGTTGTCCTCAACAAGGATTTCAGAGGAAGCATGGAGATTCCCCACTCCAAGGATATGCAGCCCTTTGCATAAGTCCTTCTGGGCGGTTTGAGCATCACAATATAAAGTCACCATGTCCAGACAGCCTCTGGTTGTAAATATTTAGAATGTTCACCAAAAGGTCGTGATGAGGGTCCTGCAATCTGGGACTTCAACTTCTTCCCAGCTCCTGTAATCACAAATAAAGGATAAGAAAATAAAACTTGTTTCTCTTTAAAATAATGGAGTCTAAATTTACTCAATGATTTAACTCACCAAAATTCAATGGTGTAGGTCTCTAAACTCTGGTAGGCAGATTATATCTGGCATGAGGCCGCTTTGACACATTTCTACCCTCATCATCCCCATCCTCTGAATCTGGTGAATCAGCTCCAGGTGAGGAATATTTTGAATCAACTCCAAGTGAGGAAAAGTCGCCTTCCAAATGAAAATATTCTTTCCTAATGGTTCTTTTCTTTATCCCCACCTAAGGGACCGGCTGATTCGGTACCCCTTCAGGGTATGATTCTACCCAACTCTTGACATACCATGTAGTCAATCGACTTGTCACTCCAATAGCTGGTAGATCAAATACTGCCCCAGTCTTCTCCATAGAAGTTAGAAACCATAGTTGACCAGCAACTATAAGATGCTTCTCTAACCTGACATGCATTATAAGGGATATGATAATTTTCTGCAGACATTTGAATTGATGTGAAAATATTTATGGAGCATAGGCCTCGCATATTATCTCTCCGTCAATCCCCGTGGCCAATCTACCATCTCAACATGCCAGTATATATGCCATTAACATCAGGATGGTTGTTCCATCATCAATAAATCTCCCTATTGGTGGATTTCCATCGAAAAAGAAGTGAAAATCCTTGAACATGCTCTGCCTTATTTTGATATCATAAGTGTTGAAAGATAAGGGAGAAATTCCTGAAAAGGCCTGAACAGACGGTCGGAAAGAACTTCCAGGAACCTGTACCCCACTTTGTACAGTATATGTTCTAAAGTGGGTGGTGATCCATCCTCATAAAACGTAGAATGGTCCCACTATTTATATAGGAGACTCACCCATATAAACATGAAGTAAGATCCTATGAATTTTTTCCAAAATTGGGGTGGCCAACCCAACCAAATTCTTTTCAGTCAGCTTGGCTACAACGACAAAGGTCCCCGGCCTCACACCGCCTTTCGAATCCCGAACTGGTAAAAGGTAAAAACTGTGTCACAAGGACAAATTTCCTTCCGAATGGGTCTTCACTTGAATTTTTCGGTTCACTTAGTACCCCCATTTATCAAACTCTCCTACTTCCAAAGTTGGTCAAAATGTGCCTGGAGCATCCCTCTTTT
The DNA here is from genome assembly GCA_963277665.1 of Viscum album. NCBI lineage: Eukaryota > Viridiplantae > Streptophyta > Magnoliopsida > Santalales > Viscaceae > Viscum > Viscum album. The sequence goes on from OY728145.1 coordinate 962,045,954, forward strand.
TTGCTCTAGGGCACCTAGTAGGATGAATACAGGAAGGTTCCTTCTCTCTCTTCTTAATTAGAAACATGTCCACCCACTCCTCTGGATGAATATCTTTTCTGAAGTGCGTTTTAATGGTGGTAGTATTCTTATGCTTGTAGAAAATTTTCATTAACTCTCGAGCCAAAGTCGGAGTCTTCTCCAAATCATTCCATGTCACCTTGGAGGGGGTGAATTCATCATACATATCCCCCAAAATTGGATCCCCTAAAATATTGTAGATGTACCCCAAAATGATTCCTACTTCTCCATGTGTCAGATATAACGAATTCGTTTTCAGGCTCCAATGGCTGATTAACTCCGACATGAAATTGTCATTCCTATAGACATATGTCTGCCCATCCCAGATAGCTTCATATATTGCAGCTCCTTTCATATCATAGACAAACTCTGCATAGGTTTGTCGCACCCAATATGATAAAATCCAGGTCGGCTTCACACCTCCTCCAGGATGGAAATCCCAGCTCTTCTTCCATCCCTTAGATTGGTCCATTTGAGAATTTCATAAAATAGAGGGATAGAAATATGTCTATAGCTCAGGCATGTGAGGCTTCAGATCTGGAGCACATGGGATATGATGCATTATGTATACCATCTCTACTTTCCCCCAATTGAAAAATGATCCTGAAACTGAGACATTTGTCAAAGAGAAGTTGGTGTAGTTCTGAAACCAAGAATGAGGGATATAGTTCTTTGCCTTTGGAACGTTGAATCCTTGCTGATGATAATGGCCATAAAAAGGCAAGTAGATTCTCTGTGGGAAATTGGCATGATATTTCTTCAAGTACTTAGCCAAATCAAAGAGATTGATGTCGCAAATAACATAATAGTCATGGCCGATGATGTTTATCATGCCATCTATTCTCTTTTCTGGACAACTCATCAGCTGATCCGATTATTCTGGGATCCATTGAATCTACACAAAGATCAAACAATAAAACTTTTAAATAAGTTTTTTTGGTGAAATTTTGATGAAGGAAATAAAAAAATGGCAAAGGCATTAAGGAACGCAAGTCCCAACTTAGCGTGCAAGTCAAACAGGCCGCACAAGTTTTGCCACCCTAGTTATGGCACGCATGTCAAATACCTTATGCAGAAGCGCGACACAATCCATAAGGCCGATTCACCGAAGATAGAAGCACCTTGTGCGATGAGATCTCATGTTTCTGGAAGTCAAGTGGGTTTGTGCAGGAGTGATCCTGTATATATAGGTGATCCAGACCACCTGCTCACCATACATGCACGCCCCATCATCTACACGCCAAACTTGCGCGCCACAGGCCCTTGATTTCTCTAGTGTTACCTCAGAGCTGGATCCTCTTTCTTTTTTTAGATCCAAATATGAGGGGGGGATTTTTTTGACAATCCTTTTCATCGCATAGTCCAATGAATATAAAAGGCGAATACCTTAATCACAAAGACGAACATCCTTTGAAAAACATCCAAAAATTTGACGAAGGAATGGACTAGGAGCCCATTTGAAGTAAGTCACGCAAGTTACTTCCACGCCATGCAAGTCACTTGCGCGCCACCTATGGGTCGCGTAGATCACTTGTAGAGACCCCAAGCTTGACGTACATGGACATTACATTACTTTTTCGGAATACTTAATACATGACCAAAACAGACACCCAAATACCGTATAAGTTTAGTGTCTTTGAAACTCGGAACGTAATCTTATAATCATGGTGAAAGATCTTCAACATCTCCCATAAATATCTTCCCCTTTTAGTTTTCTTACCTAAAACCTTTCTTTATATCCTGGGGAAAATAAAACATAAAAAGGTTGAGCTCAAATGATCAGTAAGGGTAAACATAGAAAACATAAAACAATCCATAAACATTTGAATGCAAAAACTTGAACCTAACATCTAAACATCAAAATCTTGAGCAAAGACATAAATTGTGGAAGTACGTAATGAATATATCATAAAGGAACATCAATCATGATAAAATAGCATGGGAATAAAACATGTAATTGTGGAAAACCATTAATCACATGTTATGATTTCCATAGTAGCCAAGCCATTGCTGCAAAGACCATCTTAGTGGACAAAGTCCCTTTCTGAATCGAGTTCACTCATCATTCCAGTCCTATATCACTGAACGAGATTAACTTACCATTTAATTAATGTCTATCTCATGAGATATAAATCTTTACCCAATGCATTAGAGGGATATATAGGTCCCACCCATCTCATAATGAAATCATTCCTACTTGTGCCAAAAAATAAACATAAAACATTCATCATAACCCAAAGAATAAAATGGGTTTCATAAAAATCATCCCATAATAACATAATCCATATAAAACAAATGAATATCATTTCATCATAAGAAAAATCACACCATGTAAATAATAGATATATTATACTTGAAACATAACCATGTTAAATAATGTCGTCTTTGATGGAAATTAGTTTTGATAAAACAGTTGAAATGAATTCTTGAGGAAAATATCTTTTCTTCTTCAAAATCATTATATTTTCACAAAATGCCAAACAATTTTAAAAGAAATGGATTTCATTGAAAATAAATATGAAAACATATAGAGGAATCTTCAAAATAATTATTCATTATGAAACCGTAAAAATCTGTTCATGCCATATAAGTTAAAAAAACATTCTCCTCGTACTATTGCCAGAAAAGACAAAAAGTTCCTCATATGGTAAACAAAAGAATGATTCCTTAAATAACATGTGGTAAAATTACAAATGGGTAAAAAGGAAACTAAACATATATGAAAATATTTTTAGAAAACATGTACATGGATGATAAAAAAACCCTAGTAAATACTTACGAATAAATAATCTCAGATAAGAGCGAGATTGGAATAGTTATTCCTTACCTTATGTCCAATTTCTTCCGTATGTGTCTGAGACTCGTGTATAGTGGGTTTAAACATATTATTAACTTGTAACAGAATCATCATAATATTTATGATATCATATATGGTTCACTTATGTATTTATATTACCCGTTCATTTGTCAATTCCATGTTAAAGCAACGTTTGGGGTAATATTATTTTCATTTGTTGTACGTGTTTGGACTTGTTGTTCATGATACTATTATTACTTTTATCATGATTTACTTAATTCCAGAATTTAAATAAGGATTTATATATCATATATATTCATTATATACATATATATATAATATATAGATGAATGAAATGAAATACACCGTTTATAGAGACGATAGGCCGTACGTACACATGAACATTGTTTTTCATTTCCTTATTGAATTGAATATAATTTGGTAGATGCCACACATATATATATACATATATCCAGTAGCATTATTATGTCATATATTTCATGATTACTTATTATATATAATTGATAATCATTCTTGAATTGTTAACATGGAAAATGAATCTCATTGTGTCGTGGAGACGGTAATCCGTACGTACGCACGAGCGATGATATCGTTCCCATATTTATTGAATGGTATTAGAGTGGATGATATAATATCCTAGAATCAGTATGATGTTATAATAATTATATATAGTTATTCTTTACACTATTACACTCATCCAAGTAAGGTGGTGGTGTAAAAACTGATTACACCACGGCGTGGAGACGGTATTTCATACGTACGCACGCGCGGTAATTTCATTTTTTGTAGGATGGATAGAAGATGAAATAGGGTTGTTTCATATTTATAATAAAATTTCAGTATGTTAGTGATAATTATGTTATTACTTCATAATTAAACAACTAAAGAAGAGTAAGTAGAAGAAGAAATAAATTTGAAAGAATCGGTAACGGATATTACCTCTTCTTCGACACGCCTCTTTGAAACCTCTTCTTAGAGCACTAATGTTGGTCTTTGAAGAAAACCAGGACCTCTATAATTTTACTAGGGAATTCGAGAAGATAAATTCGAAGGGGTTGGCCGAGCTTGAAGGCTCAAAGTGGTGTGAGGAGGAGATGGATAAAGTGCCCTTTTATAAGGGAGGAAAGGGGCACCTTTGAAAAAACTTAAAATATTATTTTATAATAAAGTCATATTTGGTTTATAATAGCTCCAAATTAATTTATTTCGAATAAAATTATTCATGGGTCGAAATCCTCTCTACCAATAGGTTTTAGACAAGTTAAGGTTACTATTTTAACCTTATCATTTAGATTTAACTCTTAGTTAAATAATTTAACATTTACCGTGTCCTCTTGTTTTTTTAAACTACATGGTTAATAAACATACTATAACCAGACAAAATAACCCCAAGTGGTTCATTATTAATATATATAACTTTATCTAAGTCATTTGGTAGAATATTATATTTTTAAAAATATAATATCAATTAATAATATAATATTTGTTTTAAAAACTATTTTATGTCAATTGTTACACTATTTGGTAATTGATTTTTGTGAAAATCATAACAGCATGATTAGTTCAAAAAAAGTTAATTAAATCAGTACTAATATGTCATATTAACCTATAAAATTAGTGGAATTCATAAAAAGTCTCAAATTACATTTATTTGGGTATTTATGACATCAATTATGTTAATAATCCATTAAAAAGGTAATTACTGCATCATCATTGTGTCAAAAATAAATTAAATTATTTAATATCTAAATAGTATAAATAAAATACAATTATATAGGAAATATTTTTATATTTTTTATGAATATTTATAGTTGAATTTATCTTATGTATAACCCTATATTAAAAATGTTTTAGATATTAAACGTTGATTTTAACTATTTTAACTCTTCTATAAATAAAATAATAATAAATGCTCTAATCTAATACAAGTGGACCTAAAGAGAAATGTTTTATTCCTAAGGTTGTTTTTGGTTTAATTACACTTATCCAATAGAATTATGACATGTGTTTGGGTAATAATAATATCATTTTTACCCTTAATTACCCTATTTACTTTTAACAGTGGTAAATAAAAGTAAAAAGCTACTATTCACCAAAAACTATTTTTATCTTATTGAACAACATTTTACTCCTTGATATTAACCGTGTCTCTCGGATTTTTGGTATTCCACTCACAAAAGTGGTAAAATTAAGTTTTATGTAGGTTTGTAAAAACTTCCTAGGAGGTAGGTAAAAGAAGGTGAAAAGTTCAATAAAATTTTTATATATCTAAAATTTTTATAAAATGACTCCAATGAATTACATTGAACTTATATAGGTATTATGCTTAAATTTTTAACTAAAATAAATTTAAATAAAATAAATAATTATTTAAATAAAAATTTGGTTTTTTAAATAGTATCCCAGTGTTTTCACTATTCATCAAAAATTGAAAGTTTTCAGAAAAATACCAAAAATTCACCCTAGGCTAATTTCGATATTCCGAATCCAAAAATGAAGTCAATTTTAAAAAATAAAATTTAAAAAAGTGTGTATTACTATTCATAACGGCTATTTTATATAATATATTAATAACATATCATTTTTTAGTGAAACTCGGTATTGCGTACAACACACGCTATCGTGGAAGGTCGCAATTGTGTGTAAAGAAAGCCAAGTCAGGGTTGCGTATAGTGAAAGATTCCGTTGTTGTTTTGTATAATATAATCCAATAGTATTTCATTTATAAATTGAATATATATATATATACACACTCAATGTTGCGTAGAATAACTTATATCAAACGAACTTGAAATTTTGTGTAACACGAGCCAAGAATAGTGTTGTGTATACAGTGTTGCATATAGAATAAGCTAATTTTGTTGTCGTGTACAACACAAGACATCCATGAAATTAAAAAGAATAATTCTCATAAAATCTCGGGTTGTTACATTCTACCCCCCTTTAAATGAATTTCTCCCTCAAAATTCGTCGGGGTTATAAATGGTTTACTACTAGAAAGTTTCTTTCATAGAAACCCACATCGTAAAAAAGTATACCAAAACATAACTTTAAAAAACTAAAGAATTAAATGTAATGGTTACCCAAATTTACTCATCATTGGGTTTCCACATAATATAACATAGGTGAAAATATGGATATGGAAGAGAAATATAACAATCAAGTTCTGATGGAGAGTGGAAGAGAAAATGGCTATGAAAAATCCATCAATCACAAAGCCATATATTTGTGATGACCTAAGGTTCCATCGAATTTATCGGGTATGAGGGTACTAGGAAAACATTTTTAGTTTTCAAGATCATTCCCATAATGTTGAAGAATTGTTGAATTAAAAGAAATACTTACTTGATTGTGGTAAAATCTCACCGGTGTTCCTGCCTTGAACAATTTCCACTTCATATCTTAAATAAATGAAGTTGAATTTGTCATTTGTGAATTGTTAGTAGATCATGAGATAGAATGATAGGTCATTCCATTTTTTTATATCGCAAAAAGTTTAGCACAACTTATTAAATATACATAAGTCCATCTATCTTGAGATTAATCATATATGGTTTCTAAAATGGACTTATACTTCATCTATCATAGCGCTTAATAAAATAAAACTATTTTCTACTAACCAGGGACTTCTTGTAGTCTAGTGGTATGCGATAAAGGCCTGTAGTACTTCATTTGTGGGTTAGATTCCCACAGCCTAGTCCAAAGCGATGGGTTGTCGCTCGTCCTATGGGTTGTCCTTTTTCTAAAACTAAAAAATTATAACATTCTAGAAATAATATCGAAAAACAAGTTCTATCCTTAAATGATACTATCTTATGTCCAACATAATTCATTCCAATCTTTAGGATTCTCTAAAATACATTTGTCCAATCTCATAGTATAGTGAAAATGATTACTAGAGAGGTCATATACCAAGAATTTGAATACCATCATTTATCTCCCATATATCATAAGATATATCTTTTTGGTCATATTACAAACATGTGAATACTTTAAGCATATATTCTTTTGAAACATGAATTACCATAGAACCTTAACGAAAACATGAATGGTGTCAAAATTTAACTCATTCCACATACCAAAATCCCAAAATTTCTATATACTCAAACCATGATATCACTTTGTCCTTATATCAATCATGAGCTTATGAATACTATAAAAATTTGATTTTCCCTTTATCCCATAATTTTGCGCATATCATCTTCTTTCCGAAAATATCTGAATAAACATTCATGGTTATGAGTACCATTAAACATATATCTTCAAATACTTTAGGAAAAACAATAGTGTAACAATACTTAGATATTTCTTTATTCCATAGTACCATTTAATTACCTATACAACATAACTCTTGATAAACATACAATCATTCCAATACCTTCTTAAACCATTGACCATGCTTCAACACTTCTTTCATCTCTTATATCATTTTTATTCTCCTCATCATCATCCACATAAATACTACCCATATGACCATGCTGATTCTCTTCATGATATTTTCCGTTAGGGCATTATTTTTCATAATTCCCATACATTCCACATTGAAAACATCTCATCAATGTTGATGTCGTAGCAATACCATTATCCTTCTCCAGGGTGTTAACTGAACCTTTTCCTTTTCACTTACTGGATTTGTGTCCATCATTTCCATACCCAAATCATCTTCCTATTCCTTTGAAACATTCTCCTTGATGCCTCTTCCCACATGATTTACATGAGAGAAATTGAACTTTCCTTCCTCTATGATCATCATTAAACTCCATCTTTATCCTATTACCTGAGTCAGAAAACTTACCAAAGTTGAGATTATTGATCATATTATGAGATTACTGATTAGGCATAATAATGATGTTTGGACTTCCCAATCCTATTTCATTTCGTTGCTCATGAAGAATATCATTCCATTGTCCATAATATCTTCCATTATCATGAATCTCCATGTTTCCAGCCATTTCCTAAAACCCAAAAAGAATATTGTGAGAGGAAAAAATCATGTTAGAGAAAAAACATAATAGAGGGGGAGTACCATAAATATTTAACACCTTAGGTTAAATTCTAAGATTGTTACCGTAATTCTAGGACTATAACCTATATGTGTACTTATCCTTAGGTACATCCCTAGTCATACCTTAGAAATATCTCTAGGGATTTTACTAATGCTTTCGCATCCTAGTTTCCAAAGGTTCACTAAACCTTTGCTATGATACCAACTTTAGAGACCCCAAGCTTAATGTACATGGACATTACATTACTTGTGCATAATAATTAATACATGACAAAAACAGACACCCAAAGACAGTATTAGTTTAGTGTCTTTGGAAACTCAGAACGTAATCTTCTTATCATGGTGAAATATCTTCAACATCTCCCATAAATATCTTCCCCTTTTAGTTTTCTTACCTAAAACCTTTCTTTATATCCTGGGGAAAAGAAAACATAAAAAGGGTGATCTTAAATGCTCAGTAAGGGTAAACATAGAGAACATAAAACAATCCATAAACATTTGAATGAAAAAACATGAACATAAAATCTAAACATCAAAATCATGAGCAAAGACATAAATCATGGAAGTACGTAAGACATATATCATAAAGGAACATAAATAATGATAAAATATCATGGGAATAAAACATGTAATTGTGGAAAACCATTGAGCACATGATATGATTTCCATAGTATCCAAGGAATTGCTGCCAAGACCATCTCAGTGGACAAAGTCCCTTTCTGAATCGAGTTCACTCCTCATTCCAGTTCTGTATAACTGAACCGGATTGAATTACCATTTCATCCACGTATATCTCATTAGATATAAATCTTTACCCAATGAATTGGAGGGATATATAGATCCCACCCATATCATAATGAAATCATTCTTACTTGTGCCACAAAATAAACATAAAATATTCATCATAATACAAAGAATAAAATGGGTTTCATAAACATCATCCCATCATCACATAATCCATATAAAACAAATGAATATCATTTAATCATAAGAAAAATCACACCATGTAAATAATAGAGACATTATACTTGAAACATAACCATGCTAAATAATGTCATCTTAGATGGAAAATAGTTATGATAAAACACTTGAAATGAATTCTTCAGGAAAATATCCTTTCTTCTTCAAAATCATTATATTTTCACAAAATTCGACAAAATTTTAAAATAAATGGATTTCATTTAAAATATCATTGAAAACGTGTAGAGGAAGATTCAAAAAAATTAGGCGTTATGAAACCATGAAAATCAGTTCATGTTGTATAAGTTAAAAAACATTCTCCTCATACTTTTGCCAGAAAAGTCAAAAAGTTCCTTGTATGGTAAACAAAACAAAGTTTCCTTCCATAACATGTGGTAAAAGTAAAAATGGGTAAAAATTACATTAAAAATACATGAAAACATTTTTAGAAATCATGGACATGGATGATAACAATAACCCCAGTAAATACTTACGAATAAATAATCTCGGATAAGAGCGAGATTGGAATAGTTATCCCTTACCTTATGTCCAATTTCTTCCATATGTGTCTGAGACTCCAGTATAGTGGGTTTAAACATATTATTAACTTGTAACATAATCATAATAATATTTATGATATCATATATGGTTCACTTATGTATTTATATTACCCGTTCATTTGTCAATTCCATGTTAAAGCAACGTTTGGGGTAATATTCTTTTCATTTGTCGTACGTGTTTGGACTTGTTGTTCATGATACTATTATTAATTATATCATGATTTAATTAATTCAAGAAATTAAATCATGATTTATATATCATATATATTCAGTATATACATATATATATATAATATAGATTAATGAAATGAAATACACCGTTCAGGGAGACCGTAGGCCGTACGTACGCATGAACATTGTTTTTCATTTCCGTATTGAATTGAATAGAATTAAGTAGATGACATAAATATATATATACATAAATATAGTAGAATTATTATGTAATATATTTCATGATTACTTATTATATATAATTTATAATCATTCTTGAATTGTTAACATGGAAAATGAATCTCATCGTGTCGTGGAGACGGTAATCCGTACGTACGCACGAGTGATGATATCGTTCCCATATTTATTGAATGGCATTGGAGTGGATGATATAATATCATAGAATCAGTATGATGTTATAATAATTATATATTTTTATTCTTTACACTATTATACCCATCCAAGTAAGGTGGTGGTGGAAAAACTGATTACACCACGGCGTAGAGACGGTATTCCGTACGTATGCACGCGCGGTGATTTCATTTTCCGTAGGATGGATAGAAGGTGAAATAGGGTTGTATAATATTTATAAAAACATATCAGTATATGATTGATACTTATGTTATTACTTAACAATGAAACAACTAAAGAAGTGTAAGTATAAGAAGAAATAAATGTGAAAGAATCGGTAACGGATATTACCTCTTCTTCGACACGCCTCTTTGAAACCTCCTCTTAGGGCACTAATGTTGGTCTTTGAAGAATACCAGGACCTCTAGAATATTACTAGGGAAGTTGAGAAGGAAAATTGGCAGGGGTTGGCCGAGCTTGAAGGCTCAAAGTTGTGTGAGGAGGAGAGGGAGAAGGTGCCCTTTTATAAGAGAGGAGAGGGGCACCTTTTGAAAAACTTAAAATATTATTTTATAATAAAGTCATATTCGGTTTATAATTGCTACAAATTAATTTATTTAGAAGATAATGTGGGGATGGGTCGAAATCCTCTCAACCAATAGGTTTTAGACAAGTTTAGGTTACTATTCTAAATTATCATTTAGATTTAACTCTAAGTTAAATAAGTTAACTTTTACCGTGTCTTCTTGTTTTTTCTTACACTATATGGTTTATAAACATACTATAACAAGACAAAAGAACCCCAAGTGGTTAATTATTAATATATATAACATTATCTATATCATTTGGCCAAACCTCATACTTTTAGGAATATAATATCAATTAATAATATAATATTTGTTTTAAAAACTATTTTATGTCAATTTTTACACTATTTGGTAATTGATTTTTTTAAAAATCATAACAGCATTATTAGTTCAAAATAAGTTACTTAAATCAGTACTAATATGTCATATTAAAATATAAAATTAGTGGAATTCATAAAAAGTCTCAAATTACATTTATTTGGGTATTTATAACATCAATTATGTTAATATTCCATTTATAAGGTAATTATTGTATCATCATTGTGTCGTAAATAAATTAAATTATTTAATGTATAAAAACTATAAATAAAATACCATTATGTAGGAAATTGTTTTATATTTTTGATGAATATTTATAGTTGAATTTATCTTATGTATAACCCTATATGAAAAAAAAATTTAGTTATTAATCTTTGATTTTAACTATTTTAACTCTTCTTTAAATAAAATAATAATAAATGTCCTAATCTAATACAGGTGGACCTAAAGAGCAATGTTTTATTCCTAAGGTTGTTTTTGGTCGAATTACACTTATCCAATAGAATTATGACATGTGTTAGGGTAATAATAATATCATTTTTACCCTTAATTACCCTATTTACTTTTAACCGTGGTAAATAAAAGTAAAAAGTTACTATTCACCAAAAACTATTTTTATCTTATTGAACAACATTTTACTCCTTGATATTAATAATGTCTCTCGGATTTTTGAAATTCCACTCACAGAAGCTGTAAAATTAAGTTTTATGTAAGTTTGCACAAAGCTCTTAAAAGGTAGGTAAAAGACGGTGAAAAGTTCAATAAAAATTTTATATATCTAAAATTATTATAAAATGACTCCAATGAATTTCATTGAACATATATAGGTATTATGTTTCAATTTTTACCTAAAATAAATTTAAATAAAATAATTTATTAATTAAATAAAAAGTCGGTTTTTAAATAGTAACCCAGTGTTTTCACTATTCATCAAAAATTGAAAGTTTTCAGAAAAATACCAAAAATTCACCCTAGGATAATTTCAATATTCTGAATCCAAAAATCAAGTCAATTTTTAAAAATAAAATTTCAAAAAGTGAGTAGTACTATTCATAACGGCTATTTTATATAATATTTTAATAACATGTCGTTGTTTATTGAAACTCGGTATTTCGTACAACACATGTTATCGTGGAAGGTCGCGATTGCGTGTAAAGCAAGCCAAGTCAGGGTTGTGTATAGTGCAAGATTCATTTTTTGTTGTATATAATAGAATCCAACCGTATTTCATTTATACATTGAATATATGTATATATATACACTCAATGTTGCGTAGAATAACTTCTATCAAACGAACTTGAAATTTTGTGTAATATGAGCTAGGAGTAGTGTTGCGTATACGGTTTTGTGTATAGAACAAGCTAATTTTGGTGTCATGTACAACACAAGACATAAATGAAATTAAAAAGAATAATTCTCCTAAAATCTCGGGTTGTTACATCACTTGCACGCCCTATTTGATTTTACACCCATGGTGAAATGTGGCCTATAAATAGCCCTTGTGGGTCCCCATTTCAAGGAAGGATTTTTACAAAAGTCAAATTCATGCTCTGGTCTCCCAAGTCATCAACTCATCTCTTCTGAAAGCTTCTAAGATAACTTTTTACCTAGAATGGAAGACTTGAATGAGTAAGATAAGGCCTAAGTGTTTATAATTCAACAACACGTGCATGCTTAAGTGTCCAGACCTCCTTAAAAATGGAAACACTTGCACGCTACCCTACCCTTTCGAAGAAAATTTTTCACCGCCCTTTTGGAAACATCTTAGAATAATACTAAAGGCTTGAGTTAAGTCTCACCCAAGTATTACCCTACAGATTGTTCGTCACCCAAGTCAACCCATGCCGCGCAAGTACACTTGCACGCCCAAGACATGCACGCAAAATGACTTATGTGACCTACACTTGCGCATCAACTTCATTTGTGTGCCTCTCTCTAGTTCATCTATCCTCTTCAAGATGTTAGCCCTCGAATCCTTTTTCAAACCAATTTATGGCATGGTTCCTTTGTCGGCTTCCTTATCTGAAATGAATTTTGTGAGAACCTCTCTTAAAATCTCGGGACATACAAGATTTATGTCACTACGGTTAATGGTTTCCTCCATATAACCACATTTATTTAAGATGATAAGATCATTTAATTAGGGAATCCTCCTCTGGAGTAAGTCCCAAGTTCCCTTAGTTCGGGCCTCCTTCTCAGGAATAAGCCCCAATCATAATTCAATTAATTAGGGCATCCTTCTCATGAGTAATCGCTACTGATAATTCCCCTTAACCTGGGCCGCCTTCTCAGGAGTAAGCCCCAGTCATAAATTCCATTAACCTGGGAATCCTTCTCAGGAGTAAGCCCCAATCATAAGTCCCTTATAATTTTGGCCTCTTTCTCAGGAGTAATCCCCAAGTTATTGTCCCCTTTAATTTGGGCATTCTCCTTAAGCGCAAGCCCCAGGTTAAAACTCTAAATCTCCAAAAAGTAAAAATAACTTTATGGACCCTACTCCTGACCTTCTTTCCTAAAGTAAGTCATGGTCTTCATCTACTTGGGCAGTCATACATACGTAATCCCCACATCATCTTCTTGGGACTTCATCTTCATGGTAAAATCATTAGGTTTTCTGATACCTCTTGTTTCTCACACCGAGCATGTCTCACATGAGCTTAGAGTGTAAAAGTAATCATGAATCTCTTTTTGGCCCATTAACCATGCATAAGCCCCATATTTCTTCACCCGAACTATGTGGATTTTGATCTATGACTTAAAAGTTGAGTACGTAGGATGCCTTTCTAAGGTTCAAGCCCATCTTTTATAATTCTTTTCTGTCCCATACGACGTTAAACTATATCCTTCCTATTGAACTACGTGGGTTCTGATTACTTTTTAACAAGGATACGTGGGTATCCCATCTGTGGGTATGATCCCAACTCTAAAATAATCCCTGTCTTTCTGAAGGACAATAATCTTCAAGTGCCCCACTAAGTGGATTTAAAACCAGTATGGTCATCCTAATGACCAAGATATTTCTATATAATGTATTTAAGGATACCATTGACTAAGAATATCTAATACATAAAGATGATTCTATATCTATGAAGAACCTAAAATACATATAAAATATTAACTAAATCCCATACATATCAATCATCGATTACCAAATCCAAACGAAAACTCATTTTCATGCATGGTGAATTAATAAAAATTCGTGATCGTAACTTTAATCTATAAGAGAGTCTCGGAGTAGGCAATAATTCCCCCAAAAAGGTATGATTACCCTAAACTCCCATCCTCTCGACTAATGCAAATTCATTAGCCTCATCAATCCACAACTAATGATCACCTACCATTAGAAAGTAGGTCCAAATAGATATAGAAACATTGGTGTTTCCAGTTCAACGAATAAGCCCGTTAGAAACCGATTGGAAAGTTTGAACCTTAAACAGACAAGGTCATCCCCCATTTTCAAAGGAAACAAAATATATTGTTATATGAGTATATATATATTGATATAAATATAATATATACTTTTTAAAATATGTTTTAGATAAGTATAAATATACAATTAAATTTAATATATAATAAATTTAGTGAAAATGGATTTAGAATATTTTAAAAAATATTATGAATTAACAATTTTCTATTTATCATCGATTAATAATCATTTAATAACAACTAGAATACACAAAAAATCAAAAATAAATTAATAAAAGATCTAAAATAAGTTGAAAATGTAACTCAAACTTCAAACGACCATAACTTTTGATCTAGGTGTTCATTTGAGCTCTACAATATATCAAATTGAAGCCTGCGATGAGGTCTATGTGATAATTATTGAATGAAACCTTTGGTCACATTTTTCGAGCCCAAAAAAGGCCCAGAAGGCCTCCAAAACTAAGTTTTTAGTCGGGATACCCTGATTTGTTAACATTCAAATAGGTATAAGTTTTGATCCAAATGTCTGTTAGGCCTATACCACATATCATATCGAAAATTGTTTTATTTTATTCTATTTGACTGGTTTTGAGTTGAAACGTGCTTATGGATCATAATTTATGGTTATTTTAACATTCTATGGCTTTTCAAATACACAAATATATGTATTTATTCGTGAATATATATTTCTGGTGTGTGTGTGTTTGTGTGTGTTTGTTTTGTATATATGTATGTATGTAATTATTTATTTATTTATACACACACATAAAAACATATTTTTTAAATATATTTAAAACTAATCTTATAAATATATATTATTATACAAATAAATATTCGGATAAAAAATTATAACTAAATTTATAAATATATATATAAATAAATATAAATATATACTAATATACGAATGAATATATATATATACTAATATACGAATAAATATATATGTATTAATATAACCAAATATATTTATATTAATATGAATCTTTATTAAGATACGAATAAATATAACTATATATATAATTAATATATGAATAAATATAAATATATTAATATATGAACAAATATATATGTATTAATATAACTAAATATTTTTATATTAATATGAATTTATATTAATATAAAAATAAATATAAGTATATATATATATAAATAAACAGATATATCATTAAATAGAGAAAAAAATGAAATGGATTAGTGGTAAAGTTGCAGGCGCGCAAGGGGGAGGTCTCGGGTTCGAGTTCAGGTAGAAGCAAGGAGGTGCCCGCGTCTGGGGGATGCATAGGAAGGGCAGTGCACAGGAAGGAGAGTGTGAGGCTTCACCTAGTGCTGATAAAGGGGGTTTAGTGCTGTTAAAGGCTCCCCCTCCCATTATATAATTATTTTATTTTATTTAATTTTATTTTTTACTTTTATCAGAACTTTTTAAAAGCACTGATAAAAGGGGTCTTTTATCAGTGATTTTTTAGAGCTGATAAAATGTGCCTTTATCATCACTTTTCTAAACACTGATAAAAGGTACCCCCTTTATCTTCACCTCGATTAAAAGCACTTTTTTAGCGCCGTTAATGCACTTTACTAGCACTAATAAAGGCCATATTTTTAGTAGTGCATATGATCCCTAAGATGTAGATCCCCTATCAAGGGACCTCTTATTAGAATTTATCACACGTACAAGTCTATGAGACTGATTTCGACTTCCGGCTCCTGAGGTCTCAACTCGTGCTTTCCCACTGCTGACATCAATTGGTTATATCCACTCAGCCAAAGGTCTTTCATTTATAAAGGTTACCTCTAGAACCCTAGAATTTTTAAAAATTAATAGAGGAATAATGCAGGATTGGATGTCTCTAGGAACAACTTTCTCAAAGGTCGTATCCCTAAATAACTAGACGTATCATATTCATTGAGTTCCAAGAATGGTCGTATGCCTCGATGAATACTCTGCAAGTAACATGTCATCACACTGAAGCTATAGAAGCTCTTGGGAATGAATATCCCTTAGTATTTATGGTGAGATATCCTTCTATGATAAAGGTTATCAAATTTTTCCATGGGAGAGTCACCTCATCATAATATTGGGGAATCTAAGTATCACCTAGTCCCATTCCACTAATTACTATGTCAAAGCGACGATCTTCTTCCCAAGACATGACACATACAGGAAAATCCTGTGCAGGGGTCAGTAAAACAATACTAAGTTAGAAACCCTGAATAAAAAAGTAGAAAAATCACAATGAAACACCACAAAGATGATATAGTCATCTCAACACATGTATGTGCCAACAACACATATAACAATAATATCCATGTATACTCGTAAAGGATTCCAAGACTCAATGCTTTATCCACAACAAGCCATATGGTTCTTCTTGTAGTATGCATGATTTAGGGAGATCGCACTCCTCAAGATATTTTATAGTAAGAACATAGAACAAGTTTAATAAAAGTATGTGAGAGAACATCTAGTCTCGATATGTCACTCAGTTTCCCAGAGAGGTCTGGTCTTGCTATGACAAGGAGTCTCGATATAAAAGCCAAAACATAGTCACAAAATTCTGATCAAGGCATAACCATTCTGGAAGAATTCCCTAATTGATCTATGAATTCATCCAAGACCCTCATAATGTGTTCCCTCAAATTTGGGCCAAAACCAAAGAGAATACATTGAGAAATACCTGAAGCACACTGTTCAAGTCATGTCTTTAAGGAAAGAATCTGATCTCGATACACATATAGGGGTTACTATGCCTAGGGCTTACTAGAGTATATTCCTGCCCTACTAGAATAAAAATACTAGATAGGTTAAAGGTTCTTGTGTAAATATTGGTAACACCTATTCCAAAAACTATATCTAAGTAACCAAGAAAAGAAGTTAGGCATGACCGGGCCTCTCTGTGTGATACACACTCCAGCCCACAGAGTCTCCGATAAAAATAGGCTGAAACAACTCACATTAGAACACGGTTTTAGCTCTATGATAGGCATGGGATACTATATCAAACCTTGAAAACGAAGACCCAAGGGTAAAATATCAATCTCTATTGTCACCTTCTATGATGGGATCAACATCCTGCATTGATCCCTCATAGGTAATACAAATAGAACACTATCATCCCCTTCTGGTCTAACAAGGAACCCACCAATGCATTTCAAAAAGACTTCCTTGTTACAAGGGTCCCAAATCCAAAGACTGGTCGTTAATTGGAATTACGGTTTGAAATTTACAATAATTTTAGTGAAAAGGGGAAAGTAGGGTCTGGGTCCGGTCAGACCCGATCAGACCGATGTTGTTCGGCCGACCCGACCTAACCTGGTCGGGTCGGGGCTAGTCCGAACTAGCCTAGGCCATTGGATTTCTGGACCACAACCCGCTTGGTTGAATGTTCAAGCCCACCGGGCCGCATGGAGGCCCACCAGGCCGCATGGCGGCCCATTTTTTCCCAGACCGGCCGCCATCGCGGGACAATACCTCCGTCGGGCATGGAGGTTGTTGCGCCCCTCCCTCCTGGTGGACATGGTCGAGTGACCACATTACCCTGATTCATGTGGACAATCTGTGTGACCCCTTACAGTTTCATCATAGTTGTGGGTCTTCATCCAATAGGGTTCCGGGAGCCGCGACCAACTTCGGGGGTATTCCACCACTCCCACCGTAGGCGCCTCTGCCGCTGGCCTTCGAGCCGGTGGCCACCTACTGTATGGTGGTCGCACTGTTGTCACCACTGCGTTCCACCGCCACATTCCAGTGGAGACTCTCCATATGTGGTCTACCATTGTAGCCACGTTTCTCTAAATTTTTTTTCTAAATCCTATTCTATGATCCTCAGGATGCCACATTCACAATCGTTGGCTTGGGTCAATTCCATGATTCATCCCAGTGCAAAACTATTTGAGCAGCGATATCTTCTACAACTCTTCAATCCATATGACATTGTCATTGTCACACCTCCATCATGTCATGATGATTCCAGATTTTTTATTTCAGGTAGTGGCACCAAAGAACAAGTTTGCAAGGATTGATCGATCATAAGGTGTCAAGTCACGGTCCAAACAAATAATTCCCTTGATGAGCAAAGAATGGGGGGAATAAAACCATGAATCAATAAATAAGAACAGACCTCGACTGATGTTTGTTTCAATATTGGTTCATTTCCGTTAGTTTGGAAATTGAATTCCAACAAAAAATTCAAGTTCATCCCCCCCAAACCCTCGCAAAGGTAAAAATTCTCATCTAGAAAGAGAGAACGATCCATGGGTCAACCTGTTCATGGTTTGATCAGTTTTCGCTATTAATTCCAAGAAAAAAGGAGAGAAGGAATTGAAATAACACACTCTAACTTGATTTGGTCTGACTACTAGAAAATTACGTTCTATGATTCATCATTATGTTATCCTTGATCTAAATTATAATGGTTTATTCTTCGTTTCTCTATTCGATCCTGGATCTCCAAACCATCATTATCGGTGATAGCCTCCTCCCCTTGTCTCAGAGAAACTCTTTGGTTATGATGATAACACTGGATATCTAATGAGTATTATTAAGAAAAATTGTTCCATCAAAACATAATGTCCAATTTAAAATATTTTTATTTAATACTTTAATGATGCTAACATCTAAAAACTAGCATTCACCCTCGACCCGCACAGATCGAGGTTAGGCCCCACCAGGGGAAAGAACCCCCTCATGAGCTCAACGGTGGTCTCAGATTTTTAATCTGAGTTACCATTATTTATTTATAATATTTTAAATATAAAATAAGTTTATTTAATTATTTTATTTATGTTTATGTCATTTTTGGGTTTTTTCACAGTAGTCCCACGTCGACTAAACATAAGTCTCTCCTAGCATGAACCCACTACTGTGAATGCAACAGTACCCTCATATTTTTGATTTGGGACCCAATTTATGATTTATTCCACTTTTTCAAGAAAACCTCTCTTGCGCACTATTTAAAAAAATAATATTTTTCAAAGGATTGTTTTGGGTACAATGAGCCTCTAAATCGCATGTCGCCTCAGTGCCTGGCCTCATAATTTTCTAAAATATTTTCAAAAAAAATTAAACTAGGAAAATTTGAGTCATTACAGTCATGATTTAAAAATCTTATAAATAATTTATCATGATATTTTTATTTCACATGCTAAATATTGTTTCTTACACTATGATTTTTGGTTTTAATAAATGGAGGGATGGAAATGGAACTAGGTTGACATATAATGTGATAGACAATGTGTTTATGGAAAACCAAAATGGATGATAACTATAGTTAAAAATATTATGATTATTCCTAATCAGTAATCAAATTATATGAATAACAACATTCACTTAAACAACTCTCAATCTCACCAGGGAATTTAAGGATAGATTTTTCTGGGATCATGGGTGGTGGAGACTATAGAGAAAAGCTGATTTGATTTTCTATATGTTTTCGACACTTTCACCAGGGCACGTACATCCGTCTGTGAGGACGCGCTGCTGTTTCCCCGCCTTCCCGCTTTCCAAAGGTGGGTGGAATCCGCTCCTTGTTCAAGGACGTCTGCTCCTTGATCAAATCCGGGATGATGGGATGTCGGTTATTCCTTCCGTGGATTCCTCCTCGGAACTCATCACCTAGTCCAGGTCTCCCTTATAGATTTAATACGTTGTTCGTGAAACTCTTCCCAATGCCATGTTTCCATGGATGCCGGTTAATTACACTGCTTCTCTCAGTACATTCCAAATGGTCTAGTCAGGGCAGCAACCTTCAGTCGGGGGAGTAGTCACGTCGAGGCATCAGTAGCGTGTCTGAATGCTGGGGAATTGGCATGTCCGTCTTTTTGTCCCTTATCATAGGGCATCTCGAGGGCGTGGAATCTCGAGGCATCCCACATCGAGCGTGGGGAATCATATTCCATAGGCATGTATATGAGGTTTTCCTCATCTTCCTATGTTTAACATAGGGTATGCCGCAAGTTTAACATCCAGCGGAGATGGATCGGCCCGATCGGAACACTAGCCGGAATGGATCAGATTGAGGAATTTACCATGAATGGATGCCAATATCGGGGCCAGCTCGTGGGAAGCTTCTCGGATGCTGTGGATGGGAGTGTAGTGGCATGATCCCACCGGGATATGGCGTCCTGGGTAAGAATCAGGGTGGATGATGGATGGATGGATGAAGTGGAGGGGGAATGGAATGGGACCATCGCAAGGGTGATAGTAAAGTTGGTCTTGAGCCTCGAAGAGACCTCCTATGTATCCTCGTGGCAGGGAATCAAAGTCCGCGTAGTTCGGGATGGTGTCGGTGAACCGACATGAATGCGGACCTTATCCCGATGGTGTTGTCAGCGAACCAACATGGATGTGGACCTTGGTCCAATGGGCGTCGTCAGCGAACCGATGTGAATGTGGACCTTGGTCCGATGGTGTGGGGCTTACACACTGTGCTGCCCAAGTGTTAGTGGACTGAAGTGAATGAAGTCGGAATGACCAATGGGTAGTGGACTTGAACCTCAAGAAGGCTTCCTAAGTACCATGTCTTAACATGGATCAAAGTCCTCGTAGTTTAGGAGAAAACGGGGGCTCGGCACACCGACAAGGAGATGGTCTCGGCCAATGACTATTGGGATTGAACCTCATAAAGGCTTCCTATGTACCATTCCTTGACATGGATCAAAGTCCTCGTACTTCAAATGAGATGTAGAATACAATTTAACATCATGAGGGATGGGGTGGACTGACGTGAATGAGGTCGAAACGACCGGGTGATGGGTTTGAACCTCATGAAGGCTTCCTACGTACCATGCCTTGACATGGATCAAATACCTCATAGTTCAGGAGAAAATGGTGGGTGTCGGCGAACCGACGTGAAGAAAGGATCTTGGTCCGATGGGAGATGGGATTGAACCTTAGGGAGGCTTCTTACGTACCGTGCCTCGACATGGATCAAAGTCCTCGTAGTTCGGGTTGGATGTCGGAAGGCTGACATGAAGGAGGACCAGGGGTCCAAGTGGTGGTGGGATTGAACCTCATGGAGGATTCCTATGTACCATGCCTTAGCACAGATCAAAGACCACGTAGTTCAGGTTAGTCACAACGGCTTACCGACGGACTGGAATGCAGTTTAACGTCATGTTGGACGAGGGTGGAACCTGACGTGAAGAAATGACAGGAGGTGGGCGTGAACCTCGTGTATGCTTCCTACGTACCATGCCTTGACATGGATCAAAGACCTCATAGTTCAAATTGATGTGCAGTTTAACATTATGCTGGATGGTGGCATACAGTTTAACATCATGATGGACGTGGGCATACAGTTTAACGTTATGCTGGACATGGGCATATGGTTTAAAGTCATGCTGGATGTGGTATTGTCATGGGCAATGCTTACTCTAAGCCCACGTGAGTCGTGCTCGGTGTGAGGAACAAGAATCAGTAGAGACCTGGCAATCACGTCATGAAGGGTGCGTCCGTGAGAAGCGAATAGGGGATTACGCGTTAGGCGGCACATGGTGCTCGGACTTACTCCAGGATGGAGGCCCAAAGTGCGGAAAAGTGCAGCGGGAGATGGATTTGGGACCAAATATGGAAGGTGCCTCATTCCCTATCACTCCCTCCACTGGCCTTGGCAGTGGGGAAGTACGGAGGTGCATGGGTACCACCTTCCGCAAGAGAGGCTTGGTGGGTCTTACACCAAGGTGGTTTCCCCTCTCCTGTGGACATACGCTACTCT
Organism: Viscum album; assembly: GCA_963277665.1. Taxonomy (NCBI): domain Eukaryota; kingdom Viridiplantae; phylum Streptophyta; class Magnoliopsida; order Santalales; family Viscaceae; genus Viscum; species Viscum album. Next base: position 962,067,961 of record OY728145.1, read on the forward strand.
GAGAAGGAGGATATCATCCCATGTGTGGGTGATTCCATTCCCGTGGAGACGAGTGGCGTAAAGAATGTCCGAGCTGGGGGGGAATATGCGTGTGAGGCACAGGGTCAGATCATAGTTTAACGTCATGTGTTGAGGACGAGGTGCTTGGCAGTTTAATGCCCTGCATCTCGGACGAGGTGGGTTTACACCACACCCCCAGGACTTACATGACTGGTACCCTCTACTCCTTGGGGGGGGAAGGTATTGGAAAGGCCATGGTCAAGGGGGGTCGCAGAACGAACCAGCGAGGCATCCACGTTAGCATGGCTATGCAAAGAAGCAACAACCATTAGCGTTGCTATGCAAAGAACCATTAGGCGAAGCAACGCTACGAGTGGTGTTTTCCACGGGACTTTGAAATCACATTGTGCAAACCTAGAGGGTCACATGGGAAGAGGAATTTCCAAGAAAAGGAGTGTGCTTCACGAAGTGGAGTTCCTTGGCCTTAGCATGGGGTAGGGGTGTGAATGGGAGGTGCTTCGCGAAGTGGAATAGTATTCGCGGAGCACTGCCTCGCGAAGCAGAGGTGCCTCGTGAAGCAAGGTTCTCCGAAGCAGTGTGCTTCGCGATGTGCAGCGACCCTACCTTGGCATGTGGATCACGAGTAAAGGATGGGTGTTTCTCGAAGCATAAAGGCTCCACGGCTGCCAGGGTTCCCTTGGGAATCCCCTTCCTTCGCGAATTCCCTTAGCCTTCATGAAGGGAATCCCTCTCGGAAGAGGGGCTCAAAACGAGACAAGGAGAAGGCATCTCACGAAGAAAAAATAACTCGCGGAGCTCGTGATTCCCAGGGAGAAGGGTGCTTCATGATTCGGGGGTTGAGAAGCCGAAAGGTCGGATTTTCCATCCCCTAGACCAAGGGGGTCCCAGTATTTATAGTCAAGGGGCGCCGCGAAGCAGATCTCGCGCGGCGTGAAGGGGCGGAGGGTGCTTCGTGGCGGGCTCACAAACGTAAGGGCATTCGCGGAGCGGTACCGCCTATTTTGCAACACGGCGGGCTCGTGAACGTTAGGGCATTCGCGGAGTGGTACTGCCTCTTTTGCTTTGCGGAGGCCGCATTGCTTGGGGAGAGCTCCACGTCGGAGCTTCGCGAGGCAGCGTGATGGCTTCTTTTCCTTATTCCCTTTGCGTTCAATATTTTGGTTCCAAAAAATGCCCCCCCTCAGAGTTGGAGCCGCGGAGGGATGAAGGGTTGATGTCTGAGGGAAAATCGCCAAAATTATTGTCGGTTTGTGATGCGGGATCATGGAGGGGCGTGCGGTGTTTACAGCGGCCACGCAGTCCGAACGCACCGCGATGCTCCGCGCCGGAAATACGCGCCGCGAAGCTCCAGGGTCACGAACTATAAATAGGGGTCTTTGGTCCTCTCATGACTTTTGTCCTTTTGCGCTCTCGACTTCGCGAAGCTCCGCGTACTCCACATCTTCTCTCCACGAATCGGGCTTCCCGGTGAACCGCGAGTCTCCGAATCCATGACCGCACCAAGAGAACTTCTGTTTGCCGGCCTAGTGTGGGCTCTGCGGCTTGGTTTTGCACCTGAGCATCACGAGAGATCTTTGCGAGCAACCTTCGCGACCCGACCCGAAAATTTTTGGAGTTCCAAAACCAAAATGGCCCATCGAGAAGATGTATTGGGGGTGCTTGCAGACGCCGCCCGGAGGGATGAGAAGGCTAACTGTCTGGGCCTTAGAGAGATGGTCTGAAGTCACTCTGACCATTATTCTTTGACAACACTTCTATCAAGGAGTCAAAAGAACTATCCGCAGTGCAAGAAGCTGCCCCTGTATGGCTTTGGGTTGAGGGATGGTGTTTTCATTCCTGAGGCCAGTAGGGATGAACCAGCTTGCTGGTTCAGGAGCATGCCATGCCAGCACCAGTGCTTCAGGGTGGCCGATGGTCATGCGCGAGAGGACTTTACACCCGTCACCGTTGACTGTATCTACAACCATGTGAACAATATTTACGGGAATCCACTGCAACTAGAGATGTCCCCTCCTCTGTACCGCACCATTCTGAAGGCGGCTTTGCAGGATTCGAAGAAGGGGTGGTCCGATGAGTGGGACATGCGCCAAGGCGGCAACTTCACCAATGATTGGCCATAGGTTTACAGGGTAGGCACCTCATGCAAGGAGTTTGGGGCCGAACTGAGGAGAGTGGGTTTGTATGAGGCGGCATGGGCCTCCCGATTCTACATTTACCAACTGAAACAGCTGATGTTGGAGCTGCTGAGCAGATGGTCGTCTAGGACCAATACTTTTCACCTGCACCATGGGGAGGTGAGTATCAGTCTGTGGGATGTCCATCAGATTTCGGGGGTTCCAATCTTGGGGGGCATGTATGATGAGTTCCTCCCCATCTTGAGCACAAGGGAGGATCCAGAGCAGATGTCGTGACTGGCATCAGCACTGATGGCACTGGTCCCTGGAGAGGAGAAGGAGGCAGTGAGAGATGTTCACTTTACGAAGTGGTTCAAGCGGTTCCTGAACATCCTGGAGAATCGAGAGTTCCCTCTGAGGCCTCGAACTTGTCTGAAGGAGGCTCAATGGGGCAAGGAGCACTCATATTGGCGGGTCTTGGAGGACATCCATTGGATGACTTGGGGTTTCAGTGTCAGCACTGAACAGCAGCTGATATTCAGGTAGGCGGAGTTCATCGCGGCCCTTATCTGTGGTTGGATCCTACCGGTGAGGGATACTAGCATGGGGGTGCGGCTCAGCTCGTTGATCATGGAGTCTACGCTGGCCATTGGGTAGCGGGTCAATCTGGGGATTCCAATGCTCTCCAAGCTGTACAGGATGCTGCGGAACATTAGTGAGGGCAAGAAGCCGCCAAGGATTTGTGGGCCCTTCCACCTTCTGTATGGGTGGATTTCGGCGCACATTAGGGGGATTTATGATTATCCAAAGCCTATCTCACCGCCGAAATCAAACTTCCGCCCCTCCATTCTGAATGCGGTCGGGAGCTTCCCATTCAAACTAACCATACCGATGGTGCTGAACCGGGTGTGGAGGGCGGATGATGTTAACTTCCACCCATTTCCATTGCCGAAGGGGGTTCTCACTGATGATGGTCATGGAACAGAAGAGCACTGGGCTTATCTCCTGGCCTTTAGAGGTGGAGTTTTGGTGGAACGAGTGGATCGTGAGCCGCTCTATGAACTGTACACCCCGCATCGGTTTTGAGGCAGTTCTAGTGCCTCAGTGGCTGACCCCACAGGTTTACTAGGAGGTGTGTCATGAGGAGAACTCATGTGTGATGAGGCAGTTGTGGCTCATGTTCACACAGGAAGACAAGAAGTTGTGAATTACATTGCCTCCATCCACCACTACTTTCGGATTGGTGAAGGAGTATGCCATCAGCTGGGAGGCCGCTTATCCGGGGGAGATGCTGAGGTAGACAACCATTCGGGTTGGTGACGGCAGGCCTCCCCTATCCCGAGGTCGGGGTTGGAGGGAAGCAAGGGCCTCTCGCGGTGGTGGGGCTGTCGTGGTAGTGAGACCCACACCGTACGAGGGTGTGGCAGCAGCGGTAGATCCAGTGATTCCAGAAGAGCAGGGCCATCCGAAGGGGTGGCAGCCGAGGGGATTCCGCAGGATATCCGCTCAGGTTCCAGGGAAGCGGTGACGTCATATTGACATGCCATAGGATGTCGTCTTCCCGGAGGCCTGGGACATTTGGGATGTCAACCAGCAACACCTCAATCTGCCTAAGATGTGGGAACTCCTAAACCATCGCGAGATGGTTCTGCCAGGTATAGGCTCAGTCCGGGTTGGTTTCACGGCGTCTCCGGCGGAGGCGGAGAAATATTTGGTTGATCTGGAGGACTACATTCACTCAAGTGGTGTCCCAAACCCAATGACAGACCGAGTGAGTGTACTTCTAGATCATACGGTTCCGCTACAGGTATCAGTCGCCGATCTGGGGGAGTGCTTCCCCTTGCTGGAAGAATCAGAAGACTCCTCTCGAGAGGATAAAGCTAGCGGAGGGAGCCCGTTGGAGGAGGGCGAAGTTGGAGACCAAGACTCAGATTCTGATAGTTTCACAGAGGTTCTCAACGTATCATTCCGAGCTTCTTTCCTCATGGTCCGTTCTCAGGACATCATATATTTCTTACCGATGTTTGAACTATGCATGAATAACTTGTATGCAGGCCTCGATCTCACCCCTTGGCGAGTGATGATGCAGGACCTTCAGAACCCGAGCCTATGGCTACGTCCAATTATGTATCTAGTGGGGTCAGAGTGCCCGATGTGGCACCTCCAGAATCTCCAGACCATCCAACAGTATACGGAGGCCCTTGCCTCGGGGTCCCGTCAGCATCGACTCAAGAGAAGCATTGGGAGTTTGATCTCCGTAAGTTTCCTCTACTGGATTCATTGCGATCATATGTTGATTGTTCCAACTAACATTTATGTCCCTCTCTGTCGTACAGTTCTCCGACTAGCGTGGGCTGCTGCGGCAGGGCTGGTCGAGATGTCTAGTGGCATCCCTCCTAGGGGAATGCTGGTGATGGTGGAGATAGTCCCCCCACCTACCCGAGATGCAGCACACACTATCATTGGTGGGACCACTAGCAGGGTCGTGCCCGAGGTTATTGAGGCGGATTCCGATGATTAGGATCAATCGGTCGACCCAAGTCTCTTTACGCCTGCTCCGGCACCAGAAGTCGCACCGGATTCAATGATAGATGCAGATCCGGCCGAGGACTTCTTGTGGGCGTATCCTGAATACGAGCCTGCCAACCGTGCAGACTGGGACGAAACGGCCTCCGACGAAGAAGACAGTAGCATAGTCCACAGCCGATCGTGGAAGCTAATCATGCGCTTCATCAGGGACACCCTCCAAGCGCTATGGCCGAACGAAATGGACAAACTCCGCTCGCGGATGTGCAAACTATGTGCTGGGGGAGTGGATGCCCAATGTCCTCATTCGCTAATCAGAGATCTCATGGCTGAGAATATCTGGGAGTTTGATCATGGGATCAGCATGGGCTAGCAGTGGTGGAAGGAGATAAACATCAAGAAGCTCTTGGAGGCTGAAGGTGAGGTCCAACAGCTGCAGGCCCAGGCGGATGAGCACTCAACCTCTCTTAATACACAATCTAAGCTGATCTCAAGGTTGAAATCCCAGCTGGAAGAGGCAGAAGAGCATATGAGGCAGGCTTCTAGAAGGATGGCTACCATTCAGGCTAGCATAGAGGGGGCCAGGGCCAAGGCTGAAAAACTGCACCCTGCCGCTGCTGAGGAGGAGTGGGAGCTGAGTCAGCGGCATCAATTCTTGGATGCCACAAGCTGAAGGGTGGCGGAGCTGCAATGCTCTTTTGACAGGGTCAACCCGTCCATGGGTAGAGTTGACCCCTAGGTACTATAACAAATTACAAACCTTTTAATGGTACTTTCGTGCTTCGATTTTTTTCTTTTTTGTTTTGAATGTCGTAGCATGCACGATTTGCACTATTTGCATTAGTTAAGTACATCCCTAAAATGTTTTTGGGACGTTCGACGATAATTCCCCAAGCTCACGTGGGTGAAGACCGATGTGAGAAACAGGAGATAGTTGCCTCATCATCCCACCCAACATAGTAGTGGAAACCAAGCTTCGGGCATCCGGGGTTTGGATAACCAGTCCGGATTTCCGAAAGATAGGAGAGGCATGGCCGGAGAAGGGAGTTCTCAAAACAACCGAATTACCATTTCTTCAGCATGCTCTTATGCACGAACGGTGCAACGCCATGGGTGCTGAAATCGGTCCAAATAGATGGAAATGGGAAGTGTGAATCACAATACCCAAGATTTGGAACACTGTGGTGGTGGCGTGACAATAAAGGACAACCATTAACCGTGGCGGAGAAACGATATCCTTACTGTGTTATCCTGAAATGGGGACAACAAATGAGGGTCGTTCGTTGACCATGTTCGAAACACAGGACCAGGTCACAAATGTTTTCGATCAATCCTTCGGGACGTTGGCCCAGGACAGTAGGCGGACCCTAGTTCGAGCATCCATAATGTTATGGGGTCCTTCCAAACATGACCAGTATTCCGAAACGTTGGCCTAGGATGGTAGGTGAGCCGATGCGGAATGGGACCAGGCCGTTAGGGGGTCCCTTCAGACATGAAAGGGGACGAGGGTCCTAATAAGGGTCACGCAAAGCGTGGAATATGGAGTGATGGTTTGTCCGAAAAGAATCCAAAACTCATGTAATTACACCACCGTGGTGGGAGTACACCAGATGGGTGCATCAGTTTGGTTATGGGTCCTTCCTTCTTTGGGACAGGGCCTCTCTAGCGAGGGGTCCGACCCGGGGGCCGGAAAGGGGAAGGATAGGATTAATGATTCCTATCGGCCAGACCCTAGGAAAAATACCAGGGTGTCTCTACATATCCCATGAGGATGGGAATCAAGCCACACATAGTTCTGGAAGCATTGTGTAGTCATAGACCAACACTGGTAGGTGAAATCCTCTCTGGTAGAGGCTCTGGTGCATCCCATGATTAACATGGGGCATCCTAAACTTGTTCAGGGTAGAACCGCAGTTTAGTGTCATGCGTTGAGGACATATGGACTCCTGTAGTTTAACGTCATACGATAGGACGTGGATTGAAAGAGAAGACCTAGGGAGCATATGGTATAGTAGTTATGGAACCGACGTGAATGTGGACCTGGAGTCCAAATCACACCACGTACCCCCGGAGGAAACTCTCCAGGTCGAGGGACCAAGAGTGAGGATTAGGCTGGGCCCGAAGAAGAGTGGTCGGGCATTCCTACATACCCCATGAGGATGGTAATCAAGCCATACGTAGTTTTGAAAGCACATTTTAATGTCATGCGGGGCGATGGGAAGCCTGGCCATGTTGGTACACATCCTTCTAAAACTACTAAGCCCACGTGAGTCGTGCTCGATGTGGGAAACAAGAAGTAGTGGTTGGACTTTCCTGACACAGAAAGGGGCAGGTTATGATGAAGGGACGCTTGGTGAATACCGGCCCCATGACACTAACACGGCCATGTGGCGCACTTAGATGCGCGAAGAGATAGAGCCGAGTATGTTGGAATTCTACTTGAACATGAGGAAGTGGAAATGTGTGAATCATGACGCTCGAGATTTGAATCACAATGATAGAGGCGTGACGATGGAGGATAACTGTTATCCATGGCGGAAACGCAGCATCCATATCATGTTAGCCTAGAATGGGGACAGACAAATGAGGGTCGACCATTGACCATGTTCCAAACACGGGACCATGTCACAAATGTTGTCAGAGACCCATAGGGACGTTGGCCCAAAACGATTGGAGGTACCTTAGGTCCAGCATTCATGGAGAGCCCTTAATCCTAGAATCCATGTTGTCCGAGGGTCCTTTTGGATGTGGAAGAGGATGAGGATCCAAATAGCGAGCTCACGAAGCTTGGTCATGGGATGTGGGGAATGTCCCTATGAAAATTCCACACTTCGGGATCTTTGTCAAAATGCATCTGAACCCGACAACTAGGCATATTAGATAGAGGGAGTAGAGTCCTTTCCAATAGGGAGATCTTAGTTTAGGGTCGTAGAATTCGGACCATGGGTGGGAGGAAGCACAGGAGGCACGTGATGGGTACTTACGAAAACCCGACGTGGATGAGGACATAAGCCCTACTCACCATGCGTTCTCTGGGGAGTGCTCACGTCGAGGGACCAAACACGAAAGATAGGCTGGGCCCACGGGGAAGTGCTCGGGTGCTTTTACGTATCCAATGAGGATTGGAATCAAGCCATACGTAGTTCTGAATGGTGTCACGATAAGATACCCATGCCAGGGAAAAAGGGGAGTGTGGGCATGGCCCTTGCACTAAAAGAAGTGGGATTTGATAAATCTTGTTTGTCCTTTAAGGTGAGTGGTTTTTTTTTGTGAAGCGACAGGCCTAGGGTAGCAGGCCCTGGTGTCTCCACAAGAATCAAGCCATGATAGGCACTGACAAATGACATGGCCCGTGACCAATACCCAGCGTGATTTCCTCTACAACGAGGTCATCACCATGTAGTTTCATTTTTCGTCGTGCGGCCAGGTCGATAATGTCAAAGTTTAGGGTCGTATGATAGGACCATGCATGCATTTTAACGTCATGCAGCGCAGACGTAGCAGAGACGATGCTAGGAGGGGAATGTGTATGGTGTCGTACGACATAACCAACGTGAATGAGGACATGATCCCTTATCACACGACGCAGTCCCATAGTCAGGGTCCCAAAGGCAGGATGCTGATCTCAAGCTGGACGCAAAGACAAGATCTTTGGGTGTTTCGACGTAATCCAGGGGGACGAGAATCAATCCAGACGTAGTTGTAAAAGATCTTAGTTTATGGTCTTAGAGCTCGAACCATGAGTGGATGACAACTTTCCAGGTAAGCGCAGACCTTAACCCGATCCCTAAGCCCAGGTAAGTTAAACTCGGTGTGTGAATCAAGGGGGGAGATCATAATCACAATACCAAAAACATCCATCAAGGGGAAGTTGGTGAAGAGCCCTGAAGGACACCTTTGACATGCCTTTGTTCCCCCAACACGCAGACGTGCCCAGGGGAATAGTACCAAGAGTTCTGAAACTCTACTTTGACATGATGAGACTGGTGAAGGATGTGAATCGTGTAATCGACATTTTGGGCTGAATGGGGTTGGTGTGGCGATAGAGGAAAACTGTTAACCGTGGCGGAAAAATAGTCTCCATATCACGTTATCCTGAGGTGGGAACAACAAACGAGCATCGACCGCTGACCATATTCACAACGCGGGATTTTTATCGATTTGTTGTCTGAAACCCTCGGGGCATTGGTCCGTAACGGTAGAAGAGCCCTTGGGCGTGGTATCTAGGACATTCTTGGGGGGCCCTCTGGGTGTGAAAGATTATGGAAGCCCTGATGAAGGGATACACAAATCCTGGAAAGCGGGTGCGGACGTGTCCGAGTAAAGTCTGCCATTCGAGGTAATAAACCGGAGTACCCTTAGGAACATTGGTGAACCGTCGAAAAGGGTCAAAAAATAGCTCGGGAAGGAGAGTTACATGGAGTGTTCATTACAAGACCAACGTGAATAAGGACATAATCCCACACCACACCATATAATGCCCTCATGGAGGAAGAGTAGGCCAGGGGGCCAAGGTGGGATGGAGGTTTTCAAGAGATGGGGTTGGACCCAAAGCGTGGACATTCAGGTGGTCCTACATATCCCATAAGGGTGGGAATCAAGCCACATGTAGTTCTGAAGGGGATACCCAGGGGGAAGAATATCCTGACAAGGAGGTGTACGGTGCGGCGGGTTATGAGGAAATAATATCACACTATACCGCACAGTTCTGTAGGAAAGAATCTGGGGCAGGGGGCCCGAAAAGGCCGAGGGGCTAGAGGGTAGGGATCGGTGAGGGAGGCCTGAGGCTGGGCCTCGGTCAGGGTGGCCTGACCAACTTGTAGTTTAACTTCTTGCAGCAAGGACAGGGGTCGTGGGCCCGGAAAGGTCGAGGGGCCTGAGGTTATGCATCGGTCAAGGAGGCCTGACCAATTTGCAGTTTAACATCTTGCAATGAGGATGGGAAAAAAGATGATTGTATCTTGTCTGGGGATGTGTATGGCATGGAAATTAACCCGATGTGGAAGAGGACGTAATCCTACACCATGCCATACATCCCTTATAAGAGAATCGGGGTCATGGGCCCGACCGCTGGCACCACCCGAAGGGAAGTTTTTCGCTTCGGGATGGGGCAGAACGAATCACTGCACTCGATGTTTGGGACATCTTGGGGTGGACCCGAAGATCTAGGACACTGTTGACCATTTTCGAAACACAATGTTCCTATGGTGACCTGATATGGGAGAAACAAATGAGCGTCGACCGTTGACCAAATTCGCAACGCGGGACTTGTATCGGCTTGTTGCTCGGAAACCCTCGTGGGCGTTGGCCCGTATCGGTAGGAGATCCCTTGGACGTTGTATCCAGGTCATTCTTGGGGTTCCCACTGGGTGAGGAAAGTGATGGAATCCCAGTCAAGGAGTGGGTGAAGCATATCTGTATCCATCCACAAAAGAGGAGAACATCTCTAGGGGGGACGTGCAGTCGGGTCCAGGCTTGCTCGATGTGAGTTGGGGAAAAAGTGTACGTCCTGCAATACGTCTTGACCCGAGGGGAAGATTTTGGCTTTTGGACTGGGCCAACTGACGAAATTTCTAGAAGTTCCTACATATACCATTAGGATGGGAATCAATCCATATGTAGTTCTTGAAGGCCATGTAGTTTAACGTTGTGCATTAAGGACGTGGGAGAATAGAATAACAGGAGTGGGCACACGGTGTGACCCTTATAATCTTTGTATGAGCGGGGCTAAGAAATCCTACTCCTCATCATGCAACGATCCTCCAATGAAACTATACCCCGGGGGGACAGTGAAAGAGAAGACCTTGGGGCTGGGCTCAAGACGAGACGTCTGAGCATTCCTACGTATCCCATTAGGATGGGAATCAAGCCATATGTAGTTCTTGAAGTGCAGTTTAATGTCGTGTTGGACGAGAGATGCATCTCATTTGGGGATATGTATGGTACAACGGGAAACCCGACGTGAATGAGGACGTATCCCACACCACACCGTACAATCCCATAAGAGAGCCTGAGTCGACGAAAGCCAAGGGGCCTGAGGCTGAGTCACAGTCAGGGACGCCTGACCGGCTTGCAGTTTAACGTCTCACAGTAAGGACGGGGGCCAGGGGCCCAAAGAGGACAAGGGGCCTAAGGCTGAGCCTCGGTCAGTGAGGCCTAACTAGCTTGCAGTTTAATGACTTACAGTAAGGATAGGGAAGATCTGAGTTTCAGGTCATAGAGCTCGGACCATTTTTTAGTTTATCATTTTGTAGGATGATGGTGTAGTTTAGGGTCGTGCAGGACCGTAACATGCAGTTTTGGGTCATGCAGGACCGTAACGTGCATTTTAGGGTCATGCGGGACCGTAACGTGCAGTTTAGGGTCATGTGGGACCATAACGTGCAATTTAGGGTTGTGCGGGACTGTAACATGCAGTTTACGGTCATGCGGGACCGTAACATACAGTTTAGGGTCGTGTGGAACCGTAATGTGCAGTTTAGTGTCATGCGGGACTGTACAGTTTAAGGTCATGCAAGACCAAGGATGCATAGGCAAAGTACTGCTTGAGGAACTTGGTGTTGGTGGGAGGAGTTATGCGCTCACCATTCGTGGTCACCAAGGAGTATACTCCATTGGGTTAAACATTATGGATGATGTAAGGTCCTTCCCATTTGGGCTCTAGCTTTGGCGGTTTCCTATCGGGGATCATTGGCACTCGAAGGGACAATACTAAGTCGCCCTGCAGAAAAGAGCGAAGGCGAACCTTCTTGTCGAAGGCTCTGGCTATCTTATTCTGATGCCTTTCTAGATTGTGCAGGGCACGAAGCCTGTTCTCCTCCAGTGCTTCCAATTTAGCTAGACAGATTTCAGCCACCTTATCTGGCACCTTCTAGTCATAGACTGCAGTGCGTAACGATGGCAACTGGATCTCAATGGGTAGGACGGCCTCATCCCTATACACCAGGGAATATGGGGTCACCTGGGTGGAATTGCGAGTCGTCGTCTGATAATCCCAGAGGGCGTTGGGGAGCTTGTCCGGCCAAATTTTCTTATTCTGACCAACCATTTTCTGCAGAATGTTAGAGAGGGTTTTCTTGAACGCCTCGATCTGTCCATTTGCCTGTGCATGATAGCGAGAGGTATGGTTCGATTGGATATTGTACTTGGCATACAGTTTCTTCATCTCGGCTGCTCGGAAGTTGGTGCCGTTATCGGTGAGGACATCATGAGGGACCCCAAAACAGTGGATGATGTTGGAGCTCACAAAGTCGATGATGGAATGAGCCTTGACCTCTTTGAGTAGAACTGCCTCTGCACACATGGAGAAGAAATCTTTAGTAGTTAGGATGAACCTACACTGGTGAGCTGTCGCCGGTGGATATGGTCCCACTACATCGAGTCCCCACACCGCAAATGGCCAAGAGTACTTGGTGGAGTGGAGGGGCTCCGGCGATTGATGCAGGAAGTTGGCATGAACTTGGCACATGTGGCATCTCTTGGAAAACTTGATATAATCATGGATCATAGAGGGCCAGAAGTACCCCAACCTTCGAATTTGATTGGACAACTTTTGCCTAGCTTGGTGGGCACCACAAGAACCGGCGTGAACCTCTTGCATAACATGAGAAATCTCGACTCCTTGAATGCAACGGAGGAGAACGTCATCTAAGCTCCACTTATAAAGGATCTGCTCAAGACTGGGACCGCTCTAGAGGGTAAATTGTAGCACGCGATGTCGGATTCATTCGCGCTTGGCCCGGTCGTCCGGGAGGCAACCATTTCAGAGATACTCGACAAAAGGTGCCCTCCAGTCGGGAGTGGCCTCAACCACTATGTCTGACGAACCCGAGACCCCTGATGTAGAAGGTCCGGCGGTGAGATGACTTACCCGCAGGCCGTCATTTTCCTCTGGGGTGATGGGGGAAATGACTCTCCAGTGTGCCACATGTATGATCAAATCATCTTGCTCTAGATCTGCGAGAGACGCAGCTAAGCCAGCCAAAGCGTCTGCTCGACCGTTTTGTGACTGAGGGACATGGGTAACCTCTGGTCGAGAAGAGAACTGGGCCATTAGACGGATGGTGCACTCCAGCAATGGTACAAGCTTCGGCTTCCTGATGACATAGTCTCCATTGACCTGCTTGATTACTAGCTCGGAATCTCCTTTCACATGTAGATGGGGCACATTGATCTCGAGGGCCAACTCGAGGCTGGTGATGAGAGCCTGGTACTCTGCCTCCTTGTTGGTACAACCTTCTGACAATAGGAATGAGTATGGCAGGATAACTTGCGTCGGGGTGATGAAGAAGATACACAGGCTCAATCTGTTGAGCTTAGGATCGTTGAGCCTCCTACCGGTGGGGCTCCAGGAGGCACCGTCGAAGTGCATTTTCCAACATGAGACGGCATGATCGACTGAGAGGATCATCTCATCAGGAAAATCCAGGTCCATGGATTGATCCAAGGAGGTTGGATGGGCAGCTAAAAAGTCTGTCAATGCCTATCCCTTGATGTCCTTCTGAGGCACGAACCTGATGTCAAACTGTTGTAGGATCACCGCCCATCGTGCTAGTCGTCCAGTCAACATGGGGCAGTTCAGGATGTACTTCATTGGGTCTACCCGAGAGACCAATTGTACCTCATGGTTCTATAGGTAATGTTGCAACTTCTGTATGGAAAAAATGAGTGCAAGGCAGCTCTTTTCGATAGGGGAGTATCTGATCTCCGTATCAAGAAGCATGTGGCTAAGATAGTAGAGACTGTTCTCCATACCCTCATTATTTTTCTGGGTGAGAAGTGCGCCAAGGGACCGCTCCAGGTTAGTCACGTAAAGGACCAGCAGCTTTCCGGAGATGGGTGGAATCATAACTGGAGGTTGGAGAAGATACTGCTTTATTTCCTCGAAGGCAGTCCGAAACTCTTCATCCCATTCGTAGGCGGCGCCTTTCTTCATGAGCCGTGAAAAGGGCTTACACATGCCAGCCAGATTCATGATGAATCGGCGTATATAGGCTAAGTGGCCTTATAGACCTCGATGTTCCCGAATATTTCTCGGGGGAGGCATTTGGCTGATGGCCTTGATCTTCTCTGGGTCGATCTCAATACCCCTGTATCTAACAACAAAGCCAAGAAACTTCCCAGAGTTGACCCCGAAGGAACACTTCAACGGGTTCATCTTCAGGTGGTGGGAACAGAGGAAACCGAACACTTTCTTAAGGTATTTGAGATGGTCCTAGCACTGGAAAGATTTGACCACTAGATTATCCACGTAAAATTCCACCAACGTCCCGAGAATCGGCCTGAATATGAGATGCATGGCCTGCTGATAAGTGGAACCTGCATTTTTCAGGCTGAAGGGCATAACCTGGTAACAAAACGTACCTTGGGGAGCCTTGAAGGCAGTGGACTCCTCATTCTCGGGGGCCATTCGGATCTGGTTGTACCCGGAATACCCATCCATGAAAGAGAGGGATTGGAACCCGGTCGTAGAATCAATCAATAACTCGGTCACCGGGAGGGTAAAGTCATCCTTTGGGAAGTGGTGATTGAGGTCGTGGAAGTCGATGCAGACTCTGATCTGCCCGTTCTTCTTTCTGACTGGAACAATGTTGGCAATCCACTTGGGGTACTAGACTTCCTTGAAGAAGTTGGCTTCGATAAGCTTGTCAACCTTTGCCTTAACCATGGCACCGTGAGAAGGGCACAACTTTCTAGGAGGCTACTTAAACCCACGATGGTTTAACGGGAGGCCCAGGTGGTGAACAACTACCTGAGGATCTAGTCCTGGCATCTCGCTGTAACTCCAGGAAAACACATCATGGTGTTGTTTGAGAAAGCCTACGTACCAATGCTACTCCTCGGGGGACATGGCTGCACTGATCAATGTGGGTCTCAGATTTGCCTCTCTACCAAGCTTCACATGTACCAGTTCATCAATCGTTGTAGAGACTCCTTCCTCAAAGGTGGGGGGAGCATCCTCCAGATCTTCCTCTCCACCTGTGGAGGGATTTCCCGCAAGGGGAGCTGCTTCTGAGCTATCAATCCCTGAAGGGCAGCTGGTGACAGCTTGGGTAGTAGTGGTCATCATATCAGAAGACCCATACACCACTGAGACCATAGCAATGAACGCAGTCGATCTTATCCCATCTAGCCTTTGGCCTAAGGGGCCATGTTTGATGACATCAAAGCAGTGGTGACGTGTCGGCCTGAGTCGGTTGATTCTAGCCTGGCAGAAGAGACACGTATGACATGTTGTCGTTGTTATAAGCTTGAAATCCCGATACTGCACAGGGGTAGGAGGCTCCGGGATCACCTGAGCCTAGTTGGTGTAGGAGTACGAGGTGATTTTCTGTCGTCGCTTGGACATGAGAACATGCCTTTCTTTCGTACCTGAAACAACAAAACAATGCCCCATGTTGGGGTTCGTGGCATCCAATCGATGGATCGGGAAGATTTAGGCGTCATCCAGGCCTACCCAGGGATCACTTGTGACTGGGGAGGGTTCATCCTCACTTTCTAGGATTTTCTTATCCTTGATCTTGTAATAATCGGCATCCAGATAGCAGGCTTCACAAGAGGAGAAAGGAGAAACATCTCTTTGGATCATGCCTACTCGACCATTGAGGGAGTATTTAAGGAATTGGTGATACAATGAAGGGACCGCTGCGTTCAGATGGAGTCAGGGCCTTCCCATCAATGCGTTGTACGCGGTGTCCTGGGAGACAACCATGAACTCAGTGCTGGAAATTACGCCACAGAACTGGGTCTTCAGGAAGATCTTGCCGACTGGGGATTGGTCGATCCTATTGTATCCCTGGATTCTAAGGTCAGAGGGTGTTAAATCATCTTCTAACAAAACCAACTTTCACAGTGTCCGAGTTGGGATCAGTTTGACCCTAGAACCCATGTCAACGAGGCAGCGGTGGACTTCCATGCCATTGAACTTTCCAGTGACGTACAGTGGGCGAATGTGCCCCTATAAGGTAGGGTCTTCATCTTCACCAGAGAATGAGATAACTTCCTGGAATTCGGAGTTCTCTATTGCCTCAGCGTGGAAGGCTTCCGCATCAACTACCTCTATCTCAAACTGAAGGGGGATCCTTAGGTCCTCGGAAAGTTCTTCGCGCATTTCATACGATAGGTGAAGGGCCTCAAGGATAGAAAGCCTTGCTGGAATTCTTTCTAGGTGCTTCAGGACATCATAGTTTCATGCCAAGTGCGAGCCTCTGCTTACATGAGGTCATTCCGCAGATGGAGGCATAGCAAGTCCTACTAGTTGAATCGGAGGCTGGCTAGTACTAGGTACATCCCGCTGCCTACTAGTTGAAGCCTGGGGGTAGCCACCAGATTAGGATCAGACAACAGAGATTAGCCTGTAGCTGGGAAAGACTGACTGTGATATGGACGAGGCATCTCTGCCTGATCTAGTAGCATAAACGGCGGTGGAGGTAGAGCTGAGGGCATCAGATGAGGTTGTGCATGCTGGGCTCTGCGCTGAGCCTGCTGCCTGGTTTCAGTAGCGTGCACGACTTGACTGAAAGCTCCTGCTGACGTGCCTCGACGACCTATGTGGTTGGCTTCCGCTGACGTTGGCGTCGGCTGGGGACGTTGGGGAGTTTCACCTGGCATTCCCCCTCGTCGGGAGCCATATAGGGCTTTACCAGCTCCACGGTGTCAATCGAAGAGTACCCCTAGCTGTCGCTCGACGATTCATCTTCCACAGGGAAGATTATGGGTGGAATCCTTATTTCAGGGGGAATAAAGCCTCCAGAAGTGTGGGATGACGATGGAAATGGTGGAGCGTGTTGCTTCTTCTTGCGTTGTTACAGCTTGCCCCTTTGGGAAGAGGTCGGTTGTGATGATGCAGAGGTACTAGCTACTTCTTTCGAAGGCTCTGGCTCATTCAGGCATTCCCGAATGATACCATGGGCATGGGCGACGTTTTTTTATCCATCCAGTCATCGTATTTCTGGGACCCACGGCTGGGAACCTGCTTCCACTCTCCTTCGTTGTCGCTACCGATCTCTGACCCTACAAAGACACTCGCTACTTGTGTCGGTGCTGGGCCCAACCTGACTATGTTGTTGTCGACCTGGTCTTGAAGCCAGTCTTTAAACACATAGCATTGCTTGAGGGTATGCCCCAGAATCCGATGATAGGGATAGTAGTTGGGGTGATCGGTGAGATTCGCCTCTGTCGGCCTTCTGCACTCAGGTAAGCCCACAATCCCTTGCTCTAGAGAACTTCGGAAGTAATCGGGGACCTGATTATTGTTGAACGAGTAAGTCTAGTGCCTTATTTATGGATAGGGGGCCCTGGGAGCTTGGCCCATAAGAGGGGCCGGAGGGGCCGGCGGAGGAGGTGGTGCCTGATTGTCTTGCCTAGGTGGTGGTGGCGCATTTCGTGGGGGAACCTTTCGATTCTGAGGCAGTTGCTGCTGGGAAGGAGCCTGCGCTTGTGGGGGAGGACCTCTGCGGGGTTGCGGGGCCGGTGCTGCTGCCAGTAATTCCAACTGCCTGGGGGCTGCTATTTGGGCCACCGTGGCGGGTTCGGCTCTGGCAGCCCTCCTGGCTGGGATCACCAGGGGCAGAAAACGTGCCTGACTAGCCTGTTGCAGAGCCTCGTCAAGGCGCAGAGCCTCGTCAAGGCGCAGAGCCTCGTCAAGGCGCAGAGCCTTATATGAGAAATCCCGGAACCCTCCAGGGTAGTTCTGGGTGATCAGAGAAGGTACCAGCTCCGTTTTAACATTCCCTACACACATCATCAGTAATTGACCCTGAGTTAGTGGCATGTCGAGAGAGTATGTAAGTCCCTTCCACCGGGTGATGAAGTCTGCGACTCGCTCAACAGGCTTGTGTTTGCACTTGAAGTGGTCTACGATGCTGATCTTTTGCATGGTGGAGCTGAACTGGTATAGGAACTTCCAGTAGAGATCCTCCTAGATGGTCACCGATCTGATAGGGATCTGGTTGTACCAGACGAATGTGGGGCCCTCCAATTTCTGCATGAAACATCGGAGCTTGGAAGCTTCTTGCTGGGATGAGGTCCCCAGCATGGGGCCACACCTGGAAGAAAAGTGGGACAACTGCTGTGGAGGGTCCCCTGTCCCGGTGAAGGGTGAGAAAGTGGGGTTCCCAAAACTCGGGGGGTGCGGGCATATCATCCACCCACGCAGGATATGGCATGCCATCCAGCGGGACTGCCACCTGCCGCATTTCCAACTCTTCGAGGCGGGAGATGAGTGTCGCTATAAGATCATCTGGGTAGGGGTCCCTTTCTTGACGAGGATCCCTAATCAGAAGTGCATTGTCGGGTTCTTCGACATTGTAGATGTCTTCAGTAGCTCAGGGAGCGACTGGTGGAATGGCCTATGGGGCGGCTGGGAGAACCCGGGCTGGATTTCTCAGATTTCCCAGTTGTTTAGGAGGGTTTGTCTAGACGTATAGCACCCTCTTGATGTGAGTTCCAACTTTTTCCCTGTCTGTGGAAGCAGCATGATCAGGGTTTCCCGGAGGCATCTCACCGGAGGGAAATTGTTCCTGCCCCTGCTGCCCCATCTTGGAATTACCATAGTCGTGTCTCCATTCTGCAGTACGCTCGGTTAGGAGTTCGTCAACCAGCCTCTTTTTTTCAGAAATCTGCTGGCACAGCGCAGCCTTCTCGGGATCTTCGTCTGTCTTCTATACAGAGGCGGACGGGTCGGAGTGCTTGACGGTTCCGACATGCTCCTTACCCTTACCGGCATTTCGACTGAGTGCCAGCAACTCGGTGGGTACAGGGAGGCCCAGAAGGTTCCTCTGCTGACAGGTAACCCTCCCTGATGGGTCCAGTAGTGGCGGTACACCCTTAGGTGGTAAGTCTCCATCGAGAAATTCAATCTCATCCTTCTTGTCAACTAGTCATCCATTTAGACCATGACCCTCCTTAGGGGAATGTCATCAATGTTGCCTAACGGATCGGTATGCCGCTGGTTAGGGCTGAAGAGGAGGGAGGCATACTATCCCCAGCCACGGACTTGCACATGGGCGGTAGCTTCCCTGATGATTATGCGGAGTACTTTGAGACTCTGAACGCATTTCCGTTGAAGGTTTCTCTGGCGGCCTGGTGACTCGGGGCGCTGGGCCACAGGGAGTGCGGCCAAATCTATCAGGAGGCATTGATCACCAATTTATTAATGGTGCTCTTGGCTCCTGGGGTACACTACCCGCTCATAACGAAGGCGGAAGTGTGTCGCCCATAGGGTTCGGCGGAAGCACCCTACTTCCTCTGGGGTAAGGGACTTAGGTGCGCAAAAGTTCGGCACTACCGTAGGACAGAACTTCTCCGGGAAGTGATCCGCTACGAGAATGTTCCAGAAGCTCCTGGGATCAGATTTAGGGTCTGGCCTCGTATTGACCCACTCGTCAACCAGAGGCGGATGAGGGACCAGTAGCGGTACCGAGGCGGACCGCTGGGACAGTAAAATTGGCTGCGGAGAATACGGCGAATGAGATGACTGGCCACCGAATTCCAGTCCATCCTCTGAAGAGTAAGGTGACCTGAAAACAATATCATGATACGATGGGATGATAGCCATAGATTCTATGGCAGGAATTGCAGTCCCCAGCGATGGGTCACGACGTTGCTCTACCACCGTTGGTCCCCAAAATAGCTCTCTATGATCTCTGGTAGAGGTAGAGGGAACTTCTGGTGACAACGGTGGTAATTTCACGATCGGAACCTGTGGAATTTACACAATTTGTTCTTCCTAGATGTACCTACGGAGAGAGGCGGGAATCTGGTAGACTTCGCATTCTGGGAGAACGAGGCTAACGCGCCTCGTTCCTACCCTAGTCCTTGACATGGAGGAGCGGGAAGAAGGTTCCATCACTGATTCGCATTCCGCTTCAGAATCCTAGAAATGGGCTGGTTTAACCTCCACTCGGGCCTTCCCAGGACTCTTCTTGTGGCGGCGACGACCCACTCTCCTGCCCCTAGATGGCTCTTCGGGACAAGGTTGATTCTCAACATGTAGTCTCAGAGCAGTGCTGGCACCAAGGAGGAGAGGACTCCCACTTGAGATAGCCGGGGTGTGAGGGGCACCAGGGAAAATGTCAAAGGGTACATGGGGAGGACCTCCATGGATAGTACCCATCTAGGCAGAACCTCTGTTGGAACCGACAGGAGCATGGGGAGGACCTCCATGGTCGGTGCGGGCGGAGCAAGGCTGACCTTCACTCCTCAGGTTTCCAGGGCGAGGAGGACCTTCGCCAGTGGCAGAGAAGACTTAAGGAGGACCCCCACGTTGGAGAGGGACCGGATGGGCAGTGCTTTAACATCGACGATCAGGGTTAGGAGGAGGGACTCCATGCCCTGTATGGTGGGCGCGGTAGAGGCTTCCGCACCGAGTGTCACTGCCATAGGGTAGGTCTTCCTTCGGGAAGGGGGTAGCATGAGGCATACCTCCATGATAAGCTTCGGAGTGGGGAAGGCCCACACTCTGTGGAATGGTTTTATAAGGAGGCCCTCCGTATGGGGTGATGCCACAGCGAATTGGTTCGGGGCAATCACCACTCAGGCCTGCAACCCCGAGAGCCAACCTGACCTGGGCAGGTCGGGGCCTCGGTCCTGGTCGGGTGAAGGAGTGCCCCTACTCAGTGTATGAAGGGACTCCATGATGAACGTTGGCAGTTGATCGGGACACAGTAGTTTTTGACATCGACACCCCTTGATGAGCATCCTCAGCTCAGGCCCGACGCTGACGTTGGGTCAAACGAGCTGGCATAGGTGGTGCAGGGGCATAGCCTACCTGCTCCTCTGGCGAAGCCGGACGGCAGCGCTAACGCGGCCGGATGGGAGCCCTTTCCTGGAGCCCTTGGATTGGGACTCTGGTCGGTCCGAGCCGAACATCACCCGCCTCATCAACGTAAGGCGAGAATTCATCGAGGCGTTCCAGGTCAGGCTCCCGAAATGATTAAACATTGGGGTGGGGAGTAGGGGCTCCCTGCGCGGCCTTTGAGGGTGGCGTTGATGGCGGGGCCTAGATGCCTCCAGGTCCAGGCAAGCCATGTCCCGAGTCGGGATGACCCCTTCTTCCTCGTACCTACGTACAAGGTTGTTGATCACCCATCGTTGGATGATCTCTGATGGGGAGAGGGGACGTGGGCATCCCGTATTCACAGATGTAGAGGCTGTTGTGGTGGTAGTGGAGCCACACGGAGTGGATGTGCTGGTATTTTCCCCGCCCCTGTGTAGGCGAGCGGGCAGTGATCGTGTCTCCATAGTAGCAACCTGGTTCCTGGGAAACATGGAGATCAACTCATCAGCACTGCGAGGAAAAGGATTGACAACCAGTGCCCCAGCGTCATTCCATCCTCCGTGGTCGGTAAGAGGGATCCACGCCAACATGTTGCAGAACGGAATTCCCCATGTTCTACTGCCCCAACATCCGATGAGTTTCACACCAGGCCCGCTATTTGCTTGGTGGGACCCGGCGCCAGATATCTAGATCTGGTGACATGTCAATCTACTGGTGTCTCGAATGATACTAATCTTCGCATTGAGGAGAATAACTTCACGTCGGGTTCACCATTTCTGTTTCTGATGATTTCGTCAAGGCGCGCGCATCCATCTGTGAGGATGCGCTGTTGTTTCCTCGCATTTCCTCTTTCCAACGGCGGGCTGCATCTGCTCCTTGTTCAGGGACGTCTGCTCCTTGATCGAAACCGGTATGATGGGATGTCGATTCTTCCTTCCGTGGATTCCTCCTCGGAACTCTTCACCTAGTCCGGGTCTCCCTCATAGATTTAATACGTTTATCATGAAACTCTTCCCAGTGCCATGTTTCCATGGACGCCGGTTAATTACACTGCTTCTGTCAGGACATTCCAAAGGGTCTGGTCAGGGTAGCAACCTTCAGTCGGGGGAGTAGTCATTTCAAGGCATCAGTAGCGTGTCTGAACACTGGGGAATTGGCGTGCCTGTCTTTTTGTCCCTTTTCATAGGGATTCTCGAGGGTGTGGAAGCCCGAGGCATCCCACATCGAGCCCGAGGAATCATATGCCGTAGGCATGTATCTGATGTTTTCCTCAGCTTCCTATGTTTAACGCAGGGTATGCCGCAGGTTTAATGTCCAGCGGAGACGGATCGGCCTGATTAGAACACTAGTTGGAATGGATCGGATTGAGGAATTTCCATTGAAGGGATGCCGATATCGGGGCCAGCTCGTGGGTAGCTTCCCGGACGTTTTGGAGGGGAGTGGAGTGGCATGATCTCGCTGGGATATGGTGGCCCGGGTAAGAATTAGGGTGGATGATGGATGGATGGATGAAGTGGAGGGGAAATGAAATGGGACCATCACAAGGGCGACAGTAAAGTTGGGCTTGAGCCTCGAAGAGACCTCCTGCGTATCCCCGTGGCAGGGAATCAAAGTCCGCGTAGTTTGGGATGGTGTCGGTGAACCAACGTGAATGCGGACCTTAGCCCGATGGTGTTGTCAGTGAATCAACATGGATGTGGTCCTTGGTCCCATGGGCATCATCAGCGAACCGACGTGAATGTGGACCTTGGTCCGATGGTGTGGGGGTTACACACTAGGCTGCCCAAGTGTTAGTGGACCGACGTGAATGAAGTCGGAATGACCAACGGGCAGTGGAGTTGAACCTCAGTAAGCCTTCCTACGTACCATGTCTTAACATGGATCAAAGTCCTCGTAGTTTAGGAGAAAACGGGGGCTCGACACACCGACAATGAGACGGTCTCATCCAATGACTATTGGGCTTGAACTTCATGAAGGCTTCCTACGTACCATGCCTTGTCATGGATCAAAGTCCTCGTAGTTCAAATGAGATTTAGAATACAGTTTAACGTCATGCGGAATGGGGTGGACTGACATGAATGAGGTTGGAACGATCGGGTGATGGGCTTGAATTTCATGAAGGCTTCCTACGTACCATGCCTTGAAATGGATCAAAGACCTCGTAGTTCAGGAGAAAATGGTGGGTGTCGGCGAACCAATGTGAAGAAAGGACCCTGGTCTGATGGGAGATGTGCTTGAACCTGAGGGAGGCTTCCTACGTACCATGCCTCGACATGGATCAAAGTCCTCGTAGTTCGGGTTGGATGCCGGAAGGCTGACGTGAAGGAGGACCAGGGGTCCAGGTGGTGGTGGGCTTGAACCTCGTGGAGGCTTCCTACGTACCACGCCTTAGCACGGATCAAAGACCACGTAGTTCAGGTTAGTCACAACGGATTACCGTCAGACTCGAATGCAGTTTAACGTCATGTTGGATGAGGGTGGAACCTGACGTGAAGAAATGACGGGCGGTGGGCTTGAACCTCGTGGAGGCTTCCTACGTACCATGCCTTTACATGGATCAAAGACCTTGTAGTTCAAATGGATGTGCAGTTTAACATCATGCTGGATGGGGGAATACAGTTTAACGTCATGTTGGATGAGGGCATAGAGTTTAACGCCATACTGGACGTGGGCATACAGTTTAACGTCATGTTGGACTTGGTATTGTCATGGACAATGCTTACTCGAAGCCCACGTGAGTCGTGCTCGGTGTGAGAAACAAGAGGAAGCAGAGACCTGACGATCACGTCGCGAAGGGTGCGTCCGTGAGAAGTGAAGAGGGGATTATGCGTTAGGCGGCCCATGGTGTTGGGACTTACTCCAGGAAAGAGGCCCGAAGTGCAGCAAAGCACAGTGGGAGATGGATTTGGGACCAAAGATGGAAGGTGCCTCGTTCCGTATCATGACCTACACTGGCCTTGGCAGTGGGGAAGTATGGAGGTGCATGGGTGCCACCTTCCTCAAGAGAGGCTTGGGGGGGCTTACACCAAGGTGGTTTCACTTCTCCCGTGGACATACGCTACTCCGAGAAGGAGGATATCATCCCATGTGAGGGTGATTCCATTCTCGTGGAGACAAGCGGCGTAAAGAATGTCCAAGCCGGGGGGGACCCTGCGTGCGAAGCATGGGGTCAGATCACAGTTTAACATCTTGTGTTGAGGATGAGATTTTTGGTAGTTTAACGTCATGTAGCTCGAACGAGGTGGGTTTACTCCACACCCCTAGGACATACATGACGGGTACCCTCGGCTCCTTGGGGGAGGGAAGGTACTGGCAAGGCTATGGTCAAGGGGGGTCGCAGAGCGAACCATCGAGGGGTCCACATTAGTGTGGCTATGCGAAGAAGCAATATCCGTTAGCGTGCCTATGCGAAGAAAAATTAGGCAAAGCAATGCTACAAGTGTTGTTGTCCACGGGACTTTGAAATCACATCGTGAAAACCAGGAGGGTCGCATGGGAATAGGAATTGCCAAGAAAAGGAGTGTGCTTCACGAAGTGGAGTGCCTTGGCCTTAGCATGGGGCAGGGGTGTGAATGGGAGGTGCTTGGCGAAGTGGAATAGTATTCACGGAGCACTGCCTCGTGAAGAAAAGGTGCCTCAAGAAGCAAGGTGCTGCGAAGCAGTGTGCTTCGCGATGTGCAACGACCCTGCCTTGGCATGTGGATCACGAGTATAAGATGGGTGTTTCGTGAAGAATAAACGCTCCGCGACTGCCCGGGTTCCCTCGGGAATCCCCTTCCTTCGAGAATGACCTTAGGCTTCGTGAAGGCCATCCCTCTAGGAAGAGGGGCTCAAAACAAGACAAGGTGAAGGCATCTCGCGAAGAAAAAAATACCTCGTGGAGCTCATGATTCCCGGGGGGAAGGGTGCTTCGCGATTCGGGGGTTGAGAAACTGAAAGGTCAGATTGTCCATCCCCTGGACTCAGGGGGAGCCCAGTATTTATTGGAAAGGGGCACCGTGAAGTAGAGCTCACACAGCGCGAAGGGGCGGAGGGTTCTTCACGGCGGGCTCGCGAACATCAGGGCGTTTGCAGAGCGGTACCGCCTCCTTTTCTTCGCAGCGGGCTCACGAACATCAGGCCGTTCACGGAGCGGTATCCCCTCCTTTGCTTCGTGGCGGGCTCGCGAACGTCAGGGCGTTCGCGGAGCGGTGCCTCCTCCTTCGCTTCGCGGTGGCCACGTTGCTCAGGGAGAGCTCTGTGTCGGAGCCTCGTGAGGTAGCGTGCGGGCTTCTTTTCCTTCTTCCCTTTGTGTTCAATATTTTTCACCAACACTATATGATAAGAATTTGTAAAGAAACCTATATTTTAATGTATCATAGGAACATGATGATATTTTTGGTGTGAAAAATAAGGACAAAAATCAAGGAAATATAAAGGAAAAAAAGAAAAATATCTATTAACGTAATGGATGAGAATAATGGTATCCCTATGGTATCATTAATGGTTGATTTTATTAAATGTGGAATGTATGGATAATATGGAAACTGATGTCACAGTGGGAAATCTCAGGAAGATAATCAATAAGGCTGTATGAGTAATGTTTTTTTCTCATGATGAAGATCTATAAAATGGCACTTGAAAGTAAGGATGTATTAATGAATAAAATGATGAATCCAATTTAATGGTTTAAGAATTAATTGGAATGGTTGAAATATTTATGTACTCATATTAAAGTATTATATAAATCATGAAATTTATATATGTGTTGATATATATAAGTTATATGTTAAGGATTTGAAATAATATGTTGACTGACCTAAGATTATTTAATAGAAAGGTAATACTGTATAGAAAAACACATAATTAAGGAAAGGATAATCTTGGAGATGTTCTTGATATTCAGATAATTAGTTGATTTTGTTGAAAATAATGACCTTATAGAAAACCATAGTTGTCAAAAAATTGATTCTATGAAATAGTTATTTGTTAAGATAATCACCATATTCTTGAGGAAATTATGGGATAATTTTGGATTTTTAATATGATCATCTGATAATTTTAGAATGTTCTAGAAAAAAGGCAACCTGAAATTTGGGTGGCAACCCGTCTCACTCAACAAGTAATGTGGTCTTGATCCCACAACCATGGGGCTAGTAGGGTGAAACACCTCCCACTGGCTTACATGATGTACTAGTCTGTATGAAATTGTATAACCATAGTTAGTTTAAAGTTTAAATATTAATTTGATTTTGGAAACATATGATAAGATCATGTTATTTGATTTTGGGGTGTCTAATGAAATTTCAGGAGATGTTTTATTAGGTTGAGTTATAAATAAACCTTTGGTATAACATAATGGATTATTTTGTATGAATTCTATTTTGTTTTTAGAGATTCCAATTGAACGGTAATGAGATAAATTTTGATTTTAAAACCTTTTTTCTTATTGAGGATATTGAGGTTATTTTGGATATATGGTTATTTAGTTGAGGAATGATATATGTTAAATTTTTGGTTTCTTTATTTAATTTTTTTTATTAGTATATTCATATTAATTTTATTTATTATCTTACCCTGTGCTAACCATATTAGTTTTAGTAAAGGAAATGAGAATATCATTTTATTCTTTTGTGGGTCTTATGATATCTCAAAAGTTAATTTTAGTGCTTTGCGAATGGAAAAAATCATCTTAAATACTCATCATTTAAAGTGAAATATGAAATTTTGGTGGAAAATGATAAAAGGATAAAATTATACTCATCATGTAAGTTTATTTCCTTATTCTCTTAGTCAATAAGGAAAAGTAATTCCTCTAATCCTATAAAAGGATCTTAAAATAAAATGTTGTACAAATAACATCATTTCTGATGATATCAATCACAAATTTTTATGCCTCTTTTCTTAATGGTATGTTGGTAGTTGATTTTCTCATGATCATTCACTTTCTTTTTCTCAATGATCTATTTCACTCTCCATCATTATTTTTACATTACACTTTTCTACCATGTCTAAATATTTACTTCCAAAAAATGTTATCCTTTTGATAAACCTACTATGTTTTATTTCAAATGACCTCTATACAGCCAATTCTATCTTATCCAGATTCTACATTATTTATCCTTTTTAAGATTTGGGTTTCCAAAAAAAAAATTCAAATTTTAAACCATTGATTAATGAGATCGATAAAAAACTATTAGGATGTAATTTATTTATAAGGGTTGAATGTAATTAATTGGGATTTTAAAAGAATAACATTGTGTTTGAGAGCATATATGTCATGAAGCACTAAGATAAGAAAGTAATTTAACTCCCTAAGATTTATTTTTATGTCTTACTTTAATCTCTTTGATAACTGGTGATGCACACAACACTAGATTTAAATGAATTATGATATTATATTAGAATATTATTATTTAAACATTACCATTATTTCATATCCATTAAGTTGGTGAATATGAATTGAACATACTAAATTATAAAAAATTTATGGATTACAAAAGTATAAAGTAAATTTAATTGTTATTTACTAATTATAAATAAAATAATGATTTTTGAGAGAACAATTACTATTTTCAAAAAAATAGTATTTTTTTAAATAGTGGTTTAGTCTCTCCATGAACATATATTTTAAAATTAAATTGTACCAATTTTTTAAAATATATTTCAAAAAATAAATCTCTTTTTTTGAAATATACATATCAATATTTTCTTTGCATTAAATTTTGATAATTAACCAAAAAATATATTTTATAAAGAAGATGGGAAATACTATTTTTTATTCAAAACTACCATTGTGATTATATTATTTTTAAATATAACTAATTTTGGTCTTTTTAATCAATTTTATATAGAATAGTGTAATAAAATTTATATAATTTTGAAAGTTTTTTCTTTGGAAAACCCATTTTTCACACATCTACGGGTTTACATCCATCCAAATCATATTTTTATTCAATGAAAACAAATAGTAAAAAGCGAAATTAAGGGAAAATGGATTCCATTATAAGAATAAATATAATTTTTATTATCTAGCAATGTCAACTAAATATTTTACCATGATTAATAGTGAAAATAGTAAGAAATTATTTGCCATGATTTAAGAAAAAATGGGTTTACAAGGTGTTATCATAAATAAGGGTTAAAATTTACCCAAAATTGTCATAATTACTATTTGAAAAAAATATTTACACCTTATATCTTATAATTATGCAAAATTATCATTTTTTTGATCCTTTTTACATTAAAAATAGGTTTGAAATTCGTTCTTTTCAAAATAAAATCCAAGTGTATCCCCGCCCCAACATATAAAAATCCTCCCCATCTCTTATCCTTTTCACACTTCCAATACCCATTGGGTCAGAAATTAAATTCTGAAACAAAATCCCTCATAATCTCCCCTCATCATAGTTTAATTTTTTTCTTCATAAAACCAACCGTGAAAATATTTTAATGTAAACCAAAATAATATTTTAAAAAAGAGGTAACGTCCTTAACCGAGCATTTGATTTTATTTTTTGTTCCACCTAAATAAAATATTATTAAACCATTTTGATATATGAATATTCATATATTCAATATAATGATATGTTTTTATGTTAGGTTAATTACCTAAATCCATCCCCTCCTCTTTAAAATGGGAGAAAAAACCTTTGATCGTGTATACGGTGGACTATAGCCTCACGAAGAAATGTGATATGTTTTTCACTAACACTTTACGGGGAAGTTAAAAAGATATATATTTAATTAATATATATTATATATATGAAATTTTACTTATTTTATAAAATTAATATAAAATCCACATCATTACCATTTCACCCTTTAAGTAAATGATAATGTTTCTTGTGCGTACATATAATCAACCGTCTCTACGAAGCGATGTGATTCATTTTCTAGGTTCAAAATAACATAATGATTATAAAGGTTTATCTAATAAAAAATTAAATTTATAACTTTAATGTAATTATTTATATGATGTAAATATAACCTATGTTCAAGATCTGTAACTTCCACAAAGAAACATGTAAGAGAAATTAATCTAATTATGACCTAAAATAATAGTGACATTGAATAATTATTAATAAACACATAATAAGATGTTATAAAAAGACCATATATGATATTTAAAATAATAATTTAATTTCTTTATATGTTAATAAAACTTATAAAACAAATATATTGGTGGTTAAAAAATTATCTACAAATGGGATTCAAAATGTAAGGGGTTTCTTAACTCAATTTCTATTCATTTGGTTATACGACAAATTCATTTATTATATTATGGAAAAATTATTTCTAAAATCACTTTTAACTAATTTATGATGTATTTACACTTTTATTTTTGTGGATATAATTTTTTTACACCTAATCCTTATATTAATTAACTCTCGCCTCAAAGAAAATAACTTTGTAAGGGTTTCGCCACAAATTTCCTTCATGGAGACACATGTTCTTTTATGCACCTAATTTATTTTGAATGGTTTATATACTAACTCACTATATAATAAATCAATAATAGTTCCAAATTAGTTATATTTGGAGTTAAAATTCATCTAATTCATTCATGGGATGTAATGATTCAAAAGTTGCTAAAGAAATAAGGGTTTTAGTTTCAAATTCATTTTAATCGAAATTATTTTTACATGAATTTCCATCAATGGAAATTATTTTATAATTATCTAATAAATTAATTTTAATTTATTTTACAATATTTTTTCATTAAATTTCTAAGTAATAGTACCATTTTTCTCTCTTTTATATTAAAAATTATTATGAAAATGGTTTTTCGAAAATCCTACTTCATTTCTCTCTTGAGATGAAAACCCTTCTCCCTACATATCCTTGTTTTATAAAAATGTTTTCAAAAACGTTTTACACTATTTGTATAGATTAATTTTTATCTTTAATTTGTTTTTTAAAAAATATTATTAAAGTAATATTCTTTTTTTATGAAAAAGGTGATTTTTTTCTTTTCATAAAAAATTTGAAAGTTATATTTTATTATATAATGTTTTTAGTATGAATGAAACACTTCATCCATCATGAAGACTCAATATTTTAAAGATTAATTTTTATCTTTTAGTGGTTATTTAAAAAATATTACTGTTTGAGATAATTGTATTGTTTAAATAATTGTTTTCAAATTGGAAAGTATATTTTCCACAATAAATGTTCAAAGTGTTCTTTAAAAATAATTATCTGACTAATATGAGATCCTTAGATGTTATAAAAGGATAAAATTTTATTTTCCTCAAGAATTTTTAAAATCCATTTATTGGTATTTTCATCAAAAAACATTTATGGTTACTAAATGATTCTAAATTAGGATAATATGTCTCTCATATATATTACTTGACCATTATTCATTATTTTATGGGGTCATAATTTTCTTAATATAATTTCTCAAATACATTAATTATTAGAATCCATTTTTATGATATGAAGTAAGATTATGAAACATGTTTTCTTTCCCTGGGTAATTTTTATGTAATGCATTATGATTTATTTTCTTTATATGTCACACATAGATCATAAACATATAATTTTGGGTGTGTATAGATATTTTCTCCAATATATTGGTTAATGTTTTGGTTTCATGAGATATAGTCCATGAGAATAAGGAGTAAAGGTAAACCGTTATTTTACTTTTTCCACCATAGGATGTTTTCTAGGATGTTATCCTTAAATCATGTTTATGTCATGATTTTTTGTTTCTACCATATTTCCTATGATTCCATGATCTTGTGATACCTATTTTTTATCATAAAATTCTAGTAAATTACTCATGATCCTAATAATTTATGGTATTAAGTTATACTTTTGACTTGCGGTTCAGGTTTCCCTAATAGGTTTATTATCTTACTAGGATTTTTAGCTCACCCATTTCATTATGTATTCCTGAGGTTATCCTATTAAATTTTAGGATCTCAAAAGGCATTTAAGTGTTCGAAATTAATAATTAAATAAACATTCCATGTTTAAGTTTCCTTTTATTTAATATATTTTTTTTCAAGGAAAATAGCATTTTACTATCCTTGTTTTTTATTAATGGATATTTTCTTTAAGAAACATGTAACTAAATGTGTAAAAGGAATTATTCATCATATGATTCATTATTTACGGTCATATTTTAGTATGATTTATTTATGTTATATTCGTGTAAATTAAATATTTTTCATATCCATATGTTTATCTTACTCTCAATTATGAACTTCAATTGATATATATTATATTCACCACATACTAAACTTCTAAGCTCACCATTTCTTATGTATGCATTAATTATGTATTTAAGAGTGGTAATATATATTATATGACTGAAATAGTATCATTTTTTTTTATTATTTATGGGATATGATGATAAATTATTGTAATAGATGTTGGTTTTGTAACTAATCTCCAAATAAACCAAACATATTGGTTAAAGGGATTGAATTATTTTCATATATAATATATTTTTTATGTGTTTTTATTCTAATATTATGTCATATCAGGGAAGATTCTACCATAAATCCATAGAATGGTATGGTTAAAGACTTTCTTTTTCCCATCATCAAAAATAAGGCAACAAATTCAGTTCTATGGAGTCGTCCGGTTGTGTTTGAAAGTGAACTAGAACATTATATCACATTAATCTAATAAGATTATTAGGATGATACTTCAATTGATCATCCACTACCCACAAAGGATAAGGTTTCCATGTAGACAATTAGAATCAATATATCCCCCAAGAATCTCTATGAATGTAATGGATTAGACTAACATGTGATCCACAAAATCTAGTAATTTTAACTAGTTTGATATTAAACCTCAATGTAGAAAAAATGTTTTTAACACCATTTACTCTCTTAATATTCACTGATCTACTTATTATGAATTCTTACACTCACACTATAGGTTTTTTATTTATGTAAATAATGAAAGTCCAACATAATCTCTCAAATTTCATGAGATAAATCCACCTTTTAAACCTAAAAAACAAATACTTTAAAAAATTGGTCTCAATAATAATAAATGATCTCTAATTAGTAAATTTTAAACTAAAGGTAAACATATTCCAATACTACTCATTTTTTCCAAGATCAATGAATTGAAATAACAATGAATTTCATTCCTTAAGTGATAAATGAATATTTTGACATGGAATTACAAAAAAGATTCAAATGTTATATCGCTAAGTACACATGTATCATTTAGGTTTTCCAAACTACTTTTATGTATATAAACATGTTACTAGGTAATGAATCTGAGTTATAATTCCCTATTTAGAAGCTGAAGTGGATAATCTGACTAGGGACAACATTATTAGGAATGATCAATACCAAAAACGATTATCTAATTATTTTCCACCATGAAGAAGAACATAAAAATAAATGGATTCATTGACTTTAGGTTTTTGAACCACTATTTTCCAAGTGATAATTTCTTAGTCCCAATAACATGTTTGAGGATTGACACAACATCCTGATTTACAGATCTCTCATTTCTGGATAGGTATTTTGGATGCAATTAAATAAAAATGGACCCAATTTATGAATAATCCACTACCTTTAGGGATATCTAAGGGGTATACTACTACAATGAAATACCCATTATATTGATGAATTCTAGTACTACTTAACAATGGTTATAAGCATTATTTCTATATCATTTCTAAGGAAGGTTATGGAATATTATGTCAATTATCTGGTGGTTAAATTTCACTAGTTTTGGGATCACCAAGTCAATATTCAAGTACTATATGACATGTTATAACATCATATATTGATAATTAATCCCTAAAATTCACCTTTATAGTGAAATCATGGAAATTCATTTCATTCATGGTATCCCATTATGGAATTGAGATATTCTTTAAGAAAAATAAAGAAATAAAATATATTTCCCCACCTTAAAACATTATGTATGTATGGGTACTCAAAGGATATCCTCCCTGTATCATATGATAAATTAATAATCCCATAGCTAAATTATTACCCTTTCTAAAATTGATAAAGAAATGGATGACTTTTTATATGATAATATTTTTTATAAGGCATTTGATAACCTTAAAAAGTATCTATAAAATATACTAGTGTGAATGTCACATTTGTATGGAAAATTACTCGTTCTATTTATGTATTCCATTGATTATCCACCTGCTACACTAATTTCCAGTAGAAAGGATTAAATAATAGACAATAATCATTAATAACTCTTTATAATAATGTTAGTTGGTGAAACATAATACACTGATGTTTCAAAGAATTGTCATATGCATATCATTAGAATATAGAAGTATCATCATTAACTACATAATCATAAATCCCACCTAGTTTCTTAAGTAGATCATATTAAATATTGTCATTTTTTCTGTATTTTTAAGATAATATTAACAAGATTATAATTCATCCTATAGAATTTTAGCATCTAATTCATATCCCAAAATGTAACCAAGGGACAAATGATTGAATATTTTCTTATAGTACACCCTAACCTAGGGAAGAAATAATTTGACATAGAATGTGGAAAACAAAGAAAAACTTAGAAATAAATAAATCTTATGATTTATAATTATTTATTTTATGGACTAGTATTTATACTAGTTTTATAAATAATTTTATTAGTAATAGAATAGTTTTATTTAACTTAATTATATTTTTATCTATTACAATGATTTATTTCCAAGTAAAATTTCATTATATTATAAATTTAATTTTATAAAATGAGCTACATTTTTGTCTCATCATATCATTTATATCTTCGGGTTAAGTTTTGGTATTTTTCTGAAAATACAGATTTTTTGAGGAATAATGGAAAATTATGATTCTTTATAAAATTGTCATTTCAGGTATTTAAAAATCCCCATTGTATCATGGATATGTTTTAAAGTAAAATTATAACCCTTTGAAAAAAATATAATTAATTTCATATAAATAAATATTATACTTCATTTTGGTATAAAATTATTTTTATGCGTAAAAATGTCAATTTTCTTAAAATAGTCTTCATTGCAGTTTGCATATATATTATAATTAATTTCTTCCTCCTATAAAAATTGAATCATGAAAATGAATTTCCTATTTTTAGACATTTGGTTCAAGTTTGGTAATAATTAAAATTCCATTTTTTGTTATTATGAATAGTTACAATGATAAAAATTAGTTACCACTGTAAAGGGGAGAATGGGTTAATTATGGATAAAATTAAGTGATATGGCCAAAAAAATATGATGTTAATTCTTATTCGATTATTTTATTTAAATTTTTATCATTATATATTATAAATTTTATTTCTTTACATAAACATTCCTAGTATTAAGACTTTATATTATTTTAAAACTTTGAGAAATCAAAAATGTACCACACCCCTTAATTATAAATGGGAACCTCCTCTACCTGCTTATTCATAACCATTGTGCCTTTTAGAACCATAAACTATCCATATACCTTAAAAATATCTTACCATTTCTTAAAGGTATTTATATCCCATAAATATCCACCTGGTGTGGCTTAATGTGTAAACTAATAGTGGTTTTCTTGAGAAGATGTATAATTCTTAACCGAGTGTTCTACATTTATTTATTCTCATACTAACTTTAAATATTATTAAAACATGATAAAATAATAACATTAGTGTCTTACATATACATAAATTTTAATATATTTATATTTTAATTATTTTTCATCACCTTTTTCATCTTATTGAAATAAAGATAACGCTCGTGTGTATGTGTTGACTATCGTCTTCATGAAGTGATGTGTTTGTTTCATCACTGGATTATATGGATGGATAAAATGATATAAAAATTGAATTTGTAATATAATTATGAAATAATTATGATTATATAAATAAAATATATTACTTATCTTCTTAACCATTCTGTCCATTGGAAATTGGAAACGTCGCTCATGAATATGGGTCGAATACAACCTCTACAAAGAGATGTGATTCAATTTTCATTTCCACCTTACAAGGATAGTAATAATGATAGGAATAAAAAATAAATGTGAAATTAAAAACATAATTATGATTTTGAAAATTTATAATACTAAAAAAATTCTTTATTTTGAACTCATTTGAGAAATAACAACATCATTCATTCTAATGTACTGATTTCCATTTCCATGAAACAATCTGATTCATGTTTAAATATCACTTTACATGGTTGGTTTTAAAAGTATATTTAATTAAAATATATGATAATTACAAAATATTGATGAATTTTTTAGAATATGAAGCCATATCTATTTTAACCTTGAGAAATGCACAGATTTTTTTTCGAGGGTACATAAGAAACAACCCCAAAATATACAACGTGAACATAAACATGTCAGTAACTAATATATCATGGTAGAAAAATAAAATACAATAGGTAATAATAATAAAATATACATGAAAAAAATTATTAATAATGTAGAAAATTATTATAATACTTATATTATGGGGTTACAGATTCTATGAATATAGATGAGACATAACCAAAAGGATTTTCATTTGAAAATTTTAAAATGTTTTAAAAAATTTCACCTCTATATCCATATTCTTAAAAATTCCTCAAAAATAATTTTTCTCTATACATTAATGATTGTTAAAATTCATTTTCAATGGATTTTTTTTAATAGTATAAAAGGTATATTTTAATCATTTATAGTATGGATCATTTTTTCTTTTTTAAAAAGAAAAAAAGAATTTTTCTAAAAACATAAAGGACTTGACCACATTTTCTCATCTTCAAATATGTTATTTTCTATCAATATACATCTACATATTAAAAAAAATTTCAAATTATATCATATTCCCTCTCTTTTACAAATTATTTAGTTTTAAGAGTTTTCAAAGAAAAGGGATATTTCTCTGCATGATTATTTAAAAATTGAAATTATTTTTCTTATAGGTTAAAATGAATTTTTAAAGGGTTTTATATTTAAAAATAAAAATCATGAAAATATTTTTTCATGATATGGTATTTGAGAATTTTATATGAATATGTGTGAGCGTAATATATCTGAGGATTATAGATAACCCTAATGCATCTCTCTAATTCATTGGTAATGATTTCGTCTTCGAATGAACAAATAGGGGGGATTATTGAGATGTTTACTCCAATGGAATTAACTGTTCTTTTGTTGTTATAACATTAGTTAAATAGGAGTGAAAACAAGTTATGAATATGATTCTCTAAGGTACCTATACTATGGTTTCAAAAATGGATTTCATTAAAACATATATAGTTCCTGATCTAAAGTAATAATATTAAAAGGTTTATAATTTGAGGAAATGTAATCATGACTTCCCACATACCTCAATATGACATCATGGTTTTTAATATTCTTGGTAATGGTTTTCAATTGTTTTCTTCAAAAAAATATTCATTTTTACTTTTTATAATATTTTATTTATTTTCTCAGAGTATTATTGTGAAAACTGTAAATATACTCATGGTCTTTTAGGTTTCTTACTTCTCAAACAAGATTCCATTACATTTATATCACTTAATGAGAATAATTTTTTCCATCCCACCTTTTAAATTTTTTTTCATAAGACCCAAGGATGAGTGTAAATTTTCTCAAGTTTAATATTCATTTCATATTAAATTATCTTAAATGAAGAAAAATTATCTTGAATGAACGACAGGTGTAAATTTTAATCACTATTTTGTGGAAACAATACACACTCTGTAAAATTCTATAATTATTTATATAATTTTGTACCTAGTTTTCTAAAAATCTAAATGGAAAATATCAAGGACATGTAATAATGCTAAACACTTTTTACAATTCATGTAATTATGGGTACATTGTATTATGGGTCCTTATAGTTGGAACTAGAGGAAATGTATGGATACCATTGGAGGTTATGACAATGTTAAAAGGAACTCTAAATCTACTACAATTTATGGTTATATTATCATGAAAAATTATTTTTAATATTTAAATGTTTCTTTCTCTAAAAATATCACCTCAGAGTAGTTTCTTATAGAGGAAATCGGGCATCTTATATAGGATGGTGTGAATAGAATTATAACCATCTGAATTTTTTACCCGAAATGATTAGAATATAAAATATTATTGAAATGTAAACTTCATTGATCTAGGTTATTAACAGTGTAACCCATGAAATAGAGTGGTTGAATTATCTATAGAGGAACATGACTATAGATAAACATTTCATGAAATTAAACCCAATGGATTTTAGTGTATTTTTAAACCTAGTTAAAGATAATGGATGGATAAAAACATTAGTGATGATATTTTATGTTTTTTTGGTGTAGGTAAAATTATAAGGTAACTCTTGAAAATTAACATTTTAAAGGTGAAGTTGTTCATCTATTGCCTCTAATTAAAAATACTAAAAAATTATGTGATGTATTCCAAGGAGTGGATGGTCATTGATAATCCTTTTCTTGAGAATTTGTTTCATAAATATCTTCAACATAGAATGTGGAAGGGAACTTTTGTATTTTTTGTTAAAGGAAGAAGACTTATTTGTCACCAAGAAAGACAATTTTACTAGGTTTACATATTATGCACCAAATTTCATTCTATAACTTGAAATTAGAATTTATATATTTCTTATTATAATAAAACCATGTTTATTAATATATTTGTTATATCATGAAATTAAATGTTTTATAGAGATTTTTCATTATTCTAAGAAAATTAATATTTAGTTTTTTGATATTTACATATTTCACGAAAATAAGAGTAAGAATTGTTTAAGGTGGAAAGCGACGGTGAAGTAGTCTATATAGGAATCTATAGGTAAGAAATCGAAATAGTCCAAATGTGGTGAAATGAATTAAAAATAACATTATATAGGATTTGTAAAGTCTTATTGATGCGGTGATCTCAGTCATTTGTCTCATTATATCATAAAAAATAGTACTAATAAGAAAATAATGTGTAAATAGATAATCAGTTAGCAGTTTGATGTATTAATTTCAATGAGCTGTGACATTATGCTTACACATTTCCAATGTTAATTACTCGATGATGTAATCATCATTATTTTTAAGAGAAATGTGTCTAAAAATATATTTGAACTACAACATCATATGTGGGACCTTGAAATGAAGTGGTGATTGGTACATTACATTTTATTTGAGATTATGTTAATGTCTTGTTTAATTAGGGACCTTTGAAATATTTTATATCATTAAAAGTTTACAGGGTATAAAAATACAATATTATAGAATTATTTCATAACTCCTAGTAAAAACATCTAGTTGTAGTGTAAGGTCAAAAAGAATTTATAGAAATCTTCATGTTATTATCTATGAAGGGTTTTCCAAAAACATTATTACTTTTCCCATTATAGTGTTTTATATCATTAAATGTATATATTTGCTTCCAAATTATTATGGTAAAATAAACTGTATAGCTAATGAATTTATATTTTAGAATTATTTTTAGTTTTTATATAATAATTAATTCATAACTTTGATAACAACTCTTAAGGCAGATAAACTAACAAAAAATGGATGTGAAAATTATCTTTTATATATTATTTAAAATGAAGGAACTATTGAAATTAATGTTGTTTAAGTGGTAAAAGAATATCTAAATGACATCCTTAATGATTTTCTAGGTGTTATTTCTAATTGGGGGTTGAATTTAAAATTGACTTATTTTTTTATTCTAATAAATTTTTAAAAACCCCTTATAAAATTTATTAAAAATAACTTTTGTAATTGTGAAATTAGTCAAAATATTTTATTGATAAGGGTTTCATCCACCCAATCACATCACCCTCGGGGTGATCCTCTCTATTTGTTAAAAATAAGGATGGTTAACTGAGATACTTATTTGATTATAAAGAACTAAATCACATAACTATTAGGAATAAGTATTTATTGCCTCATATAAAATACTTTTTTTATCATATTTAGGGTTCTCAGTGATTTTGATGATTTATTTCAGGCCTAGGTATCACAATTTAAAATTGAAGGATGAGTGTATTATAATGAAGATGTTCCATACTAGTTATGGGAATTATGTGTTTTAGGTCTACATTTCAGGTTGAAAAATTCACCTGATATATGAATGATTTATCATTGTTCATTTCTGCATGGTTTTACCATCACTAATTTCTATCACCGGTAAAGGTGGTTCCGATTTTTTCCTGGTCAGGTTCTGTTCGGTTTTGGTGGTGTCCATCGATCTATGTTTGTATAGGGACAATAGAGGTTCTGATTAGGGTAGCATTGAAGGATTCCAGAGTGATTCTCATCAGTTTTATAGTGAGGAGATGTGTTTGGTGTGTCAGGGTCCGCAACATGAGGTGATGCAGTGACCGAGACAAGAATGATGATTATTATGGAAGTTCAAATTTTGATTTTCCTTTTTGTGCTATTCTGTTATCACGGCCAGGGATTTGGGTATGGATCAACTAATGAGGCGACAAGGAAGACAATGATGACTGATTACATTTGGGTGGGTGTTTTTGAATCTGGTCAGGGTGGTTTATTTTGTTAATGGATTTATTTTTAAGGTTTGGAATGTTTGTATTTTCATTATGATGTGTATTGTTCCCACTAACCCACAAAGAGGATTCCAAAAAAAATTAAAAAAATAGATTTGGAGTGATAATATAAATAGATTTATCAATGATTATGTGAGTAAATTTATTGGGGTTTTCATTGATTTTATCATGGTTTTTGATAAATGCTAATATTATTATCATAAACATCAAAATATTTTTTCCTATATATTAAAAGAAAATAATATGTATGGAAAATATATTGAAAGTCAATTTTGGTAACATATGAATTTATTATATGGGAATATAGTTTATAAATATGAAATAATTATTTATCCTTCAAAAACTAATGTGGTGTAATAGGGATCAAAGCCTAAAAAAGTTATTGAGATTTGATGTTTTTTAGGATTAGTGGGTTACTAACGACATTTTTATGAAAAATTTTCTCATTTATCTATCCCACTAACATAGTCAAATAGAAAAAGAGGTAAATTAATATAGACAAAAAAAATATGATTAATGTTTATATTAATTGAAATGATTACTTGTTAATTCTATGTTTTTATCTCTAAAAAACTAAATTGTGAATTTTTTATTGATAATCATTCTCTAAGAGAAGAATTACCTTAATCTTGATATTGATCTTACAGTGGTGGTTTCTTATTTTAAAATTTGGACTCATATTTTATATCAGGTAGAATGTGAAATATATAATGAACATAATTTATAAATTTTATATTCACTAAAAAAGTGTTAAAAATGAGGAAATAAAGATAATTGGAATTAATAAAATATTTTGACTACCACATTCACTATCATATTTGTAAAGTAAATAATGTATCTGATTCCATGAGTCAAAAAGATATTTTATCAGTATTAATGTTATGTTTGGAACATGATCCTTTTGGAAAATATTAGATGAATGTTATCCTTGATATTATACATGAAAAAACTCTATCTCTTTAGGTTTAGGCATCCATTGAGGCATGTTTGTCAAGATAAATTATACATACACAAAAGTAAGATCATGATATTCATGAAATTATGTAATTTTTCAGGAATATTATGTTTCCTGAATTAAAAATTGATAATAAAGGGGTAATGTGATTTCTAAAGAGGTTTTGTGTGCTAATTGACTCCCAGTTAAAGGAATATTTTTTTAAAGAAGATCATGGGTCCCTATTTTCCATTCATCCTGACAATACTAAGATTTAAAAATATCTTTAAGAATATTATTACTCAGCTAGAATAAAGAAATATATTTCGCATTTTACTTTAAACTGTCAAGTTAAATATTAGAAGCAACTACTGAAGGTGACTATTTAGAACTTTCTAATGCCTGAAAGGATATAGGATAACTTATCCATGGTTTTTATGGAGGTATAAGCAAATATATCTTGAGGTAATAGTGGTATTTGGGTTATTATTGATCATTTGACAAAATTTATTATTTTTCTTCCTATTTAAGATAATATTTCTTTCGATCCACTTGATCGAATATATCTTAAAGAGATTGAAATTTTATATACATTACCTCTCTCTATTGTATATGATCATGATACCATATTTAATAAAAAAATGAATGTAATTTAGATTTCACTAGGTACTGAATTAAATTTTAGTACAATATTTCATTCTCAATGTGATGGATAGTTAGAATGAATAATTTATACTTTTAAAGATATTATTTTTGCCTTTTATTTTCGTTATGAAGTAATTTGGGATCATCATTTTTCATTAGAAGATTTTTCTTATAATAATAGTTTTCATTACATTATATATATAGAACTTATTGATGAATTATATATAAAGTGGTGTTAAAATCCATCATATTGGGATGAAGTTATTGAAATAATTTTTTTAGAGCTATAATTGGTAAAAGATATGATTAATAATATAAATAAGATTGAACACCATATGAGGGTTGCTAAAAGTATGTAGATGAATTAACTAGATAACATGAGTGACGACCTTTCATTCAAGCTAGGTGATCATGTATTTCTATAAGCATTTTTGTGGAAAAGTTGGTGAGTCAATAATGTTTCCTTATGACTTTTCCATTACTCTATGTTTTGAAAATCACAAACACTTTCTCAAAAGGAAAATTTCTCTCCATAAGTTTTATCCAAATAAGGAAAATTTTCCTTCCCAAAGGAAATTTATCCTTACCATGTTTTTCATTCTTCATATTTTAGTTTCTCTAAATATGAATCTTTTTTTCTTAAGTGTTAAATTTAGTCTCATATCTAAAACCTAGTAATTCTATAAAGATATATATATAGAGTATTCTTTTTTTAGGATATGAGTTTAGGTTCTGAATTCTCTGAAATTCAGAATCCAAATTCTTGAAAATTCAGAATCCAAGTTCTCTAAAATTTAGAATCTGAATTCTCTAAAATTCAGAATCTGAATTCTCTGAAATTCAAAATACAAGTTCTCTGAAATTCAGAATGCGAATTCTTTGAAATTTACAATCAAAATTCTCTGAAATTCAGAATTCTAATTCTTAGAAATTCAGAATCCAAATTCATTGAAATTCAGAATCTAAATTCTCTAAAATTTAGAATCTGAATTCTCTAAAATATAGACTCTGAAATCCTCAGAATTCAGACTTAGAGTTCCTCATAATTCCGAATCTAAATTCCTCAGAATTCAGAATTTGAATTCCTTAGAATTCATACATTGAATTCCTCAGAATTCAGACTCTGAATTCCTCAGAATTCAGACTCTGAATTCCTTAGAATTTAGATTCTGAAATCTATAGAATTCTGAATTCAAATTCCTTGAAAAACAGAATCTGTATATCCTTGTTACATAGACTCCGAAGGTTTAATCTCTTAGACTCCGAACTCTATTTTTCCTTAAACTCCAGAAAATTAAATTTGGTTAAGCAACCATATTTTTCTTGAACCCTGTTATTGTTATGAAACGATGTTATGAATTATATTACTAACTAACCATTATTTAGGTGACACGTGTACAGGTCCCTACGAAA
Source organism: Viscum album (assembly GCA_963277665.1). Classification (NCBI taxonomy): domain Eukaryota; kingdom Viridiplantae; phylum Streptophyta; class Magnoliopsida; order Santalales; family Viscaceae; genus Viscum; species Viscum album. The sequence goes on from OY728145.1 coordinate 962,109,836, forward strand.
TTCTACGAAAAATATGACTGTTGCAGGAGGGGGATGATCCTTGTAAATGTGCCTATAAATAGGAGCTCATTTGAATGAGCTCATAATAAAAATATACACTTTGATCAATAGGGAGATTACATGCTGCTGAATTGATTTCTAGAGAGAGATACTCTCATGCTTTGTGCGTACTGAACATCTTGTTTAGATTTCTTCGTGTGACTCTGATTTATATTGTGTACAGTCGAGGGCTATAGGGTATAGAAATATGGAGGTGCTGACTACCTTGAAGTTCAAGGGATTACGGGGATAGCAAGACAGAATTCGATATTCTTATCAAGGGCTTACCCTGGTGTGGGTAAGAGAGACTTTCTTGAATGTATAAATCAAGGGACCTTTATCCAAGGTTGTTGGACAACATAGTATTTGGGTTAAAAGATTTCGTACTTTTTACTTGTATTGTTTAAAGTTTCTTTTCTTCTGCATTTTGATCATAGAGGAAAATATAATCTTATTTTACTTTCTTGTACTTGTATACTCTGATTAGTAAGATTCTATATGCTTTAATGTAGAATCTTAGTCATTGTAAAATTTTCCTAAGTATCATTGCCAGAACCATATTTCTGGAATCAAGAAAGTTTGTAGAACTAAGAGGTTTTGTGAATTTATGTTGTTTTACGTTTTTAAAAAATATGATTGTTTATACCATCTTTAAAATATCCAAAATAATTCTTAAAGTATACAATTAACCCCCCCCCCCCCTCTTGTATATTGAGAATCTAAATCAATATTTCGATCCTAAAATTGGTATCAGTGGAAGTCTTTGAAATACTTATATTCAAATATATGTTTTCTTTCCCAAGTTTTTCATTGTTCTATATTTTCTTTACTTAGGATATTTTTATCCTTTTTACAATATTTTATTACAAATAAGTTTGTGTGGAAAGATATTTTCTTTGCGATGGAAGGAATTGATGTTAGCTTGATTGAAAATATTAATCTTACTAGACCACATATATTTTATGGGAATGATTATGAATATTAGAGACATCATATGAATACTTTTTTCATTAACACTAGATTGGACAACTTTGTAATTCTTACTAGAGATTACATGATTCTTGATAAGGAAGTCAGAACATTTAACAATCAAGAAAAGTAAGAATATCAACTAAACTATAAGGTATGAAATACTCTTTTACACTCCATGACCAGGAATATATATAGTCAGATTTCTTCTTGTGAAGCTGAAAATTGTATTTGGAAGAAATTGGAGGTCACTCATTTTCTAACTTCCAAATTTATCGAAACTAGAAGAGCTTTTCTCAGAGCTAAATACCATGGGTTTTTCTTTCCTTATGGAGAACTAGTAGGTAAGGTACAACAGAGATTTATGAACACTGCTAATAGTTTACAATCTATGGGTTAAAAGGGTTTAAATGATGGGGCACTTGTGGGAAAGATTATAGATATCATGCCTAATGAATGGGAATCAAAGAGAAAATCTATAGATGAGAATAGGAAAGTCTCACAGATTACTTTTGATAAAATTTTTGGAACTCTTATTCAACATGAGACTAGAATGAAGAGAGATGTTGATCTAAATAAGAAGAATAATGGGAATGGAAGTGTTGATTTTAAAACTACTTCAAATCATATGATGTCCAAGACTCAAGAGAGAGATACAAGATCTAAAACGAAGAAGGTCACTATTTTATCTGAATCAAGTGAATGTGAAGATTATGATAATGAACAAGAAAATCATTCTTGGAAGATGAATGAGATAGTTAGGAAGGAATACTTTCAATATTGATGCAAGAAGAAAGAATAAAAGGATAAGAAAGACTCTGAAGTAACTTGCTATGAATGCGAGAGCAGGGCATATAAGGCCAGGTTGTTCTATGCCGAAGGGAAAAGATAGAAAGGAAAAGCATTATGAAAGGAATAGAAATAAATACTATAGGGCTAAATATAAGAATGTTTTGAAATCCAATGACACCTGGAATCCCAGTGGTAGTGACTCTTTTGAGGAATCCTCAAAGTATGAATCTTCGGGTCAGAAGAATCTTGGTTTGTTATCCAAGATACCTGTGGAAAATCATTGGTTAATGGATAAGGTACACAATTCTAAATCCATAACCAATATATCCTTGAATTCTAATTATAGTGATAGTAAATATTATGAATCCTCGGACGAAGAATCTTCTTCTGATGAAGATAATACTTTACTTACTTATGAAGAAGTCTCTAGGTTTGCTAAGATCCTTGAGAATGAAAGTTTAAAGTCACGAAAAATCCTGATAAGGAAAATTAGAGGATTTCTATTCTTACTAAAGAAGTATCAGATCTTTCTAAAGATCTTGATAAGAAAACCCTTGATTTTGAAAGTATTTCAACAAATCATGAGGAATTTAAATCAGAGGGGGATAAACTTTCTAAGGATCTAGAAAAAGTAATTTCAAAGAAAAATGATTTCAAGACTCACTCAAGTGCTAAAACTAATGTTTTTTAGGATAAGAACTTAGTTATTAAGCTAAAGTTGGAAAATTTTTCCTTGAGGAAGTGTTTTTCAAACTTTATCTTAGGTAAGGAAAATTTTGATAAGATGTATTCTAAAATTTGACCACTAAGGAATAATTTTGGATTTGGTTATACTAGTTCAAAATCGATTTTTAGTAACAATTATTTTTTTCCTCAAAGTGCTCCATTCTGAACTATGTGTTAGTGTGGTAGGCATTGGGAAAATAATTGTTCCTTAAAAATACTCAGTCTTTAGGTTTTCATAAAGAATATTTTTCAAAGAAAATGTGGATTCCTAAAATTTTTCTTTCTGAAGTTTTTGGATCCAATAAAGTGTGGGTTCCGAAGGTCTAACACTCTTTTTTTCAAGAATGTAAATATAGTACCAACAGCAATGCATGATACGTGGATAGTGGTTGTTTCCGGAACATGACTGGTAACAAAAACTTCTTTGAAAATATTTTCAAGAGGAAAAGAGGAAAAGTAAGTTTTGGATATAATGCTCAGGGAGAAATTATTGGTATAGGTAATATCGTATTTCTTGGAAAAACATTATTTTTGAATGTTTTGTTTATTAAGGTTCTTAAGCACAACATTATTAGCATAAGTCAAATATGTGATGAAGGTTACCTTGCGAATTTTTGGAGTGAAAAATGTTTAGTACACAATTCCAAGGAAGATTTTATACTTTCTGCTTATAGGAAAGAGAATGTATACAGACTAAACATAGAAGACCTTATGATCTAAGACCTACCTTTCCTTAGTGCAATGGAAAATCATTCTTGGTTATTGCATAGGATGTTTGTACACTGTAACCTTAAGAACCTATGAAAACACTCTAAGAAAAGACTAGTTAGGGATCTATCGGAGCCTATATTTGATTATTCAAAAGTTTGTGATCCTTGCCAAAAGGAAAGAAACATAAATCAAGTTTTAAACCAGTTGGTGAAGTCTCAACCACTGATTCATTACAGTTGGTGCATATAGATATTTTTATCCCAACACAAACTGAAAGAATTGGAGGCAAACATTATGTATTTTTCATAGTTTATGATTACACTAGATTTACATGGGTCTATTTTCTAGAAAATAAATATGAAGTTTTTTCAACAAAGGTCCAGAATTTAATCCTTTCGAATTCATTTAGCTCATCTTGCCTAGCTTTTATCCAATCATCATCACCTAAAGCTTCATTAGTTCTTTTTGGTTCTAATTGTAAAAGGAATGATAGATGTTCTAATTTATTTATTAAGGAACTTCTAGTCCTTATAGGTTGATTTACATCAGCAATAATACTATCAAGGGGATGATTCTTTAGAAACAACTGATTTGGGTTTTGTAAAATTTGTTCATCAACATAGGTTAGAAAGTCTACTTTACTTGACTATTATTCGTCCAAATTTAATGTTTTCGGTATGCTTATGTGCAAGATATCAATACAGTCCTAAGTAATCTCATTTAAAGAAATTGAAAGGATTTTTTCCTACTTAAAGGGAACCATGGATCTATGACTCTTTTATACTTCTAGAAATGATTTTGTTTTAAAAAGTTTTTTAGATGCTGACTTAGGTTTATATAGAATGGATATTTAAAGTACATCTGGAACTTGTCATTTATTAGGAGATTCATTAGTTTCTTAGTAATGAAAAAAGAAATACTTAGTATCACTTTCCAATGCTCAAGATGAATATTTAGCAGCTGGAAGTAGTTGTGCTCAAGTGTTGTGGATGAAACACCCACTCACAAACTATGGTATGAGTTTTACCAAAACACAAATATTTTTTGATAATACTAGTTCCATTTCCTTAAGTAAAAACCATGCACATCACTCTCACGCAAAACACATAGATATTAGGAATCACTTTCTTAGGTATTACACACAAAAAGGGGATATTATTCTTCTATTTATCAGAACGGAAGCTCAACTTGCTGATATTTTCACAAAATATTTACCATATGATAAATTTAAATACATTAAACATAAGTTATGAATGATAAGTGTAAGGTAATATTCCAATTAACTTCTTTTTGAAACCTATCTCCTTACAGTAAAAAACTCTTTTTCATATTGGGAGTACATCATCTTGTTAGTAAGAATGTAAATTTTTCGTAATGAAAAGTTTTCGTAATAAAGATTTTTCATAATGGAATTTTTTCGTAATGAAATTATTTTTGTTACATAAATCTTTCATAGTAGTTAAAAAAATTTCGTTGTCAAATTTTTTGTAGTCAAAATTTTTTGTAGTCAAAATTTTCTTAGTCAAAATTTTTCGTAGTCAAAATTTTTTCTTCGTCAATTTTTTTTTTGTAAGTCAAAATTTTTCATAATCTAATTTTCCAAAATCTAAAGTTATTCAAGAAAATTTTTTCCTCATTTAAAATAACCTTCCTAGAAATCTAAAAGGTAAGTTTCCTTTCCTAATTCTTCATAATCATTTTTTCTTACTAGTATTTATATTTGTTTTTAAACTCCCCATATTCACTTTTTCTTAAATCGGATAGTTTTTTTCTAAAAAACCTCAAAAGATCAGAACCTATCAAAATCTTTCTTCAGCTATCATCTCAACGGTCAAATCTTCTCAAGATTCTTTCAATCGTTGGATCAATCTAAGAAGCTGAACTATCACTTCGATTACCTATATAATGGAACCCCCAATGGTTTTCCCACATCGAAATTCAAGCCTTCACATGATAAAGATCTACCTCTGTTTTTTAAAAGATGTTCTGGATCATCAAAGTTTCTTTACTTTTGAATGTCTGCTAAAGCCTCTTCTCAGAAAGAGATGTCAAGTGTTCAGGAAATCTCTTAGTGGAAGATCTACTATGAAAGGTTATTCGATATAAAGTTTGATGACAATTATGATTATATTGTGCCTAAGAATATCAAGCTTAATAGTTGGGAGATTGTTTGCATATCGAAACCAAGAGTATAGGATTCAGTGTCTCCAGAATTGCTGGTTTAATTATATGATATAGTTATATTTTTCAATGAAGGAGGAAGAGATAAATTTTCATTCAAGAGATATGGAAAGACATATTCATATAACATGGAATCAAATCTGATATCAATTCCTTATGAGGGAGAAGCTGAGTTTTTATTTCACAAGCCAACTGATATAGTAGTATCCTTTGATAAGAAAAAGGCTCTAGATTGTCTTGGTCTTAAAGAAGGGAAGACTCAGAAAATTAATCAACTCTCTACAAATCTTCGAATTCTTCAGCTATGGGTTCAAGGTTTTCTAATCCCGAGAAATGGGGACAAGGATACCCTATAGAAAAGTCATATTTATATTTTGGATTTCCATGTGAACCTAAGAAAGATAATCCTGGTTAAGAATATCTTGGTTACGATTGAGAATATAAATAATGGAAATATGAAGTCTCATATTATCATGTACCAGGCCATTATTTCAAAGATCATTATCCTTTGTCTCCCGTCTTTCAATATTCTTTGCAGATCTAAGCCGAGAAATTGTAAGGTGATGCTTTTGAGTGAAGATACCCTAAGGAGGATGAATATTGTCTTTAATAGTGAATCCAAAGAATTTCATGATTTGTCGGAAGCAGATGTTGATGCTCTATCAAAGAAGCAAAAAGTGGATTAAACTTCTAAGAAGGGTGGAAGAAAGGGGAAGGTGAAGGAACCAGAAGAGAAGACAAAAACCCCAGTGGCTAAGGAAACTCAATCCACACCTCCAAATTCAAAAGAAGAAAAAAGCATATCCTGATGAATTAGTGGCTAAGTGGAGAGAAGATAAGAAGAATAGGAAGGAAGGAGATCCTAAGTTTGTCTTGGATCCTATTGAGGCAAAGGATTTTAAAGAAAAGGTTGTTGAAGATCGTGAGATGCAATAGAAAGAGAAGAAGCAGAAGAAGAATTTTTTTGAGGCTAAGATAGTGAAATCCCTTCGGAAGGCTGCTAATAAAGGCTCTGAGAATATTCTGGTACCAGAATCATTTTTGTTATAACCATTATGATAGACTCCGGGAAAGAAGTTTGTGATTCCAAAAAATGATCAATTAAAAAAATTGTATAAAAAGAATAAGTAGAAGAAGAATACGAAGAATGGAGTGGTGATACGGAATATATCATAAAGAAAGTAGAAGTTTATCATGAGAGTGAGAGTCCCTCTGAGAAATTATCAATCCGAACTTCTAAAGCTGATTCTTCAAAACTTGTTATCCCTATAAAAGAGGATAATGGTGAGGAAGAAGTGAGAATGTTGTCTGAGAATGATAGTAGTAATGATGATTTCATTCAGCCAAAGGATGTTGAGGCCGGAGTCGAGAAGGAATAATTTGATGAAGAAACAATTGTTTAGCAATCAGATAGTGAACATGAATCTTATGATCAAGAATAAGTCATTCCAAGGGATTATAAGAGAAAACAAGTGGTTGTAGACACACCTATAAAAGTTTTGGTAAAGAATAAAGAAGTCAGTGGTTCATCAAAGAAGAAGGCCATTTAATTAGAAAAGGAATCCTCCCCAACCAATGTCTCAGATTCCGAATCGCCATCTCTTTGAAATGACATTGTAGTTCAATATTTAAAAAAGCTTGTTGGGATAATTCCAACATTTCCCAGTATAGACTCGAGATTCCAAATGCTTCATCATTCATTACATCAAAAATCAGATTCATTATCCATGGTAGTGGATAATTGTGTCAAACTCAAGGCAGGCTTCAAGACTTTTCTCATTAACTATGAGGATCATAAAAGATCTTGCAAGAAGATGAAAAGTTGGTCAAAGAAGACAATATAATAGATGAGAATCTTTGATGAATTTCAAGATAGTGTCAAGGATGATTCTGACACTGAAGATGTTAAGATCAAGGATCTCACTAATAGTTTTGAGTAAAATCTATCTCTTGAACAGACTTCTCAGAAGCAAGAAGTTAAGGACTTGAATGGAAAGTTTAACTATGTGGTCATGAATTGGAAGAGATAAATCGAACTTAATATTGAGATAGAATAAAATCTTGTCAAGCAGGAAGAAGTCTTGAAAGCCCAGGAAGAATCTCTTAAGGCTCAAGAAGAGAAAATTAAATCCTTAGGGAAGAAAACAGAAGATCAAGATCAGTTAATCAAGCGTGTAAAAGAGGATTAAAAGGAACTCAAAAACATAAAGACTATTGTTAAGAAGATGATGCCGAAGGATAAGAAAGGATAATATTTTCCAAATCCGATCTTTTGTTGTATTATCCAGTTGTACAATTTCTTCCAATCTTAATGAAATCCTTGTTTCACTTTATTTTTTTTAGTACTAATCCTTCAGGTACCAAATTTCTTTTCCATTCCCTTTATTCCTTTTTGAAAATCACAAAGGGGGTGAATAGAATGTAAAAAAGAATACTAAGTAAAGAATAAATTTCACTAAGTAAGGGGGAGTTCATCCAAGGGGGAGTTTTCATCGTGAATATTTTCAAATGCAAGGAAATGTAAAATTTCATTCAAGAAATCAAGAATATGATCCTTAGTGTTTCCAAAGACTAAGGAGGAGTTATTCATATTCACTATGATCCATAAGTATAGGGATATAAGTTTTAAAAATTTCAAAGTCGTTATATTATTTTTAGTTAGGATGTTTATGCTTTCCGAAAAAGGGAAGATTGTTCAGTCAATAAGGATTCCATATGACTTTTACATTCCTCTACATTTTGAAAATCACAAAAACTTTATCACTAAGACAATATCTCTCCATAAGTTGTATCTTAATAAAGAAAATTTTCCTTCCCCAAGGAACTTTATCCTTACCATGTTTTTTTTTGCTCATATTTTAGTTTCTCTAAATCTAACTCTTTTTATTCCTAAGGGTTAAATTCGGTTTCATATCTAAAACCTCATAATTATATAAATACTTAGTTATATATTATTCTGTTTTTAGGATCCGAATTTAGGTTCTAAATTCTTTGAAATTTAGAATCCCAATTCTCTGAGATTCAAAATCCTAATTCTCTGAAATTCAGAATCCAAATTCTCTAAAATTCAGAATCCGAATTCTCTGAAATTAAAAATCCGAATTCTCTGAAATTCAAAATACGAATTCATTGAAATGCAGAATCCAAATTCTCTGAAATTCTAAATCCAAATTCTCTGAAATTCAGAATCCAAATTCTCTGAAATTCTCAATCCGAATTGTCTGAAATTCAAAATATGAATTCTCTAAAATTTGGAATCTGAATTCTCTGAAATTTCAAATCTGAATTCTATAAAGTTTAGACTACGAATTCCTCAGAATTCAGACTCTAAATTTCTTAGAATTCAGACTCCAAATTCCTCAAAATTCTGACTCCAAATTCTTTAGAATTCGGACTTCGAAGGTTTTCTAGCATATTATATGAATTCTATTTTTCTTTTAGACTCCGTAAAATTAGATTTGGTTAAGAAACCATATTTTTCTTACCCATGTTATTTTTATAAAACGATGTTGTGCATTATGTTACTAACTAACCTTTGTTTCGGTGACCCATGTATAGGTCCCTATGAAATTCAAGGAAAAATATAACTGTTGGAGGAGGGATCCAACTGTTGGAAATGTGCCTATAAATTGGAGCTCATTTGAACGAGCTCCTATAACAACTACCCATATTGATCAATCTAGATTTTACATGCTAATGAAGTGATTTCTAGAGAGAGATACTCTCATGATTTTTTTGTACTGAACATCTTATTTATATTTCTTCATGTGACTCTGATTATTATTGTGTACAATCAAGGAATTCTAGGGATATGAAGATGGAGGCACCGACAACCTTGAAGTTCGAGGGATTTTGGGGATAGCAAGACAAAGTCCGATATTCTTATCGAGGGATTACCCTAGTTTGGGTAAGACAGAATTTCTTGAAAGTATAAATCAAGGGACCTTTATCCAAGGTTGTTGGATACCCAACTCTTTGGGTTAAAAGATTTATTACTTGTTACTCTTATTGTTTCATGTTTTTTTTCTACTGCATTTTGATCATAAAGGAAAGTATAATATTCTTAAACATTCTTGTACTTGTTTACTAGGATAAGTAAGATTCTATATGCTTTAAGGTAAAATATTTGTCCTTCTAAACCTTTCTGAATTTTCATTTCCATGACCATATTTCTGGAATCAACCAAGTTTTTAGAACTAAGAGGTTTTGTGAATTTACCATGTTTAAGTTTGTTAAACAATATTAAGGTTTATACCATCTTTAAAATTTCAAAAGGAATTTTTAAAGTATACAATTCACCCCCCCCCCACCCCCCCTCTTTTATATTGAGCCTCTACATCATTATTTCGATACTACAAAAGTTTTATTTATTTTATTAATAAGGGTATATTAAGTTAGTAGTTCATTATAACATATAAGGTTCTCGAGAAAGTATTTTTAGTTACTTACCAAGTAGCCTTACCTCCAAGTTTATCGTTATTACATGATATGTTTCATGTTCCCTTATTAATTAATTGAGTACATAATTGAACTCATTTTTTACCTCTGATGTGGTATAGTTTGAAGTGAATATATCCTATAAAGAAAATCCGAATAAGATTTTTTATCGATGAAAAAAGTTACTATAAAATAAGTTGATTTATTGAGTAATAGTTTTTTGGAAGAATCACACGACTAAGGGTGTAACATGACTATCAGAAACATATATGAGTAAAAAATACCCTCACTCATTTAAGTATATAATAAAATTGAGAGGATGAAATATCTTTTTGGGGGAAGGATGTAAAAACCATGTTAACAATAGAAAGAAATCAATATTATGATTTAAATATATACAATTTATGGATTCATATACAACATAGTTTTATAAGTAATTTTATTAAACATGGAATAATTTTTTTGAACTAAATATATTTTAAATATATTAAATAGTTAAATTTTATTGTTAAATTTAATTATTTAATAAATTTAATTTTATACAACAAAATATAACTTATGGTATTTTTGGTATTTTCTAGAAATATTTTTTTCTCAGCAAACAGTGAAAATACATATTTTTAATAAAATATTAATTTCTTTTCATGACTTTAAAATATTCCATTATATATTAAATTTTCATTAAATTAAAATTTTCCCCACTTACCAAGATAAATCAAATTATTTCCACATTAATTATCATTGTACTTAATTTTTTAATAAAATCATTTTGACGCACAAAACATGCATTTTTTCTAAATCTATTTTCGTTGCGGTTTGTTTATTAACATTAAAATTAATTATTTAAATTTCAAAAAAAATTAATCTAAACAATTATACTTCTTATTTAGAATCAATGGGTTCAAATTTTCTAAGAATTTCAATTTCATTTTTATCATTATAAACAATTACTATAATAAAAAAATTACCACAATTAACGTTAAAACAGTTTAATGAAGGTAAAAACTAAGTAATAAGGTGAAAAAAAATTTCTTATTTATTATTGGAAGATTTTATTTCAAAAATATTACTTTATCTTAGATATTAGATAGTTTTATATCCAATGTTTCATGATTGATACTTAATATAATTTCAAACTTTTAAAATTTAGAATTTTGTCTCTCCCCTCAATTATAAAAGGACTCCAACACTCCTTAATTATTCACAAATTTTGATGATTTACTCTCCAAAAATACTTAAAAAAATATATTAAATATATAGATTTTACCATTTCCTAGACTTATATTTCTAACCAAAATTCCATCTTATGATTTATTATGCTATAATTTAAAGGTGGTCAGACAAATAAAAGGTATAACTACTAACTGAGTGTTTGGTGTTTATTTATTATTCTACCTCCTTCAAATATTATTTAACCATGATGAAGTAACAAAATAATAATTTTCTAAATAATAAAACCTTATTACTATTATTCTGTAACCCTTATCTTCTCCCTTTACAACCTATATAAATGAAAGAATCTCTCTTGCGTATGTGTGTATTACCACATCAATGAAGTAAAGTGCTTCATTTTTCATAACTAGATTATATGGAAGTTTAAAATGAAGGATAAAATGAATATATTTTATATTTACGGAATTATTATTATTATATATTGATTGTATTTTACTAGTATTATTAATATTTTTTTTCTTTGCAAATTCATAATGTTTCTTGGGTGTTCATGTGGAATACCACCTACAAGAAGAGATATGATTACTTTTTCATTTAAACCTTACAGTATTGGTCTTAGTGATGGTAAAAATTAATTAACATGAAATTTATGACATATTTATGATCTTATTAAAGTTAACTATGAACTAATTTATTTCTTGTACACTTAGTATAAAAATTAAAATATTTTTCACAGGTTTATAAGGGCTATTTTCTCCTATAAATGACACGACTCAAGTTTCATGACCGCCTGACATGGTTGGTTTTAAAAGTGTGTTTAAAGTATAAAAATGATAATAAAAATATTTTTAATATTCCATATATAATGTAAAAATAATACTTTCCACTACGGTTAACATATAAATGTTGTTTTGAGATTATAAATTGAACGTCCCCAAAACATCCAACGTGAACATAACCGTTTTGGTAACTAAATAATACATTATAATAAATGAAATGAAATAAATAATGATAATTAAATGAAAAAGTAAATTTTATTAAAAACTTATAAAACCAATATAATTTTATAATTCATGAATAGATAATGTATGAAGCAATATGATACTCATGGTAATGAATTATTTTTGAAACATTCTTTTAAATGTTTTAAACTCTTTCTCCTCCAATATCTGTACATAAAATTCTTTCAAGGATTTTCTAATTAATATATGAAATATTGTTAAATATAATTTTTAACTAATTTTAAATTTATTTTTAGTTTTTTTAAGAGGGTCATTTAAATCATTTACCTTACAAGTCACTTTTATTTTTTACCAAAGTGAAAAAAAAAATTAATCTATAAAATTTGACAACATTTTCCTACAATTGTAGAAATTTTTAATTATCAAGGATCCTCAGCAAAAAAATATGGTTTTTGGATTTATATTAAATTATCTCTCTCCTTTTATTTTTTGATTATTAATATTTTCCAAAGGAGAAGGATATTTCTCTTAATGATTATATGAAAATTGAAACTATTTTTCTTATAGGTTTAAATGAGTTTTTCAATGGTTAAAATGTGAAAAAGTGTAATCATATAAATATTTTGTTCATAGTATGTTATTTTATAATTATGTTTTTGACAGGTGAATTTGATATATCCCAGGATGATGCCCTAATATACCTCCCTAAATACTTGGGTTATGATTCAGTCTTAAAAGGAGAAAGACTATGGAGATAACTTTTATGATTTAAACTATGCAATTAGTTGGGCTCTAGTAACTCTTAAATGGGTTAAAGATGATTCGATACAGGTTATGAATATAATTATATAAGATACCAGTATCATTCCTAAAAAATGTTATTTATGCAAATATTTTGATTTCATATGTTTGGAAAAATTTAAAGGTGAAGGGTTTATTTCTCAATGGAAATTTTTCTTAAGTTTTCTCCTACCTCAGGATGCCTTCATAGATTTTCCTATTCTTGAGAAAAGATTTTTAATGTTTTCCTTTGGAAAATATTGATTTTCACTATTATAAATTTTTTCTTTATGTGCTCAATTTTTTATGGTGAATTGGTAAACATCCTCATGCGTTAACATTTCTTCCCAAGACTTATGTGATTCCATTACTTTTATATACCTTAATGATCTTTGTTTTTCTCATCCCATGTTTAAAAATGTTTTTAAAAATATCTAAATATGATTATAAATTTTACCAATGTCAAAATTTCTTCTGCAGAGACTCATTGTAAATGTATATAAAGAGTCCGGAATAAAATAAGGGTATAAATTGAAATCATTATTTTTGTGAAAAATAATATATACTGTGTGAAATTTTCTTCCTTGTTTTCTAATTTTTTTAAACTAATTCCCTAAACTATAAACCAAATATATCTTGGAAATATAATAAAATTCTACCCTTGTTATAAATCTTCTAATTTTATCCTGATTATGTTAGTGGTTGTTATATATAACTCCTAGGTGATTAAGATATTTTTGATAAATATACTTCCCAAACATAGGAAATTTTCTTCAATAGTACATCTAAAAGCCCAATCAGGACCAGGCTAAAAGGCTTGATACTCAACCATTTTTTATTGGGTATTATATTAAATTATATAATAAAGTTATTCACTATTGATTCTTTCTTCCTCTTATAAGGTTTTAATAACAATGAGTCAAAATATCATACCACATCACAGGTTTAGAACTAGATCTATAAATACTAATTGAGTAGTAGAATATCAAGGAGAATAGAACGTTTTAATTATGAATGTAAATGGGTTATATGAAATAATGAAAGAATAAATTATGCTCCACCTTGACTATATTTTAGAGATAATATCACTGAGTCCATTTGACCTAGAGTTGACTCAAATTTCAAATTTAAATAGTGATAAGGAAAATTCATTAGAAAATATAGATACCACCCTAACATAAAAAGAATGTGATAAGGCGTTAATTCACATTACATGTCATATGGTCATCTCTCAATAAAATATAAATAATATATAAGAGACAAATTGTGTTATTTCTACCATAGACCAAGGTGATAATTCACCCTTTCTGACAGATTCCATTACTGATTGGATGTATCTCATTATCTATTATCTCCCAAAAAAGGTATCTATCCCAATATCAATATGTGAATAAAAAAAATATTTCTATAGACGATAAATTTTTTCCATAAAAATTGTCTTAAATACCATAATATCCTCTCAAAATGAATATTTTATGGGGACCTCCTCATCTGAATTGATTGAGGACTGACCTTCAATATTATGTAGGAAGTCCATGTAAATTCTTAAAAAACCCATCAACTTTGGGAAAATATCTTACAATATATCATAACATTGATATTTATAAATATCTATGATTTAGGATTTCATAGAACTCGACATGAAGTACCATGAATGCCATGTTTATAAAAATTTAGCTCATCAAACCCTTAAGATGTTATACATAACTAAATACGCTTTTCTATTAACTGTATGGGAGATAGATATCATGTGATCATACCATCCATCCATAGTCTTGTAGTTCAAGAGAATCCTTCAAAATTTAGCTTCTTATTCAAATGGAATGATGTTAAAACACTTAAGGAGATAGTATAACTTTTTTCATTAACTTCATCCATTCTAGAATCATTAAATCATTTGGATTCACATATATAATTTTGATTCACAAAGACACAAAAATTGTGGGCCTCTAAATAGAGGAAACTAACTATCAGTACAATATTTAGTTTAATCATTCATCCAAATATCATGAAACTAAAAATACATAGATAGATACGTTTAACCAAACATTATTTGATATTCCTTATAAGATATTGGAAAAATATAAGAAATATTGTTCAGAAGAAATTATTTTATTCCTTCTATTCTTGTAACACGATGAATTGAACATCCACATAGGAAACACCAATTTTGTTGTGATATGATACTGAAGTAGTTTCTCTCATGAATGTAATATTTCCTTCACTATGTATTCCCATTTTCAATCATTTCACCATATATTTTTATTATTATATTTCACTTGATCATAAATGTTTACATACATGGAACAACCATATAGTCCAACCGAACCATGTCAAATGACCATTTTACTTAATGGTTTTTCACAATTAATCCATCCCAATGGAATGGGTATTAGCCTCTTAAACAAAAATGATACCTGGTAATAATCCTATCAAGTTATAATATAAATGAGAAAGTTGTTATTTCATATTTGAGGCCTACTCCACCATGAATTATTATATACTCGCTGTTTATGGGGAGCATATCCCTCCTGCTAACAATGCAAGGTTTCTAAAGAAGTGATTTTCATAGATTCAAAAAGGGTAATAAAGTCCATTCTATGTGACATCAAGCTACTTGGAATAGGTCTGACTCGTATGACCTTAAATGACATGATAAAAAGTTCTGCATCATAAGTACATAAACTTCATGACATCATATTACCTATAACATGATGTAAAACAACTTGAAATTAATCCCCACCCAATATTATTGATAAATTTCCTAAAGTTTTATATTTTTAATGAATTTATACTTTATATGATTGTTCAATAAATAGAAAATTTCTTTATGTATATTTTCCCCATCCATAACCCTATAGTAGGAGAAAACATTTCCCCCAATATTTGAGAACTATGAGTGATTTGAATCATAAAATATTAGAATATATAGTGACATCCAGATCACATATATTATAACCAAACAAACATTCCATCTCTATAAAATTAAAAATTCAATATGGTGTTTGAGACTTCACCAATTCACGTTGAGTTTCCTTCAGTGACTTAACATAAGGTAAAATATTTCAATTCCCTAACATGAGATCACTGCATAAACTAAAATATATGATGGTCCACCCTATATGATAAATAAATAGATTATCTTGGCCTATTCATATGATAAAATTTCCCTGCATCAAAACCATAAATATGCAAGAGTTCCTTGAATTTGGTTTCCCCTTCATAATCTTATTCTAGAATAAAAATTTCGTATTGTCCATCAACAACCTATGTCTTGATTCCAGTAATTCTTGAATATGTTTTGATGCAAATTTTTATACCCAGGTCATAAAAAACCATTGACACCCCTACCATCCACCCCATCATAGATTATTATTTCATCAATTTATCTCAGGTCTTTTATAGAAACCCTTATTTTGTATGACAATACATGTAACTAGATTTTTTTTTTCCAGGAATACCTATTAATGTCCAAATAACCAATATTGGAAGTATCCATAAATTATGTTTTTAACCCATATTCCCAATTATGTTTAATATTTTGCTAGCTCTCTCAGTTTCATGGAAGTAACCATTTATTTATTCTTTTTAATTATGTAAATTGTTTTGGTGAAGGTTGTGGGGGTTTTGAAAACTTTTGGAATGTTTCTGGGAATTTTCTCAAGGTTCGTAGTTTTTTCATGAATTGTGGAAATAAAGAAACTCCAACAGAAAATTATTCAATGAGAAACTGGGGCTCATGGGTAGGGGTAGGGTTAGGCACACATTTTTCTCAAATCATGTGGCCACCTAGGAGAAACCGTAAAAAGTGAGACAATGAGATTTTACACAGCTGGTACATGTTTATATAATTGTTTAGACATATCATGTGATGTGCTCCTTGATAGAGATGTTGGTTCATGGTTAGAACAATTTTTTTCTAACCATACAACTAATCATGAACGGTTTAAAAACTATATCCTAAAAAATGAATCTAGGTCGAGTTTAGCTTTAAACCCTTCAATTTCCCTCAATTTTATCCCTAACATAATATATCTTCATATAAAAATCGCTAGAGTATTCACCCATTAATTCGGAAGTGATCCGAAGAATTTCCTTGGTGTTTTGATTCCTGGTTCCCATGGTTAAGAGATATAAAGAGAGTTTTTGGATATTCAATCCATTTTTTATTGTCTTTTCGTTTAATTATTCATTCTTACCATAATTTCCACAGCAGGTGACTTCACTCTTGAATACTATTATTATAAATTGAAGGATTAATTTGAATTTTTTTTCTTGAAATTTATTGTGAAATTATAGTGAAATTGATTGATGGAAACCTTATTTGGTAACATTTTATGGAATTGTGAAAATTGGGAGTTTTGTTTAAAAGTAAATTTAGTGACATGATTTTAAAATAAAGATTTTAAAATTATTCTTGTGTTTTGATGCATGGAAAAGTATTTTCAATAATACAATACTTTTAATGAAATGGTTTTTAAAAGAAGTATAGGCATTTGGATGGATTAAATGGTTAGGTGTTAGTTCAATTGGATGGATAATGGTCGTGATGTACCACCATCAAAGGGACGGGTTATAGATGTGACGTTCCACCTTCAATGGTAACCTCAATATTTCATGGATGCATGGTTGAGTATAGATGTGTGGTTATTTGAATTGGATCAGGTCATGCCGATATGAAAATGGAGAAATTGTTAAATGAGTTGTTTGGTATCTTTCCTTCGAACTGGATTTTTTAGAACAAATTTTTCAATGGAAATAATTTTATTTTCTGATAAAAATTGTTTTCAATTGTTTTATATAAATTGTTTTATATAAATGTGATAACAATTTTATTCCTACTAGAATTGGTAGGGAAGTCAATTTAGGAAAATCTAATGAGTATCATTACTCACCCCTACTATCTCACTTTGGTGCTTTTTTATATATTGTTTATCAATAAATAGGTAAACATAATGTATTACACTTCTTTGGTGGTGCCTCATGATACTTAGGAAAGTATTGTATAGTTAGATCATGGAGCATGTTGGGATCTATGTATTAGTGTCTTTGGAGACTTTGAGTTTTGTTTATTTAGTATTCTTCTTGGGTACATTGAATGTGATTTTGTTATAGTTTCTCATCATTTTCTTTTGGTTTCACATTTATTTGTATTATATTTTTATAATTCATTAGTTATTATTTTATTGTGGTTAGTTTGGTTGGGTTATTTTATTTCTCAAAAGGTGAATCATCCACCAATTTTTTTTAATCCCTTTTCATTATTTGGTATAGTTTTTAAGCTTAGGGATGTCTCTTAAGGACAATTATAAATTTTTCCTAGAACTCAAGCTAATGAGGATAGGGGATGTTACAATTGGTTTCTTCTCTTTTAGTCCTTTACATTCAAATTGTATTAGTCTATTTGATCCTTGGTTATTAGTTGTGTCAGTCTTGGAGTTAACAATTCATTCTAGTTAGTCCTATAGTTGTGGTAGTGTAATGTTATAGGATTTTCAGGACATAAAATGTAGATCATGAAAATATATATCTATCCTTTTCATGGAGAACATAAAATAACCGATATTTTGGTACATAGGTGTTTTTGAGAAACTTATATGAGTGTTATCCCATTGTCATGGGTTTATCCAATGAGATAAGAATGACATTCATTATAGAATTTATTTCCCAATGAGAATTCAAATTTCATTTTGAGTGATGATTTATGATTTAGTTAAAATGTGTTTATTTTTAAAAACAACTGAAATTTTTTTCAAATAATATATTTTTAATACATAATAGTTCTGTTATTTTAAAAATATCTTGATTTTCAAAATCATGGTGGAATATTCAAAAATGGTTATACATGAAAAATGATGTATTTTGGAAAGAACTATTGTGATATTTGTGACATGGGGATAGTTGAAATTGTGATTAATTTAATTTCTAGAGAGTTATAATTATGGGGTTTTTGTGTTTATAAAAAATGTTACCTGGTGGGAATCTTATAAACCTACCAGAAGAAGCTGCTAAGATTGTGGTTTCACCTGATCCATATGTGAACCAATAGCTGGTTTACAACATATTCTAGTATTTTCACGTTGTGGATCAATGGAACGATATGGATGAACTGAGACAAGTGGATCACTCCGTATGGTTCCATAAATAGTATCCACCCATCTTTTGGGGATATTTGGAACCAGATAAGGCATATTTGTGGATGAATGTGATTAATCGAATCTTCAATTTCATTGGAATAATAGCATAGCAGAATTTCTAGTTGGTGATGTATATACAGAAGGATATTGCAAGAGAGTGGTTGGATTTAGTTTTTCTGGATAAATTAGGACATTTCCTTTCTTATGGGGTCATGAATAATTATTCAACAAAAAATTATATCCTCATGCGTTTAGGAATTCATGAAAGATAGACTTCATCAGCTGGAAGTGGGAGAGCCTCTTAATGATAGAGTATGCAAAAAAATTATGAATTTAGTCAACTTTAAACATGAAGTTTCTTCTAGTTAATCATTGAATACAAGAACATTGATACCTATGGAAAATGGTGGGAACTATAATGGTAGTAGAAAACATAATAGGGGAACCTACTTCCAATGTAGCAGAATGGCTCAGAATTAGACGACTGGATCATTAAATCTTCCTCCAAGACCCTGGAGAAAGAAAGGATGTTTCCAATGTGGTTCATTAGGCCATATGAAGTGATATTTTATACATCACCAACTATATCATTCCATAATTGCAAATATATGGGGCATCATCATTGTTATTGTCATAGTTCTCCGAGGTTGGTTGTTTGGGACACTATTCATGTGTCGCAGATGTTATATGATTTGACGCAAAGAGGGTAGAAGAATAATTGTAATCATGCAAAAAAATCTATCCATGGTTATTCTAGGAATATCATGACTCTATAGTAAGGAAAATTTCAATGGGGTAATAAAGAAAAAAAATTAGTGAGTACGCAATTATATGGTGCTGAGCAGTTGATTGTAGATAATCAGTCTGGACCATCGATCGTGAGAGGTATTATTCTTATGAGTTCTATCCCTATGAAATCTTTTCTTTATATGGGTCTATCTCATTCATTTATTTCTCATTGTTTTTTTGATATTCTGTGTTTCAGTGTTGATATGATGCCCTCTATTTTGAAACCTCAAACTCCTATTTGTTAAAGATAATGTTGGGCCTCTATGTGGAGGTAATTTTCTATAATTTTTGTTGGTGCTACGTTGATATGGTATTTAAATGATCTTTATATGGATGTCCATGAAATAATACTTGGTATAGATTTGATAACAATGTCCAAGTCTCACATTGACTTTTATACACAGAGGGTTACTTTTACGACTAAGGTTGTGGTTGAGCAAATCTTTGGAGGAGAGAGGAATGTAAAGGTAGGTTAAATGGGCTTGATGGAACAATTGGTTAGAAATATCACATACTAGTTGGCATTGTTGAATTTGAAATTGATGGAGGATATTTAGAAAATCAATCTTCCCCCAGCTATTGATCATTTTCAGGATGTTTTTATGAAACTTTCTTAGGATTTCCACACAAAAAAAGAAGTGGAGTTTATGATTGATCTCCTTTTGTGGAATTTTCCTATTTCACTTCTATATTACCGAATGGTACCAACCAAATTAAGGAAACTGAAGGTAGAGTTATAAGAGCTAGAATGAAAAAGATTTATTTTTTCTAGAACATCTCTATGGGAATCACCAGTGTTGTTTCTCCAAAAGGTGTATAGAAATATTTGGTTTCGTGTGGATTATTATAAGTTTAACCATGTTACCATAATGAATTTATATCTTCCACCATGTATTAACGATCTATTTGATCAGTTTTGGAGAGCATTGTGGTTCTCTAAAGTTGAAGTTTGATCCAGATATCACCAATTGTGGGTTCGAAGAGAGGATATTCCAAATATAGATTTTAGGAGTAGATATGTTCATTATGAGTTTGTGGAAATTCCTTTCAATCATACAGATGTACCAATAGTCTTTATAGAATTTAGGAGTTGGGTATTTCAGAGTTATCTAGATTATTTTTTGATGGTGTTTGTGGATAGAATATTAGTTTATTGAACAATAAGATATGATCTTGAGAATATCTTTTCTAGAGTGTTTTGAATCTTGATGGATCATTGTTTGTACAAATAATTATCAATGTGTAATTTTCTTATACAATAAGTATGTTTCCTTTTCCAAGTAATATTTAATGGTGGTGTTTCTATGGATCTAAAAAATATATAGGTTATTATCTCTTGGAAATCTCCAAATAATTCCTTTGTGATATGTAGTTTCTTAAGTTTGGATGGTTATTACCGATTATTTTTTCATGACCTTTCAGGACTAGATTCACCAATAAAATCATTGATGAGGGAAAATGTTCAATTACAATGGAAATAATAATTTCATAAGTATTTTCTAGAGATGGATGTTAACACTACATCATTACCAATATTGACTTTTATATAATGATAACAAGGTTATGTGAATTATAGAGATGATTTATGATCTCGTTTCATATTTTTATCATGTATAATAACCATGTTGTTTCTTATGGATCGCGGTAATTATGGTTTCATAAGAAGTACTACCCAACACACGATTTGGAGTTAGTTTTTTCATCCATTATTTGATGAATTGGGGCCATTACCTCTTTGGTGAGAAATTTGTAGTGGTTACATATCATGAGTGTTTGAAACATATTTTCTCAAAATGGTATTTGAACTTGAGACAAAGAAAATGGATAGAGTATCTTAAAATGTTAGACATTAAGTTAATGTATACACTGGGTAAAGGATATCATTGGTAGATACATTGAGTAGAAATTATTATGCTCAGTTAGACAAATAATCTTTTTATGAATGTTAGTTAATGTCAGTGATGACCAACATGCACTTGGATTGTGAAAATTGAGCCAATGTTTTATTTTCATTCCAGATTATTTTATTCGTTATTTGGTGGAGATAGTTAAAGAGGCATATATTTCTAATTTAGGATGTATTTTGATGAGGACAAAACTCAATGTTTAGTTGAAAATTTAGGTAATAAAACTATATTAGAGTTTAGTGTTATGTTTCAAAAATCAGATGTACATATCTATGGATTCTTAGAAACCACTTCTCCATGCCTTTCAATATTCGAGATAGGTTTTCATTCTTGGAATACATAATATTTATAATCCATTGAAACCAACGTTTTTGTGTGTTGGTATGAAAAATAAGGTGGAAAAGTCTTTTTTAGTTTACTTAACTTGTTTGTAGATTAATGTATAGTATCATCAACAAGAAGGTAAGTTACAGTATTAAATTATTCCAGTTTTAAAATGGTCACATAAAGCCATAGATTTTGTAGTAGTTCTCCCACGAATGGTTCAGAAACATGATTCCATATGGGTGATAGTGGATCGACTCACAAATTAAGACAATTGTATCCCTATTATTCAATCTTATATGGTGGGGTACATTTCCAACATCTATATCGAAGAATTTGTAAAAATGAATGGTGTACCTGGCTTGATAATGTCATACCAAGATCGAACGTTTATGTCTTGTTTTCAGAAATCCTTAAAGAAAGACCTTTGGACTCGATTGATAATGAGTATGGGGTATCATACTTAGATGGATGGGATATCTGAAAGTAATATATAGAAGTTAGAAGACATGTTATGGGACTGTGTATTGGGTTTTAGTTTCTCATGGGAATAGAATTTACTGTTAGTGGAGTTCTCATGTAATAACAGTTAGTAAACATCAATACATGTGGATTATTTTGAAGAACTATATGGGAATACTTTCCTTTCTCCACATTGTTGGGTGAAAGTAGGTGAGACTTCACTGGTTGGACTGAGCCTCATCCAAGATCCAATGAAGAAGATTCAGTTGATCTGAAAATTGATGGTGACGGTTCAGAATCATCCAAAATATTATGTGGATCATCCTCGACTGATGTTGGCATTCTAGGTGAGAGGTCATGTGATTTTTAAGATATCTCCAAGGATTTTAAATTTACCTTATGGAATTTAGGGAAATTTATCTCCTTGATACATATGCCCATTTGAGGTAATTGAATGGTTTGGTGAGGTGTAATATCGGTTAGCTTTTCCCCCACAGTTCAGTGAAGTGTATAATGTGTTTTGTGTATCTTAGTTGAAAAAGTATCAGCCTAATCCGTACCACGTGATTTTATGGGATCATATTGACCTAGATTCAGATGCTTTATCAGTGCATGAACCAGTACAGATTGTGGATAGGAAAGATGAATTATTTCAAGGAAAAATCGTAGTTTTAGTGTCAGTTTTGTAGAAACATAGTCAGATTCAGGAAGAAACATGGGAACGAGAGAAGGAAATGGTTGAGGAATGGAGCAAACTCTATTGGAAAAAGTAGTAATTTTCTAAATTACAAGGACGAAAAGGCCAATGGTGGGTAGAATTTATCACCCTCGGTTTTAAGTAAGTAATCCTTTATTTATTATGTTTGTGATTTTAATTTTTTTTGTAGTATGTGAGGGTTGGGAAGAATTTTTGGAATTTTTTGGTAATTTTTTAAATGATCATGGTTGGTGAACAGTTCGTAGAATCCATGAAACTCTTATAGGAAAACATGCAAGGTGAAATAGGGGCTTTAAGGTAGGTACACGGTTCGTCACAACATTGCGGCCACGTAGGAGAAACTATGCACAATTGGACAGAGATATTTTTAATGGTTAGAACACAATTTTCTAACTATGTGTGCCAACCATGAAAGGTGCTCCTTGAGATAGAGGAAGGAACATGGTTAGCACATGGTTATCCTAACTGTGTGACTCATAGTGTAAAATTAAAAAACTTAATCAAAAAAACTGTATCTATGTGAGGTTTACTTCTAAACACCTTGTTTTTCATCGATTTTGGCCTTGAATTAATATTTCATCCTCCCAAAGGCTTTTGAGTCTTCTCCCTTCAATATGGAAGTGATCTGAAGGATTCTCCTTTTGTGTTGAAGCTTTACTCCCATGGGTAAAATTTTAAAGGAGGGTTATTAGAGATTCAACCCATTTTTTTAGGTGTTTTCATTTAATTATTCATTTTATCCATAAGTCCTAAAATAGATGTCCTAAATCTTGACTAACCTTATTATAACTTAAAGGATTAGTTTAAATTTTATTTATTTCATTGAAACTGATTTTCAAATTTTTTTAATTTTATTGATGGAAATATTCATTGGGGATTGTTTACGGAATCGTGAAAATTGGGTGTTTTAGTAAAAAGTGAAATTGGTAGCATGATTTTAAAATGATGATTTTAAAATGATTGTTTGGTTTTGATTCATGGAAATGTTTTTTCGATAATAGGATAGTTTTATTGAAATGGTTTAGAACATATTCATTGGCATTTGGTTTTCTAAAATAGTTAAGAATTAGTTGAATGGGGTGTATAATGGTCGTGAAGTACCACTACCAAAGGGATGGGTTATGGACGTGAAGTTCCACGGTTAGTGGTAATAAAAATAATCAATGGTTGACTAGTTGAGTTTGTGTATATAGATATGGGAATTAGAATGGTTATGCCAATATAAAAATGGATAATTGGTTAAATGGATTGTTTGTTTTCTTTTCAAGGAATTGGTTTTGTTTGGGAAAACATTCTTTCTATGGAAATTTTTTATTTTCGGATACAAAATGTTTTCATTTGGTTTATATATTTTTTTATGTAAATTTTCTAATATGTTCTATCCTAGTTGTGTTAGTAGGGAATTTATTTGGGGAAAACATATTGAGTATTAGTACTCACCCCTACATTGTCACTTTGGTGATTTTACAGATATTTTTTATCGAGACATAGCTAAAGGTAAAGTATCACACTTCTTAGTGGTTCCTCATGATACATCGTCATGAATTTTGGAGTATAACCATAAAACATTTTGGGAGCTATGGAGTTGTGTATTTGGATTATTCGATTTTTTTGATTTAGTCTCCTCCTTTGGTACTCTGATTTTGGTTATGATGTAGTTTGGCATCATTGTCTTTTGGTTTTACATTGATTTCTATTTCATTGTTATCAAGAATTATTTAGTAGTTATTTTTGTTTTTATTTGGGTTGGGATATTTTATTTATCAAATGGAAAATCAACCCCATGTGTATTGAATCCCTTGGCATTAATTTCCATGACCTTATACCAGGAAATAAATATTCCATATTAAATTTTAGATTATCTAGATCCATGCAGATGATATTTTTAAGAATAAGGAATGACTTGATTCATATTTTCATAAGATATATAGTGACATCTAGATATTTAATTTTTTGTATTTCATCAAGTCCTCTTACAACATATAGTCCTATCATTCATATTGTGACTTTTTCTACTTGAATAGATATTATTGAAATATATATTTTCTTTTGAGAACTATGTGTGTTTGGATTCATATAATTATAGGATATATAGTGATGTTTAGAATATCTTTCCCATAACCTCCTATAAATCCTCATCATTTCCACTACCATATAACTTTATGTAATATCCTGATATTTTTTAGGTCTTAACTAGGGTGTTCTATTTGACTTATTAATATTCTCATCCCATATTCCTTAATTTCTATAGTAAGTATTTGAATTAAAACAAATATCTCATGAATACTAGTATGAAGTACATGAAATACAAAAGAACCCTTTTTGTGATAGTTAGTGTGTTCTGTATCCTACCCAATTATAACTAACAAAAATTATAAGGATTATCTAACCTTTTATACCCAATATAATAATTCATTGGATCATTTCATTTTAATTTGGTCTTTCATGACCCAAACCAAGCTAAGACTTGATCCTCAGCTACCCCAATCCCACCTCCATAGTCCAGGGGTGGAGACAAGCACCAAAGTTATAGCTAACTCAGGGAGTCCTTTGACTAAGTACATGGATTCACACAAAAAACCAACTCAACGAAAAAGTGAAGAGTGAAAGATGGAAAACATAAAATACAACTATAAATTAAATCAACCATGCATGAACATCTATATAGTAAAAAAGTACAATAGTGTAAAATAAAATGAC
This sequence comes from Viscum album, assembly GCA_963277665.1. Classification (NCBI taxonomy): domain Eukaryota; kingdom Viridiplantae; phylum Streptophyta; class Magnoliopsida; order Santalales; family Viscaceae; genus Viscum; species Viscum album. The sequence continues at coordinate 962,135,643 of OY728145.1, forward strand.
AAAATGGTGAAAATAAGATACCAACTATAAATGTGTCCCAACATAATGGAAAACTATAAAATAAAATAGGGTAGATAGATGATCTCTAGGATCCCAAGCTATGACCAATGTACATGGTCCAGGCACTTTGTATCCCTAACCTCCCCTGAAGTCCCGGTCAACCTGTCCGCCATCTGAAAAAGACACAGCACGTGTTGGGAAAATCCCATAATGGGGTGAGTATATACATACCACAATGAATGCCCTCAAATGGGTGAAGGGGGAGAAATAACAGATACAAATGAAGAGTAAAATAGTATATAAAACAAGGTGTTGTAAGAGAGTGTAGATCAAATGACCAATAGAGTGAAAGTGAACTCATCCAAACACAAGGAGCTTAAAATGGTAAAAATATTAAGTTCTTTTCGGGTCTTCACAACCTATAGTAGGAGATTAGACTCATCCAACCACAAGAATAAAAAAATTGAAAGTATGTGGCATACCTTATGCATCTTTGGCTCTTCTAAAAAATAGTTATTATACCCAAGGAGTGGATATAGAAGTAGGATATATATATATATATGTATATATATTCTCAGTAAAATAATCTCAAATGAGAGAGTAATGGGATCTCAATCTCACAACTCAACTTAAGAAGAAGGGTGACCAATAGTTCCAATGTAAGTCATCTAGGATGCCCAGCACCTCATGATCTTACCCAGAACAAAAAGGTTTAAGGGAATAAATCACCACACCTTAATAATATCCACTTTGGGTGGCTCTGACTCACCCACACATTCTTAGGTTTCTTCACAAGGACAAGTCTATGTGGGGAAAACATCCCTCTTCCCTGTGAGTTTGAATCTATGTAAAACCATTTCTCATCATTGTACAATAAAGTTGAGGGGACACAAATGATTTTTAAGGATCATGTATCTTGGTACTATATGAGGGTCCTACTCTGATAGTCGTGGAGGAAATCCACTTAATAACCCAACTAGAAGGTTATGCTCAGGAAGTCATCAAGGAATTCCACTACCAAGTCCTAATGGAGGGTAAGTCTGGTCAGTCATTATGGAACTCTACTGCCCAGCCTGGTAGGAGGGTCATGCATGAAAAATGAAATAGGGGAACACCTCTAACCATCCCACCTGGAGGGTAAGCATGGAACACAGAGGAACTACACTGAAAAATCCTTCCATAGGGAATCATAGAAAGATCGTCAAGTATTTCCACTACGCAGGCTAGAGAAGGTTGATCCTGGAGCTGTCTTCAGGGAATTCCACTTCCCATTCCAGCTACAGGGTTATACATAGGATGCTCTGGTGATTCTTTATGCTTTTTTTTCATAATCAGGATTCCTCTCAGCACATGTCAATCCCATAACATCTCACACTGTATATTAATATCTTCTTTCAAGGGAACCATCTTTCCCAACATAGAAAAAGAGTAAGGATTTGAATCTCATGGGACAAAGTTGAGCTCAAGAGGGGTTATAGAAGTTAAAAAATAACTCAGAAGATATCGAGTGAAACACAGAGTGTGAGGGGACTCACAAGGAGTGTGGTCTCTCTCTACATCGTGGTTGTATCCCTGGCCAGTACAAATATCCACCTCATATAGTAGAAAATTCCATGTAAGTGGACTACGTGTCATGTCCTTAATAACTGAGACCGAGTATGTGTCATGTGGTCGTGTCTATATACATTGAAACGCAGACTATGGATTAACACGGGATTCCTCCCATGTTCTTATGTCGTGTTTGTGTACTCGACACATGGCATGTTCATGTCCATGTGATCTGCCACATTGATTCCCCAAATGGATAGGTTGTACATGATGAATCAAGGGGAGTACACATTATTCCATCCTTATGGGTATCGAAAACCCTAGTGTCACCACTGAAAATTTATAAAATCCATGTTTTCATAGTTTAACACAATTTTAGTCAATTTTTTTTACAGATATCAAAATCCACCATCTGCATGGTAGATCTGGTCATTCCATCTTGTTTCACCATTGATGTCACCACCAATCTTCTATGAATGTTGGATCAAGTCCAGATCTACCATTTTTGGTTCTCTAGTATTCATAAATTGATCTCCAATTAGCTTGTGTATCCTCAAATTCCACCACACATCTCAATTATTACATGGTTGATTCCTCATCAACCATTCATCAAAAATATCTCCCACAACTTGTAAGCTCTCCATATATAAAGTCACTTCATTTGTCCATCATTTCTAATCTATTTTCCCAAAATCTGAATACTCAATTAAGCTCAGGTTTCCCGATAATCTATTCAATCAGGAACCATGGTATTCCATCAGCCAAAAATGTAAAGAATGGGGGGAGAAAATTCACCAAGAACAGAGTTTTAAAACACCGTCATCCGAGAGTTCTTGGTCGACGATTGAGAATGGGGAACCAGGTTAGATAATAATGTTTTAAAAATATTTAATTCAATACTTTGATGTAAGAAAAGGCCAAAAAGGTTACAGGTCATAGAAAGAAGAAGTAACAACTCAAAAATTTTAATCAAAGGTGTAAAAATCATCAAAGATGAGTCCATCCTTTATTTTGGATTGATCATTGGTGAAAAAAGTGCCCACACAAAATTTACAAAAATTTGATGCGTTCATCGTTTTTTGATTCATCCTGATCCAATGGTTTTTCATCGATCCCCAAAGGATGAGGTAGAGATATATCTCATTATAAATTCAATTTTATGGGGCCAACCCTGATTGAGTCTCCCTAACTCTGAATTTATAACTTTTTATTCAATGTCAAAGTTATTTAATTATTCAACTATAATTAATTCATTCACTCACCATGCCTCCATTGAGAGAGGGGTCTAGATATTCCACACCAACTCGTTTTATGTCTCTCTTAGGTTAAACACAACATTTCAGACCTTACCGGGGTCTTGTATTTAAGATCTGATCAACCATTTAAGATTCATTCCATTTTATTTAACTAACTGCTTGATCTAATAGTAAATACATTTAAGATTTTTATATAAATTACCATGGGAAACTCGGGCCTCTAAATCACACGTTATCTTAGTTCCTGGCTATGGAAATATATTAATAAATATAACAAAGTCTTAAAAGGAAAAATTATGAGGTCTCTATATCATTCCATCTTTCAAGCTTTTCATTCTCCAAACTAAAACTAAGAAAAAAACATAGGATTATGAGCCCTCATATTTCTCTCTCGCTTCCAAGAACTCTTCTAAACTTTTCCTTATTTCAACAACACATGAACCAAAGGGATGGTCTATCCTCACATGGTTTGCTCATATCAATCCTAGATTTCCAATAGGTTCTTTACAAAGGTTTCTCCATCCTCAATGTCCTAATCTTCCCAGTCAATGATGTTCATAGTTTCACACACATATTTCCTCATCTATGTAAACTCGAATACTTTATGCACTAGCTCCATCTATGGGGTATGGTGAGATGGTAGTCAACCTTTTCAATCCTCTGCATGATCTCTAAAAGCCTAATAAAACTCGGTGATAGCATCCCTCCCAATAAGAACCTCTAAATACCTCATCATGGGGATACTCTCAAGGATATTTGGTATCTATTCTCAAACATGAAGGGTCTATGAAGGTGATTTTTGTAGGATTCCGGTCTTTTCTGAGTCATCCTCATCATTTCAAGGATAACCTACACTTTCTCCTTTGTCCTATGTACCAACTCTCAGACCATAAGAGATGACTACCCAATTTTGTCCACCATAAGGGTGACCTAAAGGGTCTCCCATATAAGGCCTCCAAATGCTTCCATTATGATATTAGAGTGGTATCTTTTCTTATACCAAAACTTTACTAAGGGATGGTGATCCTCACAGCTCTGGATGAATTCCAACATGCAAGAGCTCATCATATCTTCTAGCACCTAGATAGTGTGCTTGGTCTTCTAGTTGGTGTCGGAGTGAAACGATGTACTCACCCGCATATGGGTTTTGAATGCCTCTTGGGGTCCAATAAACAACCATGATGTAAAACATGCACCATAATAGGATACAATCATTGAGGTTACCCGTTAAGGTGGATGGTCTCTGGTACATACTATTACCCTAAACTCTCCACCGAACTCTTCTCCTTGATAGAAATTAAGTGTGCTGAAATCGTGAGTCCGTAAAATTTCGCCCAAATTGAGGCATGTACCTTCATTGTGTGTAGAATAACTCTTACAAAATCCATTGATACGCCATCCCATTTCCACTTCTAGGATCTCAAGAGGATACAACAAACCCACCAGAACATGGTGCTCTTTTTTATGTTGCTGATAGGTGAGACACCATAAGACAAACTCAACTACGCTTAATCATATTTTGGACTACCAAAACTATTGCTAAAAGCCTTTGTAAATATTCCCCCCACCAATATGTATAGCTAAGGATGAATTGTAGAACTCCAGTATCACTTCTTCATTCATCATGACTAGAACCATTGTTCTCCCCTATAATAAGATGTTGTGATTCCCTATTTCAGAATATACATCTAAAACATCGCCTATGGATAACTGATCACACAAGACCTTGCAATTGATATCTCTTATATGAGAATCTCTCATGCGCTCGAGGTGTGAATGATTTAAATCCATTGAATACAAAAAAATATGTAACCTCTTCTTCTCCCAGGGTCAGCTGTATGGAAGCTAACTACTCTGAAGCATCCCACACTAGATGATCCCGGGACATCTTGCTAAGATAATATTCTACTATTTTTTCCTTTAAAAGAGTACAAATTAGTTGCAATTCATATTCTTTTAGGAACTCGAACCATCATTTCTACCTTAGTTTTAGCTCTCCTTGAGTGAATATGTGCCTAAGACAATGGTTGTCTGAGTAAACTAAAAATTTCTCTCCCAGGATATAGTGCCTCCACATCCTCAAGGCTAAGACTATCACTGCTAATCCTAGGTCACAAGTCACCGAATTATTCTAATTGGGTTTTTACTTACGCAGCCCATATGTGATGATTGTATGTTGTTGTATCAACACAACACCAAGTCCATCTCATGAGGCATCACGATACCCTACAAACCCAATGCCTTCCTCTGGCAGTCTCAACACTGGAGCACTAGTCAGCCTCTACCTCAACTCATTAAAGGTTATCTATAACTACTCAGATGTGGTGAACTATTATCCCTTCCACAAAAGGTTTTTCAGTAGGTCCTTAATTCTAGATAATTTCCCAAAAATCCTCTATATTACCCCAACAAGCCAAGAAAATTTTTCACCTCTATCAAATTCTTTCATGGATCCCAAGCAATCACTACTTGGATCTTTTTCGGATCCATGGATAAACCTTGTTCATAAATGACATGCCTGCAAAAGTGAACCTCCTATATCCATAGTTAGAACTTTGAGAGCTTTCCATAAAACTAGTCCTCTCGATGTAAATTTAGGACCATCCTCAAGTGCTTTGCATGCTCTGCCTCAGTTTCAAAGTTAATGAGTATGTCATCGATGAAGAAAACAATTAATCGGTCAAATTATGGCTAGAAATCCTAGTTCATAAAATTTATAATGATGGAGGGGGTATTTTTTACACCAAAGGGAATAAATAATAACTCGTAGTGTCTATAGCGATATCATAATGCCAATATTCAAATATTATCCTCGTAAACCCAGAAGTAGTGGTATCCAGACCTAAGATTGATCTTAGAGAACCATCTCAAACCTTGCAACTAATCAAAGAGGTCTTCAATCCTATGAAATGGGTACTTGTTCTATATGATGGATTAGTTCCGGAAATGATAATCCATGCAATGTCTTAATATCATGTCTACCTTTTTCACTAACAGAACTCATGCTCCCTGGAGAGAAACACTAGGTCAGATGAAATCATTATCATGAATTCCCAAAAAATACAATTGTAGATTGTGATGTTTATTAGGTGGAATTCGATATTACATATAAGATATCTGGGTAGTACCATGGTGAAGGTCTATGCAAAAATTCTTCTCCCACCTCGGAGATATTCTTGAAACTTCTTCAAGGAAAACGCCCATATGGTCCTCCAAAACAGAAGGAACCCATATTCCTATAGAGTCTGCTTCACAGAAGGTTACAATAACTAACGAAGTAGTGATAGGCTGAAACCTTATGCTCATATAATCTGTGGCTCCTTATTTGAGATCTCTCTCACCAGAAAAGGAGAACCTTATCCCATCAGTGTGTAGGCATCTGACTAGTCTATGGTGACAATTAATCTAGTCTTGATCCATAGAAATCCAATAAATTCCCAGGATTATGACATAAGGTTCCATGATCATGAACAAAAGGTCACATGTTAACCTCTATCCACCAAGTGATATCTTGCACTATCAACAGATGAAATAAACATAAGAATTGTTCCTTGTGGAAACCTCGATACTTAGCTGGTGTACCAGCACCACTACTATGAGATCTAACTCTTGTACCACGATTATTAAAATAAAATAATGCATGGATACTATTTATAATTATACCGATCCAAGAGTATAGTAAACATATATCAAACCACAAAACATAATATTCACTAAAAGATTGTAGACATACAAAGATTGAAGCTATCTGCATCCCCGAGTGCCAGCTCCCAAATCCTGACATGGGCCACCTAGTTTTAGTGGTGGAAGGATATCATACTATCTTCATCAACCTATAGCTCTTCCTTCTACTCTGCCAACTCCACCTCCTTAGGTATCACCCCCTCTATGCTTAGGAGGTCCTAGATCATGGTGTTGTATTTGTTGTGGAAGTAGATTAGATATCTGCTTAGGCTACTCATCACATCCATTAGAGTAGTCACATTCCATTAGAACTCACCTATCACAAGTAAAGAACTTCTCCATCCCCCAATGTAATCTTGGTCCCGCATGACCATGTTCCTAATTCTGATCATAAAAGGGTCTCATATTTAAAGATCTATGGATCCTTCTTTCTATTGTAGATGACTCAACTCTATGGTTCCCACTCCCAACTCCATCTACCTAGCATCCCTATGAGAGAAAAAACTTGGTCACTAGTTCTCGTTCTAACATTTTGTTATAGGTGGGGATGTAAAGCGACACTACATAGGCTTGTATCTCTTAATGGAGTCCCCTCTCAGACTTCTATTCTTAGATGTAGCCATCACGAATCATGTCATGAAAGTGACATGTAAGGTTTTTAAACTAAGTCGTGTACTTATCCACAATCATGTAGGTTTCAGGCGTAGTGAAAGCATGCGATGGGTGGTTCCTAACTTTAATTTTTTCCATAATCAATGATCAATACAAGATCAATAGAATTTTGAATGTCATGATCCACATAATTGAGTAAATGAAATAAAATAATAATAATTCTAATGGAACCGAGAGAGAGGGCTCAACACCTATTATTTATAACTAATTTAATTAGATAAATAATTACCTATAAATAATTCTTTAGTCATTGATATTTTTGGTGATAGATCTATAGTGCATCATCGTTGAATTATAGTAAACAAGCGTTCATTTACTCTAGCGGTGATTCACATGTGTTCCATGAATCTCTAGATGTTGTTGAAGGAGTATCTAGGTGATAACATGGAAAATCCTTATGCTTAAATCATCCCACATTGATCACCTCGAGAAATGCTTCCAAAGAATTCTCTTTGATCCGGTGGAGTATGATTTCCCTTCATTCATGGGAGCATTCTTTGAGAATAGAGCTCTCTTGTCTTGAGATGTTTTTCTCCAAATACATTGTGCACACCCGAATATGCTAATGATAAAATAACATAGTTGGGTGTTTGTATTGATAGGGTTAAAATAAAATAATTTCCTAAGTGACTTTGTTATTTTTTTAATCCTAGAAAAACCCCATGTCAAATTATAATAGTAATATTATTATTCCTTGACATGTAATGAACATGAAAATTAAAATTAAATATTATTTAAGTATATAATATTCAATATTATGATTTCTCACCTGACCATTAAACATAGTTTTTCATTCTTCAAAAATATTTATTAGGCCTTGAATAATGTCTATTTTTTTATTAAATAAATATCACTACATTATTTTCTAATAAACAAATAAATATTATATTCACTAAATAGATAATATATATTTATTAAACATTCCACTCACAATATATTCTCTTGAATAACTAGTGGTAGAATAAATATGGTCGAGCATTCATGACTAATTATTAAACCATGTTTGGTAATAATATTTATTCAACATATTAGATAATAAATAATAATATATTGCTTAAATGAGATTCTTATACACTTAGTGTATGACCATCTGGGCCTCTTTCTTAGTGAAAATAGTGGAAGCATCCTAAATTCTAGGGTTAGAATCTAGAAACACTCCAAGGCGCCCATAGAGAAAGAAGTTAAGGTTGCAATGATATGTCACATCATACAAACACTTACCATGTAATATATTCCATTTATCACAATATCTCTGATTGAGTAGGTTTCATGCCAACGCCATCAACCTATGTGATCGATATCTCTTTCTTTGAATTTACAAATATTTAATTTTCATATAGAACACCATGGACATGGATTTTATATAAAATACATAATTTTTATAAAATAGATTGAGATATTAAATTCCGTTAATGGTTAGAAGGGATAGAACCATTCTTGTATTATTCATTAATTCAATATTACTCATGACGCACCCAACAAATCCTAGTTTTCCAGTAAACATTTTTCATCACAGTTTTCATCAATAAATCAATGTTTGTGACACATAATACTCATTAATAACAATATTAAAGTCTAAAGACCATTACACACATCTACAGATAGGAACTTCCAATGACACATAGGCATGTTGATTTTATACCAGCGGGTCTCATTCTCATAATATCCATATTGGAAATTACCATGGGTGTACACCATGAGAAGGTGCCTAAAATTCCTATGAGTCTCTAACCCTGACATCATATATCAATTTTGCCCCTTAAATGATATCTTATGGCTATATATCATATATTAAATAATAGTTTCATAGAACCTCTGGGTTCTCATCATAGCAGGGAATAACTATGACCTTTTTGTGGGATATCTACTCTTAGGAAATTTTTTCATGACAGCTATGACCTTTTTTGTACTATCGAAAACTACCAACACCCTTGAATCTGCTAGATATCACATTATACTCATGCTTCTACTAAGATAGGACTTTAGTCAAGGGGTCCACCATGTTTTCTTCTGGGGGGTACTCTATTAACTATAACTTCACCCCTATGATAGAAATCCCTCAAGAGGTGATACTTCTAGAATATATACTTGGTCTGTTGGTGTGACCCTTTATCTTTTTCAAGAGTCACTGTTTTAGTATTATCACGATAAAATGTGAAAGGGTGTTTACTTCTAGGTACCATATAAATCTCATGAAAAAAGTTTTGAATCCAAGTGGATTCCTTGGCTGCATCAAAAGGTGATATATACTCAGAATACACTGTAAAATCAGCGTAAAATAGATTCTTTGAACTCTTAAATTTCATAGATCCTCTATTGACAAAAATCAAATATCCTGATTACGACTTTAGATCATTTTGATTTGTCTAAAAACCATCATCAGATTAACACTTGATGACCATCTCCTTGTCTCCTCTATAAACCAGCAATGTATCCTTAGTTCTACTCAGATACTTAAAGATAGTCTTAACAGTAGTCCAACATTATTCTTCTAGATCTTCTTGATATCATACTACCATGATTAATTCAAAGTAAACATAAATTCTAGTAAATAACATAAAATACATTACTAATCCTATCACTGAATCAAATAGTATATTACTCATTCTCTCTTTCTCATATTGTGTCTTAGGACAATTTTTCTTAGAAAAATGTAATCATGTGACACTATAAACAATCTCATCTTGGATTTTTCCATACTAAATCACTTTATAAAGAAGTCAATATATGTGCTTTGACATAGTCCATGTATCCTCTTGTATCTATCACGAATGATCATGATCCTCAGAATATAGGCTGTTTTGCCTAATTCCTTCATGGAGAAACACTTCTCTAACCATTATTTAATATATTGTAAGACTGGTATGTCGTTTCTAATAAGTAATATGTCATAAACATAAAATACTAGGATAATTACCTCATTCCCCATAAACCTTTTGTAAACACACAAATTGCATTCATTCTTAGTGAAACTTGATTCTTTTATGGATTCATAAAATTGAATATTCCAAGACCTAGATTTTTTTTCAATCCATAAATGGATCTTTACAACTTGAAAACACATTTGGCATCACTTGGAGTTACAAACCCTTCGGGTTGTGTCATATATACACCTTCTTAAAGGTTCCCGTTAGGGAATACATTTTTGAAATCTATCTACTAAATCTCATAGTCATGTTAAGTTGTTATATTAAGTATGATTCTGATGGATGTAAACATTGAAACTGGGGAAAAGGTTTCATCATTGTAAAGTCCTTGATGTTTCTTGAAACCTTTATGTAATAGCCTTGCTTTATGGGTACTTACATTACATTCCATTTCCAGTTTCTTATTAAATACCCATTAACATCCAACAGGATTTACATTCCATGTCCAGTTCCTTGTAGGATAGAGGCTCATCATTGTCAAAAAATAATGGGTCACCATCCACAATGACCAGAAACCCATATCTCTCTGGTTCTCTTACCACTCTTGAGCTCCTGCATAGTACTTCTATTTCAGGAACTACTTCTTCCATAGTGAAATGTATAATCTTTTCATGTACTAAATCATGTGTATCTAGAGCATCAACTTCATCTATTTCAGTCTTTCTCCCACTATCCTTCTTAAGGATGTGCTCCCTCTCAAGAAATAAAAATTTTCTAGAAACAGTCACTTTCTTTTCTGAGGAGTTTTATATGTATTATCTGTTTGTTTCCTTAGGATATAATATAAAGATAAAAAAATTTCCCTCGGGTTCTTGTTTTTTTTCAAAGAATTCCTTTACTAGTTCCTCACAACCCCATACACATTTATATGATAAAATGGTTCTTTTTCCACTCTATAGCTCAAAGGGAATTCTATTTTCCACTTTAGTTTGTACTTGATTAAATGTGTATGATGCAGCTTCAAATGCATATCCCCAAAATGATAATGGAATATCTCTAGGACTCATCATCAACCTTACCATGTTCAACAAGGTATGGTTCCTTCTTTCAGTAACACTATCCCTCTATGGTGTATAAGGTTGAGTGACTTGAGATAGAATCCCAAATTCCCATAGAAATTTGATCAAATCTTGGTTAAGATATTCACCACCTCAATCTGATCAAAGCTTCTTTATCTTATTTCCAAGATGATTCTATAATACATTATTGAATTCCTTGAATTTCTCAAAGTACTAAGACTTATACCTCATCATGTAAATATATCCATATCTAATAAATTCATCAGTAAAAGTTAAGAAGTTAGAATATCCACTTCTAGGTTCTATAGGATATGGTCCACACACATTAGTGTGTACCAATCCAAGAAGCTCTGTGGACCTTTCACCCTATCCACCAAATGTTGGTTTATTAATTTTTCCTTGTAAAAAATAATGTCATCTATCTAATGGTTTTATCTCATAAGAGTCTAAATAATCGTCTCAACATATCTTTGTCAAACACTTCTCGTTTACATGACAATGATGGTGACGCCAAAGCTGGGTGTCATGAGATTAATGTGAGATTGATTTGTTATCAATTTCCAACACTTGGTTTTCATAATTTAATACTTACATACCATTATTTAAATGTTCCATACTATAAAATATAGTGTCCTTTTAAAATAAAAAACTATAATTTCCAAAAATTAAAATAAACACATCTGCATATAAACTTTTTACAGAAATTATATTTTTTGTAACTATGGGTACATAATAATAATCACATAAAACCTAAATCATTCTTGTTGTCAATCGAAGGTGGTTTAAAATAATTGAAATAGTAGATATCCTCACACCATTGTCAACTCGCAGATTCACATCACCTCTAGAAATTTTCCTGAATTTACTTGGTTCCTACATTTGGATACTGGTCTGAGCACCACAGGATATATCTAATACACAATTTTTAGATACAGAAATATTTTACTCAATAACAAAATAACCTTTTGTTTCCCAAATCTTTTGTGTTTATTTACTCTTCTAGTGTCCTGTCTTACCACATGACAAACACACCACCTCATTTTCCTTACCCTGCCTTTGGATCTTCTTCATCTTGGTAGGATGGTGCTCGGGAGATTTTGATTATTTATATGTATTGGTCCCCTTTTCCTTTTCTTTATTCTTCTTATTCACCCTAAGGACTATAGTTTTTTCACTCCCCATATCCTTATCCACTTGGAGAATCAATGTCAGAAGTTCTGAAACATTTTCTTCATTATTTATCTTGTTATAATTCAAAATAAAACTAGAGAAGCTCTTGGGTAGTGATGAAAGTATGAGATCTATATGAAAATAATCTAAGAATTTAATCTCTAAGATATTCAGGCATTCAAGGTAGCCAATAAGCGTGACTACATGAAGACCAGCTGGAACAAACTCTCCAAGTTTAGTAGTAAACAAAGCATTGGATATCTCGTACCTCTCCTTTCTAACCATCTCTTGATAGAGATCTCAAAGGTGAAAATCATGCTATAGGCCTCCATATCCTCATGTTTCATAAATAAATCATTTTACATGGATGATATAATGATTCACTGAACATCTGTATCATCAATAACATGTTTCTCCTAGAGATATAGCTTTACATCCCTTGCCTCATTTCCAGGCACAACTGGTAAAGGTTCTTCTATCACATACAATTTTCTTTCATGGAGAATGACGACCTGTAGGTGCGTTTTCTACTCCTATAATGTAGTGATAGTGAGAAGTTTTTCCTTCTCTAGTGTCGATGACAATGATAAGTTTAATATCATTTTATTATTATTTCTACATAATGATAAGAAAAATTTTAGTACTTTGTCTAATAAAATTTAGACAAATAAATAAATATTATATTTATTATTCTCCCACTATTTTATTTTAACCCAATAGCCCACACCATTGTCTTTAGAATATCCTATTTCTTGGACAATAAACTTAAAAGGATCTATATTCCCCTTCTTATTACCTAAACTTTGGTTTTTTAAGAAACTCGAATGGTTATAGGTAGGCATTCCAAATGAAAACTACATTAACTCATAGTTCCTTGATCTGCTGAGTGGACTCCCCAATCCTAGAATCATTGATATATATCTCATCAACTTTTTTCTCTTAGTTACACCAATTATTTCTTTAGAAGTCAACCCTTGATGTGAAACATGTTAAGTCAACCCAAAACCTCATGTTTGAATTCTCTGAAAATTGAAAGCACCCCAACTTTGGATGGTCATGCACATTGAACTATAGTTTGATTCTAATCGAAGTAATGTAAGTCTATATTGACTTAATATTTAATAGTGGGATTTTATCTTTTATGAATAAATTTACAATTATTATCTTTATTACATGCATATTAATATTAAGTGGGATTAATTAAGTGGTTAACCATTTCTTAGATAATATTTCTTTATAAGTCGGTTTATTTTAGTTCTATCTTGCATGCTTGTTAATTCATTAATTAGGTGATCTAGATAAAACAAACATAATGAAATAAGTATAAAACAAGAGAAAATTAAAATAAAGGGTATTATCATGAGCTTATACTAATGGTTAGTTTATCTAGCGGTTGATAAACTAACTGTTGATCTAGGGGAGAAACACCTTAAACCAACAGGGGTTCCTGTTTACAGATTTCCACCTGTCCACCTTTGTATCTCCTTGGATTGATTTCTCTTCGAATCCTAACTTGAACTACCTCCACTAGCTTGGGAGTTCCATCCATTAAATATGAATTTTACTCAAGGTTAGGTGAGGGGGAAATGGGTTTACATAAAAGAAATCATGGGCACATAGACCCTATATAATAATGGGGGGAGAAGAAATGTAGACTAAAATTTTAATTTAATAACAAATTAAATGATACCAATAACATAAAAAAATATTATATCTCCTAATCATCCACATTACTTCAACATATTATGCATTTAATAAAACTATCATTAAATACATTAATAATTCTTATTTAAGATAAATCATGCTCAAAATTATTTATTATTATCTTTAATTAATCGCTCCTTTTATCTTAATTCATATCTAAAATTATTTGAGATTCTAATCCATTTCAATTGTAAATAAATTAAATTAATTAATTTAAAATTAACATTGTACATAAATGTACCATGGAAGCAACATGGTGAATACATGTCTAAATCTACTCAACATGTATTCTACTCATACACTGTTTTACTCTAGTGACATATGGCATAAAAAACTGATCATGTATTTCATGATGTGTACTTCACGTGTGATTACATGAATTATATTATTTTTCAGTCACATGTTATGCTTAAATGTTTATAGAGTAATAACTTTTAATATGACTCATACATTATATGCATATCTTGAACATTATGTAGATATTAATTAAAAATTTAAATATTTATGTATATTAAAACCTATCACATGGAATTTCATATCATTATAAACACATGAATGTACATGTCTCAAGGTTTTCATAGTAAAATAAATAAATTTTAAATCTATATAGATTGCTATATGTACACTGTATGTAGATCCAATCTATATGTAAGGTACACCACTCATCGTCTATCCGAGACATAGGCCTAGGGACTTGGCGTGTAGTATGTGCCTTGGAATATTTGGAGGACATGACATATCCAATGGGCCACATGATGTGTTGACTCTGTGTTACATGGTCACCCATAAGTTAGGTCATTCACAGAATACACATCCCAACTTTGATGCAAAGGGACCACACGACGTGTCCAATGGGACACGTAGCATGTAGTTCAGCTGATCGTGCATCGGTCTATCCCTACTAACACATGGACAAAGAAATAACTACACTTCATGTCATTAATGTACCTGGGTTGATTATTTTCTTAATTAACTCACGGTTCATTGAAAATAACTACACATTGTGTAACATCGGTTACACGGAGTGTACTACTGTGTTATCCAATAAGAATACTTATCTCCTCTGGATGAGTTCCTCAATTTTATTTTAATCAAAAAATTAAACATCTTGATTAGATCTATGAGAAACGAATGACGAAGAAACATATTTAAAAATTAATATTACATAATTATTAATCATGAATTGAAATAAAAAAATTATAAGTTCATAAATAACCAATTCTCCTAAATAATTATAAACAATTATGTGCCCCCTTTGACACCACTTTTAGGTTCTATGAGTAGCAGAGGCATGTGATGGCTGGTGCCAAACATTAATTTTTTACTATAATAAATGATCAATTCGAGATATATATAATGATGAACATCGTGATCCATATAATTGATTCAATGAAATGGACAAAGAAATATTCCAGAACCAAGATAGATGGATCAACACATATTGTTTATAATTAATTTAATTAGATAGACAATTACCTTAAAGGAATTATTCCTTAGTTGATGTGTTTGGAGATAGAACTACAGTGAACCATTATTATGTTGTAGAAACCAAACCTAGATTTACTCTAGCGGTGATCCACCCATGTTCCCTAAATCTCTAGAAATTTTTATGGATTCTCTGGGAGATAGAATGAGAGATCTTTGTAGTTGTGTCGTCCGACATTGCTCACCTTAAGAACTACTTCAAAAGCATTCTCCTTGATTTGGTAGAGGGGGATTGCTCTATATTCTTGGGAGTGTTCTTGGAGAATAGATCTCTTCAGTCTTGAGATTATTTTCTACAAATCTACTGTGCACAACTGAATAGGCTAATGAAAAAAATAAAAAAATTGTGTAATTGTATTTTTAAGGTTAAAATATATTAATTGAACAAGTTACCTTATTATATATTTAATCATAGATAAACCCCAAATAAAAAATTAATAGTAATACTATTATTTCTCGACATGTGTTGAACTTTTGAATTAAAATTAAATATTATTTAATTAAACAATATTCAATATTATCATTTCTCACCAGACAATTAAACTCAATATGCCATTCATCCAAAATATTTATCAGGCGTTAAATAATGATTATTTTTTAATTAAATAAATATCACTAAATTAGTCACCAATAAATGAATAAATATTATATTCACTAAATAGAAATAAATATTTAATAAATATTTTGCTGATAACATATTCTCTCGAATAACTAGTGGTTAAATAAATGTGATTGTCATGACCCGTCACCCAGGGCCTGTGTCGTGACTACCCCTTGCTCACCTTCCATAGGACAGGGGTTGGGAACTAACACCGAAAAGGATATCCCAAAAAAGTAAGGCATTGCCTTTGAACCTTTACACACAGAGACTAAGTTCAAAACAAAAGAAAACCACAATATAGAACTGTTGATAGAAAAAGTGTGAAATGAAAGTAGAAAGGGATTGTATAAAAACTCCACTGAAAAATAAAGTATTGAAAAATGGTAAAAACAAGCTCTAGATTTCATACACCAAGGATCCTACCCTAAGGGTAGGTGAGGTTCATCATCTGTTGTCACTACTGCTCACCACATCTATCAATCACCTCTGAGTATTGTCTAGTCCTGGCTCCCTAAGTCTCAGTCAATCTGTCTGGTTCCTCCGCAAGACAAAACAAAGTTTGGGCGAAGCCCATGCAGTGGTGGGTATAAAAATACCCAGTAGGGATCCCGACACCCCCGAAGGTCTCCCAAAATTCCACAAATGAAAACCACAAAGCACAATCTCATTCATAAAGCATAAAGAAAAAGAAATATCATACAAGGTATAAACATAGAGAATAGGAATTAAGGTGATTAGACTTGATCTAGATCATTTTATTATAATGAGAGGTTTTTCTGCTGATTCCAGATGGGTCGTCGTACTGTTGATCCACAAAGGGTCTCTCTACTTTAAATCCTAAGAGGGCCGCACTACTATCGATCCAATTAGGGTCATGTTGTTGCCAATCCACAGAGGTTATCTCTCATTCCATTACACGGAGGGTCTCTCTTTTGATGATCCATGGAGGTTCACACTATTGTCGATCCACAAAGGGTCATTCTCATACTGATCCATGGAGGGTATCTCTTCACTTATCAGACAGCCACAAGATTCCCACACTTGGTGCACATGAGTTTCGGAGGTTCTTCTCCTCATACTATTGGTTGTAGCTCAGCTGCCATGAAGTTTCAGGAATATGTAACCCAAAGGACCACCATGTCGTAAGGGTTCCTACGCAATAGATGGCGCATCAATCGGCATGCCCAGTCTGTAATATATTGGAAAAAAGGCAAAAAGGTCTCAGTTGGATTCATGTCTGATCCAACCCGGCTACACTACACATTCATCCAAAACTCGATTAGAGCATTAAAAAAAGATTTTTCTCATCTCAAGGGTCCACACTCCGTAGACAGCGCATCAATCAGATGCTTGGTTTGTCAGTTACCCCGTTTTTAGTGAAACGAGGCATGTCAGATCTGGGTCAATTAGGGGTCTATCCCGGCTGACCCGTTGGGCCCGCAGGTCAGGCCCGGATATATGGTTTGGCCTAAACGGCGGGGATGGACCAACCGGTGGGTCTGGCCCAGATGGTGGGTCTGACCATCCTAGAAAAATCGGCCACACGGTGTGGGTCGGTTTCCCTAGACTGGACACGGTGATTCCGGTTCACACAGCTGGCAGCGCCAGCATAGCACCACCCCACCTCTCGAAATAGCCATCAATTCTATCCGTTTTTTCCTAGCTGAGCGTCACACTCCTCCCGCATATGGCGCACTCGCGCCGCTTCTCCACACGACCAGCACGGTCTGGCCGCCACGCCGTTGGTGTCGCATCGGCAGTTTCATCCATGGGCCATCAAAGATACTCTGGAAGTCTTTTTTCCTTCATGTATGCCCCTACGGGCCTCTTGGGTCCCCGCATTCACCGCGAGTATCTTACATTCATCTTTTTACCACATTTCCTAGTCTTTCACAAAGAAATAACATAAACCAATAACAGAGGGGTCCCAGGCATTGTTCGGATTGTCATGTGCCCTCCGCATTATTATTTTAATATGGGGAAAGCATCAATCAACATTTTAAATAAGGAAATCCCCAAATCAAGTCCTCACAACAACCACTCGCAAGAAAAAATGAGTTGCGGATCAACCCGTTATTCGGTTGATCCATGTTCGTTGTATTTTTCAGGAACAATAAAGAAGAGTCTTTAAAACACAAAAAACAATTACACCCCTACCTAGATTTCATTGAATCTGATACAGACAAAGAAAAGATCTCCATGTACCTTGTTGTTTGACGTTCGTCACCGCTCGTCGATCCCCCGTTCAATTAATCTAACGATCATCGTTTGTTCTCCGTTCTTCATTAGAGAGGAAATTCATTAGTGCTTCGTTGGATATTTCTCTACTATTTCTAATCTGTTCACCAAAAAATCGATTAAAATAAAAATTAACTATTCCACATTGAGTTCATTTATGTGGTTCATTAATGAACCATAATTAATGAACCAATTAATCACATGAGAGTTGTGGTTACACAACAAAAGAAATGAGTCATTAATTGTTATTCATTTGATGACTTTTTTTACAATTCAGTTCACCCAACTATCGCTCAATGGTCGAAGAAAATAATAAAATATCTTATAGTTATTTTATTATTTTTTCCTAAAATTCTGAAAAAATTGTCTTTTTCATCCGACCCTTTCCAGTCAAAGTTAAGCATCACCTAAGAGAATCTCGGCACTACTTGTTCAACAGTGAACTTGAATTTTCTATCTATGAACTGGTTCAAAATATATAAAAACCCGCTCTCATGATTACTGAACGTACCTTATAAAAAGTTCAAAATTCGGTTTCAGACTCTTTGGGCCTCGGAATCACGTTTCGTCGATTTTCATAGTCTCGTAATGGTTCTTTACAATTAAAAACAATTATACGGAATTTCCAGGTATTTATAGAGATCATGCATACATGAATAATTATTAAACCATGTGTGGAAATAATATTTTTTAAAAATTTTAAATAATAAAAAATAATATATTATTTAACTAGAATTTTAGATACACTTAGTGAGTGGCCAACTTGGCCTCTTTCTTGGTGAAATTAGATAAAACAGCCTAAAGTCCAAGGACAGCATCAAGAAAAACACCAGAGAACCCATAGAGAAAGAACTTAAGGTCACAATGACATGTCACATCATACGAATGCTTTCCATGTAATATGATACCTTTATCATAATATCTCTAATAGAGCAGGTTTCATTCCAGTGACATCAACATATGTGCTTGATATCTCCCTCTTTGACTTTCTGAAAATAGAACTTGCCTATAGAACACTATGACCATGGATTTATTTAGGCTATATCTTTTCTAACAATGGGAATGAGATATTTACATCTTTTAACAAACATAAGGGATAAATCCTTTCTCATATTATACATTAATGCAATATTACTCGTGACACTCCCAACATATCCTACTTCACCATGAACATGTGTCGTCCTGGTTTTTGACAATATATCTAAGTTCATGACTCATAAAACTCATTAAATATAATCTTAAAGTCTAAGGACAAATACACATGTCTACATATGAAAACATCCAATGAAACATAGGAATGTGCATTTCTTATTGGTGGGTCTCCTTCTCGTAATATCTATACTAAACATTACCACGGGTTTGCACCAAGAGTGGGTTCCTCAAAGTCCTATGAGTCTCCACCACTGATAGACTATATCATTTGTGCCCATTAAATGATATTTTCTAGCTATAGAACAAATATTCAAGAATAGTTTCATAGCACTTTCAGGTTCTCATCACAGTGGGGAACAACTAAGTCCTTTTAGTGTGGCATGTACTCTTAGGATATTATCACATAATATGTTATGAATAAGAACAATAACGATGTGATAATAAGTTTATTAATATTAAAAAACATTAATACAATTTTATCATAAAGTAAAAAATAATTAGGTTCTAGGGACCAACTCTAACAAGTCAACCCTCCTGGCTGAATCTCTAGGAGCTCCTGGATCTAACCTGGATGTATGTAGGAAGGTTAGCACTCCTCATCGAACAGCATCCGGAATTCATCCCATGAGAGTATTGATTCACCATAAATCTTGACAACTAGGCTCCACCAACACTGAACCACTCTATGGAGAATTATGGCTTCCGAATTCACCATTTGATCTGACAGTGTCCAAAAAATCTTGAAGATACGAACCACCGACTCTGGCCAATCCTCCAATGCCTGAGGATTTGGCTCATTGTGGATCCCCAGCGGTCACTGATGATGGAACTCATGGATTGATCTCATCCTATGCAGGTTCTTATCCTACTCTTCTAGGTTGATTCATTAATCAATGAGTGGAGGTTCAGCTACCTGCCCATGTTGAGGAAGGAGATCCTGATATGGACCCTGAATTAGGCCTTATCTCTCATAGGATTGTCATCACAAACACAATTTTGTATTCTAGTTGGTTATGATCACAGATTCATCATAAATGTTATCAAGGAATACCATGATCAGATGGGAATATACATATATATCAACAAAATTGGGGAGCTAACTCATGAAGGATAGTTAGACTTGATCATATATGATGCATGTACCATTTATCCTTACAATAATGTCTCGGCTTGCCAAGTTGAAAAGCAGGTAGTCAAGGTCTGGGTGAATGGATATATCAGCCACCACACCATCACTGTACTCATTGTCTTGAGGGCTTCCCTCGATATACTTTAACACTATTTTCATAATCCCATCCAAATTCATTTTAGGGAATTTCTGAACAACATCCCAAGGATCGAGCCACCTAGGATACCAATTTTTCAAGACCTGACCCAAGTTCGGGATCAAACAGCAACCACCCAAAGCTCACATCCATAGGCCCATAGTGGAAGCAAGTTTCGAAGGAATAACTAACTAAGGGAGGCAATTTCCTAAGTACATATATGCACAAAAACATCCAAATCAATGAAAAAGTTCATAGGGAAATAAGGAAAAGGTACAACACTATTATAAAGAAAATATATCATGCATTAAACTATAGATAGTACAATGTAAATTAGTGTAAACTAAAAGGAAAAGGAAAAAAATAGACACTAAACTTCTAATGTATCCCAAACTGAGGAAAAATTGGAAAAATAAAATAGATGAGAGATCCCAACTCTTGGATCCCAAGCTAAGACCACCGTACATGGTCCAAGCACCCCATATCCCTAAGCTCCCTTGAAGTCTCGGTCGACCAGTCCACCATATGAAAATGACATGAAAAGTGTTGGTAAAATACCATTTAGGGGTGAGTATATAAATACCCAGTACAATTCCCCAAAAAGGGTGAAGGGGGAGCAGTAATAGATACAATTAAAGAGGAAATCAAAAGATAGAATAGGGTACAGTAAGAGAGTACAGCTCAACCCAACAGGAGAGTGAAAGTGAACTCTTTTAAACATAAGAATATAGACACGGTGAGAAGATAAACTTCTCATCAAGTCTTTTCTAACTATATAAGGAGATTAGACTCATACAACTACGTGAAGCTAAACACATAAATCATGTTCCATACCCCACATATCTTCGTCTCACCGGGAAAGAGTGTAACTATACCTAAGGAGTGGGTACTGAAGTAGGATATATATATATATATACTCATTTAAAGAACCCTAAATTAGATATTAAAGGGATCTATATCTCATATATAATCCCAAGAAGAAGAGTATTCAACAGCTCCAAGATAAGTCATTTATGATTCCTAGAACCTCACACATCTACCCAAAACAAAGAAGTCTGATGGACCGAATCACCACACCTTGATGCTATCTTCTATGGGTATAACTGACTCATCCACATGTTTTTAGGTCACATCATAAGGATGTGTCTTGGTATGAAAAAGTATATCTTCCTTGTGTGTCCAAAGATTTCTAAAATAGTGTCTTGTCACTATGCTACATAGTTGAGGGGCCAAAAATTCTATGTAAGGATCTCGTACCATGGTTTGATAGGAGTTTATTACTCTAATAGTCATCGAGAAAATCCACTACCTATCCTAGTTGGAGGTTTATTTGCAGGAAAGTCATTGGAAAATTCCACTACCCATTCCTACTTGAGGGTATGCCTAGTGAATTATCACGGAACTCCACTACCCAGCCCAACAAGAGGATTATGCTGAGAAGATTTCATTGAGGAACTCCACTGTCTAACCCAGTTGGATGGTAAGCCCTGAGTGTTGAGTAATTCCACTACCCATTCCTACTAGAGGTAAAATCATAAAGATCATTAGGGAACTCCACTCCCTAGCCTAGTTGGAGGGTAAGTCTCGTACTATCTTCAGGGAATTATAATGCCCAACATAGTTGGAGGGTTACACCCAGGATGATCTGCTGATTCTATATGATTACATCCATTATTGAGTTTTTCCCTAGTGCATGTCAAAGCCAAAACAATTCACACTGTATCTTGAAATTCTTTTTCAATGGAACCATCATGTTTTAAAAATAAAAACACCAAGGATAGGCAACACGTGGGACAAATCTAAGATCAAGGGAAGGAGTTACGGGTGTTTGAAAATATCAAAGAAGATCTCAAGGGGAACATGGAATTTGTTCCTTTTCCACATCATGGCCATGTACCAGGATCGCACATGGCTCCACCTCATATAGTATAACATGTTTTTTAGGTGAACTACACACCGTGTCTTTATTAATTGATACTAAGGTCGTGTCATGTTTCCTTGTTCGTGTATATTGATACATGATGTGTGGATTAACATGGGATGTTTCCTATGTTACCAATCCATGTCCATATACTTGGAACATGGTTTGTGTCTAGCTGTGTGATCCATAAAATGGATTACAAACATGGATAGACAGTACATGACATGTAAATGGGAGTACAAACTATTTCATTCATATGGGTTTCCAAACCCTTACCACCACTGATGGAAAGGGATACATGTTGTGTGTTCTTAATTTAACATGGTGCGTATTAGGAGTTTTTTAAGATATATAGATCAATGATTTTTTTTGTATAGATATACCCATTTCATCTCATTTCTCCACAAATAATAGCTCCAATCTACACATGAATGTTGAATCTAGTCTGAATCTAATATTTCTTGCTCTCTGGTGGTTAGAAATTGATCTATCATTGGGTGGTTCATTCCTAAACACTATTGAATTTCATGGTTCTTCCTTAGTTGATTCCTCAAAAAAAATCATTGAAATTGTCTCCCACAACTCATAATATTTCTAGATCTAAATTCACTTCATAGATCCTTCAATGCATCGTAGATTTCACACAAATCTGAATACCTGATCGGGATCGGGTTTCCCAACAATTTTTCGAAACGATAACCATGGGATTACATCAGTGAATAATGTGAATAATGGGGGAGAAAAAAGAACCAAGAACAGTGGTTTATAAAAAAATTTCCAACTTCTCTTGGTTGATAATCAAGAACAGGTCACTATATTAGATAACAATTGTTTAAAAAATATTTAATATGATACACGGGGAATTCAAAGGCCAAATGGGGTGTATATCATAGAAAGAAGAACTATACACTAAAATAATTTAATAAAAGGTGAAAAAATCACCACATATGATTCCTACCACTGTTTTCAATCGATCATTGGTGAAGAATGTTCTCACAAAATGTTTGGAATAATCTGATGCGTTTGTCGTGCTTCGATTCCACTCGATCCAAAGGATTTTCATCGATCACCAAATTATGAGGGGTATAGATCTTGCATTTGATATATCTAGATTATAGGGAAAACCCTTGTAGAGTCTCTATAACAATGATTTTATAACTTTTAAATCTATGTCAAAGTGATTTAACTATTTATGTTAATAATTAATACTTTCACTAACATTACCGCCAAAGAGAGGGGGTATGAATGTCTCTTGGAAACTCATTTTATGTTGTTATTATGTTAAACACTTCGTTTCAGAACCAATAGTGGTTTGAGAATTCTGATATAATGAATTGTTTAAAATTTATTATGTTTTGTATAATTTATCAGGCATGCACAATATAAAATATATTTAGTATTTTTATAAAATTAATTTCAGGCACACTGGGCCTCATATTTTAAAGTCGTCCCAACACCTATCTCTTGAAATATATTTTGAAATGTTTCGAAGCCTTATGAGGAAAAAAATCGGGTATCTACATGTTCAAATATCATCCTCTATATGTTTGTTTAACAATACAAAAATTGGTTTGTAATTTTAAATAAGGTCAAATGTTTTCAAACATTTTATATCATTTCACCATTTCTAAATTCAAGCTAATCAAGTTATTACTTATATAAAAATAAATCTTAGTTAAAAAGATGTTGAAATGAGTCTATCACTTAGATCCCCCACCCCCATTTAGTTTTTTACATTTCACCATCTGTCTATGCAATATGACATTAATGTGTTTACATCTCTCCCTGAGGCTGTATATACTAGTAACGGGATGTACAATCACATTTGGATTACCTTGCCCTTATTTTTACTTAGATGACCTCATTTATTAGTCAATTTTTTATGAAATTAAAAAAATAACCTTTTATTTTTCTGCATTGTATGACCTTAAACATTAGATATATCTTGGTCCAAGTTATTCAACCCTAAGAATCGGAATCTTTGGCCTAGATTACAAGACTATAAATTTCCAAAAAAATATATATATATTACTTATGAGGTTCACAACCAACAAATAGATGATTTAATAAAATTCAATTATATACATATTAGGCCTACATATTTTTAACCATAGGATAAGTATATATCATGTGTAGAATAAAAATTTTACAATCTTATCAAGTTGAAAACACAAAAAATATATCCTATAAAAAAATCTATGTTTCTACCCACTAATTTATTCCCTCTAGAAGATAAGAAAAACTTTATGGATAAATAGTAAAATTATACGAAATATTGTATTGAACACTATCTGGACTCAACAAAAATCAATCCATTCTATTTGTGTCTAAATTTTTTTGAAAAATTAGGGGCATGCACTTGATCATTAGTCATATTACTTAAAATGGTCTATATAGTATATATGAAGATATAATTATATTTTATGTGAATTCTTTTAATAGTTATTTCATCGATGATAATTTCTTCTTGAAGACTTTAATTATGTTTATTCATTCAAACCACCATATCCAACTAGACTAATAATGAACTAATGTGGTGGTAAATTTGTTCTATATTCATCCAACCAATATACATACAAGTAAAGTTTGTAGAGGAAACCAAGCAGGGTTATTTCTTAAAATATATTCATATGAAATTATGGTGATGTTATATATATAATTAATATTTATCTTTCTTATATCCATTTTGGAACACATTCCATATGGGTAAATGACTAATTTAAATTCATTTCACTTTGAATCAATTATTTTGATATTATGATTTACTAAAACCATCTTAATTTAATTTTCAGGTGGATTAAATTATTATATTAGTAGTCTTTTCATGTTTTAAACAAATAATACTTATCAGTTATTGATGAAATAAAAAATTCATGAAATTGATTGTAGCCTTGGGATGTGAAATTTTCTCATTCACTAAAGAGAAAATAGAAAAAGAATCTACAATCCCAAATTAACCTTCTAATTATAGCCAAATTGTAGGTGAGATAACATTTAATAAGGTCGATAAAAGAAACATTGTAACATCCCATGATTTTGAAATAAATTTATGTTCGATACAATATATGACACGCAAACCTGAGCCTAAATGAATCAAGAAATACTATTATTAAAATATGGTTGTAATAAACTAGTCGTTAAATTAGAGAGTATTAATAATATTAACTGAATTATGAAATATATATCAATTGCCTAATAAAAAAATCATTTACTAATTCTTATGAAATACGTACCTAATTTTTCATAAAGTTATTTTATGCTTCAAAAATAAATTTTATTCAAAAAGTATTTTTATTGATTTTTTAGAGAAAATAATAAAACTAATTTAAAGAAACTCTATAAGTTATATATTATAAAATTAATTTCATTTTCTAAATTGAAATACAAAAATTATTCAATGTAAAAAATTTCATATTGTTATGAAAATTTTGATTTTCTAGTGAATAATAAAAAATAATTATTTTTATTGAAAATTGTATTCTTGTATCTACCATTTTTGAAGTTCCATATTATTTTAACAAGGTTTTAAATTAAAATTTGTTAAATTATATTATTAATAATTTAATTGTGTTCATATCATTCAATATTATAATTAAATTTGGTATTATATCATTTTAATACTAAACATGCATTTTTAAGAAAAACTGTTTTTTATTTAAAAAGTCATTTTCCTCACATTTTGGGAACTTATATTAAAATTAATTCATATCACTTATAGGAATTAAATTTCATTAAATAATATTTATTATTGGTTTTATCAATCCAAATTTATTCATGGATGTCTTTTTTTTCATTTTCTGAAAATGTTATATTTTTAGTGGATATTAAAAACTTATTATTTTTATAAAATATGGTATCTTTTATGATATCGCCAAGATATATACAAAATATAAATATTTAATAAACTTATGGAAAGAATAAAATATGATAAAATGATATAAATATAATTCAAAAATAATTGAAAACCTAGATATTATAAATCATTCCATTATAAATATGAAAATCATTTTCAATTGTGATGCAGAGCTTGCGCAGCACTAGAAAAGTAAAATTTGGTATCTCCAAAATAATAATTCGGATGCGATAAGTAATTTCTAGACTTGATTATTAAATAAAAATTATTATTTATTATGTTTTTTTTATACATGAATTTTAGAGTTATATAACATGTGGTTTATCCAAATTCTTGTGAAATGATTGTGTATGGCTGAAAAGGATAATATAACGCATCAAGTGTTGTCATGATAAATATGCGAGTTAAAATAAATATTTAATTAAAATAAATCTATATTTTTATCATAATAAAGTTATTCTAATGATATTAATTTACTTATATTTTCTATAAATTATATAATTACCTTATATTCCAGTGGGAATATTATACAGTATTAATTTAATAAACACAAAAATAAATTATATTATATTATAAATTTTATAATTAATATAAGTTGACATATATAATGTCATCAACAAATTTTATTTCGTATAAAACCATTATTTTTATTTTTTAAAATATGTATTTAGAATTTATGTTGTCTTATTGATGTTATTCAAGTAAAAGTAATCAACAGTTTCAAAATTGAAAATAATGATATTTTTTAGAACAATATTTTATTAAATTACATAAAAAACAAAAAATATTAAATAAGGAAAAATTTAGTAATATATGGTCCAAAATTTCATAAATTTACAATTACTTTTCTAATTATAAACAAATATGTATAAATTAAAACCCTTTAATATTAAATAAGTGTTTATCGTGGATAAAATTGAAATACGTTAACTAAGGGTTAATCAAAATGATGGGATTTAAAATTATAACAAAAGAATTTATAAATTATATTAGTTAATAGGATAACAACCCTATCCCACTTTATCCTTGAAACCCTTTCTATTTTCAATAATTTTTCTCTAGAGTAGTCATATTATTTTTTACACTTTCGAGAAAGTCTAAAAGCACCCCCACCTAAATTATAAAAGGGAACCTCCTCCCCTGATTTTTTACACCACTTGATGAATCTAAATTAACTGAACCCTTCCCATTTCTCATAAAAACAAACTTTTAAAATTTATTGAGGTTTTGGACCTTCCAAAATAACAACCTTATTTCCCTTAAAAATATATCTTTAGGGAGTTCAAAGAAGAATAATTAATCGTCTTTAAGGACTCATTCACATTTTTTTCATCCTATATATACACTTCATGTTCTATAACCATCCTAAAATAATAAATGTATTACAACAAATATTCTTATATTTTATTAGGATTCTGATACAACTATATTCCATATATTTTCCATCCTATGAAAAGATAAAACATCACATGTGTGTATGTACGGCTTATTGTCTCTAGGTAGAGATGTAATTTATTTTTCATCCCCAAATTACTTGAATGGATATAAATATAAATAAAATTAATATATAAGACATATATAACATAATTATTATTTTCTAAAGGTTAATTATTCTATATCAATGTTTTTTTCATCCATCAAAAAATGAAAATGGTGTTTACACGAACGCTTGGCCTGCCGTCTCTAAGAATAGTGCATTTAATTTTTTGATATCTATATTTTATGGATTACTATAAATAAATATATAGTGAATATATATAATTTTTATATAATTTTTAATATTATGTAGAAGATTTAACTTTGATAATTGTTAATGGACTGAAACTACCAAACCAAAACATACATGAGATTCAAAGCAATCATCACCCCGAATAGTGATTTAAAAAATCATTGTTAATAAATGAGTGATAAAATATAATATGTGGTAAAATAAATATTATTAT
This sequence comes from Viscum album, assembly GCA_963277665.1. Lineage (NCBI taxonomy): Eukaryota > Viridiplantae > Streptophyta > Magnoliopsida > Santalales > Viscaceae > Viscum > Viscum album. The sequence goes on from OY728145.1 coordinate 962,164,081, forward strand.
GGTTATTTAATGAATTTATAACAAATATATTTTTTTATATGGTGGTTTCAAACACATTTTAAGGAATTCGAACATGAGGTAAGGTTTTACCGTCCCAGTTTTACTTTTGTGAGACATATACCCAATTCAACACTTATTTATTTTGTTTCTTGTATATACAGAATTTTTGATATATTATATCATGAATATATTTTCACTCAGGGTATTTTAAGTTTCATTTTAATTTTTTTCCTTCCTGTGACTTACGATTCAAAAGTTACTAAAGTGGTAAGGGTTTATTTTACAATATCAACATTATATTAGATTTCTTATATTTATGCCTCTACTAAAAAAAATTTTATTACTAGTCCATATTTCTTAAAAAATTCATTAATTTTTTTAATATTCCCCTATTATTTTTAAAATTCATTTTTCCCCATTTTTGAAGTTGTATAAATATTTTGAAAATGAATATTTTTTCATTTTCTGAAAGAGGATCATTTTAAACACCTTAACAGTAATTCTTTTTAAATGTTTAAGGTATGAACAAAATACCCTTCCACCATGATGCCTTAATTATTTAAATATTCCTTCATAGGTTTACATGGTTTTTCTTAATGAAATTTTTTAATTTTTTAGTTCCAATGTTTTTGAAAAATAACTCATTTAAAAGTGAAAAAGAGTGTTTCCATCAAGAATTTTTCAATGATCATGTTAAATATTTTAATTTATGTCAACATCCTCTATTTAATATTATTCTACATTAATTTTGATTTATTATTATTAGATATACCATATGTAATTGAATGTTTTAGGATCAATTTTATGGGGGATGTACTATTTTTATACCATTATCCATATTACATTGGATAGTTTATGATTATGTTTATTGATTGGGGAAATTATTAAAAATTAATATGCTAGTCTCCATTTTAATTTTTTTATTGATAATGATTCACCCCTTTCATATAACGAATGTGTTGTACTAATTTTGTGATGTGAAGTTACTTCTAAATCCTCTTGATTCATTAATAGGTCTCATGAGAAAATAAAGCTTGGGTGTTGGCTAAATCCTTACTCATTTATGTAAGATGTTTGGGAATTAGGCCTCACTTGTGTGTTTATGATATATGGACTTACGCATTCCATAATTATGATATTATTTATTTATTTCCATTTGATTTTTCAATTAGTTATAATTTTCTTTCAAAATTTTCTAGATCATATTATTATTTATATGGAATTATTTTATCACCATTTATTCATTCCATATTATTATTCATGTTCTTGTAAGTAATTAAATGTAATGTTTATTCAGTTATTTATCTTTACATATTGAGTATTCCTTATTTATTCTTGATATATTATATAATAATAATAAACTTAAAAGGCATTAGAGTTCACCCCATTCTCATGTTTCTATTCCCCAGGATTCCAGGTAGTGTATTATGATTGATATGAGTGGATATGCTAAAGGAAGTAACTGGGTAATCAAATAATATAATATGTTTTATTTTATGTTTTCAATTATAATATGAGATTCGGGTTGTATCTATTTTACCTAGAATACAAAACTATTTGGTCTATCAGGGTGTTATTCCTTATATCTAGTAAAAAAGTAATAAAGTAACCATTGACTTTGAGCTACTAGATTGAGGGTCTTAACAATTTTTATTAGAGGAAGTTTAGTATATACCATGCGAACTCGATTTAAGAAAACATATATTGCAAAACATAACCCAATGAATAATGTGGAGGATAATTATAAGTATATGATAACAACCTATAATTTTTTAAATGTCAGGATCAAGTGGTTTCCTGCTATGATTATTGCAGCACACACAATTCTTCTTGGTTTTAATCAACAGATAGAACCAATGAAAAGTATGTTAATGTTTACGATGATGCAAAATGTTTTTAGGAGAAACCTAATGGGATCATGAATAGAGTACTGAATATTTTTATTAATCCTAAAAAATTATCATGTTATATTATTAACAACTTGCACCTTAACCAACTCTCAAACTCACCGAGTAAAATAATGATAGATTTCTCTAAGATATTTGGTGGTAGAAACCATGGAGAAAAGAAGATTTAGTTTTCTATATGTCGATAATGTGAGAAGAAATGCCCATATGGATGTCTTATAGTTAAGGTAAGATGTTTTGGGTGTCGAAAAGAGGGGAAAAACCAATTAGTTTACATGGAAAATTAACATATTTGGTTAATGAAATATATAATAATAGTGTACTCCCTAAGGAACCAACAATGGTTGAATATTTTAAATATGTAATGTATAAAAATTATGTAAAAAAATATGGGTAGAAAATATATTCAATAGAATCAGAATGGTTTTTTGTGTAATAGTTATACTACTGATGATGAAGAGACAAAAAATGAAATGTGAAAGGAAATAGGAACTAAGGAATAAGATTATGAAGATTAATTAGTGGTTTAGGAATAAAGTGTAATGATAATTGTGATTGTATATTTGGATTCAATAATTATATTGTAACCGTATTTAATCAATGATATTTTATTTTTAATAATCATGATATATATGAGTATTTTACTATATTACTTCTTATATAAAGAGTTCGAAGAATCTGATTGATAGTACTGGAAATATTGAGAATTCATTTTGTGGAAATTTTATATTTTAGAAAACACATGATTTAGGGATGATAACTATAAATATGTGCTCAATGTTGAGATAATATTGACAAAGAGATGTTTAAGGCATGTATTTGTGACCTTGAGAATGGAAAGTGAATTGATGATAAATTAATTCATAATAGAGGTTATAATATTTTTGGAATTATCAAATGCATTTGATAATCTAAAGTTTTATTATGAAATATGGAGATAGTTAAGAATTCATATTTTCATTAATGTTTTATGGTGGTTTAAGTTATTAATATGTTTTTGGAGAACTTTTTATCAAATTATTTACATGATTGTAATGTGAAATTAAGAACTGGTATTTATTTTCTAGGGATACATGGTTGACTAAAATGTTGGATTTTTAGTATGTTAAGTAATATTTTGGAATATTCTTATGGTTAAAGACTTCTGAAATTGATTAAATTGAACATTTTATATCATTATTTTTGTTAAATTATTATTTTTCATATAATAAGACCAGTGCTAACCATTTTTGTTTTAGGAAATATATAATGTCTGATGTAATGACATATAGATATTATGATTCATTAAAAGTGCTTTGAGCATTAAAACATCAACATGAATACCCATTTCCTGAAGTAAGAGATGATGTGGAAATAAATTGAAGCACATCCAAAGGATGAGATTATTCTTATAGGATGAAATAAAATCAAGTGTTTTTATTTTCTAAATTATTTAATCTAGAGAGAAAAAAATTCTTTAACATTAGAAAAATGACATTGAAATAAAAAAATTATACAATTTCTTTTCTTATAGAGAAACCAATGGATTCCAAAACTATAAATATTTTATGGTTTTGCGATGGATAACTTTTTCTAGTACTAACTCTATATCAACCTATAATAATCCTTTAGTGTCAGTATTTTTTCAACATCCATTTTTTCTCTTTCAACTATCATTCTCTGATCCAAAAACCAATTTTGGTGGGGACCTTTTCATTTATCTTTCCCTCTTTTTAAGAGAATGTTTTATTTACCCTCTTTACAATTTGGGATTTCCATAAAGTAATTTTTAAATGTAAAAACCTTGATTACCGAACACAATTTTAATTATAGGGGTCACAATTTATTGAAGGGGGTATAATTTAATATCCCCAATATTTTAAAATAATATTTATTTCGATAGCGTATAAAACAGACAACCTTAAGCTAAAAAGAATCATGAAATATTATTATTTAAATATGGTTGTTATAGCCTAACTGTTAAATTAGAGGGTATAAATAATATTAATTGAATTGTGATATTTATATTATGTTCATACTCAATAATATATAATTAATTAATTCTTGTGAAATAATTACTCAATTTTCATTAAATTTATTCTATTCTTCAAAAATATGTTTTCTTCAAAAATGATTTTATTTATTTTTTAGAAAAATTATTATAATAAAATTATGGAAATTATTTAAATCATATTTTATAAAAGTAATATCATTTCTAAAATAATCATACCAAAATTATCTGATGATTAAATTTTCAAATTGTTCTCGAAAGATTGATTTTTCAATGAATAGTAAAAAATACTAATTTTTATTGAAAACTCTATTATTGTTTCAACCACTTGTGAAGTACTATTTTTTAAAATGGTAAAAATAATATTGGTTTTATTATATTATTAAGAATTAAGTTAATTTCATTGGAATAAATTTATTAATATACTTTTTTTAAAATCATTTTTTACATAAACAAACATTTTTATGAAAAACTATATTTTTTAAAATGATTTGTGTCACATTTTGTATGCTTATCTTAAAATTAATTTCCATCACTTATAGTAGTTTAATTTCAATAATGGAATGTATTCATGTATTCATCAAGACAAATTTATCTTAGGATGAGTTTGTTTTTACATTTTCTGATGTAGTTAAATCATTATTAGGTAGTAGAAAAGTACTATTTGTATAAAATATGGTATCTTTTATGATATCTTCAGACATAGAAATAATATAAAAATTTATGAAACATCTAAAAAACTCAATAATAATATAATAATATAAATATAATTCAAAAAATTAGAACATGGAGGATAAAATTTATTCCTTAATTAATTTAAAAATCACTTGCAGTGCTGAAGCAGAGCATGTGCCGCACTAGAAAAGTCATATTTGGTATCCAAAAAATAATAAACTGGATTATATAAGTCATTGATATAATTTTATATTAAATATTAAGTATTATTTAGGAATTTTATGGTTATAAACAATTTTTATGGTTATATAAAAATTAGATTATCCAAATTCTTGTGTAATGCCTAAGTAAAGCCAGAAAAGTCAAAATGACACATTAAATGTGTTTTCATGATATATATGTGAGTAAAAATAAAACATAAACGAATATAAATTCCTTTTTGTTCTTAATAAACTTATTTAAATTATATAAATTTATATATCTGTTTTTTAAATATTATAGTTTCCATATATGTATGTGAAACGGTAATATAGTATTAATTTAATTAACATAAAAATCAAATAAATGATATTAAAAATATTATTAATAATAAAATTTAAGATAAATAATATGATCCAAAAAAAATTTAGACTATAATGACATGTTTTGGATGTAATCAACTTTTTTTATCTAATTTCAGTTATTTCCATGATGTTATTAAATTCAAAATTAATTAATAGTTTCTAAATTGACAATAATGATAATTTATGATAATAATATTTTAATAAATTACTTAAAATTATAAAAAATAATAAATTATGAGAAATAGTATTATAAATGATAAAAAAAATTATTAATGGACCATTAATGGTCTAATTATCACCTTATATATATAAATTAAAACCATTTAATATTAAAAAAGTTGTTATCATGGTTAAAATTAAAATAGGTTAACTAAGGGTTCATCAAAATGAAAGGTTTAAAATTATACAGAAATGTTTCAAAACGTTATGGGTTAATGTGATTAAAACCCTATCTAGAATTATCTTTTAAACCCTTTCTATGTGGAATCATTTTTCTCTATAATAATCTTATTATATTTTAATCTTTCTGCAAATTCCAAAAGTTACCCTCACCTAAATTATAAAATGGAACCTCTTCCCTTACTTATTTAAACCACTTTGACCCATCTAGAACAAAAAACCCTAACCATTAACCATCCAAAAATTCTTATAAATTTTCTTTAGGTTCTTTAAATTTGAAAATAACAACCCCAGGTTCCTTAAGAATATATCCAAAGGGAGTCTACTGAAGAAGTGGTAATCGTCCTTATTGACTATTTCATGTTTATTTCTTCTTTTAACTCATCTTCTTTTTTTGTCATAATCCAAAAATAAGAAATCCAATATCACAAATATAATTATATTTTCTTATTATTACGTTAAAACCATATTCCAAATCTTTTCCATCTAATGAAAAGTGAAAACATCGCTCATGCATATGTATAGAATACAGTCTGCACGTAGCAGTGTAATTCGTTTTTCATCACCACATTACTTGGATAGTTATAAAGATTTATATAATGATTACATATTATATATATTATAGTATAATTATTTTAAATGGTTAATTATTCTTTATAATTCTTCTTTTCCTTCCACCAAATAATGAAAATTGTATTCATGAGTATGCATGGCCTACCATCTCCATGAATGGAGTAGTTCAATTTTCTATCTCAAAATTTTTTGGATTTCTATAAATACATGTATAATGTAGATACCAGACCCCAAAATGCTTGAATATGGTTTTTGATATCAATTAAATTGTCATGATTACAAGAAATCAAATCCAAAAGGACTAATATTTTTGTAGTCTCGGTAATCCAGATACATAAATGAGTCGCATTTTACAGATGAATACACCAATTACAACATAATTTTTTTAAAATACCTTTAAATATAACATTATTCCATCTCTTATATACCTTCATATCTTTCATGATAATATTCTTGGATTCCTAGGTAAAAGAAACATAATAATGGTGATCTCAAATGCTCATTAAGGGTAAAGTACAGCGGAGGAAATAATGAATCAATATGAATAAATCAATATGGAAAGGAAAATAACTAAACACGCATTCCAAGTAATCAATTGTTAGAAAATTAAGTGAATAAAAAATTACGAAACATGAATAAAAAACACAAAAAATTCAAATAATAAGACAAGGACAAATAAATATGGCAAGGAATGACACTGAAACATGTGAAATTTAATCCGTGAGTTGAAAATGAAATGTATGCATAGATATGTCAATGAAAAAATATCATGGAAAAATAGAAACTGAATATAAATGATGTCAATGGTTTCTTAATGGATGTAATGTTTAAGGAACATGAAAACATATATCATCAAGACCTTTAACAAGACGATTTAAAACTTTTGATATAAAACCATTTAATTTTCACAACTTATTTATTTCATTAGAACTTATGTATGCATCAAGGAGATATATAATGTCCAAGATCCTCCCATTATTTTATGTCCAAAACATTACTCATATCTAATAGTAGAAATAAATAATTTTACTTATCAAATATTTGTATTGAATAAAAAATAAACAATTATAAATATTTCACCAAATAATCAAAAAACTGTTAAGTGGATGCCATATATAAAATGGTACAGTTTGGGAAATATTAATATCCATGATGAATAAAATGGATAATTAGGGGAAAGTTCAATGTGGAAAGATCATTGGATATTCAATATTTCAAGGGGAATAATGAATGAATCAAGGAATTGAGTTGATATACTATCATTGGCCAAATAAATCATAAAGAATATATAGTAAAATATAGTTGGTATCAATAAAATATTTCCCAAGTGGAGTTAAATAAAGGGATTTTTTATTGTTTAATAGAAATAAAAAGTTGTTTTAAAATAATTCATAAGAAAAATATCATTTCTTTTGAAAAACCTTTCAGAAAACATCTTCTTTAAAAATCATATTACAAAATATTTTATATAAAAAATAATCTTTTAAAAATGAAAATTAATACTCAAAGAAATTATGACAGGTAATTTTATACATGTTATATGATGTAAAATTATATTGCTTTTCGATAGTAAACGGTATGAAAAATTCCATGTTTGGAAAGAGATAAGAATATTAAATTCCAAACATTGGTAAAAGAAAAATAGTAAAATTTTATTTAAAAAATCATTTTAAAATAATGTCAAAAACATTTTAATAAAACGTGGGTTTTAATAGAAAATGGGTTCTACGATTAAGGATAGAATTGAATAAATGTTTCCTTAAAAACTTTTCTAGAACATTTTGAGTACCAAAGAGTGGAAAATGGTACTAAAAATGTCATTAATTTCAAAAGCTGAGGAAAAGTAAAGTTTTTATTGAAAAATGGCCATGTAATTTCCTTTAATGGAAATACCATTTAAATATCATTAAAGTTATTGATGAGGAAAATAATATTTAAACATTCCAATGTATCTCATACAATTTTGAAACATTTTAAATAATAATTCTAAGTAAAGAATAATATTATATAATAGTTTTAAATTCGAAGAGGAAAATTAATTCATGATATAATATATAAAAATGGTCAGTAGATACATCACACAAAAGAATTAAGTGGTGAACATGTCATTTATCTAAGAGAAGTAAAAAGTGTGATGAAAAATCTCTTACATTAACCTTCATTTGGTTTTTTGGTCTTTTCTATCATGTATGGTTTTTTAAAATTTTGTAGAGATTTATAAAAAACTATAATAATGTTTAAAATATTATATATAATCTTCTTAAAATATATTATTACCCATTTGATAATAATCTTTCAATATTTTACTATATTTGGTGTTAATTTCCAATTTTCTTGAATATGTTTTGACTTTTTATTCATTGAACCTATTACTTCGATCATGATTTAAACATCTACAGAATTTAATCCATTACTTAATTATTTGATATAATCAGTACATATTTTTTGGAATAATCTATGATGTTTTGAGGTAATAAATTAAGTTTATTGTTCAGGGAGATAACAGGTCGTACGTACACATGAATACTGCCTTTATTTCTTTGTTGTATTAAATTAATGAAATATAATTGATACGTATGAATATTATAATTCAATTTTAATATATATTTCATAAGTGTTATACTATTATATTAAAAAAATCATTATATGTTCAATATATCATGTCAACGAATCACAGTGCTTTGAGGGGGAGGTAGTCCACCCTTCCACAAATGATGTTATCGTTTTTACACAAAAATGCTAAGTATAAAGGTATTTTTTGTCAAATAATTACATAATATTAAATAAATAATTAATATAATATATATATCATATATAAATATTGAGACTACATTAATTTCTACCCTGAGAAACAGTAAATTATAAGTGAACAATAATCATTTCGTGAGGTGGAAGTTAGTCCTACATGTAAATAGTATGTTTGTTACCAATTAGATGGATCTGTGTGTAAGTGAATATATAACCCTTAATATAAAAACATCTTAGTATATTTAGGATACTATTTTTTAATATAATCATGGAATTAGAATATTTTATATAGAGGATAATGGAAATATAACTAAAGAGATTAAGGGAAAATATTACCTCTTAATCTGGTAACTCCATTTATTTTACACGAAAGGGCTTCCTAGGTGGATTATTTCCCAAAGGGTGATTCTTAGATGAGGGTGTGGATTTTTAGGATCTATTTGGATATATGTTTTTCAATCCGAAGTATCATGAGAGGTGTGAGGAACTGGGAGGCTTGATTACCTTTTTATAGTGAAGGGAATGGACACACTGGGTATTTTGGAAAACAATTATGTGTTCTCCATTTATTACTAATTCTCAATGTTTAAAAATGAATCATTCTGCACCCATATAAGTTTATTTTTTAAAATATGTATATCCAATTGGTTTTGGACAAGTTTATATGTTATTTTTTCCCTTAAAATTAAGGTTTAGTCCCTTATTAAGCTTAATTTTTCCTTAAACATTGTAATTAATTTTAATTGATTTCACTAATATTATTCTATAAAAAACTAAGTTAAACTTATTATAAATTATAAACTATAATGATTAAAAATTTATAATCTATTTTTCAAAATTTCAATCACTGATGTAAATAAATTAATTTAAATTTAATCCCGCAGACATGACAACATTTTAGGTTTTTAAAGGAAAAACATCTGAAAGTTTGCTATGTTTTTATAGTCAATTTCTATGTTGAATTGATTACAATGAACCAAATAGGATTAATTTATAAAAACATTATATAATTAAAATTTTATACTAATTTAAAATGTAACTTATCAATATTAATAAATTAGATAAAAATGTAGTTTTGAACTAAAATTTAGTACTTTTCACTATTCATTAAAAATGAAACTTCATAGAAAAAATACAAAAAATTCACCCTAACTTTATTTTTATGTTTCTATTTCAAATATTAAATTTATTATGACATGTTATATTTATATAAGGGTCAAAAAATTTATTTAAAATACCTTTTTAATTAAAATAAGGTAAAATTGCACTAATAAGAATATATGTTTTTATGTTTCATATTGAATTTATGACTATATTATGACTATAGAATCTATTGGATTATTATAAAAAATATTTCATTTAACATTATATATATATAATGTTAATATCACTCAATAATTACAATTAATTAAATTTATTAGGATAAAATAGCTTTGTGAGCATAAAAATATTTTCCATAAAAATATTTAATTTATCTTCAATTGGTTATTATATCAATTTCTAATTAAGTTGTAACCATTCAATTAATTATATATTTGTGTAAACTATAATTTTTATATGTTAGTTATTGTTATTGATAGCTACTAATTTAATGGCTATTTTATATATTATTTTATTAATTAATAATAGTTAATATTTTTTTTGGTAAATCTCGGTCTTTCATGTAGGACAAGATATCAAACAAAGTATCTATTGTGTGTAATTAAATCTAACTTGTTGTTTCATGCATTGTAAGATATAAAATATATATTGAATTTTTTTTAAAACGAAAAATATTTTATAAATACTCAACACATTATATTCCCTTATGCACTTAGTGTGGCATGTCATATACCCTATCGAATACAATGTTCCTACTTTATATTTTCCTGGTGCTATATTCTCCCATAATTAGTTAAATTTCCTCTTCACAATTTAAACTGGATCTTAGTGATAGATTATTTTTTATTTTCTATTTTGAAATCCTATGCCATGATAAGGGTTCATGAAACATCCCATCAAAAAGATGGAACGATAATTACAAAGGTCACATGGACTAACACATAATGTAACATCCTGACTTTAATCAAGGTACAGATTGTTAAAGTTTTTAGTTGAAATCTTTAAAGAGACTCAGGGTGCGGGCATGTTCACCCAGTTGCGGGTCTCGGGAAGGTATTTAAATTAATTAAACAATTACTTTGACTTTTTGTTTAATTTTTATATCTCACCCTAGCGTTTTTAAGTTTAAAAAAATTAAAAGAGTTAAAATGGAATAAGAATAATTAAAAGAAAATTAATGGAATTTAAAGAGTGGTAAAATATATAATAAAATAGAAGTGGTAGGATAGAAATGAAAATAATTAAAATGGGTTAAATCCATTTTAATTAATTTTTTCATTTCATCCACAATTTTATTTTATTTTTTATTTTTTTATTTTTTTATTTATTTCAAATTTTATTTATTTTTTGGTTTTTCTTTTTCTCCTTTCCTTTCCTTTCTTTCTTCTATTTTTTTTACTCTCCTCCTCCACTCCCTCTGCCAATGTGTTTCCCCTATAGTATCCCCCCCAAGTGGTGCACCTTCTCCCTTTCCCCCTCCCTCGGAAGCTCAGTGTAGCCTTATTTGTCCTCCTATTTCAATATCATCTAGTGCGTAGTAAATCTCTTAGTAAGGCTAAACTCACGTATAATGAATCATTCAATCTCATTCTAAATCTGTCGTGAAATTTTTCACAAAATTATTTTACCCGAAATTGGGTTTTTTCTAACATCATCTAGTTTCTTTAGTTTTACTTCAAATCAAAGATATTCATTTAGAATAGGATCCTCTACGAGTACAAGGTAGGGTTTCTACCCTATTACCCCTCATTTTATTGCATATTTTTAATCACATGTTGTGCCACTTGTTAGTGCCTACCATTGATGTCTAATTTATCCAATTATAAATTAAATAAACTTCTTTCTTGATCATTGCACCCTTGTTTGAGATAATCTATCTTACTTAAATTATTGTAACATCATTAGAAACCCCTTTGGGTATGTCTACATTCATGGACTATTTTTTTATCCCTGAATTAACTAAATAAAGTAATTGAATATGTTATATGAAAATTGTTTTTGAGTTTTAATTAAAATAAATCATTTAGTTTTATTTTGAACCGTGGGACTTGTTGGTTAAACTATACCAAATTATTCTCTTCCTTGTTAAGTTATTATTATGTTGTTCCATCTAAAAAGTGATATGTGCATTTATTCTGTATTCACTGATAAGTTTCCTTTTTTGTAACTATTTTACTTGAATGACCATTAGAATGTGTCTTTGAGTTTCTCATATTATTTTGGTGAAATTATAAATGCATATCTTGAGATATATGCTTCCTTGGAAACTAATTAAAGTCATGGAAGTGAGACAATAGGAGTTCTGTATTAACGACTAAATAAGGACTCTTGATTATTGACTGGTTAAACATTATGCCAGGATTCAATGAATTAGTATTTTCCAGACAAGGGTTTCCCTAGGATTATAAAATACTCATGAGTGATACTGGTTCCCAGAGGGACATTCAAGGATGGACCTATTGGAAAATTGGTTACATCATTCCTTGGGTTATATTTGACCCCTTCCATGCGATACTGGAATGGACTCAGGAAAAAGACATGACTCAATCGATACTTGGTCTTTCGGAGGATTTCCTTGAATGGGCTCAGTGGGATTGGATTAGTTGAAAGATGTATCATAGTGATACCTTAGGGACAAGCTCAGACTCCAACTATATAACTTTAACATAATAATAATAATAATAACAACAACAATACAGGAAAATTTTTTATTTATGTAACCTTTGTTTCCTTTGTAGATTGTGATACCTTTCTGATGATTGAAGCACACTTTGTTGACACATAAACTAGACCCCAAGATAAAGAACAAGCTTGGGGTATTATTCCGTTCAATCTAAATTTTTATTTATAGAATTTATATATATATATATGTATCCTTTTTAGTATAGGTACCCTATTCAGATTCTCAACTTGAGTCGAAGATGGTGATATGGGATAGGTATCATTGAGTACCTAGACTAAGTTCTATTTATTTTATTTATGTTTATTTAAGTGGTTACCTTTCTAATATGTTGGCACACTGATTTTGTTTACAGCCCAAAATTGAAAGTTTTAGACACCGTGGGTGTCGGCCAATTGGGATTACATCTCACACCCTACTCAGGCACTATTTGATATCCGAGTAGAATTTATGTTCGCATATAGGGATAATATGAAGCATGCTACTTATGGTTCTTGAGTGTGTCTTGCTGCTTACAATGGATCTTAGGGGAAGAGGACTGATCTTCTTCTCATGATGCAATTTTTCACTTCATTCCTTTTTCATTACAGATTTTATTGAATTATTGTATTCCTATTTTTTCATTCTCTTAATTTAGAGACAACATCATAGCATGACATCATTATGTTTCTGTTTTATTTATCATCTTCCATACTTATTATATTGTTAGTTAGGGTTATTTATTTTCTTCTAGTCTATTTTGATTATATATATACTTCTGCTTTTTAATATAAACAGGTTTTCTTCCATTTTATATTACCTATTACCTATGAGTTCATAGTCATCCCCGCGGACATATTAAAAAGGATCTCGTTTCTAGTTGAAAGCCTCTGGGATTTAGGAAGATGCGGTTTAGGATAGGTGGCCAACGCAACTCGAAGCACCCTTCCAGTGGATCCTAGGATGGGGACACTACAAATTGGTATCAAAAGAGTTTTTTTCCTTTTGTCATACTATTTGGGTTAGATGGGAAACTAAGATATAGGGATTTGGAACATACCCTATTCTTAGACATAGCTAACCCATGTATAGGTGAAACCCAAATTCATGGGTTGGGATTGTTGTTATTGATTATGACAATTTGTGTTGATATGATTTCACCATTGGGTGTACAGTTGTTTTACGCAGTTTTTGATATTGGTATAATTTAGATAATGATTTTTACCATTGAAGCTTGATGATGTGAGGGTAATAAATTTACATTCATCATATTTGGTACCGTATGATTAAAATTAAATGAATATTTCCATGCCACAACTACGTTCAGCGTGCATCAGCCTATTTTCATGTGAGTTTTTTTGTGCCTAGTTGTAAACATTTGAAGTGCCCATTTGTAAATTTAAATTTTTCATAGTTTGTTAGATGTTAACTTTACTTAACCTAGAAAATAGGCGGTAGGACTCATTTTATTGATCCTTTATGTTTAATCTTCCTTTTCTAAACTTGGCTCTTAGAGTGGGATACCTTTTGTGTAGTGTTAAGAGGTAGGCTATATACCAACCATTTTTATTATGTCTTTTCATGTCTTTTTCGTCTGATATGAATTATATATAATGGTGTGTGTTTGTATATTTTGGAACATGCATCCATGAAGTGTTTGTTTCGTGACTCAAGAGAGTAGCTATGATCACACTCTAGCGATGGTGGGTTCTGAACCACCAGAGGTGCCTCTTGTAGTGTTAATTGTAGTACCACCTGTAGTGCCTCTTATGGTACAACTTTTTTCCGATCTTCTAATGGGCCATTGTGCTCAGTTCAGGGATATTCTCCTCAGGTTTATTAAGTCAATCTAGAATATCCTCAGACCTACCCCATCTGTGACAGAGCTCCCATGAGACTTCCTTTAGTATCACCCTCCCACCTTTCGGGGGAGTGGTGGTCCTCAAGCTACAAAGTCATGGATATAATCCATAAATTCTATCATTGAACATATTGAGATGCTTCCAGAGACGAGGATCAAACCTGAAGTCTATATACTCCCTGACTCCACTAATCATTGGTGGGATGTTATATCTAAGGAAGAGCACACCAGGTACATGGTCTGGGTAGAATTCAAAATAGATTTCTATGATCACTTATTTCTGTAAACATTGAGGGATGATCATGCCGGGGAATTGTTACCTCCTTAGCGAGGCTCTATGGAATTGTTAGAGTATTCCAATCATTTCACATAGCTTCAGCATTTTCCCCACCTATTATTGGTGATGCATAGAAAAATACAAGGAACTTTGAGGATGGACTCAGAAATACCATCGTCTTGTTGGCGAATGTCTTTCATTTGACCATTATTAAAGATATTGTGAATCATCCCTTCATTTTATAGAACAAAATTTCTGGGAAGATTATCCTTTAAGATAGGTCGGTTCAGTTTCAAGATGGGGAGATAGTTCTTCAAGCAATAAGAATCACCATTTTGATAGTGTATATGGAGGAAATCCTAACCAATCAGCATGATTGGACAGTTCTTTCACATCTCATCAGTGTGACAGAGTTGTCCATAAAAATCCTTCATACACAGGAGACCCGATGGGGTGTTGATCTTGCATAAAGATGGGTCACCATCATCATTTATTCAATTATTTCTCATCAGAATCATGTTTCATTGTATCTATACTCACACCTCTATCAGGTGTGGGATCTATGACTCATAGCAGGCTGGAAGTTCTTTTTCCACTGGCCGATCGGGCCAAGGTAAGTCAAAGAAATTTTGTTCCATACTATCAGTGTCAGTAGAGCAGACCTACTTAGTCCAGTAACGCAATATCTCAGTTTTGTGGTTCAAGTCTTATGTTCACAATGCAACCAACAACAGAGGATAAGATCACAGGACCATCTATGGTTATAGGTGTTGTTCTAGTAGCCTCTACTTTTTTTCTTCCCTTTTTTAATACTTTTGATTCACATTATTTGTTATCTAATTTTCTTTGGAAAGACTCGGTTTAACAATTGAGTTATTTTGTGGCATCATTTCTCTCAACACTCAGCTAAGGTTTAGGACAGATGTCAAATTCTAGTGCCAAGAGTACCCCCTTGAGATGGGTGGGTACCATTTCTATTAAAATATTTACATCCTCAGTATGTGTGGCATCAAAGTCATTTTAGTTATTAATTTTCTCTCTCTTTATCATGCCCAAGTGAACTACTATCTTCGTTGAGTGTCCTTCACATCCCATGAGGTCGATATGCATCCACGCAAAGGATAATGGGATATAAAGGCAGATCGAGCTAGACATAAATGTCTAGGATTGGGAATAGTGACAGCTCAATTAAGAAGTATCTTCATGAGCAATTAGGGAATGCATATAGTGGACATTCCTCCCATTGTGAATCATTTTAGGGATGTCCTCCCAAACAATTTATCTATATTACCTCCCATGAGGGATGTGGAGTTCACTATCGAGCAAGTTCCAGGTGCAGTACCAGTGTCTATTCCTTCTTATAGTATGGAACCTATAGAGCTACATGAACTCAAAATCAAGCTTGAAGAAATTGAGGTTAAGTGTTTTTCTGACCTAGAACATCTACATGGGATTCACCAGTTCTTTCCACCAAGAAGGTGGATAGTACACTCATATTATGTGTGGAATACCATTGGATCGACCATCTTATCATAAAGAATCAATATATGTTCCCTCGTATAGACAACCTATTTGAATATCTTTTAGGAGAAATTGTTTTCTCTTAAATCGATCTAAGGTTGGGATATCACCAGGTGCATGTGAGATCATCTTACATACCGGGTATGGTGTTCTGGAGGAGGTACGGCTTGTACGATTATCTGGTTATGCCATTCGGCCTCATGAATGTGTCGACAATATTTATGGATCTAATGAATCGCATTTTTCACCTATACCTTGATTTTTTTGTGGTGGTTTTTATTGATGACATTTTGGCATATTCACATACCATACATGACCAGCAATATGAAAATCTCGGAAAATTCTAGTTGTGGATTTATAAGTTTCACTTCTTGGGTGAAATAATATCTGAGGTAGGTGTGTTAGTCAACCTAGAAAATTTGAGCATCGTAGTTTCATCGGAGCGGCCCAAAATATTTTTTGACATGCACAATCTCTTGGGAATTTCTGGTAATACAATAATTTCATCTAGGATATCTCCCGCTATAAAGTGCCTCTAATGGCCCTAACTAATAAGGGTTTGTAGTTTATCTATTCATATTATTGTAAAAAATATTTTTAGGAGTTAAAGAGAAGTCTAACCTCAGTGTTGATCCAGATTCATCATGAGCCAGGAACAAGCTATACTATTTACTATGATGCTTTAGGAATCGTACTAGGTGAAGTTTTGATGTAGGATGAAGGATTCGTGGCTTAGAGATCCCATCAACTGAGACCTCATGAGCAGAACTATTATATACATGACCTTGAGTTAGAAGTTGTGGTTCATTTTTTACACTTTTAGATACACTACTTTTTGGGTGAGAGATTTTTTGTTTAAACAGATCAAAAAAACATGAAATATATCTCCACATAGTGAGACATGAATTTAAGATAGTGCAGGTGGGTTGAATACCTTCAGTTGTTTGATTTTGATTTTTTTTTATACCCATGGTAAGGGAAATGTTGTGGTTGATTATTTGAGCCACACAACAAAAAAATAACCCATCCAGGCAGCCAGCTGTGAGTGGTAGATGATGGCTTTTCTTCCAAGATGCATCTGAATGTTTAGGAATAGCATGGGTAACCAGTTATAATAGCTCTTATAGATACATCCTCTCTTCTAGAGCGATCATGTATGCAACAATTATCTAATCTAGAGAGGATCATTTTGATAGAAAGTCTCACATGAAGGAACCCTCCACCTAGTTGGTTTGTTGATGGTAGTGAAGCTCGGATTCACTATGGACGTGTATGGGGGCCTTATGATATATGAGAAGAGATGATGAAGGAACCTCATAACACAGTTTGTAAAGTTCATCCAAGACTTACCAAGATGTACAAAGACATTTGTCGTCAATAATGGTGGCCAGATATGAAAAAGAAGAGAGCGGGTTTCATCAATCAGTGCTCCACCTGTCAGGAGGTGAAGGCCGAGCACCAATGACCTGATGAAATTCTATAGCCTATATCCAATCATAAGTGGAAGTGGAATGAAATATCCCTGGATTTCATTACATTATTTACAATATCTCCTCGAGTCAGCGATGTAGTGTGGGTGATTTTTGATAGATTGGCCAAAGTCACACACTTCTTTCCTATCCGAAAGACCTTTTCTATTGAAGAGTTAAGAAGGGTATATATCCAGGAGATAGTGAGACTTCATAATGTACCAAATTCTACTGTCTCAAATAGATATTTCCACTTTACTTCATTATTCTAGAAAGGATGGCAGAAAGAATTGGGTTCAAAGTTAATCTTGAGTACTATATAGAACCCCCATACCAATGGGAAGTACGAACAGACCATACACGTGTTATAACATATGCTACGATCATGTAACTTTAATTATGGAAGTTTCTATTAGAAAAAAAAAATTCTTATTGAGTTTACCTTTAATAACATCTTTCATTCGACCTTTAAAATGCCTCTGTATGAGGCTCTCTATGGTAGACTGTGTCGTTCACCTTTATCCTATCTCAAAGCAAGTGAGTCTGCTCTGTTGGATCCTCATCTCATTATGGAAAAGTTTGAAGAAGTTCAGTTGATTCAAAAGCGTATGAATACAACTCAGTCAAGATAGACGTTTTATGCCTATCCTTTCCACAGACCTCTAGAGTTATAAGTGGGAAATTGGGTCTTTCTACGTGTTCCACCAAAGTTGGTCACAAATGGATCAAGATACCAGGGATGTTATCACCGAGATATGTTGGACTATTTGAGTCATAAAAAAGGTTGTGCCAGTGGATTATTATTTTTTACTACCTTAGAGGTACTGCGCCATGCACAACGCCTTCATTATATCTTAACTTCGACAGTATCATCCAGAAATGTCTCACTTTTTTTATCCTCATGACATCAGACTCAAAGAGGATTCATCCTTTGAGGAGTGTTTGATATGTGTCATCTAGAATAGAAAAGAGGTTCTTCAAGGTAGTTCAGTTCCTCTCGTCCGGTTGTTATGGAAACATGAACGTGTTTAGGTTGAAACTCAGGAGCGACATACTGATGTGTGTGCTCAATAGCTGGAGATTTTATTAAATTATGTTCCACTACCCTTGGAAGGGAAACTTGTGGATGAGTTGTCTTAAGTAGACGAGGTTGTAACATCCCATTTTTAATAAAGGTATAGACCGTTTAAGTTTTTAGTTCAAATCATTAAAGTGATCCAGGGTGCATTCTTTCACACCCTATTGTGATTCCAAGGAAGCTATTAAAATTAATTAAATAATTACTCGGTATTTTTGTTAAATTTTTACGTCATAACCTAGCATTATGTTCGGGATAAAAAATTTAAAATATTTAAAAGGGAATAAAAATAATTTAAAGAAAATGAATGGAATTTAATGATAGATAAAAATATATAATAAATTAGAAATGTTTGGAGAGAAATTAAAAATAATTAAAATGGGTTAAACTCATTCTAATTAATTATTTCATTTCTTCCACCATTTTATTTTTATTATTTTATTTATTTATTTCCTTTTTTATTTTTTTTTATTTTTCATTTTTTTCCCTTTCCTTTTCTTTTTTTTTCTTTATTTGTTTTCTCACCTCCTCTCATCCCTCTCTATGTGTGTCTCCCTTGTAGTGCCCCCTACGAGGTGCCCTGCCTCCATTTCCCTCTCCTTCAGAATCCTACTACTAACTCATTTCTCCTCTAATTCAAAATTCTTCTAGTGTATATTAAATCTCTTTATAAGGATAACCTCGTGCACCGTGAATCATTCAAACTCATTCTAAATAGGTCATAAAATCAATCGTGGAAGGATTTTAACAAAAATTGAGGTTTTTTTAAAAAAAATTGGTTTTTCCATATTAGTTCAAATCAAAGATCTTCATGGAGAATATGATCCTCTATTGGTACAATGTAGGGAATCTATTCTATTTCCCCTTATTTTGTTTCATATTTTTAATCACACCTTGTTCCACCCGTCAGTGCCTACCAATGATGTCTACTTTTACCTATTCAAAATTAAATAAATTGGCAGTTTGATTTTTTTACCCTTATCTGAGATAATCTATCCTATTTATATAGTTACAACATCATTTTCTACACCTTTGGGTATATCGACGTTCTTGGTCTATTTTATGTTATCCATTAATTAATTAAATTAATTAATTACATATGTTGTGTGAACCCTATTGTTGATTTTTAATTAAAATAAATTATTTACGATAATTTTGAACCAGGAACCTTTGGTCTTTTAGGTTAAATTTTTCCTAATTATTTTCTTCTTGTAAATTTTTAATTCTTTTGTTCTATTATAAAATTGATATGTGTGTTTTTCTGGTATTCTCTGATAAATTGGTTTCGCTATAACTGATTGACTAGAATGATCATTAGTATATGGATTTGAGTTGCTCATATTATTTTGTTTCAATTATAAATGCATATCATTTGAAAATTGATTCCTAGAAAACTAATTAAATTCACGGAAGTGAGACAACGTGAGTTCCCTATTAAGAACTACATAGGGAATCTCTATTCCTGACCGGTTACACGTTATACTAGGGATATGATGTCTTAGGCATTACTAGATGAGGGTTTACCTAGGTTTCTAAAATAATCATCAGTGATATTGGTTCTCAAAGGGGAATTTAAAGATGGACCCATTGGAAAAGTAGCTATTCCATGCCTCAAGTGATACTTTACCCCTTTTGTGTGATACAGGGATGGACTCATGAAAAATCCATGCCTCGAGAGATACTTCATCTTTTGAAATTTTTCCTTCGAGGGGATTGGTTGTATCATATTACTTGAAGTACATACCATAGTGATACCTTTGGGATGGGCTTGAAATCCAACTCTACACTAGAACTTGATAATAATAGTGATGCGTAGAAAGTGTTTATTAATGCAGCCTTTATTTCCTCTATATATTTTTATACCTTTCTGGTGCTTGAAGCAGACTTTGTTGACATATAAACTAGACCTCAAGATAAAGAAAATTCTAAGGGTATTGTCCCTTTTTTCTGCCTTTTTATTTCTATCCATTATATGTGTGTGTGTGTGTGTCCTACTTATTATAGGTACCTTATTCAAATTACCAAATTGAAACAAATCAGGTGATAAGGGATGGGTATCGTTGAGGACCCAGACTAAGATCTACTTATTTTATTTATTCTTATTAAAGTGATTATGTTTATCATATGTTAGTACATTTCTTTTGTTTATAGCACAAAATGGAAAGGTTTAGACACTATGGGTGTCGGCCTATAAGGATTTCATCTCACCCCTACTCAGGTGTCGTTTGGTACCCGAGTAGACTTTATTATTACCTTCACTGATAATGGGAAGCGTGCTACTTCAAGTTCTTGAATGTGTCCTACTACTTAAGATAGAGATTCGGGTGTAGAGGACCGAGATTCTGCTAGCGGTGCATTTGTTGGACTTCATTTTATTTCCATTACTGATTTGGTAGCATTCTTGTATTCCTATTTTCTATACTCTTACATTAGCATAGACATCATAGATTGACATCACTATGTATCTCATTTATTTATGGGCTTTTAAACTTATTATATATTTATTTTGGGTAATATATTTTATTCTACTGTAGTTTTATTATCTATATGCCTTTGATTTTTAATAAAATCTAGTTTTATTTTTCTACATATCACCTATTTCCTATGAGGATATAGTCTTCCATGTGGACACATTAAAAAAGGTCCCTCGATGGTAGTCGGTATCCTCTTGCATTCGAGAAGATGCACTTGAGTTTATGTGGCCAACCAGGCTCAGAGCACTCTTCTAGTGGCTCCCAGGATCGGGACGCTATATGTCACTAGGTCTCAACGTAGGAGAATATTGGTCGAAAGTAGAGATACATATATAGAGAAAATGAATAAATATTTATAAGTATTGATTGAGGTCATGAATCAGAAACAATTGGATGGTCAATAGAAAGTTGGGAACCTCAAATCCATAAATTTGTGATGATCTACAAGAGCATAGGTTAAACAAAAATTAAGGTATTAGGAAAACATTATATTTCAATATACTTTACCGAATGTTGAGGAATTATTTTACTCCTAATGTATATGACTTCATATATTTATATAAACTGAATTTCAATATTTTCTTTTTCTCTAACTAATTTTCCAATTAATTAAAAAATTAATTTTGATACCTGAAGCACTAAAATAATTTTTTAAAGGATCACAAGGACCATAAAAGAGTGAAAAGTAAAACTATTTTTCTCTAACCATTCTCTAAAGTCAAAATGGTTAATAAATTAATCACTAATCCTAAAAAGTAAAATTATGGTTTCATCATTAATAATTATTCATAAAATTATTCAACTAAAAACAATGACTTATTAACTAAAACATTGTGTTTGTCTGTGATTTGTGTCAAACCCTTATCATCCTTCATTCATGGGTTCATCTCCCGCATCCTTGTCATAATCTATGGGTTGTCACCCGGCATACAGGTTGTCTTTTTTTTAAACGTGTCAATATAATTTACAAAAAAATTAATATGATTCACAAACTTGAAATAATGTTAATAACTAAAAAAACTTTTAATAATTATTTTAAATAAAACCCTAATAAAAAATTACTTCATCCACCTATTTTTAAATATATCCTTACTTGGTCTAGTGTTTATCCATAATACCGTTTATATGATTTCTAGACCTTGAAACCTTATATTTAATGTAAAACACATTAGGTTTAACCAAGGTTATTAAATTTAAAAATACTTCATAATGGTTTGTAAAGAAACTATGAATTTTCCTAAGTATATCTCCTGGGAGTATCAAAACAAGTGCACAGTAAGGATTGTTCTCATGTACCAGGTTACATTGAGTCAGTCCCGATACAGCATGTCAAATTTGTTACTCCTAAGTACGTCAGTGTGAGAACCATGTTCACTTATAGCATCCATACAGATATGTATTGCTAGAAATACCCACAAAATTTATAGTTTACAAAAACTATATGGTGTTCATCTACACTTATCCTAAAATTATACCTCTCAGTCACATTATATAATATATGATTTCTTATATCTAGTTACCATGGTCTCTACTAAACTTTCTCTAATACCAATTTTAGCGTCCTGACCCTAGAAGGCCCATATCTGGTGTTCTCTATCAATTACATTGGCATTATTAATAGGAATCAAATCCCAAACAACCGAGAGTTTTGTAGTATTGTTAAACAAGATAAATAAATAAGTCTAGTATTACAAATTAATACACTAATTATAATGTAATTTTTTTCTAAATAACTTTGAAGATAAATTTATTCCATCTAGTATATCCTTGTATATCTTTAATTGTATGATTGTTGGACCAGGGAAAGGAAACATAGTAAGGGAGATATAAAATTCATGGAAATGGTAAAGTATAGTGGAAGAAATAATTAATCAATAGGATTACATCATTATGGTTATATAAATAACAGAACACACATTCCATGTAATCAAATGGCTTAAAAGGAAGCGAATAACCAATAAGTCCATGAAAATGGAAACACATTCCAATAAATAACATGATAAGTAAAAATAATTATGGAAAAGTAAGAAACTGAAATACATTCAGCTATATCAATGAAATGAAAATGAAATGTTTCTATAGATATGTCGATGGCAAAATATCATGGATAAATAATAACTAAAACAAAATAAAGGTAATGATTTATTAATGGACGTCAGGTCTTAGGCACATGAAAACCTAAAACGGCAATACCTTTCAGAAGATAGTTTAAAACTATGGATAGTAACCCACTTAATTTTATTTACAAATTTGTCTCATGAGAACCTATCGATTCTCTGACGAGAAATATAAAGTCTTGGTTCCCCCCGTCATTGCCTATCCAAATCATTCCTCATATCAAATAGTGAAAATATATAATACTAACAATCAAATATCTATTTTGAATCAAGAATGTAAAATTATAATTTTTTTACAAATATTAAAATAACGATCAAACTAGAAATTGTATATAAAATGGTATAAGAGTTTGGAAATAGTAATATCAATAAAATTTCAATGGATAATTAATGAAAAAATCAATACTTAATTATCATAGTAGATTAAATATTTCAAGGGGCTAAAAAATGAATCAAGGAAATGAAAGTGAAAAATATCCTTGGTAAAATAAATCATAAACCATATAAGGGATGAATAAGGATATTATAAATAAAATATATCCAAAATATATCAAAATAAAGTGTTTTTTTCATTTATTAATAAAAATAAAAAATTTCTTTTAAAATCATTTTTGAGGAAAATATCTCTATTATTAAAAACCATTTGGAAAAGAATTTCTATAAAAATCACATTATAAAAAAATTTATTTATAAATTAACCTTTAAATAAGAAAATTAGGATTCAAAGAAATTATGGTAGGTAAATCCATACATATCGTATAATTTTTAAAATCATTCTTTTTTCACGATAAAAGGTTATAAAAATGCCTTATTTGGAACCCAAAAAGAAGATTCCATTGAAAACATCTGTCATATGAAAAAGGAAAAAAGTATATTTCTAAAATCATTTTAAAATAATTTTTTAAATAATTTTAATAAAAAAAAATTTTTAAAAGAAAACAAGGTTCTATGATAGATGAGATAATTGAATTATGGTTTTCTCAAAAACATTTTCAAAAACATTTTGAGTACAAAAGAGTGGGAAAATGGTAATCGTTCTTGAAAAATGTCAGAAATAACCATAGTAAAGGAAAATGAAAGGTTTTATTGAAAAATTGTCATATAGTTTTCATAAATGGACATACCATTTAAATATAATTAAATTTATTATAGAGGAAAATAATGTTTAAACATTCCATAGTGTACCACACCATTTTAAAAGAAATAAATAATAAGCCTCATAAAGGAATATTATAAAATGAATGTTTTAAATACCATGAAGATAAAAGAATTAAGGATATAATATATAAAAATTTTCATTAGATACACCACACAAAATAATTAAGTGGTGAACATGACATTTATCTCAAAAAAGTAAAAAAAATTAGATAAACAATCCCTTACCTTAACCTACCTTTTGTTTTGTGGTCTTTATCCTCATGTATAGGGGTTTAGAATAGGTTATTAACATATAAAAACCATAATAATTTTTATAAATTTATATATCATATTATTATAAAATTTTATTTCCCATTTTTCAACAATATTTCATTATTTTTGCTATTTTGGGTGTTAATTGCCTAGTTTTCTCAAGTGTGTTTTGACTTGTTGTTTGTTTCTACAATTAAATAGATCATGATTTAATCATATAAAGATTTTAAAACATTAACTATATTATATATTCAGTAAATTTTTCTTATAATAATCTTTGAAGTCTCTAGATAATAAATGAAGTGCACCTCTCTTGGAGATGGTAGGTTGTACGTACGCATGGCTGCTACTTTTATTTCGTGGTCATATTAAATGAATGAAATGTAATTGATAAATATTTATATTATAATTAAATTATAATATATATGTCATATATGTTGTATAGTTTTATTAAAACCATATTTTATACATTCTATGTATGTTGTGAATGTATCACATTTCTTTCAGGGGGCAGTAGTCCATACTTCCACAAACGATGTTATAATTTTTACACGAAATGGAAAGTATAAAGATGTGTGTCGTAAAATAATTAATTAAGATTAAATAAATAATAAATATAATATATATATATATAATATAAATATAGTTTCCATCATAATGTTCACCATGAGAGTGGTGACGGGAAAATGATCAATCATTGTTTCGTGAGATGGTAGTTAGTCGTACACATAAATAATATCTTTGTTACCCATTAGATGAAAGTGTGTGTAAGTTAAAGTAAATCCATTAACATGAAAACATACTAGTAAATTTAGGATAATATTATTTTTATATAATAATTTAATAAAAAAATGTTTAGTTTTTGGATAATGGAAATAAAACTAAAGAGGTTAAGGAAAGATGTTACCTCTTAATCGGGTAACTCCATTTTTTTCACAAAAGGGCTTTCTTGGATGGATCCCTAACCATGGGGAGGATTATAGGATTAGGGAATGGAATTTCATGATATATTTGGGCAGATTTTGGTCTATCCAAAGTGTTTTGATAGGTGTGAGGAAGTTGGAGTCTTGAGTATCTTATTATGGTGGAAGGAAAGGAAACACTTCGTATTTTTGAAAAGAATTGTGTGTTTCCCAAGTATTACATGTTCCCAATGTGTCCAAATGGATCAAAATGAAACTTTATAGGATTATTGGCTGAAATATGGCCATAAAATTGGTTTATTATAAGTTTATATGTTATTTTTTCTTGGAATATTAATGTGTAGTCCCTTGTTAAGCATACTTTTTGCATAACCAATGTAATTAATTTTAATTACTTTTAGTAATATTTTTCGTAAAAAAAGTTTTCTCACATTATTAGACATTATAAATTATTCTCATTTAAAATTTTTAATCCATATTATCATAATCCAATCACATAATTGGAAAAAAATAATTTAAACTTAATTCTGCAGACGATACGACATTGCGGGGTTTTAAAGTAACACCGTTAGAAACTTTGCTTTGTTTTTATAGTCAATATCAAAGTTAAATTAATCAAAATGACTTAAATTGGATTAATTTATAAAAATAATTATCTAATTAAATATTAAAACAAATTTAAAATTTAAGTTATCCTTATAAATAAATTTTATTAAAAAGAATTTCTAAACTAAAATCAAGTATTTTTCACATTTCATTAAAAATGAAATTTCATAGAAAAATACCAAAAATCTACCCTAACATAGTTTTTTTATTATATTAATAATAATATGTTTATTTTAAAATGTTAAATTTATAAAAGTGTAGAAAATACTATTTAAAATATGTTCTCCATTAAAAGGAGGTAAAAGTGCCTCAATAAAAATATAGGTTTTTATGTGTAATATTAAGTTTATTCCTATCTTATGTCTATCAAATATAATGGTTGTTTATAAAAAATATTTTATTTAATATAATATATATATATATATATTAAATTAATATCACTCATAGGTATTAATTAATTTAATTTACTAGTATAAAATAGCTTTGTGAGCATAAAAATAGCTTCCCATAAAAATATACCCTTTATATAAAATTAGTTCCTATACTAATTTCTAATTAATTTGTAACAAATGAACTAATTATATATTTGTGTAAACCCTAATTTTCATATGTTAGTTATTATTATTCAAAACTACTAATTTAACAGTTAGTTTATATCTTATTATATTAAATAATAATATTTAATAATATATTGTTTTTTGGTAAACCATTGTCTTGCGTGTAACGCAAGCGATCAAAGAAAGCCTCTCAATCGTGTACCAAAAGATAACTCAATGTTTCGTTCATTGTAAACTATAAAATATATATTTAATTTATTTAAAATAGTAAATTTATTATAAATACTTGGGATATTATATTATGTTATTCTCTTGGTATTTCATGTCATACATGTTATCGAATACAGTGTTCCTACTTTAGATTTTTGGGGTGTTACATTATCCCCACAATAATTAAGTTGCATGCTCACAATTTAGAATTAATCTTGGTGATATATTGTTTGATATTTCTTATTTTTAAATCCCACATCATTAGAAGTGTTCGTAAAACATCCTCTAAAAAATAATAATGATAATTACAAAGGTTACAGGGACTAATATGTAACTAGGTCTCTAATTAAGAGAACATGAGTCACAAGTATAGATACATATTTGCATGAAAAGAGTAAATATTTAGAGGGGTGATTGAGGTTATCAATAAAAAACAATTGAATTATCAGTGGAAAGTTGAGGGCCTCAAATCCATAAATCTGTGATAATTTCAAAGACCATTGGTTCAACAAAAAATAAGGTATTAAGAAAACATTTTATTTAAAGATAATTTTCCTAATGTTGAGGATTTATTTTAATGCATGTTTATACTTACTTTATATATTTCCTTAAAAAAATTTCTATATTTGTTTGTTCTTAGATCAATTTTCTCATTCATTCCACAGTTAATTTTGATTTTTAAAGCACTAAAATACATTTATAAATGATTTAAAGGCCCATAAAAGAGTGAAAAGTCCATATATTTTTCTCTAAATATTCTCCATAACCAATATGGTTAATACATTAATCTCTAAACATAAAAATTTATATTATAGGTTCATCATTAATATTTAGTCATAAAATTGTTCATCTAAAAACAATGACTTATAATCCAGGAAATAATGTAGGTTAGTGGTGGGTGTCAAACACCTATCATCCTTTGGTCATGGGTTCAAGTCCTATGGCCTTGCTGGATTCGACGAGATATATATTGAAATACAAGTTGTCCTTTTCTAGAACCATGTTTTGTTAAATTCCAATAATCAATATGATGGAAACCTTTTAAATAATTCTAACCACTAAACAACCTTTTAACAATGGTTTTCAATAAAACCCTAATAAAAAAATACTTCATCAATATATTTTCACATTCATCCTTCCTTAGTCTACAGTTTATCCATAATATAATTTATAGGATTTCTAAATCATGACACCTTATCTTCAATCTAAAACACATTAGGTTTAACCTAATTTATTCATTATCAAAATACTTCATAATGGTTTGAAAAGAAAATTTAAATTTTCCTAAGCATATCCCTCATGAGTTTCAAACTAGTTTCACAGTAATGACCATTGTTGTATACCAAGTTATACTAAGTCAAGCCCAACACACCTTGTAAGATTTGTTACTCAAAGGTACATTTGGTCCAGAACCATGTCCACTTATTGTATCTATACCTAGATGTATTGATATTAATGCCCACATAATATCTACATTACCATAATTCTAGGGATATATTATACAGTTATACTCAAATTATACCTTAGGTTTACCCTCTCTAATCTATATTTTCCTAAATATAGTTCCCTAGGTTGCTACAAAATTTCCTCTGATATCCATTGTAGCGACCAGATACCAAAAGGGCTAGTGTCGGTGTCTGTAATCAATTGAATTGGAATGATTGCAAGGAATCAGATCCTAAAGGACCATTATATTAGTTGTCTTTCAAAACTAGATAAATACATTAGTCTTTTATTATAAATAAATACACAAATTACAACATTTATTTCTGAATAAATTCAAGGATAAATTTATTCCATCTTTTATATCCATGTATATATTTCATTGTATGATTATGTGATTCCTAGGGAAAGGAAACATAATAAGGGTGAGCTTAAATATTCATTAAGGGTAAATTATAGCAGAATAAATAATGAATCAATAGTAATAAATCAACATGTCAAGTTAAATAAATGAACACACATGACAAGTAATCAATACATTCAAAATCAAGTGAATAAATTATAATAAAAGTTAAATGAAAACACATGCCATTCAAATATTTAGACATGGAAAAATAAATATTGAAACATAATAAACTAAAAAATTTACCATTTAATCACTGAAATAAAATGAAATGCATCCATAGATATGTCGATTCAAAAATATCATGGATAAATAATAACTAAAATTAAATGGAGGAAATTATGTCTTAAATGATTTCTTATCTAAGGAATAAGAAAACTTATACCTTCAAGACCTTTCACAAGGAGTTTTAAAACTATAGATAGAAACATGTTTAATTTTTGATATTTATTTGTCTCATAAGAACCTATTGATGCATCGAGGATCTATATAAAGTCTAGTATCCTCCCATCATTTCCTCTCTAAAGCATTCCTCGTATCGAATAGTCGAAATAGATAATATTCCTCATCAAATATCTATATTTAATAAAGAATAAATAATTAACAATATTTCCCCAAATAATCAAATAACTATCAAAGTAGTGACTATATATAAAGTGGTATAAGGTTTAGTTAATAATACTATCCAAGATAAACAAAATGGATAATTAGGGGAAAATTAAATGTTCAATGATCATAAGAAATTGATTATTTTAAGGAGACCATTAAATGAAACAAGAATGTGAATGTGAATACTATTCATGTCCAAATCAATCAAAAACCATCCATAGGAATAAAAAAATGTTATCAAAAAAATATATCCTAGGTAGATTAAAATAAATTGTTGTTTTCAATGATAAATATAAATAATAAGATCTTTTAAAAACATTCTTGAGGAAAATATAATGTGTTTTGAAAAACCTTTTAGAAAACCTTTTCTTTGAACATCACTTTAGAATACATTTTCCTTAAAAATTATCCTCTTAAAAATTCGAAGAAGATTCAAATTAATGAAGGCGGGTAAATTTGTACAATTCGTATGATGTAAAAGAACATTCTTTTTACATAATGAATGGTTAGAAAAAATTACTTGTTTGGAAAGAGACAAGAATATTCCTTTAAAAACATTGGTAAAAGACAAATAGGATAAAATGAATTTACCATGTCATTTTAAATTAATTTTTTAAAACATTTTTATAAATCATGTTTTTTGACATAAAATAGGTTCTTTGATTAAAGAGATAATTGAATTAATTTTTTTTAACATTTTCAAAAACATTTTGAGTACCAATGATTGTAAAAATGGTACTATTACATGAAAAAGGTCCTGAATAACTATTTTAGAGTAAAATTAATTTTTTATCGAACATTGGTTATATGATTTACTCGAATGTAAATACCATTTAAAAATCATTAAAGTTACTATTGATAAAAATAATCAATAAAAATTCCAAAGTGTCCTGTACAACATTGAAAATTTTAAATAATAATCCTCATGAGGGAATAATATTAAATGAAAATTTCAAATACCATGAAGAAAAAAATTCATCATATAATATATAAAATTTTTCATTAGATACACCACAAAAAATAATTAATTTTTGAACCTGAAATTTATCTCATATAATTAATAAGTGAGATTAAAAATCCCTTACCTTAACCTTCCTTTTGTTGTACGGTCTTTATCCTCTCGTATAGTGGTTTAAAATATGTTAATAACTTATACCAATATGATCTATGTCAACATCATCTATTGAATATTGTGATTCATTGAGGTTAATATCTTAAGATACCATGTGCCATATTTTATTGAATGGTTTTTAATTTGTTTAACAAGGGATGTACTATTTTGAAACCATTCACCATATTACTCTAGATGGTTTATGATTATATTTATTGATTCGAAAATTATTCAATTTTTTTTACTAGTTTGAAAATAAATTTTATGTCGATTATGATTCACCCCTTTTACATGAGAAATGCATCAAACTTAGTAAGTGTTGGATCAAGTCCATTATAGTGCCTCGATGCATTGGTATGTCTCATGAGACAAACTAGTTTGGGTATTGGTTGAGGCCGTATCCATTTATGAAAGATTTCCAAGAATAAATCCTCGAAGGTATGTTTATGATATCTGTAATTAGGTATTCCATCATTATAAAATTAATTGTTGATTTTTATGTGATTATTAAATTACTTAGAATATCCATGGATACTTTTCAACTTCATGTGATTATTTATATGGAATTATTTGATCACTATTTATTCCTTCTTTATTATTCTTAATGTTAAATTTATTAATTAAATGGATTTTTTCATTTATTTACCTTTCAAAATAGATTATTTCTTATTTATTCATGATATCTCTTGTTGTATGCATACCCTTTCTAGTCATTAGACCTCACCCCTTTCAAATTTTTCCTTCCCCCATGATGATAGTAAGTGTATTATGATTAATATGAAGGGATATTATAAATGTAATAATATTTTAATCTACGACAAAAATATATTTTATTTTTATGTTTTCTATTGTAATTTTATACTCATGTATGTATCTAGTTTCCCAAGAAAATTATTCAGTCCTTTAGGATGTGATTCTTTGAATATAGTTTCAATGTAATAATATATCCAATAACTTGAAGAGACTGGAGTTGGTTTATTTACACAAAATCTATCAACTCTCAAATTTATTTAATTTTCCCCCGTATGTCATCAACTTAAATAATAAATTCAACCATATTTGTAACATTCTAAACCACCCCTAAAAGTAACTTTATAGCTCCAATAATAGTATATTATACTTTATATATGGATTCTCAATCTAACCTCTAGTCTTCCTTTATAGTTTTCAAAGCCTCATATAGTTGTTGGAAGATGTGGATTGTTAATTCCATCCCATTAAAGGAAAAATATTAGTGCATTGTTTACATTTTATCCCTCTGAAATTTTTCATAAAATGACATCACCATGAGCTTTATTGGGAAAGATACAACTTAGGTTTTTAATAACTCCACCGAATTTTTCTCTATTAAACCTCAAACATTTTAGGCTTCCTTCATGGTAGTATAAAGTTTATGATATTTAAACAGCGTATAACCTAATGTGATGAACTTGGAAAGTTGTTCAGGCTTCTTGTGTTATAACTCTCTAATCGGGTTTCCAGAAATCAGCCTCCAAATTTACATTCATAATATTTATATCTTGTTTAACTGAATTACAAGTAAATATTGATCTGAATAAAATAATATTATAGAAACTGAGAAATAATCTATTATTGAGTAACTCAATGTGAGCTTGAACTCAAGGGACTCATTATTCTGGGATTCAAGTGATGACTGGGACACAAGGATAGTAAACTAGTCCATTTTATACACCAAAAATTGTTCGTGGTATTAATAAATATGATAAAATAAAATATTTTCACCATTAAATAATTCATAGAGTCCCTCATAACAAATTTTATTCATTACCTCCACTACAACAAGTATCAATTTATCTAAATAATTCTTTTCTAGAGAATGGTTCAACGAGAATACCCTCTATCAACATTGAAAATATCTCCAACCACCTCATTAGTTTACATAAGGAATATTATTCCCTTGGTTGTTTTTAATTCAATGGTAAAATAGATAGATGTATCTACTCTAGGTGTACCTCATTGTATTTATTCATAAAATTATCTTGTAAATCCTAGAAACCCAAGAAGTTGTACCCAAGGTTCTATATCCTAAATAATTTCTAAATAAGTATGTAATAACATGAGAGATAAATCCACATTATCAAGGATTTCTATATGGAAACTTATTATATAAAAATCCATATAAACTCTGTAACTTAGTCAATATTTTATGTGGATAAGTGAAAAAAATCATCTATAAAAGGAATAATGCTCAATAGGGCCTCTGTTGAAGTTTTTAAACTCTTATAAAGATGCTAAATTATTATGGAGGTTTGTCCCTATGATATCCTTCATAATATATTCCAACTTTCACAAGAAAATTTTTTGTAATATGGTTATAATCATCAAAACATTTTAATAATTTTCTTAATGACATAATAAAGTGGTTTATCACATTATCACTAGAGGTATTAAAATGATAAACTTAAGATATGCCCTAAACTATAAAATATGGCCCAAATATAGTATCAATTCCATCCTATAATAAAGTCACATTCTAAATTCCATGAACTCCATCTCAGGAAATGAACACCCCATTAATGGTGATGGGTAGTTTGAAGGAGGACATAGGGGTTTTCAATGTTTAATTTGATTCCCCAATCACTATTTTGTGTGGATTATTGGAATTCTAGTTATATTATTCTTACTCATATTATATAATTTATGATTAAGGTACCATATTCAAAAAAATGTTGTATCAGTATACCAATAAATAATATAGAAAATTACCAAGCTATGGAATAGGATCCAGTTTACTGGAGAGATGTTCAATACACAATAAAACCCATTATGCAACCTTGTTATAAATTAATAACTCATAAATATCCCTTTATTACAATTAAAACATTATAATTAAATTAATTTTATATAAGTGTTCTAATAAAAAAATATCAGTGAATTTTGAAGACTAAACTATTCCACCAGTAGGAATCTGTGTGGCCAATATTCTGTACTTCATCAGTAATTGATTAGTTATGGAAGCACATTTGGTCACATATCATTATTATATCGTCTAATAACTAATAAGATATAAATTTAATCTCATATCTCTACCTCTAACATTATTTTACAACATAGTTATGACTCCACTTTTGATGAAGTCACTTACCCCAATACACGATGAATTAGAGTTCCCTTTCCCATATACTGAGGAGAATTTATTTGTTACTATACAACCTATACCCTTAGTAGGAAATATAGATTGAATTATATCATAGGTGGTTTAAAATTATAAAAATTATTTATTCATAATTTTCACTATTCATCTTCAGGTTTGATAAGATCATTCCATCTTTGTCAAATAATTTGTTGCTCTCCCTTCAGTATTTTTGATGTATAACGTATCTATTATAAATCTTGTTATTATAAATATATCATTAATATAATTCACTGTCATTTTAAAATACTTTTTTGTATATAAGAAAAATTGAAACATTATATTCAAGGTTGATGTCTATGGGTGCTTTAAAATTCCTAGTTTTCAAGAAATTTATATAAACATGAAGACCGGACCATAGGTCTTCATCACTATTATTGGTTTGTTATCTCAATTAAAAAGGTAATGAATTGATATATAAATAATTTTTATAAATATTATGAAGCTTTTCTACCACTCTAGCAAACGTTTTGGGATCCTTAATCTTTAGTTTTATTCCTACCACTTTTACTCTGTTGGGTAATCATATGAATGCATCCATCATGATCACCTCACCATAGACTAATTTGGAAATACTCTATTAGAAAAACTATAACCATTTTATCTCTAAATAATTTTATGATTCATATATATTTTCAGCCTTTTAAAACATTCTAGTTCCCCATTTCCCCATTTATTTACTCCTTCTCTCACCATAGAGACCATTAGGGCTAGAATGTTATGGATATATGAATTCATCCTAGAATGTGTGTACCCTGTTACTAATCTAACACTATAATTTGAGGATTAATATCTGATTCTATGATAATTTTTCTCTTTAACCATCATCAATTGAAAATTTTATGCCATTATAGGTTTTTATTTAATTCTCAAATCTATCTGTAGTAATAACATTGGTTAATATAAACAATGAAATTATCAAGAAAACCTATATAGTGTATAATATTCACTAATGGTGTTTTATTTCACTTATTCCTAAAGGAATTATCACTTATATATAGTATATGTGATCGTTTTTCATATCGAGCATGGTCGTCATTAAAAACCTTCCCTACTAGATCCTCCTTATATAGAATGAAACTAAACTCTAGATGTATCATTAAAGTAATAATAAAATTTTCTAATTTAATTGTTAGGGGATAAATTACCATCACTCCTTGAATTAATGTACTAAATCTACATGTTGGAGTCCTAATAAGGATGTGTAGTTCATAAGTATTCAGGTGTATAGCTACCCACCCCTACTGCAGGCACGGATAGATCATGGAAAGTACCCATACGACTAATAAGACAATCCCTCCCATATCCAACTAATATTACATCAAAAATATTCTTAACATCACCCATGTTTATGAGTCACAAACCATTATCATGTTCCCTCTAAGCCACATCACAAGGAATCCATCCATGAGATTTTGAGGAATTATGTCAAGGTTAACTCTATATACCCACTACTCATATTGACCTAATTCTCACTAGAGATAGTAAGGAAATAAGTTCCCTTGTTTAGAATTATGGGGAAATACCATTTAGAATTGATAGGTTGGCCCATCACCATATTTATCCAGGAAGATATTCATCTAGGTGTTAGATCAAATATCAGTCCTTGAGTGGGTCTCCTAAAACATGGCACTTATAGTTTCCTATAATGAGATATAGTTCAATGGAGAAATTCATGGGACATTTATCCTAATTTAATTTGACTAAATAAATGAATCATACATCACTCTAGGGATTGGTTCCCCAGATTTCTTTTACATAACCCTAAGAATTATCCAACGTCTTCTTGTAATAAATGAATAGTCTGGGTCTGGGGACTCCAGCGGCTTAGCAGGTAAGTGATTAAATGTGAATTCATATATATATGTATATATACATACGTATGTATGTATGTTCCACCAAGGTTTCCTTTTATAAAGTTTTATTTTCAACTGATCCTCGAATTAAGTTCATATCTGATGATCCCACTATTCCCATATCTATTTGGGATTGAACCCACACTTAGTATGGAAATAAAAGCCATTATTGTAATCCCGTGACCCCAAAAGCTTGGATTCAGTGCCTTATTTTCTTATATTGGCATAGATACAAAGAGGATGCATCCTAAATGACCGGTCAGTTTAGATGTTTTAGAAACAATATGCATACAAGAGTTCAAAAATTACAACTCAAAACTAAAAACAACATAATAACTTCAATAGAAAATATCATAATCTCTTAGTTTAATCATATAATTAATTCATAATATAATCATACTTGTAGCCTATAAAGATAAAACATAAGAAAGGGGTTATCTCAAATGCTTAGTATGGAAAATAAATACAATGGAAGATATCAAAAACATCAACATTATGTGTGGTGAATAACTAAAAACACGTGCCTTTAAAAATGAACTTGTACACATTATTAAGTGAATAAGATCTGAATAAATAATGTCATATTAATGAATAAACATGGGTATTATACTAGTTTAAAAACATCATAAACTTTAAATTTCCTGTTTCATAATGAAGGAATGCAAAATACGGGACATCATAACCATACCGGCAACGTCTCGTGCCAAGACCTTATATATCAATTTTGTCAAGGCCGCTTTCCAAGACAATAGTTTGTCTCATGAGACCTACTGATGCACCAAGGGGATATAGAGGACCCTACCCAATACTTACTAATTCCAACACCTTCCTCTAATTAATGGGAATAAACATAAATAACATACACATTTATATTGAAACTAACATATGAAATGAAAATAAATTTCCCCAATCATTAATCATAAACACTAACCGTATGGAGTTATAAGGTGAATGGTTTCAAGATAGCATATACACAGTCAAACTAACCATAAAACATTAAATAAAACATGGTGGATGATATCATAAAACATAAACCTTAATGAAGTACAAGATTAAATAAAGAACATTGACATAGATGAAGATAATTTTAAATGAAACCATTGAAAAATCCTTGAGGAAATAATACTTAAACATTCCAAATTGTCCATTAACACTTTAAAACATTTAAATAATAATACCATATAATATAATGAGAATGAGGAGACTCTTTATATTATATAAAAAATGGAAGTACATACACACAATCAAGAAATAAGTTATGAACAATGCGTATATCTCATAAAAGTTAAAGTGGCATGAGAAAATCATTTTTTCTTTAGAAAGAAGAGTTCTTTTGGAAAATGAATTATATTTGTCATGAAATCAGATTTTAAACATGGATATAACATATAAAAATAGTTAATGCCATTGAAATTGTATTTTAGTCTTAAATAAAGTATTATTTAGGTGATATAATATAAAAAGAGTTTTTAAATAAGCTTTAGAAATAAAACATTTCAGTGCGGTTTAAGGAAGACTTTAAAGGATTTTGAAGAAGAAAGACATGTTTTCTTTAATAAAATAATAAATGAACCAAAATATATTTTTCTTGTTAAACTTTTTTACTTTATAAATATAAATATGTCTTAAAAATATTATATATTGAACTTCAAAATAGATGAGAATTTGAGAAGTTCCCTGGATCGGACTTTCATTTCAAAAACAATTTTTGAAACATTGTTTTAAAACATATTACTCCACATAAAATAAAGAAGTATTATTATTGGTACACATATATATAAAATTACCATAGAATTTATGAGTATTATATAGGAAAAAATAATAATTTCATTCAGGTGAGTAGTGAATAAGAGCAACCCAAATGAAAATGGAGGTTCAGGTAGAAAATACTTAAAACATTGTATTCAATTGAATTTTATGCCCCAAAATTAATAATAATCAAATGATACATTAAATATAATTAAAATAAATATATTAATTATATGAAACATCAATGGGAAGTATACATACACCAAAAACAAGTAGTAGTAGTGAATACGGAATATCTCACAAAAATGGAAGTGAGATGAAAAACCCTTACAAAAATTTTGGCATGGTAATGGGTGTTATTGTGAGGGATTAATGAGTGTTAAATATGTATATTGTCATTTATATATTCCAAGGGATGTGTCGGGGAGGTATCATTAAGAATTATATATAAAATGACAAAACATAGGGGGTTCTTGAATAAAGGTGAGAGAGAGGATCTCTTACCTTAAATACAAGGGTGTTCTTTGCTTAATCTTAATGAACTGAATAACAAAATTAGGTTCATTAATTAATAATTATAGAAACTTTTATACATTTATTTTCTTTATTATGACTTTATTAAGTTCATTCATTTCCTTTTAGATGGGTTAAGGGATTCATTTTCATTGTTAATGAGTGCTCGTTTTCATAATATTCATGATCGACTCACTTATAAATAGTATGGTAGTTCATGTAAGATGGGATATGAAGTGAAGAATTGATTTAATATGTAATTAAATAAAATTTAGAATATTACATGGTTATAAAATTTATTTGGTTCATAATATTCTTAATCAAATCACTCATAAAAGAGTACGGTTTTTCATGTAATATGTGAGTTGAAGTGCACAATTGATTTTATATGTTATTAATGAACATTTAAAAGCTAAAATGGTTATAAAATTAATTTGTTTATTTTTAGTGAAGGTAAATCATTATATAAAAAATTAATGATATACATTTGGATTAATTTGGTGATTTTTCTCACAGTTACTTTGTTTTGTATTATTATTTTATATCATGGGTGCATAAGGATTATAAAACATTACATAAGATAAAATAAATATATAATATTCTGGTTAAACTATAAAAATTGTTTCATGGCTAGAGTTGAAGAAGGTAAATAAAATTTAAAGCATCATCATCCTTGAATTCGATAAATCCACACATCCCGGTCGATGTTTCATTTTTAGCATAAATGAGGGGGAAAGGAGATATAAAGATGAATTATCCCATTATCCTAACAAAATTATGGTACATAAATGGTACATGAGTTCTCATTCCATTTTGATGAGTAGAGGTTAGGAAAGAAAAGATAACAAAGGAAAATGAAAATAAAATAAAAGAAAAGAGAAATTTTACCTCTGGAATTAACCTTCCTTGAGAGCCTCTTAAGGGAATGGGATTTGGTATTTTTATGAGACCAAAGGTTGATGGTAGTGGGAAAGGATCTTTGGAAGAGATTTGGGTAGAATTTGGATAGGCACAAGGCTTGATAGGAGTGAAGAGATGAGGGTGGAAGATGGGGTACTTATAGTGTAAGGGAGGAGGGTTTTCTTAATATTTTAATCATTAGTTTATTATTTTTACATAAAAAGTAATAGTTAGGATTCCATGACAAAAAATAGTAATATGTGAATGTCAGTTCGAACCATTGGTTCTTACATCATCATAACATCATTAATGACTCAATAAATCAATTATTTATCATTTATTGAAAATTATCATATTTTATTATTCACCAAAAAATAAAGTACTTCATAAGAATCCCAAAAGTTCACCCAAATCATTTTTCATATTGTAGAATCCAAAAAATAAATTCCATTTTTTAAAAAATAATTTTCTAAATTTGATTAATTTAATTTTTAATTAAAATAATAATTTACTTGAAAAATAAAGTTTTTAAAAATATTATTTACTTATTCCAAAACAAATATACATCATACTTTCAATTAAATCCTATATATATACTATTATATGTGAATTTACTATATATAAGGGTATTCCACTATTCATAAGGGTAATATTAATATTCATAAGGGTATGTTACAATTCACCAAAAATTAAGTCGGTCATATCATACTCTAAATAAGTTACTGATCTCAACAATGCATGTCGGATTCTGGAAATTCATATCATAGGGGTAGAAAAATTATGTTTCTGACTAGGTTATAATAAAGTTGTGTTTTGTAGAGACTCGGTGTTTCATTCATTAAATATTAAAAATAATTTCCAAACCTTAGGGTGTTACAATTGTTCCATATTTGTGGTTAATAGATGGTTTCTTGGGGATAAATTAATGCATATAAAATCTTATTAGCATCTTGATCATACTATTGATTTTCTGAAGAATAATTAGAGAACCATATAATGTAGAGTGGATCAAGGATATAATACTTGAAATAACAACCTATTAATGATATCTTTTCATCATCTATGTTCATGTGGTGAGTAAACCAACAATAAATCAAATTATAATTGCAATAGGTAATCCCCACATAGGTCAGGTTCCCATGTTCATATAGAGATAAAAATTCCAATAATATATACTTCTAAAAATATATTGGGAAAATCTAGTAAATTGATTACAAATATGACCTAGTATATCAAACTTATCCTAATCAATATAATTGATCTTCAAGTAATTTCATATAGAAGATTCTATGTTTGGAATATCATTCATGGATTTGACCATTTCCAGGTAATGAAAATTTTACCAAAAGACTATCAAAACTATTATAAGGTACATGAAATAACATCTTCAAGTAAGGGCATGAAGTGTGAAATCAAATTAAATAAGATAAAATTCCACAAAATCCTACATTTCTTTAGATTATCTTATAACCATTAGTGTCTTCCAAGGTACCCATGCTTAGAAAAGTGCACCAAGTTTCCCATAACTAGTTATATGTATCCTAATATCTCAAGATTAGTATTGCAAGACTACATAGACCGTTCCCTATCAATCATGTTTGATCTCCCACACCTGGTACTAATTGATCAAACACATATACTTGTTACTACCAAAAGATATACGTGGGTTAAAAGGGATAGGATCATTAATATTATTTGAAAAGGTCATTCATGTGTGTTTATGAAGTGGTTAACTTAGATTTTTAGAATAAATATGTGTGCACCATTATCCAACACTAGAGATTAGATCATAAAATAAGGAACATGACCATGTCCATTACTATACGTGAAACCATGTTTCAACCTCTACAATATCTCCTTAATTCTATGGGGGTACATGAGCATGAATGTTTATGCCCAAATTATTTTTACCACATAATTTGATTCTATCATCTAATCAAATCCAATTCTAAGGGGGTTATTTTTTAGCACTCAAATTTTATTAAAGAAGGAACTCAATAAATACTGTAAACTAATCATAAAATATGTATTATGATAAATAATAATGGGTTTACCATATATCTTACCTTATTCAAAAGAACCATGTCTCAGGCCCCTATTTATTATACCTATGTAGTGTACTCATTTCACCTCTCAACCAAATAATTCACCTTCTTCCCCAAATGTCATAACCATGTTCACTCATCAAAAGGGACTAGGTGTCTAATATTGATAATAGAGGTGACCTATGTGCCCAAAATTCTATATATGAAGTGACACTTTTCATGTATAGTCCTTCCAAGGATCCCCTTAGGCTATTTTCAAATAAAAAGATATTAAATAAAGTTATTAAAGGATATTTGTATCCATTGATGGTGATAATCATTTAAGAGACCACACCGCTCATTTTATCACTTAGACAAAGATGAAGGGACTCTCTCAAAATATTCATTCCAAAAAAATAGGGTACAGACTCATGGTGCTCAATATTTTATTCAATGAACCGACTCCCAAACCAAATAATTTATAACTTGGAACAAATTTACTCAGGTATCCCATTTGGGATCACTATTATCCCTTTAGGTCTCCCTAACATGTCACCCAAGTCTCATAGTTGAATTTGTGCCCAATTTATCTATTTTGGAACCCATAAACCCATAACATTAAATTGGAAACTATTGGCGCCAAAAGTTGGGAGGAAGAAGAATATGGGGAATGGCCCTGGGGTTGCCTCATGGAGACCTTTTGCAGAGCCCCATGGCCCAGTTCCTGCTGCGGCGCAAGGAGGCGGGCTGCCCTGTGAACCCATTGGATGTTCGCGAGTCCACCATGGAGCAAAGAGGCGGGATTCCCCGCTAACCCCTTTGACATTCACGAGCCCTCCGCTGAGAAAGGAGGTTGGACGCGCCATGAACAAATTTGAAATTTGTGAGCCCGCTGTGGAGTAAGGAGGTGAGACACCCTGAAAAATCCTTTAACATTCATAAGACTACCGTGGGGCAAGAAGGCGGGCCGCCCCATGAACCCATATGACATTCGCGAGCCCACCGTGGAGCAAGGAGGCAGGATTCACCATGATCGAATTTGACGTTCATGAGCCCATTGTGGAGCAAGGATGCGGGATCCTCTGAGAGCCGATTTGACATTTGCGACCCACCGGACGGCAAAATCCATCTTCTCACTGGGTGAGCTCTGCTT
This sequence comes from Viscum album, assembly GCA_963277665.1. Classification (NCBI taxonomy): domain Eukaryota; kingdom Viridiplantae; phylum Streptophyta; class Magnoliopsida; order Santalales; family Viscaceae; genus Viscum; species Viscum album. Next base: position 962,206,114 of record OY728145.1, read on the forward strand.
CCTGGTGCCTATTGCCTATAAATACAGGGCTCCCTTCGAGCCCAAAGGATGGATCATCCAACCTTTCACCTTCTGAGCTACCAAATCACGAATCACTTCTTATTCTACGAACCATGAGATTCTCAAGGTACTTCTACATTGTGAAGTGCCTCCCCCTTTGCTTTAATTCAACCCCTCTTCCGAGAGGGATGCCTTTCATGAAGCCCATGGGCCTTCATGAAGGAAGGGGTTCCCCATAGGGACTCGGGTTGTTTCATAGTATTTATGCTTCATGAAACACCCTCTATGCACATGTGGCCCACATGCTAAGGCAGGGTCACTGTGCTTCATGAAGCACATTACTTCAAAACACCTTACTTCAGGAGTCACCCTTACTTCGTGAGGCACCCTTGCTTCGTGAGGCACCCTTGGATCGTGAGTAACCCTTGCTTCGTGAGGAATTTCTTCTTGAATGTCTTTCCACTTCGCTTCACGAAGAATACCCCTTCATGAAGCCCCTTCACTACATGGAGAACTAGAGCTCTATAATGATTCTACCTATGAACCCCTCTGCCATGCAACTCCTTTTCCCGTGAAACCCTCCATGTTTTCATGAAGTAAATTCAATGTCTCTTGGGAGGTGCTTCACATTGCGATTCTTCACCTCATGCTTCTTCGCATAGTCATGTTAACTGATATTTCTTCTAAGCATAGTCACTCTAACATGGACCCCCAATGGGATAACCTCTCGACACCCCCAGTAATAGCATTGCAGATGTCGTTTTTCCCTCAAGGGTGGGAAGGTATCGGTTATGTAATTCCTAGGGGTGCGGAGAAATCCCACCTCGTATGAGCTGTAACACGTTAAACTGCCAAGCGCCACTGTCCTCGGCACATGATGTTAAACTGTGGCCTCTCCCTGTGTCGTGCACGTGGAGTTCCCCATCTTAGAAATTCTTTACACCCAGTATTCTCCACAGGAGTGAGATCATACCTCACATGGAATGACATCCTCTTTAGCGGAGCGGCGTCCATCAGCGGGGAAAGGGAAACCACCCTGGTGTAATCTTGTATACTTTTTTGTAGGAGGCAGCACCCATGCTCCTCCTCTCTTCATGGGTGCCAAATATCTCTCATGCTGGGCTTTTCCACCACCTGGGCCTCCATCCCGAAGTAATCCCCTATTTCCTCTTTGGGCCACCAACAAAGTGTATCCACAGTCCACTTCCCACAGACGCACCATTCGGGATGTGATCGCCAGGCCTTTATTGCCTCTTGTTTCTCAAAATGATCATGACTCACGTGGGATGAGAGTAAGCATCGATCATGACATCATCTCCAGGTAGCCTAGGGTGTAATCCCCAAACCCAACCTGAGCTATGAGTCTTTGATCCTTTCCAAGTTGAGGTACATAGGAAGCCTCTCAGATGTTCAAGCCCAACACTCGGTCACTTCGACACCCTTCAAGTCGGTTCACCCAAACCAACATAAACTATGAGGTCTTTGATCCTTGCCAAGGCTAGGTACATAGGAAACCTCCCTAAGGTTCAAGTTCAACACTCGGTCGCTCCGACCCCCTTCATGTCGGTTCACCCAAACCAACCTGAACTACGAGTTCATTAATCCTTATCAAGGTGAGGTACGTAGGAAGCCTCCCTAAGGTTCAAGCCCAGCACCTGGTTGCTCTGACCCCCTTCACGTTGGTTCGCCCAAACCCAACCTGAACTACGAGGTTGTTGCTCCATGAAGCCCCTTCACTACATGGAGAACTAGAGCTCTATAAGGGTTCTACCTATGAACTCCTCTGCCCTGCAACTCCTTTTCTCGTGCAACCCTCCATGTTTTCATGAAGTAAATTCAATGTCTCTTGGGAGGTGCTTCACATTGCGATTCTTCACCTCATGCTTCTTCGCATAGTCATGTTAACAGATATTGCTTCTAAGCATAGTCACGCTAACATGGACCCCCAATGGGATAACCTCTCGACACCCCTAGTAATAGCATTGCAGATGTCGTTTTTCCCTCAAGGTTGGGAAGGTATCGGTTATGTAATTCCTAGGGGTGCGGAGCAATCCCACCTCGTATGAGTTGTAACACGTTAAACTACCAAGCGCCACTGTCCTCGGCACATGATGTTAAACTGTGGCCTCGCCCTGTGTCGTGCACGTGGAGTTCCCCATCTTAGAAATTCTTTACACCCAGTATTCTCCACAGGAGTGAGATCATACCTCACATGGAATGACATCCTCTTTAGCAGAGCGGCGTCCGTCAGCGGGGAAAGGGAAACCACCCTGGTGTAATCTTGTATACTTTTTTGTAGGAGGCAGCACCCATGCTCCTCCTCTCTTCATGGGTGCCAAATATCTCTCATGCTGGGCTTTTCCACCACCTGGGCCTCCATCCTGAAGTAATCCCCTATTTCCTCTTTGGGCCACCAACAAAGTGTAGCCACAGTCCACTTCCCACAGACGCACCATTCGGGATGTGATCGTCAGGCCTTTATTGCCTCTTGTTTCTCAAAATGATCATGACTCACATGGGATGAGAGTAAGCATCGATCGTGACATCCTCTCCAGGTAGCCTAGGGTGTAATCCCCAAACCCAACCTAAGCTATGAGTCTTTGATCCTTTCCAAGTTGAGGTACATAGGAAGCCTCTCAGATGTTCAAGCCCAACACTCGGTCACTTCGACACCCTTCATGTCGGTTCACCCAAACCAACCTAAACTATGAGGTCTTTGATCCTTGCCAAGGCGAGGTACGTAGGAAACCTCCCTAAGGTTCAAGCTCAACACTCGGTCGCTCCGACCCCCTTCATGTTGGTTCACCCAAACCAACCTGAACTACGAGTTCATTAATCCTTATCAAGGTGAGGTACGTAGGAAGCCTCCCTGAGGTTCAAGCCCAGCACCTGGTTGCTCTGACCCCCTTCACGTCGTTTCGCCCAAACCCAACCTGAACTATGAGGTCGTTGCTCCTTTCCAAGGCAAGGTACGTAGGAAGACTCTCTAAGGTTCAAGCCCACCACCCATTGGTCCTGACCATCTTCAAATCGGCTCAACAATACCCAACCTGAACTATGAGTTATTTGATCCTTGCCAAGGCGAGGTATGTAGGAAGCCTCCCTGAGGTTCAATCCCACCACCCATTGGTCTCCCCCATATTCACGCTGGTTCACCAAAACCCAACCTTAACTACGAGGTCTTTGATCCTTTCCAAGGTGAGGTATGTATGAAGCCACCCTGAGGTTTAATCCCAACAACCATTGGTCCTGATCATCTTCACATTGATTCACAAACCCCACCTAAACTACGAGGTCTTTGCTCCTTGCCAAGGGGAGGTATGTAGGAATCCTCCCTAAGGTTCAATCCCACCATCCATTGGTTCTGACCCCCCTTCATGTCGGACCACCTTCGTCCCGCATGACATTAAAATTTATGCACCATTTTCATCCTTCATGACATTAGACTGCATCCACCATCCAACGGTAAGTCGTTATGATCCCATATAGCAGTAAGCCATTGTGATCCCATCCAGCGGTAAGCCGTTGTGACCCTAAATGATGGTAAGTTGTTGATGTCCCCAATCGATGGTAACCCATCCTCAAATGAACTACGTGGACTTTGATTAACTCCCATAGGGATACGTAGGAAACCTCCCTGAGGTTTGATCCCATCCCTCATGTCTCACCCTAATCTATCCCTTGATCGTATGTTTTGCAGGAAGGTCATGCCTCAACCCGGAGGTTCCACTTCCTCCGGGTCCCATCCATGCATCCATCCTCATGGGCCACCTCCTTAGGTATCCCATCATCCCACTGAACTACACGGACTTTGATTCCCTACCATGGGGATACGTAGGAAGTCTCTTCGAGGATTAAGCCCAACACTACCATCACCTTCACGACGGTTCCATCTCATTCTCCACCCACTTCACTTAACCATCTATCATCCATTTTGGTTCCTACCCGAGCATCCAGATCCCGGTGGGATCATGCCACATCAGTCCCCATTCCCCTTAATAACAATCGGTTAGAAAACCATGCATTATCCCCAACATCAGTGTTCCCTCCAAGGGTCACCTCACCTGATCTGCTCTACCTAGTGTTCTGATTAGTATGATCCATCTCTGCTAGACGTTAAACTCGTGGCATACCCTGTGTAAAACATGAGAAGCTGAGAAAACCCTTAGATACATTCCTATGGTATAAAATTCACCGTGTTCGATGTGGGAAACATCAGGCTTCCACGCCCTCGAGAAGCCCTATAATAAGACACACCAGTGTTCCAACGTCCAGACATGCCAGTGATGCCCAACATGACTACTCCCCCGACCAAAGTTTGCTGCCCTGACCAGACCCCTTGGAATGTCCCAAAAAAAGTGGTGTAACTAACTGGTGTCCCTAAAGATATGACACTGGGAAGAGTTTCACGAACAACATCTTAATCCATAAGGGAGACCCAGACGAGGAAATGAGTTCTGAGGAGGAATCCACGGAAGGAAGAACTGACATCCCATCATCTTGTTTCGATCAAGGAGAAAACATCCATGAATAAGGAATGGATTTCACCCGCCTTTGGAAAGTGGGAATGTGGGGAAACAGGTGCGCATCCTCCATGGACGGATGCGTGTGCCCCGGAGAAAGCATCGTAAATAAAAATGGTGAACCCCACATGAAGGTATTATCCTCTATAAAGATTAATAGCATTTGAGACATCAGTGGATTAGTGTGTCTCTAGATTCAACAATTTGGCATCGGGTCCTGCCAAGAAAATAGAGGGCTTATCATGAAACTTACCAGAAGTTCGGCCAATCAAAACTTTGGAAATCCTGGTCTGCGACATTGTCATCATGGATCCATCTTACTAGCCATTGAAGATGGATGACGTTGGGGTACTGGTCATCGATTCCTTTCCTTTTAGAACTTATGGTTTAATCTCTCTGCTTTTTAGAAACCAAGATACTGTAGGAATTTGATCACCGCCCACCCACTGATGCAAGGGCAGGGGCGATGCCAACTTGGTAGTCTCGCGCGGCTCCCCCGCTTCCGCAACGATCTCCACACCTACAAACGTTATGCACCCATGCCCCATTTCTCCATCTGAATTCATTCAGCAGAGAGTGATCAATGACCTCATACGTTAGTACGAGGAGGATGGGATTATCCCGACAAGGGATATGGCATGCCAGGATCTCGATGTGTCTGTGCCTCTCCACCAATGCCGCCCTCATGGGCCTCACAGAGATCCATTGTTCTCCACTCCAACATAAAATAGTTTTAAGAACCTCTCCATGAAACGCCTTGATGACTCTTTACCATACACCGAGGAGGTAGGATATGTGTTGGTCGGCCCGGTTGGGATCCCTTTCTAGGGCCCCCCAGGGAGGGCTCCCACTAGGTCGTACTAGCGCTGCCACCCGGACCCACGAGTCGAGGAACAGGTAATCCATGCACCTACACCATTGAATCTAGTCTGGTTGACCCGACGCAAGCGTCAGGCACAGGCTGAGTAAGATGCCCGCCAAGGGGTGTCAATGTCATCAACTATTGTGGCATAGTCCACCACCGACGTATATCGTCAACCCCTTGCATATGTTGAGTATGGGAGCTTGTATATCTTACCCGGATCAAGGCCCAAACTTCCCCACGAGTAGGATGGGTCGACTCACCCATCCACCGGTGTAGGTAATGCCCTTCGTCGGTATAGAGACCCTCCCCGTACCACCACTATGGAGAACACGGGTCTTCCCCACTTCCAGGCTCGACAAGGAGGTCCACATCATGCTACCCTCAGTTCGAATGAGGGACCTCCCCACGATGGTAACACCTAGTATGGAAGCATCTCCCGTGCTCATTACATCGGGTATGGAGTCATCCCACCTTCCACAGACCACTGGTGTGGGGACGTTGCGCATTCGGTCAATCTCCAGTGTGGGGGACCTACCCATGTTCTTACAGTATCCGGAAAAGGTCCACCTCACCTCAGCAACCAGTGGGGTGAAGGACAGCCTCGCGTCACCAGCATCCATCATGGAGGCCCTACCCATGTTCAGCTTGACTAGTATGAGGACCTTCCTCGCACTGATGTCTCTAGGGTAAACAAGCATGGGGGGTCACGCCCGTGCCCTTATAGACTCAAGTGGAGTTTCTACCCGCTCCATAACTTCCCATATAGGTCCTTCCCATATCCCAATTGATATCTATCCCGGTTCCCTTCGCTCTTCGGCATGCTCAGGTGGAAGCCCTCTCTACCCTAGCACCAGTAAGGACGAAGGTCCTCCTCGTGCCAGAAATATGCCCTGCCCTGAAGAACCATTCCAGGGTAGGAAGGTTGGTCGTCCCCTTCATAAAAGGAAAACTGAGAAGATTTAGACTGAGATAAAACCAGTTTTATTCTCAGATTTAGAATCCAAATATGACTCAATGATGGAACCCACGCCCAGGTCCTCCATGTCATGGGTTGGGTCAGGAACAAGGCGCATCAGCCTAGTACTCCCCGAATGTGAGGCCCATCGGATTCCTGCCTCCCTCTGCAGTTATATCCCTGAGGGTGAAAATTTGGCAACTCCACAGGTTATGCCCATACGATCGCCACCATCATTACCAGAAGAAATCTCTACCTCAACTAGATATCACGGAGATCTATTATAGGGACCAATGGTGGATGAGCTTCAGTGTGGTCCACCACCAACAGTCGTGGTCCTCATACCGTAAATTATAGAAGTGATCCCTTATTACCGCGACATCATGGCTAAGTCACTACACTCTTCAAAGGACAGCCCAAGATGTGTCGGTTTTTCAGCTCTCTCTCCATACTCTCCACTGGCCAGCCTACCATCTCAGTGGTCTGCTTTGATACCGCTACCAGTTCCTCCGCCACCTCTGGTTGACGAGTGGGGTAATGAAGGGCTAGACCCTGAATCCGAGCCAAGGATATTATGGAATATCCTTACAGCGGACCACTTCCCTGAGGCGTTTTGGCCCATGGTAGTGCTGAATTTCTACGCTCCAAAATCCCTCGCCATAGAGGAATTTGAGTGTTTCCATCAAACAATATGGGCAATGCATTTTCACCTTCTTCACCAGTGAGTGGATTATCCGAAGGGCCAAGCGCATTTTTAAGACATTGGTGAGTAATGTCATCTAGTTGATCTGTCTGCACTCCATCTGGATCAGCACCCTAAGTCATTAGGCCGTCGTAAGGCCCTCCAGCAACGATATATCTAGAGTTTCAAGGTACTTCATATGATTATCAAAGAGGATTCACCCAATGTGTAGATCCATGGCTAGGGGAAATACGCTGCCCTCCTCTTCAGTCCTATCTGGTGGAATCTCGACTTTCCAGGTGATATTGAGGACATGCCCTTAGGTAGAGTCACGGTCAGCATGGCCAGCCTATCAAAATAAGAGAATAATCTATATCTCCTTGATGGGGACCTCCCCCCTGAATGTATGCCACAACCATTGTATCTATTAGAGAGGGATACTCGCCAACAGAGGAGCATGTTGGGTCTCCCCGCACCCACCAAGGCATTAGTCCTTTTCTAGAATCACGGTAATGTTAAAGAGCAACTTGGAGCTATCAAGCCCTCCGACTCATATGGATTAGTGAAAAAGGTTGAGGATGACCCCGAAAAATCCGCGTTTCGTTATAACCTCGCCAAACAGATGAAGGTGGTTGACGACATCCTTGTTGAATGCGCTATAGAGCGACGGTCGGACTACAGTGATCCTAGGCCGGGGAAGTAGGGGTAGGCATACCTTCCGCTCAGCGAATTTCCTCCAATTAACCCTGACCATTCTGCACACGCAGAGAGGGTTGAGGCTGGAGCTTATAGAAAAAGGGTGCGGTACGTATCGCCAAATCCTCCTGAACAGCGTAACAACCCTCTGGATCCAGCTCGGGCTCCCCCAGCTGCCCCATAGGTTATTCCATTAGCCGCCCCACGAGCCTTTGGGAAACCTTATCATATTGAAGAACCTTCCAACGCACTAGTAGTCAGGGATCCCCATCAAGATAGGAACCCCCGCCCAGATGATCCAATAGCGGCACTCGTTTCCAGCCTTGAGGCGTTGGAAACGTGACAGGTGGCACTCGCACCTGATGGAAATCCATATCCTGCGTGGGTGGATGATATGCCATCACCCTATTGTTTCGGGAATCCCAACTTTTCCCCATAAAATTGGACAGGGCACCTGTCAAAGCACCTCACCCACTTTACCTCAAGGTGTGACCCCATGTTAGGAACTCTAGTGTAATAGGAGTCCTCCAAGCTCTAATGTTTTGTGGAGACATTGGAAGGAACTGGGTTTGTCTCGTACAACCAACTACCCATTGGATCAGTAACAAGATGGGAGGACCTCTGTAGGAAAATCCTCTACCAGTTCAGTTCCACCACGCAAAAGATGAGTATCACGAACCACTTCAAATGCAAAGAGAGGCTTGATAAGCGCGTCACTAACTTTTTCACCAAGTGGAAAGGACTCACGTATTCTTTTGACATGCCACTGATTCAGGATCAATTGTTGAATATGTGATAAGGGAACATCAAGATAGAGATAGTCCCCTCTCTGATCACCCAGAACTATCCTGTGGGATTCCAAGACTTCTCTAATATGGCTCGACTCTTAGAGGAAGCCATAAAGCAGGCCAAGTAGGCACATTCGTTGCCTCTTATGATCCCCCCAAGAAGGGACTCCAGGGCCAAGCCCACTAAAGTGGCCCAAATAGAGGCTCCCAAGAAACTAGATTTATTACTAGTGGAGCAGTATCCATAGCCTCACAGAGGCCCCCTACCTGAGGTGCATCCATCGGCCTAGCAGCGCCCACCCCCAGAATCAGGAGGTGTCATGCGCAATGCAGTGTCACCGCCCAGGTGAGATAACCAAGCTCTGCCTCCTCGACAGAGTCCTCCATCCCCTCATCACGGTCAAGCTCCAAAGTCCCCCTTTCCAGATAGAAGAAACTAAACCAACTCATTCAATGAGGCATAGGAACCCTGTTACTTCTGTAGTGCCTTGGAGTAGGGGATTCTACGTTTTCCTGAGAGTATAAGACTAGAAGAGGAAAACCTCACTGATCACCCTAATTACTACCCCTTCCACTAGATCCTGGGGAACACTCTTAAGAAGTTATATGTGTTCAACGAATATCTTCAAGGCCAGGTAGATAACAACATAGTCCATCTAGGTCCAGATCCGGCATAGGTGGAATGCATCTTCGTGAGGCTAGACAGGAGTAGCCCCAGCGAGGGTGAGTGGCATCAGGTTTCTAGTCGCGGGTCCCAGAAGTATGAAGACTGGATGGCTCTCAAAATAGTTTCTTATGCTCATGGGGTCATTCACGCATGCCTGAATTTGCCAGAGCCTTCAGAAGCTGCAGCCACCACTTTTGAATTGTCATATCATCTGGCCTCTTCCTAGAAGAGAAAACACCGATGACGCAAGGGAAACCAAAGTCCCTCGTTGATGCCATCGCCATCCCATAATCTTAGTGAATTCATGCCCCTGTACATGGAAATCCCTCCCAGAATCGTTACAGTAGTGGACGAATCTTCGAGTGACGGTCAAGGGTACACCTCAGTTAACACCGTAGAGCTGGTAAACCCCAACATGATTCTTGAAAATGAGGAGCTCCAGGAGGATCCTCCCAATGTCCCCATTCGTTGTCTGCGTTGTCGGAGCCATGCCTATATGGGCCATTATAGTGCATCGGTTAGCACTACCATCCAGGCTATGCATGCTACCAAAACCAGGAAACATGCATAGCGTAGAGCTCAACATGCGCAACCTTCTCATCTGATGGCATCAGGCCCGTCTTCGCCATTGTCTGTGTTTATAGATCAGGCTGAGCCACCCCGACCATGTCGTGACCAGACAAACCCTGTTATAGTCTGGTGTAGCATCCCGCCTTTTTATTACATAACTTTTCATTACATTTTACGCACAGAGGATCTTTAAAGTCTAGTGTCTTGTAAATTAGGTACATAAAACATGAAAACAACATAAATGATTCTTCTAATCCACTTGTAAGGCTTAATAATATGTTCATCCTATGTATAATTACCTCATATCATATTCTGAAGACATACATCAAGGTAGAGGGTGAGCAGAAGGCCCGGTAAGGGTAAACAAGGGAATCAGTTTACTTGTGTTAACTATAAGAACTTGAAAACAACTTAAAGACATGAGAAATGGAAGTATAGGAATATCATAATGAAAATAAAATGGAAAATAACTTGAATATACAGCTACAAAATTTCATTTATACATTCATTAACATATCTCCATGGTCCATCCCCAAGCTGCCATAAAAATTACCAAGGTTATTCACCAAGGTATCGTGAAACTTGTCATCTCTAGGGATTAATTCTTTACCCAATGCATTGAAGCACTATCCGGGAGAAACCATTATATGTCTTTATTTTTCATGTGATCCACATATATCATAATCAAACATTTCATAAATAACCTAAATATAATCAAATAAATTGGTTTCATGTCAAAATCGTGACGTTTAAAAAGTACTTAAAAACTTGATCGTTATGTCATTTATAACCCATGGAAAGGGAGTGAGAGTTATATGTATTTCAATTACAGAATCTAATAGATAAATTATATGTATTTATGAATAGCCCTGAAAATTAAATATATTTGGGTCCTCGCGTAAATAATACAGGATAATTTCCTTAGAAAAAGAGAGAGATTTTGAGACCAAAATTCTACAGCACAACGGCTATATAACAGAGTTTTAGAAAACATTAAAGAGAGAGGATACAAGGGTAACCGACTCATGAATAACATATAATACAGTATAAATACAGAATAACATAGAAATAAGAACTAGTTATGGAAATTTTAATGACATACTACATGAAAATAAAACTTGTGAGGAAAGAGAATATGTGATTTCTTTTAAAAACTTCGGCAGCCTAACGGTATCACTTAAAAATATATAAAATAAATTGATGAGAGAGGAAAAGGTCTCTCATAATTTGTACATGAAATGGACAGTAATGAGGATATATGATAACAACCCCCCACATAATAAAATGGAACTTTAAGACATAACATAAAAGAAGTCATGAATTAAAGGAGGAGGGTGAAAGGATCCCTTACATTGAAGAGTAACTTAGAAATCTTGAAGTTCAGGACCTTGGGAGGCTTGAGGGAACCATGGAAAGACTCCTTGGGATGTAAAGAGACCAAAACTTAGTTTGGGAGGATTTAGAAATGAAATGAATGAGGGAATGTCTTGGTATTTATAGGAGAAGTGAGGGAACAAATCATTAACTTCTAAGGGACACCTCATCAGTGGTATTGGAAAAACCCTGGGCTTTCCCATGGTATTGGCCACTTGGGACACCTCATATCATATCTTACTATTCATATGTTGACCAGAAAGATTGCATAATTATTAAATCCTTAATGATTTCATTAAAGACCCGAAACTCAAAACTGTAATTCACTATTCACCGAAAATTCAACATTCTTAGAAAAATCCCAAAAATTCACTTTAAACTAATATCGATGCTCTGAATTAAAAAAAGAACTCTATTTTATGAAAATAATTTTCTAATTATAAGATATTTAATTTTTAAGTAAAAACACTATTCAATAAAAATTCAACTGTTTTAGAAAAATCCCAAAAATTCACCTTAACCTAACATCGATGCTCTGAATTTAAAAATGAAATCCATTTTATGATAATAATTTTCTAAATATTTTTAATTTATTTTGTTAATAAAAAAACTATTCACCCGAAAGAAAACTAATACATAACTAATAATTTTTTAAATAGTTATTTACTTATTTTATTGAATCACATTACCTAATCAAGGTGCCTAAATAATATTAATACATTCTTAAGTGAGATTACTAATCCATTTGGTCACATTACTAATAATAAGCTTAAAATTACTATTCATAATTTAATATTCACCAAAAAATAAGTTGATCTTATTGGACTCTAGATTTCCTATTGAACACAACTGTAGAAGACTGTTTTTTAAAAATCATTACACATTATTAATTATTTATGGTTTACATAAATATTTTAAAATATCCATATTTTAAAAAATTCATATACATCCTATATTTATCCAGACATTTGAAATTCACAAACATCACCATAATATGAAAAAAAAATTATATCAAAGAATTACACAAAGCAGCTAAGGTCTCATTACATGGCCCCTTATAATACCAGTGTAGGACATAAGTGTAAGGTGTGCTAAGGTGGTAGAATCTTGGGGCGGCTCGGCCAACATTGCCCGAGTGGTGACCTCTATCATCTTGAACTTCTCCCGTAGGTGATTCTATTCAAGATTCAAATGATGAAGTTCAGCTAGGGCTTGGTCCAGAGCAAAGCCCATTCGTGCAACCTCCTTTCCAAGTTCTGCCAGATGGGTTTTGAACGGCCTGATTCTACTGGATGAGGCCATCGAATCTTCTTTCTGTGTTAATTAACAAAGATCACTTGTATTTATAATCTAAAATAGTAACATTAAGAGTTTAGCTTCAAATAGTCATATTGACCAACAGTCATATAAAAGTCGAAACCCAATGGTCTCTTTTAATTATACTCAATTCATTAATTAAATAATATAGTTTTGTTGAGTATAAAATAAAAAAATAAATAAAATTAGGAAACAAATATTAATAAAAATTTTGGGTCGTTACATTCTTCCCCCTTAAGAAATTTCATCCCTAAAATTTTAACTTGTTCTCCCTGAAGAGAAAAGGTGTGGGTACTTCTGCCTCATAGACTCCTCTGGTTCCCACATGGCTAATTCGTATTTGTGGTTCCTCCACAACACCTTAACAAGGTGGGTAGTCTTGTTGTGTAGAACCTTGTCTCTACGATCCAAGATCTCCACCAGCTGATCCTCATAAGAGAGGTCATTCTCTAGTTATACCACCTTTGGATTTAGTACATGTAAAGTGTTAGGTATGTACTCCTCAAGAGGGATACATAGAAGACGTCATGAACTTGTGCTAGATTTGGAGTAAGTGCAAGCTAATACGCCACAGCTCCTACGCAATCAATGATTTAATAGGGGCCAATGTACATTGGGATGAGCTTCCCTTTCATTCCAAACCTCATGACTCTTTTCCAAGGTGAAATTCAAAGAAAGGCCTTGTCACCAACATCAAACTCCATGTCCCTTCGATGGTTGTAGGTATAGCTCTTTTTCCAAATCTAAGAATCCTTAATGTGTTGTTGGATGCCATGGACTTTTTCTATCGTCTCTTGCACAAGATCAGGCCCAAGAAGCTTTCTCTCACTAGCTTCATCCCAACAAGTAGGAGTTCTACATCGCTTCCCATATAGAGATTCATAGGGTTCCATTTGAATTCTTAAGTGGAATCTGTTGTTGTAAGAGAACTCAACTAAAGGGAGATGTTGATCCCATCCACCCTTAAGTTCCATTGAGCACATTCTTAGTATGTCCTCGAGTGTTTGAATAGTCCTTTCAGATTTTCCATCAGTTTGGGGGTGATAGGACATACTGAAATTCAATTCAGTGCTCAAATATTGTTGAATACTTCTCCAGAATTTTGATGTGAACCATGGATCATGATCAGATACGATAGAAACTGGAACTCTATAGAGCCTTACCACTTCCTTCACGTAAATCCTGGCAAGTTGACCAAGAGATAAATCTTCCTTAATGGAGATAAAATGGGAAGTCTTGGTGAGAAGGTCCATAATAACCCATATCACATTGTTTCCTTTGGAGGTTCATGGATGACTAGTGACAAAGTACACAGTGATATTGTCCCACTTCCATGCTGGTATGGGTAGTGGTTGCAATACCCCTTTAAAAAGTTGTCACTCTGCCTTCACATGCTAACATACTAGGCACCTTGAAGTGTAGTCAGCAATCTCCCTTTTCATATTATCCCACCATTAATGATCACGAAGGTCCCTAAACATTTTTGTGCTTCCAGGATGTATAGAGAAAGTAGAGTTATGAGATTCATCCATCAGATCCTTCTATATTTCTGGAATAAATGGAACACATATTCTTGTACAAAATTTTAGTACACCTTCTTGATCAATATTTAACTCAGGAAACTTCTCACCTTTATAGCCTCAAACTTCTTCTGTAACAAAGGATATTCTTTCTGCAGTTTCTTGATCTTCTCTATTAATGATGGTTGAGAAATCATTTGGGTAAGGTTTGATTATTTCCCTTCCCTTATAATTCCCATGTCCATTTTTACTAGTTCATTGATCAAAGTATCTCTTTGAATTCTCATCATGGAAAGGAAAACTGGGTCTTTCCTGCCTAATGCATCAATGACTTTGTTTTCACTTCCAGGATGATAATGAATTCAACATTCATAGTGTTTAAGAAGTTCCGACCATGTATTTTGTCTCATGTTTAATTCCTTTTGTGTGAAAATATAATTAAAACTTTGATGGTCTGTGTATATTTCACATTTCTCCCCATAATGATTGTTCCTCCATATCTTCAGAGCAAAAACGACTGCACCCATCTCTATATCATGCGTAGGATAATTCTGATCATGATTCCTCAACTTTCGATATTCATATGCAATGACCCTTTCATTTTTCAGGAGGACACACCCAATCCCTTTCTGAGATGCATCACTAAAAATAATGAATCCTTCTTCACTTGAGGACAGAGTTAACATGGGTGTAGTAACCAATATCTTTTTCAGCTCTTGGAAACTTTCATGTCACTCCTTTTTCTAGATGAACTTGAACCCTTTTTAAGTTAACTTGGTTCATGGATTATAAAGTCATGAAAAGTTTTTCAAACCCCTCCTATAATATCCTTCTAATCCAAGAAAACTACGAATATCAGTTGTTATTGTAGGTTGAGGCCACTCCTCTAAAACTTTTGTCTTTGCAGGGTCAACTGCGATACCTTCATTGGTTACAATGTGCTCTAAGAAATAAACTTTTTGTAACCAAAATTCACATTTTCTGAACTTCCCAAAAGGCCTCTCCTTTCATAGAGTTTGAAAAATATCCCTTAGATGATCCTCATACTCCTTGCGACTTTTGTAATATATCATAATATCATCAATAAAAACTACCGCAAAGTTATCAAGGTAGTCCTTAAAGACTCTATTCATCAAATCCATAAAAATAGCAGGTGCATTAGTCAGTCTGAAGGGAATAACAACAAACTCATAATTCCTATATCTTGATCGGAAGGAAGTTTTTAGAATATCTACTTTCTTCACACTTAATTGATGATAACCAGATCAAAGATCAATCTTAGAGAATAATTGTCCCCCACAAAGTTGGTCAAATAAGTCATCAATTCTTAGAAGAGGGTATTTGTTCTTCACTGTGATCCTGTTCAGTTATCTATAATCAATGCATAGCCCCATCGATCCATCCTTCTTCTTCACAAAGTGAACAGGTGCTCCCCAAGGAGACACAATCGGTCAGATAAAACCCTTCTCTAAAAGATCTTGGAGTTATTTCTTTAATTCCTTCATCTCCACATTTTCCATCCTATACAGGGTCCTTGATATTGGATGAGAACTAGGTACGAGTTCAATAGATAACTATACCTCTCATTCTGGGGGAGGTCCAGGAAACTTCTTGGAAAATATGTCAATGTATTCCTAGATGATGGAGACATTTTCTATCATTAAACTCTCATATCCTTCTTCTTCTTCACCGATCAACTCCATAAAGAAGGATATAATGGGGTTCTAATAGACAAAGATAAGGTTGAGATATCTCTCCTTGGAAGATAACTATAGTTTTCCATTTAATAATACTGATATTTCCTTACTTCTGCAATTGATCTTAGTATTATACTTTGAGTGCCAGTCCATCCCTAGTATAATGTCGAATTCCAGCATGGGAATGACTACTAGATTTGAGATAATGTTGTGCTCACTAAAGTAAATACTAGAGTTTCTAAACATTGACGGTGCTTGGATAGTCCCACGAGGAGTCCTGACTGATAACTATACTTTTAGCAATTTGGGGGTTGAATCTGAATTCTTTGCAAACTTAGAGGAAATAAAGGAATGTGTAGAACCCGAATCAAACAAAGTATTTACTAGCTTTGAGAAGGAAACAATAGTACCTACTACCACATCATTTGGAGCTTTAAGTTCATCTATCGTGCAAGAAAAATCACGGCCTTGATACCTTGGCCTTTTTTGAGGCTGATGGTGGTTCCCCACCACTACCCTCAAATTTGGATAGTGATTGGAAAAGTGCCCATGTTGTCCACACTTAAAGAACTGGAAATCAGGTAAGTCCTGCACTATCTTCCCCTTATCGTTGGTGTTTGGAAGTTGAGGTTTCACCTCACTATGACAATTCCTCACAATATGGTCATCTCTTCCACACTTATAGCATCTCCCGCTCCCGAGAAGGTAGTTCCCTGAATGCTTCTTCCCACATTTATTACAAGTAAGAAGTTGCACTTTATTTCCTCCTATTCCATTATCAAAATTCCTTCCTATTCTGGGATCCATTGATCTCTTCTTGTCATTGGATTTATAAGACCACTACATCTCCCCAAACTCAGCTCGTCTTTCATCGTAGTCCGCACGATCTCCTCATAGCTATCATAGTCTCAATTGGCTAGATTTTTCAGCATATGAGGTCTCAGTCCATCAACATTCCCATTTGGATCCATGAAAAAGCTATAGGTATATCATGAAAGTTGGGTGAAGTTCATCTCATAGCTTCCGACAGATTCATTCTCCTTCTGCTTCATTTTGAGAAACTCCTTCCCCATTATTGTTCCCAGGGAATGAGTGAAATACTTACTAAAAAATATCCCTCTGAACTCTTCCCACTCCATATATTCAACCTCCAATATTGGCCTCGTGTTTTTGATCAGTTCCCACCACTGATCTGTGTCTTCTTCTAATCGATAGATAGCCAGGGTGACCATCTCTTGCTCTGAACAACATAGCACTGAATAAATATTCTCTATAGAGTTGATCCATTGTTCATCAATAAATGGTTCTGTCGCTCCACTAAAGGTCGGTGGTCATTGGTGTATAAAGGACTCCACATAATTTTGTTCCCTTCGTGGTGAGATTGGTCTCCCAGCTTTATTCAAGTTATTACCCATAACTCCAGTCAGTTGGTTCATCATTTGGATGAATGTTTCCATTCCGACTTCCATCGGAGGGTCATCAGCAGATGGTCCATTGTGGTCACTATTTTCATGGTTCCTCCCGTTTCCTGCCATTTTCTAAAAGAATAAATCCTTCGTGAGAAACTTATTTCATTTACATATATTTTAACTATAAAAGATTTTATGTCTTAAAACTTCATACTTAAACAATTACATTTCCCTATAATTATTCATAATGATTTATAAAAATCTTGTGATTAACCAAACATATCCTTTGGGAGAGTCGTAACCAAAGAGTAAAAAAAGTAATGTTGTCGTGCACCAGTTTCCATTCGATTCAAGCTCAAAGAGGGGTTTCCTAGTTTTACCCTTATGTACATTTGTGACAGAGTTGCCTCTAACTGCTCGTATCCAGACAGGGATGTATTTTTTTGATAAACCGCTTACTAAATACTCACCAAAATACCAGGAATTTTTCCTATATTTAAACTTTTATATAGGGTTATTCCTAAATATTTCATATCCTAATTTCCATAAATAACTAAACTATCCTTTGATACCAACTATAGTATCCTACCTTTTTATTACATAACTTTTCATTACATTTTACATACATAGGATCTTCAAAGTCTAGTGTCTTGGAAATCAGGGACATAAAACATGAAAACAACATAAAAATTCTTCAAATCCTCCTGTAAGGATTCATCATATGTTCATATTATGTACAATTACTGCATCTCATATCCTAGAGACATACATCAAGGTAAAGGAGAGCAGAAGGCCCTGTAAGGGTAAACAATGGAATCAGTTTACTTATGTTAACAATAAGAACTTGAAAAAAACATAACGACATGAGAAATGGAAGTATAGGAATATCATAATGAAAATAACTTTGAAAAAAACTTGAATATGTGGCTACAAAATTTCATTTAGACATTCATGAACATATCACCAAGGTCCTTCCTAAAGATGTCATAAAAATTACCAAGGTTATTCACTAAGGTATCTGAAACATGTCATCTCTAGAGATTAATTCTTTACCCAATGTATTGGAGCGCTATCAGGGAGAACCCTAAATATGCCTTTATTTTTCATTTTAACTACATAGATCATAGTCAAAAATTTCATAAATGACCCAAATATAAATAAATAAATGGGTTTCATGTCAAAATTGTGACGTTTAAAAAGTACTCAAAAACATGATCGTTATGTCAATTATAACCCATGGAAATGGAGTGAGGGTTATATGTATGTAAATTCCAGAATAAAATAGATAAATTATATGTACTGATGAATACCCCTAGAAATGAAATAGATTTGGGTACTCTCATAAATAATGCAAGATAATTTCTTGAGAAAAAGAGAGAGATTTTGAGACGAAAATTCTGCAGCATAACGGCTATATAACATAGTTTTAGAAAACATTAAAGATAGAGGATACAAGGGTAACCCACTCATAAATAACATATAATACAGTATTAATACATAATAACATGTAAATAAGAACATGGTATGGAAATTTTAATGACATGCCACATGAAAAAGAAATTTGATAGGAAAGAGAAGATGCGATTTCTTTTAAAAAATTCGGCAGCCTAACGGCGTCACTTAAAAATTTAGGAAATAAATTGATGAGAGTGGAAAGGGTCTATCATCATTTGGACATGAAATTTAAAGTAATGAGTATATATTAGGACAATTCCCCACATAATAAAATGGAACTATAAGACATAACATAAAGGAAGTTGTGACTTAAAAAAGGAGGGTGAAAGGATCCCTTACATTAAAGAGTAACTTCGAAAGCTTGAAGGTCGGGACCTTGGGAGGAATGAGGGCACCATAATTTGGAGTTAAAGATACCAGAACTTTATTGGTGAGGATTTGGAAATGAAATGAATGAGGGAATGGCCTGGTATTTATTGGACAAGTGAAGGAACAAATCATTAACTTCCAAGGGATACCTCATCTGTGGTATTGGAAAAACCATGGGCTTGCCATGGTATTTTCCCATGGTATTGGTCACTTGGGACACCTAATAAAATATCTTACTATTCATAAGTCTACTAGAAATATTACATAATTATTACATCCTTAATGATGTCATTAAACACCCGAAACTCAAAGCTATAACTTCACTATTCACCGAAAATTCATCTTTCTCAGAAAAATCCCAAAAATTCACCTTAACCTAATATCGATGCTCTGAATTCAAAAATGAACTCCATTTTTTGAAAATAATTTTCTAATTATGAGATATTTAATTTTTAAGTAAAAACACTATTCACTGAAAATTCTACTATTTCAGAAAAATCCCCAAAATTCACCTTAACTTAATATCGATGCTCTGAATTCAAAAATGAACTCCATTTTATGAAAATAATTTTCAAAATATTTTTAATTTAATTTTTAAATAAACACACTATTCTCCCGAAATGAAACTAATAAATAACTAATAATTTCGGAAATAGTTATTTACTTATTTTATTGAATCGCATTACCAAATCAAGGTGCCTAAATAATATTAATACTTTATTAAGTGAGGTAAATAATCCATTTGGTCACACTAATAATAATAAGTGTAAAATTTCTATTCATAATTTACTATTCACCAAAAATTAAGTTGATCTTATTAGACTCTAAATTTCCTACTGAACACAATTGTATAAGACCATTTTTTTAAAATCATTACACATTATTAATTATTTAAGGTTTAGATAAATATTTTAAAATATACCTTTTTCTGAAATTCGTATGCATCCTATATTTATCCAGACATTTGAAATTCACAAACCTCGCCATAATATGAAAAAAAAAACAATTATATTTATATCAAAGGATTACACAAAGCAATTAAGGTCTCGTTACATAGACTCTTATAACACCAACATAGGACCTAAGTGTAAGGTGTGCTAAGGTGATAGAATCTTGGGGCAGCTCAGCCAAAATTTCCCGAGTGGTGACCTCTATCAGCTTGAACTTATCTTGTAGGCGATTCCGTTCAAGCTTTAAATGATGAAGTTCGGCTTGGGCTTGGTCCAGAGCAAAGCCCGGTGGTTCTACCTCCTTCCCAAGTTCCGTCAGATGGGCTTCAAACGGCCCGAGTCTACTAGATGAGGCCATCAAATCTTCTTTCTATGTTAATTAACCAAGATCACTTGTATTTATAAACTAAAATAGTAAAGTTAAGAGTTTAGCTTCCAATGGTCATATTGACCAACAGTCATATCACAGTCGAAACCCAACAGTCTCATTTAATTATACTCACTTCATTAATTAAAGAATATAGTTTTGTTGAGTATAATATAAAAAAACACACAAAATTAGGAAAAAATATTAATAAAAAGTCCATGTCATTATAGCCGGTCTCAGTCGTCTGGCCCTCATCTGGTAGCCACTCCACAGGCCTTGACCAGTGGGTAGTGGGATGTTCTCAATACCAGTTAGCCATCGGTCTAGTCGGTAGGGGCCACCACACCTCCTGTAATAGAGCGACCTTCTACAAGCAGAAGTTCATGCCTAGCACAGACGTATGATCTTATTAAGAATCTCACCAGTATTCCAGCAAGACTCTCTGTCATTGAGTCCCTTCTCCTATCCTCAGATATGCGTGAGGCCCTCGTTGATGCTTTAAGAAGCCCCCTCCAGTTCAAGATTTAAGTAGCAGCCACATAAGCCTTCCATGCTGAGGCAATCGAGAATGCTGAATGCCAGGACATCATCTCGTTCTCTAGAGAATATGAAGGCTCTCCCATACAGGGGTACATTCTCCCACTGTACATCACCGACCAGTTTAATGGCATGGAGGTTCATCATTGTCTTGTCGACATGGGCTATGGAATTAACCTAATCCCGACTCGGACAGTACGAAATATGGGGTTTTCTAAAGATGATCTGAATCCCTATAACCAAATAATCTAAGGTTTTGAATGGACGTAACTGAAACTGGTCAAAAATATCCTCTTGAAGACCTAGTTTGGTGTCCTAGTTGGTAGCACTGAATTTATGGTTGTCTCCTAGGACCCCGACTACAATGCATTGATTGGAAGGCCATGGATCCACCTGCATGTGGAGGTTCCCTTATCATATCACCAGTGCCACAAATACTCCCTTAATGTTCGACTAGGCGTGATTCAAGGTGATGTGTCTCCCTTTCCCTCTTGCAAATCCCACTACCTGGATGTTTACTACTATAAGAGTAAGGACAAGCAAATTCAGACTAATGAGCTCAAGCATGCCACTGCTGCAACCGACCCATGGATAGATCTAGATGACGCCTACATCTTTCTGATCCACCGATTGGAGGCTATGACCTTAGAAGTGGGACAATGCTTCATTGTTTTTTGTATGAGGGGGCAACACATTCCCAGGCCTATGCGACGCCGGAGGATCACCTCATACTCCTATACAAATCAGGCTCAGGTGATCCCAGAGCCTCCTACCCCCATAAGGTATCGGGATGTCCACCCCATGGCAATGGTGATATGTCATACATGATTGTTACACTGGTATGGAATCAACCAAATCAATCCAACGTGCCACTATTGCTTCGACATCATCAAGTGTGGCCCATTGGGCCGAAGGCCAGATGGGATCGCATCAACAACATACATCGCTATGGTTGCGGCAACACAAGATTCATCAGATGCTGTGACCACTGCCACATAGGCTAGTACCAGCCTCTCGTTCAGATCTGCCGACTCAAAATCAACTTCTCTTGCTAAGGATTCCCCCTCCACAAGTGAATATTATTGTTTAGAGGATGCTCCTCCCACCTTTGAGGAGGGCATCTCTTCCACAGTCGATGAGTTCGTACAGGTGAACGTCGGTAGCGAGGAAAACCTGAGACCCACTTTGATTAGTGCTGACATGCCCCTAGAGGAGCAATAAAAGTACATAGACTTCTTGAAACAACACCACAATGTATTTTCTTGCAGTTATAATGATATTCTAGGACTAGAACCCTAGGAATTTTTCCACCACCTCGGTCTCCCAGTAAATCATCACAGGTTCAAGAAGCCTCCCAGAAAGATGCACCCTTCTCACGGTTCCATGGTAGTGGCGAAAGTTGATAAGTACATCACAACCAGGTTTATTAAGGAGGTCTAGTACCCCAAATTTCTGGCCAATATTGTGCAATAAGGAAGAATAATGGAATATCAGGGTATGAATCGACTTCCGGGATCCCAACCGTCATTTTTTGACAGATGATTTTCCATTTCCTGTGACACAGTTGTTGATTAACACTAAACCTAGATTCCAATCCCTCTCTTCCATGGATGGGTGATCCGGGTACAAGTATATCCGAATAGCGCCCAAGGATGAGGAGTTCACAGCCTTCATGGAACCACAAGGTTCTTTTTTTACCAAGTCATGCCCTTCGGTTTAAAGAATGCATGTGCCACCTACCAACGGGCTATGCATCGCATATTTAAGTCGATCCTTGGAATGTTGGTGGAATGCTATGTGGACGATATAGTGGTAAAAACTCACTAACTTCAGGACCATCTCAAATACCTTGAAAAAATTTTCAGCTTCCCATGTTCCCATCACCTAAAGATGGACCCATTGAAGTGTGCCTTCGAGGTCACCTTTGGAAAGTTTCTCGGCTTCGTTGTTTGATACAATGGCATTAAGATTGACCCAGATAAGATCAAGGTCATTATCTAGATGTCTCATTCGAGAAACATTTGGGAGATTCAAGATTTTCATGGCCACTTAGCCTATATACGCTGATTCATTGTGAATTTTTCCACCAAATGTAATCCCTTTTCTCGGCTCATGAAGAAAGGGACACTCTATGAGTGGGATGAAGAATGTCAGACTGCATTTGAGGAGATCAAGAAGTATTTTCTCCAACCTCCAGTCTTAATTCCACTAGTCTCTGGAAAGTCATTGGTTATTTATGTGACCACCCTGGAATGATCTCTCGGTGCCCTTCTTTCCCAGAAGAACAATAACGGGATGGAGAACAACATTTACTGCCTCAGCCACATGCTCCTCGATACAGAGACCAGATACTCCCCCCATTGAGAAGAGCTTCCTTGCACTGGTATTCATAGTAAAGAAATTGCGACATTACCTGCAGCACCATGAGGTATAGTTGGTGTCCCGAGTAGATCGAATGAAGTAAATTTTGAACCACCCCATGTTGACAGGTCATCTAGCTCAATGGGCGGTAATTCTAAATCAATTTGATATCAGTTTTTTCCCTCAGAAAGCTATTAAGGGGAAAGAATTGGTGGATTTCCTTACTGCTCATCCATCTCCTACTGACTAGTCCTTGAATATTTATTTCCCCGATGAGGTGATCCTCTCAGTGGACCAAGCCAAGTTGTACTAGAAGACTCAATTTGATGGTGATTCTCAAATCCCCAATGGCAGGAGGCCTAATATCCCAATTCTCAACAGAGTAGTCCTAGGTATCATCTTTATTACCCCGGCACAAGCCATTATTTCATACTCATTTCTGTTGTTAGAAGGCTACACCAACAATGAGGCAGAATATCATGCTCTCATTACTGGCCTTGAGCTGGCCCTCGAGATCAACGTACCCCTTTTTCATGTGAAAGGGGACTCTGAATTAGTCATCAAGAAAATAAATGGTTTCTATATCATCAAAAATCAAATACTCGTTCCAATTATAGATCACACTCTCTAGCTAATGGCCCAGTTCCCATCTCGACCAGAGGTTACCCATGTCCATTGGTCACAGAATGGTAGAGAATATTCCTTGTAAGGCCTAGTTGCGTCACTTTCAAAGCCCGAGTAGGATGATCTAATTATCCATGTGCCACACCAAAGAGTCATATCTCTCATCACTCTAGATAACGATGACAGCCCACAGTTAAGCCACCTTACCACTGGTACCTCCACGTCAGGACCCCCAGGTCCCCCGGACATGGTGATTGGTGTAAATCTTGATTGGACGATACCCTTGGTTTAATACCTCTAACACGGTAATCTCTCGTAAGATCGGGCCGAGCGAGAGAGAATCTAACACCTCACATTACAGTTTACCCTTCAAAGTGGTCCCAAATTTGAAGATATCCTCTACAAGTGTTGTTTTGATGTTATTCTCCTTCTTTGCATCCTAGGGGTCGATATTTCTTAGGTCATGTAGGAATTTCAGGCCGGTTCCTGCGGCGCCACCCAGATTGGGCCGAAGTTGTCTCATTAGATCTAAAGTCTGGGGTATTTTTGACCCTCCATGATCCATGACTGCATCGATCTCTCCAAAAGATTCCATGTGTTCCAGATTCAGGCTAACTTCATGCATCAGCCTCCAGAACCTCTCAACTCCACCAAGTACTCGTGGCCATTTGCGGTGTGGCAAGTTGATGTCATGAGACGATATCCACTGGAGACAGCTTTCCAGTGCAAGTTCATTCTGATTGCCATAGATTTCTTCTCCAAGTTGGCAGAGGTAGTTCCACTCAAAGATTTCAAGGCCCATTCCATCATTGACTTTGTGAGATCCAACATCATCTACTGATTTGGGGTCCCTCATGTCATCCTCACTGATAATGGAATGAACTTCTGATCAATTGAGCTGAAGAAATTTTATGCTAAGTACAACATCCATTCTAACCATACCTCTCGCTATCATGCACAAGAAAATGGGCATATCGAGGAATTCAACAAGACCCTCTCTAACATTCTGTAGAAAATAGTTTGTCAAAATAAGAAGATTTGTCTGGAAAAGCTCCGCAATGCCCTATGGGTTGTCGAACGATGACTAGAAATTACACCCAAGTGACCCCATATTCCCTGGTGTATGTGACGGAGGTCTTCATGAACATTGAGATTAAATTTACTCATTTCACACAGATTTCTATGATCTGCAAGTGTTAGATAAGGTAGCTAAAATCCGTCTGGCTAAGTTGGAAACAATCAACGAGAATAGGCTTCGTGCCCTGCAAAATTTGGAAAAGAATCAAAATAGGATAGCCAGAGATTTCAACAAGAAAGTTATCCACTGTTCCTTCTTGCAAGGTGATTTGGTATTGGCCCTCAGGACACCAATGATACCTGGCAGGAAACCACCCAGGTTGGAGCCCAAATGGGAAGGACCTTTTGTTGTTCACAAGGTTTACCCCAATGGTGCGTACTCACTGGTAACCATGGATGTTGAGCGTATAACTTCTCCCACCAATGACAAGTTCCTCAAGCAATACATTTCCTGAGCCAATGGGTCCGTCGGGACCCTAAACTATTTGGTCCCACACGACCCAAAACTATCTGGGTTTACATGACCTTAAACTGTAAAAAGTCCCCCATGACATTACCTATATGTCATCTTGCAAGATGTTAAACTGCACCCTTATAACTATGTATAGATTTATTACAATTAGCATGGGACACATAGGAATTCTCAAACATTTCGTCTTGAGTCTAGCCCCCAAATTCTTTTCTTTGACTATTCCCCCTCGGGGTAGACCTCTTGGAGGATACTTACATGGGATAGTGAAGGCTTCTTTAGCCTCACTCATGTCAGGATTATGATGATTACACCATGTGCTCCCTCCTCATTCTTCTAGTCTCCCACATCCTCACTGCATGACGTTAA
Organism: Viscum album; assembly: GCA_963277665.1. Classification (NCBI taxonomy): domain Eukaryota; kingdom Viridiplantae; phylum Streptophyta; class Magnoliopsida; order Santalales; family Viscaceae; genus Viscum; species Viscum album. The sequence continues at coordinate 962,231,755 of OY728145.1, forward strand.
ACTATGTGGTCTTTAAGAACTATGTACATCTTGATTCTAATCCTCATGGGATACGTAGGAACACCCAGACATTTTGTCTATTGGCCCAGCCCAAAATTCATAATCTCCCCTCGGGTCGTGACACATGGTATGGTACAGTATTTTTACCTAATTCACGTCAAGCTCATCTCGATCCCACCATATGTCCCACACCCCAGAGATGTCCATCACTTTCACCGACCTACTTGACGTTAAAATGTATAGGCACAGCTATGATTCACTCACTCCTTTGATTGCGACTCCATTATCTTTTACATCCAAAAGGACCCCCGACTGGAAAAGATGCACGGCCTAAGGGATCTCCTACAACTTCAGGCCAACCCCCTCAATGATTCTTAGAAAAAAATTGATACAAGTCCTGTGTTACGAATACGTTCAGCGGTTCACGCTCAATTGTTTTCCATGTCCTCCAGTCACGCAAAGATGGATATTGTGTTGTGAATCTAGTCCATAATGTTCCTCTATCATCATCTTCGGTTTGAAAATGAGGAATACATCATTCGAGATCTATGACTTTAAACTAATATCACTATCATCCTCACTGCAAGACATTAAACTTCTATCTAATTGTGACATTATGTCTATGGCCCAATCTTGGACCCCTGACCCAATCTCTCTCTTAGGGTTTTATAGAGTTGTACGGGATTATGTCCTCATTCATGTCAGGTTACTCGTTTTGCCATAAACAGACCATGTTGGGGTATCATGCCCTTATTTACGTCCTCACCACACGATGTTAAAACTGCATGGCCTTTAAGAATTATGTATGACTTGATTCCCATCCTCATAGGATACATAGGAATGCCCAGACATTTTGTCTTTTGGACCATCCCAATCTTTTAGAGATCTCCCTATTATCTAGTCCCCTTGGCCTTCATTCTTCCATGAGAGGGATATATGGTGTGGTATGGGCTTATGTTCTCATTCACTTTGGGTTTTTAACAACCACACCGTGTACCTCTTTCTCCTGAGAGTTCTCCATCTCTTTGTTCTATACTCATCTTTTCAAATTGGCTACTCTCAATTTGTCCCCCCTTGATGCTCTACTTTGATTCACCAATGTTCCCAAGAGTACTCTAGTTCAGCGCCTTGAGTGTCAGATTTTACCCATACATGTTCCCACCCACCTTCCAGGCTTTGTGTTCCCTTTTATTATGGTTTTCATCATCTTTCACATCCGAAGGGACCCCCAAATGGAATGGATACTCATCCCAAGGGCCCTCCTACCATTATGGGCCAACGTCCTTGATGGTTTCGAACAAAAAAATGACACAAGTCTCGTGTTATGAATACGGTCATCGGTGGATGCCCATTTGTTGTTCCCATTTCAGGTTACACGATTTGAATACTGTGTTTCGAATGTGGTCAACAATTATCCTCCATCATCAAGTCAACCCCATTAAGCCCAAAATATCAGCCTCATGATTGTAACATCATGTTACATTTTCAGGTACATTTGATGTTTCTAAGTACCTCTGTTTTGGAGTACTGACTTGGGAGAGTCGGGGGAACTTTAAATTGTTTTTTGGGGAAAAGGGGAAGTCGCACGGGCGGTGCATGGGTTGTCTAAACCTTGCGTCCAAACCATGTGCAGTTGGTCCTGGAGGCAGTAGCTTCCGCACGGTCAGTGCACGGTTTGTCTAAATGTGTGGACAAACCATGTGAGAAGGATGGACGAGGCAGAATCTAATGCACGGATAGCGCACGGTTTTTCAAACCACGTGAACTAACCGTGCGACTACTTAAATGAGATCCTTAAATAGTGGATCTCACTCGGTTTTGCCTCTAAGTGCCTCATTTTTCCTTCTAAGAGGCACTAACTCTGGACTTGTCTTCTCCTAAGGTCATAAAAGGTTCTACCATCATTCCAGAGGTGATCCAAAGGCTCATTTTAGTGAATCGAAGCTGAACTCTTGAGGTATGTGATCATTCTTAATATTTCTTGATCGGTTTCTTAGATTTACTTAGATCTACTTCTCATCTTCTCTCGGTTTCTTAGATCTTCACCCGTTATGGGTAGATATAAGAGTGTGGTACCAAATTTGGTGAGATTTGGTCTTGATCTTTCTAGGAGAAGAGATCTAAGGCGGGTTCTTGAAGAAGAAACCCGGTTTTCTTGATCGTTCTCGACCGTTGTGGTTTTTGTCAAAACCTTCAAGGTAGGTGGTTTCATCCCGACTTGCCAAATTTATTAACATTGTATTTTATTGGTTTATTACAATTGTTGATTTGAATAAAATTTCTCAAGTTTGATTTCAATTAAATTGATAAAAACTCGATTCTGGTGATTTGAGACATTTGAAATCATTTTGGCATGGAAATTTGGAAAACCCCAATTCCATTTAATTAGGTGTGTTTATGGAAATTTGATAATTTAAATTGGGGATTTTATGAAAATTATTTCAATTAAATTGTTGAATTTAATTGTGGAAATAAATTTTGTGCTGATGGAATTGGTTTTGAATGGATTTAAAATTAGTGAAAATGGCTTAAAATGGTTTGATAGAATCCCATTGGGTTTATCTTGTAAAAAAGGCATGTTTTGAATAAAACCTGTTTTGGTTTTAAATGGAATGAAATTGGCACTTTTGAAATGGAAGAATGTGATTGATCGTATTTTAAGCATTCTTGAAATAGTTCTCCCATCATGTAAGAGCCCATGCAACCCTTAGGTAGTCAGTGAGTTATTTGGATACACTCTACGCTAAGACAACATTCTAAAACATACTTGTGGCGGGTCACATCCATGATGGGTTGGTGACAAGTCTCCATTGGCCAGTGTCATTGGGATGTGTGTATACACATTTTTCTAAGTTCTCATAGAGAGCGCAGAATCCTATAACTGGTTAATACTATCGTACCTTTTGGCAGATGACCATGTTGCTCACTTTTTTATTTATATTTGAGATATAAATGTATGCCAATGCTTTTGAACTTCTTTACATGCCTGCTGAATTTATATAAACTGTTTTATATAAATGTTTTACTTAAGCCATTTTTTTAGAAATATTCCATCATTTTCAAAGCCTTTTCTTAAAAATATTTATTTCCAACCTTTGAAAATGTATAGCATATTTTGTTAAAATATGATTTTGAATTGCCAAACCTGTTTATTTGAAAATTGAAAGCTTTTCTTGGGATAATATATATTTTGCATCTGTTACGGAACCTTTGGTGGAATCCTACTAGGGTTAGGCTCACACCCTACTTTTTCCTTTAGGTGTTTGTAGATTTCCTTCATCTAGGTTCGAGCAAAGGGAAGGAATCTCTTGGAGGAGGATCTAGCTATTGATCTTCTCTTGGTGTATTGTATCCTTAGGGACTTTGGGGCTGTTTCTCCCTTTTTATTACTTGGGTTGTAGTACTTTGGTCTTTTTATGCCTCTTTGTTTTTTGGTACATTACTCCCAGTGGAGTTTCTTTTTGTTATGCATACTGTCCTGTTTCTTTTTCTTCCATATTCTTGTGGAAAAAATCATTCTCACTTGTATGTTCTATGATGCCAGGTGCTAGTTGACGACCTGTGGGGATTGGGAACGCCCTTAGAGCTATGTCAGGGCCGGCTCGGTTATCGGGTTACCAAGGTACCCGGGCTGGTTCATGACAATGATTCACATCATTTTCCAAATCATAATTTCTAAAGTAGAATTTCGACACTCTTGGTACCATCCCTCAGTGCATATTTTCACAGTAGGAGGAAAAAATTTGGTAAGGCGTTCTTTAGGGATCCACACTAATTTCTCCCCTAACTACATTACAGGTATTTCCAAGAGCTCTTCCACCCTTGTTTCCCACACCAAGCTCGACTCACGTGGGGTTAGGGATTGAATCTAGTTTTGATCCTATTTGGAAGATTTTTTCTTCTATCTAGTCCAAGATCCAAAGACCTTAATTTAAGATCTCTTTATATTTCCTTTCTTAAGAACTATGTACGGCTTGATCACCATTCCCATTGGATATGTAAGAACTCCCAGAAATCTTCTCTTTGGGCCCAACTTAGTTCTGTCATGCATGACATTAAATGGAACTTCCAAGAACTATGTACAACTTTATTCCCGTTCTCATGGGATATGTAGGAATACTCGGACATCTCATCTTCAATTCCATCTCAACTGAGAGCTAGCCTCTCCTGTCCCATATCTTCAAATATTTTCTAGGACCTTTCGCCTGAGGTTTCTTTCTTGGAATCATGCATGGTGTGATGTGGACCTCGTCCTCATTCACATCGGGTAAGGTTTACTGCACCGTGCACATTACCTCTTGGACCTCATCTCTCTAGAATATGCCTAGTCCCACATGACATTAAACTATTGTGTCTATCTTGCACGATGTTTAATGTTCATGGCTTGGTCCCATCACATTACCCTAAACTGCGACATTATCTTCCCGGCCACACGACGAAAAATGGCACTGCATCGTGATTTCCTCGCTCGAGGGGACATCATGTTTGGTATCGGACATCTACCATGCCATTTTTTAATGCATGTATACGGCTTGATTCTTGTGGAGATGCCTGGTCTTTCTATTCTAGTTCCATCGCTTCACAAAAAAAATATTCATTCACCCTAAAGGACAAAAAATACCACTAAAATGCCGCTTATTTTGGTGCGAGAACTAGAACCGCGCGACCTTTTTATCTCTAGCACTATTACCTTACCGTTCCACTCCTTAGAACTACTTATGGATTGATTTCCATCCACATGGGATATGTAGGACTGCCTGTACACTTTTTGTCGAGTTCAGCCTAACCATTGATTTTATTGGCTTTATAGCTACTGCACCACGTACTCCTCTTTCGGGATCTCCCCTTTCATAGTTTGTCCTACTGTATGACGTTAAACTAGATGGGTTCATATGTCCTTGAAGCATGACATTAAACTGTAGTTCTACCCTGTATAAGTTTAGGATGCCCCATGATAATCATGGGATGCATCAGCTTCCTCGCTAGAAGGGATTCCCCCTACTCGCATTGGTCTCTGACCACGCTATGTACAAGAACTATGTGTGTCTTGATTCTCATTCTCATGAGAATCGTAGGGACACCCAAGTGTTACGCTTTGGGTCCAGCCCTAGGAATCATAATTCCTTTTCCCCCTCTTGTTTCGGTCCCTTGGCCTGAACTCTTTTGGGGAACCATGAAATTGCAGATTTACCCTGAACATGTTCGGGATGCCCCACAGCAATGTGCGACACAATAGCTTCCTCTCTAGGGAGTTACTGTCTAGAAGTAGGAATGATCCCTGATCAGACTAATGGGCCCACCAGATGTGTTTCCACTATGGAGGCATAATTTCAAGAGTATTGGGTTCTGTTTGAACAAACCATCACTCCACCTTTCAGGCTTTGTGTTCCCCTTATTCAGACCCTCGTCCTCTTTCATGTCTAAAAAAGGACCCCCTAATAGTATGGATTCTCAGCCTATGGCTCTCCTGTTGTCCTGGGATAACATTATGGAATAACAATGGATGACATTCTGAGTCAGTCCCTATGTTTCGAACATGGTCAGTGGTCGACCCTCATTTTTTATTCCCATTTCAGGCTAATTCAATACGGATACTATGTTTAGAGCATGATCAGTAGTTATCCTTTATTTTCATTCCACCCCCATAGTGTTCTGAATCTGGGGAATCGTGACTCACACTTTTCACACCCTTATGTTCAGATTGATATCAAAAGCCTCGACATTACCCTGCTCGTGCACTAGAGAAAATTGTGAAAATAGTAATTCGATTATTTTGAGGTCTTCCTCCCCCAGTTGAGCCTCTCCCCTTTTCCCTGGGAATTTGAATCAGCTATTAAAACCCCAGGATACCTGAAGCTTGGTTTGCACTCCCACATTTGAATGGAGAAATAAGGTGGTCATCCATTGTTTCTCATATTGGGCCTGACCCACGTGAGCTTAGGGAATGATTTTTGGACGTTCCACAAATGTCACAGGAATGAAATAAACCAACACAAATAATGGAATTCATGCATACAGTTGGCATAAAATATCCAAGTGTGAAATTACGTTCAGAGGTTATATGCATTACAGCACCCTAGGATTATCCCCTCCCATGGACGGTTTGACCCCGTCAAAAGACCATTGTAGCTCTACCACCCTCTATATTGTGGCATGCAAGATTTTTTGTCGCATGTTCAGCTCTTGCTCCTCCTCGGCAGCGATGGGGTGAAGCTCTTCAACCACAATTTGGGCCCGCTCCATGCCGGTCCGGATGACGATCATTTCTTTAGAGGCTCGCTTTATTCCCTCTTTGGGATCTACCAACTGGGCATTCAATCACAATATTAGATCATATTATGCATTGAGGTATGTTGAGTGCTCTTCTGCCTGACTCTGCAGCTGTTGGACCTCATTTTCAGCCTCCTAGAGCCTCTTGATGTTCACTTCTTTCCTTCACTGCCATCCCACACCAAGGACGCAGTCATACTTCTGAATATTCTCTGCCATATGATATAAAATGAGCACGTGGGGACATCGGGCATCCACTCCCCCAGCACACAGTTCTTGTAGTTGTGAGAAAATTCTATCCATCTCATCCAGCAATAGTTCTTGGGGGTGTCATCGATGAAGTGCTTGATCATCTTCCATGATCGGCGACAGACTGTCTTGTTATCCTCTTCATCAGAGGTCGTCGCATCCCAGTTGGCGCGATTGGCAGGCTCATATGTGGGGAACACCCCCAGGAACTCACCAGCGGGGTCCGCATCTTGTGTTTGATCGGGCATGGTAGGACTTGGGCTGTCTAGTCAATCCTTATCATCATACCCCACTTCGATAATCTCTGGATCAGCTTTGCTAACAGCCCCACCAATGATCGGGAGCTCCCCATCTCGGTCCATCTGAATATCCGCCTCCAAAATCACTGGAATTCACCTGGTAATGGAACTAATGAGAGTATCAAAAGACCTTACTAAGGCTACGCACGCCATCTGGAGAATTGTGCATACCAAAGGGAGGGCATGAAAGTCAGTTAACGTGGTCAAGGGGTGATAGTCGTGAATTTGGTAAGAGACTTACAGATACCAAATTCCCCGTATCGTTCTTGGGATGATGACATTGGGGCCCCAAGCTATGGCCCTATGTATATTTTCAGAAGGTCTAAAAACTCTAGAGCCACCTCGAATTTCCTAGCCCCGCCAGAAGTACTAATCTCCATAGTGGCGGGTGTGGATCCTAAAGGCCCCCCATCTACATCCATTTCGGGACGAGATCGAGTTTTGTGTACAAGGTCCTCCTTCAGTGTTCTAATGTTATTAAGGAGTCCAAAATGACCCGGAAGCATAACGTAAGGAAGGGGTTTGGGATTTTAGCTTGAGGGCCTCTGCGAAATCTATAATATCTGGGTCTTGATCGCCAACTTCACCATCCTCCAATGGGATCCCTCTACCGGAATCGTACCCCAAGGAGGACTCGTCCGATTCTTCTGGCAGAGGGAAGCGCTCTCTCAGTTCAGCGGCCAACAGCTACGGAAGGACTGTACGATCTAGAAGCACCTTGACGCGGTCTGTCATTGGACACGGGGCACCCTGGGAATGCACAAAGTCCTCCATCTCTGCCAGGTATTTCTTCGACTCTTCCCGGGTCACCGCAATTCCATCTCTGATAGGGCCTATCCCCGAAAAATCTATCCCGAGATGGTTCAAGTGTTGCCACATCTCAGACGGGCCAAGGAATTGCCAATTGACTTCCCAGATGTCTCAGACCTCTAGGAAGACAACATTCTCCATCATGTCTATATTGTCACGACCCATCCTCAGGGCCCGTGTTGTGACTACCCCAAGCCCGCCTTCCATAGGCCAGGGGCTGGCGACTAGCACCAAGGTGTAAATCCCAGTAAAAAGGGAAGGCATTGCCTTTGTAAAGTAAACAAACACCAAAGAGAAAGCAAGCAGTAGAATTAAACACTAAGCAAAAACTGAGTACAACAGTAAGTGCGGAAAAGTAAGTGGGCCAGTATACAAACCCAAACTGAAAGTAAAGTACAACTGGAATGGAAAACAGAAACTGAAAAGTAAAGCCGCAACGCCGAGCTATCCACTGGAAATCCCACCTGAAGGGTGGGTACAGATAGCCTCCACTGCTCCTCAGGTCTAGCCGACAGCTCCGAGTACGTCCCGCCCAGTGGTCCACCTCCAGATACCATCCTTCTCCGCAAGCCTCAACCACGATCAGCGTTGTCCGTCGTCTGCAACCAACACAACTTAGTGCGGGAATAGCCTGTGCAGGGGTGAGTATAAGCTACTCAGTAGGGACCCCGAGACCCCCGAAGGTCTCCCAGAATCCACAAGGTATAATCCAAAAGGAAAGATACAATCACAAAGTAACATACAACACTGCTTAGGTATATGCCCATACATATACCTAAGTCATCAATTCCAGTACGCTCCAATATCCGAGCCAAAGTACAACCCAGTCCACACATGAAAGAAAAACGTAAATCCACACAGGATAGCACAACACAGTCCACATAGGAAAGCAGAACAGGATTCAGCTCACACAGCAATACTTCTTTGTATGGCGATAGAGATGATCATATATTTCCACTGATTCATCTAAGCCATCGGACCCACAAAGGATCAATAGGTACTAACCCCCGCAATGACTCACAAAGGATCTGACCCACACAGGATCGATAGGTAACTAACCCCCGCAAAGACCCACACAGGATCGGACCCACACAGGATCTGTAGGTGCCGGACCACACAGGACCGATGAACGCTGACCCACATAGGATTAGACCCACACAGGATCAGTAGCACTGATCCACAAAGTATCTCCAAGTGCTGTAGTCATCGTCGAATCCACTGAGGATCTCTGCACAGTCGTCGTCGTCGTCGTAGTCGCAGCCAGCTCTAGGGTTCCCGCACACAGCAAGCTCGTTCGGGAGGGTCCGCTCCACGAGCCGAGAGGCTGATACATCGACTGACACATAGTCCAGAGTTGATGTATCCAAAAGTTCCGTATCGACAACAGGAACTCAACGTCGCAGACGGCGCGTCAATCGGACGCCTGGTCTGAGAGTTATTGGTTTTTTCGTTCCAGGGGCCCGGTTGGTTTTTCAAGAAAAACCAACCCGACCATACTCCAACTACATCCAAACCTCCGGAGGAGTAAGCCAAAAGATCCGTCTCACTTAAATAAATCCATCAAAGTCGACGGCACATCGATCGGACGTCCGGAGTTTAAGATATGAGCGTTTCCGCTCCGAGGGCCCGGTTGGTTTCGTGTACGAACCAACCCGGCCAAACCCAAAGTACTCCGAAACCTGGAGTGTGATATACCGAAACGACCATCTTGATCAAAGGATCGCATCGCCGCTAACGGTGCATCGATCGGAGGCCTGCATCTCAAGTTATGAGCAAAAGACCGAAAAGGTCCGAAAACGGGGGTCTGGGCACGGACCGACCCGGCCCAACCCCACCTGGGTCGACCCGAACCGGGTCGACCCGACTCAAATCCGGGTCCGACCCGGCTGGCGCGGTCCGACCCGGCCGGCGCGGCCCGGCCCGGCCCGGCCGGGGCATGACCCAGCCCGGCCTGGGCGTGACCCGGCCCGGCCGCGCGGAGCGGGGGGCGTGCTGCCCCCACGTGAGAGAACCGTGGCCCCGCGTGGGGCCACCCTTGCCAGCAGACGCGGCCGGGCCGCCGCGTCCCATGCTCCTCTGATCCCGCACGGTCGCGGGACCGCGCTGCTGCCGCCGCGGCTTCAGTCGCGGCTTCAGCCGCGACAGTTCTCCACGGCGGCGCGGCGGGCACCGCCGCCTTCAGCCGCCGGCGCCGCCATGCCGGTGTGGCGCGCCGGCGGGACGCTCCGCCAACCACCGGACGAGTTCCGGTTGTCGGAAATTCACACTGTCTTTTCCAAAGGTCCTACCAGGGTTCTTCCTTCACTGCGAGGACCCCGCGTTGCCCGTGTGGCATGCTTTGTCGACATCCGCCATTTCGCACACCAAGAACGAAAGGGGCGGTGGGTTAGGACTTGTTCGTTAGTCCGCACCCACCGCGTTAGCGGTTTTAAAAGTCTCACAAAAAAAGTTTAATCAAACTCCATGGGTATAAAATCACAAATATTTAAATAAAAAAAACCCCTACTTCATTGTTGTCGTCGGACGAGGGTTCTTCACGTAAATGACCGTCGCGGAAGAAGAGGATCGTTGCGTCGTGGAAGGGGGTGTCGCGTCGTCGCGGTACACGGCGACGCATCGACAATCTCCAAGGGTTAAAGAAGACACACCAATTTTATTGCACGTTTAAACCCATGATGAGGATAAAATCCAAAACGTAAATTTAAAATATCTGTAATCCCCTACCTCAAACGGTGTTGATCGAAGATTGTCGTGGGGAAGGATTGTCGCAGAAGAACGTCGTGGGAGGAGAATCGTCGGTGTCGCGGTACACGGAGTCACGCCGTCGATCTCCAAGGGTTCGGCATTCTTCGTCACCTTTTGTTTTCTCCTCGTTCTTCACGTTCTTCGTGTTCTTCGCGTTCTTCGCGTTCTTCGCGAAGGAGGATGAAGAACTTAGAGTTTCTCCAAATCCTCTCAACAAGCCACACACAAGCAAAACGTGTGTTGGTCTTATTCTATTCCATGCCAACAATTTGAAAAAAAAGTTAAGAAATGAACCATTAATTTGTTGAATTAGTGGTAACGTCTTAACTGTCCAATTAATAGGGGCGTTAAGAATTTAGAAAACGCACCAATTGACTTTCATTAAATAGGAGTTTTCGCGAGTGATTTACTTAGAGGAAAAGAAACAGTGGGGCCAGTGCAGGCCCCACCTCACAAATATCCTACCAATTGTGTAGGATATTTTGGGTTCCACCCTATCTGCTTCAACTCATCTTGAGTGGCTTTAAGTGGTTTTAAGTGGCTTTAAGTGAAATAAAAATAAATTTGCCGCACCACTTTATTTTATTTCTTAACTTAACCCCAAAAATTAAAAACCACACTCGAAAAAACGAAACTCCGGAAAAGGCGTTTCTAGGAAAATACCGGCGCTGTGATTCCATCGGTGCCCTCGGAATTCGATTTCAAGCACCGGTTTTAAAGTTAGAAAAACCTGCTCGTTCGTTCACTGAACGTGCTCGAGCCAAACTTCGGTAAATGATTCCGGGCACACCGGGCCTCAGAATCAGGTGCCGTCAGAAACTGCATTCTTGTAAAATTCCAAATAAAATTAATAAAAAAAAATTTACTTGAATTTTACGGGTCTTTACATCACTCCCACCTCAGGGATTTACGTCCCCGTAAAGATACATCATAAACTAGGGAAACAAATGTGGGTACTGAGCACGCATCTGAGCCTCCCGCTCCCATGTGCTCTCCTGGAGGTTCCTGTACTGCCATCTGATGCGCACTAGAGGAATCGACCGTCCACATAGGATCTGCTCCTGTCGATCCTCAATCTCCACCAGGACCTCCGCAAAATTCTCCCCATCATCAACGTCCAGCTCCCCATGGTCAATGAAGTGCGTCGGGTCGTGCACGTATCTCCTCAGCTGGGATAGGTGGAAGACGTCGTGTACCCGGTGCAACTGAGGTGGTAGAGTCAGGCGATAAGCCACCTCGCCAATCCTGCTGAGGACCTGGAACGGTCCGATGAATCATGGAGACAACTTTCTGCCTTGGCCAAATCTCTGTAATCCAGGTCGAGGTGAGACACGCAAGAAGACGTGGTCGCCATACTCAAACTCTAGTGGCCTCCGCCTTCTGTCAGCATAAGACTTATGCCGGCTATGAACTGTACTCATCTACTCCTGGATGACCTGGACCTTCTCTGTCCCACCAGTGCTGACTCCCCAGGGTCTGTCCAGCACAAAGGAGATCTGCAAGGCCGGTCGTACAACGCCTCGTATGGTGTCATCCCAATGGTGGAGTGGTAGCTGTTGTTGTACGCAAACTCCACCAAGGGTAGGTGGTCCTCCCAACTGCGACCAAAGTCGAGAAAACATGCGCGGAGCATGTCCTCGAGATTCTGAATGGTCCTCTCTGTCTGACCATCCGTCTGAGGGTGAAAGGCGGTGCTTAGACGTAGCTGCATCCCGAACGCCTCCTACAACCCCTTCCAAAGCCGGGAAGTAAAGCGAGCATCTCGATCGGAGGCGATAGTTGATGGCACACCGTGAAGCCGTACAATCTCCTGAACGTAGAGATGTCTCAAGCTCTCCGCTGAGCCCTGCTCTCTAATTGGTAAGAAGTGAGCCGACTTGGTGAGTCGGTCGACAATCACCCAAATGGAGTCGTGACCTCTGGAAGTGCGTGGAAGCCCAGTCACGAAGTCCATAGATATCCCGTCCCACTTCCACTCCGAGACCTCCAAGGGCTGTACCAAGCCTGCTGGTACCTGGTGCTCTACCTTCACCTGCTGGCATGTGAGGCATCGATAAATGAACTCCGCCATAGCCTTCTTCATGCCCGGCCACCAGTGTTGTCGTCTGAGATCCTGGTATATCTTCTCCACTCCAGGATGTACCACCAAAGGGGAAGTGTGAAACTCTATCAGCACATCCTCTCATAAAGAAACTGGTACCAAGTTACGTCCTCTGAAAAGGACGTCGTGCTCTGCTCCAAAGGAGAAACCATCAGGTGCCTGACCTGAGGATATCTGTGCACGCCGCGTCTCACAATCAGTGTCCCCACGCTGTGCCTCTCTGACCCGCTGTAGTAGTGGAGGAGAGACTATGAGTGACTGAAGGAAAGCTGCTCCATCTCTATCCACAAAGGATATCTGCAAGGCGGATAGCTGCTCTCTCACCTCCTCAAGTAGCTGAATGCACGTCCTCCTGCTGAGAGCATTGGCTACCACGTTCCCCTTCCTAGGAGTATAGACTATCTCAAAGTCATATTCCTGGAGGAACTCGAGCCATTGCCGTTGTCTTGGGTTCAGGTCCTTATGAGAAAATATGTACCTGAGACTCTGATGGTTAGAAAAGACTGTAAAGCGCTCACCCATCAGATAGTGTCGCCATGTCTTCAGAGCGAAGACCATTGCTACTAACTCCAGGTCATGGGTAGCGTAGTTCTGCTCATGCGGCCTCAACTGATGTGATCCATAGGCGATCACTGCCCGCTCCTACATCAAGACACATCCGAGTCTGGTCCCTGATGAATCCCAGTAGACTATGTACCCTACTCCCTCCTCCGGAAACCTCAAGATAGGTGTGTTGGTCAATATCTGTCTCAGCTCCTGGAAGCTCTGCTGACATCTGTCTGACCACACAAAGGGTTTCCCTTTCTTCGTAAGAGCTGAGAGTGGTTCCGCAACTCTAGAGAAGTCTGGCATAAATCTCCGATAGTATCCAGCTAGTCCCAAGAAACTCCGCACCTCCGTCACGCTCTTAGGTGGCTCCCAAGCTAGCACTGCCTCGATCTTCGCAGGATCCACTACAACTCCCGCCTCAGAGATAACGTTCCCCAAGAAGTGGACCTCGCGTATCTAGAACTGATACTTTGAGATCTTTCCATAAAGCTGGTTCTCTTGGAGTGTGTCTAGCACAACACGCAAGTGATAGGCGTGCTCCTCCTCAGTCTTCGAGTATATCAAAATGTTGTCGATGAAGACCACAACAAATCGATCGAGGTATGGCTGAAAGATCCTATTCATGAGGCCCATGAACACTGCTAGAGCATTTTTTATGCCGAATGGCATAACGAAGAACTCGTAGTGGCTATACCGACATCTGAAGGCAGTCTTCTGCACGTCCTCATCCCGAACTCTGAGCGGATGATAGCCTGACCTGAGGTCTATCTTCAAGAACCACCGTGCTCCCTTGAGCTGATCGAAGAGTTCATCAATCCTCGGTAGCAGATAATTGTTCCTCACTATCACCTGGTTCAGGCGACGATAGTCGACACAAAGTTTCAAGCTCCCGTCCGCCTTCTTGGCGAACAAAATCAGGGAAGCCAAGGGTGAAACACTGGGTCGGATGAATCCCTTGCCCTGCAAGTCCTCCAACTCTACCCGTAGCTCTCGAAGCTCAGTGGGGGCCATCCAATATGCTGGATTCGATATCGGGGATATCCCGGGGTACAGGTCAATATAAAAGTCTACCTATCTATGAGGAGGTAGTCCTGGAATGTCATCGAGAAAGACGTCCGCATACTGATCCACCACTGCAGGAAAACTAGGACTCCACACGTCAACTGCTCCTAGGATGAGGCTAGCCAACAGATGAGTGATGGGTTGTCCTCTCCTCTGCGAGAGTCCATCCTGTGCTTCGAAGTCTCCCTTCTCTCCGGTGAAGGTGAACCTACTCCCATCGGTGCGCACACATCGCACCTTGCGCACAATACAGTAAATCTGTGCATGGACGGTAGATAACCAATCCATGCCCAAGATGACGTCGTAAGGCCTCGACGCCGCTACAAGAAGATCCCAGCCGAAGCTCTTTCCACCTAGAGTAAGCTCACACTACCGGCACCAGTGCGTAATCATCGAGTCTACTCCCGTAGGAGTCTCTAGCCGTAAGGATCGAGCTAACGGCTCTGTCAGAATATCCGAGCTCCGAACAAGAGCAGCGGCTATGAAATAGTGACTCTCTCCAGTGTCTATAAGAGCTGAAGCAAGGGTAGAATAGACACAAGTAGTACCTCGAATCATCTCGGGCGTGTCGAGGTCGTAGGCCTCCGTTGCCTGGAGTTGTGCCTGTCTCTGCCCACCAGCTCCCGTTGGCCGGGGTGGACCTCATGGTGGTGGTGGTGGTAGAGCCTCAAAGCGTCGCCCACCACCTGTTGCTCGCCCATCTCCTCTGCCTCTTCCGCCTGCTCCCTGCGGACCACCACGGTCGACCCTATGCCTCTGCCTGGGTGGCCCCTCAACCGTCTACTGCTCCTCGGCACGGTGGGTCGGGCAGCCACGAGCCATGTGGCCCTTCCCACCGCATGTGTAGCATTGTCTGCCTCTCGAAAGACTGGCTCCACGCTATGTGCCCCGCACTGCTGAGCCAGTGTCCTGAGGTCGTCTGCGTGAGGGTCTGGTCTGTCTGGACCCATGAGTCATCTGTCGATTTCCTGCTGCAAAAGACTCTACTACGTGTCGCCCCGCGGTAGGTCTCGCTGCTGATGAAGGCTTAGCAAGGAAGCTCTCAATCAAAAGAGCTCGCTCCAGTACTCCTTCCGGAGTCGTAATGCTGAGGGAGATCAGTGATGCCCTGATCTCGTGTCTCAATCCCTGCTCAAAGGTCCGGGCCCGGAAGAACGGGTCTCATACCATGTCTGTCGAGTAGAGCGAGATATCAGTAAATCTCACCGAGTATTGGGTGACCGTCAAGCTGCCCTGCCGCAGCTGGAGAATCTCTTGGATGCGCACCGCACGAAGGGTGGATGGGACGAACTCCGAGCAGAAGAGGCTCTCAAAGTCCGTCTAGAGAAGAGATGCCTCATCGTGCACCTGGAGCATCAAGCTCCACCATCGGCACGCTGCCGCGTGTAGTAGTCTCGCTGCGAAGATCACCATGAGGTCTGCTGGTATCCTCACTAACTGGAAAACTCATACCACTGCCTCTAGCCAGTCCTCGACTACCTGGGGGTACCTCCCCGCGGAACTTGGGCAGTCGCTGGTGCTGGAACTCGTGCAGTGCACTAAGGCGACGTACATCGTCAGCGGCTGGGTCTGGAAGCATCGGTGGCTAGGCGGGTAGAGGTACCGCCGGTTCCTCTGCTGTCAAAGGGCCCTGTACTGAGGCCTCATCGCTTGGTGGGTTGTCGTCATGCTCAACTCTCGGAACCCTAGCTGGCTGCCATCGTGGGGCCATCCTGAAAAGGAAACAGGTGTGCCACGGTTAGAACAGTATACCTAGTGAGCTGACACAAAGTAATCACAAAGAAAACTTGAAACACACATGCAATCAATGTTTTCGTGCATTAAGTCGGAAATCAGAAGTCAGGGTCCTGGTGTATGGATACGTCGGCCGCCGCACCAACACTGGACTCCCTGAACTGATAACCACACCCAATACGCTTAACATTATTGATTCACATAGAAAAGATCAGAGTCCCAAGTTCTGCGGTAGAACCAAACTCCTCTGATACCAATTTGTCATGACCTGTCCTCGAGGCTCGTGCCGTGACTACCCCAAGCCTGCCTTCCATAGGCCAGGGGCTGGTGACTAGAACCAAGGCGTAAATCCCGGTAAAAAGGGAAGGCATTGGCTTTGTAAAGTAAACAAACACCACAGAGCAAGCAAGCAGTAGAAGTAAACACTAAACAAAAACTGAGTACAACAGTAAGTGCGGAAAAGTAAGTGGGCCAGTATACAAACCCAAACTGAAAGTAAAGTACAATTCGAAGGGAAAACAGCAACTGAAATGTAAAGCTGCAACGCAGAGCTATCCAAGGGAAATCCCACCTGAAGGGTGGGTATAGATAGCCTCCACTGCTCATCGGGTCCAGCCGACCGCTCTGAGTACGTCCCGCCCAATGGTCCACCTCCAGGTACCGTCCTACTCTACAAGCCTCAACCACGATCAGCGTTGTCCGTCGTCTGCAACCAACACAACGTAGTGCGGGCATAGCCAGTGCATGGGTGAGTATAATCTACTCATTACGGACCCCGAGACCCCCGAAGGTCTCCCAGAATCCACAAGGGATAATCCACAAGGAAAGATACAATCACGAAGTAACATTCGACACTGGTTAGGTAGATGCCCATACATATACCTAAGTCATCAATTCCAGTACGCTCCAACATCCGAGCCAAAGTACAACCCAGTCCACACAGGAAAGAAAAACGTAAATCCACATAGGATAGCACAACACAATCCACATAGGAAAGAAAAACAGGATTCAGCTCACAAAAGAATACTTCTTTATATGACGATAGAGATGATCAGATATTTCCATTGATTTATCTAAGCCGTCGGACCCAAAAAGTATCAATAGGTACTAACCCCCGCAATGACCCACAAAGGATCTGACCCACACAGGATCGATAGATAACTAACCCCCGCAAAGACCCACATAGGATCGGACCCACACAAGATCTATAGGCGCTGGCCCACACAGGACCGCTGAGCGCTGACCCACACAGGATCAGACCCACACAGGATCGGTAGCACTGATCCACAAAGGATCGATGAGTGTTGTATTCGTCGTCGAATCCACTGAGGATCTCTGCACAGTCGTCGTCGTCGTCACAGTCGCAGCCAGCTCTAGGGTTCCCGCACATAGCAAGCTCGTTCAGGAGGGTCCGCTCCATGAGATGAGAAGCTGATACATCGACTGACACATAGTCCAAATTTGATGTATCCAAAACTTCCGTATCAACAACAGGAACTCAACGTCGCAGACGGCGCATCAATCGGATGCTCGATCTGAGAGTTATTGGCTTTTTCGTTCCAGGGGCCCGGTTGGTTTTTAAAGAAAAATCAACCCAACCGTACTCCACCTGTTTTTAAACCTTGGGTGGAGTAATCCAAAAGATCCGTCTCACTTAGATAAATCTATCAAAGTCGACGGCACGTCGATCGGACGTTCGTAGTTTAAGATATGAGCGTTTCCGCTCCGAGGGCCCGGTTGGTTTCGTGTACGAACCAATCCTTCCAAATTCAAAGTACTCCGAAACCTTGAGTTCGATATACTGAAACGACCATCTTGGTCCAAGGATCGCATCGCCGCTGACGGTGTGTCAATCAGAGGCCTGCATCTCAAGTTATGAGCAAAAGACCGAAAAGGTCCGAAAACGGGGGTCTGGGCCCGGACCGACCCGGCCCAACCCCCCCTGGGTCGACCCTAACCGGGTCGACCCAACCTGGTTCTGGGTCCGACCCAGCCGGCGCGGCCCGGCCCGGCCGGCGGTCCGGCTCGGCCGGTTACGGCCGAGCGGAGCGGGGGGCGTACTGCCCCCGCGTGAGAGAATTGCGGCCCCGCGTGGGGCCGCCCTTTCCATCGGACGCGGCCGGGCTGCCGCATCTCGTGATCCTCTGGTCCCACGTGGTTGCGAGACCACACTACTGCCGCCGCGGCTGAATCCGCTGCGGTTCACTATGGCGGCGCGCCGGGCGTCGCCGCCTTCCGTCGCCAATGCTGCCATGCCAGCGTGGTGCACCAGCAGGACGCTCCGCGGACAACCGGACGAGTTCTGGTGGTCGGAAATTCACGCCGTCTTCGCCAAAGGTCCTCCCGGGGTCCGTCCTTCACTGTGAGGACCCCGTGTTGCCCGTGCGGCCTGCTTTGTCGACGTCCGCCATTTCTCACACCAAGAATGAAAGGGGCGGTGGGTTCGGACTTGTTCTTTAGTCCACACCCACCGTGTTAGCAGTTTTAAAAGTCTCACAAAAAAAGTTTAATCAAACGTCGCGGGTATAAAATCACAAAGATTTAAATAAAACAAACCCCTACTTCATCGTTGTCGTCGGACGAGAGTTCTTCGCGGAAATGACCGTCGCGGAATAAGAGGATTGTCGCGTCATGGAAGGAGGTGTCGCGTCGTCGTGGTACACGACGTCGCGTCGACGATCTCCGAGGGTTAAAGAAAACACACCGATTTAATTGCACGTTTAAACCCATGTTGAGGATAAAATCCAAAAAGGAAATTTAAAAGATCCGTAATCCCCTACCTCAGACGGTGTTGATCGAAGATTGTCTCGGGGAAGGATTGTCGCAGAAGAACGTCGTGGGAGGAGAATCATCGGTGTCGCGGTACACGGCGTCTGTCGTCAATCTCTGAGGGTTCGGCGTTCTTTGTTGCCTTTCGTGTTCTTCGCGTTCTGCGCGTTCTTCGCGTTCTTCGCGTTCTTCGCAAAGGAGGATGAAGAACTTAGAGTTTCTCCAAATCCTATCAACAAGCCACCCACAAGCAAAACGTGTGTTGGTCTTATTTTATTCCATGGAAACAATTTGAAAAACAAGTTAAGAAACGAACCATTAATTCGGTGAATTAATGGTAACGTCTTAATTGTCCAATTAATAGGTGTGTTACGAATTTAGAAAATGCACCAGTTGACTTTCATTAAAGATGAGTTTTTGCAGGTGCGTTACTTAGAGGAAAAGAAACGGTGGGGCTCATGCGGGCCCCACCTCACAAATATCCTACCAAGTGGGTAGGATATTTTGGGTTCCACCCTATCTGCTTCAACTCATCTTGAGTGGCTTTAAGTGGCTTTAAGTGGCTTTAAGTGGCTTTAAGTTAAATAAAAATAAAGTTGTCGCACCACTTTATTTTATTTCTTAACTTAACCCCAAAAATTAAAAACCACACCCGAGAAAACGCAACTTGAGAAAAGGCGTTTCTAGGAAAATACCGGCACTGCGATTCAATCAGTGTCATCGAAATTCGATTCCGAGCACGAGTTCAAAAGTTAGAAAAACCCGCTCGTTCATTCACTAAACGTACCTGAGCCAAACTTCGGAAAATGATTCCGGGCACACCGGGCCTCCGAATCAGGTGCCATCAGAAACTGAATTCTTGTAAAATTCCAAAGAAAATTAAGAAAAAAAAATTCCTTGAATTTTACGGGTCTTTACATCTATGGTGAAACCGCTTCCCTGGAGCCTGGGTGGATATCCTACGGAATCCTCTCGGTGGCCTCCTCTCTAGATAACCTAGTTCTTCTGGGACCACCATCTCTACTACTGCTACTGGATCTTCTACCACTAATTACCCCTCAATCGGTGCAGGCCTCACCATGAAAGAAACCCCACCACCATGAGATTCCCTTGCCACCTTCCGGCCCCAGCCCCGTGGTTGGGAAGGCTCACCATCACTGACCTGAATGGTTGGCTGCTTCGGCATCTCCCCCGGGTAGGCTACCTCCTAGCTTTGGGCATACTTCTTTACTAACCTAAAAATAGAAGTAGGCGGAGGCATTTCGTTCCAAATCTTCCCGTGTGAACATGATCCACATATGCCTCATCACACATGGGTGCTCCTCATGGCTCACCCCTAGATATACCTACAGGGTCAGTCACTACAGACACCGAAATTGCCTAGAAAATCGGTGTGGGGTGTACGGCTCACAGAGGGGCTCACGGTCCACCCTTTCCACCAGCACTCCACTTCTAAAGGACATGATATAGTACTAGTTCTCTTCCATTCCTTGGTTTTCATTATTAAAATCACCCATTGGAAATGAAAATGGGTGAAAGTTAAATTCCTCTACCTTCCACACTTGGTTTAGTACCAACGGTTTTGTCCGCTTGGCCATAAATCTTCCAGTGACATTCAATATGGATGGGTGGAAGTTCAATCCTGGAGGTGATATGGGGTTCGGGTATTCATAAACCCCCCTAACATGTGCCTCTATCCACCAATACAAGAGGTGGAATGGCCTACATATCCTATGCGGCCTCTTCCCCTCGATGATGTGTCACAAAATCTTGTATAGCTTAGCGATCATCAGGATCCCAAGGTTGAATCTACCTCCTGTTGCCAAAATGGATGCCATGATGAATGTTCTTGGTCACACACCCATGTTTGTATCCCTCATCGGTAGGATCCAACCACACATGAGAGCTGTGATGAATGCTGCCATCCTGACTATCGGTTGTTGCTCGGTGCTGATGGAAAATCCCTAGGTTTTCTAGTGGCTGTCCTCCAAGAGCCACTAGTAAGAGTCCTCCTTTCCCCTTTGATCCCCCTTCATGCAAGTCCGATGACTCACTAGAAAGTGCCTCTCTTTTGGAAAATTCAGAAACCTCTTGAACCGCCGCCTAAAATGGCCATCCCTCACTGCTTCTTTTCCTCTCCGGGAACCAGCCTCATCAACGCCATCCCCAGCAGTAACATCTTCCCTGGATCCTACCATGTGCCCATAACAGGGAGGAATTAATCATACATAGCCCCCAATATCGGGATCCCTGAGATCTGGTTCATATCCCACAAGCTAATGCCAACCTCCCCACGGTGCAAGAGGAAGGTATTGATCCTCGATGACCACCTGCTCGACAATTCTGGCATCAGCTGCTTTGGTTGGTAAATGTAGAATTGGGAGGCCCAAGCCACCTCATATAGACCCACTCTTCTCATCTTATCCCTAAACTCCTCACATGAGGCACCTACCCAGTAGTCCCAGGCCTAATCATCTGTGAAGTTGCCGCCCTACCGTAGGTCCCACTCCTCAGACCATCCCTTCTTCAGGTTTCTCAAGGATACCTTCAAAATTGTCTAGTACAGAGGGGAGGACATCTCTAGCTATAGTGCATTCCCATCCATGTTGTTTAGGTGGTTATACAGGCAGTCAGCATTGACGGGAATGAAGTTTTCTAGGGCATGGTCGTCAGCCACCCTAAACCATTGGCATTGACACAGCATACTCCTAAACCAATAAGCTGGCTCATCCCTACTTACTTCAGGAATGGAGATGTCATCCCTCATCCCGAAGTCGTACAAATTCATCCTCTTGCACAGTGGATAGTTCCTCTATCTCTCTGATAGCAGATTCACTAAGGAATTGTGGTCAGAATGGATCTTTATTAACTCCCCTAGGCCCAAGATATTCTCCATATCCTCCCTTCGGGCAGCGTCTGTAAGAAACCCCCTAGAAGCCTCTCGCTGAGCCATTGAGTTTTTATTTTGGGTGATTTTTGGGTTTGGTTCATCAAATTCGTTCACAGAGCGTGTTCATGAAGACTGTTTACGAAACCCTGCCCCGGCCTGCCAACGCGATGACGCAAATCACTCCAAAGAGAAGTCAAATACTCACTATGCACCGCGAAGCAGAAGACCTGATTCATGGAAAGAAAGGAAAAAAGAGAGTTCAGCTCCCCGATTTATAGGTGATGACTTTCGGAACTTCACGGCACACCCATACCACACCATGCTTCACAGCACGTTCAGCCTACACGTCGCCTATCTGCCTCGCGAGCCCTCTTCGTGAAACAACTTTGAAGAAGGTTGAGGGATTTTGGCGATTGACCCTTAGACTTTGAACCTCGATTTCTCCGCAGCTCCAAGTTTGATGGGGGGAATTTGTTGGCACCAAAAGTTGGGAGAAAGAAGAACAATAGGGAAGGCTTTGGGGTTACCTCATGAAGACCTTTTGTGGAGCCCAATGGACCTACACCCGCCATAGATCAAGGAGGTGGGCTGACCCATGAACCCATTTTATGTTCATGAGCCCATCGAAGAGTAAGGAAGCAGGAATCCCCGTGAACCCCTTTGACATTCGCGAGACCACCGCTGAGTAAGGAGGCAGGACACGCCACGAACTAAATTGACGTTCACGAGCCCACCGCAAAATAAGGTGGCAAGACGCCCCGCATACCCCTTTTACGTTCATGAACCCACTTTGGATCAAGGAGGCAAGCCACCCCACGAACCCATTTGACATTTGTGATCCCACCACAAAGCAAGGAGTATGGATGCACCATGAACGAATTTGACACTCATGATCCCTCCGCGGAGCAAGGAGGTGGGATCCTCTATGAGCCGATTTGATGTTCGCGACCCGCGACAGATAAAACTATGTCTTCGTGCTAGGTGAGATTTGATTTGAGGTGCCTCTTACCTATAAATATAGGGGCCCCCTCAAGCCCATAGGATAGATCATAAAACCTCTCACCTTCTGAGCTCTCAAATCACGAAGCACTTCTTCCTCTGAAAACCATGAGCTTCTCAAGGTACTTTTTCATTACGAAGTGCCACCCCCTTTTCTTTAATTCAACCCCACTTCCGAGAGGGATGCCTTTGGTGAAGCCCATGGGCCTTCGTGAAGGAAGGTGATTCCCATGTCGACTCGGGTCATCACGAAGAATTTATGCTTCATGAAAAACCCTCCATGCACACGCGACCAACATGCTAAGGCAGGGTCACTGTGCTTCGCGAAACACATAGCTTCACTACACCTTGCTTCACGAGGAATTGATTTGTGAATTCCATTCCACATCGCTTTGCGAATCATACCCCTTTATGAAGCCCCTTCACTACATGGGGAACCAGAGCTCTATAAGGATTCTACCTATGAATTTATTTACCTTGAAACTCCTTTTCTCATACAACCCTCCAGGTTTTCACGAAGTAACTTCAAAGTCCCTTGGGCGGTGCTTCACATTGTGTTGCTTCACCTCATGCTTCTTCGCATAGTCACACTAACAGCTATTTCTTCTTCGCATAGCCATGCTAATGTGGACCCCCAATGGGATCACCTCTCGACACCCCCCAGTTGTGGCATTGTCGATTCCTTCATTCCCTAAAGGGAGGGAGGGTATCAGTTATGTAAGTTTAAGAGGTGAGGAGAAAACCCACCTTATTTGAGTTGCAGGATGTTAAACTACCAAGCGCCATCCTCCTCAGCACATGACGTTAAACTGTGGCCTCTCCCTCTACCTTTCACGCAGGGCGCCCCGTCTTGGACATTCTCTACGCCTATTGGTCTCCACGGTAATGAGATCATTCCTCACATGGAATGAAACCCTCTTTATCGAAGTGTCATCCATCCACTGGGAAAGGGAAACCACCCTACTGTAATCCCCTAGACTATTTTGTAGGAGGTACCACCCCTGCTCCTCCTCTCTTCCTGGGTGCCAAATCCCTCTCCCGTTGGGATTTTCCACCACCCAAGACTCCATCCTTTAAGCCCCTATTTCCTCTTTGGGCCGCCAACTACATGTATCCTCAGTCCACATCCCACAGACACACCTTTCGCAACGTGATCATCAGGTCTTTGTGGCCCCTCGTTTCTCACACCGAGCATGACTCACATGGGCTTAGAGTAAACATTGATCACGACATCCTTTGCGGGAAGCCTAGGGTGTAAGACCTAAACCCAACCATAACAATGAAGTCTTTGATCCTTGCCAAGGCAGGGTACCAACCCCATTCACGTCGGTTCAACCAAACCAACCTAAACTACAATGTCTTTGATCCTTACCAAGTCGAGGTATGTAGTAAGTCTCCATGAGGTTCAAACCTAACACTTGGTCGCTCTGATCCCCTTCACATCGGTTCGCCCAAACCCAACCTAAACTACAAGGTCTTTGATCCTTGCCAAGGCAAGGTATGTAGGAAGCCTCGCTGAGGTTAAATCCCACCACCCATTGGTCCCGACCATCTTCACGTTGGCTCACCAAAACCCAACGTGAACTACATGGTCTTTGATCCTTTCCAAGGTGAGGTATGTAGGAAGCCTCCCTGAGATTCAAGCCCACCACCCATTGGTCTTGACCATCTTCACATCAGCTCACCAAAACCCAACCTGAACTATGAGATCTTTGATCCTTGCCAAGGTGAGGTATAGAAGAAGCCTCCTTGAGGTTCAATCCCAACAACCATTGGTCCCGACCATCTTTATGTCATCTCAAAAACCCCACCTAAACTATGAGTTCTTTGATCCTTTCCAAGGTGAGGTACGTAAGAAGCCTCTCTAAGGTTCAATCCCTCCATCCATTGGTCCCCCCCCCCCCGCCCTTCACATCGAACCACCTTCATTCTGCATGATGTTAAACTGTATGCCCCCTTTTCATCCTATACGAAGTTAGAATGTATCCACCATCCATCGATAAGATATTGTGATCTCGTCAAATAGTAATTCATTGTGATCCCATCTAGCGGTATGACATTGTGACCCTAATCGACGCTAAGCTATTAAAGTACCCAATCGATGGTAAGTCGTCCCCAGATGAACTACATGGACTTTGATTCCCTACCTCAGAGATACGTCAGAATCCTCTCTGAGGTTCAATCCCATCCCTCATGTCTCATCCTAATCTATCCCTTGATCCTATGTGTTTTGGGGATGGTACTACCTTAACCCTGAGGTTCCACTTCCTCCAACTCCCATCCTCACGAGCCACCTCCTCAGGTTTCCTATCATCCCACTGAACAACACGGACATTGATTCCCTACCCTGGGGATATGTAAGAAGTCTCTTCAAGGATCAATAGCAACACTACCATCACCTTCATAATGGTTCCATCTCATTCTCCACCCACTTCACTTAACCATACATCATCCATTTTGGTTCATACCCGAGCTGTCACATCCCGATGGGATCATGCCACCTCATTCCCCATTCCCCTTAACAACAATCGGGTAGTTAACCGCACGTTATCCCAAACATCAGTGTTCCCCCCAAGGGTCGCCTCACCTGATCTGCTCTAGTCAGTGTTCTAATTAGTCTGATATGTCTCTGCTAGACAATAAACTCATGGAATACCTTTTTTCAAATATAGGAAGCTAAGGAAAACCTCAGATACATGCCTATGACATAAAATTTCCCGCATTCGATGTGGGATGCCTCTAGCTTACGCGCCCTCGAGAAGCCCTATAATAAGGGGAATAATACCATACACGCCATGTTTCTAGCATCTAAACACGCCACTGAATTTTCAATGTGAATACTCCCATGACTGAAGGTTTCTACCCATAAGGGACCCCTTGTAATTTCTCTATAGAAAAGGTGTAATTAACTGGTGTCCATGAAGATATGACACTAGGAAGAGTTTCGTGAACAATGTCTTAATATATAAGGGAGACCTGAACGTGGAAAAGATTTCTGAGGAGGAATCCACAGAAGGAAAAACCGACATCCCGTCAAACTGTTTCGATCAAGGAGGAAACATCCCTTAATAAGGAATGGATGTCTACCGCCTTTGGAAAGTTGGAATGTGGGGTTAAATTTGGGAGTCCTCTACAGATGAATGTGTGTGCCCCGGTGAAAGCATCTGAAACAGTAACTCATTCCCCAACTTAATGAAACTGGTTGTATCTTCAAACAGGTTCCCAAATATGGGTCTCACCTATCTCCCAGTGGTTATCCACCATGATCACCAAGTTTGACCCTCTAACAATTCATCACAAACTTAGTCCCCCTCTATCTCCTTTATAATTACATGATGAGGTTATAAACATATAACACCCTTATCTCATTTTCATTTTTAATATTATTTTTCATTGGAAATTTTTTAATTTTGGGATTCATGAATTCAAATTTATAAATTTTAAGTGTATTTATTCCACTATAAACTTTCCTCATAGTTAAAGTAAACAATAAAGGCACCATAGAAAACGGTTTTAGGAGGAATAGATTAACTCTTATGAATGTTTTATGGTTATCCATTGGTTATCATAACTAGGGAAATCCTCCAGGTAACTATGTGACATGGTTAGATGTGTGGGAGTAACTCACATAGGTAGTGTAAATCATATGGCCCAATGATTTTGAGGTGTGTGGGTTATATCCATTTTTTCCTATATGGTTGGTGTATGGTTCTGTAAATCATGAAACTAAATTTTATATCCATTTAAGATTCACTAAAAAGGTGAATTTACTCATATAACAATTTCATCTAATAATTTTTTTATCCTCCACTCCCTATCCATTCATAGAGATGACCTTTTATGAGATTGAGGGAGAGCTTCATCCTCCTTCCCATTGAATATTTTCTTCATATTCATGTTCCCATTTTATTTCTATATGGAATTTTCTCAGTCCCTGTTTCTATTCTCCTCTCTTCCCTCTTCAATTTTCACATTTATTTTCTTCCTCTATATAATTCTAATCACTATAAAAATGGGATATCAGGTTTTGGTTGATTGAACCTAATTTTTCTATTCACTTAGTTCATTTAGAGGGTTATTCTTTACTTGGTTTGAAATTCACCATCGAAAGAGATGGTTTTTTTCTTGTAGTAAAGTAAACGCTTCTATAAAATTCCTTTATTTAGATATTCATAAAATAAATGGATATGAAAATTCATCTCTTAGAGAGTTATGATTATGTATAATATACATGATGGGTTTAAAAAATATTCATCATGAATTATCAGCATAGAATAAATGATTTTCTCTATTAATTTCAATTAATGATTTGAAATTAATATAAGTATTTATATAAATTCTTAGGTGACGATTTTAATTTATTTTTATGAAAAAAGTGGATTTTATCCCTTTTGATTTTAAATGAAAGAAAATCATATTTATATTATATTGGACAAAAGGCATTAAATTTTTTTCTACGTGATTTCTAAAAAATTTAAAGAATATCTTTCATAAAATGAAAAATGATTGGTACACAAAGTCATATTTATTTTTATATTCAAATTTATAACTTTTTATAAGTAATATTTCTATGCTTTATAAGTCCCTCATTGTTACCCTTCAGTTTTTTCTTCCACTTATGGGTTGTTCGTTGTAATGTGATATTGTTATGATGTAAAAAATTAGTTTATTCATTTTAGGGTGTTGTGGGTGAGTTTGGATGTATTATTTATTTATTATTTATTTATATATATATATTTATTGGATTTATTTGTTTCCCACCTACAGTATAATTATGTCATGGTAGCATAGATAACCAAGTGACATATTATGATTTATGATAGATGATACTAGATCACACATTAGGAAATGTCCCCTAGTTCAATGTTATTCCTTTACAAGCGGAGTTCCCTTTATCAGTATAGTGTGGGAAATTTGAGTGGATTTTAGATTGTTTTAGACATAGTATAGGTCAATAGTAGGTAATATGTGGCTAAACACTCATTAAATAATCTCCCTTTGGGGGCCAGGGATTTTTCCATGAAATTAATTTCACTATTTATGATTCTATGTAAGTGATTATAACCTCACATTTTATCACACAACCTTGTACATAACTTACTTGCAGAATCATCTATGTTTTCAGTATTTTATCTTGTTTTGTCTCTTTCATATAAGTGTGAATTATTGTCTTCTGTTTCTAATAGTTTATCATTGGGTTATTTTGTAAAAAAAATCATATCTTAGTTTTTATTAAAATGTTTTTGAAATAAATGATTAATGTATGTCTTTTGGATAGGATTTTAGGAAATGGTTTTAAATAAGGAAAAATGTATCATTTTTGTGTTAATAATTATAAAGGTTCATATTTTATATGTTTAAAAAGTGTTTCATTTATCAATAAGATATTGTATGGGGTTTTATACAAGAGTAAGTGATAACTACTTTATGACTAAAGTCACTTTATTGGGTTTCCTTTAAACTATTTAAAATGAAAACCCATATTTCCTTTTCAATTTAAAAACACCATTTGTAAACTTTTTTATATGAAATGAATTGTATAACCCTTACTAGAGATATTATTAGGCCTATTCACTCACAACCTATATAAACACTCAAGGGTGTATACAATTCTCAAGTTTTATACAGGTTCCTTGTTTTTCTCCAGATTAGATATTGTTCTCTTGGATATTTGATGGTTATCATGGAAATGGGTGGCAATCATGGGTCACATAGAGGTGTTCAAGAAGTTGGTTTCAGTTGGTTATTTATTTTGATAACCATTTGTATAGGACTAGTCATTCATCGCTCGATTTTTATTTATTTTCATTTTTATTGGACCTTGTTATTCCTTTAAATTTGGATGATTATTTTATATAAGATAAAATTGGTTAACTCATTATTTTTATTAGTTATAAATCCTTTAGATCATCTATATATTTATGTATGCTTATTTTTATATACATGGATGTCCAATATATGGATGCATCATATTGAATTTTTTATAAAGCTCTGATAAATTGTTTACTCTGATTTTATGGGGATATCATTCCCATGTGGTTCTTTATTGATTCCCTAACCCAATTTTTCATCCATTTGGGATTGGGAACACCCGCTGGTCCTCGTACTGGACTTTCTTGTATCCTAATTCAATGATATCCCAAACTAATTCAATATAAAATCATATCAAAGAACCTGTTTATTATTTCAAGTGAATATTTATAGTAAGTAGATAGAAATGTTGTAAATTTAAAGGTATTTGTTTGGATATTTTATCTAGATATTTCTTATTGAGATCTTCTAGAAACCATGGAAATTCATGATTTGGGACTTGAATTTAGATTTTTTTTATATTTTTTGGATAGTTTTTTATTCCCCGTGAGTTTCATAAAGTATTATGGGGACTTATTGATTTTTATTTTATAAATTAATGAATACCTAAGGTTTCATAGTTATATCACATAGTCTATAAATCCATTAAATAATTATATGTATGGTTTGGAGAACCTCACATAGTTGGTCACATGGTTGGCACACAGTCTTCTAAACTGTGTTCCCAAATTGTAGATGGCTCAGTATCCCTCCAATATTCATTACATCAACCCCTATTGGACCTGATTTTCTTCAAATTTGATTTATACTTATTGAAAATTAATTAAAGAGTGATTTTAAAATTATTTTATTTAATTGGAAATAAATTTTTGTGATTTTTTGTGCTATAGTTTTTTGTGATTAATTTTTTAAATAGATGTTGTGGGTGGAAAAGTGGATTTTATAATGTGTTTGACTTTAAAATAAGTTTTTATGATTTGTTTTAAAAATAAATTTTTCATCTCTTGTGTAATGTTTTATAAAGTGGTTGATTTCATTAGAAAATTCTGAAAAAAAAATTAATTAATTTTTTTATTTTATAAAAAAATTTAATTCATATTTGGAGAAATGAAAATTTTACATTTATTAAGTTATGAAGTGATTTTTATTTGTATTTATAATGAAGTAGGGTTTTTTTAAAGGTTAATATATTTTAATAATCCATTTTTTATTATTTATTTCAAAGAAAAAAGTTTTATATCATATGATTAATGTGTTTTTCCTTGAAGAGTTATTAATTTTGGATTTATCTTTTAGATTTTAATTAGACTATTTTATTCAATTGTGAGGCTTTAATTTATTTCATTCATATATTGTGTTATTTATAGTATGCCTTTTGGAAAGGGTAAGAAAAAAAGTATTTGTCCCATTGACAGAGATAATATTTTAATCATTTTTTATATTTATTTCAATGATTTAATCCCTATCAATTTATCAATTTGAGCTTATTTGCATTAGGTTTTGGATTTTTGGTGTGTTTTGGAAAAAATTTGAAACATTTTTAATTATTGAATTTTAACATATTTATATCCCATTATAATTTAGAGAATAAAAAATAAAATATTGATATTATAAGAGTATTTATTTTTTATAGGATTCATTATTTTCCAGGCATCATCTTCTTTTTCTATAGTAAGAACCAATTCAAAATTTAATAGGCTGAAAAAAAATATTTCATGTTGAAAAATCCTTATACCCTGTAGAATGGAACCTATCTCGGTAAATGAGGCATAACACAGGTTAAGGACCTCCAAATGGTGAGATTTCAAATGTATTTGAAAGAAGTCTCGATGAAACGTTTTTGTATTGAATTTTATGGAGATATTATTTCATTAATACAGACATTGAATGCTAAAAAGTGGAGGATGATTTAGGAAATCAACCTCTAGAAAAATTATGACTGGTTAATGGTTTCATAACATCATTTATATAAATCCAATGTCTTTTAAATTTTGAGCATAGATAGGGAAATAATCCATTTTTTGTATTTTCAGAAGATAATTATAAAGGGTAATGCGAACCTTAACAACTTCAACCAAATAAAAACATTAAAGGAAAGTAAACCAAGATAAAAACTATAATAACTACCCATACCTAATGAATAAAAAGTTATTTCAAGACACCACCTTAACATGACTTATTGGCTTGCTGTCTTGTGCAGGGATGCACGGGCCTGGTGTTGATGAAAAAAGTCAAACCCTCCCATTCTTCCAAATCTAGATGGCCAAGCTCTGTTTAATACTTCATGTTTTGACTCCTCATATAAATTTTTTCCTTATAGAGTTTCTAGGTGATTTCACAAACAAGAATCAACAACCTTTGAACATCCTCAGATTTTTCAACTTCAAGGATCCAACAGAGACGGAGCCACCACAAGACATATGAAGTCGCTCTCCCTCGCATCCCAAATCACCATGAAGACCACCACTCGAGTCCACGTTGGAGAGAGTGGCAGAGTTATGAATCAATAGTAGAGGAAAATGTGACCAATTCCCTCAAATAATATCATCTCCATGGCCCCTCAATGACGATCGATGCTACTGAAGTCAAAGACGAACAACATCACAGATGCCACAATCACAACACATTGAACCAGGATCAAATAAATCAATCTACCAAAGAAAAAAAACCCTATGAAGAGGGGTAAAATTCTGGTTTATTGTGGATGGGGAGGTTTTCTATTTTTTAAAGATTGAGTTCATGCACTGTATTGAATAATAATTATTTCTCTCTTCTATGAAGATTATTTCAATTTATAATAGTGATTTTTATTATCAGGTATGATTATATTAGGTGTTTTTTATTATCTAATTTATTTTTCTTTGATAAATAATCATTATATCCCTCCACTATAGAACATTTATTACTTTTGAATTACTCAATGATCTTTAAAAAATGTGGGAGCGGTAGTGGATATTCTTGATTATTTAGCCTAAACAAGAACTGGTCAGGTATTTCCTAGGCCAATTGATGATGTTAACTGAAAATATCTCATACAAGGAAGGATTGAAGACCATACTGAGTTCTTGAAAATTTTTACACCCACTATCATTATTTGACTAAGGGAGACAAAGGAAGTGGTCGTAAAGTCGCACTTTAATCGACTTAGTAGAAGTGGTTTGGGTAAATTGGGACTAGAATAACCTTGAACTTGGAAAATTGACCATGACCTGATCACCATCATAAGATCATATATTTTAATCCCTTTTTTCAATTTGTTTTAATATTTTTTTTAATTACTTTCTTTTTCTTCATTTCTTTAGAGTATTTTCAAAATCAACATTTCTTAAAATCAACAAAAATGGAAAAATTATTTTGTGTGTACTATTATTTGGGATACTACCTACGGTTAACTATAAAACATTAATTAGGTAATAAAAAAATTATTCTACTCACTCTACGATAGTCATGCATCAAACATGGTGTCATTTCCTGGGAGGCATTTCCACTAAAAAAACTTAAAAAAATAAAAATTGAATGACCTGCAACTAAAACAACCATTAATTGAAGTTGGCCTTGAAATTGAAAAAATGTTAAGACAAATAAGAAAAATAAATTTGAAAATATACTTTGAATAAATAACTCTCATGAATTCAAGTGACACTTTTATTGTTCACTCTAAACCTGCAAAAATGGCTGGAAATCCAAACCATGCCCTGGGCAATCTATGCACACCTCAATTCACTATTCAAAAGAACCAAATCATTGCACTTACTACACAAAATTATTTTTAATTACATGTTAATATGATTTATGTGTTTCCAAAATTTCAAGGTATTATAGGGGAATACCCAAAACATCATATCCAACAATTCAACTTCATCTTCTCATACTTCAGGTCAAGAGGAGCACCAGATAACCAATTTTATTGCAGTAAATTTACCTTCTCACTCAAAATAGGGGGAAAATAATGGTTTTATAATCTTTAACTAGTGGATATCAGTGATTGGGAATATCTAAAAATATACTAAAAATATATATTATTTCACACATCTAGGAGAACTTCCATCAAAGATTTATATCATACGATATCCATCTAAAAAGACACTCTAAAAGTACTGGGAGGGTTTCAAGAATCACTGTGCCAGCTGCAAACATCAAGAAATATAGGAAAATCAATTTATTATTTTCTTATTCCACTCATTATACTAACTAGTGTCCTCAAATATAGGGTATACAAATAAGTGATGTTGCCTTTCATCCAAGATAGTTCTAGAAGAATCACTCGTGTCAACCCCAAGCTTAAGAAGGGTATGAAAACCAAAAAACCCACAGAAGATTTTCTATCCTATCTAGTACCTCAATCAATCTCCCTGCCAATAACTACAATATTATAACCCCCCACCATTCCAAAATACCTAAAACATTCATACCAACAGCAATACCTTCAACCACCAACTTTTTAGAGACCATATAAATAACCATCCACTACTGCACAACCTACAATCCACAACCAAAAGAATCAATCTATGTTTTATGGGATGAAAGACATCAAAAAAGATTTATCAACAAGTTATATAGTCTCATGGACTTCCTAACCAAAAAATAGGGAAACTCACTTATTAAACAATCCCAAAATGAAAGGATAATTTCAGCATCAGAATAATGAGAAATAGAAAAGAACACCCAAAATAATCCTACACTGAACATAAAAATAGACCACATGTGGTAAGGGAGATTGAAGTTAGTAATTATTAAAATTATTGAAAAATACATAAAGAAGAAGAAAATAATGAGGAGGAAGATACAGATAGTCTGAGGAGGATGAGAAAACAAACATAAGTGTACATTAAACAAAGGTATAATAAATAATCATCCCCACTATTTCCATTAAGAATTATTCAATCAAATATATTGTAGGAATAAGTGATTCCAAAATAAATTCAGGACAGCTTCCAAAAAGTTGAAATTAATATCCCCCATATTGAAGCAGTCAAAAAAATATGAGGAATGAAACTCTTTTGAACAATATTTTCACTAAGAAGAGAAGGCTTCTGGTTAATGAAAGGATCAACATGGGAAGAACTATCTCAACCCATATCACAATATAATTGAAAAGAAAATTTCAAGATCCAAGAATATTTTCCATTCTATGAACTATTTTACATTTAAAATTTTCAAATTATTTATGTGATATTCATGATTCAATTAATGAATTTCATCACTCAGTATACAATTCTTTGTAGATAGGATACTTTAAGCACATAAGACCGGTTGTCTAGGCTACAAATAGATCCACAATTTTCGTAGCACGAGTTCTGAATATTTCCTTGTAAAAGTCAAATATATCTCATTACCATTTGAATTCTTATGATGAATATAGAAGAAGATAGGATCCCATCACACTCTCCTATCATTTTTATGAGACTATTATTTAAGAAGTCCAAAATGAAACATCAATTTTCATGATGGAAAACTCACCATGGAGTTCAGAGATGTCACTTTCCACTTCAATATTATTGAATCGATGTGGAACCCATCAGATGATCACTCACTCTTTTCAGTCTCCTAGAAGATGGTATGAAACCAAATAAAGAATCAGGTATGTTTCATGAATTGTTATCCTTAGGAGAAAATTTTTTTCATGGAAAATATCATTGAACCTATGATTTCCCAAAACAATAGATATTTTTATTTCATATAGAAAGAATAGGTAATTTTTGGTTTATTTGATATTTATTAAATTATGAATAAGATTATATATTTTATTCTTTGAAAGAGGTATAAGATTTTGAAATGGGAAACTTAATATAATTTCAACCCTTGAGAAGCCACCGGATCTGGAATTAAAACTACTACCCACTAATTTGAATTATATGTACCTCGTGGAGGGAGATAAATTATAGGTGATAATTACTAACAATATTTTTAAAAATCAAGAAGAATAATTTATAAATATTTTGAGAGATAATTTAAAATCAATAGGGTGGAACTTATGTGATATCCCATGAATAAACCCAAAAATATGCTCACATAAAATTCATCTTGAGGAAGATTCAAAACTTTTCATGCATGCCCAAAGGAGGATAAATCACACCATTATAGAGATTATAAAAAAGGATATTGAGAATCTCTTGGAAGCTGTAATCATTTATCCTATTACAAATTTCTAAATAGTTTAGACTCATTCATTTAGTTCCAAAAAAACTGGTCTAACCACTGCGAGGAATAAAAAGAATAAATCAATCCCCATGGGAATTCAGAAAAGCTTAAGATTGTGCATAGATTTTTTCTAGTTGAATCAAGTCACATGGAAAGATAATTTATCCATCCCATTCTTTGACTATATGTTTTATATAATTTCAAGGAGAAATCGTTATTATTATTTTATATTTTTAGGTTATTTTTACATAACAATTTACCTTGAGGATCATGAGAAGACTTCCTTTACTTGTCGCTTTAGAACTTTTTCATATAAAAGGATTCCATTTGGACAGTGTGATACTCCATGTTCATTTATTCAAGTGTACGTTAATGATATTTTTTATCACATTGAAGATTATTTAGAGGTTTTCTTGGATGATTTCACATTTTTTGGGAATTATTTGACCATTTTTTGAAATATTTGGAGAAGTATTGAAAACCTACACCGAAAAGATTATTTTTTTATATTTTAAAAAGTTCCATTCTATGGTTGAGAGAGGAAATTTCATTAGGCTTTTCAATTCACAAAAATTAATTGAATTGGATAAATACAAAATTGAAGTGATAAATTCATTACATTGCCCAACTTGTATGAAACATTTTAGATCATTTTTAGGACAAGTAAGATTCAATGGGAGGTTTGTCAAAATTTCAATAAGATTTCTCACCCTATATTTTGTTTAATTATGAAATAAATTAGTTTTTATTTCAATGGTGGATTTAGTGAAGCCTTTGATGAGTTTAATAGGTGACTAATTACACCAATAGAGATTCAGCCACCAATTTAGGAAGAACCATTTGAGATATATTGTGATGCATCTAAATAAGTAGTTAGATCAATCATTTCATAGTGAATTAAGGGTATTCCATAAGTAATTTCAAATTCCTATAGAACCTTAAATATGGTACAATACAATTACACAGCCATAGAGAAATAATTTTTATCTCTTGTCTATGATTTTGAAATATTTAGATCATATCTTCTTGGAACTAAAGTCACTATGTTTTGAGATCTTACGGCTCCAAATTTCGTGATGAATAATTATAAAACTAAACTAAGGCTATTTTTATTGATAACATTATTTTAATAGTTAAAGATGGAAAGAAATACACGAAAGGATCTGATAACAAAGTGGTTTATCAATTAAGTAGACTTCCCAACACTATTGAAGTAGAAATTCTAGACAAAGAACCACTGAATGGTCACATTCCTAGAGATAAGTAGTAATTTATTAAAGGAGGAGTTATTTAGTATGATAACATGGTTAATTATCTTGTAACATCTCAATTACCACCTCATTTAAATCCCCTCCAAATTAAAAAACTAAAATCTTAATCTAGATATTATATTTGGGACGATCAATTTCTTTGTAAAATTTGAAATTATGAAGTGATAAGAAAATGATTTTTTATAAGTGAAATTGAATCTTTTTTTAAGTTTTTAACACACTTTATCATGTGGAGGATTCTTTGGACCTCAAATAACATCCAGGAAGGATTTATAATCTAGAATTTATTAGACGGTCCTTTTTAAATATGATCATGAATTTTATGAAAGATGTGAAAAAAGTCTATTTTCCAGAAATATTTTAAGGATACAAGAAAGTCAAAAAAATAAATTTCTTTTTTGTGATATTTTTTAAGTTAGGGGATATATTTTATAGGAACTCTCATAATTTAATTTCGAAATTCTTATATCTTTCTTATAGTTGGTTGTGTTTCCAAATGGGTAGAAGTAAAATCCACCAGGACGGATGATGCTAATTTTGATTATGGTTTTTTTTGGAATAATATATTGTTTAGGTTGAGAGTTTCCAGATCCATCATATGTGATCAAGGGAACCAATTTTTTAATATTACAATGGATTCTTTTCTGAAGAATAATAGGGTACAATATAAAACATTTACTCCCTATCATTAATATATTATTGGTCAAGTAGAAGTGTCCAATAGGGAAATGAAAGGAATTTTGGAAAAGAGTGTTAAATAAAACAAGAAGTATTCAAGATAATTGTTGGAAGACACATTATGGACTTAAAATAAAGCATACAAAACCCAAATTGTAAAGACCCCATATAAGTTGATTTATGGTAAAATTTATCACCTGCATATGGAATTTGAGCCTAAGAAATATGGGGTTATTATAATGATGAATATAGATCTTGATAAAGTTAGAAAATAGATAATAATATAGATAAGGAGCTGTAGAAAATTATAATGGAAAATTTTGAAAATTCAAGGATTTAAAAATATAGAACAATAGTGGCCCATGATAATCTCATCTAACTAAAATACTTCCCTCCTAGAGACAAAGTGCTATTATTCAACTCAATACTCAATATGTTGCTAGGTAAACTTCATTTTAGATGGGAAGGTCCATCTATAGTTACTCATATAAATCCTTTTGGTGATATGGATATTGTGAAGGATGGAGTGAAGGATTTAGTAACTATTAATTGACATAGGCTGTATAAATTCCATGGGACTATGCCATCAGAGCCGGGTGAGGAGATCACATGCCTCTAACATGTTTATAAATAAAATCCATCTGGTATTACCTGTCCATTACACTTACTTACGTGATATTATTTAATTAAAAATATTCTTACATGTTATATCTACTTGAATTCATTAAGGATGATGCATCATTTAAGTTTAGGGGATGGATCTTTCGTAGTTTAGTATTTTTAATTTTTAAATGATTTTCTGTTTTTCAAAAAAAATTATCTGTTTTTCAAATTTTCCTCTATTTTGTTTTCACTTTTTTAATTATTTTGAGATTAAATGATTATAATTTATCTTTTTTAAACACATTTCACTAATTGAAAATATTTAGTCCCAAAAACTGAGCTTAAATTAATGTTGTATATGACTTCATATTTTGTTCAAATGTTTGTAATTTCATAAAAAGTACTCTGATTTATTAATCCCATATCACATATCAATTTATTTATATTTTAAATCACTTTCCCATGAGTCTTATGAATCATTTTTTCATATTAATTAAATTCACTTCACATCATGAGAGAACAAAACTATGCTTTCTCCAACCATAATTTTATTTATTATTAACAAAATAAGTGGTTTTATAGTACTTCAGTTTCAAATTATTGAGGCATTTCTTTGGTTTTAAAGCCACCATTTTAAGATAATCCTTTTTATTTTAGCCTAAATTGTACATTTAATCCTTATAGACTTCAAAATACAAAAACAATCTCTTTGTTAAACAACATTACAAGCCAATTTTCACAATCCAACATGCTCTTGAAGTGAAATTTCCTAATCTGGTTAAACTTAAGTGTAGGGGAAAACTGCCTTGTGTTATGCTATATCATTTGGAGATACTTTAGATGGAAAATGAAATGTTGAAGTGATAATTTTTCTATTGAAAAAAAATCATTCTAATAAAATTTATCATTTTATAGAGCTTTCAAGGAAAATAATTTGTAACTTTTTTGATCTTTAAAAAGAGACAGAAATCTTTTCCTATATAGAGCTTTAAAAAACTAAAATTGTAGGAATTAGTTATTATAATAAAGATTAATAATTGGCCAATGTTTGTAATTTATATTATATATAATTTTCATTATTTTTTATTCAATTTACTTCTATGGGGAGTTAGTAGGAGATAATACTTGAATGAAAATTTCGATCATTCAATTTTTCTTTTAAAAGAGTCAATCCCTCCAAATTCAACCTTATAATTTTTGGCTTTTAAATCCAACCAAATGAAAACCATCGACAACCCTAAAAATTACTCATGATAAAAACATTTTCTTGACTCACATCTAGTGGAGATATAGTAATTTATCATGCCTATAGTGACTCTTTAATGGGTTTGGATGAGAAAATCCTTGGTAAAAATTGGCATTTTTTTAGGAGAGAAAATTCATGTGTGATTGGTATCTTATATATATGGGATGGGAAATAAAGTTGAAATATAATGGTTTAAATAAATAGAAACCTTTAAATAATGGTTTTTAAGGATGCATAATAACTTTTTTTCTTAATAAAAAATTTGGTCCATCTCATGGTTATGTATTTTGAATTTTATTTGAATTCATTTTGATGATTACTTTTCCAAGATTCCATGTTCCAAGGGGAACTAATATAGATAATATTTTAATCATTTTTAAAATTTAATTCAATGATTTAATCCCTCCAAATTTGTCAATTTTGGCAGATTTACATCATTTTTAGATTTATTTATTTTTTTGGGATAAAATATGAAAATTTATAAATTCTAGAACTTTTTTAAAGATTTTTATCACTTTGTAATATTGAAGACAACATTTAAAGTATTGATCCAATAAGATTAAATATATTTTATTACAATTATTTTTTTATGGGGTTCAATTTCTTCTTAAAATGAAAGAGAAAATTTGAAATTCCAAAGGTGCAAAAAATCAATCAAGTTGAAAAAAAAAATTGGACAATAGAATGGACCCCACCTCATTAAATAAGGAAACCCAAAAGCTAAATTACTCTAATTTAGAATATTCTAAATGGATGTGAAATAATATATGATAACCCAATTGACTAATTAATTTAATAAAGATATTATTTCATTAATGAAATCATTTAATGCTCCAAAGTGGAGGAAGATTTAGGGAATCCTATTCTAGATAGATTATGATAAATAATTGTATCCTAACATAATTTATATATATATAATATCTTTTATTTTTATAGGGTTAATAGAAAACTCAATTTCCAAAAACATATAAGAAATACCCTTTGATAGATTTGTCCACCTATTTGGTATAATAGGAGAAACATTCTGGGGGATAGATTCGATATGATAAATTTTTGGTTTTTCCTTATCGCTTATTTCTCCTTCTTATTTTTGTAATTCCTTTTTCCCCATTCATATCAGTTTTCAATACAATGGTGGGGTAGACGTTTATTGATTGGGTAAGGGGAGGTTTTCTATTTTTTAATTTTCAGTTATTTTTCTTTATTGAATAAAAGTTATTTCTCTCTTCTTAAAGTTACTTTCAATTTATAATAGTAGTTTTTATTATCACGTATGGTCGTATTTGGTTTT
This sequence comes from Viscum album, assembly GCA_963277665.1. Lineage (NCBI taxonomy): Eukaryota > Viridiplantae > Streptophyta > Magnoliopsida > Santalales > Viscaceae > Viscum > Viscum album. The sequence continues at coordinate 962,271,273 of OY728145.1, forward strand.
TTTATTCTGCTATTGATTTTTATTTGGTAAATGATCATTATCTCCCTCTTATGGGATCTATTTTACATAAAATAGAATAGAATTAGGCTTAGTGGTGAAGTAATTGACGATCATCTGTACGAGTGGAAGGGGTAGGGGATATTCTTCATTGTTTTAGATAAACATGTCTTGATAACCACTCTCATATCATAGTTTTTAATCAGTTTCTTTATCGATTTTTCTAATATTTTCTTTAATTACTTTCTTTTGTTTTTTTCCTTCAGTTTGTTTTCAAAATCAACTTTTCCTAACATCAATTACAAATGACCAACTAATTTATGTGAACTCCTCTTCATGATAATACGTAGGATTAACCACTATATTATAATTAGTTAATAAAAATTGATTTTACATTCCCCATGATAAGAATTATTCACCTATAATTAAGGATAATCCCCAAGATGAATATTGTCATCTTTTGGATAAAATCCCATTAGTTCTTTATTCTACCCAATAATTGAATAGAGTAGTGGAATATGAACCCACATACTTATGGAACCTATCGTGAATATCTTAAATCAATATCTCCATTCATTAAATGGAGATCAATGTTCACCTAAATCAATCAATCTATTAGAAATAATTCAGGGAAGCCTCAATTCCCTCAGAATTCCAAAGAAATTAATAGTGGGGGTTGTTGCGATCTTTTATATAGGACCAATAAGAGTGTATTGGAAAGTGATAGTCTCTTTTAAGTATCATGAGGAAATATCATAGGATTTTTTCAATATGATTTTCATTTAGAGGTTCTATCCCATAGACATTAAGTTAGAGAAATATTTGGATTTTATGATCCTTCAATTTGTTTATCAGATGGTAGAGAAGTATATTGGTAAATTTTTTAAGATGGTGTTTCTTTCTACTGAGTTTTTTATCAATTATTCCCTAAAAAATAATTTATAGAAAGATGTATTCACCCAGATCATAGATCAGTTGTTATTTAATATTTCTATGTGTTTTTTAATGATTTAGTCTTGAGGGTCATGTGGGGAGAAGAAAATCATCCAAGGTAACATGTAATGGGTGATTCCTTATTTCATCCAAGTTTACCTAAAAATAGCTCTTCAATAGTGGATCATATGTTGAGCCTTGGTGCTTCTTATATTAAAAAGATACCACAATAGTGTGTTTAGTTTTGGGCTCTAGGGAATTCTAAGTTCTCTTTCTTGAAACTTATAATCAATTTACTATAATCTATAATAATAGTTCATCATCATGCATTTTATAAGATAACATTTTATGAGAAGTTTCAAGTGTGATTTGGATTGAGATAGTTACCAATCTTGTTGTTTTTTCTTGGTACGTTTGGATTAAATTAATGATATTACGGTAATTATTTTTACAATATTTCTTTGAAATAATTTTTTAACACTTTAATGAGATAATTTTTTTTGTGTTTATATTATTTATTATTTGGTTGAATCTTAGTTCTTGATTTTTATGTTTATAGTGATCTTGTGATGAGAATTTATAATTGAAGTATGGGCATGGGGAAGAACTTGGGTGCATGCTTGGGTAATTAAGATGTGGAATACACCAATCTAGGTTATGCACCATCTGGTGTTTGTTTTTTCCATTGTAAGGTTCTTCATGGGAAAGTGTTCTAAGGATGTAGTCTAATGATAGATATCTATCTTATCTTTTTACCAAATATTGGTACCATGTCACTCCTTACTAGGGTTTTTGTTTTTCATCATTATTTTGGTTGGAATGATTTTAATGGATTCATATATGTTTTTTTGTAATATTTTTATGTGTATTTGGATTTTCCTATGGCTTCTACCACTTTTGGATATTCGACCAGTTCCTTTAGAATAGTCACATCTGGTGGGTAGAATATTTCCCTTTTCTCATAAGTTTTATAGATTATATTATCATATATAATAGTATTCTTCTCATGAGTGGTTTTCCCCTTCATCTCAACATGTTTGATGATTTCTTAAAAGTGGGGATACTTTTGATACATCTCTATTCACTTTAGGATCAGGTTTAGATGATTGTTGTTAGGTTTTTCTTGGAAAGAATTATTGATATTGTGAGGTCAATTTGGTTTATTTGGAAGATCATGAAAAAATGGATTAATGATAAATCAAGCTGAGGATTTTTCCTCATATAGGACCATCTTGAGTATTCCCATAACACTAGCCTCTTATATTAGGTAGTGGAGGTTTTACTATTTTATTTAATTCTATTGTTTACTGACTACATTTATATGGAAGAAATTTAAATGTTTTGGAGAATTATAAAACCTTTATGTTCCTGATGTTTTTAATATTATTTATTTGTAGGAAATTTTTTTAATTATGAGAGTTTGAATTCAAATTTTTTAAATTTAACATGTTTTCGTCTACTGTAACACTACCACACAGTTAAGAAAAACTATATGGGAATCATAAAAAACCATGTAAGAGGGAACATTTTAAATATGGTGAGTTTTTTGTGTCAGTACATGGTTCTAAAAATCTTGTAATGTATCTAGGAAACTGTGATACTTGGTTGGAAGTGATGGGAAGACTTTTATGGTTAGAACTTCTAGGGTAACCATACAGTCTAAATCATTCAAGGTGTGGGGTTTCCATCCAATGGATCCTATATGGTTGGATCATTATTTCGAAAACCATGTGGCCAAACCTTTTAACCATCTAAAATTCACTTAAAAGGTAAATTTACCCTGATTCTTCATTATATTGTTAATGTTTTTCTCCTCCTAAAACCTACCATTCATGTAGAGGTTATATTAGGATATTGAGGGAGATATATATCCTCATATACATTGATAGGTGGATTACTATTAAGGATTCCAAGTGATTTTTCCTTTATTATCTCTCTTTTATTCCTCTTTTATCTTTATCTCCCTACCCAAAATTATTTTATATAATTTTTTTTTCTATCAAGAATCCCAATTTCAATCAAAAAGAGATTTTGGATTTGTTTTGATCTAAAATTTGTTTTCAGGTCAATTAGTGCCTATAGAGGGTGGTTCTTTTATTAGTTTTACCTTCTCTATTGAAGGTGATAAACTTATTCTTCTATTAATATTGGTGTTTCTATACCCTTCCATTAATTATAAATTCATGAAATTCCCCCATTTAAAATCTCATTTCCAATAAATTTATGATTATGTATCATATCCATGATGGGATTATAAAATGTTTATTATAAATTCTAAGAAGGGAATAAATTATTTTTTTCTATAAACTCTTAGTATTGATTTGAAATTAAATTATAATTAATGAAAATAATTTTATTAAAATTCATATGAGACACTTTAAAATGGTTTCTATAGAAAAAATAATTATATCCCAATTTTGATTAAAAAAAGTGAAATAATATTTTTAGTGATTATTTTGGATAAGTATATTTTTTCTTAAGTGTTTTATAATAAATATTTCAATGGAATCATTTTCATGAAATAGAAAATAACATGGTACTCTGAGTTAGATTCCATTAAGAGGATTATTTGGTACTTTATGAAATTAATTGTTCCATGATTTGTGAGACCCACATCATGCCCCTTGTGTAGGTTCCCTACTTTATATGTTTTTATTTTTTAAGTAAATATATTAAAATATAATTACAGATTATTTCATGTATGGATATTTGAGGTGAGGGGAAATGAATTTTTTATGCATTATTTATCTATATATATTGATCTTGTCTTAGTTATTAAATAATTACCACTTTGATAATTTCATAGAAACCCATGTAACTAAGTGATAGATGTTGATTTAAACTACATGAGACTATAGCACAAGATAGCTAGTGATCCTTAGTTGTATGATAAAACCTGCCTAGGGGTGTGGAATCAATGAGGATTGTGTAGGTAAATCATGTTGATTGTGGATTGATTTTGATATAATTTATGGAAACGTTTTTTTCCTATTTTGTTATGTATTTTAGGCTCAAATCACTTTAAGAACCAAGTATTCACCTATGATCCCCATTCTGTTGTTGAAAATTTTATTTAAGTGATTCCCACCTTCTATTTAATTGAATTCCCTTGTACTTATCTTATTTATGGATCCATATATGTTATCATTATTTATCCTTGTTATATTTCTTTGATATAGTGGTTCTTTCTTGTGTTGTGATTCTAATATTTTATAATATAGTTATTTTCTAAATGATTGTCAATGGGTTGTTTTTTTAAAGTTTCTTTGAAAGAAAAGATAAATTTGTGTTTTGGTATTTTCTAAATGGTATTTAAATGAGGAAAAAGGGAATTATTTTTCTTTTTATAATTCCAATTTCATAATTTTGAAAGTTTTAAAAGTGTTTTAATTTATTTATTGGATGTTTCATGTGGTTTTAAACAAGGGTGGTTGATTCACTCTTTATTAATATAGGCATGATGTTGGGTTTGTTTTACACCATTTAAAAAAAACGAATTTTCTTGGTTTCTTAAATCTATCATTTGTGGGATATATTATGAAAGGAATTGTATAGAATAATTTATGAGCTCCTATGGAGAATTATCTCTCACACCATGCATACAGAATCTTGTGTATGTGTGTGAAGATATCATGTTTTATACAGGTCTCAAATTTTATTTTTAGACTGGAAATTGTTCTCTTACTTATTTTATGTTTTTCATGGATATGGGTAGTGATCATGGATCAAAAGAAGTTATTTAAGGACATGGTTAGGTCTAGATTTTTATTTTGAGTTTTTTTATCAGTATAGTCATTCATCCCAAAATTTGTTATTAGTTTCATTCTTATAGTACTTTGTTATGAATTTATCATTGATGATTCTTATATAAAGGATAATATAGGCAGAATAATTATTTTTATTGGTTTGGACTCATTTGTATCATTTTTCTATTTGTATCTTTTTATTTTGTTATTCAAATACATCTAACATATTGAAACCCCATGATGATATTTAGTGAAGATAAATATTATTTCTCACTCAAATTTTAGGGAGAAACAATTCTCAGGTAGTTTTTTAATTCCATAGAACTAGTTTCCATTTGGTTGATATTGATAATTCCCTTTTGTAATTAAGGAATACATGCATAGGAACTGAACCCTACTGATTCATTAAAGCACATTAGTTTCCATACATTTGATCACATATTCCTTTAATAATGGGAATCTAGAAACATTTAAGAGGTTTCCCTTATATTTACTCTTCAAATGAAAATATTCTTTAGATATATCTAGTTGTTTATTCATTTGGGAACCAAGAATTTGTTTTTAAGAGGATTATGGGATGCTTTTTTGGCCCAACTACCATGACTAACAAAACATTGAAGTTTTGAATGAGAACCATGTTCACCAATCACCCAGATAGTTTATTAATTAAATTCCCTAATAAAATAATGGATCAATGGACATCGAATGGGCCAACAAATTTGTGTAATCATCAAACCTACATTAACATAACTCGTCTATCAGGTTTAATTAAAAAGGATTTCCCATATGACCTCCCACTCTAAATATTTCTACTAATTTCACACCTAGTATTCTATTATAAATAACATTAAACTACATGAAATGGGTCCTATTTGTAACACCATAAACTAAAAAATAATACAGCCATGATTTTATGTCCTTAAAAGGAACTTTTATAGTCATGGACGTATGACCCTAAAAGGAACTTATTTGGTCTGAGATGCATAACCATAAAATAAACTTATTCAATCATAAAATTATAACTTAAATATCCACAAAAATACTCCTTTCCATACTACCTTAAAAAATATTAATTTAATTTTTAAAATAAACCAAACTATATAGGCCTTGATTCCCTTCAAAGGAATACATATGGAGTTATTTTCATGGGATACATCTAAAATTACCCACACATACAACCTCCCTGGATAGAGATAAATTACAAAGTACCCAATGTTATGGAAATAAAATATAGAATAACTAACTAATGAGTTGTAATATAAAGAACCTCATATATATATAGACCAAGAACCTCAAATTTATAAGGTGTTCACATCGATGTATAGTGTCGAAAAACAAACTCATGATAAGTTTACATGTATTTTTACTGGAAATATTTAAAAAATATACCTTAAATACATATAAGAGTCTCAGAGTAAGTAATAATAATCTTCCTTGGGAGATCTCACCTCATATCCTCTAAAAGTTAATATTTAATTTGAAGCCTCATAAGATCATTCTAACAGCCTTCAACCTTTAGAAAATGGATCTGTAGAAAAAAACATGGCAACAAATGCATGGGGAAATAGTTAATAAGAAAAGTAAGTATGATAATAAATTTATCAACATTATATAAATGAAATCCCATATCATTTCAATAAGAACATAATAGCACGGTTTCAAAAACAAAGAGAATACTCAAACTATGGCATGGTGACCCACACTATAATATTATTTAATTTTTGTGTATATTTTTTAACAATATGAATATCATTTTACTCTGTATATAATATATAAAATTTAATAACGTACTCATCGGGATATGATAAAAATAAACTCGCTTATTTTTCTACCCATTAGAATATTATAGAAATTGATTTAAAATTTTTAGAAAACCCTTTAAAAATTAAATCTCGTAACTAAACAAATAAATGTTTTTTTATTTGATATATAACTTTAAACCCTAACTAGATTCAAATACCTAGTAAATTAATTATGAATTTTTATATAAAAAACATAAAAAAAATTAAAAACATAAAAGTGATGTTTTTTCAAATCTATTATGGATACTAGTAAAACTAATTTTCCAAAAACTCCTTCACCAAAAAGGTTTCTGGTGTGAAATTATTTTTAGGGGACAATGTTATCTATATAAAATATATTTTAAAATTTTATTTCATTTTATTCATCAATAATATACTCTTTTAAAATTAAGTAATTTGGTTGGATTGACATAATCTTTAAAAATCTTCATATACTATCTAATGACTTGTATTAATATAAAATGTAAAAATGAAACAAATGGGATCTCTCTAACCAGTTTAATGACAAATTAAACCATAATATTAATAATTTATGTTGGGAAGAAAATATCTAGGTCCCTAAATATGAAACTAATTTTTTATTTCATTATAATAAACTTCATCTAATCCATAAATTTAATAGATGTTAATTTGAAAATTAATAATTTCTTAGTTATTATGATAAAAAATAAAAAAAATAAAATTTTTATCCACATACATTAAATCCCTAAACATACCATAACATTAATATAATTTTATAATCTTTTACTTGAATTTAATCATGAATACAATATTCTTAATATTTGATGAATACCTCATTAGAAAATTTTCACTATTGAAAAAGTTATAACCCCAAAATATACCTTTCCTAGATAAGGAGAAATCCTTAAAAAAACAAAAATCCATCTTATCTTCTTTATTGACACCAACTCAAACCTTAACCCCATGAAAATCATTTTGAACTTTCCTTCGAGTTATATTTTGCGATGAATTATATATTTAGTAATATCCCAATGAATCCTTCATATATTTTATAATATACATGACATCTTCAAAATAGATTACATATAAAAAACCCTTATAATAGTGTATATAAAATTAATCTACTTTTTTAAATGTTTCATGAAACAAAATCAGAGAAATTTTTATTTAAGTGTTAAAAATCCTTAAATTTATCAAATTATATACTTTCTATTTATGGAGAAATTGATACACCTCCATATAACCATACATAATAAAACAATCATGATCTATACCACTTTCATTAAGGGAAGTTTTACACAATCTATTTAACACGGTATGCATATAATGTTTCAACCTAACTATGTGTTTTCATTATTCACATTTAGTGCATCCTTACTTTCCTTTATTAGTATACCATGAAAATTTATGATAAGTAGTCTTTTCATTTATAAAACCAAAAATAATGGTTATCAATGATCAATATTCATTTTTGTGATCATCAATCACAATAACATTTTTAGCCCACGTAAATTTCATATCATTGATTAATAGATCCAAATAAATGGTAATATCATAAAAGAGTTTTTCTAAACCTTAAATAAGTAGATATAATATAATTCACTTGTATTTCATGTTTAACTAAGGTGATGAGTTATAATTTAAAAATATATAAAATTATGTACTGAAATTGATTCTCTTTAAATCATAAAAATTCATGACGTATATAGATAATGATAAAAAAAATTATTCATGTCTCATTTTATCTTTTAAGATATTCGTGATCATTTTTTTCAACCAAATTGGATCAATTTGGTATCAATACTCTCATTTTTATTTTTTTCAAGGTTGGTTAATTGAATTCGATTCTCAAAAATTACATAAAATCATAAAGACTTTTAATGAAAAAAACAATATTAAAAAAGTTTCAATATAATTTAAATTGTATAAAAAAAATTCACTTAGAGATTTTTTGATTGAACCTTAGTCATTTTTAGAGTAATATAAATTTATTAATATATACATGTATTTTTTCACACAATATATTTTTGGAACATAACGCACTTATAACATCACATATTTAATAAGGAATCTTATTACCATCTAGTAACATATCCTGCAATAGAGAATTTTTTTCTAAAATATTTTCATAACACCATATGATATTTATTTTTAAATTGTATATTTTTAATAGCTTTTATATTATTATATTTTTATTAGAACTTTTATTTGATGTAATGTTTCCATAATTATTTAATCACTCATTAATTTTTGTACAATTTCATTATTGATTTTTATTTTTGCATGTCATTTCCATGATTGGATCTACATTATTGAATAAACCTGTACTAGTATCAGAGAATATTTAAACAATATATTTCTTCTATATATAAGAAAATATCATATATTATTTATTTTTAGACTAAATTTTATAACCTATTTCTATCCTATAAAAATTTAAGTTTTCTTCCAACTCATCTTATCCAATTCTCCTTGATTAATAATAATGTAAACATAGACACATCATATAGGAGGGGTCCATTTCTGGTTTTATTATAATCTTAATGTATTTTGTTTCCTAATAATAATTAACTTTCAATATATGATTATAATTCATCCATTTTTTATTTAAAATTATCAAAAATATTTCAAAATAATTCATATTTTACATAATAAAACTATAGTATAAAATAGTTAAATGAATTCATTTATAACTAGACATAAAAATACTCATTAAACATAATCTAAACATATATTAATAAAAAACAAACACATAAAGTATATATATAAAATATACATATTAAAAATATATTCAAATATTTATATAACCATTATATATATAGTTAGTATACATAAACATATATATTTATAAAAACATAATATATACACACAGACAGAGACAAAATTCAATCACAAAAGCACACACGAACACACATACACACACATATATATATATATATACATACATATCTAAAAAATGTGAATTTATATACATAAAGATAGTAAATATGAATTAGTATATATAAGTAAAATTATATATTCATAAAAAATATATTATGAATACATTTCAACTGATATATTGAGAGGATTAACAATAAATTGTGAAACAGAATAAGAAAATTTTTGAGTTCAGCAAACAAATCCATAATATCTCAATGGGGGGAATAAGAAGAAAGAAAAATTATATATAAATCACTACGTATGGTTTATAAAAGTATGATAGTCTTTATTAACACTAAAGTAGACAAGTTAAGAAATAAAATCCTTCTCTGTGTTTTTTATTACTAACAAGGAAACAATTTCTTGATGCTTTTTATGAAAGAAAAATAAAAAATAAAATAAAAAACTAAGAGCCTTGGGAAATCATTGGGGGTCTAACCAGGGTTATTCATGTTTGGGACAGATAATATAACCACCTAACCTCGCAAACCGTCCAATAAATATTATGTTTTATATGTATATGTAAATATACATAGACATAAATATATAAATATATATACATTTTTAATTAATAATTTATGAAAATTTACGTTAATATATATATTTTTTCAATAATATAAAATTTTTATAAATTTAAATATATATATATATATATACTTAAGGTTATATATATAAACCTATATATAATTCCTTATTGTTGTGCAACCTTGACCACTTCTAAGTAGTTTAATGTCTTGTGAAGAGTATTATTATTTGATAAGGTACTAAAAATGGTTGGTTTGGGACTTACACATGAGGGTCCAAATTTGGTTCATTCGGTTTCTTGATAAATTGATTAGAGAAGGTATTGTTGGTAAATATTCCTAGTACGAGGCCTATTTTATCTTCCTCGTGTCAAAAAATGAGGGCATCCTATTCACATTATATGGGTATAATGGTCCATTACTAACTCATCAACTAATGAGTAGGATTAACCTTATAGTCATTAATATATGGTAGTCATATGCTTGTCACATAGGTGGACATAGGATTGTAACATAGATGGTCATAGGCCCGTAGCCAAGGGTACATTGATTGTGATCACCTCTAGGTAATCACCTTTGGAAGATTTGGGTAATCCCATATTAGAAACATAGGTTTCTTATAATAATCACATAATAAAAATGTATATTTGAAGGTATTTTGATTGAACCTCAAAGTAGCGTCCTACGTATCCTAGTTGAAAGGAATAAAATATCACATAATTATAGGTTCCATTTGAATATAATATGATATAACTTTCCTATATAGTCCAATATCATGTGGTAAATAGGCATATTAAAATGTATAGAGTAATGTAGTTAGGCCTTTGTTGTTCCTAGCTTTCACATTGGTGCATCTCATCCATGATAATAATATAAATAAAAATATCTAAGTCTACATGAATCAGCTTGGTCTGTGAAATAAGAGATAAAATAATATCAATTATATTTCATGAAATTTCACACCAGGGGATAGTGGGGAGAATATATGTTGTGATTATCATTATGAAATTACTCTAAAGTATAAACAAAGTGAAGGAATTTTAAGGAAAACAGAAGGATTATATCAACTCACAGTGCTTAAGTAAACCAAGGGGATTATCTTGACTCAAGGAATTTATATGGGGATTATTCATGAGAAACCCATTCGAGTTTATCCCATATCATGGTAACTAAATCAAAGAAGTAATGATTGGGGACTTCACTTAATAAGGGGCCATAGTCGGAAGCCTATTCAGTAAGAAGGGAAATAATGTGACACTGAGTAGGGCTTATGCATGATCTTCCCATGGATACATGATGTAGTAAATGACTCTAGAGAGTGTATAATTTTAGGCTTTCTCCTAGTATGTGGCTCGGGTTGGTATGTATAACATAATGAGGAAGGTGAAGGTTCGAAAACATTAAGGAAGAAATCAAGAAGAGTGTCACGACATAAGTTATTACTAATGTGAAGGTTTGGATTATTTTTATGGAAACCCAAATCCGATCAAAAATAGCTAGAAAATCTCATGACAGGACTCGTGATTTCTTATGGGGGGTCAATTGTGGAAGGGAAGTGACTAAAAAAGTTCCAAGACTGCATCACATCACCACTCACAAAAAGGGGTGTGGGGGGAGCCTCCACCATATAAACCCATAGAATAGGGTTGTAGTGTACTTTGGAATACATTCATGAAGTAGATGTTGTTCATAAAAGAGACTTAGGTCCATAAGATTTCTTAGAGAAATCCATTTAAAGCATCTTTATAGAACTTTAAAAATAGTCATCAATATAGTGCTTTGTAAAGAAGAAAATGTGTATAGTTAAACAAAAAGGCATACATATAGTGATTTATGATGTCGCACCCATATAGGGGGTCCTCCTAGAACCTTAATAAGAGGACCCCATGTGAGGATTTGAGAAGAGGATCCCAAATATGGGGGTATACCTAGAACTTTGTGATGTGGAATTTGTGGTGCTTGATTCATAAAGGGACCTTCACAGATTTACTTTAGGAACACCATCCATTTTCTTTGGTTTGAACTAAAGAATAACCAAATAGAGGATTTTCAATTTTTGCCTCACTATGTCATATCTATTCCATGGTAAGTATGTGGTATTTATAGGTGGTTCTACAAAACCCATTCCCCAAAATGGTAATCAAAAAATGAAGTACATGGCCATATACTATGTTCACCTCATAACCACAAATGAGGATAGCTTGCAAAGGAATTAGAAGGAGGGATATGAATTAGCACCTTAGAACCGGAAAAAAAATATTATTTTGAAAAAAATCTCATTTCTTAACAAACTACATATAGTGAATAAAATTTTTCTTTCAATACTATTTAAACATTTTATGATAAATAACGTAATATTAATAAATTCAAGGATTAAAAGTTTTAATATCGTAGGAAAATTAGTCTCATACAACACTTATAAATAATAAAAATTAAAAAAATTTCAAACCCTTCTTATTTACCCTCCTAAAATATATAATATTATCCTTAGTACATGTAATAACCTTAGGATATACATCATAAAAATAGGTGGGATAAAATTATAGTAGCGGAAGAGATAAAATGTAATGAATAATAGAAATGATTCAATAGTACATGGGTGAGCATAATAAACATCACCATATCATAAGCAATGGATCATAATTATAATCATGATAGAAATATTTTATAAATAAATCGAATATGCAATAAGAATAACAATGAAACACCATAATATAGTGATCAAATACCACATATAATATTTATTAAATCAAACATCATGTTCATGTATCACATATGTGCATAAAAAATAAGATCGTAATCATAAACAATGCTATCATATTTTTCACACATATTACTCACAATATCATGATATATATCACATTACAGAATGCATCAAAAGAATATATAATTCTAGCCACAACCTTCATATCAAAAAATGCTCATCATCATTCATTCTATATAGAAAGAGAACATATATCCGTTATAGTCACAAAATAAACCAACAGAAATTAATGGGTTTGACAAAATTTTTATAAATAATACTTTCATGAATAACATTTGGAGTTACCAAATGAATAAGTGGAACATATTTTGGAAAAAACAACATCATTCTTTAGTGTAGAAGAAACAACTCAAGAGGAGTCAAAGAGATTTTTTGAAATGGAATCCTTTTCAAAAACAATCATTATAAATTGATTATATAACTTTTCAAAATGGTTGAAAGATGTATATCCAAAAATAAATAAATTTAAATAATAGTGGAAGGAAATATTAAGGATATTAGAAGAAGATCCATAGAGGTAAAATTTGAAAGAGGATATACCCAAAAAGAATGAGTTTGGGTTCCAGAATTCACTTACCTTAAATCCTACATTATTCAATATCTTTTCTACCTCCTCAATAACAAACTTGGTTTTATTAATTTAACTCTAAAAAAGATTTCAAAAAAATAAATTTGTGTTCATTAGCATATATGACAAATAATACCAATCCTAAAAAACCATTAAATATTATTATTTTCATATGAATATTATAAACTAGTTATCAAATTGGATAGTATGAATAGGATAAAATTATTTATAAAATTTATATAATTGTCACACTCTATATAAATATAGTGATAAAGTCTTAATAAATAATCACTAAATGTTTAGAAAATTCATTTCATGATTTAAATATACATTTTCATTAAAAATTATTATTATTTATTTTTTTGAATGGGTAATATAATAAATTTATGAAACATTTGGAGATCATGTTTTATATAAAGTATATAATTTTTGAAATATACATGTCAAAATTATCTTAGATAATTTTTAATATTTTTCTAAAAACATTGAATTTTCAATTAATAGTGAAAAATATTGATTTTCATTGAGAACTATATTTCATTTTGAAGTATTTAGAAAGTAAATGTCTATTTTGGAATTTTGTTTAAATTTAATTATTCCCATTTTGTTAAAAATAATCCAATTTATTATTTGGAATAAATTATATAATTATATTTCGTATAAAAACATTTTTTGTATATAAAATGGAAATATTTCTGTGAAAAAAATATTTTTTGTCATGTTCTGTAGGGTTACATATAAATCAAACTCCACCACATATGTTTTTTTAATATTTTAAAATAGATTCAATATTGTTAATGATGAGATCCAAATTTTTTAAATATTTTCCCATTATTTTAAGTCATTATGAATAGTAATTTTCGTAAATTTTATTAAAGTAGTAAAGGTAAAATAAGTTAATTAAGGGTGAAAATAATGTCATATGGAATAAAAGTTACCCTCTCACTTGAATTAATTTTATTGGATGTTTATATTTCATCCTTAATAATCCAAAATTATAATATATAACCTTCTCTTGTCGTACGTCCAGGATTTTGACCTTTACAATATTTTTGTAAAGAAAAGTAACAAATGTCGTTATCTTTGTTTAATTATCTACAATTATTTACATAGGGATAAAAAATTTATTTTAGGTTATATATATTCATTTTAAATATGAATTATTTTTCTATATCATGGTAACATATTATTAATTTTAATTTATTTAATAATTACCATAAATTCTTAGGCAACACAGATATAATATTTATTCAATTAATAGGAAATAAAATATATGATTTCAAAAAAATATAATTTGAATGAATTACTATGTTCTATGATTTTTTTTTTAAAAATGACGTATTATATGGTTTTTAATTGAATATATTCAAATTCATTTGTTGTCTATTAGTTTTAAAAGTTAAATTAAATGAATACTTCCAAAATTAACAATAATGTTTTTTTAAATGTCTTAAAATTCCAAAAAAAATACTATTTTGAAAAACATTATTGGTATACGTAATAAAATATCAACCATGGTAAATTTATGATCCGATTTTATTTTTATAGTGACCTTATTGGCCCCTAAAGTGTAAAATATTCAATATTATTGTAATTATTAAAAAGGATAAAAATGGGTTTGAAAAAAGATAAGGGGGAAAACATCACCTAAATTTTTCCAAATTGTATTATATGTGGTTATTTCAAGACACACTCATATTATATTTTAATCCTATAAATTTGGATACATTTTAATGTTAAAATTAATAAATACTAATTTAATATTTTAAGAAATTCTTAGAGTACCCCTCCCTTCTCTTATATATGGGAACATCCTCTCCTCCTTTCTTCACAAATCAAAAACACATTGGTTTATCCACTAAATGAAAAAATACCTTATTTAAATCCATACCCATATAATTGTATCCTATTTTATTAGAAAATAAACCTATGAAATATTTTGGTGTAAACCTTAAGAAATTGTTCAAATAAGATGTATAGTACTTAACCAAGAGTTCTTGTATTATTTATTTTTATTAAACCTTCAAGTATTATTCGAATAAGATTAAATAATCAAAATAGTATATTAAATCTAATTATATGTTATTATTTTAATTTAATAACATATATCCATCTACACTTCCATAAAATGGGAAAATAATCCACCATTCATGTATACAGTGGGTTGTCGCCTCGTAAACTGATGTAATTTGTTTTTCATCACCTCTTATAACTAATTTTTTTAATGATGTATTTAATGTATATATGTTATATTGATGAAATATTTATCATTATTAAAATAAATATATCATTTATTTTCTTACCTTTCCATTCATTGAAAATTGATAATTCCAATCCTGCACACATGTGGACTACCACATCCATGAAGCAATGTGATTCATTTTTCATCACTGCATCGCATGGATGATATGTGTGTGTGTGTGTGTCTAATGAAATAATATGGTATTTATGATATAATTATAATTATTTTAATATAGAATTATAATTACCTTATTTCCATAATGATCACTGAAAAATGAAAATGTTACTCATGCATATGTATGGGCTCTTGTCTCTGTGATTGTAACATAGTTACTTTTCATAACCATATTTTATAACTAGTTTTAAAATTATAATTTATGTTTAAAAATAATAATTATTTAATTATTAATATTCTTAATATTATTTAATAATGAATACTTCAACCATACTCAACTTATAGAAGAATTTTTGGATATATAGTTTAAATTTCATCTAAACTTTCAACATTACCTCAATTGATTAAGTAATAAGATATAAAAAAATAAATGGAATAATAAAAATGAAAAATGTTATTAAAAAGGTAAAAAATTAAAAAAACTTATTATTTAGGAATATAGATAACATATATGATGATCCAGACTCAAGGATAGGGACTCTCTTTAAAAAAACCTCTTTTAAACTCTCCCGTCAAAATCTCCTTCTTCCATATAAATATTTCTTTAAATTTTTTTATGAATGAATTTATATGGAAATAAATTAATTATAAATATATTTTTTGTATATTTTAAATGGTTTTTAAAATTTATCTTTTAATGTATTTTATATGGAACATTTTGACTTTCTTTACAAAAAACAAAAGGAATGTTCTATTTTAATATATCATGAGACGATGAATTTTTCTACCCTTATAAATGTTATTTGATATTTTAATTAATTTATAAGAATATATGTATTATTAAAAGAAAAAATCACCAGCCCCTATATTATTTATATTTTAAACAAGTATTTTAAAATGGAATGAATATTTTAATATGTGGAAATATTTTCTTATGGGTGTAAAGAATATTTTTATAAGTGTAATGTTGTAAATTGCATGTTTTTATTTGTTAAGATTATTTTATGGTTCTCAAGAAATTTTTATGATGATAGGTGGTTCTATTTTAAACTAAGGATTGTTGGTTCTATAATAATCCAAGGATTTGTGATTCTATCATAAATCGTGGATTGGTGGCCCCATGATACCCTATAATGCATTGTGTATGAAAGTCGACTGTATCGGTTATTCAATTTGTAATACTGATATGAAGAAAGATGTCCCAACTTACCTACATGATTTATCTATTATTTATATAGATTTTTATGTAAATCTTATTATTTTTCAAGTTAATCTAAAGCTCATAATTTTAAATGAATTTTTAA
Source organism: Viscum album (assembly GCA_963277665.1). NCBI lineage: Eukaryota > Viridiplantae > Streptophyta > Magnoliopsida > Santalales > Viscaceae > Viscum > Viscum album. Next base: position 962,288,147 of record OY728145.1, read on the forward strand.
GTCACTTCTAAAGGGTTGATAGTATATATTTATGAAAAATAAATCACGTGTTTTTCATAACTTCAATAAAACCTTAAAAATGTTTATTTTTATTTAATGTTTTCTTATGAATTTTTTTATGAATATATTTGTGGGTGAAATTTGATTACTTGTGTAAGAAAATGTTTATTTCGAGACCAATGATTATTTCAAAAATGGGAAAATTTAATAAGTATTCATGGACTAACGGGTTTTTTTCTTCTTTATTTTATGACCCTTATGTATTTTTTTATGATCATACCATACTTTAAAATGTTTTTTATGAATTTTATTGATTTTTAATAATAAAAATAAGTCATGTTGAAAGTCATGATGATTAGTCATGAAAAGAGAAGATGTTTTCATTTAAAAAAATTATTGTGGGAAAAATAGATACTATTTAGAATTATATACTTTGTAATTTATGAGTTTTTTATGTAAGAGTTATGTGTTAATTGTCTAAAATTATAATCATAACAGATCTTTTTAAATTTAAGAAAGTCAATTCTAACCTAATTTCACTATAAAATTGTTATGTTTAAGGCTAGGTCCTTATAATTGGTATCAGATAAGAGTTTAAATAACTTTTTAGTTTAATAATTTTCTATGTGAGTCCAAATAAAGAGTCATAGATTCTATAAATGGTTAAAAATTATCAGTTTTTTTATATTTTTAAAGTTACAAAAACTTTTTTGTGGTTTTTGGGGATAATATTTTAAGGTGATTAATGATATTTTGGATTAATTTTTATTAGTACAAGGTATTGGTAACCCTTAGGTTTAATGTGAAGGATTATTTTAGTGTAAATGTATGACTTAACCATTGCATTTGAAATTTTCTAAATGTTCAATTTTATACTATAATGGCCCCGACCCAAATAACTTGTAGTTTATGTCTTAATTTATTACATTGCAATAAGATATAAAGAATAATATCTCAAATTACTGAATATTTTAGTTGTCTTCATAAAAATTATATATTAATAATTTACATATTAAATTTTAGAACACAAATTACAAAATCAATAGTTTTTAGAATAACATTATTCTCTATATCATATCTTTACATATAAAACATAGTACAAATCACGGATTATTGAGAATAGAGATAAATAAGTGTAAATGTATGACTTAACCATTGCATTTGAAATTTTATAAATGTTGAATTTTATACTATAATGGCCCTGGCCCAAATAAATTATAGTTTATGTCTTAATTTATTACATTGCAATAAGATATAAAGAATAGTATCTCAAATTACTGAATATTTTAGTTGTCTTCATTAAAAATATATATTAATAATTTACATATTAAATTTTAGAACACAAATTAAAAAATTAATAGTTTTTAGAATAACATTATTCTGTATATCATATCTTTACTTATAAAACATAGTACAAATCATGGATTATTGAGAATTGAGATAATGTAAGGGTGTCCTAAATTTGTTAGTAAGGGTTAAGTATAATAGAATCTATCATAAATCAACTTTTAAATATAAATAACTAAAAATGCATACCGTTAAAATAACTTGATATAGAATAATCAATATATAAATGTAAATAAATTAAAGCACATTCTATTTAATCAATAAAATTATAATGAAATAATTTTAGATATAATATAATTATAAAAATTACATTGATAAAAAAATAATTGAATTATTTATGAAGGAAATTCATAATTACTAGATATCATGTCTCACTAACATAATACCTTTACCATCAAAACCTATCACAAGATAGTTTAAAACTACAGGTAGAAAATTTTTTTATGGAAGATTACTGATTCACCAAATGAGACTACTAATTAATTGAGGGACTATCTATAATTAGGTCTTACATAGTTCTACATGATTAAATCTTTCCTCTTATGTTGAAGAACTAATTTAATTCATGAATCAATATTTCTTATCAAAAAAAATCTATATTTCATAAACAAAATGAATTTATAATATTTCCTTGGGTAAAAATTAACATTCAATGAGGAACAACATATATAAAAATGATATACGATTTAGGAAATAAAAATATCCATGATAAATAATAAGGTTATTTGTGAGAAATTTAATTTCCAATAATCAAAAGAAAGTAAATATTTTAATGGGAATTCAATGACTACAAAAATAAACTAAAAAATTTAATATGATTACTTTCCTCTATCAAAATGATCAAAAATGATATATAACATGAATAATTATGGAATCAATAGAATATAACCTTAATATATTATATGTAAAATAAAATATTTTAAATAATAAGTATAAATAGCATAAAAATATCATCGAAAAAAAATCCTAGGGAAATATTCTTTTCATTTTGAAAATAACATTTTAAAACTAAAAGTTTGAAAAAAAATTTGAAATTGATTTTTTAAGAAAAAATAACCTTTGAAACTTATAAATGTATTTTTAAAAAATTAAGTATTAATTATGGCTGAAATAGCATTCATGCCATACATATTAAAACGAATATTCCTTTTACTTTTTCGGTAAAATCCAAATGGGAATTATTTTGAAAACAACCGAAAGATACAACTAAAAAATTATATCATAAAAATGGGTAATAAATCCTTTAATTAATAATTTTTAAAAGGATAAAAACATTTTCAAAAACAAATCTAGAAATTATGGGTTTTGATGAAAAAAATTTGTGACCAAAGAGATAAATAATGAAATATTTTCTTAAAACATTTTTTAAATCATTTTAAGAACCAAAGAGTGAAAAAATGGAATTATTACTTAAAAATTAATGAATAACAAGAGTATAATAAAATTAAATGGGTTTATTAAAAAATTATCAAATAATTTCCTTGAATTAATGTCCAAGCATAAAAAATATCGATTCAAATGACATTATGAAATAAACCCTCACAAAGATCATAAAATTGAATTGATAGTTGATAAATGAAAAAATTATGTGAATAAACTATAAATACATATAAAAAAACTTTAAATACCAAATAAGATAATTAAAATTCATTTCACACATAATCTTATAATATCAAAGATGATAGAGAAGTAATATAACCCAATGAAAAGAAATTGAGTTACGAAATTCTTTACCATATGGTAACTCTTATTCAAATTACATATTTATTAAATAATTCAAGTTGAAAATTAAAATAGAATATATTATTAATGAATTATGATATTAAATATAAAATTAGCAGCATATACACCATATAAAATAAATTAAGTGCATAACATTACAATATGCCTTAATGAAGGTAAATTGATATGACGTCTTGTACCTCAAGATTCCTTTAGTTTGATGATTATTTAATCTACATTATTGTGGTTTAAAAAAATTTATTAACTCATAACAGAACCATATTAATATTTATAACATTATATTTGATCATTTTATAACATTTTTTCACCCATTCATCAATTATCTATCATTATTTTTATTATTTTGTGTGTTAATTGTCTTCTTTTCTCATTAATATTTCATCATGAATGTTATCGTTCTTGTTTATGTTTTATAGTTCCATAATATCCATAATAATAATAAAATTAAATAATTATAATATTTATAAATCAGTAATAATTTAAATACAGATCAAGAAATATGGTTTTGATAAATTAAGTATGTTACAATCATGGAGATGGTAGGTCGTACAAATACATCGGTAAGGTTTCCATTTTTCAATTATCATTATAAACATGAGGTAAGTAATATTTTATCTTTAAATAATGACAACAATATAATAATATCTTATTATTTATTGAAATATACTTATATATATCATCCATTTGTTTTGGTGATGAAAAGAGTTTCACATCACTTCGTGAAGGCAGTAGTCAACACGTACATGAATAATGCTATCATCTTTAAGTGAGTGAAATAATAAGAAAGAAAATAATATATTATATTTTTATAATTATAAATATATCATTAACATCCTGATTATTTCATTTATATAACATATATTAAATAAATTTACCCTTATTTCCTTCCATGTAATGCGTTATTGAAAAACAAATCGCATTGCTTCGTGGGGCGATAGTTCATCGTGCACATAAGTAATGTTATCGTATCTCCTAAAAAATGGTAAGTAAAACAATTATATAAAATATAATGAATCAACGGGTATAATAATTTTTCAAATATCATATTCATACTTTATATCCATTATCAAATCCAATTGTGATGGTGGTAAAGGAAAAAAAATGACATCGGTACAGGAGACAGTAGTCTGATTTACATGTGAATAATGATTCCATAACCCATTTGATGGAAGTGAGGGTGGTTATAGTTAATTACCTTAATAGTAAAATATCTTAGTAAATAGAATATGCTGATATTATTATATCATCATGATTAAATAATAATTTAAGTAAGTGGATGAATAAATAAAATAGAAAAGCTCGTTGAAAATTGATACTTCTTCTTTGGGTAACCTCATTAGGTTTGCACCAAAATCCATCCTATGGTAGAATTTTTAAAAAACTAAGGCTTATAGGATGATATGAGGAAATTTTCAAAGTTTTTTTTGGTCCTGGCTAAACCAAAATGGTTTTATGGTGTGAATAAGATAGGATAGGGGTGAATTTTTATAAGTGACGCGAGTGGCACACCTGTAATTTTTTTTAAAAAAGTGTACCCATGTATTTCAAAACCTACAAGGGTCAAAAATGGATTTTTCTAGAGTCATATAAAATATATGATCTAAATAAGTCCATAAAATTTATTTTATACATGTTTTTAGGTTATTTTAACCCAAATTTTAGTTTAACCTCTTGGTAAATCTATTTTTACCTTAACCATGACAAATATTTTTTACTATTTTCTATAATAATTTTGGTAAACAAATTAATTTGAAATTATTAGATAATATAAAATTTTTTGATTCAAAATATTCAATATATTTTGAAATATAGAATTCACATAATTGTAAATTTTAAATTTAAAATTAATATCACAAACAAGACGAGAAAGCTGGTTTTCAACGAGAAAATGTTTAAAAAGTTAACAAAGTACTTATATAAAAATAAAATATGAAAATTGTTCCAATGATATAAATTGAACTAATATATATATACATGAACTATTTTTACTTTTATACCAATTTAATATATAATTTAACCATAAAATTTCTTTAAAAGAAAAGTTTGTTTTAAATTAAAATTCTGTATTTATCACTATATATCAAAAAATGAAACATATCAAAAAAAGCACAAAAATAACTTTAACATAATTTTGATATTAAAATTACACATATGAAGTAAATTTTTTCAATTAAATTTTATTAAAGTGATAATATTTTTTAAATTATGTTTTAAAAGTTCAAATAAACTATTCTTTAAAAAGAATATAGTTTTTTTGAAAACATTTCTTTTTTATTTTTGATGGTTCCTATTTTATTTATAGTCAATAAAGAACCATAATTTTCATAATTTAGATAGAAATATTCATACACTACAACAAAATTGATAGGTTATAAGAGAATAAAATATTATGGGTCATTTCAATTTGGGGTTACGTGTTTCAAAAATCTATAAAAGAGATTAAATTTAATTAAAAATATATATTTCATAATATCTCGGTTGTTATATTTTCTTCAAGCTTAGTGTTTTGTTTCATACATGCTACCAAAAACAATATTCTTATTTTAATAACTTGGGGTGTTTCATTCTCCCCGTCTTAAATAAATTACATCCTCAAAATTTAATCTTTATCTTGATAATCAAGGGTCGGAAATTTTGAAATACAATTATTGAAAAAACCACATCATAAAAGGTTTTATAAAACTTCCACTTAATATGAGAGAAAAGAAAGTGTAACGGCCATCTGAAATAACACATAACTAGGTTTCCAAGAAGGATAACATACGCTACTACGAAATATTCCATTAATAGTGCTAGCCTTTATCAGCACTAGAAAAAATACTAATAATGGTGTGCTTTATCTGTATTTTTTTATCACTAATAAAGGGTACCAATTATTGTCATATTATTTTTTGCACAAATAAAGGCACTAAATAAAATAAAATAATTAAACAATAAAAAATAAAAATATGTAAATTAAAAAAATTAAAATATTTATTAATAAAATAACTATTGATAAAAATGAACAAATTTAAAATATATATATATGTATTCTAAATATTAATAAATTGTATATATTAAATATATAGATATGTAAAATGAAAAACATGAAAAAACTAAACAAATAAAAATTAAAAATGAGTAAATAAAGAAAAATATAAAACATTTTATTAATTATATAATTATTCATAAAAATGAATAAATATAGTATACATATATATTGAATAACATTTTTCTAAATTTTATATATATGTAATGAATAAATTTTAATAATAAAACAAAAAAAATTAAAAATGAATAAATTTAAAAATTATAAAAAAATTATTAATGAACAAATTATAAATAAAAATGAATAATTTGAATATATATATATATATATTATTTATAAATAGTAATAAATAAAAAATATTTAATATAAATGTATAAAATGTAATAATTAAAAATGTATTGATGTATTATTCATTTTTAATTCTTTTTATACATAATTATTCATTGATACATCTAATATAGAAATATATTCCATATATAATTTGGGAGTGAATGAATATAATATTTCACAAAATATGATTTATATAATAAAAAATATTTATTCTTACATTAAATAATTCATATATTTTATGAAGAATGGTTTATAATTAAAAATTAATATTATTTAAAATGTTGACTAATTACATCGAGTAATGGATATAATTGAATTTCGTTTGATTATTCAATTTAGCATATATCAAATGTATGTTACTTTGATTTCACATATATATATATGTAATTAATACATTATTTTATACAATGCACACACATAAGTATTTACATTATTAATGAAATCTTATATAAAAACACACACACCTAATATTTCTGTAATTTATTCAAATTTTACTTTTTATTTAATAATTTCATCATAACATGATACATTTAATATATTATTTTTTAATTTGTAAATTATATTTATTTTTTATATATTATTACTGTTAGGAATTATTTATACATTTTGTATATTTCTTATTTTTAATTTTTAATTTTTTGGGGAATTCAGTCATTTTATATTGTTTATTTATATATATTTATTTACTATGTTTTCATATTTATTTCAATCTATATCCATATTTTTCTAATAATTTATATTTAATTAATAAAGTAAATCCATTTTTTAATATTTTTAAGGTGTACTCATTTTTAATTATTCAATTTCAAAAAAAAATTAACTTGTATGAATTTAAGATTATATATTCATTAATAATGTTATAAATATATTGGAAAAAAATATTTATAAATAAATATATTTATAAATTTATATTTACTATATTTATAGATTTACATATTTATATTTATAAAAAATATTATTTTTTAAATTTTTTAATTGTATAATTATAAATAAATAATTATATATATTTAAATAATTATAAAATTATAATAAATTTATTTAAATAATGAATTTATTTATTATATTTATATTTATATTTATATGTATTTTTAATATATATATAATTCTACAATATATATAATGCTATAAATATATATATATTATTTTTGAAAAAAGTATTTATATAATTATAATTATATATTTATATATTTATATATTTAAATATTTATGAAATTATAATAAATTTATTTAAATAAAGAATGTATTTAGTATATTTATATTTATATTTATATTTATAATTATATTTATATTTATATTTATATTTATATTTATATTTATATTTATATTTATATTTATATTTATATTTATATTTATATTTATGTTTATATTTATGTTTATATTTATGTTTATATTTATGTTTATATTTATGTTTATATTTATGTTTATATTTATGTTTATATTTATGTTTATATTTATGTTTATATTTATGTTTATATTTATGTTTATATTTATGTTTATATTTATGTTTATATTTATGTTTATATTTATGTTTATATTTATATTTATATTTATATTTATATTTATATTTATATTTATATTTATATTTATATTTATATTTATATTTATATTTATATTTATATTTATATTTATATTTATATTTATATTTATATTTATATTTATATTTATATTTATATTTATATTTATATTTATATTCATATGTATATTTATATTCATATTTATATTGATATTTATATTTATATTTATATTTATATTTATATTTATATTTATATTTATATGTATATTTATATTTATATTTATATTTATATCTATATTTATATTTATATTTATATTTATCAAATATATATATAATAATATAATTATATATAATTATATAATTATATTTATGACTATAAAATTATAGTAAATATATTTAGATAATAAATATATTTACTATATTTATATTTATGCATAACTATTAAATATATATATAATTTAGTTTAAATAATGATATAAATATATTTTAAATTTTAAATAAATAGTAATAAATATATTTACCAATATATTTATAAATACACATTCTCTATATTTATAAATTTATATATTTATAAGTAAAAATAAGAAAAAATATATATTTTTAAAGTATATATATAATTATAACTAAATAATTACATATTTAAATGATTAGAAAATTATAATAATAAAATTATAAAATTATCTAAATATATTTAAAAACAATTATCTATAATTATACTTATAAATCCTTTATATTGGATAATGTTTGAATGCTGATAAATGTGCTTTTTTATCTGCAATTCTATAGTGTTGATAAAGATAGAGATTTATCAGTGTGGATAAAAATGGAGCGTTATCAGTGCTAAAAAAGTACTGATAAAGATGGATTTTATAAATTCTTTTTAGTTGTGATAAATCTCGATCTTTATCAGTGCTTAAAAAGCATTAATAAATATATTATTTATCAATACTTATTAATTTTGTACTAATAAAAAGTATCTTTATCATCACTTTTCTTAAGGGAAGATACAAGTATCACCAAACTATTAAAAGAACCCTAATCATGATTGATTTTGTCATTATATCTCAAGATTTTAAAAAATTCTCCTGTTATCGGTGCTCCTCATCCTCAGATCCAATGCTCGAATCAAGTATCAAATGAATCCAAAGCTCAAATGAATCAAGGATCAAATGAATCCAAGGCTAAAACAAATACATGCCTTTGTGATATCTCTATGTTATTTTAGACAAATCAAAGATTGAATCCAAGGTATGTCATTTTCTCCTCCTCCTCACTCGTTGATTTCTTATTTGGTTTCCATGGAATGTTTCTTTTCCTATATATTTTCCTACAGTTAAGTGATTATGCATTTTTTCCATTTTCATTTCTTTTTTTGTTCTTTTGTTTGTTCTCTCTCTATTCAATAGCATTTTTCCATTATGGTTTCATCACTTCTTTCCCTTCTTCTTCAATCCTTCCACTCATTATTGATGATTTTTTTGCATCATCTATGATATCAATAGGTAAGTGTATTTATGATTTATATTTTTCATAAATTTTTTCATGTTCTTGGGTGTTTTTAATTAGTTTCTTTAAAATTATAATTCTTATCTTTATTTATATAGATTTAAACAACTGTCTTCCTCAATGATTTTTATGGGATTATAATTGATTTCCAATTGGTTTCTTATGGATTTGGCCTTTTTTTTTATTAGTATTCAAAGGATAATTTATATTTTGGACCAATAAGATATTTATGATAGTTTTCATTAAGTAATTTGGTGTTTTAAAATTAGTTTAGGATGTTAATGAATTCTATTTGTGTAATTCAAGAGTTTATGTCATTGATTAATTGGGGTTTCCCTATTTGAGAAGTTTTCTTATGTTTTATTTTTTTCATGAGTCATTTATTTATATTTAATGTTACGAAGTCCTCTTTTTATATTTTATGATTATAAACATTTTTATTGGTGTTTTTGTGTTCATATATATATATTTATTTATTTATATGTATATATTTATTTTATATATATATTGTACATATGCAAGTACTCACATAAAAATATGTGAATATTTGTATTGAGAGCTGCTTAAATAAGTATGTGTGTAATTGAATATTTTTATAACATATAAAGATATGTTTTCAAATTTAAACACCTTGATTAAATTTGGTTCTTTAAAAAAAATTTAAATAGGTGTTTTAAAAAATATCATTTAAATTCCATTTTTAGCTTACCAATTGTTTTTTAAAATGGCCTCAAGAAAAATGATTATGTTTCTAGTGAGTTTTTAAATGGGTTTTTGAAAGGAGGCATGGTTTCAATTTTGTTATTAATTGTGGGTTTTTATATTTAATTGAATGGATTATTTATATGTGTATTCTATTAACATGGGAGACCATGTATAAAATAGTAAAAATATGGGTTCTACTTGATATTAATTATGGTATTAGCTAGGGGAATTTTTTTGTTTCCTCAGGAGGTTAGGGCTTCATTACATGTTTTGGTCAGAGAGTCGACTAGTATTCAATGGCCTAGTTAGTTACCTATAGATCCTATAGGTCATAGCTCCTCCCCATGTGTTTTGAATTATACTTTTAATTTTATATAAATTGTTTAGTACCCACTTTTACTTTTGTGGAAGGTTGTTTTCATCTCCCTTATTTAATTTTATTGCTTACGTATTCTAGATTTTAGTTTCTTATTTGGATTTTTTTTATTTTTTTATTTAATTTTAGTGACATTTCATTTTATTTGGTTTTCCTTCTTAGTTTCATATCATTAAAAAATAAAAAAAAGGGATTTATAAATGTTTTTTTCAATAAATACGGACTAGATAAAGGAAAATGATTTTTAACTAATTATTTTAATTTTTTAAAAAATAAATAGTTTAATAATGGTTCATAAATTCTAGTCTGAAATATAATTCATTTTTAAAGATTGATGTGAGGAAAAGCTCATGGTTGGATTCTCTTTAAATAATGAAGAAATATCCCCATATGTATTTCAAACTAGCTTTCTTGGTAATTGATAAATGGTATCCTTTGTTTATAATAGGGATATATTTCTAACAATATATTCAACCATCTAAGTTTATGATATCATGGTATAAAATGATCCATTGATATAATTATATTCATACAATTTAAACTCATTAATTAAAATTAATTAAGGTTTACTAAAAGTACTCAAGATATCAGAACATAAATAGGTAACAAATAGTAATTTCCTTTCTTCAATAACGATCTAAATCATGTGAATATTGAAGTTACTTTATTAAAAAAAATGATGTGACATAACTAAAACATATGATAGCTATATTCCTTTCTGGATGATAAAATTAGTTAGATATTATGTAATTTTAAAGCAGGAACTTATATAAATTGAATGAATGTAATTTATTATAGAGCATAATTCCAAACATTTATTCCATAGAAAAAATCATTTTCAAAATAAGTAAACATGTTTAACATAATTTACATAATAAACCAATCATAAATAAATAATTTAACAACATGTGTGATTGGTTTCCATCTCACTAAAACCAATCTCATGAAAAAAATATTATTTGGTCCTCCACTTGCAAACTTTTCCATAAAAAATGATCATCTTCAACCTTTGACATGATATCTCATCACCCTATCGCAATTATTAAACAAATAAAATCTTCCCAAGATTTTCAAATCACCCAGAACAATGTCCAAACATGAAACTTTGTGTAACCTCATGGTTGGTTCCTTTCAAAACAAAAACCAAATCCTTTATCATTATCTCACCCTCGGTACTAGATCACCTCGAATTAAACTCACACTCAGATAAATTCAAATCAAACCTAAGACTGATATCACTCATGGACTCCCTCTAACACCTTAGGATCTTTTAGAAAATAGTTTCTAATGTCATGATTATTTTTAAAACCTTCTTGATGTTTACTCTTGAATAAATTGTATGGAATGTGAAATCATGGATTTTTTTATTCTTATTTGACATTTTAAGATACTAGTTTTTAATAAATGATTGTTTCCTTGATTGAATTTTGAAATAATCCCATGTAAACCTCAATATTTATGTGATTTTTCTAGGAAAATAGTGTGGGGAATTAAATTTTTAATTTACTACTATCTTTTGAAAAATATTAAACTAATGTCATCTTTATAAAATATTTAAGAAATGTTTAATAATAATTCTTTAATTTTGACTGGGTGGTGTCCGGTATATTATTTTTTTGTTCATTCTAATTTTAAATTTTAGTTTTGAAAATAGAAAAATTTTTAAAATGTTATTGTGGGTTTTGAAATGAAAAATGAGGTTCTCCCTTAAAATGAACTAAAATGAATTTGGTGTTTTGATACTCATGAATTGATTTCAAAGTGAACCTATAAAGTTTTAAATATTTCAAAGTGAACCTATAATGTTTTAAATATTTGAAATTGTATATGTTTCCATGGAAACAGTTTTAAACTTTGAATTTATTTTTAATGTTTTTTGAATATGATTTTAAAAAAATTAATAGATGTTAACCATTTTTATAAAAAAGGGAGTTTGTGTCCCATTACGGGTTTTGAAAAAATTTGGTTGATTTTCATGTGGAATTTTAAATAAAAATTGATTTCAAGTGTGGTTTAACAAATTCAAAAAGTGGACTTTTGAATTTGGAAATTGGTTTTGATATGTCATTTGAAATTTTAAATTAATATGTGGAAATTTAAAAAAAATTAAGTAGACAATTGTAATCCTTATAAAATCCATCTCTTGTAGAGTTATTATTATATTTTGTTACTTGAGAATGGTCCTCCAACTCTTATGGGCATGCACTTGGGTTTCTTTATCTAATATTAGCATTAGTCATCCCATACAAGGAACCGATGACCATTTTGGAAGCATTAATAGGATAACACCAACAATAGTTGAGTAATTCTTTTCTTAAATTCAATTACCCATTTCTTTTGAAGCATGCTAAAATTATTTAAAACAATTAAATGTTGTATTCCCTGTATTATAATTAAATATAACTTTCACCATCGATAATAAATATCTTATGTGTATTTATTTATTTCTTGTAAAAAAATGAATAACTTATGAACCTGAGATATATATGAATTGAAAATTGGATTCAATTTAATAATACAAAATAATATTATGTATATGGAATTAAAGATTTCAAGTTTGAAATAGAGAATGCATACAGCCCTTCTAAAATCATTTGTCTATTTTTTTTTTTTAGAAACATTCGTCTAGAAGAGTTGTAATAACATATGATTTGTCAATGAATATGTCACAGCTATTAATATTGGACTAAACAAGGGGAAAACTGAGAATGCACAATGATTAGAATGACACTGCAGTTTAAGGAATAATTGAAAAGAATACTACAGTAAATGATGATGGATATAGCATGGAATAAATGAAAATGGAAATTGAAGATAAACTTATTAATTATCCAAAGTTGTTTGAGAAGTTAAATAGTTGTTCTAAGATACCATTATAGATCAATTTTACAAAATCAACAAAATTTTCAGCCATATTAGACTTATATAATTTTAAAAATGGCATCGGATAGAGTTACACCAACTTTACAGAACTACTTGTTCTCTATAATAATATTCCACTAGAAGAAAATGAACTTCCATGTCAAAAATATAATTCCAAACAAATGATACATTCAATGGTAATGATATTTAAAAAATACTTTCTTGTACAAATGATTGTATATTGTTTTGAGATTACCATGAATCACTCATAAAATTCCCTGAGAGTGGAGTGAATTGATAGAAGAAAAGTGAATCAGATCCTTTAAAAGTTATATGAAAGTCTCTTATCATCCCACAGTTTAGAAGACTATATATATTTCTGAGAACTACAAGACAATTTAAATGGAATTAAATATAGAAATTAAATTTTGTAACCTACTTCATCCACCAAATTCTCTTCAGTTGAAGAAAATAGATTCTAAATATCCTAAATTTCGAAATGAGCCAAGAAACCTTCATCTCATGTTATCTATAGATAGAACAAATCATTTTGGTGTATTGATTAATACTCATAGTACATTTCCCATGATGTTAATAAATTATAACTTTCCTCTAAGGTTATTCATGAAAGATAAATGCATCATGTTGACTATGCTTATATCTAGACCAAGGAAACTAAGTAATTATATCAATATCTATTTCTCTCCATTAACAAAATATCTCAAATTTTTTTGGGATATATTTTTTATAATTTATTATGCTCATAGAAGTGAAGAATTCAAATTGAGGGCTACGTTCAATGGGATGATAAATTAATTTCATGATTATAAAAAAAAATTCAAGTTAAAACATTAAAGGAATGTTGGGTTGTCCCATTTGTGAGGAATAAAAACACTCAAATTGATTGAAACATTCCTTGAAGAATTTTTTTTCATCGCATCATAAATTTTTACCTCGATTACATAAGTACTAATCATGTATGTCATTATTTTATGGGATTACCGAATAAGGAACAACACTATCTCAGATAATGAGTGATCAACTATTCAATAAAGTAAATGATATTGAAATTATTTTGGTTAAACCATTTTTAAAAAACATTGTGAAATTAAGATAGAAAATGAGATTAATTATCTTTGAATTACTATATTGGATTTTTTTGTACATCAAACATTTTTTTATTTAGTGCATGTAGAAAAAAAATTATAGTTTTATCATAATGTTACTAAATTTTCCTAGAAAAACAAATTATGGAATCAGGGGTAGGTTGGACATGACTTACTTGGTCATAAAGGAAAATTCGGCACCTGTAAAAGGAAAAGGATGGAATTTTATTCCTATAGTATCTTACACTCTATCCAGATATGAAAAAATTGGAGCTTTGAATTTTCAACATTGGTGTGAAAATTCCATAAGGGTATTCCTCAAATATCAAGAATTTCATGTAAATGACTAATTTGAATTTATAGAGACTAAAATCACATAAATGTCAATTATTTATGCAATATTTGTTTCCCATTTATTTATGTGGAATTATTCTAAAAAATGTACTATATACATTAACAAGAAGATCCTCTTTTTCAAAGCCATGTATAGTAATGTTATAGACCTATAGATGTTTTTAATCATTAATAAATTGGTTTTAGTCATATTATGTGAATTAATTATGTTATTCATATCATAATTATTTTATATAGTGGTCTAAATGAGGTTTCACTTAGTTCGAGAGGTTCAACTATGTGTTCATGTACATTAAAGATGGATATACCCCATTAAATGGTATATAAATATTTTGAAAGAGAATGTCAAGAAAAAAAGTCAGACAGAAGGTTGTATTCTATAATGATATATTATTGAAAATTTTATTTAATTATATATTGATTTCCAATTATATTTTCACACCATCGTTCTCTTAATTTTTCATCATAGCATATGCCTTATGGATGAAGGGATTTCTAGAAGATATTTTGTTACAATTACCATCATAGATCGGGAGCAAGAGTACCTTTACATTTTATATAATAGTGATGATTTTGATCCATTCATTGAACCCCAAAATAAAATTACTAGATATTTGAGTCCATCAAGGGCTAAATCATGGATATCAAAAACATATAATCAATTTTATATATGATGGTTCTGAGATAAAATTTATAATTATTTATCAAAAAACATGAATTCAATTACAGAATTAATTTGATGGCTAGCTAGAGGACCAATTATAATTTTATATATTACACTATTCTTTTAACCAATATTTTTTCATTATATAAAAAAGAGTATGATAACTACGATGTGATGAAAAAATGGAGTTACGATTATCATGGAAGTGATGCACATATCTAGTTCCAAGGATAGATATCGAATTTATGTGAATATTTTATATTTATGCATTATCACATAGATATATTAGTTTGATTATACACCATTTATAGTGCTAATGTTCTATAGAAAATGGGTTGAGAATAGCAGTGAAGTGAATGATTATGAAATTAGATTCATGAAGGTGAATTTCAGTGTGGATGGGGGAAATAATAATCCATTCAAAATCAGATCACAATAAGTACAAGTATTTTATGTCTCAAATCCAACAAACAAGAATTAGTAAATTTTTATGATAGTGACTAAATCAATTATAGTGTTATATAAAAATTCATTCAAGGATGAAAATTTCATTACAAGATCACAATCAGTTCATGTAGGTCCTAATTTATACAATGTCTTGAACAATATAGGGGACCACAAAATAGGGGACTCGAATTCTTGATAGTAGATCCAAATACCTTCAGGAATTAAAAAGTGAGTTAAATGAGAGGGTTAATATTTTTAATATACTATGATTTACCTCATTTTATTATTCTTTCTATTATACATTTACACAATCTAAATTAAATGTTTGACTACTCAGGTATACATTTAATGTATTCTACACAAAATAATGTTACCAATCCTAGGGAAGAATAGAATTTTGATTCTAAAATAGTATAATTATTATAGGATCAACATCATGTTGATGAAAAACAAGTGTGATGCAGTATAACAATGTTGAATAAAATTGTCAAGGTAAGAAGTAATGATATAAAATTTAAGGTTAGATGGAATAAATGTGGCCATCCTTTTGAACTCAACAAGTCAATATTCTATTGTTATTTTGGGTTCACAATGAGGATTAATTTAATGATTGATAAAGATTAAAGGCATCACATCAAGCCTATAATGAAGGAAATCTAATGGGAAGATATAATGTTAATGTCACGATATACTATCTCTATAATAAAAAAATTATATACTGAAATATTGTTTTATTTTTTGTTATTTCTAAAATATTTTGTTTATTGTAAAATATTTCTCTAATTTTTTGGTCTTAATGGTTGCTATGAGAGCTCATAGAGGCTTCCGTAATCTTCTTACCAGGTCACATCTTAGAGATTTTGAGGGGAAAGTAAAGCCCTACCCACCAGTTAGTTATGCACACATTATAAAGTAGGAAATAGAGAATGATTTCATCCTTCATCAGGATGAGAAATTATTTCATCTTCATTATAGTCAATAATATATTATTTATTATTATTTATTTTACCTAATTTTATTCAAAAATTTTAATTTATGAAACATAAAAAAAGAGATGAAATAAATTAACGTGCATCATTACCAATGTTCCCCTATTACAAAGTAGGGTTAGGGTACACATCACTAGAGCATAAATTGGTATCTATTTTAAATCAATAATAAAATTATTTTGTGATATGAAACACCATATGTTCCTCTATTTCTATGCATATTGATGAATCAGAATATGAATCCAGTTCCATCCCACATCATGTGCTATAGAAGGAGGATCGCGTAAATAAGGAGGATAATCTTGTTGATAAAAAAACAAAATCAATGTGGAAATAATGTGTAAGTATGACATAATAGTGATTTTTTATTATTTAAAGTTGTATTACATAAAAATATCCATTTATTTTCATATATTTTTTAAATATTTTAGACATAATAATCGGCAGTGCCCATACTAGAAGAAAAACATTATTCAGTGACTTTAAAACAGCCTGAACAATATGGTCATGTTAAAGGAGTAAGTTTTTGAGTGGATCTTAAACATATTTTTAGAATATGTGACCATAAGAATATTCATATATGAGGGTGAAAGGATTTCAGACACAAGTTGATTCTTCTAAGGATATTATTGTCTGGTCAACTTTGGCCGACCAAAATATGAGAAGGTATCAAAGTGAACAGGCGACGGGAAAAAGATCCACACATAGAGAAACTAATGACCCCACTAGATTTAATGCAATTAATTCCCCTAAACCACATATATTACCATATGTAATCAATTTTCTGATTACTTTTTCTCCTGAATGTGAATAAAACAAATTTTGATAACATTATATTACTAAAATTTTATAGGGTAAAGTTATATGTTATTTCTATCTATAAACACCAATACAACACCTTGTTGTGAGTGGTACGGTGTACAATAACCTAGTATATAAGAAAAGAAATATAAAACTCATAAATTATCACATGGTAGTTGGTGTTGAGGTATCTTGGGAGATAACCTCCAATTTTAATATTCCACTTGACAAACTAGACATTAAAATTATCAATGATGATATTAGAACTTTTGTATCACAGTCATCTAATCTTATAAAGATGCATGAGGTATATCTTTAAAACAATTCTTATAAAAAACCAATAATAGTTTATTAGAAAAGTTTTGAAGTGAGGTGTGGTATTATTGATGGATAATTCATAGGTAAAATGAAAGGTCAAATCAAGAAAATCTACTGAATCAACCAAGATATCAAAATGACCCTCTGAGAATACCATCTCCCCACCAGTTCCACATCAACATTAATTTCCATTAC
This sequence comes from Viscum album, assembly GCA_963277665.1. NCBI lineage: Eukaryota > Viridiplantae > Streptophyta > Magnoliopsida > Santalales > Viscaceae > Viscum > Viscum album. Next base: position 962,306,431 of record OY728145.1, read on the forward strand.
AACTTCATACAAAAACCACATTTAAAGATGTAAATATTTCTTACATTACATATAAAGAAGAAATATTTTTAACTTTTTTTATAAACATTGATGGTCTCAAGATTATAACTGAGATTCTCAAGTTTCAATGGCTAGGAGCTTCAATTATGAATACATACATAAGGTATATTTTTTCAATATGTATGTCTAAATAGTGATATAATATGTTCATTAAAGTTAATAACTATTCATATTTTCTATAGGAAATTATATTACTACTATATAAAGTAAAACTGTGTGAATCATGATTTGGATTCATTAATCCTTGTATCATTTCTATATAAAAAAAACTTTGGAGAAGGAATAAATTGATAAGATGTCAGATGAGCTACATAATAAATTTGAGAAAAAAATAGCATGCGACAGAATCATTTTGATGCCTACAATGCATAATTAAAACACTACAGTCTAATCACATAAAATATATTTTTATTTTTTCATTTCTTATTTGTATTTTTCTTTTTTTCGCAACCCTCAATGTTGAACGATGTCAATCTGGATACCCTAAACATTTTTTTTGATTCATAGCACGGATATCTAAAAACACCGACCTCACATAATGTGTATTGTCAATTTCCAATACACTAAAATCAATATTTTATATATAAACTTAAAATTATATGTTTTAGTTTGTGTTTTAACATGAGTTTTGTCATGAATGGTTTATCAATAAATAGAGGCTAATTCATATCATGAAGTTAGCATCTAAACATAAAACCCTTTGGATTACTTCAAATGCAAACAGGCTAAAGTATATATAGAAAAATTTAACAACAAAAACATATTTCAAAACAATTTAATTATTTTGGACAATGTTTTAATAGTGTGTGAAGAAAGATAGTGGAAATAATTATAGAGATTATGTTTGAATATTTATAAGAGATATCCTAAACCATGAAAAGACCATCATCTCTAAATAGGTCATTTCCAAAGGTAATTACAATTTCATTAAAAATATTTCTTAATAAGTTGTTTTTCTATATTTTCTCAATACTAACAAGATTGATGAAAAACTTCATACTCAAAAGAATTAAATTTTTTATAGATTAAGGGGAAGTGTTCATGGTGTCAGAATTCATTCTAATAACAAATTTAGGTGATTAAATACTATGCTTGTCATTTAGTATGGGCTATCACCATAGAAATAATTTTGTGGTGTTAATTATTAGTATAAAAATGATTATATATAGTTTTTATCTCTTTATAAAGGATAAGTATAATGGAGTAAATCAATTTTTCAGAAATAAATGCGCAAAACACGTGGTGTCAGAATGTATACAGGAATCATGAACAGGTGACTTCCTACTACTTATTTAGTTAATTTTCTAATCATATTTCTAAATTTTTTAGTTAATTTACTTATAATATTTGGAATAAAATTAGGCTAATTCCAACTCTAAGCTCCCATCATGGGAGGTGGTAAATGATAGATGAAAATAATAACATTATGCTTTCACTTTGGTCGGTGGTTGAATTATTTGAGAAATTCAATCTTCAATTAGATGCATGATATAATATATCATATGCATGTAAAATCCATCCAAGTAACACTTGTATATTACATTAGTAAAATTGATTAACTAAAACAGATTATTTTGAATGTACATGATGTGAAATTAAATCATCCGACAATTATATCACATAGAATATCCAAATAATTATCTGAATATATGTCTTTAACCTATCCTTATTATTCATATAGATACTTGTTCACCTTATCACTATCAAAAAATGTGTCCATAGTTTTTTTAGTAATATAAATTTGAGCAGTCATTATATAAAATGATCTCTGTTCACAATCTCATTAATAAAACAATCATCATCATTCTCAATAAAAACACATGATAATAGGGATGTTCTCATTTTAATGAACAAATAATGACAATGATATGTTATATTATACCATCACCTAAATATTAAAAAATATATACTAATATATATCACAATACAAGAATACTTAATAGATATGCTATATTTTAGTGTCACTAAGATTCTATATTGGGTTATAATTATGTTTAACACTATCAAAAATTGATAAACAATTTACAATGGAGTTTAGTGTCTTCTGAAAATACATAAAAGTTTGCACTAATGTTTTTTACATCAAAGAAGATAAATAGTTTATCATGGAGTTTTTTCTATCTATGATGGTGAAAGGAAAAGATAGATTTTATTATTTTCCCTAAAAACACAAATGTAAATATTTATTTTAGTTCAATCAATGAATGGTAATAGTTTTACACTAAGGGTTAATATTTTATTGGAAAAAATAAAGGGATACACTAATGTTTATTATGATCATGGAATTTGTAATGTGTTTTTATAGTTTTGTATATAAAATAAGAAGAAAAATTTTTATATATGAGTTTTACACCAACCCAAAAAGTTAAAAAAAATTAATGGAGTTTTAGGTAATAAATGAATGTTATATTAATTTAAAGTGATTAAATATATCTTTTTTTTATTGAGATTCTAAAATATTTTAATGTATGGTTATATAGTATTAAAAACATTCCTTTTATTTTACTGTCAAATGATCAAGAAAAATTATATTATATTTTAATGATATAAAACTAGAAAAAAGTTCCTTTGTGGATTTTATAATAATTTTATCTAATTTTTTTAGTTAATTTCATTGTCATTTTTTTCTAATACTTATTTATATAATTTTTATAGAGATCATCAAGAAACTTTATCAACAACGAAATGGGTCAAGAGTGTATAACGACAGCCTGAAAAGGTCAATTCCTACTACTTATTTGGTAAACAATTTCACCATTTTATTTACTATTTTTAAGTGTATTTATTTATCATTTTTATCTAATAATTATTTAATTTTTCACAGATATTTTGGGAAGTCATATTTTCTCTTTAATCGTCTATAGGAAGATAAAAATAAGAGAACATGTTTCTTTTGGATGGGGCATTTCAAGAAGTATGGGGTTTGCTCTTCTATCAAAATGGAACATTTACTTATTCATGGATTGGTACAGATGATTGAAAGAAAAACATAATGTAATACCCCAAGCATCCATGGTACATTTCCCTTTGAATAATGTAGTACCTTGTATTATACACAATTTGGAGTTTTAACACACCACGACCAATGAACCTAGATGTTATGAATGTAATACCCACTTTTGGAAATTTTATAAATTTTTATTTTATTTATAATTTTAAGACATTAAATAATTTAATTTATTAATGACACAATGATGATGAAGTAATTACCATATTAATTAAATATTAAAATAATTAATATTTTAAATATCCAAATAAATAAAAATTGAGACTTATAATGAATTCCACTAATTTTCTAGGTTAATATGACATGTTAGGGTTTATTAAATATATTTTTTCCAAATTAATCATGTTGTTATGATTTTTTCAAAAACCAAATTTGAAATACTGTCAAAATTGACATAATTGAGTTTTTAAAACAAATATTGTATTATTAATTGATATAATATTCCTAAAAATCTATCTTTCGGACAAAGGACATAGATAAGGTCATATATATTAATAATGAACCACTTGGGGTTCTCTTGGCTTGTTATAATAAGTTTATTAACCATAAAATATAAAAATACAAAGAGACATGGTAAATGTCAAACTATTTAACTAAGAGTTAAATCTAAAAGATAAGGTTAATATAGTGACCTAAACCTATCCAAAAACTATTGGTTGAGAGGTTTTAGACCCATAAACACACTATCCTCTAAATAAATAAATTTTTAGCTATTATAAACCAAGAAGTATTTTATTATAAAATAATATTTCAAGCTTTTCCTAAAGTGACACTCACCTATATTATAAAAGGGTACTTCTATTTCTCTTAAATTCACACCTCCAAATCCATTTTTCTTGGCCAACACCTACCCAAATATCCTCTAAACTATACTCTATTCGTCCTAGAGGCCTTAATTTGATCAGAAAGTCAACATAAACAGCCCTTTTGATTAACTCAAAAGGAAACACCCAAAGAATAGGTAATAATTTCACTTGGGAGAGCTTATTGAACTGTCAGGCACTGGTGGTGGTTCCATATTGATGATGATTCTGAGGATGGGTATTTCTTAGTTGCTTTGTTTTGGGCTTTAAACATTTCTTTTATTTTTATTTTTTTATGTCCTTGAAGTCATGTAAGGTTTCCCCCTTTTTCTTTAAAAGGGGGCCTATCCAAAATTAATAAAAATTTAAGCCTTCGGGCATTTCAGTCAGGTAATAATTTCACCACCCTCTTTCAAGTTCTTTTCTTCTTCCACTTCTTCTTTATTTGTTGTTTCCATACCAAAATAATAAATATAGTACCTTTTAAATACTATGATGTTAAAATAAATATGGTACAACCATATTCTTTATTTTATCTATCCTATAAATACAAAGTCACCATATGTGTGTACGTACGGATTACAGTCTCTCTGTCATGGTGTAGTTGGTTATTCAAACACTTCATTATTTGTATGGGTATAATAATGAGTATAACTGATGTAAATAATAAATATAACATGTTAATTATTCTATATATAGGATATAAAATCCAATTATATACGATTTTACCATCAATATAATGATATTGTCGCTCGTGTGTATGCACAGATTACCGTCTCCACGAACGCGATGAGATTCATTCCCCATCATAATCATTCAAGAATAATTTTTATGATTAAAAATAATGTTTATTAACATAATATTATTATTTATATTAATCAAATACATTCTATCCATAATAAACATGGCTTATGTAACCAAGCATATATAGGAAAATGAATCAGTTAACAACTGAAACAATGATAATACTATAATATTATTAACAAAGCAATATTATAAGATCATATATGATATAATATTTATGTATATTATTATTGAATAATTTAATAACAATGTTTTAACTATTATACAGGAGTTTATCATACCATCTAATAATGAAAAGTACAAGGTAAGTGTTAATTCTACAATCTCTTTACTTATATGAGGTTGTTAATACATAAGTATCTATTGGGACCTCTTTATCATCCACATCTGTGTTTTCTTAAAAATGTAATTCAAAACATTATTATTATTAAAAATACTATGGTACAAAGTCATTTGTACCCTTATTTGACCATATATGTTTTGAAAGGAATCTTTCCGTCGTTTTCCAAACAAGGTACTTTATCACCTTTTCGACAAAATTAAGGTAAGAATGTCTTTTTTTAACTAATTCGGCTGGTGCGGATATTTTCTGCCATTATAACAATTTTGAATCTTCCCATAAAATTTTATAAGATAATTTTCATAATAAATGTTTTCTTTTATAATTATATAACTTTTAAATGATTTCAAAATAGAAAGAGATATTTCTCTAAAAAAAATTTATTCCATCTATGTCAACATCCTTTGATGGATTTTAATCTTGTTTGAAGTTGATTTATTATGATACAAAACATCCATATTATATTGAAGGATTTGTGATATGTTTGATTGTGTATGTGTTATTTTTAAACCATTCATGGTTTGTGGACAAAGTATTAACATTTTGTATGCTAGTTTTAATACAAATGTTTATGTTATGTTTAATATGAGGAATGAATTGGACTTAGTAAATGATGGGTGGAGCCCTATATAGCTCCTCAATGCATCGTTAGGTCTCATGAGACAAACTATAGTCTTCTAACAAGGCCTTGAAAAAATCTTATTTGTAGTCTTAGCACAAGGCCTTGACTATGTGGTTATGAAGTCTGGAATTATGAATTTCATCATTATAAAATTGGCTATTGATATTGCATGTGATTATTAGACTAGTAGAATATCCATGTGAATAAGTAAATGGAATTATTTGATTTATATTTTCCATATTATGTATAAGTTTATGTTTAAAAGGCTTATTTTTTAGTCTTATACATTGCCTTAATTTTTTATGCTTATTTATGAAAGTTTCTACTATATTGTTATATTTACTGAGCATCTGAGCTCACCCATTTATATGTTTTATTTTTCCAAGGATGGGAATAAATATTTTATGGCTAACCTGTAGGGATAGGCTTAGGATAAAAGTGTGGTAAATGGGGAAAAAAATTTGTTGATGTTTTTATTTCATGATGTAATTTAAAACTTATAAACGTATCTAGTACTTCCAAGGCTACTAAACTGATTGGAATTTGAGGATTTGATCCCTTTTAATCATTCCAATGTTATATAATAATGCATCATATCTAGGTAACTGGGTTCAGGTAATTACATATGATATCAAATGAAGTTTACTACAATCCTTATAAGCTTGATTTAGAAAAAAAACTCTGATTATAGAACATTACCCTAAGATAGAATTTTTGGATTAGTATAGAAGAACTTCCCAAAATTTTGGTAATGTAGATATTTTGTGAGTTTTCTAAGAAACACATCCCTGTCTGGATATGAGCAGATAGAGGTAGCTCTAGAACAGATGTACCTAAGGGTAAAACCTGAAAACACCGCTTTGATCTATACTCGAATGAGAACTAGTGCACGACAATAGGCCTTGTTGCACTATTTAGTATGACACTCTCGGGGGATATGCTTTAGATTATTCTAATTTTGTTTACAAACCATTATGAAGGATTTATGAGTATATACCTCCTCAAAGAAAACATTTTTATGATTATGGATTATATCCATAAACTTTCCAATTTATGTTAAGTGTTTTACATGTTTGGAATTGTGTATTTTGATTCATAAACTAATCTCATGTATGCCATTGTTTAGAAATTGTGCCTATTAGAAGGAATGGAAATCATATCAATGCATGTAATCCATGTAGGGATTTCCATCCTAATCAAGATAATTATAGTAGAGCTGGTGATGCAACTGGTGTTGATCAGCTTATCACCATACTAGGACAACACACTTAGGTTATGAATAATAACCTTACCCATATGGAGCATCCTTATCCACAATGTAGAGGATCAATGTTAGACTACTTCATGAGGACACAACCACCAACATTCAAAGGGAGTATAAATTCATTATTTTCTTATCAATGGATAAATTCCTTGGAGAAAATATTTCATTATTTGGGGAGTAGAGAAAGGGAAAAATGTTTCCTGGTATTTTATCACCTCATGGGATATACAGATCAATGGTGGTCATTAATCCAAAATACTAAGGAAGATGAAGAAGTATCGAAACTATAATGGAGGGAGTTTAAAGAGAAATTCTTAGAAAAATACTTTCCTCGTGACCATCGAGAGGATATGGAAAGACAATTTTTGAGTTAGAGGCAAAAGAAGGATAAGAATGTCCCAATGTATGAGGATAACTTTACAAGGTTATCTAGTCATGTAGTAGATTATATTCGTAACCCAAGGAGTAAGATTGATCGAGTCTTTTATGGGTTAAAACCATTTCTCCATCTAGGATTAGTCTCATGATCCTTCTCCTCGTATGGTGATACAGTCTCATGCACTATCAAGACAGAAAATTAATTCTCTATGTCTTACGAGTATAAAGCAAAACAAGAGAAAAGGAGATCTACTGAACACTCTAGAAATAGAAATAAGGGTAATAATGGAAAAGTTGAATATCCATCCTGTGGTAAATGTGGGAAGAAACACCCTGGTACTTTCCTTAAGGGAATGGTAGTATGTTACAATTGTGGTGAAAATGCCACCAAGCTTGTGATTGAAAAAGGAAGAAAGAGGTTGTCAATGTTGAATGATACAATTTTAGAGAAAAGTGGCATTATACAAATTAATATCCTTATATCCAAGGGAACTAAACTTAGAAAATGACAAGGGAGCAAGGACAAGCTTATGTGATCACTACTGCTGAGGTTGAAGCTCTGAAAGATGTGGTGGAAGGTAATTTAATGGTTTTCTCAAGTTTAGCCAATGCTTAATTTGATTATGTATCATCGTATTGTTTCATATCTTCCCATTTTTCTAAGAAAATTAGATATTTTTAATTTGACTTAACAAGGGATTTTTCAGTCAAAACACTTAAAGAAAGCATCATTGCAATAAAGTTTTGCGAATAAGTTCCCATTAGGGCATATAAATGTTCTTTATCTCCTGATATCATCGTCATACCCGTGATTTTATTTGATATAATCCTCCAAATGTATTGTCTTTCAAACCATGATGCGAAAATTTATTGTAAGAAGAAGGAGGTTACAATTTTCGATGATGATCAGATGTACCTTATCTTTAGAGCAGAAATGTCACCACCAGATTCTTATCTAGATCCACCCCCAGTAGCTCTACTAAATTCAGTTATTGTGGAAGAAGAGAATTAAATAACTATGGGTGAGAAAAATAATGTTTCAATAGTGTATTTACCTATTTTTCAAAAATATTTTGATGTGTTTCTAGAGGATTTACCTGGACATCCTCCAGAACAAGAAATCGAGTTTTCCTTTGCTTTAATTCTTTCTTCAAGGTCCATATCGAAGAACCCTAATAAAATATCCACTGTGGAATTAGTGTAACTAAAGAAACAGCTCTAGGAATTGAGTAATAAGAGATTAATTCGCCTTAGTTTTTCTCCATGGGGACCCTATGTCTTTTTTGTTAAGAAGAAAGATGGATCTATGAGGTTGTGCATTGACTACATGGAGATCGATGATATAACAATAAAGAACAAGTATCCCCAACCTCGCTTTGATGATTTATTTCATCAACTTCATGGAGCTCAATATTTTTCAAAGATTTTCTTTCAATATGGATACCATCAGTTGTGCATGAAGAAGGAAGACATTCCGAAGATAGCATCTCAAGCCAGGTACGGGCATTAAGAGTTTACAGTAACGCCTTTTTGATTGACTAATGAACCCTCTGTCTTCATGGATCTAATGAATAGAGTTTTAAAGGAACATCTTGATGACTTTTTAGTGGTATTTATTGATGATATATTTGTATACTCCAAAATATATGAAGATCATGAAAATTACTTGCACATTATTCTAAAGACTCTTAGAAGAAATGAATTATATGGAAAGTTTAGCAATTGTGAATTTTGGCTTCAAGAGATTTCTTTTCTCGACCATATTGTCTCTAAGGATGAAATCTATATTAATCCTTCAAAGAACAAAGTAATCCAATAATGGACATCACAGATGATTATAACTTAGGTACGCAGTTTTATTGGTTTGGTAGGTTATTATCGACTTTACATCCAGAATTGTGTCCGGTTGGATAACCCATTAACCAAGCTGACAAGTAAAGGGGTTAAATTTATTTGGACAAATGAGTGTGAAGAATGTTTTGAAGAACTTAATAGAATATTAGTCAATTATCCTATTTTTACTCTACCATCAGGTAATGGTGGGTTTTTTATTTATAGTGATGCTTCAAATAAAGGGCTTGGTTGTGTCCTTATGTTAAATTATAGAGTTATTACCTCTGCATCACGATAGCTAAAAATTCATGAGAAAAACTATCCTAATCCTGATCTTGAGTTAGCAGTTGTAATCTTTGCTCTGAAAATGTAGAGTCACTATCTATATGGTGAAAAATGTGAGATTTATATCGATCACAAGAGTTTGAAGTATAGTTTCTCGCAGAAAGAACTCAAAATGAGGATAACATGATGGATTGAACTACTCAAGGATTATGATTACACTATACACTACCACTCAGGGAAGGCAAATAATGTGGTAGATTCTTTAAGTAGAAATGATCATGGAGTTTTTAAAAAGATGATAGTTGAAAGGGATCCTATTTTCATGGATCTAGTGAATATGGATATGGGAATAGCCATGAAAGGTGAAACATCAATACTTTTTCAAATGGTTTCCAAACCATCTTTACTAGAAAGGATAAAGAGTTCTCAGACTGTAGATGAAGATTTTCAAAAGAAGATTAAAGTTGTGAATGATTGGAGATTGAGTGACTTCGTATATGAAAATGGAATTTTAAAATTTGGGAAGATACTTTGTGTTACTAACATACCTGATCTAAAAAGAGAATTGTAGGATGATGCTCATAGTTCCAATTTCTCTATACACCCTGAGAGCACTGAGATGTATAGATATTTTAAGGAACATTTTTTGTGGAACAACATGAAGAGGGGGATTGTTGATTCTGTGTCAAGATGTATGGTTTTTCAACAAGTGAAATCTGTAAGGAAACAGCATAGAGGATTCTTTAAACCTCTTCCCATACCCAAGTGGAAATGGGATAATATTACAATTGACTTTTTCATGGGGCTACCAAAGACTCCTAGAAGGAATGATGTAATATGGGTCATTGTCGATCATCTTTTCAAGTCAGTACATTATATTGTTATAAGATATGATTTACCACTTGAAAGTATGGTAATACTATATATTAATGAAGATCATGGAGTACCCCTATCAGTTGTTTCTGATCGTGATCCCCTTTTACATTAAGATTCTGGAAAATTATTCAGAAGTCCCTAAATACTGAACTTCATTTGGTCACTTCCTACCACCCTCTAATTGATGGAAAATTATAATGGACTATTCAAACCTTAGAATACATGTTTAAATCTTGCTCACTTGACTTTCTAGGTATGTGAGATCAATATTTACCTCTGGTCGAATTTTCCTATAATAATATCTTCCATTCAAGTATTCAGATGGCACCATATAAAGTGTTATACGGAAAGAGATGTCGCACACCAACTTTTTGGGATGATGTTGGTGAAAGAAAACTCGTAGGATCAAAATATGTTGAGGAAACAATGGAAAAGGATAATTTTATCCAACCCCACTTCAAAGTATCCCAAAGTAAGCAAAAGAGCTATGCAGATAACCGAAGAAAGGAACTGGAATTTCAAGTAGGAGACCATGATTTCTTGAAGGTGTCTCCATGGAAGGGTGTTATACGTTTCAGTAAGAAGGGTAGATTGAGTCCCAGTTATATTGGACCTTTTGAAATTCTGGAACTAATTAGAGTTGTAGTTTATCATTTGGAAATGCCTCCAAGTCTCTCCAAAGTTCATGATTTGTTCCACGTATCACTGTTCAGAAAATACATACCTGGCCCAACACATGTACTCACTTATGAAGAAATTGAACTAGAACCAAATCTGTCTTATTGTGAAGAACCTTTCAAAATTCATGAAATAATAGAACAAGTGCTAAGAAATTGTAAGAGTCTTTGGGTAAAAGTTCTATGGAGAAACCATAAGATAGAAGAGTCAACGTGGGAAACCAAGGAAGTTATGATGAAGAACCACCCAAATCATTTTATACAGTAATATTCTATAAATTTCTAGGATGAAATTATTTTAAGGATAGGAGAATGTAAAACCCAAAGCTTCCCCGGTACATTTCCCTTTGAATAATGCAAAATCTTGCGTTGTACGCAACTTGGAGTTTTAACACACCATGACAAATGACACTAGCCGTTATGAATAGTAATACCCACTTTTTAAAATTTAATAAATTTTAATTTTCAAAATTGACTTCATTTTTGGATTCAGAATATCAAAATTATCTTAGGATGAATTTTTGGTATTTTTCTGAGAACTTCCAAATTTTAAAGAATAGTGAAAACACTGCGTTATTGTTTAAAACCGACTTTTTATTTAAATAATTAGTTATTTTATTTTAATTTATTTTAGGTAAAAATAGACACAAAATACCTATAAATATTTAATGTAATTCATTGGATTCATTTTATAATAATTTTATATATCTAAAATTTTATTGAACTTTTTACCGTCTTTTGCCCACCTTCTAGGAGCACTTACAAATTTTCATAAAACTTAATTTTACCACTTCTGTGAGTTGAATTTAAAAAATTTGAGAGACACGGTTGATATCAGTAAGTAAAATTTGGTTCAATAATATGAAAATGTTGTGAAATTCATCGACTGAAGTCAAAGAGAAGGGAAAGCATATGACGATGTCGATTTATTGAGATAAAGATGGTGAAGTAAAACATCTCAATCACAATAGAACAAGAAATAAAGAACACAAGTATATGGCCACACAAAATCACACACCGATTTCTATTATCATGCCAATATATTTATAGATTAAAAAAGGGTTGATCCAATGGAAAAAATTAATTCCAACCTAACGGTGGGAATACAAAAGGTTTTTCCATATGAAGAGACTTGATGGGTAATGAATAGACCTCATTCATTATGATTTATGACATTCACACAATTAATGATAATTCATAACACTCCCCCTTATATGTCATAATCCCATTGAATCTAATATAAATCTTCACTTAAAAACCCCTATGGGAAAAACAAGTGAAGTCAAATTAAAATTATTCCATGTTATGATACCTCATTAAAAACATTATCAAAAAACCCAGTGGGAAAACTGATTAAGGGAAAAAGAGTATAGCATTCCCAAATCCCAATCATAAAATCATGTTACACTTTTCAGTTTTCTCATTCCAATTTTATAAATAAATTTCTCAAATTTGGAAGTTGAAGTGCCTTTGTGAACAAATCTGTGAGATTGTCACGAGATCTTATTTACTGGACATCAATCTCACTATTCTTTTGAAGGTCAAGGGTGAAAAATAATTTTTGTGAGATATGATTTGTTTTGTCACCTTTAATAAACCAACCCTTCAACTCTATTATTCAAGAAATGTTATCATCATATAATATGGTGGGAATATTATTATTCATATTTAATCCACAATAATTTTAAATATAATTGATCACTAATCTCAACTAAACACATTATCGACTTGCGTTATGAATAGCATTCAACTCAGCATGGTTGGAAGAAGTCATAGTAATGGTTTGTTTTATAGAACTCCATGAAATTGTAGTTCCATAATATGTAAACACATATTCAGTTTGAGATCTTGCATTGTGTGGATCAAACAATTATCCAGCATCAGCATAACCAACCAACTTTGGTTCTGAGGATTTGGAATAAATTAACCCCCGATCTTTTGACCCTTGAAGGTATCTTAATACATATTTGATACCATTATAATAATGATGAGTAGGAGAATAACTATACCTTGCCAATAAATTCACAGAAAATGATATATCAGGTCTTGTATTATTTTCAAGGTACATCAGTGCTCTTATAGAACTCAAATATGGTACTTCAAGACCAACTAGTTCTTTATCATCCACTCATGGTTTAAAAGTATCATTATCATGATCAAGAGATTGTACAACCATTGGTTTACTTAATGGATTTGATTCATTCATGTTAAATATATGTAGAACTTTAGCAGTATAATGTGATTTATGAACAAAAATTTCATCCTTAAGATGCTCAATTTGTAATCCAAGGCAGAACATTGTCTTTCCAAAGTCCTTCATTTCAAATTATTCCTTCAGATATTCCACTTCATTGGAATATTCATCATTAGTCCCAAATATATTTAAATCATCTATGTATACTACAATGATCATAAATTCAGATCCAACCTTCTTAATGAAGACACATGGAAAAATTGGATCATTTTTATAACCTTTATCAAATATTTACTCAGATGGTTATACCACATACGCCTTGACTGCTTTAATCTATATAATGATTTATTCAGCTTAACTGAATAACGATCTTGAGATCCCAGATATTTTTCCAGCAATTTTAATAATTCTGGGATTTTCATGTAAACATCATTATCAATATCACCATAAAGATATGCAGTCACTACGTCCATAAGGAGTAATTCAAGTTGCTCATGTTTAACAAACGTCCTGAGGTTCCAAAAGGTTATTTCATCCATTATAGGGGAGTATGTTTCATCATAATCAATCTCGGGTTTTTGTGAGAAGCCATGGGAAACCAGTCATGCTTTATATCTAATGAATTCATTATTTTCATTTATTTTTCTAACAAATACCCATTTGTATCCAACAAGATTAATCCCTTCATGGTTTTTCATGACCGACCCAAAAACCTCATGTTTAGCTAGTGAGTCTAGCTCAGATTGGATAGAAACTTCTGATTGATCCCAATCTATCCTTTCACGACATTCATTAACCATTTTAGGTTCTTGATACTCATCCATAATTTCAAGGGTTGCATTGTATGAAAATGTGTTATCAATAATGGTCTTCATTAAGTTCCAAAATCTTCCAGTGTTGGTGAAATTTATTGAAATTTCCTCTTGATTGTGTTTATGTAATTCTAGTATATTTACATTATCTTAAAATTAATTCATATCATCAGCCAATGTAGGTTGTTTCCCCTTTCTTTGATAGGTATTTTTATATTTTGAATCAATTCTTCTCTCACGCTTCAGGCATGGATTAAAAGCATTGTTGGTAATAGCATCAGATTGTCCTTTCAGGACATCGATTCTTACTGGTGCATTCACAGAAGGTATATATGATTTTGTAACACATTTTAAATCATTGAATGCAAAAAGAAATGGATTTTCTAAATTTTGAAAATTAATGATCTTCTAAAATTCAAGTTTACTCATATTTTTACGAGGATCAAGATATAATAATGAAGTCTCTTTCCATGATATTTCTTTTGAAGTCGATTGATTTACCCCTATGAGTGTTGGAAATAATTTTTCATCAAAATGAAAATCAGAAAATCTTGCTATGAATACATATCCTATTATAATCTCAATATATTTAATGATCGAGAGAGATTCAAAACCAATATATATCCTTAATCTCATTTGGGGTCCCATTTTTGTTCATTGTAGGGGTGTTACAGGCATATATATAGCACAACCAAATATCCTTAAGTGTAAAATATTTGGTTCATGACCACAAGCTAATTGCAAAGGGTAATAATCATGAAATCTTGATGGCCTTATTTTAAGTAGTGTTGCTGCATGAAAAATTGCATGTCCTCATGCTGAAATGGAAAATTTAGTTTTCATAAGTAATGGTATGGCGATAAGTTGTAATAGTTTTATAAATGATTCAGTTAGACCATTTTGTGTATGAACATGAGCTTTAGAATGTTCAACACTTATTCCCAATGAAATGAAATAATTATTAAAAGCATGTGATAAATATTCACCATTATTATCAACCCTAATATGCTTGATTGAGTAATCAAGGAATTGTTCCCTTAACCTTATTATTTGGGCAAGTAATTTCGTAAACTCCTGGTTGCGAGTGGACAATAAACACACATGGGACCATCGAGTTGATGCATCAATCATTATCATGAAATATCTGAATGGTCCACATGGTGGATGAATTGGTCCACATATATCACCATGAATTAAGTCCACAAACATTTAGGATTTGGTCTCGATATGGTGATGGTCTTATGATTAATATTCCTTGAGAACAAGCAGCACGTGAGAAATCATGGGGTGTAAGAACCCTTTTTATCAACCAATGGATGACCATGAGTACTTTTAATTATTTTCCTCATCATTATTAATCCAGGATGACCCAAATGGTCATGCTAGAAAATAAATGTATCATGGTTGGAAAACTTCGGTTTTACCATGTTTGATTCAATTATACAAATATTGAAAAATTTCAATCCAGACGGAAGTCTCAAAAACATTTCGCGAATCAATTTGTGCTCATTTTTAATGCTTGTTATGTGGATGTATTAATCACCTCCTTCATCCATTGTCTTGACGTGATATCCATTATTATGAATATCTTTAAAACTTAGAAAATTTTGTCCAGACATGGGAGAAAACAAAGCATTGTTTATCATAATCTGGGTACCACCAGGTAGGAATATTTTTTCTCTTCCAAAGACTTTGATTAATTGCTCACTACCGGTTAAATTACAAACATGAGAACTACCCATTTTAATGGTGATAAAATATTTCTCATGTTTAATAATTGTGTGTGTCGTTGTGCTGTCGACGAGACAAATATCATCATTGTGGAAATTATTCCCAATAGACTAATTTATATCATCCATTTCTAGTAAAGAAAATAAACATGCATATAAGGAATAAAATAAAAGAAACCAAAATCCAACATGAAATATTTAAAATATTACAAAATGATAAAACCATTTTTTATTTCAACCAGAAAAAACCAAAAATCAAACTTTGATTCCTTCATGAGCATTTATTCTTGATCAATATGCTCATCACCTTCAGGGTGTGTAAAATAGTCAGAAATATCAATGTTTGTAATATCGTCATAATATTTCAAAGCTTGATCAGAAAAATTCACTTCAGCATTCTTTTCCTTTCCTTGGATATATTTTTTATAAAGATCAACAAAATTCTTTAGCGTACGACAAGTACGCAACCAATTCCCCTTCATGCCATGTCAAATGTAGTTACTTTCATCGCTCTTCTCTTTTTTCATTTGTGGTTGTTTGTCATTAGACCACTTTTGGTGGTTCCCCTTCCTCTTCTCATTTGGTTAATGAACAGCTCAAGAAAATGGCTTTCCTCAGCCTCGATTGTGTCAATCCATCCCATGACCTTGATTAAAAGTAGTCACATTCACTTCATGGAATGGAGCCACACCAATAGGTCTGGATTCATGATTTCTCATCAGAAGTTCCTTATTTTGTTCAGCAACAAGAAGGCAAGAAATTAATTCAAAATATTTTGTAAAACCTTTCTCGTGATATTGTTGTTGCAGAATAAAATTTGAGGCATGGAAAGTAGAATATGTTCTTTCAAGCATATCGGTATCAGTGATAGTATCTCTGCATAATTTTAGTTGCGATGTTATTTTAAACATTGCGAAGTTGTACTCACTGATTTATAATCTTGGAATCACAAATGTCTCCAGTTAAACCTTGCTCTTGGTATTATTACAAGTCAAAGGTGATCATACCTCTCCTTGAGATTCTGCAACAACACCAAAAGATCCTTCACCATTAGGTACTAATTCTTCAAATTATGATAGAGGTGATGGTAGAACAAAATTAGGGCTCAGGCACGGTCTTGAGCGGAAGCGTGATTTCTAACTTTAATTGCTTCCCCGAGGTCGTTTGCATCAAGGTTCATCTCCGCATCCAGAATCTATGACAAGTACTTCTTCCCAAAAATTTCAATAGGTAGAAATACATGCTTCTAAATATTCACCATGGGAAAATTTATCTTATTGGTATGACTAACCTTTTTACTTCATAGAGCAGTTGTGCTGATAACATGTTGTGAAATTCATCGATTGAAGGAGAAGCGAAGAGAAATCGTATGACGATGTCGACTGCTCGGGATGAGGATGGCGAAGTAAAAAATCTCAATCACAATAGAACAAGAAATAAATAACACAAGTATATGGCCACACAAAATCACACACCCATTTCCATTATCATGACACCGTATTTGTATATTAGAAAAGGGTTCATCCAACGAACAAAATTAATTCCAATCTAACGGTGGGAATAAAAAAGGTTTGGCCATATGAAGAGACTTGATGGGTAATGAATAGACCTCATTCATTATGATTTATGACATACACACTATTAATGATAATTCATAAAAGAAAATATTTTTTTGTGAATAGTAACTTTTGACTTTTATTTAGCATGGTTAAAATTAAATAGGGTAATTAAGGGTAAAAATGATATTATAATTACCCTAAAACATGTCATAATTATATTTGATAAGTTTAGTTCGACCATAAACAATCTTATTAATAAAATATGATATTTTTGGTCCACTTGGATTAGATTAGGACATTTATTATTATTTTATTTAAATAAGAGTTAAAAGTGTAAAATTAAAGTTTAATAACTAAACCATTTTAATATAGGGTTACACACAATGATGATCAAGTAATCACCTTATTAATGAAATATTAAAATAAATGATATTATATATATCCAAATAAATGTAAATTGAGACTTTTGGTGAATTCCACTAATCTTATAGGTTAATATGACATGTTTTGGTTTATTAAATATTTTTTTTTTGAAGTAATCATGTTGTTATAATTTTCACAAAAACCAAATACTCAATAGTGTCAAAATTGACATAATTGAGTTTTTCAAACAAATACTATATTATTATTTGATATAATATTCCTAAAAATATAAGTTTTGGAAAAAGAACTTATATAAGGTTATATATATTAATAATTAACCACATGGGGTTCTCTTGGATTATTATAGTATGTTTATTAACCATATAATATAAAAATACAAAGAGACATGGTAAATGTCAAACTATTTAACTAAGAGTTAAATCTAAATTATAAGGCTAATATGGTGACCTAAACCTGTGTAAAATATATTGGTTGAGAGTTTTTTAACCCATAAAACCTTAGACTCTAACTAAATAATTTTCGAGCCATTATAAACCTGAAATCATTTTATTATAAAATAATATTTCAAGCTTTTCCTAAAGTGACCCTCACCTCTCTTATAAAAGGGTACTTCCCTTTCTCTTAAATTCACACCCCCAAAGCCATTGGGATCAGCCAAAACCTGACCAACTATTCTCTCAACTATACTCCCTTCTACCTAGATGCATTATTTTGATCATAAAACCAAACTAAGGAGCCCTTTTTATCAACTCAAAAGGAAACATCCGAAAAGAGGTAATAATTTCACCACCCTCTTTCAAGTTCTTTTCTTATTCCAATTCCTCATTATTTGTTGTTTTAATACCAAAATAATAAATCTAGTACCTTATACATATTGGAATATTATTATAAATATGTTACAACCATATTCGTTATTCTATCAATCCAATAAATGACAAAGTCACCATACGTGTGTATGTAAGGCTTACCGCCTCCATGTCGTGGTGTAGTTTGTTATTCAAACACTTAATTATTTGGATGGGTATAATAATGAGTATAACTGATTTAAATAATAAATAAAACATGTTAGTTATTATTTATATATGATATATCATCCAATTACATATGATTTTTCCATCAATATAATGATATTTTCGCTCGTGTGTACGTACGGATTACCGTCTCCGTGAACGTGATGATATTCATTCCTCATCATAATCATTCAAAAATATTTTTTATGATTAAAAATAATGTTTATGAACATAATATCAATATTTATATGAATAAAATACATCCTATCCATAACAAACATGGCTTACGTAACCAAGCATATAAAGTAAAATGAATCAGTTAAAACCTGAAACGATGACACTACTAAAATATTATTAACAATGCAATATTATAAGATAATATACGATATCATATTTATTTATATTATTCTTGTATAATTTAATAACCATGTTTTAACTATTATATAGGAGTTTAACATAATATCAACTAAGGAAAATTACAAGGTAATGGTTAATTCTAAAATCTCTTTACTTATCTGAGGTTGTTAATACGTTAGTATCTACTAGGACCTCTTTATCATCCACATCTATGTTTTCTTAAAAATGTAATTCAAAAAATTATTTTTTATTTACTAGAAAATGGGTTAAAGTCATTTATACCCTTATTTTACCATATATGTTTTGAAAATAATCTTTCCTTCTTTTTCCAAACAAGGTACTTTATGACCTTTTCAACAAAATTAAGGTAAGAATTTCTTTTTTTAACTTATATAATAGGTGCTGCTATTTTTCACCATTATAACATAGTTGAAGCTTATTATATAAGATTATAAGAATATTTTCAAAATTAAATTTTTCTTTTATAATTATATAACTTTTAAATTATTTCAAAATAAAAAGAGATATTTCTCTAAAAAATGTTTTGATTTCATCTATGTCAACATCCTTTGATGGATTTTAAGCTTGTTTGAAGTTGATTTATTATGATACAAAACATCCATATTGTATTGAAGGATTTGTGATATGTTTGAATATGGATGTGTTATTTTTATAACATTCATGGTTTATGGATAAATTATTGACATTTCGTATGCTATTTTTAATACAAATTTTTATATTATGTTTAAACCTTTTCATATGAGGAATGCATTAGACTTAGTAAGTGACGGGTGGAGCCTGTTATTGCCTCTCGATGCATCAGAAGGTCTCATGAGACAAACTAGTGTCTTGGAACAAGTCCTTGACAAAATGTTATTTGTATTCTTCACACAAGGTCTTGACTATATGGTTATGAAGTTTGGAATTATGGATTCCATCATTATGAAATTGGTTATTGATATTGCATGTGATTATTCAACTAGTAGAATATCCATGTGAATAATTAAATGGAATTATTTGATTTAAATTGGAAATATTATACAGAATTTTATGTTTAAAAGGCTTATGTTTTAGTCTTATACATTGCCTTAAATGTTTAGACTTACTTATGAAATTTTCCTCTATATTGTTATCCTTAATGAGCATTTGATCTCACGCCTTTCTATGTTTTATTTTTCCTAGGATGTGAAGAAATATTTTATGGTTAACCTGTAAGGATAGGATAAGGAAATAAGCGTGTTAAATTGGGACAAAATTTAGTTGTTTTTTTTATTTCATGATATAATAGAAAACTTATGAATGTATCGAGTACTTCCAAGGCTACTAAACTGATCGGTCTTTAGGGATTTTATCCCTTGTGATCATGCCAATGTTATATAATAATGCACCGACTCTTGTTAACTGGGTTCAGGGAGTTACACATAAATCATATACTTAATCAACTGCACCTCAATATGATACAAAGTGTTTACTACTAGAAAAAAGATCTATACCAACAGTTTTGGGCAAACTGTTGGTATAGCTCACTTATATGGACCTATACCAACGGTTTAGCCAAAACCGTTGGTATAGATCACTAATTTGGACCTATACCAATGGTATGGAGAAATTTTTGGTTTATTTCACTTATAAGGAACAATGCCAACGGTTTTGGCAAAACCGTTGGTCTAGGTCTATAATAGAGACCCTATACCAATGGTTTTTGACAAACTGTTGGGATTGGTCCCCCCTATACCAACGGTTTGTCCAAATAAATTGGTATATGTCCCAAAATCAATGAATCTATACCAAGGGTTCTCAAAACCGTTGGTATAGGTCTATACTAACAGTTTTGAGAACCGTTGGTAGAGTTACATGTATTTTTTATAGAATATTCTTAAAGAGAACATTAAATAAATAAAAATTAAAAATATTTATGACATTTAATATATATATTTATGAAATTATGTTCACAAAAGTCATGTTATGTTATTTTTTAGGTCGTTCAATCATAAATTGGAGGTACTTAGATCAAAACCAATTGAATGCTTCTTTTTGGAATTATATATACCAACAGTTTTATGGAACCGTTGGTATAGATTTTTCATATTATATATACCAACGATTTTGAAAACCATTGGTATAGGTATATACCAATATTTTTCCCAAAACTATTGGTACAGACCTATCCCCATGGCTTACTATCCAATGGTTCTACAAACTGGTGGTATAGGATATACCTATGGTTTGGAGGCCTATGCCAATAGTTTTAAACCGTTGGTATAGGGTATTTTTCTATTATTGGTTCTTGATATGACTTGAAATGTATGTTTTTAGTTTATAATTTTAATTTTAGTTCAAAATACATATCACATACTCAAAACTGAGAAAATACATTCCCAAGATCTGAACTACATTCACCTTTATCTATATTTTATCAAATAAATTTAGTGAGTTGAAATACAACTTGGTTGGTTAGTTCTTTATGAATATTTCAAAAAATTCTTCTCTTGTATAGAATTTACAATCTTGATTTTTTCATAGTAAAATAATTATCCCTAAAAGTAATGTATTTTTTCATATTTATGTTTAATTTATTTCATTTTAATATTACTAACATAAGAATTGTTTTCTTATAAAGGTGGATTATTTTTTTCAAGTTGGTGTGGTTTGTTAAAAATTATTCATGGTCAAGAGAAATTGGACTTTGAGGCTGAAAAAGAGATAATCACAAAAAGGAGATGAGTCTAGAATGTATAAAATCATCATGAAAATGTGAATTCATACTACTTATTCTATTAATGTTTTTCATCATTTTATATACTATATGTAAGTGAATTTCCTTATTGTTTTTATTTAATATATTTTTTGTTTTTTCACATATCTTTTGAGAAGTCATATTTTTCTTTAAACTATCTACAATAAGACCAAAAAGTGAGATCCACTTTTCTTTCTTATAGAAGAATAAAGCAAGGCATCTAGAAATGTGAAGTGTATGAGGCATAATGAGGTTTCCTCTTCCATAAAAATGGAATGTGTTCCCTATTTTTTGGATCTTTTTATATATTTTAAAGAAAAACACATATCACATACTCAATCAACCACACCTCAATAAGACACATAGTATTATTAGTATGACTTGGACCGTATGATTTTAGTTTATAATTTACATTTTAGTTTGAAACAATGATAAAATACTAAAAACTGGGAAAAAACATTAATATTATCTTGATAATTTAAAACAACAAGTCATAAGTCATGTTCAATATATATAAATAAATCTCACATGAAACCAATACATAATGTGACAATTATTACTCAAAGTGGTTGTTACTAGTTTAAAATGAAATTTTAGTAAAAAAAATTGACATACTCAAAACCAATAAAAGGCATTCATATTGTCTTGATAATTTATTAAAACAATCCATAATTCAATTGGGATGTGAAGGAATCAGTCACAGCTCAATCTAACCCATGGTGTGACCAGTATGACTCAAAGTGTGTCCTTTTATTTAAAATTGACATTAATTTTTGTAAAAAATACAACTAACATACTCAAAAGTTAGAAAAAAATCATGTTTACTTGAAACTTCACGAAAATGATCCATAATTCATTTCTAATGTATAGGAATCATCTACACATAAATATGATATATGACTTTTTTAGTACAACTAAATGTGTATCATATCAATTTAAAATTTACATTTTAGTTCAAAAATGTTTCACTCCCTAAAAATAGAAAAAACATGCTCATATTTTCTTGATACTTTAGTAAATAAATTCATAATTCATTTTTGAAATGTAATAATTAGTCTCAAACAAATTGATACATGATGTGACTGGTATGACTCAAAGTGAGTGTTTCCAGTTTGAAATGACATTTTATTAAAAACACAATTGATGTACTCGAAACAAAAAAAACACATTTTTATTGTTTTGAGATATTATTAAAAGATATATAAGTCATTTAGGATGTCTACAAAGTATCAACACCTTAATCTAATGCATGTTGTGACTGTTATAACTCTAATTATGACTTTTTATTCAAAATTGAGACTAATTTTAGTAAAAAACATAACTAACATAATCAAAACCAAGAAAATGAATTCGGTTTGTTTCATACTTTAAAAAATGATCTATGTGTCATTTATTATGTGTATGAATCAACCTCACCTCTACCTAAAACATGATGTGGTTGGTATGACTCAAAGTGTTCATTATCAGAATAAAATTTACATTTTAGTTAAAAAAATTACTCATAGATAATTGATAAAATGAGCTTGGATTATCTTTATTATTTAGGAAAATAATTCATATTTTATTTTTTAAATATTTAAATTAGTTAGGTAAAACTAACACATGATGTGACAGATATGACTTAAAGTGAATGTATCCAATTTAAAATAAAATTTTAGTAAAAAAACACAGGTGACACACTCGAAATCGATAAAATGGATTCAAATTTTTTTGATGCTTTATTAAAATGATTTATAAGTCATTTTTTATGTGTAAGAATAATTTTTACCTCAATATGACTCATGGTGAGACTAGTATGACTCAAATTTGGTCTTTTTATTTATTATTGAAATTTGTTTTAGTAAAAAATATAATTTCCATTCAAAAAACTAAGAGAACACATTATTATTGTTTTGATACTTTTTTAAATTGATCTATATTTCATTTTTGACATGTATTAGTCAACCTCATATCAATCTAATACATTATTTTCCCATTATGAATCAATGTTTATGTTAGTAGTTTAAAAATTAAATTTTAGTTCAAAAGGTGTCACTCAAAAAAACTGAGAAAAGGCACTGAAATTTTCCGAATATTTTAGGAAAATAATTTATAATTCATTTTTTCATATTTAAAAATAAATTTCATGCCAAATTGACACAATATCAGATCTGTATGACTTAAATTGTGTGTTTCTAGTTTAAAATGACAATTTAATAAAAAACATAAGTAACGTTGTGACTCTAATTGTGTTTGTTTATTTAAAACTGACGTAAATTTTAGTAAAAAAGGAAACTATCAAACTCAAAACCAAGAATAAAAATTCTTATTTTTTTGATACATTTGTAAAAAAATCAAAACTTTATTTGTGAAAAGTATAAATTAGCATAACCTCGATCTATAACATGATGGGTTTGGTATGACTCAATGTGTCTGATATCAATTTAAAATTAAAAATTTAGTATAAATGTGTCACTCAGAGAAAATTAAGAAAATGCTCTCATATTGTCTTGATAATATAGTAAAATAATTCATAATTTATCTTTGATGTATAGTAATAATTCTCAAATTAGACTGACACGCTATGTGACCATTATGAATCAAAGTTCATATTTCCAGTTTAAAATGAAATTTTAGTAAAAACAAAACTGACACACTCAATGATTAGAAACCACATTTTATATTGTTTTGATACTTTATGAAAATTATTCATATGTAATTTGGGACATCTAGTAATCATAAAAAACTAAATCTGATGTACTATGTGGCTAGTATGACTACATGTGTGTATTTTTATTAAAATTGACATTAATTTTAGTAAAAAAGAAAACAGACATACTCTAAATTGATAAAATGCATTTGAGTAGTATTGATAATTTATTAAAATGATACATTATTAATTTTTTTCATATAGGAATCAGACACACCTCAATATAATACATGATGATCTTGGAATAACTCAAAGTGTCTATTATTAGTTTAAAATTGGAATTTTAGTTTAAAAAAATTCACTCATTAAAAACAAAGAAAATGTGCTCATATATTCTTGAAAATTTTGGAAATAATCATAATTCATTTATGAATATAGAAAACAGCCCCAAATAAAACCTACACATTATGGGACCATTATAAGGCCCCATCCTTAAACCTTACTAAATATTGAATTAAATGAATAATTCACATTGAGGATCTTTTCGGGTTTAGAGTTTTAGAGAATTAGAACATAACTATTACATCTTAAAAGATTACAAAGTAGACACTTCTACTAAGTCTCCATAAAATAAAAACTCTTAAAAAAAAGATGTCTAGATTCCATGTTTTAGATAGCATGAAATTCCCTTGATCCCATCCTTGACCTTATTCCACTTTAAGTCCTGTGAAAAACATTTCGAAAAACTTGGGGTGAGCATAAATAGCTCAGTAAGGGATACAAAAAGAATGAAAACTGTTAGTTTTTCAAACATCAAGTAAACCATGTATACTATATCAAAGTAATACCTTCACCTTCATGAAGTAGTAAAAAAAATCTTCCCTGAATAAAGTATCATTACTTACCTTTTTGTAACCAAAGGATTACCATAAAACCCATATAAAGAACACATAGAATATATAAAGGTAACTTGGGACATAAACATACTTAAGTGGAATAACCATACGGTCGAATTCCACACATATCACTTAATGGAATATCCATACGGCCAATTTCCATACATACTTAATGGAATAGCCATACGGCCGACTTCCATACCCAATGCATTGGAGGTTATAACGTAACCACCCATCCTGGTATTCACGGCACCACCCGTCATATGGTTTATAACGTAACCACCCGTTAAAATGTCCAAGTACCAATATAAAATCATAAAACATAAAACCAGTATAAAGGAATGATAACATTTCCACATTTCAATCACAATATATCATAAATATATTGACATAATAGAATCCTTTTTCAAAACCATATTCAATACCAAAATACATAAAAGAGTATATGGTATTTATTTTATTCTAAAAACATTACGACTTGTTGAGAAAGCCAAAGATCAAATAATACTCGCGGCGACGGAAAAAGGTCGTTGTCACCGCGTACGTTAAAAAAACATTCCTTTTTGTCGTTTAGTAAAACGCTTCGTAGAAAAAGATTCATTTTGTATAAAATTAAAATTCAAAGGAGTTTATACACCGTATAAAAGAAAGTTGTGTATAAAACGAAATATGCCTCAATGAAAGGAGATTGAGACGAAGTCCCTTACCTCGGGTCCGACTTGACTCGATCGTTCTTTAACGTCCTGAATAATAAACTTGAGTTAATTTATACTTGATTAAGAACCTTTTTAAAGTTCATTATTCTTTTTATATCACTTATTGCCATGTTATAAACATTATGTAACCATTTAAGTTAATAATTTTTGTTTTGTCAATATTTGGTTCTTAAGTCGAAAGTTGACTTCTTACAATTACATGTTGTTCGTGTGGTCAAAAGTTCTTTATATACAGAATGAAATTCCTGATTTGGATATCATATATATCATATATATCCATCATATACATGTATTTATAATATTACATAATCATTTAGAGGTAAGAAATGAAATGCACCGTTCATGGAGACGGTAAGCCGTATGTACGCATGAACGCTACTTTCATTTCTTTGTCATATTAGTGGAATTAAAACTAAATTAGAGGTATGTATATTTTAATTCCAGAATTATATTCATCATTTAGATATATCATTAATTATATATATATATATTATATACATGTAATTTTAATAGTACATTACATTTGGGGATAAGAAATGAAATGCACCGTTCATGGAGACGGTAAGCCGTACGTACGCATGAACGCTACTTCCATTTCTATCTCATACTTTAATGGAAAGAAATAATAATGATATAGAGGTATATTATAATTCCAGTATAACATCATATATAATAACTTTAAACCCATCCTTTACACGTCCCACATATGGCATTAATGAATCACATCACTTTGAGGGGGCGGTAGTCCGCACTTCCTTAAATGAAGATATCGTGTTTACCCATAATGGAAACCATAAAGGTATGCCAAAAATGAAAAATACATAAGCTTAAAGAAAACATAAACATATTATATATCATATATAAAAATAGTGACATCATAATGGCCACCCTTGAAGGTGTTAAATGAGTATTGAACAATCATCATTTCGGGAGGCAGAATTTCACCATCCACGGAAACCGTATGTTCTTTAACCATTTGATGTAGTTGTGTGAGAGTGTAGCTCAAATAAATATTTTAACAACATCCTAGTATATTGAAGATACTTGTGTTGTTACAAAATAAGTAAATAAAAAGAGTTTAGTGGGTTGGAGAAGCAAAATAAAACAAATGAACAAGAGAGAATGAATTACCTTTAAAAGTGTAACTCCCTTTTGATTTGAGCCTAAAGGATTCCTTTGAAAGGATTCTTCCCAAAGGTAATCTTCTAAGATGAGGAGAGGGATGTGGATAGAGTAATTTGGCATGGGTTGGCCGAACCAAAGGCTTGATAAGTGTGTGAAATGGGGTAGAGTTGGGGGCCTTTTATAAGAGGAGAGGAGGGGCACTTTTTGAAAGTAAAGAAATATTACTTTATTTGAAAATGTGTTTCGGTTTTAAAAGGTCCCACATTGATATAATTCGTGGATAAGGTGATAATGGTTCGAAATCCACTCATCCAATTGGTTTTGGACATGTGTAGGTTTTAGAAGTTTCATTATCTTTCCATTTTATTTAAATCGTCAAATAATGATGTCATCGCTGCATCATTATTATGTCATATATAATTTAATTTATTTAATGTCTAAAAATTATAAAAAAAATACTATGATGTAGGAAATCGTTTTATCTTTCCAATTACTATTTATAATCAAAATTTGGACTTGTATAACCCCACTCAAAAATTATTTTAGTAAAACAATTTATGTTAGTGTCATTTTCACTTTAACATTAAATAAAAATATATTAATGTCATTTTCCAACTAAAGTGGATCCATGGGGTCCCCAAGTTGGCCCATGTCTTGTCTTGGTCGGCCATGACTCACCCAATAGGTGTAGGACAAGTGTCATGGTGTTTTCACATTCTTATAATACCATTTTTACCTTAAACTACACTAATTACCTCTAATCGCGATTAATGAAAAAAAAGTTACTATTCACCAAAAAATTATTTTAATCTCATTGAACCACATTTTACTTCTTAATGACAACCATGTATGTCGTATTTTCAAAATTCAATACACATTAGTGGTAAACTTTCATTTAACTGAAAAATCAGTTTGCTTGATTACCACTTAGTGGTTTCACTATTCATCAAAAATTGAAGTTTTTCAGAAAATTACCAAAAATTCACCCTAAGCTATATTTGATATTCCGAATTCAAAAATGAAGTCAATTTTACAAAATTCAAAACATATAAGTCAAATTAATTAATTTAATAATTAATTCCCGCTGTCATGATAAATAGCGTGTTTTTGTGAAACAATAAGTATCAAAAGATTGACACCAGTTTAAGTCCAATTTCAAAGTGAAATTGATTCCAATGACCACCATTGGATTAACTGGTAAAAATATTTTCTAATTTCACTTTAAAACCAATTAAAATAATCATCTAATCATATAAATAATTTAGATTAAAAAGAGGTTTTGAATTAAAATACAACATTTTACACTATTCATAAAAAAAGAACTTTATCAGAAAGGTACCAAAAATTTACACAAAGTAAATTTTGATGTACCGATTCTAAAGAAGAGTTATATTTGGTCCAAAATAAATTATAAGAGTGATAAAAACTATATTTAATGATGGTTCACCATTAAAAGGTGATAAGTGAACCTTTAGTGAAAATTAGAGTATATATGCCCTAAAATTGAACTCTTTCCGTGTTTTAAGCCTTTATCTTTTATTGGGTAAATGTATAAACATTTAAAAACATATCTAATCATATTTTAGTTATTTCTATCCATTCCCGCAAGTACAATGGCTACTTGTTAA
This sequence comes from Viscum album, assembly GCA_963277665.1. NCBI lineage: Eukaryota > Viridiplantae > Streptophyta > Magnoliopsida > Santalales > Viscaceae > Viscum > Viscum album. The sequence goes on from OY728145.1 coordinate 962,335,157, forward strand.
CTAACATTTAAAATAATATTATTTTATTACTAGTGTGCTACGTAAGTTTCAAAGAAACTCATCGTTGTGTATCGGGTACGCTATCGAACATAGCAACCCATTTAAAATAAAATTAATATTTAATTCGTAAATATTAATAAATATGAAAATTATTTATTCTTTATTTACCTGGGATGTTACATCCTTCCCCCCTTTTGGGAATTGCGTCCTCACAATTTTATTCACTTATCAAAATAAGTGGGGGTAGTTATCCCTCATAGCATTTTCAGATTCCCACGTTGCCTCTTAAATCACATGGGTTTTCCACAAAACCTTTACCTGATGAATCACCTTATTCCGTAACACTTTCTCCCTGTGGTCAAGAATCTGGACCGGTTGTTCCTCATAAGATAGGTTCTCTTCCAGCTGAACTACCTCTGGGCTCAAAACATGAGATGGATCTGGCATATACTTTCTCAACATCGAAACGTGAAAAACATTGTGTACCTGAGATAAACTCGGAGGTAAAGCCACTCGGTATGCAACTGATCCAACTCTTTCCAGAATTTCGTATGGTCCAATAAACCTTGGACTCATCTTTCCTTTCTTACCAAATCTCATCACACTTTTCCAAGGAGAAACCTTGAGAAAAACACGATCACCTACCTCGAAATATAGATCCTTCCTCTGGTTATCCGCATAACTCTTCTGCCTGCTCTGAGCTGTTCTCATATGCTTCTGAATCAACTGAACTTTTTCTGCCATCTCTTCTACCAATTCTGGTCCCATCAACTTCCTTTCACCTACTTCATCCCAAAAAGCTGGAGTTCGACACCGCTTCCCATATAATGCCTCAAATGGTGTCATCTGTATACTGGAATAAAAACTGTTATTATAAGAAAACTCAACCAAAGAAAGATGTTGGTCCCAACTTCCCTGATAATCCATCGAACAAGCTCGTAGCATATCCTCCAAGGTCTTAATTGTTCGTTCTGACTGCCCATCTGATTGAGGATGAAAAGCTGTACTAAAATTTAATTCAGTACCCAACGACTTCTAAAGGCCTTTCCAAAAGTTAGAATTAAACCTGGGATCACGATCCGATACAATGGAGAGAGGAACTCCATGTAACCTGACTATCTCTTTAAGATACAGACGGGAAAGTTGATCAAGAGAGAAAGTATCTCGTATAGAAAGGAAATGAGCAGATTTGGTCAAGCGATCAAAAATAACCCAGATTGCATTATTACCTCGAGATGTCCTCGGTAATCCCACAACAAAGTCCATGGATATGTTTTCCCATTTCCACTCTGGCACTGGTAAAGGCTGAAGCATCCCTGTCGCTCTGCTTTAACCTGTTGACATGTCAAACACTTCACAGTAAAATCAGCTATGTCTCTTTTCATTCCATCCCACCAGTAATACTCCCGCAGATCTCTGTACATCTTAGTACTGCCAGGATTAACTGAAAACAGGGAACTATGAGCCTCACATAACAACTCATTCTTCAACTGTGAATCACAAGGCACACATAACCTCTTCCCAAACCTCAAAACACAAACACAAACTTATCCAAGAACTCATGGAAAATTTTATTCATAAGGTCCATGAATACAGCAGGTGCATTGGTTAACCCAAAAGGCATAACTACAAATTCATAATGGCCATATCTAGTACGGAACGCAGTCTTCGGAACGTCTGCTTCTTTTACTTTCAACTGATGGTACCCCGACCTCAAGTCAATCTTCAAAACAAACTGAGCTCCCTGGAGCTGATACCACTTCATTCGATGGCCCAACATCTGCTGAAGTTGTTGCAAAGGATTTCACCACCCCTTTCTGCTTGTAGTCTGGCTGCATTCCCCCAGTTGAGTTCTTCGTTGGACACTCGTTTGCATAATGACCCATTTCATTACACTTAAAACATCTTACAGTTGGCTTTTCATTTCCTGCTTGATCATCTTCCTTACAGTTACGAGCAATATGACCAGACTTACCACACCGAAAGCACTTACCAGACTTGGATAAACATTCTCCAGGATGCATTTTACCACACTTCTCACAGGATGGATATTTGGTTTTCTTACCTCCTTGCTTCTTTGATGAATTCTTCCCCTTTTCCTGCCAACAAGACCTCTTATTCTGTTGTTTGTCATAGAACACCTGATCAACGGCAAACTCCATTTCCACCTTCTCCACACATCGAACAAGTTTTTCATAACTTTTGAACTCATGAGAAGCTAAAGACCTTCGATACTTTGGCTTTAACCCTGAGTAAAAACGGTTTTTTTTACTATCAAGATCTCGTATGAAGTTTGGAGCATACCTTGCCAATCGAGTGAACTTTTCTTCATAATCAGCCACTGAATCATCCTCCTGCCTCAATTCTAGGAACTGTTTTTCCATCCTAAGACGAACCACCTTAGGAAAATATTTCTCAAGAAACATACCTTTGAATTCATCCCAGTGAAGATCCTCAATCTCATCACTATCCCTTATATTTTTCACCATCGACCACCACTGATCAGCTTCACCTTCAAAACGGTAAACAGCAAGACTAACCTTTTGTTGTTCTGAACACCCCATGACATCAAAAATCTTCTCCAGTGCTTTAATCCACCCTTCAGCTTGCACAGGGTCAGATGATCCTCTGAATGATGGGGGATGTTTCCTCATGAAATGTTCCACTACTGACATGTTCCTCTGTGGTTGATCTGGCTGATCTCGTGCATGGATACCACCACCATTTATAGCCTGAGTCAACTGTGCCATCACTGCAACAAACTGTTCAGTTCCGATTCCGACCATCTCAGGTTGCTGATTTGGAAGGTTATCTTTCTCCTGATGTCGTCCCAACATAGCTTCTTTGTTTCCTCTGCGGAAAACCATTCTGAACACAGAAATATCTTAGGCGAAGCAACATGGTAATCCGTAAATGTTGTATCATTTCAATCATATTATAATTTAACACTTTTCTAACTCCTAAAGTTGTCTAAACCGACCTCTGATACCAACTATAAGGCCCCATCCTTAAACCTTACTTAATATTTAATTAAATGAATAATTCACATTGAGGATCTTTTCAGGTTTAGAGTTTTAGAGAATTAGAACATAACTATTACATCTTAAAAGATTACAAAGTAGACACTTCTACTAAGTCTCCATAAAATAAAAACTCTTAAAAAAAAGATGTCTAGATTCCATGTTTTAGATAGCATGAAATTCCCTTGATCCCATCCTTGACCTTATTCCACTTTAAGTCCTGTGAAAAACATTTCGAAAAACTTGGGGTGAGCATAAAAAGCTCAGTAAGGGATACAAAAAGAATGAAAACTGTTAGTTTTTCAAACATCAAGTAAACCATGTATACTATATCAAAGTAATACCTTCACCTTCATGAAGTAGTAAAAAAAACTCTTCACTGAATAAAGTATCATTACTTACCTTTTTGTAACCAAAGGATTACCATAAAACCCATATAAAGAACACATAGAATATATAAAGGTAACTTGGGATATAAACATACTTAAGTGGAATAACCATACGGTCGAATTCCACACATATCACTTAATGGAATAGCCATACGGCCAATTTCCATACATACTTAATGGAATAGCCATACGGCCGACTTCCATACCCAATGCATTGGAGGTTATAATGTAACCACCCGTCCTGGTATTCACAGCACCACCCGTCATATGGTTTATAACGTAACCACCCGTTAAAATGTCCAAGTACCAATATAAAATCATAAAACATAAAACCAATATAAAGGAATGATAACATTTCCACATTTCAATCACAATATATCATAAATATATTGACATAATAGAATTCTTTTTCAAAACCATTTTCAATACCAAAATACATAAAAGAGTATATGGTATTTATTTTATTCTAAAAACATTACGGCTTGTTGAGAAAGCCAAAGATCAAATAATACTCGCGGCGACGGAAAAAGGTCGTTGTCACCGCGTACGTTAAAAAAACATTCCTTTTTGTCGTTTAGTAAAACGCTTCGTAGAAAAAGATTCTTTTTTTATAAAAGTCAAAGTCAAAGGAGTTTATACACCGTATAAAAGAAAGTTGTGTATAAAACGAAATATGCCTCAATGAAAGGAGATTGAGACGAAGTCCCTTACCTCGGGTCCGGCTTGACTCGATCGTTCTTTAACGTCCTGAATAATAAACTTGAGTTAATTTATACTTGATTAAGAACCTTTTTAAAGTTCATTATTCTTTTTATATCACTTATTTCCATGTTATAAACATTATGTAACCATTTAAGTTAATAATGTTTGTTTTGTCAATATTTGGTTCTTAAGTCGAAAGTTGACTTCTTACAAATACATGTTGTTCGTGTGGTCAAAAGTTAATTATATCCAGAATGAAATTCCTGATTTGGATATCATATATATCATATATATCCAGAATATACATGTATTTATAATATTACATAATCATTTAGAGGTAAGAAATTAAATGCACCGTTCATGGAGACGGTAAGCCGTACGTACGCATGAACGCTACTTTCATTTCTTTGTCATATTAGTGGAATTAAAACTAAATGAGAGGTATGTATATTTTAATTCCAGAATTATATTCATCATTTAGATATATCATTAATTATATATATACATTATATACATGTAATTTTAATAGTACATTACATTTGGGGATAAGAAATGAAATGCACCGTTCATAGAGACGGTAAGTCGTACGTACGCATGAACGCTACTTTCATTTCTATCTCATACTTTAATGGAAAGAAATAATAATGATATAGAGGTATATTATAATTCCAATATAACATCATATATAATAACTTTAAACTCATCCTTTACACGTCCCACATATGGCATTAACGAATCACATCACTTTGAGGGGGCGGTAGTCCGCACTTCCTTAAATGAAGATATCGTGTTTACCCATAATGGAAAGCATAAAGGTATGCCAAAAATGAAAAATACAGAAGCTTAAAGAAAACATAAACATATTATATATCATATATAAAAATAGTGACATCATAATGGCCACCCTTGAAGGTGTTAAATGAGTATTGAACAATCATCATTTCGGGAGGCAGAATTTCGCCATCCACGTAAACTGTATGTTCTTTAACCATTTGATGTAGTTGTGTGAGATTGTAGCTCAAATAAATATTATAAAACCATCCTATTATATTTAAGATACTGGTTTTGTTACAAAATAAGTAAATAAAAATAGTTTAGAGGGTTGGAGAAGCAAAATAAAACAAATGAACAAGAGAGAATGAATTACCTTTAAAAGTGTAACTCCCTTTTGATTTGAGACTAAAGGCTTCCTTTGAAAGGATTCTGCCCAAAGGGAATCTTCTAGGATGAGGAGAGGGATGTGGAGAGAGTAATTGGGCAGGGTTTGGCCGAGCCAAAGGCTTGAGAAGTGTGTGAAATGGGGTAGAGGTGGGGGCCTTTTATAAGAGGAGAGGAGGGGCACTTTTTGAAAGTAAAGAAATATTACTTTATTTGAAAATGTTTTTCGGTTTTAAAAGGTCCCACATTGATATAATTCGTGGATAAGGTGATAATGGTTCTAAATCAACTCATACAATTGGTTTTGGACATGTGTAGGTTTTAGATTTTTCATTATCTTTCCATTTTATTTAAATCGTCAAATAATGATGTCATCGATGCATCATTATTATGTCATATATAATTTAATTTATTTAATGTCTAAAAATTATAAAAAAAATACTATTATGTAGGAAATCTTTTTATCTTTCCAATGACTATTTATAATCAAAATTTTGACTTGTATAACCCCACTCAAAAATTATTTTAGTAAAACAATTTATGTTAGTGTCATTTTCACTTTAACATTAAATAAAAATATATTAATGTCATTTTCCAACTAAAGTGGCTCCATGGGGTCACCAAGTTGGCCAATGGCTTGTCTTGGTCGGACATGACTCACCCAATAGGTGTAGGTCAAGTGTCATGGTGTTTTCACATTCTTATAATACCATTTTTACCTTAAACTACACTAATTACCTCTAATCGCGATTAATGAAAAAAAATTACTATTCACCAAAAAATTATTTTAATCTCATTGAACCACATTTTACTTCTTAATGACAACCATGTATGTCAGATTTTCAAAATTCAATACACATTAGTGGTAAACTTTCATTTAACTGAAAAATCAGTTTGCTTGATTACTACTTAGTGGTTTCACTATTCATCAAAAATTGAAGTTTTTCAGAAAATTACCAAAAATTCACCCTAATCTATATTTGATATTCCGAATTCAAAAATGAAGTCCATTTTACAAAATTCAAAACATATAAGTCAAATTAATTAATTTAATAATTAATTCCCGCTGTCATGACAAATAGCGTGTTTTTGTGAAACAATAAGTATCAAAAGATTGACACCAGTTTAAGTCCAATTTCAAAGTGAAATTGATTCCAATGACCACCATTGGATTAACTGGTAAAAATATTTTCTAATTTCACTTTAAAACAAATTAAAATAATAATCTAATCATATAAATAATTTAGATTAAAAATAGGTTTTGAATTAAAATACAACATTTTACACTATTCATAAAAAAAACTTTATCAGAAAGGTACCAAAAATTTACACAAAGTAAATTTTGATGTCCTGATTCTAAAGAAGAGTTATATTTGGTCCAAAATAAAGTATAAGAGTGATCAAAACTATATTTAATGACGGTTCACCATTAAAAGGTGATAAGTGAACCTTTAGTGAAAATTAGAGTATATATGCCCTAAAATTGAACTCTTTCCGTATTTTAAGCCTTTATCTTTTATTGGGTAAATGTATAAACATTTAAAAACATATATAATCATATTTTAGTTATTTATATCCATTCCTGCCAGTACAATGGCTACTTGTTAACTAACATTTAAAATAATATTATTTTATTACTAGTGTGCTACGTAAGTTTCAAAGAAACTCATCGTTGCGTATCGGGTACGCTATCGAACATAGCAACCCCTTTAAAATAAAATTAATATTTAATTAGTAAATATTAATAAATATGAAAATTATTTATTCTTTATTTACCTGGGATGTTACAACCATAATGACTCAAAGTACATGTTTCAAGTTTAAAATTATATTTTAGTAAAAAACAAGTGAAACACTCCAAATTGAGAATAAACATTATTATTATTTTTATACTTTAGGAAAATGATCCATGATTTATTTTTAGTGGGTATCAATTATATTCACCTCAATACAACTCACGGTGTAACCAGTGTAACTCTAAGTGCTTATTTTTATTTAAATTTGACATTAGTTGTAGTAAAAAGGACAAATGGTATACTCAAAACTAATAAAACCCCTTTAGATTATTTTTACACTTTATATAAATGATTTTAAAGTCATTTTTGACATTTAGTAATTATTCACACTTCAATTAGATACATGATGTGCTTAGTATGACTCAAATTCCCTACTATCAGTTGCAAATACACATTTTAGTTCAAAAAGTTTCATTCCCTAAAAAATGAAAAAAATAACTTGGATTGACTTGATAATTTATTACAATAATAATAAAAATTCATTTGTGATATTTAGTATTCATTCTCGCATCAAACTGACACACAATGTGACCGGTATGACTCAAAGTGCATGTTTCCAAATTAAAATTACATTTTAGTTGTAAAGAACCGTATAATTCAAGGGAAATTTTTTCTTAATTTTCTTTGGATTTTACAAGAACGCAGTTTCTGACGGCGCCTGATTTCGAGACCCGGTGTGCCCAGAATCAATTTCCTAAGTTTAGCTCGGGTACGTTCAGTGAACGAACGAGCAGGTTTTTTTATCTTTTGAACCAGTAATCAGAATTGAAATCTGAGGACACCGATGAACTCGCAGCGCCGGTATTTTCTTAAGAAGACTTTTACCGTAGGTGCGTTTGTTGGGAGAAGAAGTTAAATTTTGGGGTTTAAGGAAGAAATAAATAAAATTGTGAACAATTTTATTTTTGTTAACCAAGGGAGTTAAATTATACCATCATAAGTTTTTGGTGGGACCAACAACCACCCCACTTCCCATGTGTCGATATGTGGGAGGTGGGGCCCACACGAGACCCTAACCCCCCTTGATCTTCCCATAACCCCCTTGACCTTTAATAACTCACTTCCCTCTTTAATTTTGTAACTCCACTTTAACTTATGTGACTCTTCCTCTTCCCTCTTCCTCTTTCATTTTAAACTTTTTCCAAACTCCTTTTTTAATTAATGAAACCTACACAATTAATGAATTAAGTTATTCAAATTTTGAATGGATTGTAAGATTAATTAAAATAAGGTGGATTCTTATTTTAATAAGTTTGGCATTTTTTTAGTGGGGAGAACCCTCTTAAGAGAGAGCTTTGTGAAGGAAGAGGGGTTTTCCTCCATCGTTGAAGAACATTGAAACCTCAGGCAATGAACGATGCACCCTTCCATGAAGAACGATGATGAACCCTCTATCCTCTTCTTCATGCGACAAGATAGGAGACGTCGATTCTTCTTCGGGTGCACTTATACAATGACGGAAGTGACGAACACCAACGACCGTCGTCACTCTCTATTCCTTCTTTACAACGTCATTCTACCGCGACGTTCGACTTCTGTGACTCGACAGCGTGCGACGTCCAATTCCGTGACGAACCTTCATTCAACTTTTTCTTCGAGGTAGGGGAATTTATTTGGTGTTCTCTTATCTTTTGGGAAAAGAAAGACGAGCGCGGACCAACCATTTCCAGGTTGATCCGCGGATCGTTCGTTCATGCGGGTTGATGTTGAGGTTTATTGTTTTTGCCCATGAATTATTTTTTTGTCGTACGTCAACTTCTATTTGATGGCCGCTTTCTATCATTATAACGGGAGGAGGTCGGACCGCACAAACACGGACGACCCTCCTCCCCCTTGTTGTTGATTATGTTGCGGCTCAAACGAAGGTGGCACGGTGCAACGGCACCGCGCGGAATCATGGAGAAATACGGCAAGGATGCGCGGCACCGTCGTGTCGCGCCGTTGAGGCCGAACGAAACCGCTGTCGGAGTCGGGACCGCGGAGGTGATTCGAAGACTCCACTAGTTGAACGTTGAACACAGATTGATGGGCAACGACAAATGAGGCCGCAAGGTAATTTTGAAGCCTCTGCAGAGAAGGTCGGGTCCTGGGAGGACCGTTGGTGAAGGCGGTGAGCCAAACGGACCACTGGAGCGCGTCCGGTGGTCCGCGGAAAATACCTTCGGCACTCCTCGCCGGCACGGCGGCGCCGAGGGCTGGAGGCGGCGCCCGGTGCACTACCGGGGAGGCCCGCCGCGGCGGCAGGCGGCTTGTCCCGCGACCGCGCGGGACCGAAGGAGGCGGGACGCGACACTCGGCCGCGTCCGTTGACAAGGAGCGGCCCACCATGGGGCTGCGGTTGCTTGTTGGCGGAGGGCAGCGTGCTGCCCCGCACCGCTCGGCCGAAACGGCTGAGCTGCCCGACCGGACCACCGGGCCGGGCCGCGCCCCGGCCGGGCCGGATCGGTCTGGGCCCGAAACCCCCACTTCCGGACCTTTTTCGGTCTTTCGCCCATATCTTGGGGTACGGACCTCTGATCGACGCACTTTGAGTTGAGTAGTGATCCTTGGATCAGGACGGTCATTTCGGTATATTACACTCAAGGTTTCGGAGAACTTTGAGTATGGCCAGGTTGGTTCGGATACGAAACCAACCGGGCCCTCAGAGCAGAAACGCTTATATCTTGAGCTTCGGACGTCCGATTGACGTGTTGTTGACTTTGCTGGATTCCTCTTGATGAGACGGAACTTTTGGCATACTTTGCCTGAGTTTTGGATGCAGTTGGATAGTGGCCGGGTTGGATTGTACCTGAAATCCAACCGGGCCCCTGGAACGGAAAAGCTGATAACTTTCAGACTGGACGTCTGTTTGACGAACCGTCAGCGGCGTTGGTGATCACGTGGAGAAACGGTCCCTATGAGTATACCCTATGAGAGTTTGGGGTACAGTTGAGATACGGCCGGGTTGGTTCGCACACGAAACCAACCGGGACCCGGGAACGAAAATGCTAATAACTCACAGATCGGGCGTCCGATTGATGCGCCGTATGTTGTGTTGAGACCCCTATGACGAGGCAGTCCTTTGAGATACTTCTTTGTGGGACTTTGAGATACTTGGAGTATCGACCTGCAGCTCGTGGAGCGGACCCTCCAGGAGATGAGCGTTTGGAGTATGGAGACCGTGTAGCCGGCTGAGACCTGACGACTGCTCGACCGACTCGACTTGGAGTGAGTCGACTAGCGCAGTGGACGGAGCACTACCTTGTTTGGGTGCAGACCCATAGCGGACGGAGCACTACTGTGTGATAGTGCAGACCCGCGGTACTCGTCCGTAGAGTACCTCTGCAGGCTATTTGGGGGTGTGCACTACTGTGTTTGGGTGGCATACCCTGGCGGGAAGCACTACTATGTTTAGGTGGATGGCCCGTGGTACTTGACAAGAGGAGTACCTCAGTAGTCTTAGGTTAGTGAGCAGTACCTCAAAGTCGTGACAGGACCACTGTACACTCCAGAGATGGGGCTCTTCAGCAGTTACGGTTTCCATAATGAAAATCCTGGTTTGAGCTGAGACTATGAACTTTGTGTTTACCTCATGATTGAGATGGGTCACTTGATAACTTAGGTATATGTATGGGCATATACCTGGGTAGTGGTTATCCGTTGATTTCATAATCTTTGTGTTTCCTCATGATTGACATGGGTTAGTTGATAACTTAGGTGTATTTATGGGCATATACCTAAGTAGATTTTATCTGTTGAGATCTTCTTTGTGGTTATCCTTGTTGGTTTCAGAGAGTCCTTGTGGGTCTCGGGGTCCCTACTGAGTATTGTTATACTCACCCCTACACGGGCTATGCCCGTACCTCGTTGTGTTGGTTGTAGACGATGGGAAGCGATGACAGAGGCCGAGTGTTCGAGGACTGGACGGTACCCGGAGGTGGACCACATGATGAGTCAATATCCAGAGGTGGACTTCACGGCGAGACGACACTCAGAGGAGGTTGACGGGCGAGAGCGTTGTGGAGGCTGTCTGTACCTACCCTTCAGGTAGGATCTGTGGTGGACAATCCAGGAGCTGCGCTATCTGTACCTACCCTTCAGGTAGGATCCGAGGAGGACGACCCAGGAGTTGCTTCCTTTCTTCCAGCTGTTTGTCTTTTTCTGTTGTACTTTCGTTCAGTTGTAGCTGTACTTTCAGTTGGGTTTGTATTCTGTCCCATTTACTTTTCAGAACTTTCTTTTGTACTTAGTGTTTTACTTCCGCTTGTACTCTGTGGTGTTTTGTTTACTTTTATAAAGGAAATTCCTTCCCAGTTATCGGGATTTACGCCTTTGGTGCTAGTCGCCATCCCCTGACCTATGGAAAGTGGGCTTGGGGTAGTCACGGCACGGGCCCCGAGGTCGGGTCGTGATAAATTGATATCAGAGGAGTCGGTTCTACCGTAGAACTTATAACTCTGATATTTTCTTTCTATGAAGAGATAGTGTTAAGAGTACCGAGTGTGGTTTTCAGTTCAGGGAGTCCAGTGTTGGTGCGGGTGGCCGACGTATCCATACACCAGGACCCTGACAACTGATTTCTGACTTTGTGCACGAAAACACTGATTGCGTGTGTGTTTCCATAAGTTTTTAAAAGTCAGATCAAACCATGTCAGCTCACCAGGTATAAATGTTTGACTGTGTCACGTTGATTCTTTCAGGATTCCTTTCCACGGACGACAATTTAGAGCCCAGAGGGATGTGCGTACTGACAGTCTGTCGAGCGATGAGGCTTCGGTACGAGGCCCTATTGCAGTTGAGGCACCAGCGGTACTACCATACGTTGGGCCACCGATACCACCAGCCCCAGTAGTAGGTGATGCACGCCACTTGAGCGCGTTGCATGAGTTCCAGTGCCAGAGGCCACCTAGGTTCCGGGGAGAGACGGACCCGCAGGCAGCTGAGGATTGGCTGGAGGCTGTGGTGAGAGTCTTCAGGCTAGTGGGGACGCCAGCAGACTTCATGGTGATCTTTTCTGCCAGCCTTCTTCAGGCACTAGCAGACAGGTGGTGGAGCCACTTGTTCCAGTTTTGTGACGGGATGACCTTCACATGGGAAGACTTAGAGACCTTCTTCAGGGTGGAGTTTGTTCCAGTAGCTCTACACCCCGAGTGTGTACAGGAGTTGTTGCCTTTGCCGTAGGATTTTCGATCAGTAGACAAGTCATCTGTGGGCAGTAGACAGATGATGCAGAGGTCCAAGAGGACCAGAGCCAGTCGTACGAGGAGCAGGAAGTGTTATGAATGTGGCAGGAAGGTTCACTTGGCACGTGACTGTCCGACCCCTCGCACAGTCGATCCGCATGCGTTGGAGGAGCCACCGAGGCAGAAGCAGCGGCGGGTGCTTGAGCAACAGCCGAGCAGTGGACAAGGCAGTAGAGCTCCAGGAGCAGGTGGATAGGAGCGGAACTAGTGGATACGTCTCTTGTACTTCTAGTTCCATGTTTATGTTGTATTTGTGTCTTTGTACTTTGAGCTGCAATAATAAAAAGACACTTATCTTAGTGATCTTTGCTTTCAGGTCCTTTTGTTTTTTTGATACTGAGTGGTCCCGGTTAAAATTGTTGACTTGACCCTCACTTTTAATATTTCTACTAGAGGACACCCAGTGACCTCACACTGATGCCGACAGTGTGACTCGACCCTTGGAGGCGAGAGTGACAGTTGGATCTCTTGGTAGTAATGTCGAGGCCTTGCGACGTCATCCATGGAATGCATACATCATTCATGTTAGGATTGATTGTATTAGGCAATGGGCGTGGTTAGTCCAGGGGATGAGACCAAATTTCTCTTTTCGGAAAAGGAGAAATTTTAGCAGCTCTTTCAGATTGTAGGCAAAGAAGGTGAAGATCAACCAGGAGCAGATGAAGACTGCACAGTGCAGTAAGAAACGGGAAACTGGCACCAGTCTTAGAGACTCGGGCGTGTTAAATGTTTCAATAAGAGGAAGCTTAAAGGAGAGATGAGTCTGCGAAGCAGAAGACATGGAGACAGAGTTAGAACATTAAAATGAGGTGGTTTACATTTTAACAAGCTACAACCACCCGCCTTAGTTGTCCCCACTAGGATCAGGGAGCTGGAGGGCAGGGGAAGAGAGTAGCTCTATACGGTCAGGGAGAGTAACCCAATGGCTCTAAGAATGATTCAAGGGACATTCTGTGTCCACTACTATCTGTCTTAGTAATAGATTTTGATACGAATCATTCCTTCCTTCCATGAATCTTGTCCGAGACCTAGAGTTTCCAGTAATCCGTAGACTTGACCATCACGTCTGGAGATACCTTGGGAGAAGACTCGATAATCACACTTACGCCGACGGTGTGGTCAGACCCTTGAGGTGAGAGTTTCGGTTGGAATATCTTGGTGGAAGCGTCGAGGCCTTACGACGTTGGTTTGAGTATGGACTGGGCAATCACAGTTCATACACATATTGACGGTATTAGGCAAAAAGGTTGTGGTTTAACTACGACTTCAGGTTGGTTTTTCCTTGGTCAGTGAAAAGGAAACCCCAGGAAGCATAGGATAAACTCATGCACAGGAGGGTGTGACCGATCACTCTTGAGTCAGTCAACCTCACCCTCGTGGCAGCAGTCGTTTTGAGTTTCAGTTCTAACAGGAATTGGAGACCTCTAGAGTTCGAGGATGACGATCACGTCCTTATATGGGTCTCGCCTCGACGAGGTTTACGGATATGTGGCCGAGGCGACAAGTTATCTCCGAGGTTCAACGGACCTTTCTAGGTCCTCAGCAGGGTAGGCGAGGTGGTTTACTACTTGACCCATACACCTCAGTTGCACCAGGTGCACGACGACTTCCATGTATCTCAACTGAGGAGATACGAGCACAACCCTTCGCATATCATCGACCATGAGGAGCTGTACATTGGCGATGAGGTGACTTTTGCGGAGGTTCCAGTGGGAATCGAGGATCGATAGGAGCAGATCCTATGAGGACGGTTGATTCCTCAGGTGCACTTTCACTGGAAGTATGGGAACCTCCAGGTGAGCACATGAGAGCGGGAGGCTCAGATGCGTGCTCAGTACCGATTTTGTACCCATAGTTTGTGTCAAAGCTTTATGAGGACGTAAAGCCCTAAGGTGGGAGTAATGTAAAGACCCGTAAAATTCAAGGGAAATTTTTTATTAATTTTCTTTTGGATTTTACAAGAATCCAGTTTCTGACGGCGCCTAATTCCGAGGCCCGGTGTGCCCGGAAACAATTTTCAAAGTTTAGCTCGGGTACATTCAGTGAACGAACGAGCGGTTTTTTCTATCCTTTGAACCAGTACTCGGAATTGAAATCTGAGGACACCGATGAACTCGCAGTGCCAGTATTTTCTTAAGAGGACTTTTACCATAGGTGCGTTTTCTTGGGAGAAGAAGTTAAATTTTGGGGTTTAAGGAAGAAATAAATAAAATTGTGAACAATTTTATTTTTGTTAACCAAGGGAGTTAAATTATACCATGGGAAGTTGTTGGTGGGACACACAACCACCCAACTTCCCATGTGTGGATATGTGGGAGGTGGGGCCTACACGAGACCCTAACCCCCCTTGATCTTCCCATAACCCCCTTGACCTCCCATAACTCACTTCCCTCTTTAATTTTGTAACTCCACTTTAACTTATGTGACTCTTCCTCTTCCCTCTTCCTCTTTCACTTTAAACTTTTTCCAAAACTCCATTTTTAATTAATGAAAACTATACAATTAATGAATTAAGTTATTAAAATTTTTAATGGCTTGGAATATTAATTAAAATAAGGTAGATTCTTATTTTAATAAGGTTGGCATTTGTTTAGTGGGGAGAACCCTCTTGAGAGAGAGCCTTGTGAAGGAAGAGGGGTTTTCCTCCATCGTTGAAGAACACCGAAACCTCCGGCGAGGAATGACGCACCCTTCCACGAAGAACGACGACTCACCCTCTATCCTCTTCTTCATGTGACAAGAGAGGATAAATCGATTCTTCTTCAGGTTCACTTCTACAATGACGGAAGCGAAGACAACCAACGACCGTCGTCACTCTCTATTCCTTCTTCGCAACGTCGTTCTACCACGACGTTCGACTTCCGCGACTCGACGGCGTGCGATGTGAAATTCCACGACGAACCTTCATTCAACTTTTTCTTCGAGGTAGGGGAATTTATTTGGTGTTCTCTTATCTTTTGAGAAAATAACGGCGAGCACGGACCAACCATTTCCAGGTTGATCTGTGGATCGTTCGTTCATGCGGGTTGATGTTAAGGTTTATTGTTTTTGCCCGTGAATTATTTCTTTGTCGTACGTCGACTTCTATTTGATGGTTGCTTGTTATCATTATAACGGGAGGAGGTCGGACCGCATAAACACGGTCGACCCTCCTCCCCCTTGTTGTTGATTATGTTGCGGCTCGAACGAAGGCGGGGCGGTGCAACGGCACCGCGTGGAATCATAGAGAAATACGGCAAGGATGCGCGGCGCCGTCGCACCGTGCCGTTGAGGCCGAACGAAACCGCGGCCAAAGTCGGGGCCGCAGAGGTGATTCGAAGACTCCGCTGGTTGAACATTGAGCGCGGATTGACGGGCGACGACAAATGGGGCCGCAAGGTAATTTTGAAGCCTCCGCAGAGAAGGTCGGGTCCCGGGAGGACCGTTGGCGAAGGCGACGAGCAAAACGGACCACCGGAGCGCATCTGGTGGTTAGCGGAAAACACCGCCGGCGCGCCTCACTGGCACGGAGGCGCCGGCGCCCGGAGGCTGCGGCCGGCACCGGCCGGCCGCCAGGAGGTGCCGGCGCCCGGAGCGCCATCGGGGAGGGCCGTCGCGGCTGAAGTCGTGGCGGTAGGCTGCTGGACCCGCGACCACGCGGGACCGAAGGAGGCGGGACGCGGCGCTCGTCCGCGTCCGTTGACAAGGAGTGGCCCCCTATGGGGCTGCGGTTACTTGCTGGTGGGGGGCAGCATGCCACCCTGCACCGCACGGCCGAAACGGTCGTGCTGCCCGACCGGACCGCCAGGCCGAGCCGTGCCCCAGCCAGACCGGGCCGCGCCCTGGCCGGTCTGGGCCATGCCCAAGCGGTTCGGACCCGGACCCGGGTCGGGTCGACCCCGTTCGGGCCGACCCAGGGGGTCTCGGGTCGGATCGGTCCGGGCCCGAAACCCCCACTTCCAGACCATTTTCGGTCTTTTGCCCATATCTTGGGGGACGGACCTCCAATCGCCACACAGTCAGTTGCGTAGAGATTCTTCAATCGAGATGGTCGTTTCGGTATATTACACTCAAGGTTTCGGAGAACTTTGAGTATGGACAGGTTGGTTCGGATATGAAACCAACCGGGCCCTCGGAGCGGAAACACTTATATCTTGAGCTCCGGACGTCTGATTGACGTGCCGTCAACTTTGTTGGATTCTTCTTGATGAGATGGAACTTTTGGCATACTTCGCCGGAGTTTTGGTTATAGTTGGATAGTGGCCAGGTTGGATTGTACCCGAAATCCAATCGGGCCCCTGGAACGGAAAAGCTGATAACTTTCAGACTGGACGTCCGTTTGACGAACCATCAGCGGCATCGGTGATCATGTGGAGAAACAGTCCCAATGAGTATACCCTATGAGATTTCGGGGTATAGTTGAGATACGT
The DNA here is from genome assembly GCA_963277665.1 of Viscum album. Taxonomy (NCBI): domain Eukaryota; kingdom Viridiplantae; phylum Streptophyta; class Magnoliopsida; order Santalales; family Viscaceae; genus Viscum; species Viscum album. The sequence goes on from OY728145.1 coordinate 962,351,853, forward strand.
CCGGGTTGGTTCGCACATGAAACCAACTGGGCCCTAGGGACGAAAAGGCTAATAACTCACAGACCGGGCGTCCGATTGACGCGTCATCTGTTGCGTTGAGACCCCAATGATGAGGTGGTCCTTTGAGACACTTCTTCGTGGGACTTTGAGATACTTCGATTATCGACCTATAGCTCGTGGAGCGGATGCTCCCGGAGATGAGCGTTCGGAGTATGGAGACCGTGTAGACGGCTGAGACCTGACGACTGCTTGACCGACTCGACTTGGAGTGAGTCGACTAGCCCAGTGGACGGAGCACTACATTGTTTGGGTGCAGACCCATGGCGGATGGAGCACTACTGTGTGATAGTGCATACCCACGGTACTCATCCGGAGAGTACCTCTGTAGGCTATTAGGGGGTGTTCACTACTGTGTTTGGGTGGCATACCCCGGTGGGAAGAACTACTGTATTTGGGTGGCTGGCCTGCGGTACTCGACAGGAGGAGTACCTCAGCAGTCTTAGGTTAGTGAGCAGTACCTCGGAGTCGTGACATGACCACTGTACACTCCAGAGACGAGGCTCTTCATCAGTTACAGTTTCGATAATGAAAATCCTAGTTTGAGCTGAGACTGTGACCTTTGTGTTTACCTCATGATTGAGATGGGTCACTTGATAACTTAGGTATATGTATGGGCATATACCAAGGTAGTGGTTATCCGTTGATTTGATAATCTTTGTGTTTCCTCATGATTGAGATGGGTTACTTGATAACTTAGGTGTATGTATGGGAATATACCTAAGTAGTGGTTATCTGTTGAGATCTTCTTTGTGGTTATCCTTGTTAGTTTTAGAGAGACCTTGATCGTCTTGGGGTCCCTATTGAGTATCGTTATACTCACCCCTGCACAGGCTATGCCCGAACCTCATTGTGTTGGTTGCAGACGACGGACAGCGCTGACAGAGGCCGAGTGTTCGAGGACTGGACGGTACCCGGAGGTGGACCACACGACGAGTCAGTATCTGGAGGTGGACTTCACGGCGAGACGACACTCAAATGAGGTTGACGGGTGAGAGCGTTTTGGAGGCTATCTGTACCTACCCTTCAGGTAGGATCTGTGGTGGACGATCCAGGAGCTGTTCTATCTGTACCTACCCTTCAGGTAGGATCCAAGGAGGACGACCCAGGAGCTGCTTCCTTTCTTCTAGCTATCTGTCTTTTTCTATTGTACTTTCGTTCAGTTTTAGCTGTACTTTTAGTTGGGTTTGTATTCTGGCCCATTTACTTTTCAGCACTTTCTTTTGTACTTAGTGTTTTACTTCCGCTTGTACTCTGTGGTGTTTTGTTTACTTTTATAAAGTCAATGTCTTCCCAATTATCGGGATTTACGCCTTTGGTGCTAGTCGCCAGCCTCTTTCCTATGCAAGGCAGGCTTGGGGTAGTCACAGTACGGGCCCCGAGGACGGGTCGTGACATTAGTAAAAAAACATAAGTAACATATGAAAAACCAAAAAAAACTCATTCTTATTGTTTTGATACTTTAGGAAAATGATCCATAAGTCATTTTCAACATGTATGAATTAGCCTCAACTCAATCCAATTCATGTTGTGATTAGTATGACACCAATATCATGTTTTCAATATATAATTATCGTTTTAGTTTAAAACATGCATCACATCACCAAAACTGAGAAAATGGGCCTATCATTTTTTTCGCATCATTCTATATTCCATTACTTAATTAATTCACTTATCACTTTTATCATATAGTTGTTTATTTAATTATAATATATATAATTCTTTTATATAAACAAAGAATGGTGTGGCGTGTAAGAATCAACCATAACTCAACCTGATACACAGTGTTCCTAGTGTGGCGAAAAGTTCAGTTTAAAAATAACACTTTCTATTAATTTATTAATTTATATTTTTACTAATATAATAATAGTTTTCTTATAAAAGTGTGTTATTTTTCTTGAGTAGTGGTGGTTTGTATGGAGATAGGAAGAGTTGGGGTTAAGGGCCAAAGAAAAAGGAGCATTGGTATTTTTGAATTATCTAATATTTTGTACTTACTCATTTAATTTTATAAACCAATGTTTGAAATGTATTTAATATAGGGTTTTTTCTTTAATTTGTGTTGTAAATTTTATTTCATTTAATATCTATATTTTAACCTATTTTTATTGTGTTATGGTGTTGTTTTTGGTGATTTAGTGTGTGTAAATTTAACATCATGCTACAGTATACAACTTTATCAATTCTTCTAGAAGTGCTCAAAAAGGGTTCTTTTATCAGTTCTAGATAAATGTGTTTAAAAATGGGGGATTTATCTATGCTTTATAAATATCTGATAAATTCCTAGGAATTTTAATCATTCTTTGGTTGTCATCAATTTTCTCACGCCGATAAAGGACAATTTTATAATTGATAAAGGCATGTTCTAGAGTAGGAATATGTTGTAAATATAAACATGGAGATGGAATAAAAGCATAAATAATTATACAGAGTGATATATTTCATTGATCACAAGAAAATGAATGATTAATGGAAATTTAAGGACATAAAAATGATGATCTGGGATGACTTAAAAACCATCTAATTCATTAGATATTAAAGTAATAGGATAAATTTTTTTTAATATCCATTTATTAAATTTAAATAATTATCTTAATATCTAATATTATAAGTAAATATATGTATATTATGTGTTTATACTTCAAAAGTATAATTTAATCCTTTAGTTTTCCTTTGATCAATTTCCATTTCATTGTTTAGTCTATGAAATGAATACCCAAAAATGAATTTTTTAGGCCAGAAATAGTAAAATCCACCTTTATTGAATTTTAATATCCATAATAGAATGATAATAAATTCCATATATCCTTAGTTATTATAATGAAAAAATGGATAGAATGTGTTATCTAATATACATCAATATCCAAATAGAAAATTAATACATCAATCTCTAATACCTCATCCAAAGTTCAACTTAAACTGTTTCATAAATGGTTAACATATACCCATTCCAAAAGATTAAGATCCATAACATTTGAAAGAATGTCGCTAAATTTCCAAAATGAACTTATCATTAATCCCATAAATAGTATGATGTATCTCTTAATTTTCACATACCAAACATGTGAATACCTTTATAATGTATTTTCTTGAAACATGTTTATAACATTAATTACCCTAAAATATTATAAAAAACATGAATTGTACTATATTTATTAAGTAAAACACGGATTAATGGATATATTCCTTAGAGAAAAAGATGCTATAAATTCTATCAATTATAGTATAAACCACTTTTTCAAAAAATAATTAATCTATCCATATATAGTTAGTACTATCCAATTTACCTTATTCAAATCAATATTCCCTTTATCCCAACATTAGTAATATATTAAGAGTTACATTTCCATCAATATTATGTTTTTCAATAATTTCAACTTTCCATTGAATCATTTTTCTAGGTCATTGGTACTATTTAACATACTCTTTCAAGTTCTTAATGAAAACCCAATGTTATAAAATACTTATACACATCATAATTATAATAACCAGTATATCAGGGATAAAATACTCAAATGAAATAATTATTGAATCCAAACATAAGAACATTAAACATTCAACTCCTTCTGTGGTAATATCATAAACATGACTATGATCCATTAGCTTCTTTTGAGGTATATTCCTTTGACGCCTAAAAAAATTATTTTTATAATGCCCCATCTCCTAACAGTAGAATCATTTTACATTGGAAATTTTTTCTTACCCTGGAAATCATAATAACAGTGCCCTTTCCCTCTATAATTTTTTCAAACTTTTATTCTCTTTAAGAAAGTATCAAGGTGTTTGTTTCCACAATTACAACATGTAAGAAAATCCTTATTTTCTTTATTCCCTTTATCTATATTTTTTATTATTATCCACTTCTTCTCATATTTCCCTTAAAATAAATAACACATAGATAATTATTTTTATTTCTTTTTAACACATGATATTTTGTCCTTATATGATGAGAGTTTTCTGGGATATTTGTTCCCTTCAAATGATTTGATTAAGCCCATAAAATAAATGATCATTCATACTCTTTTGATTATATTCATTGATTTGGTTCCCATTCCTCCTACTATGATCCATTTATAAATGTCTTCATACACTATATTAGATCATATCATTATGAAACATAATGCATAATCCCAAAATAAGTGAAATATTAGACATTAATTGAAAAAATTTATGCATAGTTAATCACATAATCCTAAACAAGGATTCCTTGTCAATATCTCAATTTCAAATCCTTAATAATGAAATGTAAAGAAAATGTGACTTATCCTATGAATATACTATAGGAGTTTCAAACCATGTGCATAGTAAGGATCATTTACATGCACCATGTGATGATCAGGTCAAGCCCAACACACCCATTGCAGAGTTATTACACCAAGGCACATCTGTTCCAGAACCACACCCAATTGTAGTGTCTTGACATGGATTTATTTTGAGTAAAACCAATATAATAACTAACATAAAAATCATTCATATGTTCTTATATACTTATCCTCAAACTATATAATATGTTTATGATTCCAGATATATGTTTTCCTATAACGAGATCTCAAGGTTTCTACTAAACTTTCTCTGATATCAATTATAACAACCCTGACTCTAGTAATCTAGATATACTATATTAATTTATTACATTAGGATAATATTCAAAGGATCACATATTTAAGGATAGAATAGTTTATTATTTTTTTTAAACTATTTACATACATGATTCATATAATATATTTGGAAACACAAATTATAACAAAAAAAATTATTATGAGAATACCATTTTTCCTCTATCATATCCTTTATTATCAAACATAGTATGCTTTATGGATTTCTGAGAAAGAAAAAAAAGGTGAGTAAAAAGGATTAGTATTGGTTAATAATAGTTGAATAAATCATGAATCAATAATAATAATAAACATTTCAAGATAAATAATTGATCACACACTCTATTTAAATAACTGTTTAAGGTATAATCAATATGTAAAAGTAAATAACTGAAAACTAATCTCATTAAATTAATAAACTGAGAATAAATTAATCCATAGCTAATATCATTATAAAAATCTCAATGATAATAACAACTAAATGTTTAATGAAGGAAATTTATAATTATTTCACATCATGTCTTGGGAACATGATACCATTACCATCAAAACCATTCAAAAAATGGTTTAAAATTACAGGTAAAAACCCATTTAATGATAAATTACTAATTCTCCTCATGATACTGCTAATTTTTCTAGGGGATATCTATAACTAGGCCTTACCTGTGTCCATATTTTCAAATAATTCCTCATATAGAGAGAAATATATTAAATTCATTAATCAATATATCTTATCATCAAATATTTGTATTGAGTAAATAATATGGATTTATCAATATTTTACCAAATAAATAAATATCATTTAATATATACAACCATATGTAAAAATAATATATGATTTAATCAATAAAAATATCTATGAAAAATAGTATAGATATTTAGGTTAAATTTAATGTCCAATTACTATAGGAAAGTGAATATATAAAGGGAAAATTAATGACTACAAAAAATGAATCAAGAAAGTGAATGTCAACACTTTACTTCGTAAAAATTACCATAAAATCTATAGGGTAAATAAGGATGGTATCAACACAACATATCCCTAGTTTAGTATATATTAATTATATATTTTTTCCATTAATGTATATAAATACATTAAAAATTCCATTGAAAAACATTATTGGGGAATATATTCTTTTCATTTTGAAAATCACTCTTTAAAACTAAAAGTAAAAAAACATTTTGAAAATATTTTTTTTTTGAAAAATAACTTTTTAACATTATAAAGTAATCATTAAAACATTTTATTGCTCATGGTAGTAGTAAATTTTGTTCATACCATACATGTTAAGACAAATTATACTTTTATTTATTCAATAAAATAAAAAATGCGCACTTATTTGGAAAATGACATGAATATTCTTTTCAAAAAAATTAAAAAAAATTAAAAAAATTTAAAATTTTCTTATATTAATCATTTCATTGAAGTAGAGATATTTTTCAAAAACATTTATAGAAAACATCAGTTTTGATGAAAAACATTTTCTGACAAAAGATAAAAATAAATTTGAATTTTATTAAAAACATTTTGTCAAAAAATTTAAGTACCAAAGAGTGAAAAAAGTATTGTTAAGTTTAAAATTCATGAATAAATAATGTAGAATGAAAGTAAATGGGTTTACTAGATAATGACCCAATAATTCCCTTTAATGAAAATTCAATTATAAAAAATCTCGATTAAAATGAAAATGTGAAACAAACCCTCACAAATATCATAACATTGAAGTGATAATTAATAAATGAAAAAACTATTTATATCTACTATACGACCAAAAAATAAATTTTTATATAAAAAAAATTAATTTCACATCAAATCTTAGAATAACAAATATGATGAAGAAGTAACATACCCCAATGAAGTGAAATTGAATTATGAAATTATTTACCACCTCGTAAATCTTAATTCAAAACCCATTGAATGTAATAATAAAAATTGAAACTAAAAATACCTTGATTTATGAATGAATCATTATCTTAAATGTGAAATGGTAAATATATACACCAAATAAAATAAATTATTTCTATTATATTACAATTTTTCTCAATGAAGCGAAATTGAGATAAAGACCCTTACCTCATGCTTCCTTTTATTTAAAAGTGATTAAACCTCTTGTATAGTGATTTTAAATTTTTTATTAACTTATAAAATAACCATATAAATATTTATAATGTCATATGTGATCCTTTTGTAACATCTAATCACCCTTACATTAATTATCTTTAATTATTTTAATTTTTCATGTCTTGATTACCTTATTTTCTCATGTGTGTTTCATCATGAAAGATATAATTCTTATGTATATTATATAGATCCATAATATCCCTAATAATTATCTTGAAATAATTATAAAATTTATCCATAAATTATAACTTTAATACCAATTACAAAATATAGTTTTGATAAATGACGTAGGTCACGATCATGGAGACTGTAGGATATTCTTACACATTGGTAACATTTCCATTTTTCGAAAACCATTATGGAAATGAGTTAAGTAATATTTTATCATCAAATAATTATAATAATTTAATAAATACTATATTATTTCTTTAAATATACTTATATATTCGATCCAAGTGGTTTGATGATGAAAAGAGAGTAAAATCTCTTCTAGAAGAAGGTAGTCCACCCCTACATGAATGATGTTATCATCTTTAAGTGAGTAAAAATGTGAGAAATAAAATGATATTTTATCTTTTTGTAATTATATATATTTAATTAATATCAAAAATATGTCATTTATATAACATATATTCATTAATTGTATCCTTATTACCATCCAAGTAAAGAGTTATCGAAAACAGAATCACATCGCTTCGCGAGGTGGAAAACTATCATACACAAGAGCAGCGTTATCATATCACCTAAGGAATAGAAATTAAAAAATTTATATAATACATAATGACTCCAAATGTATAATTATGTTATAAATATCATATTTATTATTTATATCCATCATAATAGCTAATTGTGAGATGTGTTAATGGAGAAAAATGACATCGGTTCGTGAGGTTGTAGTCTACCATACACACAAATTTTGATTTTGGAACCCATTTGATATATTTGGGGATTTCTTAGTTAACTAACTTCATTAAAAACATATATTGATATTTGATATACTAATTTTATTATATCATTGTGTTTTAATAATAATTTATAGAGTTTTTGGAAGAAATAAAATAAAAATGATGGTCAAAGAATGTTACCTCTTCTTCTGGTAACCTTATTAGGTTTGGAGAAAAATACTTTTGAGGTTATATTTACGACCCAAATAAACATTATAGGTTGATATTATGGATTTTTTGAAGTTATTTTGTTAGTTATTGGATGAAACAAAAGTGTCTTATGGTGTTGAGAAGAGACGATAGGGGGTTTCCTTTTATAAGTGAGGTGAGTGGCACATTTATATGTCTTGAAAAGAGAAAGTAGTTTCCATGTTTTTCACATATCAAAAGAGTCCAAAATAAATTATTATATATCATTAGATATTATTATATCAATATATGTCAAGACAAAATATTTTATACAAGTTTTAATTTATTTTAACACTGATCATTTTAGTTCAACACCCCGATAAATCCATTTTTACCTTAGCCGTAGTAAATAATTATTATTTTTTTACTATTTATTTTGATAAAAATTTGAGTTTACCATATAAGTTGATATAAAATATTTTTATTTCAAATATGGAATCAATTTTTTTAAATTAAATTTATATATGTGGTAAATTTTAATTTAAAATTAATCTTGTAAATGCGATGAAAAAGGGGGTTTTCATAGGAAAAATATTCAAACATTTAGAAAGTTTCTATATCAAAATTAAATATTAATATTCTTCCAATAAACAAAATTGTATTAATATATATATAATTGAACTAATTTAAATTTAAAACCAATTTAAAATACAAATTTTTCTTGTAAATTATTTAAACAAAAATGTTATTTTTAACTAAAATTAATTATTTTTCACTATTCATTGAAAAATTAAACATTTCAAAAAAACAAAAAAAACCACCTAATTTAATATTGATACTATAATTTAAAAAATTGTGTTCATTTTATAAAAAAAAATAAAAGTGATAAAAATAATTTTATGTTATGTGTGCGAAGGGAGACTAAACCATCCTTTAGAAACAATATATTTTTTCAAAAAACGATTCTTTTTCTTTTAAATAATTCTTATTTTATTTATAATAAATATATAACCAAAATTATCATAATTTAGTTAATATTATTCATACTCGACAACTTAACTCCTAGTTCATAATATCATATTATATTATGGTTTATCTTGACACGGGGTTTCGTGTTCCATAGGCTATCGTAGTGATTAAATTTATTTAAAAAGAACTATTCTATAAACTCTTGGGTGTTATATTTTATTATAAGATTTTTGTTTCCTATCATACATGACAAAAAAATAATTATATTCTTTTTAAATATTTAGGTTCTATATTTATGATTATTTTTAGGATTTGAAGGTTGTATTATTATATAATTCCTATAGGTATTGTCTTTATAAGGAAAATATTCATTTTAACATGCAATAATTCATTTAATATTTAAATTGTGTTCTTAAATAAATATTAAACATATTTTGTCAAGATTGAAGTAAAATTATATCACACAACATTTTTATCCCTTCCAGATGATATAATTGTAACTATCATTGAAAAATCATCCTCAAATTATTTAGACAACTTTTAAAATAACCAAATCACCTATAGAAAATAACTTTATCAATCCAACACTTTTTAAATTTCTCTAAAACATATATGGATGATATTTTTTTTTATTTCAAAATCTCTAGTCATTAATCTCATTCACCAAGGGAAATACCACAAAGTACTTGACTATTTATTTTCTAGAGATATAGACTTCGAGTTTGAAGATAAAAGGAATACTAGTAGCATAAATTAAGACCCAGATATTTGCATTTAAAGTATGAATTATTTTCTTATATTGAAATATTTAATCATTATTTACTTGAAAATAATGAATGATAAAGAAATATTTCATATCATGGAATAATATGAAAAATAATTGTTAAGGTTTTGTGAAAGATGTTGAAAGAAGGAACTATTTATCAATAATATTCTAATATGGTAAAAATATTTTGAAAATTATAAAACATTATATATAAGATTTTGATTTCCAATATATAAACATTTGTTAGATGAAATTGATACCTATGAAAATTAGTGTAAGGAAAAGATGATAATTTTTTAGAGTCACTCATTTAAGGATATATGATAAATGGATAAATAAACCTTTGATTTAAAATGTGTGTGATGATAATAGGTTAATATTATTTTATTTTGTTGAAAATTAGGTGTATATAAAACCATTTGGTGTAAAAATTGATTTTATGATTAATTATACTTTCAATTATTTTTATTATATTTTTTGGAATTTTATAAAAAATATATTAATATATTTTTAATAATAATGAAAACCTATCACATCAAGCAAGGACGTAGTTTTGGAACAAACAACTAAAGGGAAATAAAGGTGAAATGTCTTCCACTATGATACATAATATCTTATTTAGTATGTTATTTCCTTTTTAAGTGATTTGATAGATAAAGATTATGTTGATTTTAGGAACACATGTTTTATCATAAATATGGCCATGGGATTGAGAAGTGATTTGGTTATTTGGTGATTAGGTTATCTATTTAAGAAACCTTATATGATTAAAGTAAACCAAACATTATGGGATTTTATTTAAAGAATAAATAATGAGTTATCTTTTGGAAGAATATTTTATTTTAATTTTAATTATGGTGATTTATGTTATTTACTGAAATGATAATCATATCATGGAGTATAACTGATTATGGAATATAAATTTTTTGTAATAGTACTTTTATATTGACTAAAGTTAATGGGAGATAAATGTTAAATTACACTCAGAAGAAATTGGGATAAAATCATTCTAATTTTTGAGTTTCAATCTTATATGGGGATATTTTTATAGATTTTAAGGTCATTTATTTATCGAATGATCTATGTTGAGCTTTATGTGTTATTGTTGAGGTTTTGATGATTAATATTCTAGTTCAACATATGAAGTTTTATTCATTTTTGGAATTATCTTACATTATTATAACAATTTTGGTTTTGGTTAATGTTTAATGATAGGAGTAATATATTTTTATTCTTTTTGAAATTATGTTATTCAATAAAAGTTGATCTTAATACTTCACACATAAAAAATTGTACTTGTTAATCATAATTTGGAGAAAAATATGATATTGGCGTGATAATTGATTGAAGGATAAAATTTTACTTATCAAGTATATTTCCTTATGTTCTTCATCTATTTGCTAAATGACTTATTCAACACTTGGAAATGGATCTTAAAAAATATAATCATATCACCTTCATTTCTAACAAATTAATTGTCTTTTTTTCACCTCTTTGGTGTATAGTTTTGTGGTTGTTGACTTTCTCATGGTCATCTACATTCATATGATGAATGATCTCTATCACTCTTCATTATTAGTTAGACATTATTCTTACCTTACTAGTCTATACATTCTATTCCCCCAAATTGTTTTACATTTTAAAACCAAGTTAGGTGTTACTCAATATGACATTCAAATTTCTCTTTCCTACTTTCCTAGAGGTGGTTTTATTATCAATTTTTAATATGTGGGATTTCAAAAAAGTTATTTCTTAAAGGAAAATATTTGATTAATCAGATCAAGTTAAAAAATATAGGACACAATTTATTAATTAAGGGTAGGGAGAATATATCACCCCTATATTTAAAATAAATAAGCATATTTTTGGTACCATATACAACATGTGACATCGATTCTAAATAAATCATAAAATATTATTATTATAGTATGACTATTATATACTAGTTTTTAAACTGGATGGTATAAATAAGATTAACTACTTTATAAAATATATATAATGGTCCTACTCAATTAAAATATATTGATAAATTATTATCAAAACAATCACTCAATATTTATTAAAGTCCTTTTATGCTTTCAGAATACGTTTTCTTCAAAAATAAATTTTATTTCCTATTATGAGAGGATAATACAATGAATTTATGACACATTTAGAAATTATGATTTTTTAAAATTTTATAATTATATAAATTATCATTTCCAAATTATATTATGATTATTATTTGATATTTTTTCTGAAATGTTCGATTTTTCAATAAATAGTGAAAAATATTGATTTTTATTGGAAACTATATTTTTTTTAAAAGTATTTTTAATTTAATATTTTTGATTAGTTTTATAGTTTAATTGGTCTTATTGATTAAACATGATCCAATTATAGTATTTTTAATGAATTTTATATTTGGATTTATTGTAAAAATATTTTTATTCTTAAGAAAGAATTTTTTTGAAAACACATATTTTTCATCGCCTTTGGAATTTTTAATTTTTAATTAAATTATAAAAATTATATGTTTTGAATATTTAGAATTGGAATCCCCATTTTTAATCAATAGTTATAATTTTTTTGTAAAATTTACCATTTATTTTGTGTCATTATGAATAGTAATCATAGTAAATTTTATTACCATGATAAAGGAAAAACAGGTTAATTAATGGAAAAATGATGTGATAATGACTATAAAGTAACTCTCACACTTGAATTAATTTTATCAAATGATTGTATTTCATCCATAATCTTCCAAAATTCTAATATATTTCATTTTGAATATGGCCATGATTTTGACATTTATTATATTTTATGTAAAGAGAAGTCAAAAATTTCATTCTATTTGTTTTATTATCATTAATATTTTTTACTTATGAAAAAAGGTATATTTGGTTTTAAATATTTATTTTAAATATGAATGATTTTTATTTTCTTTGAAATTTTATTTCTAATTTTCTTGATAAATAATTACTATAAATTCCTAATTAATGTTGATGTCACATTAATTGTACTAGTAGAAAAATAAAATAAATGATTTTAAAAATGATAAAAGTAATATTATTTAAATGAATTATTGAGTTCCATATTTTTTTAGATAAAAATGAAATTTTTTAGAGGTTTTGATTAATTATATTCAAGTTCCATTCTTTTCTTGTAGTTTTAGAAGTCATATTATATGAATAGTTACAAAAATAATTTTAATATTTTTTAAAGTAAATAATATTTTATTAAATGATTCAAAACTATAAAAATAATATTTTGGAAAATTGATTAGGATATAGTTTAGATTATGGTTCGTTTATGTTCCATTTTCCCTTTTATATTGACCTTCTCGACCCCAAAAGAGTAAAATATTTAGTACCATGGTAATTGTCAAAAGGTTTAAAACTGGTTAGAACAAAATGATTAGCATGAAACAAATTCCTTAAACATGTACATTTTCTATTTTATGAGATTATTTTAGATCAACTTAATCTTAACATATAATTTATGAATTGAGATAAATTTTAATATTAAAATTAATTTGTATTTATTTAACTTTTTTAGAAAGAGTGTCCCTCCCCTCTCTTGTAAAAGGGTGCATACTCTCCTCTTTTCTTGACACTCCAAAAAAATCTTGTCTCAGACAATACCTTGAAAATACATTAATTACATCCATTACCATATCCAATATTCCTTTTTTATTAGTAAACCAACTTATTAAAGCTTTTGGTGTATACCTTAGTAGGTTGTTCGAAGAAAAGGTATTATTCTTAACCACCACTTTTCATTTTATTTCTTCTTCTACCACCTTAAAATATTATTCAAACATACTGACATAAAAACACTAGTATCTTTCCTAAATTCAGATCTCATTATTTTAATTTCAAAACCAATATTCATCTCCTCTATTATCAAATATAAAATTAAAGCATCATTCTCGTGTACGATGGACTACCGCCTCACAAATCAATGTAATTTAATTTTCACCACCTCCTCGTATGAATGGTGGTAATAATTGTTTTAATATATATATATATATATATATATTATATTAATTACTTATTAATAATTATAAAAATAAAATATATTATTTACTATATTAACTTTTTTCACTTAAAAATTATAATATTTTTCATTTTTTAGTGTAGACTACCATCTCCATGAAGCGATGTGATTCATTTTTCCAAAAATCATATGAATGACAAATATAAGTATATTTAAAGAAATAATATCATATTTTTTATATAATTATAATTATTAAAAAATAATACTTATATTAATTTAACAATTACAATTGAAAAATGAAAATGTTACTCATCTATTTGTAGGGCCCACATTCTCCATGATTATAGCGTAGTTCATTTTTCATAAACATATTTCATAGTTGGATTTATAAGTAAAATTGATGTATAAAAATGAAAATAATTACATTATTATTATTCTATGGATGATTGAATAATGAAAACATCGACCATATTCAACCTTTCGAAGTCATTTTGGATATATGGGTTTAATATCATCAACTATTTCGACATGAATTAATTGATTAAGTAATTATATATAAAATTATAAAAGTAATAACAAAAATTAAAATGGTTTAAATTATGTAACTAATAAACATAATTTTATTATTTAGGATGATTAAAAATGTATATCATGAGTTGGACTCAAGGTAAGGGACTTTCTTTAAACAAAAATTCTTTTAATATTTCCCCTCCAACGCTTTTTCATCCATGTACATATTTTTTAAAATATTAATTGACAGACATATTTATATATAAATAAATGAATTATAAAGGAAATTTTATGACTCTATTTCAAAAGTTTTCAAATGGAATTTTTTATGTATTTTATATGGAATATTATAACTTTATTCATAAAATATAAAAGTAATTTTCTATTTTAATGTATAAGATGACAATGATTTTCTTCTCCACCATAAAAAATATTTATTATTTGAATTAATTTTAATATTCCGTGTTTTTTTCAAAGAAAACCCCTCATTTTCTAGGTTATGGTAATTTTCAAGGTTTTAAAAATTGATTTAATATTTAAATATTTAGAAATGTTTTATTATGGTCGTAATGAATAATTTTATGTTTTTAATTTAGTAAATTGAAAGCATTTTTGTGTTATGATTATATTATGGTTCTTGGGAATTTTTATGATGATGTGTGGTTATGGTATAAACTAGGTTTGGGTGGTTATGTCATAAACCAAGGATGGGTGGCTTCATTATCAACAAAGGATGGGTGGAACTATAATATCCATTTATGTATGGAAGTTGAACATATTAGTTATTCAATTTTTCAGAGTGATATCGAAAATGATGTCAAAATTTTTCAGTATAATTTATCTATCCCTTTTATTGCTTTTTATGAATATATTATGATTTATCAAGGTAAGTTGGTGATATTATGTTCAAATGAATGTATATCCTAGATCTTAAAGATGTGAAGTATGACTTTATGAAAAATATTCAAATTTTTATTATCAACTCAATGAATCGTTCATGATATTTATTTTTGTAAGGACTTCTTAGGAATTTGTTTATGAAAATATTTGGGTGATAAAGATAATTTCTATAGTATGAAAATATTTATTTTGATCCCAAATATTATTTTAAAAAATAAAAAAATATATAACTATTTATGTACTAATTTGTTTATTAATTTTTTCCTATTTTTATCATAATAATCTTTTTGTGCTCATACCGTGTTTAAAAAAACTAGTGCCTTAAGTCTGGGTAAGAACAATACAAATTCAAAATGAAATTCAGGATGAATAGTCATGAAAAGGGAACATGTTTAATTTTAAATGTATTATATTTTTTTTAAAGATCGATACATAGTAGAAGTGTCTAATTTATAGTTTATGGTTTATTTATATAATATTTATGAGCTAATTCAATGAAACATTAATCCTAAAATATCTTTGGGAATATAAGAAAGTGAATTCTAGCGTAAGGTTTCCAAAATATATAATGTTAATGGATGAGTCTTTATGATTAAAACATGTAACTTGAAATTAATTGTGTTCATTTATTTCACTCTTTATCAAATATAATAAATCGATTATATTCATTAATTCCCTTTGTAAAAGCTGAAACATTTTGATATCATATTTTTCCTTCACAATATCATGTTTTGTTACAATTTAGAAATTTTTGTTTAATGACATTTAAAAAAAGTAAAAATAATTCCAGTGGATTAGAATGCATGTAATTAAATATTTATATATAATATATAATATATTATAACAATACATATTATTGATGATAATAAAAAAATTCCAAATGTCCTCATTGGTGGTTAAACGACCATTAATGAGACATTGTCCAAAGAAAAGGTGAGACATATATATTATTTGATTATATTAAAAATAAAATTTTTATAGTATATTAAAATTATCAAGATAACATTAACAAAATATTAATTACTTTGATATGGTTAATATTAAAAAAGAAAATTTGTATATGAAATTAGAAAATTAAATGAAATTAAAGGATGAAAGGTTATTACCTATTTCTTAAGGTTTTTTATATTCAACAACCCTTAAGTTCTTGAAATCCTAGAGTGTGATTACTCTAGAAAATCTCTAAGTGTTGTAGGGGGGTTTTATCAAAACTTTGTCTTTTTTAAGTTAGGGATAACAGGTTTTCCAAGGGAGGGAGAAAGGGTTATTTATACTTGAGGATAGGGGTGTTTTTAGTTAAAATATTGAATTAAATATTATATCCAAGGAAAAACTTTAAATAGTATTATTTTGTACATTATGAAATACATTTAAATTAAATAACACTATATTAATACTTTAAATCAATTTATAATCAAAATTCATATGTTTAATCAAAAGGAAATGTGTAAAACATAAAAAATAATTCTTTAATATAATTATTTTGACATTTCACTTTGAAAATTACTTTTTTTTTTTGGAAAACATTTTTATTAAATTTAAGTAACTCATTTGTCAAATTAGATTTTTTTTTATGTGATAAAATATTTATAAAATTTATTAGGTCATTATTTCATCATGTATGATGTAATTTAAAATACATTTGTCATGAAAAAAAAAGAGTATTTTTCACTATTCACATAAAAATTGATGTATTTCATAAAATTACCATATAAATAAAAATTTTAAAATTTTTATAGGTAGTTTCAAAAAGAAACATTCATTTTATCAAAAATATTTCTATAAGTGTAGTAATTTTAATTTTTAATATAATGATTATGATTTTTATAAAACACATAAAATTATAGTTTATTAAAAATATACATATACTTTCATTTATTTTTTCATATTGATATTTATTTTATGGAATTATAATATTTATATTTTCTTAATTTAATCATGAAAAAAATCACATTATATTTTTTATTTTTAGGGGAAGCTATAGTTCAAGCGTCCATGTTACTATTACCAATGGTTAGGATACTATTCCAATATCACATTATTATTCCAATGGTAATATTACATCCCATAAATACCTCTTTATTTATTTATTCAACATTCAATAAAATTAATTTAAAGGTTCTATATTTTCCTCTTTAATATATTGATTATTTTTCTAATATTTGTTTTCTTTTATGGTGTTATTCAAAAGGGTGATAATTATAGTAGATTTGAATGATAAATGTTTTCCCATTCTTAATTTTATAATTAATATATTTTTTCCATTTTAATATTTGAAATCTTCATAAGTTTATTTGCTGACTAATATAATGATATTTACTAATGAAATACAGTGTGTTTAGATTCTCTATGTGTTTTATGTGTATCATAATATGTAATATAATAAAACAAATATTTATTCAAGAAACATTTATCACTTATAAACTCTGGTTCATGACATTAATCTCCCAATTATAAATCCCATCCAAACATATTCAACTCATTTTATAATTTGAGAACTGGTAAGGGTAATTCTGTTTCTTCATTTCCTCTGGTTCCAATGTTGCATCTTCATATTTAAAGTTCCTCCGTAATACATTGATAATGTGGTTTTCCTTGTTACATAGAAATTTGTTTCTATGATATAATATCTTTATTGGATTCTCCTCATAAAAGTGTTCATTCTACAATAATACCACCTCTAGATTCAGTACATGTGAGTGATCTGGTATTTACATCCTTAGGAGATCTATATGGAACACATCATAAACTTGAGCCATGTTTTGTGGAAGTGTTATCCAATATGTCACTTCTCTTATGTGATGAAGGATCTAAAATGGGACAATGTACCAAGCAATAATCTTTACTTTCTTTCTAAATCATATGACTCTCTTCAATGGTGATATTATAAGGAATATCAACATCAAAATCTAAGTCCATTCAATGGTTGTCGGAATGGAACTTCTACCAACACTGAGCTGATTTTATATGTTATTCAATGGCTTAAACCATTTCTATTATCTCTTCCACAATATTGGATCCAAGTATCTTTCATTCACTATCTTCATCCCAAAAAATTTAAGTTCTACATCTCTTCCCATGTAGATATTTATATGGATCCTTTTCAATACTTGAGTAGAATGTTTTTTTGTATTATAAGTCAAATAAAGGGTTATGTTGATCCCATCCACCATTAAAATCCATTGGGCAGGATCTCAACATGTTCTCAAGTATCTGAATGGTCTTTTCAAATTGGACATCAATTTAGGGGTATTAAGTTTGACTAAAATTCAATTTGGTATTCTCATATAGTTGACGAGTTATTCAGAATTTATAAGTGAACCTTGGATCATGATCATAGATGATAAAAAGTCGCACCACCAGTAGCCTCACTATATCACTAATGTATATCTTAAAAAGTTTCTCAAGTGATAAATATTTATGAGTAGTGATGATGTTGGAAATATTTGTGATTCGATCCAACACAACCCATATTTCATTAATTCCCTCTAATTTCTACTCAAGATTTGTGATGAATTACATGGTGATTTTTCCCCATTTTGATGTCGGTATGAGAAATTTTTGCATCATCTACTAAGTATTATATTAATTTTATTTATCTTTCTAACATACCAAGAAATTTTATTTGAACTCAGCAATCTCATTCTTCATGTTGTCTCGCTGAAATTTAACTCAAAGTTCACAGTATATCATAGTACTTCTAGGATGCATGAACAAAGATGAGATATATGTATTTTCTAGTATCAATTTATTATATCAGGTTATGTAAAAACACAAATTATATCTCCAAATTGAGTGAAACCATCTTCATCAATGTGAAATTCATGAAGCTTCCCCTTATTTACTACTTCTATATTCTTTTTAATCTCCAAATCATCCTGTTGTGCCTCCCCGATATTCTCTTGGATAGATGATAGGGAAATCATTTGTTTAATATAGGATGTATTCTTTGTGGTAATTATTTCTACATCCATCCTTTTAATATCCATGAATATATATTCTTTCTCAATCAACGTCACAGATAAAGTAATATGTTCCTATATTCAAAGATAATTAACTACCTTAATCCCCTTTCTATGATGTTAGTGACAAGAGAAATCATAGTCCTTGATCAAATCTATCCATATTCATTAATGCATGTTCAACTATTTCTATGTGAATCTATAATTTAAAATATTTTTATCGTTATATGTGTCACACTTCTCCCTATAGAGGTAGTTTCACCAAATCTCCAAAGCAAAGATCATAGCTGCTAACTCAAGATCATGCACCAGGTAGTTTTGCTCATGGATCTTCAACTATTGTGATGCATAGGCTAAGAAATAATTATTCTATATTAGTACACAACCTAGAACATTCATTGAGGAATAATTATATGTTACAACACCTTCTACACTTGATAGTAGTGTGAGTAAAAGAAAAATAATTATCCTCTTCTTTATATCCTTAAAGTCTTCCTCACATTATTCAGTCTATACATACTTTACCATTTTACATGGTAACTTGGTTAGAGGGATAGACAATCATGGTAAATTTCTCAGAAAACGTTAGTATTAACTGGCTAAGCCAAGAAAAATATCGATTTCTATTACACTATTTGTTCTTCATCATTCCTCAATTTCTTTGTTTTTGAGGGTTCCATAAATAATCCCTCACTTGTGATCACCTACCCAAAAAATTTTACTTGCGCTATTTAAAATTCACAAAAGCTGAACATAGAGAACATTTTCTCCTTCCTTAATGTCACTAGCATATTCTGAAGATGCTATTGATGTTCTTAATTTACCTTAAATTAAATTTAATATCATCAATAAATAGCACCACAAATGTTTTATAATATTCTCTAAATAATATATTCATAAAATCTATGAAGATTATAGAGGTATTAGTAAGTCTGAAGAGAATCACTATGAACTCCTAGTGTCCACACCTTGTATGGAAGTCCAGCTTATGAATATCTTCCAACTATACCTTTAGTTGATGATATCCAAAATGAATGTACACCATTGATAATTAATTATCTCCTCAAATTTGATTTAAAAATTCATCAATCCTTTTATAGGGAAACATTCTCTTTAGAGTGATCTTGTTGGGATCTTTTTAATCGATACACATCCCAATTGATCCATACCTTTTCTTGAAAAGTACACTGGTGGAGCACAAGGTAATTCACTAGAGAATATGAACCCTTTCTCCAAACTCTCTAACATATACTTCTTTAAATCATACAGTTATATTAGGGCCATCCTACAGAAGAGTTGATATATAATAGTGGATCTAGGTATAATATCTGTTGAGAACCCTACCTGTGATCTGGAGAAATTATGGGTAACCCTACATGAAATACATCATTTTATTCCCTCACAATGGGAATTTACTAAAGGTAGATACTTTCTTTTGACTTACTAAGTAAATAAAGGTATGTTTCTCTGCTGGTTATTAGAACCCACATCGTCGATGGATTTTGAAAAGGAGATTCATAATATTCCTTACATTTTAACAGGGGCATGGGATAGTTTTGAATATGGATAGATATATCCTTTTCCTAAAATTTGATGTGATATCCATATAATGAGATCTAATCCATTCCTAGTAAAGAATCAAATTCCTCCCAAAGAAGAATTATGAAATTCACCTAAAGAATCTTCCCACAGACGCTAATAGGAGAAGTACCCAACACCAAAATTTCATTGTTTTCACCACAAGTTGTTTTTAGGGATTTCTCTACTCCAATGAATCGGTTTTTAGATTCAAAAATTCTATGTAAAATTCATTACTTAAAGGAATTAATATAACCAAAAAAAATAATACCATTTATTTTATTTAATTAATAGAAAGTATACCTTATACAACATTGTTTTGATTTTACACCTAAGTAGTAGTGATATCATAATATTTCCCTAGCTCCATCAGCTTTTGTGGTTTCTAACATTGACTACCCAAGATGATATGTGGTTTAGTGAATGTGATTTAATAGTTTTTTCTCCCTAGGGTTAAAACATTGAACAATGAGTGGTTTATTGGTATGTTCATTCCTTTACTATATCACATTGGCCATATTTTTCATGTCTCTTCAACAATCATGATCTTACAGACCTTTTATCCTACACTTGAAGCATTTTCCTATACCCTTGAGGTAATTCCAATGATTCTTCTCCTCATAGTTTTTACATATAGGGGGTTAAATCTTATTTTCTCCTTTCCCATTTCATAAACTATCTTGAATATCCATATTTCATTTCTTATTCCTAATACCATAGGACAATTCACCAATCTCCATATCAACTTTGAGTCCCGATGAACTACTTCTTCATAACTCCCAAAAGTAATGGATATCTAGAGCCTATAGGGGTGTGGTTTTGAACCCCAAATAGATCCCTCTATTTTTTCTCATTGTTTATAACAAAACATGAAGTGTATCTTGAATGCCTTGTGAGATTTGTCTAATAATTCATGACATGTTCACCTTACATTTGATTATGCTCAAGAAATTCTCTCTCTAAATTTGTTTAAGGAGTTTATTGAAAATAGTTTTTAAGAGATAACTTATTATTTTCTTCCCATCCTATTTCTTCAATTTCATCCTTCATATTATTATTATTTGTTAATGCATACCATTGATGAGACTCTATATCCAAATTATATATATCTAAAGTAACCTTCTACTTCTCAGAACAATAGAGCACCGAAAATATATTCCTCATTTATTTAACCCTCACTTCCATGACAAGTGGATTGAAAGATCCACTAAATTTCTGTGGTGGTTTCCACATGAACGACTCAATGGATAGTTTCTCCTTATTCTGTGAAGGATAATGTTTTACATGATACAAGGTATATAAGGTCCCAGCCTTAAACATTACATAATCTATTGTTAAGTCAAGAATTCACACTGAGGATATTTTCTGGTTTAATTATTTAGATAATTTGGTCATAACTATTATATAAAAACCATATAAATACAAATGGACACTTCTAATAGTATTCATTTCCTTCATAACACAAAATATTTTAAAAAATCATGGTTTTTTTCATGTTCAATCATCACAAATTTTCCTTGATTCAATCCTTGACTCTATTCTCCCTTAAATCATGTGAAAACATTTAAAAACTTGGGATGAGCACAAATATTTCAGTAAGGTACATAAAATAAATAAACCTATTAGTCTGGTTAAAACATGGTAACCCATCTAATGTTATTTGAGAAGATGAAACAAAAAAATCACATGAATAACACTCATATTTTTTCTCAAATAAAAACACTAAAACCAATAGAAATAAATTAAAACTCTATAAGTGACTTAGATCATCATATACATAAAACCACATCAAACCCCTTTCAATGTGAATAATCATATAGATAGCTACCAATATTATTGTTACCCAATGAATTTTAGATCTATAATGGGTTTCACACTTCATATAAGCTTTTTTGGACTCAACTGTGAGCTGTAATGGGGTTTTACCTTCATATAAGCTATAACAGGCCCACCTATGAGCTACAATGGATCTCAACCCTTCGTATAAACCTTGTTGGGATCACTCGTGACATATAATGGGGCTCGACCCTCTATATAAACTTTATCGGGCTCACCCATTAGCTATAATGGGGCTCAACCAATCATATAAGCTATATCAGGCTCACATGTTTCATATAATTCTCAAGTACCATTTCATGAATAAAACATATTCATCAAAAAACCCTTTTGGTAACTTCTTCTAATTCGATATAAATAACATTTCTGTATAAAAATACCATTTTCATTTAAGAACCCATTTTCAAAATGAATATACCTAAAAAGGGAATAAGGGATTTCTTTTCCTTTTAAAAATATTAAGTCTTACAGAGGAATCCAAGTATTAAATAACAGTTATGGCATCAGAGAAGTCTTCGTCGTCGTATACAAGAAAAACATTCCTCTTTTTCATTTTGTAAAGAAAGTAAAACACTTCGTATAAAAAGATTCATTTTAACAACATTGAATGAAATTAAATATTGACATAAAATGTCCTAAATAATCCTTTTATATCCATATAAATTAATATGTAAATTAATATCATGGAGAAAAGGTTTTCTAATTAAATCTTTAAACGTTCAAGGTGTCTCATACCTCTTTGAACATCTAAATCTTAATCTCCTTGAATTAATAAATTTACTAAAACTATAAAAAAAATTACTATAGATGAAATATCGTTATGAAATTTCATAGTGGATCTATATACACCATATAAAATAATAAAGGTGCATATTATAAAGAATTTCCTCAATGAAATGAGATTGAGACGAAATCCTACCCTTAAGTCCGAATTGTTTAATATATTCTTTTTCTTATAGAATAATAAACATAGGATTATTTTATTTTTATTTACAACCTTTTTAATATTAATTATTCCTTTTATATCACCTATTATCATGTTATAACAATTATATAATTATTTTATTTCATATCGGATGTTTTGTCGATATTCGGCACTTGACTCAAAAATAAACTTGGTATGATGTCAATAGTCCATATAGTCATAAGTCTTCCATCTCCATAATAAAATTCATGACCTAATAATCACTTTTTTACATCAATTATACATTTTAAATCAAAACATTAATTTATGGTATGAAAAGTGAACAACATTTTAATCATAGAGATGGTAGGTCATACATACGCATGAGTAACATTTCCATTTTTCATTGATCACTGTGGAAATAAGGTAATTATTATTTTATCTTTACAGAATGATCATAGAATAATTAAGTTCATAATAATCATATAAATATACTTATATATATCATACAAGTGATATGGTGAATAAAAACACTTCACACCACTTTTTGGAAGTGATAGTTCACACATACGCATAAACGAAGTTATCATTTTTATGTGTATGTAATGTAAGAACATAATTGATAAATTATTTTCTTATAATGATACATATGTCATGAATATAATATAGAAACATTAATTCCATCATTATGACCAGTCTTGAGAGGCGGTAATGAAAAAAAGAACTATATCGATTCGTGAGGTGGTATCTCGTCGTACATACGAACGAAATGGAATCAAATGGTCATAGTCTTGGATGTTCCATATTTCATTTCAGAAAAAATAGAATCATCTTTTTTGATTATTTATATAAGAAATATTATCAGTCTTTTTCAAGCCAAATAACAATTTTGGTACAAATATAATTAGTTTTTTTATGTTATAGTGTTGAAGATAATATCAATCACTATATTGGGATGGTAGTAAGGTGTAGGATTTTTAGAACATGAAGTGTGGTGAATAAAAAGTCATAAATTATCTCTTCATTTTTAACTTTAATTTACCAGGGTGTTTGGTTACATGAGTTTTTCATGAAACTTCTAAGTAAGTTGTCACTGCATCATAATGGGTTAATTCGATAATATTTTCATGAAATTCATTAACAGTAAGGATTTCCAATAGGACTGCATTGTTTATTATAACTTAATGGTTATAAAATGGAAAAAAGTGCTCATTTTTTAATATTTTGAAAATGTTTGTTCTGAAAAAAATGGTTTTAGTATTTTAAAAAAGTCATTAAAATGTTGAAAATGGGTAATTTCTAAAAATCAATGTGGTTATATGTGTTGATATGGTAAATTTGAATTTTTAAGCTTTCAGTTTATAATTAATGAGACTAAATGGGGTTATTTATGGTTATATTGAATGAAACTAGGTATGCATAGTAGAGATAAATCAGAATAAGCTACTAAAAATGTGGTTTCACTTGATCCATAGGTGAATTGATAGTTGGAATAAAGCATTTTCTATGGTTTTAAGGCTGTGGATAATGATAATTGAAATAAAAAACATGGAAATTGGGCCATTCCCTTCATTTCAAAAATAATAATCAACCCATATTTTGGTGGGATTCTAAGTAAAAAAATTAGAATTTTAGTTAAATAGGATGATTAGAATCTCCAATTTCCTTAGGAAAACAACAAAGTTGAAATTAAAGTTTCCAGAGTATATGATAGAGGATTTGTAAGTCCAATGGTGGAAATTAACATTTTAGGATAAACTGGATCAAGGCATCACATAGGAGGATTTAGAGGAATTTTTTTAAAATAAATTCAATCCTCACAACATACAAATTTCTATAATGGTGGACTTCTTTAGTTTCAAGGAGGAGAATCTCATGGTGACAAAGCATGCATCTAAATTTATGAACATTGAATGATTTTCCAGATAATTTACTACAAGTGTGTCCTTGAAGTAACAAATTTTTTATTAAGGGTTGAGCTTTGATATTTTCTCAAACATTTTCATTATTTGTATAATGTATTATAGAGAAATGGTTAATAGAGTGATGGTGGAAAAATGTATATATCTAGAAATATGGTTGTAGGGACCAGGTTTTTCTTATGGGAATAGCTATTAACTTTAATTCATAGAATAACAAAAATAGGGACACCTAGTTCCAGAGTGGTAGTACAAATTATAATCAAACTATAGGATCATTAAATCTTTATCCTCAATCCAAAAGTATTCTTGATAATTTTCAATGTGGTTCATTCAAACAAATGAGTGATCCAAGGTGATTATAGTAAAACCATGGCTCTGAAACTAGTGTAATCTCAATAAGATAATAAAGATAAAAGTAAAATGAGTACGCAATTTTAAGTAGAAGATAAAATTTTCAGGGATAATAAATTTGGTTCTTAAATGGTGAGAGGTAAGACTCTTTTGAATTCTACCCTTATGCAAGCTCTGCTTGATATGGGTTTATCCCACTGATTTATTACTTCACATGTTGTTGACAATATAGGATTTTATATTGAGATGATACCTTTTGTTTTGAAACTAAAAACTACTCTTAGTGAAAGAGAGTGTTGAGACTTTATGTGTAAATATAGTTCTATAATTATTGAGGGGGATGAGTTGCTTTAGGATATATCTATACTCAAGAAGGATGTCTATTAATTGATTCTGAGTATGGATTGGTTGAAATAATTTAATGGCCACATTGATTTTTATTCCCAAAAGGTTAGTTTCTCATCTCCAGATTCAATTAATCATCTCTTTATAGGATTTCAGGATGTAAAGGCTAGTAGATAAATAATTTTTGGAACCAGTGGTCGAAACCATATCTTATCAGTTAGTAAAACTTTCCTTAGAATTTTTGGATGAGATACAGAATATATATATTTTACAACTATAGTTGACCAATTTTCTTATGTTTTTTGAATTATTTTATAGGTTTCCCACCAAAAATAGTAGTGGAGTTTACAATTGATTTCCTACAAGGGACCAATCTGATCTCACTTATGTATTATAGGATGTAACCAACAAAAATTATGGAATTGAAATTTTAGTTTTAAGAGTTAGAAAGAAAAGTGTTAATTTTAATGAGTACACCTCTATGGGTAGAATCGATTTTGTTTTTGAATAAGGTGGAAGGAACTCTTATTATTTGTGTGCATTATGATAAGAATTAAGTTCTTGAAAGTATTTTTTGGGTAGAATCCAACCTAAAGAGGGGTATATTTTTAATGCATAAAGATTTGGTTTGGGATGTGTTCTTATACCAGAAGATCATGTTGTTGCTTATGGTTCATTGAATCTAGGGTTTCATGAGAAGAAATACCCAACACATGTTTTGGAATTAACTATTATAGACCATTCTTTGAATTCATGGAATCATTACCTTTTTTGTGATAAATTCATAGTTTTTAAAAAAACATATGATTTTGAAGCACATTTTCTCAAAAAGAGATTTGAATTTAAGGAAGTGTAGACAGATGGAGTATCTATAGATGTTTGACTTTGAAATGATGTATATATAGAGTAAAGGGAACTCTATGGTGGATTCATTGGGTAGGACTTCATATGATTAATTGGATAAAAAGTATTTGGACCAGTGGAAACTAATGTTATCTATAGTGGATATGTATATTGAGTGTTTAGATCAAGGCAATGTTACAATTTTCTTTCCAGTTCTATTTGTTCCTATTTTGGTTGAGAAAGTTAGAAATCCTTAGACATCGAATCCTAAATGTGTAACTTTAAGATCAAAACTAAATGATCCTTATACTATTTGAGGATAGAAACTGGATGTGAATTTAGTTTTTTGGTTTACAGATTGTATGGTCATATATTTAGCGAATCATAAACATATTCTTAGTGCTTACAACCATTCTAGATGGGTTGTTCACCCTAGAATTTAGAATATGTATAAAGAATTTAAATTAATGTTTTTTTGGGTTAGTAAGAAATACGGTGGAGTATGTTTCGAGATTCCTAACTTATCAAAAGATCAAGGAAGAGTATCAATGACAAATAGGTATGTTCAGTCTTTTATCAATTCATATTTGGAAATGGGAGAAACTAACCACGGATTTTATAACTGTTCTATCAAGGATGGTCAGGAAACAAAATTACACATGGGTGATAGTGGATATTCTCAAAAACTCATGTCATTTCATACCTATTTGTAAAACTAATATGGTGGGAGTGTTGTAAAAAATCAAAATTCATAATAATTTAAAGATACATGAAGTTCAAGTATCAATTTTATTTGAACATGAACCCAGGTTTACTTATAGTTGATGGAAATAATTAAAAAAACCTTGGAACATAGTTGACTATGAGTGAAAATTATCATTATAAATAATATAGATAGTCTAAATGGATGATCCAAATATTTTAGTATATTCATAGGGCATGTGTAATGGATTTTTGTGGCTTATTAGAAGAGAATTTAATTTTAGAGGAGTGCTCATATAATACTATCTATCATGTCTCAAAACATATGGATCCTTTCGAACAATTGTATGGGCATACATTTTTTCTCCACATTTTTTTGGAAAAAGGTGAGACTAAAACAATTAGAACCATCCCTATGTAAGAAACAATATAAAAGATTAATTAGATAAAAAATATAATGGATTGGGATCAAAATCATCTAAAATCATAAGTAGATCATCGTTGAGGACTATTGTTGTTTGACCTAAGTGATCATGTGTTCTTGAGAATATATCCAAGGCTTGGGAATCATCATTTTGGTAAGGAGGTAGAGTTATCTCATCTATACGTAACACCATTTGAGATACTTGAAAGAGTTGGTGAAAGAGCATATAGGATGGTTTTACACCAATGTTTGGTTCAGTACACAAGGTGCTTCATGTATCTATGTTGAATAAGTACCAACATGATACTGACCTTGTGATTTGATGGGATCATATTTACCTAGAGTCTAATTATATGTTGATTCATGTGACGGTATGCATTTATAATAGGCAAGAAAAGATCTTTTGGGAGAAAATTATTGGTCTATTATTCCTTTTATGGAAACATGTTCTGATTGAGGAAGAAATGTGGGAGGAAAAAAAAGGAAATTATAGGGCAGTGGCCCGAAATCTTCTAGGGAAATGAGTGTTTTCAACTTTACAAGGATGGAAAGTCTAATGGTTAGTATACTTTTTCACCTGTGATTTCAGGTACATAACCCATTATTCATTTATTTTGAGTCTATATAATGATCGAGTTAGGTTTCTGGTGGTTTTGAGGTGTTTTATCTTGTTTTGTAGAATTTTTTAGAGGTGCATGGTATGTGAATGGTTATTAAACATCATGCACCATTCTTTAAAATTTTGAAAAGGAAGAAGGTGAGATTTATGATGGAACAAATTTATCATTTTGTTTTCCTAAATCACATAAGGTCCCAAGAGAAATAGTACTACTTAAAAAAGGGGGAAATCACAGTTGTTTCATTATATTTCTAACCATGTTATCAAATTGTTCGAGGAGTATACATAAGATGGTATCAATGCATGGTTGGTGCATGGTTTTCCAAACCATCCATCCTAAACATGTTTCAAATAGTTGACCCTCTTTAAAATGTGAATCTAATTCGAATTAACCCCTTTAACCCTTGTTTTTTCCCAAAAAAACAAAAGATACATATTCATTTTTCTCTTAGGGTGTGATATATGATCCCCATTGGTGTGGAAGTGATCCTTGGGTGAATAAAAGTGCATTGGATGACCATTTTAGTTAGTAAGAACATGTTCTTCCATATTATTTTTATATCCAAATTTCTTCTCTCTCTTAGAACCATAGATCCAATCCATTATGGATATATATATGTGTTATAGATGGTTTTATGAATAAATATTGTTGTAAATAGTGAAGGTAATGTGGGATGATATTGTATACTGATGTTTTGTAGTGACATTCTTCATTTATCTAACATTTAGAGGTATTTGGGTTCTCTATGGACTCTACTTGAATTAGAACATGAAGGATTATTGTTAATTAAATTTTTTTCTTAAAATTGATATAAAAAACATGTGTTATTCTTGATGGAAACAACACTTGGGTTATAGATTTGGATTTTTGAAAATTTTATGGTTTTTGGAACATTGTATTTGGTGATAATTTAAAAAAAATTGATTTTGAAATTATAGTCATGCTTTAATGGATGGGAAATTATTTGATTAAATGTTTTAAACAAATAATGGTTTCATATGGAATGGTTTGGAATATATATTTGGAATACATTATTGGATTGAGTTTATTTACATTATATTTTACCCTATGGAAGGGTTTGTTCCACTATTTCACTTGGTATTGGTTACCTTGTGATTACTTGGTATATTGACAAGAGACCACTCATGAGTGTGTAATTGTCACCAAGGCATGCATGGTGTGTATAGAGACATAGTTATAAGTATTCAAAATGATTATAAAAGGTTTTATGATTTTTTTTACTTTTTTCATGAAATTTTTTTATGCCTTGGATATAAACTATTGTTAGTGATTAAATATATTTCATAGAAATTATGCTAACAAGTTTTTTTGAGTGGTATGAGTTGGGTAGTTAATGAGTAAATCCTATAGATTTTATACTAACCCTTTATAGAGAACTATTATAATTTTGTATATGTAATATATCATTACATGGGTAAAGTTAAGGTATCTGAGTTGTTTAGTTATGGTTCTTGATACTTTGGACTTTGCATGTGGAGTTGGAGCTAGGAGCATGTCGGGAATTGTTTGTTGATGTCACTTGGATTTTTGAGTTTTGTGGTTTTTTTGTCCTCTTTGAGTGTAGATTTTGTTTTTTTCTTATAATCTGATATGGTTTATTGTTTTGGTAATGTTATGAGTTTTATTTCATGTACCTATGCATCATATATATTTTTTGGTTATTTTTTATGTGGTTTGGATATTTATCATTAAAAGGGAAAATTGTCCCCAATAAATTCTTTAGGCCCTTGGAATTTATTGACAGCCTTTCATGTATTGGGGATGTGACATAAGGGCTAGTAACACACCTATAAATTCTCAATATGATGGATAGAGGTATTATATTACATTAATGGACACTTTTCTATGAAAGTGATATATATATTATTTAAATCAAAGAAAGTTTCATAATTTCACTCTCTTCATTTTAAATATCATTTTTCTATTCACAAAGGGAAAAACTAATTATGAAATAATCATAATAGTCATTTTTCTTAATAAAAAAATATTAATATGGTTCATTTATTTATAATTTTTTAGAATTATATAGTTACCTTAAAAGTTTACATAATGCCAAAACATTATTTATTGAATTAATCAAAAAATGAATTAAATAGTTCCTAAAATATAATAGGTAACATAATTTGAGTAATTTATAGTGTTACATGAATTTAATGGGTGAATATGATATATTATTTTTGTTTTAAAATATTATATTTGAGTCCAAACTTTTTCTTTATGTCTTTTAAGTGAAATTAAATGAATAGTTTCAAAATTGCTAATAATGATATTTTGTCAAATTAATATTTTATTAAATTATTTAAAAAACATAAAAATATTAGAATAATACATGGGGGTTTTGATATGGTCTAAAATTTTATAACATGGCTATTTAAGGAAAAAAAATTCCCCTTTTAAGTAAAAATTAAAACACTTTATTATTAAAAACGTTTTTATCATAGTTAAAATTAAAATAGGTTAACTAAGGGTTAATCAAAATGATGTGGTATAAAATTAGATAAAAAGTTAAATTTTTTCTATTAATTAATGGTATTATAACCATATCCCACCATATATTTTAATACATTTAAATTTGGTGTAATTTTTATTTAGAATGAATTTATTATAATTTCATCATTTGAGAAATACCAAAAGTGCCCCTTACCTCAATTATAAAAGTGAACCTCCTCTATCACTTATTTTCAAAACATTGAGCTTTATATATCAACCAAAATCTAAAAATTTCCTTCTCAAATTTCTCTAGAAACATTCTATAGGTTCTTGTCTTCCCAAACTACCAACCCTAGAGACCTTTATAGGAGATATAATGAGTCGTTTCAAAGAAGAGGTAATCTTATTATGTGATCACTTTCTTTCCTACTTTTCTTTACCTAATCTAAAATATATGGTATTTATCATAAAATAATAAATTCATTATCCTAAATATATTGAACTCTTATTATTACATTTAAAACACCATTATACGCCCTATTTCTCATCAAATGATAAGTGAAAGAATCACTAGTCCATACATACGACTTAAGGTCTCCACATAGAGAAATAATTAAATTTTCAACACCATATTCTTTGGATGGGTATTATGATTGGTTTAAATATGTGTTTTTGTTTGTGTGTGTGATACTTATGACTAATTTAAACTTATTTTATTATAATATCACATATACCTACTTACCATTAAACCTTTGGGAAACAATAACATCAAGTGTGCGTACGAATGGACTACCACCTCCATGAGGTGATGTGATTCATTTTTCATTTATATTTTACATATATGTTAATAAAGAATTATTTTATTTATATATATGAAAAATATGATAAAATAATTATCCAATAAATATTAATTAAAATTAACATTTCTTACATTTCATCCGTCAAAAAATGAAAACAGTTCCCATGAGTATGTACGACCTACCGTATCTATGAATTCTGTAATATATTATTCTATATATAAATTTTATTAATAAATATAAATTTATATATAATTAATATATAATATATTTATATCATGATTAATATTTTCAATATTATTTATCCATGATAAATATAAAAGGACTGGAACTACTAAGTTGAAATGCCCATGATAAATTAAACAGTTAAAACATAGAAATGGTAATTTTAAAAAGGAATTATTAAAAAAAATAGGGTGTTCAGATGTTTTAAAGGAATAATATATGATATTATAAGTATTAAAATGAATCTAATAAAAATTTATTAGATATTTAAATTTATTATAAATGAGGTTAGAGATATTTCTAAGAAAGGTTAACTCAAGTTACGAGTTTTATATTAAAATGTCATTATTTATCAGTATTTTTTGTGATTTGGTTTCAAATGATAAAATATTATTATATATCTATCAATAGGAACATGAATCTTATTATCCTATGATTATTTCTTTAAAATATTTTTTTCCCTTCTATTTTCATCATATTGTGTATTCAAGATAATAAAAATATTTTTTTAAGTAAAATCAAAATCATTTGTCTTTAGCTAAAAAATAAATTTCTTCCATATCCAAGGTTGAAAAAATTGTTTTGAATATGATTTTTACTATTATCCTATGATTATATAAAGTAATTTCTATCCATGTTTGAAATTTTTCAAAATGGTTTTAAAGGAATATTTTTTATCATTTTTCAAATGAGGTACTTTGTGGATTCTATAAAAAAATTATGGAAGGGAAATTTTTTTAACTTATACAGCTTGAATGGATTTTTCTATTTTCATGAATAATTTTTTCATTGAATATTAATTTTTTAATTTTACATGTTTATTTTCAAAGAAACTATTTTCCTTTATATTTTCAAAAAAAATTAATAAGTAATTTCAAATTGTAAAGGTTTTCTCCCTAAAGAATGTTTTAATGATACTTTAATGATATTTATATACATCAAATACAACAATACTTGATTTCACTTATGATTTAATTGGGATATGATCAAAGGATACCATCCTTGTTCTTTTTCTAGATGGTTTATAAATATTATGACATAATGTTTATGAAAAATGTTTATTTTCCATGGTTTATATTCTAATGGAATAATGAAATGTTTATAAAATCCATTCCTTTTCCATGGGTTGTGTTATGATAAAATGTTTATGAATCCAATATATTTTTAGTGATTTTTATATTATGAATTATTCATGAACTTTTGTTACACATATATAGAATTTTCATTATGTGATGGGTGTGATCTATATCTCCCTATAATGCATTAGGTGAAGATTGATATCTCTTGATATAAAATTGGTTGGAATGGGGAGTGAAATTAGTTCATCAAGGGATTGTGTCCACTATGATATTCTTGGGAGTGAACCTTATCTACTAAGATTGTTTGGGAAGTGACCTCATTCCACTATGATAGTATTATAAAAGTTCATTGATTTATAAGTAAATAATATGTTATGCTTATGTGTATTCCACAATTACATGTCTTATGAAAATTTTATTCTCTCATAGATTATGTTATATGGTTCCTTTATGATTCATGTCTTATAAACAATCAAGATTTATTCCATGAATCAAGATGATGATTTATTATATATAGGGCATTATTTGAAAATGTAAATCTTGTGTACTCATACTTGTTTTCTCATGTTATTATTATTTGATCATTTTTTCTTCATTATTTACCCTTACTGGGCATATAATCTCACACTTCTCTTATATTTCCCTTATCTGGGTAATGAATAAAGGTATTAAGTATGATATGTATAAAAAGTGTTTTATTTATAAAAATATTAGTGGGATATGATGTAGATATTTTAATAATAAATTATTTATCTTTCCAAGTTTCCAATGATACTATACTTATAAGATTTGAGTGTGGATCATTATCTTCTTTAAAGAATTTTCATCTATTTAGATGTAATATATATATTTTAAAAGTATGGTTCATTATAGTTTGTATCAAATAAAGTTTTAGTAAAACTTTGGAGAATAGGATGAGAAAAATTTATTCATAACCTTGGGGATAAGTATAAGTGGGGGATAAAATTATAAAGTTTTGGTATAGATCATGAATGACCTAGGTTAAACCTAAGGTTTCATAGAATAAGGTGACATGATTTAGAAATCATATAAATGATTTTTCATAATTATATAGTTCCCCCCCCCCCACATGAATATTTTTTCCTTAATATGATTCTACTTTTAATAAATTATTGGGACCTAATGGAATCATTTTAATGATATTTGATGGATAATGAAATGATTCATCTCTTAAGAAACTTAATGTTAATGGATTTGGAAAAAAAATTCACATTATTATTCTCACACAACTTTCTCAAGATATAAATCATTTTGATCTTACAAATGGGAAAATAAGGGAAGAATTTTTCTTAAGCCCTTCATGAGGCAACATCCAACTTCTTTTAGTGGATCTACTATTCCACTAGTCGCTGAGAAATATTTTAATACCTCTGAAAATAAATTTTACATAATATGGTGTTTTTAACATGATAAATTTATTCAGGATATCTATTATTTGGAAGGTAAAGCATATCGGTGGTGGACTCTTATCAAAAACAATAGAGAATAAGTAGAAATTGAATATATTAAGTGGGATGGATTTAAAATATTGTTTTACAACAAGTACATTCCTTGTATTATTTATACGAAAATGGGGAAATGATTTCATGAGTTAAATTATAATAATAATGAGACTATTTTTACTTATGAGAAAATTTTCACAAGACTTTTGAGGTATGCTTCTAGTTTATCCACCATCCTAAAATTAAGGTAGATTGATTATTTGGTGGCATAAAACCAAGTCTCTAAATGAAATTTTTCATAATGGACGTCAATATATATGAAGAGATCATTTAATGTTCTATCAATGTGAAAATGGTAATTAGAGTAAGCCATAAATCATAAGGTTTTAGTAGAAAAATAAATATGTAAGTCAAATTGAATTCAAAAAACTGCGGATATAAGAAGATGAACTTTCATTAATTATCAATGTGTGGAAGGAAACATGGAAGAAATTTCTCTTAAGGGAACTAGTAAATGTTTCAAGTTTGGAATGTAAGGTCATCGAGCAATAAAATACTAAAGTTATGGGAATAAGATAGCTAAATATGTGAATAGAGATAAATCACCACATAATGTACCACACATACTGCAGTGTTTTAAATGAAAGGAGTATAGTCATTATGATAACCAATCCCAAAATTCAAATGTTAATGATAATGATCAATGTCAAAAACCACGTAATCCCAAACACAAACTGAAATCCCATTTGATCACTATTTATAATGAGGGCTATGAAAAAAACATGTTGAAAGGGACACTTACAATCAACTCTAGATTCTTCACCAGTTGAAGTTTGTGGGAATGTGTTTCCTAAAAATACTTTCATCCTACCTATAAATGAATTCGATGTTATTTTGGGAATTTATTGGTGTTATTTATATAAATTCCACACTAATTTACATGGAATGGAAGTTACGTTCGATATTATAAACTATCATATGATCGCCTGTCAATAGGATTAAAAAAATAACTTTCAATTAAGATTACATCAATAGTATGGGTCATAATTCATATTCAAAAGAGGAATTTATCTTATGTGGTTAGAGAGAAACTCAACATCAGACATATTCCTATTATGAAAGGGATTATTGATTTCTTTCTAGAATATTTTTTTGGTCTTTCATTGAATCATGAAGTTTAGTTTTCAAAATAACTCATACCTGGTGCTACACCAATTTCCAATAATCCTTATAAAATAGTCCTGATTTAGTTTCAAAATTATAAGAAGTCACAATAGTAAAATCTTAAAAAGAGATTTATTCAACCAAGTGATTAACCTTGGGGTGCACTTGTTTTATTTTTTAAGAAGAAATATGGATCAATGTGAATCTATATTGATTATTGATAAATTAATAAGATCACTATCAAAAACAAGAATCGTTTACCTCATATTGATGATTTGTTTGATGAACTACAGAGAGCTTAATAATTTTCCAAAATTGATCTTCATTATATATATCATCAATTGAGTTTCAAACAGGAGGATATACCAATGATTATATTCCATACAAGGTATGAACACTGTTAATTTATAATGATGCCATTTAGCCTAACTAATTCCCCGACTATGTTCATGGATTTAATGAATAGAGTCTTTAGATAATACATTTATCAATTTGTGGTATTCTTTCGAGAAAATATTTATTTTTATTCAAATATAAATTAATATAATTTAGATCATTTTATAATTATGGTAAAGAACCAATGTAAGGATAAGATTTATAAAAAAATTTACTAAGTGTGGCTTTTGTCTTTAGAAAGTTTCATTATTTTGTAATATAATCTCATGTGAGGGTATATCAATAGACCCTTCAAAGATATAAGTTATTGAAAAATATCATAGAAAAAACATTATGACTTAGATATATACTTTTATGGTTTTTTCTGGGTATTATTGGTCCTTTTTTGAAAAAAAATCATGACTATAAAATCAACTCACCAAGTTAACCTGGAAGGGAGTCAAGTTTCTTTAGACGAATGAATGTGAGTAATTTTTTAAGGAACTGATGATAAGGCTAGTCAATAAACTTGTACCTACACCTACCAACAACGGATAAGGGTTTATAATATATATTAATGCATCAAATAAATGAATAGTTTGAATTCTAATGAAAAATGATAATGTTATAGTTTATGCTACATGATAATTGAAGTTCCATGAGAAAAATTATCCAACTCGTGATTTGGGGTTAGCTACAGTAATTTTTTCATGAAATATATGGATTCGTTATATCTATGGCGAATGGTGTAACATATATTCTTATCAAAAAATCATAAATTATATTTTACTCAAAAAGAGATGAACATGTACCAAAGAAGATGGTTAGACCTGATTAAATATTATGACTTCTCAATACATTACCACCCTAGGAAAGTGAACAAGGTGGAAGATGATCTGATTTGAAAGTATCAAGATAGATTATAGGTGATTAGGATCATCAAAGATCCAATATTTCTAGAAATACAATTTATGGAGATAGATATATTAAACCAAAGGGACAAATGTTATCTGGATTAAATGAGTGTTCAACCATATATTCAAGTAAAGATTAAAGAGTCATACAAGGAAGTTGTAGAGTTAAAAAAATATGAGGAATTTTCCTAAGTTTAAACTTGATTTTGGTGTAATAATAAGGTTCAAGAATCATTTTTGTGTCCCTACGATACCGTATTTGAAGAATGATCTGATGGTTGAAGCTAATAGTTCTTTATTCTCTATTCATTCTAGAAGTATGAATATGTATAGTGATTTTAAATAGGGTTTCTCTTGGTATGGAATATAGAGATATATTGTAGAGTTTGTATCTCAGTACTTGGTATGTTAAAAAGTTAAGGCTCATAAATAGATGTATAAGGGGATGTCACAACCATTACACATACCAGAATGGAAATGGGGACACATCACTATAGATTTGGTCATTGGACTCCCGAAAACTTCTAAAGGGAATATTGTTATATGGGTTATAATAAATCACCTTATAATGTCATCACACATTATTGTCATTAGATAATGTTTATATCTTCATCAAATTAATTTATTATATATTAAGGATTTAGTAACATTTCATGGTGTACCACTATGGTTAGGTTCACTAGGTCGAATACCCTAAGAAGGGGGTGAATCAGTGTATGATAGATTAAAACATTCTCCCTTTTGGATCTTGTTTTATTGTTAGACAAAAATCAATTATCTCTTACTCCTGTAGAAATATACAAAGATATATGAAATCATGCACAGGACACAACAATTCTTACTTGGTTCACACTCACTGGGCTACGTCCAAGGAGCATACAACGACAATGTGCCGATGTACCAAAATCACTAAGGCTCACTGCCAATAATGAGTACAAAGTTTGGGATAGATATTCTATGCTCAGGCTCACTGCCTTTATAAGGTTTAGGTTCTACTCACTACATTCCCAAGGGTCACTCTCTATGCCTCTTTCTTTGGCTCACTACTAGTGGAAAGCGTCACTGTATTCCTCTTCCTTCGCATACTGCTCTTGGAAAAGAATCCACTCACAGTTTATTGACTTGTAGGTAAAACATAGTTTATAGAAATATAGGTCCCCTCATTCACATGAATTCATGCATCCTCAAATATAGTTATATTCTCTATTAAAGTTTTTTTTTCACCCATAGATGATGTCCACCTTCCCATGTACTGCTAGGTACCAGAAAATACTTTCACAAAATTAATTGAAGCTTTCGCAAACTTCCTTGTGCAAAATGTGAACCACTTTCCTCTCTCATGTACTGAGAACTGGGTTTAGTACCCGAGCCTCCTACTCCATTTACTGCTGAATATTATGTGAACCTCCTCTGTCTACAGACTACCTCCACCTTCTCCTTCATTATCACATATTTCTATCGCATACTAACTCTACGAACCTCCTCTACAAAACACCATTTGTATGTGAAATATTCATTATTCACAGACTGCCTTTTCTTCCGCGTACCGAAGCTCCCCCTCTGTATACCACTAGCGTAATTCTCCCTCTTTCATACCGAAGATTCCTTCTATGCGTACCGAGAAAACTCCTTCCACATACCGGACTTCCTCTTCCATGCACCAGACTTCCATTGTGAGTTAAGAATCCCCGCAAACTTCAACGCGAAACACTTTTGGACTTTTCCGAATTCACAGAGAAGAATATGCCCTCTAATGATGTTCAATCTCCAAATTAATCGGTGGGGTTAGCGATTCTTATATAGGAAAAGATATCTTCTTAATCCGCTAAATTGAGATTAACCAAATATTTAGTTTGGCCTCTACCGCCTACCAATATTCTAGCCACCGTGAACCTCAATCCATCCACAAACCATTTTCTTACACGCTCCATGTACCTTCTTTGCTTCTACGTGGTTGACTTCCTCCTATCACTTCATCGCATTCGCATACTACACTGCTACTCAGCCACGAACTATTCTTGGTTTTGTGAATAGCATCTACGTATTGTTCTCGTTGTCTGGTACGTGGCCGCATACCCTTCTCGGACATGGTTTACAATCTATGTTCTTGGCTACTCATTCTTCATCCTTTACCAATTTCATTCTCCATTATTCACACAAATTCCCAATTTTGAGGCCCAAAAATTTGGCAAACACTAGGAAACTGAGCCACCTTAAAAACCTATCTTCGGTAAACACCAACCATTCTCATTTACAGTCATCTGGATTTTTCAAAAAACACAACCACACCTAAAACATACTGAGGGATTCCTGGAGGGATTTTTTCCCAAAAACTATCAATTCTATTTGATCAATATCCAAGGTTTACCTAAAATTTTGGGATATGTATTTATCAGGATCTCGATATAGAGTTTAGTTTCAAAGCTAAATGTCATCCATAGACAGATAGTAAGTCTGAATGGGAAATTCAAAATCTATAATACATGTTCAAATCTTTATTAATATATTTCAAAGGTTGTTGGGATCAATAACTTCTTTTGGTGGAATTTTCTTATAATAATAGCTTTCACTCCAGCATTCATAAGGATTATTATGAAGACCTATATAGTATGAAGTTCATAACTATAACATGCTGGAATAATGTTGGAGAAAGAAAGATGTTGGGACCTAATCAAGTAGTGGAAGTGGTAGATAATTTTATAGCCATTCAACAGAACATAACATCATCTCAAGGTAGGAAAAAAAGTTATGTTGACAATCGTCGGAAATATTTTGAATCTGAAGTTGGTGACATGGTATTCCTATAAATATGACACTAAAATATGGTAATGATATTTGTAAATAAGGGAAATATAATCACTAGGTATATCAGTCCTTTTTAAATTCATGGTCATATTATGTTGATATATTATCAATTGGAATATCCACTGAATCTTTCTCAAGTTCATGATGTGTTACATGTATGTCTCTTATGGAAGTATATACCTAATCCTTAACATGTAATAAACTCAGAGATCATACTATAGGAGAAATATCTTTCTTAGGAAGAACAACTATTATATATTTTTTATCATATAGATAGAGTTCTATAAAACAACACCACTAATCTGGTCAAAGTTTTATGGTGAATCCACCAATTTGAGGAAGCTTCATGGAAACCTAAGGATATGATAAAGTAGAATTATCCAAAAAATATATACATAAGTGATTGTTTTTTGGGGGGAATTCATTTTAATGAGGTTAAAAAGTAATAAACTAATATTTTTATGAAGTACTTCTATTTAAATAATTTTATTTACTTTATAGATTACGTTACAAGAAACATAATGTTTAAACTAACCGCATAACATTATTAAAATATTATGTTTCCATTATATCCTAGACATTGGATTTATGGCTATGAATATTAATAACTAAATTATGAAAAATATATGTTCTACAAATTTATAAAATGAATTCACTAGTTATCAAATTATTATAATTAAAAATAAAAATTATTTGAAATTATAAGTGTTCTTTTTTCTCAAAAATTATATTTAAGTATGAAATGTATTGATCTATATTATTGAATGAATTTATTGAAATATATATATTATTTAATTTACTAAATATTTTAATCATTCAAAAGAAAAATTCTACACATATGATAAGAATATATCTAGTTTTATTCTTAAAAATATATTTTTTCTAAAAAAACATTTGTGTCATTTTCTGCACTTTAATTAAAATTAATTTATTCCATTTATAGGTATTAAAATAGATAAAATTAATCTTATATTAATAATTATGAGTTTCAAATTTGGAAAATATTCCACTTCTATGTTTTCAATATGAATAGTAACACTGGTAAAATTTATCACATTGGTAAAGGGTAAATCAGGTTAATCTCGGTAAAAAATATGAAAATGACATAATTATTTCATCCTGATTAATTTTTGATGTATTTTTTTGACCTTATCAATTTATTATTTAAATTTAGTTTTTTAATAGAAAACTTTCTAGAAAAATGATTTGTATATTATTTAAATTAAATAAAGTTGCAAAATATCACTCTCTTTGTTTTAGATA
Organism: Viscum album; assembly: GCA_963277665.1. NCBI lineage: Eukaryota > Viridiplantae > Streptophyta > Magnoliopsida > Santalales > Viscaceae > Viscum > Viscum album. The sequence continues at coordinate 962,392,846 of OY728145.1, forward strand.
TCCCATATGTGTTCACATAGGGATAAAAAATTTATATAATTGAATATTAATAAAAAATTTGTTATTAATTAAATTATATTCATGATGTTATTTTCTTTATAATTTTTAGGTATTATATAACTACCTTAAATCCTTACACAATGTCAAAATAGTATTTATTCAATTAAAGAAAAAATAAAATAAATAATTTTTAAAATATTAAAAGTAATAAAAATTTAGTATGTTATAGTGTTAAATCAATTTTATATTTTAATATGGAATATTATTTTTTTTTAAGATCTTATATTAAAATTGAAACTTTTTCTTTATGTCTTCTAAGTCAAATTAAATAAATAGTGTCAAGATTGATAATAATGATGTTTTATCAAAATAATATTTTACTAAATTTTTTAAAAATGATAAAAATATTTAAATATGATAAGGTGGTTATGATATAGTCTTAAATGTTATAAATTTTCCATTTAAGGTCTAATTTTCACCTTATAATTAAAACTTGCAGCCCTTTAATATTGAAAAACAAATTATCAATATTAAAAATAAAATTGGTTAACTAAGGGTTAATCAAAGTGATGTGGTTTAAAATTTTTCCATTAAATGTCTAAATTCTATTATTTTATGAGACTAAAATCCTCTAATATCGTATATTTTAATCCCTGGAAATTTTGAATAACATTTCTTGAGAATTAATTTATTATAAGTTAATATTTTGGGAAATTGCAAAAGTGCACCCTACCTCAATTATAAAATGGAACCTCCTCAATCAATTATTTACACAACATTAATTCTTATAGATCTAACAAAATATTAAAATTTATCTTATCAACTAAACTATACACATTTTATAAGTTCTGTTCTTCCCAAAATAACAACCACATATCCTTTTATAAAGGAACTAAAGGAATCATTTCAAAGAAGTGGTAATCACCTATCCTGTTCAATTTATTTTATACTATTATTTACCTCCTCTAAAATATATTTTATTATCATAAAATAATAAATTTTGTGTCATAAATAATCTAAAATTTTATTTTTACCATTAAAACTCTATTATACACACTCTTTACCATCAAATAAGAAATAAAAGTATCATTTGTGCGAATGTACGGCTTATTGTCTCCATGTAGCAATATAATTCATTTTTCATATTCATATGTTTTATATGGGTATTATGATGGGATTAAATGTTTATATATTATATTTCGGACAATATTATACTTATTTAACATTAATATCACATTTAACTACTTTCTATCCAACCCTTTGGAAAATGATAACATCGTTCTTTCGTACGTGTGCACTATCACCTACACGAAGCGATGTTTTTCATTTTTCATTTATATTTTACATGGATGATAATGAGGAAGGATTTTATGAACATATATGATATATATGATATAATAATTATCCTATAAAATTTAATTAACATTTAAATTTCTTCTATTCCATCCTTCAAAAAATATAACAATGTTCATGCAAACGTACGGCCTACCGTCTCCATGAACGGTGTAATTTATTTACATATATATATATTATGAATGATTATAAATATGTATATAATGAATTTAAATGATATTTATATAATTACTAATATTATATAAATGATGTAACTAAGACAAATGTAAAAGCACCAGAACAACTGATAAAAAATACTCATAATAAATGAAACTGTTAACACCCAAAAATGGTGATTTTAATAATGAATTATTGAAAAATGGGAGGTTTTGAAATGTTATAAAGGTATTATATGTGATATAATAAGCATGAACATGACTATTTTATAAAATTATAATAAATTTAATATTATTATTCAGGAGGTTAGATTACTTTCGAAGCAAGGTGAACTCAAGGTAAGGGTTTTCGGTTACAATCTCATTATTCATCGAGATTGAATATGAATAAGTTTCAATGATGCATTATTATGATATATATCTCAATAAACATATTAATTTTATTATCCAATATTTATTTCTTTAAAATACATTTTTTCCTTTCATTTTACCCATCTTATGTATTAAAGAGATTAAAAATATATTTTTAATGAAAATCAACTTCAATTATCTACTCGGTCAAAAAAACATATTTCTTCAAAATTTAAGTTTTAAAAATATTTTCTAAATAATATATTTATTATTATACTATGATTTTTAAATTCAGTTTTATCTAAGTTTTAATATTTAAAAAATGGTTTTAAATAAATCTTTTCTTTTTGTTTCCCAAACATGGTACTTTGTGACTTTTTCAAAAAAAGTATGGAAGGAAGTATTTTAACATATACAAAATAAACAATTTTTCATGCCCTCGTAACTTTTTTTTTGAATATTAGTTTACAAGTTTCCATGATTCTTCCCAAATTAAATTTTTTCCTTTATATTTTCACAAATTCCTTTAAGAATTAATTTCAAAAAGAAAAGGTTGTTTTCCTCAAAAATGTTTTAATGATCCTTTGATGGTATTTCTTTTCATGAGAGATAAAAAACCTTGATTTCACTTTCAATTTACTCGAGATATAGTCCTATTATTTAATCCTTATTCTTTCTCTATGTGGTTTATTAATATGATGACATAATGTTTATGAAATTTTTATCTTTTAAATCGGTTATGCAATGATGTAATGATAAAATATTCATCAAAATCCTTCCTTATCCATTGGTTATGTTATGATAAAATGTTTATGAAACACATTTCTTTTTATAGTATCTGATATGATGAATTATGTATTATATTATGGCACATATATGTATTATTTTCATTATGTGTTTGGTGGGAAATATATATCCCTACAATGAATTGGCTAAAAATTGATATCTCATGAGATAAATAGGACTGGAATGGGGAGTGAACAAAATTTAGTAATGTACTTTTCCCAAGTTGATAGTATTGGGATTAAACCTTTACTACTATGATAGTTTGGGTAGTGAATCTATTCCACTATGATAGTCTTAGAAAAGATACTTGACTACTAAAAATTATTTTTTATACTTATGTGTATGCCACAATTGTATATCATATGTAAATGTTATTCTCTCATGGATCATATTCTTTGATTACTTTATGATTCTTGTCTTACGAACTACTAATATTTATTTGATAAATAAAGATTATGATCTATGATATGCATTATATTATTTTTAAATGTTAATATCATGTTCTCATTCCCTTTTTCTCGTGTTTTTCTTATATGATCCTTGATATCTCTCAAATTTAACCTTAATAAGAATCTAAGTTCACCATTTAAATATGTTTCCTTTCCCTGGGTTATGAATAAATTTATTAAGTATGATATGTTTAATAATGGTTCTAGTTAAGAAGAAATAAGTATAAGATGATTTAGATATTTTATGAACCAGTTCTTTATGTTTCCAAGTTTCCAAAGATAATAGACCAATACGATTCGGGATGGGATCATTATGTTATATAAATAATATTCATCTTTTTAGATGTAATATCTATGTATGAAAAGTATGGGTCATTATAAATATATTTTTTTAAATTTTAAAAAATAATTTTAAATTAAGTGTCTAGAATGCGAAAAAATTGGTTTTCAGACAAATATTATTTTTAAATATAAAATTGGATTTACTCTAATATCATGCTTAGAAAAAATATTAGATGAGTGATAAAACATTTTATTGAATATATAAAATATAAATTTTACTAAAATCATTCACTAATAGAAACTAATTTAATTTATTATGATATAAAGAATTTGTGGCATAAAAAGATATTTTTAGAAAAATATATCTTTTATATTCAATTGATTTTAATTTTCATTTCTAATTAATTGATAAGAAATTAATTTATTTTATTCAAGTGAAAACCAAATACTATAAAAAATTTAGTTACTCTTATTAATACCTTTAAAATTCATGGCTAGGTTATAATAGTCATGTTTAAATAATAATAGTACATTGTATTTTAATAAAACTTGGTCTTGGGTGTAATGAAAGCTATCGAAAAAATTAAATTAATTTTTTAAAAAAATTCATAAAATCTCAAGATTTTAAAAAATGGGTATAATTTAAATAATTAAATGTTATTAATACAAAATCTTATGATTTTGAATAAGAGTAAAGTGAAAAAAATATATGGCACAAATTATGACTATATTCTACTGGAGAATGAAAAAAATGGATTTAATAATCGATTTAGAAGGAAATATACAAAGGAAAAAATGTATGGGAGATAATAATGTTAGTTCTAGTTTTAAAACTTCATATATTACTATTTTTGAGTAAAAAAAATAAGAGAATATCAACCTTTACTATCCAAAACTAAAGAACAAAGACCGAAACAAAAAGAAGGAGAAAAAGGTATTGACAACTAGTTAGAGTTGTATAAGAGAATGTTTTTCTAGTGAATAATTTGAAAATGAGAAAGAATCAACTAACTTGTGATTTATGGAATCTCTGAATGAGGTTAGTGATTCTATATTTTATTCTGGATGTTTTGATTCAGACTATGATTCTATATATCTGAATGTTTTTGAGTTAAATAAATAAATTTAAAGGTTGAGAAAAGATGTTTTCATATATGATGGTTTAAGTAATAAAATTCTAATAAATATTGAGAACGTGATTCAAAAAATAAATCTGTTTTACAAGATAATGAAAAACTAAGGAAGACTAACTTTTTTCACATTCTAAAGTGTATGATGATTTAAAATCTTCTTAGGATTTGAATGAAAAGGTTAAAAAAATTGATATTCTTAAGAAAATTTTGTCTTATTTTATTAATGTTCATGAAAAGTTTCATAAAAATACATCTTTTAATAAAATAAATAAAAATAAATATGTAATGGGGTATCAAAAAATATTACCTCAAATGTATTTAAATATTTTAATGAAAAGTAAAACTATTTTTACATATACTATTACATGATTTCAAGGTGGCACGAAGTAAAACTATGATGATGATTGTTATCTTATATTAAAACTACCTCTAGGATTTACAAATACTCATATTCCTAAGACATTTTTATATATATCCATACAATAATTGTTTAATTATGTGTGGGTACTTAAAAATTGTTTCACTAATTTGATTGAACCTAAAGTAGCTTGGGTACCAAAAATGTCAAGTAATTGATTATTATAAGTAAAATTCATTAGATATATCAAGAATGATATATAGTACATGGAAAATTTATTCAATGAGAAAATTATTGGAAGCCTATTAAATTATCACTGGAACAATATGATGAAGGTACAATTAAATTTGGAGATAATTCCAAAGTCAAAGTAAAATAGTTTTGGTAAATTTTCTTTTTCAAATTAAAATTTTATTTATAAAGTTTTATATGTTCAAGGTTTAAAATAAAATTTAATTATTATATCTCAATTATGATATGATGTAATTAAATTGAAATTTTAAAATGATAAGTGTTTAGTTTTTAGGGATGACTCTTTATTAGTTTATGTAAATCGAAAGGAAAATATTTATACTATTTTTTTTACTAACAATTCATCATGTAAGGACATGTTAATTTTAGAATGTTACATTGGCTCTATAAAAATGAAAATGGTTTAAAGTTTTTTACTATGATTAAATAATAACTATATGTTAGTTATCCTTGTATGAAAGGGTAACAACATAATGTTTTATTTAGAACAATCAATTAGATTACTAAAAATAGAAATTTATAATTATCATATCTTTATTTATATATACCTTCTCAAATTTATATCCATGTAAAAAATAAATATTCCTTATTTATTGTCAATGGATAAAATATATTTACAAGGATTTATTTTCTTGAACATAAAAAATGATACTTTATCCAGATTTATTGCTTTTTATAATTTAGTTCCAAATGAATTGGGATTTATGATTTTTTTAATTCATAATGATAAAGGACGTGAATTTAATAATTAATAATTTGAATATATTTTTTTGAAAATAATGGTTATTTTGATAATTATTTTGGTAAAAAAAACTATAGAAAAAGGGTGTTGTAGAACACAAAAATAGAACTCTTATTAAAATAGAGAGAACTATGTTAAGTGAATATAATTTTCCTATATGTTTTTGGGATAAATTCATTTTTATAACCTATTATATTTAAAAAATAATTATACTTATACCTATATTGAATAATTATCTTTATGAATTTTTTTAATGGTGAAAATCATAATGTTTGTCATTTTAGAGTTTTTCCTGTAAATTTTTTGATGATGAGTTCAAAGATTTTAAATTTGGTGAAGAAAACACTCGAGATAAAGATGAATCAATTGAGGGGAAGTATAATCCATCTCAATATGATACATGATAATAGAATATTAATAGATATCATTGTGTTGATAATGTTATTGTTAATATTGATTTTGGTATTAAAACCAAAAATTCTCTTTTAAATTTTTATGTAAATTTTTATTCTAGTTATTATTTTATTCCAAATAATGTTAATGATTCTTTAAATGATTTTTATTGGATTATTTCTATAAAAGATGAGCTTAATCAATTTTTGCATAGTTATTTTTGGTCTTTATAATAACCCCCAATAGATAAGAAAGTTATTGAAAATAAATGGATTCTTTGAAACAAGATGGATGAATCTGGATTTATTGTTAAAAATAAAGATATAGTTGTTTACCAAGGTTATTATCCAAAATAATTTATTAATTCTTATGAATATTTTTTACCAATTTTTAGAATTAAATATATTATAATTTTTTTCATTTTTAAAGGTTTTAAGCTATTTCAAATAGATGTGAAAAGTGTGTTTCCAAATGGTGTCATTTCTATAGAGGTTTTTCTTTCTCTACCCCCAAGTTTGGAAAATAAGAAATTACCAAATCATGTTTTCAAATTATCAAATTATTTATATATCCCTAAGCAATCACCTCTTTCTTTATATGATAAAATTATTTTCCCTTTATATAAAAAATATTTTTCTAATGGTAAATTTGATCCAATTTACTTTTTTTAAAGGATTTAACAATATATTTTAATTATTCAAATTTATAGTTATGATATTGTTTTTGTATCATAAAATGTTTTTATTTCAAAAAAAAATAATAGAAAATGAGTTTTACATGAGTCTTATATGAGAATTGAAATTTTTCTAGAAATTTAAATTTTTCCAAAAAAAAATAATTTTTTTTAATCAATCCAAATATGCTAGCAATTTGGTCGAACATTTTGGTCTTTATTCTCGTAAAAATTTTAAAACCGTAATGAGTATTACTTCTAAATTTTATTTTGATGTTTCTAGAAAATATATTAATTCTAAATTATTTAGAATTATGATTATATATTTGTTGTAATTAACTTCTTCAAGACCTAAAATAATGTTTAGTTTTTGTTTATCTAAAAGATTACAATCATATACTAAGGATTATTACTTAAATATTGTTAAGTGTATCATTATATAAGTTAAAGGAATAATTATTTGTAGATTATTTTATTTTAGATTAAAAAATTAATTTTTTTTAGTTACTCTAACTCTTATTTTTTAGGATGTAGAATTGATAAAACAAGTACCTCAAGTATATGTCACTTTCTTAGTAAGAATTTAGTTTCATGGAGTTTGAGAGAATAAAAATATATTGCATTAAAAACTATTAAATGTAAATATATCTCTATGTATCTTATTACTCTCAAACTTTATGGACTGAAAAAAAATTCTGAATATGGTTTTAATTTTGAAATGATGCATATTTATTCTGATAAGTCTTGAACTATTTCTATTTCAAATAACCCTTTGATTCATTTTATAACTAAGAATATAGACAAGCGCTTTCATTTTCTTATATATTATGTTAATAAATGTGATATTATTATTATTGAATATATTCCAAATAAAAATAAACTGGAAGATATTTTCACCACACCATTGGATTTTTTAAATTTTGAGAAAATTAAATTTGAGCCTGGTATGTCAGAAATTTATATTGAAAATATTGTTTTGATTCCAATTAACTTATCTTAATTTGAATTTATTAAGGGGTTATAATTCTAAACTGAATCTTTTAAATTCTTTTTTCAAACTAATTATCTTATATTTCATAATATTCATTTTTTTAATAATTTTAAAACGGGGTATATTTTTATAAAATATGGATTTGGTTTTCTAATTTACAAAAATGGGTGTTTGGAAGAAGTTGGTTGTTCTTTTTCTATGTTTTATGTTTTAAATATTCCAATTCTTCACAATATTTTCAATTACCCATAATTTCTTAGAAATCTATTTTACTAACTCGTTATATTTTTGTTTTTTTTTATAACTCCAATTTTATATTAGAGATAATAATTTTATCTAATTTTTATTAAAAAACTAAAAAATCTAAATTCAAACTCTAATTTTTTCAATTTTGGTCCAAACTTGTTGCATTTTTTTAGTTATATAACTATTTTTAATTATTCTTTGAATTTACCAGAAGTTATTTTTAAGCTACATCATGTTGATATCTCAATTCACAACATCTAAAGTGACTACATGATGAAATATAAAGTGACTACATGAAATGAAGGCATGAAATTCAGCAACATGAATCTGGATACATGAATTCAGTTATGTGAATTAAACTAGGTGAATTCATAAACATGAATTTTCTTACATTAATTTACCTGTGTGGATTTATATGTAACAAAAATTCCCTATATAAAGTATTATACTATGTGACTCAATCCTTTATGTCACTAAAAATGGATATGTGGATAATTTGTTTGTATCCCAATTTCAACATCCTACCCCATCCTCTTTTTCTTGAGAATGTGGTGAGGTGTTACGGGGCCTTAAGCGACATTCCCATAGTGACAAAGCCTAGAAATAAATTTTGAAGGCTTCATGAATAATTTAGAGAATTATTTTCCCTTGAGATAAACCAACAAAAAAACAATCCAATACCAACAAAACTACATGATGCATGTAGCGTAGTAACATGATTCATATATTTCCAAAATACCACCATGTTATTCCATAACAATTCCCAAAACCAATACAACCAAACCAATATAATAGTACCAAGTGGAAGATGAAATAACAAGATCCCTAGAAACTATGATACCATCCATAGTTCCACACCAATATCCATGTTCCAAGCACCACAACAACTCTAGAGCACCACGCTGAACTGCTAGAAAAATGAGATTCTTTACCCTTACATGTGTACCGGAATACAACATGTGAAAAATCACCAAAGTTATAAGGTAGGGGTGAGTAATAATACTCATTAGGATCTCCCCAAATGACTTCCCTACACACACCACTAAGAAATAACACTTATCACATTTATATAAAATATTTTATATAAATTATCAACTAGTTCAACAGTTACCACAAGACAAGAATGACCTTTCAAAGACATATTAAACAAGGGAAATACACAATTATTCCATAATCCATATCACCATCACACATTTTCATGACCAATTTTTATTCTGCATAGAAACACAAAAAAAACAAACAACCATGATGTAACTTCCCCTCTAAACTCATTTACTACTTTTCAAACTAGTGGTACATCTCGGCCACTTATCCATAATGGTGGACCTTTCGTCTAGTATCCATTACATTTTAAAGTGAGAATTATCATCCACTTCAACACAATCCATAATAATTAACCAACCAAAATCATAAATCACCTAGGCTACACATTACGCACACAACCATTTCCAACACATCCTTATCACTTCAATAAATCACCCATTCATTGAAAACACCCTTTAATCATTCTACATGCCAAACTACATTTCAATTAACCACGTTCTTATTGAAAACCATTTTCCTAACCCATTTTCATAAACCAAACCAAGAAACCAATTTTGCAACCAATATTTTTAAATCACACAATAATCCCCTTTTTGGAACAATATCCCATTTCACTTAGAATACACAAATCATCACCAAATGGTTTTCCACAAAGATTTTCACCTCATATTCATAATTAATTTCAAGAAAAAAAATTAATTAAAAAAATTCTCCATGTCCTAAAAAAGTGGAGTTGAGAGAGAAGTCACTCACCTTTATCATTCTGATGAAATTAACCCACAACCAGTTGCACCACAAATCTAGTGAATACTCCATTGATACCACTCTAGATTCTCTTCCTTAAAATAAAAAAACTCTAATCTCATCGTTTAAGGAAACAAAAACCCTATATCTACATTCAACGGATGTAGATCTAGAAAACCAATAGAGAGGGAATAGAATATCTAGAGAGAGCCACAAATAAACCAAGAGAGAACACTTACCCAAGATTAACCACCTACAAACCACCAAGAAAACCTTTCAATTTTCTTCCAAAATGGGTGGGATAGCCCCTATAGCCCTTGAGATTAATGAATCCCATGTAGGGTTCATATGGGGGGATAAAGGAGAGATTTAGGTCAAATCTTGACAAACACCATTTAAAAAACTAATTTTAATGGGCCATAGGGTTAGCTCACGTGGTTCGAAAAACCATACACTAATAGTGTAGATGCTAATGTCCGAACGGTGGCATATCGTACGGTTACTTGGGATTCTCTCATGGTTCCCCCTAATCATGAGCAAACCATACATCCTTAAAAAGGCCTCCAAAACTTTGAAGAACCATTCTAGACTCTCTCAAACTCTCTCAAACACTTCATATAAATAAAAAGGTATAAACAATGGTCACAGACCTCAAACTAGCGGTGCTACACCAACATTTAGCTATGTGAATTTGGTAATAAGTCTTTAATTTTAAGTTCATTTAATTTGTGTTTAGTTTATTCATTATTCTCATATATACATAAATAAAATATCTTTCAAATGTTTAATTTTTTATATTTTGAATTGATTTACTTGTAATATTATTTAATAAATTAATATTTAGTGACTCTAAAATTTTTCAAATTTGTTTTGTGGAATTTAATATAGTATAATTAAATTTTGAATAATTATTCACACTATGAAATTAAAAAAGTTTTTAAAATTTTATTTTTTAACATTCAAAATATTTTATGATATTCATGTAATTTCATTGAACTATTATTATAAAGATATTTTATTTCCTATTTAACATGTAGTTAAAATTATTTTGATTTATTCATTATGTTTTAAATTGAAATATTTTTTATTGTGATTATTTGGGAATGATAATTTCTCTCTTATGGATAATTATATAGTTTTGAATTTGGATTACATTACCCAGTTTGAGATTGTCTTTCTAGTTTTTACAAATCCAATTTAAATAATTTGGGATTAATTTAAATTATATACTAATTAAGTGAGAATAAACTTTTAACAAACAGATATTTACTCTATTCTTTGGTCTATTACACAAACCAAGTCCTATGTGGTTATTTTTTATCTCTTGGAAATTATTTTATGCATGGAAAAAAATATCTAAAACTTCTACTATAACCTTGATGAGACGTCCTAATACATTACTTAAGAACTAGTAATTGTAATTATTTCATTTATCTTCTACTATTTCCTAGTTTCTTAAGTTTGTAAAAATAATTCTCTTCTACCACATGTTATCTTTTTTCAGTTTATTATTTTAAATTAAAAATCATTATATATTTCTTTCCTCAGATTGTGACTCTCATATTCAAAATCAGGACTATTCTGGTTGTGACTCTCTAATTTAAAAGTCAGGATAGTTTAAATTGTGACTCTCTTTGTCTAAAGTCAATATTTTAATTTGGTTGTGAATCCCCATATAAAATTTAGGTATCTATTTTATTCTTCCAATAGAAAAATAAGGTTTTTATCGGTTTATTATTCCGCCTCAAAAATAATTTTATTTCACAAAGTGCATCTTGTAAAGTATAGATGTATAAGAGTGAATTGGATCTAATTTGGACAGAACCACTCTAAAAATTCTCAATATTCTTTTTTTAATTTTCCCAATAATAATTAAGTATATTAATTATATTTCATAATAATTTTATCTTGCTAGAAATTTTTAAAATGGTATATTTACCCCCCCCCCCCCCTCTAGACCTTTGTTATTCACTTAATCCAACCTAACACTCATCTTTCGTTTGACCACCTTCAAAGTAAATACAACTTCAGAGTCAATATTCTTTATGGGAATTTTCATAAATACCAACATAAAGGATATCCTAAGATATTTCTTAACTCTTACTAGATCAATCAATGTTGAAATAAAAACTCAATATCTTTATATATAATGACTTTATAAGGGTTTTTAAACTAAATCAAAACTTCATCCACTGTATTTATGTGTGATTTATTCATAATAACTTATATTCCAGGTAAATTGAAACCTATTTATCCATTTTTTAATCATCTTCATCCAATTAAATTGGTATAATAAAGTCAATATTTATTAATCTAGTGCTCCCAGGAAGATTCTTTTATTTTATAGACTTATATAAGTTTGTATTTTTTATCTATTTAATGTATTGGAAACTTTTTGTAAGATCATATTATATATTCTTAGACTTCATGTGGATATCATCCCTATAACATGACTCTAATATAACTTCACATCTTCTTCATCTGATGTATTCCATTTGATGATCTTCATCTTTCTCTTTCTGGTGTTCTTCAGAATTTTCTATTCGGTATATCTTTGTGTTTCAATATATCAGCCCCTACTCCATCTTGTGGATCACTTGAGATTCTATCTGTTGGAACTTCATTGATCATAAGTTCTCTCTATCTTAAAAAACTATGTATCTATCTCTCTATTAACCCTCATAGATTTTATATTCTGTTTGAGTTACAGAGTCACTACCTAAAAATTCTTGCTCTAGTGGGATCAGTCTGGTAACCCTAATACAATAGAAATCACCATGTCTTCAAATAACAAATAATTTTATATAATTTATAACATAGACATTTTATAACTATATTCATTAGAAAAATTCATCTTGAATCCTGAAAACCATTTAGTAATCATGATGTTAGAAACATTGAGGATCATCATTTCATCATCTATCTTTTTATGAGTAGGCAGACATACTTCTTCTAAAAAGAAACAAATTGTTTACTTAAAAAACAACCTCACTCATAAAAATGTGGAAAAAATAAAGAAATCATTATAAAATCAACCCAAAGGATCTTCAAGGGGCTTATCAATTCATTTATGTTGGGTTATTCTTGGGTTAAAATGAGTTGGGAAAATTCTATTAAATTTTAATTTTTTTGTTACATTCATTTTAGTTCCATTCATTTTAAATTAGTTTAGTATTATTTGGATATATTTTATTATTTTATTTAGTTTATATAATTAAAATTATTTTTGTATTGGTTTTTCTTAGTTCTGTTTATTTAATCTCATTTTAGTTGGCTTGGTTTCATTGAAATACTTCAATAGACTATTTTCAGGTTACTTTTATTTAGTTCAATTTTTGTAACCTCAATTTCAATGGAGACTAATTAATTTTTTTTGGTTTTATTTAGAGAAGATTTTTTATTTAATAGAGTTTAGTTTTGGGTATTTTTTTATATTTTTTCATCTCAATTTATTTTGGTTATTTTCATTTTTATTTGGGTCAATTTGATTTAGTTTTGTTAGGATACTAATAGTTTGGGTCCCATATAGATAAGACGGTTCAGTTCATTTTAGTTTAGTCAGTATTTATTTAAACTATTTTATAATATTTTGTATTATTAGGTTGGTTTGGTTCAATTTGAGTTATCCTAGTTCTATTCATTTCAATTAAACATAGTTTGATTTTCTTTGGTTCAAATTCAATTAGTTTGTTTTTTTTTCAATTAATATTATTTATGTTAAGTTGGATTTGGTTAGGATTGGGTTAATTCCCCTATCACATACAATACAATTTCCATTTGAAAACATCTAACATAAAATATATCAACATTGAATATTAAAATAGTACATGTGGTTAGGTCATGTACAAAAAAAATGCTATTATATCTAACTTTAACCAAGCTGAAAATTGTTTGTTTTGAAATATATCATACCTCTTGTTTGATAAATAATGATAGGATTTTTTATAGTTTCCTTATTTTACAATAAAATAAGGAAATTTTTATACATTAGAAGTTCTGAAAAAATTTAAAAAAATAAAAAAAATACATATTCAACGGTTAACTTACTTTATGTAATCACTAACCACATCACAATTAAAAAAATATGATGATCCATTCCCAACTCTTAGATACTCAATGTGCATAATAAATATTATCCAAATATCCACATATTTGGGAAAGTGGTGTAAATATAGGCTCAATGAGATCACATTTCCTGTCTTTAATTTTCATTATCCAATTAGATATCATAGTGACATTACCAAAAAACATTGAACAGAAATCCATGAATTCCAAAGACAAATAATCCTTCATAATAGATCCTTACATATTATTCTTATTCCTTGAATAAAATTGCAAAATATAAATCCAAATTTATTGTGGATACACCACACAAAAAGAAACAACACCACTAAAAAGAACTCATGTGGGAAGATCCATGTTCATATGTATCAAACATCTGAAAAATGATAGTTATAAACTTTTCTCCAAGTTACAAATAATGATTAATGAATCAATTTATATTTTTTTAACTATACACTTTTTTATACATTTATCATAAAGTTCTTGATATAAGTTTCATAACTATATCACAGTGACCCTCACATTATTGAAAATAAATACTGAATATAAATAGGTATCTACTTATGAAAATAGGCAAGACTGTCATGGGTTTTTTAGATATTTTAGTTTTAGATCTCATGAATTCAATCATTTTGAAATATTACTTTAATATATTTTTGAAAACTTTATGATTTCTAACACTTTAAGAAATTTTATTCACTATTCTTGTCATTTAAAAGTATTAAAAAGTAATATTTCACTAATTCTAACCTATTAATATTAGATAAAGACATATTTTTATACCCCAATATTTTAAGTCATGATGTCATCACAAATTATATTTTTTCCTATTTAAATTTAAAATAGTTTTAAGTAATATTTCATACACTTGTTTCTTGATGTGTATTAATTTGAATAAATGACACAACAATTTATATGTCCAATATGATAATTTAAATAATATAATTTTATTTCTCTATTTATTTCAAAATTTTAAAGGAACATTCCTTATATTTATATAATTTGATTAACTCATTCTTGAAATAAAATTTAAACTTTAATATTTATTAAGAATATCATCCCCAAACATCTTTTTATGTGATTTATATTTATTTATTGAACCATATAAGTGTATCTAATTATTATTAGCTAGATGATCTACTGATAGAAATTATTGATGCCTTATGAAGTTGAAAGTTTTATAAAAATTTAATATCCTAGAATTTTTATCTTTCATACAAATAGGGTCAGAGTAGATTTTCATTTTTACTCTAACTAGAAATCATTATATAATTAGTGAGATCATTTATCATCCATAGTAGTGCTAAAAGAAATAAAAAAAGTACACCATTTTATATAAATCATATACCTTCACACCTATGGTCCAATGTTCATCTAGCTCATTTGTTAGAGTTTAAAATTATATGTCGATATCATTTACAATATCAATGGGTCCAGATATTAATATAATCACAATATGAACTCGAAACTTCATACACATACATGGTGTAAAATTATAAATGTGAATGAAAAAACATCAAGTACAATATGTATTTTTCATTTGGATAAATGGGTTGAATCCATTACATGATAATATCAGTATAAAATTGCATGGCTCATATTAAAAATCTAGATTTTTCCCATAAAATTTCTTCCATGATAATCCATCCATAAGATACACTATTTTGTTAGCATCATTACTTCTTTCATCTTTATGACATGTTGTATCCCTTTAAAATTGTTTTGATATAGATATTTTTATAATTATTAGAATCCAAGGAAACTGACACATCAATTTCTCTGGTACAATAGATTGGTTTCCATAACTATCATCCTTCCATCTAGATTTACCGTATGGTTTTCACTAATTTAACTCTATATTACACTTCTATAAAAGAAGAAAATATTTATGGCATTCTTGTATCTTATTATATGAAAATATAAAAAAAATTAGTCAAATTTGATGTCTTATAGTCATCTTCATAATACATGAACCATCTGGTAGTAAGTTTATAAAAAAATTAATGAAATTTTTAATTCATATATTACTAAATTCATACTTTTTTGATGATATACTACCATTAAAAATTTAAGTCTTTCAATTTTAATATGAATGATATATTTGGGTACTTGCATCTTCTATCAACTTTCTAACACTCTTGATGTTGTTATTCTAAAAAATTTATAAAAACTATATTAATGTATTTATTTTATCTTTAACTAGTCTAATGAATTTTTTTCTTGAGAAAAAATGGATACTTTTCAGAAATAAAATTTTCTACACTTATTCATTAAGATAAATCAATCAAATTCCTCACTTGAACTTTTTAGCCATCAAGAAACAACACATGATACATTTTTTTAGAAAAAAAATTTAATTGATATGGAAACATACTTCCTTATGAGTTATCTATGGTCCTACAACACAATAAAAGGATGGGAATAAATAATCCCTCCATCTAAAAAAATATTGAATGAAAAACCAAAAGTAATTATAACTCTTTCTGAAACACATTGTTGATCCCATCAGTGTTTTATATCTAAGTTATATCTATTCAAATATAAAAAAAATTAGTAAAATTTATGAATTAAAATAACAAAATATTATTTTAAAAATTCAAAAAAATTACACATTGATAATTATTTTATGTACTCGTTTTTATTTTTGAAAATCAATTAGAAACATTTATATATTACATCAAGTTGATAATGTTAGTTTATTTAATGTCATATTTATATTATAATAGGGACTATC
Organism: Viscum album; assembly: GCA_963277665.1. NCBI lineage: Eukaryota > Viridiplantae > Streptophyta > Magnoliopsida > Santalales > Viscaceae > Viscum > Viscum album. Next base: position 962,409,594 of record OY728145.1, read on the forward strand.
AAATGTGATGGGAAATTGGAAATTATTAATAATTATTTTTTCTACACACATTACTGGTCATATTTATGTGTACATGTAATAGGGAAACATTTTAGACAATCCAATATATTTTTTGGTGTTTTTCATTGTCACCTATAAAAAGACATTAAGAAATTATATTATTCTCAAACTATTATATTTAAAAAAAGATTAAGTATATCCAAATTAGTTTACTATATAGTACTAAATGATGTTTACAGTGATCATGATAATGGATTTTATATTGATGAAAGTATAAGAGTATTGTAAATTATTAATAAATAAGTGTACATATTTAAAATGAAGTACCTAAAATATACTCGATCCAATATTACTTATAAATAAATTACAATTAACCATAATATGAGTACCTCTGCATCTATATATAGAGAAATTTTGTCATAGTAATATGATTATAATAGTATATTTAAATGATGATATATTTATAGGATAAAATGATAATTATTATAAATAGTTTTCAAACATGATGAATAATTATTTTGATATGTATATAATTAGTATATTTAAATTAAAATTGGTTTTGGGATATAAAATAAGAAAAATGTATCTATAGGACCCAAAAAAAGATCAATAATATAGTATTAAAAATGACATATAGAGGATTTAAAGTTTGTTATAACAACCATACATACTAAACAAAATCCAATCAAGAATAAACAAAAAATTATTGTCGAATATTGATGGTTTTTCATTAGTTTCAACCAATTTGTTTGTATTTTTTAAAAATATATACTGAAATGGAATGCTACCAAATAGTAAATTATGTAGAGTAGTTAACCAGTGTATAATAATTTATTGAGATTAATTTGTTTCTTGGATCAAGGAATAATAATTTGGATCTTGTGTAGGTAGATATTGAGAAGTTATATTTTAGGATTAGTATAAGTATATCTTGAAGTTAGATGTGAATGTTTTGGAATAAGATAGGGTAGTGCAAGAAGACACATATTGATATTACTATATATCAAGGTCATGATAAGTTGTGCATTATAGTGTGAACGAATATATAGTCCTATAATTTTTATAATTAGATTTGAATATGGTTCATCATATATGGGTGGTCATTCATGAAGTTGAATAATTAAATACTTAAAATATAAAGTATTTTGGAGTTATTCTAAAGTGTTTTTCCTAAATATATTATTTTAAAAGTTTCTAGATTTTCAAAAATTCTAAATCATAAGCTCCATCCTAGATTTTATAAGTCTAATTAAAAGTTTTTAATGTTCAAATCGATTTATTTAGTTTCATTTTATATAAAATATATCAATTTTACTTGAGAACATAAGGATAATTTTACAGAAAATTTAGGCAGTCACCTTGTTAGTGTATTGTTCATTTTATGGAAAAGGAAATTTTCCTCAGGTTGATAAAAAATTAGTTTCATTGTAAGAATCACCTAACTTCATAAGGTTGCAACTGAACTTTTCAATGTATATATATAGACTTCAGAAGGTTCGTTTTATAGAACAAAATAACTTCATAAGGTTGATGGTAAATTCATAATATTGATTCCTAAGCTTTGTAAGGTTGTTGGGGATCTCAGTAAGATTGATGAAAACTTCATAAGGTCTATTTCTTGATTATATAATGTTAAAAGTATATTTTATAAGGTTTTTCTAGTAACCTTTTAAGGTTCATTTACTTTTTGAAATACTATAGTCAAAAGAAACCTCAAGGGAAGTCTTTTAAGTTTTATTCATTTTTACACATAGAGTAAAAGGGATAAATCAAATTTTTCATGGTCTTAGTTTAAATGTTTCATGCACCATGATTAAAGATACTAATTTTAGAGTTGATGATTGAAGATGGATTTTTTTATTTCATTATGGATGGTTTTTTTAGAAAGATGAGGGGAAAACCCCCTTATTAAACCAAGAAAGGTCTCATTTTGAAGACTGGGGAAAGGAGAAACCCAATACAATGAATCATTTAAAATAATGAAAACCAACAGGGCACATAGGCCAAACGTTGACCGAAACACCAAACAAGAAACAAAACTTTAAAAAAGAAGCATCCAAGAGTCCATTTTCCCCCCTGTTAGCACCAACAACAACGAAATCAGTCGATGATGATGTGCCGCCACCCTTGCCAATTTTCATTATGGATGAATGAATCCAAATTGAAAAGAATTATATGGAGTAAATACAATGTTCGTTATGGGTTTTTAAATATATCTAGAGTGCAAGGAGAGTTTCATACAACTATGCCACATGTATTACAATTTTAATTATCAATCATAAAATACAATTGATAACTCTAAAAATATGACAAAAGTAATATGTTTATTTTATTAAAGAAAAAAACTTTTAATGTTTTGAAATAGATCCTGAAGATTTTGGAAAATTAAATAACAGGACTTTAATATATTTTTTTATTTTAAACTATGGAATTTATCACATTAGGATATATCTCATAATAAAGTAAACAAGTTGTACCAATAATTATGGATACATGAATAAGAAAAATATATTAAAACCAATATTAATGAAGAATCATCCATATTCAAAAATTTAGAAGGATATCTCACATGTCACTCAGATTTTTTATAAAAAGAGAATAATAAGGTAAATACATAAATATTTTTGTTGATATTGATATATTTTTACATCAAAGTAAGAGAAAAAAAGATATCCAACACAATATTGAGGATATAGTTCAAAAGATAATAAGGGGAGAAGAGATCCATATGAGGATTTCAATGATTATATCAAGTTTTCCTGATTGAATAAGGCTCATATAAAGGAGGAGTACTAAGGTAACAGTTGGTAGTTAGAGAAGAGAAATAAGGTCATTTGAGTTTGGAATTACCCACACCCAAAGAAAGTGTTTTTTATGTTATTAGAGGAAGAAAAAGACTCAATTATCACATTGAGGTATGGATATCATTTAGAATAAATAATATATAGAGCATAGGAAATGGATTATAATAGAAAATCTATTTAGATATTGAATTTTCATGAAGAAATTCTTTTTATACTAAAATTTTATAGAACCACATGTCTAGAAACTATTTAAGTTCCTCCCAGAGTAGTTTGTAATTTATAATAAAGGTTAGATAAACTTGCATAAGGGGAGACCAAGAACTATAATTAGTAAGGTATTTATCATGGAATGGAGGGACTATTACTAAAATATTTTATATATCAAAATAATTATCTTAGTGTATTTTGTCACATTAACATGTCATCAATGTGTGTTCCTTGGTCATATCAAATTGTGGTGAACTATAAAAAATCCATGTGTCTTTGTATGATTTACTTTCCTCTATATTAATTTAAAATTTTGTGAGGCTATGAGGAAGAGTTATTATACAAAAAAAAATTTAGAATTCCAAAAAACATGGGAAAAATATCATAAGGATAAATATGATTAAGAAAAAATTATAAATTATAAATTTTCCTACACCCTAATTAACCACCACCCCTATAAAGTATGTCTCTAATTTTAATAGCACATGTATCCCTTTATGTTGTATTTTAGCTAAGTAAAACACATAAGTAAAGGATCTTCATGTACAATATATCTTTCCATGAAACAAAAAACTAGAACCCTTTATTTGAAAAAAAATTAAACTGAATATCATTTAAAAGGAAATATATTTTACAATAATATACTTCCACTTGTATTTATAAAAATTTGATCATATGGTTGATTATATTTATTTTTCTATATGTGTACGTATTTTTTAATGAATTATTATGTATAAAATAATCTTTTAAGATATATTTATATTGGAAATAAAATATTTTATATGAGAAGTTTTGAATTAATTTAAATGTTGAAATAATTATATTATTTATTTTGGTTGTGAGAATTATTTTATTATTATTTTATATCATGTTCCACTAAGATAAATATTTTTTCAATCAAAACAAAATCATCATGTTACCAGATAAAAAATAAAATGTGTTTAGTTTTTACTTACATAAGTAATATAAATAAAACAGAAAATGATGAAAATTATTTATATATCAATTTAGTATCAATTAGGGACACGTTTCAATGGTATAAATAAAGTTGATTGGTGATTAATCATTAAAAATAATCACAAACTTCATTTTAGAAATATGTTCTAAATTTAAACCATAAGTTGGTTGTATTACTCTTTTCATGGTTTGTGTAGATGTAAACAATATCAAAGTAAAATTCACTATGTGATGTTTTAGTACATGTCAATACATGAGTTATTCGATAATGATTTCAAAATAAAAATTATTTTTATTTTTAAAAATATAACCTATCAATCTTCATTTATAATATCATAAAATTATATTCAAATATTTTTTATGATAGTTTATAAATTATTTTGAGTTATACATCTAATTAAGGTTGGTTGAATGTTAGAAATGATTTGTGGAATTTTTATTAGTTTAGAATTTTTTGAAATTATTGGAATGATAAAAAAGTGAATGTGTATGAAAATTTTAGTGACATAGATCTTGTAAGGAGCATACTTAAAAACTATAAATTATTTATCATACCATGACATGGTATAAAATATTTATATTATAAAAAATTACATCAACTAAACCTCTCATTTCTTTCTTTCTCTTCAAGTAAGATTACAAAAAACATTTATAATGAGAGGATCACCCCACCTAGGTGTTGGGAGATTCATAAAAACCCATTTATTTTCTTCAGAAGAGTTATACTTGTTCTGATAATGTATCTTCATAAAGATCATATATAAGATCTTTAACAATTCAGTTTCATCATAAAAATGGAAATTTATTAATTTATATTATATTCAATTCAAATTAATCATTTAATTTTATGGAAAATGGGTTATTTTGGATTGGTTTAGCTATGTTTGGAAAAAGGTTATCCCTGGAAAAAAACCCTTTAATTATATCATAGTAACTTCTATTTTATTTGGATTTAATTTTTAAATTGATTGAGTGAATTGAAAAAAACATTTTCCAGATTCACAATGTGTTATAAAAACTAATCATGATTTCTAAATATTTAAAAAACCATGATTTGATTCAAATAAAAATAGAAATGGTTTTATTAAATTCATAAATTTATGCCCTTTTTAAGGGAAAATGGGTGTGGAATTCATTTTAAAAAATAGAGCATCCAAAAATTATTTTTTAACAATAATATTTCATCAAAAACGGTCATGATTTATAAGGGAATGATATATATATATATATAATGAAACAAAAACATATTTGAATAAAATCACATAATAGTTTTAAAAAGTATGGATTTTAAAAGATCTACCTAAAATAACTTTATCCGTGTAAAATTTTCATTATTAATTTAACAATTTTTATCATATAGAATGAACATTGATTTTTTTATAGTAAATAGGGATGTAGTTTTATGTTTTATAATGGGAAGTAATTTTTTATAAAATTATTAAAAAACTTCATCGATGTGTTTAAAGGGGGAACTAAACCATACCATAATTTTTTGGTAGTATGTAATATAGGTTTAAAGATGATTTAAATGGTTTATTAATTTATAAATTTTAAAATAAGGATAAATATAATAGTTTATATTATTTGATAAAATTATCTTAAATGGTAATATGAAGTATTTTTACTAAAAGGAATTATATATAAATTTATCAAAATGATGAAAAAATGTGTCTTGATGGATTATATCAATGTTTGAATAATTTGAAATATGTGATATTTAAATTATAGAACATTTTATTTATAAATTATTATAGTGACACATATATTTGTTTTATCAATACTTAGATAATTTTCAAGTTTCATGTCAAGGGTTACTAAAAAGGGTAAAAATATTATTTCATAGTAGTAAATGAACTAGGAAAATATTAATTCTTATTCATTCAGTATTTGAATGTAATGTTTAACCTTGGGTAATGTTTTGGTAATTTTTCAAGCTACTTAAATGTTGTGAAAAATTAATATTTTTTTTAAAAATATTTAATCTATGAGAATATGTATTAATATCTCGTAAAATGTACCCTAGATGGAAATTATGATGACACAATTGTGTTTGGAATTTGTATTTTTGAGTAAAAGGGTATAAATTATATACTTGGGTGTCAAGACATAGATTAATCAATTTTGGGTCTTTATTATTATTATTATTATTATCATCATCATCATAATTATTATTATTATGATTATTATTATTATTATTATTATATATTTTTATTATATTCTGGGAAATGACATGGAGAAGGTATATCACTATTGAAGTGGCATGGAAATTCATGTATAGATGACATGAAAATTTAGGTGTATTGTGGAGAGATATTTATAGAAATTTTCTTGAACTTAGCTATAGAATTTTATTTATAACTTTATGAAGGGAGATAACTCGTGTATTTTATAGTGGGGTCTATGTGAAAATAATTCCCCTTCGAATAATTCACCCTCACCCTCTATTTGAAAATGGGATTTATCTAATTATTTTCCAATTAGTGAAAGATCCCTAATAGGAAAAACATATCTCCCTCTATTCACACAATGATATTGGTTATTCAAGATCTTCATGGTAGTCATGTCTACAATGAACAGATTATTCACAAGGAAATTTCATTCATGCAATTTCACAGTGAAAACTCTCATCAATGTGAAAACAACTAAAGTATTTACAAATAACCAATGATATAAGATATCTTATTATTTTGACTTCAACTCATTCTTCATGAATTAAATCTCTCAATCTCACGCACACTATAATCAAATCTTCTAAATTCCTCTTGGTATCTATATGGAAAATGGGATTACATAATCAAATAAATTGATATTTGGTAATCATTTGATTATTTTAAAAATAATTACTTATACAAATAAGGATTATTCTTATTTTTATGAGTTTACTTTTTTATTGACAATGTGACTTGGGATAAGAAATATTTTTTTGAATATGAATCATTTAAATTAATAATTGAGGGTGTTTTTATTCAACAATTATTATCAATAAAATTTCATGGGAAATTAGATTAATAAGTTAAAATTTTATTTAATGTGATTCCTTGGGAAGTGGTTTTGTACAATTAAAGAAAATTATCTTCCATGGCCCCATCCCTCCAAAGATACCACAATGAAGGGAGAGATAAAATGGCCCCCAAGCCATGCCTATAGTAGACCTTGGGTTACCGACTAGCACCAGGAGTGTACAAATCACACAATATGGGAAGAATTACCCATTATAATATTAGTTGGATTGGGATAGAGAATGAATCATTCACAAAAAAATCCAAGACATAATATAAAAGAGTAACCTAAAACATAAATCATGCAAGTATAAATAAAACTTGATACAAATAAAAGTTTCCTAAGTAAATACTCAAAAGTAAATCTAAAGCAACAACATAATAACTATTAAGAATATGAGCTAGTAAAGTCCAGCACGTTTTGTAAAATCCTCATAAAAATAGTTTTATATGCATAGGGTGAGCATATGAGTATACTAAGTAGGAAAAACTCAAGTCTCTCATTCACATGTGAAAGTATCATACTAATTCACCGGTCAAAAAATAGCATAACCAAAAAACACCTATACAGTTATACTAACCATCCCAACCACACCAAGGCTCACTCACTAAATAATATAAGCCATGTAATATAATATAAATTAATGCACATAGATTATAGGGTAACCCACACCACTTTCCCACTGATTATCTACTTTCACACCCCAACGGTAGATGCCATGGTGTTCCCATCTCTTTCGAATATATCACATCACATCCCACCCGCACACACTTGGGCCTCAAAACATATTTCACCTATGCACACATGATCCCCACATGACATCCCGCCCAGAAACACGTGGGACTCACAACATATCACATCACATCACATTTCATCCCAAAGACACCTAAGAAAGAAAATCACAACTCATCCTGAAGAAACCAGGGACACCACATCACAACTCATCTAGAAGACACCTGGGATACGACATCACAAATCATCTGAAAGACAAATGGGATACTACAACCACCATCTAATGCACTCACAGGCCTCCATACATTATAGAATATGTAATACATATCTCGCCTGGAAGAGGGAGTTCGGAAGAGTGGATGTCCATCCATCCATCCTCCCAACGGAATTTTGGGAAAGACACCCCCCACGTGACTATGTGGGTGTTCCTCACATAGTGATCAGTGTGGGTGGGGTGCACATAGAAATCAAAAGAATATACAAGTATATATATATATATTGTATCAAACACTCAATCCCAACCTATCGATTCTCATACAAAAAACCAACTCATAACATTGTCACATTTGTTTCCACCTATAAATGAATTTATTATTATTTTCAATAGTCATTTAAAAAGTTGAATATTCCTGATAATCTAATTTGGATTCACATTTCCTCTTAGTTTAACACCCATTCATTTTGTTATTTATCATCAACCAAGTTTTACCACACAACCCATCATTAAATTTTCCATTAACAAATCTCTATCCTGTTAACCAAACCAAACATGTCGTTTCAAATATTATTAAATAATTATTTATTCATTCAATAACTACTCAGAAATCTAGCACAAAGTAACCACATTCCACAAATATCTCAACATTAAACCACCTCAACTCCCCAAAATCATGGCCCAAAAAATATCACCACGCCTCCCCAAAAGCATAGCCCACAAACTATCATCCCCACAAACCAAAATCTTGGGGCAACCATTTTATTAGCCAAATATAAGTAATTAACCAATTTCCATTTAGGTTGATATCACAATAATCACAACCAAATAAAGAATCATAGAAGATATATCTAGCACACACAAAAATCCCCCAACGGCAATAATTTTCAGCAGGTGATCAAACCCAAACAATCATGATATCAAAAATAATAAAAAAGTTATAAAAGTATGAAAATCAAATCCCATTGACACTTTCAAATCAATTAAACAATTATTTATCTTTTATTAATACATAAAAACCATAACCCATACATAAAAAAAATACTAGTGGTTTTTGATGGCGGCAACGATGAGGAACGCCGGTGAATGTGGTGTGTGGTCGACTGTTCGACGCTGATGGTGGTGATAGGGAAGCGGTGAGAGGAATGCTGGTCGGGTTCCTGTGTTCTGAAAAGGTTTCTGATGAAGGTGACCGGTCCGAATTGTCTTTTCGGTGGCATGAGGTTGGATTTCACGTTGAATGGTGGTGCGTGGTGATGATTCTCGAATCGAGGCGTGGCCTGTTGGTTGGTGTGTGGTCAGATGAGTGGACAGGTGGGTGGTACGGTGGATGGTGCACGTCTTGAGGACATGTCTCTCTACTTTGATTTTTTGAAATTTGATATTTGAATGTTTTGGATGCTTGGTTGTGGTGTTTTGGATGCGGTGATGTTCTGTATCGGGTACCGGCAACCCCTAAACCGGCCAATAGAAATTAAAAAAATGATTAGCAGTATACATAAAAAAAGAAGGACCCTCCTACATGATACATTGTAACAAAAAACGAGGGAATCCCTACCTCAAAGAAGCTTTCCCACATGATGTTCACCGCTGGGTGAATAAGAATGCCCGTGAACCAAAACCGTACCATGAGAATCGTGGATCAACTTATACCAAACCAAACATCGGTAAAAAAACACAACCCAAATTCACACCAAACCAAAGAAACACCACTATAGAGGATCTCTGAGTGAATAACAGAAGGAAACATAGGAGAACAAGAGGATAAATCACTATATATCGAAAATGTATCACTAACAAACAACCACCATGATCAACAGATCAAAGAGGGAGGAAAAGGTCTTGACGAACACCTCAGGGGTGCCTAGGGTTCACCCAAAATTACAGGAGGAAGAATACATGAACAAATAAATGGAAATTTGGAATAAATTAACATTACATTTTTACTGCATCGGGGTACTACACAACATGTAATCCCCTTTCACATTGTTTAATCTTCGAGGTTCGGTTTCTATTGAAAAACATGTCACCTCTTCATTTTATTATTTATTTTTAAACCTAAATATATTACACATTGTGAAACCCTCTTTCACATCATGTAAAACTTTTACACATTGTGAAATATTCTTTCATGTCGTGTAAAATGTTTACACCTTATGAAATCACCCTCTATCTATATTTTAGTAACCGAACATCTCCATATTTCCTTTGAGTATTCTACAAAAACCTTAAACAAGCAAAACTGAAAGAGTAAAAAACATGGAATTCGTGGACCATTACATTAGATACCTCTCTAATTATTCTCACACTCAAGGATCCAAAACCAATCCCAGAAGAAAATGGGGTATGAACAACCATCATGTGAGATACCTCTTAAGGATCTCATCATAACTCAAATGCTACCACTATCTAAGAATGACACCTCAAATGACCATAAACATCTCACATAACCTCATGTCCATAAAACCAAAACTAAAAACTAACTCCTCTCACACAACCACAACACAACCAATAAACAGCATGGTACCAAATATAGAAATTAGGGAATTCCATCCTCCATGTCAATACATTATCCACTCTGGCTGGCACTAACTTGCTCACACGGTTTTAATCACATCATAGTTAATGTGTATCAATTATAAAATAGGTCTTACCTTTTTCACATGTTATAAATTTATCACACATCACACCACACACATCAGAAACTAAGGAAAAATAGCACATTTCATAAAACAGGTTTCAAACATCGCATTATGAAGAAAAATATAGAAAATAAAATCCTAATACAAATCCAGGTTCTAGGAACATATCTATATTTCTCTATCCTATGTACTCTCCTCCAGGCTACTATGCCCCCACAACACATGAACCAAAGAAATGGGTTGTCCATGAAACACCTTCTCTTAATAGTCTTGGATCGTCACTTGACCGTGCTATCATGACATGTCAAATTGATAATGTTTTTAAGGTTAATTTATATTCTAGGTCAGACCCTAGGTCATCTCTTGAGGAGCGTCGATAGGTTGTGAGTATGTATTTTTAATAATGATTACTAAAAGAGGGGGTGATTTTGAAAACAGTTTTAAGAAAATAACTTAACTTAAAGAGTTTAATAGTTGATAGAATAAGGTGGTGGTTTAAGAATTATGAGATAAGGAGATCAATTCAAGTTCACTAAACATCTTGGATAGTTCGTTGTTCTAAAAATTTCACATGGTTTTGTTTAATTATTTGGTTGAGGGTTGTCAAGATCTTGGTTCCCCTATTGCCTCTCTAAACGTTGCACAAAGTACCAACCTGTGACACAACAATCATGTTGTCAAGGTTTGGACTTCAATAACATATTAAAGGTTACCAAATAATACTAAAATCTTTTGTATGCGTGAGAGAAATAGGATCCTTGTGTTTCCCAATTGGAACAACTCAAGTTTCCCACTTGAAATTTCAACCCAATCGGTGTTGAAATGAAAAGCGATTCACTTAATTAAACCCAAAAAATGAACTCATAGGAGAAACATGTTTGAATAAAACATAAGTGAAATAATACACACAAAAATTACACAAAACCATTAGAGTATCAAGTTTCGGAACTCCCTCCCAAGTATGTGTATCTCCCTCGAAATGATCGTCCACCATTTAGCTCGCCATCGATAGGAGGAGAAGGCTCGGGTGGAACTCCTTCTTCATTATTGATCCCCCTATGATGTTTGGGGCCTCCAGAACTCTAAGTATGAGGAGATAAATCCTTTAGGTATCCAAAATACCAGAGATTTTCCTCCTAGTTTAACTTTCAAATGAGGAGCCCAAGGTGCCATTTTATAGGAAAATGGGAAGGTGGTTTTGAGCACAAAGAATTATTAAAACCCATTTTCACAGGTGTTTTTACCTCTAGACAACCTTATCTCGATTTAGATAAAATAAAAAAGTTGTATCCCCGCCTATTTTCTATCTCCACTAAAATTTTGGCACAATTTGGACACCTATAGCCTGAGATATGGACATATCACAGCACACCACTTTTGACTCCGTGCAGATTTGGTGTGCTGGACAGATCAGGTCGGCAAGGCCATCAGATGGATGAATACGTCTTGGATTTCTTCATATGAAATTTAGCCCAACGAATTTTGGACTAGAGAAAAAAATTTAAGCCCAATTGGATACACATTATAGTATAAGTGTGTGGATTAATCCACAGGTGGTCTTGGATCCTGCGCAGTTTGGCCCATTTTTCTTGGACATCATCATGGGCCATCCAAATCACCTTCACCTTATATAAAATTTTCAAGACAAGTAACATTGTCCTTTTTAATAAATATAAACACAAAATAAATGATTCAAACATGGAATTAAATTTGTAATTATTTTTGGAATTTACAATACAAATTTAGTTTAATACAATGGTGTAAGGGTGAAAATGACACAGTGAATCGTGGTACGATCACACCCCCACACCTAAATATTTTCACTCCTGGTAAAAGTCACATATCCAAATAAAATGATGCATATATATATATATATTCCTAACATCATGAAGATTTAACATTTTTGGAAATTTTAATTCATTAAGTAATGTGATCAATGCATGAACCACACCAAGGAGTTCTTCCTAGTGAAAATAGAAAAGGATGTCTCATAAATTATATCACAAAAAAAATCAAAGAGATTCATGACACCAACATGAGAAAGGAATTCAAAAGTCAACCATTCCATTAACTCTTCATGTGTGTGTGTGAAAACATTCCATGCTATTCTTTCCACTTTCTATCAAATAAATATAGGTTATTTTAACATTATTCAGATTTAAATGATTTTTCACCAGACCCATCCTACATCCTTTGCAATAATATTTCAAGACACACTCACTTAAGCATTCCCAGAATTCAAACCATAATCTCTTGACCTAGATATCCTCATATGTTACACATTTCATCACTCCCCTCATTTATTATATTTTTTTTGAAGTTTCATTTGGAACAAATCTCACACTCATCTCTCAACCCTTGTTTGATCTCCTCACAACACTAATTGAAATAGTTATAACAAGATAAAAGGTTGAGGAGGAGTGGTTTTTGACCTTCCCAAGACACAATTTTTTTAGGGCGTACAAAATTTGGATATTAGGTACACACGCATAGGTCAATCTGGTACAGTAATGAAACAGGTCGGATAAAGAACGAACGTATGAAAATATCATTTAAAGCTAAAAAATATTAACCTAACATATATTTACCTTATATTAAGTAATAAATATTCATACTTTGTGGTTTGGTATAAAAATTTATAGAGATATTAGGGACACATTTTTCCCAAAACTACTCACATAAGGGGCATCAATCATCTAAAATGTTTCACAGTGATACAACCATTTATATCATTGATAGAAAACCAATTCACTAAAAATAACTCCCTAATGTTAAATTCATACATACATTCTTTTTTCCCTTCGTTATGGTATTTTTAATTTCCCCCATTTATGGTCACCACATTATGAAACTTTGAAATTTTTTATGGGGAAAAATAAAAATACCATAAAGAAGACAAAAAAGAGAAGAAAGGGGAAAGACAATGGAAATCCTAATAAACCCAGAGAGATAGGGAAAATTGAAAATACCATAAAGAAGGCAGAAAAATATAATAAAGAAAAAAAATGTTGAAAATTCCTAACTATACTAGGAATATACCCATTCCCCCACACCTAAAGTTTTTATTGTCCTCACTATAAGAAAAGAGGATGTGGAAAGGAATGATAAAACCTGGTGAGTTTCATTCATAGATTGCTTCTTGAACATGGAGTCACTCCATTGGGGACTCCAGAATGGATTTATGGAAGTGCTTCCACCGCTACCCATTGACAGTGAATGTTTTCTTAGTTTCTTCATTTTGAACCTGGACAACACCAAATAGAGAGACGTTAGTAACAGTGTATGGTCCAAACCAGCCGGAAAGAATCTTACCTGGATGCAACTTCAGACTTTCATTATAAAGGAGGACCTTCTGCCCAATATGGAACTGATGATGAAGGATAAGATGGTCGTGCGAATCCTTGGTTCTCTCTTAATAAATCCTAGAGTTTTCATATGCATATCTTCTCATTTCCTCTAGCTTCTGAATCTGCAACTTCCTTTGACCACATGCACTAGAATAATTAGAATTGCATTGTTTGATGGCCCATTAGGCCTGGTGCTCAATTTCAATAAGGAGGTGACAACTCTTTCCAAACACAATATGATAGGGTGACATTCTAATGGGAGTTTTGAAAGCAGTACAGTAGGCCAATAAGGAATCATCAAGTGGAAGACTCCAATCTTTTCTAATGGGTTGAACCATTTTTTCAAGAATTTGTCTAACCTCTCTATTTGACACCTCGGCTTGACCATTGGTCTATGGGTGATATGCAGTAGACACTCGATGACCGAACCCATACATACACAAAAGTGATTGCATTGTTCAGTTGCAGAAATGAGAACCCTGGTCACTGATGATAAACCTAGGTAAGCTAAACCTATAGAATATTTGGGTTCTTAAAAATTCTAAAACTACCTTAGAATCATCAATCATTGTAGCTCGTGGCTACACCCATTTTGTTACATAATAAAATGCTATAAGAATGTACAAGTTTCCAAAGGAATTGGGAAATGGCCCCATAAATTAAACACCCCAAACATCAAAAATGTCATGAAAGAGAAACGGTTGTTGTGGCATTTCATTTCTTTTAGAGAAATTCCCCATTCTTTGACAATGAGGACAAGATTTTCAAAAAACATGGGCATCCCGAAAAAGTGTTGGCAAAAAGAGACCAGAATCAAGGACCTTGCGAGTAGTCCGTTGGGGAGCAAAGTGGCCCCCACAAGAAAGAGTGTGGCAGAATCTATGGATGGACTGAAACTCACTATCGGGAACACAATGCCTAAGGACTTGATCACTACAAGTGCACCAAAGGTAGGGGTCATCCAAAATATACCAATGGGACTAATGTTTTAGACGACTGGATTGGTTTATGTTGAAATCAGTCGGAATTCAAGATGCTACAAAATAATTTACCATTTCAGTATACCAAGGAATAGCATCTTTCACTCGGTACAGTTTCTCATCAGGAAACATTTCATTTATGGAAATACAGGGGTATGAGTCAATGTATGAGGATGGTTGAATCCTACTAATATGGTCATCCACCACATTCTCTGCTCCTTTTTTATCTCTAATTTCAAGATTGAATTCTTGAAGGAGGTGCATCCAACGAATGAGACATGGTTTGGCTTCCAGTTTCTTAAGGAGGTATCGGAGGGTTGCATGGTCTGAGAACACAATGACTTTGAACCCCAAAAGGTATGGCCTGAATTTTTCCAAGGAAAACACAATGGAAAGGAATTATTTTTTAGTTGTGGTGTATTTTTCTTGGGCAGATTCTAAAGTACGTGAGGCATAAGCTATGACATGTGGATCTCGGTCAACCCTTGGTGACAAAACTTCCCCAACTGCATAGTTAGAGGAGTCACACATGAGCTCAAATGGTAAATCCCACCGAGGTGGCTGGATTACTGGGGGTGATGTGAGACTCCATTTTAACTTATTAAAATCATCCTCACATTCTTTATCAAAAAACAAATTCTTTTCCTTTTTGGAGTAATCGGTAGAGGGGGTGCAATTTAACTAAAGTCACGAATGAAACGACTGTAAAATCCAGAATGACCTAATAAAGATCACACATCCCATATATTTTTGGGGAATGGAAGGAAATAAATGAAATCAGATTTTGATTTATCTACTTGGATATCATCCCCCAAAATGACATGCCTCAAAACTATACCCTGCCTCACCATGAAATGGAATTTCTCATAATTTTATACATGATTCTTTTCAATACAGCGAAGTAGGACTGAACCACGACTACTCAAACATTCATTAAAAGAAGAGCCATAAACTATGAAATCATCCATGAATACTTCAATGCAATTATCTATGTAATCTGAAAAAATACTAACCATGCATCGTTGGAAAGTACCCGGAGCATTGCACAGACCAAATGGCATCCTTCTATAGGCAAATGTGCCAAAGGGACAAGTGAATGTTTTCTTTTCTTAATCCTCAGCAGAAATATGGATCTGAAAGTATCCTAAATACCCATCAAGGAAACAGTAGTGGTACTTACCCGCTAGCCTCTCTAGCATTTGGTCAATGAATGGAAAATTGAAATGGTCCTTCCTTATGTGTTGGTTTAGTTGGCGATAGTCTATACAGACACGCCAACTATTCTACACACGAGTTGGAACCAATTAATTGTTTTAATTTTTAATTATTGCAAGGATAGTATTTTTAGGAACTACTTTAAGGGGACTAACCCATTGGCTGTCAGAGATGGGGTAAATTATTCCAGCATCCAATAATTTTGTAACCTCATTTTTCACAACTTCTAGGAGGTTTCGGTTCAGTCGACGTTGTGGCTGCCTCACTGGTTTAGCCTCATCATTTAACAAAATATGATGTGTACAAATTTATGGGCTAATACCAAGAATGTTAGTAAGTGTCCACCCCAAAGCTTGTTTATAATCCCTCAAAAGTTAAAGCAGTCGAAATTCATGCTCAGGAGGGAGTGAACTAGCAATGATGGCGGGAAACTTGTTTCCATTATCAAGATATGAATATTTTAAATCTTGATGCAGTTTTTTTAGTTCTAATTTAGGTGGATTTTGGATTGATTGGAGTGTGTGTGAAAATTAGGGGTCATTGATCTCATCTAACTACTCAATGGTATCAACCTTGGATGAGGATGAGCTTTTACAAGTCTAGCAGTATCATCGATGGTCAGTGGATCATCAGTATTCAAGAAATCATCAATAAATGAACAAACATGACACTTTTATAGACCACTACAACAATAAATGCATGAATCATTTCCTAGAATTTCTATCAATGAAGAAAACTAAGAAAGGGGATCGAGGGAAAGAAAAGTTTTTTTTCAGGGTTAGGGAGTACATCAATTGAATTAACAGAGAGAGAGGAATGTTCTTCTGAGGGGTGCTTCATGGAATCAAGGATGTTGAAATGGACTGTGTCACCACCAAATTCCATTGATAATGTACCATTGTGAACATTAATTATGGTTTTGTCAGTTTTTAAGAAAGGCCTTCCCAATACAATCAGGGCATGTCCATTCATCCTATCATCCCCTATTTTAAGCACAAAAAAGTCAGCAGGAAAAATTAAATTTTGGAGCCTCACAAGAACATCCTCTAACACACCAGAGGTGTGTGTAGTACTCTGGTTAACTAGTTGAACAATAATTCCAGGGGTCTTCAATTCCCCGTCATGCAATTTAGAGTAAATGGAGTGAGGCATCACATTTATAGAGGCACCTAAATCAAGTATAGCATTATAAAAAGAATACTCCCCTATGGTGCATGGAATTGAGAATGTTCCAGGATCACTGAACTTGGTTGGGAGTTATGGATCTATAAATTCTGAAACTTTCCTTCCCAAGATCACTTTCTCATCACCTCAAAGTCACCTTCGGTGTGTACACATCTCCTTTAGAAATTTAGCGTAACGTGGAATTTTCTTCACAGCATCAATCAATGGGATATCAACCTGCACTTTCTTGAAAATTTTCAATATTTCCTTATCAAGTTCAGTTTCCTTTTTTTTTTCTTGGTTGAGTGTCCATTTGAGGAAATATAAGAGGAATGGTTGGGCTAAGTGACTCATCAATATTCACACTCTTTCCTTTGGAAGGGATTCTCTCAGGACAAGTTTCTTCAACATTTGGAACATTCTTAATGGTTGGGATGGAGTTTTCTTTAGGAGGGGATGACTCTAATAGAGGATTCATTTTACTTTCTAGTTTTTTTCCACTTCTAAGTTTGATGGAACTAACATTTCCTTTATACTTAGGGTTAACTAATGGTTTAGATGGAAGTTTACCTGACCCATGACTTTGAATTTCACCCACTGAGTTAGCTAGTTGGCCAAATTGGGTTTTGAGGTCTTGTATGGCTGCCTGAGTGGTTTTTTGGAATTGGATATTGTTGGTAGCCATTTGTTTCATCATATCTTCTAGGATAGGCTTGGGTTTTTGAGGGGTTTGTTTGAAAGTCCTTTGGGGTGGTTGAGGGTTTCTAGGTGGTGGTGGTTGATGACTACTCTGCCCTGGTTGGTTCCATTTTTATTGAGGTTGGTTTGAATACCCCCTTGCCTATAGGCTTGGTTCTCTTTCCACCCAGGGTTGGACGGATTGTGAGGTTCTTGCCTAAATTTTTGGTTATAGGGGTGGCCTAGAAATATTGCCTCACAACTCTCAGATGTTTCCATTAATTGAGGACATTGGCCAGAGTAGTGGGTTTCAGAAGAAATTATACCATAATGGATAGGAGGAGGAGATTGGGATTTCCCTTGGGAAAAAGAAATTTTTCGAAGAAGGGTACTTACCTCTTAGAACTTTGTGTCCACCTTCTTCTCGAATTTATTACTTTGAACCTCATGGACACCTAGAATCGGTACATTGGTCCTTGAACCAAATTATTGTGTGTTTTGAGCCATGTTCTCAATCAGGGTTATTGCAACAATTTGGGTCTTATCAACTAGCGCACCACCTGTATCAGAATCAATCATATTTTGATCAATTGGGATTAAACCTTCATAAAAATATTGAATTAAAAGTTGATCACTTATTTGGTGGTGTGGGAAACTTGAACATAACCTTTTAAAACATTCCCAATATTAATGTAATGTTTCCCCTTGAGATTTTACTATCCCACAAATTTCTTTCCTTATTGTTGCAGTTCGAGAGGCTGGGAAAAACATTTCAATAAAAAAGAGTTTCATGTCCGCCCAGCCACTTATTGGGGAATTAACATAATATAACCAATCTTTCACAGTGTCTTCCAAATAAAATTAGAATTCTCTAATATTTACTTGTTCCTCATCTACATTAGCAGGCTTTAATTTTGAACTAATAGTATGAAATTCTTTTAAGTTCTTGTGTGGATCATCTAAAAGAAGTCTATGGAATCTTGGTAATAGATGAATTAAGCACGATTTAATTCAAAATTGGGCGCCTTGCCTTGTAATTGAATATAGGTGGGTTGGATATCAACATTAGGTGATGTTAGTTATTTTAATGTTTAGTTGTTTTCATACATATTATAAAAGTTTATTTTAGTTTTTATATTGGTTCTATAAGAAGATGATGAAGGATCAAGAAGAGTGTCAATGTTTTGTGTGTCCTCCTTCGATGGGTTCTCTTGTGCGTCTTGGGGTCACTGACATAAGATCATCTATGGTTTAGGTTCGAAAGGAGGTAAATCTCCCGGATTAGAATGTGTCATGGACCAAAACTACACAAATAATATATCAGAATACAAAAAGATAGGTATAGGTATAAAAAAGATAAATATTCACAAAATTTACAAAAAAAAATCAAAAACACGCACTAAAAATCAAAGGGCTCCTCGGTAATGGCGCCAAAATTTGACCACGCTGTCATGACACGTCAAATTGATAATGTATTTAAGGTTAATTTATAGTCTAGGGCAGACCCTAGGTCATTTCTCGAAGAGAGTTGATAGGTTTTGAGTATGTATTTTTAATAAAGATTACTAAAAGAGGGAGGTGATTTTGAAAACAGTTTTAAGAAAATAACATAACTTAAAGAGTTTAATAGTTGATAGAATAAGGTGGTGGTTTAAGAATTATAAGATAAGGAGATCAATTCAAGTTCACTACACATCTTGGATATTTCATTTTTCTGAAAATTTCACATGGTTTTGTTTAATTCTTTGGTTGAGGGTTGTCAAGATCTTGATTCCCCTCTTACCTCTCTAAATGTTGCACAAAGTACCAACCCGTGACACCAAAATCATGTTATCAGGGTTTGGACTTCAGGAACAGATTAAAGGTTACCAAATCATACTAAAATCTTTTGTATGTGTGAGATAAATAGGATCCTTATGTTTCCCAATCAAAATAACTCAAGTTTCCCACTTGAAATTTCAACCCAATCAGTATTGAAATGAAAAAAGGTTCACTTAATTAAACCCAAAAAAATGAACTCAGAGGAGAAACATGTTTAAATAAAACATAAGAGAAATAATATACAAAAAAATTACACAAAACCAGTAGATTATCAAGTGTTGTAACTCCCTCCCAAGTATGTGTAGCTCCCTCGAAATGATCTTCCACCATTTAGCTCGCCATCGAGAGGAGGAGAAGGCTCGGGTGGAACTCCTTCTTCATTTTTGATCCCCCTATGATGATAGGGGCCTCCATAACTCCAAGTATGAGGAGATAACTCCATTAGGTCTCCAAAACACCATATATTTACCTCCTGGTCGAACTTTCAAATGAGGATCCCAAGGTTCCATTTTATAGGAAAATGGGAAGGTGGTTTTGAGCACACATAATTATTAAAACCACTTGTCACAGGTGTTTCGACCTCCAGATAGACTTATATTGATTTGGAGAAAATAAAAAAGTTGTATCCCCACCTATTTCCCATCTCCTCCAAAAGTTTGACACAATATGGACACATATAGCCCGAGATATGGACAGATCACAGCACACCACTTTTGACTCCATGCAGATTTGGTTTGCTGGACAGATCAGGTCAAAAAGGCCATCAGATGTCCGAATGAGTCTTGGGTTTCTTCATATGAAATGTATCCCAATGATTCGGGGACCAGCCCAAAAAAATTCATCCCAATTGGATACACGGTAAAGTAGTAGGGTGCAGATTAATCCACTGGTGTGCTTGGATCCTGCGCTGTTTGGCCCATTTTTCTTGGACATCATCATGGGCCCTCCAAATCACCTTCACCTTCAATGAAATTTTCAAGACAAGTAACATTTTCTTTTTTAATATAGATAAACAAAAAATAAATGATTCAAACATGGAATTAAATTTGTTATTATTTTTTAATTTACAATACAAATTCAGTTGCATACAATGGTGTAAGGGTGAAAATGACACAGTGAATCGTGGTATGATCACCACTAGATGCTCCATGAACATCTCATCATTATCTATATCTAACAATCCCTAGTCAAGGATATTGGATTCATCATGAAGATACTAATGAATCTGAGAGACATGGAAGACATCATGGATTATATCTAACCGTGGTTGTAATTTCAACCGATACGCTACCTTTACAACTCACCCCAACACCTCAAAAGTCCCAACAAATTTGGGAGAAAGCTTACTCCCTCTACCAAAGCTCTACTGCTCATGTCGATGGGAAATATTCAAGAACACATGGTCCAAAAACTCAAAATTTTAGGACCTACTCCTACAATTGGCATAAGACTTATGTTGGTCCTGTGCTGCTTTCAACCACTCATGAACAAGATGAACTTTCTCTATTATGTTATGCACCACATCTGGACCAAGAATGATTGTCTCCCCAACCTCTCTCCAGCATAATGGAGAAATAAATGGTCTTCCGTACAAAGCCTCTAATGGGTCCATGCCAATGGAATAATGATATCCATTACTATAATCAAACTCTAGAAAGGGTTGGTGTCCTACCCAAGATCCACCAAAGTTCAAGATGCACACTTGCAACATATTATCCAACTTCTAGATAGTTCGTTCTATTTTCCAATCTCTCTGAGGGTGGAAAGAAGTGTTGAGGCAAAACTGAGTGCCAAAATCTTGTTGTAATACCCTCAAAAATCATGAGGTAAAATGTGCATCCCAATCTCAAACAATGGACCTCGGAACTATAAGCAACTGTACCACATCATCCATATACCTATCATCCAACGAATCCATTATGCCAAACTTCTCGATCACTATGAAGTGGGATGGTTTCATCAACTAATCCATTATCACCTAGAAAGCATCACAACATCCCTGATATCTAGGTAAAACTATGATGAAATCAATCGAGATTTCATCACATTTTCATTTGGGAACATCCAAGGGTTGAAAGAAACCACTAGGAACATGAAGTTATTTACCTACTGGAAAACCAAGAACCTTGCTACAAACTCCACCAATTCTCATTTCATCCTGGGACACCAAAATAGTAGCCTCAACCCATGATACATCTTAGAAATTCCTACGTGTATTTACAAGGGTGAACTATGTAACCCATGATGAACACCCTTGTGTATTACAATTGGAAAAAACAGCCTATCGGGAAACAACATTCGTTTCAAACCATCCTACCGAAGAATCACTATGGACAATATGATTGTGTATCACCTCTACCTATGAGTCTTCCTAGTGATACTCTTACACCTTCTGAATCAGATAAGACTACATCATCATCTGAAACAAATATCCTCTACCACTATCCACCCTTGAATTTAAGTACAAGGATTTAAACTCCTCTATTGTTATCCAAGTATCCCTAGACTCTAAAACAACACCCTTCCATGACTTCTTTCTCAAAGTGTAGGCCACAACAATCCCCTTTCCTAAGGTGTGGGAGATATCAAAATCATAATACTGAATAAAATCCATCCACTTACATTTTAGCAAGTTCATATTATAATGATAAAATATATACCTCAAAATCTTGTGATCTTTGAATACCACAAAGTGATCCCCACTGAGGTAACATCACCAAAACTTCAGAACAAACACAACCGCTGCTAGATTCAGATTGTGGGTGGATTAGTTACGCTCTTGGGGATGTAACTACCTAGACCCATAAGATATCATTTCCATATTATACAACAAAATTCACTCTAATACCAGATGGGACTCATCAAAAAACACATCAAACATCACTCCTTACTCATGCAACTAGAGCACTGGAGCACAAACCAACTTTCCCTTTAGGTAACCAAACGTTGCCTAACAATAATCATTTCACCCAAAATATTGGTATTTCCTTATCAAGGCTATCAATGGGGATGTAAGTCAAGATAAATTGGGTACAAAAATTCGATAATATATTGATAGAATAAGGAAACTATGAAACTCTACCACATTCTTGGGTGCTTACCAAGAAACAAATACTTAAACCTTCAACAGGTCTACTGCCACACCTTGATGAGATGCCACATGCATGAGGAATGCACCTTTCATGTCTAAAACTTACACTTGGAAAACAATTTATAAAGCTGGTGGTGCCAAAGAACATGAAAGATTGTTTTGAGATGCTCTGAATAATCCTCCTATAACTTAAAGTAGATTAAGATATCATCAATGAATACTACAGAAAACTGATCCAGGAACACACAAAACATGGAGGTCATAAGCCCCATGAACATGGCTGGGATGTTTGTAACATTGAATAGAATTACTAAAAACATGAAGTTCCCATACTAGTATCTGAAGGAAGTCTTCAGGATATCACCCGCTTTTACTCTCAACTGGTGATATCCCGACCACAGATCGATCTTAAAAAACCAGCTCAACACTATCAACTGGTTAAAAATATCTTCTATCCATGAGAGAGGGTAACTATTTTTGGAAATCACCGAATTAAACCTATGATATTCTATACACAACCTTAGACTACCATCCTCTGTCTTTGTGAACAACACTAGAGCGCACCATGGTGACACACTGGGCCAGAAAAAACCCTTCAATATTATATTATCTATATGAATCCTTAACTATTTCAACTCAAAAGGATCCATCTGATAATGATCCATCGAAATCGAAGAAGCACCAGGCTGTAATTCCAACCCAAACTCAACATCATGTCAAGGGGTAGTCTCATAGATTACATGGGAAAAACATCTGAGAACACTCTGACTATAACAGACTGTACTTTACATACATAGATATAACTTCAAAATTAAATAATATTCATTAAAAACTAACAAAACCATGATAGGACTATATGGGTTTAGTGTCTTTAGAAACTGGGAAACATAAACAACTTTTTCATAATACATCTACATTGTCTCCCGCATGTTTCTTCATAACAAGACCCCTTTTAGACATATTTTACATAATACCCTTCTTCATGACATTGGGAAAAGAAAAATAACAAATGGTGAGTTCATATGCTTAGTAAGGGTCAAAAAGGGAGATATCAATCATAACATAATAATAATACATAAGAACATCACATTTGAAAATCTTATCCTCCATATGAAAATCAAGATATCATGTCATGGATAAATCACTAATGTTCATAAGAATCATTGAACGTGATCTCAAATTTGAAAACATAAGACATTAAATTTTGTGGCATACAAATAATCATATAAAATCATTTCATATTATCCAAGGGTTATTTTCAATACCATCATAGCAGACAAATTCCATTATTAAACTGATCTCACTACTCGTTCCAGACTTGTATTACTGAATCGATATCATTTCCCATTCCATCCATGTCTATCTTGTGAGATATAAATATTTAACCAATTAATTTGAGGTATATATAGGTCCCACTCATCTCATAATGAAATCAGTTTTACGTGTTCCATGAAAAAAAAAATCATTCATCATAACCCAAGGAATAAAATGGGTTTCTTTAAATATTATTCCACTATAACATACTCCATGTAAAACAAATGGATTTAATAAATAACATTTCATAATAAACACAATAAAACCATAGAAAAAATAAGGATAGAATACTTGAAACATATCCCTATTAAATAATTATATCTTAGATGGAAAATAATTTTGATAGAACACTTGAAATTAATTCTTGAGTAAAATATTATTTCTTCTTCAAAAACGTTTTCATTTATCAAAATGTTTCACAATTTACAAAAATAATTTATTTGAAAATAAAATTGAAATATTTTAAAGGAATATTCATTTACATAAGGCGTTCTTAAAATGTAAAAATCCATTCATGTCGTATAAGTTAAAATAAAACATTTTTCTCGTATGTTTGTCAAAAAGTCAAAAAGTACCTCCTATCGAAAATAAAAAAAGATTCCTTTAATATAGTTTAATAAAAATTCAAAAATGGGTAAAATTATCTTTAAAAATTATATGAATGATAGAAATAATATTTTTTTAATACATATTTAGTAAATATGGACATGGATGATAAATATACCCTAGTATATACTTATGTATAAACAATCACAAATAATAATGATATTTAAAAAATATCCCTTACCAATTTATAATTAGTCGAATCCTATGCCTCGTGAAATAAATAAAAGGATATGCATTTGTAAATATCATAACCTTTATAATAATAATCATAAAAACATTCATGATAATAATAAACACCACACAAAATAAATAGGTGGTGTATAAGACATATGTACCACAGAAATAAAAGTGAGAAAAAATAATCCCTTATCTTAGGTTTGATATCCTTTATTTGTATCCAAAACTCCTTTATAATGATTTAAATAATTTAATTGAACTATTACAAAATCATAGTAATTTTTATGATATCATATATTATCATAATATCATCCATTTGTAAATAACATTTCATTATTACTCGTTATTCAGGTATTAATGGCTTTGTTTTCTTATGCAAGTTTTGTCGAATAAGTCCTGGTTATCCTTAAAAATTCAAAGTTATATCATTAAAAAATTATATTATAATAATATATACCATATTTATTCATTATATACATTTATATAATCATGATTTAATGGATATCGTGTTGTAGTTGGGGTTTGGCTTAGTGGTAACCACCTCGTAATACTACATGAAAAATGGGGGTTCAAAACCCATTGGGCGCAGGTACTGTAGCAGTACTGTAGCGGGTACTGTAGCAGCGGCGGTATTGTTGATCGGCGGGTACTGTAGCGGCGGCAGGGCACTGTAGCGGCGGCGGTACTATAGCAGCAGGGTTACTATTCACGGAATAGGAATTTGGGCAAAAATTTGGGCCTACAGGCTATGTAATGGGCTACTAGCCCACTGGGCCTTCGGGCTATGTAATGGGTCTTCCTCTACCCAGTTAAAAAGAGGTCTTTGCTTTGCTTTATTAATAAAAATGAGGCTTTAGCCCCAACCTTTAAAAAAAATTAATGGATATCGTGTAGAATGAATCGCATCGCTTCGTGGGGACAGTGGGTTGTACGTATGTACGAGCGACGATATCATTCTCATAATTGTGAAATGGTAGGGATGTGTATGGTATATATTGTGTTAAATAATCAATATAATTTTATAATAATCACATATAGTTATTATTTCCATAATTATACCCATCCAAGTAAAGTGGTGGTGAAAAACATATAACACCATGGCATAGAGATGGCAAGCCATGCGTTCACACACATAGTGATTTCATTTTTTGTAGGATGGATAGAAGGTGGAATATGGTTGTTCCATAATCATAATAATATCTTAGTATATAATTGATACTATATTTATTACTTTATAATTTAAACAACTCATTAAAAGGATGTAGATGAAGAAATAAGTTTGAAAGAATCGGTAGAGAATATTACATCTTCTTCGACGAGCTCCCTCTAAATCTATTCTTAAATCACTAGGGTAGAATTTGGAGAATACCATAGCCTCTATAATGTTACTATGGAATTTTATAAGGGAAAGTTTTAGGTAATTTTTGAGATTTAAGGTTCAAAATAGAGTGAATATGTGAGGGTGGAGGTTCCCTTTTATAATTGAGGTGAGAGGCACTTATCGAATCTCCAGAAATATTAATTTATAATAAAATCAAACAACATAAAAAACATAAAAAAATGTCATAATTTAGAATATTATATGAGATAAAGTTGTAATATCAACAAAAAAATAATTTTAGACAATTTTTATGTCCATTTAAACCTTATCATTTTAATTTAACACTAAGTTTATATATTTAATTTTATCTAAGGTAACAAAAAATTCAATATTAAAAGGGAGAAATATTTAATTATTTGATGTAAATTAGAAAATAAATGAATAAATTAGAACATTTAAGACCATATAATAATTATTATATATTTTTAAAAAATTATTTATTATTTTTAAATAATTTGATAAATAATAAATAATAAATAATAAATAAATATAAATAATAAATATAAAATATAAAATAATAAATAATAAATAAATATAAATAATAAATAATAAATAATAAATAATAAATAAATATAAATAATAAATAATAAATATAAATAATAAATAAATATAAATAATAAATAATAAATAAATATAAATAATAAATAATAAATAAATATAAATAATAAATAATAAATAATAAATAATAAATAATATCTAATAAATAATAAATAATAAATAAATATAAATAATAAATAATAAATAATAAATAATAAATAATAACTAATAAATGATAAATAAATATAAATAATAAATAATAAATAGAAAATAATAAATAATATATATATATATATAATAAATAATAAATAATAAATAAATATAAATAATAAATAATAAATATAAATAATAAATATAAATACTAAATAAATATAAATAAAAAATAAAAAATAAATATAAATAATAAATAATAAATAATAAGTAAATATAAATAATAAATAATAAATAGAAAATAATAAATAATAAATAAATATAAATAATAAATAATAAATAATAAATAAATATAAATAATAAATAATAAATAAATATAAATAATAAATAATAAATATAAATAATAAATAAATATAAATAATAAATAATAAATAAATATAAATAATAAATAATAAATAAATATAAATAATAAATAATAAATAATAAATAATAAATAATAAATAAATAATAAATAATAAATAATAAATAATAACTAATAAATAATAAATAAATATAAATAATAAATAATAAATAATAAATAATAAATAATAACTAATAAATAATAAATAATAAATAATAAATAAATATAAATAATAAATAATAAATAATAAATAATAAATAATAAATAATAAATAATAAATAAATATAAATAATAAATAATAAATAATAAATAAATATAAATAATAAATAATAAATAATAAATAAATATAAATAATAAATAATAAATAATAAATAAATATAAATAATAAATAATAAATATAAATAATAAATAAATATAAATAATAAATAAAAAATAAATATAAATAATAAATAATAAATAATAAATAATAAATAAATACAAATAATAAATAATAAATATAAATAATAAATAAATATAAATAATAAATAATAAATAAATATAAATAATAAATAATAAATAATAAATAATAAATAATAAATAAATATAAATAATAAATAATAAATAGAAAATAATAAATAATAAATAAATATAAATAATAAATAATAAATAATAAATAAATATAAATAATAAATAATAAATAAATATAAATAATAAATAATAAATAATAAATAATAAATAAATATAAATAATAAATAATAAATAAATATAAATAATAAATAATAAATAATAAATAATAAATAATAACTAATAACTAATAACTAATAACTAAATATAAATAATAAATAGAAAATAGAAAATAATAAATAATAAATAAATATAAATAATAAATAATAAATATAAATAATAAATAATAAATAAATATAAATAATAAATAATAAATATAAATAATAAATAAATATAAATAATAAATAATAAATAATTATAAATAATAAATAATAAATAATAAATAATAAATAAATAAGTATAAATAATAAATAATAAATAAATATAAATAATAAATAAATATAAATAATAAATAATAAATAAATATAAATAAATATAAATAATAAATAAATATAAATAATAAATAAATATAAATAATGAATATAAATAATAAATAAATATAAATAATAAATATAAATAAATATAAATAAATATAAATAATAAATAATAAATAATAAATAAATATAAATAATAAATAAAAATAAATAATAAATAAATATAAATAATAAATAATAACTAATAAATAATAACTAATAAATAAATATAAATAATAAATAATAAATAATAAATAATAAATAACCAGTTACAAATAATATATAATAAATAAATTAATGTATATTATAAATAATAAATAACAAATAATAAAGGAAACACATGAAAAAGTATGAAAAGACGTGATAAGGGATGAAAAATCATGAAAACGCATGAAAAAGGATGGAGAAGCATATGAAGAATGAGGCGTTAGAAAAAATGAGAACGAATGAAAACTCGTGACAACTCTGGAAAACTCCTTAATAATTCAACATAATCATCATAATAACCCATAAAAAACCATTGATAAAGATAAAAAGTCATGGAAACCCAAATAAACAGTAATAAATGGAGCTACCGTTAAAACCCGTCAAAACGGTCATAAAGAGACAAAAACATTGGACTCACATTAACGGAGATAACTTATGATCTGAGAGTCTGTTTTAGATCTGTGACCTTTCAAATCAAAGATCCTGAAACGCTCTTCAACCTGAGAGGTGAAAGAGTCCGAATGGACAGACGGATTGGAAGTTATGACCATTTCAAAAAAGTTGACGGAGAACGGGTGCTAGAAACGAGGCATTGAAAAACATAACAAACCTGATACCCACTAAAAAGGCCATAACATATGATCTAGGAGTGCATGTGGGCGCTGCGACCAGTCAAACTGAAGTTCATGGAACGAGCTATGATCTGGAAGGTGGAGGAGGCCGAACTGACAGGCGGATCGAAAGTTAGGTCTGTTTGAAGACAAGTTCGACGGGACACCGGTGACGGAAACGGGGTTTTGGAGGCCTTCTGAGGGGTTTTTTGGGTCGAAAAACATGACAGAAGCTTGCTTCTGTTGAACTGGTGCGTAGCTCTCTTCGCTGGCTTCGATTTAATATGTGGTAGAGCCCAAACGGACACCCGGAGCGAAAGTTATGGCCGTTTGAAGTTGGAGAACTTTTTTCAACTTTTTTATAACTCTAATATCTTCCACACCTTAGACCGTCTCACGGTTTTGATTATATGTGCCTCTAGATCTCTTCATGAGCTTCGATTTTACTGGTCGTGGCGCTTCAACGGATGCCCGGATCAAAAGTTATGGTCGTTTTACTGATTTCGGGGTTTCTCACATTTTTTTATTTTTTTCATTTCATTTCGCAGCGGTTTTACCGAAACCGCTGCTATTTCGCGGTGGTTTTTTAAAAAACCGCTGCTAATCCTCGAATAAAATTTAAAAAAAATAAAAATAAATTTTAAAAAAAATAAATTTTTTTTTGCCGTTTAGCAACGGTTTTTTCGCGGCGGTTCTTGAAACCGCCACGAAATGGTGGCCCGAAAACGCGTTTCGCGGTGGTTTTCTTGTAGTGATACTCATTGAACATAGCATTTGTTTATCATCATATGTTCGGCAAGGAAGGTCGTTGTCTTCTTGGAGCATATCATTCAAGAGAGCAAGTAGTTCAGTAAAACTGGCATCACTCCATCCATTGTCATATTTTAAATTATACAGCTTCAGTATGGTTGAAAATGCTGTATATTTAGTATAACCAGCATACAATGGCATCTTGGAACAAGTATTTAACTTCTCAAACAATTTTGTACAATCCTGAAGTTCATATTCAACTGTCATTGGCATTTCCTCAATATGATATTCATCATCGTTCACACTTGTAATCGCATCCTTGATACGGTCTTCATCGTTTTCTACACTTGTAATCATATCAAATAAACCATAAAACGCAGTCTTATCCTAGTCACTAGCTACATTCAGTTTTTCCCCATTTTTAGTCCAACATTTATAACTTTGATCTATTATGTGATCGATAAAGTGTTCTTCCAATTCCTCTGGACTAATTAGTCTTGAATAACAACACCGTAAACACGAACAAAGGATTTGAGAAGGGTCGTATGCATGATCTTTTGCAAACTTGATTAACTATTTCACCCCATCCTCGTACTCTTTTGTCATACGATTCACATCTATCCATTTTCAATTCATATCCATCTTATTTGATTCGATAATATTAATATTTAACAAAATAAATAAAACGTAAAAACCATTTCATAGAAAAAGTTTGTCTTATAATTAAAATATTACCATAAGGTAAGATTATTAATGTTTATGATTTTAAATACATAAATTGGTTTATTAATGGTTATGATTTTACTAATGTGGGTTATCATTAATCTTTTCTATATTATATGAACCTAATATGCCATCTCTTGCACTAATTCGGGTCCCAAGAGAGACTGCTCCCCTGTAAAAACCCAACATATAGGTGATCAACATATGATCTTTAATACAAATCTTTAAAAATAGATATCTATATCAATGTTTGATAAGTATTTTTATATAGAAATTACAATTAGTCAGATTTAAAATTTTCTCTCTCAATGTTTGGCACAATATACTTTCCATATTTTGGTTTCCAGAAAAGAAACCAATATTGAATGATGATACTCTAACGGTCACTAAAAATAAAATACACAAGGTAGTTACATGTTTTAAAAAGAAATTTTGGTTTTAATCAATGGGAGTGGGAGGGATAATTGGAAGCAAATGGGCAGAATTGTTTGATTTTAATCCATGAGAGCAGTAGGGATGCTTGAAACTTGGAGTTTTTTATTAGTTGTGCGCCGCAAAAAAAAATTGTCGACTTATCATTTGTAGTCACCACCTTACATGATATGTAAAGACCCGGATTGTAGCGACCCGGGTTTTTGGCCCTGTCAGACTTTGGAATATTTCTACGAATTATTCTAGAGCTAGGCGCGAAGACGGCGTGCGATTCCGAGGCCCGGTGTGCCCGGAATTCATTTTATCAAAATATTAAGTATTTTTATAATATGCACGTGGCGGGGGTGTGATATCTCCTAAACGGTAGCTCAGAATGGGAATCTGAGGGCATGATTGAGTCTGGAACATGTTTTTTACCCTAGACGTGGTGTAAAATTTGCGGGCGCGGGCCTGCGGTGAGAAACGCCACCAGGGGCGTTTTCGTAAATAAGTGGAAAAGTTGGTTTACGAGCGTCAGCTCGAATAACTTCTGAACGGAGTCTCGGATAGCAAATCTGAGTCTGCTGTTGCGTTCAGAACGGCATTTTTACCCTAGGGGTGACCTTAAATTTGTCTGCGCCGGGCGCGGAGTTAGGGGCGATGTTTTAAATGAAGGTTTTTAAATAAAAAAAACAATTTCATTTCTCTCCTCCTTCTCCCACCCACGCGCAGCGGAACGGAACCCCTCCTCCCACCTCCGTTCTTCACCGATTTGAGCTTCGAGCGTCCGTTTTCAGCGCCGATCGTCAGCAGATCGAACTCCAGCGCGTCGCAGGCGTCGTTCTGCACCCAAAGATTCGGTGATCCGCCAACAGGTAGGCGTTTTACATTTTGAAAATCCTGGACCCCGTTTATGTGTTGTTTTTCTTCAAATCGTCATAAGGGTTGTATAGTTCGGGTCCCGAGCTTTCCGGAACTTTTTTCGGATCTGAATTTGGAGCACCGGGGTGCTCCCGGTGGCTCCTGGAAGTTTTCTGGCGAAAACCCGGTTTTCCGGCGATGGGGCGCCGGTGGCGCGGTGGAATCCGGAGGTGGCGGTGGCGGCGCAGCAGAATCCGGCGGCGGCGCGGAGGTTTCTGGCGAGGCTGGTGGTGGTCCGGCCAGGATTTTTCGGGGGTTCTTTAAACCCCGGTAACTCGCAAACCGTAACTCCAATTTGCGAGCCGTTCACAGCGATGCGCTCCTTGCGTCGAGACGGACCTTTTGAACTAACTTTGAGAATTGTATGGTTTGGGATCGTGGCCCGGGAGTTAGAAACGTCATATAAAATAATAATATTTTATTAATTTACGACTTCGGGCCGTTGTAACTTCTACCCGGAGCGTCTGATTGACGTGCCGTCAGTGGTGTTGAGAACCCGATGGTACGACAGACTTTTAGAGATGGTTTCTGGGTGTTGGGACCGAGTTCGGGGTGCGGGCCCCAGGAGGCCAGGTTTTGGCGTTTGCGGAGAAACGCAGATTTTGCACAAGGAGTCCGATTTTCGCGGATGATTAGTCGATCCTGTATGTTTTTTCAAGAGGATCGCAATGGTGTGATCCGTTCGATGTGTTTCGGGATCCAGGCGTGGGCCCCACCCGAGCTGGCTTCGGTGAATAATACCTTTTTCACCGGGTGTCCGTTTCAGACGAGCGGGTAGTCGATTCCGCTTGTTTTTCCGAGGGGATCACCGTGGTATGGTCCGCTCGATGGGTTTCAGGATATTTTTGTGGGCCCCGCACAAGCTAGCTATGGTGAATAGTGCCTTTTCACCGGTGCTCCGTTTCGGGTGAGTAAATAGCCTTTCCTGCGTGTTTTTCCGCGTAGATCGCGATGGTTGCCTCAGTGTTGGCCTTGGAGGTGCGCAGTGTGGTGTTGTTGTGGGTCGCTCGGGTTAGCGATGTTTTGGACTAGCAGTGGTTGTGGGTACTCCCTTGGTTCGTTCCCACGAGGGTTCATGTGGCATCACAACCTTCGTATAGGTTTGTGATCCTCTCAATGGGATGTTTACTGTTAGAGTTGTGGCATCCCTCCGGTGGGCCTGGAGCGGGATCCTCTAGCATCTTTACCCTGGATCGGGTTCTTGGTATCGCTGTGACCACTTATTCACGGGTGGCGATCCCCTATCTAGCAGGTTAACCCCGTAGGGTTTGTGGCATCATCGGGAATATGATCCCCTACGCGGTGGGTCGTGCACAGTAGGGTTGTGGCATCGTCGAGTTTACGATCCCCTACTCAGCATGATGTTTATAGTAGGGTTGCAGTATCGTTGGTTATACGATCCCCTACTCAGCGCTTGGTGTCGGTAGGGTTGCGGTATCATTGGTTATGTGATCCCCTACTCAGCGCGTGGTTTCGGTAGGGTTGCGGCATCGTCGGTTTGATCCCCTACATCGCGATTTATACCAGATAGGGTTCCGGTATCGTCGTGACCATCTTTATATGGATGATGATCCTCTATCTGAGTGTGAAGCTTCTGTCGAGCGCCAGATCGGGTTGTGGTATCCCCCAGCAGATCTTGGGAGTGATCCCCTTTCTGCGAGAACTACGTATGCCAGATCGGGTCGTGGTATTCCCCAGCGGACCCTGGGAGTGATCCCCTATCTGTGAGCTACGTATACCGGAGTGGGTCTTGGTATCCCCTAATGGACCCTAGCGGTGATCCCCTATCCAAGGAGTTTGGTGGTTATGTTGTTTCGGTGAGTTATCCTCTGTGATGCCAACCGACGAGCGTGATCTCTCGGGTGAGCATCTGAGAGGTTTTTGAGAAACCTGATGGAGCGTATCTCTTGGATGAGTGTCATCTGGGATGACAGTGATCGTGGGGTGTACTCTTCTGGTTGTGGAAAATTGCTAGTGACAAGGTCGGTACCTCATGTGGCTTTGTGGCATGAGATGAGTGTATTTTGATTGTTCAAGGTGTATGTATGGGCATACACCTGAGCTGAGCTGACTAGTTGTGTTTAGCCGAGGATGGTCACGAGATGGAGTTTATCTCTCGTCTGGGTTCCCTCTGGCTGGGATGAGCGGACTGTTGCCTTTCAGTTGCTCTCTTTGGTTTTGGGTTTTTGGGGTGCCTACTGAGTATGTTTATACTCACCCCTGCACGGGCTTTGCCCGCACATGTTTGTGTCTTGTGCAGACCACAGGCCTTTTGACGGAGTCCCAGGAGGACCCGGAGCAGGTGGAGCTTAGTGAGCGAGTTGACTGGGGTGTTTACCGGAGCTGTGCCGAGGGAGCTTTCTGGCGGGTGTTTGTGGCATCATTCCCCTTCTTCAGAGCAG
This sequence comes from Viscum album, assembly GCA_963277665.1. Classification (NCBI taxonomy): domain Eukaryota; kingdom Viridiplantae; phylum Streptophyta; class Magnoliopsida; order Santalales; family Viscaceae; genus Viscum; species Viscum album. Next base: position 962,444,091 of record OY728145.1, read on the forward strand.
GTTGGACGCACTTTGTAGTTTTCTTTTGGTGGGCCCTGTTTTTTCCTTTGTACTTTTGCTGTTGCACTCTGGTTTGGGATAGATTGTATGCATGCATTTACGTTTTAGTTTCTATATCTCTGTACTATTGCATAGAGGTGTTTGTGGGTGCGTGTGTACAGGTACCTTAGGCTAATGCCTCCCATGTGTGTGATAGCCTACTCGGCGCTGGTCGCCAGCCCCTGGCCTATTGGAGTCGGGCTTGGGGAGTCGCGGCTCGAGCCTCGTTGGGTCGGGTCGTGACAGAGTGGTATCAAAGGAGGTTCCACCTTTGGGATCTCAGAGCGTAGCTAGTCTAGCTGTGAGCTTGGTTCGGGTTGCATAGCGGCAGTCTTAGGATGTTTCAAGTTCGGCTTTCAGGGCAGAGACTCCAGTGTTGGTGCGGTGGCCGACGTATCCATACACCAGGACTCTAATAACCTGCCTTTCGACTCAGGACATTCGTACACTGGTCGCGGGGACATAATGGTACATGCATCATATAGGACTGGGTTTTGGGTTTTCCTTGTCCTTCTTGAGTCAGCTCTCCAGATATACTCTTTGACTGTGGTGCGTCTTGAATGTATTTCAGGATGCCTCCACGACGACAGCCAGTGAGGGTTCTGCAACAGGATTGTGCTGATGACCCGCCCCGTGTGGAGGCTATGGAGCAGGGTGCGTGTTCTGAGGTTGCACCTCCATGTGGTCTTCCAGTTGATCCATCACCTGTCGAGCAGCTGGTTGTGCCGGCAGTGCAGGATGAGGTTACGCACAGGCTGAGTGCACTGCACGAGTTCCAGAGGCAGCGACCTCTGAGGTTCCGGGGTGATCCCGACCCCCAGGCAGCTGATGACTGGCTTGAGGCAGTCACCCAAGTTTTCCGCCTGGTGAGGACACCTCCAGATCAGATGGTCGTCCTAGCGGTGAGCCTTCTGCATGGTTCTACCGGGCGATGGTGGATCCTGGTGACGCAGTCCCATGACGAGGAGATGCTCACGTGGGTAGAGTTTGAGCGGCTCTTCAGGGAGGAGTTCTATCCCGTGACGCTGAGGTCAGTGCGGATTCAGAAGCTTCTGCAGCTTCGACAGGAGAGCATGACCGTGTCGGAGTACTCAGAGAGGTTTACAGACCTGTCGCGCTACTCCCTGGATATGGTTCGAGACCCGTTCTTTAGGGCTCGGACCTTCGAGCAGGGTTTACGCAGGGACATCCGAGCAGGTGTGGTTTCCTTGTGCCTGCCCACCTATGCTAGAGTGTTGGAGTGAGCGTTGGTGGTGAAGAGCTTTCTGGCTGAGCAAATTCCCCCTGTTAGTGTTGGGAACGTGAGAGCTGAGTCTTCATCAGTCGGATTGGCATCTGGTAACCGACGAAAAACTCAGGGGTCTATACGTGGTCGATGTTTCAGGAGGCGACCCCAGGATGGAGGAGCTGAGGCTCAGGGCTCGTAGGCCAGTTTTGGTCAGCCGCAGGAGAGGCGGTGTTACGCTTGCGACGGTCGGGGACATCTTTCTAGAGATTGTCTGACCCGATGTGCTGCTGAGAGGGAGTCAGTCGATGGACCGCCTTGGCAGAGGCAGTGTCTCAAGCAAGGAGGTCCACAGGGCGGCGGACGAGGCAGCGGAGCGGGTGCAGCAGGAGGTGGTGGTGGGCGGAATCAGTTGCCACCACCCCCACCCCCAGGTGGTCCACGCCAAGCTCAGGGAGCTGGTGGCCGAGGGCGAGGCCAGCTGCATGCCCTGGAGGCAGTTGACCCAGAGGCACCGTGAATGGATAGAGGTATGCCTTGTGTCCTTTCTACTTACTGCAGTAGTTTGTTATACACTGTTTAGCGGTACCCTTTCCTTTTTGTTGTTTGCTCGAGTTTTGTTCAGGGCGTTGGTAAGACCCCGTGTGGGAGTTGTTCCGCATGCTTCGAATGCGTGAGGAAGAGGGATCCTTCCCCCACCGAGACGCGTTTTTGTGACGCGATTAAAACCGTGCGGGCGAGTCAGTGCCGCCCAAAGCGGATAGTATTGAGGTGTGGTGGATGAGTCCCTCTGACTTATGCGTTCGGTCATGGGTTTTTGTTGGTGAGCTCGCTGGTGTGTGAGACCCAGTTGAGAGTCAAGTCGCTTTTCTTATGCTTAGGGATTTTCGGGGATGAAAAGTTCTATGGGGGGGAGGATATAGCGACCCGGGTTTTTGGCCCTGTAAGACTTTGAAATATTTCTACAAATTCTTCCAGAGCTAGACGCGAAGACGGCGTGCGATTCCGAGGCCCGGTGTGCCCGGAATTAATTTTATAAAAATATTAAGTATTTTTATACTATACACGTGGCGGGGGTGTGATATCTCCTAAACGGTAGCTCAGAACAGGGAATCTGAGGGCATGATTGCGTCCGGAACGTGCCGTTTACCCTAGGCGAGGTGTAAAATTTGTGGGTGCGGGCCTGCGGTGAGAAACGCCACCAGGGGCGTTTTTGTAAATAAGTGGAAAAGTTGGTTTACGAGCGTCGGCTCGAATAACTTCTGAACGGAGTCTCGGATCGCAAATCTGAGTCTGTCGTTGCGTTCAGAACGGCGCGTTTACCCTAGGGGTGACCTTAACTTTGTCCGCGTCGGGCGCGGAGTCAGGGGCGATGTTTTAAATGAAGGTTTTTAAATTAAAAAAAACAATTTCATTTCTCTCCTCCTTCTCCCACCCACGCGCAGTGGAACGGAACCCCTCCTCCCACCTCCGTTCTTCGCCGATTTGAGCTCCGGGCGTCCGTTTTCAGCGGCGATCGTCAGCAGATCGAGCTCCAGCGCGTCGCAGGCGTCGTTCTGCACCCAAAGCTTCGGCAATCCGCCAACAGGTAGGCGTTTTACATTTTTAAAATCCCGGACCCCATTTATGTGTTGTTTTTCTTCGAATCGTCATAAGGGTTGTATAGTTCGGGTCCCGAGCTTTCCGAAACTTTTTTCGGATCTGAATTTGAAGCATCGGGGTGCTCCCGGTGGCTCCCAGAAGTTTTCCGGCGAAAACCCGGTTTTCCGGTGACGGGGCGGCCACGGCGCGGCGGAATCCGGAGGCGGCGGTGGCGGCGCGGCGGAATCTGGCGGCGGCGCGGAGGTTTCCGGCGAGGCTGGCGGTGGTCCGGCCAGGATTTTCCGGGGGTTCTTTAAACCCCCGTAACTCGCAAACCGTAACTCCAATTTGCGAGCCGTTTGCGGCGATGCGCTCCTTGCGTCGAGACAGACCTTTTGAACTAACTTTGATAATTTTATGGTTCGGGATCGTGGCCTGGGAGTTAGAAACGTCGTATAAAATAATAATATTTTATTATTTTACGACTTCGGGCCGTTGTAACTTCTACCCGGAGTGTCTGATTGACGTGCCGTCAGTGGCGTTGAGAACCTGATGGTACGACAGACTTTTTGAGATGGTTTCCGGGTGTTGGGACCGAGTTCGGGGTGCGGGCCCCACGAGGCCAGGTTTTGGCGTTTGCGGAGAAACGCAGCTTTTGCACAAGGAGTCCGATTTTGGCGGATGATTAGTCGATCCTGTGTGTTTTTTCGAGAGGATCGCAATGGTGCGAACCGTTTGATGTGTTTCGGGATCCAGGCGTGGGGCCCACCCGAGCTGGCTTCGGTGAATAGTACCTTTTTCACCGAGTGTCCGTTTCGGACGAGCGAGTAGTCGATTCTTCTTATTTTTCCAAGGGGATCGCCGTGGTATGGTCCGCTCGATGGATTTTGGGATCGTTGTGTGGGCCCCGCATGAGCTAGCTATGGTGAATAGTGACTTTTTCACCGGTGCTCCGTTTCGGGTGAGTAAACAGCCTTTCCTGCGTGTTTTTTCGCGTAGATCGCGATGGTTGCCTCAGTGTTGGCCTTGGAGGTGCGCAGTGTGGCGTTGTTGTGGGTCGCTCGGGTTAGCGACATTTTGGACCAGCATTGGTTGTGGGTACTCCCTTGGTTCGTTCCCACGAGGGTTCGTGTGGCATCACAACCTTCCTATAGGTTTGTGATCCTCTCGATGGGATGTTTACTGTTAGAGTTGTGGCATCCCTCCGGTGGGCCCGGAGCGGTATCCTCTAGCATCTTTACCCTAGATCGGGTTCTTGGTATCGCTGTGACCGCTTATTCACGGGCGGCGATCCCCTATCTAGCAGGTTAACCCCGTAGGGTTTGTGGCATCATCGGGAATATGATCCCCTACGCGGTGGGTCATGCACAGTAGGGTTGTGGCATCGTCGAGTTTACGATCCCCTACTCAGCATGATGTTTATAGTAGGGTTGAAGTATCGTTGTTTATACGATCCCCTACTCAGTGCTTGGTGTCGGTAGGGTTGCAGTATCGTTGGTTATGAGATCCCCTACTCAGCGCGTGGTTTCGGTAGGGTTTCGGCATCGTCGGTTCGATCCCCTACATCGCGAGTTATACCAGATAGGGTTCCGGTATTGTCGTCACCATCTTTATATGGACGATGATCCTCTATCTGAGTGTGAAGATTTTGTCGAGTGCCAGATCGGGTTGTGGTATCCCCCAGCGGATCCTGGGTGTGATCCCCTATCTGCGAGAACTACGTATGCCAGATCGGGTCGTGGTATCCCCTAGCGGACCCTGGGAGTGATCCTCTATCTGTGAGCTACGTATACCGGAGTGGGTCTTGGTATCCCCTAGAGAACCCTAGCGGCGATCCCCTATCCAAGGAGTTTGGTGGTTATGTTGTTTCGGTGAGTTATCCTATGTGATGCCAACCGACGAGCGTGATCTCTCGGGTGAGCGTCTGAGAGGTTTGTGAGAAACCCGATGGAGCGTATCTCTCGGATGAGTGTCATCTGGGATGACAGTGATCGTGGGGTGTACTCTTCTGGTTGTGGACAATTTCTGGTGACGAGGTCAGTACCTCTTGTGGCTTTGTGGCATGAGCTGAGTATATTTGGATTGTTCAAGGTGTATGTATGGGCATACACCTGAGCTGAGATGACTAGTTGTGTTTAGCCAAGGATGGTCACGAGATGTAGTTTCTCTCTCGTATGGGTTCCCTCTGGCTGGGATGAGCGGACTGTTTCCTTTCAGTTGCTCTCTTTGGTTTTGGTTTTTTGGGGTGCCTACTGAGTATGTTTATACTCACCCCTGCATGGGATTTTCCCGCACATGTTTGTGTCTTGTGCGGACCACAGGCCTTTTGACGGAGTCCCAGGAGGACCCGGAGCAGGCGGAGCTTAGTGAGTGAGTTGACTGGGGTTTTTACCGGAGTTGTGCCGAGGGTGCTTTTCGGCGGGTGTTTGTGGCAGCGCTCCCCTTCTTCAGAGCAGGTTGGACGCGCTTTGTAGTTTTCTTTTGGTGGGCCCTGTTTTTCCCTTTGTACTTTTTCTGTTTCACTCTGGTTTGGGAGAGATTGTATGCATGCATTTACTTTTCAGTTTCTATATCTCTGCACTGTTTCATGGAGGTGTTTGTGGGTGCGTGTGTACAGGTATCTTAGGCTAATGCCTACCATGTGTGTGATAGCCTACTCGGCGCTGGTCACCAGCCCCTGGCCTATTGGAGGCGGGCTTGGGGAGTCGCGGCTCGAGCCCCGTTGGGTCGGGTCGTGACATGGATTTTCCATGTAATTTTTTTTTAAAATTGGATGGAATTATTACGAGTCTGCAAAAATTGACGGCGCATGATTCTGAGGCCCGGTGTACCCGGAATTAATTTCTGAACTTTTTTTAGGTACGTTCAATAAACGCGCGAGTAGAATTTTATATCTTTTGAATCAGTGCTCGGATTAAAAATATGAGGGCACCGTTGAATCTGCAGTTCCAGGATTTACTTAAGAGAGGTTTAAAATTGACTACAGTGGTTTGAGAGAGGGATGTTATTTTTGCGGTCTTTCGTGGTAAATTAATAAAATAAATTTATTTTTATTTTATTTCCACCTCTCTTTTGGTTTCAGTCGTGCGGACCACAAGGGGGTGATCGGGAATTTAATGCAGGGCATTAAATGCCCGGTTACACAAAATGTGTAACCACCAATCCCTTTAATTAATAAGGTTCATTAATTCTAAATAAATGAATCACCTCTTAAATTGAGAGTTATTTTAACTCTTCCTCTGAGGTTAGGTTTTTTTTCCATTGGCAAAAGGAAGAGGATGATCTTGAGGCTCTTAACGAAGAATGGATCTCTCAATCAAGAACTGAAGATCGTCATTCGAGCGGCATCATTGGAGGCTTGTTGTCGGATCGACGAACGCCAACTTTTCCTCAAACTTAGACGTTCTCCAAAAATCTTGAGGTAGGGGATTTTATTATTTAATTCAAGTGAATTATTTTTCTTTTCCTCGTTCTTGAAAACGTGATGAACGCAGATCAACCAAAACATGTTGATCCGTGATTCGTATAGAATTGCGGTATGCGGTAGGGTTTTTATTTGGTTTTAGTTTCAAGATTTGTTAAATCTTGTTCTACCCTCTTGTTATCAAGCTAACACGGAGGGTGCGGGCCAAACGAACAAAGCCCGGTCCCTACGCCTTTTGTTGGAATTTTGGTGCATTCTTTGCAAGCATTTTATTCGGGTTGGACAAAACCTGGGACGGCAGGTGACGGCGGAAACCGGCAATGGCCGGCCGCGGAGGAGATAGCGGTGCACCGTCGAACTTCGCCGCTGGATAAGGCCACGGCCATAACCACAGTGGGTGAAGATGGCGGCCGGTTCCAGCCGGCTGTGAAGGAGGTGGCGGTGCGCCATCGTGTGCTGCCAGAAAAAGGGCACCGCGACATATAGCCGCAGCGGGTGAAGACATTGGCCGGCTTCAGCTGGCCGTGAAGGAGGTGGTGGCGTGTCATCACGCACCACTGAAGACAGTCGCGGCTCGGAAGCTGTAGAGGAGGGTCATGACCCACTCCCTGTGGGTCCTGCGGGCGACCTGGAAGCACCAAGAGGCGTCGCCGCTCCACCTTACAAATGGAGGAAATTGCTCCCCCAGTGCTAGCTAGGGTGAGCCCCGCTCCAGCCGGCTGCAGGAGCTAGCGGGCTGCACCCCTTGTGGGCCAGGTCGCGCAAGCCTAGCGGAATGGGCCCACCGTTGGTCGGGCCGGGCCGCGCGATCCCAGTGGGCCGCACCCCTCCATGGGCCGGCCCGGTCCGCAGCCTAGCCTAATCAGGCCAACCTAGGCCGGTTCTGTCTCGTCCGGGTCAGACCCGAAGCGGGTCAGGTCGGCCCGAACCGGGTCGGCCTGGACCCAGCCCCTTTCAGGCCCAGTTTCACTAAAAGAGCCATAACTTGTGAACCGGGCATCCATTTGAAGAATAGTCTGCGGTTTTGGGATCCTTGGAGTGGGATTGTCCTTTTGGTATACTCCACTTGAGTTTTGGGGAAATTTAGAGTATGGCCAGGTTGGATTGAACTTGAATCCAACTGGGCCCTTGGTACTAAAACGCTTATAAGTCACAGACCGGGCGTCTGATTGACGCGCCGTCTGTTGTGATAGAACCCTTACAACATGAAGGTCCTTTGGAATACTTATTAGTGGAACTTTGAGGGGTTTTACATATGACCTATTTCTTGATGAGTGGATACTCCCGGAATCAAGCGTGCTTAGTGCAGGAATCTCGTGGCTAACTATAATGTGAAGAAAGAACATTGATCCTATGTGGGTAAGCATCTATTGATCCTATGTGGGTCAGCATCTATTGATCCTGTGTGGTTCAGTGCATAGCGATCCTGTGTGGGTCAGCATCTATCAATCATGTGTGGGTCAGCACCTAGTGATCCTGTGTGGGTCAGCATCTATCGATCCTGTGTGGGTCAGCAGCAGATCCTCTCGACAGAATAAGATTATCTCGATTTACGACTAATCATCTGTACTTCTGTAGTTGAGTTATATACCTAGTGTGGGCTGAGTCTTTACCTTTTTTGTGCTTTTAACTTTTTGGTGTTACCTTTTTGGTACTTTTACCTTCGTGGTGTTACCTTCGTGGTGTTACCTTTGTGTAACTTTTACCTTCGTGGCGTTACCTTCGTGGTGTTACTTTCGTGGTGTTACCTTTGTGGTATTCTTCTCTCATGGATTAGTTGTGCTAAAGTATTAAAAGTAGGAGCCTTATGTTTCTTCATGTATAAGACGAGTATATCTTGATAACTTAGGTATATGTATGGGCATATACCTAAGTATATATGATGACTGCTTCGTGCTTTGTGTTTGAGGTATTTCTTTGTGGTTTATCCTTTGTGGAACTTTGGGAGACCTTCGGGGGTCTCGGGGTCCCTATTGAGTATTGTTATACTCACCCCTGCATGGGTTATGCCCGCACCTTGTTGTGTCTTGTGCAGATGAAGGACAATGTTGATCGAGGTTGGGGGATCCAGGACTGGACAGTGCTCAGAGGTGGACCATTTAACGTGATGTTCTGCAGTGACTACTAATCATGAGTTGTACCTACCCTTCAGGTAGGATCCTCGATGGATGACCCAGGAGTTGTTTTCTCTTTTCAGTTGTACTTGTACTTTTCAGATGGGCTTGTATTCCAGCCCCTTTACTTTCAGTACACTTTTTACTACAATAGTTTGCTTCATGGTTTTTTCTTGTTGTATTCTTGGATTGTGTGTTCGTACAGGTTTAAAGGAAATTCCTTCCCATTATAGGGATATGACTTTCCGGTGCTAGTCGTCAGCCCCTGACCTATGGAAGACGGGCTTGGGGTAGTCACGGAACGGGCCCCGGAAGATGGGTCGTGACAAAGTGGTATCAGAGGAGTCAGTTCTACTGAAGAACTAGTACTCTGATCTTTTCTATTTGGTAATAGTATTAAGTGTTATGAGTGTGATTTTCATTTTGGGGAATCCATTGTTGGTGCAGCGGCTTATGTATCCATAAAAAAAGACCCTGAATTCTGATTTCTAACTTTGTGCTTGAAAAAACTGATTGTGTGTGTTTTGAAAAGTTTTTTTTATCTTTTGAGTCAGCTCACCAGGCATAACTTATTGACCGTGGTGCACCTATTTTCTTTCAGGATGCCGCCACATAGATAGACATCCAGGATTCTTGAGAGATTACATGATGACGGCCCACCGAGCGATGAGGCCTCGGTGTAGGGCCCTCTTACAGTGTTAGAACCTTCAAGTGATGTACCAGTAGCACCACTACCCATTGGGTAGTCATTGCCACTATCCCCACTAGCATAGGGTGCATGTCGACTAAGCGCATTGCACGATTTTCAACGGCAGAGGCCTCCGAGGTTCTGAGGTGAGACGGATCCGCAGGCGGCTGAGGACTGACTAGAGGCTATGGCCAGAGTTTTTCACTTAGTTGGGACACCAGCTGATCTGATGGTGATCCTAGCTACTAGTCTCTTCTAGGGAAAAGCTGAGAGATAGTGGAGTTTGGCACTTCAGATACACGATGAGGCAACCCTCACCTGGGCGGACTTTGAGGGCCTTTTCAGGGAAGAGTTCTTCCTAGCGACTCTACTCTTAGTGTGTATATAGGAGCTGATGCACTTACAGCAGGGCATCATGACCGTGGCCCAATACTCGGCGAGGTTCACTGGTCTCTCCTGCTACTCCACTGACATGGTACGGAACCATTTCTTCAGGGCCTGGACCTTTGAGCAAGGTCTTCAATAGAAGATCAGAGCATCGATGATATCTCTTAGCATTTCGACGCATGCTGGGGTGCTAAAAGTGAGAACTTTTGGTGGTGAGCTTCTAGCTGAGCAGGCACCAGCAGCGAGAGCCACCACCGGACGTCAGGTAGCAGAGTCATCCGCAGTAGGCAGTAGACGGATGACGCAGGGGCCCAAGTGGTCCAGAACTTATGGTGGATGACCTCAGTATATAGGGTCGGTGGTGCGGGGCTCACGGGATAGAGGAGGACAGATGAGGAGCAGGTAGTGCTACTCGTGCGGCGGGTAGGGTCACATGGTTCGCGACTGCCCGACCCACCGTACGGATGACCAGCAGATAGTCGAGGAATTGCCGAGGTAGAGGTAGAGGTTTGAGCAAGGAGGTCTGTAGGGCGGAGAACGTGGTAGAGGATCTAGTCGTGCAGTAGGCAGTGGGAAGCGATTTGAGGTTCTACCGCCACCATCTTCAGGTGGTCCACCCTGACCATAAGGAGTATGTGTGCAGGGACGAGCTCAGCTTCAGGCAGCTGAGGTCTTCGACCACAGTGCTCTAGAGATGATTTGAGGTGAAATCTGTGTCTACTCCACTCTAGTTTCAGTACTTATAGACACAGGTTCCAGTCACTCTTTTATTACCACGGCACTCGTTCAGAGCTCAGATATTCTGATGGAGTCGTTGGCTCGATCCTTACGGCTAGAGACTCTTACGAGAGGGGATTCGACGATTACACACTAGTTCCAGAAGTGTGAGCTTACTCTAGGAGGTGAGAGATTCAGCTGAGATCTTCTATTAGTGTCGTCGAGGCTTTACACGACATCATCTTGGGTATGGACTAGTTATCCATAGTTCTTTCTCAGATCGATAGTTTTAGGCGCAAAGTGTGGAGTGTCCACGAGGATGGGACCGGGTTTTCCTTCACCAGTGAGAAGGGAACCTTTGCAGCATAGGATGGACTTTCCCGAAGGAGGGTGTAGTCGATCACACATCAGTTGGCTAGACTTACCCTCAGAGAAGTTGATTTTGAGAGTCTGAAGTGGTGGACCAGTATGCTGATATCTTTCCTGATGATATTCTGAAACTACCTCCATACAAAGAGGTAGAATTTTACATTGACCTATACCCCGAGACGGCACTGATATCTACACCAGCATATCGTATGGCTCCTGAGGAGCTTTGTGAGTTACAGGTACAGCTAGAGGAATTGTAGAAGAAGGGGTTAATAAGGCTCAGTGTTTCTCCATGGGCAGCCCCGATTTTGTTTGCCAAGAAGGCATATAGGAGTTTGGGACTATGTGTGGACTATTGGCATCTGAAATAGGTGATCGTGAAGAACAAGTATCCACTTCCGATGATTGATGATCTCTTCGATCTGCTGAAGGGAGCTCGATGGTTTTTGAAGATCGACCTCAGATCAGACTATCATCATCTCAGGGTATGAGATGAGGATGTGCAGAAGACAACCTTTAGATATTGGTATGGCCACTATGAGTTCTTGGTTATGTCATTCGGTGTGACCAACACCCCTGCAGTGTTCATGGGACTCATGAACAGTGTCTTTCAGCCATATCTTGATTGCTTTGTGGTGGTCTTCATCGATGACATCTTGATATACTCAGCATCGTAGGAGGAGCATGCATATCATCTATAGATAGTTCTGGATACACTCCGAGATAACCATCTTTATGGTAACCTCAGAAGGTCCACTTTATGGGACACATTATCTCGGAGGCTAGAGTTGCGATAGATCCGGTGAAGATAGAGGTAGTTCTTGCTTGGGAGCCACCCAGGAGTGTGACCGAGGTGCGGAGTTTCATGAGATTGGTTGGGTACTACCGTAGATTTGTACCTGACTTTTCTAGAGTTGTGGAACCCTTTTCAGCTTTGACGAAGAAGGGACAACCCTTCGTATGGATGGAGAGATGCCAGTAGAGTTTTCAGGAGTTGAGGCAGAGATTGATGAGTGCCCCCATATTGAGGCAACCAACAGAGGGTGTTGGGTATGTAGTCTACTGCGACGCATTAGGGACCGGACTTGGATGTGTCCTGATGCAGGAGTGAGCAGTGATCGCTTATGGTTTACGAAAACTGAGATAGTATGAGTAGAACTACGCTACCCGTGACCTGGAGTTAGTAGCAGTGGTCTTCGCCTTGAATATGTGGCGACATTACTTGATGGGTGAACAGTTTACTGTTTACTCTTATCACAAGAGTCTCAGGTATATCTTCTCATAGAAGGACCTGAACCTGAGATAGTGGCGTTGGATAGAGTTCCTCCAGAACTATGACTTTTAGGTAGTCTACACCCCTGGGAAGGGGAACGTAGTAGCAGATGCACTCAGTAGGAGGTCTGGTCTACAGTTGCTGAGTGAGGCGACAGAGAAGCTAGTCGCGTTGTAGATATCCTTTTTGGATAGAGATAGAGCAGCTTACCTCTAGTCTATGACTGTCACTCCCCCACTTCTTCAGCGAGTTCGAGAGGCATAGCTTGGGGACTTTGACTACGAGGCTCGACGTGCTCAGATATCCTCAGGACAGGCACCTGATGGATTTTCTGAAGGTGGGGAGCACGTCATCCTCTTCAGAGAACACACCATGGTACCGGTGGCGCTATGGGAGGAGGTGTTGAGGGAGTTCCATATGTTCCCTCTGGCGGTACATCCTGGTGTGGTGAAGATGTATCAGGACCTCCGGTGTCAGCACTGGTGGCCAGGGATGAAGAAGGTAGTGGTAGAGTTTGTTTCACGATGCCTCACTTGTCAGCAAGTGAAGGTCGATCATCAGTGTAGCGACTCGGGTTTTGGCCCTGTCAGACTTTGGAATATTCCTATGAATAATTCCAGAGCTAGGCACGAAGACGGCGTGCGATCCTGAGGCCCGGTGTGCCCGGAATAAATTTTATAAAAATATTAAGTATTTTTATACTATGCACATGGTGGGGGTGTATTATCTTCTAAACGGTAGCTCAGAATAGGAATCTGAGTGTATGGTTGCGTCCGGAGTGTGTTGTTAACCCTAGGCGGGTGTAAACTTTGCGGGCGCGGCCCTTCCGTGGAAAAAGCCACCAGGGGCATTTTTGTAAATAAATTGAAAAGTTTATTTATGAGCGTCGGCTCGAATAACTTTTGAAAAGAGTCTCGGATCAGAAATCTGAGTCCACCATTGCATTTAGAATGGCGTGCTTACCCTAGGGGCGACCAAATTTTCTTTCGCGCCGAGAGGTCTAGTCGGGGGTGTTAAATTAAATGAATTAATTAAAATTAAAAAAAACAGAGAAAAACCCCTAACCCCTCATCTCCCTCCTCCCACACGCCAGAATGACAAAACCTCTCCCCCCTACCTCCGTTCTTTGCCAAATCGAGCCGTAGACGTCCGTTTTTGGCGCTGATCGTCAGCGGATCGAGCTTCAAGGCGTCGCGGGCGTCGTTCTGCACTCGAAGCTTCGGCGATCCGCCAATAGGTAGGCGTTTTGAGTTTTGAAATCCTGGATCCCAATTGGTTTGGTTTTTCTCCGTTTTGAGCCTACATATGCGTAGATCCGGTCCCGGGGGTGTGCAGATGAATTCGGAAGCGTGTTTGGACCCCCGGGGTGCCCTCGGAAGCTTTGCCGACGCGGCACCAGCGCGGCGGCCAGCGGCGGCGGGCCGCGGTGAAGAAAACGGAATGTCGCCCCTACGGAGGTCCGGCCGTCAATCAACGGCAACCCCGCGAGGGAGGTCGTCCGTGCGCGCGCGCTGCGTCGCACCGTGGCAGAGGGGTCCGCCGGCCGGTCTGACCCTCTTCTGGTACACGGGGGTTTTAAAACCCCTGTAATTTGCTCCCTGGAGGTTGGAATCGCGTTCCGTCTATGGTGACGCAACCCTGGCGATAAGGAGAACCCTTTGAGGTGGGTTTGGGAGTTTAAAGTTTCGTGATCGTGGCCCGGGAGCTTGAAACGTCGAATAAAATAATGATATTTTATTATTATTCAACTTTGGGTCGTTGTATCTTCTACTCGGAGCGTCCGATTGACGTGCTGTCAGTGGTGTTGAGACCCTGATGGTACGGTGGAATTTTCTTGATGGTTTTTGGGTGTTCTAACCGAGAATAGGGTGTGGGCCCCACGAGGCTGGGTTTTAGCGTTTTCGGAGAAATGCAACTTTTCTGCCGGGTGTCCGTTTTGGATGAACGAGTAGTCTATCTCGTGTGTTTTTTCGAGGGGATCGCAATGGTGCAATCTTCTTAATGAGTTTCGGGAGCATGGTGTGGGCCCCACCCGGGTTGGCTTCGGTGAATAGTACCTTTTTCATCGGGTGTCCGTTTGGGACGATTGAGTAGTCGATCCCGTGTATTTTTCCGAGGGGATCGCAGTGGTATGATCCGCTTGAGGAGTTTCGGGATCGTAGTGTGGGCCCCACATGGGCTAGCTATAGTGAATAGTGTCTTTTTCATTGGTTGTTCGTTTCGGGCGTGTAAACAGCCTATCCTGCGTGTTTTTTCACGTGGATCGCGATAGTGGCCTCGGTATCGACCTTGGAGGTGCACGGTGTGGCGTTGTGGCGGGTCGCTCGGGTTAGCGACGTCTGTACTAGCACTTGTTAAGGGTACTCCCTTGGTTCGTTCCTACGAGGGTTCGCGCGATATCACAACCTTAGTATAGGTTTATGATCCTCTCGATGGGATTTTTAATCTGTTAGAGTTGTGGCATCCCTCAGGTGGGCCTGGAGCAGGATTCTCTAGCATCATTTCCCTAGATCGGGTTCTTGGTATCATTGTGACCGCTTATCCATGGGCGGTGATCCCCTATCTAGCAGGTTAACCCCGTTGGGTTTGCGGCATCATCGGGAATATGATCCCCTATGCAATGGGTCGTGCTCAGTAGGGTTGTGGAGCCATTGGGTATATGATCTTCTACTTAGCATGAGGATTATAGTAGGGTTGTGGTATCGTTGGTTATACGATCCCCTACTCAGCGTGTGGTTTCGGTAGGGTTGGTACATCGTCGGTTCGATCCCCTACATCACGAGTTATATAAGATAGGGTTCCAGTATTGTCGTAACCACCTTTACATGGGCGACGATCCTCTATCTGAGTGACGTGTTTCTGACGAGCGCCAGATCGGGTTGTGGTATCCCCCAGCGGATCTTGGGAGTGATCCCCTATCTGTGAGATCTACGAATGCCAGATCGGGTTGTGGTATCCCCCAGCAGACCCTGGGAGTGATCCCCTATCTGTGATATCTTCGTATACCAGTGTGGGTTATGGTATCCCCTAGCGGACCCTAGGAGTGATCCCCTATCCGAGGAGTTTGGTGTTTATGTTGTTTCAGCGGGGTTTCCTCAGTGACGATATCTGACGAACGTGATCTCTGGAGTGAGCGTTTGAGATGTTTGTGTGGGACCCGATGGAGTGTATCTCTCGGACAAGTGTCATCTGGGATGACAGTGATCATGGAGGGTG
Source organism: Viscum album (assembly GCA_963277665.1). Taxonomy (NCBI): domain Eukaryota; kingdom Viridiplantae; phylum Streptophyta; class Magnoliopsida; order Santalales; family Viscaceae; genus Viscum; species Viscum album. The sequence continues at coordinate 962,459,124 of OY728145.1, forward strand.
CTCTCCTAGTTGTGAACCGTTGTTGGTGATGATATCGGTACCTCATGTGGCTTGGTGCGTGAGCTGAGTATATGTGGATGTTTTTGGTATACGTAAGAGCCTATATCTGAGCGGATGTTCATGGTATATGTATGGGCGTATACCTGGGCAGATGTTTGAGATATATGTTTGGGCGTATACCTGAGCAGATTTTCAAGGTGTATGTATGGGCATACACCTAGATTGAGTTGACTAGTTGTGTTTAGCCGAGGATGGTCATGAGATGGAGTTTCTCTTTTGTCTGGGTTCCCTCTGGCTGGGATGAGCGGACTGTTGCCTTTCAGTTGATCTCTTTTGTTTTGGGTTTTTGGGGTGCCTACTGAGTATTGTTATACTCACCCTTGTATGGGCTTTTCCCGCACATTTTTGTGTCTTGTGCAGACCGCAGGCCTTTCGACGGAGTCCCAGGAGAACCCGGAGCAGGCGGAACTGAGTGAGCAGGACTGACCGTGGAGTCTTACCGGAGCTATGCCAAGGAGCTTTCCGGTGGTGCTTTTGGCAGTGTACCCCTTCTTCTGAGCAGGTTAGACACTTTTGTAGTTTTTTTTTGGTGGACCTTGTTTTTCCCTTTTTATACTGTTGTCGCACTCTGGTTTGGGATAGTTGTATGCATGCATTTACTATTTAGTTTTATATATCTCTGCATTGTTGCATGGAGGTGTATGTTGGTGCATGTGTATAGGTACCTTGGGCTGATTCCTCCCTTATGTGTGATAGCCTACTTGGAACTAGTCGCCATCCCCTGGCCTATTGGAGGCGGGCTTGGGGAATCACGGCTCGAGCCCCATTGGGTCGGGTCGCGACAATCAGGTTCCAGCAGGCTTAGCGCAGCCACTAGAGGTACCGGAGTGGAAGTGGGATGGTATCTCCATGGATTTTGTGACAGTGATTACATGTACGTCCAGAGGAAATGATACCATATGGGTGATCATTGGCCTATTCACCAAGTCATCCCACTTTCTACCCATCCGAGAGTAGGGATCAGTAGAGGGCTTGGGACGCCTCTACGTACAAGAGATTGTATGACTTCACGGGGTGTCATCGACAATTGTCTCTGACCATGATGCACGTTTTACATCCCGGTTGTGGAAGAGATTACAGGAGGCGTTCGAGACTCTGCTGCGTTTGAGCACCGTCTTTCATCCACCGATGGATGGTCAGATGGAGCGGACCATTCAGACACTGGAGGACATGCTTCGTGCTTGCGTCCTAGAATTTAGCTGCAGTTGGGAGGATTACTTTCCCTTAGTGGAGTTCACATACAACAACAATTATCACTCCACCATCGATATGACACCATTTAATGCCTTGTACGGTCGACCATGCAGATCACCTCTATGTTGGACAGACTCAGGGGAGTCAGCACTTATGGGTCCAGAGTTGGTACGGGCTACCACTGAGAAGGTGCAGATCATCCAGGAGCGGATGAAGACTGCACAAAGCAAATATAAGTCTTATGCTGACAGGAGACAGAGACCTCTGGAGTTCGAGGAGGGGGACCATGTATTCTTGTGAGTAGCCCCTCGACGGGGACTATAGAGATTTGGCTGAGGCGGAAAACTCTCACTGAGGTTTATCAGGACATTTCTGATACTTCAGAGGATTGGCGAGGTGGCATACCGCTTGGCATTGCCACTGTAGTTGGAGAGGGTGCACGAAGTCTTCCATGTATCTCAGCTAAGGAGATACGTGCATGACCCATCTCACGTCATCGACCATGGCGAGCTAGACTTTGATGATGGGGCGATGTTTACGGAGGTTCCGGTGGAGATTGAGGATCGACAGGAGCGAGTCCTTTATGGATGATCGATACCTCTAGTGCGCGTTTACTGGCAGTACGGGAACCTCCAGGAGAGCACATGGGAGTGGGAGGGTCGTATTCATGCTCAGTACCCCCCCATTTGTTTCCTTAGTCTATGTTGTGGCTTTTGGGGACAAAAACTCTAAGGTGGGGAGAATGTAAAGGCCCGGATTTTCCATGTAATTTTTTTAAAATTATATGGAATTATTACGAGTCTGCGAAAATTGATGGCGCGTGATTCTGAGGCCCAGTGTGCCCGAAATGAATTTCTAAACTTTTTTTTAGGTACATTCAGTAAACGCGTGAGCGGTGTTTTAAATCTTTTGAACTGGTGCTCGGATTAAAAATCTGAGGGCACCGTTGAATCCGCAGCGCTGGGATTCTCTTAAGGGAGGTATAACCTTGACCTTAGTGGGTCGAGAGAGGGATGTTATTTTTGCGGTTTTCCGTGGTAAATTAATAAAAAAAAATTATTTTATTTTATTTCCACCTCTCTTTAGGTTTTAGTGGTGGGGACCACAAGGGGGTGATCGGGCATTTAATGCAGGGCATTAAATGCCCGGTTACACAAAATGTGTAACCACCGATCCCTTTAATTAATAAGATTCATTAATTCTAAATAAATGAATCACCTCTTAAATTAAGAGTTATTTTAACTCTTCCTCTAGGGTTAGGTGTTTGTTTCCATTGGCGAAAAGAAGAGGAGGATCTTGAGGCTCTTGACAAAGAACAGATCTCTCAATCGAGAACTGAAAATCATCGTTCAAGCGGCATCATTGGAGGCTTGTTGCAGGATCGACGAACGTCGACTTTTCCTCAAACGCGGATGTTCTCCAATGATCTTGAGGTAGAGGATTTTGTTCTTTAATTCATGTGAATTATTTTTATTTTCCTCGTTCTTGAAAACGTGACGAACGCGGATCAACCAAAACGTGTTGATCTGCGATTCGTACGAAATTGGGGGATGTTTTAGGGTTTTTATTTGGTTTTAGTTTCAAGAGTTGTTGAATCTTATTCTACCCTTTTGCTATCAAGCTAACGCGGAGGGCGCGGGCCAAACGAACATGGCACAGTCCCTTCGCCTTTTGTTGTAATTTTGGTGCGTTCTTCGCGAACATTTTATTCGAGTTGGACGAAACCCGGGATGGCGGGTGACGACGGTGGCCGACAACGGTTGGCCGCGGAGGAGATAGCGGCACGCCATCGTGTGCCGCCGGTGGAGAAGGTTGCAGCCGTAGTCGCGGAGGGTGAAGACGGCGGACAACGGAAGCCGGCACCGGTTGGCCGCGGGTGGAGGCGAGCGGCACGCCGTCGCGCGCCGCTGAAGACAGCCACGGTGGAGGGTCGGGACCCGCTCCCTGCGGCTCCCGCAGGCGACCTGGCAGCACCAAGAGGCGTCACTGCTCTGCCTTCTGAACGGGGGAAACTGCTCCCCCCGTGCCAGCTAGCGTGGCCCCCTTGCGAGCTGGGTCGTGCCCCTCCGTGGGTCGGGCCGCGCCAGGCCAGCAGGCCGGGCCAGTCCGCGGCCCAGCGGGCCGAGCCGCCGCGTCCTCACCCAACTGGGCCAGCCCAGGCTGATTCGGGCCAGGGCGGGTCGACCCGGCCCCTTTGAGGTTGAGTTTCGCTAAAAGAGTCACAACTTGTGACTGAGCGTCCGTTTGACGAACCGTATGCGGTGCTGGGATCCTTAGAGCAAGACGGTCCTTTTGGTATACTTCACTTGAGTTTTGGGGAAAGTTGGAGTACGGCCGGGTTGGGTCGAACCCGAATCCAACCGGGACCTCAGTACTAAAACGCTTATAAGTCACAGATCGGGCGTCCGATTGACGCACCGTCTGTCGCGTTGGAACCCTTACAACATAGAGGTCCTTTAGGATACTTATCTGTGGAACTTCGAGGCGGTTGAGATACGACTGATGGCTTAAGGAGCGGATCCTTTCGAAATCAAGCGTGCTTAGTGCGGGAATCTCGTGGCTGGTTATGACATGAAGAAAGAACATCGATCATATGTGAGTCGGCATCTATAGATCATGTGTGGGTCAACGCGTAGCGATCCTGTGTGAGTCAGCATCTATCGATCATGTGTGGGTCAGCAGCAGAGCCTCTCGACAGAATAAGATAATCTAGATTTAGGACTAATCATCTGTACTTCTGTACTTGAGTTATATACCTGGTGTGTGCTGAGTCTTTACCTTTGTGGTACTTTTACCTTGGTGGTGTTACCTTCGTGGTGTAACCTTTGTGGTACTTTTACCTTCATGGTGTTACCTTTGTGGTATTCTTTCCTTGTGGATCAGTTGTGCTAAAAGCTTAAAAGTTGGAGTCTTATGTTTCTTCATGTATGAGACAAGTATATCTTGATAACTTAGGTATATGTATGGGCATATACCTAAGTAAAGTTGATGACTGCTTCGTGCTTTGTGTTTGAGGTCTTGCTTTGTGGTTTATTCTTTGTGGAACTCTAGGAGACCTTCAGGGGTCTCGGGGTCCCTATTGAGTATTGTTATACTCACCCATGCACGAGGCTACGCCCACACCTTGCTGTGTCTTGTGCAGACGACGAACAGCGTTGATCGAGGCTGAGGGAGCCAGGACTGGACAGTGCTCAGAGGTGAACCATTTGACGTGACGTGCTGCAGTGACTTTTAATCGTGAGTTGTACCGACCCTTCAAGTAGGTTCCTCGGTGAACGACCCATGAGTTGTTTTCTCTTTTCAGTTGTACTTGTACTTTTCAGTTGGGCTTGTATTCCGGCCCATTTACTTTTAGTACACTTTTTACTACAGCAGTTTACTTCGTGATTGTTTCTTATTGTGTTCTTGGATTGTGTGTTCGTACAGGTTTAAAGACAATGTCTTCCCGTTATAGGGATACGTCTTTCTGATGTTAGTCGCCAGCCCCTGGCCTATAGAAGGCAGGCTTGGGGTAGTCACGACACGGGCCCCGAGGGACGAGTCATGACATGATAAGTAGGTAGTGTTTTTGTGGTGCACAACTAGAAGCTTCATGCAATCGAAGTGAGAAATAATGATGAATGAGTGAAAATGAACATGAAGACGAGGGAGATGGTGAACCAACAATGGCTTGAGACAAGAGATATTGGGGTGGAACATGGGAACTGGAGGGATACTTGGAACATGAAGTCGATTACCAGCTGTGCACCGCAAAAACCCTCTCGACTAATCATTTGGAGTCATTGGCTTACATGATAAAAAGGTAGGGGTTTTGCGGTGCACAACTAGAGGCTCAATGCAATCGGAGTGATAAATAATGATGAATGAGTGAAAATGAACATGAAGGCGAGGGAAATTGTGAATAAACACTGGCTCGGGGCAAAAGAGATTAGGTGGAGAATTTGTAAGATAAGTCGATGACAAATAAAATCGCTTACAAGTGCGTTGTTCAAACCATTTGGAAAAATTAAAAACAAACAAAGATGTTTGATGGGAAGCAGCGGATCACAAGTGATCACATACCTTGATTTTAATATATCATTATAATTTCAAGACAACAAAATTAGATAAACTTTAAACAAAGGCAAATATATCAATACAAAATTTAAAATTTTAAAAAATGTTTAAATAGAGAAATGCTTGTAATTTTAATTTCTCTTCATTCTGTTTCGATGTGAAATTTAGTAAATAAAAAGAAATGATTGTAATTTATTTTCATCTTTTCGGTGACAATTTTTAAGAGAAAGGAAAAGGAAATGTTTTGGAAATATGATAAAAATAACCCTTATTAAAAATATAGTATTCCAATACTCAATTATTCCAAATAAAAAAATATTATAAATTTAAATAGTATATTTGATTTTCAAATATATATACATATATTTATATATAATTATATAAATATGCATCCATATATATATATATATATTTACAAAATAAATTTATAATTATATAAATAAATATATATTTTTTAATATATTAAATATATATTTAAATATATATTTATAATTGTTTGTTATTATTGTTTGTAAATTGCGTTGAACAAAATATTTATATACACATAATCAAAATTATTTATATACACATAATCAAAATTATCAATTCAAGGTAATCAAAATTACTTATAAATTATTTATACAATTTATTAATTCAAATTTATTAATTCAAGATAATCAAAATATTAATTCAAAATTATTATTAATTCAAAATTATTATTAATTCAAAATTATTATTAATTCAAAATTATTTATAAATTATTTATATAAATTATTAATTTGATTGGTTGTGGTGAGATATGGTGGCATGAGAATTGGATCAAGTGCGTAGACAAACCATCTACCAATTGCAAATGTCGTTATGAACCACGGATAAATAAAACCACCACCAACCCACCAAATAAGGTCATGAAACTAGTACAAGTCACATCTAGGACACCGACGATGGCTCAAACAACCTCAAACAATCCACCGCACAAGGCCAATATGGGATCTATAATGCGGAATCAGGTAAAAGAGTAGAGGGGAAATTGAATGATGGGTTCAAAAGGGAGCCATAACCATAGAAAAAAATAAAGGAGAATTGAACGCCTCCACTATACCCCCCTCCCCTCGTGGCTGATCTAGTGCAGCCCCTGCAGCACTTTGTGCCCCCAAGCGTACGGGGGCGGCGCGTTTGATAGTAAGGGAAACAAACAATCCCGAATGAAGTCTCAACATCATGAAACTAGAGATCTAAAACAAGACAGAGGAGTAAAGGGGTAAAGATCTAGATGGAAGAAGATCACGATTAAATATAAGAATAAATAATCACATACCTTATAACTTGAGAGGAACGGTTTGTTGAGAAGATTGATAAAAAGTAGCGGCGAGAGTTTGGTTCTGTGAAAGCTTGAATGACGTGAACGAGGACTCTGCAAGGGTTCTATTTAACGACTGTGAAAGGTTTTTATCAACGCTACGATAATTAGCGTTGATAAAACATATCCTCATCAACGCTAAAATTATAGAGCTGATAAAAATAAGTTTAATGGGCGCATTTTTAACGCTGATAAAGACCCATCTTTAATAGTATAATAAATATAATTTAAAAAAATAAATTTATATAATTATAAATAAATATTTAAAGAATTACAAATATGTATTTATAAATATAATTATAAATAAATATATTTATTATTTAAATATATTATTATAATTTTATAATTATTTATTTATAATTATAATTACAAATAAATATATTTACAAATATTTGTTTATAATTATAAATATATTTATATATTTATATAATTATATATAATTATATACAATTATTAGTATATTAATATATATAATCATAAATATTTATATAGGTGTTTGGGGGTACAATTACAATTATATATACACATACATACATGCGTACACATACAACATGTATATATACACATACATAAAACACACACTACACAATGCATACACATATACAAAATTGGGTACAACTGCGAAAACGGCACACGCAAGAAAGAAAATACATTAAACGGCTGACATAGCGATTTGACCCCGCGACCACACTCCAAACCCCTCCTCACCCTTGCCACCCCACCCGAGCGTGGGGGCACACATATATGCACATATACATTAATATATATATATAAGTTCAAATATCGCATAATAACAATACATCATTTATATTTATATAATTGTTTGAACTATTAATATATATATATATATATATATCATATTTATATTAATTATATACATGTATTTTGTAATTAATGTATATAAATAAATAATAATTTTTGAATATAAATATGATAATTTTATATATACTAATAATATTTTTTATTAAAAGCTTTTATCAGCACTAAAGAAAACGTTGACAAATAGTGTACGTTTATCGCTGATAAATGTTATCTTTATCACCGTCTTTAACTAGTGGTGATAAAAGTTCCCCTTTTATTAGTACTTTTTTATTTAGCGCTAATAAAACTAAGTTAAAGCGCAATATGTGGTAGTGTATCAATATTATTTGAACACACTTTAATTTTATATTAAAAATAACTGTTTTTTTTAATTTCGCATGTAATGCAACCACTTTGAAATCAATGATAAAGAAGTTGGGGAGGAGCAGTTTCATGTAGTTATAGCCTGTATATTTCCTAAGACCTACGGGTCATGTAATCTCTATGGCTACGGGACTTGTAAGGGTTCCCCCTCATCTTTTGAAAGGGGGTTATCAAAAATCAATAAAAAAAAGAAGGCTTTCGGACTATTCGGACAAATAAGTACAAAATTTGAGCAAAATATTGACAAAGGGATGGGTGAGCATAGGAAAAACATCAATAACGCTTGTTCTTTTAAAATATGGATAAAATACCTTTCAAAACATGATTTTGCAGGAAGCATATTATATCCATTTAAAAAAGGCACGAATCTAGTAATTTTAATTTAAAATTCAAACAAATCATGTTTCAAACTAAATTATTACAGAACACATATTATTTGTTTTAAAAACCATTATATATATAACTGCGAATTCAACTTTCTAAACACAAAACACGAGCTATGTGTGAACTCAACGATATTAAAAAGCAATAACAAAACATATTTGAAGTACAAAACATATTTTTACATATTTTAATAAAATACATAGACATATATTCTATATTTATTCAATATAGAACATATGTTTTTTTCTTTTCAAAAATCATATCTTCTGTAACTTTTGGAGGATATTTTTATAAAAAAATAATAAAAAAGTAGTTTAAAAAATATTGGATTATTCATTTTCTAGTGATTTTTTTAATACAACATGAATTAAAAATAAATATTTGACTCTCTTGGAATGGAACATTGGCTGTTTTTGAAACATAAAAAAAAAGTTTTAAAAAACATTAAAAATTTGGGTTGATCCCCATCAATTTTCCGTACCGACACACGTTTTATTTTAAAATATTATCTCTCAACTTAAATATAAGTTATAAATAATAAAGCCAGCGACCATGACCAATCACATCCGTCAATCCGCGGCGGCCACGAATCGGATATGTCGCTGTCGTCCATCAATATGGAGCAACGAAAACAAATATATATATAATTAAAATAATAAAAAATTAATGATTTTAAAAATATTTTAGAAAATATTATCTTCTTAATGATTCACGCATGATAATGTTATCCACCGATTCGAGCTTTATTTATATTTTATCTTTTTTCTATTATAAAATTGAAAATATTTAGTTGATAAATAAATAATAAATAATTTAATCATTTTACGATCACGAATCCATATTAATATTAATCAATTTTTACACAACAAAAAGTTGATTATTCACTAATCTAATTTTATTTAATCGGATCATCAGTTATTTGTTAATAGATACCTTTATCATCCATATAAGTTATAAACAAATTTCATTTTATATAAATGCATCATTTTAGACTAATATTATTGACTTCGTGTATCTGAACCGAGATGTCATCACACTGCATGTTGGAAATGCACTAAAATAGTCATATTGTATTATATGATATACCCTAACTCGTAGCTAACGATATACATATGATGCATATAAAAAATTACGATATTTTGATACCGTATAAGACATGAGATGCCTCTATCATAGTGTACGCTAGGGTTACGATATGGGATATCACGTGCCTGGATTCAATGTCGTCTTCCACACGAATTCATTTGATTATGAATCAACGGGTCAATTCACTTATGACCTGACAAATCATTTGAAACATTCAAATGATAATATTCTCAACACGTGTGGGTTATGGGTATCACACGTTTTCTGTCATGCGATGACAACCAACCCTCAACCCCCTTCATTGAATGAAGGGAGTACACACTTACAAGCCATAATCGAAGCTGCCTTTAAGCCCAAATTTCTATTTATCATCGAGGTGAAAGTGTCACCACACCTTTGGAAGTTCGGGGGTCCTCTCTTAGCATATGGGGATTTTAGTGGTTAGTGTACTACATGTGGAGGTGAGAGTCCTTAGAATTGTTGGCCTAGTGAAAAATGTGGAATAGGTCTCGGGGGGGGGTGAATGGACTTTAAAATTTTAAATAGATTTAAATAGCGGTGTTCAAAATTAGAGTAACAACGCATGGAAATTCGATAACTGGTGCAATAACAGTAAAATGAATAATGTAATGCAGATAAACAAATAAATGCAATAGAAAAATAGAAACAAAAACGTCAAAAATTTATTGTAGTTCAAATCAGCGTGATCTTATGTCTACTCTTCATTCCTCTCTTCCCTTTGAGAGAAATGAAACCCACTAAACAAAAAATCTCACTTTTGAAAGGATGCGATAACCCTTTACAAGATTTTGCCTTTTGCTCATCTGGCGGCACAACCAAGAACAAAACCCGCCATTCTACGAACCATGACACAACTTAGAACAAGCTTGACTTTTGATGAGAGTCACAACTCAACATACCAACCTTTTACAGTGGAGGTATAACAAAAAACAAACATTCTTTTGGAAGGGAAAATCATAAACCGACAGTGAAAGCACAAACAAAAACGAAAAAAATAAAACTTTAAAAACCAGAATTAAAAAGAATGAAGAACAAAATGTTGATGTAGCTCAATCACTCCAGCAATAACATTGCGCGTTGAAGCTCCTTTGTGATCGCACAGTAGAAAACAAAAAACGTAGTAGTAAACTTTGACACTTTTGTATCTCGTATACAGATACATGAATTTCCTCTGTATAACAACTATGACTTTTCACACATAGATATCACATCTTAATAGATGAATATTCATTAAATAACATAATAATCCATGCTAGAATTGTATAGGTCTAGTGCCTTTGAAAACATGGACACATAAATAACTAGTTCATAAAAGATCTACATTTTCTCCCACTAAGTTCTTCATAACTAGTACCTTCCTTAGACATATCATACTTAGTACCTTTCTTTATAACCTAGAAAAAGGAAACATAAGAAAGGGTGAAATCAGATGCTTAATAAAGGTAAAGAAGGGAGATATCAATGACCACTTGAGCATAACATGAACATAAGGGTATGAGAACATGATCATATCATTTGAAAATCATACATTTCATATCATAGATCATAATCTTGAGTCATGACATAAATCTTGACAGTTCATAAGACATGAATCATAAAAGAATCAAAGAACAAGAGCTATGAGAGAATAACATTGGCATAAGACATAAGTTTGTGACATACACATAAGCATAAAAAATCATTTCTTTAGTAGTCAAGGCTCATTTCCAAGACTATCATATTAGAATGGGTTCTCTCCCCAAACCATTATAGTATTAAAGGTTCACTCTCAAGATTATCATACTGGACAAAGTCCCTTACTGAACTGCTTTTACTCCACATTCCAGTCCTATTTATCTCATGAGATATCAATCTTTACCCAATGAATTGGAGGGAGATATAGATCTTACCCGTCCTTGGTTATAATTTGACCACCGTCCTTGGTTATTGTAACACCTCAAGCTTCCACGGTACACTTCTCTTTGAATAATACAATAGCGTGTGTTGTACGCAACATTGAGTTCAAGTGCACCACGACTTACCAAACTAGCCGTTCAAAAGCGGTTATGAATAACATTAAATGAATTTTAAATTTTATATTATCCTTATAATTTTAGAATCCATATTATGAGTTTCTAAGACATAATTAAAGAACAAATTCATTTTTTTCAGATAAAAGAAGTATTTTTCAAAAAATGCAATTTTACCGCTTTTTAATGGCGAAACCTTTTTAAATCCAATATTTGAAACTTTTATATATTCAATTTGAAAAAATGAACTTATTTTTTAGAATCAGGACATAAGATTTTAGTTTCAATAAAGTTTTGGTGTTTTTCTGATAACTTTCATATTTGGGTGAATAGTGAAAAATACTATATTTTAACTGAAAACAACTTTTTTAATCAAAAAAATTTATATTGTTAAATTATACATTTTAATGGTTTGGAAGTATAAATAGATTATATTTTTACCATTTAATCCAATGATGATCATTGTAAGTAATTTCACTTTGAAATTGGACATAAACAAGTGTCAAACTTTTGATAGTTATTATTTCTTAAAAATACGCCTTTTAGTTTTGACAGTAGAAATTAATTTTAAATTAATAAATGCAACTTCTATGTTTTTAATTTGGTAAAATAGGCTTCATTATTGAATTTAGAATATCAAAATTAGCTTAGGGTAAATTTTTGGTATTTTTCTGAAAACATTCAATTTTTGATGAAAAGTGAAAAAACACTGAGTTATAGTTTAAAACCGAATTTTTATTTAAATAATAATTTATTTTATGTAAATTTAATTAAGGTCAAAATAGATACATAATATCTATATAAGTTCAATGTAATTCATTGGAGTTAGTTTACAATAATTTTAGATATATAAAGATTTTATTGAACTTTTCACCGTCTTTTACCTACCTCCTAGGAGAATTTAAAAATTCACATAAAACTTAATTTTACCGCTTCTGTGAGTGGAATTTCGAAAATCCGAGAGACAGTTAATATCAAGGAGTAAAATGTGGTTCAATAAGATGAAAATAATTTTTGGTGAATAGTAACTTTTTACTTTTATTTACCACGGTTAAAAGTAAATAGGGTAATTAAGGGTAAAAATGATATTAATATTACCCTAACACATGTCTTAATTCTATTGGACAAGTGTATCTCGACCAAAAACAACCTTAGGAAATAAAATATTATCATTTAGATCCACTTGGATTAGATTAAGACATTTATTATTATTTAATTCAAAGAAGAGTTAAAAGAGTTAAAATCAAAGTTTAATAACTAAAACATTTTGAATATAGGGTTATACATAAGATAAATTCGATTATAAATATTCATTAGAAAGATAAAAATATTTCCTACATAATGGTATTTTATTTATAATTTTTAGACATTAAATAATTTAATTTATTTATGACACAATGGTGATGCAGTAATTACCTAATTAATGAAATATTAAAATAATTGATATTATAAATATCCAAATAAATGTAATTTGAGACTTTTTATGAATTCCAATAATTTTCTAGGTTAATATGACATATTAGTATTGGTTATATAAATTGTGTTTGAATTAATAATGTTGTTATGAATTTATCAAAAACAAAATACCCAATAGTGTCAAAATTGACATAAAAGAGTTTTTAAAACAAATATTATATTATTAATTGATATTCTATTCCTAAAAATATAAGGTTAGACCAAAGGACTTATATCATGATGGTTGTATCATTAATGGACCACTTGGGGGTTGCTTGGATGTATATAGTAAGTTTATTAACTATATAATATAAAAATACAAAGTGACATGGTAAATGTCAAACTAATTAACTAAGAGTTAAAACTAAAAGATAAGGTTAATATAATGACCCAAACCTGTCTAAAATCTATTGGTTGAAAGGATTTAGACCCATCCCCACCTTAACACTTAAATAATCTACTTTGGAGCCATTAGAAACCGAATATGAATTTATTATAAATTAATATTTCTAGTTTTTCCAAAGGTGCCCCTCACCCCTCTTATAAAAGGTCACTCCCCCTTATCACTAATTAACACATTCAAAGCCTTTTGGATCGGCCAACCCCTGCCCAAATACTCTCTCAACTTCCCTCACTTCAACCTAGAGGTCTTAGTTTGATCAGAAAGCCAACTTAAGGATCCCTTTTGACCAAATCAAAAGGAAGAACCCAGAGAAGAGGTAATGTTTTCACCACCCTCTTTCAAGTTCCTTTCTTCTTCAACTTCTTCTTTCTTTGTTATTCCCATTATAAAATAATAAATCAAGTATATTCTATATACTGGGATGTTATTATAAATATGGTACAACCATATTCAGCATTATATCCATCCTTTTAATGACATGTCACCATACGTGCGTACATACGGCTTACCGTCTCCACATCGTGGTGTAATTGTTATTCAAAACATTATTATTTGGATGGGTATAATAATGATGTGTAATTCATGTAAATAATAAATATAACATGATAATTATTTATTATATATGATATACTATCCAATTATATATTATTTTAATATCAAAAGAGTGATATTGTGGCTCGTGTGTACGTACGGACTACCGTCTCCATGAACGTGATGAGATTCATTCTCCATCATATCCATTCAAGTCTAATTCTCATTTGATGATTAAAAATAATGTTTAAGTACATGATATTATTCTGGATATGAATAAGATACAACCTATTCATAACAAACACGACTTATGTAACAAAACATATTAAAAAAACGAGTAAGTTAACACCCGAAACGACGATAATACTAAGATATTATTAACAGAGCAATGTTAAAAGATCATATATGATATCATATTAATGTATATGATTCTTGAATAATTTAATAAAAATTATTTCACCATTATACAGGAGGTTAATCTACCCCCAACCAAGGAAAAGTACAAGGTAAGAGTTTATTTCACAATCTCTTCATTATCCGAGTTTGTTTATACGTAATTATCTACTGGGAGCTCTTTATCATCCACATCCATATTTCTAAAAAATGTATTTAAAAATATTTTTACTATTTACTAGACAATGGGTTAATTTCATTTATACCCTTATGTGTTTTGAAAGTAATCTTTCCGTCATTTTCCAAACAAGGTACTTTTTAACCTTTTCGACAAATTTAAGGTAAGAATGTCTTTTAACTTATACGGTGGGTGTGGTTATTTTCCACCGTTATAAAATCGTCGAAGCTTCCCTTACAATATTATAAGAATATTTTCAAAGTAAATGTTTTATTTTATAATTATGTGACTTTTATATGATTTCAAAATGAATGTTTTAAGAATTTGTGAAAGGTACTCTTTATCAAGATCAGAATTTTAAATGTTTTGAAGATTTATCTTTCTAAATATTTTTAATTAATGTCCATGTTTTCAAAATGATTTTAAGGATTTATTTATATGGACATGAATGCTTTGAAATGATATTTCTTTTCAAAATTTTCAAAGTGGTATGGGACACTTTGATTCAAAAATCTCTTTTAAACTACTTCCTTTATAAATGTGTGACTTTTCAATGATTAAAAAAAAGAGATATTTATCTCAAATAGTTTTGATTTCATCTGTGTCAACATCCATTGATGGATTTTAAACTTATTTGAAGTTGATTTATTATGATACAAAACTTTCATATTGTATTGAAGGTCTTGTGATATGTTTGACTGTGGATGTGTTATTTTTATACCATTCATGGTTTATGGAGAAAGTATTGACATTTTGTATGCTAGTTTTAATACGAATGTTTATGTTATGTTTAAACCTGTTCATATGAGGAATACATTGGAGTTAGTAAGTGATGGGTGGAGCCCTCCATAGCTCCTCGATGCATCGGTAGGTCTCATGAGACAAACTAGTGTCTTGGCACAAGGCCTTGACAAAATCTTATTTGTAGTCTTGGAATGAGGCCTTGGATATGTGGTTATGATAGTCTGGCATTATGAATTCCATCATTATGAAAGTGGTTACTGATATTGCATGTGATTATTCTACTAGTAGAATATCCATGTGAATAAGTAAATGACATTATTTCATTTTATTCTTTCCATATTATGCTGAAGTTTAAGTTTAAAAGGCTTTTGTTTTAGTTATACATTGCCTTAAATGTTTATGTTTATTTATGAAAGTTTCTGCTATATTGTTATCCTTACTGAGCATCCGAGCTCACCCCTTTCAATGTTTTAATTTTTCCTAGGATGTGAAGAAGTATTTTATGAATGACCTACAGGGATAGTCTGAAGGGGATATGAGTGTGGACCATGGAGACTATATTATTGTACTTTTTTTTCACTTTACGATGTAATGAAACATTTATGAATGTATCTAGTGATTCCAAGGCTACTAAACTAATCGGTATTTCGAGACTTGATCTTTTGTTATCATGCCAATGTTATGTAATAATGCACCGGCTCTGGGTAATTGGGGTCGGGGCATTACAGTTATAACATAACCACCATCCTTGGTTATAAAGTAACCACCATCACATAATGAAAACCATACATACATGTGTCATAAGATCATAAAACATTCATCATATCATCTCATCAGAACCCACTAGTGGAAATAGAGGTTTTCCCAACACTTTTATGCCAACGGTTTGAACAAACTGTTGGTATACTATTTTTACAGCAACCTTTCACAAAGGCTTGTTGAAACCGTTGGTATACTATTTTTAGAATGAATCTTTCCCAACAGTTTACTCAAACCATTGGGAAATATTTAATTTTTCTAATGTATAACAATGGTTTTTTAAAACCATTGGAAAAGTTTTCCCCCAAATACACAGCAGATCCAATTCCCCCCTCCGTGCGATTCCAGCCCTAAACCGAATCTCTCCCGAAGCTCTCTCTTTACCCTAGGCTGCAAAACTCCTTCGATCCGATACATCTATCTTAAATCAAGAAATGTTTTAGTCCTAAACTTAAAATCTGTAAGTTCTACCTTAGTTTTAATGTTCTGCATCTATTTTTTTTGTTTTGTGTTTTGATTTGGCCTAAACCAGAGGTCCGTGCGGTCTGGGGCATGGTATACCGAACACTTTGATTTGTTTTCTTTTTTTATAAACTTCAAGTGTCATGATTGTGTGAATCACATTTATTTGAAGTCTTCATAGCCACTTTTTCTTTGTAGAGTTCGTAAACCATATGAACTAATGGAGGTGTCAGTGAGATGTATCCCCACTCAAAGATGGTAAAGGGTTTGTTTAGTCATATGGTCTTGAGGTGGGTAATGGACATAAGGATGGTCCATGTGAAGGGATTGGGGATAATTGGGGTAGTGGTGTAGGTGGTTTTCCATTTTTTTAGTGGGGTGATATGACAGTTTTTATGGATTTTAGTTTAGTTGAAAATTGGATTTGGGTTTTGTATTTATAGTTTTTCTTCAAGGAATAATGGAAAGGGTGGTGATATTGAGGATGAATTAGATTTTGGTTGGGTGATGGATTGGAATTGTGATGTTGGTTGGATTGGGTATAGGTAATTTTCAAGGTATTAAATGGGTATTGACTCCCCTAAACACCCCACCCCACCCCTGGACACCCCACCCCCTTGGATAGCCCCCCACCATCCTGGACACCCCCATTGGACAGCCCCCTACCCCTCTCCACACCCCCACCCCCTGGACACCCCACCCCCTTGGACAACCCCCACCCCCGGACACCCCTCACCCCCGGACACCCCTCACCCCCTGGACACCCCCACCCCCACCCCCACCCCCTGGACACCCCTCACCCCCATGGACACCCCCACCCCTGGACACCCCCACCCCCCTGGAAAACCCCCACCCCCACCCCACCCCCTTGGATATCCCCCCACCACCCTGGACACCCCCTGGACACCCCCCATTGGACAGCCCCCTACCCCTCTCCACACCCCCACCCCCTGGACACCCCACCCCCTTGGACAACCCCCACCCCTGGACACCCCTCACCCCCATGGACACCCCCACCCCCACCCCCTGGACACCCCTCACCCCCATGGGCACCCCCACCCCTGGACACCCCCACCCCCCTGGACAACCCCCACCCCCACCCCCACCCCCTGGACAACCCCCCTAGACACCACCCCACCCCTAGACACCCCCACCATATAGCGACCCGACCTTTTATTACATTACTATTACATCGTTTAAAAGATAAAAAACATAATAGTATTACACATAGAGGATCCAGAGGTTTAGTGTATTGGGAAAACTAGGACCATACATAACAAATACAACATCAACCATAAACATTTATTTAATTTCTTCTTCACTAGCTTCTTAGTGGCACTTGTCCTATCCTTAGTACACGTATCCACCCGAGGATATACATCAAAAGGGGTGATCTAGAAGCCCAGTAAGAGGATAGATAAGAACAATATAGCATGGGGTGAGCATAATCATAGCATAGGCAAAGGATCATGAACATGAGAGGAGCATAAATGAAATACTTGAAATGTGCCAATGCATAAAAATGAAACATCATGTCTTAGTGGTTAACTACCACATGTACTTGTGAACCAAGATATCATCTTTTTCACACATAATTTCATATTTACTCATGAGATTAATCACTTTACCCAATGCATTGGAGCGCTATATAATTCCGGGCACACCCGTTACATTTAAACATTCATATTGCGCTATATAATTCCAGGCGCACCCGTCACATCATAACATTATCATTTATCATGCATGCTACAATGAACATATAACATAAATGAACATAACCAAACCATAAAAAGGAATGGGTTTCATCTCATAAGAACACATTCATAAACTTTGGGTTCCCAAAAGAAAGAGGTAACAACATACTTGATACAAGAACCATCAACCTTGAATGAGAGGTAAAAGGTGAGTTCTTAAGAGAAGAGTTATTTCAGAAAACATTTGGATTGACATAAACTTCATTAGAAAACATGTATAACCCAGAAAAAGAAATTCAATTATGAACAAATTATCTTTAAGGAGTGACCATATCAAAAATGGACTGAAAGAGGTAGAACCCGAAGGATGAAAGTTGGGTTCGAGAATTTCCCCTTACCTTGTACTCGAATGCCTCCTTCTCTTTAATGTCTTGTATAATGACATTATATTAATTAATTAGAAATTCCATAACCTTTTATACGTTAATAGGGTTCATTCTGGTTTCATTATGTCATATTATGTTCCTTTGGATGATTTATAGAGTTTAAAAACATTGTTCAGGGATGTTCGTTTTCATGGTTTTCTTGAGTGGTTCACTTGTATTCTTAAATTGAAGTTTGGGTAGAACATGAGTAAACATCCAGAAATGATATTACATGTTATAAGTGATATTACAGGACCTTGAATTATTTTATAATGAATTATATTAGATCCATGTGGGTGAATCATTAGATAAGAATTAAATGATGATTATTTGGGTTAATTTGAGCGGTTTTTGGATCACAACGAACTTGTTTTAACTTTTCACTTAGTAATATAACCATAGGTTATTTATATAACTTAAAATAGAACATAATACATATAACATATTCTGGTTCAACCATAAAAATGATTTCATGACCAGATCTGAAGGTTGAAATGGAATAAGAGAGCATGTCGTTTTTGAAGGTGATAAATTAACACCTCATGAACAACGTTCTCTTTAATAAAATAAAAGGAAGAGGGAAAGGGTGTGGGGTGATATAATATCCCATTAGAATAATAAAATTACATTATATTTATGATAATGGAGTTACAAAACAATTTGGATGAATATAGGTGGGGAGAGATCAAGAAAGGAACTTGAACTTGAAAGGAAATTAAAGGAGAAGAGGGAAGGAAATTACCACTTAAATCTTCCTCTTGAGATCCTCTTTTACGGAAGATAGTCTTGGTCTTTTGATGAGACTAGAAGATTTTGGACGTGGGGTAGGGGCTATGGAAGGTGTTTGGATAGATTTTAGAGAAGGCTTGGAGCTTGAGAGGTGTGAGGAAATGAAGGAGTGAAGGGTGACTTTTATGGTGGAGGGGAGAGGGGTTTCCTTAATATAAAATTCAGTAGTTTATTATTTCCCCACAAGAAAATAAATAATGAGTCTTGAATGACCAAGAATAGTAATTTTATAATGTAATCCCGAACCAAGTGGGATTACATCAGCATAACATCATCGATGACTCAATTAATACATTATTTAGCATTTATTGTGAATTATCAGATTCTAGTATTCATAAAAAATTCAAGTATCTCAGAAAAATACCAAAATTTACCCCAACCATTTTTCGACGTGTAGAATCCAAAGCTGAAGTCCATTTTTCAAAAAAAAAAAATCTAAATATTATTAATATAATATTTAATTAAAATCATAATTTACTTAAGAAAAACAGTTTTTAAGATTAAAACTGATTTTATAGTTCTTTCAAAAATTACATAGGGTCTCAAAAAATTATCTAAAAACTATTAAAAATTGATTCAATAATTTATGAATACATTTCCGGGAAATAAATATTCTCTTACATTAATTAATTAATTATAATTAATTATTTATGACTTATAAAATACCAAAAATGTTTACTAAGGTCAAATTGTCACTTTCTAAGATGTCTAAATTTTATTTTATTATTCATAGGTAATGTACTCTTATGTTGGATGATTTACTATTCACAATGATCATATTACTATTCATAAGGGTATGCTACTATTCCTAAGGGTATGTTACTATTCACTAAAAATTATTTTTGTTTCATTAGACTCCAAAAATCATCTTGAACACAACCGTGTATGTCAGATTTTCAAAATTCCAAACATAGGAGTGAAAAACTTATGTTTAAAGGTCACTTATCACTTAGTAGTTCATTATTTTGTGTTTTCATGTTATTTTATGACATAAATATAAGAAGGGAATTTTCCATTGAAAAACTTTGGTTTGTTACATTCTTCCTCCCTTAAGAAATTTCGCCCCCAAAATTTCACTTTACACAAAAAGGTGAGGCTACTTCTCCTTCATTGTCTCTTCTGGTTCCCAAGTTGCTTCCTCAAACTTATGGTTCCTCCACAACACTTTGACAAGATGGGTTGTCTTGTTGCGTAGAACCTTATCACATCGGTCCAGAATCTTTACTGGCTGCTCTTCATAGGAGAGATCATCTTCTAGCTGTACCACCTCTGAGTTTAGTACATGTGAGGGGTCTGGTATGTACTTCCTCAGTAGTGATACATGAAACACATCATGAACTTGAGCCATATTTGGTGGAATTTCAAGACGATAGGCCACAACTCCTATGCGGTCAAGGATCTTAAAGGGGCCAATGTACCTTGGGCTTAGCTTCCCTTTCTTCCCAAATCGCATGACTCTCTTCCATGGAGATATTCAAAGGAAGACTTTATCTCCAACGTCGAACTCTAAGTCCCTTCGACGGTTGTCAGCATAGCTCTTTTGACAACTCTGAGCAGCTTTGATGTGTTTCTGGATGACTTGAACCTTCTCTGTCATCTCTTGAACAAGATCGGGTCCAAGTAGCTTTCTTTCTCCAACTTCATCCCAACAGGTTGGAGTTCTACATCGCTTCCCATAAAGAGATTCATACGGAGCCATCTGAATACTCGAGTGGAAGCTATTGTTGTATGAGAACTCAACCAATGGGAGATGCTGATCCCAACCACATTTGAATTCAAGAGAGCAGGCTCTTAGCATATCTTCAAGCATCTGAATAGTCCTTTCAGACTGGACATCAGTTTGGGGGTGATAGGCCGTGCTGAAATTTAATTCAGTACTCAAAGCATGTTGAAGGATCCTCCAGAATTTAGATGTGAACCTTAGATCACGGTCAGATATAATTGAGAGTAGAACACCGTGCAGTCTCACCACTTCCTTCACATATATCCTTGCAAGTTGTTCAAGCGAGAGGTCTTCCCGAATAGCGATAAAATGGGCAGTCTTGGTGAGTTGGTCAACCACAACCCATATCACATTATTTCCCTTTGACGTCTTCAGGAGACCCGTGACAAAGTCCAAAGTAAAATTTTCCCATTTCCATATGGGTATAGGCAATGGTTGAATCATACCCTTGGACTTTTGTCGCTCAACTTTAACTTGCTGACATACCAAGCACCTTGATATATATTTCGCAATCTCCTTCTTCATGTTATCCCACCAGAAGTGTTCTCGGAGATCATGATACATCTTGGTACTCCCAGGATGGATAGAGAAAGTTGAGCTATGTGCATTATCCAATAGCTCCTTCTTTATCCCGGGTGATGAAGGCACACAAAGCCGCATTCCAAACCGAATCACACCATCATCATCGATATGGAACTCTTGCGGCTTCCCTTTCTTTACTGCATTCACCCTCTTTTGTATATCCACATTATCTCTTTGTTCTTCCTTAATCTTCTCTTGGATGGATGGTTGCACAATCATTTGGGATAGGTAGGATGTATCCCTTGCCCTTATGATTCCCAAATCCATCCTTTGCACATCCATGAAGATAAGGTCTTTCTCAATCCGCAACATGGAAAGAGTAGCAGGTTCTTTTCTGCTTAGAGCATCAGCTACCTTGTTCACCTTTCTAGGATGATAGTGAATAGAGCAATCGTAATCCTTGATTAGCTCTAACCATATCCTTTGATGCATTTTGAGCTCCTTTTGTGTGAATATATACTTTAGGCTCTTGTGGTTGATGTATATGTCACACTTCTCGCCATAAAGGTAGTTCCACTAGATTTTCAAGGCAAAAATCACGGCTGCCAGCTCTAGATCATGCGTCGGGTAGTTCTGCTCATGGATCTTCAACTGTCATGAGGCGTAGGCTATCAAATTATCATTTTGCATGAGCACACAACCCAAGCCTTTCTTTGAAGCATCACTATATATCACAAAACTTTCTCCACTTTTTGGTAGTGTGAGTGCAATGACCATCCTTCTCTTTAGATCCTTGAAGCTACCCTCGCATTCTTCCATCCAGACATAATTTACCCCTTTCCTTGTTAACTTAGTTAGCGGGCTTGAAAATCATGAGAAGTTTCTCACAAAACGTCGGTATTACCCAGCTAATCCAAGAAAACTACGGATTTCTGTGACACTAGAGGGCCTGGTCCATTCCTCAATCGCCTTTTTCTTTGAAGGATCCACAAAAATTACCTCACTTGTAATCATATGTCCCAAGAACGTGACTTGATTCATCCAAAAGTCACACTTGCTAAACTTGGCGTACAACTTCTCCTTTCTTAATGTCGCCAACACAAGTCTTAGATGTTCTTCATGTTACTCCTTTCTCTTGGAGTAGATGAGAATATCATCGATAAACACTACCACAAATTTGTCGAGGTAATGTCTAAAGACTCTATTAATCAAATCCATGAAGATTTCAGGGGAATTAGTAAGTCCGAAGGGAATCACCAAAAACTCATAGTGCCCATACCTTGTACGGAAGGTAGTCTTCTGAATATCTTCCTTCTTCACCTTTACTTGATGATATCCAGAACAAAGATCCACCTTTGAGAAGTATTGAGCTCCTCTTAACTGATCTAAAAAGTCATCAATCCTTGGGAGAGGATACTTTTTCTTTATGGTGATCTTGTTGAGTTCCCGATAATCGATACATAGCCGCATTGTTCCATCCTTCTTCTTTACAAAGAGCACTAGCGCACCCCAAGGTGATTCACTAGGGCGTATGAACCCTTTGTCTAGATGCTCTTGCAGCTGCTTCTTTAACTCCTCCAGTTCGATAGGAGCCATCCTATAGGGAAATTTTGAGATAGGAGTAGCTCCGGGTATGAGTTCAATTGAGAACTCTACCTTACGATCCGGGGGAATTCCGAGTAACTCTTTAGGAAATACATCGCTGTATTCCCTCACGATGGGCATTTCCTCAAGGTTGGCACTTTCCTTTGATTCAACCATTTGGGCGAGGTATGCTTCTTCATAGGGAATCAACACCCACACCATTGAAGGATTTTTCAAAGGAGATTCATGATCTTCCTTGCATTTGTAGAGGAGCATGGAATGGTTTGGAATATGAAAAGATATTTTCTTTTCCTGATAGTTGATATGCGCTCTATATAACGAGAGCCAGTCCATTCCCATTATAGCGTCGAATTCCACCAAAGGAAGCATTACAAGATTTGTCGGAAGAATCTTCCCACATACGCCAATAGGAGAAGAGTCAAACACTTGGGTTGCAATGATTGCACCACTTGGTGTTTTTATAGATATCTCTACTTTAAGGTTTCAGGGCTTTGATTCTATAGTTCTAGCAAACTTGCAAGATATAAAGGAATGCGTAGAACCCGAATCAAATAAGAATTTTTCCATTCTTGAGTGAATAGTAAGTGCACCTTGTATGACTTCATTATCATGCTCCACCTCTGAAGTAGTGATGGCATAATCCTTCCCTTGTTCCTTTGTCTTTGGTGGCTG
Organism: Viscum album; assembly: GCA_963277665.1. Lineage (NCBI taxonomy): Eukaryota > Viridiplantae > Streptophyta > Magnoliopsida > Santalales > Viscaceae > Viscum > Viscum album. Next base: position 962,482,813 of record OY728145.1, read on the forward strand.
TTGACGCTGATTACCCTCGAGAGATCGAGGTTTAGTGCACTGGTTTTCATAGTGCCCTAGATCCCTACAGTTGTAGCATTGAACCATGAGTGGTTCTCCCCTTTCATCAGCTACATTATCCTTCCTTTTCGTGTCTTTTCGACACTCTTGAGCATGATGTCCTTCTTTCCCACACTTGAAGCATTTCCCCGTCCCTTTGAGACAGTTCCCATGATGCAACTTACCACATTTTTGGCATGTGAGTCGTTGATTTTTCTTCCCACCTTTGTCACTAGATCCACCGGCTTGAAACTCCATCTTTATTTTCTTATCACCATAGCCATGGGACCATTCTCAAAAATCCATCTCTACTTTGAGAGCACACCGAAAAACTTCTTCATAACTCCCAAAGTCTCGAATTGCAAGAGCCTTTCGAAGATGTGGTTTTAATCCACTAAAGAATCTATCAATTTTGCTATCATTGTTGATAACAAAACCCGAATCATACCTTGCGAGCCTTGTGAAATTTTCTTCATAGGTTGTGACAGATTCTCCTTTTTTTGCTTGATCTCTATAAATTCTCTCTCCATCTTCATGTGAAGAGTTCATGGGAAGTACTTATTAAGAAACATTATCTTAAAGTCTTCCCATTCCATCTCTTCAATTTCCTCCCTTGGCTTGGTGTTCTTAATCAAAGCCCACCATTGATTGGACTCTCCATTTAGACGATAAACATCTAGAGTCACCTTCTCTGTCTCAGAACAGTAAAGAACAGAAAATATATTCTCCATGGAGTTGACCCACTGTTCCGCAACTAGTGGATCAGAAGATCCACAAAACGTCGGTGGTTATTGCTACATAAAACATTCGATAGCTAGTTTCTCCATCTTTGGTGAAGGAGGATGTTTCCCATTATTATGGTTATTATTCATAACCTGAGATAATTGGGTAAGCATCGCCATGAATTTTTTAACTCTACCTCCCAAATCATTGGGGATGTCGTTCGGGAAATCGTTGCATTGGCCCTCGCATGAGTTGTTGGCCTGATTTCTCCTGGTTCCCACCATTTTCTAAAATATAAAAGGTTAGACCAAAACATAAGTAAACAAGTCATGAATAACTTATTCATTTAAACAATTATACCAAAAACATAACATATGGGATCCCTAGGTATATGTTCTTGTGTGCATATTTTTACTTAATCTCATACTAGAATTTTTCTCTAGGGTTCACTAATCCTAACTCCCAAATTAACTAAACCTTTCCTCTGATACCAACTATAGTGACCCGGCCTTTTATTACATTAATATTAAATCATTTCAAAGATAAAAAACACAATAGTATTACACATAGAGGATCCATAGGTTTAGTGTCTTGGGAAAACTAGGACCATACATAACAAATACAACATTAACCATAAACATTTATTTAATTTCTTCCTCACTAGCTTCTTAGTGGCACTTGTCCTATCCTTAGTACACGTAGCCACCTGAGGATATACATAAAAAGGGGTGATCTAGAATCCCAGTAAGAGGATATATAAGAACAATATAGCATGGGGTGAGCATAATCATAGCATAGGCAAAGGATCATGAACATGAGAGGAGCATAAATGAAAGACTTGAAATGTGGCAATGCATAAAAATGAAACATCATGTCTTAGTGGTTAACTACCACACGTACTTGTGAACCAAGATAGAATCTTGTTCACACATCATTTCACATTTACTCATGATATTCATCACTTTACCCAATACATTGGAGTGCTATATAATTCCGGGTGCACCTGTCACATTTAAACATTCATATTGCGCTATATAATTCCGGGCACACCCGTCACATCATAACATTATAATTTATCATTCATGCCACAATGAACATATAACATAAATGAACAAAACTAAACCATGAAAAGGAATGGGTTTCATCTCATAAGAACACATTCATAAACTTTGGGTTCCCAAAAGAAAGAGGGAACAACACACTTGATACAAGAACCATCAACCTTGAATGAGAGGTAAAAGGTGAGTTCTTAAGAGAAGAGTTCTTTCATAAAACATTTGGATTGACATAAACTTCATTAGAAAACATGTATAAACCAGAAAAGGAAATTAAATTATGAACAAATGATCTTTAAAGAGTGACCATATCAAAAATGGAGTGAAATAGGTAGAACCTGAAGGATGAAAGTTGGGTTCGAGAATTTCCCCTTACCTTGTACTCGAATGCCTCCTTCTATTTAATGTCCTGTATAATGACATTATATTCATTAATTAGAAATTACATAACCTTTTATACGTTAATAGGGTTCATTCTGGTTTCATTATGTCATATTATGTTCCTTTGGATGACTTATAGAGTTTAAAAACATTGTTCGAGAATGTTTGTTTTCATGGTTTTCTTGAGTGGTTCACTTGTATTCTTAAATTGAAGTTTGGGTAGAACATGAGTAAACATCCAGAAATGATATTAAATGTTATTAGTGATATTACAGGATCTTGAATAATTTTATAATGAATTATATTAGATCCATGTGGATGAATCATTAGATAAGAATTAAATGATGATTATTTGGGTTAATTTGAGCGGTTTTTGGATCACAATGAACTTGTTTTAAATTTTCACGTAGTAATATGGACATAGGTTATTTACAGAACTTAAAATAGAACATAATACATATAAAATATTCTGGTTCAACCATAAAAATGTTTTCATGACCAGATCTTAAGGTAGAAATGGAAGAAGAGAGCATGTCGTTTTTGAAGGTGATAAATTAACACCTCATGAACAACGTTCTCTTTAATAAAATAAAAGGAAGAGGGAAAGGGTGTGGGGTGATATAATATACCATTAGAATCATAAAATTACAGTATATGTATGATAATGGAGTTACAAAACAATTTTGATGAATATAGGTGGGGATAGATCAAGAAAGGAACTTGAACTTGAAAGGAAATTAAAGGAGAGGAGAGAAGGAAATTACCTCTTAAATATTCCTCTTGAGATCCTCTTTAAGGAAGCTAGTATTGGTATTTTGATGATACCAGAAGCTTTTGGACGTTGGGGAGGGGCTAGGAAAGGTGTTTGGGCAGAGTTTAGAGAAGGCTTGGAGCTTGAGAGGTGTGAGGAAATGAGGGAGTGAAGGGTGGCTTTTATAGTGGAGGGGAGAGGGGTTTCCTTAATATAAAATTCATTAGTTTATTATTTCCCCACGAGACAAGGAATAGTAAGTCTTGAAAAACCAAGAATAGTAATTTTATAATGTAATCCTGAACCAAGTGGGCTTACATAAGCAAAACATCATCGATGACTCAATTAATACATTATTTAGCATTTATTGTGAATTATCGGATTCTACTATTCATAAAAAATTCAAGTATCTCAGAAAAATCCCAAAAATTTACCCCAACCATTTTTCGACGTGTAGAATCCAAAACTGAAGTCCATTTTTCAAAAATAATTTTCTAAATATTATTAATTTAATATTTAATTAAAATCATAATTTACTTAAAAAAACAGTTTTTAAGATTAAAACTGATTTTATAGTTCTTTCAAAAATTACATAGGGTCTCATAAAATTATCTAAAAACTATTAGAAATTGATTCAATAATTTATGAATACATTTCTGGGAAATAAATATTCTTTTAAATTAATTAATTAATTATAATTAATTATTTATGACTTATAAAATGCCAAAAATGTTTACTAAGGTCAAATTGTCACTTTCTAAGATGTCTAAATTTTATTTTATTATTCATAGGTAATGTTACTCTTATGTTGGATGATTTAATATTCATAAGGGTCATATTACTATTCATAAGGGTATGTTACTATTCCTAAGGGTGTGTTACTATTCACCAAAAATTATTTTTGTTTCATTAGACTCCAACAATCATCTTGAACACAACCATGTATGTCAGATTTTCAAAATTCCAAACATAGGAGTGGCAAACTTATGTTTAAAGGTCACTTATCACTTAGTAGTTCATTATTTTGTGTTTTCATGTTATTTTATGACATAAATATAAGAAGGTAATTTTCCATTGAAAAACTTTAGATTGTTACACACCACCTGGACACCTCCACCCCCTGGACATCCCCCCATGGACACCACCTTACCCCTGGACACCCCCACTACCTTGGACAACCCCCACCCCTACCCCATGGACACCATCCCCACCCCTTGGACAACCCCCACCCCCACCCCCACCCCCTAGACACCCCCACACCCTGGACACCCCCACCCCCATGGACATCCCCCACCCCCTAGACAACCCCCACCCCCTTGGACAACCCCCCTGGACACCACCCCACCCCCTAGACACCCCACCCCCTGGAAACCTCCACCCCCTGGACATCCCCCCATGGACACCACCCCACCCCCTGGATACCCCCACTCCCCTGGAAACCCACACCCTCCTTAGACAACCCCCCCTAGACACCACCCCATCCCCTGGACACCCCCACCCCCTAGACACCACCACCCCCTTGGACAGCCCCCATTCCCTGGACAACCCCCCTTGCGACCCCCACCCCCTGTACACCCCCACCCCCTTAGAAACCCCCCCCAGACACCCCCCTGGACTCCCCCACCCCCTGTTTAACACCCTAAACTTCCACAATACGCTTCTCTTTGAAAAATACAATAGCTTGCGTTGTACGCAACTTCGAGTTCTTGCACACCACGACCAATCAAACAAGCCTTTATGAATAGTAATACACACTTTTTGAAATTTTATAAATTTTATTTTTCAATTTGGGATCCATTTTTGGATTCATAATATCAAAATTAGCTTAGGGTAATTTTTTGACACTTTTCTGATAACTTTCATATTTTGATGAATAGTGAAAAACACTAAATTTTAATTAAAAACAACTTTTTTAATCAAAATAATTTATATTCTTAAATTATACATTTGAGTAGTTTTAAAGTATAATTAGATTATATTTTTATCATTTAATATAATGTAGATCATTGGATGTAATTTCACATTTACATTATACATAAACACATGTCAATCTTTTGATAGTTTTTACTTCTTAAAAACCCGCTTTTTGGTTTTGACAATGGGAATTAATTTTAAATTAATTTTTGCAAATTCTGTGTTTTGAATTTGGAAAAATGGATTCCATATTTTTAATCAAGAGGTCCAAATTGTGTATATAGGTAAATTTTATTTTTAGACATTATGAATAATTACTTCGGTAAATATTTTATTTACCATGGTTAAAGGGTAAATCTGGTAAATAAGGGTAAAAAAATAATATTATAATAATATTAAATTACCCTAACACGTGTCCTAACCTTATTTAATGATACATTTCCGACCATGGGAATCCTTGGGTTGATTTTGGGACCCCATGGAGCCACTTGGAAGTGATAATGACACTTTATATTAATTAATTTAAAGTAAAGACAAAAATAACATAAACATATATCTTTTAGTAAAACAATTTTTACAGGGGGTTATATAAGTTATCTATTAGACTATAAATATTCATTTAAAATCTAAAAATATTTCCTACATCATGGTATTTTTTTTATAATTTTTAGACATCAAATAAATAAAATTATTTATGACACAATAATGATGCAGTGTTTACCTCATTAATAAATGATTTAAATAAACAAGATTATAAAAATTAAAAAATATCCAAAACCTGTCCAATTCTTATTGGATGATTTTATTTAGAACATTAGTCATCTTATCTTCAACTTTAATAAGTTTTTGACCTATATAAACTGAAAATCATTATATAATAAAATAATATTTTCAAACTTTCCTAAAGTGCCCCTCCTCCCCCTTATAGAAAGCCCTCACATCTAACCCATTTCTCACACCTCTAAAGCCCCTTTTCTTGTCCAAAATCTACCCAATTAATCTTCATAAATCCCTATTTTTCTCCTATAATACTTACCTTAGGCATAAGACACTTCAAGGAAGCATTTTGGTTCAAACCAAAGGGAGTTACCCGATTTAAAGGTAACATCTTCTCTTAAGTTATTTTCTTTTATTTTACTTCTCCAACCCCCTAAACTCTCTTTATTAATTTCTTTTATAAAAAAACAGAATCCTAAATATACTAGGTTGTTTTTATGATAAGTATTCTAACTAAACTTACACACACCTCCATCTAATGGGTGTAGAATATAATGTTTCTGTGGACGGTGAATTACTGTCTCACGAAACGATGATTGTTCAATATTCTACTACCACCTATTATGGTGTCCATTATGATAACACTATAATTATATATTATATTTATGATACTTATTTTATCTCTAATCATTTTTAATTCTCTTTTATATCATACCTTTATTATTTTCATGTTGTATATATACGATAATTTCATTTGAGGAAGTGCGGACTACCGCCCCCTGAAAGTGATATGACTCGTTCATACCATACATAGAACATATAAAGGATGGTGTTAATGAACTTATGTAATGTATATAAAATATTATATTATACTGGAATAATAATATACCTATGTATCATTTGGTCTTCATTCCTTTTAAAATGAAAAAAATGAAATGGAAGTAGCGTTCATGCGTACGTACGGATTACCGTCTCCACGAATACGATGAGATTCATTCCCCATCATAAACATTAAAGAATGATTTTCATTTGATTATTAAAAATAATATTTAAGAACATAATATCATTCTGGATATGAATCAAACACATCCTATCCTTAACGAACATGACTTCTCTAATGAAACATATGAAGGAAAACAAATCAGTAACACCCGAAACAAGAATACTAATCCAATATTATTAACAAAGAAATATTAGAGGATCATATATGATATCATATATATGTATATGGTTCTTTTATAATTTGATAAAAATTATTTAACTATTATATAGGAGGTTAAAGTACCCTCGACCAAGGAAAAGTACAAGGTAAGGGTTAAATTCCACAATCTCTTTATTATCCGAGGTTGTTTATACATTAGTATCTTCTGGGACTTCTTTATCATTCAAATTCATGTTTCTTAAAAATGTATTTCAAAACATTTTTACTATTTCTTATAATATAGTTTAAATTCATTTATACCCTTGTTTTACTTTTTATAAAATGTTTTGAAAGGAATCGTTCCGTCGTTTTCCAAACAAGGTACTTTATGACCTTTTCGAAAAATTAAGGTAAGCATATTTTTTTAACTTATACAGTGGGTGTAGCTATTTTCCACCATTATAACACCTTCAAATCTTCCCTTACAATCTTATAATAATATTTTCGAAATAAATGTTTTCTTTTATAATTATGTGACTTTTAAATGATTTCAAAATATAAAGAGATATTTCTCTCAAATAGTTTTGATTTCATCTATGTCAACATCCTTTGATGGATTTTGCAATTATTTGAAGTTGATTTATTATGATACAATATTCCATATTTTATTGAAGGTTTTGTGATATTTTTGACCGTGGATGTGTTATTTTTATACCATTCAAGGTTTATAGTTAAAGTATTAGCATTTCGTATGCTAGTTTTAATACGAATGTTTATGTTATGTTTCAACCTTTTCATATGATGAATGCATTAGACTTAGTAAGTGATGGGTGAAGCCCACTATATCTCCTCGATGCATTGGTATGTCTCATGAGACAAACTAGTGTTTTGGCACAAGACCTTGAAAAAATCTTATTTGTAGTCTTGGCATGAGGCCTTGACTATGTGGCTATGATGTCCGACATTATGCATTCTATCATTATGAAATTAGCTATTGATATTACATGTGATTATTCAACTAGTAGAATATCCATGTGAATAAGTAAATGGAATTATTTGATTTTTCTTTTCCATATTATGCTGAAGTTTAATTTTAAAAGGCTTTTATTTGATTCTTATACATTTCCTTAAATGTTTATACTTATTTATGATAGTTTTCACTATATTGTTATCCTTACTGAGCATCTGAGATCACCCCTTTATTATTTTTTCTTTTTCCCAAGATGTGAAGAAGTAAATTATGACTAACCTACAGGGATAGGCGAAGGATATGTGTGTGTTCAAAAGGGACAGAATTTTCTTTTTCTTTTTTTCATGATGTAATGTAAAACTTATGTATGTATCTAGTACTTCCAAGGATACTAAACCGATCGGTATTTTGAGACATGATTCCTTGTATCATGACAATGCTATGTAATAATGCACCAACTATGGGTAACTGGGGTCAGGGCGTTACAGTTGGTATCAGAGGAAGTTTAGTACAAACCTTGGAAACTAGATTTAGAAAAACTATGATTAGAGAACATTACCCTAAGATAGACTTTGAGGATTAGTATAGAAGAACTTCCTAGAATTTTGGTAATGTAGAAATTTTGTAAGTTTTCTGAGTAATACATCTCTGTCTGTATATGAGCAGGTAGAGGCAGCTTTGGCACAAATGTACCTAGGAGTGAAAACTCCAAAAAGGATTTTCAGGCTTGACTCAGGGTATCCTAGTACACGACAACGGACCTTACCGCACTATTGGTTACGACACTCCCAGGGGATATGCTTAGGATAATTAAAATTTTCTTTATAAACCATTATGAAGGATTTATGAGTATATGCTTCCTCAAAGAAAACATTTTTTATGATTATAGATTATAGCCATTAACTGTTCAATTTATGTTAAGTGTTTTACAAGTTTGAATTATGTATTGCGATTCATAAACTAATATATTGTATTCCATTATTTAGAAATGGTGCCTAGTGGAAGGAATGGAAACCGCATCAACACACGTAATCCATGTAGGGATTTCCCTCCTACTCAAGATAATTATAGTGGAGCTGGTGATGCAACTGGTGATGATCATCTTATCACCATACTGGGATAACTCACTTAGGTTATGAATAATAACCTTACCCATATGGATCACCCCGATCCACAATGTGGAGGATCAATGTTAGACTTCTTCATGAAGAAACAACCAACAACATTCAATGGAAATGAAAATCCACTTGTAGTTGAGCAATGGATAAGTTCCTCAGAGAAAATATTTCATGCTTTGGGGAGTAGTGAAAGGGAAAAAGTTGTCATGATAGTTTATCACCTCACAAGAGATGATAAACAAAGATGGTCATTAATTAAAAATACAAAGGAGGATGAAGAAGTATAAAATATTGAATGGAGGGAGTTTAAAGAGATTTTATTATAAAAAATACTTTCCTCATAACCATCGAGCGGACATGGAAAGATAATTTCTGAGTCTAAGGAAAAAGGAGTATGAGAATGTCAAAAATTATGAGGCTAACTTTACAAGGTTATAAAGGAATGCTGCATATTATATACATAACCCAAGGAGTAATATTGATCAATTATTTGATGGGTTAAAACCATTTCTCCATCAATCATTAGTCTCACAATCTTTCTCTACGTACGAAGATATAGTCTCGTGTGCTATCAAGACAGAAAAGGAATTCTCTAAGTTTTATGAATTTAATGAAAAACAATAGAAGAAGAGATTTAATGAACACTATGAAAATGGAAATAAGGGGAAGAAGGGAAAAGTTGAATTTACATCCTATAGTAAATGTGAGAAGAAACACCCTGGTACTTTCCTAAAGGGAATGAGAGTTTATTACAAGTGTAAAGAAAAAGGCCACCAATCTCGTGATTGCAAAGAGAAGAAAGAGGCCATCAATGTCAAATGCTATAATTTTAGAGAAATGAGTCATTATGCAAATGAATGTCCTAAGCGCTAAGTAAACTTACCTCAGAAAAGGCCAAGGGATCAAGGACAAGCTTATGTGATCACTACTACTGAGGTTGAAGATCCGAATGACATGGTGGTAGGTAATTTAATGGTTTCCTCAAATTTAGCCAATGATTTATTTGATTATGTATCATCGTATTGTTTCATATCTTCCTAGTTTTCTAAGAAAATTAGATATTTACAATTTGATTTAACAAGGGAGTTGTTAGTTAAAACTCCTAAGGGAAGTATCATTTCAACAAAGTTTTGTGAATCAGTCCCCATTAAGGAATATAAATGTTCTTTATACACTGATCTCATCATCATACCCATGATTGAATTTTATATAATCCTTAGTATGAATTGTATTTTGGACCATGATGTGAAAATTTATTGTAAGAAGTAGGAGGTTACAATTTTCAACGATGATAAGGAGTACCTTATCTTTAGAGAAGAAATGTCACCACCTGATTCTTATCGAGATCCACCCCCAGTAGCTCTACTAAATTCAATTATTGGGGAGGAAGATAATGAAATAACTATGGGTGAGGAAAAGAATGTTCAAATAGAGGATTTACCTATTGTAAAAGAATACATTGATGTGTTTCCAGAGGATTTACCTGGACATCCTCTAGAATGAGAAATTGAGTTTTCCATTGATTTAATTCCTGGTTCAAGGTCCACATCAAATACCCCTTATAGAATGACCACTGTGGAATTATTGGAACTAAATAAACAACTAGAGTAATTGAGTAATAAGGGATTTATTCACCCTAGTGTTTCTCCATGGGGAGCCCCTATTCTTTTTGTTAAGAAGAAAGAGGGATCTATGAGGTTGTGCATTGACTACAGTGAGATCAATGATATAACAATAAAGAACAAGTATCCCCTACCTCGCATTGATGATTTATTCAACCAACTTCATAGATCTCAATATTTTTCAAAGATTGAACTTCGATCAGGATATCATTAGTTGTGTGTGAAGAAGGAAGACATTCCGAAAACAACATTTCGAACCAGGTACAAGCATTATGAGTTTACAGTAATGCCTTTTGGACTGACTAATGAACCCTCTATTTTCATGGATCTAATGAATAGAATTTTCAAGGAATATATTGATGACTTTTTTGTGGTATTTATTGATGATATCTTGGTATACTCCAAAAGTTACGAAGATCATGAAAATAACTTGCTCATTATTCTAAAGACTCTTATAAGAAATGAATTATATGGGTAGTTTAGCAAGTGTTAATTATGGCTTCAGGAGATTTCTTTTCTTGGCCATATCGTCTCTAAGGATGGAATCTCTATTGATCCTTCTAAGAAAAGATAAATCCAATAATGGAAAGCACCAATGAGTATAACTGAGGTATGTAGTTTTCTTGGTTTACCAGGTTATTATCGGCGTTTCGTCCAGAATTTTTCCAGATTGGATAACCCATTAACCAAGCTCACACGTAAAGGGGTTAAATTTGTTTGGACAAAAGAGTGTGAAGAATGTTTTGAAGAAATGAAGAGAATATTATTCAATTCTTCTATCTTGACTCTAACATCGAGGAATGATGAGTTTGTTATTTATAGTGATTCTTCAAAGAAAGGACTTGGTTATGTCCTTATGCAGAATGATAGAGTTATTGCCTATGCCTAAAAACAACAAAAAATTCATGAACAAAACTATCATACTCATGATCTTGAGTTAGCAGCTATAATATTTGCTTTGAAGATATGGAGACACTATCTCTATGGTGAAAAATGTGAGATATATACCGATCAAAAGAGTTTGAAGTATATTTTTCATAGAAGAAACTAAACATGAGGAAAAGAAGATGGCTTGAACTACTCAAATATTATGATTGCACTATACACTACTACCTGAGGAAGGAAAATAAGGTGGAAGATGCTTTGAGAAGAAACGATCATGGATTTCTGAACAAGATGAGAGTTGAAAGGGATCCTATGTTCATGGATCTAGTAAAGATGTATATGGGGATAATCATGGAAGGTAAAATATCAATACTTTTTCAAATGGTTGCCAAACCATCTTTACTAGAAAGGATAAAAAGTTCCCAGACTGATGATGAGGAGTTTAAAAAGAAAATTAAATATGCGAATGATGGGAGATTGATTGACTTCATGTATAAAGATAAAATTTTAAAATTTGGGAAGAGAATTTGTGTTCCTAACATACCTGATCTAAAAAGGGAATTGTTGGATGATGCTCACAGCTCCAATTTCTCTATACACCTTGGTAGCACTAAGATGTATAGATATTTGAAGGAACATTTTTGGTGGGACAACATGAAGAGAGAGATTGCTGATTATGTTTCAAGATGTATGGTTTGTCAATAAGTGAAATCTGGAAGGAAACATCCTGGAGGAGTCATGCAACCTCTTCCCATACCTGAGTGGAAATGAGATGATATTACGATGGACTTTGTCATGGGACTAACAAAGAATCATAGAAGGAATGATGCAATATGGGTTATTATTGATCATCTTATAAAGTCATCACATTTTCTTGCTATAAGAGAAGATTTACCACTTTAAAGTTTAGCAAGGATATATATTAATGAATTTGTAAGACTCCATGATGCAACCCTATTGATTATTTCTGATCACGATCCCCATTTTACATTAAGATTTCGGAAAAGTATTCAGAAATACCTAGATACTAAACTTCATTTAAGCATTTCCTACCACCCTCAAACTGATGGAAAATAAGAACGAAATATTCAAACCTTAGAAGACATGTTGATATCTTTCTCACTTTACTTTTAAGGTATACGGGATCAGTATTTACCTCGAGTAGAATTTTCATATAACAATAGCTTCTATTCAAGTATTCAGATGGCACCATATGAAGCGTTATATGGAAAGAGATGTCGCACACCAACTTGTTGGGATGATGTTGGTGAAAGAAAAATCATAGGCCCAAAACTTGTTGAGGAAACAATGGAAAAGGTGAAGATTATATAAACCCACATCAAAGCAGCACAAATTAGGCAAAAGAGCTATGCCGATAACTAAAGGAAGGATTTGAAATTTCAAATAGGTGATCATGTTTTATTAAAGGTATCTCCATGGAAGGGTGTTATACGATACGGTAAGAAGGGTAAATTAAGTCCCAGGTACATTGTAACTTTCTAAATTCTAGAACAAATTGGGGCTGTAGCTTACCGTTTAACAATGCTGCCAAGTCTCTTCAAAGTTCATGATGTGTTCCACGTATCACTATTGAGAAAATACATGCCTGAACCAATGTATGTACTCAACTATGAAGAAATAGAACTAGAACCTCATCTGTCTTATTGTGAAGAGCCTGTTAAGATTCTTGATACCAGAGAACAAGTGTTGAGAAACCGGACGACTCGTTTGGTAAAAGTTCTATAGAGAAATCATAAGACGGAAGAGGCAATGTGGGAACCCAAGGAACTTATGATGAAGAACCACATGAATATTTTTATGTAGTAATATTCTAGAAATTTTTAGGACAAACTTATTTGGAGGGGAGAATGTAACACCTCAAGATTCCACAATATTCTTCTCTTTGAATAATTCAATAGCTTGCATTGCACGCAACTTCGAGTTCTAACACACACCATGACCAATCAAACTAGCCATTATGAATAGTAATACCCACTTTTTAAAATTTTATAAATTTTATTTTTCAATTTGGGCTCCATTTTTGGATTTGGAATATCAAAATTATCTTAGGGTAAATTTTTGGCACTTTTCTGATAACTTTCATATTTTGATCAATAGTAAAAAATACTAAATTTTAATTAAAAACAACTTTTTTAATAAAAATAATTTATAGTGTTAAATTATAAATTTGAGTGGTTTTAAAGTATCATTAGATTATATTTTTATCATATAATATAATTTAGATCATTTTATGTAATTTTACATTTAAATTTTACATAAACACATGTCGATCTTTTGATAGTTTTTACTTCTTAAAAACCCACTTTTTGGTTTTGACAACGGGAATTAATTTTAAATTAATTTTTGCAACTTCTGTGTTTTGAATTTGTAAAAAATGGATTCCATATCTGGAATCATTAGGTCCAAATTGTGTAAATAGGTAACTTTTATTTTGAGACATTATGAATAATTACTTCGGTAAATATTTTATTTACCGTGGTTGAAGGGTAAATCCGGTAAATAAGGGTAAAAAATAATATTATAATAATATTAAATTACCCTAACACATGTCCTAAACCTATTTAATGATAAATTTATGACCATGTACATCCTTGGGTCTATTTTGGGACCCCATGGAGCCACTTGGGAGTGATAATGACACTTTATATTAATTAATTTAAAGTAAAGACAAAAATGACATAAACATATATATTTTAGTAAAACAATTTTTACATAGGGTTATATAAGTTATCTCTTAGACTAGAAATATTGATTTTAAATATAAGAATATTTACTAAATAATGGTATTTTTTTATAATTTTTAGACATCAAATAAATAAAATTATTTATGACAAAATAATGATGCAGTGTTTACCTCATTAATAAACGATTTAAATAAATTAGATTATAAAAATTAAAAAAATATCCAAAACCTGTCCAATTATTATTGGATGATTTTATTTAGAAAATTAGTCATTTTATCTTCAACTTTAATGAGTTTTGGACCTTTAGAAACTGAAAATCATTATATAATAAAATAATATTTTCAAACTTTTCTAAAGAGCCCCTCCTCCCCCTTATAAAAGCCCTCGCCTCTAACCCATTTCTCACACCTCTAAAGCCCCTTGTCTCATCCAAAATCTACCCAATTAATCTCCCCACATATATCTCTTACCTTTAGAATCATTACCTTAGGCATAAGGAACTTCAAGGAATCCTTTTGGTTCAAATCAAAGGGAGTTACCTGATTTAAAGGTAACATCTTCTCTTAAGTTCTTTTCTTTTATTTTACTTATCCAACCCCCTAAACTCTATTTATTACTTTCTTTTATAAAAAAAACTAGTATCCTCAATATACTAGGTTGTTTTTATGAGAATTATTTGAACTACACTTACACACACCTCCATCTAATGGGTGTAGAACATAATGTTTCTGTGGACGGCGAACTACTGCCTCACGAAACGATGATTGTTAAATATTCTAATAACACCTCTTATGGTGGCCATTTTGATAGAAATATAATTATATATGATATAAATGATATTTATTTTATCTCTAATCTTTTTTAATTCTCTTTTATATGATACCATTATTCTTTTCATATTGAATATATACGATAATTTCATTTGAGGAAGTGCGGACTACCGCCCCCTCAAAGTGATATGAATCATTCATACCATACATGGAACGCATAAAGGATGGTGTTAATGAACTTATGTAATAAATATAAAATATTATTTTATACTGAAATAATAATATAACTATGTATCATTTTGGTTTCATTCCTTTTAAAATTACAAAAATGAAATGGAAGTAGTATTCATGTCGTACGTACAAATTACCGTCTCCACGAACACGATGATATTCATTCCCCATCGTAACCATTAAAGAATAATTTTCATTTGATTATTAAAAATAATATTTAATAACATAATATAATTATGGATATGAATGATATATATCCTATCCTTAACGAACATGACTTCTTTAATGAAACATATGAAGGAAAACAAATCAGTAACACCTGAAACAATAATACTAATGCAATATTATTAACAAAGAAATATTAGAGGATCATATATGATATCATATTTATGTATATGATTCTTGCATAATTTTATAACAATGATTTAACTATTATAAATGAGGTTAAAGTAACCTATACCAAGGAAAAGTACAAGGTAAGGATTAAATTTCACAATCTCTTTATTATCCGAGGTTGTTTATACATGAGTATCTTCTGGGACTTCTTTATCATCCACAAAAGTGTTTCTTAAAAATGAATTTCAAAACATTTTTACTATTTCCTATAATATGGGTTAAATTCATTTATACCCTTGTTTTACTTTTTATAAAATGTTTTGAAAGGAATCTTTCCGTCGTTTTTCAAACAAGGCACTTTATGACCTTTTCGATGAATTAAGGTAAGAATGTTTTTTTAACTTATACGGAGGGTGTGGATATTTTCCACCATTATAACACCTTATAAGATCACCTTAAAATATTATAAGAATATTTTCAAAATAAATGTTTTATTTTATAATTATGTGACTTTTAAATGATTTTAAAATAAAAGGAGATATTTCTCTCAAATAGTTTTGATTTCATCTATGTCAACATACTTTGATGGATTTTGTACTTATTTAATGTTGATTTATTATGATAAAATATTTGATATTGTATTGAAGGTTTTGTGATATTTTTGACCGTGGATGTGTTATTTTTATACCATTCATGGTTTTATAGTTAAAGTATTAACATTTTGTATGCTAGTTTTAATACGAATGTTTATGTTATGTTTCAACCTTTCATATGATAAATGCATTAGACTTAGTTAGTGATGGGTGGAGCCCGCTATATATCCTCGATGCATTGGTAGGTCTCATGAGACAAACTAGTGTCTCGGCATAAGGCTTTGAAAAAAATCTTATTTGTAGTCTTGGCATGAGGCCTTGACTACGTGGTTATGATGTCCGACATTATGCATTCTATCATTATGAAATTATCTATTGATATGACATGTGATTATTCGACTAGTATAATATCCATGTGAATAAGTAAATGGAATTATTTGATTTTTTTCCATATTATGATGAAGTTTAATTTTAAAAGTCTTTTGTTTTAGTCTTATAAATTTCCTTAAATGTTTATTCTTATTTATGATAGTTTCCGCTATATTGTTATCCTTACTGACCATCTGAGCTCACCCCTTTCTTATGTTTTCTTTTTCCCAGGACGTGAAGAAGTAAATTATTATTAACCTATAGGGATAATCCAAGGATATGAGTGTGTTAAAAAGGGACACAATGTTGTTTTTATTTATTTCATGATGTAATGTAAAACTTATGTATGTATCTAGTACTTCGAAGGCTACTAAACTGATCGTTCATTCGAGACATGGTTCATTGTATCATGCCAATGTTATGTAATAATGCACCGACTCTGGGTAATTGGGGTCGGGGCGTTACACCCTGGACAACCCCACCCCCTGGATAGCCCCCACCCCCCTGGAAAACCCCCATAGACACCCCACCCCCTTGGACTCCCCCACCCCCTGGACACGCCCACCCCCTAGACACCCCCACCCCCGTAGATAGCCCCCACCCCCTAGACAACCCCCACCCCCTGGACACCCCACCCCCTTATACACCCCCACCCCCTTGGACATCCCCCACCCCTGGAAAACCCCCCCTGGACACCACCCCACCCCCTAGACACCCCTCACCCCTTGGACACCCCCCACCCCCTTGGTCAACCCCCACCCCCTGGACACCCCACACCCCCTAGACACCCCACCCCCCTAGACATCCCCCACCCCCTGGACACCCCCACCCCCTTGGACCACCCCACTCCCCCTGGACACCCCACACAGTGAATAATCCGACTTTGGGTATTGGGTGTTATGAAATCTCCTAACTTTTCAAATATTTCCATTTTTAGCATTAATAACTTATTTAAAAAACTGTCTTTGCACATTCTGCATCTTTGATGAAAATAATTCACTTTATAATATCAGGAAAAATGTTCTATTAGGTCTATGGTGTCTTCTTGTATGTGATAAATGAAAAAAATTCCGAAACACATTTCACCTCAAATTTAGGCACACATAACTGAATTATTATATCTTCACATTATTTTAATAATAAGGTATCAACCTAGGAATAGTTCACTACATCAACTAGAAACCCATTCCTTTATGGATTTCTAAAATGAGGATAAATTATACCATTTGAAAAATAAATTTCAATCTCATCATTTGAAATCTCCATGTACATGGAATCATGCTTCTTGTCCCCATGGAACCTTCATCTTATGACATCAAAATCCTCCTAATTCCATTTAATCTTTCTTGGATCATGATCCCCATGTATGACCATGATGTTTCAATCCCTAAGAAACTTTTTACCATCATTTTCAGATTACATTTCCCATTTATTTAGAATAGTTATCATGAATATCACTCAAATAATCTACTAAAATATAAAATTTCTTCGATCTAAAATTAACTCAACTCTTGAATAATTCTCCTCCACAAGTGTACCTGATCTTGTACACTCATGTATAGTTCTTAAAAGACATTAAAAACCTTCCTTGAACATTTTTTTGGTCTCAAAAAACTCTCCAGATCTCACGTGATCAAGTTATTACTTAGTTCATTGAATACTTGAGAATAATGGGATTCTTATCCTTCAAAGGCTCATGGATTCGAAATATCTCCTTCTCTTTGACACAAGATGTATAAGACTCTCAAAATTTTCCCATTGATTATATATGTTATCTCAATATTCATAACTGTCATGGTATTATATATGTAATTGAAGTCAATATCATGGATTTATATTAATTTATAGTATTTTGTTATAAATATAGTATTTTGTTGTATTTTATATTATTATTCTCATATAGAGTAGTGTGTCAGTTATGGTTTCATATAAATTGAAAAATTATAATTTACTTAAATATATTTTTGATGAAGCTTTAATCTTATTGAATTGATTTTGAAAAAATGACTTGTAACAATTTTTTTATAGAATGGATAGAAGTTGGATGTATGAAACCGATCAGACCTCAAACGATTTTGAAACAATTTGGAGAACTTTTTAGATTTTTCATTTCACAATGCTTCAGATAGTGGTCTCATACACTCCATGTTACAATTGTGTTAGAATACCTTGGTTGAGCTGTGAAGAGGTCAGCTACCACATAAACAAATATGGTTTTCAAGCAAACTACTATGTGTGGTATCACAATGGGGAGAAAATGAAATCTCAAATTGCTGATGATCCAAATGAGAGGAATGGATTAGAGAATTTGTTATATGACTGGTTTTTGTTTATTCGTCATCATGAAAAAGAAAGGATTCCGACCCAAGAATACTTCTATATGAGCACACATAATGCGTCTGATGAAAATTATGATGTTGTCAGGGTGAAAAAAATTGAATGATGCTGCCACGAATCTAGTATATCGACAATGTGGTAAAATGAAAAAGTTGGAATTTTTAATCTGATTGTTTCATGGGAAAACCATGTATGAGATTTATAATACTTCCATTGATTACATTCTTACATTCTTGAAGTACTTATTTCTAGATGATTCATATATTCCCTCAAACCACTATATGACATGAAAGTTAGTTGAGAAACTTGGATTTTCAAGAAACAAAATTCATGCTTGCTCGAAAGATTGCAGTTTATTATGGGAGGAAACTACTGAATGAAATGATTGTATAAAATGTGGAACATTCCACTGGAAGATAAAATCTAATGGAACACCATCCCATGTGCCACAAAAAGTAATATAGCACTTTCCATTGATCCACAAACTCCCAAAATATTTTTATGTCTAATGAAATATCAATAAAAATGCAATGGAATGATACCGAGAGAAAGAAGACTAATGACGAGTTGGTTCACCCTACAGTTGGATTTTCATGGTAGAGATTTGATGCTCTATATCTTGATTTTGTAGTTGACGTGCGTAATGTGAGGTTGGGTCTTTCATGTGATGGTTTTAATCTGTTTGGGAAGATTTTTTACTTCTCATAGCACATGGTCAGTTTTATACACATTTATAACCTTCCCCATGGTTGTGTATGAAAAAAAATTTCACTTTCATGAGTATGCTCGTATCTGGCCCTTCTTACCACAGCAATGATATAGACATATACATGCAACCTTTAATAAAAGAGTTGAAACTTATTTGGTATGTGGGTGTGCGTACATATGATGCATGTTCGAAAGACATATTTTAGATGCGTGCTGCACTTATGTGGACGATCAATGATTTTTTTGCTTATGCAATGATGTTTGGATAGAGCACGAAGGGAAAACTATCATGTCCTGTTTTTATGAAGAATACACGATCTAGAAGACTGAAACATCGCTATAGTTTCAGTTTTACAGGACATTGACGATTCTTTCCAATAGACCATCCATATAGAAATAATCATCGAAGATTTGAAAATACTATGGAGACCGATGATCCACCTTAGCATATGTCTGGAGATAATGTGCTTAATAAATTGAAAGATTTTAGTTTTTAATTCAAGAAGGGTCAAATGAAGTCTAGAAAGAGAAATAATTTTTCCACTGAAACCTGTTACAATTGGAAGAAGAGGAGTATCTTCTTTGATTTTCCTTATTAGTCAACCAATTTTTTACATCATTGATTAGATGTAATGAACATTGAAAAAAATATATGTGAAATGTTGCTTTCGATTCTTTTAAATGTTAAGGGAAAGACACAATATGATTTACAGTCTTGGTGTGACTTGGTGGATTAGGGAATTAGACTAGAATTGCATCCTGTGCATATCAGTGAAAATAGATGGCAAGTTCCATGTTCTTATTATGTGATGACACCTATATAAAAAAATAAATTTCTAGAAGTACTAGAAACTATTAAAGTTCCTGATGGATACTGAAGAAACATATCTAAATGGGTCGATAAAAGAGAGTTGAAGCCAAAATATTTGAAGACTCATGATTATCACATCCTTCTGCATGAGTTGATTCCAATAGAAATCCTCCATCTTTTGTCCAATAATGGAAGGGTGGATGTTATTCACTTGGGCCATTTTTTTAGAAATATTTTTTCTAAGAAGTTGTCCAAGTATTTCTTGCAAAAAATGTTGGCATGTGCCCCATTAATTTTGTGTGAGTTAGAGAAAATATTTCCTCCATCATTTTTCACATGCATGCTGCATATGAATGTCCATATTCCAATTGAAATACTTCTCAGATGATCTATTTCTTTTCGTTGGATGTATCCAACTGAAAGAAATATTTACACATTAAAGTCTTATGTCCAAAACAGGAATCATCCCAATGGTTCTATCATGAACGGTTACTTGGATCAAGAATGTATGGATTTCTACTCTATGTATTTGTCCGATCTTACTACAAGAAGGAATAGAACAATGAGAAATGAAGAAGAACAATATGAGAAAATTAAACCCATTTTTCCATCACTTCCTTAAACAGGAGGAATCTTTGGATCATATACATTGATGACATTAAGCCTTGAAGAGAAGGAGATGGCACATTGCACATTTTTGTTAAACCGTGATTTGTTCGATGACTACATCAGGTAAGTAAATTGAATATGTATATATTACATATATATATCTGTTAAAATATTCCTATTTTTATCTATAGGGAGCATAAAGAAATGATAAATAGAAAGCATCATTCTTTATCTTTGAGAAGGAGGGAGACTTTGTTTAACAAAGAGTTTTTTGCTTGGTTAAAATTGAAGGTAAAAATATTAGTGATTAAAATAATTAAATCAAAATTTAATTAAGTTTAATATTCATTTTTATTTCAGGTATTGAGTTTTCCTGTTGACTCTGTATATGAGGAAATAAGAGCTTTGACTTTTGGTCATAATACCGTGGTTTGTGACTATAAATCAATTGTTATCAATGGGTACAGATTTATTATCACTAAATGAGAAATGAACATGAGAACACAACATGATGGTGTTATGGTTACTACCACAAAAAACTGTTATGCCAATGCATCAGATAGTAGTCCATGATTTGAAAATGTAGATTATTATGGAGTCATTGAAAAAATAATAATATTGGATTATTACTCTCATGGACGAGTCACGATGATGAAATTCTAGTGGTTTGATTTGATTATGAGGCATGAAACATTTATTAATGAGTATAGATTTCAAGTAATTGATATGACTCACACTCTTTCTACCAATGAACCATATATATTAGAATCAATGGCGAAACATGTTTTTTTATGTCAAATACCATCTTCAACCTGAATTTGGTGTCATTATTGAAGTAATTCCAAGACATATTTCTGATGATGGTGATGATGGAATTAACACCATCCCTACTGCCATTGGAAAAGATCCATTTATTACTTTTGATGACTCCAATAGTTCAATTGTCAGAGTTGACTGTGAACCTGAAGTTGTGGTGGGAAATATATAGAATCATCCATCCATGTTCTCAATTATTTTGGTTTAGCTAGACTTGGGTTGTTAAGGTTGGTACTATTAAAATTGATTTAATATTGATTACAAATATGTTTTATCTTAATTGACCGTTATGTGAATTTTCAATGTTTATTGGTTGCAATTTTATTTGAATTGCATTTTCTAATTTGGAATTGAACTGTTTTCAAACCTAAAAAACCAACATTTCTAACTCGCTGAACATTTCAATGCTTTATTTACCATATATAAAATTAGTATAACTCTAAGACCTCCCTTTAACATTTCACCAGATAATGAAAATTATGGGTTGTCTTCTTCTGCAAAACATGTATAGAAACCCACATCTTCTACAATGGATAATTAAATTATCCATGAATCCTTCTATTCCCTCTCATATATTTTATTTTTTTGGTTACACATTAGTTATCCTTTTCTAATTACTTCCATATTTGTTTTCAAATGTAGGAAATGCAACCAATTAAAGAGAGGTGATGGAAAAAGATGATAGACAACAATCGTCACATGGATGAGATGGGCGTTCCACCACTAGTGCATATAATGAGTATTTTATTTCAAATATATATATTTAAATAATATATAATGTCATGTGATTAATCTTGTTTTAAATTTTTTTGTAGGATCCACCTCTTGGGCAAAAATTATTTGATGAGAAACCTAGCAGTACTCAGGGCGTTCGTACAAGGGGGTGGGGGGGGGGGGGGGGGGGGGGGGGGGGGGGGTGGGGGGGGGGGGGGTACGAGAGCTAGGCGATCTAGCCGGCGTACCTGATTAGACCCTGCCCCTCCCATTGACATACCATCTATCCCACATTCTGATCCTAGTGTGTCGTTAGAGACACACGATATATTTAGACCTCCCATGTTTTCACCACACTTTACATCTGAGTCACCTGAACCATCTTTACCATATCTGATGATGATTTGCACTCCCCATCCAGCATTCAACCAACCATTCATGCCACCTTATTTTATTTCTACTTCATTCACTCCAAGATTCTTTATTCCATCTTCTTCGACTTCTGCTCCACCAAAATCTGTCCTTATGGAGCATACATTGGGACCCACTCCACCTGTACAGGGTGTTCCTTTAGTTTTTGCAGATCCAACAACGCCCATTGATCATACTATCACAGATATATTTATATAACCCTAACAAATGTTTATACCATTATTTATTTTCATTATAAAATGTATTGATAACATATTTATTTTTCTTTCATAACAGGTACATCTACTGATAGGAGGTGGGGGTGGGGGCGTACACACATGTGTGTGGTGTGGAATCGCCGCATGTAGTTAATGGTGAACTATAATGAAGATAGTAAAATGATTGAAAAAATAGGGCAACAATGTCGGAGTTTTTTGGAAACACTTTCAAATACTCCGACATCATTCCGTTCATCCCGCTCTCATGGAGACAGTTGACAAATGAAGTCAAGGATAATGATTGGACAAAGATATGGGTAAAAAAATATTTTGTATTTAATGCAATATATTATTTTTTTATTTAAATGAATTAATATTTTGGTGTCAGCTTCGGTTTAATTTCCCCGATGGCGAGGGTGCACGACCAAAATGTCTAAAGGATTTAGGTGAGCTTTGGAGAGACTATAAGAAAAAGTTGTATATTTGAAGTCATTATAGAGTTGGCACATATTTAGAGGCGGTACCTATCATGGACGATTGTCCAATAGAATAGTATCAGCAGATGATTACTCATTGGATGACTATCCAGTTTAAGGTATTAATAACATTTGAGGCATTTAAATGAAATTTTTCATGTTTTGCATTAATACTATCTTTTTTATTATTGAATTTCATTTAGGAATCATCTAGAAGAAATAAAAAAAACATTGATGCTAAAAATACCTCCACACATTGGGATGTACCACGATGTCAAACCATGAGAGGAAGCAGGTATGATAGTTGTTTATATTTTTTCTTTACGACTTTCACTTTCTAATGTTTCCTCCATAATTTATTCGATTTATAAAGTTTTAATAAAATTTTATTTATGAAATTAATTATTGGTAACCTATTTTTAATTATGGTTTCCAACATCAATGTCATTGTAGAGGCAAACATTGAATATTTAAGGATGTGTGCCTCGAGAAAAACTGTTTTTCTCGAGTAGAAGGAAGAAAGATGGAAGTGCGATTAACGAACCGACTCAGCAGAAGATTGTAAGTTTTACTTTGTTGATGTCAAATTTTAATATATATTTTGTAACTTAATAATCTATTTATATTTGTAACATGATGCTTTAGAGGAACTTGATTCCAAGAAACCTAACAATTTTGGGGAAAATGATCACTTACATAAGGTGTTGGGAGATGAGTACCCTAACAGAGTAAGCTACCGACCTGGGAAGAGTATAGTCCCGACAAGGTATTGGCCCTCCTCAGGTATGATTTGAAGTTCCACCAAGTTCTAGCAGATTAAGGAATCGATAGAACATGCTGAAAAAGTTCCACAGAGATAATAGAATAGTCTGTTAAGGAAAACACCTCATTTATAAAACTGATGGAAGTTTTTCGTCCAACACTTCCACCAGAGGAAAAAATATCTTGTGATGAATACATGTAATTGATGCATTCTATATATGGTGAACCATGTAGAATTTATAGTGGTGGTCGAGCTGATGGTGAGGAGGAGGCCGAGGCAGAGGAGGAGGGAAAGGAGGAGTCCAAGGCGAAGGAGGATGGTGAGGAGGAGGTCGAGGTGGAGTACAAGGGAAAGGAGGAGGGCATTGAGGAGGGTGGGGATAATGATGGGGATGGCGATGAGGATGGGGATGAGGCTGATGATGATGGTGATGACATTAATAGCGACAAGGGATAGATTGATCCGTTATATTTTTGACTGATATTACCATCATTTTATGTTTGATGATTTGTTTTGCCTGAATATATGTGTGATTAGGTAGGTCACATTATCTTTATTTCTTTATTTATAAATAATAAAACTTGACTTAATGATTTTATACGACTGAATATATGTGTGACTTATTCACCCCTCCCCAGGACACCCTCACACCCTTGGACAACCCCCACCCCCTGGACACCCCCACCCCCTGGACACCCCCACCCCTTGGACACCCCACCCACTTGGACAACCCCCACCCCTGGAAATCTCCCCACCCCTCCCCCACCCCCCTGGACAACCCCCCTGGACACCACCCCCACCCCTTGGACACCCCCTACCCCCTGGACATCCCCCACCCCTGGACACCCCCTAGACAGCCCCCCCCCCGTGGACAGCCCCCACCCCCGTGGACACCCCACCCTCGGGACACCCCACCCTTGGGATAACCCTCACCCCCTGGACACCCCCACCCCCTTGGACACCTCCACCCCCTGGAAACCCCCTGACACCCCCACCCCCTTGGACAACCCCCACCCCCTCGATAACCCCCACCACCTGGGACATCCCCCACCCCCTAGACACCCCCACACCTTGGACAACCCCCACACCCCCTAGACACCCCTTGTACACCCCACCCCTTGGACACCCCCATCCCCTAGACACCCCACCCCCTTGGAAATCCCCCCACCCCTGGACACCCCCACCCCTTGGAAAACTCCCCCATCTCTTGGACACCCCCACCCTCGGGACACCCCCCCACGAACAGCCCCCACCCCCTAGACACCCTCACCCTCCTGGACACCCCTATCCCTGGACAACCCCCCTATGAATAGCCCCACCCCCCTATACACCCTCACACCCTGGACACTCCCACCCCCCTGGATAGCTCCCCACATCACCTGGACACCCCCACCCCCTGGATAACCCTACCCCCTTGACATCCCCCCCATGGACAGCCCCCCTGGATACCCCACCCCCCTGGACAACCCCCACCCCCTAGACACCCCCACCCCCTTGGACAAACCCCAACCCCAGGACAAACCCCCACCCGTGGACAACCCCCACACCCCCCAGACACCCCCAACCCCATGGACCGCCCCCACCCCCTGGACACCCCCACCCCCTAGACACCCCCACCCCCTGGGCAGCCCCCACCCCCTGGACACCCCCACCCCTAGACACCCCCACCCCTTGGACACCCCCACCCCAGTGGATAACCCTTAGACACCCCACCCCCTTGGACAACCCCAACCCCTGGAAACCCCCACCCCATGGACCCCCACCCATTGGACAACCCCCCTCCCCCCATGGAAAACCCCCACCCCCTGGACACCCCCACCCCCTGGACACCCCCACCCCCTTGGTCATCCCCCAACCCCCTGGACATCCCCCAACCCCTTAGACATCCCCCACTGCCATAGACACCCCCACCCCATGGACAACCACCACACCCCCCTCAACACCCCATGGACACCCCCACCCCTTGGACAACCCCCACACCCCCTAGACACCCCCACCCCCTTAAACAAACCCCACCCCTAGACACCCCCACCCCCTAGACACCCCCACCCTGTGGATAGCCCCCCCAACCCCTGGACACCGCCACCCCTAGACACCCCACCCCCCTGGACACCCCCACACCCCCCAGGACACCCCCACACCCCCCAGGACACCCCCACCCCCTAGACACCCCCACCCCCTGGACACCCCACCCATTGAATATCCCCCCACCCCCATGGACACCCACCACACCCCCACACCCCCCACACCCCCACACCCCCCACACCCCCTAGACACCCCCACCCCTAGGACACCCCCACCCCTGGACAACCCCCCATGGACAGCCCTCCCCCCACCCCCTAGACACCCCCACCCCCTGGACAGCCCCCACCCCACAGAAACCCCCACCCCCCCAGACACCCCCCGCCCCCAGACACCCCCACCCCCTGAACACCCCACCCCCTTGGACACCCCCACATCCCCTGGACACCCCCTTGGACACCCCCACCCCCTTGGACAACCCCCACCCCTGGACTGTTGGATCTGAATCTACGGATTACACACAAGAGGGGGGGTGAATTGTGTCTTTTCAAAATTATTACAATCTCTTCAATTTAGACAAATTCTGTCCACTATGCTTTAGCACGATTAAATATGCAGCGGAAAAAGTAAAAGCATGAACACACGGATGTATAGTGGTTCGGGGAACAGAAGGCCCCTAGTCCACTCCACCAACGCTCAAATCCACGAGCTTGGCGATTTTCACTATCTGGTCCTCGTTTCCACAGACCTGTTCACAACTGAGTACAGGCAGTTGACACCTTTACAAGTTTCAGGCAAACACAGCCTTCCTGGTTCAAACACGAACCCACACAGCTTAGAATGAGAAGCTGATCACTCAAAAATAAAAAGGGGTTCGATAAAGAAAACACTTCTCCAGTTGTTCTTCACAATTGCAACAGAATGCAATTGACAGTAGATAGATCGTCGTCTTCAGAAAATAAAGATCTGTAATCAAAACAGTTCTGAGTCGATCCAGTTGCAATAGATATTACAAGAAACTTCACAACTTCAGCAGCAGTAGATTCACAACAGATAGTCGATGTAGAACACGTGAATCTGCTATCAAGATCTTCCTTCGGTAATAAAGGTTTTACACTTCTTCTCGAACACCAGAAAAGAACGCCTTCACACAGTCTCTGTTTCTTGCTCGTTAAAAGATCAATCTATATATTTCATACACTTTCCTGTGTATATATATATCTGAAGTTTCCAAGATAGAACATATATATTCAAATCTGAGAAAATCTTCCGCATAAATAGATCCATGAAAATCTCCTTTAGATTCGCGATATTAAAAAAAATGAAATAACAGAGCCGTTGTAACTCCCCTGAAGAATCGGCATAAAAAGATCCGTTTAAATCAATCATTAATCCGTTGAAAATCTTCTTTGATTCAGTCAAAGTCGTACTTAAGAATCGGCTCGAAATCCGCTTAATAATCTGCCTGTTTGACCAATGCAAAAGGAAATATCGTCTGTCAAAAATATCCCGACGCCAAACGTAGGGTTGATGATGTGGCTCCAAACGTAGGGTTCACAAACGTAAGGTTCACAAACGTAAGGTTCAGAACGTAAGGTTGAACATACATACTTTCTCTTCAGCATTCAAACGTAGGGTTGATCATCCATACTTTTGAGAAACAAACTCAACACTGAAAACTAACGTACGGTTTCTCTTCCATACTTGTCCAACAACAAAAACGTAA
Source organism: Viscum album (assembly GCA_963277665.1). NCBI lineage: Eukaryota > Viridiplantae > Streptophyta > Magnoliopsida > Santalales > Viscaceae > Viscum > Viscum album. The sequence goes on from OY728145.1 coordinate 962,510,744, forward strand.
GGTTCCTTCCAAACGTAATGTTCTTCTTCCATACTTTTCAACAACGTAAGGTTCATTAACCATACGTTTCAAAATAACGTAAGGTTCCTTAACCATACGTTTCTTTTAACATAAAATGTAAACTTTTCATCCATACGTTACGTTCATCAACGTAGGGTATGAACAGTGATTCCAGTACGCGCTAAAACTGATCTCGCGCTACAGTGATTCCAGAACGCGCTAAAATTGATCTCGTGCTACAGTGATTCCAGAACGCGCTAAAATTGATCTCGGAATAAATGAAGTATGAAATCTCGTTATATGAAATAAATAAATAAAATAAATTCCTGCAAAATACTCAACGAAATAATTAGTAAATAATTAAGGGTATTTGTGAGCATCAAAATCATCATAAAGAGACAGAGTATTATTTAAAATAATCTCCCCCTTTAAAAAACATTATTTTGAATTGTTTGAAAACAATACATTGCTCAATAATCTCCCCCTTTTTGATGATCACAAAACCCATAAAATAATAGAACTAATTTAATTGCAATCTTTATTGAAAAATTAGTTTTATAAAATTTTAGAATTTTGAAAGGATTAAAACAATATTTAACTATAATAAAATTTCTCCCCCATAAAAATAAATTTTCAGCTAAAAATAGATAAAAGATAAATGTCGTATATATCCAAATTCTCCCATATATCCAAATTTCTTCATAGGAAACAAATGAATTTAAATGTTGTGTTTATCCAAATTCTCCCCCTTTTTGTGATATCAAAAAGAATGAAAAATTACGGATTTGAACACATTCAATATTGCACTGAACTATAAGTAAATGCTATAATTAACTGTGTATGAATAAGTGAATTTGTTATACTGGCTAACTCAATCATAAATCAATAAACAACAAAACAAAAAAGAAGTAAGAAAAGAATTTTCATTCACAAGCTGTTATATATAAACGATTGTGATATACAGAGGAATCAAGGTTCATAGATAAGACAGGGAAAAAGGTGTCTATCTCCTTTGAATCGCGGTCTTTATCTCTGTAAACTGTTCTCTGAGCCTCTTCATCATCCCATCTCCTAACTTGATGATAAGATCTATGTTCTATTGAGTCATATGAATATCTTCAATCAAATTAACTCTGAAAAACTCATGCATTCTTTCTTCTTTTTCAACAAAAAGAGCCATTTTTTCTGATAACTGATTCAAAAGAATCCTAATCGGTTGCTCTCCAGATGTCAACTGATCCACTAAAAATCTCTGATTATCTAGAAAAACTGACAAAGGGGCACTATTACACTGAAGATCGTGTAATCTGTCACTCATATTGCTCATTGCTATAGTAATTGCTTGAAATTTCCGAATCAAATCAGGTGAAGAGCCTGATCCACTCACAGCACTATTTGCAACAGACTCAAATTTATTCTCCATGTAAATCTTCAACTCAGACAAATCATCTTTCTTTACCATCTCTGATTTTAACTGATCAACAGCATGCAGCATATCAGTCTTAAACAAATCTACTTCCTGTCTTGAAACAGTACATTCTTTCAGCTTCTGAAACTTCAACTGCTCTAAGTTCAGAGAATTTCTGAGACTAGCATTCTCAGATTCTAACTGAGAGATACGCTTGTACAACTCAACAACTTCTTCTTTTCTCGAATCAGGGGCACCCTGTGCTCGATTCTCATGTCCAGAATTAGGTTGATGAAACAGGGCAAGTGGTAAGGAATCTGCATCTGACTGTTCTTTGTCCTTGTCCTGACAAGGTTGATCCACTGAACTATCTTTTGAAGCCTGAAACTCTTCCACTGAAAAATCTTCCTGAAGTACCTCTGTATTAGCTTCAGAAGTATGTTCATCACGAACAGTAGTCTCTCTGACTTCTACTGATTGGTCAAGAACAATATTTTCATGTAAATCTTGAGTTCGGGCCACTTCTTCACCAGGCACTGCCTCCATAAGTTGTTCTTGTTGAATTATGTTTTCAACAGCCACAGCAGCAGATTGAGGTTCTTTTTGAGTTTCTGTTTGAGCTGCTGGTTCCTCTATCGGTGCAGTCTGCTCCACAACAGCTTCTCTCACAAATGAATAAGAAAATAACGGTTCAGAGGATTTCAAGGCAGGAGAGATAATTTCTTCATCAATTGACCTCTTCCTTCTAGATTGAATTCCTTCTTGACTTCTCTCTTCCTCAACTTCCTCCATCTCAAAACGAATTCTACTTGCCACTGTACTAACTCTTGATTCTGCTTGTCCCTCCTTGGACTTAGCCGGTTGAGCCTGAGCACTCTCCGAGTTTTCATCAGCTCCAACAGGTAAGAGTTTTCCTTTAATTGTGCTCCAGAAGTATCCTACTTTCCTTAAAGTTCCAGCATTAAAAACATTACTGTGGTGACATTTCACCCCAGCATCTACCAATCTGATCATTCCTCTTTTAAACAAAAACAAAGAAATGAACCTTACATAAGGGAAAAAGGTCATTCTTGCTTCACTCTGACAGTAGTAACTCAGATATCTTATCATAAACCGAGGAAAATTAAACTTAATATCACACATCAGAAGATAAATTTTGTACATGTCAGGGTATAGGATTTCCTCCATCTCAGCCATTCTTGGTGCTAAACCAGTCTGAACAAATTTTACCAAAATTTTCTGATCGGGCTCCAAATCCTTAATAAACATCTTCTTTATCACTCTGGTTCCAAACAGAAAAGACATAATGTCTTCAGACTTATGTACAGAATCTCCAATATTCCGTAAATCGAAATGAAAAACTCCTTCATGAGGGCAGTTAAGAATTTGACTTATCTCTACAGATGATATTGAAAAGTCCTTATCCTCTATTTGAGCCAATAAACTATCCTCTGTATCTCCAAGGCTAAACTGAACAGTTCTAAAGAAATGTCTCATTTCTGCCTCATATAGAAACTCAGAATTTTCACTATTAAAAGCTTGCTCAAGGCTTTGAAATGACAACGCTTGCTTCAACAGTAAATTAGTTTCAAACAGCCACTCTAAATCTATGACTTTACCTTGCAGTATTTTCCGACTAACTACCTTAGGTTTCTTTGCAGCACTGCTCTCGGCTTCATCTGGACGCTTAGTCTTTGCCATTCCAACAACGATTTCTGAAGGTTCGTAATTTTAGGGTTTGAAGATTCAGAAAAGGGTTTTGGAGCAGATGTGCGGTTTTAGGTTTTCGAAAGGGTTTCCGAAAAAGGTGAAGCAGTTTAGAAGGTGAAACGGTTCTAACAGCCTTGATTCCCGTGTAATCACTAATCATTACTTTTATTTAAAACAAAATAAAATTACTTATAGCGAGAAACAGAAATTAAGCAGAATTCGAAAACAGAATAAGATTTTAAAAAAAAACTATTTAAAATTAAATAAACCTAACTCCCCCTTAATAAATTCAAACCTTTCCGTGGGAAGTGGTTTAGTAAAAATATCTGCTAATTGATTTTCTGTATTTACAAATTCTAAAAATATATCCTTTTTAAATACATGATCTCTTAAAAAGTGATGTCTTATATCAATGTGCTTAGTTCTAGAATGACTAATAGGATTTTTTGAAATATTAATTGCACTAGTATTATCACATAAAATAGGTGTATTATTGAAATTTAATCCAAAGTCCATAAGAGTGTTTTTCATCCACAACACCTGTGCACAGCAACTACCTGCAGACACATATTATGCCTCGGCTGTTGACAGGGAAACTGAGTGTTGTTTCTTACTAGACCATGATACTAAAGACTTCCCTAAAAAGTGACATGTTCCTGAAGTACTCTTCCTATCTAATCTACAGCTTCCAAAGTCAGCATCTGAATATGAAATTAAATTAAAATCAGAGGTTTTTGGATAAAGCAGAGATTGATAAATAGTACCTTTTAAATATCTAAAAATTCTTTTAACAGCAGTTAAATGGGATTCTTTGGGATTTGATTGAAATCGAGCACAAAGACATACTAAATACATTATATCTGGTCTACTAGCAGTAAGATATAACAAACTACCAATCATACCTCTATATAACTTGTTGTCCACTGATTTTCCAGTTTCATCCAAATCAAGTTTTATATTAGTACATATAGGAGTTGTAAATGGCTTGCTGTTTTCAAGTCCAAATTTCTTAAGTAAATCAGTAATGTATTTTCATTGATTTAAAACATTTCCAAAATCTTTTTGAAATATTTGAAGACCCAAAAAGAAATTTAATTCTCCCATCATACTCATTTCAAATTCTTTTTGCATTAATTCTGAAAATTCATGACAAAGAATTTTATTGGTTGATCCAAAAATTACATCATCAACATAAATTTGAACCAACAAAACATTATTTTTCACAGTTTTCTTAAAGAGTGTTGGATCTGCCAGTCCAACAGTAAAATCATTTTTCAAAAGAAAAGAACTTAGTCTTTCATACCAAGCTCTAGGTGCTTGTTTAAGGCCATAAAGAGCTTTAGTAAGTTTGAAAACAGAATCTGGTTTTTGAGAATTTTCAAAACCAGGAGGTTGCTCAACATAAACTTCCTCCATTAAATAACCATTTTAAAAAGGCAGATTTAACATCCATCTGAAATAATTTAAAATTCATATAAGATGCATAGGCTAAAAGGATTCTAATGGCTTCTAACCTGGCTACAGGTGCAAAGGTCTCATCATAATCTATTCCTTCTTCTTGATTATATCCTTTAGCTACTAATCTTGCTTTATTTCTAGTTATTATCCCTTGATCATCCTGTTTATTCCTAAAGACCCATTTAGTTCTAAAGGGTGATTCTTTAAGGTTCTAGACTGTCTAGGCATTACATTCAAAGGTTCTTCAGTGTCATGTTCTTCTGAACTGGACTGAATTTCTTTTATATCATTTTCAAAATCATTCTTTAAATTTTCAAGTCTCATGTTTTCATTAGAATCAGGTTCATCTATTTGTTCTATCCTTTTCTCAAAAGGATCAGATTCATCAAATTTCACATGAACCGATTCTTCAACAATCCTTGACTTTTTATTATAGAATCTATAAGCTTTGGAGGTTGCAGAATATCCTAAGAAAATACCTTTATCAGATTTTGGATCAAATTTACCAAGATTATCTTTGGTATTCAAGATGTAAACCTTGCATCCAAAAACTTTAAAGTAATTTACTTTAGGTTTTCTGTTATTCCATAGTTCATAGGGTGTCTTTTTCAAAATAGGTCTTATTAAAATTCTATTCATTATATAACAAGCTGTATTAACAGCTTCTGCCCAGAAATATATAGGTAGGCTATATTCATTTAACATAGTTCTAGCCATTTCTTGAATAGTTCTATTTCTTCTTTCTACAATCCCATTCTGTTGAGGTGTTCTTGGAGCAGAGAAGGTGTGTTTAATACCCATGTTTGAGAAAAAGTAATTAAATTCCTGGTTCTCAAATTCTCCACCATGATCACTTCTCAATGAGATTATATTAAAACATTTTTCATTTTGAATAGATTTACAAAAACCTTCAAATAAACTAAAAGCTTCACTTTTAAATTTCAAAAAGAAAATCCAAGTAAATCTAGAATAATCATCAACTAATACATAAACATATAATTTACCAGCTAAACTTGCTACTCTTGAAGGTCCAAACAAATCCATATGGATAAGTTCTAGAGGTTTAGTTGTAGCAACTTTATTAACAGATTTGAATGATGATTTGTGTTGCTTGCCAAGATGACATGCATCACAGAATCTGTCATTTTCAAATTTGAGACTAGGCAAATCAGAAACTAGATGTTTCTTAGATAATTTATGTAAAGCATATATATTGCAATGACCAAGTCTTCTATGCCAGATCCAGGATTCACTTATATTAGCAGTTAAGCAGTTTACTTGTTGTTTACACAAGGAATACAAATCCAAAGTATAAACATTATCAGTTCTGGGTGCTCTAAACTTAAACAGTTTATCTTTAGAAACAGTACAACTATTGTTAGTAAAATCAACAGTGTATCCATCATCACAGAGTTGAGAGATACTTATCAGATTGTTTTTTAACCCTTGTACATAAAGTACTTTGTTGATTGAGACTGTCTCTGGATCTCCAACTGTTCCAATACCAATAATCTTTCCTTTGGCATTGTCACCAAAGGTGACAAGTCCTCCTTCCTTTCGAGTAAGAGAAGAGAAATTAGCTGAAGTTCCACTCATGTGTCTTGAGCAGCCACTGTCCATATATCATATTTATTTCTTTCTTTGGTGACCTGCTACCTGCAAAGACATTCAAACAAATTGCTTTGGTACCCATATTTTGTTGGGTCCAGGAGTGTTAGCAAGCAGTGATCTGGGTATCCAGATTTGCTTTGTTTTCTTAAAATTGATTGAATCATATAGATCATTGGAAATATAAGCTTTCTTAATTCCACATATTTGAGGTTGTCTTAGAAAACAGTTTTTAGCTATATGACCTTTTGTTCCACAGAAGTTACAAATAACCTGTTTAGTGCTAGGAACAAAATAATTTTTGTATAACTTAGGTTTTTCTCCTTTACTTCCAATTCCAAACCTTTCCTTTTTAATTACAGTTTTTCCAAGTATCTCATTTAAGGCGTTTTCTCCTTTTGTAAAAACTAATGCAGCCTTTTTATAAGATTCTACTTCATCCTGTAGAGTTTTTATTTTTGATTCAAAATTAATTTTATTTGAGTCAGCAGAGTTGTATTTGTCAATTAATTCCTTATGTTGTTTTAGCAAAGTATTTCTCTCATCTGAAATAGCTTTATGCAAGTTCTTTATAGATTTATATTTTTTAAATAATGAGTCATACCTTTCTTCAAGCATATTGTAGTAATCTGCAAGTTTTTTATTTGAGAAGCTTGTTTCAGAGTTTGATTCATTATTTGAGTCAGAGGAGTAGTATGAGTGTACCTCATCAGTTTCAGCCATGAAACACATATTTGCTTTTAAATTGGCTTCCTCCTTCTCTGATCTTGATTCAGAAGAATTACTTGAGTCTTCAGAAACACTCCAAGTAGCTTTCATAGCTTTCTTGTCTTTCTGCTCATAATCATCTATTTTGAAGAATTTCTTCTTCTTTGCATCTTTCAATTTTGGGAAATCCGGTCTGATATGTCCCATCTTTTTGCATTCATAACATCTCACTTCCTTGCTATCTTTCTTGAAGGATTTCTTGAAGTCTTTCTTCTTACTGTAGAACTTTCTGAATTTTCTGGCTAGCTGAGCCAGTTCTTCATCCGAATTTGAAGAATCAGAGCTTTCTGATTTAGCACTTACTTCTCTGTTCTTCATCTTTCTATCCTTTTGTTGAGAAGTCACTTTCAAAGCAGTATTTTCCCTTTTTATGTAGACTTTATGCTCATTTACCTCATCTTGCATTTCAGCCTCGTACATCATCAATGTACCAATCAGCTCTCTCATAGTTAGATCTTTAACAGAAGTTGATTGTTTGATTGCTGCAGAGATTCCATTCCATCGAGTAGGAAGTACTCTCAGTACCTTTAACGCTTGATCAGCCTGCTTGATTGGTTCTCCTAGAGATGTTATATTATTGACAATTTCTGTCAATCTTCCATTCATCTGAGTGATGCTCTCTCCTTCAATCATTCTGAAAGTATCGAATTTTAATTTAGCAGTTGCATATCTCATCTGTCTTACATTATCTGTTCCTTCATAAGCAACAACTATTGTTTGCCACATTTCATATGCAGTCGGGCATTGAGATACTCTGTTAAATTCATCCGGTCCTAGACCACAGATGATTGCATTCATAGCTTTTGAATTCATGTCATACTCAGCCTCTGTAGCAGCACTCCATGTATCGGGATTTTCAGGAATTTCATAGGGAGTCAGAATCTTTGAATATACTTTGTAACCAAGATTTTTCAGATAAATAATCATACGTGATTTCCAGCAGCCATAATTATCTCCATTAAAGTAAGGTGCTCTGACCATTGACATTCCCTCTCTCGTATCAGCCATGATACACTATGTATAATCTTTAAATACTTCTAGCTTGATAAGACTTTAAAAATAAGAAGCTCCTCCTTTGATACCAATTGTTGGATTTGAATCTACGGATTACACACAAGAGGGGGGGTGAATTGTGTCTTTTCAAAATTATTACAATCTCTTCAATTTAGACAAATTCTGTCCACTATGCTTTAGCACGATTAAATATGCAGCGGAAAAAGTAAAAGCATGAACACACGGATGTATAGTGGTTCGGGGAACAGAAGGCCCCTAGTCCACTCCACCAACGCTCAAATCCACGAGCTTGGAGATTTTCACTATCTGGTCCTCGTTTCCACAGACCTGTTCACAACTGAGTATAGGCAGTTGACACCTTTACAAGTTTCAGGCAAACACAGCCTTCCTGGTTCAAACACGAACCCACACAGCTTAGAACGAGAAGCTGATCACTAAAAAATAAAAAGGGTTTCGATAAAGAAAACACTTATCCAGTTGTTCTTCACAATTGAAACAGAATGCAATTGACAGTAGATAGATCATCGTCTTCAGAAAATAAAGATCTGTAATCAAAACAGTTCTGAGTCGATCCAGTTGCAATAGATATTACAAGAAACTTCACAACTTCAGCAGCAGTAGATTCACAACAGATAGTCGATGTAGAACACGTGAATCTGCTATCAAGATCTTCCTTCGGTAATAAAGGTTTTACACTTCTTCTCGAACACCAGAAAAGAACGTCTTCACACAGTCTCTGTTTCTTGCTCGTTAAAAGATCAATCTATATATTTTATACACTTTCCTGTGTATATATAAATCCGAAGTTTCCAAGATAGAACATATATATTCAAATCTGAGAAAATCTTCCGCATAAATAGATCCATGAAAATCTCCTTTAGATTCGCGATATTAAAAAAAATGAAATAACAGAGCCGTTGTAACTCCCCTGAAGAATCGGCATAAAAAGCTCCGTTTAAATCAATCATTAATCCGTTGAAAATCGTCTTTGATTCAGTCAAAGTCGTACTTAAGAATCGGCTCGAAATCCTCTTAATAATCCGCCTGTTTGACCAATGCAAAAGGAAATATCGTCTGTCAAAAATATCCCGACGCCAAACGTAGGGTTGATGACGTGGCTCCAAACGTAGGGTTCACAAACGTAAGGTTCACAAACGTAAGGTTCAGAACGTAAGGTTGAACATACATACTTTCTCTTCAGCATTCAAACGTAGGGTTGATCATCCATACTTTTGAGAAACAAACTCAACACTGAAAACTAACGTACGGTTTCTCTTCCATACTTGTCCAACAACAAAAACGTAAGATTCCTTCCAAACGTAATGTTCTTCTTCCATACTTTTCAACAACGTAAGGTTCATTAACCATACGTTTCAAAATAACGTAAGGTTCCTTAACCATACGTTTCTTTTAACATAAAAAGTAAACTTTTCATCCATACGTTACGTTCATCAACGTAGGGTATGAACAGTGATTCCAGTACGCGCTAAAACTGATCTTGCGCTACAGTGATTCCAGAACGCGCTAAAATTGATCTCGCGCTACAGTGATTCCAGAATGCGCTAAAATTGATCTCGGAATAAATGAAGTATGAAATCTCGTTATATGAAATAAATAAATAAAATAAATTCCTGCAAAATACTCAACGAAATAATTAGTAAATAATTAAGGGTATTTGTGAGCATCAAAATCATCATAAAGAGACAGAGTATTATTTAAAATAATCTCCCCCTTTAAAAAACATTATTTTGAATTGTTTGAAAACAATACATTGCTCAACATGGACACCCCCACCCCCTGGACAACCCCCACCCCCAGATAGCCCACACCCCCTTGGACACCCCCATATTCTGAATTCAGTTTTGTATGCCATATTCTATATGTGTTATACATAATTAAATTCTTTATGTAATGAATTCCGAATTGAATACACTGTATATAATTCAGAATTCTGTATGTAATTCATAATTCATTTTTTATTTTTGTATGTGTTATTCATTCATAATTCAAAATTCAGTACATAATTAATTTTGTATGTATTTAATTGATAATTCAATTATGAATTCATTATTGCATAGGGTAATTGGGTTCTGAATTTAATTTTGAATTCCCAGGTGCACAGGGGATTGTAGAGGGGGAGACAGGCTGACCTGCTGCTGTAATTACAGCAAGGCTATACCAATGGTTGTAAACCGTTGGTATATGTGTGATCAGTAACTTTATACCAACAGTTTACATAAAACTGTTGGTAAATAGTTATACCAACAGTTAGTAAACCATTGGTATAGAACTTGTCATCATTGTTTACCAACAGTTTTATGTAAACCGTTGGTAAAGGGTTATTCCAACGGTTTTGAAACCGTTGGAATAGATTTGAAATGCCTTAATTTGCAATGGGTATGAACTGTTGGTATAAATATATACCAACAGTTATCTAAAACCATTGGTATAAGGTGCATTCTAGAACCATATACCAATGATTATACTATAACCGTTGGTATATGTCTATCCCCACAGCTAATTAGACAACAGTTTGAGAAACCATTGGTATAGTTTATACCAATGGTTTTTAGGACTTTCCCAATGATTTGAAACCATTGGTATAAGTCAAATTTCTAGAAGTGACCATTTAAAATAAAATACACACTGGAAAATAACATTTTTTCATTTTATAAAAATCACTTTTAAGGAAAAGTGAGAACCAACAAACACCGCACACGAACAGGAGAGCCTGACAAGAAACCCAGTCCACAACTAGACCCACCCAAAAACCAAACAAAACACCCAAAAGCAGCAACCATCGACGGACTGGTCAAGGAACCCAGTCCAGGACCGACCCGACCAAAACACACCACGCAACCATGCCGTCACGAATAGACCGTCACCAGGGGCCAGAACCACCGCACCAACCTTCACCGGGAACCACCATCGTCGCACCGAGAGAGTCCTGCAAATCGCCTCGACACCAGATCGAGCCGCAACCCCATCACACCCCCATACTCATCGTTGGGATTTCCGATGACCATGGCCAGCCAGTGAAACAGAATACAGTCAACCAGAGCAAGCCGCACCAGATCCGCACCGAACAAAAAATAAACCCACACCAGATCCACGATGGGGGCTGACCGACGGGGAGATCTTCATCAGAAGATCACCAGAACCACAGATCGAACGAGATTACAAGAACGGGAACGTCGCCGACTCCAATCATTACTGAGGCCACTTCCTATGGCCGCGTACTAACCTGGAAAGAGGACGACGCCCTTCTGAGTCACACCCCGACAAAACAAGTCACACCAAACAAGAACAAGAAATCAAACAAGAAACCGCCACGTTCCCCGAGAATTCCTGAGGTCACCCTATGTGACCTCGTAGTGACTCGGAAAGAAGATGAAGAACCTAGGGGGAAGCGTAGAAGAAAGGGAGGTGAAGCCATCGCGGGAGCGGGAGAGGAGACCTGCAAACCAGTTCATCATCGGAGGTTGACGCAGAGCTCTGGATCCATGAAACCATGGGGCGATCTACACCCTCACACCATCATCGCACAACCGAACCCTCGATCGCATGCCAATAGAGGAAGGGAAGGGAGTGAAGGGGAAGACGGCGTAGGAAACCCTAATCATAGGAGCTCCCTAAAATAAAATAGGTTTCATAAATATTTTATCAATTCACCATAACATAACCTATGGAAAATAAATAGGTTTCATAAACATCTCATAAACATAAGCATTAACCATCCATTGAGAGACTAAGAATGGTATTTTTGGATCATATCCCCAGTAAATAATAATTAACATCAAAGATATCATCTTAGATGAAAAATGATTTTGAAAGATCACTTGAAACATTTTTTTGAGGAAAATATTCTTTTCACTTTAAAATATTTTTTTTAAAACATAAAGATTTACTAATTATTAAGGAAACATTTTCTTTAAAATAATATTGTAAACTTATAATGAAAGATTCAAAACATTTATTGGTCATGACAGTGTAAAATTCTATTCATGTTGTATATATTAAAATAAAAAATTCTTTTCGTACTTTTGTAGAAAAATTAAAAAATTACCTCATTCGAAAAATGACAAGAAGATTCGTTTTAACCAATTTTGTAAAAATCTAAACATGGGTAAAAAATAATTTAAAAAATCATAAAATAATAGTAAAAAACTTTAATTTTTTTTTATAAAACATGGATATGAAAGAAAAAGGTTTTTTGACTACAGAGAGTAATAAAGTTGATTTTCCTTAAAAATGCATTTTTGGTATCTCGAGTAATTATGACAAGAAAAATGAAAGGAAAACATATATTCTCAATAAATAACTAGAGGATAATAAAATCCACGAGTTTCTTGAGAGGTGGATCATAATATTTTATCATTAAAAACATAATCACAAATAATCCTGATAAACAATGAGATTGTAACATAAAACCTTACCACTTTGCTAACTTTTGAATCATAAGCCCCATGAAAGAAACAACATTAGATGGATATGTATATCTCATAATTTTCATTAAAATAATTGTAAAATTTATTCATGTATAGTATATAAACCACACAAAATAAACAACTGGTGTATAAGGCATTTGTCCCACACAAATAAAAGTGAGACGAAAATCCCTAACCTTAGGTCCGACTTCCTTTGTATGTTTTGGAACCTCATGTATAATAAATATAGATTTATTATACAATTATTATAGAACCATAATCATATATATCATACCGTATATGTGTTTGTTTCTGGTATAGTGGAAGCATGTGGTGGTGGATGATATATTAAAATTTCTTTTAATAATTGTTTCTTGAAACCATGTGCAAAGATCTTGCAAGTCAAATTTATGATTAATTAATTTAATATCTGAAGAAATAAATACCTAAACTTAGTAAATTTATTTTTTGATGAATATTTATCATTCAAAAAGACCCTTTTGAATTTCCTTCATTGTGTAGTGAGGATCAAAGGATAGAATCTATCCAGCAGTGATCCACATGTGCTCTAATGATCTCCAAAAAATACCACTCGATCTTTGGGTACTAGCGCAACAAATCAAATGTATTGTGTTGTTCATTCTTGATTTCTCATTATTCAGTATTAAAGAAATATCTATTGCATTTCTCATTCTTGAGTGGGAGAGATAAGGGGTCTAAAGAGAATTCATTGTGCACAATAATTCTCTATTCTCAATTTTGGATGCAATATACAATAGCCATAACCGTCTATTTATAGAGTTAGGGTTTAGGTTAAAATATTATTTAATTTTATGTCGACCATCAAATAACATTTAAAACCTTTAATAAACCCCATGAAACATAATAATAATAATAATAATAATAATATTATTATTTTATGGTGTGCCAACTTGCACAGATTGATAAATAATATTTACCGGATTATAAATAATTATTTTATCATTGGGAGCAATCTTAGTCTATTTGAACTCCTCAATATTTATTGAATTCATAGATAAATATTTTATTCATAAATAAATATTTTGGTCACAAACCAGAAAATAAATATTTATTAAATATTCAATAAATAAATAATTATATTTTTATTCACATGCTGATGAATAAATATTTATTTAATTTATATGATTAGTATAACTTGAATAAAATTATTCTTCGATTTTGAGAACACTATTTATTCCATTAATTGAATTCAAATAAAATTTAATCAAGATCAATAGAAACACTTAGTGTGTGTGACCCTCTAGGATTTTTTATCATTGGCATTAGGCGGCCTTACCTATAGTCCAAGATTACTGTCTAGCAACATGTCAATGCACCTAAGAGAAATAACTTAATGTCACAATGATGAAAAAAAAAATACGAATACTCACTATGTAATATAATTCCTTTGTCACAATATCTCATCAAGTAGGTTTCACATTTGCGTCACCAATCTATATATTTGATATGTATTTCTTTGACTATCTGAAATAAACATGTCATTACACCATGACCATGAAATTTAATGTGACAGTTCTATTATAATAAAAGGCCTGAGATATTAGCTTCCATAAAGATAGAAGGGATAAACCTTCCTCAGCTTATCCATTAATGACATGTTACTCATGATGCACCAAACGTATCCAACTTCTCCATGAACTGTTATCATCATGGTTTATGAAATACATCTAAGTACGCAAGTTGTAAAATGAATTAATAATAATGTTAAAGTTTAAGGACCATCATACACACTCACAGATATAAATATACAATGACACCAAAAATTGCATAATTCTTATTGGCGAGTTTGTTATCATAATCTCCCATCTTGGAGGTTACCAAGTGTGAACTTCATGAGAAGAATCCTCATCTTCTTATGAGTACTCACACATGAAATTATATGTATTATGTGTCTCATCATAGTAAATTATCCAATAGAACATTATTTAAGAATATCGTCATATAACATCAATAATATCATCATTTCAGGGAACTACTATGACCTTATCAATGTCATATATATTCAAGGAAATTATTACATTAGAGTTATGCAGAAAAACGGAAAATATTTAATAATAAGTTTTATTAATATTCAACACATTGAATATACATGTAATAAAAATAAAAACGGTTGGTCCAAGGACAAAGACTCCAACAAACTCCCAGTTGGACTAGAACCAACTGCCTACGACCTTTAGTTTTCTAGACCTCACATGATAGTCATGTTTTTACCGAGTTAATGATTTAGTTAAGAGGTCTACCATGTTGTTTTCCATGGAAATACTGCTCACTACAACTTCACCACTCTGAGAAAAATCCCTCAAGAGATGATACTTACAAAGTATATGCTTTATCCGTTTTTGTGACTTTGTCTCTTTTAAAAGATCTACCATTGCAATATTATCACAATAGAGCATGATATGATCTTTACTTATAGGTACCACATCAAGCACTTGAATGAAGTTGCACATCCATACTACTTCTTTAGCTGCCTCAAAATATATAATATAATCAGAATCTACTGTAGAATCTATGACCACAGCTTTCTTTGAGATCTTCCAGCTCACAAAACTTCCATTCAAATTGAAGATGTATCTCGTTTATGACTTTATGTCATCTTGATTAGTTTGGAAACTAGAATCTGTATATCCTCTGATGACTAGTTACTTATATCCTCCATAAAACAGGAAAATATCCATAGTACACCTTAGATACTTAAGGATAGTATTGGTGGCTATAAAATTGAGGCCACCTAGATCAGCTTGATATCTTCCTACTGCACTTAAAGTATAGAAAACATCTATCCTATTACATAATATACAATACATGACTGACATAATCACTAATGCGTATATAATCCTTACCATTCTGTTTCTTTTCTCATGTGTCTAAGGACACATTTTCTTAGAAATATAAATGCCATGTGATGTTGGAAAAAATCCTCTCTTGGATTGTTCCATACTAAATATCTTTATCATCTTGTCAATGTATGTAATTTGACTTAGGCTGAGAAACCACTTGGATCTATCACTATAAATATTGATCCCAATAATATATGTTTCCTCGCCCAAGTCCTTCATAGAGAAACATTTATTTAACCATGCCTTAACAACTATAAGACTAGTATCTTGTTTCTGATGAGTAATATTTCATCAACATATACTATTAAGGAAACGACTGCACTCCCACTAAATCGTTTATAGACACACAAATTACATTCATTATTTATGAAACCAAATTTCGTTATGGACTCATAAAAATGAATGTTCCATGACCTGGATGATTGTTTTAATCCATAAATGGATATTTGAAACTTTAATATCTTGTTGGAATCCTTTGGAGTCTCAAACCCTTCAGTTTGTGTCATACAGACATCTTCCTAAAGGTTCCCATTAAGGAAGGATATTTTGAAATCCATTTTCCAAATCTCATAATCATGGAAAGCTATAATGGAAAGTAGAATTCTAATGGATTTCAACATTACAACTAGTGAAAAGGTTTCATCATAGTTAATGCCTTGATGCTGTTTAAACCCTTTTGAAACCAGTCACGCCTTATAGGTACTAAATTTTCCTTCCATGTCCATTTTATTCTTGAATACCCATTTTCAAACAAAGGTATTTACATCTACTACAGGGTCTACCAAAATAAAGACTTTCTTTTTATACATGTAATCCAATTTAGAATTCATGGCCTACTTCCACTTAGAAACATCCATTCCACTTACTTCTTCTTTATAGGTTAAATGATAATTATTATCAACTAACAATGAGTCACCATCCTAAGTGACTATAAAACCATACCATTTTGGTTATCTAACCTGTCTAGTACTCCTACACAATAATTATGACTTTGGAAGAATTTTTTCTTCCACAGGGATTTTTGGAATTTGTTCTTATGCTAATTATTGTGTATCTTGAGTTTGTATTTCATTGAAGACTATCTATCTCCCACTATCTATTTTTGAGATAAGATCCTTCTCAAGAAATGTGGGATGTTTTTCAACCAAAACCTTTTTTTCTGAAGGATTTTATAGGTATTATCACTTTCTTTCTTTGGGACATCCTTTAAATATACACTTTGTTCCTTAAGGTTCAATATTGTTACCTCAAGAGGAATTAAAAAATGCTTCGCAACCCCACACATGTAAGTAAGACAAAACAGGTTTTTTTCCATTCAATAATTGGTATGGTATACTATTTTTTGATTTAGTTGGTACTCAATTTAGTACGTATGCTGCTATTTGTAATGCGTATCCCCAAAAGGATAATGGAAGACTCGTATGACTAATCATTGATCTCACAATGTAAAACAAGGTGTGGTTTCTCCTTTCTTTTACACCATTCCACTGAGGTGTATAAGGAGGAGTGAGTTGAGATAATATCCCGAACTCCCATAAATAATCAATGAAGTCTTGATCAAGATATTCTACACCATGGTCTGAGCAGAGTTTATTAATATTCTTACTAAGTTGGTTCTCAACTTCATTCTTGTATTCCTTGTATTTATCAAAAATAATCTTACTTATACCTCATTAAGTACATATATATATATATATATCCATATCTACTAAAATTTTCAGTAAAAGTTATGAAGTATGAGTACCCACCCCTTAATTCAACAAGAAATGGTCCACACACATCGGTATAAACTAATTCAAGAAACTCTTTATCCCTTTCACCTTTCTCACTAAATGAGGATTTGATCATTTTTCATTTTAAACATGTGTGACATATACCAAGCAGTTTTAGTTCAAAAGAATCTAAATATCCATCTTGATGTACTTTAGTCAAACACTTTTCACTTAAATGACCGATTTGGTGATTCCAAAGTTCAGTGTGACATGAGTCATGTGAAGTAACTTTGTTATAAATTTCCATTACTTGGTTCTTGTAATCCAACAAGTAAAAATCATTATTTAAATGTGCCTTACCATAAAAAAAATTATATCTTTTTAAAATAAGAAACATTTATTCCCAAATTTGAAAATAAATCCATCCATATCTAGTCTAGATATAGAAATAATTTTTTGGTAATTGAAGACACATAATAATTACCCTTTAAATCCAAGATCATTCCGGCCAGCAATGTGAGGTGGTAGTATCCAATAGACACAACAACAAGTTTAGCTCTATTTTCTACTCAAAGATCGACCCCTACTTAGTCAATATTTCTAAATCTACTTGGTTTCTGTATTTGAATACATATGTGAACACCGCAAGCTGTATCTAATACCCAATTTGTAGAAATAAATAAATCGAACTTAATAACAAATGCACCTGAAGCTTCCCCTTTCTTCTTTGGTCGGGTGAAGTTTTTCTTCTAGTGACCCTTCTTTCCACATACGAAATATACAACATCCTATTCCATTACTTGATCCTTGATCTTCCTCTTCTTAGAAGGATGTGAAGAATCTTTGGGATTAAAGCTATTCACTTTCCCTTTCTTCTTGTTCACCATATGGGTGGAAGGTTTTTCACGCTTTATATCCTTATCTACTCGGTGAAGAAGAGTATGAATATCTGGCAGAGACCTCTCAATGTTATTCAATTAAAATTTAAAATATAGATAGAGAATCTCTGAGGGAGTGATGCCAAAATGAGATCAGTGCCCAGTTCTTTGGGGAGTTTAAACCCTATAACCTTCAGGTTCTCAATGTAGCCAATGATATTGACTACATGAGGCCCAATTGGGGAACCCTATCCAAGCTTACTCTAAAAATGTGACATGAATATCTCAAACCTTTCCTGTCTAGATCTCTCTAAGTAAAGACCATGGAGGTTCTCAAACATGCTATATGCATCCATGTTTTAGTGAGACTTCATGAGTTCACTAGACATAGATGAAAGCATAAAACATTGAAAATCAACCACATCAATCAAATGTTTTTCATAGACTAGGAACTCTTAATCACTAGCCTCTTCAGAAATCGGATCAAGCATTGAGGATTCTAGAATGTAGGATTTCCATTCATGGTGTAGTAAAACTCGAAGGCATCTAAACTACTATTTGAAGTTACTTCTAATTAGGAGGATTTCTTTCTATAATATTGATCGTAGGGATAATGTGAATGATGAACTTTTCATTTTATTCTAAAATTAAAAAAGAATATTATATATTAATTATTTTCTTGATTACAAATTAGGTGAGATATAATAAATTAAACGTTTTTATTAAATCTTACACTATTTTATCAGGTCCCAATATCCCCCAAAAATGAACTCAGAATGTCTAGTTACTTTAACATTATAGTGGAAAGGATCCCCATTACTTTTCTTAATGATATAAACTTTGGACATAAAAACCATAATAAATTAATTAGGTAGGTCTTTCCAACTATAGAATTTCAGTCCTTGATTCATTGAGTGGATTCTCCTATCCTGAAATCCTGACTTGGATTTCCTCAACACTTGAATTAAATTTTCATTGAACAGACTTTGGTCATTAAAATCAGTACAAGTTCACTTAAGTTAACCCAAAACTCTCATGAGAACTCTTTGATAAAAGTAAGAGTCCAGAATTTAGACATGTACTACAATTATTTATTTAGTTTTATTCCCAATCAAGTAATGGAAGGATCAGTCCAACTTAATATTAGTTTGAGGGGGTTTTATTAATTATTCATAAATTTTATCTTGTTTTGTCCTTTACATTTCTTTTTAATATTAAGTGGACGTTACTTAATTAATTATCCATGTTGGATAAAACATTTACACACAATTAATTTATTTAATTTCCATATTTTCATATTAATTCATTTATTTATGTGGTCGTGGTCTTGCATATATAAAATAAATAATGCATAGATAGAAATAAATAAATAAATTAAATGATCTGATCACGAGATTATATAACAATTTATTTAATGAGAGGACATTAAATCAACCTATGACCATGGAGAATAACTCAATTTTCTGGTCTTGGCATGAGTTATAACATTCCACCAGCACACCATCATATGAATGAGTTGGCATTATCATGGTTCCATCTTGAACCGCCTCCATGCGCCTTTAGATGCTCCATTAATTACAAATATTTATTACTCACACATAGGTGAGGGGATCCAAAAGATTGGTTAAAAGAGGATTACATAAATATCCTTTGGCACAAAGGTCCTACATAATAATGGAGGGAGGGATGAATCACAAACCATTATTTAATTTAATATATAATAATTGAAAACCTATGAATTAAATTAAATTAAAACATCCAACACATACACAGGTCTTGGTCAAGCTCATGAGCGACCATACATGCAACAAATACACAAAAGTAACTGGATATAATTCATTTCTTTATTTCTTATTTATTATTAATATGAACATGCTTACATTAATTAATTAATTAATTAATTTCTTTTCATATTAATGATCATCCAAAATTAATTGAAGATACCCATCATTTATGGATTTAATGGAAAATAAATGACAGAACTAATAATGACATATTTATTACAAAAAATTAATCGATAATTTAAAATTCTTTAAAACCATTATTAAATTTTCAAACACACAATGGTGTTCCAATCGATAAAATAAGGTTTTAATGCTATATTTTTCAAATTTAAATTTATTTTAATTTTTTCCATTAATGGGAGACTACACAGTGTGTATATCCAGCTACACTCTGTGTATCTCGGTTTCTGTGTATCCAGGGTACACATATGGGTCTGTGGTGTGTACCTCAACCAGACTACACAACGTGTATAGACTAGCTACACATTGTGTGTTCTTCTTTCTGCATGTTTGGGTTTCTTGCAGAGTCACTTAGCATGTTCTTAGGATGCGAGATTGATGAACTACACATTGTGTACACCATATAAACGTTGTTTATATCAAAAATGCTATAGGTTTTCAGTCTCACATGGTTTTGACCGCGTATTATGACCACACAGATTGCGTGATTTACGACGCTAATATGTGTAGACTACACGACATGTATACCAATACAAGCCATGTAATCCGACAAACCATGTGCCACCATGACCAGTCATCACATGGAATACACCATGTGTAATTACTATGTGGCATTCCTTATATCCCTCGGCTCATCCAGATGTAGTGCTTCAGGGTACACAATGTCTACTTCTGAGTACACATTGTGTAACCCTGTCATACTGGAAAAAATATGGAATTTCCTAATGACATATATGATCGTTCTTCATCTATTATTAAACCATTTAAGAAAATGAAACACTGAATCAATCATTATTAATATTTCGAAGCATGTTAATTCAAATCAGATTAAATAAAAAATAACATGAAATGAAAAATCTAACCATGATTGCGCATAGATCAACAATAAAATAAATAATTATAAATTTAAATGTGACCCATATGATACCACCTTTTGGTTCCAGCTGCAACAAAATCACGTGGTGGTGGGAGATATATTAAAATTTCTTAAAATAATCATTTCCCGAAACCATGTGCGAGGATCTTGCACATACAATTTATAATTAATTCATTTAATATATAAATAAATAAATTCCTAGGCTTAAGAAAATTATTTTTTGATTAATATTGATTGTCAAAAAAACCCTTTTGCATTTTCTTCATTGCGCTATGAGGATCCAAGTATAGAATCCCTATAGAAGTGATCCACACATGCTCCAATGATCTTTGAGCAACACCACTTGATATCCGGGTTCCAGTGCGACAAATAAAATGTCATGAGTTATTTGTTCTTGATCATTCGTTCTTCAATATTAAAGAAATATATCTTGCATTTCTCATTATTAAGAGGGATATAGTAGGAGTTGAGAGAGTATTCATTGTGTGCAATAATTCTATATTCTCAATTTTGGATGCAATACAAAATAGACATAACTACATATTTATAGAGTTAGGGTTTATGTTAAAATATTATTTAATTTCATGTAGGCTATTAGATAACATTTAAAAACTTTAATAAACCTGATTCCATATAATAATAATATTATTTTGTGGTTCTAAAACTTGAAAAAATTGGTAAATAATATTTACCGGCTTGTAAATAATTATTTTATCACTAGATGCAGTCTTGGTCTGTTCGAACTCCTCAGTATTTATTGAATACCCAAATAAATATTTTATTCATAAATAAATATTTCATTCACATATTGATGAATAAATATTTATTGAATATTAAATAAAATAAACAAATATATTTTTATTCACATGTTGATGAATAAATATTTATTTAATTTATTCCATCAATATAACTTGAATAAAATTATTCCAAAATCTTGATAATAATATTTAGTTAATTAATTAAATTCAAATAGAATTTAATCGAGATCAATAGAAACACTTAGTATGTGAGACCCTCTAGGATTCTTTCTCGTTGGCATTAGGCGGGCTTGCCTAAAGTCCAAGATTACTGTCTAGAAATGGGTCAAGGAACCCAAGAGAAAGAACTTAATGTCACAATAATGAAAACCACATATGAATGATCACTATGTAATATAATCCATTTGTCAAAATATCTCATCAAGTAGGTTGCACATCCACTTCACCAACCTATATACTTGATATGTCTTTCTTTGACTATTTGAAATAAATATGTCGTTACACCATGACCATGGAATTTTATATAATAGTTCTATTCCAATAAATGGGCCAAGATATTAGATTCCATAAATATGTAAGGGGAAAATCCTTCCTCGACTTATCATTTAATGACATGTTACTCATGACACACCCAACATATCCAACTTTTCCATGAATTTTTATCGTTATGGTTTATGAAATATATATAAGTATGGGAGTTATAACATGCATTAATAATAATATTAAAGTATAAGGACCATCACAAACTATAGTAGATATAAATATATGACGACACCAAAACATACAGAATTCCTACTGATGGTCCTGTTCTCATAATCTTCCATCTTGGAGATTACCAAGTGTGAACTTCATAAGAAGATTCCTCATCTTCTTACGAGTCCTCACACCTGAAAATCTATATACTATGTGTCTCATAATAGTACGTTATCCCACCACAAAAAATTATTTAAGAATATCATCATAGAACATCAAGGTTCTTATCAAAGTGGAGAACTGCTATGAACTTATCAATGCGATGTATATTCTAGGACATTATTACATTAGAGTTATGAAGAACAATAAACAATATGTAATAAGAAGTTTTATTAATATTAAATACATCGAATATAAATGTAATAAAATTAAAAACAATTGGTCTTAGGAAACCAAATCCATAAATATTATTTACTTGTAAAATTTTATCTCTCGTTTGTTAACACTTCTTTATTAAAATAACTATTCCAGGTGATATCTACTTCGTTTTTCATGTATGTTCTGGTTGAAAGTTTTGGTCCTTGTATTTTGATCATGGTTCCATAATCTCTAGAATGTTAATAATGATATAAATATAATATATATTAATTATATACATGTTTATATTCATTCATAAAATATCGATATGGAAAAATGAATTATGTCGTTCATGGAGACAGTAGGTCGTACGCACACATGAATGATATTTTCACTCACTATTTGATGGAAAGATGGTGAATAAATGTGATTTAATAATCATAATAAAATTTTAGTAAATTTAGGACACTGAAGTTATTATTTAATGAATAATATAATAGATTTATAGGAGGTAAAATAATAAATAAAAAGAAAGCGATCGATTAAGGCGATTACCTCTTTGAAATATCTCTTTTAGATATCCTCTTAAGGGCTCTAAGGTTGGTCTTTTGGGTAGATAAAAACCTATATAATGCAGAAAGGTAAGTGGATAAGAGAACTTGGTAGAGTTTTTTCATGATATAAGGTTCAAAGTGGTGTGAATAATATAAAGAAGGGGTACTCTTTTATAATCGAGGAAAAGGGCACTCTTGGAATTTCTTAGAAGATTAAAATATATTAAATCCATTTTCAAGAAAAAATGGTTTCAAATGGAATATAAATGGTAAAGGGATGCAATTTTCTACCATATATTATCACCATTATACTATTTTAAAAATTTTATGATTTTTAAGTAATTTAATAAAATATTATTTTCATAAAATATCATTATTTTCTTTTTAGATACTATTCATTTAATTTGACATAAAGTCATAAAGAAAAAGTTGGAATACAAATATAATTATTTAATATAATAGTAATATGTAATAATCATCTAAAAATTTCATGGAACACATTAAATCATTGAAATTTTGTTGCTTTTAATATTTTTAAAATAATTTATTATATTTTTTATTAAATGGAGAAATACCGCATCAGTGTTTCATAAGAATTTAAGGTCATTCTATAATCTATAAAAATTATAAATAAATTTATATCATGAAAATAATTTCATAAAGATTAAAATAGTCACTTATATCAATTCATAACTTTCTTTTTTTCATATATGGACACACAAGAAATATTTAAAACTAAGAGAGTGACATTTTGTAACTTTCTTTGATTTAAATATTATACAGGTCATTAACATGAATAAGTGTCCATTAAACTATTTAAGTTCAAGAATAAAATGATAAGGGTAAAATTAAATTCATATAATAAGAATTAGTATTAAAAATTATGAACTTATCATTTAGTTTTAACCAAGATTAACCCGGTTTACCCTTTACTGAGGTGATAAATTTTACCATAGTTACTATTCATAATGAACAAAAATAAAAGGGGAATATTTTAAAATTTGAACCTCATAAATCCAAATATGGAATAAATTTTATCAAATTTAATACTTATAATTATCAGAAATTAATTTAAAATAAGTGCACAAAATGGGATGAAAAACACTTTTAGAAAAATACGGGTTTAAACATAAAACTGGATTTATTCTTATCCCATGCATAATAAAAATATCAGGTTAATGTTAAAAAATATGATTGAATAATATATATATATATATATATATATTTCATTAAAATCATTCATAAATAGTGAATGATTTAATTTATTAAGATAAAAACACATTGTGTACATAAAAATAGTTTTTCAAGAAAATGCCTCTTTACACATAAACATGTTTTTTATACTAAATTCAAAAATAAAATTGATTTAAATGAACTTAATTGGATTGTTTAAATTAAAATAGAACTAATTTTACTCTAAAATAATTTTAAAATAAAATATAACTTTTATATGCCTGAATAAAAAATACAGTTTTCAATAAAAATCAGTATTTTTCACTATTCAATGGGAAATCAATATTTTTTTGAAAATTATCAAAACTTCACCACAAGATAATTTTTAAATGATGATTTTAAAAATGTAGTTACTTTTATAAAATAATATTTTTAAAAGTTTTAAAAATTAAATATAATATTTTGTTACAAAAATAAATAAAAATCATTTTGAAGGAAATCTATTTTTTAAGCATAATATAACTTTGCTAAAAATTTAGTGCTTAATTATTAATATTTAATCAATAAATTTATATTTAATATAATATTTTTATATATCTCATAAAGTAGTTAATATTATACATACTTTCCAATTTAATGACTATGTTATAATGGCCACATAATAATATTTTAGTAATATATCGCGGTTTATTTAAACTTAGTGTTGCATGTAACTCAAGCTATCAAAGAAATTAATTTTTTTTGAAAAAAATAATTTATAAAATATTGGGGTGTCACACTTTGTAATTGGTTCCTTCAAATATAATTTAAAAGAAAAATTATCAATTGGTTAGCTCATGATCTTCATGATTTTCTTCACATGGATGTTTCCATATTTTGAGAACCCCATTGATACTTTAAAAGAGTTTCTAAAACTTATAAAAACTTGCATGGGAAAAAAAAACAAAGCACACAATAATAAAATAAAAAATAAAACTTATTTAAGTAATTTTAAAATCTTCATAAGGTATAGATCCTCATATGAAACAGATATCTCATAAGGTAAATATTCTCATAAGATAGAACTTCATAAGATAATGAACTCATGTAAGAATGAAAACACATATGAGTAAATACACGTATGAGTAAATAAATATATGATCCATTTTAGAGATTATGTATGTGTCATTTTAGAGATTAAAAACTATTCATTTTAGTGATTATTCATGAGTCATTTTAGAGATTACATATGAGTCATTTTAGTTATTACTTATGAGCTATTTTAGAGATTATGAATACCACAGTTTTACAAGATTAACAAAATAACTAGAACAAAATTAAGTTAAAATATTAAACAAAAAACACTTAAACAATAAACAAGATATTATTGAACAATGTTTTGAGAAATTATAATGATCCAATATTGAGATTAATATTTATTATACACATGTGAGGTACTGTAATATTCAAAACATGAAACAAACAAACTTTAATACTAACAAACTCCCAATAAAAAAACTCAATATTAGTACTAACGATATCACCCTTTTTAAAAATTACAAAACCAAACACGATTTTAGATAAATTATCCACTTTTATTAGAATCTATCAAAAAGTTAACAAAAATCAACAATTTATTCAAATATCCCTCTCTATAAAAAAACTTAGCACACTGAAAAAAGAAAATAGTTTACAAAAAATCTCCCCCATTTTCATTAAAAATATTAATTGCATACTTCAAGAAAATATAAATTAATATACACCAAATTTAATCATGATTTATATAGACTTATACAAATTTTTTGGTATCAAGAAAAAGGAATAGAGCCAAACTAGCAGATTTTGACATGTTTAAAATAGATTTTAATAAAAGGCATTCTTAAGAAAAAATGAAATTTTGAGAACTCCCCATAAATAAATGTATATTAACTCAAATAAATAAAAATAAGTATAAAAATTTCATTATCTTACAAATTTAGTAGAAAAAAAATAATAAACTTCAAATTTTCAAATAAGTTCTTAAAAACAGATTTAGTGAAACAGATTAATTAGAAATAAAAATTAGTAATAAATACTTAAAAAATCCTACAGTTCAAACTAAATCCTCATATCCCAAGTTTAATTTTGATCTCATCAAAATTAATCACATCTAAGGGTTTAGTAAAAATACTAGCCAATTGATTATCAGTTAAAATAAATTCCAAAAAAATATCTCATTTATTAACATGATCCCTAATAAAATGAAATCTAAAATATCTGTGTTTTCTTCTTGAATGTTGTAAAAGATTCTTTGAAATTGAAATAATAAAAGTATTATCACATGAATTTTATCAAAATAAAAATCAAAATCAGTTAAAGTTTATTTAATCCAAAGACATTGAGAAAAATATTTATCATAAAAAATATACCCAACCACATTTGTTGATAAAGAAACCAACAATTGACCATTTGAACTCCATGAAATCAACATTTTACCAATAAATTGACACATACCTGAATTAATTCTTCCATCAGTCCAATAGCCTCTAAAATCAACATCAAAATAAGAACTTAAATCAAAATTGTTTTTTCTTGTATAAAATGAACCAAAATTAACATTTCTTTTAATATATATAATTATTATTTTAAAAAACTTAAAATGAATTTCCTTAGGATTAGATTCAGATATAGAACACACATAAAAACTAAATATAATACTAGGCCTAGTAGTAGTTAAATATAATAAACTTCCAATCATACATCTAAAAAGTTCATTATCTATAGGTTTTCCAAATTAATACAAATATTATTTAGAATTATAACTTATAAGTATTCTTAAAAATTTACTAAAATAAATATTAAAACTTTTAAATATCTCTTTGGAATACTTTGATTAAAAAAATATTCCATCAATTATTTGAAAAATTTGAAGTCCCAAAACGAATTTTAATTCACCCATTAAACTCATATAAAATTCAGAATCCATCAACTTAGAAAATTAATTACATAAAAAATCACTTGAGGAACCAAAAAAATACCATAAATACATGTTTTTATAATTAAAATATCACTAGAAATATTTTTAATAAATAAAGTGGGATAAAATTTTACTTTATTAAAACTATTATTCAATAAAAAAAAAGAAATTATTTTATACTAATCTGTTAGATCTTGTTTAAGATAATAAAAATATTTTTATAATTTAAAAACATTATTTGAAAAAATTTCATATTGAGAACCATGTGGTTGATTAAAATAAAATTCTTTAGAAATTACACCATTTAAAAAAAAACTTTTAACATCCATTTGAAACAATTTAAAACCTTGAAAAGATGAAAATGAAAAAAAATCATAATAACTTAAATCCTATATTCAGGATAAAAATATTCATCAAAATCAATTTATTTCTGTTGAAAAAAATCATTGAAAAACAAGTCTAGTTTTATTCTTAACAATTTTACTAGATTCATAAATTTTATTTCTAAAAATATACCTAGTTCTTATAATCTATTTATCTTTTTGGGGAATTAATTAAAGACAAAAAATTATTTATTTTGAATTTTTTAAGTTCACTTTTCATGTAAAATCTTCAATTAGAATATTTTAATGTTTCATTAATATTATTAGGAATAAATTTAAAAAAAAAGCAAAATTAACACAAAAATTCATAACATATTTTCTAGTTTAAATACCACATTCAACATTTCTGATTATATTTTCTAAATGGTGATCTTTATGAGTCCTTAAAACTCTAAGATTATATTTAGAAGGAGTATCCTCTCCCTTAATGGATATATTATTATTTTGAGGTTCATCATCACTAAAATTAAACTCTCTAAATTATTCTTTAATTTTCCCTAAATCCAAGATTTTATATTTACAACTTAATTCATGAATTTTTACATTTATAAAATCTTCCAACATCATAGTTCTTTGATTATAAAATATATATGCTTTACTATTATTTGAGTATCCTAAAAAAAAATCTTTCATCTCTTTTAGCATCAAATTTATCTAAGTTATCCTTTGTATTTAAAATAAACACTTTACACCCAAAGAATATAAAATAAAAAACTTTAAGTTTATTTACTTTATACAATTCATAAGGGGTTTTGTTTAATAAAGGTCTAATAAAAATTATATTTAAAATATATGTTTATGAATTTATATATTCAACTCAAAAATATTTAGGTAATTTATATTCATTAATCATTGCTATATCCATTTCCAAAATAATTACATTTTTGTTTTTCACAACACCATTTTGTTGTGGTGTTCTAGGAGTAGAAATATTATAAAAATAACCATTATTTTCACAAAATTTTTCAAATTCAAGATTTTAAAATTTACCTCTTTTATTACTTATAATAGATATAATTAGGTATCATTTTTATTTGGAACTTATTTATAAAAATTAATAAATTTAATTAAAGTTTCAATTTTATGAAACTCAAAATAAATCCAAGAAAACATACTAAAATCAGCAACAATAAAAAAACATACTTTTTTCCTTATAAAATAGAATTTTTCATAGAAGAAAATAAATCAAGATAGATTGGTTCAATTTTTTTTATAGTTATAACTTCATTAATAGATATGAAAGTTTCCTTTTACTTTTTTTTTCTTTTAAAAATGATTCATAAACAAAATACTCACTTGTTTTAAGCTTAAGAAATTGTATAATTTGTCCATGATTTGACAGTTTATATAGGAGATGAAGGTATGCATGTCTAAGCCTCCTATTCCATAATATATTCTCTATTTATATAGAATTAATACACTCAAAATTATTATTTGTATTTTAAAAAAAAATTAATATAATAAAGATTATATTTTATATTAGTATAAAATAAAATAGATTTATTCTTAAATACTAAAATTTTTTTATCCTTAAAATTAACATTCATTCCTTTAACAAAAAGATATGAAATACTTATCAAGTTATGTTTTAATACTTCTATATAAAACACATTAAAAATTATAATAGTATTAGAAGTAACCATTTTCTAAATCCTCTAATATTTTCTTTTGAGTTATCATTGATTGTTAGAGAGCCTACATCTCATTTATTATAACATATAAAGTTTGATGAATCACCAGTCATGTGACTGGAGAAGCCCCTATCTATGTACCATGTGTCCTTGATAGTTCCAAGGTATATTTCTTAAAAACTCATTTATAAAATAGCTTTGGTACCCTTGCTATCTTTGTTCCAATAGTATTAGTAAATGAGTTCTTTGGTATCCAAACATATTTTGGAAATTTGTTTATAGGTAATCTAGAAGATAAATTCCTAGAAATAAAAGATTTAGTATGAATTAAAGATTGAGTAAATCTCAAATAAAATTTATTAGCATAATGAACTTACATATTAAACACCTATATCATGAAACTGTAGATATACCATTTTTCATACTTTTAATAAATAAAATATTACATAGTTTAGGTATTTTATTGTTATATCAAAAAAATTCTTATCTTTATTTGGTTTATTCATATCCATCATCTGATCACAATTTTAATTTCATTAAATAAAATTAAACAAAGTTTGTTTCAACTTAATAGTTTGTATCTTTATATTTTCATCCTCTTTTTGTGAAATCTTTAAATCATCACAAACATTTTAATTATAACAAGAAGATACATTGCTTATATTCTCATTACCGTGAATAAGTTTCTTATTCACATGAGTAAGAAATTCATTTTTTGTATGTTTCTTATTTTCACCTTGTAACTATCTATATAATTCAAAAATTCTTAGAAAATATTTATGTAACATCTCATTTTCTTAATTTAATATTTTAACATCAATTTAGAATCTGATTCATATCTTGAACTATAATCTGAATCAATACTAACATGATTCATGATTGTATCCATCAATAATAGGTTAGGCAATTCCTTTTCACTTCCTGATTCATCACTTGAGTCTGATTCTTCTGTACGACTCTATCCATCTATCATCGCTCACTTATCCTTCTTCCTATAGTTCTTGTATTTCCTTATATTTTTTAACTTCAAATAGATTGACTTAACATTTCCCTTCTTCTTTCACTCATAACATGTTTGTTATGAAATATCATTGTATTTTCTATAATTACCTTTCTCATTTCGATCATCCTTATTATTATCTTTTCCAGATCACTTCCTGAATCCTTTATTTCTTTTTATAATTTTATAAAATCCCTAAATTAAGTGAGTTATCTCATATTTATCACTTCCCTATAGATCAGAGTCAGAAGAGTAAGTAGATACATTTATATTTGATATAAATGAAACATTGTTCTTTTATATGGTTTCTTCATCCACAATATTCCTCTATTTAAGTTCATACTATATTAGAAAACCTATGAGTTCATCTAAATTGCATTTCTAAAAATTATTACATTCATCAATTACCACCTTTTTTATATGACACTTCATTGGTAGTGACCACAATACTCTTTCAACTAGAACTGTATTATCCACGGATTTAATAATAACACCCATATAGTTTATGATGCTCATAAATATATGAAATATATGGTTCACCAATTCTTATTTTCCTATCTTAAAGTCTCGGTATTCTATACATAACATTCCTAGTTTTGTTCACTTAAGATTTTCTGGACCACAGTGTGTAACTTGCAATATCCTCTTAGTGTCTTGAGCTATCTTACATGATGAAACATGGATAAATAAATTCCTTCCAGTAACACAACATAATATATTCACAACTTTTAATTTTAAAACATATTTTACCACATCATCACCCATAAGAGTATCTAGGTCAAAATCATATGGTTTATACGGTTTTACCATTATCATCTAATGATCAATGCTCAAAATTTTAAGGTATACTTCCATCATTTATTTACAGTATCCATAATAGTTCCCATTGAATTATGGTAGTTTTTTAGGGATCCAATGTAATGTATTGTGCCTTCTAAACCTGTTAATTTGTTGGTTTTGGGAGTTGGAAGTTTTCAAAGAAGGATTGAGGAGGGTTAGATGGAGGTTGGAGGTATAATAGAACTACAACAAGGGGTTCACTATGTGAAGAGGATTAATGATGTTATTTGGTGTTTCGTGGCATGTGAAGATGATGATTCATGGATTGTATTTGGGTGAGTAGTTATGTGTATAACAAGTTCATGATGTGAAAGTGTAATTCATGAAATGTATAAATTTAGGATGAGGCACCATGAATTCTAGAAAAAGTTAAAGATACAGAAAATTCACACCTTAAAACCAGTTCACAACTTGGATTACATAGACCCTATGGAATTCACAACATGAATAAATAATTCAAACCATTAGTGAGGTGACTTACAACCTATTTTAAGTATTAAATTCGACTGAATTCCCTTATATGGAACTCATTGATCTCATTTTATGGGATAACCCTAAGCACCCTTGTAGGATTTTCCATCCCCTTTGAACACAATCCATATTTTTTCATTTTCTAATAACAATTTTAAAGGGTAAGTGTGAACCTTAAAAAAGTTCCAACAAGATAAAAGCTTCAAAGATTAAAACCACCGTGGCCGCCTACTTCAAAATTCAAAACACCACGTCATAAATTACAGTTTCAAAATTCAAAAAACAAAACCACATGCAGTCCGCCACTGACCTTGACTCCGCAATTCCACCAAAGAAATAACAATTTAAATTTTTGAAATTAAAAAAATAGTCAAAATTCCATCCTTTCACCATCGCCTTGAGACGCACACCCTAACACCAAAGATTCGGCCAACAGATCAGGTCTCCACCACAGACCCCTCCGTCATCACCGTGATCGGTTCCAAGAACCACTAAATCTTTAGACCACGAACACCGAATACACCAGCAGCCTTTCCATTAACGAATCACCTTCAAATCAAACCAAAATCCATACTATATCAATTTTCTCAAATTAACACCATTCAAGACAAATATTTCACAAAACGATAACAAAACAAACCCGTCATCGTAGGATGGTAAATGGATATTCTCGATGCCTGAAACTGAAGAACTAAGTAAAAATAGAGGCCAATTTAATTGAATTACATGATTCACATAAGGAATTATGTTCAGGGCAAGGATATCTTACAGGGAGTAAAGAGAATATTAGAAATGAAGTGAAGAAAACCTTTTTAGATTGGGGGGGTCGATACTTTCATGGAATGACACTATAATTCTCATCATGAATGTTGTCAGACAGAACCATATTTGGAATTTTGATGGAATTTTAAACAGGAGGCTTAAAAATTTATACCTAAAACAACTTTAAATATTGATATTGACCCGATCCTTATTTATGATCACATTTATCAAAAAATTAATGAATCTAAATCATCCTGAAGATCTATAAATAGAGAAAGGCTGTGTTGCTTCTAGGATCGATCCAAATACTAAAGCTTGGGGTGAGAAGCTATGCTGTGTAGGGTCCTCTACCATTCTTCTTATCTGATATCCTTTCATGATTTTTTT
This sequence comes from Viscum album, assembly GCA_963277665.1. Taxonomy (NCBI): domain Eukaryota; kingdom Viridiplantae; phylum Streptophyta; class Magnoliopsida; order Santalales; family Viscaceae; genus Viscum; species Viscum album. The sequence continues at coordinate 962,543,394 of OY728145.1, forward strand.
TGTTTTCTACTTCCCCTTACACCCTCATTACTATGATTAGGGGGTAACTCCCGCTATGTGCTAGGGTGATGTAGCCAAAGGGATAATGTGCTAGTGGTTATTTATTTATTTATTTTATTCATGTTGGATTTCCATAATTAATTGAACTTCATATCCAATATTTTTCCTTTTATTTTTCTCATGACCATTTAATAAAAGATATGAAAATATTACTTTTTAAAATTGCACAACTATTTACCATAAATTAGGCCCGACCATTGTCACATTTAGGGTAATTAGGTTTAAAAATGGAAGCGCAAAAAACTTGATTCGAAAATACCCTAAATTATCAGACTAAATGAAAAGTGGGATTTTCACATTGAATAGGGAAAACCATGAACATTGGGTATGCATCATATAAACTTTAACACCACACATGAATTATCAATTTGAATTCTTTATCCAACTATACCCAAACCCTAAAACTACAAAACCCCAACATGATTTTCAAACCGACAATCAAAAAACCAATATGCCTTTATTTCTTGATTTTGTCAAATTTCCTTCAAAAACTAGTATGTTCCTTAGCACCTTATTTAAATTAAATAAAATCTATTTTATTTTAAAAATCCTAAATAACTAATTTCACCATCTCAGTTGGTTTAACCTTGACTTGAGACAATCTGCCTTTATTTCTTGTGTGTTGTGTTTCATTTATTAGTGGCAATGGTTGTGACTATTTATGTGTGGTGTAACAATGGTGTATGCTAGTATAACTTTTGTGGATCCATAGGTTGGGTATTTTTCAATATATATATATATTATGTATTTTATGTTATTTCTATTCACACCCCACAAGAGTTGGATAACCTTACCAAAACCAAAAGGTTTTTGGTTCCGGGTGTTTTCCTCAACATCCAAGATGGTGGTGATATGGATGGATGGCTACCCCATCTTCCCTACTCTTCCTCCAATAGCGACAATACAAGTTCATGTTGGTGATTACCTAGAAGTAATGGCCTAAGTATTTTTGGGAGAGGTGTGATGTGATGCAATATGTGGTGGGGGTGGTTCATGGTAGGAGGAGAGTATGAGGTTGATGTCCTTCATTTTCATGATACCTTACTACCTTAGTTATGTGATGAGATGTGATGTGATATCCTAGGTTTATTCTAGAAATATATTATGTGATGTGGTGATGAGTGAGACTAGCACTAGATTCTTGACCTTGCAAGCATAAGGTAGGTATGGATTAATCACGACCCACATTAGATATGGATGATTATGAGATGTAATATATATGGAAGGTATGAGAGAAAATTACCTTTGACATTTGGACATGAGCGTAGGAAATCAGTGGGGAAGCAGTAGCAGGTAACCTTTATTATGTTTATTATTCTATGTTACTTTATTGGATTCTTGATTTGGTGAGCGATCCATGGTGATGCTAGGATTGGTTAGATGACCTATTTATATGTCTTTTAGTTCTTCTGTTTATTCACTGACACATTAGTATACTATTTTCACATGTGCACTAGAAACTTTGGGTATGATCTTACTGTTATACTTTTATGATCACCCTATGTATATAAAATATCTTTTAGGTTTTTAAGAGGCTTTGGGGACCAAGCTATACATTGCTAGCTTGGGATTTGGAGCAATTTTTGAGTCACTACTATAGGAATTTTATTTCGGTATTTATTTAGAGGATTTTATTATATCTATTGACATTTTTAATTCATTGTGGTATGGTTTTATATTTAATTTTATATTATATAATGTATTTTCTTTGTGGTTGTTTATCTTATATACTGATACTATATTATTGGAGGGTATTTCCTCCCATATGTGATATTTTTATACCCACTATGATTTTCACCAACTTGGGGCCTACTAGATTGGGGAATCCAGGGTCATTATCTCTCTTCCTTTATTTTCATCCCATGAGGGGAACTTATGGGGTGAGGGGGTCATGATAGAGTGATATAAGAGGTTTTTTTAGATATAGGGTGGAGTTTGAAGTTAGGAACTGTTCAGATTTCATGGTTTGGTAGGTAAATAGTTATAATTGATCTTGGTTTATGAAATAGGCTGGAGATACTAGCTAGGAAATGAGATTTTAGGGCCCCTTATGATTTGATTTAAGGACTCTGAACTTATTTAATGACTAAGTGAGGTGGTCCTATTTGCAGGGTAGATACCTTGGTAAGGAACATGCATCATGATTGATTGTTTTCATGTATCAATTAGGAAATTATGGGAATTTAATTGAATAAAATAATTAATTAAATAACCCTATGATAAAATTATATGCTACTGATATTAGGATTTCCTCCTTGCTTTTTAAGAATGGCTGATGGTCATCATCATTAGGTAGTACATATAGTTAAGGTTTAGCAGGTTGATCCATTTGATCATTGGAGGATTAACCCGATAGAGGAGGATGAGGCATTACAAAGTTATTTTTATTCCTTTCAATAATAGAGTTTGTGAAATTATGAGGGAAACATATCAGATCTAGATATGAAGCATTGGTTGGAGGAGATCGAGATCAATTTTGGTCTGATTCAATCTCAAGCTTAGTTCTAGGTGTTATTAGCAGTTAATCAGTTATGGAGAGCTATGAAATAGTGATGGATGTTGTATCTTAGTGGCCAAAATTATATAGATGTGTTGTTTTCTGACCTTCAGAAGGATTTCCTTTCAGAATTATTGTCATCGACGATAAAGTAAGTGAAGTGGTAGGAGTTTTTCTCCCTTCAAAAGGGGAGGATGAGTGTGTAGGAGCTAGGTATCAAGTTCAAGGACCTTTTTCACTTTACTCTAGATGTTTTTCCAAACGAGGAGACTAGAGTGAAATGTTTGGAGGAGGACTTATACCTAGTGATCAGGTATGCAATCTCCATATTTATGTTCTCTACATACCTGAAGGTTCATAATAAGGTAGAGGTTATCAAGAATTTTATTTCTTTAGGAGTAAATCCTTGAGAGAGTATCCATATGTGAGAATTTTAGATTAGAACTTCAGGAATTGGGTCATGGGTGTTCAGATAGTCAGAGATTCAACCAGTGGGGAGCCGACCATAGAATATCTTCTCTCATTCTTCTAGGATAGGTGGATTCCAAGAATCTACCAAGGGATTTCCATTTTTGTGCTATGTTTGTGGGGGATATATCCATCTCTAGGATTAGTGTCCAACCTCTTGGGGATGCCAGTTTCGAGTTGGTGTTCATTCCCCTTTTTAGTAGTAGCTGTAGTTTCCTCTAAGGTAGTTTCAGTGATAGGGACTACTAATGCTAATTCAATAGTCGATAGAAAATGGTGTTGGTAGAAGAATCCCCATGATAGTCCCACTCTATAGGTACCTAGGTTAAAGAGTGGTCATGAAGGTTGATAAAAAAGAGTAAGAGGATCTGGTCATGGTCATATGTACATGTTGGAGGCAACAACACCAGTGGGGATAGATGTTGTTAGAGGTATGATTAGTTTATCATCTACTATTGTTCATGCATTGTTTGTTTCAAGAGAATAACAATCCTTTGTTTCTACCTCTTTGGTCCATGACTTGGGAATGTATGTGGAGTGACTTCCAATTCCCCTGGTTTTATCTATTCTGACTGGAGGTCAGGCTACTTTTCTTGATTTGTGTTGGGGATGTAGACTAGTGATAAGGAAAAAACGATCAATGGGATATTTATTCTTACTATAGATACAAATTTAGGAGGTTATCATTGGAATTGACTATCTATATTCAATATACATAGTCATTAACTATTCCTAGTGGTGAGTTTCATTTTTCTATGTGGAGGGAAAAATAGTGGATTTCATTGGTGATAAAGGTTATCAAATGGGTGGTAGATAGGTGGAGCCTTTTTTATCTTAGTTGGTGAATATGTCCATGTAATCTCAGGTATAGGATATTCCTAGGGTTATAGAAGAGTTCATGGATGTTTTCTTGGGTGATGTTGTGCTGCTTATCCCATAATGTGATGTTGAGTGTGGGATAGATTTACTATATGACATGTCTCTATTTTTTATGGATACCTATCGAATAGATCCTATGGAGTTTCATGAGTTGATGTTTCAATTTGATGATCTTATGGAAAGGGGTTTCATCCGACCCAGTGTGTATTCTTAGGGTGATCCATTTTTGTTCTATAAGAAGGAATATAATAGTTTGAGGTTGTGTATAGGATACCAAAGGTTAAATTAGGTAATGATCAAGAACCACTACCCTCTTCTAAGGATTGATCATATGTTTGACTAGATGAAGTAATTCAGTTGGTTTTATAAGGATGAATTGTAGTCTAGATATCACCAAATAAGGGTGAAAGATGAGGATATCACAAAGACTACCCTCAGGTGCAGGAATAGGAACTTTGAGTTCATGGACACGTCGTTCAATGTCTAGAATTTTCCAACTATGTATATAGAGATAATGAAATCCATATTACATGAATTTCTGAACTGGATCATCATTATTTTTATCTATGATATCTTGATATACTCAAAGTCATAGGAGGATCATGCTGAGAAACTTAGATATGTCTTACTGGTCATTTGAAACCATAAAATCTATGAAAATCTATCGAATTAGAAGTTCTTGATATAAGATTTGTATTTTCTTAGACATGTGGTGTATTAGCAAGTCATGGTAGTATACCTATCAAATATTTAGGTAGTTTTTTCTTGGGAAGCACCCAATACCATGGTAAAGGTTCACAATTCTCTTAGTCTTGCTAGATATTATCAAAGTTTGACATCTGATTTATCTCAGGTTATAACCCCATTGCGAGATTTGACTAGAAAGGACTAGACCTTCATATGGACTGATCATTTTTTGGTAGTGTTTGGTTACTTGAAGGATAGGTTGATCAGTGCTCTAGTGTTTTGGTCTCTCGATGAGGGTGTGATGTTTAGGTTTTCTATGATTCTTCCCATATGGGCATGAGATGCATATTGATATAGAACATGGAAGTGATATTTTATGGGTATAAAAAGTTACATCCCCATGAGTGAAACTATGCCACCCATGATCTAGAGATATTTGTAGTTGTGTTTACACCGAGGTTATGGAAACATTACCACATTGGTGAGTGATTTGTGGTTTTAATGGCCTAAAAGAGATTTAAATACATTTTTCTCAGTGGGATTTAAAACTATGATAGTAGAGGTGGATATAATTTCTTTAGGATTATGATTTTTATATCTTATTCACCTCAAGGAAATTGAATTTTATTTCTAATTCACTGCTCTGTAAGTCCCTAGGAGATGTGGTTTGAAGTCTTTGGAGAGGGATGATGGATCTTACAATGATGCATCTTGACATGGTGGTGAGTAGTGGATGGGGTTTTCTTCATTATATGGTTGTGTAGTTTTCCTTGATATAGAAGGTGGAGGAGTATCAATGAGGAGAATAAAAGATATAAGTTATGAGTGACCATTTTGTTCATGGTGACACTCCATAGGGATGGTATGATATGGATATAATAGGATTTTTTTTAGAGGAGGCAGTTTGTTCCGTTGGAAGTGAACGAGGGTGTTTTCTGTGAGTTTTATAGCTAACATTTAGATGTACATCTCTGTGTGACCAATATGTATTGTTTCTTTAGGAGACATATTTGGTGGTCTGGGATGAAATTGTTGGTGTAAGAGTTTATGGAAAAGTGTCTGGTGTTTCAGCAGGTGAAAACAAAGCACCATGTTCCTGGAGGTTTTTTGCAGTCATTGGATGTTTCTGAGTAGAAATATGAGGACATATTGATAGATTTTTTACCAGGTTAACTCAAGATCTGAGACATTGTGATGTAGTTTGGGTGATAGTGGACTAACTGACAAATTCATCTTATATTTTGGTGATTTGTGAGTCGAGTGTTGTGGATTTATTGGTGGGTGCTATGTAGATGTTGTGGTTATGATTCAAAGGGTATCGAACACCATCATATATGATCAGGATCCTCATTTTATATTGTGGGTCTAGAGGGAATTGAACTATACTTTTGGATCCCATTTGTAATTTAGCACTGCTTTCCACCCCTAGACAGAAGATAAAATAGAGCAGACCATCCAGATGCTGGAGGATATGTTGTGGGATTACATCTTAGTCTTTATGGAACGTGGGTAAAGAAAATTCCTTTGGTTGATTTTACCTACAATAATATCTAACACGCATACATTAATATGGCTCTGTTTTAGGCGTTGTATGGGCGGCCTTATCATTCTCCATTATTCTGGATGGAGGTTAGGGAGTTAGCAGTTCTTGATCTTGATGGGGTACAAAGCATGACCAAGAAGATCCAGTTGGTTTGAGAATAGAAGAGGGAGACATAAGAACACCATAAGGCCTATGATTATCATAGGTGGAGGCCCCTAGAGTTCAAGGTTTTAGACCATGTTTTATTGAGGGTCTCACCTTGATGAGGGTAGTAGAGGTTTGGTAGGGGTAGTAAGATTTCTCCTTGGTTCATTGGACCTTCTAGGTGTTTGTGTGTGTGTTGGAGAGGTGGTGTATTTGTTTTCACTCCCACCATGTCTAGGAAAGATCCAAAATGTCTTACATGTGTCGTAGATTCATCAATATCTTCATAATGACTCCCACATCATTGACTTGGAAGAGTTGGATATCGAGGATGAAGTTCTATTCATGGAGTAAATGGTAGAGATCCAGAATCATCATGAGAGGTTCTTCATGGGTGAACCATTTCCTTGGTTCACATGTTATAGAGGAATAATGTATTTGAGAAGAGTAATTAGGATCATGAGACTCATATTCATGCTTAGTACCTAGATTTTTTTTGAGCCTTTGTTCCATTTTTATTGATGATTTGATGTTTGGATCTTACTATTTTATGAGAGGTAGTGTTTCCTTGATGATTTGATGTGTGATAAATATTTTTTTATATGAAGTGGAGAAAAGATAATTCATAATCAAGATTCATTATACTTTGATATTTTTAAAATAGTGTGGGTGAGTCAGTGCCACCCAAAGTGGATAATATCTTGATATTGAAGATGGAATTCCTTGATTTTTGTTAATGGGGTAGTTCTATGTGTTGACTTGGGCTATGTGAAGGTTGAGAAGGTAATGTATATGGTTATATGGAGAAGAGGTGTCTTGTGATTAGAGTAAGTTGGTGAGGTGTTTTTCAAAATGAGAGATAATGATGTGGTTATGCAGGGTGTTTTATGGACGTTTTGGCTTGGTATGTTTGGATGATAGTAGTGTTTGGTGTGTAATTAGAATATTGGGAGGTATATTGTGGGATAGTTGTTCAAAAACTTTCCTTTATTTTGGGTTTGGTTTTAATTTTTAAGGATGATAATCGTCTGATAGGCATCTAATGTAACAACCTGTTCCTTCTCAACATGTTACTTTTCTAGGTTGGGGAGTTGGAGGTGTTTGAAGAAGGCTTGATGAGGGTTCGGTGGAGGTTTGAGCTATAGTATAACTGCAGTAGTTAGTTCAAAACATGAATAGGATTCATGAAAAGATTTGGTGTTTCATGGCATGTAAATCCTATGATTCATTAATTGTGTTCTAGTGAGGAGTTCTATTCAGAATGTTTTTATGGCATGGAAGTATAATTTAAAACATGCATTAATTCTTTATGTGTAACCATGAATTCCAATATAAGTTGGAGATATTGGAAATTCATGCCTTAAAACCATCTCACGGCTTGGATTTCATAGACTTAGTGGAATTCACGATGTGAGCAGATAATTCACACTGCGAGTGAGGTGACTTATAGCCTATTTATAAGTCTAACATTTGACCAAATTCTATCATACAACCCTCATTGCTCTTGGTTTTTGGGTTTACCCTAGGTTCCCTTATAGGATTTCCCATCCCCTTTCCTCATGTGTAGATCCATGGGTTCCGGATTTTTTTTGGATATCCATGGTTAGTCCTCCTCTTTATTCCCATGTTTCCTTTCATCATTTTTTTGAGATTCACAATGGTGATGTTGCTTTGGTTTGGGGTGATATTGGGATATATTTTTGATGATCTCTTAACATGGTTCATTTTTATCCAGGGATTCCTAGTGTAGTTGTGGTTTTTAGGTTGTTTCTTCTTCACCATGTTGTGCGTAGCAAATAAAAAAGCTTCTTTAAGGTAGTGGATCCTTATTATCTCTCTATTTTTATGAATGTATGGGGATTGAATGCCTTTAACTTACATTAGTTGGATAATAAGGGTCATTTTAATAAATATAATGAATTGTAATAACCTAAATTGATGGGGATGGGGAGAAATCACATGTTTTACTGCTTTTATGTTATTTTTGATAAAGCTACATATGCTAGTTTATATTGAAAAAATTATCACTATTGGGAGCCTTTCTTGTGTTATTTTTAATATATACGTGTGACCCTTACTATTTTGAATTTTAATACCACCCTAAATGAAATGGATAAGGATTTGTATATGGATAATGAATTTTTTGCCTATGGAAATATGGTTTGTTTGATAATAACCATGCCAAATAAAGAAATAAAGTGATATAGGCCCTTGAATATAATTTTGGAAGTTAGGATGTGATGATATGTGTGGTTGTGTTTGTTGTGTTGCCTTGTGTTTTTTGGGGTGTTTCACGCTGATGGTGGTGACCAGATGGGTTTTGAAATGTGTAGGGTAGTGATGCAATGACATATATAAGAGATGCAATGTGGGAATATGTGTTGTGTTTTTATTGTGCAATGGTTGTGTTTTACGATAGTTGCGTTGTGTGGTGGTTGTGATGTATGGTTTCTAGTGTGAGAAGGATTTTTTAGGTGTGGTGTTGTGGCGATGGTTGATGTGTGATGGGAGAGATTTTCTATGGTGATTTTGTGTTTGTTTCCACGTTATCCATGGAATAAATTGTAATGATGAAACAAAATGTAATGGGTTGGTAAATGAATAATATTGGGATGGGTTTTATGTGTGTTAATTAGATTATATAATTTGAATTAAATAAATTAATGCACTGTGTAAATGTGAAATTAAATGGCATAGTATATGGGAGTTAGTGGAAACTCACAAAATATGGATAGTGGTGAAACCTATAATTGAAAGTGGTGACCTGTGGATTTGTACTGTGGTTGTGTGGGGTGTTTCATTTAGTGGTGGCAGTGGTTGTGATGGATGATGTGTGGTGTAATGGTGATGGGGTGGTATATGCTAGAGAAGTTTTTTTATACCCATAGGTTGGGTATTGTTTGCTATATATATATATATCATGTATTTTATGTTATTTATACATGTTCCCCACTTGAGTTGGATAACATTACGATAACCCAATGTTTTTGGGTTTCGAGTATTTTCCCTAACATTTATGATAGTGGTGATATGGGTGGCTAGCTACCCCCCCTTCTTCTCCCTTCCTTCAGTAGTGATGATATGAGATGGTGTTCAAGATTACCCAGTAGTGATGGACTAGGTGATTTCGGGAAAGGCATGATGTGATGAGGCTATGATGTGATGTGATATATGGTAGGGGTGATGTGTGGTAGGAGGAGGTAACAAGATTGTTGTCCTCTATGTTAATGATACCATACTGCATTGGTTATGTGATGATATGTGATGTGATGGATAAGGTGTATTTAGGAAATATGCGATGAAATTTGGTGATGATTGATGCTAACATCAAATCCTAGACCTTGCGAGGGTGGGGTAAGTAAGGATGTGTCCTGACCCACATCAGAGATGACAGGTTGTGAGATATGATACTTATGGAAGGGATGAGATCACAAGATATTCGATGTTGGGGTGTGAGAGTGTAAAATCAATGGGGAGATGGTAGCATAACACCTTTTTTATATTTATAATACTATGTTACTATATTAGATATTTGATTTGGCGAGTGGGCCATGGTGAGGCTGGGATTGGTTAGGTGACCTATTTAGATGCTCGTTGGTTATACTATTTATTCACTGGTGCATTAGTATTCTATTTTCACATGTGTAATAAAGACTTCGGGTATGATCATACTGAGTATACTTCTATACTCACCCTATATATATGAACCATTTTTCTAGTTTCCAAGAGGACTTTGGGGACTGAGCTAGACATTACTTTCTTGGGATTTGGAGCTTCTTTTGAGTCATTGCTATAGGAATTATCTTTTAGTATTTATTTAGATTCTTTTATTGTATTTATTTTCATTGTTCATGCATTGTGGGGTGGTTTTGGGTTTACTTTTATATTATATGATGGAACTACTTGATTTTTTAATCTTATTTTTTGATATTATATTATTACAGGGTTATGCCTCCTATATGTGATATTTTTACACCCTCAATGCTTGTTGCCAACCTGGGGCCTACTAGAGGTGGGAATCAAGGGTAATTATCTCTCTTCCTTCATTACCGACCCAGGAGGGGTACCTATTGTAACGACCTGAAATTTTTGAATAAATTTTGTTTCCTAAATTTGTGTGTTATTTTATTTTATACTCAAAAAAACTATTTCATTTAATAAAATGAGTATAATTAAAATGAGATCGTTGGGTTTTGTCTATTATATTACCATTGGTCAGTATGATAGTTGGAAACTAAATGTTGCGATTATTGTCTCTAAATACAAGTGATATTGGTTAATTAATATAGAAAGAAGATTCTATGGACTCATCTAGTAGTCTCGGGCCAATCAAAGCCCATCTAACAGAACATGGGAAAGAGGTAGCACCACTGGGTTGTGCTCTGGACCAAACCCAAGCCGAACTTCTTTGTGTGAAGCTAGAATGGAATAGCCTTCGCGAGAAGTTCAAACTGATAGAAATTACTACTCGTGCAATGTTGGTCGAGCCACCCTCAGATTCTCTCACCTTAGCACATCTTACACTTAGGTCCTATGCTAGGGTTATAAGGGGCTATATAAGGAGACCATAACTACGTTTTATAATCCTTTGAGATAAATAAAATTGTGTTTTCTTCTTATAGTGAAGTTTGTAAATTTTCAAATGTCCGGATAAATGTAGGATGTATATTATTGATGGATTTGAAAAAAAAGGATATTTTAAAATATTTTTGTAAACCTTAAATAATTAATGATGTGTAATGATTTTAAAAAAATGGTCTTCTGCAAATGTGTTCAGTAAGAAATTTGGAGTCTAATAAGATCAACTTAAATTTTGGTGAATAGTAATTTATGAATAGTTATTTTACGCTTAGGATTAGTAATGTGACCAAATGGATTAGTAATCTCACTTAGAAAAAGTATTAATATAATTTAGGCACCTTGATTAAGTAACGCGATTCAATAAAATAGGTAAATAACTATTTTAGAAACTATTAGTCAAGTATTAGTTTTTTCAGGTGAATAGTGTTTTTTAATTAAAAATTAAATTAAAAATATTTAGAAAATTATTTTTATAAAATGGACTTTATTTTTGAATTCAGAACATCGATATTATGTTAAGGTAATTTTTGGGGTTTTTTCTGAAGAAAATGAATTTTCGAGGGAATAGTGTTTTTATTTAAAAATTAAATTAAAAATATTTAGAAAATTATTTTTATAAAATGGAGTTTATTTTTGAATTTATAGCATTGATATTATGTTAGGGTAAATTTTTGGGAGTTTTCTGAAAAAGTTGAATTTTCAGTGAATAGTAAAAATACAGTTTTAGGGTTTCAGCATGTTTAATGACATCATAACTACATCATGATGATGTCATGAGATATTTTAAGGGATGGTCGACTTGTGAATAGTAATATAAGGTATGAGGTGTCCCAAGTGGCCAAAAACATGAGGAAATACCACTTTTTTTTTCCCAATACCACCAATGAGGTGTCCCTTGGCCATTAATGCCTTGTCCCCTCACTTCCCCTATAAATACCAAGCCATTCTCTCATCCTTTCCATTACAAAATCCTCCTAAACAAAGTTCTGGTCTCCTTACCTTCCAAGGAGTCCTCCCAAGGTTCCCTCAAGCCTCCCAAGGTCCCAAACTTCAAGATTTCAAAGTTACTCTTCAAGGTAAGGGATCCTACCTCTCTCTTTCTTTCCAAGTACTCTCTTTTATGTCATTTATTTTATGCTCCATGTTATTATGTTGGGGATGTTCTTTTATATTCGTCCTACTGGAATTTTCATTTTCATATGATGAGAGACCCCTCTTGATCTCATCAATTCATATTGATAATGTTTAAGTGGCGCCGTTAGGCTGCCGAATTTTTAAGGGATTCTTTCACCCTTCTCGTTTTCAAGATCTATTTTCATGTCAAGTCTTTCATGTTAGTTTTTATTATGTTGGGGTATGATATCTATATCTATCATACTGATATTTTATGTTTATATGATTAGAGAACCTATTTGATCTCGTCAATTCATTTTTTTAAGTTTTAAGTAACGTCGTTAGGCTGCCGAATTTTCATAAGAGAAATCTTATTTTTGTCTTCCTTCCATGTTTTTCATTTCATATGGTATGTCTTTAAAATTTCATTAACATGTTCTTATATCATTTATATTATGTACCTATACTATTTTATGGATCATTTATGAGTGGGTGACCCATGCCCCCTCTCTTTTCAATGTTTCCTAAAACCCTGTAACATAACCATTATGCTGTAAAATTTTCGTCTCAAAATGTCTCTCTATTTTTCTCAAATTCTTTTATTTTATTAAGTGAATACTCAATGATCTTTCTTATACAGGGTTATTCACATATATATCAAAATTTTCTATCTTAAATTCTTGGATTTACATACATGAAACCCACTTTCCTTTTTCGTGGGTTTAAAGTGACATAAAGATCACATCTTTAAAGCAGTTTTTAAAATGCGATGACTAAGAAGTGAAACCCATTTCTTTTATACTATATGGGTTGTTTATGAAATTATTGATGATGATATATGTGTATCACATGATAATAAATGAAAATTTAAGGGTGCGTCCTGATAGCGCTCCAATGCATTGGGTAAAGACTTAATATCTAGAGATGACCATTTTTAACGATACCTTGGTGAATAACCTTGGTAATTTTTAATGACACCTTGGGGATGAACCTTGGTGAAACAGAAATGATTTTCTATGTTAAATGTTTTAGCCACATCTTCATGTTATAAAACACGTTATTTTTATTCTGATATGCCTCATGATCTCTTTCTCATGCCTTAAAGTTATTTTTCATGACTTTTGATGTATCTCAAGTTCACATGTAAAATGTTTCCCGTGTTTCCCTTACTAGGCCTTATGCTCACCCTTTCCTTTGATGTATGCTCCTAGGTTATGAGATGCTATAATGAACTTAGGATGAACAAATAAAGAATCCTTTCAAGTGTTTAAGAATAATGTTTTATGTTTTCATGTATTAAGTTCCTGGTTTCCAAGACACTAAACCTTAAATATCCTCGGTTTTGTATAATGTAATGAAAGTTTATGTGATAAAAAGGCGTGTTGTTATAGTTGGTATCAAAGGATGGTTTAGTTATTTGTGGAAATTATGATATGAAAACTTTAGGAATAACCCTATAGAAAATTTTAAATATAGGAAATATTCCTGGTATTTTGGTGAGTATTGAGTAAGTGGGTTCCAAAAAAATAAATCCCTGTCTAGATACGAACAAGTAGAGGTGGCTCTGGCACAGATGTTCCTAGGAGTGAAAACTATGACAAGGTGTTTCGGGCTTGACCCGGGGTAACCTGGTGCACGACAACGGGAATTGATTCACTCTTGGTTTGACACTCCCATGGGATATGATTTGGTAAATTCATAAGCTTTGTATGAACCATTATTAAAGGGACAATGGTAAAATAAAATAAATATTAACATAAGAATATATGATCATGGATAACCTAGATTGGAACCTATGGGATCACAAGTTAGGGTATACTTTTCAACTACAAGTTTATACTTCTATGATTTAAGTTTCCTTTTCATGATTATTGGATAAGTATTTAAGCCCCCTAATTATACTTTCTTTTCTTAGTTAATGGAGGGAAATGAAAGAACATGTCCCAAACACCAATGTGATAGGAAATGTGATGATTTCCCTATTAATATGACAGAGATGGAGAGAGATCAAGTTGGACATATTGAGATTATGCCAAACCATCTATCAAAAATCACAATTAATAATTGGTACCTAGTTGAATGCCCAAATTCATCAAGGAAGAATAAGACTAAGTCTCAAGGATGTTCATCTGATAAATTTGATAAGGGAAATAAGACCCAATTTCCTTTGGGCAAAAAGTGTGGAAAGGGGAACCAAGGAGAATGTCACAAAGGAAACGTGAGATGTTTTAAGTGTGGAGTGATAGGGAATAAATGTAGAGACCCAAAGCTTGACGTACATGGACATTAAATTACTTTTTCGGAATATGTAATACATAACAAACACAGATACACAAGGACCGTAATAGTTTAGTGTCTTTGGAAACTCGGAATTTAATCTTCTAATTGTGGTGAAAGATCTTCAACATCTCCCATAAAGATCCTCCCATTTTTGTTTTCTTACCTAAAACCTTTCTTTAAATCCTGGGGAAAAGAAAACATATAAAGGGTGAGATCAAATGCTCAGTAAGGGTAAGCATAGAGAACATAAAATAATCCATAAAAATTTGAAAGCAAAAACATGAACATGAAATTTAAACCTCAAAATCTTGAGCAAAGACATAAATCGTGGAAGTACGTAAGACATATATCATAATGGAACATCAACCATGATAAAATATAATGGGAATAAAACATGTAATTGTTGAAACCATTCATCATATGTAATTATTTCCATAGTATCCAAGACATTGCTGCCAAGACCATCTTAGTAGACAAAGTCCCTTTCTGAATCGAGTTCACTCCTCGTTTCAGTCCTGTAACACTGGACCGGATTAACTTACCGTTTGAGCCATGTCTATCTCATGAGATATAAATAATTACCCAATGCATTAGAGGGAGATATAGGTCCCACACATCTCATAATGAAATCATTCTTACTTGTGCCACGAAATAAACTTAAAACATTCATCATAACCCAAAGAATAAAATGGGTTTCATAAACATCATACCATCACCACATAATTCATATAGAACAAATGGATATCATTTCATAATAAGAAAATTAAAACCATGCAAATCATAGAGACATTATACTTGAAACATACACATATGAAATAATGTCATCTTAGATGGAAAATGGTTTTGATAAAACACTTGAAATGAATTCTTGAGGAAAATATCCTTTCTTCTTCAAAATCATTTTCTTTTCACAAAATGCCATGAAATTTTAAAATAAAAGGATTTTGTTGAAAATATTTATGAAATATTGTAGAGTAATATTTATGAAAATAAGCCGTTATAAAACCCTAAAAATCCGTTCATGCCGTATAAGTTAAAAACAACATTCTCCTTGTACTTTTGTCGGAAAAGTCAAAAAGTACCTCGTATGGTAAACAAAAGAAAGATTCCTTCCAAACCTTGTGGTAAAAGTCATAAAAGGGTAAAAATTACTTTAAACATACATGGAAGAATATTAAACATTTTATGAATTTTTTTTAGAAAACATGGACATGGATGATAAACATAACCCCAGTAAATACTTACAAGTAAACAATCTCGGATAAGAATGAGATTGGAATAATTATCCCTTACCTTATGTCCGTTATGCTTCGTATGTATCCGAACCTCATGTATAATGATTTAAATAATGTCATTGAATTATTAAAGAATCATATTCATTGTTACTATATCCTATATGGTTCACTTAGGTATTTATATTACCCATTTATTTGTCAATTCCATGTTAAAGTAGAATTTTGGGTAAAATTGTTTCATTTATCGTACGTGTTTAGACTTGTTGGTCTTGATATTATTATTAATTATATCATGATTTACTTACTTCCTGAATGTAAAACATGATTTATATATCATATATATTAAGTATATATATATATAATAGATAGATAAATGAAATGAAACACACCGTTCATGGAGACGGTAGGCCGTACGTACGCATGAACACTGTTTTCCTTTCTTTATTGACTTGAATGGAAGTATGTAGATGACAAACACACACACACACACACACATATATATATATACATAAATCCAGTATCTTAATTATGTCATATATTTCATTATTATTCATTATATATACTTTATAATCATTCTTGAATGGTTAACATGGCGAATGAATCTCATCGCGTTGTGGAGACGGTAGTCCGTATGCACGCACGAGCGATGATATCATTCCCATGATCGTGGAATTGTATTGAAGTGTATGTATAATATTTTAGAATAAATATCACTTTAAAATAATCATATATGGTTGTTTATTTACACCATTATACCCATCTAAGTAAGGTGGTGGTCGAAAACAGATTACACCACGGCCTGGAGACGGTATTCCGTACGTACGCACGCACGGTGATTTTATTTTCTGTAGGATAGATAGAAGGTGAAATAGGGTTGTTTCATATTTATAATAACATATCAGTATATAATTAATACTTATGTTATTACTTTATAATTAGACAAATAAAGAAGAATAAGTAGAATAAGAAAGAAACTTGAAAGAATCGGAAGAAGAGATTACCTCTTCTTCGACGCACCTCCTTTAAGCTTCCTCTTAAGAAAGTAGAGTTGGTATTTTGAGAAGATCAGAACCTACAGAATGTTGCTAGGGAAGTGGAGAAGAGAAATTGTCAGGGGTTATCCGAGCTTCAAGGCTCAAAATGGTGTGAAGAGAAGAGGGAAGGGGTGCCCTTTTTATAAGGGAGGAGAGGGACACCTTTGAAAAAACTTAAAATATTATTTTATAATAAAGTCATATTTGGTTTATAATATATCCAAATTGATTTATTTAGAATATAAAGTGGGTATGGGTAGAAATCCTCTCAACAAATAGATTTTATACAAGTTTAGGTTACAATTTTAACCTTATCATTTAGATTTAACTCTAAGTTAAATAATTTAACTTTTACCGTGTCTTCTTGTTTTCTTACACTATATGGTTAATAAACTTACTATAACAAACCAAAAGAACCCAAAGTGGTTCATTATTAATATATATATCCTTATCTAAGTCATTTGGCCAAACCGTATATTTTTAGGAATAAAATAACAATTAATAATATAATATTTGTTTTAAAAACTATTTTATGTCAATTTTGAAACTATTTGGTAATTGATTTTTGTGAAAATCTTAATAGAATGATTAGTTAGAAAAACATTAATTAAATCAATAATAACATGTCATATTAACCTAGAAAATTAGTGTAATTCATAAAAAGTCCGATATTACATTTATTTGGGTATTTATAATATCAATTATTTTAATATTTCATTATTTAGGTAATTACTGCATCACCATTGTGTCATAAATAACTTGAATTATTTAATGTCTAAAAATTATAAATAAAATACCATTAGGTAGGATATTTTTTTTATATTTATAATGAATATTTATAGTCAAATTTTATGCATAACCCTATATTAAAAATGAATTAGTTATTAAACTTTGATTTTAACTATTTTAACCCTTCTTTAAATAAATTAATAATAAATGTCCTAATCTAATCCAAGTGGACCTAAATGGTCATATTTTATTCCTAAGGTTGTTTTTGGTCGAATTACACTTATCCAATAGAATTAGGACATGTGTTAGGGTAATAATAATATCATTTTTATCCTTAATTACCCTATTTACTTTTAACCGTGGTAAATAAAAGTAAAAAGTTACTATTCACCAAAAATTATTTTCATTTCATTGAACCAAATTTTAGTCCTTGATATTAACCGTGTCTCTCTGATTTTCTAAATTCCACTCACAGAAGCGGTAAAATTAAGTTTTATGTGAATTTCCAAATTCTCCTAGGAGGTGGGTAAAAGATGGTGAAAAGTTCAATAAAATTATTATAAAATGACTCCAATTAATTAAATTGAATTTATATAAGTATTATGTATCAATTTTTACCTAAAATAAATTTAAATAAAATAAATAATTATCTAAATAAAAATTCAGTTTTTTAAATAGTAACCCAGTGTTTTCACTATTCATCAAAAATTGAAAGTTTTTAGAAAAATACCAAAAATTCACCCTAGGATAATTTAGATATTCCAAGTCGAAAAATGAAGTCCATTTCAAAAGATAAAATTTATAAAATTTTAAAAATTGGGTATTACTATTCATAACGACTAGTTTATATAACATATCATTGTTTAGTGAAAATCGGTATTGCGTACAACACACGCTATTGTGGAAGGTCGCGATTGCGTGTAATGAAAGCCAAGTCAGGGATGCATGTAGTGAAAGATCCTTTTGGTGTAGCATATAACACAAGACATCAATAAAATTAAAAAGAATATTTTTCATAAAATATCGGGGTGTTACATTCTACCCCCCTTAAAATGAATTTTTCCCTCGAAATTCGTTGGGGTTATAAATGGTTTATTACATGAGGGTTTCTTTCATAGAAACCCACATCGTAAAAAGGAATACTAAAACTTCATTTTAAAAAGGAATGTTAGAAATATAATGGATACCCAAATAACTCATCATTGGGTTTCCACATAGGAGAACATAGGTGAAAATATGGATATGGAGGAGAAATCCAACCATCATGTTCTGATGGAGATTGGTAGAGAACATAGATATGAAAAATCCATTAATCACAAATCCATAAATTTGTGATGATTTAAGGTACCATATGATTCATCAAATATAAGGGCACTAGGACAATATTTTTGGTTTTCAAGATGATTTCCCTAAAGTTGAAGAAATTGGAATTAGAAGAAATACTTTCTTGATTTTGGTATAGTCTCACCGTTGGTCATTCCTTGGACAATTTCCACTTCATATCTTAAATAAATGAAGTTGAATTTGTCATTCGTGAAGTGTTATCATATCATGTGATAGAATGATGGGTCATTCCATCTGTCTCAAAAAAAAGGTTAGAAAAAGTAATCAAAAATACATAAGTCCATCTATAGTGAGATTAATCATATATGTTTCCTAAAATGGACTTATAATTCATATATCATACTGCTTAATATAATAAAACTGGTTTCTACTAAATAGGGACTTCCTGTAGGCCAATGGTAGGCGATAAAGGCCTGTCACACTTCAGTTGTGGGTTCGATTCCCACAGCCTTGTCCGACACGACGGGTTGTCTCCCATCCTGCAGGTTGTCCTTTTTCTAAAACTATATCATTATAACATTACATAAATAATATCAAAAAAATAAAAAAAAATTCTAGCCTTAAAAAATTCTATCTGATGTCCAACTTAATCCATTCCAACCTTTAATCTTATTGAAAATACTTCTGTCCAATCTCATAGTGTAAAAATGATTACTTGAGAGGTCACATAAAAAGTACGTTAATACCATCATTTATCCCCATATATCATACGATATATTTTGTTGGTCACATTCCAAACATTCGAAGGCCTTAATCATGTATTCTCTTGAAAAATGAATACCCATTGAACCTTAGTGAAAACATGAATGCAGTTAAAAGTTAACACTTTCCACATACCAAAATCCCCAAAATTCTATATACTCAAACTATGATATCACTTAGTCCTTATATCAATCATGAGCTCATGAATACTATCAAACAATTTATTTTTTCCTTATCCCTTCATTATGCGTATATCATCTGCTTTCAAAAATATTTGAATCACTTTTCATGGTACCATATTCTTATAGAAAAACTCAATGGACCAATACACAAATATTTCAAAATTCCATGATACTATAAATGAGATTCCATGATACTATTTTGAAATCCCGTTACATATACGCCTAATCATTACACAACATCATTATCATACTCAACATCACAAATAGTGATCACATGTGACTTCCCTTTATCCTTTTCCTTAAGAGGTTGCTCACGTTGATCATCATTAACCCTTGGATTAGGTCATTGATTAGCATAATGCCCCATTTCCTTGCACTTGAAGCATTGAAGTGTTGGTGGTGCGTTCTCTACATTATTTTCTTTATTCACATCATTAGAAACCATTTTTACATTATTTCGACACTCAGCTGCTCGATGACCTTATTTTCCACACTTAAAACATTTTATAGTCCCTTTAAGACAATCTCCACCATGCATCTTTCCACACTTTGAGCATAAAGAAACATTCATATTCTTTTCACCATTATTCGGAGATTTCTCCTTGAACTCCATATTTCGTTTCTTATCAAAACCATGAGATGGATATGTTACACAAACTTCCAGTTCTACCTTGATAGCACAACACACAATTTTTTCATAGCTACTGAAGTCTCTTATAGCTAATGCCCTTCTAAGACTTGGTTTTAGGCCATTGAAAAATTGATCAAATTTACTTTCAGGTTGGATGATAAAGCCAGATGCATACCTTGCAAGTCTTGTAAAATTCACTTCGTATATACCAATAGATTCATCATCCTTCTGCTTAAGCTCAAGAAACTCCTTTTCCATCCTTGTTCGAAGAATACGAGGGAAGTACTTACTGAAAAAAAGTTCTTGAAGTCATCCCATTCCATGGATTCAATTTCATCTTGGGGCCTTTAATTCTTAATTAGAGTCCACCACTGGTCTACTTCACCTTCTAAACAGTAAATAGATAAAATGAATTTTTCATGTTCTGAACAGTGAAGTATGAAAAATATCTTTTCAATGGTACTGATCCATTGTTCAGCAACAAGTGGATCAGAAGACCCATTGAAAGACGGTGGACGTTGCCTCATGAAGTACTCAATAGAATATTGTTCCCTTCTCTGATCATTTGGAAATCCAGAATGATTCATAGATTGTGTAATTATAGAAATAAGATTTTTCACTCCATCTCCCATCACATTTGGTTGCTCCACTAGTAGAAAAATTGTTTTTAATGTCAGTTTTTTTTATTTTCGATGTCGGTTTTTAACTGACGTCGAAGTCGCCGACGTAAAAAATATGAATTTTTACGTCGGTTTTTGTAAACTGACGCGAAAAATGAATAACATTTGTTTTTTGGCATCGGTTTTGTGAAAAACCGATGCCAAAAAAACTAATTCATATCATTTTGGGTGTCGGTTTTCATAAAATCCGACGCGAAAAATTTAAAAAAAATAGTTTTGGCGTCGGTTATTTAAAAAAACCGACGCCATAAATGAAAAAAAAATATTTTTGGCTTCGGTTTTTATAAAAACCGACGCCAAAAAGCAATTTTTTTTTCTATGTTTTAGATCATTTCCTAAGATTTTATTTGACAGGTTGTGGACCTAAAACAGAGTTACTGTTCAAAAGTTATCGCCGTTAGAAGTTGAACCTATCAAAGTTTTGATTGATACAACTCGTTTCAAAGAAAACATGATAAACATAAATTAAAATCATATACACCAAATGAAATTAAATAATCATAATACATCAAACATATTTCAATGGTTTTAGGGGCTTCCATCGAAACGATATGTTTTTTATCATCATATAACTTGTATTTAGAAATGAGAATGAATCATCATTATAAGAAAGCTAATCGAGTTGTTTAGAAATGAAGGATAATAATAATAAAGAAAACAAATGAATAGAATATGTACCGTGTTCAAATTAACGATTGAAGTCGCATTGAAATCTTTATTGAATCGAAGATGTTGAAAATGATGAATGAAGGAGAAACTGGATATATATATAGTAAATGGAAATATTTTCAATTGCATTGTACGAAAATGTAGGCGGGATTTTAAAAAGTTAAACGTGCGTTGTGAAAGAAATTGAAATTATGATCCCGTGTTACTCTTTGGCGTCGGTTTTGTTTGAAATCGACGCAAAATAGTATTTACATTGGTCTTTTGGAATCATTTTTTTTGAAAACCGATGCCAAAAATGTCAATCGATATCTTTTTTGGCGTCGGTTTTTAAATAAACCAACGCTAAAATGTAAAAAAAAATACATTTTTCATGTCAGTTTCTTTAAGAACCGATGCCAAAAAGTAAAAAAAAAAAATCTTTGGCATCGGTTTTTAAAAAAACCGACGCTAAAAAATTAAAAAAAAACTTTTCCCGTCGGTTTTTTTAAAAACCGACGCCAAAAACAAAAAAATATTTTTTTTGGCGTCGGTTTTAAAAAAACCGACACGAAAAGATAAAATATATTTTTGGCATCGGTTTTTATGAAAACCGACGCCAAAAAATTAAAAAAATTACAATGTTTTAGATATTTCTCTAATCTTTGATTTGACTGGTCGTGGAGAAAAAACGGAGTTACGAATTAAAAGTTATGGATGTCGGAAGTTGACATTCTCTAAAATAAGTCTTAAAGAAGTTCAACTTTCAAAGGCCATAACTTTTAATCCGTAACTCTTTTTTAGCTCCACAACCAGTCAAATCAAAGATTAAGAAATTATCTAAAACACTGTAATTTTTTTTAATTTTTTGGCATCGGTTTTCATGAAAACCGACACCAAAAATATATTTTAAATTTTCGCGTCGGTTTTTTTAAAAACCGACAAGAAAAAAATTATTTTTTGTTTTTGGCGTCGGTTTTTAAAAAAACCGACGTGAAAAGTAGTTTTTTTTAAATGTTTAGTGTTGTTTTGTTAAAAAACCGACGGCAAAGATTTTTTTAAAACTTTTATGGCATTTCTTTTCATAAAAACCGATGCCAAAATATATTTTTTTTAGTTTTTTGCGTCAGTTTTTTTAAGAACCGACGCCAAAACAATTTTTTTTCTTTTTGGCGTCCGTTTTTAAAAAAACCGACGCCAAAAATTCACCACAAAAATTATTTACGTAGGTTTATAAGAAACCGATGTCAAACTAGCGATGTTAAAAATCATTTTTCTACTAGTGCCCGGGAGGAAAATAATTGCATTGTCCATTACATTGATCAAAACAGTTCCTTTGGGTTCCAGCCATCGTCTAAAACCCAAAAAGAATAGTGTGAGAGACAAAAATCATGCTAGGAAAACAACATAATAAAGGGGGAGTACCTTAAATATCTAACTTCTTAGGTTTAATTCTAATATGGTTTCCGTAATTATAGGACTATAACCTATACATATACTTAACCTTAGAGACATCCCTAGACATACCTTAGAAAATATCTCTAGGGATCTCACTAAAGTTTTCGCATCCTAGTTTCCAAAGGTTAACTAAACCTTTCCTCTGATACCAACTATAGAGACCCAAATCTTGACATACATGGACATTACATTACTTTTTCAGAATACTCAATACATAAAAAACAGAGACACACAAGGATTATAATAGTTTAGTGTCTTTGGAAACACAGAATTTAATCTTCTAATCGTGGTGAAAGATCTTCAACATCTCCCTTAAAGATCTTCACCTTTTTGTTTTCTTACCTAAAACCTTTCTTTAAATCCCAGGGAAAAGAAAACATATAAAGGGTGAGATCAAATGCTCAGTAAGGTTTAACATAGAGAACATAAAACAATCCATAAATATTTGAAAGCAAAAACATGAACATGAAATTTAAACATCAAAATCTTGAGCAAAGACATAAATCGTGGAAGTACATAAGGAATATATCATAATGGAACATCAACCATGATAAAATATAATGGGAATAAAACATGTAATTGTTTCAACCATTCAGAACATGTTATGATTTCCATAGTATCCAAGGCATTGCTGCCAAGACCATCTTAGTGGACAGAGTCCCTTTCTGAATCGAGTTCACTCCTCGTTTCAGTCCTATAACACTGAACCAGATTAACTTACCGTTACGGCCATGTCTATCTCATGAGATATAAATAATTACCCAATGAATTGGAGGGAGATATAGGTCCCACACATCTCATAATGAAATCATTCTTACTTGTGCCACTAAATAAACTTAAAACATTCATCATAACCCAAAGAATAAAATGGGTTTCATAAACATCATCCCATCATCACATAATTCATATAGAACAAATGGATATCATTTCATAATAAGAAAATTTAAACCATGCAAATAATAGAGACATTATACTTGAAACATACACATATGAAATTATGTCATCTTAGATGGAAAATGATTTTGATAAAACACTTGAAATGAATTCTTGAGGAAAATATCCTTTCTTCTTCAAAATCATTTTCTTTTCAAAAAATGCCATGAAATTTTAAAATAAAAGGATTTTGTTGAAAATAGTCATGAAATATTGTAGAGTAATCTTCATGAAAATAAGCCGTTATAAAACCGTAAAAATCAGTTCATGTCGTATAAGTTAAAAAAAACATTCTCCTTGTACTTTTGTTGGAAAAGTCAAAAAGTACCTCATATGGTAAACAAAAGAAAGATTCCTTCCAAACCTTGTGGTAAAAGTCATAAAAGGGTAAAAATGAATTTAAAAATACATGGAAGTATACTAAACATTTTATGAAAACATTTTTAGAAAACATGGACATGGATGATAAACATAACCCTAGTAAATACTTACGAATAAACAATCTCGGATAAGAATGAGATTGGAATAATTATCCCTTACCTTATGTCTGATATGCTTCGTATGTATCCGAACATCCTGTATAATGATTTAAATAATGTCATTGACTTATTACAGAATCATATTCATTGTTATTATATCCTATATGGTTCACTTAGGTATTTATATTACCCTTTTATTGGTCAATTCAATGTTAAAGTAGCGTTTTGGGTAAAATTGTTTCATTTATCGTACATGTTTGGACTTGTTGTTCTTGATATTATTATTACTTATATCATGATTTACTTACTTCTAGAATGTAAAACATTATTTATATATCATATATATTCAGTATATATATATATATAATAGATAGATAAATGAAATGAAACACACCGTTCATGGAGACGGTAGGCCGTATGTACGCATGAACGCTATTTTCCTTTCTTTATTGACTTGAATGGAAGTAACTAGATGACACATATATATATATAAATAAATAAAGTAGCTTAATTATGTCATATATTTCATTATTATTCATTATATATACTTTATAATCATTCTTTAATGGCTAACATGGAGAATGAATCTCATCGCGTCGTGGAGACGATAGTCCGTACGGACGCATGAGCGATGATATCATTCCCATGATCGTGGAATTTTATTGAAGTGTATGTATAATATTTCAGAATCAATATCACTTTACAATAATCATATATGGTTATTTATTTACACCATTATACCCATCTAAGTAAGGTGGTGGTCGAAAACAGATTACACCACGGTGTGGAGACGATATTCCTTACGTACGCACGCGCGGTGATTTTGTTTTCCGTAGGATGGATATAAGGTGAAATAGGGTTGTTTTATATTTATAATAACATATAAGTATGTAATTAATACTTATGTTATTACTTTATAATGAGAAAACTGAAGAAGAAGAAGTAGAAGAAGAAATAAACTTGAAAGAATCGGAAGAAGAGATTACCACTTCTTTGACGCACCTCCTTTAAGCTTCCTCTTAAGGAAGTAGAGTTGGTCTTTTGAGAAGACAAGAACCTCCAGAATGTTTCTAGGGAAGTGGATAAGATAAATGGTCAGGGTTTTACCGATATTAAAGGCTCAAAATGGTGTGAAGAGAAGAGGGAAGGGGTTCCCTTTTTATAAGGGAGGAGAGGGGCACCTTTGGAAAAACTTAAAATATTATTTTATAATAAAGTAATATTAGGTTTATAATAGCTCCAAATTGATTTAATTCATATATAAAGTGGTGATGGGTCTAAATCCTCTCAACCAATATATTTTAGACAAGTTTAGGGTACAATTTTAACTTTATCATTTAGATTTAACTCTAAGTTAAATAATTTAACTTTTACCGTGTCTTCTTGTTTTCTTACACTATATGGTTAATAAACTTACTATAACAAGCCAAACGAACCCCAAGTGGTTCATTATTAATATATATATCCTTATATAAGTCATTTGGACGACTCTTAGTTTTTTAGGAATAAAATAACAATTAATAATATAATATTTGTTTTAAAAACTATTTTATGTCAATTTTGACACTATTTGGTAATTGATTTTTGCCAAAATCATAAAAGCATGATTAGTTCTAAAAACGTTAAATAAATAAATACTAACATGTCATATTAACCTATAAAATTAGTGTAATTCATAAAAAGTTTAAAATTACATTTATTTGGGTATTTATAATATCAATTATTTTAATATTTCATTATTTAGGTAATTACTGCATCACTATTGTGTCATAAATAACTTGAATTATTTAATATCTAAAAATTATAAATAAAATACCATCAGGTAGGATATATTTTTATATTTCTAATTAATATTTATAGTCGAATTTATCTTATGCATAACCCTATATTAAAAATGAATTAGTTATTAAACTTTGATTTTTACTATTTTAACCCTTCTTTAAATAAATTAATAATAAATGTCCTAATCTAATCCAAGTGGACCTAAATGGTCATATTTTATTCATAAGGTTGTTTTTGGTAGAATTAAACTTATCCAATAGAATTAGGACATTTTTTAGGGTAATAATAATATCATTTTTATCCTTAATTACCCTATTTAATTTTAACCGTGGTAAATAAAAGTAAAAAGTTACTATTCACCAAAAATTATTTTCGTCTCATTGAACCACATTTTAGTCCTTGATATTAACCGTGTCTCCCGGATTTTCGAAATTCCACTCAAAGAAGTGGTAAAATTAAGTTTTATGTGAATTTCCAAATTCTCCTAAGAGGTGGGTAAAAGACGGTGAAAAGTTCAATATAATTTTTATATATCTAAAATTATTATAAAATGACTCCAATTAATTACATTGAAATTATATAGGTATTATGTATAAATTTTGACCTAAAATAAATTTAAATAAAATAAATAATTATTTAAATAAAAAGTCGGTTTTTTTAAATAGTAAGCCAGTGTTTTCACTATTCATCAAAATTGAAAGTTTTCAGAAAAATACAAAAAATTCACCCTAGGCTAATTTCGATATTCCGAGTCCAAAAATGAAGTCCATTTTGAAAGATAAAATTTATAAAATTTTAAAAAGTGGGTATTACTATTCATAACGGCTAGTTTATATAACATATCGTTGTTTAGTGAAACTCGGTATTGCATACAACACACGCTATCGTGGAAGGTCGCGATTGCGTGTAATGCAAGACAAGTTAGGGATGCGTGTAGTGCAATCTCCTTTTTGTGTAGATTAAAACACAAGACATTAATAAAATTAAAAAGAATATTTTTCATAAAATCTTAGGGTGTTACAATAAAGTAGCCAATTGCTTTAAAAAAATGGATAATGTGATGAATAGAGATAAGGTTCGATCTAATGTACCTTATACTTTTCAATGTCGTAAATGTGGATAAGTTGGACATTATCCAAGGCAATGATCTCTTGGAAGGGATGAGAATCATGATGAGCATCAAGAATCTTCAAGGATAAGGGAACAATGCAAGTCCTATGCTGAGATGGATCATGATGACTAAAGTACATGTAACTTCTTCGCAATAATTGTCTATGTCATGTTGTATTTTAGTTCGTGCCCTATGATCATATCTTTAATGTTTTCTATGAACATAGAGTCACTACCTAATATGGTTTTATATCATTAAGGAAAACATCTATTGTTATGTACCACATGTTGATGTTGTGAAGCTGTTCTTCTTGAGAAAAAAAGATGATTGGGGGATTAAAAGATGATTATTATTTTGGAAGACATTCACTATTTTGGGAACCCTATATGATCGAGGTAAATAGATTACTACAGTAATTTATTTTAGGAGTAATGGTTGACTTATATTTTGAATAACCGATGAATTTAAGGTGAACTTATAGTAATTTAGGTTACTTATGGAAATGATTAACCTATCTTGGGGAAAATATGTTTAGGTTAGTTACATTTGTTATAAGATGTTAGAAGTGGTTGATGTTGTTTGGAGATGAATGATAAAGTTTATCTTGGAAGACTATGTTATCAAATCCTTTTTTTATTTGTGTTTCAATCTTAGTTTAGTTTATTTTGAGGAATTTTAAGGACATTTATTTATGGAATGGTCTATGATGAACTTTGGGTAGTACCGTGG
This sequence comes from Viscum album, assembly GCA_963277665.1. NCBI lineage: Eukaryota > Viridiplantae > Streptophyta > Magnoliopsida > Santalales > Viscaceae > Viscum > Viscum album. The sequence continues at coordinate 962,571,320 of OY728145.1, forward strand.
AACTTTGAAGATTTAAAGTAGTTTCCTTTCTTATGGGGTTATTTCTTTTTGAAGAGTTGTATTATCTTACCCTTTTTGTTTTAGGGATACATGTTTAAAAATAGATAGTTATTATTTTGTGGATTATGTGATTCTATAGAAGACGATTCTTGTGCTTTGATGAGATCAAGTATTTTTGAATGCTCATCATTTGAAGAAAAGATTAGTCTTGGTAGGAACTTATTAAAGGATGAAACTATAATTGAAGTTAAGTATATTTTCTTGTGTTTTTATTATATGTAGTAAATTAATTCCTCAAAATTATGAAAAGAAACGTAAAACAAAAACATGTTCTGTTAACGTTTCCTACTGGTAAATCAAATACCGTTTAACCCATCACAAGTTTGTGATTTTATGGTGGTTAAATTTCTCCTAATCATGTTTTCTATCACTCTCCATCAGAACTTGACACTTTGTTTTCTCCTCCATATCCATGTTTTCCTACATGGAATCCTTGTATGGGTTAAATCGGGTGACCTTTGTACTTCCCTTTCTTTATTTTAAAGTAATAGTTTTACTGACTCTTTTTCCGATGTGGGACTTTCAATGAAATTTCCAAGCCCAATTTTAAAAATTGAGAGGACGCAATTTCTTAAGGGGGGAAGAATGTAACGACCCAAATTTTTTGAATAAATTTTGTTTCCTAAATTGTTGTGTTATTTTATTTTATACCCAACAAAACTATTTCATTTAATAAAATGAGTATAATTAAAATGATACCGTTGGGTTTTTTATATTATATGACCATTGGTCAGTATGACCATTGGATACTAAATATTGCGATTATTGTCTCTAAATACAAGTGATCTTGGTTAATTAACATAGAAAGAAGATTTGATGGCCTCATCCAATAGTCTCGGGGAAATCGAAGCCCATCTAATAGAACTTTGGAAGGAGGTAGCACCATTGGGCTGTGCTCTAGACCAAACCCAAGCCGAACTTTATCGTGTGAAGCTAGAGCGGAATCGCCTTCACGAGAAGTTCAAACTGATATAAATTACTACTCGTGTAATGTTGGTCGAGCCGCCCTCAGATTCTCTCACCTTAACACACCTTACACTTAGGTGCTATGCTGGGGTTATAAGGGGCTATGTAAGGAGATCATAACTGCTTTGTATAATCCTTTGAGATAAATAAAATTGTGTTTTCTTCTTATGGTGAAGTTTGTAAATTTTTAAATGTCCGGATAAATGTAGGATGTATATTATTGATGAATTTGAAAAAAAGGATATTTTACAATATTTTTGTAAACCTTAAATAATTAATGATGTGTAATGATTTTCAAAAAATGATCTTCTGCAAATGTGTTCAGTAAGAAATTTGGAGTCTAATAAGATCAACTTAAATTTTGGTGAATAGTAATTTATGAATAGTGATTTTACACTTAGGATTAGTAATGTGACCAAATGGATTAGTAATCTCACTTAAAAAAAGTATTAATATAATTTAGGCACCTTGATTAAGTAATGTGATTCAATAAAATAGGTAAATAACTGTTTCATAAATTATTAGTCAAGTATTAGTTTTTTTGGGTGAATAGTGTTTTTAATTAAAAATTAAATTAAAAATATTTAGAAAATTATTTTTATAAAATGAACTTTATTTTTGAATTCAGAACATCGATATTATGTTAAGGCAATATTTGGGGTTTTTTTCTGAAAAAAAATGAATTTTCGGTGAATAGTGTTTTTATTTAAAAATTAAATTAAAAATATTTAGAAAAATATTTTTATAAAATGGAGTTCATTTTTGAATTCAGAGCATTGATATTATGTTAGGGTAAATTTTTGGGAGTTTTCTGAAAAAGTTGAATTTTCAGTGAATAGTAAAAATACAGTTTTAGGGTTTTGGTATGTTTAATGACATCATAACTGCATCATGATGATTTCATGAGATATTTTAAGGGATGGTAGACTTGTTAATAGTAAGATAAGGTATGAGGTGTCCCAAGTGGCCAAAACCATGAGGAAATACCACTTGTTTTTCCAATACCACCAATGAGGTGTCCCTTGGACATTAATGCCTTGTCCCCTCACTTCCCCTATAAATACCAAGCCATTATCTCATCCTTTCCATTCAAAAATCCTCCTCAATGAAGTTCGGGTCTCCATACCTCCCAAGGAGTCCTCCCAAGGTGCCCTCAAGCCTCCCAAGATCCCAAACATCAATATTTTGAAGTTACTCTTCAAGGTAAGGGATCCTACCTCTTTCTTTCCTTCCAAGTACTCTCTTTTATGTCATTTAATTTAAGCTCCATGTTATTATGTTGGGGATGTTCTTTTATATTCATCCTACTGTCCTTTTAATTTTCATATGATGAGATATCCCCTCTTGATCTCATCAATTCATTTTGATAATGTTTAAGTGGCGCCGTTTGGCTGCCGAATTTTTAAGGGATTCTTTCACCCTTATCGTTTTCAAGATCTATTTTCATGTCAAGTCTTTTATTTCCCTTTTTATTATGTTGGGTTATGATCTATATATCTATCATAATGATCTTTTATTTTAATATTATTAGATACCCTATTTGATCTCATCAATTCATTTTTTTAAGTTTTAAGTAACGCCATTAGGCTGCCGAATTTTCATAAGAGAAATCTTATTTTTGTCTTCCTTCCATGTTTTTCATTTCATTTGGTATGTATTTAAAATTTAATTACCATGTTCTTATATCCTTTATGTTATATCCCTCTACTGTTTTATGGATCATTTATGAGTGGGTGACCTATGTCCCCTCTCTTTTCACTATTTTCTAAAGCCCTGTAACATAGCCGTTATGCTGCAGAATTTTCGTCTCAAAATCTCTCTCTCTTTCTCTCAAATTCTTTTATTTTATTAAGTGAATACTCAAAGATATTTATTATATAGGGGTATTAAAATATATATAAAAATTTTCTATTTTAAATTCTTGGATTTACATACACAATACCCGCTTTCCTTTTTCGTGGGTTTAAAGTGACATAAAGATCACGTCTTTAAAGCAGTTTTTAAAATGTGATAACTATGAAATGAAACCCATTTCTTTTATGCTATATGGGTTGTTTATGAAATTATTGATGATGATATATCTGTATCACATGATAATAAAGGAAAATTTAAGGGTGTTCCCTGATAGCGCTCCAATACATTGGGTAAAGACTTAATCTCTAGAGATGTCCATTTTTAACGATACCTTGGTGAATAACCTTGGTAAATTTTAATGACACATTGGGGATGGATCTTGGTGAAACAGAAATGATTGTCTATGTTAAATGTTGTAGCCACATTGTAACGCCCTGACCCCAGTTACCTAGAGTCGGTGCATTATTACATAACATTGGCTTGATCACAAGAAAGATCAAATCTCGAAAGACCGATTGGTTTAGTAGACTTGGAAACACTAGATATATTCATAAAGTTTTACATTACATCATAAAGTGAAAAACTACTACAACAACATATTTTCCCCATAGTACACACTATTATCCCCTCATAATATCCCTGCAGGTCATTCATAATTTACTTCTTCACATCCTGGGAAAAATAAAACATAGAAAAGGGGTGAGCTCAAATGCCCAGTAGGGATAACAATATAGCAGAAACTTTCATAAATAAGAATAAACATTTAAGGCAGTGTATAACTAAAACAAAAGACTTTTAAACTTGAACTTCAGCATAGTATGGAAAAAATAAAATGAAATAATTCCATTTACTTATTCACATGGATATTCTACTAATCGAATAATCACATGCAATATCAATAAACACTTTCATAATGATGGAATTCATAATGCCAGACTATCATAACCACATAGCCAAGGCCTCGTGCCAAGACTACAAATATAATTTTGTCAAGGCCTTGTGCCAAGACACTAGTTTGTCTCATGAGACCTACCGATGCATCGAAGAGCTATAGCGGGCTCCACCCATCACATATTAAGTCCAATGCATTCCCATATGAAAAGGTTTAAACATAAAATAAACATTCGTATTAAAACTAGCATACGAAATGTCAATACTTTCACCATAAACCATGAATGGTATAAAAATAGCACATCCACAGTCAAACATATCACAAAACCTTCAATACAATATAGAAGTTTTGTATCATAATAAATCAACTTCAAATAAGCGTAAAATCCATCAAAGGATGTTGACATAGATGAAATCAAAACTCTTTTTAGAGAAATATCTCTTTCTATTTTGAAATCATTTAAGAGTCATATATTTAAAAAATAAAACATTTTCTTTGAAAATATTCTTATAAGCTTGTAGGGGAAGCTTCAAAGATTTTATAATGGTGGAAAATAGCCGCACCCGCCGTATAAGTTAAAAAAACATTCTTACCTTATTTCTGTCGAAAAGGTTAAAAAGGACCTTGTTTGGAAAATGACGGAAAGATTCCTTTATAAACCACTTATAAAAGTAAAAAAGGGTATAAATGAATTTATACCATAGTCTCTAAAATAGAAATAATGATTTGAAATACATTTTTAAGAAAGATGGATGTGGATGATAAAGAGGTCTCAGTAGATAATCACGTACAAACAACCTCAGATAATGAAGAGATTGCGAAATAAACCCTTAACTTGTACTTTTCCTTGGTTGGGGGTAGGTTAAACTCATGTATAATGGTGAAATAATTTTTATTAAATTATACAATAATCATATACATTAATATGATATCATATTTGGTCTTTTAACATTGATTTGTTAATAATATCTTAGTATTATCATTGTTTCAGGTGTTAACTTACTAGTTTTCTTTTATATGTTTTGTTACGTAATCCATGTTTTTAATGGATAGGTTGTATATTATTCATATCCAGAATGATATCAAGTCCTTAAACCTTATTTTTAAATCATCAAATGATAATTATACTTGAATGGATACGATGGAGAATGAATCTCATCGCATTCATGGAGACGGTAGTCCGTACGTATGCACGAGCGACAATATAATTCTTTTGATATTAAAATAATATATAATTGGATGTTATATAATATATAAATAATTATTATCATGTTATATTTATTATTTAAAAGAATTATAAATCATTATTATACCCATCCAAATAATAATTTATTGAATAACAATTACACCACGACATGGAGACGGTAAGTCGTACGTACGCACTTATGGTGACATGTTATTAAAAGGATGGATAGAATACTGAATACGGTTGTACCATATTTATAATAACATCACAGTATATATAAGATACTGGAGTTATTATTTTAGATTGGTAATAACAAAGGAAGAAGAAGTGGAAGAAGAAAGGAACTTGGAAAAGGGTGGTGAAATCATTACCTCTTCTTCGGGTTCTTCCTTTTGATCTGATCAAAAGGGATCTTAGGTTGGCTTTATGACTAAAGGAATGACTATAGGATGAAGTGAGTAAAGTTGAGAGAGTATTTGGGCAGAGTTTGGCCGAACCAAAAGGCTTTGAAGGTGTGATTTAATGAGAAGGGGGAGTGCCCTTTTATAAGAGGGGTGAGGGGATCCTTTGGAAAAGCTAGTAATATTATTTTATAATAAATTAATATTCAGTTTATAATGGCTAAAAAGTGAATTATTTAAATTTTAAGGTGGGTATAGGTCAAAAACCACTCAACAAATATAATTTAGACAGGTTTGGGTCATTATACTAACCTTATCTTTAAGTATTAACTCTTAGTTAATTAGTTTCACTTTTACAATGTCTCTTTGTATTTTTATATTATATGGTAAATAAACATACTATATACATAAAAGAGACCCCCCAAGTGGTCCATTAATGATAAAAATATTATGATATTAGTCTCTTGGATGAACCTTATATTTTTAGGAATTTAATATCAATTAATAATATAATATTTGTTTTAAAAACTCTTTTATGTCAATTTTGACACTATTCAAAAATTGTTTTTTTTTAAATCATAACAGAATGATTACTTCGAAAAAAGTTAATTAAATCATTCCTAACATGTCATATTAACCTATAAAATTAGTGTAATTCATAAAAAGTCTAAAATTATATTTATTTGGGTATCTACAATATCAATCATTTTAATTTTTCACTATTATGGAAATTACTGCATCACCATTGTGTCATAAATAAATTAAATTATTTAATGTCTAAAAATTATAAATAAAATACCATTATGTAGGAAATCTTGTTATATTGGTAATGAATATGTATAGTCTAAAATCAAACATATATAACCCTATGTAAAGATTTTTTTTTCTAAAAGATATATGCTTGTGTCATTTTTGTATTCATTTTAACTTAATTAAAATAAAGTGTCCCTATCAGTTACAGGTAGCACCATGGGGTCCCAAAATCGACCCAAATATGCCCATGGTCGGACATGTATCAACCAATAAGGTTAGTACACGTTTTAGGGTAATTATTTGTTATTATAATATTATTTTTTAATCCATATTTACCGGATTTACCCTTTAACCATGGTAAATAAAATATTTACCGAAGTAATTATTCAGAATGTCTAAAAATAAAAGTTACCTATTTACACAATTTGAATAGACTGATTCAAAATATGGAATCCATTTTTCCAAATTTAAAACACAGAAGTGGCAGAAATTAATTTAAAATTAATTTCCGCTGTCAAAACAAAAAGCGTATTTTTAAGATATAATAACTATCAAAAGATTGATACTTGTTTATGTTCGGTTTAATTGTGAAATTATGTCCAATGAACAAAATTGTATTAAATGGTAAAAATATATTCTAAATATACTTTAAAACCACTCAAATTAATAATTTATCACTATTAATTATTTTTATTAAAAAAAGTTGTTTTTAATTAAAATTTAGTAATTTTCACTATTCATCAAAATATTAAAGTTATCCGAAAAGTACCAAAATTTTAACTTAGGCTAAATTCGATACTCCGAATCCAAAAATGAAGTCCATTTTGAGAGATAAAATTTATAAAATTTCAAAAAGTAGGTATTACTATTCATAACGGCTAGTTTGATCGGTTGTGGTGTGTGTTAGAACTCGATGTTGCGTACAACACACGCTATTGCATTATTAAAAGAGAAGCGTACCGTAGAAGATTGGGGTGTTACACAAATGTTCAAGTTATGAAACACGTTATTTTTATTATGATATGCCTCTTAATCTCTTTCTCATGCCTTAAAGCTATTTTTCTTGACTTTTGATGTATCTCAAGTTCACTTGTAAAATGTTTCCCTTGTTTCCCTTACTAGGCCTTCTGCTCACCCTTTCCTTTTATGTATGCTCCTAGGTTATGAGATGCTATAATGAACTTAGGATGAAAAAATTAATAGGCCTTTCATGTGTTTAAGAAGAATGTTTTATGTTGTCATGTATTAAGTTCCTGGTTTCCAAGACACTAAACCTTAAAGATCCTCGGTTTTGTATAATGTAAGGAAAGTTTATGTGTTAAAAAGGCGGGATGTTATACCTATGGGGGGAGTGTTATAGTTGGTTATATAGATACTACTTATATGTACTTAATGTTTACTTGTATTCATTGTTTTGAATATTTATGAACTCTTATCACATCATGATTTTTCTTCTTCATGACATAGTATGTGATAATGTCATAATAGTATTTGTCACATTGAAAGGTCATAACAGTTTGCTGCTATAATGATAACCCAAAATTTCAATGATAGTATTCTTAAATATATGTTCTATAGATGAAATAATTTTAGGGAGACAAATTATACAAGCTATCAAGGGTCAAGAATCATAGGACTTTGAGGAACATTCTCATGATGTATTCCCTTGGTAATTTCTAGTGTAGGATATTATTAGAATGAGTCTATCCAATAGGAAATCCAAATTTATAGGTTTCATTGGATGTTACTATATTCAGATGTGTGTATTGATATTTAGACTTTAAGATTATTATTAATGGATATTATGAGTCATGTACTTATGTATTAACAAAAATTATGATGACATATGTTTGTGGTGAAGTAGGATATGTTGGGTGTGTCATGAGTAATATTTAATTAATGAATAATGAAAGAAAGGTTTTCTAACTTCTATTATTTAATGTAAGTTGAAATCTCAGGCCCTTATATGAAGATGATACAACCAAAACAAATCCATGGAAATAGTGTTCTATAGGAAAATTCAATTTCTATAAATTCAAAGAAAGTGACATCAATCACATAGGTTTATGAAACAAGAATGCAACCTAATTGATTAGAGATATCACAATAAAGAGATTATATTACACCATAAGCATATGTATTAGTTTTTATGTCATTGTGATGTGAACTTATTTCTCTATGGGTGCTTGGGGTGTTTCTAGATGCTAACCTTGGAATTTGGGCAGCTTCACCTAATACCACCAAGAAAGAGTCCCAAAGGGCCACACACTAAGTGCATCCAGAACCTTAGTTAAATAATAATATTATTTATTATTTAACAAGTTGAATAGATATTATTCCAACACATGGTTTAATAATTATTCATATTTTCTTTATCACATATATCCCATCACTAGTTATTAGAGAGAATACTTTGTGATTATAATATTTAATAAATATTTATTTATTATTTAATGAATATAATATTCATTTATTTATTAGAGAATAATGTGGTGATATTTAATTATTAAATAAATATTCATTATTCAAGTTTTGATAAATATTTTAGAGGAATCATGGATTGATTTTGATGGTTTTGGTGAGAAATAATATATGTTGAATATATATTGAATAAATAATATTTAATTAACTCTTGAGTTTTGCGCATGTCAAGAAATATCAATAATAATATTATTCTTATAGACATGAGGTTCTATGATGATTAAGGAAATAATAAGGGCATATATGTAATTATTATTTTCTAACCCTAGTAGTATATAAATCTAACCATATTATTTTCTTATGTGGTTTCCATTTGTTTTGGTTGTGCAAAACAACATTCAGAGAATTATCTCAAGTCCCTAGAGATATCCCTTCTCCTAAAATGTTCTCAAGAACAAAGACTGATCCTCCTCCTCCACCACTCTCGATTCTTAAGAGATCAAGTAGGATCCTTCTTGAATCAATTCTCAAGGTGATCAATGAAAAGAAACAAAAACATTAGGATCTACCATGCTAGCACTCAAATATTCCTATGGTGACGTTTAGAGGTTCATAGAGTATGTTTAGATCATCACTGGAAGAAATGTGCACTTGAATCCTAAAATGAAACGATATTACGGCGTATACACATGGTCAGATTCATCAACAAAGAAATAATTCATCATAACAAAATTATTGAACTATTTAAATTAATTATAAATAATATTCCATGATCCTATGTTATGGTTTCAATTTTTCTATGTTAATTAATCTTTGTTTAAATTCCACTGGTCATAGAATTTATCTTTGATGTACATCTCAGATTAAACATCAGTTACAAAAAAATGCTGAGTTGGGCATGCCTCATTTTATGCTTCTATTTCACCTAGAACCTATAAGTGGTATCCAAGAAGCCTCATAATTATTTATAATTTTTTAAATATTGTTGTTTGATTTATGCATTTATCACTTGTTTTCAATTTTAGTTTAATCACTCATTAATCTGGATAATGAGATCTACTCTTATTCATATTAATTATCATAAATATCATAAATATAATAAAAAACCAATTAATTTTATGAATTAAAAACATTTGAAGAACTCATCTAGAGGTACCAAGGATTCTGGTCGGATAACATAAGAGTACACATCGTGTATCCCGTTGGTACATGTTGTGTACTTGTGCTTAATGCAACATGAATTAATTCAAAATTAATTCAAGTCATGTGAATTTATTAAAAATGGTGTGTATTTATATACTCCATGTGTTGATTGGGATAGGATGGTGAACGGTCATACAAACTATAAAATGTGTAACATTCATATGCAACATGTAGTTTTTTTCGTCAAATTCAGGCCATTTATTTTCTTACACAACCTACACGATCGATAACTGTGTAACTCAGAGACCACACATAGTGTATCCCATGTACATGACATATACTCCATTATTTTCAGTGGTATGATTAAATGTCGAGTCCCTAGGCATGTACCATGGATAAATAGTGAGAAATATACACATCGTGTAGATGGATAGTGTGTATAGTGCATATTACCAAACTACACAAAATTTAGAATTAATTTACTATAATAATTAAAACTTATCAGAATGTGTTCTATGTTTATTTGTTTTGACTATGTACATGCCATGTTATGGGTTATATACATATGTATATATATATATTAAATGTATAATTAATTTATATGTAATATTTAAAAACGTATATCATTTATAAGTCATAATACAATCATTAATCTATGCGCATTGAAACATAACATGCTATGTAAATACCATGTGTTCATGTGTCATTTATTTGACTATGTACACTTCCTGACTGAATGGCCCAAAGGGTCTATATGCCCATGGTTTTTGGATCATCCCTCCTCTCATTTTGTAAGGGTCTACATGCCCATGGTTTGTTTTATATAAACCCCTTAACAAATTCTTTGGTTACCCTCACCTACATGTGAGTAAAATCTTATGTAATGGATGGATCTACCAAGAGAGTAGAGGTAGTTCACGTTTTGATATAAGGTGAAACCAATCCAGGAGGTACATGAGTGGATATGTGGAAATCTACAACACGAACCATATCATGGCTCAAGGTATTTTTCTCCTAGGTTGATAGTTATTTTATCATCCACTAGATAAAGTGACCATTAGTAAAAGTTCATGATCATACCACTTTATTTTTTTTTTTTCAAGTTGCATGGTTAATTTCATTGTGGATGTTTTGTCATGATCACATGAATTAATGAATTAATGAGCATGCAAGATAGAAGTAAAATAAATTGTATTATTAATAAACTTTATCTAATACATGGTTAATCACTTAAGAAAAGAAACTTAATATTAAAAAGAATGTAATAAAGATAAGATGGGATATTTATGAATAAAGATAAAAATACTTGAATTATATATATTATATTGATATAGACCTCCACTACTTAAGTTAAAATTGAACTACAGTTTAAAGTGCTTGATCGGCCCAAGTTGAGGTGATTTCAATTATCAGGGAATTCTAAATTGACGTTTTGGGTTGAATTGAATTGGTTTACATCAAGGGTTGATTACCCAAATAGGACTTGGTGTAACTAAGAGGAAAATGTTGAATAAATCCAATTTAAATATTTTAGGATCTGGATTCCACTGAAAAGATCATGGGACTGTGAGTTAATGTAGTTGGAAATTTTATGTATACCTAAAACCCTTAAAATAACTTGTTAGGTCCAAGTCTAGGTTTTGATATGGGGAATATGGGTACTTTCCACTATAATTCCCAAGAAACAAGATATATTTAATCTAATAGTGAGGGATATTGGGTTTCGATAAAACAATGGGAGATTAATAAATATAATATAATATATATTATATAATTTTATCAGAGTACTAAAATTATGCTCTTCTTATTTATAGAAATAGAAATAAATATGACTTCAAAACTATCACTGAAATCCATACTTGAGAAGGATAATCTTCTCACCATCACTAACTTCCAAGAATGGAAAATTCCCTTTTAAATTATCTTATGCCATGAAGGAAAATTATATATGATGGAAGAACCTATTACTAAATCTCTTGACTAGATGGATAATGAGGAAGTGTTGTCTCTCTATGAGAAACATTTAAAAAATTCCATAGATTTTTAGGGTTTCATGCTATCATCCATGACCAATGAGCTTCTAAAGAAATATCAGGACATGTATATATATATCATGATGTATCACCTTCAAGATCTTTATCAAGATAAGGTGATACAAGAGAGATACAAGATCTCCAATTATTTTTTACATACAATCTTTTAGAGTCGACACCATCTAGGACTCATGTAGTCAAGATTATTAGCTATATTGAATGCTTATACATCTTAGGGATTAATACCCAGATGATTTTCACAAAAATATCATACTTTTCTCACTAACCAAGTCCTTCTCCAGTTTTATTATTAAATATAACATGATAAATAATTATAAGTGTCTTTCATAGATTCTTACTCTCATTTTCTAAGTGGACAAGGACATGGGGTGTGATAAAAACTTGGTTCTTATGGTGAATAAGAAAATTAAGAACAAGGAAAAGGGGCTTAAGAATCATAAAAATTATTAATCTCTGAATTAGTATCCTTACAATAATAGGAAGATAAAAATGTAGGGAAAGTAAAGGGAAGCAATATGTTTTACATGTGGAAAACCAGGACACTAGAAGAGGAACTGCACCTAGAAGTAAGAGGAAGATAAATTTGTGTTCATCATCGAGGGTAATCTTTCAATATCTACACATTGGTTTTAGATACATATTGTAGAGCTCAAATATGTATCAAAATGAATAAACTAAGTATATTTTGAAATATTTCTAGATATATATGAATTTTAGGGCTACCAATGATGTGAGGTTGGATGCTCTAGCCATCAGAGACTACAACCACTCATTTCCAACAAAAATATTATCAAATTTAAGATTTTGTTATTATGAACCAACTAGTACAAAAAACATAATTTATTTATCCTACCTATATATTGATGGTTTTGTTTTAAAGTTTTAAAATAAAAGTTGTTTCTTTTATAAAGTCAATATATGTTATGGTATGACACATTTAAATATAGGTCTTTATGTATTAAATTATGAAAACCATGTATTGAAAATTGATAATGAATCATGTTCACATGAATCATAATGAAAAGCATTTGGAAAAGATATATCAAGATGGCTGTTTAGAATCTTTTGAGCTAAAACCACTTAAAATATATTATAATTGTTTACAAAGAAAAATGACCAAACTACCATTCAGTGGATAGGAGAAAGGACCATAGAGCTTCTAGAATTGGCACACATTAATGTGCATAGACCATTTCTAATAGAAGTAAGTGGTTTATATTATTAATTCACAAATTTTTCTTATGACTTGAGTATATATGACTATGTCTACTTGATGAGGTATAAGTCCAAGTCCTTCAAGAAATTCAAAAAATTCTATATTGAAGTAGAGAATAAACTTAGAGAGAATATAAAGAAACTTTGATCAGATCTAGTTGGTGAATATCTTAACTAAGAGAATATCAACTTTTTATGAGAGTATGATATTCTTTATCAACTCACTCCACCTTACAAACCATAGTGTGATGGTTTTAGTGAAAGGAGGATCTATACCTTACTAGACATGATAAGATTTATGAAGAGTTATGAATATCTTCCATTATCCTGTTGGGGATATTCATTAAAAACTGTGATATATACAATAAATCGAGTAATAAATAAAGAAGAAAATGGAATTCCCTTCAAGTTAAAGAGTATAAGGAAACCTATTTTTCAAATACATGTGTATATAATTGAAAGGAATTTTTTAATTCCACCCACCAGACATCAAAATTTCACCCCAAGACCCAAAGTGTATCTTTATAGGTTACACTAAGAAAACAAGGGGATAATACCTATACAACCCCTCAGAAAATAAAGTCACTATTGAAAGAAAATATATATTTCTTGAGAGGGAGAACATACTTAATAAGGGTAGTGGGAGAAAGATTGACTTTGATGAAGTTGATGATCAAGATATACAAGAGTTGGTACATGAACAAATTCTATAGTTCCTCAAGAAAGAAGTTGTTCCTGAAACACAAGTACTACATAGGAGCACTAAAGAGATAACAAAACCCCAGAGATATGGGTTTCTAGTCAGCAAATATGGAGACTCATTATGGGTTTAAAATAACTAACCACTCTCCTAAAAAGTTGTAGTAGAGGTCTCAGAAGCTTCATGATGGAAAGAAGCCATGAATTCTAAAAAAGAATCTGTGTATCAAAACTATGTTTGGGTTCTAGTTGATCCACCAGTTGATGTAAATCCTACCGAGTGAAAATGGGTATTTAAGAGATAACTGAACATGGAAGGTAAATTAAGTACCTATAAATAAAGTCTAGTGATTAAAGTGTTAAACAACTTCAAGACATTGACTAAATAAAAAATATTTCTCCAGTTTACATGTTTAAATCTATCAGAATCCTACTTGAGATAACAACTTACAATAATTATGAAATTTGGTAGATCGATGTCAAAATTTATTTTCTTAATGGGAAAATTTATAAAGGTTTATATAAAACACAAAAAGGGTTTGTTACTCTAAGTGATGCAAAAAATAAATATAAGTTACAAAGATATATTTATAGAATGAACCAAGCATCCAAGTCATAAAACATTCTATTTGATAAAGCTATAAAAGAAATTGGTTTCATTAATAATGAATATGATCCATATGTTTACAAGTGTTTTAATTGGAATGAGGTTGTTATATTAATATTATATATTTATGACATATTCCTTATTGGAAATGACATATCAGTCTTATGGTCTATTAAATATTTGTTAAAAAAATAATTCTCCATTAAGGACTTAGGTGAAGAAGCCTACATTCTTGGGATCAAGACCATCCATGATAAAACAATGAGGATTATTGGACCAACTCATGGTATATACATTGACCAAATAACAAAGAGATTTATTATGGAACAATCCAAGAGGGGATTGGTTCCAATATCACATATTATAAATCTTTCTAATAAAACACATCCTCATAAAAAATAGGAGAAAGAGAGAATGAGTAAGATCCCATATGCTTTGGTGATAAGATCAATCATATATTCCATGTTATGTACTAGACTTGATATCTCCTATGTATTGATCATGGTAGGATGATATCAAGATGATCAAGGTGAAAAATAATGGTCTACTGCTAAGGATATCCTTAAGTATCTAAAAATAAACAAGGATATGTTCCCATTGTATGGATGTGATGGGGAAATAGTCATCAATTTTTATACTAATGTTAGTATTCAAAGAGACAAAAATGATCTGGAGTCACAATTAGGATATGAATTTAATCTCAATGGAGGATCTTCTAGTGGGAAGAGTTCAAAGTAGCCATTTTCACTGATTCTATAGAAGATTATGATTATACAACATTTTATGATGTACCAAAATAATCCATTTGGATATGAAACTTTATCTATGATCTAGATGTGGAACCTAGTAGTAAACAACCAATCACATTATATTATGATAATACTATAATAGTGACTCTGGAAAAAGGTCCAAGGTCACACCAATTGAAAAAAACATACTCTGGAAGTAAAAAATATTGAGATATTTTTCTAAGAGGAGTAAAGTTTCAGTAATAATAGTTTACATGGAAGAAAATATTATAGAATCCTTGACTAAAGCATTATCTCAATAAAATCATGAGTATCATGTGAGAGCTAGTAGACTGAAGGATGTTAGCAGTTAGATCTAGATCAAGTGGGAGTATATTGGAGTTGGTTCCCTTTAACAAATTTCTATGTAATGTATGATTACTTATATTCATAGTTTTTAATATTTATAAGCTATATATCACATAATTATTAATCTTCTATGTGACAGAGTATGTGATAATGTACTAAGAGTATCTGTCTCAATGAAATGTCATAGCAGTTCCCCACTATGATGAGAGCCGAGAAGTGCCACAATAGTATTCTTAAATATATGTTCTATATATATGTGATATCATTTGATAGATACAACTGATACATGATATTATGGGTGGATACTTATTGGTATTTTAGTCACCTTCTCATGGTGTATGACCTTGGTAATTTCTAGTGTTAGAGATTATAAGAACGAGACCCTCAAGTAGAAAATCTATATTTATTTGTGTCATTTGATGTTCCTATATTCATATGTGTGTATTGATATTTAGACTTTAATATTATTATTAATTAATATTATGGGTTGCGTATTTATGTGTATTGATGGAAACCGTGATGACATATGTTCACGATGAAGTCAGAAACGTTGGGTGTGTCATGAGTAATATTTCATTATTGAATAATGTAGAAGAGGATTTGTCCCCTATTTTCTTTAATGAAAGTTTATATCTAATTCCATTTTATGTAAATTATATAGCCTAA
Source organism: Viscum album (assembly GCA_963277665.1). Classification (NCBI taxonomy): domain Eukaryota; kingdom Viridiplantae; phylum Streptophyta; class Magnoliopsida; order Santalales; family Viscaceae; genus Viscum; species Viscum album. The sequence continues at coordinate 962,587,334 of OY728145.1, forward strand.
ATAAATCCATGACCATGGTGTTCTATAGGAAAGTTCAATTTCTAGAAAGTCAAATAAGGTTACATCGAGGTCATAGGTTGATGGCACCAGTATTCAACTTGATTGATTAGAGATATCACGATATAAGATTATATTACATAGTATGTATCCATATAAGGTTTTATTTCATTGATACATTAAATTCATTCTCTATGGGTGCCCTGAAATGTTTCTAGATGCTAACCTTGGACTTTTTTCCGCTTCTCCTAATTCCATTGAGAAAGAGGTGTAGAGGGTCACACACTAAGTAAATCCAAAACCTCAGTTAAATAATAATATTATTTATAATTTAACAAGTTGAATAAATATTATGCCCATATGTGGTTTAATAATTATTAATTTTTTCATTACCATATATATTCCATCATTAGTTATTCGAGAGAATATTTAATGATTAGAATATTTAATAATTATTTATTTTCTATTTAGTGAATAAAATATTTATTTATTTATTAGGGAATAATAAAATGATATTTATTTATTAAATAAATAGTAAATATTCAAGGTCTGATAAATATTTTGGAGAAATAATGGACCGAGTTTAACGGTTTGGTGAGAAATAATATATATTGAATATTATTCAAACAAATAATATTCAATTAATTCACGAGTTTTTCACATGTTAATAAATAATAATAATAATATTATAGACAAGTGATTTTATAGGGATTAAATAAATAATAAGGGTACATATGCAATTATTATTTTCTAACCCTAACAATATATAAACCCAATTCTATTATTTTATTATGTAGTTTCCATTTTTTTTTGTGAACAACAACATTCATAGAATTCTATCAAGGCCCTAGAGAGATCCCTTATCATAGAATTATCTCAAGAATGGGCAGAGATAATCCTCCTCTACCATTCTTTATTATATAGAGATAAAAAATAATCTTTCTTGAAGCGATTCTTGAGGCAATTAAAGATGAATGATGCAAGCATTAGAATCTACCAAGATAGAACTTGGCGATTCCTAATAATGTCCTTCCAATTAGTGGGTAGTGACCTAATACATAAATAAATATTGAGGGAATCCTCCTAACTTTCTTTGGATTCTAGAGAGTCTATTTCCCTATTTCTCTCTTTATATGTATGGTAGATCTCCATTTATTTATTGAGCTCATTTCTACTGGCCCTGATCTAGTAGGCAAGGGACCAATGTTTCTGAGTGGTACCTCTGAGGAAATTGTGCACCAATACTAATTATAATTTTGAATTATAATCATTACTTATGATTAATATTTCTCTCATTAATCCTAAAATAATATTCAAGTGGAAAATGAAAAAAATTAATATTTAAACTACAAATTATTATAGTTTATAATTTATTATAAAAAGATAAGTGTAATACATAGTAAAAAAGAGATTTTTCTATCTAAATAAACAATGAAATGTTTATATTAATATCTTATGTCTTAAAAATATTTTTTTTATTCATTTATTTATTATTTTTAAATATTTATATATAAAAATTGTTTATATAATTTTAATATTATGTTTGGATTAATATAATATATAATTTAATAATTATATATTTTTTATCTTATATAAAAGAATAAAACATGAGATACAAAATATTACATGGGATGTAATAGTTATGAATTAATATTCATTTGATTTATATTAAATAGGAGAGATTTAAATTAAAGAAAAAAACTTTAGAAATTATATTTAATACCTTATAATTTAGAAAAAACTCTTATTTATAAATTATAAGGGTGATTTATAAAATTTTTATAAATTAAAAAATAGGGCATAAATATTAAATATTTCATATTTAAATTATGAATTATTCATAATTTTTAATTTTAATTGTTCAAATTAAGTCTTTATTTGAGATATTTTTCAAACCACATCAAAAGAAGTTTTGATTATTGATTTGATCAAGGTTTAAATTATATAAATATATTATATTTAGATTACGTAAATTGGTTACATAATATAAATTGAAATAAAAAATGTTTATATTTTATGTAATATCACATATTTAAAGTAAATTCCTTATAATAAATAATATGAAATAATTTTTACTAGGAAATGAGTATAAAGTGTTTATAATAAAAATTAGGGATTATCTATAATGACTAGTGTTTTATGAAACATTACTCTAGGAATTTATTTCGCATCAAATTTTATCTTTAGATTGGTTGGGATTCTTATAGTCCTGCATTCCTGCTTTCTAAAGGCATGCGACCTTCACCACTGGGGGTGATGGTGTTGGTTCCTTGATATGAATGAGATGATGAGATGTTGAATCTTATTTATATGGATTCCTCCATGAAACTCATTGCCTAGTCTGGATCTCTCTCATATATTTAATACATGATCATGAATCTTGTTCCCATCTCCATGCTCTTGTGTACATTGTTTAATTACATCACTGACTGCGTTAATAGTATGAACACATTTCTTTAAAGATTATGAATCTTAAAGGTTTGTTAGATTTCATTGGGTATGTTGAGAATATGTAAATATCTTCCTCAGTAAATACCATGAGGGAATAATATGTTTATTACATAGGTAATATTAGGTTTAATAACCCAAGGCTTCCCATGTTCATCACATAAGGGAAATTGTGCTCATCACGTAAGGGATCTTAGGATCATTGCCTAGGGAAATCCTAGCTCGTCACTAGAGGCTACTTACATTTATTATATAAGGTATCCCATGCATGTCACACATGGAAACTTAGTCTTGTCAACTAAGGCTTCCCAAACCTGTCACCAAAGGTATCTTGTAGTCATCACACAAGGTAAAAATATTAATCTCATCACCTAAGGAGAGAATGAAGAGATACCATGCTCAGAACATAGACTTCTTATGCCCATCACACAAGGCATCTCATGCTCATCACATGAGGGAATAACTTAGGCTCATCACCTAAGGAAATAGTGGAGAGATCATATGCTCATTACATAGGCTAGTTATGGTTGCTACATAAGGCATATCATTCTCTCTACACGAGGAAAGTGCTTAGGATTTTCACATAAGGTAATGGCATAGAGATCCTATGATTTTCATGTAATGTATCTGTTTTTTCCATGTAAGACTTTAGAATACTTACAAGAATATTCTTAGAGCTTGGTGATGAGACAATGTGAGATTCAGAGTCCCGGTGAGATCATATTTGATATTATAAAAATAATAAATATATTAAGATCACGTGTATGTTTTTTTAAATAATTTAATAACTCTTGAATAGAGTCTTGGATTAGATATCTGAGACCACAATTGATTCTAGAACATGGGGTTTACCCTAGGAGAATCATAAAGATGGTCAATATTGAATTATTGTTTGAGGCTTCCATTGGTGAGTACATTAAGTGAATTAATTAATTAATTTAATTAATTTATTCAATACCCCTAAACCTAATAATCCTTTTTTAAATAGTATGTTATGGAAAATTGTTACGGTGAGTTGCATAACCCTAGGAGGATTTGAGAGGAGGCTTATATGTTCTTCATTAGTGGATCAAGATTTGTGAATGATGGGCAATCAGATCAAATATAATTATGAGATAAACGAAGAACATAGAGAGATCATGACCTTAATCGCTAGCAAATGCATTCTTCACCAATGATCGATCCAAACCCAAGTTGGGGATTTTTCATTGTGGTTTTATCCCCATTTAAATTTTGAGATGAATGTGAATAAATCCTTTTTCAAATCAATTCACTGATCGATATTTGTTGGGTTGTCCAATGTTTAATTTATCTTCCTAGATATAGGAATTTGAGATTTAATTATTCTCATTGTTGATTTGATAAACCTTATTTGCTGGATTCTGTTGACGATGTACAAATGAACATGACCATCGATTGAGTCTCACTTTGTTTTATGTGCCTTTCTTCCTTTGTTCTTGGTGTTCATCATTGGTAATCGGTTTATCGGTGATTTGAAGATACCCGAAGGGACCAATAATTGTGCATTGGTTCTTTGGAACAACAGATCATGGTCACAAGTTTGGGATAGGGTTTTGTAAACATTGAAGAGGCATGGTGATGATGACAGTAACCTTACTTTCTATTAGGTATCGGTGGTTTGTGGTCTAGGTTGAGTAGATATATCAGGAGGAGTAGTGATTGATGTTTCTGAGCAATGTGTGGTCGAAATACATCCATCAATAATGATGATGTATAGTGTTGATGTGGATAGTAGGGTTCCCAGGACCCGAGATGTGTGGGTGTGTTATTATTATTTTTAATAATAATAACATTAAAACAAGAGAAATGGAAGAAAGGGAAGCCTAATAGGGGGTCCTACGACCTAAGCATGAACAATGGGATCCTTTGCCTTATATTATCATTATTATTATAAATAATAATAATAATACTATAAAAATAAATGAGTTTGAAAAAGATGGGTGAACCAGGAGCGAGAATTGGTGATTTCCAAATTGTCCATGGTGATGATCGACAAACTACAATTTATGATTGGTCATGTGCTCGTTCAATCCAGAATGTGAGTTTGCCTTCAAAGGAGACCCTCATTTCTCAATCAAAGAAAATTATGGTGGTTCACATATAAGAAAAGATGATGTTTCCTTTGTAGGGGATTTATTTGAAATTCAAGATACAGTTAAAACAGATGTCTTCAAACCTTCTATCATCAACAAACTTGATGTTGGTAGTTTCTTAGTGGTGGTAGATTCATATGCTCTCCAACAGAGATTTAATATTTTTAAATTCTTACTACTCAAATGTGTGATATTTTCAAGAGGATATAATCCCTTGTCTTATTATGATATTAAGAATATAATATCTATTTGTTTGGGAATTCATGCATGTAAACTTATACTGATTGGAAGGGGTTACTTTCATCTCCTTTTTTATAATGGTGATGGTTTGATAATGAATTAGAATATTGGAAATTTGAAACTCAAGACTAGAATATTTAGGATCTCAGAATGGGATTTTAATTTCAATCCCTTCAATAAAAAAAATCAAATTCTCAAATTTGGATTAAGATCCATGGACTAAAATAGGTGTATTGGCATCCTGAAATCCTCAATGATCTTTCTTCCTGCATCGGTACTCCCATTAAGATGGATAAATTTATGATTTAAGGATAGCTTGGATTTTATGCTAGAATACTGGTGGATTTCAATTTGGATTCTGAGCGTCCTGAATCTATCTTTCTTCTTTCCAATGATAAAAAAATTGAGGTCAATATTGATGCATCCCTCCTTTACGTGACTTTTTTAAGATCGTGGGGCACTCTATTGAAACTTCTGAAGTGATTCAAAATAAGGTCATAGAGGCTCCTAAATCTAAATACTGGAATGAATTCAATAATGATTGTAAGAAAAAATGGGTGGTTCTTGGAAAAAAGACATCTAATAAGACTGTGGTGGGAGATCAATAGGTTATTATTCCTTTAATAAGGGTCAATTTGGGTAAGTCTATGGGATATGTTGTAGAGGAGTGGGGAACCCAACATACTGCTACCTATCTACCCACTGATCCATACCTAAAATGCCTCTTGTAGAGGATAATCCAAATAAGAAATCCATGGAATTATAAATTTCACAAGATATTACTAAATTGGTTTATAGGATTCAGTTGAATCTGTAGGAGTAGGAATTATCCAACGATATTGCACAATACATCAATAATTTTTTAATTCTATCATATAAGGATCTGGTTATCTTAAACTTAAATGATGATGATGGTAGGATGGTTCATTTGGGATGTATGACTACTTTTTCCTCTATTCCACAGGATAATGCTCCTATGAACACCTCTTCCACTAGGAGTCATGAGGCTAGGCCCACTAGAACATATTATATTAACATCAATATGGGGACCCAACTAGATAATAATCTCCCTAAATTCAATCCAACTTTAGGAAATGTGAATGAAGATGCTTCAAAATATCTGAAGGATTACACCTTGATTGATGCTCTCATTAGTGGGAATTTGCAGAACCCTAGGCTATTATTCCTACTGATATCTTTCATTTTGTTTTTATGGGAATAATTTCTAAAGGTAAAGATCATCATAAAAGGATGGATAGTACTGAGACATCTCTTAATATCACTATAAATGAGGGGATTGATCCTCTTGTCAATGACTCCAAGGGATTTGACAGGGATTACTTTCCTGCGGATCTCAAGAGGGATGAAGATAAAAAGACTCTTCATCAAGAGTAATAAAATAAGATAAATGAAGAAATGGAAATTAACATCTTGCTTCAAAATTCTATGTTTCCCAACAAGAAATCATAAAGGCCTCATAAAGTCATTAAAATGAATGCATGAGATGATAAAAAGAGGGGTATCCACCCCAAATCATGTTCCAAATTAGAATGCTCTTTTGTAATTTTCAGGGCTTAGCTAATAAATCCACTGTCAGGTCTCTTAGAATCCATATTAAAAATCACATACTAGTTTTTATTGGGTTATCCGAACCCCAAATAATTTTCTTTACTAGAGTTTCTAGTCTTGAAAATATGGGGTTTTTTCTACTGGGTACTAACATCAGTTTATAAAAGTTTAAAAACATATGGGTTATGGATCATTTATCTTTAATTTATCCTCTTCTAGTTGATTCAAATTGCCATAATGTTAGTTGTTCATTCACTATTATGGAAATCAAGCACTTTTACTCCTTTATTTATGCCCACAACAGATATCAAGACTGTAGAATCCTTTGGTCAGATATCAACTCCCTTAATAACATTATTGATAGTCCATGGATCATCCTTGGTGAATTCAACTAGATTCTTAATATTGATGAAAAAATGGGTTTGGTGAATAATCTAATTTATTTTAGGGTGGTCAAAGGATGTATTGAACAGAATTACTTGATTTAGTTCAATATTATTGGTGCAAATTTTATTTGGTATTGAAGACATATTAGTGGCATGGTTGCTAGAAAAATTGACAGGGCCTTTGTAACTGAACCCATTTTAAATACTTAGGAATCTATATCTTGTATGATGTTATCAAGGATAAAATCTGATCATCATCCCATCATGGTTGATCTTGTTGGAAAATACTCTAATCCTCCCTTTCCTATCATATTTAATACAACTTGGGTGACACATCTGGAATGTGGAAATCTTATTAATGATGTTTGGGGATCAGTGGATTGAAATAATAATGTTTTTTCTTGTATAATAAAATTAAAGATTCTCAAAGGTAATCTCAAGTTATAGAGTAAAGATAAATTCAATCATCTTGAGTAGGAAATATTCACTCTTTAGGCCTCTCTTTGGTGAATTTAGGAGCATTTCACTTATGACAATTCTGCTGATGGTACTTTGAAGGAAGCTGAGTTGACTCTTAAACTCAATAACCTTCTCAATTTAATGTATGCCATGAAAAAATATTACAACTATATCAAGGATGAAGACAGTAACACTAATTTTTTTTAATTCTCTTCAAAGAGTTAGAAAAATATCATGTCCTTAGATTTAATAAAAAATGGGGATCAAATCATGAATAATAGATAGGATCTCTCTGAGAACATTATATCATACTATATGGATCCCTTTAATGGTTCATCCACTATTTCTGATCCTGTTGAGGGTATTACTACAAAGATTGTTAATTTGGAGGATAATTCAAGACTCATATCTATCCCTTTAGATCTAGAGATCAATTCAGTTGACTTTAGTCTCAATCTTGATAGTTCCCCTGGTCTTTATGGCTATAACAATTTTTTTTAGACTTATTGGGAGATAATTTGTGATGATGTCTATAGGCTTGTTCTACACCTTTTTAAAGGTGGATCAATTCCTCAAGGATTGAATGCTCAGTTTATTTATTTAATTCCTAAGGTGGATAATGATAATGAGATTCACTTATTTAGGCCCATTTCTTTGATCAATACCATTTAGAAGGTCATTACGAATATTTTTGCCAACAGATTAACTCCCATTTCTAGTAAAATTTCATCCTTCAATCAATTTGGATTCATTAAAGGCTGAACCATTCAAGATTGTCTTATCATTGAATCAGAGTGTATAAACCATCTCAAAAATACTGTTTGAGGAGGGAACATCACACTCAATATTGATATTAAAAATTCTTTTGACACGTGGATTGAGATTTTATTTATAAAATCCTTATCATGTTTGGTTTTGATGATTCTTTTATTTGTTGGATCAAGATTATTTTTGGCTCTTCTTGTATCTCTATGCTTGTCAATGGTTCTCCAGAGGGGTACTTCTCTTATTCTAGAGGGGTCATACAAGGTGATCCCCTCCCTTCTATCATTTTCTATATTGCTGAGGATTGTCTTAGTAAATTTCTTTCCATCATGGATAGTAACAAAAAGATGAAGAACATAGGGTCTGTTTGAGAAACTACTGCTCCTACTCACCTTCTATGTGCTGATGAACTCATTATCATCACACAAGGTGACAATTGAAACATAAAAAACATCAATAAATCTTTTTTTCACTATGAGAAGGTCTCAAGTCAATAGGTTAGTTGGAACAAATATTTTTTTTATTTGGGTAGAAAAATTTATGCTATTAGGAAAATTGACATTATAAGTGAATTGGGTATTAGAGAGGGAATTTTACCTTTTATATATATTGGTGTTCCTATGTTTTGGGGTTTCACAAAATCTTTTCACTTATCGGGAATTCTTGGCTAGATTAGAATATAATTATCCTCTTATAAAGGAAAATACCTCTCTAGGTATCTTGTGTTTTCTTGGTTAAAGATACCATAATTTCTAAATTTAGTTACTATTTTATGGTGTATAAATGACCTAAGTACTTCATAAAATGCATTAATATGGCTATCAAGAACTTCATATGAAGTAGAAAAATCTTGGAAAATAGATTGGACACTATTCCTTGGAATACATGTTGTAAACCCTTTTAAGAAGGGGTCCTTGGAATAAAAAATTTCAGATTATTTAATCAATCCTTAAAATATTCTTTTTTATGAAATATTGTTAATGGGAATTCCGAGGCTCTTGATTTTTCTCACTCTAGGTTCTTAATTAATCTCAAATCTAGGAAATTTAGTCACATTTACTCCTCGGTTTGGCCTTCCTTCAAGTCCACTTTCTCTCTTATTGATTCTCATGTGAGGTGGTTAGTTTCCAAATAATACTCTCTTAAGTTCTGGATGACTAATTGGAATGGTTCTCCTTTTATAAAATATCTCACACATTGTGATCTTAACATGGATTTAGATATTATAATTAAGGATCAAGTCAATTACATGGAAGCTATCCTAGATCACATCAGGAAGATTTTCCAAGATTATCATTTCTCTACATATGGAGAATTCTGGATTTGGGAGCCTCATTCAAATGGAATTCTCACATCAAAATCTTTATATTCTCATGCCAATATTTTTGTTCTGGGATTTCAGTGGCTTGGGAAGATGAACATGAATGTCATTTTCCCTCTCGTTTTAGTTTGGTTTGGAGGCTATCTCATCGAAAGATCCCTACTAATAATTATCTACAATCTTGTGGTATCTCCTTATGATTAGTCTATATTTTTTTTACCAACATCGGGAAGATCTGGATCACTTGTTTTTGATATTTATAATAGCTTAAGCCATGTGGAAGGCTGTCTTTGATATATTTGAATCTTGAATGCCCTAAATCTCTTATATTCGAGACTTCATGGAAGTATGGTTGCGTATTTCTCTCTCTACACATAATTTTTATCTTTTCCAGGCCACTATAGATGAACTTATTAGCATGCTTTGGATGTCAAGGAACATGTAATTACATGATGGGGTTTCATTAAATCCACAGATCACTTTGGTTAATATCCTCACTATCATCTGAAATGTAAATGTTCCTTGAAAATCTTATTATCAAAATTTAGTTTATAACTTATCTGTTCTCAAGAGAATATTTATTAAAGGTAACTTCCATACTCCTTTGAAAAAATGGAGGTTTTATGGAAATCCCCATTTTTTGTTTGGATTAAAATAAAAAAAGATGGATCATCAGGAGGTAATCCAGGTTCATCAAGCTATGGGGATGTTTTCAAGAACAATCATGGAGATGTTTTAGGATGTTTTCAAGGTACTTGTGGTGTTTTATCCTCCCTATAAGCTAAGATGCTTGGTGTTATATTTACAATTGAGCATGACAAATAGAGGGGTTGGTATAATATATGGCTGGAATGTGATTCTAACATTGTTGTTTGAGATATTAGAACCGAATCCATTCATGTTATTTAGAGACTTTCTAATATATGGATCAATTTTTTGGAGTTTCTCTCATCAATAGACTACATAATCACTCATGTTTTTAGAGAGGGAAATGCTTTGGAAGATAGTCTTTACAACAAAGGTGTAGATGGAAGGAACCTCACCTAGTTTGATCATATTCATTTGGATTTATTCTCTTTTTCAGAGGGATAAATTTAATTTTTCTTATTTTAGACTAGTGTTGACCTAATGTTTTTTTTCTAATAAAGGGGCCCTGTATTCTAGCAGGTACTCATTTTACCACTAAAAAATACTATAAAAAAAATAAAGGTGTAAGTGAGGAGAGGCACACTGTACGTGGTTGATGGGGGTGGTTAATGAGAGGTAGGAGATGGAATTCCTTGACTAATATTTTGTATATGTGTGGAATTAATTTTTTTATGAATAGTAAATAGGGAGAGGAAGGTGCAACCCACATGCATGGATTAGAGGGGCAATATGCATGGATTTTGTTTTCCTCCCCCCTTTATCAATTTAATTTTTTTTATAATGATAATATTATTATTATTTTTATGGAATCCATTTAATAACGTAATGTCTTAAAATAGTATCAGATTGATGAGCCATCAACAACATCATGACCCTGAAATTGAGGCAGCAGATTCAAGACCAATTTTGGATATTTTATTCAAAATTTTATCCCATGCCCATGATGAGTCATACATACATGTTAATATAAAAATGAATTTTTTATTGGGCGTCCATTTTGGGAAAGTAAATAGCCTATCCTAAGCATTTTTTAACGAGGATCACAATGAAATGATCTGTTTATCTATCCATGAAAATTTATGGAGACATATCAATGGATTTATGTTTTATCCCTTCAGACCAATGATGATCCCCCACAACCACAAAAATATATTTACGTAGTTCCACCCTTTAATATTGCTAAAAAAACACTGATAAAGGTACATCATTTATTAGTGCCTTTTAAGCACTGTTAAAGGGACCCTCTTTATTAGTTCTTTTTTTGGTAGTGTTGATAAAGGGGGGTCTTTATTAGTGATTTTTTACTAACACTAATAAAAGGTATATTTCAAAAAAAATTATATTTCATTAAAAATAATATGTTAATATATTAATATATTAATATATTTATATTGATACAAATACATTATATATAATTAAAATATGTTTTAGTTAAGGATAAATAGACATTTACACTTAATATATAAGAGATTTAGTGAAAATAGCATATAAAATAATTTTAAAAATACTATTAATTAATAATTTTCAAATTATTATCAAGTAATAGTCATTTAATAACAATTTAAAGACAAAAAAAATAAAGAAATCAATAAAAGATCAAAAATAAGTTGAAAACATAACTCAAACATCATACGACCATAACTTCTGATCTCGATGTCCTTTTGAGATGTACCACATATCAAATTTCATCTTGTGATGAGATATACACATTAGTGACAAGGGGGAATCCCCTATCATGTTTTTCAAGGTTAACCATAAAGCCTTAAAATAGAGTTTTTAGTTGAGGTATCTCAATTTTTTAACATTCAATAGACTTTCAGCCTATTTAAGGGGGTCCTTTTGCCACGTTTTTAGTGGGGATTTAATTCATTCCCAATTATTACATTCATATTAATATTATGGTTTTTAAATTTTATCATTTTTCATAATGTAGTTTTATTTATAGTCAAATATATAAAAATATATACATATTTTGTATATATTCACACAGAAAAATTAAAATTTATAAATATATATGTAAACATATTTATATGTAAAGTTTATTTCTTAATATATAAATCTTATCTAAATAGAAAATAATATCCATTTTATTTAAAAAATGTATGAATATTTATATACATAAACAATTAATGTATATATAATGTTTATATATATAAATAAATATATTTATGTGTGTATTGGCAAACATGTATATATTTATCTATATATTCTAATATATATAAATAAATATAAATATTTGTAATTATATTTATAGATGCACACACACACACACACACAGATATATATATGTATGTATGTATGTATGTGTTTATAAAAACACACACACACAAAATATATTTTATATATGTATTTAAATATATTAATAAATAAATAAATAAATAAATAAATAAATAGATAAATATATTAATATATATGGATAAAAAATGTAACAAAAAATATATAAATATATAGATATATTATAAAATATAAAAAAAATGATATAGGGGAGTGTAAAAGGTGTGAGATCATGAGGGGGAGGTCTTAGGTTCGAAACCCAACAAAGGCAGGGGCATGCTTGTGCGGGTGATGAAAGTCCTTAGTGTTGTTTTAGGGTGGGGGATTCCTAGCATTGTTAAGGGGGTGGGATAGCATTTTCAAAGGGGTGGGGGGGGATTACTAACATTGTTAAAAGGAAGGGATTGAGTGCTGATGAAAGGGGGGAGGTCCCACCCTCTGATTTTCAGATTATATATATATATATATCTGACTTTTATCAGCACTTTTTTTAGAAATGATAAAAAACCCCCTTTTAATAGCGCTGAGTATAATATCACTTTTTAGCACTATAAATGAACTTTTTTGTGTGCTTTTAAAGTCCATATCTATATCAGTTCCCATGCGTTCTTCAGGCTTTTGTCAAACTCAGATGTGGGAACACGAGTAGTACACCCTAAAAAGTTTTCCACATAGAATGAGATGATGAACTTCTTTTTGGTGTCATATATATGATGTTAGGCGATGTAAGTTAGACACTTATTTTAGTGACACTTATATAGTATTAGTTGGGCGTTTTTACTTTTTTTTTGTATTGGTTGGGTGCGTTGCCTCTTTCAGACCAGTGTGGATGAGTTCCCTTATTTTAGAGTGTGTAGTCTTAGTCCACTCCCATGAGGGTTTAGTATGAAATCTGGTCCAAAGTTTTAGATTTCATACCCCTTAGTGGATTAGATAATTTATAACTCTAAGTGGCCTAGAGATATCCTCATTCCCTTCATGCTCCTTAGGTAGAGTTTTTGGAATTGTCATGACCAACAATACTTGGGAGACGATATCCTATCTAGCAGGAGAAATACAGTAGGGTAAGGTATTTCCCTAGTGAAACTTGGGTGAAATAATCTATATGTGTATCAATATATATTATTTTTTGATGTGTTATAGTCCAATTGTATGCATATATTAAATGATTCCTCTTTGTTTCCTTCATTATTCTCCATGGATAGACCCGACATACATTACCTATAAGCCTCTAACATAATCCTTGTCTAGTAGTACGGTTGTGACTTTAACCTGAGACTTAGTGGACATTGTGAGAATATCTAGGTTTATTTTTTGTTTATTTCTATGTATCATAACTTTATTGACATACCTATACATTAATGAGTTGGCTTCTATGGATCATTTATGTTTGGTGACTTCATACTGTCCTACTAGGTATTGTTCTAATCACCCCTTCACGGGCTTTCCCTACACATGTAATTTCCTTTTTAGATGACATGCTTTTTATTAGAGTCCTTAGAGGGCCAGGAGTAGGAAGATCTTATTTAGAGCTTAGTTTATCTAGAAGGACTATGGTTTTTAATAGGTGATGCATTTTACAATAGTTTCCAACTTCAGAGTGGGTTGGAATTTATATTTTTCTAGTATTGGTGGGATTTTATTTGGCCCCTTTATTTCTTACCAATATTTTTATCAAACTCTTATGTGGGTTAGATTTTATGCATGCATTGTTGGTATCATTTCTTCTTTATATTTTAAAGTTTATATGATATTGGAGATGTGTGAATGCATACATGTGATGAACTCGACCAGGATACCCTCTCAAACTGATATTGGACCCAAATTGTCACATACCCGAAGGGTGTTCTCGATCCCCGCAGGCTAGAGACTAGTACCCAAGAATCAAAAAACAACCAGAGAGAATGATTTATCCCAACCTAAAGCAGAAAACATGAAATATATATATATATATATATATTTTATAAGGAAACCATGGAAGAATAAATAAATATATATTTTCTAAAAAAGGAAAAAATAGTAGTGATACAACTTAAAAGTAACTAAACAATATCCAAGAGACAAGTCCAATAGAAAAGGACCCCAATAAAAAAAATAGTTACTCCATGTGATAGCATGGGAAAAATCCCACTATCTCACCACTAGCTACCCAGACACAGTTGAAAGGGACCTCACCTCCTCACTGTAGTGCCTTTCCTTTCCCTAAATCAAAATAAATAACATAGACTATACACCACTGAAGGGGTGTGCAAGGTGTGAACTAATAGGCTTAGTAGGATACCACCCAGGTGTTCTATATCAAGTATCTGTATAATAGTCTAAACAATTATAAAATTTAAAGAAAATAGGGAATGATATATAGTTAAATAGTTTCTATATTAAAATCATGGAAAACATTTAATTTACCCATTTTTCACATTTCCAAAATAATCTAGGTAAATCAGTTTCAAAGAATTTCATATAAATCAAATCAATCAAATTATAAAAAGAATTTATCATATATCATATCAAATCTATGGTAGTATAAGCTAAAATAATAAAATCCAAAATCACCCAAATCATAGGTAATATCATTCCAAATACCACTACATGTCAGGATATATAGGACACTCATACCCTCAACATAGAAAATTGTGAACATCAAGTCTCAAGATATATGCATCGAATCTAAAGATCATAAGAACACCCCATCAAGTGAACCTCCCTAATTGGTCAAAAAAGTACCTAGAAAAATAAGACTAGGGAGCAGAGGAACATCCCATGAGTGAACCCTCGATAGTATGAATGAACGAAGCCTATTAACACAAAATCAACCTATGTACCTAGGATTCCCATGTGATCTATTTTCTAAACCATTTTACCAAAACTATTCTGTGAAAACCATTTCACAAATCCATTTCATAATGATTTAAATATACATTTTATTTTACCAAAAATAGGGTAAACCTTATTTTCTTATAAATCAATTTCCACACACAAAGATAAATCATGGAAATTCATTTAATTTAATTTGTAAAACAATTTATCAAAACAAGAGAAATATAATTCATCAAACATAGGCTGGATAAAGAACCACTTACCTCAAACATGGGTCACAAATGTCTAAAATAGGACCCACTAACCAGAAAGGAACATAAGGTCAATAATGGAGGCCCTGAGATTGATTACCATTCCATAGAATCACATACAAAAAAAATTAGATGAAATAAATGTTATATCATGAAAAACATCAAATAACAAACACCCACTACACTGTAACCAATAATGGATCATTCCCTAGAAGAAGATCACACAAAAAATATGGAAAATATCAAGAAGATTGTCATTATAGATCAAAAAATCCAATGACAAGGCACAAAAGTGCTATCATGATCAATAATAATAGAGAAGCATAAGGATTACTAACGTGAATAAATTCACTACAACTACAACAATGATCAATCATTGAATGAAGCAATTCATAAGGAGTGGAGGTCTACAAAATCACTTGGGAGAGCTACTAGGTTAATAAAGAAGTGGCCTGTGGTCGAATGAATTAACAATCATACATGAAACTCCCTAAAAATCACAGGTCATGATAATTATATGTTTTGAATTACTTTCATGTTGTGTAATTAATTATTAAAAAGTTTTATAGAAAAAGGAATTTCCTCAGATTAAAAATCTGTATTTTTACCATTTCATGACAAGTAAATTTTACAATGAGTGTAATCCTTTCATGCTTTGAACCCAACTCATGAAATCTTTCTAGAGACAAATAGACAACATGTAATCATTAAAATACATGTAGTTCTCCTACATACAATGAAAATCCCAGATTCTATACCAAAAAACCAAACCAACATTTTTCTCTGAAGTTAGGGAGAAACTCGCAAATCCTTTAACACATTTGTACCAAGACTCCATTAATTCAAACAAACATAAATCACCTAAATTTAGGTCATTTATACTAAAATAATATATCTATCCCTAGGAGTCTTAAAACACACCCAAATAAAGATAGAAATGAAAAGAGAGAATAGAAATACTTGAAAGTGGATAACGAGATGTTAAAAACTCCATACTATAAGAATTTACATCCTCAAGTCATGTGAAAGAATAGTGTCTAAAAAAATTGAGTCCATTACTATCTCATTAATGACTCACACTCCTAAGTCTCATGAGAATCTGATCCATTTCACCATAAAAATATGACCAAAGGAATCAAATTCCCATACAAGACATTCACTTGAGAGTCAATAACCTCCACTGGCTTCTCTATAATAGAATCTTCTGGATCCAACTCAATCTCTCACCAACTCAAAATGTGAGAGGGATTAGGATGATATTTCTTGAGCTATGATATGTGTAAAATATCACAAATACCTATCAAACTAACTATAAATTCTAGCCAATAAAAATCCTTCCCAAGAAACCTAGTGACCTCAAATAGTAAAAAATAACTCAGATCTAACTTTACCTATTTTCCAATATGACGATGACCCAACTGAGGAGAATATTTCAAGAGAACTCATTAACATATGAAAAAATTCAAAGGGTTCCTCCACTAATCCACATATTATTTTTTAAACTCTAAGATGTAACCAGGCATCGAAGTATATCCTAAATCCTCACTGACATGTTTTAAATGAGACCTATTCCTACCAAAGAGGATTATTTCACCTCTTCCTAACAAAGAGGTGATATGTACATGAAAACATATAATTACTCTAATGGATCCATTATGATTGATGAATGATAAATTTTTTTATACGAAAACTTAACAAGTCCCAGATCACTATCCCATGATCCACCAAAATCCAAGACACAGGCAAAGAGAATATCCTCCAGAATCAGAATTACACACTTTGTCTGACCATCTATCTATGGATGGTAAGATGTAATATACCTAACCTGAGTCACCATCAAATCTTGGGTACTCTTCTAGAACCATGAGTTAAACCTAGGATCCTTATTTGAAACAATAGAAAAGGGAACCCCATGTAGCCTCACAATTTCTTGTACATACAACTTATCTAGATCTTCAACTCTAGTTGTGTCTCTGATTAGAATGAAATGAGTAAAATTTTTCAACTGATAAATCACCACCCAGATAGAATTCCTCCCATGGGAAGTTCATGGTAATGCAATAATAAAGTCCATGGACACCTTGTCCCATTTACAAACTGGAACCAGAAGAGTCTGGAGCAAACCAAATGGTTTCAAATACTCTTCCTTTATCTATTGGGAGGTGTAACAATGGGATGAAAAATATGTAATGTCATGATTCATACTCAGCCACTAGAATTTCCATATCATTTAATAATACATCTTCAAATTTCCTAGATGAATGGACTATGATAGTAAAAAAAATGATCTCATCATAGATGATGGGATGAAAAAATGATCCCCAAAATAGATAATACTATCAGAAGAGACAAATTAATCAGAAATGGTCTCCCCACCATATAGGTCTCTCAAATTCCCCTTAACTCAACATCCTATTACTGAATTTGTAGAATAGACTCAAGGAGTGGTGATGAAAACTAAAAAATGGCCATAATTATACCTGAAATAACCTCATGAGTATCTAGATGTAACTAAGTGAAGAGCCCTATAAGGTTACACTCCTCCTTCAATTACAGAATATCCAACAATGGTAATTTTCTACTGAGAGTGACTGTAATGAAATCCCCCTTCCCTAGTGTGTAGGAATTTTCAAGATCAAACATATAAAGGTATTTTACTCATCGCCTATGTTTAAGTTCAAGTCTTTCTAAGAAAAGATATAGCTTAGACTCTTACGGTCAGAAAAGACTATGAAACTCTCCCAAAAATATCATCCAGAAGCACTACTAGAAATTTTCAAGATACTCATGGAATATCTGATTCATTAAAGAAATAAAAATAGAATGAACATTAGTCAGACCAAACTATATCACAAGATATTTTTAATGGCCATACCTTCTCTTAAAATCCATCTTGTGTATATCATACTCCCAAACTCTGATATGATGATAACCCAACTGAAGATCGATCATCAAAAAACAAATTCCCCCCTCTAACTGATCGATTTTTTTTCCACATGTGGTAAAGGATACTTGTTCTTAACTATTACTCAGTTCAACTTCTGATAGTCCATACAAAATCAGAGTGAACCATTCGGCCTCTTGCCAAAGAGCATTGGGGCTGACCAAGGTGAAAGACTGGGGTGAATGTTTTTTTAAATCAGGTCATCCAACTAAATATTGAGATCTTTAAACTACATAAGTTCTATATGATAAGAGGTTATCGAAATCGGCTGCGTATATAGAACTAGATCAATCATAAACTTGACCTCCCTATTTGGAGGAATACTGGAGAAATAATTGGGGAAAACATCAAGAAAATCCTAAACAGTAGTGGGAATATCAACAATAAAAGAAATTTTATTGGGATCAACTTCAGAAGCAAATAAAAAACTCTTGAGTTTTGTGAGGGAAGGTCTTGCATGACCTTACCTCGGATACCACTCTCCCTAAAACACCCGTGAACTCCTATTTTACAAAATAAACAAGAAATTCTGATGATAACAATCAATATCATCATTATGAGTAACAATACAATCTATCCCAATGATGATTTTAAAAAAAATTTAGATCAAGAATGAGAAAATCCTAGATTAACTCCGCATCAGATATCGATAGTGAACAAGGACACCAAAACCCCTGATCATTCCTTTTTCTAAGAGGTGTCACTATCTTTATAACAAAGGACAAGATCTTTATTGGAATTTTAAGCATATTAATAGAATGACCAGATATAAACAAGAGGGAAGTACAAATATCAAATAAAGTAATAACTATTAAAGATTTAGTAAATATGGTACCTCTCAATATTTCTATACCTGAATTTACCTCTTCTAGTAACTCATCTATTGCATGAAGGTGCTTCACTCCTGAGTCCTATGGATGGTTCCCTATAGTATTTGAAATATCTGACCATTCCATAGTCACCTTTTGATTTGAAAATCGTAACCATAATGATGTGTAAACATATCCTAATAGAAAAGATGCAGATGACCATGAAATCCAAAACTATTTCTCATCTTTATAGGAGCAGAACAATAATGTTAGGTGTGTTTGACCTTTCCACACTGATAAAAAGTCACGGATAAATGGATAGATATAACTAAAGGTGTAAATGAGGTCTTTCACTAAGAACTACCTCGACCAATCCTATTATGATCTTGCCACTTTCACTTTTTCCCTTGCGTACCACTAAATCTACCACTAGGCGGGAGAGAAGGGGACAAATAACCAACTTTTCCTACCATATCCATCTCATACATCATATATCTATCTACCATATTCGTATAAGTCTAAATATTTAGTATAAATAATTGTGATCTGATATCCGATCACAAACCCTAATAGTACATCCAATCCTTCAGCTGTTCATTCATTACAAACTCTTGAGAAAAGTGATTTAGTTTAGCAAACCTATTAGTTTATACCAACACTGAATGCTCTTCCTACTGTAGTGAGAGGAACTCAAGAGACTTTTACATCATCAGTGACTCTAGAAAAAATTTTTATAAGAAGAGAGTCTTAAAAACCTTTCAATACAAGTTCACATGCCTATCTACCTATACCATAGAATCCAACCATTTCTTACTGGTACCCTTAAGTATAAAGGCCAAAAACTTCACATAGATACTATTAGTTCTATCTAAGAAGTTGAAGATCTGATCAATATCGTCCATACAATACTTTTACTCTTGAGGTTCATTCTCACCCTTAGAGAATGATGGCTTCTTGTGTAAGAACTCCCATGATCAATCCCTTTATACTATAGCTATTGGATATACCCCAACAACTGTGTTATAGACTTCTAATACATTTTGTTCGATAACACGAACTTCCCACATAATATTCTTACTAAGATTATGATCTATAAGTGGATTCCCTAGAGAACCATCTGCTGCACCCTCTCAAGGAAGCTGTGGAAGAGGTCTCATAGGTATACCACTGCACACCAAAAAATAAAAAATGATCAAACTATAGAATAATATTAGTTCAAACTAGAAAACCATAAGCAAAAAACACCTTTGATACCAAAAATATAGCAAACCCAATCTGAATACCATCTTAAACTGAGACCCAACTTGAATTTACACATACTTAAAGGGTGTTTCCAATCCCCATGAGATGGTGAATAGCACCCAAACACTACTAGAAGTACTACCTATACCAATACTTATATACCAACAGTTTACCCAAACCATTGGTATAAGTCCCCTTTCCCAACAGTTTTTCCAAAACCATTGGGAAAGGATACTTTGAGACCACTTTTCCCAATGGTTTTCCCAAACTATTGGGAAAGGGTCCACTTTTCCTAATGGTTTTGGAAAAACCATTGGGAAAGGCTACTTTGAGACCACTTTTCCCAATGGTTTGCCAAAACTATTGGGAAAGGGTCTACTTTTTCCAACGGTTTTGGAAAACTCTTGGGAAAGGCTACTTTGAGACCACATTTCCCAATGGTTTGCCCAAACCATGTGGAAAGGGTCCACTTTTCCCAACAGTTTTGGAAAACTGTTGGGAAAGGATACTTTGAGATCACTTTTACCAACAGTTTTCCCAAACCTTTGGGAAAGGGTCCACTTTGGAAAGGGTACTTTAAGACTACTTGTCCCAAAAGTTTTTCCAAACCATTTGGAAAGGCTAGGTACCTATCCCAATGGTTTAGAAAATCGTTGGGAAAGGTCTGTACCAACAGTTTTGAGAACTGTTGGGATATGTACACTTATTTTTTTATGAATTATTTTGCCGAATATCGTCTAATAAATCAATATATAAATTATATATATATATATATATATATTTATCCAAATATATTCACAAAGGTAACTATATGATAGTGGTAAAGTCTTTCATATATAATGTGGATGTTATGGGTTTAAACCTCCGCTAAAACTTTTTTTTAGATTTACCTTTCCCAGCGATTTGGGAAACCCATTGGGAAATACCTATCCCAACGGTTTGGAGAACCATTGGGAAAGACCTATCCCAATAGTTTAAAGAACCGTTGGGAAAGACCTATCCTAACGGTTTATAAAACCATTGGGAAAGACCTATGGGAAAGACCTTTCCCAATGGTTTTCAAACCATTGGGATATGTCTTTCCCAATGGTTTTCTATAAACTATTGGGATAGGTTTTTGCTAATGCCAAATCACCCAATGATTTCCCAAAATGTTGGTATAAGCTATACTAATGGTTTTGGGACCTATACCAACGGTTCCAAACCATTGGTATAAGAAATATTTCTATTAGTGAAGCATCAACAACAACTAAAGGGATTGATTTCACCCAACCTGATGTATAAAACATGAAATATATATATATATATACCCAATGGAATGAAATAATAGAAGAATAAACAAGTATATATGTTATAAAAAAAGGAAACAGTAGAAGCGATACAACTCAAAAGTAGCTAAACAATCTGTAAGAGACAAGTACAACAGTAAATGACCCCAAAAACCAGAACAACTACTCCATGTGATAGCATGGGAAAACTACAAACATCTCACCCCCATATACCCAGAAAAAACTATTTGTGACATCTCCACCTCACCGACATGCCTTTCCTTTCCCTTTATCGAAAGAAATAACAAGGTTTATGCACCACCAAACGGGTGTATAGGGTGTGTGATAACAGGCTCAATAGGATCCCACCCAGGTGTTCCATATTAAGTCTCTATAGAAAAATATAAACAATGTGCAAATTTTAAAAAAAACAAGGCATGATATCTAGTTAAAAATTTTTTATATCAAAATCATGAAAAAACATTTAATTTCCCCTTTTCCATATTTCAAAAATAATCCAGGTAAATCAGTTTCAAATAATTTCATACACATCAAAGCAGTCAAATAAAAAAAATCATATATCACATATCATATCAAATCCATGGTAGTACAAGCTAAAATAGTATAAGCTAAAATCATCCAAAGCACAGGTAACATCATGCCAAGGATCACTACAGATTAGGATAGCTAGGACACTCATAACCTCAATATATATTATTGTACGTATCAAGTATCTAAATATATGTATCAAATATAGAGAGCATAAAAACCCCCCAATAAGTGAACCCCCAAAATTTATAACAAGTCCCTAGAATAATAGGCCTAGGGAGTATAGGAACCCCGCATGAGTGAACCCCTTAATAGTATCAACAGATGAGGAATATTACCATACCTTCCACCTAAGTACCCAATGATTCCCATGTACTATATCTTCCAAACTATTTTACCAAAACCATGTGTTGAAAACCATTTCACAAATCCATTTTAAAACTCGTTGAAAATACCTTTTATTTTACCAAAAATAGGGGAAAATCATATCTTCTCAAAAACCTATTTCTATAAACACAAATCAATCATTACAATTCATGTAATTTCATTAATAAAACAATTTATCAAAACCAAAAAAATATAGTTTATCCAACATAGGCTAGATATGAAAGAACCTACCTCAAACCTGGGTTGCCTATACCTACAATGGGATCCACCAACCAGAAAGGAACACAAGGTCAATAATGGAGGCCCTAATATTGATTCCCATGACATAGAATCACATTCCACAAACAAATAAGATGACAGAAAGGTTAGATCATAACAAACCTCAAAGAGCACACACCTACCACACTACAAACAATAAAGGATTGAACCCTTAAAGAAGATCACACAAAAAATCTATAAAGGATCAATAATATTATCATCACAGATCAATTTATATAATAATGAGTCACAATAGTGCTAATGTAATCAATGGTAATGGAGAAGTAGAAGGATTACTCACCTGGAAAAAATGTACCCCAACTGTAAAAAAGATAAATCCCTGAATGAAGCGATCTAGAAGGAGTGGATTTCTCTAAAATTTCATGGGATAGATCCCAGATCGATAGAGAAGATTCCTATACTCTAATTAATAAACAATCATATGTGTTGGGCCCTAAAAATAATAGGTTGTGAGAATTACATGGCATGTATTACTTTCACATTGTGTAATTCATTATTAAGAAGTTTTTCTAAAAAACACATCATCTCAGATTAAAAATCTAGATTTTCAACATTTTATGATCTGTAAATTTTACATGGCATGTGATACTTTCACACCATGAACTCAACTCACAAAATTTTCTCAGAGAAAAATACATGAATTTTAATCATTACATGATGTGTAATTCTCTAGAAGACAGAAAAAAAATCCTAGATTCTATACAAAAACCCAAACCAACACCGGTGTTATCCAAAATTGGGGAGAACCCTAAAAATCCTTTAATCCATTTATACCCAAAGTCCATTAATTCAAAAAAACACACATCCCTAAAATTTAGACCAATTACCCCAACAAATGATCTCCCTCATAGGGAGTCCCAAAACGCACCCAAATAAAGATGGAAACAAAAAAAGAGAAGACAAATACCTGAAAGTGAGTAATGTGATGTTACATTATAGGTACTTAGGATAAAACCTCCCATGTACATGATATTCCGACTCAACACTAGTATTTAGCCCTTATAATATTGTAGGTGGGCTTGGGGTAGTCACACTTGGCTCATTTATGACTAGGAAGACTCTGGTTGGTTAGGTTGTGACAAAGATTCATTAGAGGAGTTTCATCTTAGGACTGAATTTTGGAGTTTTTTTCTATTCATTAGGTTTGTTTTGGGAACCAGGGAAACAATTTTAATGTTTTTTGAGTTTGGATATCTGGACAGGGTGTCCAGTGTTGGTGTGGTGACTAAAATATCCATTCATGGGGACTCTAATGATTTGATTATTGACTCAATACATATAGAAATTGGTTGTAGGGAAAATATTGGTACCTGAATCCTATAGGAATGGGATTTGTTTTCCATGTCCTTTACTCAACTCCCAAGATATTATCTTTTGACTGTGGTATATTTAGGCTATATTTAGATACTTACACTATGATATCCAACTAGGATTCTGTAGTGGGATCATTGTTATGATCTATTTAGAAATTAGGCTTTAGTTTTTGGATCTATGTAGGAGGTAGTTTGTAACACACCAAGATTTCACAGCACTTTATCTCTTCAAAGTAATTCAATAACATGTACTACACGTAACACCGAGTTTGAGCGCATCACGACTTACCAAACTAGCCGTTCAAAAAGTGGTTATGAATAGTATTAACAAAATTTTGAATTTTATATACTCCATATAATTTTAATATTCAAATCATGTGTTTCTTAGACATAATATAAGAACACATTAAAATTTTCAGACAAAGGAAGTATTTTTCAGAATATGTAATTTTAACACCTTTTAATGGAGAACCGTTTTTAAATCCAATATTTTAAACTTTTATATATTAAATTTGACAAAATAAACTTCTTATTTAGAGTCAGGACATAAAAATTTAGTTTTGATAAATTTTTGGTGTTTTTCTAATAACTTTCATATTTTGGTGAATAGTGAAAAATACTAAATTTTAATTGAAAACAATTTTTTTAATCAAAATAATTTATAGTGTTAAATTATACATTTGAATGGTTTGTAAGTATAATTATATTATTTTTTATCATTTAATAAAATTTAGGTCATTATAAGTAATTTGACATTTAAATTTGACATAAACACATGTTAATCTTTTGATAGTTTTTAATTTTAAAAAACCCGCTTTTTGGTTTTGACAAAGGGAATTAATTTTAAATTAATTAATGAAACTTATATATTTTTAATTTGGTAAAATAGAATTCATTTTTGAATTCAGAATATTAAAATTATCTTAGAGTGAATTTTTGGTATTATTCTGAAAACTTTCAATTTTTGATGAATAGTTAAAAACACAACGTTATTGTTTAAAACCGACTTTTTATTTAATTAATTATTTATTTTATTTAAATTTATTTTAAGTAAAAATAGATATATAATACCTATATAATTTTAATTTAATTCATTGGATTCATTTTATAATAAAATTAGATGTATAATTTTTTTTGAACTTTTTAACGTCTTTTACCCACCTTCTAGAAAAATTGGCAAATTTGCATAAAATATAATTTTACCGCTTCTAGGAATTGAATTTAAAAAATAAAAGAGACACGGTTTACATTATTAGGTAAAATTTGGTTCAATAAGATGAAAATAATTTTTGGTGAATAGCAACTTTTGATTTTTATTTACCATGGTTAAAAGTAAATAGGGTAATTAAAGGTAAAAATGATATTATAATTACTCTAAAACATGTCCTAATTCTATTGGATAATTTTATTTCAACAAAAAAACCGTAGTAATAAAATATGATCGTTTTGGTCAACATGGATTAGATTCAGACATTTATTATTATTTTATTTAAAGAAGAGTTAAAAGTGTTAAATTCAAAGTTTAACAGCTAAACCATTTTTAATATTGGGTTATACATAAGATAAATTAGACTATAAATATAAATTATAAATCTAAAAATATTTTATACATAATGGTATTTTATTTATAATTTTTAGAGATTAAATAATTAAATTTATTTATGACACAATGATGATGCAGTAATTACTTTATCAATGAAAGATTAAAATAATTGATATTATAAATATAAAAATAAATGTAAATTGAGTCTTTTGATGCCATAAAAGAATTTTATAGATTAATATGACATTTTAGGGTTGATTAAATGTATTTTTTTGAATTAATAAAGTTTTTTTGACTTTCACAAAAACCAAATACTAAATAGTGTCAGAATTGACATAAATTAGTTATTAAAACAAATACTATATTATTAAATGATATAATATTCCTAAAAATATAAGGTTCAGAAAAAGGACTCATATAATTATATATATGTTATTAATGAACCACTTGGGGTTCTATTTTCATTTTATAGTAAGTTTATTAACCATATATTATAATAATACAAGAGGACATGGTAAAAGTTAAACTATTTAACTAAGAGTTAAATATAAAAGATATGGTTAATATGGTGACCTAAAATTGTCTAAAACCTATTGGTTAAGAGGAGTTTGACCCATAACCATCTTATATTTAAAAAAAATAATTCTTTAGTCATTAGAAATCGAAAATGATTTTATAATAAAATAATATTTCAAACTTTTCCTAAAGTGACCCTCACCTCTCTTATAAAAGGGTACTTCCCCTTCTCTCAAAATCACACCTCGAAAGCCATTTGGATCGGCCAAACCCTGACCAAAACTACTCCAAAATTTCCTAAATTCAACATATAGGCCTTCCCTTGAGCTTAAAGACAACCTAAGTAGCCCTTTTGTTCAAATCAAAAGGAAACACCCAAAGAAGAGGTAATTATTTTATCACCTCTTTCAAAGTTCTTTCCTTCTTCCGATTTCTCTTTCTTTGTTATTTCCATACCAAAATAATAAATTCAGTACCTTCTATATAATGTGATTTTATTAAAAATATGGTACAAAAATACTCATTATTCTATCCATCCTATGAATGATAATGTCACCATGCATGCGTACGTACAACTTACCGTCTCCACATCGTGGTGTAATTTGTTATTCAACACTATGTTATCTGAAAGGATATAATTATGAATAATATGTATATAAATAATGAAAATAATATTCTAATTTTTCTGTATAATTAATATAACACCCAATTATACACCTTTTAATCATTAAGGAAATTATATCGTCGCTCGTGTGTACGTACGGCTTTCCGTCTCCACGACGTGATGAGATTCATTTCCAGGTTCACCATTCAATGATGATTATAAAAATATATATTATTAATAAGTTTGTAATATATGAAATAATAATGTTACTGGATATATATATATATATATATATATATATATATATATATATTTATTTACTTACATATATCTTATTCACTTACTTCCATTCAATATGATATGAAAACGGAAACAACGTTTATGCGTACGTATAACCTACCATCTCCATAAATGGTGTTTTCCATTTAATATATCTATATACTATACATATTTATATTCTAAATATATATTATATATAAATCATGTTTTATATTCTGGAATTATTTAAATCATTATCTAATGATATGATCAATAATAACAAGTTAAAACACATACGATAAAGAAAGCGATTATTACCCAAAATGTTAGTTTAACATGAAAATCATTATTAATTGGTATTATAAAGTCATAAATGAATCATGTATGATATAATAAATATTAATATGGTTCTGGAATAATTTAATAACATACTATGTTCATTATAGAAGAGGTTAAATGTACCTTCAATTAAAGGAATGTGTAAGGTAAGGGTTAATTCATTAATCTCATTATTATCCGAGATTGTTTATGTGTAAGTATTTTCTGGGACATATTTATTATCCATGTCCATAATTCCTAAAAGACATTTCAAAATTATTCTTTTAAGGTACTATTTAACTAAAACATCATTTTAAATGTTTTAAACATTTATTCTTCGAAATTTTTCTTATTAATGTCCTTGTATTCAAAATGGTTTTGAGGATTTATTTATATGGACATGATTGTTTTAAAATGTTAATTCCTTTCAAAAGTTTCAAATTGGTATGGGATAATTTGATTTAAAAATCTCTTTTAAATTAATTCCTTTATAAATGCGTGACTTTTAAATGATTTCACAAAAAGGGATATTTTTCTCAAAGAGTTTTACTGATCATTTTCAACTATGTCAACATCCTTTACTAGATATTATTATTTATTGTGGTTGATTTATTATAATAAAATCTTTCATATTGTATTGAATGAGTTATGATATGTTTAATTGTGGATGTTCTATTTTTATACCATTCATGGTTTATGGTTAAAGTATTGACTTTTTTTATGCTAGTTTTAATAGGAATGTTTATGTTATGTTTCAACATTTTCATATGAGGAATGAAGTGGATTTAGTAAGTGATGGGTGGAGCCGGATATAGCCCCTCGATGAATCGGTATGTCTCATGGAAAAAATTATCATCTTGGCCCAAGGCCTTGAATTTTTTTTTATTTGTAGTCTTGGCACGTGGCCTTGACTATGTGGTAATGATGTCCGGCGTTAGGCATTCCCTCATTATGAAATTAATTATAAAATGTTATTATTAGACTAGTAGAATATTCATGTGAATGTTTATATGGTAATGTTTGATTTATATTCTCCATATTATGTTCAAGCTTATGTTTAAAAGGATGTTGCTTTTATTACACATCTTGCCTTAAAAGGTTATAGCTTCTGATAATTATTTACCCTTACTAGGCATGTGAGCTCACCCCTTTCTTATGTTTTGTTTTCCAGGATTCCAAGAATTTTATTATGTTTGAAATGAAGGGTTAATCTAGGGGAATAATGGAATTTTCAACAGATTATTTAAGTTGTGTTTTATGTAAGATAGTGTAATGTAACGTTCATGCATGTAATCTATTTTCCAAGACTACTAAACTGATCGGTCTTTCGGGACTTGATTCCTTGTAATCATGCTAATGTTTTAAAATAATGCACTGTCTTCAGGTTTCTGGGGTTGTGGTGTTACATTTAGTATCAGAGGATGTTTAGTACAAACTTTGGAAATTAGATTTAGAAAAACTCTGATTAGAGAACATTACCCTAAGATAGAATTTGAGGATTAGTAAAGAAGAACTTCCTAGAATTTTGGTAATGTAGAGATTTTGTGTTTTTCCAAGCAATACATTTTTGTATGGATACGAGTAGGTAGAGGCGGCTCTGGTAGAGATATACCTAGGAGTGAAAA
This sequence comes from Viscum album, assembly GCA_963277665.1. Taxonomy (NCBI): domain Eukaryota; kingdom Viridiplantae; phylum Streptophyta; class Magnoliopsida; order Santalales; family Viscaceae; genus Viscum; species Viscum album. The sequence goes on from OY728145.1 coordinate 962,616,278, forward strand.
CTCCAACAAGGAGTTTTGGGATTAACCCGGGGTATCCTGGTACACAATAACGGGCCTTGCTACACTCTTGGTTACGACACTCCCGAGGTATATGCTTAGGATAATTTACATTTTCTTTACAAACCATTATGATGGATTTAGTAGTAAATAATTCCTAAAAAAACATTTTTTTATGATTATAGATTATATGCATAATCATTTTAATCTACGTTAGGTATTTTACAAGTTTGGAATTATGCATTGCGATTCATAAACTAACCTAGTGTATGCCATTGTTTAGAAATTATGCCCAGTAGAAGGAATGTGAACTCCAATAATACACATGATCTAAAGAGTAAGAAGGATCATATATTTTATGGTATTAAGACAACATTTAGAAGATAAATTGTCTCCCACATATTATCATCATATGAAGGAATAATATCATGTGTTAATAAGATAAGTAAATAATTCTCTAAGTCCTATGAATTTGAAGGGAAGCAAGAGAAGAAAAGGATGGTAGAGATAAAGATGGATAAAGGGAATAAGGGATATAATGATTTTCCCATATGTGATAAATGTGGAAAGAATCACCTTGGTAAATGCTTGAAGGGAATAGAAGTCTGTTATAAGTGTGGAGAAAAAGGACACCAAGTACATGATTACAAGGGTAAGAAAATGGTTTCAAATGTACAATGCTTAGTCTGCAAGGAGTTGGGACACTACACGAATCAATGTCCAAATCATACGAGTATGCCCCAAATGATGTTATTGGATAATAATCAAGTTATGATACTACCACAGATGTAGAGGAATGAATAGTGTTATTATGTTGTCATTAAATAATTATTTCATTTGAGTGTTGTATCCATGATTTACTGGTTATATGAATTATGGAAATGAATAAGGACTATACTGTAGTACTATTTCATTGAGGATTTGAGATTATATGGTTCTAAGAAAAGTGACTCAATAACAAGTTAATTTTTTTGGAAAATACATGGTTGAAGGGTAGATAAACTTTAACATGGTTCTGATACTAAAGTAGTGATTTTGGAAAAATATATGATTAATTTGGATAAATTATATTTGATATTCTTGACTAATTTGAAACCAATTAATTGTTTGTTTATTCCATTATTGTTGGGGTTTACAACATTTTTGGATATAAGGAGTATATCCAATATTCTATAAGGAATATGGGATCATGAATGTAATCAATAAGGTTTTATGGTAATTCAGGGTGTTACCGTGTTTTAAAAGAATACATGATGAAGGTATTCACATGTTATTAAGTGGAAAAAAATATCTTCATTGTGTTTACCTTCCTTATAAATTTTGGACTGTGAGTTTGGACAGAAGTATTTCGGATAGGACTAAAGTTTGGAATGGATTAAGTTTGACATTGGATACTATTGTTAAGGTTAATGCATTTCTTAAGATTATTTTTGGATTATTATAAAAAGGACAACCTGAAGGTCGTGCGATAACTCGTCGCATCTGACAAGGCCGCGAGACTTGAACCCACAACCGAAGGGTGACAAGGGTGCTCACCTGCCACTGGTCAACATGATGTCCTAGTTTTTTTAATGTATTTTTTTAAATAGACTGACAAATGAATTATAAATTCATTATTTTTGGAACCCTATATGATTAGGATAAATAGAATATTTTTGAATTCTATTATCTTTTGGAGTGAAAGATGAGTTTGGGGTAGGAATTAGTTGAAGGATGAAACTCTACATGTCAAGTATATTTTTCCCTCTTATTCTATGAATAAATTAATTCTTAAACTTTAGGTAAGGGATCTTAAAACAAAAAATGTGTAATCCTAATACCTTAGTTTTTGTTGAACCAATGATATTTTAAATCATCATAGATTGATGGCTTTGAGGCCCTCAAATTTACACTTTTTTGTGATTAATGACCTCAATAAATCCCTATAAATATTTACATTTTCCCTCCAATTATGTGCCTCTAATTTCCACCAATGTTCTCTTAATCGAGATCATAATTTGGTGGTGACTTTTTCATTTCCCTTTCCCTCTTATTAAGACTAAATTTTACTAACCCAATTTTCGATGTGGGTTTTCCCCAAAGGTATTTTTTTATTTTTAACCTTTTATTTTTGAAGAACAATTTAAAATTTCAAGGACACACTTTATTTAAGTTGGGGAGAATGTAACACCCCAAGATTTCATAGTATGTTATCTCTTCAAAGTAATTCAATAACTTGTGTTACACTCAATAACATGTTCGAGCGCACCATGACTTACCAAACTAGCCATTAAAAAAGCGGTTATAAATAGTATTAACTAAATTTTTAATTTTATATACTCCATATAATTTTAACATCTATATTATTTGTTTCTTAGACATAATATAAGAACAAATTCAATTTTTCAGACAAAGAAAGTATTTTTCAGAAAATGCAATTTTACCGCCTTTTAATGGCGAACCATTTTTAAATCCAATATTTTACACTTTTATATATTATATTTGAAAAAATAAACTTCTTATTTAGAATTGGGACATAAAAATTTAGTTTCAAATTTTTTTGGTGCTTTATAATAACTTTCATATTTTTGTGAATAGTGAAAAATACTAAATTTTAATTGAAAACAACTTTTTAATCGAAATATTTTATAGTGTTAAATTATAAATTTGAATGGTTTAGAAGTATAATTAGATTATATTTTTATCATTTAATAAAATATAGGTAATTATAAGTAATTTTACATTTAAATTTGACATAAACACATGTCAATCTTTTGATATTTTTTACTTTAAACACAAACCCGCTTTTTGGTTTTGAAAACATGAATTAATTTTAAATTAATTAATGCGACTTATATGTATTGAATTTGGTAAAATATAATTCATTTTTTAATTCTGAATATCAAAATTATCTTAGGGTGAATTTTTGGTATTATTCTGAAAACTTTCAATTTTTGATGAATAGTGAAAAACACTACGTTATTGTTTAAAACCGACTTTTTAATTAAATTATTATTTATTTTATTTAAATTTATTTTAAGTCAAAATAGATATATAATACCTATATAAATTCAATTTAATTCATTGGATTCAATTTATAATAAAATTATATGTATAATTTTTTTGAACTTTTTAATGTCTTTTACCCACTTTCTAGACAAATTTACAAAATTGCATAAAAGGTAATTTTACCGCTTCTGTGAATTGAATGTCAAAAATCAGAGAGACACAGTTGAAATAAGTAAGTAAAATTTGGTTTAATAAAATGAAAACAATATTTTGGTGAATAGTAACTTTTGACTTTTATTTACCGCGTTTAAAAGTAAATAGGGTAATTAAAGGTAAAAATGATACTATAATTACCCTAAAAAATGTTCTAATTCTATTGAATAAGTTTATTTCGACCAAAAAAAATCTTAGGAATAAAATGTGATCATTTTGGTCCACTTGGATTAGATTAGGATATTTATTATTATTTTTTTTAAAGAAGAGTTAAAAGTGTTAAATTCAAAGTTTAATAACTAAACCATTTTTAATATAGGGTTGTACATAAGATAAATTAGACTATAAATATTCATTAGAAAGATAAAAATATTTCCTACATAATGGTATTTTATTTATAGTTTTTAGAGATTAAATAAATAAATTTATTTATGACAAAATGATGATACAGTAATTACATTATCAATGAAAGATTAACATAATTGATATTATAAATATAAAAATAAATGTTAATTTAGGATTTTGATTCCATACAAGAATTTTATAGATTAATATGACATGTTAGGGTTGGTTTAATATTTTTTTCTAAGTAATAAAGTTTTTTTGACTTTCATAAAAACCAAATACTAAATAGTTTCAAAATTTACATAAATAAGTTATTAAAACAAATACTATATTATTAAATGATATAATATTCATAAAAATCTAAGGTTAGGCCAAATGACTCATATATATGTCATTAAAGAACCACTTGGATTTCACATGACATTTTATAGTAAGTTTATTAACCATTTATTATAATAATTCAAGAGGACATGGTAAAAGTTAAACTATTCTCTAAGAGTTAAATATAAAAGATAGGGTTAATATGGTGACATAAACTTGTCTAAAACCTATTAATTGAGATTATTTTTACCCATACACACCTTATATTCTAAATAAATTAATTTTGAGCCATTAAAAACCGAAAATTATTTTTTAATAAAATAATATTTCAAACTTTTCCTAAAGTGACCCTCACCTCTCTTATAAAAGGGTACTTTACCCTCTCTCAAAATCACACCTCTAAATCCATTTGGATCAGCCAAAACCTACAACAATCTCATCCAAAGTTCCCTTGATTAAACCTAGAGGCCTTACCTTGAGCATAAATCCAACCTAAGGATCCCATTTGGTCAAATCAAAAGGAAACACCCATAGAAGAGGTAATTATTTTATCACCTATTTCAAAGTTCTTTTCTTCTTCCACTTTCTACTTATTTTCTATTTCCATACAAAAATAATAACTAAACTAACTTATACATAATGTGATTTTATTATAGATATGGTACAATGATGATCATTATTCTATCCATTATATGAATTATAATGTCACCATGCATGTGTACATACGGCTTATCGTCTCCATACCGTGGTGTAATTTTTTATTCAACATTATATTATTTGGATGGATATAATGATGAGTAATATGTATATAAATAATTAAAATAAAATGATAATTTCTCTTTAAAATTAACATACCTTCCAATTCCACACCTTTCAATCATTAAAGAAATGATATCGTCACTCGTGTGTACGTACGACTTACTGTCTCCACGACGTGATGAGATTCATTTCCAGGTTCACCATTCAACGTTGATTATAAAAATATATATTATTAATAAGTATGTAATATATGACATAATAATTCTACTGGATATATATATATATATGTATTTATGTATGTACTTACATATATCTTATTCACTTACTTCCGTTCAATAAGATATGAAAATGGAAACAACATTTATGCGTACGTACGACCTACCGTCTCCATAAATGGTGTTTTCCATTTCATATATCTATCTATTATAAATATTTATATTCTAAATATATATTATATATAAATCATGTTTTATATTATATAAGTATTTAAATCATTATCTAATGATACGATCAAGAATAACAAGTTAAAACACGTACAATAAAGAAATCGATTATTACCTGAAATGTTAATTTTACATGGAAATCATTATTAAATGGGTAGTATAAAGTCATAAATGAATCATGTATGATATTATAAATATTATTATGGTTATGTTATCATTTAATAACATACTATGTTAATTATACAAGAGGTTAATCGTACCATCGACCAAAGGAAAGTGCAAGGTAAGGGTTAATTCCTCAATCTCATTATTATCCGAGATTTTTTATGCGTAAGTATTATCTAGTATATATTTGTTATCCTTGTCCATATTTCTTAAAAGACATTTCAAAATGATTCTTTTAAGGTAATATTCAACTAAAACATCATTTTAAATGTTTTAAACATGTATTCTTCTAAATATTTCTTATAAATGTCCATGCTTTCAAAATGGTTTTGTTGATTTATTTATATGGATATGATTGTTTTAAAATGTTAACTCCTATAAAAATTTTCAAATTGGTATGAGAAACTTTTACTTAAAAATCTATTTTAAATGAATTCCTTTATAAATGTGTGAATTTTAAATAATTTCACAAAAAGAGATATTTCTCTCAAAGAGTTTTACTAATCATTTTCTACTATGTCAACATCCTTTACTAGATATTATTCTTGATTGAGGTTGATTCATTATAATAAAATCTTCCATGTTGTATTGAATGAGTTTTGATATGTTTAAATATGGATGTTCTATTTTTATACCATTCATGGTTTATGGTTAAAGTATTGACATTTTATATGCTAGTTTTAATACGAATGTTTATGTTATGTTTTAACATTTTCATACGAGGAATGAAATGAACATAGTAAGTGACCAGTGGGCCCCTCTATAGCCCCTTGATGCATCGGTAGGTCTGATGATACAAATTAGTGTCTTGGTACAAGGCCTTGACAAAAATTTTATTTTTATTCATGGCATGAGGGCTTGACTATGTGGTAATGATGTCCGGTGTTAGGCATTCCCTCATTATGAAATTAATTACTACATGTGATTATTCAACTAGTAGAATATCCATGTGCATGTTTATATGGTAATTTTTGATCTCCATATTATGTTCAAGTTTATGTTTAGAAGTCTGTTGTTTTTATTACACAACTTGCCTTAAAATTTTATAGCTTCCGCTAAATTATTTAACCTTATTGAGCATCTGAGCTCACCGCTTTCTTATGTTTTGTTTTTCTAGGATTAAAAGAAGTGTATTATGTTTGAAATGAATGGTTAATCTAGGGTAATAATGGAATTCTCAAAGGATTATTTATGTTGTATTTTATGTTAGAAAGTGTAATGCAACATTCATGTATGTAATATATTTTCCAAGACTATTAAACTGATCGGTCCTTTAGGACTTTATTCCTTGTAATCATGCCAATGTATTAAAATAATGCACCATCTCTGAGCTTCTGGGGTTGTGGCGTTACATAGTTCCTCTCGGTGGATAAAGAGTGATGTATCCGCCCATTCAATAACACACTAATCCACCTCTAGTGGTTCAGGTAGATTGTCCCTATCAGGTTTAGTAGTGGTTAGTTCCGGTGGTACTAGAAGATGACACACCTATATTGAGTATTCCTCATGAGTTCTATATATATTGATAGATCAGGCTTCATGGTCATCTATACTCCCTAATCAGGTGGTAGAGGACTGTAATGAGCTTATGGTGCTAGTGTCCCACTTGGATATAACCCCTCTTGTTGGTGGTCCTAGCTATGAGACTTCTCTAGGGTGAAGAATGGCATTGGTATAGGCCTGTGTTGGTGATGTTTTTATGTGACTTAAAACACACAAAGAAGAGGGACAATTCACCCACTAAGATTCATTATTATGATGTGATCCAAAATCGTGTAGTTGATTCGGTGACACCCAACATTGATAGTGTGTAGGTGTGGTTAATGAGTTTCTTTGACTTTTATGTTTGAGTTCATTCAAATGGGATAGGGTGTTAGAGAGAGCCTTGGTTGTGGTGAAGAGGTGGTTAAGGGAAAGGATAAATTTATACAGTAGGATCTTGTAACTATAATCTTAAATTGTGGTTTGAGTTACAACATGTGTCTTAACTACTTTTGTTGCAACTTTAGCATAGAGTTATAAGCCAAATTTACCTGAACATAACCTCTATTCCAGATATGGAGACACTAGTGGAGTATTTTTTATCATCCCTTTTTTGTTTGAGTCTTCTATAGAGAGGATCAGCGATCACACATTTTAAAAAAATGTGACCTGAATTTAGGAGGATAAAAAAAGCCTCATGTGTGATATTTTCAATGTGGTAGTGAGGCTTTATGACATTTTCCTCAGTATGGACTGGTTCTCTACCATTCATGATTGGTTAAATATTACTAGAGAGGGTTTTATCACTATGGGATAGAGTCTTACCTTATTTGGTAAGAAGGAATCCCAAAAAGAAAAAGACGATCTCATGTGTAGGAGGATAAAATTAATTCTATATCATTTGGCTAGTATGATCCTTGGAGTATTATATTTTAGGACATTTCTGTTCCCATTATGTTGGTGAGGTATAAGGACACATTCCCTGAGGATGTGTCGGGTTTACCTCCCCACCAAGTTTTTTTTGTAAATAAACTTACACTAGGTATAGACCAATATTTGTGCCCACATATCGGATGACCCCATTGATCTATGAGAGATTAATGTGTAGTTGGAGGATCTGTAGGGTTGGGGCTATGTAAGAACCAATGTGTTTTTGGGAAACCCAGTGATGTCTGCCTAGGAGGAGGATAAGATCTTGAGGTCAGGTGTAGATTTGATTCACCCAAACTTGATAACTACTAGTGAGGAATATATAACCCCAAGAATTGATGACTTCTTTGTCCATTGGTTTGGGGATAATTGATTCTTATATTTTGAGCGCAAGATGGGTTATCATTGGATCTGGGTTTATAACGAGGTTATTTCCAAATTCATTATGTTTGATTTGGGTTCATGGTGATACATTTTGGCATGTTTAATTCCTCAATAATGGTTGTGAGACTTATAAACTAGAAAATTAATTCCTCTTTGATAATTTCATGGAAGTATTCTTTGTTAACATACTTATGCATTCAACATTTATGGTGGAGCACATGATACACATAAGGATGGTTTAAAACATGATTTGAGAGTACCAGTTTTATGAGGATATCTCATAGAATCAATTCTAGATTCAAAAGTTCAACTTATTAGGATATTTATTCTTGGATAGGGGAAGTGATAATAGATCCCGTAAAGGTTAAGGGAGTGATAGATTTAGTGCCACCCAAGGGTGTGTTCATGGCCGTAGATAGTCATAAACAAGTTTTTCAATATGATATTGTTGAGAAAAGTGACTAAGTGCTTGACCATTTCGCAATTGACCCTTAAGGGTGATGATTTTTTATCATACCTTCAATAAATGGTTATTACCCCTCCACTTATTCAGCGAGTCAAGGAGGCATAAATTTGGGATATCTATTGTGAGATCTTCCATGACCGGATATATATGGGACATATTATTGATGGATTTTATAAATGTGGGGAGTATGATGTCCTTGTTTGAGGATATATGATAACACTAGTCATGCTATAAGAGGAGGAATTGAGTAGGTTTAATGATTTCTATTAGTATTACATCCAAGAGAGGTAAGGATGTACAAAGATCCCTTGGCATCAGGCTTGGTGTCCCAACATATTGTATCCTGTTACTGAGTTTAACTATTGATGTATCACATATTAGTTAATGAATACCGAAAGAGCTTAATGGATTTTCCTTTTCAATGAGTTCAAGGGACTTGATATTTGAGGAGTACCATCTAGATAATACCCTTATTAGGTAAGTTTTTCCCTTGGGCGTGTGCTTGTAAACAATGAAAAAACCTTCCGGAGAGATTGTGGGAGTATGAAGCCTAGATGAGACCTCAGTATCCTCACCTGTGAGTAGATTTTGGCTTTTTAGGATTAATATCCTTAATTTTGGGGAGAATGTAACATCCCAATTTTTTCTGTGCAAGAATTGGTAATTTTTATAGTAATTTTCTTAGATCTAGGTGCTGAGACGATGTGAGATTCTAAGGCCCAATGATCTTGGAATTGATATTATAAAAATATTAAATATATTAATATAACATGAACACTATTTCTCTAAAATAATTAAATAAATCATGAATGGATTATCAGATCATAAATATGATACCATGGTTGATTATAGATCATGGGTTTTACCCAAGGAATTATATAATGTTGGTCAATGTTGAACATTCATTTGAGGCAGCTTTTGGCGGGTACATTAAGTGAATAAATTAATTTAATTAATTAATTAATAAAGTACCTCTAAACCTAATAATCCTCTTTAAATAGTCTATTATGGAAATTTTTTAGGGTGAATTGCATAACCCTTATAGGATTTGAGAGGAGGCTTGGGAGATCTTCATTAGTGGACTGAGATCAGAGAACAATGAATGATCAGATCAAGGATTGTCATTAGACAAATAAAAAACATAGCGAGATCATCACCTTTACTACTAGAAAATGTATTCTTCACCAAAAATCAATAAAAACCTTAGGTATGAGTTTTTAATTTTGGTTTTATACCTATTTAAAGTTTGTGATTATTGAAAATTAACCCTTTTAAAAATTAATTTGTAGATCGATCTCTATTAGGTTGTCTAATGTTTGATTTCTATTCCTAGATCTAGGAATTTGAGATTTATTTATTCTCATTGATTATTATTTATTTGATAAACCCTATTCATTGGATTCTATTGATGATGGCCAAATGAATACGACCATCGATCAAGGTTCACTTTGTGTTATGTGTCTTTCTTCCTCCGTTCTTGGTGTTTATCATCGGTAATTAGTTGATCGACAATTCAATGATACTCGGAAGGACTGATAATTGTGAATTCATTATTAGGTATAATAGATCATTCTCATGAGTTTAGGATTTGGTTTTTTAAATGGGGTGGAAGTATGGTGATGATGATGAGAACCCGACTTTGGATCGGGTATTACTGGTTTATGAGTCTGATTGAGTATATCTCTCCAGAGGAGCATCTATAGATGTTTCCAAGGAATGGGTGGATAGAATACAACCACTGATAATGATGATTCTAGTGTTGGTGTAGACAATAGAGTTCCTGTGACCTAGGATGAATGGGTGTGTTATTATTATTTTAAAAAATATTAACATTTAAAAAAGAGAATGGAAAATAAAAAAAGGGAAACCCGAGAGGGGGGTCGTGCAACCTGAACATGAACAATGGGATCATTTACTTTATATTATAATTATTATTATAAATAATAATAATTATACTATAAAAATAAAAAAAGGTATAATCTAGGAGATTCATGATGTACATGGTTGATGGGGGTGGTGCGTGAGAGGTAGGGGATGTGATTCCTTTGCCTTATATTTTGTATATGCGTGGAATTAATTTTTTTATGTGTATAAAATGGATAAAAGGGGTGGCCCATGTGGATAGAATATACAGGCACTATGTCTGGATGGTTGGTTGTAGTTTAAAGTATTGTGTGGATGTTCCGAGTTTAATATATATTAGAAAAATTGGGATGATATATATAGTGATAGGGTTTGTATAATCTTGAAAGATAATTGGGATTTTGAGATACCACATCCTAAGGGAGAGATAGAATTGTGGTGGTTTCAATATTAAACCATAAAGAAGCATCCTATTTACCTTAATAGAAAAAATAATCAAATCCCATGTATTTCTAGGTATAAAATTAAAGGATGTAACATATTTCTCATGATCTGTGGCCACTGTTAGGTTCCCAAACAAGGGGAGTCACCACTGGGACCTCAATCATGCCTCCCTATATTCCAGAGAACATCAACTAGTCGTAGGGGTCTAGGGTGTGATCTCATAGTGTACAATAATAGGGAAATAAACCATACATTATCCATAATAATAAACATCAAAGTATGAAAAATAAATAAACTTAATCAATAATAATACATGAATGTAGAATCACATAGTCATATAGACTCACTATCCACCCACTAAGCCAACCATATATGAAGTCAAATGATATAAATAAAATATTAGAGGCTCTACTAAATCCCTAATATATACCTAAATCCCAACCTCCAAGACCATTCAATCTATTCTACTATCTCAAGTTTTTCCAGGCCTCTACCTTATTTGAACTTGTTATTGGTTAAGTATGGTCGAGTACCTAAGTTTCATGAAAGATTGATCAGGGTGTGAGTAAAAAATATTTAGTGCATCTCTAATGTTGTCCTGTACATAACTAGTAAATGAAGTGTACACATGTGAAATTATTATAATATAACTAAAACTATTGTTTAGAAGCATAAATAACTAATCAATTCCAATCATTAGGTCCTATGTAACACCCAATATTGACCCAAACCAAGTTTATCTATTTCTGGTGTATCTTAGAGCATTTCAGGTAATCATTCCAGAGGTCCATGGATGATTACTATAATCACATCCTAGGAAACCCATAGTGAAATACGTATTAGATGATTCCTAGGAGTTTTTGGGAATATAATAGTATCAGGCTTAGTGGCCAATTCCCAGGTGTCATGGGTAATACAATACGTGTGTATCAAGCTCAATAGTAAATTCCATATCATCTAGGGTAATTCTTTGTGTTAGGTATCATGGATGATTTAAAAGCTTCATGGGAAATCAAGTGTATGATTATCAGGCTCAACAACTAATTCCCTGGTATCCAGGGTAAACAATATAGTCATGTTAGGCTCAAAATCCAATTCCTAGAATCCTATAGAATTTTGTATCTTAGGCTCTATTGTTATTTCCCAAGATTCCTGGGTAATCAAGTGTGCGAGTATTAATATAATTAGCTAATTCACTAGAATCTTGGGTAATTAATACATCCATGTTAGGCTCAACATCCAATTCTTGGAATCATATGAAATCTAGTATCTCAGGCTCTATGGTCTATTCCCAACAATTCTAAGCAATCAAGTATACATGCATGTCTAAATCAACAACCAATTTCCTAGTACACAGGGAAATAAATATAGTCATATAAATCTCAATAGTTGATACCCTAATGTCTATGGTAATCTAGTATCTTAGAATCTATTGGTGATTCTTTGTAATCTTGAGTAATCATATGTGTGAATATCAAGATCTATGCTAGATCCCAAGTATCATTGGGAATTCATGAAGTAAAAGGACCAATGGTCAATTATTAGGTGGTTATACTTAGTAATCCATAACTATAATAATTATCACCAACTCCTTGGAGTTAATCCTAGGAAATTTTTAATATTAGAGTCAACCATAGATTCAGGTTCTGATGTGACACCGATAATCATTACTACCCAATTTCTGTGCACACCCTCTCAATAGGGTCAACATCTCATTGGGGTACCCACCAGGGTCCCATAGGCATCGTTAATAGAGAGGAAACCCTTCATGGGTACTCTTACGTCAAACATGTCTCTTGGGTAAGCACCTATCACTTAGAAGGAATAACTTCCATTGACATCATCAAGTATCATCAAGGTCTTACTTTCCAAATTGGAAAGTGTCATAAAGAAGTTGCGCTCAAGAAAATTTACTTCTCAAGTCATCCTAGGTTGGTCTAAACACCCAAACTATCTTCCAATCTCCTCAGGGTATACCCACCTAGGTATTTTCATCTTAGTGGGGGTGTAACTCTCATCCCATGATCATCACCTTACCTGAAGGCTTTAATGTATCACATAGTTTTCACATGGCCAATCCTAAGGCCATCCATTTCAATACACCACTAACCTATACCTAGAGGTCACTAAGGGAACATATCACTTGGGATGCTATATCTCTCCCATTCAATTCAATTTAACACCCCAATATCCATACATTCCATGGATTACATGTATAATGAAGGCCTTATCCATCAAAAAATGGGGCAATCGAGACAATTCCTAAGGTCCATTTTGGTCTTGGTAAATTGTATAATTAATTCATAGGAATTTAATTTCAATTAAAAAACTTATGAAATTTTTATATTTTGATCACCTTAGATGGTGGGGACTCATATATCACATGTCATAAACAAAATCATAAACCTTAGGTACATGTATGAGGGACCATGAACTTCAATATAAAGCCAAAAACCATTCCACTTCATATCACAAAATATCTTCCCAGGATTTTCTAAGTCCATATATCCACCACCCATCCTTTCAAATCCTTAACTCTCATAAAAAAAATACCATAATCAATTATAAAAAATATTATTAATTCATACATTTAATTCAATTAAATTTAAATACTCATAAATGCCTAAAATTTCACTGGTTAATCTCATCACATTAAAACCAAAAGAGATGGGAGTGTGGTCCACTATCAACCCATCCCCAGGACAAAGAAACATAAAATCCCCAATAATAAATGATTAATTAATGACCTATTTAACCCAAAATAGGACAAAACCCTTTAAAAATACAAATGGTGATGTACCTTCATTGGAATGGCTTCCAACGATGCGAAGACGTTGTCTCATGTCATACTATATGAAAGATTAGTAAAATACCCATCAAGAATGGCTGATTCCACCATGATCTATTGGAATCAGAATCAAAACCCCAAACCAAAGAGGCCAAATCTGAGATAAATAAGGAAGAAGGAAGAAGGGAGGAAGGAGAAGAAAAATATTACCTCAAATAATTAAACACAAAAAAAAACTCTAAATCGAAAGGGGATCAAAAGTGGAGGAGAGGGGTGAAGGTTGGTCATTGCATTTGAGGGAATAGAAGGAAAAATTGTGTAAGCCCTGAAAAATCGACAAGGGAAAATGGGAAATTCCCCCAAAATAAAAAACAATGCAAATAAAAAGGGATTGTACCATGAATTTTGTCACAGTGTGGTGTGATTTAGCCAACCCCCTAAGAGCCTGACATGCCTGAAAAAATGAACTGGCCCTCACCCTCATTTGTTGTTTCGAATAGGCAACACACCCAAGACTACAAGACAAAATTCCCAACACCATACCATAGTCCTTTCCCTACTCTTCATTCCTTACTGTGGATCCTCTAGCCAAAACAACTAGTGAACAAGGACCATGATATATAAGGTCCCCATTTCTCTACACTCTAGGACACTAAAATGACAAACCAAAAAACTCAGTTCACATATACTATAGAATGGTGGGATGACCAATACTACACCCATCCATTCCATAAGTATAAGCATTTCACTCACCACCATAGTGAGGCCTTTTCCATGGTGCTCCCTATTTCGGAATGGGACAAGCCCCGAGCACCATTCCCTCACTCAAAGTTTCCCTAATGTGTACACTTAAGCACCATAATCACGCTTAGAGCCTCATTTTACACCCCAAAACATCACCTCAATATTTACAAACACTTAGAACCTCATCCCAAATGCTATTTCTCAAAATTAACCCATCTTCAAACTCAAAAATTAAAATTACTCTTAAATTTCATACCCCTGCTAGGAATGGGGTATTGTAATATCTCCATAATAATACTTATCATCCTCAAGAATTCTTAGTGGACTTCCAACCAAACACCTTGACTTACCGAGGTCATCAATTCATAATCATATTATCAATTTCTCTCCAAATTCCAAACTTTCTCCCTTTGTACAACTCCATACATGAAGTTCACAATTAATCAAAAGTTGAGATACAGATCGCCAACATCACTAGAAGTCTGAGATGGTGTTTACCCTCACTCTTATATCCCATGAAACCATAGTGTAATCAATCAATTCATCACCAGGATCACGATGCTCCCAACTATAAGCCTCAGATCATAACAGCTGATTCTGATTCCCATTGCTTCCCACTATTGTAATCTTCTACCAAAAATACATTCTCAGTGATCCAAATACTCCCATGGTGTGGTTACTATCTCATGACGCCCAATTAAAATTACATATGAAAAACACCAGTCAGACCTCCTCTGGCTAACTATCCTTGAAAATTCACAACCGCACCCACCGAAACACTATCACAATTATTTGGTCAAGATGGATAAATCCTCAGAGTCATCACAAGATCATTTAATTCACCCACACCAAAGTTTGACCCCCTAATTTTAGTGTTATACCATGGTTATATCCTTGAATAACTACAAAAAATAATGTACTCTTACCTGAGAACAAACACACCATAAAAAAACTCACCCTTGTATCACATCAAAATCATCCCATGCCTGATGCCAATTCCATGACTTTACCCAATACTAAATTTGAATATCAAATATGGTATTCACCGTGGAACTAGATATAATCATATTTATCTACTCACTGTGATCCAAATGTTATCCTGACTATATAATGACTAGTCTCTTGACACCCATGACCCTACCAATATGTGGTCATGCCTTCACACCTGACACTTCATCCATTACCACACTTAAAGATTGGATGTGATTGTTCTACCCATACCCAAAAACAAATGTGAAAAACAAAATTCTACACATTCCCAGATCATGAAAACTTCACCGATGACATCAGCCAAAATTTACCCATAACGAGGGTCACACCCTCCAATGTACAATGTAGCACTCCCCACCATATAACTTCCCTTATATTGATCCTTGAGCACAAGTAATGATAAATCCCAGTATCTCATTGCTTCTCTTCTCTTTAGCCATGTTCATATATCCCAGGGAACACCTTTTTTAGGATCAACTCTCAGATCGAACATTCCACTGCACTCCAACTCAATTCCAATATCTCCTCTACCACAGAGGGAAGTTTCCAATTTCATCCAAACTTTGGGAAACTATACCCACCATTAATCCATTAATTTCATCGGTCCTTGAATCACACATGAATACTTACCAATTTAAGATTCAATAGTATTATGCGTATTCAATACACACCACCTCGATCTCATCCAAAAGCAATGGGTGTACAATCCCATACCATATAGTCACTTAACCTAACTCACACTCAATGAGTTGCATCTAATCATATCTTGTCTCATGTTCCTAAATCTCTGAAAATTCTCTATGACATGTCAATCTTCTAACGAGAGCACCCCTATCATATTTTCTAACACCTTGATATCTCTCACATGTTAAGGTAACCATAAAATCATCCTCCAACCAATGTTGTTACTAAAATCAAATGCATCCATCATTGCTATACCACTATACCAATAGAGAATACATCCAAAATCAATAGGGTAAGAAACTAGACTGGTTATTACCTCTAAATAGGACCTTTATACCAAAATAATCAACACTCAAAGTGTTCTACCTCCTAAAAAATCAAGGTATAATGATTCATATACTAGATACAATAACACCACCTATGCACTGATCTCAAGGTGATGCACCTACCTATTCCTTCCACATTTATAGTACCCAATGCATCACCATTACTATATCCAATATTTGGTAGCACATCCCATGAATCATAACCCAAATCATCTACCCATGATTTTTCTTTTCAAGGAAATACACTAGCCTAGGATAACACCTCTCAAAGGTTACCCCCATATATCACCACTAATATCATCCATAATACTCATCTCACCAATGTCCCAAGATGTATGTAAACCCATGAAGACTCTCCTACATAAACCATAAATTGTACCTAACTAGGTCATAGAACATGGGTAAAACCCTTCTGTTCCTATCTAAAACATTACCTGACAACCCATGTACTAAAATACCCAATCTAGGGACTCACATATACCTATATATTATCATCAAATTCTAAATAATTAGCCTACTAGAGAACTAATTCTCACTGGATATCCACATATATGACTACCCCCTAGAGAATCAAAATATTAAGCTGATACTCACTAGACCTTTTCATATAGGAATCACCCCTCATGGATCACATTCTCATCCTCCATTATATACATATATAACAACATCATTTGACCATAATTTGGGTTGATTATTCCATAGTCATATAGTATGATTAAGTATAATTCCACCACCAATATATATAGGAAAAAACTATATAGGTTGTTATTAACACTTTAAATAATTGAAATAGTTTCTTTTTTGGAACCTATATTAGGAATAAAATGCCTATATTAACATAATAAGGTCTCTATACATCCCATATTAGGGGGAATATATAGTCATAATCATCATCAAGAATATCACTATAGATCCACATAACCTATAATTATAATAAAAATATATTTTTTATTAGTTGATTATAATTCTATTCTAAGTTATATGAAAAAAACTGTATAAGTAATTACTGACACTTTAAAAAACTTAACTCTCATCATCAGTGATATCAATCACATACAAAAAAATTTATTTCATGTGAATCCTATGTAATGAGAATGAGCATGAATATGAACTATTTACATTATTCTAATAGAAAAAAAAATCATAAATCATAAACCAAAAATATTCAAGTGTGTCACACTAAGTGAAAATAATACAAATTTTAAATTGAAAACCAAGAATAGAAAATCCCAAACACCTAGTAACTTAGATTTCCTAATGGATAAAGTTTTCTTGATGAACTAGTTTGATATCTATAATAATCTTTGATATATACCAATGTCACATGTCTACCATCTCTAATGTCATATACATTCAACAATTCCATCCATAATAAGCTTTGATACCACTTTGTAACTTCTTGCCCCTAGTACACAACCACTAAATGATGCCCAAACCAGGGGAGTCACCACTGGGACCTGAGTTGCACCTCCCTATACACCATAGGATAATGGATAGCAGAGAGGGTCTAGGGTGTGATTGTAGGGAGACTATACTCCCATATTAGAGTGTGAGATAACAAGGAAATATACCAAACACCATCTATAATAGTAAATATTAGAGTATGTAGAAGAAATAAACATAATAAATAACAATAAATGAATGTAGAAGAAATTTTTCATACATAATCAATAGCCACCCTCTAGGCTAAATATATATACAAATAACATATATAAATAAAAGTTAAGAGGCTCTACTATATCCCTAATACATACCCTAATCCTAGTCTCTAAGATTATCCATGCTATTCTATATATTCAACACACTCTGGGCCTCTTCCTAACCTAAACCTGTGATATATGAAGTATGATTTCATACCCAAGTTACATGGAATCACAATTAAGGTATAATTACAACTCAGTAGGGAACCACTGATATAGTCCTATACATAACTAGTAAATGTAGTTTATATATGTGACATGACCAGGATATAAATAAAACTACAATGTTGATGTGTAAATAAATAATCACTATCGATCCTTGGGTCCTGTGTAACACTTGATATAGAACCAATCCTACTTAAACAATTACTGAGGTATCTTTGAGCATGCTAGGTAATCATGCCTACAAATATCCATCCCATAGTAGATTCCTAGGATCACGTCCTAGAGAACCAAGTGGATAACACATATTAACTGATTCCTTAGTGTTGTAGGAAATCTGGTAGCATCAAGATTAATGAAAAATTCCTAGGTGTTCTAGGAAATATAATATGTGAGTATTGGGCTCAATATTTGATTTGTTGGAAGATAGAGAAATGCTATATCTTAGGTGTCATGGATGATTCCTAGGAATCTTGTGTGATCAAGTGTGTGAGTATCAATCTCAAAAAACAATTTATTGGTGTCCAATATAATCAATTTAGTCATTTTAGTATTAAAAATTAGTTCTTGGAATCCCAGACAATCTAGTATATTAGTATTTTCTGATAATCCCCAAGAATCCTGGGCAATCTAGTGTGTTAGTTTCTGTCTTAACTACCGATTCATTAGAGTTTATGGAAATAAATATACCCATGTCTGGTTAAAAAAAATCATAAAATCCTAGTATATCTAGTATCTCAGGCTATATGAACCATTCCTAGGTTTCCTGGGTAATCTAGTGTATGATCATGTCCAAATCAATATCTAATTCCCTAGCACCCAAGGAAATACATATAGTCATGTCAAGACCAACAATCAATTCCCTATCATCTAGGGAAGTCTAGTGTCTCAAGATTTATGGTTGATTACCAAGGAACTTGGGTAATCATTTGTCTTGATATTAGGATCATAGGCCGAGTCCTATGTATCAATGGGAATACATGAAGTACCAGGTCCAATGACCAATTCTTAGATGGTTATATTGGGTTATCCACAGTTGTAGGTGTCATTACTGAGTCCTTAGAGGTAATCCTAATAAATCCATAATATTAGAATCAAATATAAATTTGGGTTATATGGTAAGATCCACAGTCATCACTACTAAATACTTATGTACACCCTCTCACTAGGGTCAACATCTCATTGCGGAACCCATCAAGGTCCCCTAGGTCTCATCATAGTTAGAAACACCTTTATGTGTTTTCCTATCTTAAACAAATATCTCAGGTAAAAACCCATAACTTATAGGTAATAACTTCCCTATGAATGGTTAAGTATCATTAAGGCCTCATTGGACTCCTAGAGAAGTGTCACAAGAGAGATGAACTCAAGATAATTCCCTTCCCATGTCATCTTATTTTGGTCTGAACACCCAACCTATCCACCAATCCCCATAGGTTCTACCCACCCAAGAATTCACATCTTAGTGGGGGAGGAACTATTACCTCATGGTCATTACATATCTCAAAGGCTTCAAGGAATATCATAGTTCTAACATGGATAATCCCAAGGAAATCCATTTCAATAAACCACTCACTTTTACCTAGAGATCACTAAGGGTACCTATCACCAGGGATAATACATCTCACCCATTTAATTCAATTTTATATCTTTTAGGGTCCATACATCTCATGGGATATGGGTATAATTAAGGATGAGGCCATCAATGGCTAAGGAAATCAAGCTAGTGCCAAAGGTCCCTTATGGTTTTGATACTTTGTGTAATTAATTCATAGGCATTTAAATTTAATTAAACAATTTATCAAATTTTAACAAGTTGGTCACACTTGGTGGAAAGACCTCACACATAAAATTTCATAAACAAAATAATAAACCATAGGGCCGTGTATAAGGGACCAACTACTTAAATATAGATCCAAAACCCATTCTAATTCACAACCTGATAGTTATGACTAGGCTCATCCAATTTCATCTGGATGACACCCATCCTTCCAATTCCCTAACTCACATAAAAACACCACATATTTAATTATAAATATTTTATAATTAATTAAAAAATTTAATTAAATTTAATTTAAATATGAATAAATGCCTAAAATATCACTAGTTGATCTCATCATACCAAAACCACAAGTGACACGGTGCAGTCCACTTCCAATGCACAAATAGGCCTAGGGAAAATAAAATCCCAAATTAGAAACACTAAATAAATGACCGATTTAACCCGAAATCATAAAAAACTCTTGAATAATTAAAATAGTGATGGGCCATCATTGAAATGGTTTCCAATGACATGAAAACATCTATTAGGTACTCCTATACACAAGCTATGTAAAATCCCTATAGAGAAAATCCAATTCCACCATTCTTCAGTGAAATCAGAATCAAAACCCTAAAATTGATATCCCAATTTAGAGATAAGTAAGAAAGAATGAAGAAAGGAGGAAGGATCAGAAGAATATAACCATGAATTGCTAAAGAACGAAACTAAAAAAAACCATAAATAGAAGGGTTATCAATGGTGGAAGAGAAGGAGGAAGTACATCCATCACATAGAAGGAAGGATAAGGAAAAAGAATATCTGAGCCCTTAAAAATTGATGAGGGATAAGGGGGAATTTCCACCAAATTTCAAACCATGTAGAAAAAATGGATTACACCACAACTTTTTCCACATCATGGCATGATCCAACTGACACCCTAATATCCCAACATACCTGAAAAAATCAAGGCATCACCCTAATTTATTTTTTTATATAGAAAACACACCCAAGTCCGCATGCCAAAAATCCCAACACCATGTTGTAGCCCCCTCTCAACTCATATTTTCTTACTATAGATCTTCCCATCTGAAACGAATAGTGAATGGGGACCAAGATGTAACTTTTACTTATTTAATTCCAATATATTACACCATAATGGTTGACTAAATGACCGATTATTGCTTTATATGGTGTGGTGGGGTTCCCAAACACCACACCCAGCCAAGGGATCCATGGTTAGGGCCTAGGCATTTCACCCCCCACCTCAGGGTTCCCTATGTTATTTTTCTCCCCATTTCAGATAAGGACAATCCCAAGGTACCACACACTGAAATTTTTTTTTCTTGATTTATACTCAAACATGTGAATCACCCTCTATATTTCATTTTACACACAAAAACATCCCCTCATGATGTCTAAACACTTAGAACCTCAATTCCAACACTGGTCCTAAAAAATAACCCATTGATAAACTCAAAAATTCAAAATTACCCATGGATTTAATAACCCATTTGGACATGAGTTATTAAAAAGTTCATGTGGTAAGACCCTAGAATACTGTTTGGAATTATGTTCCAAGGACACTTTTACCATGAAAAGAGTATAAATAAAGGATTATGAGGGGGTTACACTTTGGGATGCTTGATATTTGGGGGTAATCTCAGGCCTGTCACACAAGAGATCCCATACTTATCACATAGGGAATACCAAGTTTATCACACGGAGTATCCTATTCTCATCACATAGGTTAGGATATAGATTAATATATTTCATCAAAGATTTAGGATGTATTTTAAGGTTTTTCACCAAGGAATTTCAAGAAGGGAAACAATGAGGGATGAAGTGGGGATTTTGCATTAAGCTTCCCAAAGGAGAGAATGACTTATTGGTTGGACCTAGGTAGTTTTATATGATGGTTATATGGATAGGGATTACACTGAATAGGTGTCTTGGGTGTTTCTTAGTAATTGGCAGAGAATGAGTGGGGCTCAATACAATATTTGTTGCCTAACTAGATCTTGTGAGTTGCTGACAAATGATGCTTCTAGAACCACGATTGGCATGAAGGGTATGGAGATGAGTGTGACTATGCTTAAGATAAAATGGTTAGGGAATTTTCCTACCTATTCTTGGTGTAATGGGATTGGGAATAAGGGTCCATGATACCAGTTTCATGCATGAATGTTTCATGAGTTATCCTAGATCAAGAGGATGTGGGACCCATGAGTAGTTAACTATCATGTAACATTGTTTAGTGGAAAGAGGCATCAAATAAGGGTCCTTGATGCAATGTTTTCCAAGATTTGGAGTTTCATGAACACTTAGAGTTGTATGAGATATGGGATCTATCACAATTATATTGCATGGATGTCCAAGGTAGTGGTTTCACACAAGTTAGATGTTGTACAAAACATAATGTTGTGAAAAGAATATGCATATTTCAAAAAATTTGTTCTTTATTGATGAACATTTATTAAAATAATATCAAAAAAAATATAACACAATTAAGGATATATTTATGGTATTTCATATAAGTTTCTTATCAATGATAATCCATCGGGGTCTCTGGATGTGTGAATTCATAAAAGGAAGAGTTTAATGAGATAAGAGAATGAACCTTCAACTTCTAGAGGTATAAACCTAAAAATGGTGTTTTTTAGTATTTATAAACCTTTTTACTCATGGATGATTTTTGGTTTGTTTAACTCTTACATTATTTCATAACTTGGAATTTTAGTAGCACTCTGAATTTGATTCATGAAACTCCAATTTGTGAAATATCACGAGCTTTAGCATTTGGAGGAGGGATATAGAGTGTATAGAAGTTTGTAATTACATGAAACATGTGGTTACAGACTCATGAAACTCCATGTTACACAAATTCTAGGATTATTTTTAAATTATTTAATTTACTCTAGAAATACTTACCATGACCATTTCTATCCCAATCCTTATTGGGGACACTTTTCAATGTTTCAAACACATATTTTCATCACTAATAAATTCCCACCCTCATAATGAGATCCAATAAGAAATAAAGGTTTGAATTTAGATAAAAACACAGAACTCATGAGTATTCTTCCACTGATTCTTGCAAATCAGGATCTAGTTCATACAAACTCTACTAGTTCATGAAACTCGTACGAGTTCATGCAACTCAATTGACCTCCTTGCCTATAAATAGGTCCCCTCAAGGGGACCACTAAATTTTTATTTAAGATCGATAAATATACCTTTTAAACATTCTCATAACTATGAAAATTTACTAAGATTCATATTTTTAGTGTTCAATATTCTCCACTTTACTTGACTAGGTTTAGAAATAACTATTTGTGTGAATCTGACTTCATCTAACCGACATTCATAAATTACATGAAGCAGACTTGTGTAAAGAATAATTTCATGAATTATCTTAAATTTACATGAATCTAAATTGTTTTATTTATGAAATTCACCAATAATAGATAAATATAATTACAAATCCACTATAGTAAAGAAAAATGAAATAACAAAGAAATTTGATATTTGGTTAGTTAGAAGGGTTTTATCTGAGAACTAGATGTTAGTCAATCTATTAACAGAGGGAAAAAGGGTGTACCTTTTAAGAAATTGGTTGTTATTATATGATTTAATTCTACTGGATAATTTAACCCTATAATACATGGACCTTGAAACTCTTTTATATTGGTTCATGATTTATAGTGAGCTCCACTAGTGGAATGTAGCTACTGCTGGTCATGTAGTAAAGGAACATAATTTTACCATTTTCCACATGATTAAAAATTATACATGGACCATCATTGAAGAGATACCCATTTTTGAGGCATTATCACCTTATTATTCAAGTATCTTTTAGGCCTACATTACACATAACCATCAGGGTTGGTCTGATAATTAGGGTCTATGTGAAGGAGGATGTTTTATTGATGACTGGGTTTGGGAGTAATGGTTCAACTACACATGAAATAAATTCATGGTAAATTTCACTGCGTAGGGATGTATAAACCTATGTGTACTTTTAAATTACATGTGTACCATCACCCATACATAATTCTAGAGCAGCTAAGTAGGTGGTCAATAGACACATGCACTTTCCATCTCCACTATAAAGAGGTGGAGATAATCTTATGGGCTCTACCAAATCATTGAGATCCATATCATTGGATATATGTATAATGAGTTTCTTCTAGAATAAAATGGTTAGGGATATGTAGAGAAGATTCTAAATTTATAAAGAGTGATACTAGATTTCATAATGATGATACTATGGCACAACCCAACTCTTCACCCAAACATCCTATTCGATAAGTGACTTAGCATATTCTTGAACATGCCCCATGATTAAATGTAGGGGTGTCCTAAGAAGTGTCCCAAGTTCCAACAACATAGGAATATAGGATCATATTGACTAAATATTGAGAAATTCCAATATGAGTAGTGGGGATATAGTGTGAAGGATTAGCTCCGAGTGGTTAGGTTCATAGTATTTCTGGAAACATTCCTTAGTGGATGGTTGTTACCTCTCGTAGATGTAGACACAGGAGTGCAAACATGCACTCTTGTTATGGTAGCATTGTTGGTAGTTGTTAATTAGATCAAACTTTACTTTATAGTTATAGTGAGAGTCTATAATTTACTAGGGCATTTTAGTTAGGGGATATATTTAGATGCCTTTGTGAAATATTTCAATTCCTGTATGTATAAGTCACTTCTCACTTCATAGGGAACAAATTAAAAAAATATTATTTCCCCTCCAAGGAATACCATTAGACCATGAATCCTCAATATCATCAAGGCATGAACTGTATCGACTGATGATGTGGGGATGGTGGGTTGGATCATTAACCTAAAAAAATTCAAATTTCATCCTTTCTACATTCCAAAAGAAGAAGTCACCCAAAATTTCTAGAGAACCATTGAGAAAAGTTTATACTTATAATCTTTCTAAGGTGGGGTGTTAGTCAAACAAATCGATAGAAATATATATTATGAACTACACACACCAGTAAGATTTTCCTAAAAAACTACTATGTCCAATGTATGGCATCATAGGTGTATATTAGGGTCTACTTGGAGAGGCACCCCATAGTCACAATTTAACTCCTGAGTATGTTTATAAAAAAACTATTTAGAATTGTAATCGGTTTAGTCCAGGACTATTCACAAATCTCGGAGACAACATATCATGGAGTAGTGTTGTGTTGAATAGTGGGTCAGGATGATTAGTAGGTTTCAGATGAAGGTAAATCTGGTAGAAGGTGGGAAATAGTCATAAGAGGCTGCCATATGGGAAGGATAGTAGATAATAGGGAATATAAAACTATTGAGTGAACCTATTGGTCTATTACCCATCATCCCAGTGGGGATTCTGGTGTATGAAAATGTGAAGTTTAGGGGATAATAAATAAATGATTCTAGGTTAAATGTTAAATCTATAGGGATTTTATAGCCAGACCTGAAAAAACAATAGGGAAGCGTCTACACTACTTGACTAAAGTACTTGATATGATCTTATCCGATATTTGAGAAGAGTGGGATTGGATAATAATGACTCTAAAGAAGGATTAGTTGTTTTGTAATATCATTTAAAAAAGAGTAGATCTTCTAGATATAGTTATTTCTAGACTTTTCACATAGATTGTCTAGTAGGCGAGATTCAACTGCATCTCTGAGATGGAAGCCCTGATGTTCTGACATGGAAAGGATGACTATAACACAAATAGGGTGTGTTCCATGCTTGTTCATGGAACCAACAAGGAACTGATTAGTGAATTTATAGCCATGTAAGTACCATCTTCTGACACAAATTTAAGGGATTCTGGTTGTGAATACTCCTAGGGAAGCGTTGCCAAGAAGACAAGTTCGACAACTAAAAGTGGGGAGATTGTGCTTGAGGAAAGCTCGAGTGGGATGATGCCATGTGAGGTAAATATCAATATTTTATGTTCATAATTATTTATAATATTTGATAAATTATATGTTTAATTCATCAACCTTTACAATAATCTTCATGTGAGTAGGGGTTGACCTATAAAAGCGAGGAAGAGGATACCTCCAAATCTCCTCAGAAACAAACATAGGGAGTATAAGTGAAAAAACAAGTGATATAATATCTCGACTCTCTATCCATCTAGTCCATCTATGGGGGTTAATGATCTATAATTATAGTTTAAAAACCATCTATCGATGGTTAATGATGCATAGGGTAGTTGATCAACCAAATCCATCTGAGCCCCTATGGTAAATTTTGACACCGATTTCTCCGATTTCTCTATTTTATTGAATTCATGTTTAATATTATAAACTGAATCACTTGTTATTTTTTGCATGTAGGTGGAATAATCAACCATGGAGTACCTTACAATATCTACTAGAGTGACCATCAACACAAAGGGGCCTTTAGTAGTGAATGGTTCCTCTAGTAGTTTAAGTTACCCAGTCAGGATCCAAGTATTATTGAGAGGGGGAGGGGGTGAATAAATGATATATTTTTCTTTTATGTTTAATTTATTTTTGAAACAACCTCAACATACTGTTAAAGAGTTATTTCCCTGCTGAACACATATAACCACAGAAACACATGATTTACAAGGTTCACTACTCAAAAAGAGTAGCTATGTCCTTTGTATGGTGCATAAATATTCTAGTAACACACAATCCACTAGAAAACAATCCTTTTATATGGAATACAATGAGTATGATATAACCTTATATTCATGTAACACTTGATAGATAATACTCAAGTGTTTGTGCACCCTCTTATCCCAAATAGGGTAATGGAATATCTTTGTGCTTCTGAACAAACTTTCATAAATATGATCTTTTAAAACAACTCTTCTCTTTCCTATCTAGAAGCTTATAGGATCTACCTGGACTTCATAATAATACTTACTCATATACCTCGGTCATATATTGATTCAGTTGAAATAACTTCTCACTTAATTTGGGTTCTCAAATCTTGAGCTCATAGAGATCCTTCACAGATCTCCTTCGCGAAGCTCCCAGCTTCAAAGATTACTCTAGTTCACAAAGATATCTAGTTCGAAGAGATCACTATATCATAGAGATAAATATTTAGAAGAGCACATATTGGTATTTGTTAAGTTCACTTCTTTCATAAATCTAAATGGCTCACCACAAAGATCTTTTCTTTCGTAGATCTCACTGCCTTCACATATCTCACTTTCTCCACGAACCTTTTTCACAATTTGAGAGCTCTAAAATTTTCAGTAAGTATATATTATTTCATTGAGGGGGAAGAGGCCTATTTATAAGTGTTTTCCATTGAATCTAGAACCTTATAGACACCTCAGTGCCACATCATCACCAAATCATAGAGCTCTAAAATTTCCTATGAAATTCACTGTCTTTCACAAAGCACCATGACTATTTTCCAAATTCTCAAATCTCATTGTAATTTCAAAGAATTCCATAAAATCCTTTTCACCACTAGGATGATCCTTATTCCTTTTCACTACCACAATGATCTTTAACTCCACTACCACAATTCTCACCCACAATGCTCATTTCCTCATCCATTCACAAAGCTCTTAATAATCACAAAGAACACCATCAAAATTCTTTATGTCTTCATGAAATTTACTTTATGAAGCCCATATTCATGAAATTAATTCCTTCGAGTTATTTTAATGAGATATTCAAGGGAATAAACATTTAAAATTCTATCCCAACTCCAAATTTTGGACCCCAAAAATTTGGCAGACATTGAAAAACTACACCACTTTTGACACATGCATCTGCAAGACCAACTATACTGATTGACCACATCTTTTCTCCCCCATTCCTTCATAAAGATTGCATCACAATTTCTCCAACCAACTTATGATATTTTTGAAATACAGATCAATAAAGCATTATCAGATTTACCATGGAAAGTATTGTAACTTTCCTGTCTTTCCATTCCCACTTATACAAAGTGAAGTGATTTCCTTTCTTCTCAAAATTCCCTGAAAACAAAATAGAATTATTTGTGCATCCAGAAACCTCATTAGAAAACTTGTTCACAATAGTTGTTTATTGTTTGGCCTACTTCTACGGGTGGATAATGCCTAGGATGAGATATTTAATGGGATGAAACCTCAGATGGAAAGAAAAATGGATGAATACTTTGTTAAATATAGGTATATTTTCCCATAATTTCTTCTTATCCTTGACACTGACGTGAATTGATCCGACCTCTAATTTATTTTGATAGTGTATGAAGACATGTCCCCTTTATAAGAGTAGGAATCAAACATAACAAAGGGCCCATAGGATTGTGCTGCCACCCCAGTGGATGCTGGGGTGGAGTCATCACTTAAATCAACCATTGATGGTGATGGTTTATATATCCCAACATTGGAAATTGATATTGGAGTGGGGGTACTAAATACCAAATAGGATGCAACTTTTGTTCCAAAGGAGTAGGCAACCGCACCAAATAAGGAAATCGGGGGGGGGGGGGGTTAGTTGTCCCTTCACCTATGGAGGAGGTAATGATGGAGGTGGTAGTTGATGATGAAGGGTCAGAAGAGTCAAGACCTCTTATTGAAATATATACCAAAATATCAAAAAATTATTCCAAAAGAATACTTTTAAAATGAATTTGTCATGGGTTTCCTTGAGTATAATCCCTCCATAGAAGGAATATAAAAATAAGTGTTAGAAACTTCTAAGGAAAACCAAATGAGATGACACACTGTATAAAGAATATTCTATAAATTCTACACTCACACATAATTGGGTGATTTGGTGGGATGGATGGGATCCCTTCTCCACTGAATGGTAAGCCAAAGAAGTTTTAGTGTTTAATATCATGCACTTCACACACTGGCCTGGGACTTCTTAGTAAAGTGATTGAACCCCGAGTAGAAATAGTTTGGAACTGCCCAATACTAGTTCATATAAAAGGGTATTAAATCCTTATGAATGACTGTGAAGGATATTGTTTGGTTAGACAAGGTAGAATAATAGAAATGGGCCATCATCTATACTAGAGAAGATATAAACCACCACATGGTGGCTAAGTTGGTTGTAGCTAGGGTCGAATTGGATCAGAAAACATCTCAGTCAGTGGAGTACTTAGCTGAGAAAGGTAGCATGTAGGTGTGGGTTGATGATGTTTATCTGTAGGATAAAGGGGAGTTGATAGAACTAGATAGAAAATGATAAGTAATTTAATTAACTTAATAGAGGCTAAATGATCTTAGAAAATCTATCGACCATGAAGAAGCATAGGGGAACCTTTTTTATAATAAGGGAGAGGCTTTAGTATGTGGATGGCCCCTATTTCTCTTTCCAATAAATAAATTAATCAGTTATATGAATTCCATATGTTAAACTTTTTATTTGAATTAAATTAATGAAACAACGAATGAAAAAAAACCCAAGCCCATGTGAGTCAAGTTTGGTGTGAGAAATAAAAGATAAATATAAGATCATTCAATTACATGAGAGAACTAGAAAAGGGAATACAGTTTAAGATCAGAACCTTACATCAATCCCCATTCGAAACCCATTAGGACGGGGAACTGTATTTGTGAAATTAAAAGGGTTTGATTTCCCTAAACTTGTTTCGAATTCACTAGGACACAACACCAAGTATTTTAGAAATATAATTGATTGAAAGAAATACAGAGATATGAAAATTGAAACTTCAAGAGTCTATATCAATATATCGAGGTGGAAGATAGGTTATGGTTGGGTATTGACTATATTTGAAACATGGGTTCCACTACTATAATTTTGAAGATGTATCCTTCAGAACATTTACCCTAGATAGAAGGAGGGACTTTGAATCATTATGTCATCACAGTAGGGGAGTACTTCCAGAGATGAATAGGATGGATCATTTTGGAAGTGTACTCTATATGGTAGATAGGCCTTTGGAGTGTTGTACCAACACCATAGGGGATCCCACTTGGTTGTGAAAATGTATGTCAATAAAAATCTAGGGTTATAAAGTGTGTATGTGGAGAATAAGGATACTCATGAATATTTAACACACTCTTAGTTTTAAAAAATTATGCATAAAATAGACTGGCATGGTCTAGAAAACATATGTAAGGCATGTAAACTAGTGGGGTAAATACATATGCCACCTGGGTGAGATACATAAAAATGATATTTAACCATTCTCTTGGGAGGAGACTGATGATCTCCAAATTTTCTTAGTTTATGGTTGCTTTTAATGGGAAAACCCAATTTTACATATATAAACTTACCATCAGAACAAACAGTTTAAGTTCATGATTCTCAGACTAGGGGGATGCTTGAGTTTAAGGTCATACAACTTTGAACACAAAGGGGATAATAATTTACAATCATGTAGAGAGGACCAATCATGTTCATTTGAGGATTATGCAACTAAATCCAAGGTTATGTAACTTTGAGATCAAAAAATGAGGACAAAGGGGTCTTTAGGTACTCAAAACTACAAAATGGAACATGCTAGAAACCTAACATTAATTTAAAGTCCAAATAGAAAGAAAAATAACGCAAAATATTACTACACATAGTTTAAGGTCATGATTATTGGATTGATATTTATCTATATAGATATAACCCATGCATAGGATAAGTTGGGTCAAATTCATGGGTGCTGTAGTAGATTATAAGAGAAAACCCTATATGAATGGAGGTAGGGACTCATCACCCAAATAAAACCAAGAAATATATATTTCACATATATGACTCATACATGAAGGAAGGAGTATCATCCCATAAGTGGTCAAGTTAGGGGGATCATCTTGAGTCTATCAAGAAGCTCTAGTGCTAGGAAAAAAATTAATATGGAGTCCACATATGGGTCCAAGACTAGGTGTATGGAATTTACTACATATCACATATGAGGAAAATGAAGCCACATATAGTTCTAGAAGGTGGGGTGGTAAGAGCCCAACACCACATAGAGGATATCCTCTTTGATGAGGTTTAAGGTATCATATAATTTTAAGTCGCATGATAGGGAAGGAATCGTGAATTTAAACATCATATGATAAGGAAATTGAATATTTAGTTTAGCATTGTACTGTGAGGAAAAAAGGTAGGAATCTAAATTGTGCTAGTGAGGAAACCGATCCAAAACCCCTAAGCTCACACGAGTCATGTTCAGTTGTGAGAAACAAGGGGGTAATAGAGGGATACCTATGCCACATGAGATTCCCTATAAGATGACTAGGTTAGGTTTTAAATAATGTGTCATCCCCTGAGAGAACTCGTAAAGATGGGGAGACTAGGGGAGAATGATTCTAGAGGATTGATCCACCTAACCAATATACCAAAAAGTATGAAAGTGGAATATTGAGGGTGTTAAAACTTCACATGAGAAATGGAGAGTGGATGAAGGTAAATTATGATTTACATAATCAAAATTTCATGAGGAATGATAGATAGGATGAGGATGACCAATGAATGCATTCAAAATATGGATTCTGCTACCATATAGCCAAGAATAAGGGAAAATAAATGACTGTCGACCACTAAACATGTCTTTGAAACATGGGGTTAATCATGTTACTATCGAGATTCCTGTGAGACATGTTCCATAAATGAGAGCAATGTTCCATCACTATAGGTGAGTTTATTTGTAAATGATAGATTGATGGGGAAATTCAAACTCCATGGACCAAAAGAGTGGAGATGAAGGAAAATATCAAATATATATCCAAACTCCCTAGGGATACACTAATATGCATATCGATGGAGAGGTTTTATGGAGTTCCAAATTCACAAAATACATAGGAAATAGTTCTGAATAAGGGGGGATGGTCTGTATTGAATTGAGAAAAGATAAAAACTTATGTGAATCAGAAATCCCAATATTGATTTAGAATATATAATAGGGAAAATACATTCAGTTTAAGGCCATGATGATTGGACTGAAAGAAGGTTTATCTATATTGTAGAGGATGGGGAAGAACATGATGTGAATTGAAGACCCGATTCCATTATAAAAACACCTTGGATAACATGCACATAGTTTAAGGACATGATTCTTAGACTATAGGGGTGTGCCTTTTAAGGTAGTGTAACCAGGACTAATACCCTATAGTTTAACATCACATGGAAATAATGATATTCTATGTAGTTTAAATTCATAAATCTAGGATTGGTGGAAAGGGGGTAAAGAATTGTCTCTTACTTTTTCTTAAACTACTAGTGAGATTACCTAGCCAGGATTCAAGTATCACTGAGAGGGGTGGGGGTGAATTAGTGATATATTTTTCTTTTATATTTCCTTACATATGAAACAAACCTCACCTTATATTAAAGATTTATTTCCATACAAAAAAAATTCAAATACACATCCAAAAGAACATAATAATTTACAAGGTTCACTACTAAAAAAGAGTAGCTATGTCCTTGGTATGGTTTGGAAACAATCCAATACCACACAATCCACTAGAAAAAAACCCTTTTGAGTAGAATACTATGAGTAAGAAATTCCCTTACACTCGTGTAACACTAAGTTCAGTACAATAGTTCATGTAATTCAAGTATCATTAAATTATGTAATAAATATTTTGTAACAAACATGTTATGGTGGTTCTTGATCGACTTTCACAAATATGAAATTCTAAAATAATTCCTCACTTTATTACCCAGAAGCTGGTAATAACTTCCTATAATTTTTTATAATACTCAGTCCAATTTCCCAATCTGATTCCCAAGTATGATTGCTCAATATAGAAATTATACTCTATCAGAATACCCCCGAAACAATCTTGAACTTACTATTCCTAAGTCTAAAAATTTCAATACGATTTTCCCATTCAGATTATCCAATCCAATATAGTAACCAACTGAATATGATCTTTATATTATTCTTTCTTATTTTATCTAGCTAACATCTTCAATAAAAAACAATTAGGAAACTTCTTCTTTCTATAATTGAGGTGCTACTCTTTCATATTTCATGAGCAATGCAATTCAATATAATACAAAAAATATTCTCCTCCTTTTATAGACATTCCAAAATGGTTTAAGTGGGATTATAAAAATGTTTTCTTACTTCACTAAATTTCCTGAAACTTAAGTATTTTTTAAATATTGTATCTTTCATTGACTCATTCAATTCACCTTGAAATATATCTCTTTTTTGATTTATTAAATTCCCCTTGAAATCCAGATATTTCTTTGACTTCTTCAACACTTCAGTATTCATAATAAATCTCCAGTTCGAATCCAATTATCCATTACAATTTTCCCATTATGATTCTCCATTACGATAGCCTCCTGATTTCCTGAACAATTTGTAAATTTTTAATTGAAGACTTCTTAACAAACTTCAGTCTGATTCCATATCCTGATTCTAATTTCCCAATATTATTTCTTCATTATGATAAAGGCATTTAGACACTAATTTTTTTTCACCATCTTGCAATAAAATCCGAACTGAAGACATCTCATACCATTTATTTACATCAAATGAAAAAATAATATGCCAATTCTAATTTTCTCATTACGATGGAAGCATATGTTAAACAATAGTTTATTCATTACACTGTTCTATACCAAATGTAAGAAGGAAAAAATGTATTCTTATTACGATTACCAGAACCAACTCTCATTCCAATTTATTCATTACGATGAAGAGAAAAGATTCATAAATATGTTTCTCTATATCAATTTTGGAAAACATATATCTTCCCATTATGATCCTCTATACCAATTGATAAAAATAAATGAAAAAAATTCTTTGAACTTCAAGCAAGCTTCCTTTCCCCCTTTGAAAACAATTTAAAAAAGTATTTAAACAAGAATATTCATCTTCATTTCTCTTCTAATTACAATACCAATGAACTATTTGTAACCAATAACTTATTTCATTAAGAAAATTATTAAGTATGCCATCCTTCATGACTTTGAATACATTGAAGAACAGCTTTAGAATCATCTGGCTTTACCAAGGAAAGTATTGTAACTTACCTATGTTTCATCAACTTCTATCTTTCCTACACATCCTGAATACGATTATCCTAAATAAAATTGTCTTTAATATGATTATAAGCATCTTTTATCCCCTTTACTTCATCAAGATAACATCACAAGTTTTAAAAATTACTTATGATTTTTGGGAAATACAAAAAAAAGCATCATATCATTAGTATTGGATCCATGCATAATTTGATTACTTTCCTCAATTAATTATTCCTTATATTCCAGATGTAAGGTGAGTCCAATGAACTATTTATTCCAGAAAACAGCTTCCCGATTCAATGGAATTTCTTAAGAATTATGAGTATGATTCTTTGAAAGTAATTCCATGACCCTAGATTCCTAGAGTCGGTTCATTATTTTATTACTTTGGCATGATTACAAGTAATGAAATCCAAAAGGATCAATCAATTTAGATGTCTTGGAAAATATATTACAAACATGAACTTTACATTAAAATTTCCAACATTTAATAGAGCATAAATAATCCTTTTATAACTCTATTATTATCCTAGCTTAACCCTGTATATCAATCATAAAACACTTCTTAGCATCCTATGAAAATAAAACATAAGAATTAGGTGATCTCATATGCTCAGTAAGGTTAAAAAATACAGTACAATATTTCATAAATAATGATAAAATTTTAAAGAAAGTTTGAAACTAAAACACAAGAGTTTTCAACATTACTTTGAACATAATATTGAAAGAATAAATCAAATAGTTCCATTTAAATATTCACATGGATATTCTATTATCCAAATAATCATATTTAATATTAATAATTAATCTCATAATGATGGAATTCATAATGTCTTACATCATAACTATAGTGTCAAGGACCCGTTCCAAGACCATACATAAATATACCAACAATGCCTTATGACAAGAAACTAGTTTGTCTCATGAGACCTAGTGATGAATTGAGGGGATATAATAGGCCCCACCCGTCACTTACTAAGTCCAATGCATTCCTCATATGAAAAGGGTAAAACATAACATAAATATTTATATTAAAACTAGCATACAAAATGTTAACACTTTAACCATAAATCATGAACGATATAAAAATAGCACATCCACAATCAAACATATCATAAAACCCTCAATACAATATGGAATATTGTATCATAATAAATCAACCTCAATCAAGTATAAAACCCAACATAGGATGTTGACATAGATGAAAATAATCAAATAAATTCATTAAAACTCTTTTAGAGAAATATCACTTTTTTTTACTTTGAGATCATTTAAAAGATGAAAAATTATAAAAATGAACATTTCTTTTGAAAATAACCTTATAATATTATAATGGAATCTTCAAAATGGTATGGTGTTATAATGTCAAAAAATAGCCGCTCGAGCCATATAAGTTAAAAAAAATTCTTTCATTAATTTGCCGAAAAGTTGATAAAGTACCTCATTTGGAAAATGAAAGAAAGATTACTTTAAAAAAAATTTATAAAAATTCAAACTTTTTTAAAAATTAGTTTAAAAAATAGTCAATAATATTTTGAAATAAATTTTAAGAAACATGGTCATGGATGATAATGATGTCCCAGTAGATACTTACGTATAAACAACCTCTAATAATAATGAAATTGTGAAATTAACCCTTATGTAAAAACCTTAAATATTTTCATTTGGAAAATTTTGAATAAACTTAAAAATATAAATAAAATTTTCTTTAAAATCCTTTATATACATATAAATAAATATGTATGATAATATCAAGAATATTGAAATGGAGAAAGGATTAATTCTTTAAACATTCAAAGCATCCCATACCACTTTGAATATTTAATTAATAAGCCAGATATCTTTAGATTAATCTTTAAATACCATGAAGATAAATGTATTCATGATATCAAACATAATAGGGGTATTACATACAGCACACATAATAAATAGGTGGTGAACATGGCTTATATCTCATGAAAATTAAAAGTGAGATGAAATTCCTTTACCTTAAGTCTGATACTCTCCGTATGTTTTTGAAACTCCTATATAATGGATGTAAATATATTATTAACATATTAATGAATCATAATAATATTTATGATATCAAATATTATTCTTTTATGGATTTATATTACCTTTTTATTAATAATTTCCAAGTAAAAGAAATATTTTGGGAAACAATTGCTTTCTTTATCATACATGTTTTGACTTCTTATTCTTGATGGTATTACTTAGATCATGGTTTAATTACTTAAATAATGTATAAAATTATTTATATATAATATATATTCATAATATAAATTATATATAATAGAGATATATATGAAATGGAATACACCGTTCATGGAGACGGTAGGCCGTACATATGCATGAACGTTGTTTCTGTTTTCTTATCATATTGAATGAAAGTAAGCGAATGACATATATGTACACACACACACACATATATATATATTATAGTATAATTATTATGTCATATATTTCATACTTATTAATAATATATATTTTTATAATCATTATTGAATGGTGAATGTGGAAGATGAATCTCATCACGTCGTGGAGACGGTAAGCCGTACGTACGCACGAGCGACGATATGATTTCTTTAATGAGTAAATGGTATGGAATTGGATGAAATATGAATTTTAAATAAAACATATCATGTTATATTTATTATTTAAAAGCTTTATATTCATCGTTATACCCATATAAATAAAGTGTACATGAAAAATAGTTTACACCACGGTGTGAAGATGATAACCCGTACGCACGCACGCATGGTGATATTGTTTTTTTATAGGATAGGTAAAAAGAGGAATATGGTTTTCCCATAAAAATAAAAAATTTAATAATATATTATATTATGGTGTTATTAATTTATTATAGAAACAACATATTAAGAGGAATTATAAGAAGAAAAGAACTTTGAAAGAGGTGATAAAATAATTACCTCTTTTTTCGTGTATCTCTTTTTGATTTGTCCAAAAGGACTCCTTAGGATGGATTTATGCCCAATGTATGACCTATAGGATGTAGTGAGAGAACTTGGTATAGGAAATGGGTAGGTTTTGGCTGAGGCAAAGGTCTTTGGAGGTGTGAATTAAAGATAAGGAGAAGTTACCTTTTATAATAGAGGTGAGGGTCACTTTTGGAAGATCTTAAAATATTAATTTATTATAAATTTATTTTCTGTTTCAAATAAGTCTAAAGTGATTTATTTGAAGGATGAGATTATTATGGGTAGAAATAACATCAAACAATTAATTTGGGACATGTTTAGGTCAAAAACTTAACCTTATCTTTTGGATTTAACCCTTATTTAAACAGTTTAACACTTACAACCTCTTCGTGTATTTTTACATTATAGGGTTAATATAGTTACTATAAAATGAAAAAAGAATCCCAATTAGATAATTTATAAAATATTTTACATTTTAAAATTTAGTTGGATTAACCTTATTTTTTTTATAACTTTTATATCATTTAATAAAATGGTATTTATTTTAAAATATCATTTATGTCAATTTTAATACTCTTCAATATTTTCATTTTTAAAAATATCAAAATAACATGATAACTTAGAAAAAATATTTTAAATATTTCACTAACATGTATATGTTATCTATAAAATTAGTTTAGGTCATTAATTAATTCAAATTATATTTATTTGAATATTTTTAATATCACTTATTTGATATCTAAATTAATTAAATAATTACTACATCATCATTGTGTCAACATTTAATTTAATTATTTAATTTCTAAAAATTACAAATAAATTATCATGATGTAGAGAAATTTATTATCTTTCTAAATACTTTTTATAGTTGACCATATCACTTATATAACCTTATATTAAAATTAAAATAGTTATTAAAATTTGAATATGACATTTTTAACTATTCTTTTAATAAAATATAATAAACTTCCAAATCAAACACAAGTGGCTTAAAAAGGATCATATTTTATAACTAAGGTTGATTTTTGTTGAAACATACTTATACAATGAAATTAGGATAAGTGTTAGGGTAATTTTATATTATTATAATATTATTTTTAACTTTAAATACCCTATTTACCTTTAATTGTGGTAGATAAAATTCAAAAGTTACTATTCAACAAAAATTATTTTGATACTATTAGATCAAATTTTTAATACTTATTAAAACCATGTATGTTGTATTTTATAAATTCAATTCACAGAAGCGGTAAAATTACTTTTAATGCTAATTTGCAAATGTGGTAGAAGGCGGGTAAAAAGACATTAAAAAAGTTCAATGAATTTTTATATCTAATTCTGTTATAAAAATGATTCCAATAACCTAAATTGTGTTAATATATTCATTATTTATCTATTGTGACTTTAAAAAAAATTTAAAGTAAAACAATTATTTAAATGAAAAAGTCGATTTTTTAACAATAATGGAGTGTTTTTCACTATTCATCAAAAATTGAATGTTTTTAGAAAAATAGAAAAAATTAACCCTAGATAATTTTGATATTATAAATTCAAAAATGAAGTCTATTTTACAAAATTTAATTTCTAATAGTGTCTAAAATTAATTTATTATTGTTCACAAAAGGACATAAAAAGTAGTTCTTTTAAGAAAATATTATTTCATAAAAATATAACTATTTTATTGAGGCTTATAAATTTCTTTATAAATATGTATTATTTATGTGAAAAAATTATAAATAAAATTTAAAAATTATTTATTACAATATATATTACTATATTTAATAGATAATTTATGAATATATCATTTAAATAATTTTAAAACTAAAGTGTTGTTTCATAGAGACTCAATATTGTGTGTTACGAAAACCAAGTCGATGTTGCATTAAACACAAGTTATTTAAGATAAAACATCATGAAATATTGGGGTGTTACACTGAATATGATGGTCAGACTAATTTTCAACATAAATAAAGTGAGTTGATTTCTCCTTCTTTGATATTTCCTTGACCACAAAAGACAATACCTGAATATGATAATATTATTTATTATCTTGGTTCTAATAATATATCCCTTTAGATTTTTGTTTTCAACCAAGATTCATAAATAACTAAACTTTGAAACCTGAAGTTTTGGATTACTTATCAACAATTCTATGCCTACGTGAGCTAACTCATTATAGGAAACAAGAATCATTGACAACAAAACCACGCTGTCTAAGAGTAGTGATTATAAAACTTCCTAAACTTTTTTTCATCATATTTTCTTCCTCATATTTTCTTCACTTATTCAACTTCACTAGAATAATTTTTTTTCCTACAACCACTCCGATAAATAGTTAGAATAGTTCATATACTCACATGCTATATTTACAACTTACCTACAACCCCCCCTTTATGTATTCTTCCATAAGGATAGATTTTAAAAAAATTACCCCCTTAAAAACAGTATCCAAAGATAAGATGATATAGGAGATAAAAACACATACCTCAACCTTGATGAGAAAGAAGTTGTAATCCAATGTTAAACCTAAATTTAAAAAATGGTTCCTTTGGTAATGGTTTTGTGAATATGTCAGCAACTTGTTTTGATATAGGAACATAATCCAGCTTTAATGAATTCTTATACACATGCTCTTTGATGAAGCGGTACCTAATATCAATATTTTTGAATGATAATGTTGTATCAGATTCCTGGTAATATTTATTTCACTTTTATTATCACAACCCAAGATAAAGGGAAACTTTAATTCAATTAGTTAGTCTTCCAACAGAGTCTTCATCTACGTATGTTAATTAGAGTCTTGAGTGGAAGAAACATACTAAACTTTATCCATAATTATATTTACTAAATTTTGTTTCTTTCTATGCCAACTAAAAAAAAATTTGCCTAGAAAGAAAACTCCACCAGATGTGGATCTTCTATCATCAACATTTCCCACCTAATAAGCATTTGAATACCCAAACAATTCATTACTTTCTGAGCTATCATGCATGATTCCAAAATTATTTGTACCTTTGATATATCAAATAATTATTTTTCCAGAAATTAAATGTGATTATTTACGATCACTATGAAATATTGCACATAATGTAACAACATACATAATGTCGGGTCTTGAGGCAGTCAAATATAAAAAACTTCCAATCAACTTATGAAATTTTTTCTGATCAACTTTCTTACCTTATCCATATTTACTCAACTTAGTTCCAAGTAAAATTAGTGTGGAAAATGGTTTTGAGTTATCCATCCTAAACTTATTAATAATTTCCTTAGTATAATATTTTTGAGAAATAAAAATGTGTTTCTTCTTATGTAAAATTTGTACCTAATAAATTATTTCATTTCCCCTAGCATGGACATCTCAAACAACTTTTTCATCTCTTCATAAAATATTTCACAACTAATTTCATCATTCCTAGTAAAGATAATTCCATCAACATAAACAATTATGATGAAGGAAAACTCTTGAATTTATTTGATATAAATATTGATACCTACTATTCCTTTCCTAAAAATCATATTACTTAATCAAGTATCCAACTTAGAATACCATTCCATTAGAGCTTTTTTTCATCACATACAAGGATTTCTTCAACCTACACACATAATGTTCATCTTTCCCAACAAAAAATCCATAAGGTTGCTCAATGTAAACTTCCTCATCAAGACCCTCATTCAAAAATTCATACTTTACATCCATTTGAAAATTTTATAACTTCATTATGATAAGATAGTAAGAAAAATTATAATTGTTTATAACAATGCCACAAGTGTAAAAGTCTCATCAAAATAAAAACCTTAAATTTTTGAGTAACCATGACACACTAATATTTTTTTGTTTCTTATCACTTCACCTTATTTATTCACCATGTTCTAGAAAAAAACACTTTGCACGAATAACATTTTTATTATCTGGTTTGGGTACAAGTTCACAAGTATCATTATTTTCTATCTTATCAAGCTATTTATTCATAGCCTAAACCCATTATGAATGTTCAAAATCTTTATTCACATCTTTCATCTTGACTTTAGAATACAAAGAATTATGAGTAAGAATTTTTGAAGTTATTCTTTTTTGAACCTTAGGATGTTGATCTCTAATAATGTTCTAAGAGTCCACTAGATTCCTCAACCTAGGATGAATTATTTGAGTTTCATCCGCATCACTTGAAATATACGAGTCTAATTATTCTTCTCGAGAAGGATTACAATTTTTTTTGTGTCCATATTATAAATGTTAACAAAACTTTTCTTATCCTACTTGACTTTATTATCTTCATGTGTCTGTCTATCCTCCTCACCTTTTTAATAACTTTCACATCAACCAAATCAATAATTATTTCTATTTCTTTGTTAAAACACATGTATCCACTTCCTTCTGTACCATAGTAAATAAAAATTCCATCTTCACCTCTCTTCTAAAACTTTCTAAGGTTTCCATCTTTCTTTTTTATAATGTATAGAATCACAAAAACTCTTACGTGTTTCAAACTTAGACTTTTTCCATAAAAAATTTCATATGTATTCCCATATAAACTTTTTCTATAGAAACATCATTTTTGAATATGCACAGTATTATTCATGGGTTGCCTTCAATATTAATTAGAGAGACCATGTTTAAGTAATATAGTTCATCCCATTTAAACCAGACTTCTATTATTCCTTTTAATAACCCCATTTTATTGAGAAGTGTATGGTGAACTGAAATCATACCAAATTACATGATTCTCAAGATAAATTTCAAATTAATCATTTTTATACTCACCACCATTATCAGTTATTAACGTTTTCATAGAATACTCACATTCCTTCTCAGTTTTACTCGTGAAACTTTTAAAAATTTTCAGAGCATATGACATATGTTTCATATACATAACACAAGTAATTTGATTAAAGTCATCAATGAATGTGATAAAGTACTTATCTAAATTAGTTTATTGTTTTCAAATTGTCCCAAAAATATCATAATGAAAAAGTTCCAAGGGTCATTTTGAACAAATGTCAACTTTCTTATGCCCAAAATTTGCAATATTTCTTTTATGAAAAATAGTGCAACACCAGTCTCTTCTTCTTTACAGATATGGAATATCTCAATCACTATATTTCTTTGATAACTTTATCGTGTTTCTTTGACACATGTTTTATAGACTTTCATGCCATAACTGATTCTCTTCCACCATGCCCATGTGATAAGATGTTTTTATTTCACCAAGTTGAAATAAGATTTGTTTTGTATATTGGCCTCTTATAATTATATTTAAATCCTCCTAACTATTAGAAAACCCATATTTTCTTAATATAACTTGGTTAGCCTTCTAAAAAAGTTTTGAAACACTCAGAAGATTATGTTTATCACATCAACA
This sequence comes from Viscum album, assembly GCA_963277665.1. Taxonomy (NCBI): domain Eukaryota; kingdom Viridiplantae; phylum Streptophyta; class Magnoliopsida; order Santalales; family Viscaceae; genus Viscum; species Viscum album. The sequence continues at coordinate 962,658,456 of OY728145.1, forward strand.
TATCATGTTTTATTAGATTTCATCTTTTCTTTTCCAATGATGGCTGATAAAAAACCTTTGATTCTCAGAGACTCATCATTTCCAAATATCACAATTCAATATTTAAAGCCTTTAAAATTATTAAGTAACTTTAAGTCTCCTGTTATATGATAAGAACACCCACTATCAAGAATCCAAGGTCATTATCCTTTTATAGATTTCAAATTAGTTTCAACAATAAGAACCTTTTCTTTCACCTCTAGCTTCTGAGAATTGTTAAGAATTTTTTTGTGATGGTAACAAAACAAGAAAATCCATAGCATGATTTATAGGTTTTTAAGATCTTTCAAAAATGGTTTCTAGGTGTTGGAACCTATTTTCAACTTTTACACCTACCTTATTTGGTTTCTTCAAAACCTCCTTATCATATTTCTTCTTTTGAGAGGATTGAAGACCACTCAACCCTTGACTTATATAACCTATGAAATAGTAGTGATGTTTTTTGTTGAACAAACACATATTTTACAATGTCTAAATTCCCCAAAATACCAACAGTATCCATAAAAATAGTATTTTCTCTTAGAATTTTCGGATTGAGCGATGTTATAAGTATGTTTCTTAGAAACCTTATTAACAAAACTTTATTGACCACCAACCTTTATATTTTCAAATGAAACTTTCTTATTTGGTTTAGATTTATTTATATCATTATCAAAACTAGATTTAATATAAAAATTTTCATATTCATAATGATTAGAAACTTTTTTAGCATCATAAATTTTAGAAACTTCTGACTTCACAACTTAGTTGGTCTTAGAAACATACATAACTTTCTTATATTATTTATTTTTAGAAACATTTCCCGATTTATTATCAAATTTTCAAGGTGAATTTTGATCCTTGTCAGGTTTATCCTAATGATAAATTTCTCTAACTTTAGAGATAGAGTTTTTAAAACTTATACCTCTCTATTTAGCTTTAGAATGTTTTTGTAAGACAAGTTCCAACTCTTCCTCTTTTTTCCTTCATCTTTACTTCCAGATGTTCATTACAATTATTTTATTTCTCTAGATAATTATTTGAATCATCAATCTCATTTAACATCTTAACATTATCATCAAGAAAACATTCTTGATTTTTTGTTGAGGAACTTTTATTTATCAACTTCCATTTTTCCTTCTCAAGCCTTCTTATATTTCTCAGGTATTATGTAAACACTTCTTTAAAATGAAATTCAATTTTAGTTTCTTATTCTTTAGAACTAAAGCTTCCAATATCTTCATTATTAAATTTTTAAATAAAATTATTCTCTCCAGCTTTCTTAGAAAAATATTTTTCAGATTCAACTTCACTATCTTCTTCTACTTCATATTTAGACAAAAATATTCTTCTTTTAGATTTGATGAAATTTTTATCCTTCCCTCTAGAAAAAGATTTATCCTCATCACCCTATTTATTCCATAACCTTCTAGTCCTTATTTCTTCTTCATCACTGTCCTATTATTTATTTCTCCAAGGGTAATTATCTATAAAGTTCCCAATTGTTTCACATTCAAAACATTTAAAGAGAAGTTTCCATTTATATTTTGTTATACCAATTTTTTTATTTTTATAAAACAAGGATAAAAAATCATCAAAATCTTTACATAACCCATTTTTGGATTCAAAGTCAGTAACATAATCCTCATTAAGATTCTTCTTGAAATTTCTTTCCTTAGTAGATTTGAAGAATATTTCATCATGGGATTTTGTTTTTCTCTTAATTACTTTTTCCTTCTCATTTCATAATTCATGAGAGTACTATAAAGATCGTCTAAAGATAGAGTTTTAGGATCTCTATCTTCCAGTGAAGAAACATTAGCATAAAAATTTTCAAGAAGAATTATCAATATCTTTTGAATAATAGTATAATCTTATAAATTTTTACCGAGACATATAATAGTGATCACAATGTCATTTACCTTTTTAAATAAGTCCCCAACTGATTCATGCTCACCCATTTTCAGATCTTCATACTTCAAACTCTATATTTTCATCTTTTTATTTTTTAATTTTTCATTGCATTCATAAATGTTTTTCAATATATCCCAAATACCTTTGGAAGTGGAAACACTTTTCACACTTAAAAAATTACTTTTAGAAAGTGATGAGAGTAAATAATTTTTCACTCTTACATAATTCTGAAGATTCTTATTATCAATGAGAGTAAGAGAAACCTTGTCATCAATAGAAGTAAATCCATCTATTGTAACTTCAATAACATCATACCCAAGATACATAAGATAAGAAACATTATATCTTTCATAATATGATAGTTATTAGCCTCAAATATTGGAATACCATTACTGTTGACACAATTGAATTTTTTATCACAACTTATATTTTAGAAACCTTTAGAAAAGAGTAGATGAATGGGATCTTCTCTCTGATACTAATTGAGATTACCTAGCCAGGAGTCAAGTATCAATGAAATGGGGATGGGTAAATTAGTGATATCATTTTCTTTTATGTATCCTTACATATGAAACAACCTTAGAATCCGGTTAAATATATATTTACCTAATGAAAAAAATAAAACACAGATCCACAAGAACATAATAATTTACTAGGTTCACTACTCAATAAGAGTAGCTATGTCCTTAGTATAGTTTGGAAATAATCCAATACCACACAATCCACTAAAAAAAAAAATCCTTTTTTGTGGAATAAAACGAGTAGGATATTCCCTTACAATTGTGTATCAATAAGCTCAATAAAATTGTGCATGTTCTTCAAGTATCATAAAATTATGTAATACAATTTTTGAAACAAAAATGTTATGGCACTTCTTGATCAAATTTCACAAATATGATCTTCCAATTTTTTTCACTTTCTTATCCAAAATCTGGTAAGAACATACTATAATTTTGTTATAATACTTAGCCCAATTTACCAGTTCGATTCCCAAGTCTGATTACACAATACATAAATAATACTCAGTCAGAATACCACTAAAACAATTCTAAACTTTTCTTCCTCAGTTTAAAAATCTCAATACAATTTTCCTAGTCTCATTATCTAACCTAATACAGTAACCGGCCGAATATGATATTTCTATTCTTCTTTATTCTTTTTTCCAGTTAACTTCTTCATTAAAACACAATATAGAAACTTCTTAATATAATTATGGAGCTTTTCTCTCCTCTTTTGTGTGCAATACACATCACCAAAATACAAAAAGTATTATCCTCTTTTTATAGACATGTTAGAATAGTTTATATGAGATTATGAAAATGTTTTCCTGCTTAACCAAATTTCCAAAATCTTTAATCTACCTTAAATCTTAGATCATTCTTTGACTCATTCAATTCCACATGAAATCCAAATATTTTCTTGACTCATTCAACCCCTTGAAATCTATACATTTCTTTGACTTCTTCAACACTTTATACTTCCTAACAAATCTCTAGTCTGAATCTGATTCTCCATTCCGATTTTCCCATTAAGATTCTACATTATGATGGTCATCCTGATTTCTTGACCCACTTGTAAATTTGGAACCTAAGACTTATTAACAAAATTCAGTCTAATTCTAATTCCTAATTTTAATTTCCCAATACGATTTCTTCATTATGATAAAGGCATTTGGTTACTATAATTTTCTTAACCAACTTGAAATAAAATTAGAACTAAAGACATATCATAATATTTCTCAACATCAAATGAAAAACTATTATGCCCATTTTGATTTTCTCATTATGATGGAATCATATGTTCAACAATGGTTTCTTTATTACATTATTTTTTACCAAATTTAGGACGGAAAACAATTGTATTCTCATTACAATTCTGAGAACCATCTCTCATTCCCATTTATTCACAATTATTAATAAAAAAGATTCTTAAATACATTTCTCTATATAAATTGTGAAAAACATATGTATTACCATTACGATGATTCTTACCAATTGATAAAAACAAAGGAAAAAAAATTCTTAGAACTTCAGGAAAGATTCCTTTTCCCCTTTGACAACACTTTCAAAAAGTATTTAAATAAGAATCTTCTTCTTCTTATTTTATATTTTTATTACTATACCAATGAACTATCTATAAACAATAACTCATTTATTTCAAAAACTTATTCTTGTAAGAATGACATCCTTCCTGAATTTGAATATGTTGAAGATCACCTTTAGAATTGTCTGACTTTAACAAGGAATATATTGTAACTTATATATCTTCCATCAACTTATGTCTTTAATACTCAACTTGAATATGATTTCCCTAAATATAATTTTCCTGAATATTATTGGAAACATATTTTCTCCGCATTTCCTTCATCAAGATATAATCAAAAGCTTTACAACTTACTTATGATTTTTTGGAAATAAAAAAAAAGAAAAGTGTCATAATATTAGTATTAGATCCATGAAGAATCTGATTACTTGATTCAATACGATCTTAATTTCATTCTAGACTTAAGGATAGTCCAATTAACCTTTTCTTTCAAAAAAAATATTCCCAATATGATGGACTTTTATAAGAATTGTAATTCTAATTTTCTGAATATGATGTTAAGTCCGATTTTCACCAAAAATAAAGTGAGGTGATTTATTTTTCTTTCATAATTCCTTGACAACAAAATACAATAAATGAATTTGATAATCGTATTTATTATCTTGGTACTAACAAGTGGTTCCAATGAACATAACCATGTTTTTTTGGGGATAAAGAGAAATCTATAAGCTTTGTACCTTTCCGATTTTTGTTCTAACTTTTTCCTAATCAGGGAATGGGATTGATTGATGAGTGAAGGATTGATTTTTTATCAGATCTCTATTTACTATTTTTTGTCTTAATATACCTTTACGCCTCATACCTAGAGTAGTTTAGAGTCATGAAAATAATATTATTGAGGTATTGAGTTTAATTTCATGAAACTTTGACTAATGGAGTGTTACAGTTATGATGTCGCAGATCTTAGACCAGAGGGGAGGTAGTATATTAAGTAAGTGGGAGGAGACAGAACCAACATGAATAGAAAATCCATGTGCTAATATGAACCAACATAAAGGAAAAAGGAATATAGTTTAAATTCATAATTCATGGAACTTATCAGTGTGTCTATATATAATTAATGACAAAGAAAACCCAATATTGAAGTAGAGATTACACTTTCTAGTATAAAAAACCTTAGGGTGAGAAACACCCAATTTTATGTCATGATACTTAGATCATAAGTGAGATCATGTTTAGGGTTATAAAACCTAGACCACTTTCATCTGGGTACAAAACCATCTTGATGTACATGATGGAAATGAAACCTAAATAAGAGGTTTCAGGTGTCAAGATAAGGTAGAGGCAATGGGAGACTCACGGTTGGTCTTGGGTTAGAAGATCATTGCGTTACTATGTATCTTATGGAATAATAATCTAAAAACATATAGTTCTAGTATAAAAATACCTATTCATGTATCCAAATCAAATAAAAAACATGGGATAGAAGAAATAGGTGCACTGGTGAAAAGAAGGGGCTAAATCATGGAAGGCATCAATAGGAGTCCCATCACTAGGAGTAACGGGGGCATGGGAACATAGTACATGGCTAGGTTTGGAATGAGATATACTTCCATTATTATACATAACATAGGATGGTAATCAATACATACATATTTCTAAAAGGTATTGTGGTTTGGGACTAACACCAAAAATTGGGAATACTCTTAGGTAAGGATCTAGAGCATCACACAAATTAAAGTCATGCGATGGGGACTATGATTTTCCATTTAATGTCACATTACAAGGATATAAGACACAAAGTTTAATGTCATATAGAAAGTATGAAAATAAGTTTTCTAAATTTTAAGGTCATATAACATTGAACACAAAGGGGGGGGGGGTGAGGTAGTTTTTGTAGCATGAAAATAACACAAACTCAATAGGAATTGAGAGCCAGGGGCATAGTGATATGCATTCATCATCATATATATATATACACAATTTAAGGTAATTATTATTGAAATAGTGTATATTTGTTTAGCTTAAAGTCATGAAATGAGGACCAAATACGACTAAGAATTTATGGTCATATTTGATGGACTAATGGGGATGAGATGATTTATTTAGCTAGAGTAGAGAGAATCTGATGTGAATAGAGGGTCAAGATCCCTAGTAAGATTAATATTAGGATAATTCATCCCATAGGGATAAGGAAAACATTGTTTATGGCCATGATCTGTGGGATAATTTAGGATTTTATAGTTTAGAGTAATGTGTCTAGGGCCACCAAGGGATCCCTTACCGTAAACATGGAATGAATCGATCATGTGGGGAAACAATCCACTAAAATTACTAACCCCACATGATCCATGATTGGTGTGGAAAACAAGGAGTATAATAATATTACACATTTGATATGATAGTGAAAAAAAGGGTAAAAGGGTTTGGGTCAGAATAAAACATTGACTATTAGAAGAATCCTAATGAAAGGGGAAGCTGATCAGTAAAAGAACCTATAAGACCAACTTGTTTTACTGACATACACAAATTCATGAGTGGGATAATGACGAGGGTGTTGAATTACAATATAAAATGGAGAAGTTTGTGTAACACCCCAAGGTTTTCTAATTATTAATTGAAATTCTTGAAATTTTGTTTAAAGTAGATATTTATAAGTAGTCTTTAAACATAATTTTGCTACTTCTATGTTTTGAATTTCAAAAAATGGTCATCTATACTTGTGTTCAGTAGGTTGTTTAGAATCTATTGGAACCAACTTGTTTTTTTGTGAATAGTAACATACCCTTATGAATAGTAATATAACCATAATGAATAGTAAATTGTATTATTATTTTATTTTATTAAGGGTTTAAGATAATGACATCTTGATTAATTTTTCAATGTGATATAAAAACAATTATTGTTTTTAAATCATTAATTTTTTAATTAAGTATGATTTAATTTAATAATTAAATTAAAAATATTTAGAAAATTATTTTTGACAAATGGTCTTCATTTTTGAATTCTTCACGTCGATAAATTGTTAGGGTGAATTTTGGGGATTTTTTTGAAATAGTTGATTTTTTTGGTGAACAGTAAAAAATACAGTTTTGAGTTTCTGTGTGTTAATAAAATCATTAGTGATGTAATAATAATTTAATAAATCTGGTTGACTTGTTTACAGTAAAATAAGTTATTAGTTGTCCCAAGTGTCTTATAACATGGGCAAATACAATGGGCAAGCCCATGGTTTTTCAAATACCACTAATGAGGTGTCCCTTGGTAATTATAAAAATAATCCCTTGCTTTTGCTATAAATACCAACCCATTACTTCATTAACTTCATTAAAAATTCCTCATCAACGAAGATATGACCTCCTTACCTCCCTAGTATCCCTTCCAAGGTTTCCTCAAGCCCCCAAGGTCCCAACCTTCAAGTTCTAGGAGTTACTCTACAAGGTAAGAAAATTCTCAATTTCTTTCTTTTTCTATTCAAGTTCTCTTTTATGCGGTATAACTTTAAAGTTTCCATACCATGTTATTATCTACCTATTATTATATATCTATTCTGTATTATGAATCATTTCTGGAGGGGTGACCCTTTTCCCCTCTCTTTTAAATATTTTCTAAAACCATGTTGCACATCTGTTAGGCTGCCGAATGTTTGTAAGGGATTTCTCAATTATTTTTTATTTTGAGTTCCTTTATTTTCTTAGTATTTATTTATCTCTTCTTACCCAAGATGATTGAAATATACTAAAATAATTTATATTCTGTATGTTCTCATTTTCATGAAAAATTCATCATCATTATTCTTATCCTCTCCCACTTATTCAAGGAATAAAAACATTTTCCGTGATGTGTCGAATTACCGACATTGTGGATGATGTGATTTCAATTTCCATTAATTATTTAAAGTCTAGTAATGAAACCATTTCTATGGTTGAACTAGGTTATAATATATTTATTATGTCTCATCCATGTTTCTATAATTATTTTGTACTCATGGTTTTAATTTATAAGACAAAATGATATTGTTATTATCAAAGAACCACTAAAATGATCTAAACAAATATCATTGATGTTTTAACTTATGAATCATCATCATATAAAACATAAAAATGATAAATGGTATAAATTATGGTACTATAAATATGTAAACACCTTTTTATTCCAATTCCAGAGTTTCACTTCCAATCGATAATAATATCCATCATGAACCAATCATAGAAATCATGTAAGGAACTCACCCAAAACAGTACAAGGAACAAAATACTAACAATTAAGGGGTGAAATGAGATTATGAAATGATAACATAAGATGTTATAAACATGAAAATGTTTCTGTAAAATAATAATAACACTCTTTTAACTATTATACAAGAAGTTTAAACAAGTTTGAAGTAAGACAAGCCTGAGGTAAGGGAATTCTTAACCTGATTTCCATCCTTTGGGTTAACCTTATTCTTCATTATTTATGTGTTATTTAAATTGTTTCTATGATGAATTCTGATTATAATATGTTTAATTATGTATATTTACAGAGTATATACATATTCCATCCACTCTATTAAGTCTCACTTCAATTATATGATATTTATAAGGGACTTTTCTTTTAAAATCCTCTTTTAAAATTCTGTTCTACAAAATTCAAAAGCAAAGTTTTTTATGATAATATTCATGTTGTATGATTATGTTATGGATCTTGGGCATTGTTTATGATGAAAGGTGGGACCTATATTTTCCTACTATTCATTGGGTATGTGTAAGTAGGAGGTCGGCTGTATGGTTACACCAAGTGTAACTACGATGGTTACGCAAATTGTAAGGTATCCATGAGGGTTATAAATTATAAGGTAGCCGAGAGGGTTACAAGATTATGTAAGTAATTCCCCAAGAAAATTATTTGTTTCTACTTATGTTCTTATGTATTGTGTAAATATATTGTTTTTCAAAGCAAGTATATATATAGGTGATAAGTATGTCTTATGAAAATGATTTCATACATTACAAGTATACATGGACTAATGTGTTATTTCCTTCTTTTTATATCCCTTACTGAGTTTTTGTGCTCATCCCAAGTTTTAAATTATTTTCATAGGTTAATGGATGTGTAAGAAAAAGAAGTAAGCCATGTTATATGTTTAATAATTTTCAAGGAATCATGTTTTATGTTTTAATGTTTTTAATTTTGAAAAAAATGGAAACTATTTTTATGGTATCCACTCTATAACATTGTCTAATGCTATGAATGTATTATGTCCCAATTCTCTAAAGTTCTAAACGTGAAAATATACTCAATGTAAAAGGAAGTGTTTGTCATGACTAAATACAAGATTATGTATGTAATAAGATGGGGTCGTTATAGTTTGTATCAGAGGATGGTTTTGATATCTTTAAGGGTTAGAGTGATGTTAAAAGAATACCATAAATGATTTTTTACTCTATCATTAATTTGAAATGTTATAGCATTTAAATATTACCATGTATCTTAATCTAAGATATGTTTTTTTAGAATGGTTGTCTGTAGAAGGAACAGGAATGGTGAAGAGGAGAGGCACCAACAGAACGACATCCTTCTGGATCTACAGCCCAAAATAGTAGGGATTGGAACCAAGAAGTTTGTGATAGTAATGGATCAGAAAACGTAGGCAATAAATGGTGGTGGTATCCATTCAAGAGAACAAATAGACGTACCACAATAGAACATGACAGTAGTAGAACCTTTTATGAGACAACAGCCTCCTGGTTTTAATGGATCTTCTGATCCAGTAACATCTAATGGATGGATCAAAGCACTTGAAAAGATATTCGATGTTATGGGATGTTCAGAAAATCAAAAGGTAAGACTTTCCATTTATCATTTTGAAGGTGAAGCTGATAAGTGGTGGTCATGGTAAGGAAAATCAGGGGTAGAGAGGATTTTTATGCCTTAGAGTGGGATGAATTTAAAAGTATTTTCCTTGAAAAATATTTTCCTAATGTGGTGTGACTTCGGATAGAGAAATAATTACTTGAATTGAAGAAAAAGGAGGAGGATTTAGTGGCTGTGTATGAAGAAAAATTCACCTGAATGGAGAGGTATGCTCCATATATTATTCTAAATCTTGATATCAAAATCAACTGCTTTTACTCAGGACTGAATCCAAGGTATCAAAGGGTTTTGGCCTCCTGTGAATTCAAAAGTTATGAGAAACTTTTCCGATGTGCTGAGAGGGCAAAGATGGAGTTTTCTGATGATCAAGTGCATTTTTGAAACAAGGAGAAGAAGAGGTCTATATGGAAAGTGATGGGTAAGAATAAACCAAAGAAATATGTTGGTATGAAAATCCAATTCCCAGTTTGTGAAAAGTGTGGCAAGAAAAACCCAGGGGAATGTCTTAGAAAAATTGGGAAGTGTTTTAAATGTCGTAATTTTGGACATATGGCCCAAGATTATAATGAAAATGATCCTAAGACTAATCATGATAAGTAAATTTTAAATCGTTTTAAATGTGGTGAGATGGGTCATTATGAAAATGCCTTCCCAAAGAGAGATCTGAATGATGCAAAGAAGCCAGACTATAAACAGAAAGGTGTAGTGAGATCCTTTCCGACTACGCCATCAGATGTCGGGCCATCCAATGAATCTGTATTAGGTACTTTGTTATTCAATCATATTTTTCTAAAGTTTTTTTTTGATACGGGGTCTACAAATTCCTTCATCTTTGAGAAATTTTAGGGTAAATTGGAAATATCACCTCAACAAATGAGACCCGAATTTTTTGTTAAAAAAAAAGTTGGAAATATTATATCAAAGTATAATTATAAGAATCTTTATAGTGTGGTCCGTGGAAATACTTTACTATCAATCCTTGTTGATTTACCCTTATTTGAGTTTGATGTTATTCTTGTAATGGATTGGATTTATATTTATCATGCTAAGATTGACTGTAGAGCTAAAGAAGTTGTTTTTTCAGAAAGAGTTTCAATTTGTATACAAGAATGAACCCATACAATTGATAACATATCAAGAAACTGAGAAACTGTTGAAAGATGGAAATAAAAGTTATCTTGCTCATATGATTGAAAACAGGGGAACTGTTCAGATTAATGATGTTCCAGTAGTAAAATAATACCTTGATGTTTTTTCTGATGAGTTACCCAGTGTTAAACCTGATCGGGAAGTCAAATTCAAAATTGAATTATTTCCTGATGCTAAGACAATTTCAAAACCCCCATATCGTATGGCTCAAATAGAACATCTTGAATTGAAAAATCAGTTGCATGATTTGCTTGATAAAGGATTCATTCGTCCTAGCACTTCACCATGGGGAGATCCTGTTTTGTTTGTTAAAAAGAAAGATGCTTCCATGAGACTTTTCATTGATTATAGTGCTTTGAATAACATCACTGTTAAAAACAAGTATCCTTTACCTCATATAGATGACTTGTTTGATCAGCTCCAGGGAGCTCAGTACTTTTCCAAGATTGACTTGAGATCCAAATACCTTCAGCTGAAGGTGAAGGAGGATAAAATCCCAAAAAAATCCTTTTGTACTAGATATGGGCATTATGAATTTGTTGTTATTCCCTTTGGGTTAACTAAAGCACCTGCTATATTCATGAATCTTATGAATAGAATATTTCATGAGTTCTTGGATATGTTTTTGGTTGTATTTATTAATGACATTCTGTTATTTTCTAAAAATAAATAGGAGCATGAAAAACATCTAAGGTTTGTTATACAAACATTAAAAGAAAAGAAACTGTATGGAAAATTCAGAAAGTGTGATTTTTGGTTGCAACCGATTTCTTTTCTTGGGAACATTGTAAATAAGGATGCAATAAAAATTGATCCTTCCAAAACAAAAGTGGTTGATGAATGGACAAGACCCAAAAATGTTACATAGATTCACAGTTTTCTTGGATTTGTTGGTTATTATCGACGTTTTTTTAAGAAATTTGTTCGGTTATCTAGAAAGATTACTAAGTTAACATGAAAAGGGGTTAAATTTGTTTGGACAGAAGAATGTGATGTTTGTTTTCAGGAACTAAAGAATAGATAGGTAAATGCTCCAGTTTTGGCCTTGCCTTCCCGAAATGGTGATTTTGTCATCTACAACGGTGCTTCATTGAAGGTACTTGGATGTGTTTTTATACAGAATGATTAGGAAATTTCTTACACTTAAAGACAAATAAAACCTCATGAGTTACATTATCCCACACATGATTTGGAGCTAGTAGCTGTGGTTTTTTCTTTGAAAATTTGGAGGCATCATTTATACGAAGCTAAATGTAAAATATATATGACCACAAAAGTATGAAGTATATATTCACTCAGAAGGAATTAAACACGAGGTAGAGAATATGGCTTGAACTGATAAAGGATTCTGATTTCACGGTCTATTACCATCCTAGAAAAGCAAACAAAGTGGCAGATTCCTTGAGTCGAAATCATCATGCATCATTAACCATGTTACATTTAGAATATGATCCCTTGATTAATGGTTTAATGAATTTTGGCTTAGAAGTGTTTGGTGCAGGGAATAAATCTATTTTGTTTCAGGTTTCAGTGCATTCTTCGTTGTCAGATAGAATTAAGCGAGCCCAGAAGGAAGACCGTGAGCTACAGAAAAAGGTAAAATTGGATAAAATGGGTAAGCTTCCAGAATTTAATCTTGATAAAGTTTGTGTTTCAAGATTTGGAAAAATGTTGTGTGTGCCCTGTGATTCTCAGTTGAAGAAAGATTTGTTATGTGTAGCTAATAGTTCTCTATTTCTAGTTCATCATGGCAGTACTAATATGTATAGAGACCTTAAAAGGTATTACTGGTGGGATGGAATGAAAATGGATATTGCTGATTTTACCATGAAAAGTTTTGACATGTCAGCAGGTTAAAGCTGAGCGGCAGTTACCGAAGTGAATGCTTCAGCCTTTTCCAGTGCCAGAGTGGAAGTGATGGAATGCATCCATGAACTTTGTTGTGGGACTACCTAAGAAATCTTGAGGTAACAATGAAATTTGGGTTATTGTGGATCAGCTGACAAAATCTGTACATTTTCTTTCTATTCGAGATACAATGTCTTTGGATCAGCTTTCTCGATTGTACCTTAAGGAGATTTTAAGGTTACATGGAGTTCCTATTTCCATTGTTTCTAATCGGGATCCTAGGTTCACTTCTAACTTTTGGAAGGGACTTCAAAATTTGTTGGGCACATAGTTAAATTCCAGTATAACATTTCATCCTTAATCAGATGGGAAGTGAGAATGAATGATTCAGAATTTGGAGGATATGCTTCGAGCTTGTTCAATGGACTACCAGGGAAGTTGGGATAAACATATTTCTTTAGTTGAGTTTTCTTATAATAACAGTTTTCATTCCAGTATACAGATGTCACCTTTTGAGGCTTCTTACGGAAAGCCGTGTTAGACTCCAGCGTTTTTGGGATGAAGTCGATGAAAGAATGTTGATGGGGCCAAAATTAGTAGAGGAAGTGGCTGATAAAGTGAAGATGATCCAGAAGCACATGAGGATATCTCAAAGCAGGCAGAAAAGTTATACAGATAACGGAAGGAAATACTTCTCTTTTGAGGTAGGTGACCATTTTTTCCTTAAGATTTATCCATGGAAAAGTGTGATTCATTTTGGTGAGATAGGAAATCCAAGTCCATGGTTCATCAGTCCATTTTAAATATTGGAGAAAGTTGGAATAGTTGCATACAGAGTAGCTTTGCCTGTGAGTTTTTCTCAGGTACACAATGTTTTTCATGTTTCGATGTTGAGAAAGTATGTGCTAGATTCATCACATGTACTAATCCCAGAAGAAGTTCAGTTGGAAGAGAACCTTTATTATGAAGAGAAACCAGTTTTGATTCTTGATCGAAGGGAGCAGGTATTGAGGAATAAGGTAATCCACCAGGTAAAGGTTTTGTGGACAAACCACATGGTTTAAGAGGCATCATGGGAGTCTAAAAATTCTATGAGGGAAATGTACCCTCACTTGTTTAATAAGTAAATAAAATTGTGAGGATGCAATTTCCAGAAGGTGGGGATAATGTAACACCCTAAGGTTTTCTAAAAATAAATTGAAATTCTTGAATTTTTTTTAAATTAGATATTTATAAGTAGCCTCTAAACATAATTTTACTACTTCTATGTTTTGAATTTTGAAAAATGGCCATCTACAATTGTGTTCAGTATGTTATTTGGAGTCTATTGGAACCAACTTGTTTTTTGGGTGAATAGTAACATACCCTTATGAATAGTAATATGAATAGTAATATGACCCTAATGAATTGTAAATTGTATTATTATTTTATTTTCTTAAGGCTTTAAGATAATGACATCTTGATTAATTTTTCAATGTGATATAAAAACAGTTATAGTTTTTAAATTATTAATTTTTTAATTATGTATTATTTTATTTAAAAATTAACTGAAAAATATTTAGAAAAATATTTTCAAAAAATGGACTTCATTTTTGAATTATACAGGTCGATAAATGATTAGGCTGAATTTTGGGGATTTTTTTTCTGAAACAGTTGATTTTTCGATGAATAGTAAAAAAATGCAGTTTTTAGTTTCAGTGTGTTAATGACATCATTAGTGATGTAATAATGATGTAATAAATATATTCGACTTGTTTATAGTAAAATAAGTTATGAGGTGTCCCAATTGGCTTATACCATGGGAAAGCCCATGGTTTTTCAAATACCACTAATGAGGTGTCCCTTGGAAATTATTAAAATAATCCATCACTTTCGCTATAAATACCAAACCATTCCTTCCTTAACTTCATTAAAAATTCCTAATCAATGAAGCTCTGGCCTCCTTACCTCCCTAGTATCCCTCCCAAGTTTTCCTTAATCCCTCAAGGTCCCAACCTTCAAGTTCTAGGAGTTACTCTATAAGGTAAAAAAATTCTCAATTTTTTCTTTTTTCCATTCAAGTTGTCCTTTATGTGGTATAACTTTAAAGTTTCCATACCATGTTATTATTTCCCTATTATTCTTGATATATTCTTTATTATGATTTATTTCTGTATGGGTGACCCTTTTCCCCTCTCTTTTTGATATTTTCTAAAACCATGTTGCATAGCCATTATGCTGTTGAATTTTTGTAAGGGGTTTCTCAATTATTATTTTATTTTGAGTTCCTTTATTTTATTATTATTTCTTCATATATTCTTACCCAAGAGGCATGAAATCTCTATAAATAATGTATATTATTTATTTTCTTATGTTCATGTAAAATTCATCATCATTATTCTTCTCCTCTCCCAGTTATTCAAGGAATAAAAACTTAGTCCGCGATGTGTCGAATTACCGACATCGTGGATGATGTGATTTTAATTTCCATTAATTATTTAAAGTATGGTCATGAAACCATTTCTATGGTTGAACCATAATATATGTATTATGTTTCATCCATGTTTATGGAATTATTTTGTACTCATGGTTTTAATTTATAAGACAAAATGAGGTTGTTATTATCAAAGAACCACTAAAATGATCTAAACGAACATCATTGATGTTTTAACTTATGAATCATCCTCATATAAAAAATCAAATTGATAAATGGTATAAATTATGGTACTTTAAATATGTAAATACCTTTCCATTACCATTCTGTAGTTTCACTTCCAATCAATAAGAACATCCATCTTGAACCAATCATGGAAATCATGTAAGGAACTCACCCAAAACAGTGCAAGGAACAAAATACTAACAGTTAAGGGGTGAAATGAGATTATGAAATGACCATATAAGATATTATAAACATGAACATGTTTTTTTAAAATATTAATAACACTCATTTAACCATTATACATGAAATCTAAACAAGTTTTAAGTAAGATAAGCTGGAGATAAGGGAATTCTTAACCCGATTTCCATCCATTGGGTTAACCTTATTCTTCATTATTTATGTGGTATTTAAATTGTTTGTGTGATGAATTATGATTATAATATGTTTAATTATGTATATTTACAGAGTATATACATATTCCATACACTCTATTAAGTCTCACTTCAATTATATGATATTTATAAGAGACTTTTCTTTTAAAATATTCTTTTAAAATTCTGTTTTACAAAAATTCAAAAGAAATGTTTTTATAATAATATTATTATTGTATGATTATGTTATGGATCTTGGAAATTGTTTATGATGAAGGGTGTGACCTATATTTCCCTTCAATTTATTGGGTATGTGTAAGTTGGAGGTCGGCTGTATGGTTACTCCAAGTGTAACTGTGATGGTTACACAAATAGTAAGGTAGCCGTGAGGGTTACAAATTATAAGGTAGCTAAGAGGGTTACAAGATTATGTAAGTAATGCCCCAATATACCTTTATGGTTCTACTTATGTTCTTATTTATTGTGGAAATCTCATGTTTCACAAAGTAAGTTTATATATACAGGTGATAAGTATGTCTTATGAAAATGACTTCATACGTTACAAGTATTCATGGACTAATGTGTTCTTTCCTTATTTTTAAATATATTACTGAGTTTTTTTGCTCATACAAGTTTTAAATAATTTTCACAGGTTAATGGATGTGTAATAAAAATAAGTAATCCATTTTAAATGTTTAATAATTTTCAAGGAATCATGTTTTAAGTTTTAATGTTTTTAATTTTGAAAAAATGGAAATTGTTTTTATGGTATCCACTCTGTAACAATGTGTAATGCTATGAATGTATTATGTCCCAATTCTCTAAATCTATAAAATTTAAAATATCCTCAATGTAAAAGGAAGTGTTTTTCTTGAGTAAATTCAAGATTATGTATGTAATAAGACATGGTCCTTATATTTTGGGAATAAAATCACAAATTATAGATTTAGAATCGATCTGGGGAGTGATAAGTGGGTTAAGTATAACTATTGAACATGTCTTTAAAAAATAGGCTCCATTACTAAAAAATCAATGATTAGGGAAGTAAAGATTAGGGTTGAACACTAACCATGTATTTAAAACATGAATCTATTTTTATTGACATATAAAATACTATAGGACATGTATCTTGGATGAGAGTGGGGACTTTACAGTACTATGATATCACCATAGGGGAGTCTATTTGGACATATAGAATGATGGGGGGATCTAAATAGAGGGAAACCCAAAGTGTTAGGTGAACTGAAAAGGATTTTAGAATATATTTAAACACTTTGGGTGTTACACTACCATGCATTTATCACATCATAGGGGAAATTCAATAAAAGTGAGGATTAAAACCATTTCCTAAGTGGATCACCATCTCAATGTGAGGTGACCAAAGGGAACCTAATAAAAGAGATCTAATCACGAGACAAGGTGAGGGAAATTATATTCCAATGTTGAAATAGTGGATGGACCCATGATAAGTGATCAAAGTTCCTCTACATATCCCTTGGAATGAGAATCATGCTATATATAGTTCCAGGGAATGATTTTTTAGTAGACTGAAACCAAATAGGGGGATTTCCTCTCAATCAACCACAATAAGCTAGTTCTATAGTTTAATATTCATACATAAAAATATTATCTATGCAGTTTAAGGTTTAATAGTTAGGAATAAAATTGGTGTATTTTAATGTCATGAAGCTAGGATATTAAACACGCAATTTAACATTATATATTAAAGATTATATTCCATATAGTTTAGGGTCATATGATGAGTACCCATTTTAAGCACTTTAAAGTTAAGAGGAATAGGCTTCTACTACGTATTTTAAAATATTACAACTTAAAATTTAGGGGAAATTATTTTAAATTCATGATTCCTGGACTATGAATATATTTTTTCTAACTTTTTATGGTAAGGATGAATAAAAAATATTTTAAATTCATGTGGAATGGATTTAGTAGTCATGTAGTTTAAGATTACGTAACAAGGAAATTTTTTCTATGTAGTTTAATATCTTATACATGGACCTTGTTTAACTGATGTGAAAATCATGAAAAGTAATTTTTCAGAAGAATTGCATTGGTGGTGAGTGAGATGTTCTTCCCATCCATGGAAATCAATGAGTATACACATTTTTTTTAAACCTTGTGGATAGTGAAAGGACCATACCACTTGGGTTCCAAATTTAGTAGTTTCCTTCTAGGTATTATTGAAATTAATATATCCAACTACATGTCACATTGGAGGAAGGAGTGAAGAAAATATTGTATTTGAATGCTTAGGCCACACAATTTTTATGAGACTCAAGGTTATATAGTTCTTGGAGCCTGGTCTTATGAAGATATTCTAAATCAGATAGGTAGACCTAAAACCTTTTTTTTTGGCATCAACTGATCATAGATAGCTTCCCAGAGTGATGGAATCTAAACCTAAATGGGTGGAACCACCTCTGTTCTATATACTATGGATTAAGAAGTTAATTGGGTGAAAGTAAGAGTCATTATCGGACCATGGGTTATTAGAGAGATTATTTGGAAAACTCTTCTTATTCTAATCCCCCACCTTATATATAATTTTAGAGAAAGTCTTGTTTAGTTCCTTGATCTGTGTGCTAGATGTTGTTTTTAACATAAAGATTATTCAACTTGGTGACTCAAAATTTTATACCATTATCTGTGAGAATATTGTGAGGGATCCAAAACTGATTAATGATATGGTATTTCATGAAATCAATCAAATATTTGGTCTTTACCCCTTGAGGGTAATGAGCTCAACCAACTTTGAAAAGAATTAGGTTATATATGTCACCAGAAGGTAAGGAACAACATGTTCCTATCATGGGGTGTGAAAAAAAAAATTATTTCCTAAGATAAAATTAAGTATAGTGGTTAACCTAGGTTGTATCTAGAGAGGAGCGCACAACAATAACGTTTTTCACTTTAAATTTGAAAAATAAGTGGTGTTGTTTTTGAAATTGTTTGGTTTTGAAAACAAAGAAACAAAACAAAATAAATCAATAAAGTAAAAGATTTAAAACAAATTGAAAAATAATATTATTAAAAATAGTGATAATAATTGGGTGATCAGGTTGGGGTTGGTTTTCCAATTTTAATTTTAACATAGTTACAATTAATCCAATCCTCTTATGCTAAACCACTTAAAGTGAGATTTCATGATCACTTCCTCTCACTCCATTTTTCAATGGTGATGGTGATATTTAACCTTACAAAGATATCAGTTTGGTATAATATCATTCCTTTTGTGAAATATTTTCAGAGGATATCCTCAATTGATTTACGCAATTCCTGATCGGGTCTTGTTTATCACAAACAATCAAGAATATACATTACTTCTCCCACACATACTGATGATCATCGAGTACTTCACCACTAAGAACTAATATATTTCATTGTATATAGACCAAAAAATAGTGGAGGGAGATATTTTTCATTTAAGAAAGAAACAATAACAAAAAAATATAAAATCAAAGTTGATCCCACAAGATAATAAAAACTTTTATTAGAATTTGAAACTAACATCACAGAAGAGAGAAAGATTTCATACAATTAAGTGCATGAACTCAAACATTACAAAAGGTAAAAACATATAATTCCCCAATAAATTATAGGGTCACCCCACCCTGGTAAGGTTAATTTTGAATAAGGTAGAATAATAATTCATTACAAAACTAAAAATAAAGGAAACTGGAAAAAAGAAGAACATAAAAATTTCTTCTAGAACCTGTCCTCGAAAAGTTTTCTTTTTTTATTCCCACCATATGGCCTAAAAATGAAAAGGATAATTCTTATAATATTTTTAAAATATATTTAGATATCTAAAATTTAAATTTCAAATCATTTGGATCTGTTTCAAAGAAGTTATGGCCGCCTTAATAGAACTAAGTTTTTATGGATGCCGAACACTATTCAAAAAACCACAGTTTGATAGGTTCAATGTCAGCCTTAATGAAAGAATTTTTCCTTGAAATTTAATATTAAGATTAAAATTTAAGTAAAATTTTTAAACTATCTAGAATAATTCCATTTTGAGTTCGGTATCCAGAGATATGCTTCATTTAATGAGGTAGGGTCCATTTTACCAACTAGAATAACTCTTCAAATTCGCCGATTTTTTGGGCATGTGGGAGTTCAAATGGGATTTGGTTTCAGAATAATTATTTGAGTCCCAAAAATACTAGAAGCCTAAAAAAATAATCACTTGATTTGGATTAAAATTTTAGAAGTTATGCTCAAAAAACCAAAGCAACCGAAAACTGCCAAATGTTCAAATTTAACCAATTTTTACATTTAAGCCCAAAATCTACAAAAAATCATAAAATAATGAAAATGATATCAAATTTATTAACTGGAAGGGATTAAATAATTTAAAAACATATGAATAATAATTAAAATATTATCTATATCAAGGAACCATGATATTAAGTCCCCATACAGTAAAGGGCCAATAATATTTAGTGGCATGGAGAATATTTTGAGGATGATGCATGAAGTTTGTGTGAATATAGAATACATGAAACTTCATGGTGAATTACCTGAAGACATGAAATATTGTGGGCCAAAAGTATCCCAACCTTTTTATATAATGGGACATCTAAAATCTTATTTGATGAGCACTGCATGAATTGTCACAGATTACCTAAAAACCTAAGGGATTTTATTTCCTTGGATGCAATGGAGGATGATTATATCAAAGCTTCATCTGTAGAAGTCATTATTTGAGTTAATTCTATAATAGTGAATCAAATTCCCTACAAGAAAATGAATATTCTCATACCCAACTCGGTTAGATGTGTGAGTTCCATTTTTAATGTACTTGATTAGAGGAGTCATCCAATTAGAAACTTATTCTATCATATGATCATATAAGGGCCCCAACCAGGAAGGTATTTTGGTGAGTTGATTTATCTTATAACTTTTATCATCTGGGATGGAAGAGGAAATCAATTTCCATTGCACCACATGGATGACCAGGTTGTCCTAATTTAGTTTGGTGAAGGATATGACTGAAATTTCTAGGGAGTCTGCTTTATTATTCTAGGATCCTGGGACATGAGTTACCTTTAGTTTAAATGAAAAATTATCCATCAACTCATGGGTATGTTCAAGTAAGGGGATTTGATCCATTTTCTATATAGTTAAATAGCTATTAATTTTATTGATGACCAAATCAGATTCACCATTCACATGTTACCATGGAACATCAATTTCAAGGGCTAGATCAAGATCAGTGATATGGGTTTGATACTTGGCCTCATTATTACTAAATACCTCAAAGAAGAGGAATGAGTATGACATGATTTCCTTTGAGGGAGTGATGAAAGTAAATCTAAATACAACCCTGTAGAGCTTATGGTTATTAAGCCTTATTCCAAAAAATATTATGTACGCACCATCAAATTGAATATGCCATTATGGTGTTTCTTGATAAATGGAGAGTATGTCCTTATCTAGGAAGTCAAAATCTAACAGGAACTCCTTATAGGATGGGTGTGCGACTAGAAAATTTTCCAGTGCTTGAACATTTTCGACATTCTAAGGGATAAACATGTTATTGAACTACTAAATAATCATTTGACACCACACCAACCATCTTATCAACATGGGTATATTGAGGAAGTTTTTTAATGAGTTAATGTGCGAGATCAACTAGACCTCATGATTCCATTAGTAGTAATGAAAGTTTTGAATTGTGAAGACTAAGGAAAACTATTTGTTCTTGATAGGATAATATCTAGTCTTAGTATCCAGCAACGTGAGGTTAAGATAATATAGAACGTGTAAGATCCCATGTTTTCAGATAGGTATGAATCCTTTAAATTTTGGTTTTAACCTATTTATTTACTCTTATAAATGTACCTAATAGTTTAAGGTAGGGTTCAAGAGTGTCTGTGGGTTTTTTGGATCCTAAGTATTTTGTTTTGGAAGAAGAAGGTAGAGGTGCATGATTGGTTCATGGTTAGTAGTAACCATGAAATGAAACCATGAAAACCTATAATAGGTGGTTCTTGGTTAACTAACCATGTAGGGTAGGAGGCATGGCCATCCGAAATGGTAATGGCTTGTGGCAGAGCTAAAAGACACAATTAGCACACAATTTTTCAATTTTTATTCCTAACCATGTGAGAGGGTAGACAACTTGAAAGTAATCATGCTTGGGATACACACATTCTGTCTAATTGTGAAGCTAGTCTTGTGAGGATTGGTACCCTAGATAGTGCTGGGGCATGGTTGGTACACGGTTTGTCCAGTTATGTGTCGAAACAATGTTCCCTTAAAGAGGGTTAAATGAACCTTTTCCCTTGTATTTATTTAAGATTAACCCCCACTTTTCCTCCCCAAATCAAAAAACACCTATACACCTCCATTGAGAGCATGTCTCTCTATTCCAAGATAAGATTTGAGCCACCAACTCCATTCAAAATTTATTTCATTCACCATTTGTGATGTTGGATTCGTATAGAGAAGATCTCTATTACTCTTCTTTTCTTTCTTTCATTATTTATCTGTTTGGAATGATACATTTGTGTGATATAATATAACCGATTTTTAGGGTATCCATTTATTTCTAATATTTCTTCCATTATATCATTATTTATAAGATGATAACAGATAAGGAGTCTACTACCCATATAAGGTTTGTGGTATATACATTATCCCTTAAATTATTTTTGTTTATAGCTCACACTATAGTAATACATGCCGAACGTTTTGGGTGTATATTCTAAAATGTGTAATACATTAAATTAAATGGGGTAAAATATTTTTGGATGTTCAAATTACCCTTTATAAGAAGGTAACTGAACTCAATTCAAACTACCCCTTTAGGTGGATTTTTCTGAGTGGCTATGACTATTTCACCCCTTTGGGTGTGTTGATATTTATAACTATGAGTGGAAGACATACAATAATTGAATTGGGATGTTAAATGTTTAATAACTCTTATCCTGTGTTGATTTATAAGTGAAATGGTAAATGGGATGGATGATCTTTTAGCTTATGAATATTGATGTAAATGGTTGTTAAAGTGGAATGAACACTAAGACAACCCCTTTTTAAATCACTTGTGAGTGAATTCATTTATGAAAAGTATTTAATGAATTAAATTGATAAGGGAATGGTCACTAACAAGGACCCTAAAACCCTTATAAAAATGTACAATGATGGGTACCCTGGTATGGAACTAACATCATGGTATGGAACTAACCTCATGGTATGGAACTAATGATTTACTTACATTTTATGCCTTAGATTATTACCTTGGATACAACCTACTTGGACTACTTCTTACTTACTCCTTGGAATTTACTCAAGTATTTACTGAGTTTTCTATATATGAGCTTCATGGACTTCAAGAGGACACCTTGGCCATGGGCCCTAGGTTCCTGGACCATGTAGGTCTACATTATACCTAATTTTATATAGATTATCTCCGTGGAATCAATGAGGACACCTTGATCAATGGACTTGGGTATTGACCCTTATAAGTCCAATACTTGACACACCTAGCATATACCGTAGGTGATCATTTACTCTTATTATAGATATTAATAATTTATAGACTACTTGAAAGAACATTTACTTATATATTGGGCTTTTTTACATTACCATTTTCAAATTTATTACCGTTATACCTTCAAACTTCTACAGCTTATATTCATTAACTAGATTTGTTATAGACACCATTGGTGGTGGCCTATTAAGTATAACTAACACCCTATTCAGAACACCATTTGGTAACCAAATATAATTAAGGGATGTAGGTAAGGAAAAATGGAATCACCTAGCCATGGATGCCTAATCTTGTCTATAATTGGATGGAGTATAGGATTAGAGGATCAAGTATATTCTCATGATGCTATTGAAGATAGATTTTGGGTGTTTCTGTACATTTTTGTGTAGAATGTTTTATATTATTATTTATATATTCACCTTGAACCCCATTTTTCATAACATGTCATGATCAATATTTTTTATATATGATACTGGATGTGGTTTATATATTTATTATGACTTTCTGTTTATTATATTTCTATGAGTCACTTTTACATTATTGGTTTTTTATTATGCCTTCATTTTTAATTACTATTATTATACCACTATACCACACTTTGATCATGAGGGTATAGTATCCCCACCTTATCACCATAGACCCTCACTGCTAGTTAGAAGTCTATGGCATATGGGTATGCACACATGAGTCCACATGAAAAAATGGGTTCAGTTACTTATGAGTGAACCAAGCTTGGGATGTCAAAAACTATTTTCCTTGAATTAAATGTCCTTAAGAGCTAAGAGGTAACTAAGGGACCATTATAGTGTTGTCACAATAAGATCAATGTTTTCCTAGATATAGGTGACATCCAAACTGAAGGATGTAGTAAATAATTCTTTATTCCATCAAATGCGGTCTAACATTATTTATCACACCAATAGGTGATTTCTTTCTTCATCATCTTAGAATATGGATTATAATTTATTTCCAAATTAGTGAAAAAGCATTGTATATATAGTTGATGAACATGGAGGAATTACAAATCTCAAAGGTTTCCCAAAAGAGGCATTCCATTGATGGATGTGATCTTCTTTGGATAGATCTTGATTCCATTGTATCAGAAAAGGATGTTAAAGAATTTCCATAAGGTAAACCTGAATTCACACTTCAAGGGGTTTAATTTCAGATGGAGGGTGTAAAATATGATAAAAAATTTCTCAATAACTTTGAGGTAGTCTTTGATTTAACAGAATTTAACTAAAAATTCATCCAAATAAAACTCTACCATTATTACAAGGAGGGGATTAATGATATGGCTCATGGTACATAGGTTGGTTTCTACAACATTGATCAAGGTGAGGGGCATCACTAAGTAGAAATAGGTTCCCTAAGGTTCCCTAAATGCAGTGGATTATTTTTATTTAGGATCTATTCTGATATTATTACACCTTGAATATCCATCCATGAAGAAAATATCTTAAAAGATAGCGGTTTCATCAATATGAATCTCTATGATCGGGATGAGAAATTTTACCTTCAATCATTGATGGTTGAGATCCAGAGAGTCAATGCAGACTCTAATATATCAGTTCTTCTTCCTGATTGAGATAATTTTGACTACCCACTTGGGGTAATGAACTTCTCTAATGAAGTTGGATTTGAAAATATTATCAAATTTATCACTGAGCATGCCACTATGGGAAGGATTTATCTTCCTAAGTGCTTATTTAAAATTATGATATCCAATGGGAAGGAAAAGATCATGAGAAACGACCTAAGGAATGATCCATAAAATCTCATTGTAGTTCCAAACAACTACATCTAGGTGGTTTTTTTAGAACACAATTTATTATCATTATTTGTCTAGAGACACGATATAACTAATCAACATTGGCCTTGGATATTCCTTGATAATGTGGTTCACTTGTATCAACTCATATACAACGGTGGAGACTCTTGCATTGAAGGTGGTAGGTGCTTCATCTAAGTACTATTCATCAGAAGCATATGGACTAGAAGGAGGAGATTAATTCTTGGCTATAGAAGATTGAAGTGTTAAATCATCTTCCCATATAGGGGTAGAATCTTCAGATACAGACTCATGTCCTTCTGGATTTGTGAATACCATGGAGATAGTGGTTGAGGATCCAATTATATAGGGCCTTTACCGATGGGGTCTATGCTTGATATTAAAAAATGTGGCCCTGTTGACTTCAAACAAGTCGTTCGTACTCTCTAGTATATACAGTGGATATTCTATTCAATGGCCATGGGATAGACCATATGATATGAAATCGGTGTAACAACCCACGGATTTATAAATTAATTTAATATTGAATTCATGAAAACTGATTCTCTACAAAACACCACTATTTTACAACCTATCCAGCAAACATAAGTTTTCCACCTCTATGTTTTTAATTTCAAAAAACTGACATACATGATTGCATTCAGTAAGATATTTAGAGTATGATGGGATCAAATTACATTTTCAGTCAATAGTGACTACACGCTTATGAATAGTAACGTACCCTTATCAATAGTAATATGAACTTTATGCATAGTAACCACACCCATGAAATTATAAATAAAAATTAGACACCTTATAAATGAAATAGAGTATTTTATAAATTAATAATTAAGTATTGGTATTTTTGTGAGTAATAAATATTTTAAGAAAATTTTAAATTAATAAATTGATTTAAAAGAGAATTAATTTTTATAAAATGTATTACTTATAAATAATTTCTTGTCCTATGATTTTAATATAATTTAATAATAACTTAGTTAATTTTTTAGGGTATTATAAAATCAGTTTTAATTTTAGAAACTATATTTTTTTCAAGTAAATGATTATTTTATTTAAAAATTAAATATCTTACATATAGAAAATTATTTTAATAAAATTGAGTCCATATTTCAATCCTACACATTGAAAAATGGTTACGGTAAACTTTTAGAGTTTTTCTAAAATACTAGATTTTTTGGTGAATAGTAAAATACAGTAATTTACGATAAATGCTAAATACATGATTTATTGAGTCATAGGTGATATAAGGATGATGTAATAAAACTTGGTTCAAAATCACATGAACTTATGAATATTTTTTGTCACAAGAATCAACACTATTGGTTTTATTTGAATAAATAATAAAATAATGAATAAGATAAAGGGAATACCCTCCTCTCCTCCACTATAAAAACCACCCTCACTCCCTCTTCTCTTAACTACTCTAAAGCCTTGTTATATGTATAAATTATGATAAAATATCCTACAAATCTCCTCCCCACGTCCATAAGCCCTTGGTCTCTTCAAAAGACCAAATACTTTCCCCTAAAGAGGCTCTCAAGGATGTTAAATTCAAGAGGTAAATTCCTCTTCTCATTTCTTTTATTTTCTTTCAAGTTCATTTGTTTCCTTTTATTCACTCAACTCATTTCCTCAAAATTTTCTAATAACTCCATTAAATTAAATGTACTATAATTTTGTTATGATAATGGAATAATTTGTCATCACATCTACTTTCCCCTTCATTTATACTAGAAATCAAAACACCACCTGAGATGTGTTAATTTATCACATTCAAGGACAACAGGTTGTCAACTTCTATTACCATCTTCAATTATGGCCATGAAACCATTTTTATGGTTTTAAAAAATCATAATATATGTAATATATCCTATTTAATGTTTTTAATCATTTTTTAGACATGGTATCAATTTATAAAACAAAATGAGTTCGTAGTGATCGAAAAAGCACCAAATTAATCCAAGCATTTATCATTAAAATTTTATCAAATGATTCATCCTCACCCAAAGTAAAAAAATGAATTATATGATCATTTAAACTTCTTAATGAAAATTAATAACATATAACATCAATTCTTTAATTCAATTCTCATTTTACATTAACCTCTATACAAGCGAACCGATCATGAAAACTAATGAAACGATCACTCACAAACGATGATATTGAATCACTTAACCTATAAAAATGACCATAAATGAACTTAATAATGTAATAATAAATCAAATAAATATATAATATTTTCTATATTAATTTTTTAATAAGTTTAATTTCATATTCCATGACCTTAAGTTCATGAGTGGAACATATTTATACATAAGGTTAGGGTTTTCTATCCAATCCTACATTTTCATTCAGTTTACTCTTATTATCTACTCACCTCAATGAAATTATTATACATTATTATTTAATCCTCATAAACTCTATGTAAATGTTTAATATATGTTTATCAACTGGAATCCTTCTTTATTTTATGGGTAGTTACATGTTTTAAAAGGACATTTCAAGAATTCTTTCTGAAATACAAGCTCGATTCAAGAGAATTTGTCAATTTCTTACCTATTTTCAATGGAACTCTTTAATCCATTTTTAGAAAAAATTATTTTTATAAATTCAACCATTTTATTGTGAAAAAATACCTTAATTATATTATAGTTTTATATAAATATTTTTCCAAAAGAACTCTTCTTTTCATAGTAAAAGAGTATTTATCTCAAGAATTACTCTGTGATTTTATAAGAGTATTTTCACCTATTTCAACACTCTTGTTGATTATTATGTTTAAATGGGATTAATGTTTTTTGATATAATACACCATATTTTATCTAGTGTTTTATTATTATATTGATAGTGTATGTACTATCTTGATACCATTCACCATATTACTCTAAATGGTTAGTGTTTATGTTTAATGTTTAGGGAAAGTTATTTACGTTTCATATGTTAGTTTCAATAGGAATGTATATGTTGTTTATGTTTATCCCCATTCATATGAGGAATGAATTTGACTTATTATGTGATGGGCGAGGCTCTATATAGCCCCTTGATGCATCAGCAGTTCTCATGAGACAAAAAAAATTGAGTTTTGGCCGAGGCCTTACCCTAGTATTTTCCAACGTCTTAGCCGAGGCCTCAACAATGTGTTTTAGTTGTCTGGAATTATGAATACCCTCATTGTGATATTAGTAATTAATAAAATATGTGATTATTCGACTAATATAATATCAATGGTTAAGATTCAGACTCTAATGATCATTTAATATGGAATTATTTTATCAGCTTTTATTCCTGCCATATTATGCTCAAGTATAATTTTAAAAGCATGTGTTTTTAGTTGTTCACCATGCCTAGTGTTTATGTTTATGATTTATTACATTGTATAAATTGCACTTACTAATCATTTTAGGTCACCTATTTCTTATGTTTTATTTTTTCCCCAGGATATGAATAAGTTTATTATGAATAACTTGTAGGGGTAATCTAAGAGATGTGGATGATCCCGTTTGAATTTCTATTTTGTATTTAATTTCAAGATGTAATGTTGAACTTATGTATGTATCTAGATTTCCACAACTACTAAACTATTTGTTCATTTGGGATGCGTATTCCTTGTTTATTTGATAATGTAAAAAATTATGGCACCTGCTCTGGGAAAATGGGTTTAGGTACTTACAATTGGAGTGGAATTTATAGGCTTAAGAGGTTTCCGTCTTTCATAAGAGAAAGAGGTGATCTGGTTGAACTTTATCTTGAGAAAAGTGAAATGATGCCCAAGTTCTGGGTTTTTTCTTCTATATGGTTTATAATTAGGAAAAAACTACTCTTAAATTAATCCTAGTGGTATTTTGAGGAATTTGTTAACTCATTGGGAGGATTGACACACTCAGGTTCTTTATTCTAGGGTTACTCCCCTTCCCTTTTGTATTACCCAACATTAAGGTAGTGGGATTAACATGCGCTTAAGAAAGATACATCACCATAAAGTACCCCTATTCGACTATTGAGGTAGTATTTGAAACACTGATGATATGATGAGGGTTTGAAAACATGAAAGTAGTGCCAATGCCTTCCCAGTAAGGTGTTTAAGGTAGTTCCTTGTGAGATGTTCATAAACTCAGTATGAGATAATAAATCACTAATTCGAGTCTTTATCTATATCTTTCCACATTTATCCAGTTTTATCTTGTCATATCTTATATTATTTTGTTTATATGGGGCCATATCAACTTATATATACCCCAAATTATAGATAATTTGAGTTGGGATGATATTGATCCTAGAGCCAATACCCACCAAACACCAACAAACTTCTATGACACTAAGTACTCATGAGACATAGAGGGGGTGGATGTTACCTTGGATGATTTCACCATCATACTCCCCATAAAAGGATATGATGGTATTGTAACACACTTATTTGGATTCATTTACACAGTATAACATAACAAAAGTTACTTCAGTCTAAAACTTAAAGGGGATCCTAAAAGCCTCGATAAGGGACTCACAATGCTTTTTTGACAAATGAAGCATACCAAGGATCAAGAGTTGAGTTGGGATACCGATGAGGTGATTGATAAATTTATACTTTCATGATATGGGCATATGATTTCTTTTTTAGGGGTAAATCATTTATAGGAAGTTTAGAGGGTCTAACTAGATGCGGTTATGGTGATTAATTGGAATCTAGCTATTTATTATGTTGGTTGGATGGATATGGCTGAGTTTTGGTTTCCCATGGTCGAGGCAAATAGTTAACTAATCAGATGGTTTATAGATCTGTACTAGAAGATTATTCCTTAGAAGGGCGTGCTTACTAATCCTTGAGTAGAACCTATCTTGTGGTTGTGGTATCATAGAAAAAATACCCATGGTTAGATAACTAGGCACTATGATTACCAGATGAGTGTTTTCATTTTCATCAAGAGTGCAGATGAGAAGTTGTGGGAATTAGATAATGTGCTTCATCTATAAGCTATTCATATTAGTCCACCAATATGATGTAATTTTTGGATATGTACTCTAGATCTTTTTTAGACGAGTCTTATAGAATTGGATTGGTCATAGATAATCCTCCCAATGTAGAGGGCATGAATTCCATGATAGTGTACACTATATTTAGCACTGGAAATTGTTCCTAACTTTCCCTACAAGGTTGGAGCTGACTCTTTTGAGACTAGGGGGCTATGAATCTGATGGTGAAACTGAAGAAGTGGGGATATCCATGGATGGCTTTTTTTGATTAAACCAAGAATTAATGATCCTATGGGATTAAGTAATCGAATTTAGATAAAGGTTATCATCAAAATTTTATTCTCCTCTATCAGAGGATTACTTCCATTAACTGAAATCTTCATTAACATTAAGGGTGAAAGTTATTCATGTGAGATTCACTGAAGGGTTTCCCAGTTCCACTACACCATGATCTACCATGTCTTAGATATAATATTTTAAGATAAATAATTCTTAGGGGTGTTTCCATGTAAACTATGATCGGGGAATTCATTGGGAAGGTTCATCAACTAAACCTTCTGTGGATTCTTAACCTTCAGGATATTGAGTAGGCTCTTTTGTAGGGAATAAATGAAGAAACCTGGGACCTGATCATCCTTGAAAGATCATATCATGTTATTCTGCTCTACAAAAGGTATTAGGGGTGATTTTTCTTGAGGGGTAACCTCAGAAACATTCTCCGTGTGAGATTATTCTTGAAGGGGCCTATTCTGTGGGCTAGCTAGAGCCAAATTGGCTAAGGGACTGGAGTTGGTGTAATGGAAGATGTATATAATCTACATGATTTTTATGCTGAAGGGGGATGAAATAATGGGTGCGAAATTTTTTCGGTGTGCCTCATAGATTTCTCAAGGCATTGAGTTTTCTCAAATAATTCCTTGAATCTTGCTGGATACTTTAAGGAAATGAGGGTCAGAACTAGCTCATCCTAAAAATTCTCCACAAAAATCCCGAGAAAATTCTCTAAAATAATATAAAATTTTAGAGACTATTTCAGTACCTTTCACTAAGTAATAAAGTTGGAAACAAATTCATTATCTCATCACTTGAACTTGGAGCGGTTGGTGACAATCATCTTGTGTAGAGTGGTGATGGACTAGTAGAGTAACAAATGCCATAGATCCTACCAATTGGTGATAGATCCCAGTACCAGACACCTATACTCGAAAAAGGTATGTCCTTATAGATTCTAGAAAAATAACTAGATCTTGATTTCATCATGCTGCTATGGGGTTCACAACATTGGGATACACATATAAGAAATGAGGGAAAGGTGTTTTTCCAAGTCACTTATTCCATTTAATTAGGTGAAGTTTGACTTGTTAAAATCTGGAAATAGAGGTGTATAATCCACCCATTACAGGTATTGCTTCCTTTTAGGTTAAAATAAGGCTCTATATGTCTTTACAACTTCGAGGCATGTGGCGAGAGAACAGATTAGTTCATCATTGGGTGCGTTAGTATGCATCTCCCTCCCAACTGGTCATCTTTCTTATTATGAAGAAAGACATTGGTCTAACGATTTGATCCAAAAAAGTGGATACCATGGGAAATACTAGGCTATGACTCAGATTTATAGAGAAATATACTTTATCCCTAGTTGGATAAATAGAACTAGATAATTCATTCCTAGTATATCGATCGAGGACTATCGATTTTCAAGATTTTAGATGGATTTTTTTGGGGTCATGTTGATCACCCCTCACCCAAGATGATATCCTCTATGGTGATTAGTAAATATCTTCTTGTATCCCTAAATATCTTAGATCATAGTAGTAATCATAACATCTACTTTAGTTCAAAGTATAGTCTTAGGTACATCAGAATATTTTGTTACCACTTTTCATTTTAAAGGTTTTGATTGGTAGTTGGGAGTGCCTTAGTGAGACATTTGAGGCTGATAGCCTGTATCTTCTAAAAATTATGGAACCTTTAGATAATTTCTCCTATAATTTTTATTCTTCTAGATATGTGTCATCAGCACATGACTCATCATCAGTGCCACACTCCTACTCAACATAGGGATCAATAATGTTGAAATTTAATGTAGGAGTGTCCAGATTTAAGGGATACAAACATCATACAATGGCCCAATTTGAGGGACTTTCCATATATTTTTGAGAAGAATAAGATGTAGAGAGATGTAGAACCCTTGACCTCTGATATACACATGGGGAGATTCCTTTTCCATAACTCGATACAGTATTGTATGAATCTTGGAAGAGACTCACTGGAATCTCTAGAAGTACCCATATGAGTCAGGAAACTAGGCTATTAGAAGCACTAGGATTTCAATATTATGAAAATATTGATGGAAGTTCTATATGTTCTCAATAATTCTTGGGTAGGCCAATTGATAGTCCTAAATATAGTTTAATGTCTTACATATATTCTAGAGAAGATATGGTGCATAATTTTTAGCAAGAAGCTCTAGGATGGGGAAACACAAGGTTGCTGGTGGCCAGAACAAAACTAGTAACCAATTTATGGGAAATATTTCCCATGAGATATAATTATTTTATTTTCTTATCAGGGTAGTCTTTCTCTTGATCAACCCAAGACCCCATGTGACACATTGGGAATCTGTAGTAGGAAGTGACATAAACATACTCTACTACTGGTCCCTAGGTGAGATAAGAATCATTTGAGACACTGTTCCCAAGGATGATCTATATTTCTTAGCCAGTGAAATATTCATCACCATGTAAATATAAGATAATAAATATGCAACCCATTATTAGTAATAGATTTTATTGAGTTACCACTAATCAATATAAGGTTGATCCTCATTAGATAGAACCAAACAAGACCCTAGCATTTCTCTTACCTCTAATATGGAGTCAGGGAGAAGGGATACTAATGATAGAAGGGATAACTACTCATTGATTCTCTAGAAGGAATCTAATACTTCCTTTACATGTTATTATTTTCAATGGAATTTTATAATCTTGTGGACCTCATATTTAGGGATAGTCATCCTCAATTAATAGGTTCATTCCCTTAGATCTTATGGTTGGGGTGGGTGAATCTTTCATTAATCGTTTTTCATCCTAGATTATGAAAGATCAAGAGTAACCTAATGTTTGTTCCCCCTATCCTTCATCTAGTGCCTACATAGAAATTCCCCAATCATGATCTTCTGAGAGTCATGAGGATCCCTTCCATGTACATTATGGTTGGTGTCTCATAGAGGACCTCTGTGATAGTTGGAATCCCTTCTACCCTGTGGATAACCTTTAGGATGTTGGAATTGTTAAACAAGGGAAAAAAATTAGTGTTGGTTAGTGATAGATCTATTGGATGATATAGTTGACATAACATGCCTTATGAGCATTTTGGGTCTCAATTCTAATGTTAGAAAAATATATCCCTATACCATGGTGAGGACTGAAGGAGGTGCGTCGATGGTGAAAGGGGTTACAAGAGATGTAGGAGTGGAATTCCTTTAGGAAAGGTTAGAAGCCTTCCCTAGAATGGGTACTATATAGTATGGGAAATATTATTTTGAAGAAGGATAGATTTATCTTTTTCATCTGCTAGTGGGGATGTATTATACTATTAGTGATTTTAGGTTATGGGATCCCCCCTTGGAAACTCCAAAATGGGAGATGCCGTTGATGCAACCTAAACACCCCCTAAATCCTTGATATAGGGGAATCTTCCATCTATGTGTTATGGAGAAAAAAATACCAAAATGGGAAGTAATGGTAGTGGGTTGGGGGGGGGGGTGGGGGTGGGTTCTGCCAAAAATTATCCTTTCTGATGATGTTATTGGCATGGTTACATATATTTATGTATTACCAAGCCATGTACCAAGAGGGAATGACTATAACTTACTTAGACCAGTGGACAAGAGAATTTATTGCACTTCACTAAATAATTACCAATTAGGAGACAGGGTGAGGGAACCCAGGAGTTGTGGGGGAGGTATCAATCATAACTTTCTCATAGTTGTGTGAGATTTAAACATAGTTGGATCTCCTATCCCTGTTCCTATTATTGGTGGTTATGATAGGTTGCTGAGATTGTCCAATGTTTTTCATTATATAAGAAAAATTTGAATCCAATAATTAGTACATGATTGATGATGGAGATGCCCAACATGAGTGACCTTAGAGATGTTTGATTATGGAAAATATAACAATTTCACTCTTCTTCTCGTTATCTAATGAAAATAGATTCAAGTCAGGTTCACCATTCTATGCATGAATCCTATGAATCTCTAGTGTTAGTTTTCCTCTCACTATCAAATGAGAAAATATTCACTTTGGTTTTATCATTATATTTTTAACACTTTCTAGGAGGACTTTATTTTGTGTTGTAATATGTCCTTTGACTTTTCATGATCCTTCTGGTCCCATATTCCCACATTCCAAAGGTGGGTGACCTTTACCATCATGGGTGTTGGTGAAATATCCTTGACTGAAAAAGGATTATGGGATTCTATCCCTTATTTCCATATATTCCTCCATGGAGATCATTTCCTAGTCCGAGTATGATTCATAGATTTAATACATGATCATGAATCTAGTTCCCAGTACTATCCTCAAGTAGATATCTATTAATTACATCACTGGATTCCTTATCCGGGTGAAAACCTTCTGTTGGATAGAAAAAGTCTTTGGGATTCATCAAACATAATTGGGTATATTTGGAATCTATAAATATCTTCCTCAATATGGGCTATTTGTGAATTCTATGCTTATTTTATAGGTTATCTTATATTTAAAAACTAGAAGAATAATATGCTCATTACATAGGGAAAATTTTTCTCATTATATAAGGTATCCTAAGATCATTTCCTAGGGAAATCTGGGATCATCACCAGAGGCTAAACATGTTTCTTATATGAAGCATCCTATGCTCACCACACAAAGAAACCTAGGATTGTCACTTAAGGCTTCCTTGGATCATCACCATAGGAATCCTATTCTCGTCACTCAAGGTATGAATCTTGGGATCATCACTTAAGTATTGAATGAATAGATCCCATGATCATCACATAACCTTCTTATGCTCAACATTTTAAGGCATATCATTCTCATCACATGAGGGAATAACATAGGGTGGAAGCCTAAGGAAATGGCAGATAGATCATATTCTTATAACATAGGACTCTTATTATTATTATATAAGGTTTATCATTCTCATTATATGATTAAATAACATAGCCTCATTAATTAATGAAAGGCTATATATATCCTATGATTATCACTGAAGCTTCTTATACTCATCACATAAGGATCCTTAAGCTCATCATGTAGGGATTAATTTATTATGAATCATCCTAGGTTCATCATATTATACCTCTTGGGATCATAATATAAGATAAGGACATGGTTTAAAGTCTCTTGGGGATGCTTATCATATTTACTCATCATGTATTGGGACATTAATAAGTTAACATTTAGTGGGGTTAATTGGTCATGGATTAAATTCCTATGTGGATGCACACAATTTAATATATATTAGGGTACTTTGAAAGATATTATGAGAGGGTTTTTATACTCTAGAAAGATGATAAATCTTTGAAGATACCACATATTTATGGGGATATGTAAGTGTGGTGGTGTTGGGATTGAATCTCAAAGAGGAATCCAACATACCTAACTAGAAAAACAGGATCAAAACCCAACAGTCCAAGGATAATAATTTAAAATAATGTGATATACCTATACCATGTAGTTTAATTTGTGTGTTAAGGATGTTGGTGTTGTGAAAGGAGTGACAACAAGGGATGGATTGGTGCTTACACTTGGATTTTCATACGAGATGGGGGTATTCTCATGATTGTCACATGGGGCATACCATGCTCTTCACACATGGAATCATAGTTTTATCACATAATTAATCATATTATCTTCACATAAGGTAATATATAGTTTAATGTCTTTTACTAAGAACCTGGGATATGATTTAACATCTTTCACTAAGGACATTAATGTCATGAAAAGTTAAATAATGAGGGATGGAATGGGGATTACACATTAATTCACCCAAGGGAGAGAGCGGATTGTTGGGAGGACTAGGGTAGTATCCATTTATGTTTCCAAGGTTGGGGATTACGCCTAATTAGATATCTAGGTGGTATTAGGGAATTTTATAAGAATTGGTGGGGATTCTCTACAAGTTTTACTTCCTGTCCAGTGCTTGTGAACAACTGTCTTGGATGCTTCGTAGGTCACACTTCGTGTGAAGGTTCTAAGGATGAGTCTTCCTATGCTTAAGATGAAAATGAATTGAGACTTCCCAACATTTTATTGGTCTATTTTTTATGGGAATAATGGTCAAAGATACTATTGGTGCATATTTATTATTTATGAGTAAGCCCAGATTGTGTGGATGTGGGGCCATGAGAACTCAACTATGGCACAACTATGTTTGATTGAAGTAGGATTCAAATAGGGGTCCCCAGTTTGAGGCTCACACAACTTTGGAGTTATGTGGTAAACGGTATTTAGAACATGTATATTTCATAGATGGACATGGCAGGGGTTTAATGTAATTTAGGTGTTTTTCAAAATTTAGAGATGTGCGAAACATATGCCTCTTGAATAAACTATATACTTCATTGAGGAAAGTTTTGTGAAATAATCTCAAACATAAGAAAATAAATTCAAGGAACTATATGTGGTATTTAATTCAAGTTTATAACCTGTGGGAATCCATGGGTGTTTATGGTTGTGTGAATTTTTGAAAGGAAGAGTTTCATAACCCTTTGGATTCTAGATGTATGTCCTAAAAAATGGGGGGAGGGGGTTCTGTAGTATTTATTGGACTTTTTATCATATAATATCATTGGTTAATGAAACTATTATATGATCTCATAATTTATGAGTTGTGAAATTATTTAAATTTCATTCACATAACTTATAGTTTTATCCACTCCAAGACTTTACCATTTTTAAGAGGTCTCTAGCATGCATGATATTTTGGACTTTCATGGTGCCTCTGGTTATGGACTAATACTAATCCAAGTTTCATTAATTTCAAGAATTTTAATGAAAGAAAGTTTTTTTTATATAGAATTCATTTCAATGACCAATTCCTCTCCTAATACTTATTGGTAATACATCTAAATTCCACATACACATATTTTTGGTGCCTATAACTAGATCAATTATATTGTGTTTATAATTTTTTTATTTATGAATTGTTCATGAATGTTTATATTGTATTTAATTATTTGAATTTTCCATTTATTTAAAATTTATTACTAGTTTTATCCATAAATTTAATTTTTATATTATGGATTGTAAGGTTTACTTTAGTTTGAGTTGTTAAACCACTTCTAAGTTATCATACATGCTCATAAAGAGTCACATAATAGGTATGATATGGATCTATTTTTCATCTATCTTGACTTTAGTTTGTGATTAATGTTATTAGCTTAATTGTTTTGAATAAAGTTTATAAATATTTTATATTAGAGTTATTATGTAATTGAAATCTATATTGATTAATGAATCCACAACTAGAGGGATTTTATGTCAAAATTCCCATTAGATTAGATTTATATGCCTTTTATAAAAAAATGGGGGTTTACTATCTTTGAATCCAAGATTAATCATGTAATAATTCTAAATTTCATATAATTATAATTCTTTACATGAAAATTTCAGGTACCCTAAACATATAATGAAATGGAATATGTATAAGTATGTTTGGATTCTATTTTTTGGTAAACTAGGGGTGGTGTAAATAGTTAGGAATTAATATGGTTTGAATATATTAATTTTATGGATGGAATATGATCTTAAAATAAATCATTAGAATTATTCACACATAAATGGAATAACATAAGAAAATATTCTGAGATAAAAAATCTTTGAAAATACTAGGTGTTAGATTCATTTCAAACTAACACCATTAAATATCTCGATCATTCAACTAGGTAGCTTCATACTAAATATGGGTGCCCCCAGATTGTATTTTGTAATAAAATAAAGTAATGGGTGTCCTTAATAGGATTCAGTTCATATTATTTCTATCTAATCTGGGTGACACTTTGGTGGGAAACTCTATGACATAGTTTACTAGAGGAATATATTTTATTTTATCTATATAATAGATTTTGGACAAGGGTTGTACAATCAACTACCCAAGAGTCATACCTGATATGATTGAAATTATTTCCTATATAAATATCTATGTTTATATATAAACACTATTGTGGACTCAAAGCTTAGTGCGATATGGATATTGGACCACTAAGGGATATGAATGATTTAAAAGGGGATATCGTTTTAGTAGGAGCACATTTAATGACAGTCCTTATCAAAGGATTATAATATATGACACTCATCTGATAAAATATTATGTTATAGATAATATAATAATAATAATAATAATCATCAAACTTTAATTTGAAATTAATCCTTTAAAAAGATAATATTAATGTATGTAACTCCTAAGACTGGAAAATTAAGGAAAAGTTATTTTGTATAATAAATTCTATGTGTTAGAGCAATAAATTCTTGAGTAAACAATTATTTATATAGTTAAAAAATTATTCTAGATGCTTATGGTAAGAATAAAATGATTTAATAAAAGGTTTCAAAGGAATGAGATGTATAATTAACTAAGGAACTTTTGTCTATACTCATGTACTCATTGAGATTGACTGTTCTAATGACTTGGTGAGATTGAAGTCCAATTCTAGTTGAGGAATTCATTTTTTTATCATTATTAGATTTTTTTAGAATGTTTATGAATTTAAGAAATTTTTACTCAATATTCTCAAATTTTTCATAGTAGTTGAGTTGAGATTGTGATGTCTGGGTTTTGGTGCTGTATCGATTGTACAAGTGGGTAGAAAATAAAAAATAATCAAAAAAAGTTAATTAGAAAGTAAAACAATGATTCATATAGTTTCCATTTAAGGTTATTTAAAACAATAGTTATTAAGAAATAAGAGTAATATTTCTGTGTGATGGATATTTTCTAAATATACAAAGGGTTTTTTGAAACTCCATTGATTGTAAATGTCTTGTTTCAATGTTATAGAATACAATTATTTGGTTTTTAAGGGTATATAATACCAAATATATAATTTTAAAATGTTTTTAATATACAGAAGTTCAAAAAACATGGTAAAAATTGGTAAAGATTATAGTTTAAATTATGTTGAAGAAGCAAAGAATGTCTATACCAAATATTTGATTGTAAATAAAATACTTAAACTCTGATGGATCAAAGTAAAGTATATTTATTTTCATATCATTTTTCTTATGTGATTAAAGAAGTTTTTTTTTAAAAATTTTTTATTATGAAAAATATGAGATAATGGATTAAATACACATGGTTTATGTTTTATCAGATTCTATAACAAGATTTGAAAATGAGATAGTGATAGAAATGTTTTGACTAAGATAAAACATGTTATCTAGATGTTTTTTAAAATATGAGGAATTAATATTCCAACACCAGGAGTGGAATATATTAATGAGTAAAATATTCAATTCAAAAAAAATTTCTAAATAATAATAATACCATATATGATATCAAAACAGTGGTTTATTTATTAAATGATAACAATAAGATAAAATAAGGTCTATTTCATAAATATAAAGTAGTTTGTTCATATTAGAATTATATTTAGAATAGAATATGTTCTAGGAGTTGAACATTAAGAATATTATTCATATGTCTCACCATTATTATATCTATCTTACTTCATAGATAATAATATATAAAGAATTTTGTGGGAGTATTTTATTAGGTGGTCACTTAGAAATGTTATAGCAATTATATATAGATTTAATTAATTAAAAAACCCTAAAATATGGTAAACATAAGGATGATTTGGTATAATATTGTATATGATATATTAAAGTGGATCCTATTTATGGTTTTGTTAAAATTATTAAAAGGAGTTTAAGAATATAAAATGTATCATGTTATATAAATGGAAATATTCACTTTATCATCATTCATATTGTTTGAATATATTTCAAAAATTGAAGTGATAATTATCCCCTGAAAGTACAAATTTTTGTTTCCCTTAATCTATGATCATCAAAAAGTATTTTGAGCTGTGATGATATATTAATATTAGCCTTTATAAAATCTTTTAATCAATAAAAAAAGTTTTATATGATATAAAAATAATAGACTCATGAGGTAATAAGTCAAGACTTATTATTTGGACTGACACACCAAAGTATATCACGTGGAACATTATACACTTTGATATACTTAGAGATGCATACTTACTATAATTCTCCATTACTTGAGGTTAGTGAGATACCTATAATGAGAACCTCTAAACTTTTATACCTTTATTATAAAATCCTTGATTTTTAGTTAATCATGGTGTGGTTGGGTGTGTTATTGATCATGTCATCAGTTGGAGCTCAACCAAGATGATATTTTTCCACTTATGTGACAAGTAAATACATCAAGGCCCTTAATTGAATTAAACTAAGGAAAATCATAGACATAATTAGTTGAGTGATATTCCATGTTCTTGGCTACTTTGATGAATGTCATGTGATGTATTCATTCAAACTATTTAGTTTATTTTTGGTAATCATGAATATATTAGTTGTCCTATAATATATTTACATATTCTATGTCTAGTGGTCAGTTGATTTCAGGAATAATGGTATTATATAGTTATACCTATGATGTATATGATACATATTATTTTGGACATGTTAATACTAAGATATGAGTATGTTTAATGAAGATCACACTAGAACCATTTATAGATTGAGTATCATTGATCCTTTTATAGAGGCCAATCTTTTCTTATATTAATGAAATAATGATTTCATATTAATTTTCAATTATACAAATGATTGTAAGGTTCCCCACCATTTTTAGAGGGGTGGTAAGGGGTTGGGGCTGAGGGGTAGGCCGTAGTGTCAAGTCCCTGGGCCGGCATGTTTACTATGATTTTCTTTCATGTGTTGTGTTCCATGGGGGAATATGTAATTGAAATATAAAGGATTATAAGGTGATATAGTTAGGACTTAAAATAAGGAATAAATTTTCGACAAAATTTTTGTTCCAAAATGAAAAAATATTGATACACTATATCTAAAAGAGTTTGGATATATTCAAAAAGAGTTTATTTTCTTCATAAAGTCCTTATAGAATTTTAGTTCAAGTGGGTGATTTTTGGAAATACAAAAAAATTGGTATATCATATTTTATGATACAACATAAATCATAGTCAGTGATACACATATAATACATATATAAAAATTATGATATACTAATACCGTATAAGGAATGAGATGCCTCAACCATAATGTACCATAGGCTTATGATATATGATTTAGATTCCATGGATACTTCCATATTTTCCAAATGGATTTATTAATTTATGAATCAATGGGTTGTTTCATTTTTGTTATAATAATTTGTTTTAAATTTTTAAACAATAATATACTCAATAGTCGTGCCTTATGGGAAATTCACCCTATCTGCCATGTTGTGGCAGCCAACCCTAGACTATTTTAATTCAATAAATGGATCCAAAATAAAGGTATTTTATCCCATTATTAATTTTACATGATAATTAAATCCATATGTTAATATATCTTCTTCACAATTATCCATTCATAATTGAGGTTAAATTATTTCAAAATTTTATATTTCGGGGTGCTCTTGTAGTTTATGAGGATTATAGTGGTTGATGTACTACCTGTGGTGGATAGAGTCCTTTGGTTTTCACTTAGTTATAACCATAAAAAAATATTATGAGTTCCACAGAAAATGAAGATTGTAGCATTTTATGTATATAAGAACCCATGTTTTTCTAGACTGCAGTTTTGAGCATAAATTTGATTTTTTTACTTTTGAATGCTTTTAAAGGGGTAAATTGGTATTTTAACCCTAGAAAATGATCTTGGATAATTTTTATGACCACTCTGTCGGTCTCGGAATATGATTTTTACCATAGTACATGAGTTTGGTGGAAATATGAGCTATTCAAATTTTGGAGGAATAATCAATATTTAATATTTAATAAATTAAATATTAAATTATTCACACAGGTTAATTTGACTGTAACTTTTGAATAGAGTATCATATTGACATTCCATCTCCACCGTTGATTCCATAATGGGGAGTTTAACCTAGATTAGGAATAAAATTAAGTCGGGCACCGGGGCCGGCTCGTGCCTCGTTTTCTCTTTCTTTCTGTTTTCTTATTTTATTTATTTTCTCTTATTTCCTCCTCGTTCTTGCATGTTCATCTTGTGTGGATCCTACTATTACACTATAAAAAAGGATAAATTAGAGAGGGATAAATATGGAGAGAGGTAATGGAAGAGCTGTACCATCATGGAGCTCTTGATGCACTAGTTTGATGTGTGACAATAGTGGATGGTGGAATCGAGTGAAGATTCGGCAGTTTCCACCCAAAGGTAGGACATTTTTAATATTTATTGAAAATACCCTTTAAATTTTTTGTTTTATGTTTTTAAATCCTATATATACTTTCTTGTGGCCTCTTTAGAAAAAAGCTGTTGTTGGGTGGGGGGGGGGGGGGGTTAAATAGTGGTTTCAGGCGATCAAAGTGTTTTCTCATCAGGAAACCTAGGTTACATGGTGTGTGGTATGGGGAATCACGCCACGTGTTCTCCCCATTCGACGAAAATGAGATTTTAAGGGTTACACACCATGTATGGGGTATACATTCCGTGTACTAGTACTTGACCATGTAGCTGAGTACTCGAGCATGTCTACCCGTGTAGGGGTATATTGCTATGTAGGAGTACATGGAAAAACCCCATGTAGGGTGGGATGTCATGTAGAAGTACATGGTTTGGTCAAGTAGATGCACAAGATGGTTGAGGGACATGGGAATGTACTTGGTGCTAGGTACACACCATGTACCCACCTTACATGCTGTTTACCTGGGGTGTTTACACGCCCATGATGGCGGAAGCACACGCCCATGTGGGAGCTTGAGGGTACATGTCGTGTATGGTCTCTACACATAGTGTACTCCACTCTTGGAACCCTTTGAGGGTCTTTTACTATTGCATGCCTCACTATCAGATTTGGACCTACGAGTATTCCATTTTGAGTATTTTTCCATGTATATCACTATGGTGACACCTATAGATTGGTTTGAGGACTCTTGATGGGTGTTTTAGGGTTTTTATCTAAGTGGAGAATTTCTTCCTCCAGTTATCAATCTCTGTCATCTTCGGAGGGAGAGACCTGAATGTGAGTGATTGGTTGGGTGTTCCAACCAACCTAGATAATATCTTAATTTGAGATGATTTGTGATCTATCTCCCATGAGATTTTCTTTTGATAATGTTCCACTTGTGAGTCATACCCTTTTGT
The DNA here is from genome assembly GCA_963277665.1 of Viscum album. NCBI lineage: Eukaryota > Viridiplantae > Streptophyta > Magnoliopsida > Santalales > Viscaceae > Viscum > Viscum album. The sequence continues at coordinate 962,701,921 of OY728145.1, forward strand.
CCAATGAGGCCATGATACCTGATGCTTCCAAGGATCCCTTGAGGGATTTTTTTCTTATGTGATGATCTATGAAGTCCCTTATAGGACCCCTGTCTTGTTTAATGTTAAGAGGATCCCTGTTGTAGGATGTATCTTATGTATACCATTAAGAGGATCCCTATAGTAGGATTACTCTATTTTTTATCATTATAGGATCCAGTATAGGATTCCTCCCTTGCCTTTAGCTAAGGATCTCATGTAGGATGGCTCCACTCATTTTTTCTTAGAGGATCCCGAGTAGGATGACTCTTTAGTGATTAACTTGAGGGACCCAACAGGTGCATGTGGTTTGACCAACCCTGACTTGTATGTCGATTTTGGGTAGAGATGGTGTTTCGGTGTCACCTAGAACTAGTGCCGAACTGGTAAGCCCATGGGGCTGTGACTGTAGTGTTGGGTTGGGTGTTGGGGCCACCCTCACTCTTTGTTATGTTTCAATTTTTTATTGCGGATGCAGTGATGTTCACCAGAGGTTCTTCCTAGTTGGTGGCTATTGAACCTAATGTGAGGTGTGTTCCTTTATATTGGGATTCCCGAATGTTATTCCTAGGTTTTTTTCTTATTGGGATGCCCAGACGTGCTTTCCTGGAATCTGGATTTTGAGCCATGTTATTTCTGATATTGACTTTTATACCCATAGGTACTACCTAGGGGTTAGATATTGAGCCTAAATGCATATATATATTGTTATATATATATTTTTTGGGATTTCTATAGGTGATTCCTAGTATCTGGATGTTGTGCCTTATGTGTTGATTTATATGCCTTGAGTGACACTTGGATTCCCATTGTAGGAATTCTTTGAACGGGATCAATGTAAAGTATAATTAAACATTGGATGAATCGTGGATATAGTTAAGGGATTACATTAATGGGATGATTGGTTGAATATAGTTATACCCCAATTGATACTTTAATATAAGTGAGGGATGCCTTGGAAAAGCTTAGTGGGTTATTATTTTACGAACTTTGAGTGATGCCTGGATCTAGTTGAAGGATTCCAAGAACAGGCTCAATAGTTATTTATGTTAAGACTTGGGTGAATCATCAATCTATTTAAGGGATGCCATAAATGGGCTTACTATGTTATTATAGTTATAACCTGAATGATACTTGGATCCAGTTGAGGGATGCCTTGGATGGGCTCAGTGGGTGATAAATTATATTCCCTCAATGATACTCATATTCCCATTATAGGAATTACTTGGAAGGGATTATAGGAATGATGACTTCAATACGATAAGTGATACTTGTATTCCCACTGTAGGAATGCCTTAAATAGGCTCATAGTATAGATTCTATATGATCATAATGACGATGCTATTATGGACTAGTTACTTGACTCAAGGGGTGACATGGCATCTCCTTGGATGTACGGATGGTTCTTCTAGAATATTTATTGATAGTATTGACAATATTTATATGGAATACTTTTTTTGGTTATTGGAGGTGATTATATGATAACCCAGGGCAGGACGAGTATCCTCTTATGGTGACATACCTTGCTTAGATACTTTTTCGACATTGGCCGAAGCTAGTATATGTCGATTGGGATTATAGATCCAGAGATCGAATAGATGATACATGGACTGAGTGGTATGATGTCCATCTCAATTACCTTTTACAGGATGTGTATTTGACTAAGAATACCAACTGTGGTTTAATTTCTATTGGTTTTCTTGTTATTTGGTTTCACATACCATTGAATATTCACATTTATGTTTATATGTATAGCTATGTGACTATAAATGTATACATATATAGATATGGACATCCATTGTGGAACTTACCTAGTTGACAGGGATTATAGACCCTAGGTTCAAATGTAGAATCATGTTTGGTTTTACTACCTTTTGGTTGTTTTTCATCTAGGTTGAGTACATTGATTTTTCATACACTTTTAGCAGCACAGTTTCAGGTTTCTTGTCAGGGGTGACCTACTGGGATTCTTTCTCGACCTTGAACATGAACCTTAGACTATGTGTAGAATTAATGTCTACTTTTCATGTTAATCCTGAGTTGCATGGTGGATAGGGCTGAGGCCTAGTGTTGCATGATCGAGTGGAGCTGGTCGAGTGGTTCTACTGACCGGGTAGGTGTAGTTCAATAGTGTTTGGAGATTGGGTATGTGGGTTAGGTAGGAGTTAGTAGCAGAGCCCTGTACTTTTAATTTCTATTTCTATTGTATTAATATATCTATATGGTCAGCCCAGTGGATGACCAATGTTGTATTTTATTGCATAGCTGTTCAGACTTTTTCAGCATTCTCTTATTGTAGTTTGTTCTATTTTAGTTGTTTACTAATTCTTCACTCTATTTACTTTCTGATATGTGTGATACATAGCTATTTACTCTGTTTTCTTACTCTGATACGAGGGAATAGTCTATGTATTATCACCTCCTAGGCCCTCATTTCTATTCGAAAACCTTTGCGATGAGGAGGAACGCTTGAGGCTTAGTGACCCACCGGCTCAAAGCATTGGTTTAGTGGCATACAAGTTGAGATGTTACAAAGTGGTATCAAAGGTTTTCTTTTCCTAGTCTTTACACTTTGGGATATAGTAGACAAGAGTGTTAATAATGTGTTAGAACCTGTGATGGATATCCGACTGGTGCTTCGAGAACACTTGTTCCAGTAAAAATTCCTGGTTTCCAGGGTTTGGGATTGTTGTTCTGATCTGCGATCTTATAGTTGTATATGATTTTACTTTGAGTGATGAAAATATTGTGTGGATGTTATTATTTACTATGGATCTCCATTTCTTGGTCATTTTCAAGAGTCCAGGGATGGATTTTTAATATTGGCTACAAAGGAAAGAGGCATCTCACGTATCATACTTGGCACATTGGATTGACATCATATAGGAATACCAGTGTGTGATTTTACTAACAAATGATGACTTTTGAGGCCTTATTACATGGATATTTCACTTTTATGGAAGGTTATGTGGATCTTCAATGAGGTTTTTTTTGTGAGGTCGATGAGTTAGTCCTCATGCACGGGGGGTGTAGTGACCCTAGAAGGTTGATATGGCATGTGATACCCTTTTTATGTGACCCTTTTTGGGTGCTGTTTCTAAGGTCCGTGGTTAGCCATTCAGATCACTGTGCATGATGCCGATAGGTACCAAGACTTTTCTTGTGAAATGGACCTCCAGGGATAAATTCATTATGAGTATTCTTAGAGAGGATCAAGGACCTTGTAGGCTATGTTTTTAGTTTTGGCCTTCGTAGGTCATTGTGATATTTACCTTCTTTTGATAGGTTGGATATTTTGGTCTTGGTGGTTGGGACTTGTGACATAGTTCTGAGATTTTGTTTATGTATGGCTAGGTGGGATACCTAGAGACCCTTAGTTTAGGCTCAGACCCTTGTAGGTCGACGTCTTTTTTGTGTTTAGGCAACCTATGTGATAGAGGTTGGCCCATGTTTTCAAGTGCCTTACTGGAAGTGAGATAGGTTTTATGATCGCTTTGAGATAGAGGCACGATAGGTGATTGAATTTGAATTATAGTCATATTGATTCCTTCAGTTTTTGATAGAGCACATTTGGTGCTTGGTTTTTTTTTGAGATTGGATTTGACGGGCATGACTGTTTGGGTGCCTAGCCTGGTTGACCAGCGTTTCCTCTATTTCTAGTGCAGTCAGAGTGTGGGTAGATTTTCATGAGTAGAATGACACCATATGACTGGTGGTTGTGAGATAAATTATGGCACAGGTGTGGTCCCCAATTTTGAATAGGAGTTATAGGGGAACTCCTAGATTAATAAAACTATTTTGTCGTGTAGCATGTTCAGATTATCCTTATGGTGGACGACTCGATGGAGTATGAGTTGGGTGGTAAAGATACATAATGGTTGCACATGGTATCAGTTTAATCTAAATCGGTGAGTGGATGGGTGTGAGACAAGGATTAATGTTTCAATACATTAAATTATCTTGGATCTTGGAAGTTGTGCAGGAATGTCCCTCTGTGGTAGAGGTGACATCATTAAATGAATTGGGTACCATGAGATAGTTGACTCGTGGCTAAATCCTAGTTAGGTTTTGACAGGATATGAGCATGGCTCTAAGAGAGTTTTACATTCCTTTGGTAGAATCTTGGTGTACTACTATTAAAGAAGATCACATGATATCTTGATTATTCTTAAGTATGCTGATAGAGTGTTGGCACTACACCGAGCTCCTTTTCTTCTAAATGTTCTTCCCTGGTTCGGAAGAGGAAACTATTTAGGTTGCGCTCAGAGAGTGGTGTAAGGAAAGCCATATGGAAGGGAGTACACCATTTTCCATTTGAGGGTGTTGAACCTCATTTTTAGTTGAACTTCAGTGTTTTCCGTGGGCCATTGGGCTGAGAGGTTTCTTTTGCGAGGATGATAACGAGATTTCTTTGGTGAGGAGTACCATATCGGTCATAGTTAAACGTCTTCTGTGTAGGAGACAATTATTAATTCTATAAGGATGGTCATTGGATAGTCTAGATAGCTGGTTGTGTAGATGACCGGGTTGAGATCATGGATTCTTGTCCTTTAACCATGATTCTTTGGGATGTGAAGTTTTGTTGTGGGGAGTTTGTTATAACCCATGTTTTTCCGGACTATAGTTTTGAGCATAAATTTGAATTTTTTTCTTTCAGATGCTTTTAAAGGGGTAAAATGGTCTTTTTTCCCCTATCATATTATCTCAGATAGTTTTTCTTACCACTCTATTGGTTTCTAAATAAGACTTTTACCCTAGGACCAGAGTTTGGTGGAAATACGAGCTGTTCAAATTTTGGTGGAATAATCAATATTTAATATTTAATAAATTAAACATTTAATTATTTGTGTTGGTTTGTTTGGACATAACTTTTAAATAGATCATCATATTGAGATTTCGTCTCTACCATTGAGTCTATAATGGGGTGTTTATCCTAGGAGTGGCATAAACACAAGTCAGACACTGGGGCCTGCCCGGGCCCCGTTTTATTTTTCTTTTGTTTTTCTTCTTTTCTTTTTTTTTCTCTTCTTTCCTCCACCTTATTGCACATGCCTCCTATATGAATCCTCCTACACCACTCAACCAAGGGAGAAATGAGGGAGGTATAAAGAGAGAGATAGTTATGGGAATAAAGGTACCTTTACAGAGCTCTCGACACGCTTGTTCGACGTGTGACAACCGTTGATAGTGGAATCGAGCGAAGATTTTGCGGTTTCTACCCAAAGGATGGCCATTTTTAAGATTTACTGAAAATACCCTTTGAACTTGTTATTTCAAGCTTTTAAAAACTTTTATGATTTATTGTAGCTTCTTAAGACTAGATTTATTATTTTTTTTGGGGGGGGGGGGGGTTTAAATTGTGGTTTTGGGAAATCTGAGGGTTTTCCCGTTGGGAAACTTGGGTTTCATGGCGTGTAGTCTAGGAGAGCATTCCATGTGTTATTCCCATTTGGAGATGATGAGGCTTTAGTGGTTACATTCCATGTATAGGGTATACACACTGTGAACTGGTACTCAACCATGTAGCCAAGTACCCAGTCATGTCTACCCGTGTGGGGGTACATGGATGTGTAGGAGTACATGACCAGGCCCTATGTAGGGTAGCACACCATGTATAAGTAAAAAACTTGGCCAAGTAGATGGCCAATCCGGTTGAGGGACATGGGCATGTACCCCGTGCCAGGTTCACACCGTGAATCCACCTTACACACTGTGTACTTGGGGTGTTTACACACCCATGCTCGCAGAATTACATACCCATGTGGGAGGTCGAGGGTACATTCCATGTATGGTCTCTACATGCTGTGTACTCCTCTCTTGGTACCCTTTGAGGGTCTTTTCCTGTTTCATGCCTTCGTGTCATATTTAGAACTATGAGTAGTCCAATATGATTAGTTTTCCACATAGATTTTGATAGTGAAACCTATGGAGTGGTTTGAGGAATCGTGATGGGTGTTTTGAGGATTCAATCTAATTGGAGAAGTTATTTCTCCAATTATCAATCTCTGTCATCTTCTGAGGGAGAGACCTGAACGTGAGTGATCAGTTTGGTGTTCGGACCAACCTAGTTGAGATCTTGATTTGAGATGAGTTGTGAGATATCTCTTGTGGCCTTTTGTTTTGAGGACGTTCCCCTTGTTTGACATTACCTTCTAGCCTATGAGCCCGTGAGACTCAATGCTTCCAAGGATCCCTAAAGGGACGACTTTACTGATGTGCTGATCTAGGGAGTCCCTTGTATGATCCCTCTCTTGTTTAATGTTAAGAGGATCCATATTGTAGGATGTATCTATTTTATAGCATTAAGATGATCCCTATAGTAGGATTTCTTCATTGTTTATCATTCGAGAATCTAGTATAGGATTCCTCCCTTACCTTTAGCTAAGGATCCCGTGTAGGATGGCTTCACTCGTGTTTTCCTGGTGGATTCTGAGTAGGATTCCTCTTCAGTTATTAACTTGAGGGACCTATTAGGTGCCTATGGTTTGACCAACCATGATTTATACATCAGTATTGGGTATATATTGTGTTCAGGTGTCACCTAGAACCTGTTCCGAATTGGTAAGCCCATGGAGCTATGACAGTAGTGTTAGGTTGGGTGTTCGGGCCACCCTCATTCTTTGTTACATTTCAATTGTTTTTTGCTGGTGAAGTGATGTTCACCATAGGTGATTCTTGATTGGTGGCTATTGAACCTAACATGGGTCATATTACTTTTTGTTTGGATGCCCGTATGTTCTTCATAGGATCCGGTTTTCTTATTAGGATGCCCAAACATGCTTTTTTGGGATCCAGATTTTGAGCCATGTTATTTATGATATTGACTTGTATACCCAGGGGTAATACCTGTGACTTTTCTATTGAGCCTAAATGCATATATATTGTGATATATATATTTTTTGGGATGTCCACAGGTGCTTCCTAGTATCCGACTATTGAGACTTACATGTTTTTTTATATTTCTTGAGGGATAATTGGATTCCCGTTGTTGGAATGACTTGAAGGGGATTTGTAGGCAGTTTAATTAAACCTTGGGTGAATCATGGATCATGTTAAGGGATTTCTTGAATGGTACCATTGGTTGAATATAGTTATACCCTAAGTGATACTTGGATCCTATTGAGGGATACCTTGGACTGGAATAGTGGGTAATTGTTTAATAAACCTTGAGTGATACTTGGATCTAGTTGAGGGATTCTAGGAATAGGATACATGTTTTTTATGTTAATACTTGGGAAAATAATGGATCTATTTAAGGTATTCATTGAATGGGATTACTAGATGATTATATTTATATCCTGAGGGATACTTGGATCTAGTTAAGGGATGTCTTGGATGGGCTCAGCGAGTGATAACTTATATGCCCTGAGTGATACTGAGATTCCCATTATAGTAATTCCTTTGTTGGGATCAAAGGGATGATGAATTATAAACCTTGAGTGATACTTCGATTCCTACTCTAGAAATTCCTTAGATGGGATCATAGGATGAGTGTTATATTATTGGAATGACGATGCTCTTTTGGAACAGTTACTTGACTCGAAGGGTAGCATGTCGTCTCCCCAGATGTCCGGATGGTTCTTCTGAAATATTTCTTGATAGTATTAACCATATATATATATGAAATCATTTTTTGGTGTTTGGAGGTGAATACCTGAGAATCCAGGGTCAGATGGGTATCCTCCTATGTGACACACCTTGCACAGCGACTTTCGGCATTGGCCGAAGCAGGTATATTTTGATTGGGATTACATATTTAGAGACTAACTGGATGATAGAATACTTGAGTGGCATGAAATCTAGATAAATTATCTTACATAGGTTTTCCATTTGACTAGGATTATGGACCGTGGTTTGACTATTGTTGGTTTTCATGTTTTTTTGTTTCACATACCAATGAATATTCATATTTATGTATATATGTATAGTTATAGGACTATACATGTATATATATATAGATATGGAAATCCAAGGTGGAACTTGCCTAGTTGATAGGGATTATAGATCCTGGGTTCGACTGTGGGCTCATATTTTTTTTTACTACCTTTTGGTTGTGTTTCACCTTGGCTGAGTACATTGATTTTGCATACACTTTTAGCAGCACAATTTCAGGTTGCATATCGCGGTGGCCCAGTCAGATTATTTCTCACCCCTACACATGCACCTCAGTGCATGTGTAGACCTTGTGTCTTCTCTATAGGTTGAGAACAAGTTTTATGGTGGATAGGGCTAAGGCCCAGTGTTGCATGATCGAGTGGAGCTGTTCGAGTGGTTTTACTGATCGGGATGGTGTAGTTCAATAGTATCTGGAGATCGGGTACGTGGGTTGGTTTAGAGTTAGTAGCAGATCCGTATACTTCTAAATTCAATATTTGATGTATTACTTTTTCTGTATGGTCATTCCAATGGGTGACTAGTGTTTTGTTGTATTGCATAGCTGTTTAGGTTTTTTCAGCATTCTCCTATTTTAGTTTGTTTGATTTCAGTTGTTTACTACTTCTACACTCTGTTTACTTTTCGTTGTGTATGATACTTAGATAAGCCCACTATTTTCTTTCTCTTATATGAGGAAATATTTTCCCAAATATCAACTCCTAATCCCTCACTTCTAGTCATCAAACTCTAGCATTCGGGGAGGCACACTTGAGGCCTAGTGACCTACCAACTTGGAGCACCAGTTTAGTGGAATCTAGGTCAGGATGTTATAAGGTATGCCTATCTAAATTTATATTATTAATACTATTGTAGGATAAATGATTATAGACCTATAATTATTATGGGTTTATTTTTATATGTTTATCATATTAAGATCCTAAATAATTAATATTCATGTACTGAGTTTTCATGATAACCCCTCTTCCAATTTCAAAACTGAGCAAAGAAAAAAGAAGAAGAATACTTAGAAAACAACACTTAGAATTGATGTTGTTTATAATATGTCAAATTATATGTTAAAAACTACATCATTACTAAATAAAATAAAATAAAAAATTTCTCACTGAGTTATAAGTTCCCAATCAAGAACACTACCATGGAGAAAAAGAAAATTTACTCTTTAAACAAAGTACAATGACAATAAGCATTGAGAAAGTAACCTATTAACACCTATTCATAGATGATATGCATAGTAGAAATTTTTGGTTCAATTGGTTCCTCCATATTATAATCTTTACATCCTTCCATTGCTTGAAAATAGATACTACCAACTATCCACTGACAGATAGACTTTACCACCTCCTTGTTGTTAACATTACGATTTCAAGAATTCATATGTTTTCTCTTTGAAAATTGTGCACCTAGAATTATTCCACTAATTCTACCACTTCAAAACATATATTTATACTATTATAGTTTCCACTAGTTCTATAACTTGATTCCAGAATCGTTTCTTCTAAAATTTTAAACACTATGTTAGAAAACATTATTCACATTCTCAAGACTAAAAATCTCCCTCTTGAATACTATTTATATAGATTCCACTTATTCATGGTTCACTTTCAAAAATTCACTATATTTTATTCCTTCTATTTTGGTTTTCATGATCTTCCAATCACCAGTCATCCAAGCCCCACTAATGAACAACACCACCCCATACTTCCAAGATTATGAATTTTTTTATCATATAAATTGGATTTTTATTCTCAAAAACCTTCCACAGATCCAACACCTCATCCTCAAAAATCTTTTCGATAAAATGATACTTTAGATAAATGTGTTTTTTCCAAGATTGAAACATTATATTCTTTTCACGATGAACCATGCTCTGAAATTCATATAACAACAATCTATTTTCCTTCCTTCTTCTAAGTTTCTATAATAAACACTTCAACTAGAATAATCATGACACACTTTGGGTTACATGTATGATTAATTTCAATCTTGGTTTATCTATTTTGATTTTCTATATAGTTTTAGGTGTTAGGGGTTTAAAAATTTATTTTTTTGGGGAAAATAGGCCCGATGGAGGGTTTAGGAACATAGTTATTAGTGAATTTCGGGTAACCATGAAATATGGATTTGTTGGTTCTAGTAGCTATTTGGATGGTTTTAGCATGGTTTGTCTAATCATGTGAGTTTCCAAGTGAACCATGTGGATGCTTGGGTTTTTTCTAGAGGTTATTGATTTTATTTTCAATCTACGTGACGTCTCTTAGAAAAATGTGAAACTTGGTTTTCAAGGGTCAATGGATACCATACGATTAGAAAAATATTTGTCTAACAGTTTGAAATAACTATATGACCTAACATAAAATTCTTAAAATAGAATATTACTTTGATTACCTCAATTTATTTGACCACTAATCCCCTCTTAATTCATCACTATCCCAAACCAACCTCTACTTGATTCTGTAATAAGTTCTCCCCTAGGTTTAATGGTGTATCCTCATTGATCTAGATGGATCTCTTTAAGGTAAGTGTGTTTTTTCAATTATATTATTCTTATATTTCAATACCTACCTCCTATTTCTCATATTATCCATGTTATGAAATCATATATATGGTATGATGACCCAATCTATGGTTTTGATGGATAATTGATGGTGTTTATCTTGGATATTGGATTTTGATGATTGGATCTCTTTGTTTCCCATCACTATTTTCAAATGCGAATAGATTTCCCCATTAGTGAGGTAGGTGTCTCTGTACAGTGGGTATATCCATTAATTTACCATGTGTTATTTTTATATTCATTTGGGTTGGTTTATAAAATTCATTTATTTGAAATATATGAGGGTTTTTTGTGAAATTATATCTTGTGTGTCTTGGAAAATGGGTTTTATTTAAAAATAGTTTTTTCACCCCATGTGTTTGATGAAATTACCTAAATATAAATTTGATTCAAGAAATGGATTTAAAGCATGTGAGAAGTTAATATTCTCTTATGAACATGTTTTAGAATTTATGATCATGGTTTATTGAGTTTTTTTTGAAAACATAGGACATGGGAATATTTTTGGAACCTTGGGTGAGGAAATATGAATGCTTTAGTGTGTGTGGAACCACTTAGGGATATGGTTGTGATAACTAAAAACTGTTGTTGGAATTTTTATAGTAGGATGCCTGTTAATATAGTCTTATTTTTCCTTATGTGTCTTAGATGTGTATTCCCATATACTAGATCCCAATTAGGTTTCATACTTTTAGTTTCATTTATGTATCATGTTTCATATTCTCACCTGGATATCTTCTAAGTTATGAATGTTTTTGATCATTTACTTCTATATTATCATTCATGTTTATACTCACATTATTATGGTTTTGAATATGTATTATTTTAAATTAAAACCAAGTATTTTTTTTGAAAAGTGTTTTCAAATGAAATGGATTTCTACACTTATTTTTTTAAATATAGAACTAGTAGTTTCATGGTGAGAGACTTTGTATAGATCTTTGGTAGAATACTAATGAGATTTAATTCTCACACCATGCTTTTTTAATTTGTGAATTTTTAGATTTATTTTTGCAATATATATGTAAAGTTTGAAGCATCATGTGACATGGAAGATTATCTAGGTTGATATCACCTTCACAATGGATTGGGATGGTGGTAAGAGATAGTCACATAGAGACTTGGTTTTGGTCTTGGATTTGTGTTTTTTCCAGGGATTATCCTTTGGAATGGTTTATTGTTTATTAGGAATATGTATATTTTATTCTGTGTTTACTTAGTTTGATTATATTATCTTATTATACAAGAGACATATTGTGTTGTATTTTAGGGTGAAATCATTCCCATTTTTTTGTTGATACCCTAGTGCTTTTCACTAACCTGTGGTGATCGAGAATGTGATTTGGGCCTTGTAAAGGGATATCTTGGGTGAAATGTTAGGTCTACTTGCGTTGGTTCATTAAAAATAGCATCAGAGATTTACACAGTTGTATGTGTAGTAGAACTACATATGTTTGGTTTGAGGATTGGTTGATTGGAGCTCGAAATTGTTGAGGATCAAGGAGTAAATTTTGAATTGGTTCTTGATCACTAAATTTCATGATTAAACTTGAGTTACCATGGAAATTTTGGATTTAAGTTTCATTTTTATGGATTTGGAATGTAAATATAAAGAAGAATCATGTTGTGAGTTCAACTTGGATGATATAAAAACCATATAGTTATCAAAAAAATTAGTTTGGAAACATTAAAATGGTTGTGATATTCTTGGAACATGTCATTAAAACATTTGTCTAGGTCAGGCATTACTGTAGAATCCCAACCCGAGATTGACTAAAATGGTGCTCGGAGCTGATTGGCCAATAGTCTTCAAGCGTTCCTCCCCCTACACTAGAGGATTAAAACTAGCATTGAGGGTATAATTGAAGTACTATGGGGATGATATACCGTCTGGATTAGTAATAAATATAATGGATAAAATATTAAATAAAGGAAGTGGAAGATAATACTAAATATAGGTAGGTATACACAGTACATGGAAATTATGACAAAAGAAGTAAATACATAAAAAAATCAACATCTATGTCCCTTAGAATCACGGGCACAAGCTCCATCCTCTTACTACCTAAAATCTATCCTAGAACAGAGGGATGACTATAATCAAGAACATAGTACAATCCCTAATCCCAAACCTATAATCATCAGGCCTGTCTGGGTACCAAACAACGTCCCAAATAGGGTTTCAGATATACTCAAAAGGCCACCACCAATAGTATCTAAAGCTATACAATCCATTAATATAAAATAATTATTATATAGGTATAAAAAAAATAAAGAAGTAAATAATAGATTATTACATGTCAAGATCAGGTTCCTCGAAGACACTTGGTTGACCATACCTGCTTCAGTTTAAGTTGGAATGTCTCTAAACACCTTCCATCATGTATATATATGCATGCATATGAAATTTTTTTGAAGATATATACATGAACAGGTGAGGAATCAAGGCATAGTACTAAAGAATCCACATGAGAGGATCACATATTAGATAAGGGATGTCATTCCCTAGGTTCCATACAGTACTACAAATACGGGCATTAGAGGCGCTAAAAACGGGCTTTAACAGCGTTAAAAAAGCACTGTGAAGATCGACACTGATAAAGGGTTACATCATCAGTGCTAAAAAGCGCTGATAAAACAACCCTTTATCAGCGCTAAAAAAGCGCTGATAAAGGTAGACTTTATCAGCGCTAAACAAGCGTTGATAAAGGTAGACTTTATCAGCGCTAAGCGAGCGGTGATAAACTTATCTTTTATCAGCGCTTATTTAGCGCTGATAAAGGTCTAGTTTATCAGCGCTGGGTTAGCGCTGATAAAAGAACGATTTATCAGTGCTAAAAGAGCACTGATAAATGCCCTCTCTGCTGCTCCGATAAATCTGCAGCAGCACACCTGAACACCTAAAAAAACAGCATCTCAATAAGCCAATTAATACAAGTATACCCATACAAAATTAACTCATAAATCATAATAAAATTAGACCAAGTATACCCATACAAAAGCTTTACCCGCACACCATTAACACATAATTTATAAGTTAATCAAGTACTTAAAGAAATCAATTCAGAATTCCAGGGGTTTGGGGGCTGTTCAAGGGTTTGGGGTGGCTATCTAAGGGGGGGTAGGGGGTGTCCGGGGGTCTTTCCAGTTCAATCCTAAGGCTCCACATGGGTGTGTTTTATCAATACATAAATCTTCATACTTTTCTCTATCCACTATGCATCATGTTCTCAACCTCAAAGAAGTTATAAGGTTTATACACACACTGAGGTGCACATACTTGGGGGGGGGATGGATCTCATTAATAAACCCCCAATATTAAACCTGAAATAGGCTATTGTAAGTGCATGATCAGGAAATATGCACAACCTAGTTGAGAAAGAATTGGAATAAAACGAATAAAAAATCATCATTGATCCTCAAATACATGACCATGATTAAACCCAAATTAATTTTCCAAGTTCTGAACTTTTACAAAGCATTTCACAAGGATCGTGTCGACATTATAAAAATATAGTTTGACCAAGTCCTACCCCATCTACATCAAGACACATTGAATCCCAAGTATTAATTCTTTATCAACCATAACTACTTCATCCAATGTTAGGGTTTCTCTGAGTATATCATAGGAACCACACAAAAAATATAATATACCATGGTCTCCCCACTATATACATAATTATCATTGACCTCCAATATGTGAGTTTTATTTATACTCCATCATGGAAATCCACTTATGTGAGTTTTCTCATCCAGGGAATACCCTCAACAGTATCTTAGACTACCCATATGTGTTCTTCCAATTCCGAGGCATAAGACCTACGAGGATCTCATCCCTATAATATGGGAGTACCCTTATTTAGGGAATAATACTAAGAATCATATATTATTTACCATATCTGAGTATTATCATCCAAATAATAATCCCTAGAAGCATATCAACCTTCCAATATGGGTGTATTCTCATTTGAGGCATAATCTATATAATCATCTCATCCCTCCCCTATGGGATTATTTTAATTTAGTGAATATTCCTGATAAGAATCTCAACCCACTCCTATGGTTGTATTCTCATTTGGGGTATAATTCCTATATACATCTCATCCCTCCCCTATGAGAGTATTCTCATTTAAGGAATATGACCCATAAGCATATCCACCCTCCCAAATGGGAGTATTATCATCCAGATATAAGCCCATAAGTATCATAGACCCAAACACATGATCACCCTAATATACCAGGCCAACCCTAACTTGATATATATGAGTCTACTGATAGATCACATGCCATGACCCCCATTTAAAAGATCAATGCAATCCGAATGCGTTTGGTCGGATTTCTGTAGGTCAGTTGTTGTTTTCAATTAAAATCTTGTCCATTTTATAAAAAAGAGAGACACTTTGAGTGATAGAGGCCACAATGTACCTCAAATTGAGTCGGTGTTGACTCATACACATCACCAAGGACCCTTGGATCGTTCTTATAAAATATTAATGAAATCCGAATGCGTTTGGTCAGATTTCCGTAGGTCAGTTGTTGCTTTCACTTAAAATCATGTCCATTTTAAACAAAATAGAGACCCTTTGAGTGATATCAGCCACACTGTGCCTCGGATGGGGAGGGGTTAACTCATACACATCACCAAGGACTCCTGGATCCTTCTTATAAAATATCAATGCAATCCAAATGCGTTTGGTCAGATTTCCGTAGTTCAGTTGTTGTTTTCAATTAAAATCGTGTCCACTTTAAACAAGAGAGACCCTTTGAGTGATAGTTGCCACACCGTGCCTAGTATTGATGCGGGGTTGACTCATAAATGTCACCAAGGACCCTTGGATCGTTCTTATAAAAGATCAATTCAATCCGAATGCATTTGGTCATATTTCCGTAGGTTAGTTGTTTTCACTTAAAATCTTGTCCATTTTAAACAAAATAGAGACCCTTTGAGTGATAGAGGCCAAAACGTGCCTCGGATTGAGGCGGGGTTGACTCTTACATGTCACCAAGGACCCTTGTATCATTATTATAAAATATCAATGCAATCATAATGCATTTGGTTGGATTTCCATAGGTCAGCTATTGTTTTCAATTAAAATCGTGTCCATTTTAAACAAAATAGGGACCCTTTGAGTGCTAGCGGCCACACCGTGCCTCAACATGAGGTGGGGTTGACTTGTACACGTCACCAAGGACCCTTGTATCGTTCTTATAAAAGATCAATCCAATCCAAATGCGTTTGGTTGGATTTCCGTAGGTCAGTTGTTGTTTTCACTTAAAATCTTGTCCATTTCAAACAAAATAGAGACCCTTTCAGTGATAGCGGCCACAATGTGCCTCGGATTGAGGCAGGGTTGACTCATACACATCACCAAGGACCCTTGGATCGTTCTTATAAAATATCAGTGCAATCAGAATGCGTTTGGTTGGATTTCCATAGGTTAGTTGTTGTTTTCAATTAAAATCGTGTCCATTTTAAACAAGATAGACCCTTTGAGTGATAGCGGCCACACCATGCCTCGGATTGAGGATAAGTCGACTCTTAAAAATAACCAAGGACCCTTTCATAGTTATTATAAAATATCAATGTAATAAGAATGAATTTGGTCAGATTTTTGTAGCTCAGTTTTTGTTTTCAATTAAAATCGTGTCCACTTTAAACAAGAGAGACCCTCTGAGTGCTAGTGGCCACACTGTGCCTCAGATTGAGGAGGGGTTGACTCTTAAAAATCACTAAGGACCATTGGATTGTTATTATAAAAGATAAATGCAATCCAAATGTGTTTGGTTGGATTTCCGTAGGTCAGATGTTGTTTTCACTTAAAATCTTGTCAATTTTAAACAAAATAGAGAAACTTTGAGTGATAGCGGCCACACCGTGCCTCATATTGAGGAGGGGTTGACTCGTACATGTCACCAAGGACCCTTGGATAGTTCTTAGAAAATATCAATGCAATATGAATGCGTTTGGTCAGATTTCTATAGATCAGTTTTTGTTTTCAATTAAAATCGTGTCCATTTAAAAAAAATAGAGACCCTTTGAGTGCTTGCGGCCACACCGTGCCTCGGATTGAGGCGGAGTTGACTCATACATGTCACAAAGGACCCTTGGATCGTTATTATAAAATATCAATGCAATATGAATGTGTTTGGTCAGATTTCTGTAGGTTAGTTGTTGTTTTTACTTAAAATCTTGTCCATTTTAAACAAAATAGAGACCCTTTGAGTGATAGCGGCCACACCGTGCCTCAGATTGAGGAGGGGTTGGCTCTTACACATCACCAAGGACCCTTGGATCGTTCTTATAAAAGTTCAATACAATCTGAATGCGTTTGTTTGGATTTCCATAGGTTATTTGTTGTTTTCAATTAAAATCGTATCAATTTTAAACAAAATAGAGACCCTTTGAGTGATAGCGGCCACACCGTGCCTCAGATTGAGGCAGGGTTGACTCGTACACGTCACCAAGGACCCTTGGATCGTTCTTATAAAATATCAATGCAATCCGAATGCGTTTTGTCGGATTTACATAGGTTAGTTGTTGTTTTTCAGTTAAAATCTTGTCCATTTTAAACAAAATAGAGACCCTTTGAGTGATAGAAGCCATATCGTGCCTTGGATTGAGGCGGGGTTGACTCTTACACGTCACTAAGGACTCTTGTATCATTCTTACAAAAGATCAATGTAATCCGAATGCGTTTGTTCAGATTTCCGTAGGTCATTTGTTGTTTTCAATTAAAATCGTGTCCATTTTAAACAAGAGAGACTGTTTGAGTGATAGCGGCCACACCATGCCTCCGATTGAGGAAGGGTTGACTCGCACACGTCACCAAGGACCCTTGGATCATTCTTATAAAAGATCAATGAAATCCGAATGCGTTTGGTCAGATTTCCATAGGTCAGTTTTTGTTTTCAATTAAAATAGTGTCCACTTTAAACCAGAGAGACCCTTTGAGTTCTAGCGGCCACACCGTGACTCAGATTGAGGTGGGGTTGACTTGTACACGTCACCGAAGACCCTTGGACTGTTCTTATAAAATATCAATGCAATCTGAATTAGTTTGGTCAGATTTCCATATGTCAGTTTTGTTTTCACTTAAAATCTTGTCCATTTTAAACAAAATAGAGATTATTTGAGTGATAGTGGCCACACCATGCCTCGGATTGAGGCAGGGTTGACACATACACGTCACCAAGGACCCTTGGATCATTCTTATAAAATATCAATACAATCCGAATGGGTTTGGTCAGATTTCCATAGGTCAGTTGTTGTTTTCAATTAAAATCATGTCCATTTTAAACAAAATAGATACCCTTTGAGTGCCAGCGACCACACCGTGCCACAGATTGAGGTGGGGTTGAATTGTAAACGTCACCAATGACCCTTGTATCATTCTTATAAAATATCAATGCAATCCGAATGCGTTTGGTCGGATTTCCGTAGGTCAATTGTTTTCAATTAAAATCTTATCCATTTTAAACAAAATAGAGACCCTTTGAGTGATAACGGCCACACCATCCCTAGGATTGAGGTAGGGTTGACTTTTACACATCACCAAGGACCTTTGGATAATTCTTATAAAATATCAAGGCAATCTGAATTCGTTTGTTTGGATTTTCGTAGGTCAGTTGTTGTTTTCACTTAAAATCGTGTCCATTTTAAACAAAATAGAGACCCTTTGAGTGATAGCGGCCACACCATCCCTCAGATTGAGTTGAGGTTGACTTTTACATGTCACTAAGGACCCTTAGATCGTTCTTATAAAGGATCAATGCAATCCAAATGTGTTTGGTTGGATTTATATAGGTAAGTTGTTGTTTTCACTTAAAATATTGTCCATTTTAAACAAAATAGAGACCCTTTGAGTGATAGAGGCCACACCGTGCCACAGATTGAGGCATGGTTGAATCATACATGTCACAAAGGACCCTTGGATCGTTCTTATAAAATATCAATGAAATCTTAATGTGTTTGGTCGGATTTCTATAGGTCAGTTTTCATTTTCAATCAAAATCGTGTCCTTTTTAAACAAAATAGATACCCTTTGAGTGCTATCGGCCACACCGTGCCTTATATTGAGGCAAAGTTGACTTGTACACATCACCAAGGACCCTTGGATCGTTCTTATAAAAGATCAGTGCAATCCGAATGCGTTTGGTCAGATTTCTGTAGGTCAGTTGTTGTTTTCCATTAAAATCGTGTCCACTTTAAACAAGAGAGACCCTTTGAGTGGTAGTGGACACACCGTACCTCCGATTGAGGTAGTATTGACTCGTACACGTCACCAAGGACCCTTGGATCATTATTATAAAATATCAATGCAATCCGAATGCATTTGGTTAGATTTCCGTAGGTCAGTTATTGTTTTCACTTAAAATCTTGTCAATTTTAAACAAAATAGAGACCCTTTGAGTGATAGAGGCTACACTGTGCCTCAGATTGAGGAAAGGTTGACTCATACACGTCACCAAGGACACTTGCATCGTTCTTATAAAATATAAATGCAATCTGAATGCGTTTGGTCAGATTTATGTAGGTCAGTTGTTGTTTTCACTTAAAATCTTGTCCATTTTAAGCAAAATAGAGACCCCTTGTGTGATAGCGGCCACACTGTGCCTTGGATTGATGCGGGGTTGACTCATACACATCAACAAGGACACTTGTATCTTTCTTATAAAATATAAATTCAATCCTAATGCATTTTATTGGATTTCCGTAGGTCAGTTGTGGTTTTCAATTAAAATCGTGTCCATTTTAAGCAAAATAGAGACCCTTTGAGTGCTAGCAGCCAAACCGTGCCTCATATTGAGGCGAGGTTTACTCTTACACGTCACCAAGGACCCTTGGATCGTTATTATAAAATATAAATGCAATCTGAATGAATTTGGTTGGATTTCCGTAGGTCAGTTGTTGTTTTCACCTAAAATCTTGTCCATTTTAAACAAAATAGAGACCCTTTGAGTGATAGCAGCAACAACGTGCCTTGGATTGAGGCAGGGATGACTCATACACATCACCAAGGACCCTTGGATCATTATTATAAAATATCAATGCAATAAGAATGCATTTGGTCGGATTTCCGTAGGTCAGTTGTTGTTTTCACTTAAAATTGTGTCCATTTTAAACAAAATAGAGACCCTTTGAGTGATAGCTGCAACACCGTCCCTAGGATTGTGGCGGGGTTAACTCATAAACGTCACCAAGTACCCTTGGATAATTCTTATAAAAGATAAATGCAATCCAAATGCATTTGGTCAGATTTACATAAGTCAGTTGTTGTTTTCACTTAAAATCTTGTCCATTTTAAACAAAATAGAGACCCTTTGAGTGATAGCGGCCACACCGTGCCTCTTATTGAGGCAGGGTTGACTCGTAGATGTCACCAAGGACCCTTGGATCGTTCTTATAAATTATAAATTCAATCTGAATGCGTTTGGTCAGATTTTCATTGGTCAGTTGTTGTTTTCAATTAAAATCGTGTTCATTTTAAACAAAATAGAGACCCTTTGATTGATAGCGGCCACACCGTGCCTCGGATTGAGGCGGGGTTGACTCATACATGTCACCAAGGACCCTTGGATCGTTATTATAAAATATCAATGCAATCTGAATTTGTTTGGTCAGATTTCCGTAGGTCAGTTGTTGTTTTCAATTAAAATCGTGTCCATTTTAAACAAAATAGAGACCATTTGAGTGATAGTGGCCACACTGTGCCACGGATTGAGGCGGGGTTGACTCGTACAAATCACCAAGGACCCTATGATCATTATTATAAAAGATCAATACAATCCGAATTCTTTTGGTCTGATTTCCATAGGTCAGTTGTTGTTTTCAATTAAAATCTTGTCCATTTTAAACAAAATAGAGACTCTTTGAGTGATAGCAGCCACACCATCCCTCGGATTGAGGCAGGGTTGACTCATACATGTCACCAAGGACCCTTGGATCATTATTATAAAATATAAAGGCAATCCGCATGCGTTTGGTCAGATTTCCATAGGTCAGTTGTTGTTTTCACTTAAAATCGTGTCCATTTTAGACAAAATAGAGACCCTTTGAGTGATAGCGGCCACATCGTCCCTCGGATTGAGGCGGGGTTGGCTCGTACACGTCACCAAGGAACCTTGGATTGTTATTATAAAAGATCAGTTCAATCTGAATGCGTTTGGTCGGATTTCCATAGGTCAGTTGTTGTTTTTTTCACTTAAAATCGTGTCCATTTTAAACAAAATAGAGACCCTTTGAGTGGTGCAGCATTCTTGCATGTTGCTGGTGCATATCATCTGTTAAAATGGGAAAATGAATCATTGTAGAAAGGTTGTTTTATTTAATAACAATTACAATTTTCCAACGAACATTTACATACAAAAATGTTTCATCTTTTGATCCCCTTAACCCCTCAGAAAAATTACCACAAATTGTACATATCCCCAAGTCAGATCTTCATTGTATTTGTGTACAATCTTCCATTAGGTATGCGTCCCACTCGTTTCTGAACACATCTATATGTTCTTGTGAGTATGAGTCTTTTCTACAGTCAGAGTAGTACTGCAACATAAGAAAATAAAGAATTAATAAATAACTTAAACGAACTATTAGTTGTTTTTTAAAATACCTATTTAGGGATGCTAGTTTGCTGATGAAAAATGACGTCTTTCATAAGTTGACAAAAATAATAACTGCAATCATTATCGTTTGTTTGTTTTGGACACTGTAAAAAAATTTATCTTTAGGAGAATAAGTAACTTGTGTTGAGATGTGTTTGGGTAGTGAAATTTTATTATATATACCCTGATATTTGTCCAGACGTAGTACTTTCTCGCCTCCTTATGCATAGCCGCTATCCTCATTCCTTTTTTTAGACGATAATGATACACCGACCTATCATAAAAGAATCCTTAGTAAAAGATAATATAAATTATATTACTTTATGTTCAGACCTAAAAATTGAGATGTAGTGTCTTACAGATTCAAAAACTCCATCATGTGTGGTCGGTTTGATGGATATCCTTACTTTGAATCCAGAAAATAAATCTTCGGAGTATCCAAGTTCACCGAAATTAGCAACCAATGTTGCCTAAAAACACAAAAAGGAATAAGTAATAAAAGAAGTGAAAATATAATTGATATGCTTTAATCTTAGAGTATTACCCCCACATGGTTGGTATTAGGAAAAGTCTTTCATCTGTAATCTTGCGTTCAAATGTTTTCATCAAGCCGTTCAATATTGCATCCCTTTTTGGTGGCTCTATTTTTGTTAGGTGTGTTAATGTGATATGAGGACTAACCAGTCCAAATCTTTGCTCATGGGAAAATTCCTTCAATTGTTTTTCATAAATGCGTCTATCAACAATATAAAATGCATTTAGTCATAATTTTCACATTAGATCAGCTTTTGGAAAATCAATTCAAGGAAACATACCTCATATATACATTTACAACTGTGATGCCTAACCAACCATTTTCAAGGATTTCATTTACATTTTCAGCAGCAACGAAATCTTGACTTTCCTCTCCGTATATATTCTCTTACAAAACCACTATATGACTATTACCAACTTTTAGCTTCGTATCCACATGAGTCTTCAATGATAGTAAATGTGGATAGAGAACAGGTGGTGTTATTATGATTTCAGTAGCTCCTTGGGATCGGTTGGTCAATCCTTTAGATGGTTTTGAGCCGACATTTGTCACCCCCTTCCCTTTCTCCATCTATAACAACAATCATAGGTTCAGAACCTTTTTTCATTAATTTTTAAGGGTTTAGCTTGAAAAGAAAAGGAAATAAATACCTCTTTGTCCGCATATACTCTTACAAGTTCTGAAAGCCATGCAATGAATGTCCCAATAGCCTTTTTGACCATATGAATATCATCGTCATCAAGTGGAATAGGTAGCTCTGCCTTTGGATCATGAGCTAAAGTAATTGTCACCTTCAGATGATCTTTCGGAAGTGGTCTATTATGTAGTGTGGCATCTGGGATATTGAATACTGTAGCCATCTCTACAAGGTGATAGGTGGGTATTGACAGATATAAATCACAATCATTATCACCCTGTAGAAGATGAGTACATAAAAATTATCAATGTTTGTCTGATTCATATTTCATGGGAACAATTATTAGAACATTGATTACCACGGCTAAGACAGTTCTTTGAGGTGAATGGCTCGCCTCAAAGCTGGTGGGGGGTGGGGATGGATGTTTATGCGGCAGTTGTTCTTGAGTTGTGGCTTCCCTTTGCTTATCACCCATAAAAGTTGCTAGCAACTCTCCTTTCCATTGCAATTTTTCTTCAAGGGTTGATATTTTTTCGCTTATTTGTTCCAATTTTTCATCTGTATCATCCATTTTTTTATTCTTCTCAAAATATACTCGGGGTGTCACCCCAAACCCTGCACCTCTGACACGACCGTATTTTTCTGGCTGCTTCAAAGCCATCAATAATAGGTCTGTATCAACTATAGGAGTAGCTGATTCCTGTGACTGTCAGATATAGGAAAATAACTAATTATTTTTATGTAATAGCAATTTTAATCAAATAATTTTATCGTCATGTCATACTTACACATATTTCCCGCACTTTCTGTGTGTTCTCATCTACTAACTTCCCTTCTTTGTTCACATGTGCCTCCTTTCATAGCACATGATGTGGGATGGAAGTGTATTTGGTTTTAGATCATCAATCTACATATAAACATAGAAAAATAATTATGATTTTGTTTATTGGCACCTAAAAATATTATTGTAAATTTAAAATACGTACCATTTTCTTTTATAATGAAGTGTACCCCATCCTTGCTTTACGATTGGGGTATGTTGGTTTTTAAGAACGTTCCTTATTTTTAATACAGAGTTTCTGTTTCATAAATGAAATATTGACAATCAAAGTGATGAATATAGGTATCCTCAAACAACGTATTATCACTCACAATGTACCTGAAACTTCTCATCCCCACGATGGCCAATAAATGCATCCCATGTTTCTTGGGATATCAGGTGAGCGTAGACAATGGGTGGGTGCGGGTTTATTTTACATTTAGAATATTTGAGGTGACATCTTGTTAAGATAGTGTGAAAACCTTGATGAATCTTTCCTGCAAGCCTTAGTACATAATCCTTGTGTGAAATGTCTACTATAAATATACTCTTCTAGAGATTGAGAAGAGTAAGACATTGTTTTATTATTTTAATTTCTATTAAATTAAAGAAATAAATTCATAATGTTACCGTAATTTCTTCCCAGATCACAACCTTCATCCCAGACACAACATGGTGCCATGAATCTATGTCAATCAGCACACGTTGCTGAGTGACAACTCCAATGTAGCTTCTAAACATATCCTTGTTGGGATTCACATGTTGGCCTCATGCATTCCATCCGACTTCAAATTTGATTCCTTTTCTTTTTGCCTTAAGAATCTTGGCTAACACCATCAAACTACGACGCACCTGTGATTTCTGTGACGCTGGTCCTTCATTCCCGACCATTTCATAGATATCAACATCATCTATATGTTCATCTCGAATGGTATCAATGACATGTGTTGATGGTTGTTGGACCTCAACACTAAGAGAAGCAGGAGCCGCAGTTGCAGGAGCTGTAGGAGGAGCAGCAGCAGCAGAAGCCACAATAGGAGGAGAAGTAGGAGCAACTAGAGCCACAACAGGAGCAACAGCAACAACAACATGAGTTGCAGGAGCAGCAACAGGAGCAACAACAGCAGCAGCATGAGCTGCAGGAGCAGCAGCAGCCACAACAACAGCTGCTTGAGAGACTTGTTCAGACTCAAGGTTAGGAGCATCAGAATGTGCAGAAGTGATTATCTGCAATAGTGGTTGAATAGTTAATTTAGATTACATAAATTCAGTAATGATAATATAATAACATGAGATAAGAAGATATATATTTAAAAAAAACCTATTTATTGAACTCTCTTTCTTTTTTTCAAAGGTTGAAGGGATTTGACACCTCTATCAACTATCCAAATCCCTCCATTGTGGTCTCCTCTAACATACAAAACATCATCTGTATTGGGAATTCTCTGAAATGATTGCAAAATAACACTAAAAGGATCTTCCTCAACTAAATTTTCATCGAAAGCTTCAGTAGTTTTGGACGATAACAGAACAATCAACCACTTTCGGTTTTCGAGATCTGTAACATAAGAAACTTGTACTGCTTGTGATTCCATTATAAACTGTTCATCTTTGTACCATTCTTTACTAAAATCAACTTTCAAAAATACCCATTCATCTATTTTAGCACCACTGTTGTTATCAATCCATTTTCATTGAAAAATTGACATTTGGAATGTCGTATAATCCAACTCCCATATTAGTTTGATAATGCCAAAGTATGACATATTTGCATAAATTGGATTTTTGTCCTTACTACCAGAAACATGCATCGCTTCAGCCACTAGTGTAACTCCACTATTTTGCATGGTACTATCTTCATCATGTTCATCTATATAGAATGTATATCCATTAATTACATAACCACTGTAAGATAATACATACACACTTGGTCCATCGGCTAGCCATCGAAGACGTTCTGAAATTGAATTCGGATTTTCATCCAATTGCTTAAAAATATGGTCCTGAAACCATCCTATAAACTGGTGATTATGTGTATCTGATAACCATTTTTCAGCCCGCGATGGGTTCAACTGCCTAAGAATTTCTTTGCGAGTTTCAATATATGGAGCAACCTCCCAACTGTTATGAAAAACATAAAGATGAGCCTGCTCACGATCTGTAATATTGGTTGTCACAACTTCTCTTCCAGAAGTTCCCTCACCCTCAATGCGTCCAGTGTGACGAGATTTTGGGAGACCAATGCTTTCCACATCAGATAGGTATTCAGTAAAAAATTCAATGGCTTCCTCAACAATATATCTCTCCACTATAAAACCCTCTGTCCGACTTCGATTTTTGACATACCCTTTCAAAATCTTCATATACCGTTCAACATGATACATCCATCTATAGTGCACAGGACCACAAAGTTGAATCTCTCTCACCAAGTGAATCATTAAATGAACCATTATATCAAAGAATGTTGGCGGGAAGAACATTTCTAATTCAGATAATATGATGACAATTTCTTTTTTCCATAGATGGAAATTTCCCCAGGTCTAAAACTTTGCTACATATAGCTTTGAAAAAGAAACAAAGTTTGGTTAACGTATGACGAACATTATTGGGAAAAATACAACGTAAAGCTATAGGAATTAGATCTTGCATCAAAACATAGAAATCATGTGATTTCAAACCTTTTAACTTCAAATCATTCATTGACACAATGTTCTTGATATTTGATGAGTACCCCTATGGAAACTTTACATCATTGAAGAAGTTGCAAAACTGATATCTCTCCGCCCTGGAAAGAGTATAAGCAGCTGGAGGAAGAAACATTCAATTTTCACCCTTCACGGGAGCCAACTCTTCTTGTATTCCCATGTCAACCATGTCCAACCTTGCCTTAATTCCATATTTTGTTTTTATATGAAAATTTAGAAACATTCCGATAACACTATCACATACATTTTTTTCCACATGCATCACATCAATAAAATGTATGACGTACAAACAATTCTAGTATGGTAATTAAAAAAAACTGATCTCTTTTTCCAACCGATTTTCGTAAGGTTTTTGGAAAATGGTTTACCAAAAATAGTGCTCAGATCTTTTACTTTCTCAAACAGCTGATCACCTGTTAGTGGAGACGATGTTTCACATTTTTCTGAACTTCCATTGAATGATGTCGTCCAAGATTGGTACTTATGCCGACGAGGTAGAAATCTACGATGTCCTATAAACACAGATTTTAATGAATATTTCAACCTAATTGATTCTGTATCTTCTTCACACATGGGACACCCTTGAGTTCCTTTAATGCTATAGCCTGGAAAATTTCCATAAGCAGGGAAATCATTTATTGTCCCATACAACATCGCTCTCAATATGAAGTATTCACTTTTATAAGCATCATACAACATTACACCTGAGTCCCACAATAACTTCAAATCTTCGATCAAAGGATCTAGATAAACATCAATATCATTACCTGGTTGTTTTGGTCCTGATATAAGCATAGATAACATGATGAATTTCCTCTTCATGCATAACCAGGGTGGAAAGTTATAATTTACCAACATAACAGGCCATGTACTATGAGTGCCGGTTTGAAAACCAAGAGGATTCACTCCATCTTTAGATAACACAAGACGAAGGTTTCTCATATCTTTTCCAAATTCAGGATACTCATGATCAATTTTCTTCCATTGAGGAGAGTCGGCCGGATGACGTAACAACCCATCTTTATTTCTTTTATCTGCATGCCACGACAATTGTCTTGCAGTTTCTTCACTTCCATATAGACTCCTAAACCTTGGAATGATTGGAAAGTACCATACAAATTTCGTAGGATTGGATTTATCTTTATTGTATCGATAAGCACCAAACTTTGGGCATTCTCTAAGTGATTTGTTCTCTTTGCGAAATAATATACAGTCTTTTAGGCAGAAAAGTATTCTTTCAGAAATCATTCCCATCGAGCGTAGCATTCGTCTAGCTTCATATGTCCGGCTTGGGAGCTCATTATCTTTCGGGAGAATGTCATTCAAGAAAGAAAGTAGTTCCGTAAAAATGACATCACTCTATGAGTGGAAGAAATATAATAATTGAATTGGGATGTTAAAGGTTTAATAACTCTTATCCTGTGTTTATTTATAAGTGAAATGGTAAATGGGATGGATGATCTTTTAGCTTATGAATATTGATGTAAATGGTTGTTAAGGTGGAATGAACACTAACATAGACCCTCTTTAAATCACTTGTGAGTGAATTCATTTATGAAAAGTATTTAATGAATTAAATTGATAAGGGCATGGTCACTAACAAGGACCCTAAAACCCTTATAAAAATGTACAATGATGGGTACCCTGGTATGGAACTAACATCATGGTATGGAACTAACCTCATGGTATGGAACTAATTATTTACTTACATTTGATGCCTTAGATTATTACCTTATATGCAACCTACATGGACTACTTCTGACTTACTCCTTGGAATTTACTCAAGTATTTACTGAGTTTTCTATATATGAGATTCATGGACTTCAAGAGGACACCTTGGCCAGGGGCCCTAGGTTCCTGGACCATGTAGGTCTACATTATACCTAATTTTATATAGATGATCTCCATGGACTCAATGAGGACACCTTGATCAATGGACTTGAGTCTTGACCCTTATAGGTCCAATACATGACACACCTAGAATATACCGTAGGTGATCATTTACTCTTATTATAGATCTTAATCATTTATAGGCTACTTGACAGAACATTTACTTATATATTGGGCTGTTTTACATTACCATTTACAAATTTATTACCGTTATACCTTCACACTTCTACAGCTTATATTCATTAACTAGATTTGTTATGGACACCAATGGTGGTGGCCTATTAAGTATAACTAACACCCTATTCAGAACACCATTTGGTACCCCAAATATAATTAAGGGATGTATTTAGGGAAAAAGGGAATCACCTAGCCATGGATGCCTAATATTGTCTATAATTGGATGGAGTAGAGGATTAGAGGATCGAGTATATTCTCATGATGGTATTGAAGATAGATTTTGGGTGTTTTTGTATATTTTTGTGTAGAATGTTTTATATTCCTATTTATATATTCACCTTGACACCCATTTTTCATAACATGTCATGATCAATATTTTTTATATATGATACTGGCTGTGGTTTATATATTTATTATGAATTTCTGTTTATTATATTTGTATGAGTCACTTTTACATTATTGGTTTTTTATTATGCCTTAATTTTTAATTACTATTATTATACCACTATACCACACTTTGATCATGAGGGTATAGTATCCCCACCATATCACCATAGACCGTCACTGCTAGTTAGAAGTCTATGGCATATGGGTATGCACACATGAGTCCACATGAAAAAATGGGTTTAGTTACTTATGAGTGAACCAAGCTTGGGATGTCACAAACTGTTTACCTTGAATTAACTGCCCTTAAGAGCTAAGAGGTAACTAAGGGACCATTCTAGTGTGGTCACAATAAGATCAAAGTTTTCCTAGATATTGGTGACATCCAAACTGAAGGATGTAGTAAATACTTCTTGATTCCATCAAATGCGGTCTAACATTATTTATCACACCAATAGGTGATTTCTTTCTTCATCATCTTAGAATATGGATTATAATTTATTTCCAAATTAGTGAAAAATAATTGTATATATAGTTGATGAACATGGAGGAATTACAAATCTCAAAGGTTTCCCAAAAGAGGCATCCCATTCATGGATGTGATCTTCTTTGGATTTATCTTGATGCCTTTGTG
Organism: Viscum album; assembly: GCA_963277665.1. Lineage (NCBI taxonomy): Eukaryota > Viridiplantae > Streptophyta > Magnoliopsida > Santalales > Viscaceae > Viscum > Viscum album. Next base: position 962,730,776 of record OY728145.1, read on the forward strand.
TCAAACAAGGATGTTAAAGAATTTCCATAAGGTAAACCTGAATTCACGCTTCAAGGGGTTTAATTTCAGATGGAGGGTGTAAAATATGAGAAACAATTTCTCAATAACTTTGAGGTAGTCTTGGATTTAATATAATTTAACTAAAAAGTAATCCAAATAACACTCTACCATTATTACAAGGAGGGGATTAAAGATATGGCTCATGGTACATAGGTTTGTTGCTACAACATTGATCAAGGTGAGGGGCATCACTAAGTATAAATAGGTTCCCTAAGGTTCCCTAAATGCATTGGATTATTTTTCTTCAGGAGCTATTTAGATATGATTACACCTTGAATATCCATCCATGAAGAGAAGATCTTAAAAGATAGTGGTTTCATCAATATGAAACTCTATGATCAGGATGATAAATTTTACCTTCGATCATTGATGGTTGAGATCCAGAGAGTCAATGAAGACTCTAATCTATCAGTTCTTCTTCCTGGTTGAGATAATTTTGACTACCCACTTGGGGTAATGAACTTCTCTAATGAAGTTGGATTTGAAAATATTATCAAATTTATCACTGAGCATACCACTATGGGAAGGATTTATCTTCCTAAGTGCTTATTTAAAATTATGATATCTAATGGGAAGACAAAGATCATGAGAAATGACCAAAGGAATGATCCATAAAATCTCATTGTAGTTCCAAACAACTACATCTAAGTGGGGTTTTTATAACACAACTTATTATAATTATTTGTCTAGAGACATGATATAACTAATAAACATTGGCCTTGGATATTCCTTGATAATGTGGTTCACTTGTATCAACTCATATACAATGGTGGAGACTCTTTCCTTGAAGGTGGTAGGTGCTTCATCTAAGTACTATTCATCGAAAGCATGTGGAATAGAAGGAGGAGATTAATTCTTGGCCATAGGAGATTGCAGTGTGAAATCATCTTCCCATGTTGGGGTAGAATCTTCAGATACAGACTCATGTATTTCTGGATTTGTGAATACCATGGAGATAGTGGTTTAGGATCCAATTCTATAGGGCCTTAACCGATGGGGTCTATGCTTGATATTAAAAAATGTGGCTCTGTGGACTTCAAACAAGTCGTTCGTACTCTCTAGTATATACAGTGGATATTCTATTCAATGACCATTGGATAGACCATATGATATGAAATTGGTGTAACAACCCAAGGATTTATAAATAAATTTAATATTGAATTCATGAAAACTGATTCTCTACAAAACACCACTCTTTTACAACCTATCCAGTAAACATAAGTTTTCTACCTCTATGTTTTTAATTTCAAAAAACTGACATACATGATTGAATTCAGTAAGATATTTAGAGTATGATGGGATCAAATTACATTTTCAGTCAATAGTGACTTGACGCTTATGAATAGTAACGTACCCTTATCAATAGTAATATGACCTTTATGCATAGTAACCACACCCATGAAAGTATAAATAAAAATTAGACACCTTATAAATGAAATAAAGTATTTTATAAATTAATAATTAAGTATTGGTATTTTTGTGAGTAATAAAAATTTTAAGAAACTTTTAAATTAATAAATTGATTTAAAAGAGAATTAATTTTTATAAAATTTATTCCTTATAAATAATTTGTTGTCCTATGATTTTAAGATAATTTCATAATACCTTAGTTAATTTTTTAGGGTATTATAAAATCAGTTTTAATTTTAGAAACTATATATTTTTCAAGTAAATGATGATTTTATTTAAAAATTAAATTTCTTACATGTAGAAAATTATTTTAATAAAATTGAGTCCATATTTCAATTCTACACATTGAAAAATGGTTACGGTAAACTTTTAGAGTTTTTCTAAAATACTAGATTTTTTGGTGAATAGTAAAATACAGTAATTTACGATAAATGCTAAATACATGATTTATTGAGTCATAGGTGATATAAGGATGATGTAATAAAACTTGGTTCAAAATCACATGCACTTATTACTATTTTTGGTCACAATAATCAACACTATTGGTTGTATTTGAAAAAATAATAAAATAATGAATAAGATAATGGGAATACCCTCCTCTCCTCCACTATAAAAACCACCGTCACTCCCTCTTCTCTTCACTACTCTAAAGCCTTGTTATATGTATAAATTATGATAAAATATCCTCCAAATCTCCTCCCCACGTCTATAATCCCCTGGTATCTTCAAAAGACCAAATACTTTCTCCTAAAGAGGCTCTCAAGGATGTTAAATTCAAGAGGTAAATTCCGCTTTTCATTTCTTTTATTTTCTTTCAAGTTCATTTGTTTCCTTTTATTTACTCAAATAATTTCATAAAAATGTTATAATAACTCCATTACATTAAATGTACTATAATTTTTTATGATAATGGAATAATTCATCATCACATCTACTTTCCCCTTCTTTTATACTAGAAATGAAAACACCACCTGAGATGTGTTAATTTATCACATTCAAGGACAACAGGTTGTCAACTTCTATTACTATCTTCAATTATAGCCATGAAAACATTTTTATGGTTTAAAAAGATCATAATATATGTAATATATTCTATTTAATGTTTTTTAATCATTTTTTAGACATGGTATTAATTTATAAAACAAAATGAGTTTGTAGTGATCGAAAAAGCACCAAATTAATCCAAGCGTTTATCATTAAAATTTTATCAAATGATTCATCCTCACCCAAAGTAACAAAATTAATTATATGATCATTTAAACTTCTTAATAAAAATTAATAACATATAACATCAATTCTATAATTCAATTCTCATTTTACATTAACCTTTATACAAGAGAACCGATCATGAAAACTAATGAAATGAGCACTCACAAACGATGATATTGAATCTATTAACCTATAAAAATGACCATAAATGAACTTAATAATGTTATAATAAATCAAATAAATATATAATATTTTCTATATTAAGTTTTTAATAAGTTTAATTTCATATTCCATGACCTTAAGTTCATGAGTGGAACATATTTATACATAAGGTTAGGGTTTTCTACCCAATCCTACATTTTCATTCAGTTTACTCTTATTATCTACTTACCTCAATGAAATTATTATACATTATTATGTAATCCTCATAAAATCTATGTAAATGTTTAATATATGTTTATCAGCTGGAATCCTTCTTTATTTTATGGGTAGTTACATGTTTTAAAAGTACATTTCAAGAATTCTTTCTGAAATACAAGCCTGATTCAAGAGAATTTGTCGATTTCTTACCTATTTTCAAGGGAACTATTTAATACATTTTTAGAAAAAATTATTTTTATAAATTAAACCATTTTATTATGAAAAAATACCTTAATTATATTATAGTTTTACATAAATATTTTTCCAAAAGAACTATTCTTTTCAAAGTAAAAGAGTATTTATCTCAAGAATTACTCTATGATTTTATAAGAGTATTTTCACCTATTTTTTTTAAAGGTAATTCCTTGGTCAAAGACCAAAGCACCAAAAATTAATTAAAAAGAAAAGGGATTACAAAAGTCTAAAAGGTGGAATTTTCCTATAATATCTATCGAAATAAGGAAGTAAATCAGCATGCAAAGAATCCAGCCAAGTCAAGTTCTGCTGCACTACTTTATTGGCAAGGGAATCAGCAACCACATTCGCTTCGCGGAAGGTGTGAGTGGAAATAAAATCAATCCCTTGAAGCGAATTCAGGTAGTTCATCCAGCGATTGGTAATTGTCCAAGCAAGATGAATAACACCGTTCTAGATGGCATGAACGATAGTGGTAGAGTCACTTTCAATCCAAAGCTTTCTCCATACTCTCTGTAGAGAAAGTTACACAACATGAATGACCCCTAACATTTAGGCTTCCAGAGATGAGGCAAGACCACATCCACTGTAGAAGAAAACTTTGCATTTTCCATTTGAGTCTCTAAAAATAGCTCCACAGCTGGCAGGGCCAGGATTGCCCTTAGAGGCACCATCCACATTCACTTTGACCCAACCTGGTATCGGGGCCTACCAGAAGACTTCGAAGGAACGCTTGGGCTTTGGAAAGATGCCTGGAACGCAGATACACCGAAGGATTTCAAAATCACCAATAGAGTTACTACAACAGTCTTTTTGAATAGAAGCGGCTTCTTGAATTGCAATGAGTATACGAATTTTTCCTTCAATTAGAGAGAAGGAGTGATTATTGTGTAAAATATCATTTATAACATACCATATATCATGAATAAGCTCCGCCACTGCCGCAAGGAATAAATTTTTAACCTGCAGGGAAGAATCATATCTAACACATTTTTTAAGAAGCTGACAAATCGAATCAGGGATGGACCATCTACAATCAAATAAATCAAAAATATAATTCCATAAAGCAGTGTCCGTGGAACAGGACAAGAATAGATGATCAATATCCTCCCTATGTTGATTACATAGTTTACATTTGGAGCATAGCTGTATGCCAAAAGTTTGCAGACCAATATTAGTGGGTAATCTGTTGTGAGAAAGACGCCGAATCAGAGTGAGTCTAGAGGGTTTTATCCAAGAGTTGTTAAAGGAATTCATCCATTGAAAACTAGAATCATCACCCGAGAAAAAATTCTTATAGAAGTTTTTCGAATTAAGAATACCATTGGGGGAAGGTTCCCAAGATAGATTATCTCTAGCAGTAGAGAAATGATAATTGTCAGTGATCTGAGATATACTACTAGGGAGTTCTTGCCTATGAGACTGAAGAATATCTCTGATGGAAAGACTAATATCTTCAGGAGTATTATTGGGGGAAGGAAAAGATATCAAAGGTGTACCATACCAGTTGTCACACCAGAAGTTTATACAGGAATCATCACTAACGATCCATCTAGTATTTTCCATTATCTTTTGATAAGAGTTCTTAATGGCAGGCCTGATTGAGGAGTTAATGAAATTCAAATTCCTTTTTAAGAGTTTATCAAAGAATCTCTTATTTAAGAAATTAGAAGATTTAGAAGTATAATTAATAAGCTTCCAAGTAAGTTTGGCTTGCAGAGCTTCATTGAATAATCTTATGTTTTTAATGCCAATCCTGCCTTTTTCAAGGGGCTTGCAACAATTCTTCCAAGGTACGGTGACAAGTTTCTTATCCAGAATACTCCCCGTCCATATGAAATTTTTTATATAGGTATTAATTTTCTTGAAGGTACTGGTCGTCCATTTGTATATCATGAGTGAGTAAACCATTTTAGAAACAATGGTCGATTTAACAAGGAAAATTATCCCAGCCATGGAGAGGGATTTCCATTTCCACGAAGAGAGTTGGCTAGTTATTTAATTAATTATATTCAAGAAGTAGCAGGCTTTCGGCCATCCCCAAAATAGAGGGACACCCAAATAGTTGAAAGGAAGAAGGCCTTCTTTAATACCCAGGTTGTTGATGATGATATTTTTTCTTCTAGTAGGGAAGTTTTTTCCAAAGAAGATATGGGATTTATTCCAGGAGATAGATTTCCCTGAAATTTCCTCATAATGGGTAATGGATTGCTTGAGAACTTGAATGTTTTGGTGATATCCTTTGATAAACAAGATGATATCATCTGTATAAAGCAGATGAGTAGGCACATTTAAGTATCTGGCATCTTGGATGGGTTTAAGCTTATTTTGTTCGACCAGCTTATTTAGTAATCTGCTGAAGTAATCTTCATCAATAACAAAAAGGATCGCCGAGAGAGGATCACCCTGACTGACACCCTTAGTAAAATTGAAGAAACCATGAGGAATACCATTGATCAAGATAGAAATAAGAGAGGATTGTAAAAGAACTTTAATTCTTCTGATAAAAGTTTCAAGAAAGCCAAAGCTCTCAAGAACTTTGAATATGAAGGCCCAATCAATGGTATCAAAATCTTTTCTAATATCCAATTTAATGGAAACACTACACCCTCTCATATTTTTATTTAAACTGTTGGTACATTCAGAGGCAAGGAAAATACAATCTTGAATGGATCTTCCTTTGATGAAACCAAACTGATTCCAGGAAACTATTTTGTTACAAATAGGAGAAAGTCTATTGGCAATAATTTCAGTAATAATCTTATAGATAGTATTTATTAAAGAAATGGGTCTAAATTGATGAATTTCAGAAGCATTGTCAACTTTAGGAATCAAAGTAATAAATTGATCATTTAAACCATGAGGAATAATTCCATTAGAAAAGAAGGACTTCACCAACTTACAAACATCAGAGTGAATGATGTCCCAATGTTTTTGGTAGAATCCATTGTTGAAACCATCAGGCCCAGGTGCACTGTCAGAATTTAAACTAAACACCGTGTCTTTGATTTCATGATCAAAAGGAATGGAGAGAAGAGGTTTATTATCATTATCATCTACAAGTAAATGGATTATGCTAGACTTAAGATTAGTGTTCATGTCAGGACCATTAAAAATGTTATGGAAGTAAGATACCACATGATCCGAGATGGCCTCTTCAGTTTCAAGAATCAAATCATTGTGGATGAGTTTTGAGAGAGGACGATTGGAATTTCTGATTCTTTGTAAGGAATTATAAAATTTTTTATTACGATCACCATCATTAATCCATTTAGTCTTAAAAATTTTTTTACACGTATTATCTTTGAAATTGAGCAGATGATTGAGTTTAAGGGAAAGATTCACCTCAGATTGCAAATCCCCATTAAAATCAGAGTTGGTGTTACGACTTTCTCTAGCAAAGAGATATCTAAATTCATTTGGGTGCTTTTGATTTTACACCAATCTTTAAGAGCATGCTTTAATGTTTTCAACTTTAACATGCACACAAAAGAGTCCTGGTGATGTTTCATATAATCCCAAGTGTTTTTAATAAAAAAGTCACAATCCGGGTCCAAAGACCAGGCGTTGTTAAATTTAAAAGGAGGGGTGAGCCTACGTTCATTACTGAGGAAACTAAGAATAACGGGATAATGATTAGAGTTAAGTCTAGGGAGGGTAATACTAGTGACATTATCCCAAGTGTCAATAGATTTCATATTGACACAATCCCTATCTAGTTTACTTGCAACAGTTTTATTACGATGCCTTCTATACCAAGTGTACTTGGCACCGGTAAGAGTAACCTCAAAGAGGTTACAGTCCTCAATAGAGGACCTATACTCTCTTGAAGATATGGAGAGGTGTGAGGGACCCAGCTTTTCACAAGAGTTGATAATGGCATTAAAATCCCCCAAAACAACCCATGGGGCTTGAATTAGATTAGCCATCTCCAAAAGGTCAAGCCAAAGAGGGCTCCTTTCCTGATATCTATTGTTAGCGTAGACCATCGTGCAAAAGATATATTGTCCAATCCAAAAGAAGTCACAGGTGAGTTATTGATCTGTGCTTTTAAAAAGTTTAACACTTTGAAGAGAATTGTGATAGAAGACCCACAAAGAATCAGTTAAAGTTCCTTTCTTACAGGAGCGAAGGAAGTGGTAATTAAAAGAGCCGAACCTCAAAAGATTCAAATGAAAGTTGACCTTAGGTTCAGAGATAGAAAAAAAGAGTGGTTTTTGAGTGGTTAAGATCCTCCTAAGAGTAGTGGAGGTGTCCTGATTAGCTATACCTTGAAAATTACAGAAAAGAATATTCATTTCAATTTGTGTTTTGGGTTAGAACCCTTTTTTGGATTTCCCTGAGTTTTTCTTCCTCTAAGATCTCCTAGGTAACAGAGAGGGGGCAAGAGTTGTTTTCGTTTCTTCAGAATTAAGCTTGGGTATAAGAGAAACAACATTAGTCATATCACTATCCGAAGGAAGAACAGAAATAGATGTAGTCATAGGAGAAGGGATCAGGGTACTGATGTTCGGGTGATTATCCAGAGCATCTTCCTGAATAGGAGGAGGAAAATCTGCATTCTGGGAGGGGTTCATAACCTTAACCGAGTTAGGAACCTCAGTGTGACCAAAATTATCTAGCTTGTTATCACTTTAAAAATAAAGGATCCTGGAATATTGTGTCTGGAATATAGTCACATCATGTGCAAGACATAGATCAAGAGTGTGTTGCCCAGCCAAAATGATTGGAGCGGAATGAGATAACTCAGATTTGGCCAGATCAGAGTTAATAACATTAGAGCATAGAGGAGACAGATTTAATTCAGAAACCTATTTGAGAACAATAGATATAGATAGACTGCCTATAAACTCAGGATTCTCAGCATTAGGTTTAGAAACAGGAGCATCACTATCGATAGGACTGATGATAGGCAAAGAAACAACATCACTTTTAGGTGCATGTAATCTATCAGTGAAATTTCCATCAGAACCAGTAAATGGATAATTGAAAGCAGGATTACCTGTTTTACACACAGTTTCCAGGTTACCTTTATTCTCCAAAAGTGTATCGAGCGAGCATTGCTGACCCTCAACAACTTTAAGTTCTACACATGCTGAGTTTGAAGCATGGTTGGGATTCCTGCAATTAGGCTTTATACCAGTAGAATAATTAGGCAAAGAGTCTGAATTGTGTAATGCAGAGTCAGCGCATTGGTTGCTCTTTTCTGCTGCATTAACAGTGTCATGTGGATTTTGAAAAAAACTAGCTACCATACTTTCAATTTCAAAGTCAATTTTATCATCAATTTGAAGAGCCTCTTCTTCCTCAACCATCTCTCCCCATGTTTTACCAAGTTGGGCATAGGTATTTTTCTTAACCCACATGTCTTGCTTATTTTTAGTTTGGTCAGGCTTATCCAAAATGGATTTTCCTTTTTTAGAGCTCTTAACATCCTTCCACTCATTCACAATGGGGGGATCTACTTGTTTTCTGATAATTCTACAATTAGTTATATTGTGTCCAATCAATTTGAAAACCTCACAATGGGGAGGTTTCCTCTCATATTCTACTCTTATGTTATCCCTATGACCAGGAGCATTAAAATTGATGACTAAAGGGAGTTCATTAGCCAAGTTTACTTCGACCATAACTCTAGCAAAGAGCCCTAGATCTCCATTTAGTGTTCAGTGATCAATTTTTACAGGGATCCCTATGCAAGAAGCTATGTCACTTAAGATATTAGGGTGACAATAATACCAATTCAACCCACGAAGCTTTACCCAAACCTGCTCCATGGAATTATTATGTGTGAATTGATTGAAAGAAACATCCCAAACAGAAATTCAAAGAAAACCAGGCTTAAGATGAAGATTACCGATTTTCCAAACCTGGTCAAGTTCTACCTGAGAGTTGAACAGAATGTGATAATAACCCCTGCCAATCAGAACCATCTTCAACTTTTTAGTTCCCTAGAAGTGTGTAATTCTATGTTTGAGTTCCATCAGAGGCCAGGGATGATCACCCATGTTGTAAGAGACACGGCCAAGAAGCGCATGTTTGAACATTTGAGATCTTTGCTTCAGCGCTTCTGGATCCGCATCCACTGTAAATCCTCCATCTTCTAGTTTCTTGAAGAGGGGTTGTTTGTGTTCCCTCGCAATAGATTGATCCAAGCCTTGAAGTGAATCTCGGAAGGATATTGGAGGAGCATGAAGTGGCACCTCCAGGTTTCCAACCTCAATTTTGGATGTTCCAGAATCTAGAGCAGCATGAGAAACAAGGGGAGAGAATTCCCACTGCGGATCAAATCCAGCCATGGCAGATCTTCAGACGAAATCGAAAGAGGAAATAAGGGTTTTCGGTCACCAAGTCTCCGATACCGTTGTCGAGAGCTCCATCTTTTTCCTCAAGAGTATTTTCACCTATTTCAACACTCTTGTTGATTATTATGTTTAAATGGGATTAATGTTTTTTGATATAATACACTATATTTTATCTAGTGTTTTATTATTATATTGATAGTGTATGTACTATCTTGATACCATTAACCATATTACTCTAAATGGTTAGTGTTTATGTTTAATGTTTAGGGAAAGTTATTTACGTTTCATATGTTAGTTTCAATTTGAATGTATATGTTGTTTATGTTTATACCCATTCATACAAGGAATGAATTTGACTTATTATGTGATGGGTGAGGCTCTATATAGCCCCTTGATGCATCAGTAGTTTTCATGAGATAAAATAGAATTGAGTTTTGGCCGAGGCCTTACCCTAGTATTTTCCAACGTCTTGGCTGAGGCCTCAACAATGTGTTTTAGTTGTCTGACATTATGAATCCCCTCATTGTGATATTACTAATTAATAAAATATGTGATTATTCGACTAATATAATATCAATGGTTAAGTTTCAGACTCTAATGATCATTTAATATGGCATTATTTTATCAGCTTTTATTCCTACCATATTATGCTCAAGTATAATTTTAAAGGCATGTGTTTTTAGTTGTTCACCATGCCTAGTGTTTATGTTTATGATTTATTACATTGTATAAATTACCCTTACTGATCATTTGAGTTCACCCCTTTACTATTTTTTATTTTTTCCCCAGGATATGAATAAGTGTATTATGAATAACTTGTAGGGGTAATCTATGAGATGTGGATGATCCTGTTGGAATTTCTATTTTGTATTTCATTTCGAGATGTAATGCTGAACTTATGTATGTATCTAGATTTCCAAAACTACTAAACTATTTGTTCCTTTGGGATGTGAATTCCTTGTTTATTTGATAATGTAACAAATTATGGAACCTGCTCTGGGAAACTGGGGTTAGGTACTTACAATTGGAGTGGAATTTATAGGCTTAAGAGTTTTCCGTCTTTCATAAGAGAAAGAGGTGATCTGGGTGCACTTTATCTTGGGAAAAGTGAAATGGTGCCCAAGTTCTGGGTTTTTTTCTTCTATATGGTTTATAATTAGGAAAAAACTACTCTTAAATTCATCCTACTGGTATTTTGAGGAATTTCTTAACTCATTAAGAGGATTGACACACTCAAGTTCTTTATTCTAGGGTTACTCCCCTTCCCTTTTGTATTACACAACATTAAGGTAGTGGGATTAACATGCGCTTAAGGGAGATACATCACCATAAAGTACCCCTATTCGACTATTGAGGTAGTATTTGAAACACCGATGATTTGATAAGGGGTTGAAACATGAAAGTAGTGCCAATGAATTCCCAGTATGGTGTTGAAGGTAGTTCCTTGTGAGACGTTCATAAATTCAGTATGAGATAATAAATCACTAATTCGAGTCTTTATCTATATCTTTCCACATTTATCCGGTTTTATCTTGTCATATCATATATTATTTTGTTTATATGGGGCCATATCAACTTATATATACCCCAAATTATAGAGAATTTGAGTCGGGATGATATTGATCCTAGAGCCAATACCCACCAAACACCAACAAACTTCTATGACACTAAGTACATATGAGACATAGAGGGGGTGGATGTTCCCTTGGACAATTTCACCCCCGTACTCCCCATAAAAGGATATGATGGTATTGTAATACACTTATTTGTATTTATTTACACAGTATAGAATAACGAAAGTTACTTCAGTCTTAAACTTAAAGGGGATTCTAAAATCCTCAATAAGGGACTCACAATGCTTTTTTGACAAATGAATCATGCCAAGGATCAAGAGTTGATTTGGTATACTGATGAGGTGATTGATAAATTTATACTTTCATGAAAAGGACATATTCTTTATTTTTAGGGGTAAATCATTTATAGGAAGTTTGGAGGGTCTAACTAGATGCCGTTATGGTGATTGGTTGGAATCTAGCTATTTCTTATTTTGGTTGGATGGCTATGGTGAGTTTTGGTTTCCCATGGTCGAGGAAAATAATTAACTAATCAGATGGTTTATAGACCCGTACTAGAATATGCTTCTTTATAAGGACGTGCTTACTAATCCTTGAGTAGAACCTATCTTTTGGTTATGGTATCATAGAAAAAATAACCATGGTTAGCTAACTAGGAACTATGATTACCAGATGAGTGTTTTCATTTTCATCAAGAGTGTAGATGAGAAGTTGCGGGAATTGGATAATGTGATTCATCTTTAAGCTATTCATATTAGTCCACCAATATGATGTCATTTTTGGATACGTACTCTAGAACTTTTTTAGAGGAGTCTTACAGAATTGTATTGGCCATAGATAATCCTCCCAATGTAGAGGGCATGAATTCCATGATAGTTTACACTATATTTAGCACTGGAAAGTGTTCCTAAATTTCCCTACAAGGTTGGAGATGACTCTTTTAATACTAGGGGGATATGAATATGATGGTGAAACTGAAGAAGAGGGGATATCCATGAAGGTTTTTTTGATTAAACCAAGAATGAATGATCCTATGGGATTAAGTAATAGAATTTAGATAAAGGTTATCATCAAAATTTTATTCTCCTCTATGAGAGTCTTACTTACATTAACTGAAATATTCATTATCATTAATGGTGGAAGTTATTCATGTGAAATTCACTTAAGGGTTTCCCAGTTACACTACACCATGATCTACCATGTATTAGATATATTCCTTTAAGATAAATAATTCTTAGGGGTGTTTCCAAGGAAACTATGATCGGGGAATTCATTGAGAAGGTTCGTCGACTAAACCTTCTGTGGATTCTTAAACTTCATGATATTGAGTAGGATCTTTTGTAGGGAATAGATGAAGAAACCTGAGACCTGATCATCCTTAAAAGATCATATCATGTTATTCTACTCTACGAAATGGATTATGGGTGCTTTTTCTTGAGGGGGAACCACAGAAAAATTATCTCTGTGAGATTATTCTTGAAGGGGCCTATTCTGTGGGCTAGCTAGAGCCAAATTGGCTAAGGAACTGGAGCTGGTGTAATGGAAGATGTTTATACTCTACATGATTTTTATGATGAAGGGGGATGAAATAATGGGTGCGACAATTTTTTGGTGTGCCTCATAGATTTATCAAGGAATTGAGTTCTCTCAAATAATTCCTTGAATCTTGCTGGATACTTTAAGGAAATGAGGGTTAGAACTAGATCATCCTAAACATTCTCCACAAAAATCCCTAGAAAATTCTCTAAAATAATATATAATTGTAGAGACTATTTCAGTACCTTTCACTAAGTAATGAAGTTTGAAAAAAATTCATTATCTCATCACTTGAACTTGGAGCGGTTGGTGACACTCATCCTGTGTAGAGTGGTGATGGACTAGTAGAGTAACAAACACCATATATCCTTCCAATTGGTGATAGATCCTAGTACCAGACACCTATACTCAAAAAATGTATGTCCTTATAGATTCTATAAAAATAACTAGATCTTGATTTCATCCTACTGCTATGGGGTTCACAACATTGGGATACACATATAAGAAATGGGGGAAATGTGTTTCTCTAAGTCACTTATTCCATTTATGTAGGTGAAGTTTGACTTGTTAAAATCTGTAAATAGAGGTGTATAATCCACCCATTCCAGGTATTGCTTCCTTTTAGGTTAAAATAAGGCTCTATATGTCTTTAAAACTTCGAGGCAAGTGGCGAGAGAATAGATTAGTTCATCATTGGGTGCGTTAGTATGCATCTCCCTCCCAACTGGTCATCTTTCTTATTATGAAGAAATACATTGGTGTACCGATTTGATCCACAAAGGTGGATAACATGGGAAATACTAGGATACGACTCAGATTTATAGAGAAAACTACTTCTTCCCTAGTTGGATAAATATAACTAGATAATTCAGTCCTAGTAGATCGATCGAGGACTATCAATTTTCAAGATTTTAGATGGATTTTTTTGGGGTCATGTTGATCACCCCTCACCCAAGATGATATCCTCTACGGTGATTAGTAAATAGCTTCTTATATCCCTAAATATCTTAGATCATAGTAGTAATCATAACATCTACTTTATTTCCAAGTATAGTCTTATGTACATCAGAATATTTTGTTACCACTTTTCATTTTAAAGGTTTTCATTTGTAGTTGGGAGTGCCTTAGTGAGACATTTGAGGCTGATAGCCTATATCTTCTAACAATTATGGAACCTTTAGAGAGATTCTCTTATAATTTTTATTCTTCTAGATATGTGTTATCATCACATGACTCATCCTCAGTGACACACTCCTACTCAACATAGGGATCAATAATGTTGAAATTTAATGTAGGAGTGTCCATGTTGAAGGGATAAAAACATCATACAATGGCCCAATTTTAGGGACTTTCCATTAATTTGGGAGAATAATAAGATGTAGAGAGATGTATAACCCTTTACCTCTGATATAAACATGGGGAGATTCCTTTTCCATAACTCGATACAGTATTGTAATAATCTTGGAAGAGACCCACTGGAATCTCTAGAAGTACCCATATGAGTCAGGAAACTAGGCTATTAGAAGCACTAGGATTTCAATATTATGAAACTATTGATAGAAGTTCTATATATGCTCAATAATTCTCTGGTAGGCAAATTGATAGTCCTAAATATAGTTTAATTCCTTACATATATTCTAGCAAAGGTATGGTGCATAATTTTTAGCAAGAAGCTCTAGGATGGGGAAACACAATGTTGCTGGTGGCCAGAACAAAACTAGTAACCAATTTATGGGAAATATTTCCCATGAGATATAATTATTTTATAATTTTAACAGGGTAGTCTTTCTCTTGATCAACCCAAGACCCCATGTGACACATTGGGAATCTTAGTAGGAAGTGACATAAACATACTCTACTACTGGTCCCTAGGTGAGATAAGAATCATTTGAGACACTGTTCCCAAGGAGGATCTATATTTCTTAGCCAGTGAAATATTCATCACCATGTCAATATAAGATAGGAAATATGCAACACATTATTGGTAATGGATTTTATTGAGTTACCACTAATCTATATAAGGTTGATCCTCATTAGATGGAACCAAACAAGACCCTAACATTTCTCTTACCTCTAATATAGATTTAAGGAGAAGGGATACTGATGATAGAAGGGATAACTACTCATTGATTCTCTAGAAGGAATCCAATACTTCCTTTACATGTTGCTATTTTCAATGGTATTTTATAATCTTGTAGACCTCATATTTAGGGATAGTCATCCTCAATTAATAGGTTCATTCCCTTAGATCTTATGGTTGGGGTGGGGGAATCTTTCATTAATCGTTTTTCATCCTAGATTATGAAAGATCAAGGGTAACCTAATGTTTGTTCCCCCCATCCTTCATCTAGTGCCTACATAGAAATTCCCCAATCACGAGATTCTAAGAGTCATGAGGATACCTTCCATGTACATTATGATTGGTGTCACAGAGAGGACCTCTATGATAGTTGGAATCCCTTCTACCCTGTGGATAACCTTTAGGATGTTGGAATTGTTAGACAAGGGGAAAAAATTAGTGTTGGTTAGTGATAGATCTATTGGATGAGATAGTTGACATAACATGTCTTACGAGCAGTTGGGGTCTCAATCCCAATGTTACAAAAATATATCCCTATACCATGGTGAGGACTGAAGGAGGTGCGTCGATGGTGAAAGGGGTTACAAGAGATATAGGAGTGGAATTACTTTAGTAAAGGTTGGAATCCTTCCCTAGAATGGGTACTATATAGTATGGGAAATATTATGTAGAAGAAGGATAGATTTATCTTGTTAATCTGCTATTGGGGATGTCATATACTATTAGTGATTTTAGGTTATGGGAGCCCCCCTTGGAGACTCCAAAACGGGATATGCAGTTGATGTAGCCTAAACACCTAGTACATACTTGATATAGGGGAAGGATCCATCTATGTGTTATGGAGAAAAAATCCCAAAATGGGAAGCAATGGTAGTGGGTTGGGGTGGGGTGGGTTCTCCCAAGAATTATCCTTTCCAATGATGTTATTGGCACGATTACATATATTTATGTATTCCCAAGCCGTGTACCAAGAGGGAATGACTCTAACTTACTTAGACCAGTGGACAAGGGAATTTATTTCACTTCACTAAATAATTTCCAATAAGGAGACATGGTGAGGGAACCCAGGAGTTGTGGGGGAGGTATCAATCATAACTTTATCATAGTTGTGTGAGATTTTAACATAGTTGGATCTCCTATCCCTATACCTATTGTTGGTGGTTATGATAGGTTGCTGATATTGACGAATGTTTTTTATTATATAAGAAACATTTTAATACAATAATGAGTACATGATTTATGACAACCCTGCTTTTCATTACAACTTAAACATGATTTATTACATAAAACTTCACTTGATACAACAAATAAGATTGATATGTCTAGTGTCATTGGGGCTTAGTATCATTAAATAAAAACTTAAAACATGAAATACAATATCTTTATTGAATGCTTCCTTTTCATGACCACTACATTCCTTCGTACTTAGCACTGCATGGGATAACCTGAGGACATGCATAAGAAAAGGGTGAGCTATAAAGCATAGTAAGGGAGTACACATTGAATAACATGAGGATTACAATAAATGTTGGACAATAGGTGTATCAATAGAGCATAAAAGAAACATGAACATAAAGGCATGATAAAGCATGATAATCATAACATTGAAATGTGGCAACAACACTTAACATGGAATTAGCATGCGCCAAGGCCCATTGCACATGGAGCATGAGTAAATATTCATTGCAGATAAAGCACGAGTAAAACCTCGTTGCAATTGAATTATCACAAGTCAGCACTCATTGTACATGACATATCATGATACTATACTTTACCCAATGCATTGGAGCGCTATAAGGGCACACCCTTCTTAAACATTTCATTTCATGCATAAGTGTGCCACATGGATCATAAAACATGGATTCAAAAAACATAATAATTTATTCCACGATAAAGGAATGTGGAATTAATACATGAAAACTTATAATAAATAAGTAAATGTGCATAAAGGTGAATACCCTTAATGGATAAATGTGCATGGTATTTACTACACAATGGCATTGGCTTAGAAAATTGGTGCAATTTCCGCAGCGTAACAGCGTGACATAAGAATTCATAAAAGTCGTTGATGAGAGAGAAAGGGGTTACTCATAATATTTACATGTAATGGATAGTAATTAGGTCATATAGATACATGTCCCAACAATTGAAATGGAATTTAGATTCATGATACAAAAGTATTGCTTGAATGTAGAAGAGGAGAGAGAAGTTCCTTTCGGAATTTCGGCATAGTAACGGGTGTACATGGGAGACATTTAATGAGAGAGAAAGGGGTATCCCATCATTCAAACATAAATAGGGAAGTATGAGGGAGGTGGGAAACCATACCCCAACATTCATAATTGAAATTAAAAGGCAAAACAACTTAAAGAATATTGGACAAAAATGAGAAAGGAAGAAAAAACCCTTACTTGGAAGTGTGCTTCCAAAGGCTAGAGAGAGTCTTATGAGAGGCTTCTTGGGAGATTTGGGCACCTTGGGAGGATTATAGAGATAGTAGGGCAGAGGTTGGACGAACTAAAAAGGTTTTGAGTGAGGAGGAAGTGGGATCTTGGGTGCGTTTATATATGAAAGGTGAGAGAATTCTTTATTATTTAGGTTTGGGAGCCCTTATATTAAATTAATCCAAACCACAAACCATCCCATGGTTTTTGCCCATGGTTTTTGGAAAAGGGAAGAGGAAAAAAATATTTTATAAGGCCAAATCCCGAACTTCTTAAAATATTAGGGTTGCTTATGTAGAGGTTAGTCACAGTCCCTTGGAAATTAATTTAAAAAGGCAAGGTGTTGAATAAGTCTTGAGGGGTCCATTAATGCTTTGAAAAGTAAGTCAAACAAACCCAAAATCACATTATTTTAATGGTAAAACATATATTGGCCGAACATAAGGATCATGGTATTTTATTACTTCACTATTGGGTCATTATGATGTCATAAAAATATTATATATTTAAACGGTATTTAATTTTTACCCAAAAATTTGACTTTCTCAGAAAATTATGAAAAATTCACCGTTGGATAATTTCAACATCCTGATTCCAGAAATAACATTTATTTTATCTAAATAATTTTCTAAATATGTGAATTTTTACTTTTAAAATAAAAACCGACATTTATCGAAAATTCACGGGTTTTGCATAAATGGCTTTCAAACCTTAATAAAAATTTTAATTGTATTCATAAAATTATAAGATCATTTATATTTAATAAAAATTAATTTAATAATAATAATATTATTTTATTAAAATATTATTTAATTCAAAAATCCCTTAATTTAATAAAATATATTTCTTAATTAAATAATAACTAAAAACACCATTTGTACTTTAAAAAATATTTACAATGTATCAAAAATGACTAGAAATTATATTCATTATTATATATAAAAAATAATATACATGAACATAGTATTACTTATTTGTTACATAAACCCTTAAAACAGCTGCATAAGACCTAAGGGTATGATGTGAGATAGAGACATACTCTTGGAGTGGCTCGGATAACATCGATCGATTGGTAATTTCAATCAACTTCCACTTTTCTCGTAGATGGTCACGTTCGAGCTTGAAAAGATGAAGCTCAGCTTGGGATTGGTCAAGGGCGAAGCCCAAAGATTCCACCTCTTTTCCGAGCTTCTATAAATGGGCTTCGTATGGGGAAATTCTACTGGATGAGGCCATCGCTTCCTTCTGAGTAAATTGGATTTGTTAATGTCCTATATTTATACTAATCATGTGATTACTGTTTAATGACTATATTAGCAACGGTAAAAATTCTTAACATAAAACCAATGAAGTTGACATTTTATAAAAACATTTTATATAAAGAGACATTTAATAAGATCAAGAGGGATTTTCCATTAATGAAACTTTGGGTCGTTACAATATTCCCCCCTTAAGAAATTTCACCCTCGAAATTTTCCTTTTCCCACACTAAAACAAATGTGGGTAACTCAGCTTCATCATATCCTCTGATTCCCAAGTCGATTCTTCAAAATTGTGGTTTCTACACAACACCTTGACGAGGGGAATTATCTTATTTCGTATAACTTTTTCTCTATGATCTAAGATCTTCACTGGTTTCTCCTCATAAGAAAGATCATCTTCCAATTGTACCACCTCAGAATAGAGTACATGTGAAGGGTCCGATATGTACTTCCTTAAGAGGGATACATGAAAGACATCATGCACTTTGGCCATGGTAGGTGGAAGTGCAGTCTATAAGCCACATCCTCTACATGATCAAGAATCTCAAAGGGGCCGATGTACCTTGGAATTAACTTCCCTTTCTTTACAAACCTCATGAACTTCTTCCATGGAGATATGTGTAGAAACACCATGTCTCCAACTTTAAACTCAAGGTCTCGTCGACGATTATTGGCATAACTCTTCTGTCGACTCTGGGCTGCCTTGATATGCTGCTGAATGGTTTTCACCTTCTCCACCATTTCCTCGACCATTTCTGGTCCAAGCAGCCTACGTTCACCGACCTCATCCCAACATGCCGGTGTTCTGAACCTTTTCCCATATAGGGCTTCATATGGTACAATTTGGATGCTCGAGTGGAAACTGTTATTATAAGAGAAATCAACCAGGGGAAGATGCTGATCCCATCCTCCCTTAAAGTCCATTGAGCATGCTCTCAACATGTCCTCAAGTGTTTGGATAGTCCGCTCGGATTGGCCATCAGTTTGAGGATGATAGGCCGTACTGAAGTTCAGTTCAGTATTCAGAGCATGTTGAAGACTCTTCCAAAACTTAGAGGTGAATCTTGGATCTCGGTCAGACCCAATAGATAGTGGTACTTCATGCAACCTTACCACTTCCCTGATATATATCCGTGCTAGTTGATCCAAAGAGAAATCCTCCCGAATAGAAATGAAGTGTGCAGTCTTTATAAGACGATCCGTAACAACCCAGAATGCATTGTTGCCTTTGGATGTCCTCGGAAGTCCGGTGACAAAGTCCATGGTGATGTTCTTCAATTTCCATTCTGGTATGGGAAATGGTTGCATCATCCCCTTAGACTTCTGCCTCTCTGCCTTCACTTGCTGACACACCAGGCAGTTTGATGTATATTCAGTGATCTCCTTCTTCATATTATCCCACAAAAAGTTTTCTTAGAGATCTCGATACATCTTTTTGCTCCCTGGGTGAATAGAGAAATTTGAACTATGTGAATCATCTAAAAGTTACTTCTTCAGCTCCGGACTTGATGAAACACATAGTATTTTCCCAAACCGCACAATTCCTTCTTCATTAACATTAAACTCTGAGGATTTCCCTTTCTTGATAGCTTACACTTTTTCCTTAATTCCCACATCATCCTTTTGAGCATCCTTTAACCTCTCCAAAAGAGACGGTTGAGAAATAATTTGTGAAAGGATTGATGATGTTCCCTTCTCTATGATTCCGATGTCCATCTTCATCAAGTCTAAGAATATTGGATCCTTCTCAATTCTCATCATTGACAGAATCGCTGGGTCCTTTCTACTTAGGGCATCTACCACCTTGTTCGCTTTCCCAGGGAGGTAATGTATTGAACAATCATAATCTTTGATGAACTCTATCTATCTTATCTGGCGCATATTAATCTCTTTCTGTGTGAATATATATTTAAGCCTCTTGTGGTCAGAATATATCTCACATTTCTCTCCATAGAGATAATGCCTCCAGATTTTCAAGGCAAAGATCACCGCCGCCAACTCCAAATCATGCGTTGGATAGTTTCTCTCATGGATTTTCAACTGCCTTGAGGCATAGGATATCACTTTATCATTCTTCATCAGCACACATCCTAATCCCTTCTTCGAAGCATCACTTAATACCACAAAAATCTCCCCACTTGTGGGTAAAGTGAGCACGGGTGCAGTGATAAGCCTCATTTTCAACTCCTTGAAGATTTCTTCGCATTAATCACTCCATGAAAACTTTACTCCCTTTCGATTTATCTTGGTAATATGGTTGGAAAATTGTGAGAAATTTCTCACAAATCATCGATAATATCCAGCTAACCCCAAGAAGCTACGGATATCCGTTACCGATGTTGGCTTTGACCATCCCTCAATTGCATCTATTTTGGAGGGGTCCATAGATATCCCATTTCTTGTGATGACATGGCCCAAAAATGAGACCTCCTTCAACCAGAAATCACACTTGCTGTACTTTGCATAGATCTTCTCCTTGCGCAAAGTCCCTAGTACAGTTCTTAAATGCTCCTCATGATCCTCATTGGTTTTGGAGTATATTAGAATATCATCTATAAAGACTACTACAAATTTTTCAAGGTAATCTCTAAAGACTCTATTCATCAAGTCCATGAATATTTCGGGAGCATTGGTGAGTCCAAAAGGCATTACTATGAATTCATTGTGCCCGTATCTTGTACGAAAAGCAGTCTTGGGGAAATCTTCCTTCTTCACCCTTACTTGATAATATCCCGACCGCAAATCCACCTTGGAGATGTATTGTGATCCACAGAGCTGATCAAACAAGTCATCGATTATTGGGAGAGGATACTTGTTATTTATCGTGATTTTGTTAAGTTCACAATAATCGATGCAAAGCCTCATTGACCCATCTTTCTTCTTGACGAAGAGGACTGGTTCACCGCATGGTGAAGCACTTGGGCGTATAAACCCTTTATCCAGATTCTCCTGTAGTTGTTTCTTCAGCTCTTCAAGATCTACAACAGCCATTCTATATGGAGTCTTGGATATTGGTAGCGCCCCAGGTATAAGTTCAATTGAGAACTCAACACCTCTTCTTGGAGGAAGACCAGGTAGTTCCTCGGGAAACACTTCAGCAAATTCCCTCACAATCCATTTCTTCAAGGATGGTTTCTTCCTTGGACTCAATCATCTGAGCCAGATACGCGTGCTCATAAGGCAGTAATATCCATTCTTGAGATGATGGATCTAAAGGAGATTCATCTTCCTCCTAACACTTGTAAAGAATCGGGGGTCGATTCTCCATATGGAGTGTGGTTTCCCTCACCTGACAATTTATGTTGGCTCTATATAAGGAAAACCAATCCATGCCATGAATTTAATCAAACTCCACCAGAGAGAGTATTACAAGGTTCTCCGGGAAATTCAATCCACAGATTATAACAGGGGAGGACTTATATTCATGGGATACAATGATTTCCCCATTTGATGCAATCACTAACATATTTACTTCCATGATTTGTGGTGGTGATTGGATTATCCTACTAAACTTTTGAGATATAAAAGAATGTGTAGAACCTGAATCAAAAAGTACGTTCGCTATTCTTGAATGAATAACTAGAGTACCTGTCACCACTTCGTTGTCGGGGTTCACTTCGGTAGAAGTGATGGAAAAAGCTCTTCCTTGCTGCCTTTGAGGTTGTTGGTTGTCTTCGAAAACTCTTGGATTAGGGCACTGATTTGAAAAATGACCCATTTCTTTGAATTTGTAGCATTGAACAACGCATTGAGGTTTGAACGGAGCGTTCCTCTCCTCCGTCGCAGCCATGGGTCTTTCTTGCCGACAGTTAACAGTTAGGTTCCCTTCTCTTCCACACCTGAAGCATTTTCTTGTCCCCTTAAGGCAATTTCCAGGGTGCTTCTTTCTGCACTTTTGGCAAGTGGGGTGCTGGATCTTCTTAGCACCGTTGGATTTTTCCATCGGACCACCAGTATTGAATTCAACCTTACACTTCTTGTCCCCATGATACCCCTGTGATTTCCCGAACTCCATTTTGACCTTGAGGGCACATCGGACAATTTCCTCATAGCTGTCGAAGTCACAGATCGCTAATGCTTTCCACAAGCTAGGCTTTAGCCCACCAAATAAGCGGTCTACTTTTCATTCAGGGGTAACGAAAAATCCAGAAGCATATCGTGCAAGCCTTGTGAAGTTTTCCTTGTACGCTCCAATAGATTCTTCATCTTTTTTCTTGAGGTAAAGGAAGTCCCTTTCCATCTTAAGCTGGAGGGTGGGCGGAAAATATTTATCGAAAAACATCTTCCGGAAATCCTTCCATTCCAACGCCTCGATCTCCTCCTCAGGATTCATATTTTTTATCAACGTCCACCATTGATCAGATTCACCCTCCATACGATAAGCCACCAGGCGAACCTTCTCTTGTTCAGAACATTGAAGGATGGAGAAGATCTTTTCAATGGAGTTGATCCATTGTTCAGCGATTGTGGGATCGGATGATCCACTAAAAGTAGGAGGCCTTTGCCTCATGAAGCTCTCGATAGCGACTTGTTCTTTATTAGGGGGGGTTGAACGTTCAACTTCACCCATGTTTCTATTCAAAACTTGAGTTAGCTGAGAGTGAAGCGTGACAATGTTCATGATTCCCGCTCCCATTGGATTTGGCATCTCATTAGTACAGTCATCACACTAATCTTCACAATGGTTGTTAGCCCGAGTCCTCCTCTTACCGACCATTGGATGGAATAAAAGGAAAGATAGGGGTAACACATAAAGGGTAATCCAAAGACAAAAGTTGATGACTTATAAATAAACTTTTATTTCCTTACTCAAGAGTCTATAGGCTTCAATCTAGGCTTTTCATGATCTACTTTATAACATATATTCATAGGGGAATTTTTTAATTCCCTTAATAAGGGTTCATACTATGATTTTGAATTTATCAAAACATATCCCCCGGGAGTGTCATAACCAAGAGTACAGCAAGGCCCGTTTTCGTGCACCAGTTCCCGTTCGAGTCTAGCTCAAAGCGGTGTTTTCGGGTTTTACCCCTAGGATACATCTATTCCATAGCCGCCTCTACCTGCTCGTATCCAGACAGGGATGTATTTGTTTGATAAACCACTTACTCAGTACTTACCAAAACTTAGGGATGTTTTTATTATATTTAGTCTTGTATCTAAGGCTTTACCAGTGTTTCCTAATCCCATAAATAACTAAACCTATCCTCTGATACCAACTATGACAACCCTTCTTTTTATTAAAAATTAAACATGATTTATTACATAAACATTCACTTGATACAACAAAGAAGATCAAGAGGTATAGTGTCTTTGGGGCTTTGGATCATTACATAAAAACTTAAAACATGAAATACAACATCTTTATTG
Organism: Viscum album; assembly: GCA_963277665.1. Taxonomy (NCBI): domain Eukaryota; kingdom Viridiplantae; phylum Streptophyta; class Magnoliopsida; order Santalales; family Viscaceae; genus Viscum; species Viscum album. The sequence goes on from OY728145.1 coordinate 962,754,641, forward strand.
AAAACTTCCTTTTCATGACCACAACATTCCTTCGTACTTAGCATTGCATAGGATAACCTGAGGACATGCATAAGAAAAGGGTGAGCTATAAAGCCCAGTAAGGGAGTACACATGGAATAACATGAGGAGTAAAATACATGTTGGACAATAGTCTTATCAATAGAGCATAAAAGAAACATTAACATAAAGGCATGATAAAGCATGATAATCATAACATTGAAATGTGGCAACAACACTTAACATGGAATTAGCATGAGCCAAGGCCACTTGCACATGGAGCATGAGTAAATCCTCATTTCACATAAAGCACGAGTAAACCTTAGTTTCACTTCAATTATCATGAGTCAACACTCATTTCACATGACGTATCATGATACTATACTTTACCCAATGCATTGGAGCGCTATAAGGGCGCACCCTTCTTAAACATTTCATTTTATGCATAAGTGTGCCACATGGATCATAAAACATGGATTCATAAAACATAATCATTTATTCCATGATAAAGAAATGTGGAATTCATACTTGAAACCTTATAATAAATAAGTAAATGTGCATAAAGGTGAATACCCTTGATGGAGAAATGGGCATGGTATTCACTACACAAAGGCATTGACTTAGAAAATTGGTGCAATTTCGGCAGCGTAACGACGTGACATAAGAATTCATAAAAGTGGTTGATGAGAGATAAAGGGGTTACTAATCATATTTACATGTAATGTAAAGTAATGAGGTCATATAGATACATGTACCAACAATTTAAATGGAATTTAGATTCATGATACAAAAGTATTGCTTGAATGTAGAAGAGGAGAGAGAAGTTTCTTTCGGAATTTCTGCATAGTAATGGGTGTACATGGGAGGAATTTAATGAGAGAGAAAGGGGTATCCCATCATTCAAACATAAATAGGGAAGTATGAGGGAGGTGAGAAACCATACCCCAACATTCATAATTGAAATTAAAAGGCAAAACAACTTAAATAAAATTGGAAAAAAATGAGAAAGGAAGAAAAAACCCTTACTTGGAAGTGTGCTTCCAAAGGCTAGAGAGAGGCTTGTGAGAGGATTCTTGGGAGCTTGGGGCACCTTGTGAGGATTCTAGAGAGAGTAGGGCAGAGGTTAGACGAACTCCAAAGGTTTTTAGCGAGGAGGAATGGGGAGCTTGGGTGGGTTTATATAGGAAAGGTGAGAGAATTATTTATTATTTAGGTTTGGGACCCCTTATACTAAATTAATCCAAACCACAAACCATATCATGGTTTTTGCCCATGGTTTTTGGAAAAGGGAAGAAGAAAAAAATATTTTATAAGGCCAAATTCCGAACTTCTTAAAATATTAGGGTTTCTTATGTGGAGGTGAGTCACACTCCCATGGAAATTAATTTAAAAAGGAAAGGTGTTGAATAAGTCTTGAGGGGTCCATTAATGCTTTGAAAATTAAGTCAAACAAACCCAAATTCACATTATTTTAATGGTAAAACATATATTGTCCGAAAATAAAGTTCATAGTATTTTTCTACATTACTATTGGGTCATTATGATGTCATAAAACACATTATATATTTAAACGGTATTTAATTTTTACCCAAAAATTTGACCGTCTCAGAAAATTATGAAAACTTCACCGTTGGATAATTTCAACGTCATGATTCCATAAATAACATTTATTTTATCTAAATAATTTTCTAAATATGTGAATTTTTACTTTTAAAATAAAAACCGACATTTATCGAAAATTCAAGGGTTTTGACAGAAATGGCTTTCAAACCTTAATAAAAATTTTAATTGTATTCATAAATTTATAAGATCAATTATATTTAATAAAAATTAATTTAATAATAATATTATTATTTTATTAAAATATTATTTAATTCAAAAATCCATTAATTTAATAAAATAGATTTCTTAATTAAATAATAACTAAAAACACCATTTGTACTTTAAAAACTATTTAAAATGTATCAAAAATGACTAGAAATTATATTCATTATTATATACAAAAAATAATGTACATGAACATAGTACTACTTATTTGTTACATAACCCCTTAAAACAGCCTCATAAGACCTAAGGGTAAGGTGTGCGATGATGAAAGACTCTTGGGGTGGCTCGGATAACATCACTCGAGTGGTAATTTAAATCAACTTCCACATTTCCCATAGACGGTCATGTTTGAGCTTGAAAAGATGAAGCTCAGGTTGGCCTTGGTCAAGGGCAAAGCCCCAAGATGCCACCTCTTTTCCAAGCTCCAAAAAATGGGCTTCGTATGGTGTAATTCTACTGGATGAGGCCATGAATTCCTTCTGATTAAATTGGATTTGTTAAAGTTATATATTTATACTAATCATGTGATTACTTTTTAACGGCTATATTTGCAATGGTCAAAATTCTTAACATAAAACCAATGAAGTTGACATTTTATAAAAAAATTTTATATAAAGAGACATTTAATAAGATCAAGATGGATTTTCCATTAATGAAACTTTGGGTCGTTACATGATTGATGATGGAGATGTCCAACATGAGCGACCTTAGAGATGTTTGATGATGGAAAATATATCAATTTCACTCTTCTTCTTGTTATCTAATTAAAAGAGATTCAAGTCAAGTTCACAATTCTATGCATAAATCCTATGAATCTCTAGTGTTAGTTTTCCTATCACTATCAAATGATAAAATATTCACTTTGGTTTTATCATTATATTTTCTAACACTTTCTATGAGGACTTGATTTTGTGTTGGAATATGTCCTTTGACTTTTCATGATCCTTCTAGTCCCATATTCCCCCATTCCAAAGGTGGGTGACCTTTACCATCATGGGTGTTGGTGTCATCTCCTTGACTGAAAAAGGATAATGGGATGCCATCCCTTATTTCCATAGATCCCTCCATGGAGATCATTTCCTAGTCCGAGTATTATTCATAGATTTAATACATGATAATGAATCTAGTTCCCAGTACTATACTCAATTAGACATCTGTTAATTACATCACTGGATTCCTTATCAGGGTGAAAACCTTCTGTTGGATAGAAAAAGTGTAACGCCCTGACCCCAGTTACCCAGAGTCGGTGCATTATTACATAACATTGGCATGATCTAAAGAAAGATCAAGTCTCGAAAGACTGATTAGTTTAGTAGCCTTGGAAACACTAGATACATTCATAAAGTTTTACATTACATCATAAAAAAAACATCTTATCTTCATATCCCCTCATACTATCCCTACAAGTCATTAATAAATTACTTCTTCATAATCCTGGGAAAAATAAAAAAAATTGAATGGGGTGATCTCAGATGCTCAGTAAGGATAACATTATAGCAGAAGCTTTCATAGATAAGCATAAACACTTAAGGCAATTTATAACTAAAACAAAAGCCTTTTAAACTTGAACTTTAGCATAAAATGGCAAAGATAAAATGAAATAATGCCATTTACTTATTCACATGGATATTCTACTAGTAGAATGATCACATAAAATATCAATAACCACTTTCATAATGATGGAATGCATAATTTCAGACTATCATAACCACATAGACAAGGCCTCGTGCCAAGACTACAAATAATATTTTTCCAAGGCCTTGTGCCAAGACACTAGTTTGTCTCATGAGACCTACCGATGCATCTAGGAGTATAGCAGGCTCCACCCGTCACTTATTAAGTCCAATTCATTCCTCATTTGAATAGGTTTAAACATAACATAAACATTCGTGTTAAAACTAGCATACGAAATGTCAATACTTTAACCACAAACCATGAATGGTATAAAAATAGCACATCCACAGTCAAAAATAACTCATTTGATACAATATGGAATATTGTATTGTATCACATTATCCTCAATCAAGAATAATGAAGGATGTTGAAATAGATGAAAATAATCATGAAAACTATTTGAGAGAAATAACCCCTTTTTCTTGAAATCATTTAAAAGTCACACTATTTGTCAAAAAGCCATTTAGAAATAGATTTTTGAATCAAAGTGTCCCATACCACTTTGAAACTTTTAAAAGGAGTTTTAATTTTAAAACTTTAATGTCCATGTAAATAAATCCTTAAAACCATTTTTTAAAACATGGACATTAATGAGAAAGATTTAGAAGAATAAGTCTTTAAAACATTTAAAAATGGTATTTTAGTTAGATTTTCTAACCAAAAGAGAGACAATTGAATAAAAATAATTGAGGTAATCAAAACATTTTAATATCATGAGATTAAAGGAATTCATGATATACTATGTCAAAGTACATTATATACACCACATAAAAGTGACTTGGTGTATAACAACAAAGAAGTCTCAATGGAATGTAAATTGCGATGAAATCTCTCATAAAGGCCATATCCTTAGGTTAAGGATAAATCAAAGACATAGTTATGTGTGAAAAATATAAATAAAATAAATATGATTGGATATTAAGTGTAAACCAATCAAAGGATATTCAAACATAATCTTATATAAACAACACCAATGAACTGGATGTTTAACTCAACAAATGGAGAATGAGTTAAAATTACTCGTATCAAATTCATATCAATGACTTGAGAAATTATCAATTGAGTGATTATGTGTCTCAAAAGTATATCCATAGATAAGGGGAGTGGAAATTATGATATAATAAAATGAATATTTATTTCACACATAATCTCGGAGTAAAATAATCATTGAAGTTTGCGTAAAGCCGAATAAATGTAAATTGAAATTTCAAATTCTTTTATCAATTAGGTTACTTATGAAACATAAACCCATGAAAGAAGGATCATACAATGATGATGTAAATTCCCATAAATTAAATTATAATACACAATGAATACAATTATGGGTAGTACACATACACCACATGCAATAAATAAGTGGTGAACAATGGAATTCTCACGAAATTAAGAGTGAGATAAGAAACCCCTTACCACGTTGTAATCAACTGAGTCGTATGACCAAAATTTAATAACCACCAAATGATTTACAGAATAACATGAATATAAAGAGAATAATGATAATATATATCAAATGGAAATACACAATATACCACTTTCAAAAAATTAGTGGCGAACAATGGAAATCTCACGGAATTGAAAGTGAGATAAGAAAATCCCTTACCTTGTACTTTTCCTTGGTTGGGGGTAGGTTAAACTCCTGTATAATGTTGAAATAATTGTTATTAAATTATTCATGAATCATATACATTAATATTATATCATATATGATCTTTTAACATTGCTTTGTTAATAATATCTTAGAATTATCGTCGTTTCAGGTGTTAACTTACTTGTTTTATTTTATATGTTTTGTTACATAAGCCATGTTTGTCATGGATAGGTTGTATAATATTCATATCCAGAATTATATCAAGTCCTTAAACATTATTTTTAAATCATAAAATGATAATTATACTTGAATGGATACTATAGATAATGAATCTCATCGCGTTCGTGGAGATGGTAGTCCAGACGTACGCACGAGCGACAATATCATTCTTTTGATATTAAAATAACATATAATTGGATGGTATATCATTTATACAGAATCATTATCATGTTATATTTATTATTTTCATGAGTTACACATCATTATTATACCCACCTAAATAATAATATATTGAATAAGATTTACACCACAACGTGGAGACGGTAAGCCGTACGTACGCACGTATGGTGACATGTTATTCAAAGGGTGAATAGAATACTGAATATGGTTGTACCATATTTATAATAACATCACAATATATATAAGATACTAGATTTATTATTTTATAATGGCAATAACAAAGAAAGAAGAAGTGGAAGAAGAAAGGAACTTGAAAATGGGTGGTGAAAACATTACCACTTCTTCGGGTTCTTCCTTTTGATTTGATCAAAAGGGCTCCTTAGGTTGGCTTTCTGATAAAACTAAGGACTATAAGTTGTAGTGAGGTAAATTGAGAGAGTATTTGGGCAGGTTTTGGCCGAACCAAAAGGCTTTGAAGGTGTGAAGAAATGAGGAGGAGGAGTGTCCTTTTATAAGAGGGGTGAGGGGCACCTTTGGAAAAGCTAAAAATATTAATTTATAATAAATTCATATTAAGTTTCTAATGGCTCCAAAGTTTATTATTCAAAGGTTAAGGTGGGGATAGGTCGAAAACCATTCAACCAATATAATTTAGACAGGTTTGGGTTGATATATTAACCTTATCTTTTAGTTTTAACTCTTAGTTAATTAGTTTGACATTTACCATGTCACTTTGTATTTTTATATTATATAGTTAATAAACTTACTATATACATCCCAGAGACCCCCAAGTGGTCCATTAATGATATACCTATCATGATATTAGTCTCTTGGCAGAACCTTAGATTTTTAGGAATTTAATATCAATTAATAATATAATATTTGTTTTAAAAACTCTTTTATGTCAATTTTGACACTATTCAACAGTTGATTTTTGTGAAACTCATAACAGAATGATTACTTCAAACAAAGTCCATTAATTCAATCGTAATATGTCATATTATCCTAGAAAATTAGTTTAATTCATTAAAAGTCTTAAATTATATTTATTTGGGTATTTATAATATCAATTATTTTAAGTTTTCACTATTATGGTAATTACTGCATCATCATTGTGTCATAAATATATTAAATTATTTAATGTCTAAAAATTATAAATAAATTATCATTATGTATGAAATCTTATTAGATTTCTAATGAATATTTAAAATCGAATTTATCTTATGTATAAACCTATATTAAAAATGTTTTAGTAAATAAACTTTAATTTTAATTCTTTTAACTCTTCTTTGAATTAAATAATAATAAATGTCCTAATCTAATCCAAGTGGACCTAAATGATAATATTTTATTCCTAAGGTTGTTTTTGGTCGAGATACACTTGTCCAATAGAATTATGACATGTGTTATGGTAATATTAATATCATTTTTACCCTTAATTACCCTATATACTTTTAACCGTGGTAAATAAAAGTAAAAAGTTACTATTCACCAAAAATTATTTTCATCTCATTGAACCACATTTTACTCCTTGATATTAACCGTGTCTCTCGGATTTTCAAAATTACAATCACAGAAGCGGTAAAATTAAGTTTTATGAAAAATTCAGTTTTTAACTACCACTTAGTAGTTTCACTATTCATCAAAAATTGATGTTTTTCGGAACAATGCCAAAATTTCACCCTAGGCTATAATTGATATTCCGAATTCAAAAATGATGTATATTTTACAAAATTACAAACATAAAAGTTTCATTAATTAATTTTATAATTAATTTCTGCTGTCACAACAAATAGCGTCTTTTTAAGAAACAATATATATCAAAAGATTGACAATTGTTTATGTCCAATTTCAAAGTGAAATTCATTCTAGTGAACACCATTGTATAAAAAGGTAAAAATATATTCTAATTATACTTTAAAACCACTCAAATTCATAATTTATCACTATTAATTATTTTGATTAAAAAAGTTGTTTTTAGTTAAAATTTAGTAATTTTCACTATTCATCAAAATATTAAAGTTATCCGAAAAGTACCAAAATTTCACCTTAGGCTAAATTCAATACTCCAAATCAAAAAATGAAGTCCATTTTGAGAGATACAATTTCTAAAATTTTAAAAAGTAGGTATTACTATTCATAACGGCTAGTTTGGTTGGTTGTGGTGTGTTAGAATCTCGAAGTTGCGTATAATGCACGCCATTGCATTTTTCGAAGGGAAACGTACAGTGGAAGCTTGGGGTGTTACATTATCCACTCCTTCAATAAATTGCGTTCTCACAATTTTTAAAATTGTTCTTGGGAATATAATGGAAAGTCCCACATCGGAAAAAGAGTCAATAAAACTATCTCTTTAAAAGAAAGAAAGAGAGGTATAAAGGTCAACCAAGATAACCCATACTCGGATTCCATGTAGGAAAACATGGATATGGATGATAAACTAAGTGTCAAGTTCTGATGGAGAGGGATATCAATCATGACCAGGAGAAAGATAACAATAAGAAAACCATAAACTTGTGTTGGGACAAACGACCATTAGTCTCCTAGTAGGAAAGTAAACGGACAATTTTTTTTGTTTTAAGTTACATTACATAAGGATGAAGAATTTATTTATGATATTGACTAAGAATATAAAGATATATACTTACATTTTAAGTATAGTTTCATTCTTTAATAAATTTCCACCACTAACTCATTTTTTTAAACGATGAGTATTCAAGAAGACTTGGTCACACTAGAAGAGCTAGAATAAACTTCTATAGAATCACATGATCCATGAAGGATTAACTATATATTTACATTGTCTTTAGAGATTAATCAAAACCAAAATGGTTAGTACAAGATCTAATGATCCCCTAAAAGGATATTCCTTGAGAGAAATAAACACTAATCTTAATTTCCAAAATTAAACCAAAAATACCCCAAAGTTAAATAAATACCATTCAATAATCAATTGTCCTTAAAATCCTTCAATATAATCAAAACTAATATTGAAAACCAAAACTTATTAAGAATGTAGTCTTCCACGTTAAATTGTATCTCCAAATGACATTAATTACTCTTAAAGTCACATAATTAAAAGTAATTAACCAAATCATTTCCATAAATAACCAAAATCATTATAAATACACAATAAAAACATAGATAAAAATCCACCATTACTCCCCAAATGAAATCCTATACTATTCTATTTTCCTTGGGCATATAGTGTTCACACGAAAGAGAACAACTTCCAAAATAACATTTATCACTTAATCACCAAATCATTTTCCTATACTAAGGGTATTCATTTGATAATAGATAAGATCCCAAATAAAATTATTATTGATCAATAAAATCATTTAACTAAAAATAATAGTCACACTAAACTTCACATAGTCCAGTGGAAGGCGATAAATCCCAATCGCACTTTGGTTGTGTGTTCGATTCCCACAGCTTTGTCCGACGTGACGGGTTGTCACATGGTCTACGTGTTTTCCTTTTTCAAAAACTATATTTTATAACATCACCAAAATGATATAAATTCCTCAAAATAACCATAACATAATTTAACCACAAATGTTATCTCATACCTTGCATTTTCATCCCAAATTATAATAATTTGTAATTGCCTCGAACCCAATGATCATATAAAACCAAATGGTTATTTATAACTATATCCACAAGAGAAAAGATAATTCTTCCATAAATATCATTCTCACATGGAAAATGTTAGGGTTACAAATACAAGAGAAAATTATTCCAATGTAAACCCTTTAACAAGGATCACTAATAATTTTTAAACATTTATCTAACCATTTATTTCCACATAGATTCTTCTATGACCAAGAAAATATCCTATAGAATAGGACATTTACTCGGGTAATGGCCAGGTCCCCTACATTTACGGAAAATGACTGTAAATGGATTCTTGGGACCATTTTTATCTTCTTCCACAGTACTCTTCATTTTTCTTCGGCAATTCTTCACTTTATGTCCTTCCTTCCCGCACGTAAAGCATTTCTTTGTCCCATTGAGACACTTTCCTAGGTGTCTCCTTCTATATTTCCGGCATGATGGAAATTGAGGATTCCTTTCTCCATGGTCTCCACTGCTGGAGATCTTATCATTCATCACCTTTCTATTCCTTGTTGAGTCCTGGAGTTGGTTAATATATATCTTTATTGATCATATTTTTGGAAAAATGATTTGGCATAAAGATGATATCTTTTATGCCTATCAACATTCCATTTTGTTTCTCATTGCCACCACCGTTCCCACCTTGTACATCATTCTCAAAGTCACTATGACTTCCTTGGAATCCATCCATTGACTAAAACCAGAAAGCATTGTGTGAGTAACAGTAGTCATAAAATCATTTAGAGATTAACATGTCACCATATTCTCAATTTGAAACACATTAGGATTATCCAAGGTCATTTACTCTCATCTTATATATATAATACATCAAATCCATTTGTAAAGGAAATGTAAATTATCCTAAGCATATCTCCCGGGAGTGTCGTAACGAAGAGTGCAGCAAGGCCCGTTGTCGTGCACCAGTTCCCGTTTGAGTCTAGCTCAAAGAGGTGTTTTCGGGTTTTACCCCTAGGTACATCTGTGCTAGAGATGCCTCTACTTGCTCGTATCCAGACAGGATGTATTGCTCGGAAAACTCACAAAATCTCTACAATACCAAAATTCTAGGAAGTTATTCTATACTAATCCTCAAAGTTCATCTCAGGTCTATGTGCTCTAATCAGAGTTTATCTAAATCTAGCTTCCAAGGTTTCTACTAAACTTCCTCTGATACCAACTGTAACGCCCCGACCCCAATTACCCAGAGTCGGTGCATTATTACATAACATTGGCATGATCACAAGAAAGACCAAGTCTAGAAATACCGATTAGTTTAGTATCCTTGGAAACACTAGATACAATCATAAAGTTTTACATTACATCATAAAAAAACATCGTGTCTTCATATCCCCTCATACTATCCCTGAAGGTCATTCATAAATTACTTCTTCATAATCCTGGGAAAAATAAAACATTGAAATGGGTGAGCTCAGATGCTCAGTAAGGATAACATTATAGCAGAAGATTTCATAGATAATCATAAACACTTAAGGAAATTTATAATTAAAACAAAAGCCTTTTAAATTTGAACTTCAGCATAATATGGCAAAGATAAAATGAAATAATGCCATTTACTTATTCACATGGATATTCTACTAGTCTAATGATCACATGCAATATCAATAACCACTTTCATAATGATGGAATGCATAATGCCAGACTATCATAACCACATAGCCAAGGCCTCGTGCCAAGACTACAAATAAGATTTTGCCAAGGCCTTGTGCCAAGACACTAGTTTGTCTCATGAGACATATGATTCATCGAGGAGCTATAGCGGGCTCCACCCATCACTTATTAAGTCCAATGCATTTCTTCATATGAACAGGTTTAAATATAACATAAACATTTGTATTAAAACTAGCATACGAAATGTCAATACTTTAACCACAAACCATGAATGGTATAAAAATAGCACATCCATAGTCAAACATAACTCATTTGATACAATATGGAATATTGTATTGTATCAAATTAACCTCAATAATGAATAATGAAGGATGTTGACATAGATGAAGATAATCATCAAAACTATTTGAGAGAAATATCCCCCTTTTTCTTGAAATCATTTAAAATTCACACTATTTGTCAAAAATCCATTTAAAAATAGATTTTTGAATAAAAGTGTCCCATACCACTTTGAAAATTCTAAAAAGAGTTTTAATTTTAAAAATTTAATGTCCATTAAAAAAATCCTTAAAACCATTTTTTAAAACATGGACATTAATGAGAAATATTTAGAAGAATAAGTCTTTAAAACATTTAAAAATGGTATTTTAGTTAGAGTTTCTAACCAAAAGAGAGACACTTGAATACAAATAATTGAGGTAATCAAAACATTTTAATATCATTAGATTAAAGGAATTCATGATATACTATGTCAAAGTAAATTATATACACCACATAAAAGTGACTTGGTGTATAACAACAAAGAAGTCTCAATGGAATGTAAATTGAGATGAAATCTCTCATAAAGGCCGTATCCTTAGGTTAAGGATAAATCAACGACATAGTTATGTGTAACAAATATAAATACACTAAATATGATTGGATATTCAGTGTAAATCAATCAAAGGATATTCACACATAATCTTATAAAAACAACACCAATGAATTGGATGTTTAACTCAACAAATGGAGAATGAGTTAAAATTACTCTTATCAAATTCGTATCGATGACTTGAGAAATTATCAATTGAGTGATTATGTGTATCAAAAGTATATCCACAGAAAAGGGGAGTGTAAATTATGACATAAGCAAATGAATAGTTATTCCACATATAATCTCGAAGTAAAATTATCAATGAAGTTTGCGTAAAGCCGAATAAATGGAAATTGAAAATTCAAATTCCCTTATCGATTAGGTAACTTATGAAACATACACCCATGAAAGAAGCATCATAAAATGATGATGTAAATTCCCATAAATTAAAGTATAATACACAATGAATACAATTATGAGTAGTACACATACACCACATGAAATAAATAAGTGGTGAACAATGGAATTCTCACGAAATTAAGAGTGAGATAAGAAACCCCTTTCCACGTTGTAATCAACTCAGTCGTATGAACAAAAGTTAATAACCACCAAATGATTTACAGAATAACATGAATATAAAGAGAATAATGATAATATATATCAAATGGCAGTACACAATATACCACTTTCAATAAATTAGTGGCGGACAATGGAAATCTCACGGAATTGAAAGTGAGATAAGAAAATCCCTTACCTTTTAATTTTCCTTGGTTGGGGGTAGGTTAAAATCCTGTATAATGTTGAAATAATTGTTATTAAATTATTCATGAATGATATACATTAATATTATATCATATATGATCTTTTAACATTGCTTTGTTAATAATATCTTAGAATTATCGTCGTTTCAGGTGTTAACTTACTCGTTTTATTTTATATGTTTTGTTACGTAAGCCATGTTTTTCATGGATAGGTTGTATCATATTCATATCCAAAATGATATCAAGTCCTTAAAAATTATTTTTAAATCATCAAATGATAATTATACTTGAATGGATACGATAGAGAATGAATCTCATCGCGTTCGTGGAGACGGTAGTCCGTACGTACGCACGAGCGACAATATCATTCTTTTGATATTAAAATAATATATAATTGGATGGTATATCATATATACAGAATCATTATCATGTTATATTTATTATTTTCATGAGTTACACATCATTATTATACCCACCCAAATAATAATATATTGAATAACAATTACACCACAACGTGGAGACGGTAAGCCGTACGTACGCACGTATGGTGACATGTTATTCAAAGGGTGGATAGAATACTGAATATGGTTGTACCATATTTATAATAACATCACAGTATATATAAGATATTGGAGTTATTATTTTCGAATGGTAATAACAAATAAAGAAGAAGTGGAAGAAGAAAGGAACTTGAAAAGGGGTGGTGAAAACATTACCTCTTCTTCGGGTTCTTTCTTTTGATTTGATCAAAAGGGATCCTTAGGTTGGCTTTCTGATCAAGATAAGGCCTCTAGATTGTAGTGAGGTAAGTTGAGAGCGTATTTTGGCAGGGGTTGGCCGAACCAAAAGGCTTTGAAGGTGTGAAGAAATGAGAAGGAGGAGTTCCCTTTTATAAAAGGGGTGAGGGGAACCTTTGGAAAAGCTAAACATATTAATTTATAATAAATTCATATTCGGTTTCTAATGGCTCCAAAGTTTATTATTCAATGTTTAAGGTGGGGATAGGTCGAAAACCATTCAACGAATATAATTTAGACAGGTTTGGGTCACTATAATAACCTTATCTTTTAGTTTTAACTCTTAGTTAATTAGTTTGACATTTACCATGTCACTTTGTATTTTTATATTATATAGTTAATAAACTTACTATATACATCCAAGAGATCCCCCAAGTGGTCCATTAATGATATAACTATCATTATATATGTCTCTTGCACAAACCTTAGATTTTTAGGAATTTAATATCAATTAATAATATAATATTTGTTTTAAAAACTCTTTTATGTCAATTTTGACACTATTCAATAGTTGATTTTTGTGAAACTCATAACAGAATTATTACTTCAAAAAAAGCCCCTTAAATAAATCCTAATATGGTATATTATCCTAGAAAATTAGTGTAATTCATTAAAAGTCTTAAATTATATTTATTTGGGTATTTATAATATCAATTATTTTAATTTTTCACTATTATGGTAATTACTGCATCATCATTGTGTCAAAGATATATTAACTTATTTAATGTCTAAAAATTATAAATAAATTATAATTATGTAGGAAATATTATTATATTTATAATTAATATTTACAATCGAATTTATCTTATGTATAACCCTATATTAAAAATGTTTTAGTAAATAAACTTTGATTTTGACTCTTTTAACTCTTCTTTGAATTAAATAATAATAAATGTCCTAATCTAATTCAAGTGGACCTAAATGATAATATTTTATTCCTAAGGTAGGTTTTGGTCAATATACACTTGTCCAATAGAGTTAGGACATGTGTTATGATAATATTAATATCATTTTTACCCTTAATTACCCTATTTACTTTTAACCGTGGTAAATAAAAGTAAAAAGTTACTATTCACCAAAAATTATTTTCATCTCATTGAACCAAATTTTACTCCTTGATATTAACCGTGTCTCTCGGATTTTCGAAATTCCAATCAGAGAAGTGGTAAAATTAAGTTTTATGAAAAATTCAGTTTTTTAACTAGCACTTAGTAGTTTCACTATTCATCAAAAATTGATGTTTTTCAGAACAATGCCAAAATTTCACCCTAGGCTATAATTGATATTCCTAATTCAAAAATGATGTCTATTTTACAAAATTACTAACATAAAATTTTCAATAATTAATTTTATAATTAATTCCCGCTGTCACAACAAATAGCGTGGTTTTAAGAAACAATATATATTAAAAGATTGGCTATTGTTTATGTCCAATTTCAAAGTGAAATTTATTCTAATGAACACCATTGGATAAAAAGGTAAAAATATATTATAATTATACTTTAAAAGCACTCAAATTCATAATTTATCACTATTAATTATTTTTATTAAAAAAGTTGTTTTTAATTAAAATTTGGTAATTTTCACTACTCATCAAAATATTAATGTTATCCGAAAAGTACCAAAATTTCACCTTAGGCTAAATTAGATACTCCAAATCCAAAAATGAACTCCATTTTGAGAGTTAAAATTTCTAAAATTTTAAAAAATAGGTATTAATTTTCATAACGGCTAGTTTGATGGGTTGTGGTGTGTTAGAATCTCGAAGTTGCGTACAATGCACGCCATTGCATTATTCAAAGGGAAACGTACCGTGGAAGCTTGGGGTGTTACAAAAAGTCTTCAGGGTTCATCAAACATAATTGGGTATATTGTGAATCTATAAATATCTTCCTCAATATTGGCCATTTGTGAATCCTATGTTTATCATATAGGTTATCTTATATTTAAAAACTAGAGGAATACTATGCTCATTACATAGGGAAATTTTTTTCTCATCATATAAGGTATCCTAAGATCATTTCCTAGGGAAATCTTGGATCATCACCAGAGGCTAATCATGTTTCTTATATGAAGCATCCTATTCTCATCAAACAAAGAAACCTAGGATTGTCACTTAAGGCTTCCTTGGACCATCACCATAGGAATCCTATTCTCATCACTCAAGGTATGAATCTTGGGATCATTACTTAAGTATTTAAGGACTAGATACCATGATAATCACATAATCTTCTTATGCTCAACATTGTAAGGCATCTCATTCTCATCACATGAGGGAATAACATAGGGTGGAAGCCTAAGGAAAGGGCGGATAGATCATATGCTTATAACATATGACTCTTATTATTATTATATAAGGTTTCTCATTCTCATTATATGATTAAATAACTTAGCCTCATTAATTAGTGAAAGAGTATATATATCCTATGATTATCACTGAAGCTTCTTATACTCATCACATAAGGATCCTTAAGCTCATCATGTAGGGATGAATTTATAATGCATCATCCTAGGTTCATCATATTATACCTCTTGGTATCATAATATAAGATAGGGACATGGTTTAAAGTCTCTTGGGGATGCTTATCATATTTACTCATCATGTATTGGGACATTAATAAGTTAACATTTAGTGGGGTTAATTGGTCATAGATTAAATTCCTATGTGGATGCACACAATTTAATGTATATTAGGGTACTTTGAAAGATATTATGAGAGGGTTTTTATACTCTAGAAAGATGATAAATCTTTGAAGATACCACATATTTAGGGGGATATGTAAGTGTGGTGGTGTTGGGATTGAATCTCAACGAGGAATCCTACATACCTAACTAGAAAACCAGGATCAAAACCCAATAGTCCAAGGCTAATAATTTAAGCTAATGTGATATGCCTATACCATGTAGTTTAATTTATGTGTTAAGGATGTTGGTGTTGTGAAAGGAGTGACAAAAAGGGATAGAGTGGTGCTTACACTTGGATTTTAATACGAGATGGGGGTATTCTCATGCTTGTCACATGGGGCATACCATGATCTTCACACATGGAATCCTAGTTTTATCACATAATTAATCCTATTATCTTCACATAAGGTAAGATATAGTTTAATGTATTTTACTAAGAACATGGGATATGATTTAACATCTTTCACTAAGGACATTAATGTCATGAAAAGTTAAATAATGAGGGATGGAATTGGGATTACACATTAATTCACCTAAGGGAGAGAGTGGATTTTTAGGAGAACTAGGGTAGTTTCCATTTATATTTCCAAGGTTGGGGATTACACCTAATTAGATATCTAGGTGGTATTAGGGAATTGTATAAGAATGGGTGGGGATTCCCTACAAGTTTTACTTCCTATCCAGTGCTTGTGAACAACTGTCTTGGATGCTTCATAGGTCACACTTCGTGTGAAGGTTCTGGGGATGAGTTTGCCTATGATTAAGATGAAAATGAATGGATATTTACCAACATTTTATTGGTCTAGTTTTCATAGGAATAATGGTAAAAGATACTATTGGTGCATATTGATTATTTATGAGTAAGCCCAGATTGTGTGGATGTGGGGCCATGAGAACTCAACTGTGGCACAACTATGTTTGGTTGAAGTAGGAGTCAAATAGGGGTCCCCAGTTTGAGTCTCACACAACTTTGGATTTGTGTGATAAACAGTATTTAGAACATGTATATTTCATAGATGGCCATGGAAGGGGTTTAATGTAATTTAGGTGTTTTTCAAAATTTAGAGTTGTGCGAAACATATGCCTCTTGAATGAACTATATACTTCTTTGAGGAAAGTTGTGTGAAAGAATCTCAAAAATAAGAAAATAAATTCAAGGAACTATGTGAGGTATTTAATTCAAGTTTCTTACCTGTGGGAATCTGTGGGGGTTTATGGTTGTGTAAATTTTTGAAAGGAAGAGTTTTATAACCATTTGGATTCTAGATGTATGTCCTAAAAAATGTGTGTGTGTGTGGGGGGGGGGGGGGGGGTTCTGTAGTGTTTGTTGGACGTTTTCTCATAGAATACCATTGCTTAATGAAACTATTATATGATATCATTATTTATGAGTTGTAAAATTATTTTAATTTAACTCACATAACTTAGAGTTTTCTCCACTCCAAGACTTTACCATTTTTAGGAGGTCTCTAGCATGCATGATATTTTGGACTTTCGTGGTGCCTCTGGTTATGGAATCATACAAATCCAAGTTTCATTAATTTCAATAATTTTCATTAAAGAAAGTACTTTTATATAGAATTAATTTCAATGAACAATTCCTCTCCTAATACTTATTGGGAATACATCAAAATTCCACATACACATATTTTTGGTCCCTACAACTAGATCAATTATATTGTGTTTAAATTTTTTTTATTTATGAATTGTTCATGAATGTTTATATCGTATTTAATTATTTTAATTTTCAATTTATTTAAAAGTTATTACTTGTTTTATCCATAAATTTAATTTTTATATTAGGGATTTTAATGTATACTTTAGTTTGAGTTGTTAAACCACTTCTAAGTTGTCATACATGCATATAAAGAGTCACATAATAGGTATGATATGGATCTATTTTTCATCTACCATGACTTTAGTTTGTGATTAATGTTATTAGATTAATTATTTTGAATAAAGTTTATACATATTTGATATTAGAGTTATTATGGAATTGAAATCTATCTTGATTAATGTATCCCCAACTAGAGGGATTTTATGTCAAAATTCCCATGATATTAGATTCATGCACCTTTTATAAAAAAATTGGGGTTCACTAACTTTGAATCCAAGATTAATCATGTAATAATTTTAAATTTCATATAATTATAATTCTTTACATGAAAATTTCAGGTACCCTAAACATATAATGAAATGGAATATGTATAAGTATGTTTGGATTCTATTTTTTGGTAAACTAGGGGTGGTGTAAATAGTTAGGAATTAATATGGTTTGAATATATTAATTTTATGGAAGGAATAAGATCTTAAAATAAATCATTAGAATCATTCACACATATATGGAATAACATAAGAAAATATTCTGAGATAAAATATCTTTGAAAATACTAGGTGTTAGATTCCTATCAACCTGACACCGTTTAATATCTCGATCATTCAACTAGGTAGTTTCATACTAAAGATGGGTGCCCCCAGATTATATTTTGTAATAAAAGAATGTAATGGGTGACCTTAATTGGATTCAGTTCATATTATTTCTATTTAATCTGGGTGACAATTTGGTGGGAAGCTCTATGACATAGTTTGCTAGAGGAATATATTTTATTTTATCTATATAATAGATTTTGGACAAGGGTTGTACAATCAACTACCCAAGAGTCATACCTGATATGATTGAAATTATTTCCTATATAAATATCTATGTTTATATATAAACACTATTGTGGACTCAAAGCTTAGTGGGATATGGATCTTAGACCACTAATGGATATGAATGATTTAAAAGGGGATATCATTTTAGTAGGAGAACATTTAATGACAGTCCTTATTAAATGATTATAATACATGATACTCATCTGATAAAATCTTATGTTATAGATAATATAATAATCAGCATCATCATCATCAAACTTTACATTGAAATTAATCCTTTAAAAAGTGAATCTTAATGTATGTAACTCCTAAGACTGACAACTTAAGGCAAAGTTATTTTGTATAATAAATTCTATGTGTTAGAGCAATAAATTCTTGAGTAAACTATTATTTATGTAGTTAAAAAATTATTCTAGATGCTTATGGTAAGAATAAAATGATTCAATAAAAGGTTTCAAAGGAATGAGATGTAGAATGAACTAAGGAACTTTTGTCTCTACTCATGTACTCATTAATATTGACTGTGCTAATGACTTGGTGAGATTGAAGTCCAATTCTAGTTGAGGAATTCATTTTTTATCATTATTAGATTTTTTTAGAATGTTTATGAATTTAAGAAATTTTTACTCAATATTCTCAAATTTTTCATAGTAGTTGAGTTGAGATTGTGATGTCTGGGTTTTGGTGATGTAACCATTATACAAGTGGGTAGAAGTTAAAAAACAATCAAAAAACGTTAATTAGAAAGTAAAACAATGATTCATATAGTTTCCATTTAAGGTTATTTAAAACAATAGTTATCAAGAAATAAGAGTAATATTTCTGTATGATGGAATTTTTATAAATATACAAAGGGTTTTTTGAAACTCCATGGATTGTAAATGTCTTGTTTCAATGTTATAGAATACAATTATTTGGGTTTTAAGGGTATATAATACCAAATATAAAATTTTAAAATGTTTTTAATATATAGGAGTTCAAAAAAACATGGTAAAAATTGGTAAAGATTATAGTTTATATTAAGTTGAAGAAGCAAAGAATGTCAATATCAAATATTTTATTGTAAATAAAATAATTAAACTATGATGGATCTAAGTAAAGTATATTTATTTTCATATCATTTCTCTTATGTGATAAGAGAAGCTGTTTTTCAATTTTTTTTATTATGAAAAATATGAGATAATGGATTAAATACACATGGTATATGTTTTATCAGATTCTATAATAAGATTTGAAAATGAGATAGAGATAAAAATGTTTTGACTAATATAAAACATGTTATCTAGATGTTTGTTAAAATATGAGGAATTAATATTCCAACATCATAAGTGGAATATATTAATGAGTAAAATATTCTATTCAAAAAAAATTTCTAAATAATAATAATACCATATATTATATCAAAAGAGTGGTTTATTTATTAAATGATAATACTAAGATAAAATAAGGGCTATTTCATAAATATAAAGTAGTCTGTGCATATTAGAATGATATTTAGAAGAGAATATGTTCTAGGAGTTGAACATTAAGAATATTATTCATATGTCTCACCATTATTATATCTATCTTACTTCATAGATAATAATATATAAAGAATTTTGTGGGAGTATTTTGTTAGGTGGTCACTTATAAATGTTATAGAAATTATATATAGATTTAATGAATTAAAAAAACCCTAAAATATGGTCAACATAAGGCTGATTTGGTATAATATTATATATGATATATTAAATTGGATCCTATTTATGGGTTTTTTAAAATTATTAAAAGGAATTTAAGAATATAAAATGTATCATGTTATATAAAAGGAAATATTCACTTTATCATCATTCATATTGTCTGAATATATTTCAAAAATTTAAGTGATAATTATCCCCTGAAAGTACAAATTTTTGTTTCCCTAAATCTATGATCATCAAGATGTATTTTGGGTTGTGATGATATGTTAATATTAGCCTTTATATAATCTTTTAATCAATAAAAAAAGTTTTATATGATATAAAAATAATAGACTCATGAGGTAATAAGTCAAGACTTTTTATTTGGACTGACACCCCAAAGTATATCACATGGAACATTATACACTTTGATATACTTAGGGATGGATACTTACTATAATTCTCCATTACTTGAGGTTAGTGAGATATCTATAATGAGAACCTCCAAACTTTTATACCTTTATTATAAAATCCTTGAGGGTTAGTTAATCAGGGTGTGGTTGGGTATGTTATTGATCATGTCATCGGTTGGAGCTCAACCAAGATGATATTTTCCACTTATATGACAAGTAAATACATCAAGGCCCTTAATTGAATTAAACTGAGGAAAATCATAGACATAATTAGTTGAGTGATATTCCATGTTCTTGGATACTTTGATGAATGTCATGTGATGTATTCATTCAAACTATTTAGTCTATTTTTGGGAATCACGAATGTATTAGTTGTCCTATAATATATTTACATATTCTACGTCTAGTGGTCAGTTGATTTTAGGGATAATGGTATTATATAGTTATACCTATGATGTATATGATACATATTGTTGTGGACATGTTCATAGTGAGATATGAGTATATTTAATCAAGATCACACTGGAACCATTTATAGATTGAGTATCATTGATCCTTTTATAGAGGCCAATCTTTTCTTACATTAATGAAATCCTGATTTCATATTTATTTTAAATTATACAAATTATTGTAAGGTTCCCCACCATTTTTAGAGGGGTGGTAAGGGGTTGGGGATGAGGGGTAGGCCATAGTGTCAAGTCCCTGGGCCGACATGTTTACTATGATTTTCTTTCATGTGTTGTGTTCCATAGGGGAATATGTAATTGAAATATAAAGTATTATAAGGTGACATAGTTAGGCCTTAAAATAAGGATTAAATTTTAGACAAAATGTTTGTTCCAAAATGAAAAAATATTGATACACTATATCTAAAAGAGTTTGGATAGATTCAAAAAGAGTTGATTTTTTTCATAAAGTCATTCTATAATTTTAGTTCAAGCGGTTGATTTTTGGAAATACACAAAAATTGTTATATCATGTTGTATGATACAACATAAATCATAGTCAGTGATACACATATAATACATATAAAAAATTATGATATACTAATACCGTATAAGGAATGATCTGCCTCAATCATAGTGTAAAATAGGCTTATGATATATTATTTAGATTGCATGGATCCTTCCATATTTTCCAAATGGACTTATTAATTTATAAATCAATGGGTTGTTTCATTTTTTTATAATAATTTGTTTTAAATTTTTAAACAATAATATACTCAATAGTCGCACCTTATGGGCAATGCACCCTAGCTGCCATGTGGTGAAAACCAAAATTCGACTATTATAATTGAATAAATGGATCCAAAATAAAGGTATTTTATCCCATTATTAATTTTACATGATACTTAAATCCATATGTTAATATATCTTCTTCACAATTATCCATTCATAATTGAGGTTAAATTATTTCAAAAATTTTATATTTGGGGGTGCTCTTGTAGTTTATGAGGATTATAGTTTTTGATGTACTACCTGTGGTGGATAGATTCCTTTGGTTTTCACTTAGTTATAACCATAAAAAAATATAATGAGTTCCACAAAAAATGAAGATTTTATCATTTTATGTATATAAGAACCCATGTTTTTCTAGACTGCAGTTTTGAGCATAAATTTGATTTTTTTTACTTTTGAATGATTTTAAAGGGGTAAATTGATATTTTAACCCTAGAAAATGATCTTGGATAATTTTTATGACCACTCTGTCGGTCTGGATATATTATTTTTACCCTAGTACATGAGTTTGGTTGAAATATGAGCTATTCAAATTTTGGAGGAATAATCAATATTTTATATTTAATAAATTAAATATTAACTTATTCACACAGGTTCATTTGACTGTAACTTTTGAATATAGTATCATATTGAGATTCCATCTCCAACGTTGATTCCGTAATGGGGAGTTTAACCTATATGAGGCATAAAATTAAGTTGGGCACCGGGGCCGGCTCGTTCCTCGTTTTCTCTTTCTTTCCTTTTTCTTATTTTCTTTATTTTCTCTTATTTCCTCCTCCTTATTGCATATTCATCCTGTGTGGATCCTTCTATTCCACTATAAAAAGGGATAAATTAGAGAGGGATAAATATGGAGAGAGGGAATGGAAGAGATGTACCATCATGGAGCTCTGAATGCACTGGTTCGATGTGCGACAATAGTGGATGGTGGAATTGAGTGAAGATTTGGCGGTCTCCACCCAAAGGTAGGACATTTTTAATATTCATTGCAAATCCCCTTTAAATTTTTTGTTTTATGTTTTTAAATCCTATCTATAATTTCTTGTGGCCTCTTTATGAAAAACATGTTGTTTGGGGGGGGGGGGGGGGTTAAACAGGGGCTTCGGGCGATCAAAGTGTTTTCTCATCAGGAAACCTAGGCTACATGGTGTGTGGTATGGGGAAGCATGCCACGTGTTCTCCCCATTTTACAAAAATGAGATTTTAAGGGTTACACAACATGTATGGGGTATACATTCCATGTACTGGTACTTGACCATGTAGCTGAGTACTCGAGCATCTCTACCCGTGTAGGGGTACATTGCTGTGTAGGAGTACATGGCCAAACCCCATTTAGGGTGGGATGTCATGTATAAGTACATGGTTTGGTCAAGTAGATGCACAAGATGGTTGAGGGACATTGGCATGTACTTGGTGTTGGGTACACACCATGTACCCACATTACATGCCGTTTACCTGGGGTGTTTACACGCCCATGATGGCGGAAGCACACGCCCATGTGGGAGCTCGAGGGTACATGTCGTGTATGGTCTCTACACGTAGTGTACTCAACTCTTGGAACCCTTTGAGGGTCTTTTACTATTTCATGCCTCACTATTAGATTTGGACCTATGAGTATTCCATTTTGAGTATTTTTCCACGTATATCACTATGGTGAAACCTGTAGATTGGTTTGAGGACTCTTGATGGGTGTTTTAGGGATTCTATCTAAATGGAGAATTTATTCCTCCAGTGTTCAATCTCTGTCATCTCCGGAGGGAGATACCTGAATGTGAGTGATTGGTTGGGAGTTCTGACCAACCTAGATAATATCTTAATATGATATGATTTGTGATCTATCTCCCGTGACCTTTTCTTTTGAGAATGTTCCACTTGTGAGTCATATCCTTTTGGCCTATGAGTCCATGATACCTGATGCTTCCAAGGATCCCTTGAGGGATGCCTTTTCTTATGTGCTGATCTATGAAGTCCCTTATAGGACCCCTATCTTGTTTAATGTTAAGAGGGTCCCTGTTGTAGGATGTATCTTATGTATACCATTAAGAGGATCCCTATAGTAGGATTCCTCTATTTTTTATCATTCGAGGATCCAGTATAGGATTCTTCCCTTGCCTTTAGCCAAGGATCTCATGCAGGATGGATCCACTCATGTTTTCTTAGAGGATCCCGAGAAGTATGACTCTTTAGTGATTGACTTGAGGGACCCAGTGGGTGCATGTGGTTTGACCGACCCTGAGTTGTATGTCGAGTTTGGGTAGAGATGGTGTTTGGGTGTCACCTAGAACTAGTTCCAAACTTGTAATCCCATGGGGCTGTGACTATAGTGTTGGGTTGGGTGTTCGGGCCACCCTCACTCTTTGTTATCTTTCATTTTTTTATTGCTGATGCATTGATGTTCACTAGAGGTTCTTCCAAGTTGGTGTATATTGAACCTAATGTGAGGTGTGTTCCTTTATATTGGGATTCCCGAATGTTATTCCTGGGTTTTTTTCTTATTGGGATGCCCAGACGTGCTTTCCTGGAATCTGGATTTTGAGCCATGTTATTTCTGATATTGACTTTGATACCCATAGGTACTACCTGGGGGTTAGATATTGAGCCTAAATGCATATATATTGTTATATATATAGTTTTTGGGATGTCTATAGGTGCTTCCTAGTATCTGGATGTTGTGCCTTATGTGTTGATTTATATGCCTTGAGTGACACTTGGATTCCCATTATAAGAATTCCTTGAATGAGATCAATGGGAAGTATAATTAAACATTGGATGAATCATGGATCTAGTTAAGTGATTCCATGAATGGGCTCATTGGTTGAATATAGTTATACCCCAAGTGATACTTTAATATAAGTGAGGGATGCCTTGGACGAGCTCAGTGGGTTATTATTTTTCAAACCTTGAGTGATGCCTAGATCTAGTTGAAGGATGACAAGAACATGATTAATAGTTATTTATGTTAAGCCTTGGTAGAATCATGGATCTATTTAAGGGATTCCATGAATGGGATTACTATATTATTATAGTTATAACCTAAGTGATACTTGGATATAGTTGAGGGATGCCTTGGATGGGCTCAGTGGGTGATAAATTATATTCCCTCAGTGATACTCATATTCCCATTGTAGTAATTACTTGGAAGGGCTTATAAAATGATGACTTCAATACCATGAGTGATACTTGGATTCCCACTGTAGGAATTCCTTAAACAGGCTCATAGTATAGATGTTATATGATCAGAATGACGATGCTATTATGGACTAGTTACTTGACTCGAGGGGTGGCATGGCATCTCCTTGGATGTCCGGATGGTTCTTCCAGAATATTTATTGATATTATTGAAAATATTTATATGGAATCCTTTTTTTGGTGATTGGAGGTGATTATATGATAACCCAGGGCAGGACGGGTATTCTCTTATGGTGATGTACCTTTCTTAGATACTTTTCCGACATTGGCCGAAGCTGGTATATACCGATTGGGATTATAGATCCAGAGATCAAATAGATGATAGATGGATTGAGTGGTACGATGTCCAGCTCAATTCCTTTTCACAGGATGTGTAGTTGACTAAGAATACCAACTGTGGTTTAATTTCTATTGGTTTTCTTGTTATTTGGTTTCACATTCCACTGAATATTCATATTTATGTTTATATGTATAAATATGGTACTATGTATACATATATAGATAAGGAAATCCGTTGTAGAACTTACCTAGTTGAAAGGGATTACAGACCCTAGGTTCAAATGTGGAATCATGTTTGGTTTTACTACCTTTTGGTTGTGTTTCATCTAGGTTGAGTACATTGCTTTTTCATACACTTTTAGCAGCACAGTTTCAGGTTGCTTGTCGGGGTGACCTACTGAGATTATTTCTCGACCATGAACATGAACCTCAGTCTATGTGTAAAATTTATGTCTACTTTTCAGTTTAAGCATGAGTTTCATGGTGGATAGGGCTGAGGCCCAGGGTTGTATGATCGAGTGGAGCTGGTCGAGTGGTTCTACTGACCAGGTAGGTGTAGTTCAATAGTGTTTGGAAATCAGGTATGTGGCTTAGCTAGGAGTTAGTAGAAGATCCCTGTACTTTTACTTTCAGTTTCTATTGTATTAATATATCTGTATGGTCAGCCTAGTTGATGATCAATGTTGTATTTTATTGCATAACTGTTCAGACTTTTTCAGCATTCTCTTATTGTAGTTTGTTCTATTTTAGTTGTTTACTAATTATTCACTATATTTAAATTCTACTATGTATGATACTTAGATATTTATTCTGTTTTCTTACTCTGATATGAGGGCATAGTCTATGTACTATCACCTCCTAGGCCTTCATTTTTATTCGACAACCTTTGCAACGAGGAGGAACGCTTGAGGCTTAGTGAACCACCGACTCAAAGCATTGGTTTAGTGGAATACGGGTTGAGATGTTATAAAGTGGTATCAAAGGTGTTCTTTTCCCTGTCTTTAATATTTGGGATATAGTAGAAAAGAGTGTTAAGAATGTGTTGGAACCTATGATGGATATCAGACTGGTGCTTCAAGAACACTTGTTTCAGTAAAAATTCTTGGTTGCTAGGGTTTGAGATTGTTGTTCTGATCTGTGATCTTATAGTTGTATATGATTTTACTTTGAGTGATGCAAATATTGTGTGGATGTTATTATTTACTATGTATCTCTGACTCTTTTCCATTTTCAAGAGGTTAGGGATGGATTTTTTTATCTTGGCTACAAAGGAAAGAGGCGTCTCACGCATCATACTTGGCACATTGGATTCACATCATATAGGCATACCAGTGTGTGATTTTACTAACAAATGATGACTTTTGAGGCCTTATTACATGGATATTTCACTTTTATGGAAAGTTATGTGGATCTATAATGAGGTGTTTTTTTGTGAGGCTGATGAGTCAGTCCTCATGCACGGGGGGTGCAGTGACCCTAGAAGGTTGATATGGCATGTGATACCCTTTTTATGTGACCCTTTTTGGGTGATGTTTCTAAGGTCCATGGTTACCCATTCAGATCACTGTGCATGATGTCGATAGGTACCAAGAATTTTCTTGTGAAATGGAACTCCAGGGATAAATTCCTTATGAGGATGCTCAGAGATGATCAAGGACATTGTAGGCTGTGTTTTCAGTTTTGGCCTTCGTAGGTCATTGTGATATTTACCTTCTTTTGAGAGGTTGGATATTTTTTTCTTGGTGGTTGGAACTTGTGACATAGTTGCCAGATTTTTTTTATGTATAGCTAGGTGGGATACCTAGAGACCCTTAGTTTAGACTCAGACCCTTGTAGGTCGATGTCTGTTTTGTGTTTAGGCAACCTATGTGATAGAGGTTAGCCCATGTTTTGAAGTGCCTTATTGGAAGTGAGATAGGTTTTATTATCGTTTTGAGATAGAGGCATGGTAGGTGATTGAATTTGAATTATAGGCATATTGATTCCTTCATCTTTTGATAGAGTACCTTGGGTGCTTGTTTTTTTTTGAGATTGGATTTGACAGGCATGACTGTTTGGGTGCCTAGCCTGGTTGAACAGTGTTTCCTCTATTTCTAGTGTAGTCAGAGTGTGGGTAGATTTTCATGACTAGAATGACGTCGTCTGAATAGTGGTTGTGAGATAAATCGTGGAACAGGTGTGGTGCCCAGTTTTGAGTAGGAGTTATAGGGGAACTCCTAGATTAATAAAACTAATGTGTCGTGTAGCATGTTCAGATTATCCTTATGGTGGATGACTCGATGGAGTATGAGTTGGGTGGTAAAGATACATAATGTTTGCACATGGTATTAGTTTAATCTAAACTGGTGAGTGGATGGGTGTGAGACAAGGATTAATGTTTTAATACGTTACATTATCTTGGATCTTGGAAGTTGTGCAGGAATGTCCCTCTATGGTAGAGGTGACATCATGAAATGAATTGGTTACCATGAGACAGTTGACTCGTGGCTGAATCTTGGTTAGGTTTTGACAGGATATGATCATGGCTCTAAGAGAGTTGTACATTCCTTTGGTAGAATCTTGGTTTACTACTATTAAAGAAGATCACATGATATCTTGATTATTCTTAAGTATGTTGATAGAGTGTTGGCACTACACCGAGCTCCTTTTCTTCTAAATGTTCTTCCCTGGTTAGGAAGAGGAAACTATTTAGGTTGCACTCAGGAAGTGGTGTAAGGTAAGACATATGGCAGGGAGTACACCATTGTCTATTTGAGGGTGTTGAACCTCGTTTTTAGTTGAACTTCAGTGTTTTCTGTGGGACATTGGGCTGAGAGGTTTCTTTTGTGAGGATGATAATGGGATCCCTTTGGTAGGGAGTACCATATCGGTCACAGTTAAACGTCTTTATTATAGGAGACAATTGTTAATGCTATAAGGCTAGTCATTGGACAGTCTAGATAGATGGTTGTGTAGATGATCTGGTTGAGAGCATGGATTCTTGTCCTTTTAACCATGATTCTTTGGGATGAGAAGGTTTATTGTGGGGAGTTTGTTATAACCCATGTTTTTCCGGACTATAGTTTTGAGTAGAAATTTGAATTTTTTTCTTTCAGATGCTTTTAAAGGGGTAAAATGGTCTTTTTTCCTCTAGAATATGATCTCAGATACTTTTTCGGACCACTCTATTGGTTTCGAAATAAGACTTTTACCCTAGGACTAGAGTTTGGTGGAAATATGAGCTGTTCGAATTTTGGTGGAATAATCAATATTTAATATTTAATAAATTAAACATTTAATTATTTGTGTAGGTTTGTTTGGCCATAAATTTTAAATGGAGCATCATAGTGAGATTTCGTCTCTACGATTGAGTCTATAATGGGGTGTTTAGCCTAGGAGAGGCATAAACTAAAGTCAGACACCGGGGCCTGCCCGGTCCCCATTTTATTTTTCTTTCATTTTTCTTCTTTTCTTTTTTTTTTCTATTCTTTCCTCCTCCTTATTGTACATGCCTCATATGTGAATCCTCCTACACCACTCAACCAAGGGAGAAAGGTGGGAGGTATAAAGAGAGAGATAGTTAAGGGAAGAAAGGTACCATCATAGAGCTCTCGACATGCTTGTTCGACGTGCAACAACCGTTGATAGTGGAATCGAGCAAAGCTTCGGTAGTTTCCACCCAAAGGTCGTCCATTTTTAAGATTTATTGAAAATCCACTTTAAACTTGTTATTTAAAGATTTTAAAAACTTTTTATGATTTATTGTGGCTTCTTAAGGACAGATTTATTGTTTTGGGGGGTTTAAATGGTGGTTTTGGGAAATATGAGGGTTTTCCCGTTGGGAAACTTGGGTTTCATGGCGTGTAGTCTATGAGAGAAGTCCATGTGTTCTTTCCATTTGGAGATGATGAGGCTTTAGGGGTTAAATTCCATGTATAGGGTATACACACTATGAACTGGTACTAAACCATGTAGCCGAGTACCCAGTCATGTCTACCCGTGTGGGGGTACATGGCTGTGTAGGAGTACATGACCAGGCCCTGTGTAGGGTAGCACACCATGTATAAGTAAACAACTTGGCAAAGTAGATGGCCAATCCGGTTGAGGGACATGGGCATATACCCCGTGCCAGGTTCACACCGTGAATCCACCTTACACGCTGTGTACTTGGGAAGTTTACACACCCATGCCAGCAGAATTACATACCCATGTGGGAGGTCGAGGGTACATTCCATGTATGGTCTCTACATGCCGTGTACTCCTCTCTTGGTACCCTTTGAGGGTATTTTCCTGTTTCATGACTCGGTGTAAGATTTGGACCTATGATTAGTCCATTCTGATTAGTTTTCCACATAGATTTTGATAGTGAAACCTGTGGAGTGGTTTGAGGAATCGTGATGGGTGTTTTGAGGATTCAATCTAATTAGAGAAGTTATTTCTCCAATTATCAATCTCTATCATCTCCTGAGGGAGAGACCTGAACGTGAGTGATCAGTTTGGTGTTCAGACCAACCTAGTTGAGATCTTGATTTGAGATGAGTTGTGAGATATCTCTTGTGACCTTTTCTTTTGAGGACGTTCCCCTTATTTGACATTACCTTCTAGCCTATGAGCCCGTGAGACTCGATGCTTCCAAGGATCCCTTGAGGGATGAATTTACTGATGTGCTGATCTAGGGAGTCCCTTGTATGACCCCTCTCTTGTTTAGTGTTAAGTTAATCCATATTGTAGGATGTATCTATTTTATACCGTTAATATGATCCCTGTAGTAGGATTCCTTAATTTTTTATCATTCGAGAATCTAGTGTAGGATTCCTCCCTTACCTTTAGCTAAGGATCCCGTGTATGATGGCTTCACTCGTGTTTTACTGGAGGATCCCGAGTAGGATTCCTCTTCAGTTATTAACTTGAGGGACCCAGTAGGTGCCTATGGTTTGACCAACCATGATTTATACATCAGTATTGGGTATATATTGTGTTCAGGTGTCACTTAGAACCTGTTCCGAACTCGTAATCCCATGGAGCTATGACAGTTGTGTTAGGTTGGGTGTTCGGGCCACCCTCATTCTTTGTTACATTTCACTTGTTTTTTGCTAGTGCAGTGATGTTCACCATAGGTGATTATTGGTTGGTGGCTATTGAACCTAACATGGGGCATCTTACTTTTTGTTGGGATGCCCATATGTTCTTCCTAGGATCCAGTTTTCTTATTAGGATGCCCAAACATGCTTTCTTGGGATCCATCTTTTGAGCCATGTTATTTCTGATATTGACTTGTATACCCAAGGGTACTACTTGGGACTTTTCTATTGATCCAAAATTCATATATATTGTGATATATATATATTTTGGGATGTCCATAGGTGCTTCCTAGTATCTGACTATTAAGCCTTACATGTTTTTTTATATGTCTTGAGTGATACTTGGATTCATGTTGTTGGAATGACTTGAAGGGGCTTTTTAGGCTGTTTAATTAAACCTTGGGTGAATCATGGATCATGTTAATGGATGTTGTGAATGGGATCATTGGTTGAATATAGTTATACCCTAAGTGATACTTGGATCCTGTCGAGGGATACATTGGACTGGCTCAGTGGATTATTGTTTTATAAACCTTGAGTGATACTTGGATCCAGTTGAGGGATTATAGGAATAGTATAAATGGGTTTTTATGTTAATTCTTGGGAAAATAATGGATCTAGTTAAGGTATGCGTTTAATGGGATTACTGGATTATTATAGTTATATCCCGAGTGATACTTGGATATAGTTAAGGGATGTCTTGGATGGGCTCAGCGGGTGATAACTTATATGCCCTGAGTGATACTAAGATTCCCATTATAGGAATGCCTTGGATGGGATCAAAGGGAAGATGAATTATACACCTTGAGTGAAACTTGGATTCCTACTGTAGTAATTCCTTAGATGGGCTCATAGGATGAGTGTTATATTATTGGAATGATGATGCTCTTTTGGAACAGCTACTTGACTCGAAGGGTAGCGTGTCGTCTTCCCAGATGTCCGGATGATTCTTCTAAAATATTTCTTGGTAGTATTAACCATATATATATGAAATCATTTTTGGGTGTTTGGAGGTGAATACGTGAGAATCCAGGGTAATATGGGTATCCTCCTATGGTGACACACCTTGCACAGAGACTTTCGGCATTCGCCGAAGCAGGTATATTTTGATTGGGATTACAGATGTAGAGACTAACTGGATGATATAATAATTAAGTGGCACAAAATCTAGATAAATTCTCTTACATAGGTTTTCCAGTTGACTAGGATTACAGACCGTGGTTTGACTATTGTTGGTTTTCATGTTATTTTGTTTCACATACCAAAGAATATTCATATTTATGTACATATGTATAGGTATAGGACTATACATGTATACATATATAGATATGGAAATCCAAGGTGGAAATTGCCTAGTTGATAGGGATTATAGATCCTGGGTTCGACTATGGGATAAGATTTTGTTTTAATACCTTTTGGTTGTGTTTCAGCTTGGCTGAGAACATTTCTTTTGCATACACTTTTATCAGTACAATTTCAGGTTGCATATCGGGGTGGCCCAGTAAGATTATTTCTCACCCCTACACATGCACCTTAGTGCATGTGTAGACTTTGTGACTTCTTTATAGGTTGAGAAAAATTTTCATGGTGGATAGGGATAAGGCCCAATGTTGCATGATCGAGTGGAGCTGTTCGAGTGGTTTTACTGATCGGGATAGTGTAGTTCAATAGTGTCTGGAGATCAGGTATATGGGTTGGCTCAGAGTTAGTAGTAGATCCCTATACTTTTAAATTCAATATTTTATGTATTACTTTGTCTGTATAGTCATTCAAAATTGGTGACCAGTGTTTTGTTGTATTGCATAGATGTTTATGTTTTTTCAGCATTCTTTTATTGCAGTTTGTTTGATTTCAGTTGTTTACTACTTCTACACTCTGTTTACTTTTCGCTGTGTATGATACTTAGATAATCACACTATTTTCTTTCTCTTATATGAGGAAATAGTTTCCAAAATATCAACTCCTAATCCCTCACTTCTAGTCATCAAACTCTAGCATTCGAGGAGGCACACTTGAGGCCAAGGGACCTACCGACATGGAGCACCAGTTTAGTGGAATCTAGGTCAGGATGTTACAAGGTACGGCTATCTAAATTTAAATTATTCATACTATTGTAGGATAAATGATTATAGACCTATAATTATTATGGGTTTATTTTTATATGTTGATCATATTAAGATCCTATAAAATTAATATTCATGTACTGAGTTCTCATGACAACCCCTCTTCCAATTTCAAAGATGAGAAAAGAAAAAAGAAGAAGAATACTTAGAAAACAACACTTGGAATTTATATTGTTTAGAATATGTCAAATTCTATGTTAAAAAATACATCATTTCTAAAGAAAATAAAATAAAAAATTTCTCACTGAGTTATAAGTTCCCAATCAAGAACACTACCTTGGAGAAAAGGAAAATTTACTCTTTAAACAAAGTAAAATGACAACAAGCATTGAGAAGGTAACCTATTCCCATCTATTCATAGATGATATGCATAGTAGAAATTTTTGGTTCCATTGGTTCCTCCATATTATAATCTTTACATCCTTCCATTTCTTGAAAATAGATACTGCCATCTATCCACTGACAGATAGACTTTACCGCCTCCTTGTTTTTAACATTACGATTTCAAGAATTCATATTTTTTCTCTTTGAAAATTGTGCACCTAGAATTATTCCACTAATTTTAGCACTTCAAAACTTATATTTATACAGTTATAGTTTCCACTAGTTCTATAACTTGATTCCAGAATCTATTATTCTAAAATTTTAAACACTATGTTAGAAAACATTGTTCACATTTTCAAGACTAAAAATCTCCCTCTTGAATACTATTTATATGGTTTCCACTTAGTCATGGTTCACTTTCAAAAATTCACTATATTTTATTCCTTCCACTGTGGTTTTTGTGATCTTCCAATAACCAGTCATCCAAGACCCACTAAATAACAACACCACCCCATACCTTCCAAGATTATGAATTTTTTTATCATGTAAATTGGATTTTGATTCGCAAAAACCTTCCACAGATCCAACACCTCATCCTCAAAAATCTTTTAGATAAAATGATACTTTAGATAAATGTGTTTTTTCAAGATTGAAACATTATATTCTTTTCACGATGAATCATGCTCTGAAATTCATATAACAACAATTTATTTTCCTTCCTTCTTCTAAGTTTCTATAATAAACACTTCAGCTAGAATAATCATGACACACTTTGGGTTACATGTATGATTAATTTCAATCTTGGTTTATCTATTTTGTTTTTCTCTATATTTTTAGGTGTTAGTGGTTTAAAAATTTATTTTTTGGGAAAAAAGGCCCGATGCAGGGTTTAGGCACATAGTTATTAGTGACTAACGGGTAACCATGAAATATGAATTTGTTGGTTCTAGTAGATATTTGGATGTTTTTGAGAATGGTTTGTCTAATCATGTGAGTTTCCAAGTGAACCATGTGGATGCTTGGGTTTTTTCAAGAGGATATTGATTTTATTTTCCACCCATGTGATGTCTCTTAGAAAACTATGCAACTTGGTTTTCAAGGGTCAATGGATACCATACCATTAGCAAAACATTTGTCTAACAGTTTGGAATAACTATATGACCTAACCTAAAATTCTTAAAATATAATATTACATTTATTACCTCAATTTATTTGATCACTAATCCCCTCTTAATTCATCACTATCCCAAAACAACCTCTAATTGATTCTCTAATAAGTTCTCCCCTAGGTTTAATGGTGTATCCTCATTGATCTAGATGGAACTCTTTAAGGTATGTGTGTTTTTTCAATTATATTCTTCTTATATTTCAATACCTACCTCCTATTTCCCATATTATTCATGTTATGAAATCAAATATATGGTATGATGACTCAATCTATGGTTTTGATGGATAATTGATGGTGTTTCTCTTGGATATGGGCTTTTGATGATTGGATCTCTTTGTTTCCCATCACTATTTTCAAATGAGAGTGGTTTTCCCCATTGGTGAGGTAGGTGTCTCTATATAGTGGGTATATTCATTAATTTACCATGTGTTATTTTTAAATTCATTTGGGTTGGTTTATAAAATTGATTTATTTGAAATATATGAGGGTTATTTGTGAAATTATATCTTGTGTGTCTTGGAAAATGGGTTTTATTTAAAAGTAGTTTTGTCACCCCATGTGTTTGATGAAATTACCTAAAGATAAATTTGATTCAAAAAATTTATTTAAATCATGTGAGAAGTAAATATTATCTTATGAACATGTTTTAGAAGTTATGATCATGGTTTATTGAGTTTTTTTTTGAAAACATAGGACATGGGAATATTTTGGGAACCTTGGGTGAGGAAATATGAATGCTTTAGTGTGTGTGGAACCACTAGGGGTTATAGTTGTGATAACTAAAAACTGTGGATGGAATTTTTATAGTAGGATTCCTGTTAATATAGTATTAGTTTTCTTTATGTGTCTTAGATGTGTATTCCCATAGACTAGTTCCCAATTAGGTTTCATACTTTTAGTTTCATTTATGTATCATGTTTCATATTCTCACTTGGATATCTTCTAAGTTATGAATGTTTTTGATCATTTAATTCTACATTATCATTCATGTTTATACTCCCATTATTATGGTTTTGAATATGTATTATTTTAAATGAAAACCAATTATTTTTTATGAAAAGTGTTTTCAAATGAAATGGATTTCTACACTTGTTTTTTTAAATATAGAACTAACAGTTTCATGGTGAGAGACTTTGTATAGATCTTTGGTATAATCTTAATGAGATTTAATTCTCACACCATAATTTTTTCATTTGTGAATTTTTAGATATATTTTTGCAATATATATGTAAAGTTTGAAGCATCACGTGACATGGAAGATTATCTAGGTTGATATCACCTTCACAGTGGATTGGGATGGTGGTAACAGATAGTCACATAGAGACTTGGTTTTGGTCTTGGATTTTTGTTTTTTCCAGGGCTTATCCTTTGGAATGGTTTATTGTATCTTAGGAATATGTATATTTTATTCCGTGTGTACTTAGTTTGATTATCTTATCTTATTATACAAGAGACATATTGTGTTTTATTTTAGGGTAAAATCATTCCCATTTTTTTGTTGATAACCTAGTGCTTTTCACTAACCAGTGGTGATCGAGAATGTGATTTGGGCCTTGTAAAGGGATATCTTGGGTGACATGTTAGGTCTACTTGAGTTGGTTCATTAAAAATAGCATCAGAGATTTACATAGTTTTATGTGTAGTAGAACTACCTATGTTTGGTTTGAGGATTGGTTGATTGGAGCTTGAAATTGTTGAGGATCAAGGAGTAAATAATGAATTGGTGCTTGATCACTAAATTTCATGATTAAACTTGAGTTACCATGGAAATTTTGGATTTAAGTTTCATTTTTATGGATTTGGAATGTAAATATAAATAAGAATCAAGTTGTGAGTTCAACTTGGATGATATAAAAACCATATAGTTATAAAAAACTTTAGTTTGGAAACATTAAAATGGTTGTGATATTCTTGGAACATGTCAGTAAACCATTTGTCTAGGATGAGCATTACTGTAGAATCCCAACCTGAGATTGAATAAAATGGTGCTCGGAGCTGATTGGCCACTAGTATTCAAGCGTTCCTCCCCCTACACTAGAGGATTCAAACTAGTATTTAGGGTATAATTGAAGTACGATGGGGATGATATACCCTCTATATTAGTAATAAATATAGTGGATAAAATATTAAATAAAGGAAGTGGAAGATAATACTAAATATAGGTAGGTATACATAGTACATGGAAAGTCTGAGAAAAGAAGTAAATACATAAAAAATCAACATCTATGTCCCTTAGAATAACGAGCACAAGCTCCATCCTCTTACTACCTAAAATCTATCCTAGAACAGAGGGATGAATATAAGCAAGAACATATTACAATCCCTAATCCCAAACCTATAATCATCAGGCCTATCTGGGTACCAAACAACGTCCCAAATAGGGCGTCGGATATACTCAAAAGGCCACGACCAATAGTATCTAAAGATATCCAATCCATGAATATAAAATGATTATTATATAGGCATAAAAAAATAAAGAAGTAAATCACAGTTAATTACATGTCAAGATCAGGTTCCTTAAAGACACTTGGTTCACTATACCTGCTTCTGCTTAAGCTGGAATGTCTCTGAACACCTTCCATCATGTATATATATGCATGCATATGAAATGTTTTTGTAGATATATACATGAACAGGTGAGGAATCAAGACATATGACTAAATAATCCACATGATAGGATCACATATTAGATAAGGGATGTCATTCCCTAGGTTCCATACACTACTACAAATACGAGCATTAACAACGCTAAAAATGGGATTTAACAGCGCTAAAAAATCACTATAAAGCTCAGAGCTGATAAAAAAACCCTTTATCAGTGATAAACAAGCAGAGATAAAGGTATACTTTATCAGCACTAAAGAGCGCTGATAAACTTATCTTTTATCAGCGCTTCTTTAGCACTGATAAAGGTGTAGTTTATCAGCACTATGTTAGTGCTGATAAAAGTATGATTTATCAGCGCTAAAAGAGCGCTGATAAAGGCCCTCTCTACTGCTCCGATAAATCTGCAACAGAACACCCGAACACCTGCAAAAAAAAACAGCATCTCAATAATCCAATTAAAGCAAGTATACCCATACAAAATTAACTCATAAATTATAAGCAAATTAGACAAAGTATACCCATACAAAAATTATACCCGTACACCATTAACACATAATTTATAAGTTAATCAAGTACTTAAAGAAATCAATTCAGAATTCAGGGTGTTTGGGGTCTATTCAAGGGTTTGGGGTGGCTGTCCAAGGGGGGGTAGGGGGTGTCCGGGGGGATTTCTAGTTCAATCCTAAGGCTCCACATGGGTGTCTTTTATCAATACATAAATCTTTGGATTTTTCTCTATCCACTATGCATCATGTTCTCAACCTCAAAGAAGTTATAAGGTTTGTACACACACTGAGGTGCACATACTTGGGGGGGGGAGATGAATCTCATTAATAAACCCCCAATATTAAACCTGCAATATGCTATTGTAAGTGCATGATCAGGAAATATTCACAACCTAGTTGAGAAAGAACTGGAATAAAACCAATAAAAAAATCATCATTGATCCTCAAATCCATGACCATGATTAAAACCAAATTAATTTTCCAAGTTCTGAACATTTACCAAGAATTTCACAAGGATCGTGTCGACATTATAAAAATATAGTTTGACCAAGTCCTACCCCATCTACATCAAGACACATTGATTCTCAAGTATTAAAGCTTGATCATCCATACCTACTTCATCCAATGTTAGGGTTTCTCTGAGTACATCATAGGAACCAAAAAAACATATAATATACCATGGTCTCCCCACTATATACATTATTATCATTGACCTCAAATATGTGAGTTTTATTTATACTCCATCATGGAAATCTATTTATGGGAGTTTTCTCATCCAGGGAATACCCTCAACAGTATCTCAGACCACCCATATGTGTTCTCCCAATTCCGAGGCATAAGACCTACAAGGATCTCATCCATATAATATGGGAGTACCCTTATTTAGGGCATAATACTAAGAATCATATATTATTTACCATATGGGAGTATTATCATCCAAATAATAATCCCTAGAAGCATATCAACCCTCCAATATGGGTGTATTCTCATTTGAGGCATAATCTATATAATCATCTCTGCCCCCCTATGGGATTATTTTCATTTAGTGAATATTACTGATGAGAATCTCATCCCACTCCTATGGTTGTATTCTCATTTGGGGAATAATACCTATATATATCTCATCCCTCCCCTATGAGAGTATTCTCATTTATGTAATAAGACCCATAAGCATATCCACCCTACCAAATGAGAGTATTTCCATCCAGATATAATCCCATAAGTATCATAGACCCAAAAACATGATCAACCTAGTATACTAGGACAACCATGACTTGATATGAATGAGGCCCCTGATAGATCACATGCCATGACCCCCCATTTAAAAGATCAATGCAATCTGAATGCGTTTGGTCGGATTTCCGTAGGTCGGTTGTTGTTTTCAATTAAAATCTTGTCCATTTTCAACAAAATAGATACCCTTTGAGTTATAGAGGCTACACCGTGCCTCAGATTGAGTCAAGGTTGACTTTTACATGTCACCAATGACCCTTGGATCATTCTTATAAAATATCAACACAATCCGAATGCGTTTGGTCGGATTTCCGTAGGTCAGTTGTTGCTTTCACTTAAAATCATGTCCATTTTAAACAAAATAGAGACCCTTTGAGTGCTAGAGGCCACACCATGCCTCATATTGAGGAGGATTTTACTCTTACACATCAACAAGTACCCTTGGATCGTTCTTATAAAATATCAATGCAATCCGAATGCGGTTGGTCAGATTTCCGTAGGTCAATTGTTGTTTTCAATTAAAATCGTGTCCACTTTAAACAAGAGATACCCTTTGAGTGATAGAAGTCACACCGTGCCTCGGATTGAGGAGGGGTTGACTCGTACACATCACCAAGTACTCTTGGATCTTTCTTATTAAAGATCAATGCAATCTGAATGAGTTTGGTTGGATTTCCGTAGGTCAGTTGTTGTTTTCACTTAAAATCTTGTCCATTTTAAACAAAATAAAGACCCTTTGAGTGATAGCGGCCACACCGTGCCTCAGATTGAGGATGGGTTTATTCATAAATGTCAGCAAGGACCCTTGGATCGTTCTTATAAATGATCAATGCAATCCTAATGCGTTTGGTCAGATTTCTGTAGGTCAGTTGTTGTTTTCAATTAAAATCGTGTCCATTTTAAACAAAATAGAGACCCTTTGAGTGATAGAGACCACACCGTGCCTCTGATTGAGGAATGGTTGACTTTTACACGTCACTAAGGACCCTTGGATCGTTCTTATAAAATATCAATGAAATCAAAATGCATTTGGTTGGATTTCCGTAGGCCATTTGCTGTTTTCACTTAAAATCCTGTCCATTTTAAACAAAATAGAGACCCTTTGAGTGATAGCGGCCACACCGTGCCTTGGATTGAGGTGGGGTTGACTAATACACGTCCCCAAGGACCCTTGAATTGTTATTATAAAAGTTCAATTCAATCCAAATCCGTTTGGTTGGATTTCCGTAGGTCAATTGTTGTTTTCAATTAAAATCATGTCCATTTTAAACAAGAGAGACCCTTTGAGTGCTAGAAGCCACACCGTGCCTCAGATTGAGGCAGGGTTGAATCATACAGGTCACCAAGGACCCTTGGATAATTCTTATAAAAGATAAATGCAATCCTAATGTTTTTGTTCAGATTTCCGTAGGTCAGTTGTTGTTTTCAATTAAAATCGTGTCCACTTTAAACAAGAGAGACCCTTTGAGAGCTTGCGGCCACACCGTGCCTTGTATTGAGGAGGGGTTGACTCTTACACGTCACCAAGGACCCTAGGATTTTTCTTATAAAAGATATATGCAATCCGAATGAATTTGGTCAGATTTCCGTAGGTTAGTTGTTGTTTTCACTTAAAATCTTGTCCATTTTAAACAAAATAGAGAACCTTTTAGTGATAGCGGCGACATCGTGCCTTGGATTGAGGCAAGGTTGACTCGTACACATCACCAAGGACCCTTGGATCTTTATTATAAAAGATCAATACAATCCGAATGCGTTTGGTCAGATTTCCATAGATCAGTTGTTGTTTTCAATTAAAATCATGTCCATTTTAAACAAAATAGAGACCCTTTGAGTGCTAGTGGCCACACCGTGCCTCGGATTGAGGCGGGGTTGACTCTTACACATCACCATGGAACCTTGGATCATTTTTATAAAAGATAAATGCAATATGAATGTGTTTTTTCGGATTTCCGTAGGTCAGCTGTTGTTTTCACTTAAAATCTTGTCCATTTTAAACAAAATAGAGACCCTTTGAGTGATAGCGGCCACACCGTGCCTCGGATTAAGGCAAGGTTAACTCGTAAACATCAAAAAATACCCTTGGATCGTTCTTATAAAATATCAATGCAATCCGAATGCGTTTGTTCATATTTCTGTAGGTCAGTTGTTGTTTTCAATTAAAATCGTGTCCATTTTAAACAAAATAGAGACCCTTTGAGTGATAGCAACCGTGCCATGCCTCATATTGAGGCGGGGTTGACTCTTTGAAATCACCAAGGACCCTTTGATCGTTATTATAAATGATCAATTCAATCCGAATGCGTTTGGTCGGATTTCCGTAGGTCAGTTGTTGTATTCAATTAAAATCATGTCCATTTTAAACAAAATAGAGACCCTTTGAGTGCTAGCGGCCACACCGTGCCTCAGATTGAGGCGGGGTTGACTCTTACACATCACCAAGGACCCTTGTATCATTCTTATAAATGATCAATGCCATCCGAATGCGTTTAGTCAGATTTCCGTAGGTTAGTTGTTGTTTTCAATTAAAATCTTGTCCATTTTAAGCAAAATAGAGACCCCTTGTGTGATAGCGGCCACAATGTGCCTCGGATTGAGGCGGGGTTGACTCGTACACATCAACAAGGACACTTTTATCTTTCTTATAAAATATAAATGCAATCCGAATGCATTTGATTGGATTTTCGTAGGTCAGTTGTGGATTTCAATTAAAATCGTGTCCATTTTAAGCAAAATAGAGACCTTTTGAGTGCTAGCAGCCACACCATGCCTCATATTGAGGTGGGGTTTACTCTTACATGTCACTGAGGACCCTTGTATTGTTATTATAAAATATCAATTCAATCCAAATGTGTTTGGTCGGATTTCCGTATGTCAGTTGTTGTTTTTACTTAAAATCGTGCCCATTTTAAACCAAATAGAGACCCTTTGAATGGTTCAACATTCTTGCATGTTGCTGGTGCATATCATCTGTTAAAATGGGAAAATGACTCATTAGAGAGAGGTTGTTTTATTTAATAACAATTACAATTTTCCTATGAACATTTACATACAACAATGTTTCATCTTTTGATCCCCTTAACCCCACTCAAAAATGACCAAAAATTGTACATGTCCCCAAGTCAGA
The DNA here is from genome assembly GCA_963277665.1 of Viscum album. Lineage (NCBI taxonomy): Eukaryota > Viridiplantae > Streptophyta > Magnoliopsida > Santalales > Viscaceae > Viscum > Viscum album. Next base: position 962,796,049 of record OY728145.1, read on the forward strand.
TCTTCATTGTATTTGTGTACAATCTTCCATCAGGTATGCGGCCCACTTGTTTCTGAACACATCTATATCGTCTTTTGAGTATGAGGATTTTCGGTAGTCAAAGTAGTACTGCAACATAAAAAATTAAAGAATTAATAAATAACTTAAATGAACTATTAGTTGTTTTTAAAAATAACTCTTTAGGGATGCTAGTTTACTGATGAAAAATGATCTCTTTCATAAATTTACAAACATAATAACCGCAATCATTATCGTTTGTTTGTTTTGGACAATGCAAAAAAATTGATCATTAGGAGAATAAGTAAGTTGTGTTGAGATGTGTTTGGATAGTGAAATTTTATTATATATACCCTGAAATTTGTCCAGACGTAGTACTTGCTCGCCTCCTTATTCTTAGCCCCTGTCCTCATTCCTTTTTTAGACGATAATGATACACCTCCCTATCATAACAGAATCCTCAGTAAAAGATAATATAAATTATATTACTTGGCATTTAGACCTAAAACTTAAGATGTAGTGTGTTACAGATTCAAAAACTCCATCATGTGTGGTCAGTTTGATGGATATCCTTACTTTGAATCTAGAAAATAAATCTTCGGAGTATCCAAGTTCACCAAAATTAGCAACCAATGTTGCCTAAAAACACAAAAAGGAATAATTAATAAAATAATTGAAAATATAATTGATATGCTTTAATCGTAGAGTATTACCCCTGCATGGTTGGTATTAGGAAAAGTCTGTCATCTGTAATCTTGCGTTCAAATGTTTTCAGAAAGCCATTCACTATTACAATCTTTTTTGATGGATCTATTTTTGTTAGGTGTGTTGATGTGATATGAGGACTAACCAGTCCAAATCTTGGCTCATGGGAAAATTCCTTCAATTTTTTTTCATAAATGCGTCTGTCAACAATATAAAATGCATTTAGTCATAATTTTCACATTAGATCAACTTTTGGAAAATCAATTAATTGAAACATACCTCATATATACATTTACAACTGTGATGCCTAGCCAACCATTTTCAAGGATTTCATTTATATTTTCAGTAGCAACGAAATATTGACTTTCCTCTCCGTATATTTTCTCTTCAAAAACCACTATATGGATATTACCATCTTTTAGCTTCGTATCCACATGAGTCTTCACTGCTAGTAAATGTGGATAGAGAATAGGTGGTGTTATTATGATTTTAGTAGCTCCTTGGGATCGGTTTGTCGATCCTTTAGATGGTTTTGAGCCGACGTTTGTCACCCCCTTCCCTTTCTCCATCTATAACAACAATCATTAGTTCAGAGCCTTTTTTCATTAATTGTTAAGGGTTTATCTTGAAAAGAAAAGGAAATAAATACCTCTTTGTCTTCATGTACTCTTACAAGTTCTGATGACCATGAAATGAATGTCCTAATAGCCTTTTAGACCATATGAATATCATCGTCATCAAGTGGAATAGGTAGCTCTTCCTTTGGCTCATGAGCTATAGTAATCGTCACTTTAAGATGATCTTTCGGAAGTGGTCTATTATGTAGTGTGACATCTGGTATATTGAACACTGTAGCCCTCGCTACAAGGTGATAGGTGGGTGTTGACAGATATAAATCACAATAATTATCACCCTGTAGAAGATGAGTATAGTAAAATTATCAGTGTTTGTCTGATTCATATTTCATGGGAAAAATTATTAGAATATTGATTACCACGGCTAAGACAGTTCTTTGAGGTGAAAGGCTCTCCTCAAATCTGGTGGGGGGTGGGGCGGGATGTTCATGCGGCGGTTGTTCTTGAGTTTTGGCTTCCCTTTCCATCCCACCCATAAAAGTTGCCAGCAACTCTCCCTTCCATTGAAATTGTTCTTCAAGGGTTGCTATTTTTTCACTCATTTGTTCCAATTTTTCATCTGTATCATCCATTTTTTTATTCTTCTCAAAATATACTCGGGGTGTCACCCAAAACCCTACACCTCTGACACGACCGTATTTTTCTGGTTACTTCAAAGCCGTCGATAATAGGTCTGTATCAGCTACAGGTGTAGCTGATTCCTGTGACTGTCAGATAGAGGAAAATAACTAATTATTTTTATGTAATAGCAATTTTAAACCAATTATTTTTTCGTCGTGTCATACTTACACATATTTCCCACACTTTCTGTGTGTTCTCATCTACTAACTTCTCTTCTTTGTTTACACGTGCCTCCTTCTATATCACATGACGTGGGATGGAAGTGCATTTAGTTTTAGACTCATCAATCTACATATAAACATATAAAAATAATTATGATGTTTTTTATTGTCACCTAACAATATTATTTCAAATTTAAAATACATACCATTTTATTTTCTAATGAATCTTACCCCATCCTTTCTTTACGATAGGGGTATGTTGGTTTTGAAGCAAATTCCTTATTTTCAGTAAAAAGTTTCTGTTTCATAAATGAAATATTGGCAATCAAAGAAATGAATACAGGTATCCTCAAACAACGTATTATCACTCCCAATGTACCTGAAACTTCTCATCCCCACGATGGACAATAAATGCATCCCATGCTTGTTGGGATATCAGGTGAGCATAGACAATGGGTGGGTGTGGGTTTATTTTACCTTTAGAATCTTTGAGGTGACATCTTGTTAAAATAGTGTGAAAACCTCGATGATATTTCCTGCAAGCCTTAGTACACAATCCTTGTGTGAATTGTCTACTATAAATGTACTCTGCAAGAGATTGAGAAGATTAAGACATTGTTTCATTATTTTATTTGCTAGTAAATTAAAGAAATAAATTCATAATGTTATCGTAATTTCTTCCTAGATCACAGCCTTCAGCCCGGACACAACATGGTTCCATGAATCTATGTCAATCGGCACGTGTTTACGGGTGAAAACTCCTATGTAGCTGCTAAACATAGCCTTGTTGGGATTCACATGTGGTCCTTGTGCATTCCATCTGACTTCAAATTTGATGCCTTTTCTTTTCGCCTTAAGAATTTTGGCTAACACCGTCAAAATATGACGCAACTGTGATTTATGCGATGCCGGTCCTTCATTCCCGACCATTTCATCGATATCAAAATCATTTATATGTTCATCTAGAATGGTATCAACGACATGTGTTGATGGTTGGTGGACCACAACACTAAGAGCAGCAGGACCCGCAACAGTAGGAGCAGCAGGATGAGCAGCCAGAGGAGCAGCAGCAGGAGGAGCCACAATAGGAGGAGCAACGGGAGCAACCAGAGCTGCAATAGGAGCAACAACAGCAGCAACATGAGCTGTAGGAGCAGCAGGAGCAGTAGCAAGAGCAACAGCAGCAACAGTATGAGCTGCAGGAGCAGCAGCAGTATGAGCTGCAGGAGCAGCAGCAGCCGCAGCAACAACTACATGAGAGACTTGTTCAGCCTCAAGGTTAGGAGCATCGGAATGTGTAGAAGTCATTATCTTCAAAATTGGTTGAACAGTTAATTTAGATTTCATAAATTCAGTAATGATAAAATAATAACACGAGATAAAAAGATCTATATTAGAAAAAAAATATAACATGTTTACTGAACTCTCTTTCTTTTTTTCAAAGGTTGAAGGGATTTGACACCTCTATCGACTATCCAAATCCCTTCATTGTGGTCTCCTTAAACATAAAAAACATCATCTGTATTGGGACCGCTCCGAAATGATTGCGACGTACCACTAAAAGGATCATCCTCAACTGAATTTTCATCGTAACCTTCATTAGTTTTGGACGATAATAGAACAATCAATTACTTTCGGTTTGTGGGATCTGTAACATAAAAAACTTATACCGCTTGTGATTCCATTATAAACTATTCGTCTTTGTACCCTTCTTTAATAAAATCAACTTTCACAAATACCCATTCATCTTTTTTAACACCACTATTGTTATCAATCCATTTGCATTGAAAAATCGGCAATTGGAATGTCGTATAATCCAACTCCCATATTAGTTTGATCATGCCGAAGTATGACATATTTGCATAAATTGGATTTCTGTCCTTACTACCAGAAACATGCATCGCTTCAGCCACTAGTGTAACTCCACTATTTTTCATGGTACTATCTTCATCATTTTCATCTTTATAGAATGTATAACCATTAATTACATAACCACTGTAAGATAATACATAAACACTTGGTCCAGCAGCTAGCCATCGAAGATGTTCTGAAATTGAATTCGGATTTTCATCCAACTGCTTAAAAATTTGGTCCTGAAACCATACTATAAACTAGTGATTATTTGTATCTGATAACCATTTTTCAGCCCGCGATGGGTTCAACTGCCTAAGAATTTCTTTGTGAGTTTCAATATATGGAGCAACCTCCCAACCATTATGAAAAACATAAAGATAAGCCTCCTCCTGATCTGTAATACTGATTGTCACAACTTCTCTTCCAGAAATTTCCTCACCCTCAATGTGTCCAGTGTGACGAGATTTCAGGAGACCAATGATTTCCACATCAGATAGTTATTCGGTACAAAATTCAATTGCTTCCTCACCAATATATCGCTCCACTATAAAACCCTATGGCCATCTTTGATTTTTGACATACACTTTCAAAATCTTCATATACCGTTCAAGAGGATACATCCATCTATAGTGCACAGGACCACAAATTCGAATCTCTCTCACCAAGTGAATCATCAAATGAACCATCATATCAAATAATGTTGGTGGGAATAACATTTCAAATTCACATAATATGATGAAAATTTATTTTTTCCATAGCTGGAAATTTCCCCGGGTCTAAAAATTTGCTACATATAGCTTCGAAAAAGAAACAAAGTTTGGTTAACATATGAAGAACATTCTTGGAAAAAATGAAACATAAATCTATAGGAATTAGATCTTGCATCAAAACATGGCAATCATGTGATTTCAAACCTTTTAACTTCAAATCATTCATTGACACAATTTTCTTGATGTTTGATGAGTACCCCTCTGGAACCTTTACATCATTGAAGAAGTTGAAAAACTGATATCTCTCCGCCCTAGAAAGAGTATAAGAAACTGGAGGAAGAAACATTCGATTTTCACCCTTCACGGGAGCCAACTCTTCTCGTATTCCCATGTCAACCATGTCCAAAATTGCCTTAATTCCATCTTTTTTTTTCAGGGGCATTTAGCAACATTACGATAACACTGTCACATACATTTTTTTCCACATGCATAACATCAATAAAATTTATGACGTACAAACAATTCCAGTATGGTAATTAAAAAAAACTGATATCTTTTTCCAACCGATTTTCATAAGGTTTTTCAAAAATGGTTTACCAAAAATAGTGCACAGATCTTTTACTTTCTAAAACAGCTGATCACCTGTTAGTGGAGACAGTGTTTCACGTTTTTATGAACTACCATTGAATTATGTCGTCCAAGATCGGTACTTATGCCGACAAGGTAGAAATCTACGATGTCCTAGAAACATAGATTTCGATGAATGTTTCAACCTAATTGATTTTGTATCTTCTTTCACACATGGGACACCCTTGAGTTCCTTTAATGCTATATCCTGACAAATTTCCATAAGCAGGGAAATAATTTATTGTCCCATACAACATCTCACTCAACATGAAGTATTCACTTTTATAAGCATCATACAACATTACACCTGAGTCGCACAATAACTTCAAATCCTCGATCAAAGGAGCTAGATAAACATCAATATCGTTACCTGGTTGTTTTGGTCCTGATATAAGCATAGATAACATGATGAATTTCCGCTTCATGCATAACCAGGGTGGAAAGTTATAATTTACCAACATAACAGGCCATGTACTATGAGTGCTGGTTTGAAAAGCAAAAGGATTCACTCCATCTGTAGATAACGCAAAACGAAGTTTTATCGGATCTTTTCCAAATTCAGGATACTCATGATCAATTTTCTTCCATCGAGGAGAGTTGGTCGGATGACGTAATAACCCATCTTTATTTCTTTTATCTACATGCCATGACAATTGTCTTGCAGTTTCTTCACTTCCATATAGACTCCTAAACCTTGTAGTGATTGGAAAGTACCATACAAATTTCATAGGATTGGATTTATCTTTCTTGTATCGAGAAGAACCAACTTTGGGCATTCTATAAGTGATTTGTTCTCTTTGCGAAACAATATATAGTCTTTCGGGAAGGCATGTATTCTTTCAGAAATCATTCCCATCGAGCGTAGAATTCATCTAGCTTCATATGTTCGTCTTGGGAGCTCATTATCTTCTGGGAGAATGTCATTCAAGAGAGAAAGTAGTTCCGTAAAACTGACATCACTCCATCCATTACCTACTTTCAATTTATACAAATTCAGTACAACTGTTAATATTGTATACTTAGTGCAAGCAGCATACAATGGTGTCTTTGCACAATTCTTTAACTTCTCAAACAATTGTGGGAAATCACAGAGTTCATCTTGAATTGTCTTTTTCATTTCCTCAATACGTTCTTCATCATCATTGACATCTGTAATCACATACTCTATACGGTCTTCTTCATTATCCATATTTTTATTCATATATGACGATCCATAAAACATAGTTTTATCCCAGCCAGTAGCTACATTCACTTTTTCTCCATGTTTATTCCAACATTTATAACTCCGATCTATTCCATGACATATCAAATGTTCTTCCAACTTCTCTAGAGTAAGTAGTCTAGAATAACAACAACATAAACATGGACAAAGGATTTGATAAGGATCATTTGCGTGATCCTTTGTAAACTTGATGAAGTCTTTCACTCCATTTTCAAACTCTATTGTTAAATGATTAGCATCCATCTAATATTTATTCATCTCCATCCTATTTGAATCTCAAATATTAGTATTTATGGTTCAAGTACACAAAAAAAGAATTCCAAATACAGTAGAAGAGAACATATTCCTTATAAAAATGGAGATTAATAGAGCCTAACCATTAGTATTTATTCATCTTCATTAAATATAATTACTTTAGATTCATTATAGTTTCTTCAAATAACCCCAGACCAAACACCAGAATAATAAAGAATGATACATCTACCACTCTTAGGTCTCTACCCTACATTCAATATCATCATGCCTAAATACTCACTGCTGGTGGAAGTGAAACCATTCCTGATGATCATGCCAAGAAGAAATGGAAACCAAAAGGGTGAGTGAATCAAAATACCCCAAACAAGATGAAAAAACATGGTATTTGAAAATACGTTAGTGGCTTTCATGTTGGCTAGACAACTATCCAATAGACTCCACAAGTGGTGATGGCCCCTACAGTTGTTGCACTAGGTGAAATTGTCACCTGAGAAGCTGAGATCAATGAGGCCCTTCCCAACCATGAACTGAACAAACTCCATGATGGCCTTCCTCTGGAGTGGGCTTCTACCTTTCGTTTCCTTTGGGTTGGAAATGACATTAAATTCACCCCCAACACACAATGGATGGTGGTCGGGATTGAAGGTATTTTTTTCTAAAGGACAATCAATCCCCATCAATTTTTTAAAATACGAATACCATAAACCATTTAAAAACAAGACATTTTAATTTATTTTAGAAATCATTCCCAAAAAAAATCAATAAATAAACACATGTCAAACCATTTGGAATTTTATTTAAAGAATCAACTTATCTTTATTTTAAACCATTATTTTCATTTATAATATCAAATCCACCAATGGTAGAAGGAAAGCAAATTTATTTCAATGAAAAAGGTTAATTCTTAACAAGATACCATCCATTCCATATATTATTTTCATTAATAGGGTTATTTTGTGCTTCAAAATGATCAAAACATGTCTAACCAACTTCAAATGGATAAAATATGAATTCATGAAACACATGAATCCAAAAAAGAAGATATAGTATATAAAAACCCACTTGGAATCTGAATGAGTCTACTCAAATGAAGAACATCATACATCTCCAACTACATCAATGCTTTCTGATATACAACGACACCACTAGCTAGATAATGTCCCTCACCAAGAACATCATACATCTCCAAATAAGAGACTACAACTACTAACCATGAAGAACATCATAAGATGGAAATATACTAAGAACACATCCCTTCACCCAAATAATAGACTACAACCACTAACCATGAAGAACCACTAAGAGCATAATTTGAAACCTAAGGAAAGGTACACCCAAAACATACCAATGAATTCAAATGAAATAATTTCTAAACCAAACCATTGAAATCCTCAAATGTTCCTAACATCAAACCCCATCATATCTCATAATAAAATTCTTTGATAACACTATTTCATGGCCTATACCCATTTAGACGCCTCTATTGGTTAGTATATTATAGTGTAGTGACCCCCTAAAACCATCCTCCAGCATGTCACGGGTTAGTGAATGCACCGAGGGTATTTATCACAACCATGTGCAATGTACTTATAATAATAAGTAATTGATATAATTTAACATCAAGTTGTATAGATGATTTTTTTAATGATACCAAGTGAAAGTTAGTATGGTAAATATGTGTGATAAGACATTTTTGGTCTAACTAAAAGGGGATATAGACTAATGAGTGTATTTTGGATTCACAAAAAATATGACTCTATGTGGTATAGGGTTTTTTCAACTAGTATGAGTATAGACCACTTAGTGAATATGGTCCTCTATGTGTGGGAATGTTTTCATTTAGAGTATGGACTAATTTGTATGGTTCCCATAGAATAAGGCACATTTGAATTGAATATTTGGGATCATGGGTAATTTTTTGATGCCTCTACTAGGGAAATCACTCAGGCTTGAATCTGTTTCCTTGGGCTAGCCACAATCCTCATAACCTACCTTACCTATTTCCAAAGGTTGAAAGAGTCCACCTCCATGGTTTATAATATTGTCTCCTTGATTGGAATGGGAATATGGGATGTTAGATATTCCTTCTGTAGTTTCATTCTTGGAGTATGATTCCTATTCTGGGTCTCTGTTCCAGATATAATAAATGTTTCTGAATCTAGTTTTTGGTTCTAATCTCTAGTGGACACAATTTAATTACAATTATTATTCTAGTTACATGGAATATACTTCTAGTTGAATATAATAATGGTGATGAGTGTATTGATAAACTATAAAATTCATCTATAATTGAGGCTATTAATTTTTCATTAGCTCATGAAATGAGGTGTATTATCTGTAATACATGAGTCATACCATGATTGATAATTGGTAACTTATTATTATTGCAGAAGGAATTCAAGTCTTATAACCTCTATAATCTTATGCTCATTACACAAGGTGGATCAAATTTTTCATGTGAGGAATCTACACCAATTTGGTTCATAAAATATATTCATAGCACATAAGGATTTATATATTCATCAACTAATGAATCATGTTCTTGTTGGAACCATGGCTGTTCTATGCAGGAATTGGAGTTTGGTTTGTGTTTGTTGTCAATCCTCAGTGGAAGTTCCGAATGTGTGCTAGCAAAGTGATCATACAGTTCAAGCAGACAACATTATTGAAGGTGGCGCTGTTTCCCAGTGTTTACCAATTTTTTGGGCCTCAAAATCAGAAAATGAAGACAAGGATTGCCTGCAAAAGGAAGTTCGCACAAAAAGGAAGTGGTGCGCGAAATATAAGAGGCTTGCGCAAAATAATTAAGTTGGGCGCGGAAAATAGCGGGATGCGCGAAATATTGGATCGAGGTTTTTCGCACAAATAGTGTTTCAAAATCAGATTGGTGAAAAATGGCGAAGGCATGGGCTGCGCGGAAAATAAGGGTTGTGCGCGAAATACTTGAGCTGGGTGCGAAAAACAATGTGGTGTACGAAATAGCGGATCAAAATTTTTTGCGCAAATGGTGTTTCAGATTCACACAGTCGAAAAATGTCAAAGGCATGGGTTACGCGAAATATAGGAGAGGTGTGCGGAAAATGATACCTGCGCGAAATATTACGCGCCAGATGAGAGGTTTTCCACGCCGAAGGGGATTTTGCGAGCGGGGGTCTCAGACGCCTATAAATATGAGGTGACCCTCTTCTTTTTGTAAGGTTGAAGACTTAGAGAAGATCTGAGGTCTGATGCGCAAAAAAGGATCGCGTAAAAGGGCTTGCGCGAAATATTCAGAGTTGCGCGAAAAAGGGTATTTTTGCGCGAAATATTTTTCTGCGCACAAAGTAAAATTTGCCCGCAATAGGAATATTTTGTGCGAAAATGGTTGGTGTTTCGCGCAATTGTCAGTAAGGTTTGTCTGCACGTTTTGGTTATCCGGTTCAGTGGTTCTGTGCGTTCTAGTGCATCTCTTCTGGACTTCGATGCAAGCAGAGTCTCGTGCTGAGCAGAGGCAAAGAATTCAATGCAAATCTATTGAAGAGAACTTCACGTCTATAAACTGAGTGAGACTTCACCAATGGCAGTGTGCCTGGGGGAGTCAATGGGAGTGACTCGAGGGAAGCAGTGAGCTATCCCTGAACCTTTGTAAAGGCAGTGATCCTAGGACAGAGTGACTGTGCTCGAACAATTGTAATCCACAACTAGTGAAGATTAGTGGAATTGGGTACGACTGAAAACTTTTCGGCGTATGCTCCTTGGACGTAGCCCTTAGTGGTGAACCAAGTAAAAAAAGTGTTGTGTCTTTTCTGTGCATGTGAATGTTTGATTTCTAATCATAATCAACATACAGGTTCAACAAGTTTCTACCAACATGGGAACAAGATCCATCACTTTAAAAGAAAAAGTGGTCACCCTGATTCACCCCTCCCCTCTCAGGGTGTCCCGAGGTCCTTCAAGTGGTATCAGAGGGAGGTTAAAGGTTGCTGGTGTTGAATCTGACCTTTTTCGTCATGTAAAACGCAGTCAATGTCATGGGAGTCCCTCACTTCGATGGAAGCAATTTCCAGATCTGGAAGAATAGAATGAGATCTCATCTGAGATCTCTTGGAATGGAAGTTATTTGTTCTACTGTGAAAGGAATACAAGTCACTGATCCAACAGGCCTGGCTATGACTGAAACAGACAGGAAACTTCTTGATGCAGATGCTAAAGCATAGGATGCACTCACTACAGCCCTTTCAGATCAGATCTACCTTAAGGTGATGAATTTCACCTCAGAAAAATACTTGTGGGATAAACATGAGAATATTTATGAAGGAGATAGAAAAGTGAAGGAGGCGAAACTGCAAGTGCTGCAAAATCAGTTTGATGATATGAAGATGCATCCAGACGAGAATGCAGACTCTTTTTTCAATCGAATTACAGAAGTGGTTGGAGAAATTCGGGGTCTAGGCGAAGAAATTAAAGACATTGATATTGTAAATAAAATATTGAGAAGACTTCCACCTCTGTATAATGCGAAGGTGTCAGTCCTGGAGGAAAGAGATCTTTCCAAACTTTCTCTAGATGATCTACTGAGCATCTTGGTAGCATATGAAATGAGAGTCAAACCAGAAGATGCTACGACTCGGGTGAGCAAGGAAATGGCATTCAAGGCCATGGATAAACTGAAAATCTCAAAGGATAGTAGCAATGAAGATGACGAAGAAAAAGAAATTCTTTCTCTCATTGCAAAGAAGTTCCAGAAGGGGAAAGGGAAATTCAAAGGGAAGTTACCTCTTGCATGTTTCCGTTGTGGAAAAGTTGGGAACATTGCCTCTCAGTGCTTAAAAATGATCAATGATGAAGATAGTGAAGATGAAAACTTCAAGAAGCGTCAGAGAAGGTTCTTCAAAAAGGGAGATTTCAAATCTGGTAGGAAAATACAAAGGAAGAGTTTTATCTGTGAAGAGGAAGAAGATGATAATGAATTCTGTGATGAAGAAGAACCAGAATTCAAAACTGGGAACCATGCTTCTATGATGGCCACTGTTGAAAAGTCAGAAGATACTGATGGAGAAAAACAACTGAGAACTTTTTTAGATTCTGATATGCAACTTAAGGATGTGGTTAGTAAGATTAAGATTAAATGTAAGAGCTGCTATAAGTGGAAATCAATTGTAGAATAATCAACTGAATACGTTGATCAACTTGAAGCTGAAATTGAACGACTGGAAGAATTTGTGAAGGTACAGTCTAAAATAATTGAAAGCAATGATGATGTAGTATATCTGAAGGTGATAATTGAAGAGCAGTCAAAGGTCATCAATGACCTCACCTCCAGACTGGATGAAAAATCTAAGACTGCTGAGGGTCTTGAGGAGTAAGTAGTTACTCTAAGGAGTAAACTGAAGACTGAATCAGTTCCAAAAGAATCGAGGAATAAAATACAGTTTGGAAGATTTTCAGATGCAGAATTACTAGCAAGATCTAAGTATGGTTCATATGGGGTTGGAAAAATCTTGAGTAATCAAAGACCCGCTTGCATGGGAAAAGAGTGGAATTGGCTGTGAGGCTGAGACATCAACTGCTAGAATTGAAAAGATACAAAAGAAAGATAAGATGAAAGTTGAACATGTTGAAATGTTACCTAGAGTGCCAAAAAAGGAACCCTCAATTCAAACTAAAAGGAGACCTGAATATTATCCTCAAACATTCAGAAATGACAGACTATCTTACTATTCTCCCAAAGAAGAAGGTATAAGGAGAAATTCAAGTGAGAAGACATTTCCTCTCATAAAGTGTCAGTTCTGTGGCTATCTGGGCCGTACCATGTCTTATTTCGAAGAGGAAAGAAGCTATCTGAATGGAGAAGAAATAGAATCTCAACAAAGGAGAAGAATTTCATATCCTAATTCTTATAGAAGAAATAAATTCTATGGATATTGTTTTCGTTGTTCTAACTTTGGTCATAAGTCCGCTAATTGTAGGAAGAGAAGGGAAATGGACACCTCATACCGAAGTTCAAGACAAGTCATGTCTCGTCAGCAAGATAGTGTTAATCTTTCAAACAGTTTTTCACCTCTCAATGAAGACTTTGATTATGAAGAACCTGGGTATGTGGAAGAGATAATTGAAAGGCCATCAGTTCTATATACTCAATCTAATGTCTCATGGAAGGAAAGGAAGAATATTGAGAAATACAACCTTGCATAGGTGGCCCTTAAAGCTACAAAGAACAACAGTTCCTGGATTCTGGATAGCGGTTGTTCATCTCATATGACAGGTAATGCCGGCCTACTAATGAACATCATTGGGAATGTCGATGGTACAATAATATTTGGTAATGATGGGGCTCTGAAAATCAAAGGGAGTGGAAGTACCGAATTAGCTAATGAAGAACTAAAGAAGACTGAAGTCCTTTACGTAGATGGCCTACGTTATAATCTCCTTAGCGTGAGTCAACTCTGTGACTCAGGACTTATAGTTACTTTTAATAAGAAATGATGCACTATCAAGGGAAAGACTGGCAATTCACTTATGAAGGGATGAAGAACAGAAGGAAACTTGTATCAGGTTGACAGTGAAGAAAATGTGTGTTACATGGCTGTTGAAGAAGAAAACAATTTGTGGAATCGGAGACTGGGACACATAAATCAACAAGACATGGAGAAAATATCAAAATTGAGAATTGTCATGGACATTCCCAACCTGAAGTGTGAGCGTGAAAAATCTTGTGATGCTTGTATTCGTGGGAAGATGGTCTGCAGTTTATATCGACCAAAGAAGAAAAGGGCGTCTCACCTTCTTGATCTGATTCATACAGATGTTTGTGGGACAATAAATGTTGCCTGAACTCATGGATAAAGGTATTTTGTCCTTTTCATAGATTATTACAGTAGAATGGAATGTGTGATGGTCATTCACATGAAACGAAAAGTCCTTGACTGCATGAAAACATATCGGCGAATCGCCGAGAATGATACTGGATGAACAATCAAAGTGTTGCGATCTGACAATGGAGGAGAATACACATCCATTGAATTTGAGAATTATCTGGAGAAACATGGGATATAGCATGAGGTAGCTACTGTGAAAATTCCACAACAAAATGGAGTTGTTGAACGTAGGAATCGACAGGTGAACAACATGGCACAAACTATGCTGATTGAGAGTCGTATTCCACGACATTACTGGAAAGAGGATGTTCAAGCTGCAATGTACATTCCGAATCGAACATGACTTTATATGGGTGAGACGAAGACACCATATGAATTGTGGCATGGACAGAAGCCTTCTCTAAAATACTTTCATGTCTTTGGAAGTAAATGCTTCATCAGGAACAAAGAAGGAAATCAAGGGAAATATGGCGACAATGCAGATGAAGGAATTTTCCTCGGTTACTCAATGAACAGAAAAGCCTACAAATGTTTCAACAAGCATTTGGTAAGGATTTCGGAAAGCAGTGATGTTAAGATAATTGAAGATAAAACCAAAATTGCTTCAAGGCCGTCATATGCTGATGTGATAGAAAGTCAGGAAGAATGTGAACGTGAAGAAAATAAAAATGTAGAAATAGAGGAAGTTGTTCAAAACACTCAGCAGTCACATCATGATGTTGACTTGGAAGAAGAATCTAAAGAAGAAACAATGGTTGAAGAGAATGCTACTGAACCTCGCAGGAGAAATCGAAGAGCTGAGATTGATCTATCCAACATAATTGGGGACATTAGTGCACCCACTCAAACAAGGGGGATGAGGAATAACACGCAATCTACATTTCTATCAGTTGTAGAGCCATCCTCATTCAAAGAAGCTGCAAATGATAAATCTTGGGTGAAAGCCATGAATGATGAATTAGATCAGATTGACAAGAATCAAACATGGGATCTTGTCCAGAGACCCGAAGTTCAAAATGTGATTGGTACCAAATGGATCTTCAAAAATAAGTTTGATGAGCATGGAAGTGTTGTCAGAAACAAGGCCCGACTGGTATGTAAAGGATACTCCCAGATTGAAGGCATTGATGTTGAAGAAACCTTTGCTCCAGTGGCTAGACTGGAGTCAATCAGGATTTTCCTTGCCATGACACTCCAATGAGGATATAAAGTATATCAAATGGATGTTAAGACAACATTCTTGAATGGTTTACTCGAAGAAGAAGTCTACATTGAATAACCAGTGGGCTTTGTTTTGGGTACTGATGAAACAAAGGTCTGCAAACTGAAGAAAGCTCTGTATGGTTTGAAGCAGGCACCAAAGGCGTGGTATTCACGGCTGGATTCATATCTCAAGAATTTGGAATTCAAAAGAGAAGGAGTTGATCACAATATCTATGTGAAGAATTCTCCAAAAGATCAATTCATGGTTCTTGTCTATGTTGATGATATCATTTTTGGTGGCAGAAGGCAGAAATTAGTGGATGAATTTTCCAACCACATGAAATCAGAATTTGAAATGTCTATGATTGGGGAGCTCACATATTTCTTGGGGCTGCAGGTGATTCAAAAGAAGGAATACACTTTCATTTATCAGGAAAAATATGCAAGAGAGTTGCTGAAAAAGTTCAATATGCAGGACTCCAAACCAATGTCAACTCCGATTGCAGTTGGAACTAAACTTGGAAAGCATGAGGAAGGGGACTCTGTTGATCCCACCATGTACAGGAGGATCATTAGAAGCCTACTGTACCTGACAGCGACAAGGCCAGATATTGTCTTTTCCACATGCCTTGCGGCCCACTTTCAGAGTAATCCAAAAGAGGAACATATGGCGGCAGTAAAAAGAATCATGAGGTACATTCAAGGTACACATAACTTCGGGTTATTTTTTGCTGCAGGCAGGGACAGTGAATTATCCGCATTTTCTGATGCTGACTGGGATGGTGATGTGGTAGACAGAAACTCCACTAGTGGTGGAGCTTTCTATACTGGGCAGAAATGTGTTGGATGGTTGAGCAAGAAACAAGAAAGTACTTCTCTTAGTACTGCTGAAGCTGAGTATATCTCTGCCACAAAGGCATGCACTCAACTGCTTTGGATGAAGAAACAACTAACAAATATTGGCGATACGGTGCAACAACCAATGGTGATTTAATGTGATAACAAAAGTGCAATTGAAACATATTGAAATACGGTATCATTTTATCGAAGAAAAGGTCGAACAAGGCGTGATTAGAATGGACCATGTTGGAACTGAAGAGCAAGTGGCTGATATCCTAACCAAGCCACTGTCTGTGGCTGTGTTTGAGAAGCATCGGTTGAACCTCGGTGTTCAACCACCTCCTACTACATAAGGAGGCTCTGGAAAACCCCTCTCCCCGATTATGGTAATTCTTTCTATCTGTTTATGGCTGTGATGCAGGTTTATGGGGGAGATACTATCCAGGGGGGGGGGGTATGGTTTGAGCTGAACATTGATTAATTTACCATCCTTTGGTTTTATTGTCAATGGGGGAGAAAGGAAAGGAATAAATTCAGGAATTCAGGATTGTCTGTGGACATGTAATGCTTCTATGACATGATGAGAATTCCGTGTAAGACAATTTCTTGTGTCTTTGAGCATTCCAAAACATGAGAACCCAATTCAAGCTTCCTCTATTTTTTTCTACACCGAGAATTGCTCACATAGACTTAGAGTGTTGGATGAGTTGATCCTTGCATTTTTGGTATGCATGTGGATGGTGATATATTGAATTTATTTGGTGATTGCCAACAAAACCAAAGGGGGAGATTGTTGGAACCATGGCTGTTCTATGCAGGAATTGGAGTTTGGTTTGTGATTGTTGTCAATCCTCAGTCGAAGTTCCGAATGTGTGCCAGCAAAGTGATCATACAGTTCAAGCAGACAACAGTGTTGAAGGTGGCGCTGTTTCCCAGTGTTTGCCAACTTTTTGGGCGTCAAAATCAGAAAATGAAGTCAAGGATTGTCTGCAAAAGGAAGTTCGCACAAAAAGGAAGTGGTGCGCGAAATATAAGAGGATTTCATGAAATACTTAAGTTGGGTGTGGAAAACAGCAGGATGCGCGAAATATTGGATCGAGGTTTTTCACAAAAATAGTGTTTCGAAATCAGATTGGTGAAAAATCGCAAAGGCATGGGCTACACGGAAAATAAGGGATGTGCGCGAAATACTTGAGTTGGGCGCGAAAAACAGCGTGGTGCGCGAAATAGAGGAGAATTTTTTTTTGTGCAAATGGTGTTTTGGATTCACACTGTCGAAAAATGGCAAAGGCATGGGTTGCGCGAAATATAGGAGAGGTGCGCGGAAAATGATACCTGCGCGACATATTACGCGCCGGATGAGAGGTTTTCCTCGCCGAAGGGGATTTTGCGCGCGGGGGTCTCAGATGCCTATAAATATGTGGTGACCCTCTTCTTTTGGTATGGTTGAAGACTTAGAGAAGATCTGAGGTCTGATGTGTGAAAAAGGATCGCGTAAAGGGGCTTGCACGAAATATTCGGAGTTGCGCAAAAAAGAGGATTTTTACGCGAAATATTTTTCCGTGCAAAAAGTAAATTTTGCGTGCAATAGGAAGATTTTGCGCGAAAATGGTTGGTGTTTCGCGCAATTGTCAGTAAGGTTTGTCTACACGTTTTGGTTATCCAGTCCAGTGGTTCTGTGTGTTCTAGTGCATCTCTTCCGGACTTCGATGCAAGCAGAGTCTTGTGCTGAGCAGAGGCAAAGACTTCAATGAAAATCTATTGAAGAGACCTTCACGTCTATAAACTGAGTGAGACTTCACCAACGACAGTGTGCCCGGGGGAGCCAACAGGAGTGACCCGAGGGAAGCAGTGAGCTATCCCTGAACCTTTGTAAAGGCAGTGAGCCTGGGACAGAGTGACTGTGCCCGAACAATTGTAATCCACACCTAGTGAAGATTAGTGGAATTGGGTACGACTAACAACTTGTCGACGTATGCTCCTTGGACGTAGCCCTTAGTGGTGAACCAAGTAAAAAAGTGTTGTGTCTTCTCTGTGCATGTGAATGTTTGCTTTCTAATCATAATCATCATACAGGTTCAACAAGTTCCTACCAACGTGGGAACAAGATCCATCACTTTAAAAGAAGAAGTGGTCACCCTGATTCACCCCTCACCTCTCAGGGTGTCCCGGGGTCCTTCAATTATTATCACACCAGGTAAGAACATAAGATCATCTACTAAGGGAAGTGTTTAGAGATCTTATGCTCATCACATATGGGATTCTTTGGCACATCACCTAAGGAATCTCATGCTCCTCATGTGAGGTATAATCCTAGGATCATTAACTAGGAGATGAATAAGAGATCTTATGATCATCACTTAGGGGATTCTTAGGCATATCCCCTAATGAATCTATTTATAATCTCATGAGGTATAATCAAGGGAACATTATTTAGGAGATAAAGAAGATCTCAAATTCCCATAACATAGGGACTTCATATTCTCGTCACCTAAGGAAACCTAGGATTATCACCTAGAGTTGGATGTTTCCTGAATTAAGAGTGGTAATAGGTTTATATCTCGGTAAAGGAACTCACATATTTGAATTTTAGAAGAGGGAACCTCCCGATACACTCATCGCGTAGGGGGTGAGCATAGTTTTATAGCCACCATTTCATTTTTTTCCATGAATTTATTCAATTCCCACAAAAAACTTTTCAATTTCATCATTAAAAACTATATTCTATGTCACTGCGAAACTAAACGGAAAAACCATATCAACTAACGATGTCATCTCCAACAATAACCCACTAATTACATTTTTTAACAATGGAAAGGTTAATGCTTCCCCACTACACGATTTACCACCTCAACCATCTCACATTTTCCCCCAATGGAATCTATCACAACCAAACTAACAAAAAACTTCTCAAACAACCCCACCAAAAAACAATGGTGATTTTCAACAATAAAAGTAAACAAGCCCCATGTACTTGAGAAATATAATGAAAATTAGTAAACACATGTGAATCATCCCCTTTACATCATTTTCCATCAAGTATGGTTCATTTTCTTCAATCGGTCAATCCATAATACTCACCCATAGAATAAAAAAGCATGTTAAAAAAATGATATACAAATGGGAGAGGAGAACAATATTGAAAAAAGATTTGGTTAGCACTGATAAAGAACTCTTTTATTAGCGCTGATAAATAACTCATTTATTAGCGCTAAAATTTTAGCCCTGATACAGGGTAACCTTTATCATCAGTTTTTCTTAGCGCTGATATAAGGGGGCACTTCCCTTGCCCGTATTTGTAGTAGTGATACCAATAATCACAAAATATGGGATGTCATGCCAATGGTTCCCTAACTATCATCATAAGATAAGGGACACCATGATCAGGATTCCATACCCAAGTGTCACATTATAAAAGACTCCATGCCTAGGGTTCCATACCAAAGTATCATAATATAAGGGACTCCATTCCAAGGGTTTAATACCGAAGTATCATAATATAAAGGATGCCAGTCCCAGAGTTCCATACCCCAAGTATAAAAAAAAAGGATTCCATGCCAAGGGTTCTATACGAATAATCAAAATATATGGGACACCATTCCCAGCATTCCATACTCATAATCAAAATATAAGGCATTCCATGCCTAGTGTTCCATACCCATGTATCACATTATAAGGGATGCTATGCCCAAGGTTCCATACACAAGTATCACAATATAAGGGATGCAATACCCAGGGTTCTATACCCAAGTATCAAAATATATGAGAGGCCATGATTAAGGTTACATACCCCAATATCACAATATAAGGGACTCCATTCCTAGGGTTCCATACCCATAATAAAATTATAAGGGATTCCATTCCCATTTATAGTTCAATAAAAATACTTTTTATTATTTCAATTATAATCACCAAGTAGGGGAAAGTTAGATGGTCTTAACATTCACAATTTCTTTAATCCAGTTATACAATTTGGTTCATTTAGTAATAATGAAAAATACCAGGTACATGAACATTCCATGTTACAATTCAATTATAAATTATAAAGGATGACATGTATATAAAAATTCCATTTATTTCTTGATTATTCCAATTAAATAATGAATTTTTATTAAATAAGATAGCACACCCCAATTATGTTTTTTTAGAAAAATAGAGGCATGATCATCATTTCATTTATTTATGTTAATTTAACCATTTATTCCAAAAAGTATATTAATAAAACCTAATAAGGTGGTTCAAAGCATAAATAGAGTAGTATAAACATATGCATCAAACAAAACACCTTAATACATGGTTTAAACAAATATGAAATCATTGATTCTAAGGGAAAATTATTCTAACTTACCTTGTGTGGTGGTTCGAGTTGATCTTTTCAACCTCTAACCTTGTAAAAGGGTGTCATAGAAAATATAAATGAGGTTTAGGTAATTAATTTAAGAATTTTCATAATTTAGGAGTAACACACAGAAACATACAGTGTTCAGTACCATGTAAATACTTTATAAAAAATGAAACTTTGATGGAAATCATATAGACCACCTAAATCATTCATTGAAAGCTTCACTCATCCATTATCAATATTTAACGTGATCTAGTTCAAAATAATTAAAAAATAAATAGACAAAAACCCTAAAAATAGGGTGAATTATCTTGAATGAAGATAACACCAAAGATGGGAGATCACCCTCAGATGAGACCGTAAGGGGCTATGCGGCACCCGCTGCCGTATTCGTCTTCCCCATTGGCTAACCTTCCCTTAGCTCTTAGCTCAGCATGTTTGCCACACCGACTCTCGTCGCGTGGGATCGTCAACATCCTCGGCATCTTCCATCATTTCTTTCTCCTCACTCTAGCTTTAGATATGGATAGTTTTTTAAGTAGGCATGATAATGGTCCAGGGTACGGGTTATTGGCGCTACGATTTGGGGTTTTCGTTGCGTTACGAGTCAGCTGTTCGGGTTTTGGGTAGATCTGGTCTTCGGGTGAGGTTTTGAAGGCGGCAACATGTTTTTCTCCAAGTCTCTGTTGTCTTGTGTTGGTTGTAATGATGAATCCGTTCAGGTTTGTGGAATGTTTTAGTGTTTATTCTAGAGACAGAGAGCTTGGTGATTTGGTCTAGATCTCGTTGAGGGTTTTGCGATGCGGATTGGTTGCATTTGATTGTTGTGTGGTGCTTAATATGGTGTTTTTTTGGTTTCTCACTCTCTGTTTATCTCGACGGGTGTTCATCCTGCTGGTTCTCATGGTGTGCTGACGATGCTTCTGTGATGTGCTGAGGGTTTCTGGCTCATTCGATAAAGTGGGTATTAGCATGATGGCAAAGGGATGACAGACTATTTTCAGGTGATGGGTCTCACCGACGAACTGGTTTGGTGGCATTGGGCGATGCATCTAGGTTTCATGATTTTGGCCTCGGCGGCAAGGGCCAATGGTTGATCCCCGGTGATTAAGAAGTCTTTGTGGTTATTACGGGGGTGTGGCTCAAGGCAGTTCAATGATCGAGACACCTCAGTCATCGTATCTGTGATGATGAGTTTGGTCTTTGATTTTGAAATTTGAATTTGCTGTTTTGATTTTCTTTCTGGTTGCCAGGTTACACGACCACCATTTAATGTTGGATCAGTGTTTATGTTGGACTAGTGTATGTATGGTTACCGGTAATCCATAAACCGGCTTTGAGAAAATGAGAAAAAAATGGATTGAAGTAAGATAACAACAAAGATGGTGAGAGAAAATAAAATAAGAAGACGTGGAGTCATGGAATCACTGATATGTATCCAACACATTCGAAAGGGCTTGAATCTGATGAAGATTGAGGGAAAAACCACCAATTAAAGTGGAGGAGGAGGAGGTGTGTGTTGGAGATACTACTAGATTAATGAGATGAGAAAATGGGTTAAATGCCATTTAAGGTTAGAGGGGAAAAAGGAATTTTCCCCTTTTAATGTGGAACATTGTTTGGTTAACCGTGTTCCAACCGTGTGGCTCATGCTATCTAGGAGCCATACCCCCACACAATTTGGATACATAGTTTTGGATAATGATGCACCAAACATACAGTGCTATTGGTTAAATGGAACTAACTATGTGGTTTGGAGCATAGTTTGGAAAACCAAGTGCAACCCATTCTCAATCCTATAGAATTTAATTAAGAAATTATGCACTGCTATGCATACCAAATTTCACTATTTATCAATATATGCAACACCCCTTACAGGGATACATTGTTTCTTTTGAGGGGTCACACGATTTACACAAATTGTGCACCCTGCCTATTTCTCTGTAAAAGATTGATTTTAGAGATCAATTCTCCCTAAACTCATCCAAACTTCTGAGACACCTCTCAGTTCTTAAACCTTATAAAAGAACAACACTTTTGAGTGTTATAACTCTCAGAATTATGTTACGAGACTCTGTTTAAGATTTGGACCACCCACCCAATGAAAATTCCAATTTCATTTGGAAATTTTAAGCAGTTCAAAACATCAGATGTTACAACAACTCTCTATTGACTTTCTTTTGTTGTTTATAACCCACGATTATTGGATTCTTTGAATGGATATCATTGATGGGAAACAAATAAAGATGGTTCTTGGGATATCTTGATATCATGAATGAGTTTTATTAGTAGTTGTGACATGTTTTTGTTTATTCATGTTTAGTATAACTCAGATTATGTTTTAAAAATGCATTTCATATATATTTTTTAGTTTGAAAATTTAAACTTTGATGCTTTATTATAAAATATTTTTAGGTTTCTAGATCATGTATTGGGAAATGGTTGTCTAATCATGAAAACCAAGAAGATGTTTTGTTTTTCAAAAAACTTAATGATCTAAATGTTAGAATTTTTTACTCTTAAAGAATGTATTTAATGTGGATTAAATGTTTTAAACTAAACTTTGGTTTACCATAAAGTTGTAAAGGGGTATGTTTTTGGTTTTAAAGAAAAACTCGTGGCCATTTTCAATATATAATTTAAAAAGTAAAATGGTTTCTAAAAGTGGAATGATAATTCAAAATAAGATTCTAACTTTTAAGAAAATATAGTTTTAAAAGTTGAAAGGTAGTTTATTTTGGAGAACATCAAACATTGATAATGAAATTTAAGATGAAAATAAATAATGTTTAATGATTTGGATTGAAAGGTAAGAGTTTAATCATGTAAATAAGGAGTTTTGAAATGTTTATCCTTTTAATTTTCTCTAATATAACAAAATATACTCAATTCTAAAATGGTTAGTTTGTATAATTTCTTTTTCAAATAGTGTTTGGAGGTTTTCATTATGAATTGTTTTTGAAAAAGGTTTTCCCCTTAATTGGATTTGTTTTGAAAATTCCCTAAAAGTGTTTTCTTTATTTATTGATTTATATGTTTGGTCATACCCTTTCTTATGTATAGGGGTTACTCGACTAGCTTTAAAGGACATGAACTGATGGAGTTATCTTATTTTGTGGCTTGACTAAGTCATTTGGAGAGGCTACGAGTTTAAATGATATGGTTTCCTTTAATGTCATAATTTCATCTTGTATTTTGTATTTCATAGACTCTGAGCAGAGTGTAGAATGTTATCTTCTCTTTTTATGGTCTTTTGTATCTTGAATAAAGAAATATATGGGTTTCATAAGGTAGTCGAGTTGTTAAGGAACAATTTTCTTACATTCCTTATATTCTTTGAGGAGAGTATAATCTTGGGTGTACCCTATGATTTGGGCATTCACCCATAATATTTCTCTCTCTTTAGTTTCAAAGATGTTGTGGTTTTGGGGTATCTTGGTTTAGGCATGGTATTTGATATATTCTTCAAGATCATATTTTAATATAATTTTATATCTCAAGTTTTTTCATGTATCATTAATTTTTTTCAATCTATGAAACTTTTTTATAAGGAAATATTTAACAAAAAAAAAAACCATTCCATGATTTTTCGATTCACGTTATAAACATGGTGATCCTTTGGTATGTGTTTATAGAACTAGGTTTGGTTTGGTAACCAGATGGGCTAAGGAATCATTCATAGGTATGATTGTTTTTTGTTGGATTGTGAGAGACATCAGGTTGTGTTATATAAATCTAAGATACCGTAGATGTAGTATTATGACCCAAGACTAGATTTATGCCATTTTTTGTTGAGGCATGTCTTCTTTTGAGTCATCTCTTGATTATGAGAGATGCATTGGATTTGGTGCTCTGGCTTATTAATTCCAATTTATCATGGGGTGGTTTAACCCAATAATATTTTTATATTTCTAGTTTATTAGGTCTTTCCATAAGTTTTATCATGTTTCCACTTAATTTTATACATCTTGGGAAATATTTTTTCTTTACTTTGGTTAAGGATAAATATCTTGGAAGTTCCCTTTGAATGGATTGTGAAACCTCACTAATATTACTGATGATATCTTGTATTAATGAAGTTTCTCATTATTTGAACATTTTATATTGAATCTAAGTGGTGGGGAGACCCATGTCAGGCCTTTGTTTTCTTTAGAGGAACATATTGGATAATATGGAACTGAGGTGTAACACCCCAAGATTTTATGATAAATAATTTTTTTTCAATTTCTTTGATGTATTGTGTTGTACACTACACCAACATTATATTGTGTTATACGCAACACCGTATTAGCTTTTTGTATACGCAAATACTATTCTTGTCTTGTGTTGCACGTAAGAGCGACCTTCCTCGATAGCATGTGTTGTACGCAATACCGAGTTTCACTAAATAATGAAATATTATTACAATATTATGAACTATATGTTATGAATATTATTAACCTAATTTTAAATTTTATAACATTATAATTCATCTTACACATTTTTTATAGAGAGATATGAAAACAAAATCAACATTTTGACAAAAGTAGTATTTTTCAAAAAATGCAGTTTTACCACCTTTTGATGGCGCACCCATTTTAAATATAATTTTTGACAAGTTTATAAGTTAAATTTTACAAAATAAACTTCTTCTTTTTAATCATGATATAAAAATTTACATTGGATAAATTTTTGATGCTTTTCTGATAACTTTCATATTTTGATGAATAGTAAAAATACGCAAACTTTTATTTAAAAACAACTTTTTTCATCAAGATAATTTATATGGTTAAATTATAATATTGAATGGTTTTAAAGTATAAATAGAATATATTTTGACCATTTAATATAATTCAAGTCATTATCATTAATTTTACATTTAATTCATAGGTAAAAACATTCCAATCTTTGATAATGTTTTAACTTTTAAAAACCTGTTTTCTTAACAATGGGATTAATTTTAAATTAATTACTGCAACTTCTGTGTTTTGAATTTTGAAAAATGGATTCCATATTTGTATTCATTGAGTCAAAATTATGTTAATAGGTTACTTTTATTTTTTTGACATTATGAATAGTAATTACGGTAATTTTTATTTACTACAGTTAAAGGTGAATCAGGTAATTAAGGGTAAAAATAATATTATAAAATTACCCTAACACCTACCAAAATTCAATGGGATGAATAAAAGTTGACCCATATCACTTAAGGGTCGGAATAGATTCATTTCATGGACTTTTGACCATGAAAATGATATAATTATTATTAAAACCAAAGAAAGTGACAACATGTCACTCTCTTATATCTTATAAGTGTAATAATTTTAATTTAGTGATAAAACTCGTAAAACTTAGAATATAAATAGTCTCCATAAATCTAATAAAATTATATACATCATTATAATTTATTTATAATTTTTAGGTATTAAATAATTATCATTAATAATGACACAATAGTGATGTAGACATTATTTTATTGATTGAAATATAAAATAAATGTTTTTAAAAATATTAAAATAAATATTATATGAACTAATTAATGTTCTCCACAAATTTTATAGATGAATATGACATATTAGTAATCTATTAAATATTTTTATTCGAATATATACTCTGTGTGAATTTTATTTAAATTTAAATAAATGAATAGTGTCAAAATTGACACTATTGTTATTTTATAAAAATAACATATAATAAAATGGTTTAAAATTCACAAAAAATATTTAAAAATTATATATTGTAATTTATATGGTCTAAAATGTCATAAAGTATCCAATTATGGACAATTCACAACACATTAAAAATTATTTATAACAATTTAAAATTTAGAATATTATTACCACAAATAAAATTAAATAGATTAAATAAGGATAAATCAAGTTGATAAGGTTTAAAATAAATTACCAACATGTATAAATATTATTGGTTGATGATATTACATCCCTATATCATCTAATATTCGTATTTTAGTCATTTTTGGATGTTTTTAAGTGGGGTTTGAGTTTATTATAAATTAATATTTTAGAGGTTTCCAAAAGTGCCCCTCTCCTCTCTTATAAAAAGGCACCTCCACCCTCTCATCCTCACACAATTTTGAGCCTTAAATATCGGCGAAACTAAAAAAATTTATCTTCTCCACTTCCATATAAACATACTAGAGTTCTTGGTCTTCTTCAAAGACCAAATTTAGTGCCTTAAGAGGAGGTTTAGAAGAGGCGCGTCGAAGAAGAGGTAATATCCTTTACCGATGCTTTCAAATTTATTTCTTCTTTTACTCCCTATTATTTATTTGTTTCATTATAAATTAATAACATCAGTATCACTCATATAATTATATATTATTATAAATATGAAACAACCTTATTTCACCTTCTATCCATCCTACAGAAAATGAAATCACCGTGCATGCGTACATACGGAATACTGTCTCCACGCTATGGTGTAATATGTTTTCCACCACCAACTTACTTGGATCGGTATAATGGTAGAAATAATAACTATATATTATTATTATAACCTCATACTGATTCTGATAAATTATACCATCCATTCCAATTTCATTCAATAATTATGGGAATGATATCATCACTCGTGCATACGTACGGATTACCATCTCCACGACGCGATGAGATTCATTCTCCATGATTAACCATTAAAGAATGATTATAAAGTATGTATAATAAATAATCATGAAATATATGACATAATAATTATATTTTATTAATGTACACATATGTTTCATTTACTTAATTCCATTCAATTCAATATGGAAATGAAAACAACGTTCATGCGTACGTACGACCTACCGTCTCCATGAACGATGTATTTCATTCCATTTATCAATCTATAATGTATATTTATATGATGAATATATATTATATATAAATCAGGTTTTACAATTTTGAATTAGTTAAATCAGGATATAATTAATAATATCAAGAACAACAAGTCTAAACACGTATGATAAATGAAATGATTTTACCCAAAATGCTGATTTAACATGGAATTGACAAAAGAACGGGTAATATAAAGTCCTAAGTGAATCATATATGATATCATAAATATTATGGTTCTGTTACCAGTTAATAATTGGTTTAAACCCACTATACAGGAGTTTCAAACACGTACAGAAGAAATTGGACCTAATTTAAGGGATAATTATTTCAATCTCATTCATGTACGAGTAGTTTATTTGTAAGTAATTTCTGGGGTTATATTTATCATCCACATCCTTGTCTTCTAAAAATGTTTTCATAAAATGTTTACTATTCTTAAAAGTATGTTTAAAGTTTGTTTTACCCTTTTTTGACTTTTACCTCATGGTATGGAAGCAATATTTTTTTGTTTTTAGTGCGAGATACTTTTTGACTTTTCTAGAAAAAGTATGAAGATATTGTTTTTTTAACTTATACGGTATAAACAGATATTTACGATTTCATAACTCTTTATTTCCATGAATATTCCTCTATAATATTTCATGATTATTTTCAACAAAATTCCTTTATTTTAAAATTCCATGTCATTTTGAGAAAAGAAATGATTTTTTGAAGAAGAAAGGATATTTTCCTCAGGAATGGAGTTCAAGTATTTTATCAAAATTATTTTCCATCTAAGATAATATAGGGTTCTGTTTATATCCCTATTATTACATTTATTTGATTATGTTAGGATGGAATTATTTTTATGAAGTCCTTTTATCTTATAAGGATTATTTTATGATGACATGATGTTTAAGAGTCACATTTTTATTACATGGGTTATGATATGATGTAGGATTTATGATTTTGTGGCACACATAAGAATGGTTTCATTATGAGATGGGTGAGACCTATATCTACCTCCAATGATTTGGGTAAAGATTTATATCTCATGATATAGACATGGCTAGAACAACAAGTGAATTCGGTTCAGTAATACAGGGATGCAACGACAAGTAAACCCGGTTCAGTAATGGACTTTTTCCACTATAAAGGTCTTGGCAGAAATGCCTTGGCAACTATGGAAATCATAACATGTGGTTAATGGATGCCACAATTACATGTTTTATTCCCATGATATTTTATCATGGTTAATGTTCCTTTATGATCTATGCCTTATGAACTGCGAAGATTTATGTCATTACTCATGATTTTGATGTTTTATTTTCATATTCTTACGTTCAAATGTTTAGGGATTGTTTTATGTTCTCCATGTTTACCCTTACAGAGCATTTGAGCTCACCCTTTTTATGTTTTCTTTTTCCCAGGATATAAAGAAAGGTTTTAGGTAAGAAAAACAAAGGGGAAGATCTTTATGGGAGTTGTTGAAGATATTTCACCATGATTAGAAGATTATGTTCCGAGTTTCTAAAGACACTAAACTAATACGGTTTTTGAGAGTCTATTTTTTTCATTTATTAAGTATTCTGAAAAATTAATGTAATGTCTATGTATGTCAAGCATTGGGTCTCTACACGAGGATTCCAAAGAAAGGTTATAGGTAAAGTCAACTTATTCTCTAGTTTCAATTCATAATAAGCTAGATTGGGTCTTCAAGATATTACTATGAACTCATAGGAATGGATTTGGAATATGTTTTGATGTTGAAAAAAATGGTTGATGTCTTAAGTATTTCACCAATAACTGCATCACATAAAGAATATATGTTAATAATAAATTGAGTTGATAATATTTGTACATGCTCGAAGAACTTGGAGACACTTTTCCTTATGAAATAAGTTTATGATTCATTCAGATCATAGAATCCTAAAGTGTAATTTTAGCCAAAGGAATATTATCCTATAATAAATATACCATTTTATGTGATTTAAAATCTTTGACTTGGATGTTGTCTAAAATTTTGGAAACGTAGGTATGGTCATAGATTCCTTGACCAGGGAATTACCAATGCAGGCTGTGTAAGAATCAAAGGAAGAGGGATCCTTTTTCAATTTGTTGGTGGAAATTCTGTTAGCTGTGATACAGGCTCTAATGTGCTCCTATGTTAAGATTTTTATAAAGTTTATTTTTTATTGTACAATTAGAATCAGCCCAGTCAGGTAGTGTATGTCAATTTCCCATGTCTTAAAAAAACCATTCTAGTAGAGAGACCTTGTGTTCTAGATTCTGGTCTCTAGATTGTTCTCTGTGTCTTCAAAAAAAATTATTTGTTATAGTTGATATGATATAGGTGTTGATAGATCCTGAACTTAGGTTTATTTGGTTTGTACACTATGTGTTTATCAAGATGTGTCATAATTTTAATACATCATTGTTTTTAAACTACAATGAGCTGGTCAATTATAGACCTTATATCATAATGCACTGCCTGCTAGAAGAAAATAAAAGTATAAAACCAAAAAAAATTTGGTTTTATGCGGCCATACCCATTCTCTTATGGAGGTTGGATAAAATACCCATGGACTCTATACTAGACTACCACAAAATCCTTGTGGGAAGAAGATAATATTTGGTTAGTAATAAACTAATTAGTAAAATATTATCATATCTTTCCTAGAAAGTAAGTGATTATGTTAGACAAGATTTAATGTCTATTTAATCAAGGGATTGTGAAGCTTATTGGTTTTCCAAAAGTTACCATTTTTGGTAGATAACTAGGATTTTCATTTCATTTCAGAAAAATATTACTGAATATGATGGGTTCTAGATCATAGTTAAGGTTGACATTCAAACATTAGATGGATTTTTAGATTAGATGAATTATCCAAATCTTGAGGACATTATTCAGGCATGAATGAATTAAGTTAGTGGTTTTTGGTTTGGTATATTCCCTAGTTTTTGATTAAGGAGACGCACTTTGAAGTTTATGTGGGAATCTTATGGATCTCCTTGATTTTGGGAAATGGTATCCGAATGTTGTTTGGTAGAGTTATATCCTATTCTGATGGTGATAGAGATTGTGTAGTTATCTCAAAAAATTATGGAAGTAGTTATGAGCCACCATAAATGTTATGTAGGCCATTTTATTTGTCTAATTGAGGTTTTGGTGGGTGATTGAGTTTTACTCAAGGTTTCTACTCATTTGGGACATTGTCATTTGCGTAAGTAAGTTAAGTTAACAGCAAGGGTTCGTATCCCTTTTTATATCATCAAATAACATGTAATAGTGTCTTATAAGTTTAAATTTCTTTCTAGTTTAATATTGATTCATGATGTGTTTCATGTTTACCAATTTATGAGGTGTCTACTAGACCCTTATAATGTGTTTGAATGGGATGATGTTGATCTTGATCTCGATACCTCAGCGATTGAGAAACTAGTTCCTAATATGGATATTCAAAATAATGTTATACATGGTAAAATGATTCATTTAGTGAGTGTATTATAACAATGCATGTGATATATCCATTAGAAATTGTAAAGGGATGGTTTATGAGGAAAAATTGCCTTCTCTTTTTACGATTGAAAAATATTGATCACTTTCTAGGGAAAAAATGTTTCTTGGTGGGGAGAATTGTGATGACCTTCAGAACATAAGTATGTTTAATTTGGATCTTGGTTTATCTCTTTTGAGGTTCTAGAGGCCTTTTGGAGTTTTGGGTCAAAAAATTGAAGTATTGGGGAAAATATTTTAGGCACACGATTATCAGTTACCATGAAGTAACTATGCGATATAAATCTATTGGTTTTATTTTCTATTTGAATGATTTTGAGTACAATTTTTTCTAATTTTGCGAGTTGTTATAAAAACCATTTGGATGTTTTTTTGGGTCCAAAATTTGTTTCATGTTTTATCAAGACATGTATATACTCCTCAAAAACCATGTAATTTTGTTTTCAAGGGTTATCTACTACTATATGGTTAGTTCAAAGTCTGTCTAATTGTGTGACCAAGACATGCGACCTGACACGACTTATTAAAATATAAAATTATATTTAAAACCCCGCTTTATTTAACATCTAATACCATATTAATTCATTACTAGCCTAAACCAGCCTCTCCTTGATTCACTAGGAGGTTCTCTCTTGGTCTCACGGTAAATCCCCATCGATCTAGATGGATATATTCAAGTTATGTGTGTTTTGTATTTTTTTTATTATCCTCTTTCTTGTTCAACCCATAGTATATCATCCTCCACATTTAATACAAACCTATATTAGATATAGTGACCTCATATATGGTTTATATGAATAATTTATTGGGTTTCTCTTGGATTTAGGCTTGTGATAACCAAATCTCTTTGTTTCCCATCACTACTTTCAAAGGCGACAAGTTTTATCCATTAGAGCGGTAGATGTATCTTCACAATAGTGTTATATATTGATTTACCTTGTGTTCCTATAAATTATTTTTGGTTTGGATTATTAAATTTATTGATTTGAAATACATGAGGGTTTTTTTATAAAATTATATATTGGGTGTCTTTTGAAATGGTTTTAAAAGGGGGTTTTCTTTTAAAAAAAGTTTTTTCACACCATGTGTTTAATGAAATTTCTTGAAGACGGTTTTAAATCAAAAATTTATTTGAAGAATGATAATGGTGATGTTTTATTTTGGAAAATATTTGTAATGTTTCAATCATTTTTTTCTGAAAGTTTTGTGAAAACATAGAACATGGGAACATTTTGGGAAACTGGAGTGAGGACATATGAAAACCTTATTGAATGTGACACCATTAGGGGATATGGTTGTGATACTGATAGAATTTGGTAGGAATTAGTATCATAATATTTTCATTTATAATAGATGTTCATTCCTTTCATGTCCAAGATGTGTATTCCCATAGGTTAGTTCCCAATTATATTTTTTATCTTAGTTTCAATTACCCATCATGTTTTATATGATCACTTGGTTATCTTATAAGTTATGAACGTTTTTTATTATTTCTATCTGTATTTTCATACATTTTTATATTCATATTCTTGTGGTTTTGAATATGTAATGTTTTAAAATAAAACAAAAATGTGGTTTATGAAAATTATTTTCAAAGGAAATTTATTTCTAATCTTTTTTGAAGCCATACTGAATGGATACATGGTGACAGAAATTGTATAGATTCTTAGTGGTATCATATTTAGCTTTGTGATCAAACCTTACTTTTTTGAATGGGAATTTATAGCCTTGGTTTTCCCATATATAGGTAAAGGGAGGGGTATTTTGGGGCATGGTGAGTTCTCTTGTTTGATATCAACTTTATAATGGATTTGGATAGTGGTGAGGAATAGTCACTTAGAGACCTGGTTTTGGTCTTAGTTTCATGTTTTTTGGTACTTCACCTTTGGATTGGTTTTGTGTGTCTCATAGACATGTATCTTTTCTTCTATGTTATACTCTATTTGTTTATGTTATCTTGTAATACAAGATAGATATTGTGTTTTCTTTCATGGGGAAATCATACCTAAGGTTTTTTGTAGATTTCCTGGTGCTTTTCAGTAGCCTGTGGTAATTAAGAATGTACTTTGGGTCTTATGTAAGGCCATATCAGGTGATAAGTTAGGTTGAACTAGGTTAGTAGTTATAATAACTCCTTCCTTGATTCCATTTTTATTGAATACTATTCATATATGGTGGAGAGTGAAACTACAAGTTGTAGTTGAGATATCCAACTCAAGACCATACCTTTGAAAGTAAAAAAAACCATGTACTCTTCCACGTGTCCATATCTTCTATAATTATCACATCCAAAAACTTCTATAATGAATCATTCATTTCATAATAAAATTTCCGGCCTACTACAACTATGAGATACTATAGTATCCAATTTATAGTATCCCAATTATACTTTATTTGATTCTCAATGAATCTTATAACTAATCTCAATACATGTATAATGTTATGCCTTTTAAAAACCATATAATACAGTATACTTTCCACTAATGATGTATATACAACCCCTTCCTTGTGCACAAACTCCTTTTCTCTCCATGGTGCCTTCTCCTTGGATACTTGAAATGTATGACAGGGGGGATCATTGGATTATAATATGTAATTATAAATGTTTCTAAGAACTTATAGATTTAATTTAACTAATGTAGAGAAAAACTTTATGGACTTCCATTCCCTTCTAATCCACATCCCCAAAAATAACTTTATAACACCAAGACATTTCATCTCAAACCTTTCAAACAAATCAAACATCAACTACTCTAATTTTTCCTTTAATAGAACAGTTAATAGCATATCATCTATATAAATAATAAGAATTTTGAGACTCATATCATCAAATATATTTCAATGGTATAAATGACCCACATTTTACTTGAAAAATAACTTATTTTCCATAAAAGCATAAAAATTACTATTACATTGTCTTTGTGGCTTCTTCTGCCCATACAAACTCCATTAGAGCATGAACACCATACCTTACATTCTGATTCTCATGAATCCTTTTGGCTTATCCAAGTAGATATCAACCTATAAATAACCATGAATGAAAATAGTATTTAAATATAAATTCTCAAGAAATAGACCTTCCAAATTAACAAGGATAAACACCATCTAGATTATTAAATACTTTAAAACCAGAGAAAAGATATCTCTAAAACTTACTACTTAAAATTATTGAAATACCTTCATAAATAGACACATATTTTATCATTTATTACTATATTATTCTTCTTTCAATATATAGAACCACTATTTCTATGATGCTCTTTTTTTCTAGTGGGAAATATATTACCTTCATGTTTTAGAAATATGTAATGAGTACATCTCCTACTTGATTTACAAATCCAATTAATTAAAGTTAGTTAGAATTGTCCCATATTCTAATATTGTAGGTTATCCACCTTCCTTAAGAAAATGACAGTAGATTCTATATGAAAACCTTTTCCCTAGTCTCTTTACCCTTGTAAACGACCTAAAAACTTGAGGTTTAGATCCTTATGGAACCTATTTTTATAAACTAATTCCCCAATATTTTATAATTTTAGAGTATTCTTTTACCTTTGACCCTTGTTCTTCTATAAACTTCTCAACATTTTCCATTTTACTACTTTTCTATACCTCCCAAACTTTCATGTTCCTTGAAAAATAAATAACCATTGAATTTCCATTCATATCAACTTAGACATGATATATTGGTTATTTTATATCTATTTAAACTTACATCATATTATCATCCCTATAATGGACTTCTTATTGAAGAGAAGATTGAAAATTATGATAACCTTCCACTGATTCTTATCCAAAATTTTACTTCTAAAGTTTTTATCTTCAAACCAAATAATGAGACTTGTTTGAGACATAGATTTTAACTTGTCCCTTTACCTAGAATCGACTTGTACATATGAAATACTTTGAAAAAAATTCAAGTGAGATAAAATTACCATACCTTTAATCTAGATTTACTTTAAAAGTACCAACCAAATCAATTAAGAAGGATTTTGATTCACAATATTAGTTTCACTGTTGACTACTTTTTCCCTAAAATCCATTGGGAAACTGAAATGTAACCTCAAGCACCCAACTCTCTCATTAAAGTATAATTTATCTTTTACACCACACCATTATACTCCAGTGTTTTAAATATTGAATTATTTATTCCCATTCCTTTTATCCAATAAAACTTTTGAAAATGTTTTCCTCTATACTCACCACTATTATTTCTTCATAATAATTTCAACATCATTCTAGCCACATTATCTTCCATGGTTCTGCAATTGAAATATTTTTTGAATACCATAGATTTTTATTTTAATATAAATTCCCAAACATTCTGTGTAGAATCATAAATGATGGTAACATATTATTGTGGCCCTTAATAAGATCAAACTAACATTCACTACTACAAAACTTGTCTTTAATAATGCTAGAAATAACCATTATCAATGCTAGAAAAGTGTTGATAATGTGAACGATGTTAAAAGACCAAGACTTTTATTATCACTAACAAATAATGGATAAACGGGTCATTTATCAGTGCTAAAATGAAACGATAAATAGTACATTAATTATCAATTTTAAAATTAATGAAAAAGGTCACATTTATTAGTGATATAATTTAGTTCTGCTATATAATTCCTTTATCAACGATTATATAAGCACTGACAAAGGCCTTTTATCAGTGCTAATAGAAGTGATGATAACGTCAATTTATGAGTGCTAATAGAAGCACTGCTAAATCTCTCATGTATTAACACTTTTAAAAGTGAGGATAAAGGGCCATACTACAGTGTGCTATTATAGCACACCCCAGCACCAGAACTACACAAAAAATACACCAGATATCAACAAAAAAGTCCCAATACATAATTTAAATGAAATTAAATTTATAAAACAAATACCAGAAACAAACACTATATTATATACATTTCAATAATTGGTTTATTAAATTACATAAATACAAATTATTTTATACATTAAAAAACAATCCTAACTGTAAAGTTTACCTCAATTTCCATTGAATTTCTTTATCGAAATGCCAACACTGCATGATTATTTTCAAACAAACCACCTCAACTTGAAAAAAACCCCCTATATAAGAAAACAATTATTATGAGTAATACTAAAAAGAAATAAATTAAACATAAATATGAAATAATATATTAATTATATGAACAATTATTTTACTGTGAAAATATAAAGATTACATCTATATTTGAGAAGAGAAAATGCTGTTTCTCTTTTTGTAAAGGCATGGCACAAGGACATAAATATTATAAAATAAATGAACTCTTTAAGGAATAAAGAAAACTATATCAACATTCCATTATATATTTTTTGGGTAAAATAGAAAAAGTATATCATAACATTACCTTTTCATCTATCCAAATGGTTTCCTTTATGATAGTTTGTTCTTCCGAGTTATTGGTGACATCATTATGTGCATAAGACATTGTCTACATGAGTAGTCAAACATTTAATTTTTATTTTTTTAATGTAGTAGAGAACATAAAACATCACGAGGAAAAATGTAATATATTAAAAAACACTTTTAACTTCTCACAGAAATATATTTCTTTTTTAAAGGTTTCAAGGATTTGGTTTCTGTTTTGAGAATCCAAATCCCCTCTTTATAGTCCCATCTAACGTACAAGACGTTATCTACATAGGGAATGAGATGAAATTATTGTGATGTCCCAATGAAAGAGTTATCATGGATTTAATTTTCATCTAACTCAACATTTATTTTAGTCACTAGTAAGACAATTGACTAATTCTTGTTTGTTTGATTAGAGACATAATATACTTTCACTTCTTGTGATGCCATTATGAATGTCTCATATTTTCCTCCTTCAACATTGAAATTCACCTTCATAAAGCCTATTTCACAAAAATTCACTCCATTGATATTGTCAACCCATTTGTAATGGAAAAGAAGCACTTGGAATGTTGTATAATCCAACTCATATATCTGTTCGATAAAGAAAAAATAAGACATATTTTCATAAATTGGATTTATATAATAGGAACTAGATAAATGCATCACTTTAACCAAAAAAATAATTTGTAAATATATGCCTGGTCCCACCCTTTCAAGGTAATTGTAACAAAATCTATTCTAGAAATACCTTTGCCTATGAGGTGTTTGTTGTGATGGGACTTTGGGAGACCAATGATTTCAAAATCTGATAGGTAATTGGTACAACATTCAATAGCTTCTTAAAAAATATATTTTTCTCCAATAAAACCTTATGGTCAACTTCGATTCTTGACATACCCTTTTTAAAATATTCATATACCATTCAACGTGTTACATTCATCTGTATTGGAGACGAGCAGATAATTGAACCTCTCTGACCTAGTAAACCATCAGGTGGAACATTATATCAAAGAATAATAGTGGGAAGAACATTTATAATTCACATAATACGGTTGAAATATCCTTATTCATGATGGGAAACTTCACCAGGACTACAAATTTATTGCATATGTCTTTGAAAAATAAGCGGAGTCTATTTAAGGTATGTTGTAAATTTTAAGGAAGAATGTAATGGAAAGCAACAAGCATAAAATAATTCATCAAAAATGAAATTCGTGTGATTTTAGTCCCCATAACATCAAATTTTTCATTTACATGACATTATTGATATTTTATTAATACCCCTGTGGAACTTATACACTCATAATGAAAAGGAAAAATTGAAAATTTTCTTATTTTAATAGAGTGTAAGCTACTAGAGGAAGAAAAGTCTGCATTTTACCCTTCACTAGTAACAAATCTACCCTTATACCCTTTTCAATAACGTCAAACCTAGCCTTGATGCCATCTTTTGTTTTTTCAGGGACATTTAGTAACGGGATAATAAAACTATCAAATTAATTTTTTTCTATAGGAATGGAATCAATAAAATGTATGACATACAAAAAATTACAATAGTGTAATTCTAATAAAATTGATCTCTTCTTCCAACATGATTTTATAAGGTTTTTAGAAAATGGTTTACCAAAATCAGTTTCAATATTGTTTACTTTTTTGTACAGTTGATCGCCCATTTCTAGAGACAGTGTTTTACCTTGTTCGATATTGACACCAAATTTTGTTTTCCATGATTTGTATTTATGAAAACGAGGTAAACATTTTTGACATCGAAGAAACACAAACTTTGAGGAATGTTTCAACCAAACTGGGTATGTGTGTTTTTCACAAATGGGACACCCTGACATGCCTTTTATACTATAGCCTGATAAATTTACATAAGAGGGGAAGTCATTTGTCATTCTATAAAACATGACCCTCAATGTGAATTCTAAACTTCTATGATCATCATACATTGTAACAATTGTATCCCATATAAATTTTAAATCTCTGATCAATGTAGAAAAATAGATATCAATATCATTAATAGGTTTCTTTGGTCTAGATATATAAAGAGACAGCATAATGTATTTTCACTTCATGCATAACCTTGACAGAAGGTTATAATTTACCAACATGATGGAAAATTTACTATGAGTACTACTTTGTATTCAAAAATGATTTATTTCATATGTAGATAATGCAAGATGAAAGTTTCTTAACTCATCTGCAAATTCAGAAAACAAATTATAAAATTTCTCCCACTGAGGTGAATCTGATGGGTGACGTAGGTTCCCATATTTAATTCTTATATATGCATGCCATGTTAATTATCTCATGGTTTTTGACATATATATAGTGTTCCAAACAATATAATTATATGAAAGTACTATAAATATTTAGAAGGACTTGATTCATATTTCTTATATTAATACACGCCACACTTAGGAAATTTGATGGGTGATTCATGGTACTTGTGTAACAATATGAAATAATTTGGGAAAGAATGTATTTTTTAGAGATCATGACTATTGAATGTAATATTCATTTAGCATCATATGTTTATCATGGTAGTTTATTTTCTTCTGGTATCATATATTTCAGAATACCAAGTAGTTCTATAAAGCTGGTGTCACTCCATCCATTGATAGCTTTCAAATTATATAAATTTAATACATCTGACAATGTTTTGTATTTACTACAACCGATATACAATTATTTCTTAGAACATCTATTTAACTCCTCAAACAAGTCTGTAAAATCATAGAGGTCATCTCCAATTTTCATTGTCATTTCTTCCTTGTGATCTCCATCATCTTTTTGAAAGGTATTCATATCAAATGATTCATAAACCACAGTATCATCCCAATTGATGTCCACATTCATTTTTCCCCTTGTTTAGTAAAATATTTATAGATTTGATGTATTCCATGAAAAATCAAATGTTCTTCCAACACTTCAGAACTAATTTTTCTTGAATAACAAGAACGTAAACATAGATAAAGGATTCTAGAAGGTTAGTCTGCATGCTCTCTTACAAACTTGATGAACTCTTTAACTCCATCTTCATGTTCATTTTCAAAAAATTATAATGAATCTATTTTAGGTTAATATCCATCGTATTGGGTTCATTAAAGATTAATTTTATACAATATATAAATAAATACACATAAGATATTCATTATCAAAAGTGAAAGTTATAAATGATTATAATAAATGAAATATGGATCATTTAGACTAGAATATCAAAGCTCCTTGATATTCCAAATCCAATAATAAGGGATGTTGGGATTTGAAAAAATAGAGGGATATAAAGACAAAAAATAAATGATATTATCACAATACTTTTTAGTTCTAAACCAAAAGATGGATAATGTAATGAACCTCACCTGCATTACCCAAACCACACCAAGTTAGATCATCTTATGACCTCTAACACACCTCAAAGTTACTGAATTGTGGTTCAACAATTGGGTGTAAAACACCATATATGGGAGGTGGTCCCCCCAAATAGAATCAATTAGAACCAGAGGTTGAATAAAATTCTAGCATGACCCATGGGGTTAATGGAAATACAGAACCAAAATCATCATTACCCAATATAGGCATTCCTATTAGACAAACGACTGTGGAAATAAATGATGCAATTGCTATATAGACACACATACATTTCACTATAGTATAAAAACTTACTCACTTATAGTCTATAAGTAATATCAAATAGATAAAAACATGATATTAAAACATAATGTGAACTAAAGAAACCATAATGATTCAAAAAGTGAAGTCTTGATGTGATAAAACCTCATATACTTAATTGGGGATGGACCCTTTGAATATACTCCCTAAGAAAACTAAGGACCATAGTGAATTCTAAGAGGAATTAAATCCTATGATACATATAACCAATAGAGGAACTTGCATCACTCTACTAACTTGGTTCCTGAAAAATGGCATATGAAGTTGCATGTCCACTGATGTGTCCATGAAAGGTGTTAGCATATATATAATCATTAGGGAACCACCAATGTTCCTCAAATTAGTAGTCAATAAACAAGAATATACATGAAAATTTCAACACATTTATATACATATATGAAAATATTATTCAATAAAATGATATAAAACATAGTAGTAAAACAATAATGAATAAATCCAAGGTTCAATGTTAGTTATAATAAACGGATCATACATTAGTAGTCAATACAAACAATGAACTACAAATAGTTCCCTAAACAACGGATCACAAACAAATCGTAAACAATGGATCATAAACAACAAATCATAAACAAATCATAGAAGAAGAAATTAAAAATTAAACAAAAAATACACAAAGAAAATCAGATGGCCTACCTCGCTAGGTTGAAGAAAATCCAAGGCGCTCTTTGGATGTCAGATGATATGTTCATAGGCAGTCAAGTGGTGTGATTTGATCTTTGATTCCCCAAGGAGGAGCACCAACAGCAGGTGGATTCTGTGGAAAGCTTCTATACCATGATAGATTCGCAAATGGTTAGGGTTTTTAAAATAGATCGGGATGCTATTATCAACACTAAACTTACAGTGCTGATAAATGTTCATTTTATCAGTGCTTTGTTTAGCACTGATAAATCCTCATATTTATTAGCATGAAAAAGTGATGATAAATATTCTTTTATCAGTTCTTATTACTGAAGCGTTGTTAATGGATTTATAATTATAATTATAAATAAAAAATTGAAAATATTTATAAATACTTAATAAATATATATAAATATAAACATAGTAAGTACATTTCCATTTAAATATATTTATTATAATTTTATAATTATTTATTTATAATTATAGAATTATTTTTAAAAAATATTATTTATATCATTATATATATTTAT
Source organism: Viscum album (assembly GCA_963277665.1). Classification (NCBI taxonomy): domain Eukaryota; kingdom Viridiplantae; phylum Streptophyta; class Magnoliopsida; order Santalales; family Viscaceae; genus Viscum; species Viscum album. The sequence goes on from OY728145.1 coordinate 962,836,607, forward strand.
ATAATTATATATATATATTTAAAAAATATATAAAAATATAAATATAGTAAATATATTAATTATTTAAGTAAATTTATTTTAAATTAAATAATTATTTAAATATACACAATTATTTATTTATAATTATATAAATAATTTTTAAAAAATATCTATTTATTTATAATTATTAATATATAATTGTATAAATATAGTGATGTTTTATTTATAAATATGTTTATTTATAAATATATTTTTTTATAAATATTATTTTTAAAAATATTTTTTTAACATTATTAATGAATAACTGATTTTTAGTGCATGCATATAGGTTAAAAATGAGTGAAATTGAATAAATTAAGAATATAGGTACACTTTAAAAATATTGAAAAAATGGTTATGTTCTCTCTGTGTGTATATTGTATATAAAAATCCATTAATTATGTATAAGTGAAATAAATATAAATTTTTTTGATATATATTAAATTGAAAAATGAAACAACATTTAATTATATGTCAAGTATTCTGCAATTAGTCAATATTTTTAGTTCATATTAATTTTTAATTTTATACCATTATTCAATAAATATATGAAAATTAATGTAAAGGACAAAAATATTTTGCAATATATAAATCATATTTATATATATTATTATATATATATTTAATATAAACAATTTAATAACATTAATAATCATAATTATCTAATTAATAAAATCTTTAATATTTAATAATGTATAATCAATCGATTCATTTTTATAAACAATTATTTAATTAATAAAATTGTAATATTTTTTTTAATAAACACATTTTTTATTTTTTATTTTTTTAATTATTTATTTTTATCAGTGATAAAAATGCGTTGATGAAAGAAATATTTATCAGTGCTAAACATAAAGAACTGATAAAGCATATGCTTTATCAGAGCTAGAAATAAAGTTTTAATAAAGAATACCCTTTATCAGTGCTAAAAATAAAGCACTAATAAATATTACATTTATTAGCATTTTCTTCTAGCGCTATTAAATAAAATCACTGTTAAGGGCCTATTTTGTAGCAGTGATTATACCCTATAAATCTATATGATCCAACTTAGGCTTTCAATTCATAATTTCCTTAACATATTATACTCTTCACAATTTTCACACTCCATGTGATCAAGTTTTAGTATTCCTCTTAGATCCAAGATCCTCAAACCTTTCTCACCAAAGTGTTTAGGTGGTCATGCCACAACTTTGTAGTTTCAGAGGTTTTCATTTTTGTATGAATTACTCTGTTTGAATTCTTGATCAGATATAATGTTCCATCTATAACCACACTGGCCACCAACATGGATCCTTGTGGGATTTTTCACACACTATACACAAATTTCTTATAGAAACCCACATCATCTAGTTAAAATTATATGATTAGGTAATTTAATAACCTTGGTTTGTAATAGATACCCTGAAAATTCAACATAAATCCATTCATTATCTTGAAATTCAAATCATACTTTCTCAAAATATTGAGGGATTCTCCATCTACACGGTGAACCTTTCCAAATATCTCAAATACATAATTATTCTTGAACCCCTTCTCAATAGTTGTGTGGGATTCATCCCCAGAGTTAAGAATTCATGAATCCAATGAAATTGTGTCACTTTGAATCAAAGTTCCTTCTTCCTCATCTTGAATGTTTGTGTATGAACTAGACTAACAATTTTAAGAATGGAAATGTATTTCTCAATTTAACTGTCATAAATTAATTTTCTTTCCATAGTTATAGAGTATGAAATCACCATGACCATCCAATTTACCTCAACTCATTTCTCCCCTTCACCATTCTTTTGAATTTTACTCCTAGTTAAACTTCTCCTTTCATCCACCCTGAAAGTAGTTTTTATAGTACTTGTGAAAACGTACAAATTTGTTCATTCAGAATAAGATCTTAGATCAATTATAACATCAAAGAAAAATTACTACTATAATTACTCACCATAGTAAGAATTTCATCCCTTGTTTTCTTAATATTTGATAGAAGGATCAACACCCACACCTCCCTAGTGAACATTTGATGCATGACCACTCATGGGGCCACCAGAAAATAGATTTTTTTTGAACCCAATAAAAATAAAATAGTTTTGGAATCCTGTTGTCTCTAAGAGAGGATAGTGTTATGAGCATGTCTCTATTTTTTGATGGCTTCAGTGTAAAAAAACCGTGCCAGATACTAAATTGTATTAGTTTTTAAATTCATATTTAAAATAAGTGACCTAACCTCAAATATACTATTACTTTCCCTATAAAATCTCAATTATTATTTAATACACCTATTCTCTGTTAGATCATATCAAACCTCACTAATAAAACTTACCTAGTTGTTTTGGATCAATAAGAATGCTATAATAATCATTACAACATTTAACCTTCCCCAAACCAATGATCAGAGATCTCTAATAATTCTTAGAACAACCAACTATTTATGATCAGAATTAGTGGATATAATTAAAGTGACCTATGTGTGTGATCTAGTGAAAGAGGGAATATAAATTCAAAGTGAAAATAATTAAGTGAATTTCATAATATCTAAAAAACACAAATGAAAATAGAGATGTTAATAGAAGAGAAAAATAATTGGTGATTAGAATTCATTTACATAGTGTAACATGAATCTCCTATGCCCAACCAATAATGAATTAGTGCGCCGTTACTAGAGAATTACACCTAATTGACATAAAATACAAATAACTCCAGTTGGTCAATCAGTTGAAAAAATAGACTCCTCTTCCCCAAGTGAATAGTTCATCATTTATAATGGAATTCTCAAAGTTCTATAATCTTCCATTTCTATCCACAATATTTGAATGAAATTATCATCCAATAAACCCAACAATTTTTAATTATTCCTCAAATTTTGATCCTAGTTTCCCCCTCTTATATTTCTACCACATTCATAGTTTTGTGGATGATATTAGTATCACTTGAATCTTCTAATTAGAAAATTTCTTCCCATAATCAATTCCATATACCTTTAAGAAAAATCAGAAGGTGAAATGATTTTGGTTCATCCCAGGTTGAGTAGAAATTAGGTGATGCTTCAATGAGTTCATGTGGGGAGATGAACCTTCTTGATATGATTCTTGAAAAAGGGCCAATGTAGAAAAGGGCCTAGAATTCACTACATTTGGGCTTTAAAAAATTTTGAGCTTGGTTTGGTTGGTCCTCAGGGTTAAGAATGGATCATATGTTGAAGCAAGATGTTCATGGAGAGGATTCCATGGATGGGTGTGGCAAGGATTCAATTCCCACAGAAGAGAATATATCATGGAGGGGTTGTGTGGATAGACCCGTGGAAGTTATTAGCATCCTGAAAAAATGGGCGGATTTATAGAATATCCATGAAAGAAGCTAAAAAATAAGGAGGGAATAGTTGTAGAGCTCATGGTAGCAAGATTTCTTCACACAGAAGTAGGGTGCATGATAGTAGGTTGGTGTGCACATTCATAGTTCCATGGTAGTGGAACATGTTCATGGTAGTAGTGGCATGATCATAGGAAGACTTGACAACAACTCACAGTAGCACTTTTTACGATATCATGGACATGCATAGTAATAAACCCCTTCCATAGTCGCAACTTACTCCTCATGGCCACTAGAAATCTTTTTGATTTTCAGCCTCTAACAATAAAAATAACATAAATATAGTTTTTTTTGTGAAATATTAATCAAATTAAGCACATAAATAATAAAACAATTAGAATTTAAAATTGAATTATTTTACAAAATTTAATTACTAGTCTTATTCCAAATTTTTTAATATCATAATTAATTTAATCTTCAGCTCATCACAAATAAAAACTCTAACAATTTAAAATAAAAATCTGAATTATAATTTCAATATATCTAACTCCATTCAAAAATTGAAATTAAAATTTGAATTAACTTTCAATTAAAATATATATTTCATTTGATTAAAAATAATTAATAAAACCATTAAATTTCAAAACTAAATCAATTTAAAAATTAATTCTAGGTTGAAATAAAAATTGAATGAAATAAATAAATAACATTAAAAAAATTTGACCTAGAATTATCAATCAAGTATGGTATCCTCATTTAAATACAAATAACGAATAAATCACTAAAATCCAAATTTTAATAAATTAAACAAATAAAGTCTATAATTAGTAATTGTAACAAAATATATCTGAATTAAACCATTTTTCATTAAATTAGGGGGTAAAAAATAATGAAAATTACATTTAAATTTTTGAAATTTTAGGCTCTTATCACTATTCGATACTTGAACTATTTCAATCCTAGACAATACACTAAATCCAATTTATTTAAAAAAAATCAATAAAAAGATTTATCCTACCTAGAACTAAATTTACAGGCTAGTAAAGAAGAAAATCATAACTTCCTCCATTGTTTGAATTATCACGCATATTATATTATTTCAATTATGTTATGCATTTCAATTATCACCTAAGATCCGGTTTTTTGTTATAAATGGAATGGATCTTAGTAGGATCAAGATTTTAATGAGTGGGAAATTTCTCAGTCCCCTCCCCCAAATCTAGATTTCTATGGCTCATTTTCACACTTCCATGATACTTACTAAATAACATTTAGGTATATCATCTACCTCTTCTTTATCAATGTTTAGAATTCCCCAAACCTATCCACACCATTTTGTTAATAATCACTTATTTAATTTTTCCCAACCATATCTATGCAAAGAATAGTTTAAAGGGACTTATTAAATGAATTCATACAAACACATAGATCAAACTTCCCATGATAGAAATTATCCCCCAACAATAATTATAATAGTCATGGTATAGCAGAAATGGTTGAGAATCCAACTCTCAGGTTTCTCTAAGTCTTATTTTATAGATAATATACACACATGTGCTTATGTTGAATTAAAAAGATTTCCAATTCAGATCTCATATACTTACTTTACTTTAATTTATATAATATATCTGATTTCATTTTAGGGAAGCTATCATGACCTGAACCAAGCTAGGACTCGTGCCATAACTACCCCAAGCCCGCCTCTATAGAACAGGGGTGGTGACAAGTGCCGATGGAATAACTATACCAAGGATGATTTTTCCTAAAAACCTGTACACATGCACACGTACAAATCCATGAAAAAGTTTAGAGGAAAAAAAGAAAATATGAAACAATACTATAAAGTGAACCAAGCATGCATGAACCTCTAAACAGTAAAAAATTATGGTAGTGTAAACTGAAATGTAAAGGGGTATAATACACGCTAACCAGAAATATATCCTAACTTGACAGAACTAGAAAACTAAATAACTGAGAGGGACTAGCTTCTGAATCCCAAGATATGACCACCATATGTGGTCCAAGAACCAAGTATCCTTAAGATCATATGAAGTCACAGTCGACCTATCATTTATCTACATAAGACACGATACGTGTGGGGAAAACACACGCAGGGGTGATTATAAACATTCCCAACAGGACACCCCAAAAGATAAAGGCGGAGAAATAAGAGATACTATAGAGGAGACATGTAGTAGATATCGTAAGGTAGAATAAAATAGTATAACTCAACCCAAGAAAAAGATAAAGTAAGCTTTTCCAAGCACAATGGTCCAAACACAATGATTAGATAAACTACCCATTGAGTCTTTGCCACCTATAGTAGAAGTGTATACTCATCCAACCATGAGAAACTAAACACTGGAAGTACACAGAATACCCCATGAATCTTCACCTCTTATAGAAGGAGAGTAAAAAAATACAAGGAGTGGATACAGTGAAGGTATATATATATATATGTTCTCAGTCAAAGAATCCGAAATGAGAGAGTAAAGGGATATTCATATCACACCTCATCCTAGAAATAAGAGTATCCAACAATTCCAAAAGTCCAACAACAATGACAAGAATCCCTGATGTCTTCCATGAAAAAACAATTCCAAGGAACTCATTCACCAAACCTTGATACTATTCACTTTGGGTGGCACTGACTCACCTGCACAGTTTTGGTTGCATCAAAAAAATGCATCTCAGTGGGGGAAAGAACCCATCTTCCTCATGAGTCCAAATCTACGTCGAACCACATCTCGTCATTATTCCACATAGTCTAGGGCCCCCAAATTAATAGTTGAAGACCCATTCCCTATAAAAACAGAGGGTTCCACTATGAAAGTCGATGGAGGACCCATGCCCTACCCAACATGAGGGTTCCAATATAAAGGTCAATGACCCATGCCCAACCCAACTGGAGGGTTCCAATCAGATGGTCAAGGACCCATGCACAACCCAGCTAGAGTTTTCCACTCTAAAAGCTATTAAAGAACCATGTGAATCTTAGATGGGTGGTTCTACTCAGGAGTCTGTAGAGGACCCATTCCCATCCCTGCTGGAGGGTTCCACTCTAGAAGCTATCGAGGACCCGTGCCCAGCCTAGCTGGAGGTTTCCACTTGGGAGTCTGCATATTGTGATCCTACCTAATCACTTCCATCATCATGGTCACCTTAGAAAGTGTAATTCCTAGAACAGTTCACATAATATCTTAAAATCCACATCCAAGGGAAACATCACATTCTATGTGAAAAAAAACACCATGGATAGGCTACTTGTGAGTCAAAATCTGTGTTCAATAGAAAGAGATACAGAGCTCAGAAGTTTCCTCAATGAAACCAAGAGGGTAAAAATCATGTTAGGTGACCCACACGGTGTGTGGACCCTCCTCACATCCTGTCCTTGTCCCTTTATGGCACACAAATTCATCCCATGTAGTAGTAAACGCTGTTTAGGTGGACTACATGACATGTCCTGGCTAACTGGGACCAGGGTCACATGCTGTAGGTCGTGTCCACGTACTACAGTACACAAGTGTGTACCTGACCCCATGTACCTATACATGGGTTACCATCCATATGAATCGTCACACGGGTTATCCAACTGGGAAGGGGTACACGACGCGTGAGGGGGAGTTACATGTTGTGTCCACCTTAACTTTCTCAAACGCTACCCACCGCGTCCGAAATGGGCTATACGCCGTGTGTTATTTATCGAACATGACATGTAGTCAAGATTTTCACAGATTTCCCAAATCAAACTTTTCTCCATGAATCTATTTAAACTAATATAGATCTTACATTGAATTAGTCTGAAACTCATGGATCTTACCATGATTCGCAGATCTTGGATGTCATTCGCCAAAAATCATCTTCGGTCATAGTTGAGGGTTTCAACACTTTTTTAAAATGCGTCCACTCATCCATTAATCTTGAATATAGTATTAGATCAATAAATTAGTCATAATTTATTTTCAATGATCCCTGATATTTTATCAGTTTATCAAACCGTTTTGGTTTTGTCAATCCTCCATGAATCCGGGGGTCCAATCGAGCTCGGTACCTCCAAGAAAAGTTGATCTGGGACCATAGGGATCCAACCAATGATGAAAGTGAAGAAACAAGAGTGAAAATTACAAGAACAAAGTTCAATTTATTAAGTCCAATTATTCTTGTCCAATTGATCAACAATGGGGATTCCAAATTAGAAAATAAAATAAATAAAAAATATTTCAATAATCAGGTGCATGAAAAGGTTGCACAAGGCCACATATCAAAGAACAATGATCAATATGGTCAATCATTTAATATAATGTCCTAAAAAGACCAAATTATTAGTAATTTTTCAATTTTAGATTGATCCCTAATGAAGAACGTGTTGGAAAATTATTTTGAAGAAGTTACTACATTCGTTGCCTCTAAATCCGACTATGATTCAGAGTTCTGTTGTCATATGAGATGATCTGCTAGAGAAAGGGGGAAGAGAACTGTCACCAAAGATTCTAGAAATTATCAGGATAACACAAGAAAGATTTTACAAGGTGGTACATTTATAGACTTATCTATTACAATGAAAAAACTATTTAATTAAATAAGTAATTTATTAATTCATTAAATGAACCTCCAAAGAGAGAGGGGTACGAACGTGTCACGATGACTCATTTTATATCACGGCTATTTTAAAAACTACATTTTAGAATCAACCGTAGTATCAGATTTATAATCTGATCAACCATTCAAGATTTATCCTGATTTCTTTAAGAATATACATGCACCCAATATAAAACATAAATTATTATTTTTTAAATTAATTTTGTGCACACCGGGACTCAGAATCACACACTATTTCAATGCTCAGCACTAGAAAAATATATAAAATATTTAAAATTATTACAAGGAAAAAATTGTGTCTCTAAATAATTCCCTCCTCTAATATTTTTATCCTTGAAAAGAAAAACTAGCAAATAAACTTGTGATAATGATACCACACTTGGATATCCTACTCCCAAGAAGTGTCCTACAAGTTTTTGTGTTGCCACGTCATGAGAACCCAAGAGATGGTCCATCCATGAAGGGTCTGCTCCTTCCCATCCTCAATCTCCACCAGGTGCTCTATAAAGGTGGATCCATCCTTGAGGTCGAACTCTCCCCAGCCAATGATGTGTGGGGTCTTGCACTTATCTCCTCAACTACGAAACATGGAAGACATCATGTACTCTCTCTAGCTATGAGAACAGGGATAGAAGGTTGGTAACCTCACCAATTATCTTCACAATCTTAAATGGCCTGATGAACTTTGAGGATAAATTACCTTCCCAACTAAACCTAAACCTTTTTCATTTTGGGTAGAATATCATGAAAACATGGTCTCCTTAATTGAACTTCATAGGCCTATGATGGTGATATGTATAAATGTTTTGTCTACTCTAGGCCCTACTCATCCATTCTTGAATGGCCTAGACTTTCTTCGTTGTCACTTAAACCAATTCTGTGACCACAAGAGATGATTCACCAATCTATTTCCATTATAAGAGTGACCTATAGGGTCTCTCTTATAGAGTCTCAAAATGTTTCATGAAAATGGTAGGTGGTATCAGTTGTTATATGAAAACTTGACAAGGGGAAGGTGATCCTCACAGCTTCGGCTAAAGCCCAACACGCAAGCCCTTAACATTTCCTATAACACCTAGATAGTTCCCTTGGTCTTCCCATTGTTCTAGGGGTGAAAGGATATACTCATATGAAATTGTGTCTTTAATACCTCCTGTAGGACTCTCCAAAATCTTGATGTAAACTGTGTGTCATGATTAGAGATAATCATTAAGGGAACCCCATGAAGGAGAATGATCTCCCGTACATACATCTACCCCAAAAATATCCACTGAACTCTGCTCCCTTATAGTATGGAAGTGTTTTGACTTTTTGAGTCAGTCAACTATCACCCATATGGAGTCATTACCCTTCAATGTGTGTGGAAGTCCTTCGACAAAGTCCATGGATTTTGCATCCCACTTCTATTCTGGGATCTTTGGGAATGCAAAAAACCTTCAAGAAATTAGTGCTTAAAATTTACCTATAGAAAGGTGTGGCATCAAGGGAAAACACCGGCTATACATTTTCTAATTCTGGACCACAAAAACTATTGTTGAATTTCTCTATACATGTTCCCCACACAGTGATGTATAGATAGGGGAGAAGTGTATAACTCCCACATAACCTATTCCTGCAACATGACTGGAACCACTGTTCGTCCCTATTTTTTTTTATATGATTCTGTCCTTCAAAATATCCATATGGTGATTCATATATGGATATTTAATAATGTAAGAACTCAAAGTAGATGTCTCATTACTAGGATCGTCTCACATTCTCAAGGAGTGAAAGAGTCAACTCCATCGATTGATGAAAAATTGTACCCTTCTTCTCTACCAGGGTTAGCTATAGGGAAGTGAACTACTCAGAATATTCATACAATAATTGATCTTGGGACTTCCTGATAATGGAATCTAGCACAAATTCCCCCCTTCTTTAGAGTATAGAATATCTCAAAGTCATAGTCATGCAAGAACTCTAACCACATCATTGTATCAGGTTCAACTATCTCTTATTTAATACGTACCTAAGACTATGGTGGTCTTAGTAAACCATAAATCACTCTCCCAGAATATAGTGTCTTCACATCCTTAGGAAAAATACTACCGATGCCCACTATATTTCATGATTCAAATATTTATACTTGTGGGGTATAAAATACCTCGAACCGTATGTGATAACTTCTTTTCTCTTCATCAACAGGTAGCTGATCCCTGCTCCTAATGCATCACAATACAGTACAAACTCCTTTCCCTCCTATGGTATTCAAAACACTAGGGAACTTGTCAGACTCTTCCTCAAATCCTGAAAGGCCCTCTGGCACTGCTTAGACGAGGTATACTGCTGCCCTTTTCATATTAGGGAAACTAAAGGGGATGTGATCTTGAAGAAATCATCCACAAACCCATTGTATTACCCCACCAATCCAAGAAATATTTAACCTCTAACATGTTCTTAGGTGGCTACCAAGGAAGGACTGCTTCAATCTTTTCTAGATCCACAAATAAACCATTGTTAGAATTGACATTCTCAATAAAGTGAACCTCATGTATCCATAACTAGAACTTCAAGATATTTCTATAAATCTGGTGCTCTCTAAGAAAGTCAAGAACCATCCTCAAGTGCTATGAATTCTCCTCCTCTGATATAGAGTAGACGAGTATGTAATTGATGAAGGAAATGACAAACTAGTCCAAGTAAGGTTGGAAAAAGTAGTTTATCAAAGCCATAAACATTACTATGGAATTAGTCACAACAAAGGGCATCACTAGGAACTCGTAGTGTTCATAACAACATTGGAATTAAAACATTGAAATATTAACTTCGGGAACCTACAATTGGTGGTATCCAAACCTAAGATCGATCAACGATAACCATCTCATGTCTTGAAACTGATCAAAGAGATCATCAATCCTCAATAAGGGGTACATAAAAACCCAAAAAAGAGTAAAAGTAAGCTCATCCAATATCAAAGGGATAAACATGGTGAGTAGATGGACTACCCATCAATTATTCACCACATATAGAAGGAGAGTAGACTGATCCAACCCTAAGAAGCAAAACACGGAGAGCATGTGGCATATCCCATGCGTGTTCACCTCTTTTGGAAGGAGATTAACCAAATACATGGAGTGGATACAAGGAAATGATATATATATATATATATTTGTGTGTGATTAGTTATAGAATTTGAAATGAGTGAGTAAGGGGATCTCCATCTCATAGATCAGCCTAGAAAGAAGAGTATACAATAGTTCCAAAAGTCCAATAATGATACCCAACATCTCACACATATGACCTGAATACACAAGTATAATAAAATCATACACTACACCTTGATACTACATGATTTTTGTGACATTTACTCACCCACACTATTTTTGTTGCATAAAAAAAACACATATCAGTGGGGAATGAACCCCTCTTCATAATGAGTCTAAAGCTACGTCAAACCACATCTCCTCACTATGCCATAAAGTTGAGGGGTCACAAATTCTAGGTAGAGAACCACAACCTGTATAAAAAGAGGGATCCACTCTGATAGTTGATGGAGGACCCATGCCCTACCCAGTGTGAGGGTTCCACTCTAAAGGTTTAGGAACCATGCCGAGACAAGATGGAGGGTTCCACTTAGATGGTCGAGGACCCATGCCAAACCAAGTTGGAGGGTTCCACTATAAAAGTCATTGAGGAACCTTTCCTAGCCCAACTGGAGGGTTCCACTCAGGATCGATGACCCATGCCTAGCCCAGTTAGAGGGTTCCACTTGGGAGTCTTCATCTATTGATCCTTCCTAATCACCACCATCACATGGATTCATTCCCTGAAGTAGTACACACTGTTTAGGTGGACTACATGGCTTGTCCTGGCTAACTGGGACTAGGGCCCTATGTTGTAGGCCATGTACATATACTAGAGTATAGAGGCATGTACCTCAGCCCGTGTACCTTCATATGCATTTCCATTCTTGTGACTCATCACAGGGGTTTTCCAATTGGGAAGGGGTACACAGAGGGTAAGGGGGATCTACATGCCATGTCCTCCTTAATTTTCACATACCCTAACCACCACTATAGAAAGGGGATACACCCCATGTGTTCTTCATTGCACATGAAATGTAGTTAAGATTTTCATAGAAATAATAGATCTAACTTTTCTCATCAAATATATTCAAACCATCATAGATCATACCTTGAATCAGTGTGAAACTCATGGATCTGACCATGATTCATGGATCATGGCCATAATTTTTCCGAAATTTGTTCTGGTCACTATTGAGGGTTTCCCAGCTTGTTCCACATGCCATCGTTCCTCCGTTCATCATGATATTTGTATTTAACCACCAATTTAGTTATCCTTTACTTGAAAAGATCCCATATCTATGCTTGGTTCATAAAACCATTCTTGTTTCGTTGACCTGCTGTGAATCCAGAGTTTCGATCGAGCTCCGCATCTCAAGGAAAATATAAACCAAGACCATGAGGATCCAACCAGTGAAGAATGGAAATAATAAAGGGTTAAAAGCACAAGAACAAGGGTCAATTGATCAAGTCCAATAATTCATGGACAATTTATCAAGAATAGGGATTCAAGATTAGAAAACAAAAGAAATAAACATAGATTTTAGTACTTGGGCACACGAAAAGGTTGCACAAGGGCACAGATCAAAGAAAAATGATCGATCTACCCAATAATTTAATATAAGGTAGTAAAAAACTAAAATATGAACTCTAATTCTATTTTGGATTGATCTTTGATGAAGAACACATTTTCCAATGATTTAGAAGGAGCTACTACATTTATGGTATCCTAATCTGATCTGATTTAGAGTTATGTCATTATCTGGGATGATCCGCCAGAAGAAAGATGAAAAGAACACTCCCCAATGATTCCAAAAATTATAAGGCTAAACATTGAAGGATTTTACAGGGTGATAAATTTATAGAAATATCCATTGTGCTGAAAAAAAACTAAATAAATAAATAAATAAATAATTATTTTATTAAACACACTGCTAATGAGAGAGGGGTCTCAACTTCCCATACCGACTCATTTTATGTTGTGTCTAGGGTAAAAACCATGTTCTAGATTCAACCAGTGTCTCTAATTGCTGATCTGATCAACCATTTAATATTTATCTTATATTATTTAACAAGCTTCATGCATGAAATATAAAATATATTTAATATTTTTATAAAATTAATTTCGGGCACACAAGGCCACAAAATCAAATTTCGTCTTAATTCCCACCTTTGGATAAGTATATATATATAAATATTTAAAAGTCTTGAAAGGAAAAAATAGGGTATCTTGAGAGGCTTATTAATGTGATACTCAATCACTAAGGTCAATTTATTAAGGTTTTATTTCATCAATCTAGTTTTCTCAAGCTAGTATTTTGTTACCACAAAGTTATTTTTCATTTATAAATCTTTTCTCAGTTCAAACGTAGAAGTTTTCATGAATTCGGTGGTGAGTTCACTAAAAATTCATCTAAATATTAAAATTTTAGAACCAAATAAATTCTTCGACTCTATCATTTTATTCAATTTAGTTAGTTGAACATTTATCACAATTAATGTTTGAATAATCATTCTGAAAACTATACATATGTGTTATCTAAAATATTTATAGTAATAATAATATTTTTTATGTATAAAAAAATAAAATTAGAATGAATAAAATAAAAAATTTATTTTCATCCTAATGTAATTTTCATCTCTCCCCCACACTTAATTGAGACACACTTCCATTTAATTATAACATGCATTTATTAAGGATAAAAAATTAAGAATAAAAGCATACAACTAGTGTGAAAGAAAGATACAATATATATTACTTTATTCGATGAAATTAGGGATTCACTTCAACTAATCTATTATATATTTCTAGAAATATTCTTTATAATGATTCAATTGTTGACCTTTCACCTAGATACTTTAAATCTTCACATTTTATTTAAATTGCACTAAAATGAAAAGTATCAGTCACCAAGTATGGTTCATTCCATTTGGAATTATTTTTACCTAACATGAATTTCATCCACGAGGAGATCAATAATAATTTATATCCAATTTTAAAGTTTCTTATCCTGATGATTATATCATAGATAGATGTAGATTTATACTTGTAAATTGGAGAATTCTCACAAGATTATCTTCTTATTTATTCAAGTTCCATTATCAGCAGCTTCCTCTTCTCTTCAACTTTTAAAAACTACAAGTTTACTCTTTTAATAGCCTAACAAGTTTTTTTCATTCAACTCAATATACAAGTGACGATACTTTACATAAAATATTCTATACGGTCATATACCTAAGGGGGTTTTGAAGGAAGTCATGTATGCCGATAGTGCATTATCATGATTCTTACTCCAATCCTTATAGTTGGTTTTCACTATATTCTCAAGAATCTTTTTTATCTATATATTGGAAACTTCAAACATCCCATTGGTTTATGCATTGTAGGTAGTGGAATTTTTTTGTGGTGTAATCCATATTTCTTCATATAGAATTCCATGTTTTTATTATAAAAGTATGAAACTTGGATACTTATTATTACCTAAGGAACTCTAAACCTAAAAATATATATTTGATTTTCTAAAATCAATCATAATTTTTGAATCATATATTCTTGTGTTTTTTCTTTAATCCACTTAAAAACACAATCCACTACTGAAAAAATATCAGAATATATGAATTTCATAGGAAATGGGCCCATGAAATCCAATCCCCATACATAAAATATTTTACATAAAATAAATTGTTTTAGGGAATTTTTTGTCCTTTTGAAATTCCACAAGTAAACTATCAGTTTGGACACTTTTTGAAAAAAACATGAGAATCATTGAAAATTGAGGGCCAAAATAAGTTTGATTATAAAATCCTCCTAGAAGTTCTTTGAGGTCTAAAATGGCATCCACATGAAATTTTGTTGCAAAATATAATCATGGAGTTAATTTCCTCTTCATGGATAAACCTCCTTATTAATTGATCACCATAGATTTTCCATAAATATTGATCTTATCAAACTTAGAATTTTGATTCACCTTTTAATTTAGATTCTTTATATTTAGAAAAGAAAAAAGGAACCTTTTATGTGATAATAAAATTCACTATAACAGCATACCAAGATACTTGATTTGATTTATATAACTACTCACTAGGTAATGAATCATTCAAATTTACTTTAATAGGTGGGTCTACCTAAACAGTGTGAGGAAATTTTCTCATATGGTCTAAAACCATATTTTTGGTACACTTATTTTATTTGATGTCTAAGTTTAATTATTTGAGTAAAAACATCCATCTCAATAGCTATGGATTTTCAACCCCTTTCTTGATCAAATTTTTGAGTACTGTATGAATAGTGAAAATTGTTAATTTACTTTCTAGAAAATAAGATCGGAAATTTTATAAAGAAACAACAATAGAAAAAAAATCCTTCTCTCTTGTGGTGTAATTGAAATGACATGAATCAAGAGTCTATAATGTATATGATATCACTTGTGGGTGTCCATTTATCTTTAGAAAAAATACAAATCCTACAACTCCATTTTAAGAATAACATAATATCTCAATGGGATTTTCATAGTTCGATGGATAGATTATAGTAGTAGTGGTAAAAATCACTTTTACCTTATCGTTATAAAACCTACATGATTCTTCAATTACAAAATTAGTTTCCTTCTTGAGTAGTTTAGTTTGGGGCAGTGTAATTTTTCTAAAGTCCCTAATAAGCCTTATCAAAAATCTAGGGTATCTTAAAAATGATCTAATGTGTCTCACAATGGTGGGGTAAGTTAGTGTATAAATAATATAATTTTTTAATTATCAACTTCAATCCCTTATCTAATAAGTATGTGTTTGAAAACACATCCCTTTTCTACCTTAAAATGAAACTTTACAAAATTTAACACTATGTTCTTTTGAATACTTCTCTTTAAAACACTTTCTATACCATTTAGACAACTTTTAAAGGATTTACCATACACAATAAAATAATTGAGAAATTCCTCCAAGATTATCTCAATTATTTATGAGAAGATACATACCATACAATATTGATAGGTACCTGAGGAATTGAAAATAAAAAAAAGGCATATTTTGATAGGTAAACCTACCGAATGGACATGTGAAGGTGGTATTTTTATGGAAATCTAGAGTAATTGGAACTTGAATATTCCCATTAAATTTATCAATGAAATAATATTTAATTTTCCAAAATAGACTCTCTAATATTTGGTTTATAAAGGGAATGGGGAAGTGGTATTTTTGGATGATGTGGTTCAATGTTTTATGGTCAATACAAACTTTCCAACTATTATGAATTCTTAGAGGCATAAATTCATTATTTACATTTTATACAATTGTGTATCCAATTTTCTTTGGGAAAATTTGAATTGGACTCTGCCATTAGGATTTTGAGATGGGGTAAATTAGTTCAGATCCTAACATTATTTCTACTTCCTTTTTTATATCCTATCGATGGTTTAGTTTGAGCCTTCTGTGTGGTTGTATAACTAGTTTGGACTCATTTTCTTGACGAATACTATGAATATAGGTGATAGGGACAATCCTTGGAATGTATAACTGTGTCTTTACTATTTATCTTTTATTTTTTTAAAATTTATAGAAGATGATACTATTGTTTGTGATTTAAATTATTTAAAGTGATTTTTTTCATTGTTTAATTTTCTTTTAAATAAATATATTTCAAATTTGATATTAGTAGTTTGAATTATATATTATAGAGTTTTCTAATGATATTTCTAGCTAAGTTTTCTCTATTATGGAATCCTATACATGTAAATTAGAAGTCTCCATGAATATTTTGAGAAAGTATTAAAAATAAATTTCATCAAAATAGTTTCCATCATCACACATCACTATTTCTAGATTTAGATCATTTTTTAAAATAGATTAATTAGAAAAACTAGGTGTTTCTAGATAATCCTTTAATCATATTATATTTTCCAACATTTTAATTTCTTCCTTAGAGCAATAAGGTAATTCAAAATTATTCATATAAAAAATATATTTCTCTTCATGGGGTATTTTATTAGATCGATGATGTTTAAATTCATAGTTTTTTCTCTAATAGTCATGGAAAGTGTTCCTTAATTAACATTGGTATTTATTTTGTAATTATTGAGATATTTACTAAATAATATGATTGGGGAATGATATTTACCTTCTCCTTCATCCATGTCCAGAAATTAGAAGTCAACTGGTAATAAAAAACCTTATACACTTACCAAAACATCTTCTAGAACACCTAAAGGGTAGGAAATGGCTCAGTCGGTAAGATGTATAACTAATTTTTTGGGTTTTAGTTATCAAATATATAGAGGTGAATAAACTGAATAATTAATTATATTAATTGTTACTCCTAAATCAAAAAATGCATTGGAAAATTAATCTCACCAATAGTTTAAGGGAAAGTGAAGGTACCCTGATCTTGTATTTCTTGAGTATTTGTTAGGTTACAAGTGAATAAAAATTTTTTTTTACCTAAAATTACATTTCCTTAGATTGAAATCTTATATACTTGTCCCATAAGTCTTTAATTAATTTCACATACCTAGGAATTTTTTGATGACTTCCATCAAAGGGATATTAATCTCTACCTTCTTGAATATCTCTAGAATATCATGTTGTAATGTGTCTTCATTAGTCATCTTGTGTGGTTTTTATCTACATGGGAAGGGTGGTTGGGGATAATGTATGTCTTAAAAATTATAATTCCCTTTTTATTTCTCTATAGGGGTGTTTCCAATGGTGCATCAGACTTTTTCACATAGGTAGATTTATCAGGTATATTGGGAACTTTAATTCTTGCTCCTTCTCCATATGATGATTTTTCACCACTTACCAACTAATAACACTCCATAATAGAATATAATTGAAATTTACCATAGGTTTAAGAATTTATTTAGTAGGAATATTTATTGATACTTTATTATTTAGATCATTAATGGTAGTCATTTTCTGGTGATATAGTCCTTGTAGTTATTTAAGTGCTAATCCATGACTATTGGGAATAGTCTTCTGAGTGGTGTGAGATTCCACCAGTTGTTTCAATAATTACTTTATATTTTTTTGGATTCATAAGTATTAATTATTACTTTTCCATTCATTTTTATTTGGAAATAAAAAACACCTTACTAGAATTGTGTTTAATAACTTTTAAATTTCTCAAGTGTTTTAGTATGTCTTTGTAGAAAACATTATTTTATATGAAATTATGAAATATATCCAATGTAATATGAATATAATCATATATTTCATCATATGATACATTATACTGAAGGAATGTATGATACATAAGACAAATCTTTTTCTAAATAGTGGTCAGACTGTTGTCTTTTCTATCAACTAAAACAATTCATGAACAACAGACTGAATCTGGTACCGATCCATCAAAACAAACTTTATTTAGTTTATTATAATGAAAAATAGTAAGGAATTCCTTAAAAATATAAAAATTATTATAATCATAATATATATATATATATTTGTTTCTATGTGACAGAACATATAAGAGCTCTGTAATGATACTATACTAAATAATGTCAGAAATTCTATTGTTGTTGAGCTGTCAAGTGAAAGTTGTCTGAGGATGTTGCAACAAACCATGAAATATGAACATTGGAGGTGTGCCTATAAACACATGGTCATTTGAATAGTTGGTTAAAGATAAAATTATTGACTCAAATCATCTGAATAATTCTTTGCTTAGACTTATTGTTCTTAGTCATTGTAATTATTTAGAGAGTTGAAGTTCTAATTAAACTATGATGGGGTTGTAATTTTGTTATAACTATTTTCTTTCATAATTGCATATACTATTGCTTTCAGATGGATGAATTCTGAGGATAGGAAGATGATGAATCTGATCTATCAGATTAAGGAATTTTGTGGCTAGGAAGATAGAGTCCTATCATCATATCAAGGGCTTCTGAGGTTAAGAAGACAGAGCTACCAATCTTCGTATCAAGGGATTTCTTGGTATGGAATGGTAGACCTTATAGTAGGTATAAAAATATGGATACATTTATTTAGGGTTTTATGACTACCATAACTCTTAAGTTTAAAGAGTGAATTATTTTATAATATTGTAATTCATTCTTAATAAAATATGATTTTTTATTTCTCATTAATACAATATATATTTCTGATGTACATGAATTTGAAAGTTAGTATTAATACTTATATTTATAAACAAACTATTTTATTGGTGTATCTATGATTCTAATAAACAATACTGATTTAACTGGAAAATATTTAATTATGGTTATAGAACTTTAATAACTGGAAAAAGTATGAGTTTAATATTTTTATTCAAAGAGGTCTTGTTTTTTTATTTTAATTTTTTAAATTCTAATTCACTTTTATTGTAAACATTGTAAACTATTAAGATGCAATAATTAGTGTCAGAGTAGGATCTAGTTCTTTTACTTGCTGAGGTTTTTACTTTCTTTATAAATTTCAAGTGTATTATGTTTTAAACATCTTGTTTACATACTTTGTTACACTAACATGTATTTATATAAAATACTTTCCATTTATATTAAGAAGGTGTTGTTAAATGTTAGAACCATTGAAAATATAAATCCCAATAAACCACCTATATTTAATGGTAATGGTTAGGAGTACTGGATATATAGGATAACAATGTTTTTCACCAAAACTGGAGTATATAATTTTGTAATACTTACTAGTGATTACAAGATAACTGAGAAGGAAGTTACAAATTTTTACATATCAAGAGAAAAAATAATATTAACTAAATTATAGATGAAGGAATACTATATTATTTCCTAACAAGGAATATATACAACCAAATATATTTATGTGAATATGTTAATAGTATTTGGAGAATGGTAGATATTACATACTTAGGTAATTATAATGTTTTTGAAATAAGAAGAGCAGTGATGAGATATGAGTATCAAGATTTTGATTTTCTACCCAGGTAATCAGTGGATAAAATGTATCTATGATTTATGAATATTGTAAATAGTCTACATTCATTTGGATATAAGGATTTGATAGATGGAATCTTAGTTTAAAATATTATCGAGATTATTACCAATGAATGAGAATCTAAAAGGAATTGTTTTTGTGACACAAGAAAGATTATTAATTTTAATTTTAATGGTCATATTTGTTCTATTATGCAATATGAAGGAAGATTAAAGAGAGATGATAAGAAGGTATAAAAGAATAATGGTAAAGTTTCTTTTTCAACAACATCTAATACTTCTACTAAAGTTTGATGACATGAGAAAATTGTGAAATATTTTAAGAAAAAAAAGTTTTAATTGAATCAGATTCAAGTTCATCACCACCTTCTAAGAATTAATTATAAAATCTTGATAAAAGGATGAAAATGATAGTGGAAAACAAATACATTCACTATATATAAAAGAAAATTCAAAAGGAAAATAATTACAAGAAATATTCTGAGGTTACTTTTTATAAATGTAAGAAAAAATGGCATATTAGACATGATTTTTTTAATCTAAAGTGGAAAGAAAAGAAAGAAAGAAATTTATAAATAAATGATAATAAGTATTATAAAAAGTATTATAATAATATTTATAAGAAATGTTTTACATATTCTAAAACTTGTTTTGAAATTGGAGGAGTTAGTTCTATAGAAATTTTGTTGGGCAGTAATAATTTCAGACATAGAAATATTGTACAGTTTTTGAAATACCATTTGTAAATAAATGTCACATGGAAAAGGCACATACGACCGAATCCATTTCCAATAGGTATTTAAATAAAAACTATATAGATGATAAAAATTATACATCATTATATGTATAATCTTCCCCAGTTGAAGAGGATAATACTCTACTTAGTTATGAAGAATTATCTAGGTTTTCAATACTTTTAAAAAATGAAAATTGTAATGTTTGTAAAAAAATTCATAATTACCCTGAAAATATTGCGAAATAAGACTCATGGTTTAATATTTTGAATAATTAAACATCATATATTTCTAAATATATTGACAAATCTAATACTGAAAAATAATATATTTTATAATGCCTTGAGAAAAAAATTTATGAGAAAACTAATTTAATGTATGGTTTTGTAAAACTAAACTATAATACTATTTATTATGAGGAAAAAAATTTAATTATAAAACTAATGTATGAAATATATAATTTTAAGAAACTTTGAAACTAAGTTTATCTATAGGAAGTAAAACTTTGATAAGTTGAAAAATCAAACAAGACCTTGAAATATTATTACTCGAATGGGTTATACTAATCAAAAAAGTGTTTTTAATAACAATTAGTTTTCTCCAAAAAGTACTCTATTTTTCACAAATTTCTTGAATAGAGACAATTAGAGAAAATATTATTCTTTGAATAGAGTAAAATATATAGGTTTTCGTAAAGTGTATTTTCTAATATAAATAAAATTTTCTAAATGAAATAATCTTAGAAAAATGTGGATACCTAAAATAATAATTAATAATGAAAAAAAATCCAAGAAGGTTTGGGTTCTAAAATCTAATTTTTTTAGGAGAATAAATATAGTACCAACAACAAGAACATTTCGTACAGTCCTAGTGGTTTCTTAAGAAATATGGCTGGAAACAAATATTTTTTTAAGAATATTATCAAGATGAAAGGTGGGAAAGTTAGTTTCAGATATAATGATTAAGGGGAAATTGTTAGTATAAGTAACATTATTTTTCTTGGAAAAGATTTAATCCTAAATGTTTTATTTGTTTGAGGACTTAAGAAGAAACTTATTAGTATAATCTAATTATGTGATGAGGGTTATCTTTTGAACTTCCAGAATGAAAAATGTACTTTATATAGTTCAGAAAATGAATTTATTCTTTCTTCTAGTCGTCATGAGAATGTTTACACCTTAAACATAGAAGACCTTAGGATCCAAGACATAAATTAACTTAGTGAAATAGAAGATAAATCTTGGTTATATAATAGAAGGTTAGGACACCTAAACCTTATAAATTTAGTTAACTTGACTAAGAAAGTACTTATTATGGATATACCAGAACTTATGTTTGATACATTAAAAGTTTGTGATCCTTATAAATATGGTAATAAATATAAGTTAAATTTTAAAAGTGAAGTATTAACTTATAATGATTTATATTTAGTGAAAATGGAATTATTTCGTCCTACAAAAACTCAAATTATTTGTGGAAAATACTGTGAATATTTCTTAGTTGATGATTAGACTATATACACATGGGTCTATTTTCTAAAAATAAAATATTAATCCTTTAGGTATTTTAAAACTTTTATAGCTAGAGTTAAAAATGAAAAAAAACCTCCTTGATAACTATACATAGTGATCATGGTGTAGAGTTTTAAAATTCTAATTTTTAGGATTTTTTTAGTAAGAAATGAATTATACATAACTTTTTGGCCCCTATCACTCCATAGAAAAAATAGTGTAGTTGAAAAACGAAGTAGATTTATTAAGAAGATTACTAGAACCATTCTGAGTGAATACACAATTGCTATTTTTTTTGGGTTGAAGCTACTAGTACTAGATTTTGTTCAATAAATTGAGTTTCAATTTGACCTTTTATAAATATAATGCATTATGAGTTTTGTAATGGAAGAAAAAAAAATTTTACTTAATTTTTTTTGAAAAGTATTCATTATGAATACTAATGATAATTTAGATAACTTTTCTATAAAATATTATTATGTAATATTTTAAGGTTATTCCAAAATTAGTAAGGCTTATATATATTTTTAATAAAATTACTAGTACTTTTAAGGAAATAATGCATGTTAAGTTTGATAAAACTGACCCCTTTTTACAAACAATCCCAACCCACACCCATGGTTGTTATTTGTAAAAATAATTTTCAAAATATATTAGAAAATACTTATCATAAGTAAATTACATAAGAATATGTTTTTGAAGTTATTCCTCATGATTATTTTTATACTATTTTTGAACAACTGAATTTTCAAAACCCAAGAAATGAGTTGTTTCTTGGGAGTCGTTCTAGTGATAATATCAATGGCGATATAGATAAACTTGTTAGGATGAGAATTTATTTGAGGAATGAAATTGAAAATCTATCTTACTTATCATAATTTAAACCTAATAATCATAATGAAGCTTTAAGCGATAAGAATTAGATTAGATAAATTTAATATGAACTCAAAAAGTTTAAAAAGAACTAAGTACTTATATAATTTGAGTGAAATAAGTCTTTTGGAATAAATGTAATAAAAATGTAATAGTTAGAAATAAACTATACTTATTTCTAGGGGATATAATCAAAAATATGAAATAGAATATGAAGAATTCTATGCTTCTGTCAAAATAATTTTGGGGATTCACATATTTCTATTTTATTCAGAATTCTCAAATTTTAAGCTATTTCAAATGGTTTTGAAATGTTATTTAGTTAATGGATATGTTCATGAGGAATTTTATATTGAACAACCACCTCGTTTTGAAAATAAAAAACATAAAAAAAATGTTTATAAACTTTCCAAATCACTTTGTGGACTTAAAAAAGACCTAGATCTTCGTATGATAGGTTAATTGGATTTTTATCACAAAAAAATTTGTTAAGGAAGATATGTTTCCAATTTTTTTTATTAAATAAGATAATAAGGATATTATGTCTATGTAAATCTATATAGATGATATTATATTTGGTTCGACTCAATAATATTTATAAGATTCATTTATGGATCTTATGAAATTTGAGTTTGAAATGAGTATGATGGGTGAGTTAACATACTTTATATGTTTTCAAATTTCAAAAACACCAGAAGGAAATTTTATATCTCAACATAAGTATATACAATATATTATTAATAAATTTGGATATGAAAATACCAAAAGTATTAGTACTCATATTGGAACCTCTAAAACTTTAGATCTCGATGAGGCTGAGAAACCAGTTGTTAAGAAATCTTTTATATGTATGATTAGAAGATTATATTACATAATAGCTAATCATTTGAATTTAATGATTTTAGTATGATTATGTGACAATAAAATCCAATATAATCCCATATTAAATCTTTAAAATGAAATTTTAATTACCTTAAGTGAACTATGGATTTAGGCATATTCTATTCTTGTCGAAATTATTTTGAACAAAAAAGTTTTTTGGAAGCTGATTTTGGTGGATTGAGAATGGATTAAAATAGGAAATCTAGAATTTCTCATTTATTAGGAGAATATTTAGTTTAATGGTATTGTAAGAAACAACAATCAATATAAATTTCCACTACTATAACCAAATATGTGGCATATAGAAGTTTTTGTTCTCAAGTGTTGTGGATGCAACACACAGTCACTAACTGTGGCATGAGTTTTAAATAACTAAAATAATTTTTTCAAACAAAAGTTCCATTTCTATAATTAAAAAACCCAAAACATCACTCATGTGATAAAAACATAGAAATAAGACACTATTTCCTTCAGGATCACACAAAAAAATAAGATAAAATCTTATAATTCAGTAGAACAGAAGAACAACCTACTTATATTTTTTCAAAATCGATTAGTTCTGATAGATTTTAATACATTAAACATAAGCTAGTAATGATAAACTCAAAGTTATTATTCATGTATACTTTTATTTTACCGATATCCTTACATTAATGAAATCTTTTTTATAAGGGTAGTACATATGTTTTTTAGTTTTCAAAAACATTGTTTTTATATTTTTTTTAATATTTTTAAAATATTTTAAGATTTATAAAAGTTTTATGTTTTTATTATGATTTTATGATTTCCAAAAATTATAGTTAGAATGATTTTATCAGACTCAAAACTCTATGAGGTTTTATGGACTCGTATTTTTATAAAATTTTCACATTCAAGAATATTTAAAATTTTCTAGAAAAAAATTGTAATAAAAATTTATAGTAATAAGTTATTGTTATAAAAATATTATATTAAGTTTTTGTTATAACACAACATAATTTGTTTTTGATATAAAAATATCATAATTAGTTCTTATAATAAAACTATTGTTTGGATTTAATTTACCAAAAAATAATAAGAATATGTTATTCATACCTAAGAATCCTCGAAAGGTACTCTTATATTCTTTTAATTTTTTCTCTTATCATTTACATTAGTTTATAAATGTTGTTGATTAATTATTAATTTAAGTTTAATAAATTTTTATGTTTTCAAACCTAAGATTTTACGAACATGACTACTATAAAATCCGATGTTTTTTTTTCAATTTTTGAGAGTTCAAATATAAATTTAAAACATTCTTTACTTAAATATTAATATTTGGACCAGATAAGAACTTATGTTATGAGATGTTTAATTTCATTGAATACCAAACATCATTTATCACATCTATATAAATATGGGTCACCCCTATTTGAAACATAATTTCTCATGTTTGCGACACTAAACTCTCACTCTCCTTAAATCACTGATTCTTATTGTTTGGAATCCACCCGATCATTGACACCTAGTTAAGTAAGATGGACCCAAAGGAAGGTTTTGTGAATAGAGAAGGGTTCTAGGAAGGGATTATTTAATGATCATGGTATGATAAATACAATTCTATTATTAAGATAATTATTTATTTTCAAGGATGGGAGAATGTATTTGTAGAAAAACCTGATAATGAGTTCGATATTCACTACCCTGAAATCGTTAGAGATTTTAATGCATCTGTTTCGTTTTATTTGATGTTGATAAGAGAGAGGTATATTTTACTCTATTTTATAAGAGATATATTATTTTATGAAAAGAGTATCATACTTGGTTGGATTACCATTAGAGATGAATATTATCTACCATCACATAAGTTACGAGATAGAATATGATCTTTTGAGAAATCGAATACTGAATCTTATTTATTTCAATGTTATGAAAAATTTAAGAAAGTCTCACATAATTCACAGGATGCTAGGTTAGTATCATTATGGATATAGGTATACCTAATTCCAATTAAGGGTGAAAAAGATACCATTAAATTATCAAACATATATTTTTTGGATTTCTTGAAAAGTATGAGGCATGTAAACTTTGTAAATATTGTTTTCATTATAGAGAAAGTTGTTAAAAACACTTTAATAAAGTCAAATATCATAATGTTTCTTTCTTTCATCAATTATTTTCTTGTGAAAAGTATGGAACTTAATAAGGTTGATAAGAAAACTTATCTAATGATGGAAAATATTTCATTTATTGGTGACTAAACAATCTCAAGGATGATTTTTTTTGATTATGAGTCAAAGAAGTTTGTTGTTAAGGTCGAAGGAGATGGAAATGAATCTCAAGCATCCAAGAAAGAAAAGGATTCTAAGAATATGAGAATAACCTATTCTTCGCCACCAAAGAATAAAAATAAATAGAATAAAATTCTAGATAATGATTTCAAAAATCCCATGGAACATAAGGCCTCAAGGAAACCTAGGGATCCAAAGTTTGGAATTGATCCAGCTAAAGATAAATTTTTGAGAATCCAAATAATAGATTAGTTAAATAATGATGAGAAAAATAATAAATAAAAAAAGTGAACAGAAGTGGAAAAGTTTTTTGAAATTTTATTGAAGGGTGTATATAGAGATTCTGAAAATACCCTATTATCAGTTTCACATCTTTCTATTATTCAACCATATTTTCAAAACAGAAGTGTTCCTCATAACAATTAAATTATACCAGATACTAGGCTTTAATTTTTTTGAAACATTAATATTCCATTTAATGGATTAATAGATAAAAGGGGAATAAGTAGTTTAAGAAGTAACAACATTAGTCGCGATAGTAGTTTATGATGCTATTCAGAAAGGAAA
This sequence comes from Viscum album, assembly GCA_963277665.1. Taxonomy (NCBI): domain Eukaryota; kingdom Viridiplantae; phylum Streptophyta; class Magnoliopsida; order Santalales; family Viscaceae; genus Viscum; species Viscum album. The sequence continues at coordinate 962,863,311 of OY728145.1, forward strand.
AGAATCGTTACTTAAAAAGGCAGGTAAAAGTGATCACAAAACTTCACGGTAGTTGGAAATTTAACTTGAGGAACTAGAAGAAGAAGATGTGAATGAATAAGAAGATGTCTAAGAAGAAGAATAAAATGATGATGAAAAAAATTGAAACTAGTTAAGGTTCAAAAGAGAATAAATATTCAGAATCATCATCATCATTTGCATTATTATTGCAATCTTATTAGGATTCCAAATTAAAATCATAAAAACATGAAAATTCATCTTAAAAATTAAAATAGGAGTTGTATTTTAAATATAAATAATAATACAAACAATCTCATATGAAATTTTATGAAAATGTTGAATCCAAAAATAATGTGGATGTAATATGAGTTTTTTAAAACATAAAAATTAGTTATAAGAAAGGGAAAGGAATGATGAGGTAGTAACAAAACTTAATGCAAGAATCTTCAAGAAATAAACCTACTAAATTATTATAAGGTTCATCAGATTAAAATTCCATATTTCTCAAAATGGTTTTGATTAAATTTTACAAAATTTTAGAATGTTAAGTGATACCATTCCATATTTTCCAAATATTGAGGTGAGATATTAACTCATTCAGAGTATTTTTAATGAGAAATCAGAATCTTTGAGAGTTCTTATAGAATTAGTTATTCGTATTGAGGTAGAGTTGAAAATGTTTCAAGAAATGTATAAGACTCAAAAAATCATGTACAATCAAGTGATCAAGTGGGAAAATTAAGTTGATAGTGATCTAAGGGATCATGAATACCAACTTATCGAAGAAAAGGAACTTTCATTAGAAATTACATATTCCTTTGAATATTTATATACTAATTTATCTAACCATTTCATGTTTTGGGAGAGTTCAGGGTTACCACAAATGAACGAACACTGTAAATAAAATTTTTTAATGAAAGGGTTTATAATTTGGTGTTTGTGATTATAAGATTTAGTATGTTTGAAGATTTCTTGGTTCTTTTCATAGAATAAAAAAAAATTAATATTTCTGAGTAACTATAAATAATTAAGTCAGAAGTGAATAAGAAGGCAATGATGGAAGACTAAATCATATTGCTCAAATATTTAGTGGAAGAGTCTCAGAAATATAATGATGAGTTTAAGAATATGAAGGTTATTGTAAAGAAGCTGATGATGAAATATTTTTTTTCCATTTTGAACCCTTGATCTAACATTTTTAAATATTTGAATGGTTGTTTAATTTTAATCACTTTTTATCAAAATATTTTGTGTTTGAATATTTTCCTATTACTATTGGCAGTTTGTTCCTTATTTAATTTTTTGGATTATTATTTAATTAAGATATAAAAGTTTCATTGATGTCACTTACTAACATTTAATGTAACATACGTTACCGATTGTTTTTGAAAATCACAGTGGGGGATATATTTTATTATTTTATGATTAAGGGCTAAGATATTTCTAAGGGTGATGAGTCTAATAGGGAGAAGTATTTAAAGGAAAGATGTTTTATTACTTTGGATCATATCATAAAGGATTCATAATCTTAGGGGACATTATGAGATAGAGAATATCATCAATGTTATTAAAAGAACAAATGGATGTAAGTTTTTAAAAGTTATTTTTTTCATTTAAGAGTTGTGTTTCTTTATTTCCAAATAGTGGAGATTGTTGAGTCAGAGTTATGTGAATCTGATCCATCAAATCGATGGATTTTAGTTCTAGGAATATAGAGTCCAATCATTATATCAATGGATTATAGGTATAGTAATATAGAGCTACTAATATTCATATCAAGGTATTTCTTGGTAAGGAAAGGCTTACCTTATAGTAAGTATAATACTATTGATACTTTTAGTCAGAGTTTTATAACTACCTTAACTCTTAAGGTTAAAGAGTGAATTATTTTATTTTATTTTAAGTAATTCTTACTAATATAAAAATTATTATTTCTCATTAATAAAATATATATTTCCAATGTGCATGTATTATAAAGTTAGTGTTAATATTTATTTGTCTAAAGAAACTATTTTATAAAAGCATCTATGATACTGATAAATAGTACTAATATAATTAGATAGTATCTAATTAATATTGTAACACTCTTACCATTGGACTATGTTTTTGTCTGATAATTTTACTTATATAGGTATTTTGATTTTTATTTAGTTTAATTATTTAAGTTACAATTCACCCCATCTTACAAACATTAAAAAATATTTTGATCCAATGATTTTTTTTGATATTTATCCTAATTGTAGATTGTAGAGGGATGAGATATTACTAATTGGAATGGTGGAGGTTGGTAGGGTGGTTGAAAACTTTTCTAGAAATGATACCTTTGTTTTTTTAATGCCTAGATTTAAACTGAGTATTGGAATACTCCCTAAATCCCCAAATATTGAATGCTTGTTTCTGGTACTGTATATAGAACACAACATCATAAATTTCAGTCCCTTTAACTTGAGGATATCCATTAGTGTAGTGGTCTCAAGGGAAGAAAATATAGAAGACCTGGTGGGGGTGCAGTGGGTTATGCCTCCCACACCTTGAGAAAAGATAAATTTCTTCAATGTGTGGTTATTTAAATCCTTTGTTTTTCTAATAAAGGAGATTTGTAACCATTTACCGCATGTACTCCTCTTGTTTTTGTTATTGTAATGAATTATTTAGAATTTTTGGATATCATATCAATAATATCTCTAAATTTAACGAGTGATTTTTCTATTAATGATCATATAGAGGAACCATCCAATAAATTTTGGTCACTACCCATCAACCTTAGTGAAATGTTACTAAGAAATGATAAAATTCAAAAGGATGCTATCAGTATGAGGTTGTAAATCACTGGAATCTCTCACAGAACTTATGTTAGGACCAATGGGGGCCTACATACCTTGAGAGGGGGGTGAATCCGGGTATGGATATTCTAATATAAATTCGTTCATCCCCACTAGATCTGGACGTCTTCATTACAAGGGTCACTTTGTTTTCACTTGTGTGTTTATTATGACCACTTGTTTTCTTCTTTATTAGATGATGATGATTTAAATGAAATGCAGGGAAGAAAGAAAGTAGACATAAAGATTTTAACTTGGTTCACCCTCACTGGGCTATGTCCAAGGAGCATACAAAAGCGATGTGTCTTATACCAAATCCACTAAAGCTCAATGCCAATAATGTTCGGGCTAGATCACTTCTACGCCCAGGCACACTTCCATTACAATGTTTAGGGTCATCTCACTGCTTTATCAACGGTCACTCCCTATTTTACTCTCTCTAGCTCACTACTGATAGAAAGGATAACATTCTTCCTCTTCCTTTTCTCAATGTAGTTGGAATGGATCCACTCACAGTTTATAGACCTGTAGGTCTCTTCATTTTCATGAATACATGCATCATCAAGTGTTGATAGATGCTATATTAAAGTCCAACTTTAATCCACAGATGAATATGAATTTTCCTCCGAACACTAGGCAATTACTTTGGAAAAAACCTTCTCAAAGCACCCAACTTCGCAAGGCTCCCAATTTCACGAAGCTAAAACAAGCCTTTGCGAAGCTCTTAGATTTTCGCAAAGCACTCTCACAAATCATTATCGAAAAGAACTCTCGTGAAGCTCAAGTCATCGCAGAATGACTTCCATCACGAAGCTTACTGAGCCAACGCAGAGCTCACAACTTTTGCGGAGCTTGAGTAGCCACCACAAAGCTCTTCTTTTGCGAAGCACACTGCCTTCGCGAACTACCTTCATGAACCAACTAAAAAATATTTTCTCTGAAAACTCTCTCTACTTCTCTCGAGGGTGTCGAGGCCTATTTATAGGAGATTCCACCGACCCTCAAACATTCCGTGCGAAGTCAACGCCATGTTATCACAAATCATGAATCTCCGAAGTTTCCACCGAAATTCTCTCAAAATCGTGAATCACCATGGAAATTTTCGAATCGCGGAGCTAGTGATAATCACGAAGAATCTCGTTATTTCCTTCGCTCCTTACCCACGAAACTCCACTCGCAATTCTCTTCTCTGTCGTAATTCTCTTCAACTATGCCATTTGCGAAGGTTTACGTAATCATGAAGCATCACCATCAACATTCTTCCAGTCTTCGCGAAATCCAAACCATGAATCCTATATTTGTGAAATTCATGCCTTTCCCATATTTTGATGAGATATTCAAAGATATCCACTTTTTGCGATGCTCGCCAAACTCAAAATTTTGGACAACAAAATTTTTGAAAACACTGGAAAACGGCGCCACCTTGTGTCTGTTCTTTTTTACCACCTCCAGATCATACACTCCTTTTTCATGGTTCTTTATCAACATGGATTGTCAACAACATCTATGGAACTCAACAATTCACCATGGAAACCTGCATTGTCAACAAATATAAGAAACCCAAAAATAATGCAATGATACCTTGAGGGATTTTTTCCCAAAAACTTATATAAACATTATTCATTTTTTTCTTGATCCCATATACCTATTTCCTTATTTGGGTTATTCTTGAGGTAGGAAAGTAATTTTGGAGGAAAACCTATTACAACCTATCCTATGTAGTGAATTCCCAAGGCTGGATTTTATAGAACCATCCCTTGATTTCTCCATCAAGAGATATGGGGAATAAATTATATATAACATGATCTTGTGATATAAATATAGGCTTGAAATTGCTGAAAACATTAGTAAATTATCTTAGATTCTAGTTAGGGCCCTCTACTTACAAATTATGAAACTCTAGAAAAATATGGACTATCCACATTCTCAGTTCAAATATTATTAATTATTAGTTGGTTGAAGTTGATTATCATTATTGAAATTGGGTACATAATGTTATATCAATGTTTTATTCAATTGACCCAAGTTATTTTCCATGTCTTCACTTCTTAAAGTCAGTTGGGAGGAATAAGAATCCAAGGATGGAGAAATTGTCAATAGAACTATGAAAAATTATCTCTCCACTTATTCAGTGATTTTTAAAGTTCCTAGTCTCTCTAAAATAGGTCATTAATCCCCTATATCAATACCAATGAGGTGAGATAAATTATATTATATCTATTTGTTAAAATAATATTTTAAAAAAATTAAGACACAAACATTGGCCGCCCTAGAAATGTTGTTATGTTGATGGTGGCCTATCTTGGGGAGAGAAAAAAATATATATTTTTGAAACCAATAAAAATGTAGTATTAGTAAACTAAGGTTTTATTTTGGAGAGGAAATTATATGTGGGTATTTATTTGATAGATTCAATGTGTAAATACAATGTGTGATATTTAATCAGATTGGTTTTTAAATTCATATTTAAGATAAGTTACCTAACCTCATATATCCACTTACCTTCCTTGTAGACTCATGATTCAAATTGAATACCCCTGTTCTCTCTCATATTAGATGAAACCTCACAAATCATGATCACCTAGTTATTTTGGATTAGTCAAAGTGTTGCAATAATAATTAAAAAATACAACATCACCTAGCAAAATGATTAGAGAACTCCAATCATCCTTAGACCAGAGCATTATTTTTTTCTATCACAAATAGTGGATAAAATATAAGTGGTATGGGTGTAAGATCCAATGAAAGAGGTAATATAAATTCAAAGTGTATAGAAATAAGTGAATATTATAATATCTCAACAATTTTAAATATATAGAGGTTAACATAATAGAAAAATAATTGATGATTTAAATTCATTTATTGAGGGTAAGGGGAATCTCTTCAGCTAAACCTCTAATGGATTAGTGTGTAATCATAGAAGAATTACCAATAATCGAAATAAAGAGAGTAGAAATGAAATAGTGAGAGATCTGGTATATCAATTAGTTGTATAAATATCCAACACTCCCTAAAGTGAATAGATCATAATTTATTTTGGAATGAATGGAGTTCTATAGTCATCCATTTATCACAACACTATTATCTCATCCTCTAATAAACTTGGAAATTTTAAATTATTCCTAAAATCTAGTACTTATTTTCCTATCTTATGATTACTTCCATGTTCATAGACTAATGAATAAGATTAGTATCACTTGAATATTCCAATTTAAACATTCCTTCCTATGATCAGTTTCATACTCCTTTGAGAATAATATAAGGTTGAAATGATTTAGGGCATCGTATAAATAATGGAAATCTAGCGATGCTTCAATTATCTCATATGGGGAGATTCATGTTCTAGAGATGATGATTTAAAATGGGTCTATGTAGAAAAGATAATTAATTTCACAACAATTTTGCTTTAAAAAATGTTTATATTTTTCTGGTTAGACCTCAGGGTTTGGAATATATCATCTGTGGAACTATAATATGCACGGTGGGGATTCTACGAATGGGTGTGGGATAGATCCATTTAGCACATAAGAAACTTTATAATGAAAGATATTTTATTTGTATTGAGGGTTCATAGAGATAGATCCATATAAGTTAGTAGTGGAATAGATGAATGGGTGTCTATATAGAAGATTCACTCAAGTATCCACATAAGTAGGAGGGAACGAGGGCATAGCTCATGATAGTAGAATGGATTGACATGACATCAGGGTGCATGACAATAGGTCGGTTTAGATTTTTGTATTTTCACAAAGTAGGACATGGGAATGGTTTTAGTGGAACAATTTCAAGTTTCTATAACTTCATCCCATGGTAGCACTCTCCATGGTTGCATGGACAAGCACAATCAAATACCTCTCACATGGTCACAACTTATTCTCCATGATCACAAGCTTTCTTTTCCATTTTCATCATCCAGATATACAAATAAAAAAATATTTTTTAGTGCATGATTAAAAAAATTAATTAGAAAAATAAAAAAATAATTAAAATTCAAACTTGAAAGCCTTTACAAAATTTAATTCCTTGATTAATTCAAAAAGGTTCAAAATCACAATTAATTCAATCTTTAGATCATAAAAAATAAAAATAGAAACCATTTAAGGTAAAAAGTTTAAAATAATTTTTTAGATATTTAATCACATTCATCATTTAAAATCATAATTTGATTCCACTTCCAATTAATTTATATGCTTCAATTGATTACAAATAATGAATAAAACCATTAAAATTCAAAATTAAATCCATTTAAAAATTAATTACAAAATAAAATAAATATTGAATGAGGCTATTAAATGAATTTGAATAATATTGACCCAAAATTATCATTCAAAGACATATTCCTCATTTAAATAAAAAAATGAACATGTCACTAAAATTCACATTTTAAGACAATGAAAAAATAAAGTCTATAATTATTTAATTTAACAAGAATACATGAATCAACTAGGTTTTAATTAAATTAGGGGGTTATAAAAAATAAAACCAGTTTATTTTTTTTAAATTATAGGCTCTCATCAATATTGAGTCTCTTAATTTTTTTGTGACCATTAACTCTGGGATATTTTTGGACACATTTTGGTCTAACATATTTCGAATCACACCTAAAACCTTTCAATCTAGCCTTTCCCAAAATCTCTTGTCTGTTACTTTTAGCTTGACCTCTATCAATAGAATCTACATATCTCTCTAGAAGTGATAATCATCAACCCACATCCTATATAATTTGAAATATGATCAGTTAAACTTTTATAGATAAATCATTAACTCTTCTAATTCCATATTTATGAATCAAAATTCCAACTAAAATTGAAAAGTATAAAGAAAAAAATCACACTTCTTAGAAGTGTCCTAGAATATTATTTTAACAAGTATCAATACCATTTCTTTTTAGGAAACCCTTATTCCAGAAATAAAACACTGAATCTCAAACGAGGAGTGATATTTTAGAAAATCCAAAAAAGAATGATGTTTAAGTGTTTCTGAACTGAAAATACTTTATACCAAAATTTTACACTAAATCATAATGGAAGGCCCATAACCAATGCTAAATTAGAACAAATAAAAATGGAAATATTACATTTAACACTGATAACCAGAAATTTTCAGGGTTTCAAACAGTCCTACTCAACGAGAGACACCAAAAATTCACTGAGGATTATAACAATAGAAACACATAAATGATTTATAAGTGCACAGTGTGGAATACTAACTAAGAGAAAATGGTAACAAAATTTATAGTAAGTCATATTTATATTGACAACAATCATGGATAAAGTGAACCAGACCTATCTATTTAAAGAAATGCTCTATAAAAATGATTTCGATTTTATTATTTCCATTGCATTTCAATATTTGTAGTCATACATTAGTCGATTATGGAAACCACTAACTTCATACTAGTGCACTAAATCTATCTCTTCCTGATGAATAATATTATTTTTAAAACTCATCTAGTCACTCTTTTAAACTTTTCCACCTAGAATGAATCCATCACAGCTTTTGATTATAGAACCCTAGTTTTGTTGTCATTTCCTCTACTAATTCTATATCTCGATTCTAGAATCTCATCTAAAATTTCCATCACATAGCTATATTTTTTTTTACAAATCTAAGCCCGATATAATAAATCTTTTCATATACATAAATTGGTTAATGTGAAAGAAAAAACAATTGAAGTGGTAAGAGTTATGGATAGTTAATTTGATTATTAAAGGTGAAAATTTCAATTGGTAACAAGATTCTATATTCTAATTATTACATCAATAAAGTACATGTTTTTACTAAATTCTTTTAGTTTATACAAAACAATTTGAAGATTTAATTATTGTACCAAATTAAAAAATACAGGTTATAAATTGAAAGAAAATGTTCATATTGATTATTGAATAATGATAAATACTATAAATATTGATAGGAAACTATAACTAATGATCCTCAATTTATGGCCAATTTTAATATATAATATGATAAAATATTCTATTGATCTTGATATTTTAAAAAATATTTTAGTATAATTCATAATAATTTATTGATGTATATATTCACTAAAAGTCCGATCGTGTATATTTAGTTTATTACATACTGTATTTTAGCCTTATGTGCATCGTGATATAGTGTGAGACACTTTGCTATGGTTGATATGCATAAAACTATCAAATTACATGATAATGAATTGTATGATTCATTATATCATTCCAAATGCTATCATAATTGGTTATTTATCATATGATGATGAAATTGAGGAGTTATAAAACTAAATGAACAGTTTAAATTTCAATCAATTAATTATATGGATTGAATGATAATTAAAAATTCTATAAAGCATAGAGAAATTTATGAAAAATATCATATATATATAGACCATTAGTTCTATGATTCCTATATAAAGTTGGGATGATATTTATGTGGTGATATTAATTAATAATCCATACAAATGTTGTGAAAATCCTCAGTCAAATTACTCTCTTGAAATTTATTTTTTTCCTATAGTTAAACTAATATTTTTATAAAACCCTATCATAAGACTGGTCCTTCCCAAGAATTGGGAGATTCCCATGATCTGTAGATACCCTAGTATTGAGGAAACTTTAGTTTTCTCTTTTGTGATCATGATTAAATACTTGTTCAAATCTTAAAATATTCAAACGGTTAAGGTTAAAGATGAATTTTTTTTGTTATTCATTCAATATATATATATACATATTCATTTCTAGATTAAAAGTGTTTTGATTTGTCCTTCCACTGGGATTTGAATATTATAATTCCCTCTAAAACCATTAAGTGGTATAAGATAAGACCTATCATTATTTGGTTTGATATTTAAATTAAGGAAGAAATTAGATAAATAAGTTTCCCTAGTACCACGAAATAGACCCTATGAAATATAAATTTATTTTATAGATGTTTCTTGAGTATGTCAAAATATAGTGAAAAAGAGGTATGGAACTTATAAAATTTATTACACCATTCCATCGAACATGTAAAATGACTGTTATTAACATCATAAAAAATGTGAATAATGGAGCATTATAATAAGCTTAAAAAAGACACGGTCAACAAATTTATTCTTCATAGTTTTGGGCACCACAAAGATACACCACATTTTAGTGAATACTGATTGGTCACTTTAGGACTTTTGAAGTCCTACCCAAAATGTCTTGGTCAAGATAAACTAAATTTTCAAATAGTAATGGACTATGGTATTACCATAAGACCAAAATGGGATTGGATCTTAGATGTTTGGTGTGTCACTTCTTGTTTTATGAGTTATACCCAGGTAACACCATGTCATGGTGCAAGAAATATTGGGTAAAATTTTGATTAAAGAGTTTTTTTTAAATTCTCAAAATCCCTCTTAAGAAGAAACCCTTTGAGCCCACATCACATCCAAGGGGAGATTTAAGCCAAAATAAAATAGTTTTTTTGGTAGATATGACCTATTCTCAAAGAGGATTTATGGGATTCAATAATATATATAAAATGTTTATAAATTAAAATAAGGTGAAATATAAAAGTGATTTTATTTATTTATAAATATTTCTAAAATATATATATAAATTTTATCCAAATTCCTTATTTGGAAATTTATTTTCACTATTCAAAAAGAAGTTTTGGATGATATGATAAATAGTTTAAATAAAATTTAATGTGTGATATTTAAATTATGTACATTCTTTACATAATATATGAAATGTTTACTATTAATTTATAATAGTTTTTCAAAAAAATATCATATTTGGTGTATATATGAGTTTATATTGAATCCTTTTAAACGATCATATGAAATTTTCATATCTGATAAAAGTAAATTGTTCATGTTTATCTATAACTTAATTATTAAGTGTTTATAAATTATTTATAAATTGTTCAAAACCATTTTTTTAACATTAAATTCAGGAATTTTTTATTTATTTAATTTTTACCATGCATTATTATTCATGAATTTAAATATTATATTATGAATTATGATGCATGATTTAGTTTAACTGTGTTTATAATGATTATTTAAATTATTATATTTTTATTTAAGTAGTTACATGGTTGGTATGATAATATATTTAGTTTTCTTTAACCTTTACTTTTTCATATATTAGTTTATGAGATTAAATAAAATAGTTGATTATTGTTTATACATATTAGTTGTTAAAAGTTTAATGAAATTGAAACTTCTATTGAGTAAATATCTATGGGTAGAGAGACTTTACATCAGATTTCTCAATAACCTTGAGGATTTTGGCTTGCCTAAAAATATAGGGGTTGGGTACCTATTATTTGATGCTTACTCTTACATGTATTATTAATTTCCTATGATTTTAAGCCTTTAAATGAAATGTTTTTATGTAGATTATGAATGCGATGTATTAAAATATCTGTGAATATATTTTGGATTTTAATTGGTGTTTGAAACCCAACCCATGAGTTGTGTATATAGTTTCACATAAATATGGTTTGAACATATAGATTTTGTTGAAGGAATATAGATTTAAAAATAAGTCATTAAAAACATGAATACATGTAATAATAATAAAATGAGCTAGTATAGTGAGATTAAATCCCATTTTAAAGACTAAGAATCAAATTACTTCTAAATCAAATAATTTTAAATACCTTAACCATACAACGGGGTATGTTATGCTAAAGTTGGGTTCCCCTGGATAATTTTTTATGAGGAAAAAAGTACTATATGACCCTATTGTGATTAGTTTCACATTTTTCATTTTATTTAGGTTTCACTTATTAGGATTCCCTAATAGGATTAGGATACCACATGAATAATGTTGAGTGAATTCATTCGATAAACTAGGATAAAAAGTAATCTGATCAACTATCCAAGATTCGCATTAAATATGAATGAACTGATTATCTTTCAATATTTCTAAGTGACGGTCGAAATAATAAATAAAACCAAATGTAAGTGAAATATGTATATTAGAACAATAATTAGTATAATGTTTTTAAAAGGGGTCATAATTTTAGATGGAATACATTTAATAAAATTCCTTATTAAATGAATGTAAAATATGATATTAATATTTGGAATTATTATTTTATTGGTAAAATAAAATCAGCATTATTGAACATGAATTTGATATAATTCCTTGAGTTAGAAAAGATTAATGGAAGTGACTTCCTAAATTGGTATAGAAATTTAAATTTTTTTCTTAAGTAAGAAGAACATTTTATGAGTTTGATTAACTCATTTATGAGGAAGAAAATATTGTTATTATTCAAAAATTGAATTTGGATGCTTTTGAGAATAATAAAATAATTTACATATGGTTTTAGAGGCATTAGATTCATTTTGAAATCATGGATCAATATAAATACTAGGTTTGATTAATATTTCTTTTAATGTTTATTTTTGTTATAGAATTAATTTTTTTACATGATGGGAAATATTATGAAAATGTGAATGATTTTTATAAAAGTTTACAAATTTACTCAAATATAGAAGATAAATGATAATTACATGTTATTTATAGGCCTGGGTGTTGTGTTAACAATTTAAGTTAGTAAAGGTTTAATCTATATGACTAAATTTTAGTTGGAATGTGCAATAATGTTTCTTCATATAGGCAGTACAATTTATTGTAACCTATTGTATTTTTTTGGAATGGAAGGAAATAGTTTTCCATATAATGGAATCATTAAACATTATCTAAATTATTTTGGGAAATTCCATAGAAGGTCCACATTAATTTTTTCTATCATAGAAATTGATTCATTGGTTTTTGAAATGTATATTATAGAAAATGTATATTTTAAAACTGTTATAAATATATAGGATTTACAAATTAATATGGGAATTGATGAATCTTATATTTTTTTATCTAAATGATGAAAAAAAGGTTTAAAAAATCATGGGTTTGGGATGAAATGAAATATTTCAATAATAAATGGATATATGTAAAATAGTTTTAGTTTAATCTTATTTATATAATATGATAAGATAATTTTTCTATTAATAAAGAGTTTTTATAAATAAAATGAAATGATACACATGGATTATGATTCATTAAACTCTATAACATTTTTTGAAAAGAGACAAGGATAATCACGTTTTATCCTGTATAAATTAATATATTTTATGCATTCATTAAAATAGAGGAATGAGTTACCATCACCCATATAGTGTTATATTTTAAAGAATAAATTAATCTTTTTAGAATAGTGATCTAGAAACATAGAATAACATATGAGATATGGTTGATATTTTATTTATCAAAATTTTACACTAAGAGTAAATAAGTGCTATTTTCTAAACAAAAATAATTATTTGTATCTTAGCATGATATTATAAAGAGAATATAGTTCATAAGACACTAGTGAGAGTATATTTGGATATAAATAATTCAAAGTATAAAAAAAGGATTAATGTCACAAACTAGCCTGAGTACCTTGGTAACCCGATAACCAAGAAGACATTGACATGACCCGAAGGGATTTCCTAATCCCCATAGGTTGGAGAATAAGACCTGGAATTATACAAAATGAAATTATTAATTTTCCAAAAACATCATGGAAGCAAGATAAACAAGTCAATATGAAAACTAGGGAAACTCCATAGGGAAATGTGTACCATAATTCAAATAGGTATAAACAACCCAAAGTACAGAAAAAAGTACCAGAAAAATAGGAAGGTGCATTTACCAAGTTCCAACATACACAACACTCTAAGTCCATGAATCAACAACTAGAACCACCTCTATGTGGTGCTTTACCCTTGCTCAAACCTAGAATGAAAAATATAGAAACACCTGAAGGAACAGGTAGGGTGTGAGCCAAAAACACAGTAGGGAATCACCAAGCATTCTATAATAGAAGCTAAAATTTAATTAACCAAATAAAATGCATTTAGTTTTAAATAAATAAGTTTTAAATTTTAAAGGAATACTTAAAGAAATCATGCTTTACATTTCAAATTATTGGAATAGTTTAAAAAAATTTCATCATTAAATTCTTTATATAAAATAATTTATATAAATAATAAGGCATGTAAAATATTTTAAAATAATGAAATATATTCATTTGAAATATAAACAAGCGAGATACATGGTTATTTTCCTAAAAAGGTATGATAGTTACTGGGTATAGGACTCCACACATTAAAGGGAAAATTATAATATGTGTATACACACACCCACTTTGACACTGGTCAAGAGGAATTTATAACCATCCAATTTGGAAGTGACGTGCTGCATTTATGTTTTGGACTATTTTAAATCATAAAGTGTTGTCCAAATAACTCACTGACTACCTAAGGCTTGTATCTGAAATGATAGCAAACAACGATGATAAGTTTATTTTAATAATGATAAAAATTAAATTCCCCCCATTCTCAATTTTAAATATTATAATTTTCCATTTAAAAAACAAAATAATTTTTAATAAAAAACATTCTTTCTTCCAAGATAAAACCCAAAGGTTTCCATCAAAACCATTTTAAGACATTTTTAAAAATACCAATTTGAAATCAGTTTCACCAAATCAATTTCACACTTCAAATTCAAAAATTAAATTCAAAATTTATTTTTAAACAATTTCCATCATTTTAAAAAATTTAAATTCAACAATTTAAATTCCATGAAATTCCATCAATTTGATAAATACACCCCGACTCAATGGAATTGGTGTTTTTCCTATTTCATGCCAAAATCCAATTTCTAAAAAAACTCCCCAATTCAGTGGAATTTTGTTTTTAACAAATTAAATTTCATAAGAATTAAATCCCACACATTTAATTGAAATCAATTTAATGCAATCCAAATAGAACCACCTACCTCAAGATCACTGGATCTTGAATCACAAAACCCTAAACAGAATTTTCTACTAAAGAATGATGAAAAAAATTATCCAAGAATTAAACATATGTTTAATATCTAAAACAAAGGTAATTAAATCTTACCACAAAACCATAATCTATAAAACCCTAGTAAGGAGAAGTGAGGGAGTGAGAGAAAGAGAATGGGAAGAGGAAACCTATAGGGAGAAGATCAAATGCCATTATCCTCAGTTTGATTCTATTTTGTAGGGATATAAAGTGGCTAAAAAATTCTATTGGGAAGGATAAATAAATTTTATATGGGTCATACAGGTTTTTTGAGGGTCTAAAAAGAGGGTTTACGAATTTTAAAATTAATTTTTTGGATTAAAAACCCCATACACATGGTTAGGTGGACAGAGGGGCACAATTTAGATAAACTACGCTCCCTAGGTGTGAACCCATTTTAATGGTTTGCACGTTTTCTTCTAAGTGGTCGGATGGGTTTTCAAACCATGTGTCGGCCATGAAAAATAACACAACCTTGGTTTTTATAGTTTTCTCTAGCAGTGTACATGGTTTGGGAAAACTGTGCGCCAACTGTGTACAACCCCATAATTTTTCATAATTTCCAAAGTTTCCACCCAAAAAACCCCAAACAAAATATAACCAAAGAATGGAAAAAGAGGGTTTTAGGAATACCTAAAAATATTAACAAGATGTTATAACCTACCCACCAAAGAAAATTTCTATCCCTAGAAATCCTTTTTTAAAGATTCCATGCCAAAATGATAAGGCCAATAGTCTCTCATCAGTGCCTCCCTCTCCCAAAAATCATGATAATCTGATCCATGATGACACATCACATAAACCAAGGGTATCAAACTCCCATGAAGTAGTTTGGTTTCAAAATTGTGTTTCCTGACTGGACATTTATTTATAAATAAATCAATTTCAACCTCTAGATTACTCCAGCTCAGAACATGAGATGGATCCGATAGATAATTCATAGATATGATACATGGAACATGTTATGTATTATTATCATTTGTGTTGGAAGTACTAAATGATAAGAAACACTTCCCACATTCTCAACAACCTCAAAATATTTCACAAAATGAGAAGAAAGTTTCTGTTTCCTCCTAAGACATCGATGACCCAACCGAGGTGAAATTTCCCAAAACACCTAGTCACCAACTAAAAATTCCAACGATATAAAGTTATGATAAAAATAGGAATTATATCAGATCTGTGCCCATATAATTATCTAATGAATCAAATGAATATTTATTGTTGTATCTTGAACAAAGAATGGTACAACCAAGGAACTTTCACCATTCTCTGACAAACACAATGGAGATCTTTAAGGGAGGATATAAAAGACATCAAAAGGAGCCATTCTGATCATGGATTGGTAAATACTGTTATAAAAAAACTCAAACTTCCCCAAATGATCATCCCAATCCCCAAAAAAGTTAAGAACACAAGCAAAAAGTTTATTCTCAAGAATCTGTATAGCTATTTAGGTCTGTCCATCTGACTGTGGGTGAGATGTTGTACTCAAATGAATATGAGATCCGAGTGCTTCCTGAATGACTCTCCAAAAGTGATAAGTAAACCGAATATACCTATCTGATACTGTATCAAATGTAACTCTATGAAAATGAATAATATCATCCATATAGAGTATTCCCAACTCCTCAAATTTGTTTGTATCATTAATGGTTATAAAGTGATCTGATTTTTTTCAGCTGATCAATCACAACCAATATCACATTCCTCTTTCTATTGTACACAATAACCCAATCACAAAGTCCATAGATATTTCATCCCAATTTAAAGTCGAGACTAGAATTGGATGCAGAAAACCCAAAGGTTTATCCATCTCTTCCTTGACCTGTTATCATGCATAACAATGAGAGACAAATTCAGCAATGCCTCATCTCATACATGGCCACCATAATCTCTGACACATGTCATATAACATATTTTTGGTTCCTTAGTGCACTTCCCACTGGGAGTTATGAAAAACCCCCATCACATCTTTCCTTACCACTAATTTTACTATAAAGAGATTCTGATAGCATATTATTTCCTCAATAGAGAATTTCCTATCTAGCAAGGTCTCCCCACCACAAAGAGAGCCTCTAATGCTACAAAACTCATCATCAAGATGTTTTACTTGAATAATTATATCAATAAGAGAGGATTTCAGCTGAACACAAGACAAACCAACATTATCCCTTGATTCTTGGATTCCAATAAAAAACTGTGTAAAGAGAGCCATCAATTTCCACCCTTTTGAGGATTCCTTCACTGCTTGGGTCAGAATTTTCCCGCTCAAATAATTTTCAATGACATTCCCTTTCCTCGAGGTATAGGTGATGTAGAAATAAAAATAATATGGGTATTACACCCAAATGACTTTGGTGTAGATTCAAATATTTTTTAGTGAAGATATAACTTAGGATCTTGTAGTCTGAATACAGGGTAAACCTTTCTCTGTAAAGGTAATGCCACAAAATTTTAAGTGCGTGAATCAAAGCTTCAAGTTCAAGGTCATGGGTCAGATAATCCTTATCATGTGGACTAAGTTGACGAGATCCATAAGTAATGACATGATCACCTTGCATAAGTATGAAAACCAAACCTGAACCCAATGTATCACAAAGGACCACATAGACCTTCCTGACCTCTGGAAGAGTCAACACTGACATAGTTGTCAAACATCATTTCAGATAAAAAAAAGAACTCTCACATTTTTTATCCTAAGCAAAATTTAATCCCTTATGAGTCATAGAAATCATCAGAGAATACAACTTTGATAAGTCCTTAATAAATCATCGATAATACCCAACTAGACCGAAGAAGCTCTGAATCTCAAAACCATTTCGTGGTTGCTCCAATTTCATAAAATCCTTGACCTTCTCACGATCAATTGTTATTCCATGTTCCAACAACACATGTCCCATGAAATTAACTACCCAAATCCAGAAATCAAATTTTGAAATCTTGGCATAAATTCATTGATTTATCAACAATTATAGAAATTCTCTCAGATGATTCACATGATTCTCTTCAGACTTAGAGTAAACAAGGATGTAATCCACATAGACTACCATGAAAGTATTAAGATACTCATGGAAAATCCTGTTTATCAAAGACATAAATACTACTGGAGCATTGGTTAGACGAAATGGCATGAAAAGGTACTCATAATGGTTATAACTACTCCAAAATTTTGTTTTTTGATCCTTAGACTCTTTAATCCTCAACTTATGGTAGCCATACGAAAGATCAATCTTTGAGAACCAGTTCATCCCTTTCAACTGATCAAACTGATCATCAATACATTTAAATATATACTTATTCATTATCATAACTCTATTGAGTATTTGATAACAAACATAAAGGCATGGTGAACCATCAGCCTTCTTAGTGAAGAGAATAGGTCCATCTCAAGTTGAACCACTTGAGAATATAAAGAATTTCTCTATAAAATCATCCAACGAAGTCTTCAACTCCTTCATTTTAGCTGTTTCCATTTGGTATGGGAGAATATAAACTGGTTGAGTACCATACACTATGTAGATATAAAACTCCACTTATCTTATTGGTGGAAATCTAGAGAATTCATAAGGGGACACATTGATAAACTACAAGATAACTAGAAGGAGATCACTAGTCAAATATCCCCGCTCCAGATCAAAATAAAACCTAGATATCATTTTCCCCAAATACAGATAAGAAGGTCTGGATCTACTAAACCGTGGGTCCCCTTCTCCTTGAAAGACATGATACACACCACTTAGTGAAGTTAAAGAGACCCGTTGAAGATAAAAACCAATATAGTATTTGTTTTTAATGAGACAATCCATCCTGAATATGAGGTCAGGTGGTTTAATTTCAAGAACTAGAAAACTCTAAGAAGGATTGATATGTGATAGAGATAAAACACAAGCAGGACTACGAAGACCCTACTCTATCTTCATACCAAGGGGTGTGGTAATATCCATTCCATAATAAAAAATATTATTAGGAAGATTTATAAAATTATCAATATTGGTTGAAATAAACATGTAAGATGGACCAATATAAAATAAAGTAGTCACTAACCTTGAAACTGTAGTAATGGAACCTCTCCTAGTCGCTGGACCTGTATCTACTGCCTTCGAATACACTTCCACTACGTGAAGAATATTCTTTCCAAATGTCTATGGAAGGATCTATTTTACACTTGAACCATTTGATTAACCCGTAGTTTTAGATGTAGATGATGACCTCGTGCCACTACAAGGAGTGGAATAGATATGGAAAAACCTTTTTAGGTGACCTGAGCATTTGTAGGAGCCACATATCTTAGGTTCCTCAATGAAAAACCTCTTTGAAAGCCTCATATTTCCATACTTGTAGAAAATTAAAGGACCTCTTATAAGAACTTCAGGAGGTTTATAAAAACATTGATATCATAAACCACCAAGAGAATCATCATGATTACACTTTCTTCTGAAATAACTTGCACTGGCATTTGGGGAGAAAGGAACTCCTAACAACCCAAAATTTTTATCTTGGTCCATTTTTACCATCAATGCTCTATCCAACACATCATCATAAGAAGGAAGATTTAATAAGAAAACATGAGAATAAATATCAGATCATAGTCACGATGTGAATCTTCTAGCTTTTGTATTATTATTTGATAATATCTAAGGTAAAAACTGTATAACCTCAACAAGAAAGTATTCATACTATGTTATGGACCTATCAGCCTCATAAATTTTAAAAAACTATGCATCCTTGGCCAAAATAATCAAAGATGGATAAAAATATTCACTAAAAATAACTTTGATGTCTTTCCAATGTAAGTGATCTTACTTCTTTTCCATCACCATAGATTCTCACCATCTCCTACTCGGTCCTTCAAGCATGAAGGTGGCACAATTAACCTTGATTTTCTCAGGTGTCTCCACGAACCAAAAAATAAACACTATCCTACTCAACCATTCCTTAGCCTCTTTAGGATCATTTGTGCCCTTGAACGCTACTAGCTTCTAGAGAAGGAATTTTAGAGAATGATTCCATAGATCATCTATTTGAGGTTCCACAGCTAGAGCATGAAGGGGAGTTTGTGCAGGTGCCTATCCTAGAGTTTGGAATGGGTATGAAAAGTTAAGGTATAAGACTATCATTATGACTAGGGAAAGGGTATACCAATTTTAGGATTAAGTCATCTTGGTGAATAGGGAAATATGTATGAAAATTTAGGTAATTGTAATCCAATCCAAAACATTATGATTCAATAATGGAATAATTACTAAAATAATTCCATAGAATCCATATAAACCTTCAAATACGCATAATACTCACTAAATTGAATATATTAATCCTTTTAAAAACTAAAACTATTTATTCATAGTGACCTTCTTGCAAAACGTTAAAGAAATAACATTAAAATTATTAGAATCTATTTTTAACAAATCAATGGTAAAAATATGGAAATCCTTGGTGTTTATATATATTGTGATGCTATAATTATGAGAACATGAAGAATAAATAAGGTATTCTGTTAAATCTTTATAAACATAAAACAATTGTACTAAATTTAAATTTAATAATGGATAAGTTAAGGTTTCATTCATTGTCAATAATGTTCATCTTTATTGAAATCAACTCACAAAAATAGGAATGAAAACCTACCCCTTAAGTAACATGTGATAAAAAAGGGGCATACTTATCTAACAAATGAAAAAAATTCCTTGAGGTCAGTGAAAAATATAACATTTAGTGACCCAAACTCCTAGATCTGGTGATGAAAACATAAAATTTAAATTTTTTTATTTGATACCATTAAATATGTACCAAATATTTTATACATATAAAACATACAACATCAAAAATAAATGTTTGACCACTTACATACCCAAGGAACTTTTAGGTTTATATTTTTAGGTAATTAGGGAAAACTTATAACAAATTGGGTTTATAAACTACTATTGCATAAAGATCAACATCATCTCCCAGTATACCCATATTTTTATATTTCATGTTAAGTCTTCAATATATGTCATTAAATTTCTCACATATGAAACCTTTCTAAATATAAATCATTTGGTATCAATTTTCATAACATAGGTAAAGTAAACATTAGAAAGGGTGAGCTTAGTTGCTCCATATGGGTAAGCATGGGAGTTATTAATCAAAGATCAGATAAAAAAAAGATAATAGTAAGGTTATAAGATCATTACCATAACTTAAAAAGATCATAACAAATATGAAAAACACATAAATGTGAGTTATGGAATAAAAATGTTTCATTTCGAAATACATGAATCATAAGTATGATAAATTACCATAACTCAATCATGAATTATAATTTCATGTCATAAACATGTGTCTAGAACCATCATAAGTATGTAAACAACTTCCAATGTTACAGTTAACTACAAATACCATCATATCGTGCATCAACACTTGTTTCTTTGAGTGGATCAAGTATATAAACTCGTTTCCAATAAAAAATAATGAACGTTGGCTTTTTTCCATAACAGATCAAGCACTTCAACTGGTTTCCTGTAACTATATCATGAGATATAATAATTTACCCAGTGCATTATGACATGATAAGTTTTTACGACTATGATAACAAATCAATTATTTTAATATCCCATTATAGTTTTATAATTTTAATCAAAAATAAAATCTTTTCTATAACTATATCATGAGATATAATAATTTACCTAGTGCATTAGATAAATGTATAGGTTGAAACCATCAAATAATGAAAATAACACATATTTGTTCCACAAGATCATAAATTATTCATCATATCAAAAAATATAAAATGAATGGGTTTCATAAACATTTCATTATAGCATAAACCAAGGAAAATAAATGGGTTTCAAATAAATTTAGTCCTTTAATCATAAACATAGAAAATATATAAAATGAATAAATATGGAATCAGTAGATTATATGCAACGCCCTGACCCTAGATACCCAGAGTCGGTGCATTATTACATAATATTGGCATGATCACAAGAAATATCAAGTCTCGAAAGGCCGATTAGATTAGTAGCATTGGAAACACTAGATACATTCATAATGTTTACATTACATCGTAAAAAAACATCTTGTCTTCATATCCCCTCATACTATCCCTGCAGGTCATTCATAAATTACTTCTTCATAATCCTGGGAAAAATAAAACATTGAAAGGGGTGAGCTCAGATGCTCAGTAAGGATAACATTATAGCAGAAGCTTTCATAGATAAGCATAAACACTTAAGGCAGTTTATAACTAAAACAAAAGCCTTTTAAACTTGAACTTCAACATAAAATGGAAAAGATAAAATAAAATAATTCCATTTACTTACTCACATGGATATTCTACTAGTCTAATGATCACATGAAATATCAATAACCACTTTCATAATGATGGAATGCATAATTCCAGACTATCATAACCACATAGCCAAGGCCTTGTGCCAAGAATACAAATAAGATTTTTCCAAGGCCTTGTGCCAAGACACTAGTTTGTCTCATGAGACCTACCGATGCATCGAGGAGCTATAGCGGGCTCCACCCGTCACTTATTAAATCCAATTCATTCCTCATATGAACAGGTTTAAACATAACATAAACATTCGTATTAAAACTAGCATACAGAATGTCAATACTTTAACCAGAAACCATGAATGGTATAAAAATAGCACATCCACAGTCAAACATAACTCATTCGATACAATATGGAAGATTGTAATGTATCACATTAACCTTAATCAAGAATAATGAAAGATATTGACATAGATGAAAATAATCATCAAAACTATTTGAGAGAAATATCCCACTTTTTCTTGAAATCATTTAAAAGTCACACTATTTGTCAAGAAGCCATTTAAAAAAAGTTTTTTGAATCAAAGTATCCCATACCACTTTGAAAATTTTAAAAGGAGTTTTAATTTTAAAACTATAATGTTCATATAAATAAATACTTAAAAGAATTTTTAAAACATGGACATTAATGAGAAAGATTTAGAAGAATAAGTCTTTAAAACATTTAAAAACGGTATTTTAGTTAGAGTTTCTAACCAAAAGAGAGACAGTTGAATACAAATAATTGAGGTAATCAAAAAATTTTAATATCATGAGAATAAAGGAATTCATGATATACTATGTAAAAGTACATTATATGAACCACATAAAAGTGATTTGGTGTATAACAACAAATAAGTCTCAATGGAATGTAAATTGAGATGAAATATCTCATAAAGGCCGTATCCTTAGGTTAAGGATAAATCAACGACGTAATTATGTGGGAAAAATATAAATACACTAAATATGATTGTATATTCAGTGTAAAACAATCAAATGATATTCAAACATATTCTAGTAAAAACAACACCAATGAATTGGATGTTTGTCTCAAAAAATCGAGATTGAGTAAAAATTACTCTTACCAAGTTCATACCGATGACTTGAGAATTTATCAATAGGGTGATTATGTGTATAAAAATTATATCCATAGAATGGGGAGTGGAAATTATGACAAAATAAAATGAATAGTGATTCCACATATAATCTTGGAGTAATATAATCAATGAAATATGTGTAAAGCCAAATGAGTGGAAATTGAAATTTCAAATTCCCTTATCGATTAGATAACTTATGAAACATACACCCATGAAAGAAGGATCATACAATTATCATGTAAATACCCATAAATTAAAGTATATTACACAATGAATACAATCATGGCCAGTACACATACACCACATGCAATAAATAAGTGGTGAACAATGGATTTATCACGAAATTAAGAGTGAGATAAGAAACCACTTACCTTGTACTTTTCCTTGGTTGAGGGTAGGTTAACCTCCTTTATAATGGTGAAATAATTGTTATTAAATTATTCAATAATCATATACATTAATATGATATCATATATGATCTTTTAAAATTTATTTGTTAATAATAACTTAGAATTATCATCATTTCAGTTGTTAACTTACTCATTTTCTTTTATATGTTTTATTACTTAAGCCATGTTTGTCATGAATAGGTTGTATCTTATTCATATCCAGAATGATATAAAGTTCTTAAAAATTATTTTTAAATCATCAAATGATAATTATACTTGAATGTATATGATGGAGAATGAATCTCATCGCGTTTGTGGAGACGGTAGTCCGTACGTACGCACGAGCGACAATATCATTCTTTTGATATTAAAATAATATATACTTGGATGGTATATTATATATAGAGAATCATTATAATGTTATATTTATTGTTTACATGAATTATACATCATTATTATACCCATCCAAATAATAATATATTGAATAACGATTACACCACGACGTGGAGACGGTAAGTCGTACGTACGCACGTATGGTGACATGTTATTAAAAGGATGGATAGAATACTGAATATGGTTGTACCATATTTATAATAACATCAAAGTATATATAAGATACTGGAGTTATTATTTTAGAATGTTAATAACAATGAAGGAAGAAGTGGAAGAAGAAATGAACTTGAATAGGGGTAGTGAAAACATTACCTCTTCTACGGGTTCTTCCTTTTGATTTGATCAAAAGGGATCTTAGGTTGGATTTATGACTAAAGGAAGTCTTCTAGGATTAAGTGAGGGAAGTTGAGAGAGTATTTGGGAAGAGGTTGGCTGAACCAAAATCCTTTGAAGGTGTGAGGAAATGAGAAGGAGGAGTGCCCGTTTATAAGAGGGGTGAGGGGCACCTTTGGAAAAGATAGAAATATTAATTTATAATAAATTCATATTCGGTTTATAATGGCTCCAAAGTTGATTATTTAACGTTTAAGGTGGGGATAGGTCTGAATCCATTCAACCAATAGAATTTATACAGGTTTGGGTCATTATATTAATCTTATATTTTAGTTTTAACTCTTAGTTAATTAGTTTGACATTTACCATGTCACTTTGTATTTTTATATTATATAGTTAATAAACTTACTATATAAATTTAAGAGACCCCCAAGTGGTCCATTAATGATACACCTATTATGATATAAGTCTCTTGGCCTAACCTTATATTTTTAGGAATTTAATATCAATTAATAATATAATATTCAGTGTAAAACAATCAATGACGTAATTATGTGTGACAAATATAAATACACTAAATATGATTTTATATTCAGTGTAAAACAATCAAATGATATTCAAACATATTCTAGTAAAAACAACACCAATGAATTGGATGTTTGTCTCAAGAAATCGAGATTGAGTAAAAATTACTCTTATCAAGTTCATACCGATGACTTGAGAATTTATCAATGGAGTGATTATGTGTATAAAAATTATATCCACGGAATGGGGAGTGGAAATTATTACATAATAAAATGAATAGTGATTCCACACAAAATCTTGGAGTAATATAATCAATGAAATATGTGTAAAGCCAAATGAGTAGAAATTGAAATTTCAAATTCCCTTATCGATTAGATAACTTATGAAACATACACCCTTGAAAGAAGGATCATAAAATGATCATGTAAATACCCATAAATTAAAGTATATTACAAAATGAATACAATCATGGGCAGTACACATACACCACATGCAATAAATAAGCGGTGAACAATGGATTTCTGATGAAATTAAGAGTGAGATAAGAAACCCCTTATCTTGTACTTTTCCTTGGTTGAGGGTAGGTTGACCTCATGTAATATGGTGAAATAATTGTTATTAAATTATTCAATAATCATATACATTAATATGATATCATATATGATCTTTTAACATTTCTTTGTTAATAATATCTTAGAATTATCGTCATTTCGGGTGTTAACTTACTCGTTTTCTTTTATATGTTTTGTTACTTAAGCCATGTTTTTCATGAATAGGTTGTATCTTATTCATATCCATAATAATAGAAAGTTCTTAAAAATTATTTTTAAATCATCAAATGATAATTATACTTGAATGGATATGATGGTGAATGAATCTCATCGCGTTCGTGGAGACGGTAGTCCGTACGTATGCAGGAGCGACAATATCATTCTTTTGATATTAAAATAATATATACTTGGATGGTATATTATATATACAAAATCATTATAATGTTATATTTATTATTTACATGAATTATACATCATTATTATACCCATCCAAATAATAATATATTGAATAACAATTACACCACGATGTGGAGACGGTAAGCCGTACGTACGCACGTATGGTGACATGTTATTCAAAGGATGGATAGAATACTGAATATGGTTGTACCATATTTATAATAACATCACAGTATATATAAGATACTGGAGTTATTATTTTAGAATGGTAATAACAAAGAAGGAAGAAGTGGAAGACGAAATAAACTTGAAAAGGGGTGGTGAAAACATTACCTCTTCTTCGGGTTCTTCCTTTTGATTTGATCAGAAGGGATCTTAGGTTGGATTTATGACTAAAGGAAGGCTTATAGAATGAATTTAGGGAAGTTGAGAGAGTATTTTGGCAGTGGTTTTCAGAACCAAAATACTTTGAAGGTGTGAGGAAATGAGAAGGAGGAGTGCCCTTTTATAAGAGGGGTGAGGGGCACCTTTGGAAAAGCTAGAAATATTAATTTATAATAAATTTATATTCAATTTATAATGGCTCCAAAGTTGATTATTTAAAGTTTTAGGTGGGTATAGTTCTAAATCCATTCAACAAATAGAATTTATATAGGTTTGGGTCATTATATTAACCTTATCTTTTAGTTTTAACTCTTAGTTAATTAGTTTGACATTTACCATGTGACTTTGTATTTTTATATTATATAGTTAATAAGATTACTATATAAATCCAAGAGACCCCCCAAGTGGTACATTAATGATACAAATATCATGATATAAGTATCTTGGCCTAAAATTATATTTTTAGGAATTTAATATCAATTAATAATATAATATTTGTTTTAAAAAATCTTTTATGTCAATTTTGAAACTATTCAATAATTGATTTTTTTAAAAATCATAACAGAATGATTACTTCGAAAAATGTTAATTAAATAAATTATAACATGTCATATTATCCTAGAAAATTAGTTTAATTCATAAAAAGTCTGAAATTATATTTATTTGGGTATTTATAATATCAATTATTTTAATTTTTCACTATTATGGTAATTACTACATCATCATTTTGTCATAAATAAATTAAATTATTTAACGTATAAAAATTATAAATAAAATATAATTATGTAGGAAATATTATTATCTTTTTAAGGAATATTTAAAATCTAATTTATCTTATGTATAACCCTACATTAAACATGTTTTAGTAAATAAACTTTGATTTTAACTCTTTTAACTCTTCTTTGAATTAAATACTAATAAATGTCCTAATCTAATCCAGGTGGACCTAAATGATAATATTTTATTCCTAAGGTTGTTTTTGGTCGAGATACACTTGTCCAATATAATTAGGACATGTGTTAGGGTAATATTAATATCATTTTTACCCTTAATTACCCTATTTACTTTTAACCGTGGTAAATAAAAGTAAAAAGTTACTATTCACCAAAAATTGTTTTCATCTCATTGAACCACATTTTACATATTGATATTAACCATGTCTCTCGGATTTTTGAAATTCCAATCACAAAAGCGGTAAAATTATGTTTTACGAAAAATTCAGTTTTTTAACTACCACTTAGTAGTTTCACTATTCATCAAAAATTGAAGTTTTTCAGAAATATGCCAAAATTTTCCCCTAAGCTATAATTAATATTCCAAATTCAAAAATTATGTCTATTTTACAAAATTATAAACATATATGTTGCATTAATTAATTTTATAATTAAATCCCGCTGTCGCAACAAATAGCGTGTTTTTAAGAAACAATATATATCAAAAGATTGACAATTGTTTATGTCCAATTTCAAAGTGAAATTAATTATAATGAACACCATTGGATAAAATGGTAAAAATATATTCTAATTATACTTTAAAACCACTCAATAATATAATTTATCACTATAAATTATTTTTATTAAAAAAGTTGTTTTTAAGTATTTTTCACTATTCATAAAAATTGGAAGTGTTCAGAAAAATACCAAAAATTCAACTTAGGATAATTTCGATATTCCTAAACCAAAAATGAAGTCCATTTTGAAATATAAAATATATATACTTTCAAAAAGTAGGTATTATTATTCATAACGGCTAGTTAGATTGGTTGTGGTGTGTTAGAACTCGATGTTGCGTACAACACATGCTATCACATTATTCAAAGAGAAGCGTATCGTAGAAGCTTGGGGTGTTACATCATATCCTCGATAAATTGTAAGTATTATCAAAGGAAGTCATCTTTTATGTTGAATTATTTTGAAATATCAATTGGAATAATTCTTGAGAAAAGTAAAATTTCTACTTTAAAATCACTTTTCTTTTTAAGAAAATGCATAAATATAATAGAAAAAATTTAATTTTTGAATAAAATTATAAAACTATAAAGGGATATTAAAATAATTTATTTGTTATCATAGTATTAAAAACTTATCAGGCCGTATAATTTAATAAAAACATTCCTTTTACACTTTTATAAGATAAGTAAAAATTACCTCATTTAGAAAAGGAGAGGAAGATTCCTTTTAAGACATCTTTTTAAGAAGTAATAAATGGATAAAAATGACTTTAAAAAATCATTTTATAATATTTAAAATATTTCTGAAAACATTTCTAGAAATCATATACAAGGAAGCGAAATAGTCCTTATTCGAGACTTTAAAATAACTAATCCCAAATAATGATGAGATTGAGAAATAAACCCCAAACACATGGGTATATTTTAAATCGTAAAACCAAAGAAAGAAATAAATTCTAATGAAAATTTAAATACCATGAAAAAAAATTGATTCATGATATAACATATCAAAGGGTTAATATATATACCACACAAAATAAATAATTGGTGAATGTGGAATATGTATTGTGAATGTAAAAGAGAGAGAAAAAACCCTTATATTTAGTCCGAATCATCACATACATTTATTATATTACTAAAAAATAAACTTATGACCATTAATTAATTTTATAATAACCTTTATAAATTTCATTATCCCTTTTATCTCACTTATTACCATTTTATAACAATTAATTAATCATTAATGTTCACGTCCGTCATTTTAGTAACAAATTGGTACATGAGTCCAAAATAACTTCGGTAGGTTGACTATGGTCAAAGAGGTCATTATTCCATAATATATAGAATAATAATCATGAAATAAATATAATTTTTATATATAAATTATAATTTTAAACCTAACCATTAATTACAGTTATGAAAAATAAACTATGCCACAATCATTGAGACGGAAGGCCATACGTATGTATGAGTAACATTTCCATTTTTCAAAGTTCATTATGGAAAGAAGGTAAGTATTATTTTATCTTTAGGTAATGATCATAATATTATATATATCATATTAATTTACTAAATATACTTATAATTATATATCATCCATGTGATGCGGTTATGAAAAATGAATCGCATCACTTCATGGAGGTGGTAGTCCACACATACGTACGAACGACATTGTTATTTTTCAATGAATGGAATAGTAAGAAGGTAAATGATATATTATATTTTTATAATAATAAATATGGAATAAATATCATATATAAAAATTAATTGCATCATTATAAATAGTATTTAGAGAAAGTGTTGGAAAATAAATTACATCGGTTTGTGAGGCAGTAGTCCATCGTAAACACGAATGATAAATTACTTTCCCTTTTGATGGATGCTGGAGATGAATATAGGTTATGAAATTAAAATTATAAAATATAAGTATATTGATGATACTGATTTTATTATTTCATCATGGTTGAATAATTTTTGAAGGAGGTGGAAGAATAAACAAAACTAAAACATGTAGTTGAAAACTATAACTCTTCTTTGGAAAACATCCATTTCCTTAACAACTTGAGACCTCTAAGATTGGTATAATGTACAAAATAAGGCCTATATAATGGGGGAAGGTATTATATGAATATATTTTGGTAGGTATTGGATAAAAAAATTGGTTTCGAAGTGTGAAAGAATGATAAGAAGAGGTACCCTTTTTTAAGAGAGGGATGGGGTTCTCTTAGAAATTGTCAAAATATTAAACTAATATAAGTTAATATTCAATTAAAAATGGATCGAAATCAAATTATATATAATATATTAGGATTATGGTTAAAAAATAATTTCATAAAATTAAAATTAGATAAGTTTTGACTATTTTTATATCATTATCTTTTCGCTTTGACCCCTCATTAACCGTTTTTAAAGATACGATGACAACAAGGTTTTTTATAAAATTTGAGGGTCATGATAATTACTATAAATAGAAAAATAACCTATAAATTGAACATGGTTGATATTATAAACAATATCCTAATCACCTTTTCAAGTCTATTTTTTTAAATTTTATATCATTTAAGAAAATACTATTTATTATAAAATATAAATGATGCCAATTTTGAGAACTATTAATTACTTTAAATTTAATAATATGAAGAAAACACATATAATTCAGAAAAATTATTTTAACAAACAAAAAATGACATGGTAATCTATAAAATCCACGGATCACATTAATTATCTCAAATTACAATATTTTTATTAGTTTAAATAATATATATATATATTTTCCACAAATTAAATAATTACTAGGTTAACGTTGTGTGAGAATATAAGTTAATTTTTTATTCAATAATATTTAAAAATAAATTACCGTGGTGAATATAAAATTTTTCTCTTTTAAATTAATATTTATAATAAAAAATAACCTCTCGATAACTAAATTTTAAAAATATTACAGTTATTAAAAAGAAGGGTGTGGCATATTTGACGTTTCTTGAAATAAAATATTATAAAGTTCATAATCTCATCCAAATGGACATAAAATTACCATATAACTGAATATTGGAATAATATATATGAAATAGAACAATAAAATAAAATTAAAGTAATGTTTAATGTCATTTTATAATCCTTATCATTTTAATTTTAACATTAATTACTCGATATAACCTTTACTATGTTAACAAACATTACTAATGTTACCATTCTTATTAAACAAAAATACAAAAGACCAATTTAATAAATTTGAAACTTATATTTTTAAATATAAAATCCATTAAAAATAAAAAATACAAGAATTGAAAAAATATATTGGAAATAAAACTAGAAAAACCCAACGAAAAATGGTTTTTCAGTGAAATGTCCTTTTTATATAATAAAATTTTTCATACTAAATTCAAGTATAAAATTAATTTTAAAAATCATAATTCAAATTTTTTAAATAAAAAATATCTAAAGAAAATTTTAAACTAATCCAACATATAATTTTACTTTTGAAATATATTAAATGAAAATAAAGTTTTTAATAAAAAATAATATTTTTCACAATTCAATGAAAAATAAGCCTTTTCATTAAAATAAAAAAAATTCTTTAGGATTTAAAATGTTTTCAAAGAGAAAACCTCATTACCATTATTATTGGTATTTTTAAAAAGGATTTAAAATGGAATATATATTTCATTAATTTTTTTTTCCTTTGGGTGAAAATAAAATTTTTCTGAGTATGAAAATGGAAATGCAAGTTTTCATGTTTTATGATTATGTTATAGTTATTTGAATTGTTAATGATTATAGTTGATCCCTATATAATTCATGAAGTTTTATGATCTTGATATATCTCTCCAATATATAGGGTAGGTTTTTACTTGTTAGGTTTCTCATAAGAGATTATTAGAATTTAATGGGTAGGTTATTATATTTCTAATATTGATAGTAAGAGTGATATGAAAATGATGTTCCAAGTTACCTACCTAATTCTTCTATGATTTCAATGGATTTTATTAAAAATTTTATTATTTAGGAAGTTGAGATAATGATATTTACTTTAAAATGGATGTTTATGATACTTCTTATTGTTAAAATGTATAAATTTTCATGAATATTATATGATTGAAAAGAGATATATATGAGAATTATTTTTCCTTTAATATTTAATTTGAAATGTTTTATAAACATCTTGTGGATGGGAAGATGATTTCTTGGGTAAGAAAATATTTATTTTACACCCATATTTTATTTTTAAAAAGGAATTTTTTTCAATGTATTTATAGAGAAATTAATTTAATTCTTTGTTATTATATGTCCTTTAATGAGTTTTTTCTTATCATCCACATTTCCAAATGTTTTTCCAAGGGTTTTAAGGATGAGTAGGGATAAGGATGAGGTCAAGAATAAAGTTTTTATTTTTACATCTCGAGATTTTAAGAAATATCTTCTTTTAAATTAATTTAAATTATTTGATAGATTTCTTGACATAAAATTCATATTTTCGATTTCCTTATACAAAACAACACATTTATCTTGAATTTCATGAAACATCGAGTTTCTTTGATAATATGTGTTACCCAGAAGACCAATTTTTTTTAAAAATTAAAATACTATTATTATTTAATATAATATTTATGACCTAGCCATTGGAATAATCAAAATGAATAGTATTAGTTGAATTATAAAAACACCGCTTAAAAATGTATATATAATGAATTCTTTTGTGACCAATTAATTAGAAATGAATATAAAAACCAAATGAATATAAAGGATATATTTTTATGGAAAACTATTTCTTTTTTCCGCAAAGACATTTTATTATAATAAACTATTTATTTAAGGAGGAGTTTTGACACTTTTATAAATTTTATTTTACAAAATAAAATTTGAATTCAAAATATAAATTTCAGACTTTCTTAGGGATGAATTTTGTTAATTTTATTAGAAGTTTCATTTTTTATGAATAATGAAAAATATTAAATTTTAATTGAAAAATGACTTTCCATTTAAATAATTTATATTTTTAAATCATATTTTTATTATGTTTCAAAGTAAAATTAGTTAATTATATATCTATTAATCCAGTTTAGTTCACTGATATCAATTTAATATTTAAGTTGGATATAAATAATTTATAATCTTTTTAACAATTTTACTTTAAAAACTTACTTTCTAGTCCCGTATGCTGGATTGATTTTAAATTAACATTCGCCACTTATGTGAATTGAATTTGGAAAAATAGATTCCATATTATAAATAATAATAATATATAATTTCTATTATTTTCAAATTATTTTTTATCAAAAATTCTAGTGAAATCAATTAAAATTAATTTTAGCGATTAAGGTAAAAACGAGTTTACTTAGTGCTTAAACTTTAATATTTAGGAGAAAATGACCTATAAATATTTCCATTACCCTTTGTATGGAAATATTTTGAAAATATCCTATATTTAATAAAAAAATTCCTTATTTTAGGAATATTATGTAAGGTTGACCTCCCAATAAGGTTATCTTTTTTTTATTTACAAGAATGCCACTCCCCCTCTATTATAAAAGGGAATTCACTATCCCCCATTATACACACCACTAAATCTTTTTGGATCATCCAAAATCTGCACAAATAACTCCGAAACCACCTCTCATCATAGAATATTTGGTTTTGAGATAATTCAAAATAAGGAGGGCCTTTGGTTCAAAACAAAAAGGAGTTACCCGAAGAAGAGGTAACATTCATCAACATGAATTTTTGTTATATTTTTTTATCAACCCTATTCAATTATTATTATACCATGATTATATATAAAATAATTATTAGAAATATATGGAGATTTTTTAATGTTAATTTAATGACCAACAACCACACACACCTCCATCAAATGGGTTACAAAATCATTGTTCATGTGTACGATGGAGTACCACCTCACGAAACGTTGGTGTTTGCTTTTTTATTACCACCTCTCATGGTTGGGTATAATGATCTACATACTATTTTTATATGATATTTATAACATAATTATACCTATATAGTAATTATATCATATTCACCCTTATTAAATTTCATACCGTAATAGATACGATAACATTTCTCGTGTGCATGGTGGATTACTGCCTCACGAAGCAATGTGAAGCGTTTTTCACTAATATGTTAAATGGATGGTAACAAGGGTAACTATAATGAATATATATGATATAAATGATATAATTATGATATAAATTACATAATTATCTTTATATAAGTATAATATATAATTTTTTTTGTTACCTTTTCACACACTGAAAAGTCGATAACACCGTTCATAGATGTGTGGACTAATACCTCCCCAAAAGTGATGTGATTATTCTTTTTTCATCACCACATCTCAATAATGATATATATAAGTACATATAATTAAATAATATGGTATTTATGATATAATTATCATTCCAAAAAGATAAAGTTTTCAAAAATTCCTTCTATAATGATCATTGAAAAATGTGTATGTTACTCATGTGTACGTACGACCTACCGCCTCTATGATTTTATTGATGGTTCATTTTTCATAACCATATTTCATGATTGATTTTTAAAAAATATTTTATATATAAATATGATAATTATTTAATTATTTTTATTCTTTATATGTTTAAATAATGACCCATTTGACCATAGACTACCTACCAAAGTTTTTTTTAAAACATAATCCAAATATGGTCAAAACATCCATTGTAAACTAAATTAATTAAGTAATTTTATGTAACATGGAAATAACTGAAATAAAATTAATAATAAAATTAAAAAAGGTTATAAGTCAATTAAATAATTATTATTTTTTTATTTAGTAATATAATGACACACATGACAATTCACACTCAAGGTAAGGGGATTTCTAGTCTCACTTTTATTTCTGTGATACTTATTACATATTCACCACTTGTTTCTTTTCTGTACTGTCTATACTTGTGTATTACATGATATATCATGAATTTAATTTATTTCCTATTATTAAAAGTTTCAATATATTTTTATTATTTCATGGTTCTCTTGATTCAAAATTTACTCAAGTAGTAAGAATTTATATCGTCTCATTTTTATTTTTGTGAGATAGATTCCATGTTCACCACTTATTTTTGTTTTATGGTGTATATAACTACTATTAATGTATTGTATTATTATTATAACTAAATTTATGTTATTTGTAAAAACCATTTAATTATATCTCTTTTATGGGTATTACACTTTCAATTTTTTCAAAGCGGTAAGGTATTTTTTCATAGTTTTTCTTCTTTGAGACGTATGTTATGTCAAACATATAAGTTATTTTATGAGGTGTATATACTTCCAATTTGAAATATTATATCAAGAATATAATTATTTTAATTATATTATATGTTCCATTTATTGATATTATTTCATGAGGCTTACGATTCAATGTTACCAAAGTGGTAAGAGTTTTATGTTGCAATCTCACCATT
Source organism: Viscum album (assembly GCA_963277665.1). Taxonomy (NCBI): domain Eukaryota; kingdom Viridiplantae; phylum Streptophyta; class Magnoliopsida; order Santalales; family Viscaceae; genus Viscum; species Viscum album. The sequence goes on from OY728145.1 coordinate 962,898,210, forward strand.
TATTAGGATTGTTTATGATTAATAATTCAATTTTAAAATATTATGATCTAATTCTAAATAATTACCTAGAATTTTATTATACTATATTTATTTCATGATAATACATGTTTCCCATCATTTAAATCTCTTTATATATGCAATATATTAAAATAATATTTTAATGAAAAATCATCTTTTTAATCAAAAACTCTTTTTCTTCCAAAACAATATTTTCTAAAACTATTTTCAAGAAATGTTTTAAAGCTTTTTTTTTTCAAATAAAAAATGATAATTTTATAAAAAATTATTTAAAATGATTTTTAAATGATTATTCTATTATATTTTGAGGTTATATTCAATGAAAATTATTTTCAAAATGTTTTATCTTTTAAAAACAGTTTTTCAAAATAAAAAGGATATTTCTTCAAGAATGTTTATAATGAAATTTAAATGATATTTCCATTCATCAATTTTATCAAAACTTGTAGTTACTTGTGAAAATATCAAGATATTTTGTAGTGATACCATTTTCACTATTTTTTGTATGGATTAAGATTGTTCCAAAGAGGTTATCATAGAACCTGTTTATTTTACATGAGTTAACCGAGCTTTAAATAGATTTCTATAACCATTTATTTTCCATGGGTTAACGATGTTTCAAATATATTGTTATGAAACCCATTTATTTTCCATAGTTTAACCATATTTTATGGAGATTATTATGGAACTCATTTCGTTTTGATGGGTTAATCATATCTCAAAGATATTGTTATAGAACCTATTTCTTTTCCATGTTTAAATGAATATATAGAAGTTATAATGGTAGTTCGTGAGTGTTTATAATCGAATGAAATATTTTATGTGTTATGATTATGTAATTGTACTTGGAAATTTTATGGGTGGTTAAATTATAAACTATATATGGGTGGTTCCATGATAAACCAATTATGGGTGTTTTCATGAGAAACTAAGGACGGGTGGGTCTGTGATAACCTTCCAATGCATTAGGAATGGAATTAGACAATAAAATTATTCTATTCACAGGAGTGATTGTAAGAGTGGTTGTAAGAGTGAATTGAAAATGATTTCCCAAGTTAAGTACATGTTTTATTTATGCTTTATATAAGTTTATAATGTTTCTCAGGACTGATATTGATATCACATGGCTTATGATTATTGATTCTGATGACTCTTGACTTTACCATGTTTTAATATTTGATGATGCATGTATTGATGGGTATCAGTTCTTTTATGATTTTATCATGCAATATGATTTTTTATCATTACCTTATACACTTATTAATCTCATTGATGACATTCAATTGCTAATGATTATGTTTACCCTTATTGATCATTTGATCTCACACTTCTTATGTTTCATTTTCCACATATTTATAGAATTATGTTGAATGAGTCATGTATATAAAGGATTTCATATGGCTTATTATGATGTATTAATGTGAAAAATAAAATATGGGTTAAGTGGGGGAAATTTTCATTTTAATTCATATAAATTGTTTATGTTGGATTATTTCCTAATTATCTAAAACTCTAAACATAAAATATACTCGAGGTTATAAGTGATCCCTTTTTTCCTTTTAATGTTGTATGATTTAAATGACAAAATTGGGTGACAATTAGTGACATCAAATCTATAAATGTAAAGTTTATGATTTCAGCACAGGTTTTAGGAGTAGTGGTCATGGGTTGTTATAGTTGGTATCAACGTTTGGTTTAGATAAATTTGGTGATTAGGATGTTATAATGTGAGGCTATATTAAGAGTTATGGACACCATTATAAGTCTATAATATTAATGATGATAATAAGTTCAAAGTCTAAGACACCCCATTTATGGGTTTTAATTAGTAATTATTTTTGAAGTTATTGATGAACTTTTATTGGGATGAGATATTTTTAACCCCTAGGATCAACATGAAGTCTTTTTTAAGGAGGAATTATTTTTCCTATTTAAAGAAAAAAATAAAACCTGTATGTTGGGTGACAACCCATCACATTGATAAAGGAGGGGAGGCTTGAACCCATGTTCAAATAAAATGAGGGTTTCATGTATAAGAAAGGCCTCCATGATGTCCTAGTTAGAATGAAATTTTTACATGTAAAGATTATGTTAATCTTGGAAGCATTCGGGAATTTATTTAATGAGCAACTTTTGATTAATCTTGGAAACAATATATGATAAAATCATTCTATTTTTATGGGTTTCAAACTTATTTAGGAAATATTTGTATAATATTAAGGATTGTTATTCATGTAAGGATCTGGTTTGAACTTTGGGTACTACTATTATATTTTTAAGATTAATGTATCATATAAAGGTTTATTCATTTTGGGAATTATCTTACCATGTTCTAACTATTTCATTTTTGGTTAATGTCTAAAGACAAAAGGAAAAAAAATTATCCCCTTTATGGTTATGTGGTCTTTATTATTTTATTTTCATACTTCAGACATAAGAAAATTCATCTTCAATACTCATCGTCTGGAGAAAAAGTTGAGATTGTGGTAAAATTTTTTTAAATGAGGAAATTTTACTTGTCTAGTACGTATATTTCATTATGTTTTTAGTTTAGATAGTGAAATAATCCTCTAAATTTAGGAAGAGGATCTTAAAACAAAATGTTATTATATTACCATCATTTATGATGATATCAATGAATTTTCCATCACTACTTTTATTTTTGTTGTGTTTTTATTTAGTTCCTCTTGAAAAATTTCTATATGACTCCCTATTAGTCAATAGGAATTAGTTTTCCCATCAAAATAAATCTTTTAATTTCCCACCAATATTATCCCAATGTGGAATACTAGTTTTCCATAACATCACCTAACCTTTATGTTTCCAAATTTCCCTTTTTATGGCCATTTTATTTATTTAATTTTTATGATGTGGGTTTCAATATAGAAATTCCCAAAAATCCTAATCCTTTGGTATACAAGTTGAATTTTGAGGGAAAACTTAATTTTAAGGTGGGTTGGATGTAACATCTAAAGATTTTAAGAAATATATTATTTTTAAATTATATCCAATTATTTGACATATTTCATTAAATATAATGCACAATTTATCTTGTTCTATACACAACACAAAGTGTATCTTTCTTGGAACAAAATATTGAGTTTCTTCGATAATATGTGTCATATACAATACTGAGTTTTATGAAACAACAATATACTATAAATATTTTTTATGATAGTTATCATATAACTATAGGAATGGTGGGAATGAATAGGATTAAATTAATTGGGAAAATATTAATTGAAAAAGTATTTATAATTAAATATTTTTTACGAACTAATTATAAATGAAATTATAAACCAATTGAATATAAAGGATGTGTTTTTATGAAAAATTATTATTTTTCCACAAAGACGTTTTATCTTAATAAATTAAAATAATCACTCTTTGTAAATTATATTAATGAAATTTAGAGATTATATATTCAATATTTTTTTAAATTCATCCAATTAGTTTTTTAGGCGTAAAACAATAACAAATCAAATTTTAAGCATAAAAGTAGTATTTTTTAAAAGGTAGTTTTGTCTATTATTATTGGAAGACTTGTTTTAAAACTAAATTTCGAAACTTTTAAAAATTTTATTTGAAAAAATAAACTTCTTTTTTGAAATATAAATTTCAAAATTAAATGTGGGTTATTTTTTGGTATTTTTCTGAGATGTTTCATTTTTTGATGAATAGTGAAAAAATGCTGAATTTTAATTGAAAATGAACATTTAATTTGAATTATTTATAATATTAAATTATATTTTGAATTTTTTTAAGTATAATTAGTCAAATTATAAATCTATTAATATGATTTATTTCATTAGGTTAAATTTCTTATTGAGAATTGATATTAATTTTTTTAAACTTTTGAACATTTTCACTTTAAAAACTTTGTGTCTTATCACATTTGCGGGATTAATTTTAAATTAAAATTTCCAAATTATGTGAATTTAATTTTCAAAAATAAATTAAATATTATTAATCATATTAATTTATAATTTATAGTATGTTCAACTTAGTTTCTGATAAAAATTATTATTGAAACCAATTGAAATTAATTACACTGATTAAGGTAAAAACGAGAATACTTTTTATTGAACTTTAATATTAAGGAAAAAATGTGATATAAACATTTCAAAAACCCATTGGATTGAAATATTTCGACAATATAAATTCTTTTATATCAAATTATTAATTATTTTAGGTACATTATGTAAGGGATACCTCCCAATAGTGTTTTCTTTTTGGAATTTATAAGAATTCTACTACCCCCTCAATTATAAAAGGGAATTCACTATCCCCCATTATACACACCTATGAATACTTTTATATCACAAAAAACCAGAACAAATCACTCTAAACAATCTCTCACATCCTCGTAGAAGATATTTTTTGATAGAATGAAAACCAAGGATGGTATTTGGTTCAAATAAAAGGAGCTATCCAAAGAAGAGGCATCCCTCATAAACGTGAAATTTTGTTTTATTTATTTCTCTACTTCCTTTAATTATTATTCTACGCTAATTATATAATCTCTTAATTATTCTAAATTTAATTATTTTTTTTATTTTTAGGGTATAAACTAAACCAACAAAAACTTCCATCAAATGGGTTACCAAATCATCATTTGTGAGTACGGTGAACAACCTCCTCATAGAATGATGTTGTCCATTTTCCAATTACCACCTCCCATGTTTCAGTATAATTCTGGTCATACTATTTTTATATGATATTTATGATATTTATAACATAATTATACATATATAGTAATTTTATAATATAAAATATTTTTATATTTCATACCTTAAGGGATAATATAACATCGCTTGTGTGTATGATAGACTACCGCCTTGTGAAGTGATGTGAAGTGTTTTTAATAACGTGTTACATGGAAGGTAATAAGGGAAACTAAAATAAATATATATTATATACATGAAATCAGTATGATGTTAATGACATAATTATATTTTTTTAAATATAATATATCATTTTCTTTATTACCTTTTCACTCAATAAAAAGTGATGACATCATTTGTGGTCATGTGGACTGTCGTCTCATCGAAGCGATGTTGTTCTTAATTTTTCATCAAAATATCCCAATAATGACATATATAAGTACATATAATTAAATAATATGGTATTTATGATAAAATTATCATTATTTAAAGATAAATTTTAATTACCCTCAGTCTAAAATGATTATAAAAAAATGTGAACCTTATTCATATATATTTATGGCCTACCATCTTCATGATTGTAACATTGATTAATTTTTACGAACCATTTTACTTTTTTGGATTGAAAATAATAATTGAAATATAAATATGATGATTTTTTCATGTTTTTTATTTTTATATGTTTAAATAATGTCCCATTTGACCATAGTCGGCCTACTAAGGTCGTTTTTGACACATAATCAAAATATGGGAAAACATCCTTTGTAAAATTAATTGATTAAGTAATTTTATATAGCATGGTAATACATGCGATGAAAGTAATAATAAACCTGAAAAAATTTATCAATAAATTAAATAATTAAAAAAACTTTTTTATTCAGGAAGATAAAGATACACATGACAAGTCAGACTCAAGGTAAGGTGATTTCTACTCTCACTTTTATTTCTTTAAGACTTATTCTATATTCACCACTTGTTTCTTTACTGTGGGGTATATATTTACCTATGAAATGTTATAATAAGAATTTTATTTATTTCATGATATTAAATGTTTCAAATGATGTAATTATTTATTGGATATCTTTATTCAAAATTTATTCTAGTAGTAAGTGTTTATCTCATCTCACTTTTATTTCTGTGAGATACCTGTCATATTCACCAATTATTTTATACGTGATTTATATATTAAGCATAAATGTACTTTATGAATCTTATAACTAAATTTATTTGGATTTTCATATCCAATTTAGGTTCTATGTTTCATGGGGATAATGGTTTCAATGTTACGAAAGCAGTATGATATTTCTGTCATAATTTACCTTCTTTGAGATGTTTGTTATGTTATACACCTATATTCTTTTATGTGGGGTTTCTATTAACCCTTTGACATGTTATATCATTAATATACTTATTTTAATGATATTATAATTATAATTTAATGTTATTATCTCATGGGTATTATGATTCATGGTCACCAAAGTGTTAAGAGTTTCATGTTACAATCGCATAGTTTATCGAGATTGTTTGTGATTTAGTCTCTAATGTTTAAATATTGTGATATACATATAAATAATTATCATAACTTTTATTATTGTCTTTTATGTCCTGATAAAAATATTTTCCCTTCATTTTACTCTATTTATATACTCAATAGTTCAAAACAATTATTTTTTTCAAAAATCATTTTTTCAGTCAAAACCTATTTTTATTCTAAAATCATGTTTTCTAAAAATGTTTTTCAAAAATATTTTTAAAAAATGTTTCAAATAGTTTTTTTCAAATACAAAATGATATTTTACTTAAGATGTTTTTTAAAGTATTTTAAAATATTCCTTTATGATATTTAAATTTTGTTTTCAAAGAAAATGATTTTCAAATTGTTTTATGTTTTAAAAATAGTTTTTCAAAATAAAAAGGTTATTTACATCAAAAATGTTTTAATTATATTTTATGGGTATTTAAATTCATAAATTTTAGAAAAACCTTGTTTTTTTTATCCTCTAGTGGAGATATTTTTAGTGATACTATCATCATTCTTTTCTGTATGGATTAAGATGGTTCCAAATAGATTGTTATGGAACCCATTTCTTTTTCAAAGGTTAACCAAGTTTCAAAGAGATTATTAAAGAAATTTTTTCTTTTACATGGGTTAATCAGGTTTTAAATAGATTTTTATTGAACTTGTTTCTTTTCCATAAGTTAACTATGTTTCCAAGAGATTATTTTGGAACTTGTTTATTTTCCATGGGTTCATCATGTTTTAATGATATTGTTAGAGAAACCATTAATTTTTTATAGGTTAACAATGTTATAAAAGGTATAATGGTTGTTCATATGAGTTTATAATGAAATTAAATATTTTCTGTGTTATGATTATGTAATAGGACTAAGAAATTTGAAGAATGACTGTTATAAACAGATGATGGGTGGTCTTGTGATAAACCAATGATGGGTATTTATATGATAAAGAGATGGTGAAAAATTACATTTAGATAGTTCAATACAAATAACTAATCCTTTACATGTTGCCTAGTCCCACAACATGGATTCCTTCACCATTTTCTTTCTTGAATACAAAGGCATAAGTAGTGAAATATTATAAAATCTTAGTAGAGACTATCTTTCTACAGTTGCTTATATCCTCTAAATATATTTTTCATATCCACTTATCACATTTGGTTATATAAACCAACAAACACTGTATCCTTTTTATTAATTGGAAAGTATCCAAAATTACAAGGTCCACTTCCACTATTTATTTCCGAATCACTTCAGAAAGTTCTTGACTTCCTCTAAAAGTAAGATGAATCAAAAATTTCCAGCGTACAATATTCAATAACTTCAACAATTATCTAAGTAACCTTTTAATCTCAAAACATCTTCCAAAATCTCTATCAGGAAAAACTTCCTTAAAAAATGTCAGGCTGATCGACCTCAGTCCGGTAACCTCTATCAGATGGTGGCCATCCAATTGGATTCTATGTAATTATTCTTCTACTCCTTTTAATTTAATTGAGTAGAAAATCAATTAAAAACTCACTATTTCTCTATCTAATGGAATTATTTATGAAGGACCTCACTTAAATGGATTTCGCTCTGATGGGATTACTCCGATGAACTCACTTTGATGAAATGTCGTTCGATAGAACTTTCTATGATGATTGGATTTAACCTCATTGTGATGGAGCTTCCTCATCTTCAAATTAAAACTAAATATAGTTGGGATATCAATACCTTTCACACTTATGTGAGAGTGTTAGATATACACAATTGAATATTTTCTTATTAATAAAGTTCAATGTACTTTTCTCTCCTTTTATTGGAATACCAGAATGGTAAATGTGGGAAAACTAATTCTTCTTCCCACTCAATAAAATTCATAAATCCAAAATTGAACAATCATTTAACTCTTCATATTTTACTTCTTATACTCTTTTCTTTACTTATGGGATATTATCTATCCTTATTTAATTTTTTCAAAACTTCATACTTATTTGAATTTACAAAAAATTATTTATTCTGATTAACTTTTGTTCGATTATTCTTTGTTGTGTGAATTTGATTGATGCTTCTACCTCATAGTTAGTCTAATGAACTTTCTTATGGAAAGATCATCTGATGGAACATATATTTACCACTTAAAAACTCTCCATAATTTTATTTTAAATCAATTGAAACAAACTCATTTAATTTTCCCTTTAACTATTTGAAGAACTAAAACAATTTTTTCTTCCTATTTTAGTGTTTCAAATAGTTTGAGAATGGTTGAACGCATTATTTAATAATATAGTCACAACTTCCAATAAATTATTTCACCTTCCACCATTCTAGATAAACTAACAAATTCTCACTTTTTTCCTTTATATGATGAAACCCATCACATATTTTCTCATATTGATTGAATGTATCGAATTATTAATTCAATATCCCCATGAATCAGTGTCTTTGTTATACTGATGGATCGATGTTAGGATCCCTATAGGGGATCAGTTCCATGTCATGTTCGATTGACCTATTTTTGTTCCCATATGATTATTCTCATATTAATACTCATTATTGATCATTTATATTGTTTTGTTCGATGGATTAGATAGTCTGATGGATCGGTCAATTAAGACTCCAAAAAAAACTTTAACTCCTTTCTTCTACAAAAAACTCCTTATATAATAAGTATGTTAGATTACTTATATTGTTTGATGACTTAAAAAACTGCAAAGAATTGTTAGATTTACGTTGGAATTTTCTATGAATTCCCATCCTTTTAAAACATTATGTCTTTAGAATGAAGTCTCATTCTGATAGACTGGATCTATTGACTAATGCCGCTGGGATGAGCCAGATTCCTCATACCGATGGCTTTTGTCTGAAGTTCTATTTTTTCATTTGTGTTGTGAATCTGATTGACAACAAACCTTTTCTTAACTTTTAACATAAATCATCTATTGATGGGGGTGTGTCTAGAAATAAAAACTACACCTTTTTTTAACTTTTAACATAAATCATTTATTGAAATCAAATACAACCAAAATTTAACTTGGTCCAAACAATCACCCTCTTTTTGTTTTTTATATACTCCAATTTCCAAAAAATACCAATTATTGTTTTCTTTTCTCAGTTTTTCTTCTCCCAAAATCTGTCTTATACATATATTGTTCATATTTTCTTCACCTAAACTTATAATCCTCATTCATATCTTCCCCCATTTTTTTCTTTCTCCCCCTATTCATTAACTCTCCCTCTTATTGACAATTGAATTAAAAGGGGCCATCTAGAAAATCTTTACCCTTATAGAAAAATGTTTTATTTTTAAAGGATATAAATAATCATCTCAAAATCATGAAATTATTCTTTAGGAGAGAATAAGAATCACATTAGTTTTTTATCAAAGTACCTATAACTAAACATCTCTATGTTAACATTGGCGTACCCGGTGTAGAAAAAAGGGTTTATAATCAAGGTTATCAATGTTTTCTATAAAAAAATTTCATGTAATACATTAAGATAATTATTTCAACATAGTCATTTATATGGAAATTCATGTGAGGATTGTTTTTAGATCAAAAGTAATGTTCACCCATGTCAACAAAAATATCATAAATTTCAGGTGTATAAGGACAACTTTACAAATAATCATATTTTGTTAACTCATTACTTTCTTTTTCATGAAAAATAAGAGACTCAAATATCATATTTCTTATCTCAAATCCTTTAAATCATTGAAAGTTAGTACAAATATAAATATTTTGGGAATAAGAAGGAACCTCATTAGTTTCTTAGAAGCATATTTCAGACTAATATTACTCTCTAATTCTTGATGTTTTCTTCTTATTTTTGGACTTTTCATTGGATGTGTTTTATTCCTTCTATAAATTCTTATCTAATTTTTTTAAAATTTTCTTTCCTTATGTATAATCTTCTGATAATGATTTCAACTTATTTTCACCTTTAGTAACATTTTGGTTATAGTGAATTTTTAACAACCCTCTCATTCCTTCCTCTTACTCTAGTAAGAGTATCAAACACTTTTATTAAAATTCCCCTCCTCTTAACATATCTTGCATCTTTTCTAAATTTTTAAACCACAATCTATTGATATATTTTTATCAACTTTGATCAAATCTTTTAAAACCTTTTTCTCCCCTTTTCTTTAGCTTATTTTTGTGATTATTTTAACTTTTTTTCCATTTAAATTTGTTATGGACAAATAACTAAGCATTATTTATTTTTAGACTCAACATGTTTGTTTTTCTCAAATTTCTTAGCATAATCAACTTTATTAAGATTCTTATTATTTCCTGTTGTGGTTTGAAAATTATTCATCTTCTAAATTTTATCTTCTAGTCCCACAAAAAATTATGATAAATTTGATCTGCTATACTCATTATAATAACCCCCCTTGATTCATACTAGTTTCTTTGTAAGGAAATGTTATACCATCCTGAATAATCTCTGTGTCTGAAAATTCCCCAATACCAATAATGACTTTGAATATTTATCTTTCAGAATGTAATTATAATTGCTCAGAACATTTTTGTTTTTGTTTCTTCACAAATCATTGAACACTTTAACCCAGATATTATTTGCTGAAGAATTATTTTATTTCATAGTGAAATATTTTTTTTATCGAAAACCTAATTTTGTGAACCTTTATTTCTTCCATATTTAGATGTTTCACCTTTGACATCAACTACTTTGGTGATGTTTTTCTCTCAAATTTATTTTCAAAATTTTTATTTTAAGAATAATTAATTTTGTTCCTAACAACTCCTCTTCTTTATCATCTAAAATAACTTTTATAATATTTATTATCTTTTAATATTCAGCTACATTTAATTTTTTTATAGTTTTGTTCAATAAGTGCACATTATTTCATGTTGAGGTTTTCATTTCTTACTAATAACTTTTCATATATTTCTAGTTTTCTTTCAAGATCAACAATATTTATATTCTAAGATCCAATAAAATTGAGATTTTCCTCTCAAAAGATATATCTTTAATATATTTTTATAACATTCTTTTTTTTTCTTGAGTTGAGTATTATACTTAGTTATTTTTTTATAAATTTGTTTTAGAATCCACTCCATTTATATAATCTATTCACCATCATCATTACTATATGAATAATTACTTATATTTCTAACTTGAGAAATGAAGTTGTGTTTATGATCTAATTCATTGCCTGATAAAGAATCATTCTTTATTATTTTTCTTAGATAATTTTTGTCCTTATTTCCCTAAGGAAATATTTTCTTAAGTTTCTTCAACTTTTGTTAAAGATTTTTCTTATCATCTTCTTTGGACACATACTCTTAAACTTTTTTTCTAGGATTTTGTTTTCCAAATGTTATTTTCATTTAAAATTCCAACATTTGAGAATTTTATCTACACATTTACCCGTATTGTATTTATTCAAAATGTGGGGAAACAATGTGTTGATATATTAAAATTATTTCAATAATTCTGAATCAATTGATCATTCTTCAACTATTTTATCATTTTTTTCTCTTTTAACAATGATTATAATGAAATTTCTTTGTTTTCATTTTTCTTGAAAGTAGCGACTTTTCTCATTTCATATTCCATAAGAATACTCTAAATCTAATCCAAATACAAATGTGTATGATCTTCTAAAGATGAAACTTTGGAATCAAATCCATTTGGAAAGTCTCTCATAAGTTTTTTGAAAATTTTAGAGTCTTCCAGATTTTCAAAAAATCTTATGACGTTACTCATAATTTCATTTACTCTTATAAAGTAACCATAAATACATTAATCATATTCTATTTTCATATCTTTAAATTTTATTCTCTAGATTTATAAATTGGCTTCCTTAAATTTGTCATTCCCTTTATAGCTACTTTTCAACTTATCCCACATCTTCATATATATTGGAAACCCAATAATATTTGCATAAAATATTATCATTCCATCAATAAATAATTATGGGCTTCTCCATCATCTTCTATAATTATCTTATCAACATATATCATAATTATAATTATCTTATCAATAGATATCATAACAACATCATTGATGGGAGGAAATCCCACTATTACTGCATCTCTCACTTCAATACTATGATAATGAAGATATGGAAACATCCTAATCTTCCAAATATGATAGTTATATCCATAAAAAATCAGAAAACAACTATAGTTCACTGAATTGAAAATTTCCATCATCAGAGATGGATATTTTAGAGGTAACCTTCTCTAATATCAATTTTCATTCCAAAATAGGATAGAGATGATTGAGAGGGGGGAGGGAGGGGGATGATTGATTAATTTTTCTTTTATAATAAAGTTTCTTAACTTCCTTATTAAATTTTTTTTAAACTATAAAACTTGTTAAAGTTATGATCCACTCAAATATAACTTCTAAGACTATCCTTTTTTATATATAAAATATAAAGAGAAGGTATAAAATTATTTTTACACAGTTCAGTACAAGGTCCTTATCTTTCCCATGTTTGATAGTCTCACCAACATGGATTCTTTAACTATTTTATTTTTGAAATACAGAGGAACCAATAGTGAATAATTTTATAATCCTAGCAGAAAATTTCATTTTATAGTTGTTTATACCCACTTACTATCCTTTTCATATCCACTTCCCATTGATGGTTATACACACTAGTAGATGTACATGACTTTTAATCAACTGAGGGAGATTGAGAGGTCGGGGTGATGGACATGGAAGATTGGAGCTGGATGCAATTAGAGATGAAGAAAGAAGGCTAACCGAGAGACTACTGAAAAATATAATCAAATAGTTTCTTTTGTTTTGGGTTTTCCCTGTTTTCCAATTACACCTGCCCTTGGTTACTATCTTTTACTTTATTTTAATAAAAGAGGCATAGCCTCCATCTTTTTCTTAAAAAATAGTTACAAGATTCACTTTCCTCATTCCTTTTTGATGTACTTTAGAAAGTTATTCAACACCTCCAAAAGTAAGATATATAAAACTTTACTTATGTACAATCTTCAAGAATTTCAAGAAATTTTCAAGGAACTTATGGGTCATGAATTTTTTTCCATAATATCTATTTGAAGAAACTTCTTTATAAAAAGTCAGTATGATCGGCCTCAGTTCGGTATCCTATGTCAGATGGTCTATGTCCAATTTTTCTCTATCGGATTCTGTGTTTTCTCCTTATACTTTAGTTGAGTATAAATTCAATAGAAAATCACTGTTCCTCTATCTGATGTAACCCTGTTAGATGGAACACTCTCTGATAGAGGTCAACCTTACGGGATAACTCATATAGGCTCACTCTAATGCAACGTCATCCAGTGGAAGTTTCTTCAATGATAGAATTAAACCTCACTCTAATGGAACTTCCTTAGCTTTAACCTTAAACAAACTCGGGTTGGTATATCAATACATTTCACACTTATGTTAGAGTTTCATCTCTCAACATGAGAATAGTTTCTCAATAATCAAGTACAATTTACTTTTCAATTATTTTTATAGTAATCCCAGAGTAGTAGAGGAAGGTAAAACTAATTCTTCTTCCCACTCAATGAAATTCATAAATCTCAAATTTCACATTCAATTAAGTCTCCATATTTAACTTCTTCAAAAATTATAAATACTTCTAGAAGATTATTGAAGATTCATTAATCTTCTAAAAAAATAATATTATTCTAAATTACAAATAGTTCTTCAGTCTGATTAACTTGAGTTTTATCAGTCTTTGTTGTGGAACTATGATCAATGAATCTACCTAATAATCATTTTTATGGATTTTATTATGAAAAGATCATGTGATGGAACATATTTTCACCACTTTGAATCTCTAAATACTTTTATTTTAACTCTATTGAAACATACTCATTTCATTTTATCTTGACCCATTTGAATAAATAAAACAAATAAATGATTTCATATTTCAATTCTTCAAATCGTTTGAGATTGGTTGACCACATTATTGAATGACATAGTTTCAACTTTTAAATACCTCTATCACCTTAAACTGTTCAATATAAACTCTCGCATTCTCAATTTTTTCCTCTTGTATGATTGACCTCTTCATATATTTTCTAATACTGATTAAATATATCCAATTACAAATTGGATCTCCCCTTGAATCGGTGTTTGTGTCATACTGATGGATTAGTGTCTGGATCCCTCTTGTGAAACAGTGGAATATCATGTATAATATAATGGTGTCAGTTCCCATCTGATTATTCTCATACTAATTCCCACTATTGATCCTTTGGATATTTTTGTTCTGTGTCATACAAAATTTCAATGTTTTATTTTGTGTTGTGAGTCTTATTGACCGTGCCAGGTGCATCTTCATTGTCAATCCAATGGGGTGTGTCCAAAAACTGAGAATTCACCTTTTCTCAAATTCAAACATATATAATCTCTTGAAAAATAATGAAACCAAAACATAACTTGGTCCAAATAGTTTTCATATTTGAGGATCCAGGTATTTATGGGTATGACTTATTTTATACTTATCTCTTTCACTATTATTTTTTCATCATACCCTTATGCACTTCATGTGCTCATTGATGAAATTAAATTACTAATGTGTATGTTTACCCTTATTGGGAATCTGATCTCACACTTCTTATGTTTTATTTTCCATAGGTTTTAATGAATTTTATTGAAAAATTTATGTATATAAGGGATTTAATATAGATGATGATGATGAATTAATGTGAAAAAGAAAATTTGGTTTAACTGGGAGAAATGATCATTTAATGTCACATGAATTTTGTATATTATATTTTTTCCCAAATCTTGAAAACTCTAATCCTAATGGGTCATTGATGTATTAAGTGATCCCATTTATTATTTTTATTTTGTAAGTTTTATATGAAAAAACAAGGTCATAATCATCCACATAAAATCTAGAAATGTAACGTTTATGATCTCAGCACAGGTTCTGTGATTACATGTCTTGGGCTATTATAATGATAATATGTGATAAAAAGACAACTAGTTTTATTTTAAAAGTTTTGTATTATGGAAAAAATGGGTACTGAGTGGTTGTGTCTACTTTTTGTTCTATTATTTATTAATTCAAGGGTGATGAACTATTTTTTTGAAACTATAAACCTAGAAGAACTTTTGAAATCAAAGTAAATATGTTATTTTATAAAGAATCAAATTTACCAATTGTTTAAGGTCTGGTACCTATAGTTGGAATCTGAGAGAATGTTTAGATAATGTTAGAGGTTAGGATAATATAATTAAATAATCTGAAGAGATTCTATTTTATTATCATCATGATATATCATTTGAATAATTCAATGTTGCTTCATTAAAACTATGTCTGTTAATAATGGGTTTCCATATAGGAAAAAATAAGCTGAAGTAGGATGTTTTCAATAATACAATATCCTTCCAAATTAGTAAATTTTAATGGTTGGAACTAAAACTGAGAAATGTTTTTTCATGAAGTATAAATTGAAAAAGGTGATAAATGTTGGTGGTATCCATGGTATATAGATTCCATATCTATCACAAAGTAATATTTTGGGAGTGAACAATTTATGTAACAACATAGTCTAACATTTAGTGGATCTTATAAATCAGTGATAGATGGGGATTGATTAAAGTTATGGAAAGGATATCCAAATTATTGGGTTATTTATAACATCAAAATATGACTCTTTCTTTGTATCATTTTAATGTTTAATCCAATAAATGTTGGTAAATGGGTAAGGATACTTTATAATGAGAAGATATGGAAACTATGGAATGAAATAAACTTAAGAATAGTTTCTTTGGGAATTATTGTTATAATATATTTGAAATTAGGATGTAAAAAACATATTGGAATTAATGTTTAAGGAGAAAGATTCACTGGTCAAATATGAAGTAAACATTGAATGATTGACATAGTATACACAAAATTTTATACAATATATTGATAGTAAAATTTATCAGTTTTACTCTAGAATAAAGTTAATATACTAAACAGATCTAGCCTCTCATGAATTTATCATTTATGAGAAACTTGGTTTCTATACTAAGAAGGAGAAAATAATGTTTTATAAGGACCATGTATTTCAGAACAATAAGTTGAAAAAGATATCCCAGTGGTAGGAAAATATAAAGAATATATTTAAGAAATATAAATGTAAGATAATAAAGTTTTTATTTTATGATAGGTGTGGTAATAATCAATTTAGGGAATGTCATATGAAATTTGGGAAGTACTTTTGATGTGGTAGGTTTGGGAATAAATCTCAGGATTGAAAGTAAAAATATCTCGGCTATGGTAAAAATAATTTTCATTAACAGAAAGTAAGGTGTCTTAAATATAATGATATGGGTCATTATGGGGATAAATGTATGAATAAGAGCAGAAATGATAGGAAGAAACATAACTATAAGTAGAAGTGTGGTGAAATGATTTTAAGCAACGTAAGAAGAATTTTGAACATTAAATGAAGTGGTAACATGTACATTAATTATTTTTAGATAATGAAAATGTCTTATTTTATTTAGGGACTACACATTGATTCATTTTAGAGATTTGTTTTGTAAAATGAAAATTTTACCTTAAGAAATGATGGCATAAATTTTGGTAAACACATATTGGGGTATTATTAAGGTAAAAATATTTAAATATATCTTCTTGTTTTTATTTTTGGAAGAGTTTTCTATAAAAACCATGTAGTCATTCCCATTTTTAAATTTGATATTTATCTAGTTATGGATTGGATTTTATTTTATCATGATAAGTTATATTTCAGAGCTAATAAAGTTATTTTCTAGAATGAGTTTTTTTTGTATATTAGAATTAATTCAAACATTTGATAAAATATCAATAATGTGATAAATTATTAAGAGATGGAAATGAAGTCTACCTTACCCATGTTGTTGAAAATAAGGGAATTCAGAATAATGATGTACAGGTAGTAAAATAATATCTCAATGGTTTTCTTAATGAGTTACCTAGTCATATATCTTATCGGGAAGTTGAGTTTACCATTGAATTCATTCTTGATACAATTTTTTTAAATCCTCCTTATTGAATGGGATGTGTAGAACATCTTTAATTTAAAAATATATTGTAGGAGTTTCTTGATAAAGGTTTTATTCATTAAAGGACTTCACCATGGTGTTTCCCTATTTTATTTAGTAAAAATAAAGATGGATCCTTGATCCTTTACCTTGATTATAGATAATTTATAAACATTAATATTAGGAATAAATATATATTTCCTCATATGGATGAGTTGTTTGATTAGCTTCAGGGAGATCTGTATTTTTAGAAGGTTGATCTCAGATCCAGGTACCATCAATTGAAGGTGACAGTTGATAGAATTCCTGAGACAACATTTCATAATATGTATATGAATTATGAACTTTTTGGTTATACCATTTGCATTGATGAATTATACAGATGTATTCATATACCTTTTGAAAACAGTTTTTATAAATATTTAGAAAAGATTATGGTTGTGTTTATGGATGATATTTTAATTTATTTTAAAAGTATTGGTGTTCATGAAAAACATTCATTGTTTTTTAAAGAAAAAAAGAAAAAATGTTATGTGGAAAATTTATTAAATTTGATTTTTGGTTACAAATGATTTCATTCCTTTGACATGTCATAAAAAGATATGGTATAACTAAAGAACCCATGAAAACTAAAGTGGTTGATAAATGTACAAGACCTTAATTTGTGACCAAGATTTATAGTTTTCTTGGATTAAAATGATATTACTAGTATTTTGTTAAAAACTTATCCTGATTATATATTCCACTAAGTTTATAAAAAAAAGGATTTAGGTTCATCTAGACAGAGGAATGCAATTAATGTTTCTAGGGAATGAATAAAAGATTTGTAAATGCTCCAGTTTTGGCCCTTCCATTAAAAGATAATTATTTTTTACATATATTATTCATTGAAGTGAATTGGTTTTTTTAATGTTAAATGATTGGGTAATTATTTATGTTTCATACCAATTAAAACCCCCTGAGAAAAATTATAATACACATGAACTTAAACCGATAGTTGAAGTATTTTCTTATAAAAATTTAGAGACATCATTTTATGGACTAAAGTGTGATATATTTACAAATAATAAAATATAGAAGCATATATTCAAAAAAAAAATAGTTTTAGACTAGATATAAGAGATGGATGGAATTGATAAAGGATTACCACTTCACAATTAATTATCATCTAGGTAAAGAAAATAGATTTAATTACGCTTTGAGTCAGAAAGACAATACTGAATTAACTATGATATGTCTGAAACATGATCCTTTATCTAATTATTTGGTGAAGGTCTTATTAGAAATTGTTCATGTAGGAAGTCCATATATTTTGTTTCAGGTGTCTATATAATCATCTTTGTCAAATAGGATAAATCATGCTCAAAATAAATAGAGTGTTTTATAGTAAAAGGTAGAATTTGTTAAGATTGGTAAGTTTCCTAAGTTTTTATGTTGAAAAAGAAGGTTTTTTGAGATTTATAATAAGGTTATGTGTTTAATGTGACCCCCAATTTTATTAATAACCATTTAGTGAGTCTCATAGCTCTATATTCTTTATTATATCTTGGAAGCACAAAAATATATGGAGACCTTTGAGAATAAATCTAGTGTGAAAGAATGGTGAAGGATATTGTTGATTTTACTATGAAATGTTTGAATTATCAACAAGTGAAATACCAAAAAAAATATTATTAAAGGAGGTTATTCAGCCTTTCAATTTCCATAATGGAAATGGGAGAATATATCCATGGATTTCATGGACGTATTTCATAATATATCTCAAGGAAATAATGCAATGTGGGTTATTATTGATTGATTAACTAAATATGTGCGTTTTATTCCCATTTTAGAAAATATGACTTTGGATAAACATTTTTTAATTTTTTATAAAGAGATAATTAAATTACATGGATTCCATTTTCTTACTTTATCTAACTACGATCCTGATTTTACCTCTAATTTTTTGAAAATTCCACAGATATTGTTTAATATTGAATTGAGTTGTAGTACGACCTTTCATCATCATTTCTATGGATAGTCAAAGTCAAAAATTTAGATATTGGAGGATATAAATAAATCTTATTCAATACATTATTATGAAATTTGGAATAAGCGTCTGACTATTTTTTGATTTTTCTTATAATAACTTATTTCATTCTGGTATATAGATGACAAAATCTATGGCATTATATGAAAATAGGAGTCAAACTATAGTTTTTTCTTGTAAAGTTGGGAAAATAAAGTTATTGGGACCATAATTGTTATAAGAAATCAGAGAGAAGGTGAATAAGATTTAGTTGAATATGTGGATAGATCAGTTTAGAAAAAAAATTTATACAGATAATTAGAAGAAAGATATTTCTTTCTAGGAAGGTGATCACATATTTATTAAAGTATCTCCATGTAAAAGTGTTATACATTTTGGTAAAAATGTAAAGTTAATCCCACAGTTCATTTGAATATATAAAATTATAGATAAAGTTGTATGATTTTCCAATCGAGTGGCCTTAACTTTCTTTTAACTCGGGTACAAGATGTATTTCCAATTCCATTGTTAGGGAAATATGATTTGATTTCATGACATGTTTTGATCCCTAAAGTAGTTTAGTAGGAAGAAAAAATTTCTTATAAGGAATAAAAATTATATATTCTTTACCATACAGAGAAAGTGTTATTAAATTAATTGATTTAATATATTAAGTTTTTTTAAAAACCCTATGATTTATGAAGTGTCACGGAAATAAAAAAATTGTATGAAAGAAAAACATCCCCACTTGTTTAAGAAATGAATACAATTACAAGGTTAATATTTCAAAAATAGGGGAAGAATTTAATAAATTTTATAATTTTAAGATAAATCATTTTCATTCTTTATTAAAAATCATTTATTCGACTTTATATAGATATATTTATTATAATAATATTTTTTAATTTTTTCTTTAGATGAAAAAAGCATTATTTCTAACTAAATTGGGTTTTCTTGAATTATATAGTTTTACTTAAAAATTATTTTCAAAATTATATAGTTTAAATTTGAAAAAATAAATTTTATTTTGGAATTAATTATTTAAAAATTAGTATAGTATGTTTTTTTATGTTCTAATTTTTTTAATGAATTGTGAAAGATAATGTTTTTTCAATGAATTATGAAAAATAATGATTTTTATTTTAAATTATTTACAATATAAAATTCTGTCATATTATATTTTTAAAATTTAATCATCTCATTTGGATTAAAAAAATCCAATTTTGGTCTTTATAATGAATCTTATACTTGAATTTGATAAAAAACATTTTTATACTAAAAATGCATTTTTCTAAAAAAACTATTTGTTGTTCTATTTTGAGTTTTAATCTTAAATCAATTTATTCCACTTATTTAAAATGAATATGGATAAATTGATTCCAAATTTAGAATCAGGATGTCCAAATTTGGAAAATAGTCCCATTTTATTTTTGGTCACTATGAATAGTAACCATGATAATGTTTTTCCACGGTAATGGTAAAATAGGTTAATTAAGGTTACACGTAATGTGATAAGGATTAATATTCATTAAAAACATGAATTTATCTTATTGGATGAGTAATTGTCACCGATAATCATATAAACTTTGAAAATATTAACTTTTGTTTTGATTTTTTCTTGATTTTTACCTTAATAATATTTAAGTAAAGGATAAAGTAAAAAGTATTACTCAATTTCTTTCAACGTATATAAAATTTTATGGTAGAGATAAAAATAATTATGTTCAATTCCAAATAACTATTTTAAAAATTAATGATTGTTTTTTCATGATAATTTTTCTTAATTTTTAGTGATGAAATATTTACCTTAAAAACTTATGTAACTCCGTCACAGTTCTTGCGCAAGAGGTAGAAAATCAAGTAAATGATTTTAAAAACACAAAAAGTAATATTTTTTTGTTGAGTTATTATGTAACATGAGTTTTTAAGATTAATATGACATATTAGGTCCATGTATTATTTTTATATTTTAAATCATTTTTTTCATATTTTTTTCAACATCAAATAAAATGAATTGCTCCAGAAATAACATTAATGATATTTTATAATAAACATATATTATTAATTGATTTAAAATTCATGAAAATCCTATATTTTTCCAATTTATTGGGATAAAGATTAAAATATCTACCATTTTAAATTTTATTATTACTTAAATTTTAATAGAAACTTTATTGACCCATAGATATCTAAAAATGTTGATATCACAGTAATTGTCAAAAGGGTTAATAAGGGGTTAAAACAAACAGATAAGGGTGAAAAAACATCACTTAATATTGTCTAAATTTTATTTTATAATATTAATTATACCTATACTCAAATATTAATTATACCTATACTCATCTAATATTTTAAATATATTAGTTTTCATCCATTTTCCAATGAAAATAAATTTATACTAATTTAGTACATTAAGAAATTAGAAGAGTGCGCCTCCCCTCACTTATAAAAGGGAACCTACGACCCTCTATTTATTGCACCTTTTGAGAACACTATCACAGAAAATACCTTCCAAAATATTTATTATCATCCCTCCCCACATCATATATGAATTTTTTATTAGAAAACATACCTTGTAATGTTTTAAGATTAAATCTAAAGGGGTTGTCGGAAGAAGAGGTATAGTTTTTGACTGAGCATTTTTGTTTTATTTCTATTTCTACCTCATTAAAATATTCTTAAAACTTGTAAAAATAATTACATAGGTATATTACATAATATTATAAGCTTAAATGCTAAAAAAATAACATATATCTTTCTCTATCATCCGTTAAATGGGAAAGAAAACCATCATTCTTGTTTTAAAAAAAAAATATAACCTCACGAACCAATGTAATAAGTTTTCCATCACTACCTCTCATGAATGGTTATAATGATAAATTTAATATATATATATATATATATATATTGTATTTGTGATATTTTTTTAATTTTTTATGATATTATTTCATGCACTTTCGTATGTTTCCATCCATTGAAGAACAATATCACCATTTTTGTATACATTTGGTTTACCACTTCCACGAAGAGATGTAATAATTTTTTTATCACCAATTAATTTTAATGATATATATATGTTTATTTTATCAAATAATATGATATTTATGATATAATCATCATTTTTGAAATATTCATAATTGGTTTTAAAAGTATAATTTATATATAAAAATTATAATTATTTCATGATTATTATTATGGATATGATAAAATAATGACATTTTTGACCATATTTAACTTACTGAAGTGATTTTGGACATTGTTAAAACATGTAATGTGAACAAAATTGATTAAGTAATTTTATATAAGATGGTAGTAAAATAAAAGGAATAATAAAATTGAAAAAGGATCGGAAGAAATAAATAATTAACATAAGTTTATTATTATAGAATATAAAGAATATATGTGATGATTCTAACTCGAGGCAAGGGACACCTTACCTTGGAAACCACGTTGTAAATTTTTCAAGGACTTATTTTCTAAATGTATCTATTACATGTCCATATTATTAAAATAATTTAATTGATGTATTTATATAAGTATATGTGCATTATAAATGTAATTTTATATCACTTTTGATTTTTTTTCGTTGTTCTCAAAAGGTATATTTTTATGTACTTTATATGGAATGTGTAAAGACCCATAAATTCCAAGGAATTTTATTTTAATTTTCTTTGTAATTTTAAGAGAACACATTTTTTGACGGCGCCTGATTCCGAGGCCCGGTGTGCCCGGAATCAATTTCTGAAGTTTGGCTCTGGTACGTTCAGTGAACGGACGAGCGGGTTTTTCTAACTTTTGAACCGGTGCTCGGAATCGAATTCTGAGGGCACCGATGGAATCGTAGTGCCGGTAATTTCTTAGAAACGCCTCTTCTGGAGTTGCGTTTGCTCGGGTGTGGTTTTTAATTTTCGGGCTTAAAGTTAAGAAATAAAATAATTTTGCGACAACTTTATTTTATTTCACTTAAGCCACTTGGAAGCCATTTGAAGCCACTTAAAAGCGGCTTAATCTGAGTTGAATCGGATATGGTACTATCCAGAAATATCCTACCCTCTTGGTAGGATATTTGTGAGGTGGGGCCCGCACGAGCCCCGCCATTTCTTTCCGCTAAGTAACGCACCCGCGAAAACCCGTCTTTATGAAAGTCAACTGACATGTTTTCTTAAATTCTTAACAGACCATTTAATTGGGTGGTTTTTTTTTTGTAAATTAAATGAGTTGTTTCTTTCGTTGAATTAATTCTACGAATTAATGGTTCGTTTCTTATCTTTTGAAATTCAAATGTTTAGTTGTGTAAATAAAATAAGGCTTAAGCTTATTTTATTTTGGGTTGGTCTCCTTTGCCACCTTGAGAGATTTTGAGAAGCTCTCTCCATCTTCTTCAACCTTGACGAAGAACACGAAGAACACTTAAGCTCCGATGAAGAACGCCGCTTCTCTTCTTCGTAGCCGGTGTGTTTCCGAAGATCGATGACGCCGCTTCTTCGATCTTCTTCCCGTGTCAACGAAAGGAAACGCCGTTTCCTCCTCGGACTATCTCCGTCAGCCTACGAAGCTTCTCCAGCGACGTACCTCTTCGAATGCACCTCGACGTCAACGGAAACGACGTTCGATTTCTGCGACGCCCGACCTCCGCGACGCTAGTATTCCACGGCTTGATTGGCGTGCTCCGCACTTGAATCCGAAGTAGGGGATTGTTGATATTTTATTTATTTATTTTCCATTCTCGATTCTAGAATGTCGAACTTCGAGGATAAAGGATTAAATGTTATTGTCTAACGAGAGGGGGGCCCGGACCGCACCAACACGGCCGAACCCCCCTCCTATGTTCATAATTGTTTCCTTGCGGATGGAACGGGATGGCGTGGTGCCATCGCACAACGCGGGAATCGCACGACAATTATTGCGCGGCGCCGTCGCGCCGCGCCATGGTAAGAAATCCAATAACGTGACGCCGTCGCGTCACGTCGAAGAAAGCCAAAGGCGCCGCGGCCGGAGCGGCGCCGCGGCGGAGGGAAGCGATGCCGTCGCATCGCGCCGGACGGCATAGGCCGCGGCCGGTTCCGGGCCGCGGCGGAGCAAGATGACCGGCGGCCGGCACCGGGCCGCCGGTGTCGGCGAAGGAAGGACCGGCCGTCGCCGGTCCTTGCTGGCGAAACCGGACGACCAGTGCGGACCGGCCGGACAGTGGAGACCAGGTGAATTAATTTCCCCCAGCTGGGTCTCAAAAGCGGCCCCAATTAAGGGGCCGCGGTTCTCAAAGGGGGGGGGGGCTTTGCTCCCCGCGCGCGGCACCCATACGGCGCCCAGGCCGCGTCGCCGTGCCGGTCCGCGCCGCCGCGCTGGACCGCGCCGCCGCCCCGGCCCGCGCCGCCGCGCCGCCGGCCGGGCCCGGTTTTCCGAGCCGGGCAGGGTCGTCGGGCCAGGTCGCCGCCCGGGGCGGGTCGACCCGGTGCGGCCGACCCAGAGGGGGTCGGGCCGGGTCGGCCCGGGCCCAGAACCCCAGTTTCGGACCACTTTCGGTCAAATGCCCGTATCTTGGGCTACGGGCCTCCAAACGACTCGCCGTCAGCGGCAACGCGATCCTTGGATCGAGACGGTCGTTTCGGTATACTATACTCAAGGTGCACCTTTCTTTTCGAGAGCCTACGTGGTTAAAACTCTATAGTTAAGCGTGCTTGGCCTAGAGTAGTGATCAGGATGGGTGACCTCCTGGGAAGTTTCCCAGGGTGGGTGTGAGACGGAAAGGCCAATAAATAACAGACCGGGCGTCCGATTGACGCGCCGTCTCTTTCATTGAATTCATCTAAGTGAGACGGATCTTTTGGCTTACTCCGCTCGAGGTTTGGATGCCGACGAAGTGCGGTCGGGTTGGATCGCACCGAAATCCAACCGGGCCCCTGGAACGAAAAATCCAATAACTCTCAAACCGGGCGTCCGATTGACGCGCCGTCTGTTGCGTTGAGTTCCTGTTGATGATATGGAACTTTTGGCATCCTTCACCGAGATTTGGATGTAGTTGGATAGTGGCCGGGTTGGATCACACCGAAATCCAACCGGGCCCCTAGAACGGAAAATCTGATACCTTTCTGACAGAACGTTCGTTTGACGAACCGTCAGCGGCGTTGGTGATCTCGTTGAGAAACGGTCCCTATGAGTATACCCTATGAGTGTTCGGGGTATAGTTGAGTTACGGACGGATTGGTTCGCACACGAAACCAACCGGGCCCCTGGGACGAAAAGGCTAATAACTCACAGACCGGGCGTCCGATTGACGCGCCGTCTATTGCGTTGAGACCCCTATGACGAGGTGGTCCTTTGAGATACTTCTTTGCAGGACTTTGTGATACTTGGAGTATCGACCAGCAGCTCGTAGAGCGGACCCTCCCGGAGACGAGCGTGCGGAGTACGAAGACCGTGTAGCCGGCTGAGACCAGACGACTGCTTGACCGACTCGACTTGGAGTGAGTCGACTAGCCCAGTGGACGGAGCGCCCAGTATTTGGCGACAGACCCACGGTAGACGGAGCGCCCGGTAGTTGGCCGCAAACCCACGGTACTCGACAGGAGGAGTAACTCTATAGGCTATTAGTGGGAGCGCCCGGTATTTGGCGACGGACCCTCAGCGGACGGAGCGCCCGGTAGTTGGCCGCAAACCCGCAGTACTCGACAGGAGGAGTACCTTAGCAGTCTTAGGTTAGTGAGCAGTACCTCGGAGTCGTGACAGGACCACTGTACACTCCAGAGATGGAGCTCCTCAGCAGTTACGGTTTCGATAATGAAAATCCTGGTTTGAGCTGAGACTTTTGACCTTTGTGTTTACCTCATGATTGACATGGGTCACTTGATAACTTAGGTATATGTATGGGCATATAACTGGGTAGTGGTTATCCGTTGATTTCACAATCCTTGTTTTCCTCATGATTGAGATGGGTTACATGATAAATTAGGTATATATATGGGCATATATCTAAGTAGAGGTTATCTGTTGAGATCTTCTTGTGGTTATCCATGTTGGTTTAGTGAGACCTTGAGGGTATCGGGGTCCCTACTGAGTATCGTTATACTCACCCCTGCACGGGCTATGCCCGCAACTCGTTGTGTTGGTTGCAGACGACGGGCAGTGCTGACAGAGGCCGAGTGTTCGAGGACTGGACGGTACCCGGAGGTGGACTACATGACGAGTCGGTACCCGGAGGTGGGCTACACGACGAGTCAGCACCCGGAGGTGGACTATGCGACGAGACGACTCACAGAGGAGGTTGACGGACGAGAGCGTGGAGGAGGCTATCTGTACCTACCCTTCAGGTAGGATCTGTGGTGGACGACCAGGAGCTGTGCTATCTGTACCTACCCTTCAGGTAGGACCCGAGGAGGATGACCCAGGAGCTGCTTCCCTCTTCCAGCTGTTTTTCTTTTTGTTGTTGTACCTTGTTCAGTTGTAGTTGTACTTTCTTTTGGGTTTGTATTCTGGCCCATTTACTTCTCAACTTTTCTTTTGTACTTAGTGTTTTGTTTCCGCTTGTACTCTGTGGTGCTTGTTTTCTTTTATAAAGGCAATGCCTTCCCAGTTATCGGGATTTTACGCCTTTGGTGCTAGTCGCCAGCCCCTGGCATATGGAAGGCGGGCTTGGGGTAGTCACGGCACGAGCCCTGAGGACGGGTCCTGAAAAATTGGTATCAGAGGAGTTCAGTTCTACCGCAGAACTTATAACTCTGATGTTTCCTTCTGTGAGGAAATAGTGTTAAGAGTGCCGAGTGTGGTTTTCAGTTCAGGGAGTCCAGTGTTGGTGCGGGCGGCCGACGTATCCATACACCAGGACCCTGACAACTGGTTTCCGACTTTGTGCACGAAAACATTGATTGCGTGTGTGTTTTCTAGAATTTTTATTTAAATGTCAGCTCAAACCAGGTCAGCTCACCAGGTATAATATTTTGACCATGTCACGTTGTTTCTTTCAGGATGCCTCCCCGTGGACAACCAGTTAGAGCCCCGATAGTGGTACGTACTGACAGCCTGCCGAGCGACGAGGCCTCAGTACAGGGCCCTATCCCAGTTGAGGCACCAGCGGTGGCACCAGCGGTACTACTACCCGTTGGGCCACCGATGCCACCAGCCCCAGGAGTAGGCGATGCACGACGCTTGAGCGCGCTGCACGAGTTCTAGCGCCAGAGTCCACCCAGGTTCCGGGGAGAGATGGACCCGTAGGCGGCTGAGGATTGGCTGGAGGCTGTGGTGGGAGTCTTCAGGCTAGTGGGGACGCCGATAGACTTCATGGTGATCTTTGCTACCAGCCTCCTTCAGGCAGCAGCAGGCAGGTGGTGGAGCCACTTGTTTCAGTTTTGTGACGGGATGAACTTCGCATGGGAAGACTTCGAGACCTTCTTCAGGGTGGAGTTTGTGCCAGTAGCTCTATACCCCGAGCATGTACAGGAGCTTCTGCCTTTTCCACAGGGTTTTCGATCAGTTGACGAGTCATATGTGCGTAGTAGATAGATGGTGCAGAGGTCCAGGAGGACCAGACCAGCAGTTGGTCAATCTCAGGTTTGAGGACCTGTGGTGCGGGGCACCCGGGGTATGGTCAGAGCCAGGCGTGCCAGAAGCAGACTGTGTTACTCGTGCGGAGGAAAGGGTCATCTGGCACGTGACTGTCCGACTCCTCGTATAGTTGATCCGCAGGCTTTGGGGGAGCCACCGAGGCATTAGAGCTCCTGGAGCAGGTGGACAGGAGTGGAACTAGTAGATACGTCCTTTGTACTTCTAGTTCCATGATGCTTTTGTATTCGTGTCTTTGTACTATGAGCTGCAATAATAAAAAGACACTTATCTTTGTTTTCTTTCCTGTCCTTTTTGTTTGGTTGATACTGAGTGGTCCTGGTTAAACTGTTGACTTGACCCTCACTTTTGAGATTCCTACTGGGGGAGACCTAGTGACCTCACACTGATGCCGACAGTGTGACTTGACCCTTGGAGGCGAGAGTGACAGTTGGATCTCTTAGTAGTTGCGTCGAGGCCTTACAACGTCATCCATGGCATGAATGCATAATTTATGCCAGGATTGACTATATTAGGAAACAAATGTGGTTTATCCAGGGGATGAGACCAGATTTCTCTTATCGGCAAAGAAGAAATCATAGCAGCTCTTGTGAGACTAAAGGAGGTGCAGTTCATCCAGGAGCGGATGAAGACTGCACAGTGCAGTAAGAAACAAGGAACCGGTGCCAGTCTTAGAGACTCAGGCATGTTAAATGTTTCAAGAAGAGGTAGCTTTAAATAGAGATGAGTCTGCGAAGTGGCAGACGTGGAGGCAGATCTAGGAGAGCAGCATGAGGTGGTGTACATCTTAACATTCTACAACCACCCGCCTTAGTTATTCCCGCCATGCTCAGGGAGCTGGATTATAGCATCCCACCTTTTTATCACATAACTTTCATTTCATTACACAGAACTGAGGATCTTTAAGGTTTAATGTCTTGGAAACAAGGAACATAATACATCAAAAGAACAAAAAAACATTCTTCTTAAACACTTGAAAGGATTATCCTTTAGTTCATCCTATGTTCATTATACATCTCATAACCTGGGGACATACATCAAAAGAAAGGGTGAGCAGAAGGCCCAGTAAGGGAAACAAGAGAAACATTTTACAAGTGAACTTGAGATACTTCAATAAGGACATGAAAAGAACTTTAAGGCATGAAAATGAAACCATGAAGAATATGATAATAAAGATAACATTTTTCATAACTTGAAGATGTGGCTACAACATTTAATATTGACAATCATTTCGTTTCACCAAGGTCCATCCCCAAGGTGTCGTTAAAAATTACCAAGGTTATTCACCAAGGCGTCGTTAAAAATGGTCATCTCTAGAGATTAAGTCTTTACCCAATGCATTGGAGCGCTATCAGGGCACACCCTTAAATTTTCCTTTATTATCATGTGATCCACATATATCATCATCAAACATTTCATAAATAACCCATATAGCATAAAATAAATGGGTTTCATTTCATAATCATAACATTTTAAAAACTGCTTTAAAGACATGATCTTTACGTCACTTTAAAACCCACAGAAAAGGAAGGTGGGTCTCATGTATGTAAATCCCAGAATTTAAAATAGAACATTTTGGTATATATGTGAATACCCCTTTAGAATAAAGAGCTTTGAGTATTCAATTAATAATATAAAAGAACTTTAGAAAAAGAGAGAGACATTTTGAGACGGAAATTCTACAGCATAACGGCTATGTTATGAGGTTTTAGAAGATATGAAAAAGAGAGGGAAAATGGGTCAAACATTCATAAATGAACCATAAAATAGTAGATGGAAAGAATAAGAAGGATACATGATCATGGTAATGAAATTTCAAGGACATACCATTTGAAATGAAAAACATGGAAGGAATACAAAAATTAGATTTCTCTTATGAAAGTTCGGCAGCCTAACAGCGTTACTTAAACTTCAACAAAAATGATTTGAAAAGATAAAATAGGGTATCTCATCATGTGAACATAAGAGTTCAGTATGATATATATAGAGATAATTCCCCAACATAATTAAAAAGGAACTTGAAAGACTTGACATGAAAGTAGAACTTTGAAAAGAATGAGAAGGGTGAATGAATCCCCTAAAAATTCGGCAGCCTAACGGCGCCACTTAAAACTTCAAAATACTGAATTGAAGAGATCAAATGGGGTCTCCCATCATATGAACATAAGAGTCCTGTATAATAGAAATATAGATCATACCCCAACATAACAAAAATGAACTTGAAGGAATTGACATGAAAGTAGAACTTCAAAACGAGAAGGGTGAAGAACCACTTAAAAATTCGGCAGCCTAGCGGCGCCACTTAAAACTTCAAAATACTGAATTGAAGAGATCAAATGGGTTCTCTCATCATATGAACATAAGAGTACGGTATGATAGATATAGAGATCATACCCCAATATAACAAAAAGGAACTTTAAAGAATTGACATGAAAGTAGAACTTCAAAACGAGAAGGGTGAATAAACCACTTAAAAATTCGGCAGCCTAACAGCGCCACTTAAAACGTCAAAATACTGAATTGAAGAGATCAAATGGGGTCTCTCATCATATGATCATAAAAGATCAGTATGATAAATTTAGAGATCATACCCCAACATAACAAAAAGGAACTTGAAATACTTTACATGAAAATAGATCTTGAAAAATGAGAAGGGAGAAAGAATCCGTTACAAAATTTTCGGCAGCCTAACGGCACCACTTAAAACTTCATAAAACGAAATAATGAGAGTAAGAGGGGATCTCCCATTATATGAACATAAAAAGGGAAGTAAGAGGAGTATACAAGAACATCCTCCAACATAATAACATGTAGCATAAAAGGAATGACATAAAAGAGATTACTTGAAATGAAAGAGAGAGGTCAGATCCCTTACCTTAAAATGTAACTCTTAAACCTCAAAGGTTGAAACCTTGAGGGCTTGGGGGCACCTTGGGAGGACTCCTTGGGAGGTAAAGAGACCAGAACTTCGTTGGGGAAGAGTGGGGGGTCGAATGTATGAGAGGAGGGCTTGGTATTTACAGGGAAAGTGAGGGGACAATGCATTAATGGCCAAGGGACACCTCACATGTGCTTTTCTCAAACCCATGTGCTCTCCCTTGGAATTTACCATGGAGTTAGGTCACATGGGGCCCCCACAACAATAATTCATCACCCTTGCCCGGACAACCCTCAAAATATCTCATGACATCATCATGACATAGCTATGATGTCACTAAACATACCGAAACCCTAAATCTGCATTTTTACTATTCACTGAAAATTAAACTTTCTCAGAAAAATCCCAAACTTTCACACTAACCAAATATCAATGCTCTGATTTCAAAAATGAACTCCATTTTATAAAAATAAATTTTTAAATATTTTTAATTTTATTTTTAAATAAATACACTATTCACCGAAAATTCATTTTTTTAGAAAAATCCCCAAAAATTACCATAACATAATATCGATGCTCTGAGTTCAAAAATAAAGTCCATTTTATAAAAATAATTTTCTAATTATTTTTAATTAAATTTTTAATTAAAAAACACTATTCACCCGAAAAAACTAATACTTGACTAATAATTTATGAAACCATTATTTAACCATTTTATTGAATCACATTACTTAAATCAAGGTGGCTAGATTATACTAATACTTTATTTAAGTGAGATTACTAATCCATTTGGACTCATTACTAATCCTAATCATAAAATCACTATTCATATTTTACTATTCATCAAAAATCAAGTTGATCTTATTAGACTCTAAATTTCGTACTGAACATAATTGTAGAAGACCATTTTTTGCAAATCAATACACATTTTTAATTATTTAAGGTTTACAAAAAAAATATAATTTTTCTAAAATTCATCAAAAATATACATACTATATTTATCTGGTCATTTGAAAATTCATAAACTTGATCATAAGAAGAAATCCCAATTTTTATTTAAAACAAAGGATTACACAAGGCAGTTACGATCTCCTTACATAGCCCCTTATCACACCAGCATAGGACCTAAGTGTAAGGTGTGCTAAGGTGAGAGAATCCGAGGGAGGCTCGGACAACATTGCACGAGTAGTAATTTCTATCAGTTTGAACTTCTCGCGAAGGAGATCCCGTTCTAGCTTCACACGATGAAGTTCAGCTTGGGTTTGGTCTAGAGCAAAGCCCAGTGGTGCTACCTCCTTCCCAAGTTCTGTGAGATGGGCTTCGATCGGTCCAAGACTACTGGGTGAGGCCATCGAATCTTCTTTCTATATTAATTAACCAAGATTACTTGTATTTAGTGACAATAATCAAAACATTTTGTTCACAGCGGTCATATTGACCGATGGTCATATAATAGTCAAAACCCAATGGTCTCATTTTAATTATAATCATGTTTATCAAATAAAACATTTTTTTTGAGTATAAAAATAAAATAAAATAACACATGAAATTAGGAAACAAGATTTATTCAAAATTTCGGGCCGTTACAATCTTCCCCCCTTAAGAAATTGCGCCTCGCAATTTTTTAAAATTGGGTTTTGAAATTTTGTTGAAAGTCCCACATCGGAAAAAGAGTCAGTAACACCATTACTTTAAAAGAAAGAAGAGGAAGTACAAAGTCCACCTGAGTTTACTCATACTAGGATTCCATGTAGGAAACATGGACATGGAGGAGAAAACAAAGGGTCACGTTCTAAATGAGAGTGATAGAAAACATGATTTGGAGGAAGTTAACCACCAGAAAATCCCAAACTTATGATGTGTGTAAACGGTCATTGATTACCTAGTAGGAAACATAAACCAACAACGTTTTTGTTTTACTTTCTTTTTATAATTTTGAGGAATTAATTTACTACATAGAACAAAAACATAAGAAAATATACATACCTTTATGTTTAGTTTCATACTATAATAAGTTTCTACCAAAACTAATATTTTCTACAAATTATGAGCATTAAAAACTACGTGGTCTCATCAAAACACAAGAATCATCTTCTAGAGAATCACATAATCCACAAAAGATCAACTATCTATTTCTTCTATCATTAAACATTATCCCAAAAATAGATTGGGTAAGGTAAAACAACTCTCCAAAAAGAATCCCATAGGAGTGGAAACTACTTTTAAATCTTCAAATTTCCATGGTACTACCCAAAGTTCATCATAGACCATTCCATAAATAACAGTCCTTAAAATTCCTCAAAGTAAACCAAAATAAGATTGATACCCAAATACAAGAAAGATTTGATAACATAGTCTTCCAAAATAAACTTCATTGTTCATATCCAAACAACATCAACCACTCCTAACATCTTATAACAAAAGTAGCTAACCTAAACATATTTTACCCAAGATAGGTTAATCATTCCCATAAGTAACCTAAATTACTATAAGTCCACCTTAAATTCATTTATTCTTCAAAATATAAGTCAACCTTACTCCTCAATGAAAATACCATAGTGATCTATTTACCTTGATCATATAGTGTCCTCAAAATAGTGAACGTCTTCCAAAATAATAATCATCTTTTAATCCCCTAATCATCTCTATCGTATTAATACAGAAATCATAGCATTTCCTATCACATTGGTTATTGGGACAGGTTCTTCCATTTCCCATCATTAACTAAGAAAAGAAGCTATAATTAGGGGCTTAAATACGTAGCCAATAATCATGAAAAGAAACTTAAAGCATATAAGGATAACTTGTAGAAGAAAAGTATACCCTAACTTGTGATCCCCTAGGTTCCCATCTAGGTTATCCATGATCATATATTCTTATGTGAACCTTTGTTTTATTTTATCTTTGTTCCTTTAACAATGGTTCATACTAAGCTTATGAATTTACCAAAGCATATCCCCTGGGAGTGTCGTAACCAAGAGTGCAGCAAGGCCTGTTGTCGTGTACCAGTTCCCATTCGAGTCTAGCTCAAAGCGGTGTTTTTGGGTTTTACCCCTATGTACATCTGTGCCAGAGCTACCTCTACCTGCTCGTATCCAGACAGAGATGTATTTGCTTGGAAACCCCTTACTCAATACTCACCAAAATACAAGGAAGATTTCCTATATTTAAACTTTTCTATAGGGTTCTTCATAGAGTTTTCATATCCTAATTTCCACAAATAACTAAACCATCCTTTGATACCAACTATAGCATCCCGCCTTTTTATCACATAACTTTCATTTCATTACACGGAACTGAGGATATTTAAGGTTTAGTGTCTTGGAAACAAGGAACATAATACATCAAAAGAACAAAAAAACATTCTTCTTAAACACTTGAAAGGTTTCTCCTTTAGTTCATCCTATGTTCATTATGCATCTCATAACCTGGGGACATACATCAAAATAAAGGGTGAGCAGAAGGCCCAGTAAGGGAAACAAGAGAAACATTTTACAAGTGAACTTGAGATAATTCAATAAGGACATGAAAAGAACTTTAAGGCATGAAAATGAAACCATGAAGCACATCATAATAAAGATAACATTTTTCATAACTTGAAGATGTGTCTACAACATTTAATATTTACAATCGTTTCGTTTAACCAAGGTCCATCCCCAAGGTGTCTTTAGAAATTACCAAGGTTATTCACCAAGGCGTCGTTAAAAATGGTCATCTCTAGAGATTAAGTCTTTACCCAATGCATTGGAGCGCTATCAGGGCGCACCCTTAAATTTGCCTTTATTATCATGTGAGACACATAT
This sequence comes from Viscum album, assembly GCA_963277665.1. NCBI lineage: Eukaryota > Viridiplantae > Streptophyta > Magnoliopsida > Santalales > Viscaceae > Viscum > Viscum album. Next base: position 962,932,626 of record OY728145.1, read on the forward strand.
ATCATCATCAAACATTTCATAAATAAACCATATATCATAAAATAAATGGGTTTCATTTCATAATCATAACATTTTAAAAACTGCTTTAAAGACATGATCTTTACGTCACTTTAAAACCCACAGAAAAAGAAGGTGGGTCTCATGTATGTAAATCCCAGAATTTAAAATAGAACATTTTGGTATATATGTGAATACCCATTTAGAATAAAGAGATTTGAGTATTCAATTAATAATATAAAAGAACTTTAGAAAAAGAGAGAGATATTTTGAGACGGAAATTCTGCAGCATAACGGCTATGTTACGAGGTTTTAGAAGACATTAAAAAGAGAGGGAAAATGGGTCAAACATTCATAAATGACCCATAAAACAGTAGATGGACAGAATAAGAAGGATACATGATCATGGTAATGAAATTTAAACGACATACCATTTGAAATGAAAAACATGGAAGGAAGACAAAAATTAGATTTCTCTTATGAAAGTTCGACAGCCTAACGACGTTACGTAAACTTCAACAAAAATGATTTGAAAAGATCAAATAGGGTCTCTAATCATGTGAACATAAGAGTTCAGTATGATAGATATATATATAATTCCCCAACATAATTAAAAAGGAACTTGAAAGACTTGACATGAAAGTAGAACTTTGAAAAGAATGAGAAGGGTGAAAGAACCCCCTAAAAATTCGGCAGCCTAACGGCGCCACTTAAAACCTCAAAATACTGAATTGAAGAGATCAAATGGGGTCTCTCATCATATTAACATAAGAGTACAATATGATAGATATAGAGATCATACCCCAACATAACAAAAAGGAACTTGAAGGAATTGACATGAAAGTAGAACTTCAAAACGAGAAGGGTGAAGAACCACTTAAAAATTCGGCAGCCTAGCGGCGCCACTTAAAACTTCAAAATACTGAATTGAAGAGATCAAATGGGGTCTCTCATCATATGAACATAAGAGTCCAGTATGATAGATAAAGAGATCATAACCCAACATAACAAAAAGGAACTTTAAAGAATTGACATGAAAGTAGAACTTCAAAACGAGAAGGGTGAATAAACCACTTAAAAATTCGGCAGCCTAACGACGCCACTTAAAACTTCAAAATACTGAATTGAAGATATCAAATGGGGTCTCTCATCATATGATCATAAAAGGTAAGTATGATAAATTTAGAGATCATACCCCAACATAACAAAAAGGAACTTGAAATACTTTACATGAAAATAGATCTTGAAAAATGAGAAGGGAGAAAGAATCCGTTACAAAATTTTCGGCAGCCTAACAGCACCACTTAAAACTTCATGAAACGAAATAATGAGAGTAAGAGGGGATCTCCCATTATATGAACATAAAAATGGAAGTAAGAGGAGTATACAAGAACATCCTACAACATAATAACATGTAGCATAAATGGAATGACATAAAAGAGATTACTTGAAATGAAAGAGAGAGGTCGGATCCCTTACCTTAAAATGTAACTCTTAAACCTCAAAGTTTGGAACCTTGAGGGCTTGGGGGCACGTTGGGAGGACTCCTTGGGAGGTAAAGAGACCATAACTTCGTTGGGGAAGAGTGGGGGGTCGAATGTATGAGAGGAGGTCTTGGTATTTATAGGGAAAGTGAGGGGACAATGCATTAATGGCCAAGGGACACCTCACATGTGCTTTTCTCAAACCCATGTGCTGTCCCTTGGCATTTACCATGGAGTTAGGTCACATGGGGCCCCCACAAAAATAATTCATCACCCTTGGCCGGAAAACCCTCAAAATATCTCATGACATCATCATGACACAGCTATGATGTCACTAAACATACCGAAACCCTAATACTGCATTTTTACTATTCACTGAAAATTCAACTTTCTCAGAAAAATCCCAAAATTTCACACTAACCAAATATCAATGCTCTGATTTCAAAAATGAACTTCATTTTATAAAAATAATTTTTTAAATAATTTTAATTTTATTTTTAAATAAATACACTATTCACCGAAAATTCATTTTTTTAGAAAAGTCCCCAAAAACTACCATAACATAATATCGATGCTCTGAGTTCAAAAATAAAGTCCGTTTTATAAAAATAATTTGCTAATTATTTTTAATTAAATTTTTAATTAAAAAACACTATTCACCCAAAAAAACTAATACTTGACTAATAATTTATGAAACCATTATTTAACCATTTTATTGAATCACATTACTTAAATCAAGGTGCCTAGATTATACTAATACTTTATTTAAGTGAGATTACTAATCCATTTGGACTCATTACTAATACTAATCATAAAATCACTATTCATATTTTACTATTCATCAAAAATCAAGTTGATCTTATTAGACTCTAAATTTCGTACTGAACATAATTGTAGAAGACCATTTTTTGCAAATCATTACACATTTTTAATTATTTAAGGTTTACAAAAACAAAATATAATTTTTCTAAAATTCATCAAAAATATACATACTATATTTATCCGGTCATTTGAAAATTCATAAACTTCATCATAAGAAGAAATCCCAATTTTTATTTAAAACAAAGGATTACACAAGGCAGTTACGGTCTCCTCACATAGCCCCTTATCACACCAGCATAGGACCTAAGTGTAAGGTGTGCTAAGGTGAGAGAATTCGAGGGAGGCTCGGCCAACATTGCACGAGTAGTAATTTCTATCAGTTTGAACTTCTCGCGAAGGCGATCCCGTTCTAGCTTCACACGATGAAGTTCAGCTTGGGTTTGTTCTAGAGCAAAGCCCAGTGGTGCTACCTCCTTCCCAAGTTCTCTGAGATGGGCTTCGATCGGTCCAAGACTACTGGGTGAGGCCATCGAATATTCTTTCTATATTAATTAACCAAGATTACTTGTATTTAGAGACAATAATCAAAACATTTTGTTCACAGCGGTCATATTGACCGATGGTCATATAACAGTCAAAACCCAATGGTCTCATTTTAATTATAATCTTGTTTATCAAATAATTTTTTTTTTGAGTATAAAAATAAAATAAAACAACACATGAAATTATGAAACAAGATTTATTCAAAATTTTGGGCCGTTACATGGATGGCGGAGGAAGAGTGCGACTGCATGCGGTCAAGGAGTGTGACCCAATGGCTCTAGAAATGATTCAAGGGACAGTCTGTGTCCACTACTAGCTGCTGTAGTAACAGACGTCTATATGAATCATTCCTCGCTTTCACAAATCTTGTTCCAGACCTATAGTTTCTGGTAAGCCGTGGACTTGACCCTCACGTCTGGAGATACCTTTGGAGGAGACTCGATAATCACACTTACGCCGACGGTGTGGTCAGACCCTCGAGGCGAGAGTTCTGGTTGGAATATCTTGGTGGAAGCGTCGAGGCCTTACAACGTTAGTTTGAGTATGGAATGGGCAATAACTGTTCATACTCAAATTGATGGTTTTAGGCAAACGTCGGGATGGGTTTTCCTTGGTCGGCAGAAAAGGAAACCCCAGGCAGTGCAGGGTAACTCTTGCACAGGAGGGTGCGACCGATCACTCTTGAGTCGGTCAACCTTACCCTCGTAGCAGCAGTCGTTTTGAGTTTCAAATCTAACAGAAATAGAGACCTCTGGTGTTCGAGGATGACGACCACGTCTTCTTACGGGTCTCACCTCGACAAGGTTTACGGAGATGTGGCCAGGGAGGCAAGTTATCTCCGAGGTTCAACGGACCTTTCTAGGTCCTCAGCTGGGTAAGAGAGGTGGTTTACCGCTTAGCCCATCCACTTCAGTTGCACTAGGTGCACGATGTTTTCCACGTATCCCAACTGAGGAGATATGTGCTCGACCCCTTCGCATATCATCGACCATGAGGAGCTGGACGATGGCGATGAGTGTCTTCTACGGAGGTTCCTGTGGGGATCGATGATCAACAGGAGCAGATCCTAGGAGGACGGTCGATTCCTCTTGTGCACTTTCTTTGGCAGCGCGGGAACCTCCAGGTGAGCACATGGGAGCCGAAGGCTCAAATGCATGCTCAGTACCGGTTTGTTTCCCTAAGTTTGTGGTGAAGCTTTACGGGGACGTAAAGCCCTGTGGTGGGAGTAACGTAAAGACCCATAAATTCCAAGGATTTTTTTTAATTTTCTTTGGAATTTTACAAGAACGCAGTTTCTGAAGGCACCTGATTCCGAGGCCCGGTGTGCCCGAAATCAATTTCCGAAGTTTGGCTCTGGTACGTTCAGTGAATGGACGAGAGGGTTTTTCTAACATTTGAACCGGTGCTCGGAATCAAATTCTGAGGGCACCGATGGAATCGCAGCGCCGATAATTGCATAGAAACGCCTCTTCCGGAGTTGCGTTTTCTCGGGTGTGGTTTTTAATTTTCGGGCTTAAAGTTAAGAAATAAAATAATTTTGCGACAACTTTATTTTATTTCACTTAAGCCACTTGGAAGCCACTTGAAGCCACTTAAAAGCGGCTTAATCTGAGTTGAATCAGATAGGGTACTATCCAGAAATATCCTACCCTCTTGGTAGGATATTTGTGAGGTGGGGCCCACACGAGCCCCGCCGTTTCTTTCCGCTAAGTAACGCACCCGCGAAAACCCGTCTTTATGAAAGTCAACTGACGTGTTTTCTTAAATTCTTAACAGACCATTTAATTGGGTGGTTTTTTTTTCGTAAATTAAATGAGCTGTTTCTTTCGTTGAATTAATTCTACGAATTAATGGTTCGCTTCTTATCTTTTGAAATTCAAATGTTTAGTTGTGTAAATAAAATAAGGCTTAAGCTTATTTTATTTTGGGTTGGTCTCCTTTGCCACCTTGAGAGATTTTGAGAAGCTCTCTCCATCTTCTTCAACCTTGACGAAGAACACGAAGAACACTTAAGCTCCGATGAAGAACGCCGCTTCTCTTCTTCGTAGCCGGTGTGTTTCCGAAGATCGATGACGCCGCTTCTTCGATCTTCTTCCCGTGTCAACGAAAGGAGACGCCGTTTCCTCCTCGGACTATCTCCGTCAGCTTACGAAGCTTCTCCAGCGACGTACCTCTTCGGACGCACCTCGACGTCAACGGAAACGACGTTCGATTTCTGCGACGCCCGACCTCCGCGACGCTAGTCTTCCGCGGCTTGATTGGCGTGCTCCACACTTGAATCCAAGGTAGGGGATTGTTGATATTTTATTTATTTATTTTCCATTCTTGATTCTAGAATGTCGAACTTCGAGGATAAAGGATTAAATGTTATTGTCTTACGAGAGGGGGGCCCAGACCGCACCAACACGGCCGAACCCCCCCTCCTATGTTCATAATTGTTTCCTTGGGGATGGAACGGGATGGCGTGGTGCCGTCACACCATGCAGGAATCGCACGGTAATTATTGCGCGGCGCCGTCACGCCGCGCCGTGGAAAGAAATCCAATAACGCGACGCCGTCGCGTCGCGTCGAAGAAAGTCAAAGGCGCCGCGGCCGGAGCGGGGCCACGGCGGAGGGAAGCGATGCCGTCGCATCGCACCGGATGGCATAGGCCATGGCCGGTTCCGGGCCGCGGCGGAGCAAGATGACCGGCGGCCGGCACCGGGCCGCCGGTGTCGGCGAAGGAAGGACCGGCCGTCGCCGGTCCTTGCTGCGGAAACCGGCCGGCCAGTGCGGGCTGACCGGACAGTGGAGACCGGGGGAAATAATTTCCCCCAGCCGGGTCTCAAAAGCGGCCCTAATTAAGGGGCCGCGGTTCTCAAAGGGGGGGGGGTGCTTTTCCCCCCCGCGCGCAGCACCCGAACGGCGCCCAGGCCGCGCCGCCGTGCCGCTCCGCACCGCCGCGCCGGACCGCGCCGCCGCGCCGCCGGCCGGGCCGGGTTTTCCGAGCCGGGCAGGGTCGTCGGGCCGGGTCGGCCCGGGCCCAGAACCCCAGTTTCGGACCACTTTCGGTCAAATGCCCGTATCGTGGGCTACAGGTCTCCAAACGACTCGCCGTCAGCGGCAACACGATCCTTGGATCGAGACGGTCGTTTTGGTATACTATACTCAAGGTGCACCTTCCTTTTCGGGAGCCTACGTGGTTAAAACTCTATAGTTAAGCGTGCTTGGCCTAGAGTAGTGAACAGGATGGGTGACCTCCTGGGAAGTTTCCCAGGGTGGGTGTGAGACGGAAAGGCCAATAAATAACAGACTGGGTGTCCGATTGACGCGCCGTCTGTTTCATTGAATTCCTCTAAGTGAGACGAATCTTTTGGCTTACTCCACTCGAGGTTTGGATGCCGACGGAGTGCGGTCGGGTTGGATCGCACCGAAATCCAACCGGGCCCCTGGAACGAAAAATCCAATAACTCTCAGACCGGGCGTCCGATTGACGCGCCGTCTGTTGCTTTGAGTTCCTGTTGATGATACAGAACTTTTGGCATCCTTCAGCGAGATTTGGATGCAGTTGGATAGTGGCCGGGTTGGATCGCACCGAAATCCAACCGGGCCCCTGGAACGGAAAAGCTGATACCTTTCTGACAGAACGTTCGTTTGAAGAACCGTCAGCGACGTTGGTGATCTCGTTGAGAAACGGTCCCTATGAGTATACCCTATGAGTTTTCGGGGTATAGTTGAGTTACGGCCGGATTGGTTCGCACACGAAACCAACCGGGCCCCTGGGACGAAAAGGCTAATAACTCACAGACCGGGCGTCCGATTGATGCGCCGTCTGTTGCGTTGAAACCCCTATGACGAGGTGGTCCTTTGAGATACTTCTTTGCAGGAATTTGTGATACTTGGAGTATCGAACAGTAGGTCATAGAGTGGACCCTCCCGGAGATGAGCGTGCGGAGTACGGAGACCGTGTAGCCGGTTGAGACCTGACGACTGCTTGACCGACTCGAATTGGAGTGAGTCGACTAGCCCAGTGGACGGAGCACCCGATATTTGGCGATAGAACCACAACAGACAGAGCGCCCGGTAGTTGGCCGCAAACCCGCGGTACTCGACAGGAGGAGTACCTCTGTAGGCTATTAGTTGGAGCGCCCGGTATTTGGCGACAGACCCTCAGCGGACGGAGCGCCCGGTAGTTGGCCGCAAACCCGCAGTACTTGACAGGAGGAGTACCTCAGCAGTCTTAGGTTAGTGAGCAGTACCTCGGAGTCGTGATTGTTTTCTTTTATAAAGGCAATTCCTTCCCAGTTATCGGGATTTTACGCCTTTGGTGCTAGTCTCCAGCCCCTGGCCTATGGAAGGCGGGCTTGGGGTAGTCACGACACGGGCCCTGAGGACGGGTCGTGACAGAATGTTTTGATGAAAACATAAAAGGAATGCTATATTTTAATGTATAAAGTGTCAAAATTTCTTTTGACTTCCATGAAATTTACTTTTTGTTTGGATTACTTCATAATATTTTATGCTTTATTCAAATAGAAATCCTGCCTTCCTTTTTTCATAGTTATTTTCAAAAATAATTTAAATTAAATTGATATTAAATTATTTATAAATGTTTTCTTATGAGTGAAAAGAATATTTTTTTGAGTATGATAATGGAAATTAAATCCTAAATATATTATGAATATGTTATGGTTTTTGGAAATTTGTTATAGTTCTATGAGATCTTGATACAACTCATGATTGTTGGTGAGCGTGATATATCTCTCAATGCATTTGGTAAGTCGGTAGAGTTAACATGTTAGCTTTTTCTCTAGAGATTATTGTAATTTGCCGAGTCTGTTATTCCATTTGTTAGAGTGATTATAAGAGTGATATGAAAGTGATAATCTAATTCACCTATATGGTTTATCTATGTTTTCTATTCTTTCACAGTAAATATTATAATTTCATAAGGTAATCTAAGGATTTTAACTTTAAGAGGAAGTTTATGCTACTTGTTAAGGGTGAATTGTGTAACTTTTCAAGAATTTTACATGATTTCAAAGATAACTTTATGGATTTTATTTTTAATTTAATATTTCTTGTGAAATGTTTTATGAAAATATTGGGGTAGAGATTTTGATTTATTCTATAAAAAAATGAATATTTTAAGTGAAATGTTTATTTTTAAAAAGGAAAATTTTTAAGAGTATTCATGGATTAACGAGTTTCTTTTTGTTTTTTATATATACCTTAATGAAATTTTTATGATTATCCCATGTTTTTGAATGTTTTTAAATGGTTAAGAATACTATATAAATAGAATTTACTGAAATTATGGAATGTAATAAATTTAAAAGTATTTTCATGGAGAATTATTTTTCAAAGTTTCTCCGAATTGTAATGGAAAAATCAATTCTTGGAATTGAGGTAGAAGGAGGTTGATTTTGTGGTCGCGTATGAACAAAACATAGCCTTATTGGAAACGTATGCACCCAATTGTATTCTAGATATTGATAGTAAAATTAATCAATTTTACTTCATATTAAATCCAAGATATATAATATATTTAGCCTCTCATGAAATTTAAATATTATGGGAATTTTTTTACTATGCTGAGAATGGGGAAATGGATATTGGTGATAAACATGTATTTAATAACAATAAAGAGAAATAGATATCCTAGTGAGAAAATAAGAAGAATACATCAAAGAAATATGAAAATATTAAATTCAATTTTTCAATTTTTGATAGGTGTGGTAAAAAGAAACCTGGGGAATGTATTTTGAAATGTGGGAAGCTATTCCAATGTTATATTTTTGGGAATAAAGGTCATTATTACAAAGAATAAGATCTTGTTAGTGGTAATACAAATTCATGTAAGAAGGTTGAAATTTTTTTATATGTAATGAGATGGGTAATTTCATATAATTATATCCAAAGAAGAGAAAAAACAATGGGACACATCAAGACTATAAGAAAAGGGGTGTGGTGAAATTCATTGAATATACTTAAGTCGATGTGGGTACATCTAATGAAGTGGTAATAATTACATTACTTATTTTTTTAGACTATGCAAATGCATTATTTGACTCAGGGTCTAAATATTATTTCATTTCATAGTAATTTTATGGTAAAATAAATATTTAACTTTAACAAATGTAGTAATAAATTTTGGTAAAAACAAACTGGGGTAGTATAAAAGAAATAATAATTTTCCAAATCCTTATGTTATCATCCATGGAATATTTTTCCCTATAAAACTTATTGTCTCAACCATTATAGAATTTTATGTTATTTTGGGTATGAATTGGATTTCAGATTATCATACTAAGATAGACTGGAGAGCCAAAGAAGTTATTTTTTGAAACGAGTTTCCATTTGTATATAAGAATCAATTCATCCCTTTGATAATAAATCAATAAGTTGAGAAACTTTTAGTATATGTAAATGAAACTTTCCTTTCTCATATTGTTAAAAATTAGGGAACTACTTAGATTAATGATTTTCTATTTGTAAAATACTATATGGATTTTTTTCCTGATGAGTTACTTGGTATTATATCTAATCAGGATATTGAGTTTACTATTGACTTAGTGCCTACTGCTAATATAATTTCAAAATCCCCTAATAATATGGATCTAGTAAAAATTTTGTAATTGAAAAATAATTTATTGAAATTTCTTGATAAAGGTTTCATTCATCCAAGAAATTCACCATGGTGTGTTCCTGTTTTATTTTTCAAAAATAAATATGGTTCCATGAGGCTTTTCATTGATTATATAGCATTGAATATCACTACTATTAATAATAATATTTGTTCACTCATGTTGATGATTTTTTTGATGAGATCTATGGAGCTCAATATTTTTTAATGGTTGATCTTAGGTCGGGGTACCATCGGTTGAAGTTAAAGGAGGATGATATCCCTAAGTCAACAATTATACTTACATATATGCATTATAAGTTTTTGGTCATCCCATTTGGGTTGATTAATTCACCAAATATATTATTGGATCTTATAAATATTGTTTTCCTCAAATATTTGGATAATTTTATGTTTTTGTTTATTAATCATATTTTTTTATTCAAAAATTTATGAGGATGATGAAAAGTATTTTAGGATTATTATAAAATCCCTAAAAGAAAATAATTTATATTTAAAAATTTTGTAATATGTTTTTTGGTTACATTGGATTTGATTCCCAAGAAATATCAAAAATAAATACGGGGTAACCATTTTTCCCATTGGAATATAAATTGTTAATGAATGGTCAATACGTACAAATGTGATTGAGATTTATAGTTTTCTTTGATTAGTAGGTTATTACCATATATTTTTTGAAAACTTTTCACTGTTATCTTGGCCACTAATTGAGTTAACATTAGGGGAGTTATGTGCACCTGGATAAAGAAATGCGATGAATGTTTCCCAAAATTGAAATGAATATTAGAAAATGCTCCAATTTCATCCCTACCATCCAAAATGGTGACTTATTATCTATAAATATGCTTTATTGAATGGTTTGGGTTTTGATTTACTGAATCATTATCGAGTAATTTTTTATGATTTATGATAATTAAAATCTCTTCGAAAAAATTATCCTTCACATGACCTTGAATTGGAGGATATTGTGTTTTATTTAAAAATGTTTAAAGATCACTTAAATAATGTAAAGTGTAAAATATATATTGATCAAAATATATTTAGGAATATATATTCACTTAGAAAGAGTTAAACACGAGACATAGAATATTTTGGGAATTTTTAAAGGATCTCCGCTATACAATTCATTACCATCTAGGAAAATCGAATAGTGTAGATGATGATTTGAGTCATTAATATATTACTACATTAAAAATTACATGTTTATAACATGATTCTTTGGTTAATTATTTGATGAATGATGTTTAGAAACTATTAATGTAGTGACACCCTCTTTTTTTAAGTGTATGTAAAATCATCTTTTTTATATGGGGGTAATGAAAGGATTGAATAAAAACAATTTTTTATTGAAAAAGGTATAATAAGTAAACAAGGTTAATTATTCAATGTTTAATGTTAACAAAAAAAGGTGTTTTAAGATTCAGAAAAAGTTTATACGTATCATGTGACCCCTAGTTGAAGAATAAAATACTGATGAAGTATCATATCCCTCCATTTTATATTCATCATAGAAACATAAAAATATATATAAACAATAGGTAACATTTCCAGTTAGAAGGGGTGAGAAAAATATAGCTGATTTTAATATGAAATGTTTGACATGCTAATAGGTTAAAGCCAACCAACAATTACTAAAGGGGATTCTTCAGCCTCTTCCAATGATAGACTGGAAATTAGGGAATATATCCCTGGATTTTTTGGTTATATTACCAAAGAAACATTGATATAATACTGTGATATGTGATATTATCAATCGATTAACTAAATTTTCACATTTTTATCCATTTGAGATAATACTTCATTAGATCGAATTTCTTGAACATATGTTAAAGAGATAATTATATTACATGGAGACCTTATCTCTATTGTATCTAACTCTTATCCGTGTTTTACCTATAATTTTTTGACAAGTATTTATAAGTCCTTGGGTAATGAATTAAATTACATTAAAACCTTTTATCCTTAACCCGAGGGATAATTTTAGTGAATTATTTAGACATTGGAGGATATTATTTTATATTATTTAATGAATTATCAAGGGAGTTATGATAAAAAACTAACTTTGTTTCAGTTTTCTTATAGTAATAGTTTTTATAATAGTATAGATATGACACCTTTTGAGGAATTATATAGAAAGTGATGTTATATGATAGTTTATTGGGATAAATTCAGAAAAAGAAAGTTTTTTGGGACTAGGATTGGTAGAAGAAATGGTTGAGATATTGAAGATGATATAATATCACCTATGGATATCTTAGAGTTGGAAAACTTTATTCAGATAATCGGATGAAAGATATTTATTTCAAAGAAAGTGATCATGTTTTTCTTAAAGTATCTCCTTGGAAAAGTGTTATGCATTTTGGTAAGAAGTGAAAGTTAAGTATGTGGTCATTAAACCATATGAAATCTCAGAGAAAGTTGGATAATTTTACTATCAAGTGTAATTTCATCTATGTTTATATCAGGTACATGATTTATTTTAAGTATTATTGATAAGGAAATATATGGCGGATGCATCCCATTTTTTAATCCATAAAGTAGTTCAGTTAGAATAGAACCTTTCAAATGAGGAACAACTAGAATAAATTATTAATTAAATAGACAATATGTTATTAAAAAACTGATTTTTTTGTGTTAATATTTTATAGAAAATTTATATTATTGAAGTAGAGCCTTCAGAATTTGAAAACACTATGAAATAAAAATATCCATACCTATTTAAGAAATGAATATGATTATGAGGATGTAATTTCAAAAAGGGAGAGAATATAAGAACCAATGTAATTTCAAGATAAATTATTTTAATTTATTATTAATATTCACTAATTGGATTTCATAGATTAATATTTATTATAAAAATATTTTTTAGTTTTTCAGTGAAAATGGAAAGGCTTTTTTTCAAAACCAAATTGAGAATTCATGCATTATACGGTTCTTTTTAGAAGAAAAATTTTCAAATTATAGAATTTTAATTAAAAAAAATTTAATTTAAAAATTCATCATTTCAAAATTAATTTATTATGATTTTTTTATAATTTTATGAAACATTTTCTTTTTCAATGAATAGTTAAAAATACTGACTTCTCATTGAATAGTAAAAAATACTGATTTTTTCTCATGTATTTTCAAAGTAAAATTCTTTACAAGATTATTTTTATAATTTATTTTGTTCATTTTGATAAAAAAATCAAATTATGGTCTTTGGAATGAGTTTCATACTTAAATTTTTTATAAAAACACTTTTATACTTAAAAGGAATTATTCTAAAAAACATTTTTTTGTTTCTTATATATTAGTATTTAATTAATTTATACCTATTCAAGAAATTTAATCTTGAAAAATGGATTCCATACTTGGAATTAAGAGGTTAATATTTGGTAAATATTATAGCGACCCATAATTCTATTAATGAAATTTCCCTTTTTATAGTTTTATAGTGTAAATAAAATTACATCACTTAGAGAATGCAATAGAAAAATAATAAATGAAGAATTAATGAAATAATAGGTATTTCTAGAATCTTAGAAGCTTATACTAAAGAAATAATAACTTGAACTTAGGAACAGTAATATGACCCTTATGAATAGTAAACCGATCCAATTAATAGAAAACACACCCATGAAAGTATAATTTTTTTTTAAAATATTACAAATGGAATTATGATATTGTTATATCATAGTATAAGTAAATGAATATTTCAAAAATTATTTATTAAGTATTGATATTTTTTTAAGTCCTAAATTTTTAATTAGTATTTTATAATTAATAAAATTGATTTTCAAAAACATTATTTACATAAAATTTATTAATAAAATAATATTTTATAGTTTTATTATTTAAGGATCTTTTTATGAGACCTTAGATAATTTTTCAGAGTGTTTTAAATTCAGTTATAAATTTATAATATGTATTTTTTGAGTAAATGATGATTTTAATTAAAAATAAAATTTCTCATATTCGTAAAATTATTTTCATAAAATGGAGTTCCTTTTTTAATTCTTTACATTGAAAAATGGTTAGGGTGATTTTTTTGTATTTTTTTGAAATACTTGAATTTTAGGAGAATAGTAAAATACGATATTTTATGGTATATATAAATTATAAGATAAATACACTATTACTTGAGTCATGAATGATGAAAGAACCATAATCTCAAAGTCATATTCATTATTATTTTTTATTTATTTATAATGCTCAAACTATTCATAGTATTGATCCAACATAATAAAAAAATAAATAAAATATTCAAAAAACACCCTCTCATCCACTATAAACGCCACCCCTCACTACTCCTCATCAAACCTTCTAAGATTTGAGCCTTATCAAATTTATACTCAATACTGTTCCCAAAAATCTTCCCCATATCTAGTAGCATTTTGTACTAAAAAGAGTTAAAAACCAATACCCTTAAAAAGGTTCTCATGGAGGGGTATTCAAGAGGTAAAAATCCTTTTTATTTTCCTTTTATTTTATTTTATTTTATTATCCTTACCTAACCTACCCTAACCAAAGAGACATTATAACTCCAATATCATCTGTATACTATAATTTCATCATGTTAATGAAAGATCCACCATCAATCTCCTTTCTCCATCTCTTTTATTCTATAAATGAAAACATCACCCATGATGTGTCAATTTACCAACATCATGGATGATGCATTTTCATTTTCTATAAATTATTTCAAGTTTGGTCATAAAACCATAAGTATGGTTAAAAAATATTTTATTATACATGTTATAAGTTATTTATTATTATGGAAATAGTATATATACATGATATTAATTAATATGAAAAAACTATTTTGTGATAATCGACAAACCACCAAAATGATCTAAAAAATTACCATTAAAGTAATGTCAAATGAATTATTCTCATATCTAGAAAAAAATAATATATAATACCATGAAATATTATATATGCTAATTAATAAAATATTATTCTAATTACGGATAATTATATCCATTTTACATGAACTTCATTACTTATAAACAAGCAAACTAATTTGGAAAACCATGAAAACAAATGCTCCCAAACAATGAAATTAAAAACTATAACTAAAAAATAAGGACATAAATTAAATTCATTAAAATTAAATAATAAAATTCATGAAGAAAAGGTTCTGAATTATTTAATTAATTGATTTAATTTGATTATCCAGAACATTAAGGTCATGTGGAGAACACATTTAGACATAAGGTAAGAGATTTTACCAAAACCTTCATTTTTTACCTTCAGTTTATTATTTAACTATATTTACCCCAATTTAATGATTATTTGTTTTTAAGTAATTATCATATATATTTTTTACATGTTCAAAACTCATATACCACGATCAATTCATTTTATTTTATGGAAAATACATGTTTTGCACTGGTCCCTTCTCAAATAAGAAAACCATATTAAAAGGAATTTATTGATTTTTTACCCATTTTCAAGTACCATCCATAGTCTATTTTGAGACTCGATTATTTTTTTGAATTCACTATTTTTTTCATGAAAAACTTTATTTCTTCATTTGTGGTTTTATACAAATAATTCTGAAAAATACAAATGATTTTTTTCCAAAATAACTCTTCTTTGAAAAGTAAAAGGGGTATTTATCTTAATAATTTATCAATGATTTTATTAGTTTATTTTCATTTATTACAAAAACTATGTTTAATTTTGTTATTTAATAAGATTTATCTCTTATATTTATTGTATACCATACTTTATTAAATTTTTTCTGATCATTTTGACTGTGGATGTGCTATCTTGATACCATTCACCATACTACTCAGAATGGTTAGTGATTATGTTTACATATTGGGGAAAGTTATGTAAATTTAATATGTATATTTTTTTATGTTTAACCCTATTCATATGAAGAATTCACTGGACTTAGTAAGTGATGGGTGGGGCCTTCAATAAACCCATCGATGCATCAACAGGTCTCATAAGACAAAATAAAAATGGATTTTGGCTGTGGCCTTGAACATTTATTTTTTACATGTCTTGGACAAGTCCTTAAAAATATGTTTTAGATATCCATAATTATGAGTTCCCTCATTATGATAATGGTAATGGATAAATAATGAGATTATTCAACTAGTAGAGTATCCATGGTAAAGATTCCTGTGATTATTTTTATGGAATTATTTATTTAGATTTTATTCTTTCCATATTATACTCAAGATTATATTCTAATGGAATTTGTTTTTAGTTATTCACCATGACTTATTATTTATATTAGATTATATTGTATTACATACCCTTACTTTTCATATTATATCACCCCTTTATTACGTTTTATTTTTTCCCTTGATGTGAATTTGTATTTTATGAATGACTTGAAATGATAATCTAGGAGTTATGGATGTTTCCAATGGCATTTATATATGCTGTATTTCATTTCAATTTTTAATTTAAAGTTCATATATGTAGCCTGGATTGAAAAAAATAATAAACTATTTGGTCTATTTTGATGTGAACACTTGTTCATAGTATTATTGTAATAATATAAGGCACCAGTTTCAGGCTACTATGGTCGATATCTTTATAATTAGAGTTAGAGGAAGTTAAGTAGAAACATTGAAAACTAGATTTATAAAACATAGATTAGGGAACATAACCCTAATATAGAATTTGAGGATAAGCATAAAAGAACATCCGAGTATTTTGGTATGGTATAGATTATGTGGGTCTTACGAGAAATACATCTCTGTCTGGATACTATAAGTGGATGTGATTCCACCACAAATATACCTAGGGGTAAAAACTCTCACAAGGTGTCCCAGACCTGACTCGGGGTAACTTAGTACACAACAATGGATGATACTATGAACCTAGTTTGACACTCCAGGGAAATATTCTTAGGATAATTCATATTTTATTTACAAACCATTACGAAGGATTTGAAATTAAATGTGTCCCTAGAGAAACTATGTTTTTTATTATGAGATTATCTTGCATAAAATTTCAATTCATGTCAAGTGTTTTTCTAGTTTTAGATTATGAATTATGTTTCATAATCTAATTAAGTGTATGAAATAATTTATAAATGGAACCAATTGGAAGGAATGTAAATCGTATCAACACACGTATCCCATATAGGGAATTCCATCCTATATAAGATAATAATGTGGGTACTAGAGAAATGAATGGTGCAGAGAAACATATAACTATACTGGGACAACTGAATCTGTTTATGAACAATAACCATACCCATATGGAGCATCTTTATCCACAATTTGGAGGACCAATGTTAGACCATGTTATGTAACAACAACCTCCATCATTCAATGGGTCTATAGGCCCATTTGTAGCGGATTTGTGGATAAGTTCTTTAGGGAATTTATTTCAAACATTGGGAAGTAATGAAAGGGATAAGGTTATCATGGAAGTTTATATTTCCATCCCATATTTTCAATTTCTTCCTCTTGGATTTTATTTTTAACTAATGACCACCATTGATCAACATCTCCTAATAGAAATATTTTCCACATGAAACAATGAGCATATATTGGGAGGAAATTCTTGAGTCAGAAAAAAAGAGGATAAAAATGTTGTGAAGTATGAAGCTAACTTTACAAGGTTATCAATGCACTCCATAAAATATATACATAATCCAAGGATCAAGTTTTATTGATTATTTTATGTTTTAGAACCTTTCCTCTAAAGGGAATTGGTCTCCCAAAATTTCTCATCATACGAATATATGGTCTCATGTTTTATCAAGATGGAGAAACAATTATCTAAGTCTTACGAATTTAAGGAAAAATAAGAGAAGAAGTGGGTAGTAAAGGAAAGAATGGATAAATGGAATAATAAAAAGGGGAGTTTTCCATCGTATGATAATTGTGGGAAGAATCACCCAGGTACTTTCCTGAAGGGTATGAGTGTTTGTTACATGTTTGGAGAAAAAGGCCACCATGCCCATGATTTCAAGGGAAAAAAAGAAGCTATAATGGTTCAATAGAATAATTATAATGAGATTAGAAACTATGAAAATGATTTACCAAAGCATCAAAGAAACTTTCTCCAGAAAATTACAAGGAATAAAGTCCAAGAATATATGATCACAACTATAGAGGTTGAAGTTCCTAATGATATGGTGGTAAGAAATTTAATCATTTAATCAAAATTAACCAATTATTTATTTGATTCTAGATAATAAAATTGTTTTATATCTTTCTAGTTTTCTAAGAAAATTAGACATTTTCCTTTTGATTTATTAAAGGGGTTTTCAGTAAAGAATACTAAGGGAAGTATCATTGTGAAAATTTGTTATCAGTTAGTCCCCTTTATACACAAAAACTTTATTTAGTTGTAAACCTTATCATCATACCTATGGTTTATTTTGATATAATCATTGGTATATAATGGATTTAAAAGTATTATGTGAAAATGTATTTCAAGAAGAAGGAATTCACAATTTGTGAGGAAAATGTATAATCCATTATCTTTATAGGAGAAAAATTTATAATATGGTTCTTATCCATATTCTCATTGAGTAAAACATCTAATTGAAATTTTTGGGGAGTAAGAGAAAGAATCATATATGGATCTTAAAATTGAATATGTACCTACTGTGAAAGAATACATTGATTTATTTCCATAGGATTTTTCTAGAAATCCATCAGAGCTGGAAGTTGAGTTTTATATTGATTGAATTACTAGTTTAAGAACTATATCAAAGACACCCAATAGAATGGACACTATGGAATTAGTGGATCTGGAGAAACAATTAGAGGAATTTAGTGACAAGGGATTTATTCACCCAAGTGTTTCTCTATAAGGATCCCCCATTCTCTTTTTCAAGAATAAATATGGATCCACAAGTCTTTGTATTGAGTATAGAGAAATAAATTCTATTACAATAAAGAACAAGTATCCCTTTCCTCAGATTGATGATTTATTTGATCAACTTAATGACGATTATTATTTTTCAAAAACTAAACATTGATCAAGATATCATCAATTTTCATGTGATGAAATAGGATATTACAAGGACATAATTTAGAACCAATTATAAACATTATAATTTTACAGTAACACCATTTGGAATGAATAATGCACCCTTTATTTTCATAGATCTAATGAATAAATTTTATAAGGAATATATTGACAATTCTGTTTTGGTATTTATTGATAATATCTTGATATATTCCAAAAGATATGAGGACCATGAGAACCAATTTTGGGTTGTTCTAGGGGATATTAGAAGAAAAGAGTCATATGGGTAGTTTAGAAAGTGTGAATTCTGGATTAAAATAGTTTCATTTCTTGGACATATTTTATCTAAGGATGGAATCTCATTTGATCCTATGAAGACAAAGGAGGTTTAGAAATGAACTATACCAACGAACATAACCAAGGGATATAGTTTTATTATATATGTAGATTATTATCACTGTTTTATTAAGAACTTTGCCCGATTAGCTAACATGTTAACCAAGCTTACTCATAAAGGGGTTAAGTTTGTATGGACAAAAGAATGTGAAGAATGTTTTGAAGAATTGAGGAGTATATTAGTAAATGAACTGATATTGAATCTACAACCATGAAGGGGTGGATTTGTGTTTTATAGTGATTCATAGAAGAAATAACTTGTCAATGTCCTTATATAGAAAGATAGAGTTATTTCCTATGCATCATGGTAGTTAAAAACTCATGAAAAAAACAATCTAGATCATGATCTTTAGTTATAAATTTTAATCTTTTCTTTGAAAATATGGAGACACTATCTCTATGGTGAAACATGTGAGATATATACAGATCATAAAAGCTTAAAAGATATCTTCTCATAGAAATAACTCATCATTAGGCAGAGGAGATGGCTCGAGCTGCTCATGGATTTTGATTGTTCAATACAATATCACCCATCGATAGAAAATAAAGTAGCTGATGCATTTAGTAGGAAGTTTAATGAAGTTCTAAAAAAAATGAGGATTAAAAGGGATCTTGTGTTTATATATCTTGCAAATATGGATATGAGAATTATCAAAGAAGTTGAAACATTATTACCCTTTCAATTGGTTTCCCAACTATCTTTATTGAATAGAATTAAATTTTCTCAATTTGATGATGAGAATATTCAAAAGAGAATTAAATAGATGAAAGATGAAAAGTTGGCAAAATTAATGTATAAAGATGGAATTATGAAATTTGAGAGGAGGCTATGTGTTCCCTCTATACCTGAGTGAAAAAGGGAGTTATTGGTTGAAGAACATAACTAAAATTTATCTATACACCCTTGTATCACTAAGATGTACATAAATTTGAAGGAAAATTTCTAGTCGGACAATATGAAGTGAGAAATTGATGATTATGTTTCCTGATGTTTAGTCTATCAATAGGTGAAGGCTAAAAGAAAAAATCTAACAGGATTCATGCAACCTCTTCCCATTCTTACATGGAAATGGGATGAAATCACTATGGATGTTTTCACTAAATTACCAAAAACACCAAGAAATAATGATGCAATATGGGTAATTGTTGATCAACTTACCAAATATTCACACATCTTAGACATAAAGGAGGATTTTACACTGTATATCCTTGAAAAAATTTATATTAATGAATTTTTTAGACTCCATATAGAACCTCTTTCATTTTTTTCTAATCGTGATCCATGATTTATATTGAAATTATTGAAAGGTCTTCAGAAAACATAGGATATTGAGCTTCATTTGAGTAATTCTTATCAACCTCAAAATGACGGGCAGTCAGAAAGGAAAATTAAAACTTTAGAAGATATTTTGCGATCATAATCACATTAATTTCAAGGCAGGTGGGATCATTATTCACCTTTGGTAGAGTTTTCCTATAATAATAGTTTCCACTCTAGTATTCAAATGGCAGCATATAAAGCATTGTAAGGAAATAGATACCGTACAATAACATGTTGGGATGAAGTTATTGAAAGGAATCTTGTAGGACCAGATATTGTTGTGGAAAAAAACAAAAATGGAAAAGACTATACAATCCCATATCAAAGAACCTCAAATTAGGTAAAATAAATGTGCTAATAATTGGAGTAAGTACTTTTAATTTTAAGTGTGCGATCATGTTTTCTTGAAAGTATCTCTATTGAAGGGTGTTATATTATTTGGGAACAAAGGGAAATTGTGTTCCTAGTACAATGGACCTTTTGAAATCTTAGAGAGAGTTGGAGCTGTTGAATATCATTTGGAGATAACACATTTCCATTATAAAGTACATAATGTGTTCCAAATATCTTTATTAAAGAAGTACATGCCAGACCCAACACATGTCCTCACTTCTGAAGGAATTGAATTGGAACATGATTTATCTTACTGTGAAGATCCTATCCAGATTCTGGACACTAGAATGAAGCTATTGAGTAATTGTATAACTTGGCTAGTAAATATAATTTGAAAAAATCATTAAAATGAAGAGGTGGTGTGGGTGCCTGAGGAACTTATGAAGAAGAACTACCCAAATAGTTTTATGAGGTGACAATATGGAAATCACGAGGATGAGATTTTTGTCAGTGGTGATAATGTAATGATCCCCAATTTTATCAATGAAATTTCTATTCTTATATTTATATAGTTAAAATCATATAAAATCCCATAGATAACACAATACAGACTTTTTAAATGAATAATGAATGAAATAAATGGTATTTATAGAAATTAAGGAACTTATAAAGAAGAAATAATAACTTGAACTTTGGAACAATAATATGAACCTTATAGATTTTAAACCGTCGAAATGAATAGTAACATAACCCATTAAAGTATAAATAATATTTAGACATATTACAGATAGATACATGATATAATTATATCATAGTATAAGTAAATGAATATTTTAAAAATTATTAATTAATTAATGGTATTTTTTTAAGTCATAAATATTTAATTACAATTTTATAATTAATAAAATTGTTTGAAATAAAATTTATTTTCATAAAATGTATTCATAGATTAATATTTTTTTGTCTTATGATTTTAGGATCATTTTATGAGACCTTAGTTAATTTTTCAGAGTGTTATAAAATTAGTTATAAATTTGAAATATGTTTTTTTTTGAGTAAAAGAAGATTTTAATCAAAAATTAAATTTCTCATATTTAGATGATTATTTTCATAAAATGGAGTTTATTTATTAATTATACACATTTGAAAATGGTTAGGGTGACTTTTTGGTATTTTTCTGAAATACTTGAATTCTTGGTGAATTGTAAAATATTCAATTTACGATATATTTACAATAGAAGATAAATACACTATATAATGAGTCATGAATTATGTAAGAATCATAATCTCAAACTCAAATTCATTATTTAAATATATTTAGTTATAATTATCAAACTATTCCTAGCATTGATCCAAAATAAAAAACAAATCAATAAAATATTTAAAAAACACCCCTCCCATCTACTATAAATACCACCACTTACCACCCCTTATCCTCACAACTTCCAAGATTTTAACCTTATCAAATTTATTCCTAATAATTTTTCCAATCCTCTTACCCACTTCCATGATCCTTCGGTCATAACAAAATCCCAAAACCAATCCCCTTAAAAAGGTTCTTAAGGAGGAGTATTTAAGAGGTAAATATCCTCTTTTTTTATTTTATTTTATTTTCAATTTCATTAATTTTTTTATCCTCCCATCAACTCTGCTATCCCAAGAGTTATGATGACTCCATTATGATTTATTCAATATAATTATATAATTTTAGTGAAATATTTATCATCAAACTCCTTTCTCCTTCTCTTTTATTATTTAAATGAAAAAATTTCATGTGATGTGTTAATTTCCCAACATCATGGACGATGCATTTTTATTTTCCATTAATTCCTTCAAGGTTAGTCATAAACCTTGAATATGGTTAAAAAATATTTTATTATATATATTATAAGTTATTTAGTATTTTGTAACCAATATATATACATGATATTAACTAATAAGGCAAAACTATTTTGTGACGTTTGAAAAACCGCCAAAATCATCTAAACGATTATCATTAGAGTTATATCTAATGAATATTCCTAATATATAGAAAATAATAATATATAAGACCATTAAATATTATGGATGTTCCTTAATAACATATAATTATAATAGAAACGGTTTGAGTACCAAGCACTAAGTTGATAGAAAATTCCATCTATCTTTTCGGTGGAAAGGCAGATAATTCAGAAGAAAAGACATTGGTAAACTAGAAGACAACTAGAGGGTGATCAACGATCAAATATTCCCACTCTAGATCAAAAGAAAACCTAGATATCATTTTCCCCAAATTCAGATTAGAAGGTTTGGATCTACTCACCCTTGGGTCCCCTTCTCCTTAGAAGGCACGACACACACCACTTTGTGAAGTGAAAGAGACCCGTTGGAGATAAAAATCAATCTAGGATTTGTTGTTAATGATCAAATATATCCTAAATATGGGTTAAAAAGTTTAATGTCAATAACTAGAAAAATCTAAGTAATATCGACATCTGATAGAGATAAAACACAAGCGGGACTATGACGACCCTACCCTCTCTTCGTACAAAGTGGTGTATTAATATCCATTCCATAATATAAAAGTTTATTTGAGAAATTTATAAAATTATCATTATTGTTTGAAATAAACACATAATATTCACTGATATAAAATAAATTAGTCGCTAATTATGAATCTATAGTAATGGAACCTCTCACAGTCACTGGACCGGTATCTACTGGAATTATAGACTCTTCCACTAGATGAAGAAGCTTCTTTACAAATTCAAGTGGTTGGAACCCTTTTACCATTGAATAATTTTATAACCCCATAGTTTTAGAAGTTGATAATGACCCAAAGCCACTATAATAAGTAAAATAGATATGGGAAAACTTTTTAGGTGACTTAAGCATTCAGAGGAGGCACATATCTTAGGTGCTTCAGAGAACACCCTGTAACGACCCAAACTTTAATTAATGGAAATCCCTCTTGATCTAATTAAATGTATCTTTATGTAAAATGTTTATAGAAAATTTCAACATATTTGGTTTTATGTTTTTGGATTTTAAAATACTTTTAAGAATTGTTACTACTACTAATATAGTCGTTGAACAGTGATCACATGATTAATATAAATACAGGGATTTAAGAAATCAAATTTACTCAGACAAAAGAAGCAAAGGCCTCATCTAGTAGACGTGCCCCATTCAAAGCCCATTTTTTAGATCTCTAATAGGAGGTTGCGTCTTTGGGATTCACCCTTGACTAATCCCAAGCCAAATTCGAGCTTGAATATGTTAAGCTAGAGCGGGACCGCCTATGATAGAAGTGGATGTTGACAGAGATTACCACACGAGCAATGTTATCCTTGCCACCCCAAGAGTCTATCACCATCGCACACCTTACTCTTCAGTCTTATATTGGGGTTATAAGGGGTTATGTAACAAGACCATTGCACTATGTTTATGTACATTATTTTTGTATATAATAATAAATATACTTTCATTTTGTTATTTTTATCTTTTAAATAGTTTTTACAGCACAAATAGTTCTTTTAGTTAATGTTCAACTAAGAAATATATTTTGATGAATTAATGTATTTTTGAATTAAATAAAATTTTCACAAAATATTATTATTATTTTTAAATTAATCTTTATTAAATATAAATGATCGTATAATTTTACGAATGCAATTGAAATTTTTATTAAGGTTTGAAAGCCATTTTTGTAAAAACCCATGATTTTTCCATAAATATCGGTTTTTATTTTAAAAGTAAAAATTAACATATTTAAAAAATTATTTAGATAAAATTAATATTATTTTTGGAATCAAGACGTTGAAATTATCCAACGGTAAATTTTTCATAATATTCCGAGACAGTAAAATATTTGTGTAAAAATTAAATACCGTTTAAGTATATAATGTGTTTTATGACATCATAATGACCCAATAGTGATGTAATAAAATATTATAAACTTTATGTTTGGAAAATATACATTTTACCACTAAAATAATGTGATTTTGGGTCTGTTTTATTTATTTTACAAAGCTATAGTGGACCCTTCAAAACTTATTAAACATTTTGTCTTTTTAATTTTTTTTCATTGGGAGTGTGACTCACCTCCACATAAGCTACCCCATTATTTTAAGAAGTTCGGACTTTGAATTATACAATATTGTTTCCCACTTCCCTTTTCCAAAAACTATGGGCAAAAACCATGGGTTGGTTTGTGGTTTGGATTAGTTTAATGTGAGGAGTCCCAAACCTAAATAATAAAGAATTCCCTCACCTTTCCTATATAAACCCACCCAAACTCCAACTTCCTCCTCACTCAAGGCCTTTGGAGTTCATCCAAACTCTACCCCTCATATATATAGAATCATCCCAAGGTGCCTGAAACTCCCAAGAAGCTTCTCTCAAGCCTCTCTCAAGCCTCTCTCAAGCCTTTGGAAGCATACTTCCAAGTAAAGGTTTTCTTCCTTTCCCATTTTGTCCAATATTGTTTTAGTTTTTATGACCTTTTAAGTTGAATTATAAATGTTGGATTATGGTTTCAAACCTCCCCCATACTTTCTCTTTATGTTTGGATGATGTGATACCCCTTTATCTCTCATTAAATTCCTCCCATGTAAACCCGTTACTATGCTGAGATTCCAAAAGGAATTTGTCTCTCCTCATTTACATTCAAGAAATTATTTTGTATCATGAATCAAAATTTTATTACATTTTTTGGGTCAGGTATCTATATGACCCCCTTACTTTCCATGTCATGTAAATATGATGATGCACCCCTTTCTCTCTCATCAACCGTTTTTATGAGTTCTTATGTCACACCATTATGCTGTAGAAATTGCACCCCACTTTTCCATGCCAAAGTCATTGTGTAATGAATACCATGCCCATTTCTCTATCAAGGGTATTCACCTTTATTCACATTTACTTGTTATTTAAGTAGTTAAATGTATGTATTCCACATTCTTTTATCATGGAATAAATGATTATGTTGAATGATTCAATGTTTTATGATCCATGTGGCACACTTATGCATGAAATGAAATGTTTAAGAAGGGTGCACCCTGATAGCGCTCCAATGAATTGGGTAAAGTATAGTATCATGATACGTCATGTGCAATGGGTGTTTACTCATACTAATTCAAGTGAAACTAGGGTTTACTAATGCTTCATGTTCAATAAAGATTTACTAATGCTCCATGTGCAATGAGCCTTGTTTCAAGCTACTTCCATGTTAAGTGTTGTAGCCACATTTCCATGTTATGATTATCATACTTTATCAGGCCTTTATGTTTATTCTTCTCTTGTTCTCTATTGATATTCCTATTGTCTAACATGTATTGTATTCCTCATGTGATTCCATGATTATTCCCTTACCGGGCTTTATAACTCACCCTTTTCTTATGCATGTCCTCAGGTTATCCCTTGCAATGCTAAGTACGATAGAATGTAGTGGTCATGTAAAATAAGTTTACTATAAAGATGTTGTTTTTTAGGTTTTAAGTTGTTATGTAACGATCCTAAGACCCAAATACACTATAACTCTCAATTTTATATGTTGTATAAAATGAAGTTTATGCAATAAATAATGTTTAATTGTGTAATAAAAGATCATGGATGCCATAGTTGGTATCAGAGGACAGATTTAGTGATTTTAGGGATTAGGATTAGAAAACCATAGTGAAGACTTAGATACAATAATAAGTATAATAAAAACATCCCAAAAAATTATTGAGTATTGAGTAAGTGGTTTATCAAGAAAATTCATCCCTTTTTGGATACGAGCAGGTAGAGGCAGCTCTGGCACATATGTATCCTAGTGGAAAAACCCGAAAACACCGCTTTGAGATACTCTCGAATGAGAATAGGTGAACAAAAATGGGTGTTGCTGCACTCTTGGTTATGACACTCCTATGGGATATGCTTTGGTAAGTTCATAATCTTAGTATGAACCCTTATTAAGGGAATTTAATAACATTTCCTTAAGAATATATGTTAGAAATTAGATCATGGATAACATAGATTCAAGCCTATGGATTCATCAGTTAAGGAAATAAAAGTTATTTATAAGTCATTAGTTTTTTCCTTGTATTAATCTTTATGTGTTACCCCTAACTTTACTTTTATTCCAGCCTATGACCAGTAATAGGAGGACTTGGGCTAACAACCGATGTGAAGATCAGTGTGAAGATTGTACTAATGAGATGCCCAATCCAATGGGAGCAGGAATCGTGAACTTTTTCACAATTATCTGTCATATAACTCAAGATTTGAATAGAAATATAGTTCAAGAGGAATGTTCACCCCCCTAATATAGAACAAGTTTCTATCGAGAGCTTCATGAGACAAAGGCCTCTTTCGTTTTATGGATCATCTGATCCCTCAATCGCTGATCTATGGATAAACTCCATTGAAAAGATCTCATCCATCCTTCAATTTTATGAAAAAGAGAAGGTTCTCCTGGATGATTATCGTATGGAGGGTGATTCTGATCAATGGTGGATGCTGATCAAAAATATGAAGCATGGGGAGGAGATCTAAGTGTTGGAATGGAAGGATTTCCGGAAGATGTTTTTAAATAAATATTTTCCATGTACCCTCCGGCTTAAGATGGAAAGGGACTTCCTCACCCCCAAGCAAAAAGAGGATGAATATATCAGAGTGTATGAGGAAAAATTCATAAGGCTTTCACAATACGCCTCTAGATTTGTTGTTACCCTCGAATGCAAGGTTGACCGCTTCTTTGGTGGGCTGAAACCTAGCCTGTGGAAAGCACTGGCGATCCGTGACTTCGACAGCTATGAGGAAACTGTTAGATGTTCCCTCAAGGTCAAAATGGAGATCGGATAATCTTAGGGGTATCATGAGGATAATAAGCATAAGGTGGAATTCAATGCTAGTGGTCGAATGGATAAATCCAACAGTGCTATGAAGATCCAGCACCCACTTGCCAAAGGTACAGAAAGAAGCACCCCGGAAATTTTCTGAAGGGGATGAGGAAATTCTTTAGCTATTGAAGATAAGGGCACCTGACTATTAGGTATTGGAAAGAAATAACCGCGACTGCGACAGAGGAGAGGAACGCTCTGTTCAAACCTCAATGTGTGGTTCATTGCTACAACTGCAGAGAACCAAGGCATCTTGCAAATTAGTGCCCTAATCCAAGGGTTTTCAGAGGCAACCAACAACCTCAAAGATAGCAGGGGTGAGATTTTACCATCACTACTGCTGAAGTGAACCACGAAAATGAAGTGGTGATAGGTACACTAGTTATTCATTCAAGAATAGCGAACATAGTTTTTGATTCAGGTTCTATGATTTCTTTTATATCTCTAAATTTTAATTGAAAAATCCCTACACCACTACAAATCATTGAAGTGAATATTTCAGTGAGTATGACAAATGGGGAAATAATTGCATCATAATAATATAACTCCTCCCCTGTCATAATATGTGGAATGAACTTCATGGAGAACCTCCTCATACTTCCTCTGGTAGAATTTGATGCAATTCATGGCATGGATTGGCTTTCCTTATATAGAGCCAACATAAATTATCATGAGAGGGAAATCACACTCCATGTGGAGAATCAACCCCCGATTCTTTACAAGTGCAAGGAGGAAGATGAATCTTCTTTAGCTCCATCATCTCAAGCATGGATATTACTGCCCTATGAGCATGCATATATGGCCCAGATGATTGAGTCTAAGGAGGTAACCATCCTAGAAGACATTCATATTGTGAGGGAATTCACTGAAGTGTTTCCCGTGGAATTTCTGGGTCTTCCTCCTAGAAGAGATGTTGAATTCTCAATTGATCTTATACCTGGGGCATTTCCAATATCCAAGAATCCGTATAGAATGGCTGTTGTGGAGCTTTAGGAGAAGAATAAACAATTATAGGTGAATCTAGATAAAGGGTTTATACTCCCAAGTGCTTCACCATGGGGTGTACTAGTACTCTTCGTCAAGAATAAGGATGGGTCAATGCGCCTTTTCATCGATTATTGTGAGCTTAAAAAAATCACGATAAAGAACAAATATCCTCTCCCACGAATTG
The DNA here is from genome assembly GCA_963277665.1 of Viscum album. NCBI lineage: Eukaryota > Viridiplantae > Streptophyta > Magnoliopsida > Santalales > Viscaceae > Viscum > Viscum album. The sequence goes on from OY728145.1 coordinate 962,961,118, forward strand.
CTGACTTGTTTGATCAGATGCATGGTGCACAATACTTCTCCAAGGTGGATTTATGGTTGGGACATTATCAAGTATGGGTGAAGAACGAAGATATCCCCAAGACTACTTTTTGTACAAGATACAGGCACTATGAATTCATATTAATGCCTTCCAAACTCACCAATACTCCAAAAATATTCATGTACTTGATGAATAGAGTCATTAGAGATTACCTCGACAAATTTTTGGTAGTCTTTATAGATGATATTATAATATACTCCAAAACTAAGTAGGATCATGATGAGAATCTAAGAATTGAACTAGAGACCTTGAGGAAGGATAAGCTCTATACAAAGTACAAGAAATATAAGTTCAGGTTGAAGGAGGTCTTATTCTTGGGCCATATCATCACAAGAAATGGTATATCTGTGGATACCAAAAAAACAGATGCAATTGAGGGATGATCGAGGCCAACATAGGTAACAGATATCCGTAGCTTCTTGGGGTTACCTGGATATTATCGATGATTTGTGAGAAATTTCTCACGATTGTCCAGGCCTCTTACCAAGATAAATCGGAAGGGAGAAATGTTTTATTGGAGTGATGAATGTGAATAAATCTTCAAGGAGTTGAAAATGAGGCTTATCACTGCACCCATTCTCACTTTACCCACAAGTGGAGAACTTTTGATGGTATTCATTGATGCTTCAAAGAAGGGCCTGGGATGTGTGTTGATGCAAAATGAAAATGTCATTCCCTATGCTTTAAGGAAATAGAATGTTCATGAATAGAAATATCCAACACCTGAAATTGGGTTATATGTAGTGATTTTTGCTTCAAAAATTCGGTAGAATTATCTCTTTGGGGAGAAATTTGTAATATATATGGACCAAAATAGCCTCAAGTATATGTTCACATATAAAGAGTTGAACATGCGCCAATGAAGATGGTTAGATATGATCAAAGACTACGACAACTCAATCCATTAACACCATGGGAAAGTGAACAAGGTGGCGAATTCCCTAAGTAGAAAGGATCCAGTGATTCTATAATTGATGAGAATTGAAAAGGATCCAATCTTTCTAGATTTGATGAAGATGGACATGGGAATCATAAATAAGAGAACATCATCAATACTTTCAAAAATTATTTCTCAACCGTCACTTTTGGAAAGGTTAAAGGATGCTCAAAAATATGATGTGGGAATTTAGGAAAAAGTGGAAGCTATCAGAAAATTGAAATACTCTAAGTTTACTTTTAATGAAGAATGAATTGTGAGATTTGGGAAAAGACTCTGTGTTCCATATAGTCTGGAGCTGAAGAAGGAACTTTTGGATGATGCACATAGTTAAAATTCCTCTACTCACCGAGGAAACACAAAGATGTATTGAGATCCCTGAGAGCATTATTGGTGGGATAATATGAAGAAGGAGATTGCTGAATATACATCAAAGAGCCTAGTGTGTCAGCAAGTGAAGGCATAGAGGAAGAAGTATAAGGGGATGATGCAACCATTTCCCGCACCAGAATAGAAATGGGAGAACATCCCCATGAACTTTGTCACCAGACATACAAAGACATCCAAAGGAAAAAATAAAATCTGGGTTGTTGTGGATCATCTTACAAAGGCTGCACACTTCATTGCTATTTAGGAGGATTTCTCATTGGATCAACTAGCACTAATATATATTAGGGAAGTGGTATTCTACATGGAGTACCACTATCTATTGTATTTGGTCAAGATCCAAGATTCACCTCTAAGTTTTGGAATAGTCTTCAACATGCTCTAAATACTGAACTGAGATTTTGTACCACCTATCATCCTCAAACTGATGGCCAATACGAGCGGACTATCCAAACACTTGAGGACATGTTGAGAGCGTGCTCAATGAAATTTAAAGGAGGATGGGATCAACATATTCCTCTGGTTTAGTTCTTTTATAATAACAGTTTCCACTCAAGAATCTGAATGGAACCATATGAAGCCTTTAATGGGAAAAGGTTCAGAACACTGGCATGTTGGGATGAGGTCAGTGAGCATAATCTTCTTGGACCCGAAATGGTCGAAGAAATGGTGGAGAAGTCGAAAACCATTCAGCATCATATGAAGGCATCCCAGAGCTGACAGTATAGTTTTGCAGATAATCGTCATGATACCTTGAGTTTAAAGTTGGAGGCATGGTATTTATTTGCATATATCCATGGATGAAGGTCATGAGGTTTGGAAAGAAAGGGAAGTTAAGTCCACAGTAAATCGCCCCCTTTGGGATTCTTGATCGGGTCGGGGCTGTGACCTATCGACTAGCACTTCCACCTACCATGGCCAAAGTAAATTATTTCTTTCATTTACCCCTCTTATGTAAGTACATACTGGACCCCTCATATGTACTCTCTTCAGAGGTGGTATAGTTTGAGGATGATCTTTCTTATGAGGAGAAACTAGTGAAGATCATAGGTCACAGAGAAAAAGTTCTATGAAATAAGACAATGCCCCTCGTCAAGGTTTTTCAGAGAAAACAAACGTTTGAAGAAGAAATGTGGGAATCAGAGGAAATGATGAAGAAGAGTTACCCACATCTGCTTTTGTGTGGGAAAAGGAAATTTCGAGGGCGAAATTTCTTAAAGGGGGAAGATTAAAACGACCCAAACATTCATTAATGGAAATCTCTCTTGATCTAATTGAATGTATCTTTATCTAAAATTTTTATATAAAATGTCAAATTCTTTAGATTTATGTTTCTGGATTTTAAAATACTGTTAAGAATTGTGACCATTTCTAATATAGCCATTGAATAGTGATCAAATGATTAGTATAAATATAGGGCTTCAACAAATCCAATTTAGTCAGACAAAGGATGCGATGTCCTCATCCAGTAGACGTGCCCCATACGAATCCCATTTATCAGAGCTTGGAAAGGAGGTTTCATATTTTGTATTCTCTATTGACCAAGACCAATCCGAGCTTGAATATGTTAAGCTCGAGCAGGACCGCCTATGAGAGAAGTGGAAGTTGATAGATATTACCATCCAAGCAATGTTATCCGAGCCACCCTAAGAGTCTGTCACCATCTCACACCTTACTCTTCGGTATTATGAGGGTGTTATAAGGGGGTATGTAATAAGACCTTATCACTATGGTTATGTACATTATTTTTGTATATAATAATGAATATACTTTCATATTATTATTGTTACCTTGTAAATAGTTCATAAAGCACAAATATTATTTTTAGTTAATGTTCAACTAAGAAATCTATTTGGATGAATTAATGGATTTTTGAATTAAATAATATGTTAATAATATATTATTATTATTAAACTAATTTATATTAAATATAAATGATCGTATAATTTTATGAATACAATTGTAATTTTTATTAAGGTTCGAAATCCATTTTTGTGAAAACCCATGAATTTTTGATAAATGTCAGTTTTTATTTTAAAAGTGAAAATTAACATATTTAGAAAATTATTTAGATAAAATTAATATTATTTATAGAATCAGAATGTCGATATTATCCAACAGTTAATTTTTCATAATTTTATGAGACAATCAAATTTTTGGGTAAAAATTAAATACCGTTTAAATATATAATGTGTTTTATGACATCATAATGACACAATAGTGATGTAATAAAATAATAGAAACTTTATTTTCGGCCAATATATGTTTTAACATTAAAATAATGTGTTTTTTGGTTGGTTTGATTTATTTTACAAAGCTTTAGTGGGCCGTTCAAGACTTATTAAACATTTTTCCTTTTTAAATTGTTTTCCTTGGGAGGGTGACTCAACTCAACATAAGAAACCCCATTATTTTAAGAAGTTAGGACTTTGGCCTTATAAAATATTGTTTTCAACTTCCCTTTTCCAAAAACCATGGGCAAAAACCATGGGCTGGTTTGTGTTTTGGATTAGTTTAATGTGAGGTGTCCCAAACCTAAATAATAATGAATTCCCTCACCTTTCCTATATAATCCCACCCAAGATCCCACTTTCTCCTCACTAAAAGCCTTTGGAGTTCATCCAAACACATCCATCCTATCTATAGAATCCTCCCAAGGTGCCCCAAGATCCCAATAAGCCTCTCTAATGCCTCTCTCAGGCCTTAGGAATCACATTTCCAAGTAAGGGTTTTCTTGCTTTCTTATTTTTGTCCAATATTCTTTAAGTTGTTATTACCTTTTAAGTTCAATTATAAATTTTTGGGTATGATTTAGAACCTACCCCATAATTACCTCTTTATGTTTGAATTATGGGATACCCCTTTATCTCTCATTAAATTCTTCCTATGTACACCCGTTACTATGCTGAAGTTGCGAAAGGAATTTCTCTCTCTTCATTTACATTCAAGAAATTATTTTGTATCATGAATATAAATTCCATCATATTTGTTGTGACATGTATCTATATGACCCCCTTACTTTCCATGTCATTTAAATATTATGATACACCCCTTTCTCTCTCCTCAACCCTTTTTATGAGTTTTTATGTCACGCCGTTATGCTGCCGAAATTGCACCGCGCTTTTCCAAGCCAAAGTCATTGTGTAGTGAATACCATGCCCATTTCTCTATCAAGGGTATTCACCATTATTCACATTTACTTATTGTTTAAAGATTTTAATTTATGTATTCCACATTATTTTTATCATTGAATAAATTATTAAGTTGAATGATTCAATATTTTATTATCCATGTTGCACACTTATGCATGGAATGAAATGTTTAAGAAGGGTGCACCCTGATAACGCTCCAATACATTGGGTGAAGTATAGTATCATGATACGTCACGTGAAATGGGTGTTTACTCATGATAATTCAAGTGAAAAGAGTGTTTACTTGTGCTTCATGTGCAATGAGTATTTACTCATGCTCCGTGTGAAATGAGCCTTGGCTCATGCTAATTCCATGTTAAGTGTTGTTGCTACATTTCCATGTTATGATTATCATGCTTTATCATGCCTTTATGTTTATACTTCTCTTGTGATCTATTGATATGCCTATTTTCTAACATGTATTGTATTCCTTTTTTTACTCCATAATTATTCCCTTACTGGGCTTTATAGCTCACCCTTTTCTTATGCATTTCCATAGGTTATCCCATGAAGTGGTAAGTAGGAGGGAATGTAGAGGTCATGTAAAGGATGTTTTTAATAAAGATATTGTTTTTCATGTTTTAAGCTGTTATGTAATGATCCTAAGCCCCAAATACACTAGACCTATCGATATTATATGTTTTATTAAATGAATTTAATGTAATAAATTATGTTTAATTGTGTAATAAAAGATCAGGGTTTTCATACACCCTCTTTTGAATGCCTCATATTTCCATACTTGTAGAAAATTAAAGGACCTATTCCAGGAACTGGAGGAGGTTAAGAAAAAAATTATTATCATGAACCACCATGAGAATCATCATGCTTCCAATTTCCTTTAAAGTAACTTTCACTGAAACTGGGAGAGAAATGATCTACTGATGACCCTGAGTTGCCAGCATGGTCCATTTCGACCATCAGTGCTCTAACCAACACATCGGTATAAGAAATGAGCTTCAACAAGAAAACATGAGAATAAATATCAGATCATAGTCACAAAATGAAACTTTTATCTTTAATATTACTATTCAATACTATCTTAGGTACAAACTACACGAGCCCAACAAGAAGGTCTGCATACTCTATTTTGACCCTATCAGCCTGGTCCAGTTTGAAAAACTATGTAGCATTGGAAAATATCATCAAAGATGGATAGAAATATTCATTGAAAATAACTTTGAAGTCTTTCCACTATAAGTGGTCAAGCTTCTTTTACATCACCATAGTGTCCCACCATCTTCTACGCTGTCCTTCAAGCATGAAGGTGAAACACTTCACCTTGATTTCTTCAGGTGTCTCCAAGAACTAAAAAAATACTTTATCATGCTCAACCATTCCTTAGCCTCTTGAGGATAATTTGTTCCCTTGAACACTACTATCTTCTGGAGAAGGAATTTTAGGGAACTATTTTTGAGATTATCTATTTGAGGTTCCACAGCTGGAGTACGGAGGGGATCTGGTGCACATGCCAGTACTAGAGCTTGGATAGTACACACAATCACTTCAACTAGATTCAAATCCATGACAGGAGTTTCTCAATATGGTTTATTAGAAACATTATCCATGATTTTATTCACATGTGTTCTTAGAGACATGATGCTACACAACAAAAATAGACAATAATGAAGACATCTGATTAACACTAATATAGAGATACAAGGGTAAATTAATCCCAATAGACAGACAATTGAGATTTGGATTTTAAACTTTCCAAATCAAAATCATGGAAAATACTAGAACTAATTCTAAAAAATCCTTTCCCAAAACACCCATAGTGGCTTAAGGTTCATTGTGGTGAGAGATGACCCTACACTCAATCACAAATACCTCCTAAGTAATAAAAAGATGACACAAACTGCTTACTGAACTCAAAATAATCTCAACCAAGACCTCTAATACCACTTTCTCATAAATCATCCCAATTACCCTGGTAACCTGATAACCGATATGACACAGACATGTCCCAAAGTTCATTTCTGATCCCTGTGGGTTGTCGATTAGCACCTGGCATCATATAAGATGAAAGTAGGAAATTTTTTTCAACAAAAATCACAAAAGAAAGACAAACAAGTCAGTGTGCATACAATAGGAACTCCCTTGGGAGAAGTGTGATGGAAGTCAAAGAGGTATAAACAACCCAAATTACTATAGATTAGTACTAGAAAAACAAGAACGTAAAATTTCCAATTCCTAAATGGACAGAACACTCTAAGTCCACAGATCAACAACTAGAACAACCTTAAAGTTGTGCTTTACCCCTACTCAAACCTAGAAGGAGAAAATCAAAAAACACCTGAAGTCACATTTAGTGCGTGAGGTAAATTCCCTATAAGTTTTCATCAATTATTACTTAACAGATTCGAACATTTAATTAACCAAATAAATATCTTTCAATTAAAAATAAATTGGTTTTGAATTTAAAAATAATATTTAAAAAAATCGCACTTTACATTTAAAATGATGAATATAATTAAAACAAGTGGATTCATTCAAAATTTTATATAAAAAATATTATATAAATTAAAAGGCTTTTAAAATATTTTACAACAATGGAACATATTCATTTAAAATATGAACAAGAAAGCAGCATTTTCATTTTCCTAAAATGGTTTGATTGTTCTATGCTATAGGACTACAAGCACTCAAGGTGACATGAAAATATGTGTATACACATACCCCCATCGTCACTAGTCAAGAGGAATCCATCACCACCCCATCATGGATGTGACATGCTGTATTTATGTTTTGTAAAGTCGTAAGTTATAGAGTGATATACAAACAATTCACTAACTACCTAAGACTTTTATGTCCTTTAATTAAATACAAGGATGAGAAATTTCTCTTAATAATGTTCAAAATACAATTAATCCCATTCTTCATTCTAAATATTCCAATTTTCTATTTAAAAACAAGATTCAAGTTTTAATAAAAAACATATCTTTTTCCAAGATAAAACCCAAGGGCTTCTATAAAAACCATTTTTTTCCATTTTTCTGAAATACCAATTTAAAATCAATTTCACCAAATAAATTTCACAATTAAAATTCCACAATTTAATTCAATAATTTAATTTTAAAAAATTTACCTTATTTTCACAAATTTAAATACAATAATTTAAATTCCATCAAATTCCATTAATTTAACAAATTCACCCCATTTCTATGGAATTTGGGTTTTCCATATTTCACTCCAAAATAAAATTTCCAAAACCTAATCCCACAATTCATTGGAATTGTGTTTTTAACAAAATAAATTTCACATGAATCAAATCTCACATAGTCAATTGAAAGTAATTTAATCAAATCAAGAAATTTAGGGTTAATTAAATTGGGTAATAAAAATAGAACCACCTACCTTGGGATCTGTAGATCTCGAACCATAAATCCCTAAATAGAATTCGCTAATGAATAATGACAAAAAAGGATACAAGAATCAAAACTAGGTTTATGATCCCAAACAAAGGTTATTTTATATACCCATAACATGACGATCCGCAAAACCCTAAGGAAGATAAGTGAGAGAGCATGAGAAAGAGAATGATAAGAAGAAACCTATTGAGAGAAGATCAAACATCATTTTCCAAGATTTGAATCACTTTTATAGGCTTGTATAAGGGACAAAAACTCATCTTGGGAGATCCTAGGGAATAAGAAATCATATATGGGTCATACATGATCGTCAGGGGTCTAAAAATGGTTTTGATAATTTTAAAATTAAATTTTTAAATAAAAAATCTCATACACATGGTTATCTGGGTAGAGCCGCATGGTTTAAAAAACTTATCCACCCTAGTCATGCACCCCATTTAATGGGTTTCACGATTTCTCCTAAGAGGTTTCATGGTTTTTCAAACCATACACAAACCATAAAAAACCCATTTCCATGGTTTACAGAGTTTGGGAAAACCTTAAGCCAACAGTGAAAACCCCTTGAAGTTTTCAAAATCTCAAGTGTTTCCTCCCAAACCCCCCCCCATAAAAAACCCAAACAAAGCATGTTAAAAAAGGAGTTTAAGAATACCTAAAAATAGTAACATGATTTTATAATTTAATTGGTCAAATTCCAAGTGAATGTCACTTTATATACAAAAATATTTTTATGTGTGTTAGTAAAGAAATTTAGTATAAGTATTTAAATTTAGTTTCTAAAATGATCTCGAATAAAAAGTTTGAATGTAAGAGTTCCTAGAATAATAATTATGATGAACTTAGACATAGATTTAATTAGACAACATATGTTATTAACATCATCAGATTGGATGATATGAAGTACAAAATTTTGAATATTATGATTAATGAGTTGAAAATTAGGAACATGATTCCTAAATCTCACTATTATTTAATAAAACTTTTATTCATAAGTATTACTCACTAAAGGTGTTTAGTTTTATGGTTTTATTTGATATATACATTGATATATGACAAGTATTACAAATATATATATAATTATTTTGACAAATATTTATAATTGAAACAATCATAAGGACTCTATAGTGGTATATAATACGTGATTTGAGTATATGAGAAGTTATATATGGTTTTTTTGCACTCTTAAAAAAGTTTAAGAATATAAAAAGTTTATTTTTAAACAAAATAATGTCTCTACTTTATCATTATTTTATATTGGAAGCATATAATGAGTGAAGTGTGATGATAATTAACCTCTCATAGTTTAACTTTGATTTAACACTGACTAAAGTTTTTTGTTGAGTATTACAATCTATAGAGAAATTTAAATTTTAGAATGTATACAATTTCTTATAGAGATACAAAATATACACATGTGCTACAAAAAAGATCTTTATGTGATATAAAAACCATCATGTATACCACATAGAGTGTATTAAACTATCAATTTGGTATACTAGGGTGCATGTTTTATATTAAATACCCACACCAGGGGTTGAGAAGATAATTTTCGTAAGAAAATAGTATTCTTATACCTTTTGTAATAAATTTTCTAGGCATAAATAATTAAGGGTTTTTAGGTATGATGCAGGTCATTTCATCAATTGATGCTTAACCAAGAAGGATTTTTTTCTTCTCGTATGATGAGCATGACATATGGGCACTTGATTGAGATAGCCCAAGGATGTTTATAAAAATCCTATATAAATTTTAAGTGATGTGGATATTAATCTAGATGAGTGGAATTTGATGTGCTCAAATGGTTATATGAATAAGATGTGGTGTATTCATCGACCTGGTTTGTATATACCTAGAGAATCAAGAACATATGAGTCAACTATATGGGATTGACATACTCCATGTTAAATGGTCACTTTATATATTATAAAAGGTATTATATTATTATGTATACTTATATATGATATAGCTGGTGAAAACAGGTATGGAGATATAAATATTTGATAGATATCACACCAGATCCCTTTGTGATTTGAGTATGATTCATGCTTTTATATAGGTCTCTCATTGCTCACATTTATTGATTTATAAATTTATATTTTTTAAAATACTATTATGGATCATGGGGCCTCCCATTATGGTTGTGTGAATGTGGATAAACTTTATAAAACTATGAGGGCCACCCCAAAAGTTATTTGGAGAATATCAAAAAGAAGTAATGGATGGATTTTCAAAAATTATTACATATGATGTAATGGGTGGTGAAATTAAATGATTGTTTTTCCGAAATTAGTTTTAGAAGATAAACGAATGTTTTTGGGTATGATTTAAAAATTTATTACATGTGATGTGATGTAATGTGAATGTGTTCCAGTGTTATAAATAATTTAGTGAAAGTCATATATTGAGGGATATGTGCACTAAAAGGTCGAATATAACATGGTGGATTTGATCATTTAATAGTATCACATTACGTACACTATTAGATAGTGTGGGATACTATTTACTTGTTGAAATTAATTGAACTATAATATTATTAAATAATTCATTGACCACTTCATCATCTCAATCTCAATCATATCATAATTGGTTATTCATTAAGAGTATATGAAATTGGGAAGTTTGAATGTTATTGATGAATTATTTAAAACTTAAACAATTCATTATGAGGATTGAATAAGGGTCAAAAAATAAATAATACTAAGATAAATATATGAAATGTATTATAAATATATGGATAAAGATTTAGTTTTTAGATACCTATATAAATTTAGTTTGAACCTCATATAAAAACATTCATTTTCATGCTATAAAAATAATGTGAAACTTCTTGTCTGAATTACATTATTTTTCATGATTCTATCCGACCCTTAAACTCAAGTCGCTAGAAAACCATGGCTTAAGAGGCGTAATTACAATGATTCAAGAGATTCCCATGATCTATGGATACTCTAAGATTAAGAAACCCTTCAGTAACTCTTTAGTGTTTCTAATCAAACACCTATTTAAAGTTTGAACAGTTTGTATCATTATGGTTAAAAGTAATTTTTTTATTCATTTTATTATGTATTCTAAATTTATAGATAAGATCTTGTATTTTTTATAGTTATTTTACTAAAATGTTTTATATTTCTAATATCTCTCTAAAGTTGTTATTTAATCAAATTTAGAGTTTTCAAGATAGGAAATGTAACAGACCACATATTGATAAGATGATAAATTTATAGGATTGAGATCTAAATATAGGGGTACTTTAATAATTTTATTTGGATTATAATCCCAAGAGTTGGGTATATCTTTAAGATTTTTTTATATGAGTCTGATAGTTGTTTTGGTGTTTTGAAAAGTTTCAAAGTTTTAGGTGCCAAAGAGATGAGTGGTGGCTCACTTTTGTAGATTCTAGTAGCCCCCAGTTACTTAGTAGGAGTGCACTAGGGCCCCAATATTATTGTTTAATCTAAAAAAAATGGAATAGACCATTGTGTTCCTAGAGGAGGGGTACTTGGTACCCAGTAGGGGTGGAAAATTTTTTTTCCCATCTATGAGTTCCACCAGGTCCCTGGTGAGTGGTTAACATGTACTTAGTAGGGATGGGTTGAGTTTTTTTAATGAGGGGGAAAATTGGTTATTCCCACACCCCTTATTTCACCCCCTGCGGTAGTTCATTCCTTTAGCCTGATGAACTAAGGGAAGGTATTCACCTCTATCGTTCTTTTCTTATCACTTTTCTGCACAAGATTTTGGGTGGTTTGAATTGTTTCTTCATGTCAAAAAGGTAAATATTATTACCTTTTCCCTAGTTGTTCTTTTCGATTGTTTTATATTATTTTTGGTCTATATGGGCTAGGATTCATGTTATATTTAACCAAGGGACATTAAAATCCAACCAATATTTTGGGGATTTGTGTTTACATAGTTTAAGGATGTTGAAAGTGTATTAATATCACCCATTTGTCACCTTTTTTTAGAGGTATATCTCATAATGGATTATTTTAGGGATTCCCCCAAAATTTCCATGATATAGAGATTAATTTTACAAGATTCATGGGAATTTTGGTAGTTGGAGTACTAAAGACATGGTGTAACATCCTACAAATAAAACATTGTTCTTCTAAGGTGAGACATCATATGGCCTCAAGTGTGAAATTCAATTTCCAAAGGGAAGAGACTAGCACTGAGGTTTAAAGGATATCACGTGGGGATATATTAACACTATAATAGTCAATATAAGTGAATTTATAATAAAGAAACATTTTTTAAACAATTATTAATTAAAACTAATTATTATTATCTCAATAGTCTCAAAAAAGTACCCAAATATTCCCACATATGTCAAATAAACAAACATATTTTTTAAAAAAAAATTAGCTAAAGATTAATAAAAAAGAAATTGCAGAAAAATCCTTCCACATGAATATAGAGGAAAATGATCATAACCCTACATTTTCTCTTGACACTATCTCTCAGAAATAATGGCTTCTTTCCCATACCAAAAAAATCATGCATATATTCTATACACACATGAAGTTTATATGTACTCTGAGTGAGTATATAATCCTAAGTAAATTCCACTTCCACACCTATATTCCAATAGAGTTATCTACGATGATATACAAATAGTCAAATTACTTAAATTATATAACAATTTTCATTTCTAGAATTCTAACAATGAAATATGTGAGAACCATGTCACCTGAATAACTCATAAATACTTCATCCAATGCCAGTACCCATAGAATTCAGTATCCAATCACATGGTGCATCATTATCCCACTTGAAAAACCCATGGAATCACATCATATAGTATTACGAACACATGGAATTGATATTCTCTCATACCAAAAACATGGAATCATAATTTTTCTCTAGACTAGATCAAGGATAAGGAGAACCCATGGATTCTTATCAATATTAAATCCCATGTCTAACCCAATGCCCCTATCACTTCATAGAACTCCCTCAAAACAAAATAGTTATATAAAATAATCTCAATAAATAACTATATTTCCTTAAATAACTAATTAAATGAAGACTAATCCATCCAACTTGGTTTATTCTCTCAATTTTGAAAACACATACAAACATGAAGAATATTCATCAATTTCCCCATCAATTTAAACATATAATTCAGAAATAATAAACACATATAAAACCACAATTTTAGTCCCAATAACACATTTTCTAGTCTAATAATCATTTTACACCTATTACCTCTTTTAACATTATATTTCTTCATTTGGACCTAATACCCTGCCCACTTGTATATACCAAATATACCCATTTAAGTCACCCAAAAAATTATTAATAACACTATTTTAAGTAATATTTTTCATTCCTTAAAAAATATTTCATCACATTAACAACAATTTATAACTTTAAATTTACCATTTACCCCATTTTTTACTTTACAAAAAATAAAATAAAATATAACAACCCTTGAAGTTCTAGTAGCATATTGAACACTATTTCTTACAAATTAACCTCCAAAAGCACTTTATTAATAAAATAAAACCCCAAATGAAACACATATAATGTGAAGTAACACATTAAAACAATTTATCATAACTCATAATGTGAATACATGAGTTAAATTATCACCGAAACACTAAAACTATGCTAGATTTATCATTTAAACCCCAGTTTTATCCCTTATTTAAAAATAATTAATTATCCATTATATGTTTATATAAAATCGAAAACTAATGAATCTATTAACCCATTAAATCCATCACTTTAAATATGGTATTCTATGTTATCATAATTTAACACCCATATTAGCATTCAAAATTCATTCATTAAATTAAAGAAATTTTTTATCAATCATTTAGATAAAATTTCAATACAAATAAATCTTATAAAACCATTAAATAAATTACAAATGAACATATCACATAAAGATGAAAAGAAACTAATAAACTAGAAAAAAGTATATATTTAAACCCCATTGTGAAATAAAAGTTTCCCCTTTACACTAAAAGATAGGGTTAACAAATCACTCCCCAAGACAAAGTGAATTCCTTTTGATGGATCGCTAATCACAATTGAAATTATAGAGAAATAACTCCTTGAAAATGTGAATTGAAGAGAGGGATGAAGGGATTTAAGTTATATAAATAATAATCCAAATGAACTTAAATAAGAAGGATTCCTAGATTAAGATCCAATTTCTATGATCATGAAATGATAGATTTTCCCGCACAAAAAAACTCTCTTAATGGCTTCCAGGTACCCAATCACCCCTCACTGCATACTTGGTACCCTACACTAGGTTTGTTACGGGACCTATGAATAAATTTTTATAATGTTTAACCCCTCTTACTCACTCATTTAACCACCCTTAATCCAAATACACCCAAAAAATAAAATAAAAAATTAATCAAAATTAAATATAAAGACCTCAAAAAATATAAATATGTAGCTAAATGATTGAGGTAATTACAAACTACACCCTGATATATGACTTTCTATCCATAAGAAGCATCATAAAGTATAACCATTTAATATATTTATCCATTAGGACCTCATTACGACTTCCTATTCCCAGGTATCGTATTTTATATGTCCAAGATACCATAGAATGCACACAAGTGAAACAAAATTTCCCCATAATGTCTTCTCACTCTGATAAAAAATTACAATAGATTCTCTATACATGAGTCATCCAACTGGAGCTCTACATCTCAACTTTAAAACACATGATATGGGTCCTGTCTGCTGGATCTGAATCTACAGATTATACAATAGAGGGGGGTGAATTGTTTCTTTTTCAATTTTTTCAATAACTCTTCTCTTGAATGAGTTCTGTCCATTATATTTTATTATATTTGATCGTGCAACGGAAAAAGAAAAATTAAGAACACAAATATGTATAGTGGTTTGGGGAATAAAAATCCCCTAGTCCACTCAACCAACGCTCTACTCCACAAGCTTGGTGATTTTCACTATCTGGTCCTCTTTTCCATAAAACGATTCACAACTGAGTACAGGCAGTCGACACCTTTACAATACATGGCAAAAAAATCCTTCCGGTTTAAACATGAACCTACACAGCTTAGAACGAGAAGCTGGTTACTCAAGAATAAAAATAATTTCAGAATGAAATTTCTAGTTGATCTTCACAATTGAAACAGAATGCAATTGACAGCCGATG
Organism: Viscum album; assembly: GCA_963277665.1. NCBI lineage: Eukaryota > Viridiplantae > Streptophyta > Magnoliopsida > Santalales > Viscaceae > Viscum > Viscum album. The sequence continues at coordinate 962,976,208 of OY728145.1, forward strand.
GATCGAAGTCTCTAGAAATATTGATCTTCAAGATGAAGTAGTTCTGAGTTTATCCAGTTTTAGTAGATATAGAGATATAGTTCACAACCTCATTAGTAGAAGATCCACATTAGATATTTGATGTAGAACATGTGAATCTTCTATCGAGTTCTTTCTTCTTAAACAAATAGAGCTTTTACGCTCCTGTTGAATCAGCAGATCAATCGTGAATAGTTGCAATCTCTATTTTCCACCTGTTTTAATAATAGATCGATCACACTCACTTGTACCTAGTGTTTTAGAGAGAGCATATATACTAAATCATATCTCCTTCACATTAATATCCTTAAAATTCGCCTTCTGATGCATGATATTCAAAAAATTCGAATTTACAGAGAAGTCGTAACTTCCCTTAAGACTCGGCATAAAAAGCTCCTTTTAATTCGATCTTAAATCCATTAATAAAACGGCTTTGAATCAGTCAAAATCATAATTTAAAAATGACTTTAAATCCGGCTTGAAATCCACCCAGAAATCAGCTTACTGATCGTTGTACAGAAATACGGTCTGCCAAAATTTCCGACGCCAAACATAAGGTTGATGACGTGGCCTCCAAACGTAGGGTTAATAACATAGTCCTCAAACATAGGGTTGGCAATGTAAGGTTGATAAGAAACATAGGGTTGATCATCCATACTTTTTGTTCAACATTCAAATGTACGGTAAAAGATCCATACTTTTACTTGATCCATAATTTTCTAAGAACATATGGCTGTTTACAAAAGTAAGGTTGATGAACCATAATTTTGAGAAATAAACGTAACCTTTAGAATTTACGTACGGTTCTCCTTCCATACTTTTCTGATAACCAAAACGTAGGGTTCCTTCCTAACGTAAGGTTCTTCTTCCATACTTTGCTGAAAACTTATGGTTCTTTAACCATACTTTTCTCTTATATCAAAAAGTATACATGCTTTTCATCCTTACACTACGTTTATCCACGTAGGGTATGAACAGTGATTCCAGAACGTGCTAAAACAGATTCCGCGCTATATTCATCTACATAATATGTGAACAGTGTTTTCTGAATGCGCTAAAATAGATTCCACGCGAAGTAATAAATTCTCATTATTTCAAGAGTAAAATAAATTAACAAACTCCTGCAAAATACTAAGTAAAATCATTAGAAAATAACTAAGGGTATTTGTGAGCATCAAAATTATCATAAAGAGATAGAGTATTATTTTCAATAATCTACCCCTTTAAATAACATTAATAATAATTGTTAAAAACAATACTTTTCTAAAAAATCTCCCTCTTTTTGATGATCACAAAACCAATAAAATAATTAAAATTATTTAAACAAAAAAAAATTAACTTTCAAAATTAGTTAGAAAGTTATAAATAAAAACTTCTCCACCAAAAAAGGTAATTATAAATACAAATGTCTCATCTAATTTTCTCCCTCAATAAAATGAATTATCTCCCTAAATATTGATGTTGTGTTTATCCAAATTCTCCCTCTTTTTGTGATATCAAAAAGAATGAAAAATCATGGATTTTAACAAGTTTAATATTGCACTGAACTGTTAGTAAATGCTATTACGAACTGTTTATCAATAATTAAATCTGGAGTACTGGAATATTAAAAATAAAGTTAGTAAAACAAATAAGGAAAGAGAAAAATAAAAAATGAATAAAATTTTCATTAAAAAACAGTAGTATATACATCAAAATGATATACACAGGAATCAAGGTTTGGGTAAGATAGGAAACATGGTCTATCTCCTCTAAATTGCAGACTTGATTTCTATAAACTGTTCCCAAAGTCTCTTAATAATCCCATCTCCAAGATTGATAATGAGCTATCTGTTCTCTTGAGTCATATGAATATCCTCAATTAAATTGACTCTATAAAACTCATGCATCCTTTCCTCTTTTTAAACAAATACGAACAGCTTCTATGATAACTGATCTAACAAAATTCTGATTGATGTCTCACTAGATGTCAGTTGATCAACTAAGAAATTCTGATTGTCCAACAACACTGACAAAGGAGCACTATTACATTGAAGATCTTGTATCCTGTAATTTATATTTCTCAACGCAGCTGTGATAGACTAAATCCTTTTGATTAAATCAGGTGAAGTACCTGATCCACTAACAACATTATTTGCAACTGATGCAAATTGGTTCTCCATAAACAACTTTAGATCTGATAAATCTGACTTCATAACCATTTCATATTTTAATTTTGTAACAACAGTCAACATATCCTCTTTAAACATTTCAACTTCTTACCTTGAAACTGTACACTCCTTCAGATTTTGAAACTTCAAATGTTCTAAGTCTAAAGCATTTCTCAGAGAAGCATTCTCAGATTCCAACTGAGATACTTTTCTGTATAGTTCTTCAACTTCTTCTTTCCTTGAATCAGATGCATCCTGTTCTTGATTAAAATTCTCAGGTTGATGCAGCAATACCAAAGGAAATGATTCAGCATCAGATTTCTCTTTTTCTTTGTCCTGAGAAGGTTGGTCCACAGATTTTTCCTTAGAGTTTTCAAACTCTTCCACAGAAAAATCCTCTTGAAGTACCTCTGTTTGAGCTTCAAAATCATGCTCATCACATTCATCTGCATCTTTGTATTCCACTAGAATTTCAAGAGCAATATTTTCATAAGTTTCCTGAGGTCTGGACACTTCTTCACCAGGCACTCCCTCCATACCCTGTTCCTGTTGAAGTGAAACTTCAACATCAGCAACAATCTGTTCCTAATTTTCCCTTTGAGATTCTTCTTGAGCTCCTGATTTCTCTAATGGATCCGTTCTCTCAGTAAAATCTTCCCATGGTTTTATCAGCAACAACTTCTCTCACAAAATAATAAGAAAATAAAGGTTCTGTTGGAGTTTACAAAGAAGTGGAAGTGACTTCCTCATTTACTGGTCTTTTTCTTCTTGATTGAAGTCCCTCCTGGCTTCTGTCTTCCTCAGTATCTACCACTTCAAAGAGAATCCTTCTTGCTATATTGCTGACTCTAGATTCATCTTGTCCCTCCTTGGACTTAGTAGGTTGAGCATCAGCACTCTATGAGTCTTCCTCAGCTCCTATTAGAAAAAGGTTTCCATTAATTGTGCTAAAAAAATATCCAACTTTCCTCAAGGTTCCATCATTAAACGTATTACTATGATGATAGTTAACTCTTGCATACACTAATCTCACCATGTCTTTCTTAAACAGAAGCATAGAAATAAATATACCAAAGGGATATAAATTCATCCCGACCTCGCTTTGACAGCAGTAACTGAGATACCGTATCATGTATCTTGGAAAGTTTAACATAATATCACTTAACATAAGAAACATTATATACATATCATGGTACAAAATCTTCTCCATTTATGCCATCCGTGGAGCTATTCTGGTCTGAATAAATTTTACCAAAATCTTCAGATCCGGCTCCAAATCCTTAACAAAAATTTTCTTTATTGTCTTGGTACCGAAAAAAAGGCATAATGCCTTCGGATTTATGCACAGAATCTCCAATATTCTTCAAGTCAAAATGAAAAACTCCCTCATAGGGAAGTTGAGAATATGACTAATCTCTCCTTAAGAAATTGAGAAATCCATATCCTCTATTTTAGCCATCATACTGTCTTCGGTATCTCCCAGACTAAACTGTATAGATTTGTAGAAGTATCTAAGTTCTACTTCATACAGAAATTCTGTATTTTCACTTTTGAACATCTGTTCAAGATTCTGAAACGACAACACTTGCTTCAATAATAGATTCATCTGAAATAACCAGTCAAGATCAATTACCTTACCCTGTAAGAGTTTTCTTCCCTCAGTGCGTTGTCTCTTGGAATTGCTCGGCTCGGCCTCACTGGATCTTTTAGTGCTTACCATTGCTGTGAGAGTATCTGAAGGTTTGAAGGTTAGGGTTTCAGAAGTTTGAAGGTTAGGGTTTCAGAAGAGGAAGTTCTATTTTCGGATTTCGAAAGGGTTTCGATAGAAGTGAAAGGGTTTAGAAGTCGAAAAGGCTCTGACACCCTTGATTCCCATGTAATCACTCATCATTAAATATATTTAATTTTTTTTCATATGAAGAAAGAAAGAAAAACTTAAACAGTATTCAAAAAACAAAATAAAATTTACATAAATAAAATAAAATTATTTAAAAATAAATAAACCTAGCTCCCCCTTAATAAAATCAAACCTTTCAGTGGGAAGTGGTTTGTTAAAAATATCTGCTAATTGAATTTCAGTATTTAAAAATTCTAAAAATATATCATTTTTAATAACATGATCTCTTAAAAATTGATTCCTTATATCAATGTGCTTAGTTCTAGAATGACTAATAGGATTTTTTAAAATATTAATTACACTCATATTATCACATAAAATAGGTGTATTATTAAAATTTAATCCAAAGTCCATAAGAGTGTTTTTCATCCACAACACTTGTGCACAACAACTGCCAGCAAAAACATATTCTGCCTCAGCTGTTGATAGGCAAACTGAATGTTGTTTCTTACTAGACCATGATACTAAGGAATTTCCTAAAAAGTGACATGTACCTGATGTAATTTTTCTATCTAATCTACAACTTCCAAAGTCAGCATCTAAATATGAAATAAAATTAAAATCATAAGTTTTAGGATAATGAAGATACTAAAAAACAGTTCCTTTTAAATATATAAAAATTCTTTTAACAGCAGTTAGATGAGATTCATTAGGATTTGATTGAAATCTAGCACAAAGACATACTGAATACATTATATCTGGTCTTCTAGCAGTAAGATATAAAAAGCTACCAATCATACCTCTATATAACTTGTTGTCAACTGATATCCCAGTTTCATCCAAATCAAGTTTTATATTAGTAGACATAGGAGTTGTGAATGTCTTACTGTTCTCATGTCCAAATTTCTTAAGTAAATCAGTAATGTATTTGCTTTGATTTAAAACATTTCAAAAATATTTTTGAAATATTTGAAGACCCAAAAAGAAATTTAATTCTCCCATAATACTCATTTAAAATTCCTCTTGCATTAATTTTCAAAATTCATGACAAAGAGTTTTATTATTTGATCCAATGATTACATCATCAACATAAATTGGAACCAATAAAACATTATTTTTCACAGTTTTTTCTTAAAGTGTTTTGGGTCTTCCATTCCAACAGTAAAATCTTTTTTTAAAAGAAAAGAACTTAATATTTCATACCAAGCTCTAGGTGCTTGTTTAAGGCCATAAAGATCATTAATAAGTTTAAAAACAGAATTAGGTTTTTGAGAATTTTCAAAATCTGGAGGTTGCTCAACATAAACTTCCTCCATTAAATAACCATTTAAAAAGGCAGATTTAACATCCATCTGAAATAATTTAAAATTCATATAAGATTCATAGGCTGAAAGGATTCTAATGGCTTCTAACCTAGATACAGGTGAAATTGTATCATCATAATATATTCCCTCTTCTTGATTATATCCTTTAGCTACTAATCCTTCTTTATTTCTAGTTATTGTGCCTTGGTTATCCTGTTTATTTCTAAAAACCCATTTGGTTCCTATTACAGGACAATTCTTAGGTCTTTCCACTAATTCCCAATATCATTTCTTTTAAACTGGTTTAATTCATCTTGCATTGATATTTCACAGCTTTCATCATCTAAAGCTTCTTCTATAGTCTTGGGTTCTTGTTGAGATAGAAAGGCAGAGAATTCCACTAGGTTTCCTAAGTTTCTTCTAGTTTGAACACCAGTTTCTAAGTTACCTATTACAGTTTCTAAAGGATGATTCTTAAGGGTTCTATACTGTCTAGGTAATATATTTTAAGGTTCTTCAGTATCATGTTCCTCTAAACTGGACTGGATTTCTTTTATATCATTTTCAAAATCATTCTTTAAATTCTCAAGCCTCATGTTATCATTAGAGTTAAGTTCATCCATTTGTTCTGTCCTTTTCTCAAAAGGATCAGATTCATCAAATTTCACATGAACTGATTCTTCAACAATCCTTGACTTCTTATTATAAACTCTATAATCTTTGGAGGTAGCAGAATATCCTAAGAAAATACCTTCATCAGATTTTGGATCGAACTTACCAAGATTATCCTTGGTGTTTAAGATATAAAACTTGCATAAAAAAACTTTAAAGTAATTTACTTTAGGTTTTCTTTTATTCCATAGTTCATAGGGTTTCTTTTTCAAAATAGGTCTAATTAAAACTCTATTAATTATATAAAAAGTTGTATTCACAGCTTCTTCCTTGAAATATATAGTTAGGCTATATTCATTTAACATAGTTCTATCCATTTCTTGAATTGTTCAATTTCTTCTTTCTACAATCCCATTCTATTGAGGTGTTCTGGGTGCAGAAAAGGTGTGTTTAATACCCATATTTGAGCAAAAGGAATTAAATTCTAGATTCTCAAATTCTCAACCGTGATCACTTTTATGGGATTATATTGAAACCTTTTTCATTTTGAACAGATTTGCAGAAACATTCAAATAAAGTAAAATCTTCATTTTTAAATTTCAAAAAGAAAGTCCATGTAAATATTGAATAGTCATAAACTAAAACATATACATATAATTTACCAGCTAATATTTCTACTCTTGAAGGTCCAAACAAATACATATGAATAAGTTCTAGAGGTTTATATGTAGAAACCTTATTAACAGATTTGAAGGATGATTTGTGTTGCTTGCCAATTTGACATGCATCACAAAATCTGTCACTTTCAAATTTGAGACAAGGTAAATAAGAAACTAAATGTTTCTTAGATAACTTATGTAAAACATATACATTTCAATGACCAAGTATTCTATTCCAGATCTAGGATTCACTTACTTTAGCAGTCATACAGTTTACTTGTTGTTTACACAAGGAATTTAAATCCAAAGTATAGACATTTTCAGTTCATGGTGCCTTAAATTTAAACAGTTTATCTTTAGAAACAATACAACAATTTTTAGTAAAATAAACAGTATATCCATCATCACAAAGTTGAGAGATACTTATCATATTGTGTTTTAGTCCTTCTACATAATGTACTTTGTTTATTGTGTCTATTTTTGGATCTCCAACAGTTCCAATGCCAATGATTTTTCCTTTTGAATTATCACCAAATGTGACAAGTCCACCTTCATTTTGAGTGAGTGAAGAAAAATTCAATGAGTTTCCACTCACATGTATTGAGAAGACACTGTCCATGTACCATATATCTTTTCTTCTCTGGTGACCTGCTACCTGCAAAGACATTCAAACAAATTTCTTTGGTACCCATATTTTGTTGGGTCCAGGAGTGTTAGCTAGCAATGATCTGGGTATCCAGTTTTGCTCTGTTATTTTAAAATTACCTGAATCATATAAGTCTTTTGAAATATATACTTTCTTAATACCAAAAATTTGAGTTTGTCTTAAGAAACAGTTTTTAGCTACATGTCCCTTTTCCCCAAAAAAATTACAATTAGGATTTTTAGAGATAGGAACAAAATAATTTTTATATAGATTTGTTTTTTCTCCTTTACTTCCAATTCCAAATCACTCCTTTTTAATGACAATTTTTCCAAGAATTTAATTTAATGAATTCTCTCCTTTTGTAAAAACCAATTCATCCTGTTTGTAAGATTCTACTTCATCCTGCAGTGATTTTATTCTTGATTCAAAATTAATATTTTTAGTGTTAATCAAATTGTATTTATTAGTTAATTATTTATATTGTTTCAGCATTGTGTCTCTTTCATCTGAAATGACTTTATGTATATTTTTCAGTGACTTATGTTTCCTAAATTGTGAGTCATATTTTTCTTCAAGCATATTGCAGTAGGCTGCAAGTTTTTCATTTGCGTAGCTGATTCAAAATGTGATTCAGAGGAGTAATATGAGTGTACCTCATCAATTTCTTCCATGAAACATATGTTTGACTTTATATTGAATTTTCTTTCTCTAAACATGATTCAGAAGATCTACTAGAGTCTTCAGATACACTCCACGTGTCTTTCATAGATTTCTTGTCTTTCTACTCAAAGTCATTTCTTTTGAAGAATTTATTCTTCTTTGCATCCTTCAATTCTGGGAAATTTGGTATGATATGTATCATCTTTTTACATTCATAACATCTCACTTCTTTATTATTTCCCTTAAAGGATTTTTTGACGCCTCTTTTCTTACTGTATAATTTTCAAAATTTTCTGGCTAGTTGAGCAAGTTCTTCATCTGAGTTGGATGAGTCAGAGCTTTCTGATTTAGCTTCGACTTCTTTTCTCTTCATCTTTCTATTCTTTTGTAGTGAAGTTACCTTCAAGGAAGTATCTTCTCTTTTGATAAGCACATTATGTTCATTAGATTCATCTTGAATTTCAGCTTCATACATCATCAGTGTACCAATCAGCTCTCTCATAGTTAGATGTTTGACAGGTGTTGATTGTCTGATTGCAGCAGAGATACCATTCCATCTAGTAGTATGTACTCTCAGTACTTTTAATGCTTGATCAGCCTGCTTGATAGGTTCTCCTAGAGCAGTTATGTTATTGAAAATTTCTGTCAATATCCCATTCATTTGGGTAATTCTCTCACCTTCAATTATTCTGAAAGTATCAAATTTCAGTTTTGCAGTTGCATATCTCATTTGCCTAAAATTATCTGCTCCTTTATATTCCACAACTATTGTTTGCCACATCTCATATGCTGTCGGTCACTAAGATACTATGTTAAATTCATCTGGTCCTAGACTGCAAATAATTGCATTCGTAGCCTTCAAGTTGATATCGTACTCTGCCTCTATAGAATCACTCCATGCCTTAGTATTTTTAGGAATATCATAAGGTGTCAGAATCTTTGAATAGACTCTATATCCGAAGTTTTTCAGATATATTATCATGCGCGATTTCCAGCAACCATAGTTGTCTCTATTAAAATATGGTGCTCTAACCATTGACATCCCTTCTCTTGTATCAGTCATGATGCTCTGTTGTATAATCCTTAAATTCTTCTAGCTTTCTAAGGCTCTATTACAAGCTCCTCCTTTGATACCAATTGTTGGATCTGAATCTATAGATTATTCACAAGAGGGGGGTGAATTGTGTCTTTTGAATTTTTTTCAATAACTCTTCTCTTGAACGAGTTCTGTCATTTATACTTTATCAAATTTGATCGTGCAGCGGAAAATGCAAAATTAAGAACAAAAATATGTATAGTGGTTTGGGGAACAGAAATCCCCTAGTCCACTCCACCAATGCTCTACTCCACAAGCATGTTGATTTTCACAATCTGGTCCTCTTTTCAACAGACCGATTCAAAAATGATTACAGGCAGTTGAAACCTTTACAATCCAAGGCTAAACAAATACTTCTAGTTCAAACACGAACCTACACAGCTTAGAACGAGAATATGGTTACTCAAGAATAAAAATAATTTGAGAAAGAAATTTCTAGTTGATCTTCACAATTGCAACAGAATGCAATTGACAGCAGATGGATCGAAGTCTATAGAAATATTGATCTTCAAGATGAAGCAGTTCTGAGTTGATCCAGTTTTATTAGATATAGAGATATAGTTCACAACCTCAGCAGTAGTAGATCCAAAATAGATATTCAATGTATAACAGGTGAATCTTCTATCGAGTTTCTTCTTCTTGAACAAACAGTGCTTTTACGCTCCTGTTGAATCAGCAGATCAATCGTTAATAGTTGAAATCTCTGTTTTCCACCTGTTTTAATAATAGATCGATCACACCCTCTTGTACCTAGTGTTTCAGAGAGATCATATATAATAATGCATATCTCCTGCACATTTAGATTCATAAAATCTGCCTTCTGATTCGCGATATTCAAAAAATTTGAATTTACAAAGAAGTCGTAACTTCCCTTAATACTCGGCATAAAATTCTCCTTTTAATTCGATCTTAAATCCATTAATAAAATGAATTTGAATCAGTCAAAGTCGTAATTTAAAAATAACTTTAAATGCGGCTTGAAATCCGCCCAGAAATCAGCTTACTGATCGTTGTACATAAATACCGTCTGCCAAAATTTTCGACGTCAAACGTAAGGTTGATGACGTGGCCCCAAATGTAGGGTTAATAAAATAGTCTTCAAACGTAGGGTTGACAACGTAAGGTTGATAAAAAACATAGGGTTGATCATCCATACTTTTTCTTCAACATTCATACGTACGGTAAAAGATCCATACTTTTACTTGATCCATACTTTTCCAAGAACGTATGGTTATTTAAAAAATTAAGGTTTATGAACCATACTTTTGAGAAATAAACGTAACCTTTAGAATTTACGTACGGTTCTCCTTCCATACGTTGCTGATAACCAAAACGTAGTGTTCCTTCCTAACGTAAGGTTTTTCTTCCATACTTTGCTGAAAATGTATGGTTGTTTAACCATACTTTTCTCTTATCTCAATAAGTATACATTCTTTTCATCCTTACACTACGTTTATCCACGTAGGGTATGAACAATGATTCCAGAATGCGCTAAAACAGATTCCACACAATATTCATCTACGTAAGATGTGAACAGTGTTTCCATAACGCGCTAAAACAGATTCCGTGCTAGGTAATAAATTCTCGTTATTTCAAGAGTAAAATAAATTAATAAAATCCTAAAAAATACTAAGTAAAATCATAAGAAAATAACTAAGGGTATATGTGAGAATCAAAATTTTCATAAAGAGACAGAGTATTATTTTCAATAATCTCCCCCTTTAAATTACATTAATACACATTGTTGAAAACAATACTTTTCTCAACACTATCAACACTTCCTTAGATTGGATATATGATAAACATGATGCATATATGTAAACATTAGAGTCCGTTATAATTGGTTAGTAATATCCCTAACCCTCTCTAAGATCTCTAATGGTGAAACTTACAAAATGAATATTTTCCATTCCTACCAATTATCTGATGTGATGCTAAGGTAAAATATGAATAAAAAATTTTTCCTCAACAAAAAATCTAGTGTATAATACCTATGTCTAACATAAGTCTTTTAAACTTTCTACTTCTTATTTAACCTCTTCCTGATAATTTTTACTTGATTATAGGTATCTTTCACCAATATAGGTCCAAAGAAAGATGTTACTCTAGCTTCCATACATCATAATGGATAAAGACACAACCTTCCACACAAATAGTCAAATAGTTCCATTTAAATAGATGGTTTTTTATTGTTATAAAGAAATTACACCAAGGAAATGTGATCTTCCCATGCACCCCAAAAATCACGAATATATTCGTGGAGAATATTATTGAGAATTTGAATGGTATAGTCAAACTATTAATCTATATAATATACTTGACTTAAGAACCTAAATACATCTATAAGAAGCTATAGATAAGTGATATGAATCTTGTATAATGATCAGACATGATTTTAATAGTCATCCCATGAAGACACACAGTCTCATCAATATAATGTTTCCTAGGATCCCTAACTGAATGATACCTTGGTCGTTAGGAAATATGAAACCTTATTGAATCTATCAATGAAAACTGAAACTACATACTTCCATTTTTATGATATTTATAAATCTATCACAACAATAAATAGTGATTTTATCACACTTACAATGTGAAATAGTAAAAGGTTGAACTGCTCAAGTAGTATTTTGACACTCAAATTTCATCCTCTAATAGGCGAAACACTTTAAAATGAAACTAGACATTTCTGACCTCATACATAGAAACCAAAGGTATCTATAGAAACTATAATATATATTTATCCAAATCAAGATAAAATTCACATCGATACATATGATAATTTCTCATCACCAATTCTCACTTATACATCATAACAAAGATCCTCACATGGAAGTAAAAGAACGATCCATCACTAAACACCCACCTATGCATTTTCTCCCCACCATAGAACATTAATTTTTGCATCCAAAATCCAAACTCTATACCTTATTTACCTTCTCTACAAAGGATGAGGTGATGGTAAAAAGTTCTATAACAACATGAAATTTCTACCCAGCCATATGCAAATAGATTTTATGAGAGTTTCATAACCTTCCACTTATATTTTGACTCTCAAACATTGTCCCCATGAGACTTTCTTCTCAATTAATTGAAATTTTTTTTTCCATTTTTTGGTGATTGTTTTATCTCAAATTTGAATGAGTATAGATATCTAACCCACCCACTTTATCATATATCCAAACCACTTTTAAAAAATCTATACTTAAAACAATTGGGATTAGTAAACAGTAAAAACTTTTCACCAAATAAATAATACCGCCAAATTTTTAGAGAATGAGAAACCATAAATGAATTAAGATCATGGGTGGGTTAATTATTCTTGTGTATCCTATGTTATTGAAATCCATATTTCACTACTCAAATATATTACATCAACACATAAAAAAACTAAAAAAGATAATCACAGTACACCTTAATTTATTCCCCAATTCTAATAAAGTTGGAATAGGTAATGGCATCAATATATTCTTCTTATTTTGTAAAGTAGCCTTTAATTCATCACCCAACAACAACTTCACTTTCTTCTTAGTCAATTACTTCTTCGAAAAAACTAGGAAAGATAAGCCATGAATGAAATGATAGTAATATCCCATAATACCAAATAAAATATGATTCTTAAAAGCATTCTTGGAAATATCTCAAGGCATCATGAATTTTTATTTCTCTAGGACCATCGATATCCCCATTTTATAAATTATATTCCTAGAAAAATTTAACTCTAGAATCAAAAAATGGAACTTGGATATCTTTCTATACAAGAGATGAGCTCAAAAATCATCTATAATGACCAAGAGCCAATTACTAAATGGCACTGGGATATGTTACCAAAACTCCTTAGACACACCTTCTAATTTATATAATATGGAATACATTTCATGTTATGAGTATGTGTTGATTGGATTTTCCCCTAAAGAAAACTATAAAAAACAAGGGAACACCATATTGAAATTTCTGTATGACCCCTAGTGTTAAAAATCATCAATGCCTAAGATATTTTTTACTCTTTAGAAGTATACTAATTCACCCTAATTTTTTGAAACAACAAATAAACTAGCTACATGAGATATAAAAAAACAACAAGATAGGTCCAAAACATACTCAAATATCACTAAAGTTAAATAGTAGACAAAGATCCACTATAAACAAAATGTCCTAATAAAATATGGCCTAAAATGGTATATGAAGGGATATATCATAAGAAAACATCTATCTTAATTCCTGGGATTGATACCAAGAATCCTTTATATATTCCCTCTAGGAAGTTCCAAAAAGTAATTCTCATGATCTAAATCCATAAGGCTATTACCCTCATTATTTGGTGGTTTACCCTTAGCTAGATCACATATAATGAGATCTATATGTTCCCCATAGTGGTACATGAAAGGTTTGATTATGGTAATTCTCTAAGAGGTCACCACCCCACCCCTACTTACTTATCATAAACTCTAGTTTTTTTGGAAACCTTTTATGACTAAGTAAATTCATAGCAAGGGAACCAATATACTTGGGATAGAATAATGTTTAGCATTTCTAAATAAAGTGAATTACTTCCTATACTGGTAGAATCTTTACCTTAACATACATAATTTGGGCAAGATCATAGTGATATCAGGCTAAATGTTGGGAAATTATGCAGCCTATCCCATCTAGGAATATGCATACACAACGTTAAGGAGTAAGCCTATCGTTGGGATTAGGGAAAGGGTATACCAATTTGGGGATTAAGTCGTCTCATTTAAAGGGGGGAGGGGTATGAAAATTTAGGGAATTTTAATCCCATCCTAACCATTATGAACCAATAATAGAATAATTATTCAAATAATTTCATAGAAATCATATAACCCTTCTAATCTGTATAAAAATTATTTACTTGAATGTAGGAATCAATTTACAAACGAAAACCATTGATTCATATTGGAATTATTAAAGAAAATTAATGAAACAACATATAACATTATTAGAATCTGTTTTTAACTAGTCAATGGTAAAAATATGGGAATCCTTGGTGTTCATATATATAGTGATCCTATCATTCTAATAATTGGAAGAATTACTAATGTATGCTTGTAAATAATTATAAACATAAAACAATTGTACCAACTTTAAATTTAATAATGGAAAAGTAATGTCTTCATTCATTGTTAAGAATGATCATATTTAATGAAATACACTCCCCAAAATAGGAATGAAAACCTACCCTTTAGGTAACATGAGAAAAAATAGGGGCATACTTATCTAAAAAATGAAACAAATCCCTTGAGGTCATCAAAAAATGTATCATTCTGTGACCCACATTCCTAGATCCAGTGATAAAAACATAAACATGAAATTTTTGGATTAGATACCATTAAATATTTAACAATTTTTATATATTTATAAAACATATAACATAAAAAAGAAATGGTAGACCAATTACATACCCAAGAAACTTTTAGGTTTAGAGTTTTAGGGAATTAAGGAAAACTCATAACCAATTGGTTTTATAAACAAATACATCATAAAGATCAACATCATCTCCTACTATACCCATATTTTCATATTCCATGTTAAGTCTTAAATATATCCCAAAATAATTTTCACATATGAAACCTTTGTAAATAGAAATCATTTGGCATAATTCTTCATGACCCAGGGATAATGAAACATTAGAAAGGGTGGGATCCATTGCTTAATATGGGTAAGCATGGGAGTTATCAATCAAATATCAGATGAAAAAAAGATAATCATAATGGTATAAGATCATTAAAAAAACATAAAAATATCATAACCAATATGAACAATATCATAAATGTGAGTTATGGAATAAAAATATTTCATTTCACAAGAAATGAATCATAAGTTTGAGAAATCATTGTAACTCAATCATAAATTATATGTACATGTCCTAAACATGTTTTTCGTACCATCATAAGTATGTAAAAAACTTCCAATGTCACAGCTAACCACCAATACCAGTATATCATGCATCAAAACTTGTTTCTATGAGTAGATTAAGCATATAAACTTGTTTCCCATAACAAATAAATAACTTTGACTTGTTTTCCATATCAAATCAAGCACTTTGACTTGTTTCCTATAACTATATCATGAGATATAATAATATACCTAATTTATTAGATGGATTTATATATTTAAACCAAAAAATAATGAAAATAATACATATTTTTTACACAAGATCAAAAATTATTCATCATAACAAAAAATATAAATGAATGGGTTTCATAAATATTTCATCATTGCATTACCCATGGAAAAGAAATTGGTTTCATATTAATTTCATTCTTCAATCACAAAGATAAACCATATTGAAAATGAATAAGAATGAAATACTTAGATAAAGTCCTTGGTAAAGTGAATGCATCATCAAAGGATGTCATATTGGATGGAGAATGGTTTTGAAATATCAATTGGAATAATTCTCGAGGAGAATAAATTTTCTATTTTAAAATCACATTTCTTTTTAAAAAAGTCCACAATTATAATTGATTTTTTATATATTTTGGAATGAAATTATAAAATTATGAAGGGAGCTTAAAATAATTGATGTGCGATCATCGTGGAAAAAATATTCACATACCATAAAATTTAATAAAAACATTCCTTTCACACTTTTATAAGATAAGTCAGAAAGAACCTCGTTCAGAAAATTACCAGAAGATTCCATTTAATTTTTTTTAAAATGTAAAAAATGGATAAAAATGAATTTAAAAAAAATCCTTGGATAATATTTAAAACATTTATGATAACATTTATAGAAATCATATACAATGAAGATACATATTTCATAGTCAAGAAATTAAAAGAAGCAATCTTAAATAATGATGAGACTGGGAAATAAACCCCAACCACTTGGGTATATTTTAAATCGTAAGACCGATGAAATAAATAACTTATAATGAAAATTTAAATAACATGAAGTCAAATTGATTCATGATATAATATATCAACTGGATAACATATATACTATACAAAATAAATATGTGGTGAATATGAAATATGTCTTATGAATGTAAAAGTGAGGCAAAAACCCTTACATTGAGTCCGACTCATGAAATACATTAATTATATTCCTAAAAAATAAACTTATGAAAATTATTTAATTTTATAAGAACCTTTATAAAGTTTATTATTCCTTTTATCTCACTTATTACCATTTTATGACAATTAATTAATCATTTATGTTCACGTCAGCCGTTTTAGCAACAAATGTGTACATGAGTCCAAAATAACTTCGGTAGGTTGAATAAGGTCAAAGAGGTCATTATTCCGTCATATATAGAATAATAATCATGAAATAAATATAATTTATATATATAAATAATAATTTTAAATCTAACCATTAAATATGGTTATGAAATATGAACTATGTTACAATCATTGAGACAGATGTCCATACGTATGTATTAGTAACATTTCCCTTTTTCAACAATCATTATAGAAAGATGGAAAGTATTATTTTATCTTTCTGTAATGATCATAATATTATATATATCATATTAATTAATTAAATATACTTATATATATAAATAATACATGTGATTTAGTGATGAAATATGGATCACATCACTTCATTGAGGTGGTAGTCCACACATATGCACGAATGACATTATCATTTTTAAATGAATTTAATAGTAAGAACGTAAATGATATATTATATTTTTATAATAATAAATATTTCATGAATATCATATATAAAAATTAATTACATCATTATAACTGGTATTTATAGAAAGTGTTGGAAAAAAATTACATCGGTTCGCGAGGCGGTAGTCCACTATAAACACGAATGATGAATTACTTTCCCTTTTGATGGATGTTGGAGATGAATATAGGTTATGAAATTAAAATTATAAAATATAATTATATAGATGATACTAGTTTTATTATTATATCATTGTTGAAAAATTTTAGAAGGAGGTTGAAGAAGAAACAAAACTAAATCTTGTAGTTTACAACTATACCTCTACTTTGGAAAAAACCATTTCACCAACTTAAGACCTCAAAGATTGGTATTATTTAAACAATAAGGCCTATATAATGAGGGAAGGTATTATAGAAATATATTTTGGTAGGTATTGGATTAAAAAATCAGTTATGATGTATGAAATAATGATAAGAAGAGGTTACCATTTGTAAGAGAGGGGAGGGACACTCTTGGAAATTCTGAAAATATTAAATTAATATAAGTTAATATTCAATTAAAAATGGATCCAAATTAAATTTTATATAATATATTATGATTATGGTTCTAAATAATCTCATAAAAGTAAAATTAGACAAGTGTTTACTATTTTTTATCATTATATTTTTGCTTTGACCCCTCATTAACTGTTTTTAAACATACTGTGACAACAAGGTTTTTCATAAAATTTTATTGTCATGATAGTAACTATAAATAGATAAATAGCCAATAAATTGAACAAGTTTGATATTATAAACAATATCCTAATCAATTTTACAAATCTATTTTTTTGTAATTTTATATCATTTAATAAAATATTATTTATTATAAAATATAAATTATTCCAAGTTTGAGAAATATTCATTACTTTAAATTTATCAATATGAAGAAAACACATATAATTCAAAAAAATTATTTTATTACACAAACAATTGTCTTGGTAATATATAAAATTTTCACATCATAATAATTATCTCAAATTATTATATTTTTAATATTTTTAATATTATTATTTTTCCATTAATTAAATAGTTATCAAGTCAACGTCGTGTAAGAATTTATATTCATTTTTTATTCACTAAAATTTAAAAATAACTTACCTTGGTGAATATAAAACTTGTATCCTTCAAATTAATATTTATAGTTGAAAATATACTCTTGATAACTAAATTTTAAAAATATTATAGTTATTAAAAAGAAGAGTGTGACATATTTGAGTTTCCTTGAAATAAAATATTATAAAGCTCATAATCTCATCCAAATGGACATAAAATACCATATAACATAATATTTGAAGAATATGGATAAAAAAGGAACTATAAAATAAAATTAATATTATTGTTAGGGTCGTTTTATAATCCTTATAATTTTAATTTTAACTTAAATTACTCGATTTATCCTTTACGATGTTAACAAAAATTACTAATGTTACCATTCTTATTGACTAAAAATAAAAAAGTTCTATTTAATTAATTTTAATGTTATATTTCCAAATATAAAATCCATTCAAAATAAAAAATACAAAAATTTCAAAAAAATATTTAAAATAAAACTAGAAAAATCCAACAAAAAATGGTTTTCAGAGAAATGTCCTTTTTAAATATAATATTTTTTAAAATAAATTCAAGTATAAAATTAATTTTAAAAATAATAATTCAAATATTTTAAATAAACAAAATCTAATAAAAATTTTAAACTAATCCCACATATAATTTTTATTTTGTAAATATATTAAAAGAAAATAAAATTTTCAATAAAAAAAATATTTTTCACTATTCCTTAAAAAATCAGTATTTCCATTAAAATACAAAAATATCTACAGGATTTAATATTTTCTTCATTGAAAAAACCTCCTTACCATTATTATGGTTATTTTTAAAAAGGATTTAATATGGAATGTAGATTTCATTATTCAAAAGTGTTTTCCTATGGGCAAAAATAATATTTTTTTGAGTATGAAAATGGAAATTAATGATTTCATGTATTATGATTATGTTATAGTTATTATAATTTTTTGTGATGATATTTGAGCCCTATATAATTCATAAATATTTTTGATCTTGATATATCTCTCCAATGTATAAGGTAGGTGTTGAATTGTTAGGTTTCTCACAAGAGATTATTGGAATTTAATGGTTAGGTTATTCTATTTCAAAGTTTGATTGTAAGAGTGATATGAAAGTTATGTTCCTAGTTACCTACATAATTTATCTATGATTTTAATGTATTTTATTGAAAATTTTATTATTCAACAAGTTAAGATAATGAGATTACGTTTAAAAGGGATGTTTATGCTACTTCTTATAGTTAAAATGTATAATTTTTCATGAATATTATTTGATTGAAAAAAGATGTCTATGAGTATTATTTTTCATTTAATATTCCATATAAATGTTTTTTTTAAAAATATTGTGGATGAGAAAATGATTTATTGGGTAAGAAAATATTTATTTTACACCAATAGTTTATTTTGAAAAAGGAAAACATTTTAGAGTATTTATAGAAAAATGAAATTCTTTATTTGTTTTTATATGTCCTTTAATGAGTTTTTTCTTCTCATACCACTTTTTCAGATGTTTTTCATAGGTTTTAAGGATGAGTAGGGATAAGTATGAGGTTAAGAATAAAGTTGTGATTGTAACATCTAGAGACTTTAATAAATATATTCTTCCAAATTAATTTAAATTATCTAATAGCTTTCATGAAAGAAAATTCATATATTCTCCTTCTTAATATGAAAACAGAACTTCAACATTAATTGCATGAAACACAAAGTTTCTTCAATAATAAGTGTTACACAGAAGACGAAGTTCTACAAAACTATAATACACTATTAATATTTAATATGATGGTTATAACCTAACAATTGGAATGATAGAAATGAATAGTATTAATTGAATTATGAAAATATGGATTAAAAATGTATATATAATGAATTATTTTGTGACCAATTAATTAGATGTGAAATAAAAACCAAATTAATATAAAGGATGTATTTTTATGAAAAACTATTTATTTTTTTCCCAAAGACATTTTATCTTAATAAATTGTTTCTTTAAGGTTGAATTTTGACACTTTTATAAATTTGATTTGAAAAAATAAAAATCTTATTTGAAATATAAATGTCAAAATTTTATTAGGGATACTTTTTGTTATTTTTATGAGAGGTTTCATTTTTTGATGAATAGTGAAAAATACTGAATTTTAATTAAACACTGACTTTCAGTTTAAATAATTTATAGTGTTAAATCATATTTTTATTTTTTTAAAGTAAAATTATTTGAATTAAATATTTATTAATATAATTTAGGACACTGGGATCAATTTAATATTCAAATTGGATAAAAATATTTCAAAAATGTTTTAGCATTTCACTTTAAAAACCTTCTTTCTAGTCTTGTATGAAGGATTAATTTTAAGTTAAATTTGGCCACATATGTGAATTGAATTTGGATTGATTCCATATTTTGAAAAATCATAATTTATAACATCTATTATGTTCAAATTATTTTTTATCAAAAAGTCTAGTGAACACAATTAAAATTAATTTGAGCGATTAAGGTAAAACCAAGTTTTCTTAGTGGTTAAACTTGAACATTATGGGGAAAATGACCTATAAAATTTTCCATTACCCTTTGTATGGAAATATTTATATCATAACCCATATTTAATAAAAAAATTAATTATCAGAGGAATATTGTTTATGGTAGACCTCCCAATAATGTTTTCTGTTTGTTATTTACAAGAATGCCACACCCCCTCCATTATAAAAGAGAATTTACTCTCCCCCATTATACACACTTCTCAAACCAATTAGATCATCCAAAATATGACCAAATAACTCTGAAAAATCCTTCCCCTCATCCTAAAATCTTTGGTTTTGACATAATTCAAAACAAGTAGGGCCTTTGGCTTAGACCAAAATGAGTTACCCGAAGAAGAGGTAACATTCATCAACATGCATTTTTGTAATATTTTTTTCTCCTACCTTTTCAATTGTTATTATACCATTATTATATAAAAAACTAAGAATCCTAAATGTATGGATATTTTTTTATGTTACTTTTATTTCTTACACCCACACATACTTCCATCAAATGGGTTATTAAATCGTCATTTGTGTGTACGATGGAGTACCGCCTCACAAATGATGTCGTTCATTTTTCCATTACCACCTCTCATGGTTGGGTATAATGATCTAAATACTATTTTTATATGATATTTATAACATAATTATACCTATATATTAATTATATAATATAAACCATTATTAAATTTCATACCGTAATGGATACGATAACATCGATCGTGTGTACAACGGATTACCGCCTCACGAAGCTTTGGGATGCGTTGTTCAATAATGTGTTACATGTAAGGTAATAAGTATAAATATAAAGAATATATATTATATAAATGAAATAATTATGATATCAATGAAATAATTATATTTCTATAAGTATAATATATAATTTTCTTTATTACCTTTTCACAGACTGAAAAACTGATAATAACATTCATGGACGTGTGGACTAACACCTCCCAAAAGTGATGTGATTCTTCTTTTTTGACCCCCAAATCTCAATAATGATATATATAAGTAAATATAAATAAATAATATGGTATTTATGATATAATTATCACTATAAAATAATAAATATTTCTGAAATTCCTTCCATAATTATTATTTAAAAATGCAAACATTACTCATGTGTACGTACGACGTACCGCCTCTATGATTGTAATGATGGTTCATTTTTCATAACCATATTTCATGATTTATTTTAAAAGAATAATTTATATATAAATATGATACTTATATAATTATTATTATTCTTTATATTTTTAAATAATGACCCATTTGACTATAGTCGACCTACCAAAGTTGTTTTTGAAACAAAAGCCAAATTTGGTCAAAACATCCAATGTTAATTAAATTAATTAAGTAATTGAATGTAACATTAACATAAGTGAAATAAAATTAATAATAAAATTTTAAAAGGTTATAAATCAATTAAATAATTAACATATGTTATTTTTCCAGAATATAAAGACACACATGACAATTCAGACTCAAGGTAAGGGGATTTCAAATCTCACTTTTATTTCTGTAAGACTTATGCCATATTCACCACTTGTTTCTTTTGTATGGTATATATACATCTACATGACATGTTATATCTTGAATTTAATTTATTTAATGATATTATAAGTTTTAATTTATTTTATTTGTTCACATTTCTATTGATTCGAAAGCTATTGAAGTAGTAAGGGTTTATGTCATCTCACTTTTATTTTTGTGAGATACATTCCATGTTCACCACTTATTTTTCTTTTTTGGTGTATATAATTACCATGAATGTATTTCATTATTATTATAATTTAATTTATGGGTATTTTAAATACCATTTTATTATATCTCTTTCATGGGGATTATTCTCTAAAAGTTTCGAAAGCGGTAAGGTATTTTTGTCACAATTTTCCATCTTTGAGACGTATGTTATGTCATACACCTATCTTATTTTATATGGTGTATATACATCAAAATTGACTTGTTATATAATTAATAAAATTATTTTAATTATATTATAAGTTTAATTTAGTATTATTATTTCCTGAAGCTTACGATTTAATGTTACCAAAGTGGTAAGAGCTTTATATTGCAAGATCTCAAAAAAATATTTTATTGAAAAGTCATCTTTTCAATCGAAAACTCTTTTCTTCCAAAACCATGTTTTCTAAAACTATTTTCAAAAAAGGTTTTGAAACTTTTTTTTCAAATAAAAAATGATAATTTTATCCAAAGGTTTTTAAAATTATTTTTAAAAGGTTATTTAATGAGATTTTGAGGTTATTTTCAATGAAAAATATTTTCAAAATGTTTTATCTTTTAAAAATATTTTTTCAAAATATAAAGGATAATTTATTAAAGAATTACTATAATTATATTTAAATGATATTTCCATTCATCAATTTTAACAAACATTGTAGTTACTTATAAATGACTCATGGTATTTTGTAGTGATACCATCCTTATTATTTTCTGTATGGATGAAGATTATTCCAAAGTGATTATTATTGAACCTGTTTCTTTTCCATGGGTTAACCAAGATTCAAAGAGATTTCTATACCCATTTACATTCCATGGGTTAACAATGTTCCAAATAGATTGTTATAAAACCCATTTATTTTCCATAGTTTAACCATGCTTCAAAGAGATTATTATGGAACTCATTTCGTTTTCATCGGTTAATCTTGTTCCAAAGAGATTTTTATAGAACCTATTTTTTTTTCATATTTTAATGAAGTTATAAAAGTTATAATGGATGTTCCTATTAGTTTAGACTGAAATGAAATATTTTATGTGTTATTATTATGAAATTGTACTTGACAATTTTATGGGTGGTTACATTTTAAACCAATGATGGATGGTTTCATTATAAACCAATGATGGGTGGCTCTGTGATAAACTAAGGGCAGGTGGGTCCATGATAACATTATAATGCATTGGATATGGAATTAAGACGTATAATTATTCAATTTGCAAGAGTTATTTCAAGAGTCATTGTAAGATTGAATTTAAAATGATATCCTAAGTTAAGTACATGTTTAATTTATGATTTATATTGGTATATAATATTTCTCATGATCGATATTGATATAAAATGGCTCATGATTATTGATTCTGATGAATCTTTCCTTTACCATGTTTTCATATTTTATGATGCATGTATTGATGGGTATCAGTTATTTAATTATTTTCTCATGCAATATTATTTTTTATTATTACCTTATACAATTATTATTCTCATTGATTAAATTCAATTGCTAATGATTAGGTATACCCTTATTGATCATTTCATATCACACTTCTTATGTTTCATTTTCCCCAGGTTTTAAAGATGGATTTTTAAGGAGTCATGTATAAAATGTATTTAATATGGATTATTATTATGTATTAATGTGAAAAATAAAATCCGGGTTAAGAAAATGAAATGTTCATTTAAAGTCATATAAATTATTTATTTTGGAGTTTTTCATAATTCTCTAAAACTCAAAACATAAAATTCCTTGAGGCTGTAGGTGATCCAATTTTTCCTTTTCATGTTATAAGGTTTAGATGAAAAAATTGGGTCCCAATTATTGACACCAAATGCATAAATTTAAAGTGTATGATTTCAGAACCAATTCTAGGAGTGTTGGTCTTGGGATTTTTTAGTTGGTATTAAAGTTCGGTTAAGATAACTTTGGTGATTATAATGTTATAATGTGAGACTATATTAAGAGTTATGGATACCATAAAAAGTCTATAATATTAAGGGTGATCATTAGTTCAAAGTCTAAGAGAACCCATTTATGGGTTTTAATTAGTAATTATTTTTTATGTTATTGAAGAAATATTTTGGGCTAATGTATTTTCAACTATTAGGATCAACATGAATTGTTTTTAGAGAGTAATTATTTTTCTTGTTTAATGTAAAAAAACAAAACTCATATATTGGGTGAAAACCCATATCCCCAAGAAAGGGGGTGAGGCTTTAACCCATGTTCAGAGAAAATGAGGGTTTCATGTATACCAATGGCCTCCATGATTTCCTAGTTTGTATGAAATATTTACTGGTAAAGATTATTTTTATCTCAGAATAATTTGAAAATTTATTTGATGAATAACTATTGATTAATCTTGGAAGAATATATGATCAAATTATTATATTATTTTGGTTTCAAACTTATTAAGGAATTTTTTTAAGAATTTTAAGGACTGTTATTCATGGATGGATTTGGTTTGACTTTGGGTACTGCTCTTTAATTTTGATGATTAATTTATCATACTAATGTTTATTAATTTTTGGAATTATCTTACCATATGCTAACTATTTTTTGGGTTAAAGTATAAATACAAAAGAAATATCTTTTTATCCCCTTTATTGTTATGTGATCATTAATTTTTTTTTTGTGCTTCAGACCTAAAACAATTCATCTTTAGTACTCATCATTTGGAGAAAAATATGATATTATGGTGGAAATTGATTAAATGAAGAAATTTTACTTATCAAGTAAGTATATTTCATTATGTTTTTAGTATAGATGGTGAAATAATC
This sequence comes from Viscum album, assembly GCA_963277665.1. Classification (NCBI taxonomy): domain Eukaryota; kingdom Viridiplantae; phylum Streptophyta; class Magnoliopsida; order Santalales; family Viscaceae; genus Viscum; species Viscum album. The sequence continues at coordinate 963,000,973 of OY728145.1, forward strand.
CTCCATCTTTAGGAAGTGGATTTTAACATAAAATTTTATCCTATTACCATCATTTATGATGATATCAATGACATTTTACAACACCATTTTTATTTTGTTTTTGTTTTTATTTAGTTCCTCTTGAAAAATTTCTCTATCACCCCCTTTTAGTCTATAGGAATTAGTTTTACCTTCCAAATACATCTTTTAATTTCCCACCAATATTATCCAAATGTGGAATCCTAGTATTGTGTAACATCATTTAACCTTTATGTTTCCCACTTTCCATTTTTAATGTTCATTTTCATTATTTAATTTTATGATGTGGGTTTAAGTATAGGAATTCCAAAAAATGTTAGTAATTTTTGAAACAAGGCGAACTTTGTGGGAGAAAATAATTTTAAGGGGGGGGGGGGTAGGTTATAACAACTCAATATTTTAAGAAATATATTCTTTCTAAATTATATTCCATTATTTTACATATTCCATTTAATATAACTCCTTGTTTATCTTGATATATACACAACAAAAATTTTATATTTCTTGGAAAATAATATCGAGTTTCTTCGATAGTATGTGTCATACACAATACTAAGTTTTACAAATTAATAATATACCATAAATATTTATATGATAATTATCATATAACTGTTGTAATGGTGGTAATGACTAAGATTAAATGAATTATGAAAATATGGATTAAAAATTTATTTATAATTAATTATTTTTTTATCAATTAATTATAAATGAAAATAAAAACCAATTGAATATAAAGGATGTGTTTTTATGAAAAATTATTTTACCCACAAAGTTGTTTTATATTAATAAATTAAATTAATCACTATTAGTGATTTATATTAATAAAATTTATAGGTTATATATTCAATATTGTTTTATTAATTCATCCAATAAGTTTTTCAGGAATAAAATAATAACAAATCCAATTTTAAGTATAAAAGTTGTATTTTTTTAAAAGGTAGTTTTGTCTATTTTTAATAGAAGACAAGTTTTAATACTAAATTTTGAAACATTTAAAAATTTTATTGGAAAAAACAAACTTTTTATTTGAAATATAAATTTCAAAATTCTATTCGGGTTATTTTTTTGTTTTTTCTGAGAAGGTTTATTTTTTGATGGATAATAGAGAAATGTTGAATTTTAATTGAAAATAGACATTTAATTTTAATTATTTATTGTGTTAAATTATATTTTTAATTTTATTTAAGTATAAATAGTAAAATTATAAATCCATTAATAAAATTTATTTCATTAGGTTCAATTTCATATTAAATATAGATATTAAAAATTTCAAAACTTTTGAACATTTTCACTTTTAAAACATGGTGTCTAATCATGTTTTTAGGATTAATTTTAAATTAAAATTTTAGAACTTTGTGAATTTAATTTGTAAAAATGAATTAAATATTTTAATCAACTTAATTTATAATTTATAGTATATTCAACTTAGTTTTAGATAAAAAATATTAGTGAAACTAATTGAAATTAATTATAATGATTAAGGTAGAAATGAATTTACTTTGTGATTAAACTATAATATTAAGGGAAGAACTGTAATGTAAACATTAAAAAAAACCATTGGATAGAAATATTTCAACAATATACCCTATTTTATTTCAAATTTTTTATTATTTTATGAACATTATGTAAGGGAGACCTCCCAATAATTTTTTCATTTTGGTATTTATAAGAATACCACTACCCCCTCAATTATAAAAGTGAATTCACTATCCCCCATTATATATTCCTTTGAATCCTTTTATATCATAGAAAAACAGAAAAAATCACTCTAACAAGTCCCTTACATAATTATAGAATCTTTTTTTTATAGAATAAAAATCAAGGAAGGTATTTGGCTCAAACTAAAAGGAGCTACCTAAAGAAGAGGCAACACCCATCAACGTGCAATATGTTTTTATTTATTTCACAACTCCCTTTAATTATTATTCTACCATGATTATATAATCACCTAAGTATCCTAAATTTACTTAGTTTTTTTATTTTTAGAGTACAAAATACACCCACAAAAACATCTATCAAATGGGTTACAAAATCATCATTCCTGTGTACGGTTAACCACCTCCTCACAGAATGATGTTGTCAATTTTCCAATTACCACTTCTCATGGTTCAATATAATGATTCTCATGGTAATTTTAAATTATATTTATTATATTTATAACATAATTATACCTATATAGTCATTATATCATATAAAATGTTTTTATATTTCATACCATAGAGGATACAAAAACATCACTTGTGTGTACAACGAAATACTGCCTTACGAAGTGACATGAAGAGGTTTTTACTAACATGTTACATGGAAGGTAATAAGGGTAACTATAATAAATATATATGATATACATGAAATAAATATGATATTATTGACATAATTATATTTATTTAAATACTATATATCATTTTCTTTATTAACTTTACACACATTGAAAAGTGATGACATCGATCGTGGATGGGTGGAGTACCGTCACCTCGAAGTGATTTGATTATTCTTTTACCATTAAAATAACCCAACAATGACATATATAAGTAAATATAATTAAATAATACTTTATTTATGATTCAATGATCATTATTTAAGGATAAATTTTAATTACCTTCCTTACATAATGATCATAAAAAAATGTGAACATTATTCATACATATTTATGACCTACCATCTCCATGATTTTAACATTGATTAATTTTTATTAACCATTTTACATTATTGGTTAGAAAATAATAATTGAAATATAAATATGACTATTATTTCATGATTATTATTCTTTATATGTTTAAATAATGTCCCATTTGACTATAGTCAGCCTACCAAAGTCGTTTTTGACACATAATACAAATATGGGGAAAAAATCATTTCCAAAATTAATTGATTATGTTATTGTATAGAACATGGTAATATGTGAAATAAAAGTAATAATAAAATCAATTTTTTTTCAATAATTTCACATGTTATACCATGAATCTAATTATTTTAATTATATTATAATTTTCATTTAATATTATTATTTCATGGGGATTATGATTCAATTTCACCAAAGTTTTAAGATTTTCATGGTACAATCACAATATTTATCGTGATTGTTTGTGATTTTGTCTCCAATGTCTAAATATTGTGATATACCTATAAATAATTCTAATAACATTTATTATCATATTTTATGTCATGATAAAAATGTTCTCTTTTCATTTTACTCTATTTATATACTCAATAGTTCAAAACTATTGTTTTTCCAAAAATCACCTTTTCAGTCAAAAACTATTTTTCTCCCAAAATCATGTTTTCTAAAAATGTTTTCAATTGTTTTCTTCAAAAATGTTTTTAAAAAATGTTTTTAAATGTTTGTTTAAAATAAAAAAACGATATTTTCTTCAAGAAATGTTTTAAAGTATTTTAAAATACTCATTTATGATATTTAAATTTTATTTTCAAAGAAAAGGATTTTTAAAATTTTTTATGTTTTAAAAATATTTCTTCAAAATATAAATAATATTTTTCACAAAAATGTTTTCATTATATTTTAAGGGTATTTAAATTCATGATTTTTAAAAAACCGTCATTTTTTATTATACTCCACTGGGGATATTTTGTAGTGATACAATCATCATTATTTTCTGGATGGATTAATATTGTTCTAAATAGATAGTTATGGAACCCATTTCTTTTCCATGCGTTACCCAAGTTTCAAAGAGATTATTATAGAATTTGTTTCTCTTACATGGGTTAATCATGTTTTAAATATATTTTTATGGATCCTGTTTTTTTACCATAGGTTAACTATATTTCAAAGAGATTATTTTGGAACTTTTTTATTTTCCATGGGTTAATCGTGTTTTAAAGATATTATTATAGAACCCATTTATTTTCTATAGGTTAATCATTTTATAAATGAGATAATGGTTGTTCCTATGAGTTTACGATGAAATGAATGATTTTATGTGTTATGATTATGTAAACGTACTTGTAAATTTGAAGAATGACTACATTATAAACAAATAATGGGTGGTCTGGTGATAAACCAATGATGGGTATTGCTATGATAAAGAGAAGGTAAAAAATGTTATTTAGATAGTTCGGTACAAATAACTGATCCTTTATATGTTGAATAGTCCCACCAACATGGATTCTTAAACCATTTTCTTTTCAGAATACAAATTCACAAGTAGTGAACAATTAAAAATCCAAGTAGAAACAATTATGCAATAGCTGGTTGTACCCTCCAAATATATTTTTCATATCCACTTACAAAATTTGGTTATGTAAACCATCTAACACTCAATCCCTTTCATCAATTGGTATATATCCAAAATTACAGGGTCAACTTTCCTTCTTTCTTTCTAATTCACTTTAGAAAGTACTTCAAATCATCCACAAGTAGGATGGATCAAAATTTACTTGCATACAATCTTCAGTAACTTCAACAATTATCTGAGTAAATTTTTGATCTTGAAACGTTTTAAAGAATCTATATTAGGAAAAACTTTCTTAGAAAATGGTAGTCTGATCAGCATCAGTCCGGTACCCTCTATCCAATTGTGTTCGTCCAATTGGATTCCATCAGATTATTATTCTAATCATTACGATTTAATTGTGTAGGAAATCAATCTGCAAATAACTATTACTCTATCCAATGAAACTCCATCTTATGGACCTTACTTCAGTGGATGTTGCTCTGATGGGCTCACTCCAATGGACTCACTTTGATGAAATGCCGTTCGATGGAACTTTCTCTGATGATCGGATTGAACCTCCCTGTGATGGATCTTCCTAAGATTCAACTTAAAACTAACTCAAGTTGGGATATCAATACATTTCAAAATTATGTCAAAGTGTGAGATATTCAAAATTGAATATTTTCTAATTAATCAAGTGCAAATTACTTTTCTCTCCTTTTATTGGCACACCAGAATGGTAAATGTGGGAAAACTAATTATTCTTCTCACTCAATTAAATTCATAAATTAGAAATAGAAAATTAATTTAAATATTCGTCTTTTAATTCTTCAACACTTATCAACACTTATGGGAGATTCTCTATCCTTCTTTAATCTTTTAAAAACATCATAATTCATTAAATTTACTAAATATTATTTATTCTAATTAAATTTTTTCCGATCATTCATCGTTGTGTGACTTTGATTGATTTTTCTACCTCATAGTGAGTCCAATGGATTTTCTTATAGAAATATCATCTAATGGAACATATATTTACCACATCAAAACTCTCCAGATTTTTTTTCAAATCAATTAAAACATACTCATTTCACTTTACCTTAACCCATTTAAAGAAATAAAGAAAACAATTTTTTTTTCCAATTTTAGGGTTTCAAATCATTTGAGAATGGTTGACCACAATATTGAATAATAAAGTTAGAACTTCCAATGAATTCTGTCACATTCCACTATTATAGATAAACTATTATATTATCAATTTGTTCCTTTGTACGATGAAACTCGTCACATATTTTATTATATTGATTTAATGTATCTAATTACAAATTATATATCCCCTTGAATCAGTGTCTCTGTCATACCGATGGATCAGGGTTAAGATCCCTCTAGTGGATCAGTTCCATGTCATGTTCGAGGGACCCGTTTTAGTTCCCATATAATGATTCTCATATTGATGCTCATTATTGATCCTTTTTATTGTTTTGTTCGATGGATCAGACAATCTGATGAATCGATCAGTCTGATGGATTGGTCGATTAAGACTCTAGAAAAACTTCAAATCCACTCTTCTTCTAAGAACTCATTCTTGTATCATAATTATGTTAGATTACTAAAATTTTTCTTATGAATTAAAAAACTATAAAGAATCATTATATTTACATTGGAATGTTCTATGTCTTACCATCCTTTGAAAACATTCTGTATTTCAAATGAATTCTCATTTTGATGGACTGGATCTATTAATTGATACTGATTTGATAAGTTAGATTCTTCATACAAATAGCCCCAGTCTGAAGTTATATGTTTCCTTCTATGTTGTGCATATGATTGACTATGTCAGGTTTATTTTCTTGGTCAGTATGATGGGGATTGTCTAGAAATCAAAACCCCACATTTTCTTAACTTTAAAAATAAATCATATAGTGAATAAAATACAACCAAAATTTAACTAGGTCCTAAAAATCTCTCTCTTTGTGTTTGTTCTAAATTCCAATTTCAAAATAGTACCACTTATTATTTTATTTTCTCACGTTTTCTTCTCCCCATATATGTATTATGCATGTTTTCTTCACATTTTCTTCACCTAAACTCATACTTCTACTTCATATCTTCCCCAATTATTTACTTTCTCTCTATAATACTTAACTAACCCTATTATTGACAACTTAATTCCAAAGGTACATCCTAAAAATTTTTCCCCTTAAAGAACACTGTTTGATTTTCAAAGGATATAAATCCTCATCTCAAAATTATGAAATTATTCTTTAAGAGAGCATAAGAATTACATGAGTTTCTTATCAATGTACCTTTAACTAAACTACTATATGTAAACATGGTCATACCTTGTGTTGAAAAAAGAGAGTGTATATAAAAGATTATCAATTTTTTAAATAAAAAAAATTCATGTAATACATTAACATACTTATTTAAACATTTTCATTTATAGGGAAATTCATGAGTGGATTTATTAAGATTAAAACTAAATTTCACAAATATCAATAAACATATCATAAAGTTCATGTGTATAAAGACATGTTTACAAATACTAATATTTTTTTAACTCATTACTTTATTTTTCAAGAATAATAAGAGACTCACATTTCATATTTCTTATTTCAACTCTTTAAATCCTTAAAAGTTAGTACAAATAAAAATAATTTTGGGAATTTGAAGGAACCGCAATAGTTTCTTAGAAGAATCTTTTTATGTAAGATTACTCTCTCATTCTTGAATTTCTATTCTACTTCTTGTATTTTTTATTGGATGTGTTTTATTTCTCCTATAAATTATTATTCTATTTTGTAAAAAGTTTATTTTCTTATGTAGACTATTCTGATAAGGATGTCAACTTATTTTTACCTTTATTAACATTTTTTTATAGTGAATTTTTTAACAACTCTCTCATTCCTTACTCAAACTCTTCTTGAAGTTTCAAACAAAATTTATTAACATTACATTCTTAGTCACATATCTTAAATATTTTATAAATTTTTAAATGACAATCTATTGATATATTTTTATGAACTTTGATCACATTTTTAGAAAAAAAATTTCTACCCATTTTCTTCAGCTTATTTTGGTGATTATTTTCACTTTTTTGCTATTTTAACTTGTTCTAGGAAAATAACTAAGCAATGTTTATTTTCAGTCTCAACATGTTTACTTTCTCACCTTTCTAAGCATACTTAATTTTTTTCTTTTTATTACTCCTTATTGAGGTTTGAAAATTATATATCTTATGAAATCTATCTTCTAGTCCCAAAAAACATTTAGAAAAATTTGATTTGATATGATCATCGTAATAACCCCTTGATTCATATGAGTTTCCTCATAAATACATGTTGTACCATCATGAATAATCTCTGTGTCTGAAAATTCCACAACACCAATAGTGACCACTAAATATTGATATATCAGAATGAAATTATAACGGTTCATAATTTTTTTTGTTTTTGTTTTTAGAAATCATGGACCACTTTTACTGGGGATATTATTTAATGAAGAATTATTTTCTTTCCTAGTGAAATATTTTTTTCTCAAAAACCTACTTTTTTAAACCTTTCTTTCTACCATATTTCGATGTTTCACATTTGATAAAAAATTCATTGGTGATTTTTTATCTCATATTTATTATCTCAATTTGCATTTGAAGAATCATTAATTGTGTTCCTAACAACTCCTATTCTTTATCATATTAACTAAATTTTATAACATTGATTATCTTTTCATATTCAACTATCTTCAACTTATTCTGATAACTTTCTTCAATAAGTGTAAATTGTTTCATGTTGATGTTATCATTTCCAGCTAATATTTATCAATACCTTTTTATTTTTCTTTCAAGATATCCAATATTCATATTCTAAGATATAATAAAATTTAGATTGATCTCCTCTTTCTTCATCTGATCGTCATTCTCAAAAGATATAAATTTAATATATTTTTATAACTTTCTTATATGTTTCTTGAGTTGACTATTCTACTCAATTTGTTTTCTAAATTTGTTCCAGAATCAACTCTATTTATATAATCTCTTTACCATAATCATTAATATATGAAGAATTACTTCTATTTTATAACTTGAGAAATGAATTTGAGTTTATGATCTGATTCATTACCTAATAAAGAATCATTCTTAGTTATTTTTCTTTGATAACTTTTCTTCTCCTTTCCATAAGGACATATTTATTTAAGTTTATTTAAATTTTTTTATAGAGGTTTCTCATCATCTTCTTTAGACTCATACTCTTAAACTTTATTTCTAGGATTTTTTATCAAAATGTTATTTACCTTTTAAATTCCATCATTTGAGCATTTTAACTTTCCATTTCCCCTTTTTGTATTTCTTCAAAAGGATGGAAACCGATGTATTGAAATATTCATCTTCTCTCAATGCTTCTGAATCAAATGATTATTATTTAACTTTTTTATCATTGTTTTTATTTTTTAACAATTATTTGAATGAAATTTATTTAACAAAATTTTTCATAAAAGCATATTCTTTTCTCATTTCATATGCCATAAGAATATTCTAAAATTAATATAGTGTTAATTCTATATGATCTTCTAAATATGAAACTTTGGTATCAAATCCATTTAGAATGTCTCTCATAACTTTCTTGATAAATATAGAGTCTTCTAGATTCTCACCAAATCTTATAATGTTACTCACAATTTCATTTACCCTTATAAAGTAACCATTAACACTTTAATCATATGTTATTTTCATGTATTCCAATTTTATTCTATAGATATGTAACTTGGCTTCCTTAAATTTCTCATTCCCTTCATAGCTACTTATGAACTCATCCCACATATTCCAATCTATTGGAAACCCCCTAATCTTTGAATAAACATTCTCAGCCAGTCAATAAAAAATTATGGGATTTTCCATATTCTTTTATAATTATCTTAATAAAAACTATCGTAACAACATCATTGATGGGAGGAAATCCCACTATCATTGCATCTCTCACTTTATGGACATGATAACAAAGATATAGAAACCTCATATTCTTCCAAATATGAAAGTTCTTTCCATAAAAAATAGGAAAACAACTATTGTTCATGGAATTGAAATTTTCCCTTATCAGAGATGGAAATTTCAGAGGGAACCTCCTATGATACCAATTATTGTTCCAAAATAGGATAGAGAATATTGATAGGGGAGGGGGATGATTGGTTACTTTTTATTTTATAATGATGTTTCTTTACTTCTTTAATAAACTTTTTAAAACCATGAAACTTGTTAAAGTTTTGATCTACTCACATATAAATTCTAATGATTACCTTTCACATTGAAAAATATAAAGAGAATGTAGCACATTATATTTACATAGTTCAGTATAAGGATCTTATTCTTACAATGTTGGATAGTCTCACCAACATGGATTATTTCACTATTTTATTTTCAAAATACAAAGGCACCAGTAGTGAATAATTTAATAATACTAGTAGAAAATTTCCTTTTATAGTTTGTTATACCCACCAACTATCCCTTTCATATCCACTTCCCATAAATGGATATACACCCCAATAAATGTACCAAACTTTTAATCTACTAGTAAGTATCCAAAGCTACATGATTAACTTTCCTTTTTTTCTTTTTGATTCAGTTTAGAAAGTTAATCACTACCACCAAAAGTAAGATGAATCAAACTTTACCTGGGTACAATCTTCATGAATTTCAATAATTTTCCATGTAACTTACTGGTAATGAATGTTTCTCCATAATATCCACCTAGAAAAATTTCCCCATAAAAATTCAATCTGGTTATCCTCAGTTCGGTATCTTCTGTCCAATGGTCTATATCAGATTTTCCTCTATCTGATTCTTCCTTTTATCCTTTTGCTTTAGTTGAGTAAAAACTCAGTCAGCAACTCACTATTCCTCTATCTGATATAACCCTATTCGATAGACCACACTCTGATGGAGGTCACTCCGATGGGATAACTCTGATGGACATGCTCCAATGAAACATCATCTAGTGGAAGTTTCTTCAATGATCGTATTAAACCTAACTCTGTTGGAACTTCTTTACCTGAAACCTAAAATAAACTCGGGTTGTGATATCATCAAATGTCACACTTATGTTATAGTGTCATCTCTCAATATGTGAATAGTTTATCAATAATCATGTACAATATACTTTTCACTTATTTTATAGTCATCCAAGAGTATCGAAGGCGATAAAAGTAATTCTTCTTCCTTCTCATCAAAATTCATAAATATCAAATTTCAAATTAATTTAAGTCTCCATATTTAACTTCTTCAACAATTCTCAATACTTCTTGTATATTCCTGAATATTAATTAATCTTCTCAAAACATCACACTTCTTCGAATTTACAAATAGTTCTTCAGTCCAATTAATTTGAGTTCGATCATTCTTTATTGTGTGATTCTGATTGATGAATCTACCTAATAATCATTATAAAGGAATTTATGATGAAAAGTTCATGTGATGGAACATATTTTCACCACTTAAAAACTCTAAAGCCTTTTCTTTTAACTCTATTAAAACATACTCATTTAATTTTCTCTTGACCCATTTGAAGAAATAAAATAAACAAATGATATCCTATTTCAATGATTCAAATAATTTGAGAATGGTTGACCACATTATTTAATGACATAGTTTCAACTTATAAAGACCTCTACCACCTTCAGATATTCCAGATAAACACACACATTCTCAATTTTTACCTCTTGTACAACTGACCTCTTCATATATTTTCTCATACCAATTAAATGTATCCATTTACAAATTGGATCTCCCCTTGAATCATTGTCAGTGTCATACTAATGGATCAGTTTCATGATCCCTCTAGTGGATCAGTGGAATATCATGTCCAATAGAGTGGTGTTAGTTCCCATATTATGACTCTCATACTGATTCTCGTTATTTATCCTTTGGATAGTTTGGTTCGGTGTATCAGATAGTCCGATCTATTGTTCAATTAGTACTCCAAAAAAACATCGACTCTTTTATTCTACCACAAACTCTTGATTATATTAAAATTAAGTCAAATTACATATATTTTTTATGAATTTAAAATTATTAAAGAATCATTAGATTTACATTGGAAAGTTTTATGACTTCCCATCCTTCAAGAACGTTGTGTCTTTTTTAAAAAGACTCATTCTAATGGTTTGGATCTATTGACTCATATTAATGGGATAAGTCTGAATCTTGATACTGAAGGCCTGGGTATGAAGTTCTGTGTTTCCTTTTCTATTAGGAATCATATTAACTGTTTCAGGTGTATCTTCTTGGTCAATCCAATGGGATGTGTCCAAAAACTTAGAATTCACCTTTTCTCAAATTCAAACATATATAATATATTGACAAAAAAATAAAACCAAAACCTAACTTGGTCACAACGGTTTTCATATTTGATGATCCCAGTATTTATGGGTGTGAGTTATTTTATAATTCTCTCTTTAACTATTATTTTTTCATCATACGATTATGCACTTCTTATGCTTATTGATTCAATTCATTTACTAATTTGTATGTTTATCCTTATTTGGAATCTGAGCTCACAATTCTTATGTTTTCTTTTCCATAGGTTTTAATGAATGATATTTAACAAGTTATGTATAGAAGGGATTTAATATGGATGGTGATTATGAATTAATGTGAAAAATAAAAGTTGGGTTAAGTGGTAGAAATGATCATTTAAATTCATATGAATTTTTTATATTCATGTTTTTCCTAAATCTATAAAGCTCTAAACCTAACAGGTCATTAAGGTATTAATTGATCCCATTTTTCCTTTTTATTCTGTAAGTTTTAGATGAAAAAACTTGTTCATAATCATCCACATAAAATTTAGAAATTTAATGTTTATGATTTCAGTATAGGATCTACGAGTGCATGTTTTGGGTTGTTATAATGATAATATGTGATGAAAAGACAACTTGTTTTATTTTAAAAGTTTGTATCATGGAAAAATAGGTACTGAGAGGTAGTGTCCACTATTTGTTCTAATATTTATTAATTCATGGGTGATGAAGTATTTTTTTAACATAGAAGAAATTTTGAAATTAAAGGACATATGTTATTTTCTAAAGAATCATGTTTATAGATTGATTAAGGTAGGTCCTTATAGTTTGTAACAGAGAAAATGTTTGGATAATTTTATAGGTTAGGATAAAATAAGAAAATAATCTTAAGATATTCTACTTTATTATTATCATGATATATCATTTGAATATTACGATGTTACTTTATTAAAACTATGTATGTTAAGATTGGTTTTTCATATAGAAAACTAGGAATAAGTAGGATGGTGCCAATAATAAAATATCCGTCCAAATAAGTAACCCGAAATGGTTGGAATTAGAACTGATAAATGTTTTTTCATGAAGTATCAATTAAAAAAGGATATAAATGTTTTTGGTATCCATGGTATAGAGTTACCAGATGTATCATAAAGTAAGATCTGGTTAGTGAAGAATTTAAGTAAGAATACTCTCCGGCATTTAGTGGATCTTATAACTCAGTGATAGATGGGGGATTTAGTAAATCTCTAAAAAGGATATTCAATGTAATGGGTTATTTATATCATGAAAATATAAATCTTTATTTGTATCATTTTTATGTTGAATCAAATCAATGGTGGTCAATGGGTAAGGATACTGGAGAATGAGAAATTATGGACACCATGGAATGAGGTAAATCTAAGAATATTTTCCTTGAGAGTTATTGTTATAATATTTTTCAAATTAGGTTGGAAAAAAATCTTGGAATCTTCATTTATGGAGGAAGATTCAATGGTCACATATGAGGAAAACATCACTTGATTGACATAGTATAGAACATATTTTATACATGATATTTATTGTAAAATTAATCAGTTTTATGTTATAATAAAGGTGAGATACAAAGTAGATCCATCCTCTCATAAATTTAAAGGTTTTGACAAACTTCGTTGCTATACTAAGAATGTGTAAATAGAGTTTACAAAGGACCATGTATTTGAAGACAATAAGATGAAAAATATATCCTGGTGGTAAGAAAATGGAAAGAATACAATAAGGAAATATTATGGTAAGATAATCAAGTTTTTAGTTTATGATAGGCGTGGTAATAATCACTTTAAGGAATTTCATATGAAATATGGGAAGTGCTTATGATGTGGTATGTTTTGGAATACATCTTTTGATTGAAAATAAAAATATCTTGGTAGTGGTAAGAAAAATTTTGATTAATAGAAAGTAAGGTGTTTTAAATGTAATGAGATGGGTCATTATGAGGATGAATGTATGAAGAATTATAGAAATGGTAGGAAGATAAAAATACTATAAGTAGAAGTATGTGGTGAAATTATTTAAAACTACTGAATAATATTTCTGGCCGTTAAATGATGTGGTAACATGTACATTAATTGTTTTTTTTGAAAATTCAAATGTCTTATTTGATTCAGGGTCTACAAAGTAATTCATTTTAGAGATTTTTTTTTGGTAAAATGAAAATTTTTGCTTAAGAAATGAAAACATAAATTTTGGTAAAAACTAATGGGGGTTTTATTATGGTAAAAATATTTTAAGAAATATTCTTGTTAATATTTGTGGAAGATTTTTATATAAAAACCATGTTGTCTTTCCAATTTTTAAATTTGATATTGTTCAAGGAATGTATTGGATTTCATTTTATCTTTCTATGTTATATTGCGGAGCTAATGAAGTTATTTTAAAGAATTATTTTCTATTTGTATATAATAATCCATTCATACATTTGATAACATATCAGGGATGTGATAAATTTTTAGGAGATGGAAATAGAAGTTACCTTACTCATGTTGTTGAAAATAAGGGAACTATTCCGAATAATGATTTCTCATTAGTAAAAGAATATCTCAATGTTTTTTCTAATGAGTTAACTAGTATTATATCTTTTCAGTAAGTTGAGTTTGCCGTTGAATTGATTCTTGATACAGAAAAAATTTAAATCCCCCTTATTCAATGTATTGAGTAGAACATCTAGAATTGAAAAAAGATATTGTAGGAGTTGCTAGATAAAGGTTTCATTAATTATAGGACTTCACCATGGTGTACCCTTATATTATTTTTAAAAAATAAAGATATATACTTGGGCCTTCAAATTGATTATAGATAATTGAATAACAATAATATTATGAATGAATAACTATTTCCTCATATAGATGATTTTTTTGATTAGCTTTTGGAAGATCAGTATTTTTAAAAGGTTGATCTCAGATCTGGGTACCATCAACTGAAGGTGAAAGAGGATGGAATCCCTAAGCCAAAATTTCATACTAGGTATGTGAATTATGTGTTTTTTGGTTATACCATTTGCATTGATTAATTATCCAATTGTATTCATAGACCTTTTGAAAAGAGTTTTTATAAATGTTTAGAAAAGTTTATGGTTGTGTTTATTGATGATATGTTGGTTTATTATAAAAGTTATGAGGATTAAGAAAAACATTAATGGTTTGTTTTTTAAACCAAAAAATAAAATAAGTTATATGGAAAATTTAGTAAATGTGATATTTGGTTACAACTAATTTCATTCCTTAGACATATCATAAAAAAAGATGGTATGACTATCGACCCCCATAAAACTAAAGTGGTTGATAAATTTCCAAGACCTAAATTTTTTACTAAGATGTATAGTTTTATTAGATTAATAGGATATTACTAGTAGTTTGTTAAAAAAGTTTCAGGATTATATATTCCAAAAAGTTAACAAAAAAAGGAGTTAGGTTCATATGGACAAAGGAATGCGATGAATGTTTCAAAGGACTAAATAGATGATTAATAAATTCTCCAGTTTTGGAACTTCCATCAAAATATAATGAATTATCTATTTATATATATTATTCATTGATGTTACTAATTTTTTTTAATGATATGTAATTGGGTAATTATCTATATTTCATAACAATTAAAACCCGTGAAGAAAAATTGTACGACACATGACCTTGATCCGATAACTGAAGTGTTTTCTGATAAAAATTTAGAGACATACTTTTATGGAGTAAAGTGTGATATATTTACAAATAATTAAATATAGAAGTATATCTTAAATGAAAAAGAGTTTTAGACTGGATAGAGGATATAGATTGAACTAATTAAGGATTATGACTTCAAAATTTTATAGCATCTAGGTAAAGAAAATAGAGTTGTTTAAGATTTGTGTCAGAAATATAATACTGCATAAACAATGATATATCCAAAAAATGATCCTTTATCTAATGATTTGTTGAATGTTACCTTAGAAATTGTGCATGTAGGAACTCATTATATTTTGTTTCAGGTGTCTATATAATAACCTTTGTCAAATAAGATAAAGCAATCTCAAAAGATGGAGAGTATTTTACAGTAAAAGGTAAAATATGTTAGGATGGGAAAGTTTCTAATGTTTTTATGATAAAAAATAAGGTTTTTTAAGATTTATAAAAAGGTTATTTATTTCAAATGACCCAAAATTTAATTAATAACAATTTATTGAGTCTCTTAGATCTCAATTTTTTATTTTGTCTTAGAAGAAAAAAAATGTATAGAGACCTTTGAGAACATATCTAGTGTGAAGGAATGGTGAAAGATATTGATTATTATACGATGAAATATATGAATTATCCATAGAATAAATACAAAATTAAATTAATGAAGGGGGTTATTTAGTATTTTCAATTTTTATAATGGAAATGGGAGAATACATCAATGGATTTTGTGGTCGGATTTCAAAATAATTCTTGAGGTAATAATGCATTGTGGGTTATTGTTGATTGTTTAACTAAATCTGTTTGTTTTCTTACCATTTTAGAGAATATGAATTTGGATAAAAATTCTTGACTTTTTTATAAAGAGATAATTATATTACATGGATTCCCTCTATTTATTTTGTCTAACTGTGATCCTTAGTTTACCTCTTATTTTTAGAAAATTATTATAATGTCGTTTGATATTGAATTGAATTTCAGTACGATCTTCATTTCGATGGATAGTCAAAGTCTGACATTTAGATATTAGAGGATATAAATAAATACTATTCAATGAATTTTTATTCAATTTGGGATAAGAAACTAAATATGTTTTAATTTTTTTTTATAATAACTTATTTTATTTTGGTATAGATATGACACCGTCTGAGGCATTATATGAAAATGGGTATCAAACTAAATTTTGTTGTTGTAAAGTTGGGGAAATAAATTTACTGGGACCATAATTTTTATAATAAATGTGTGATAATGAGAAGATGATTTAGTAGAATATGAGGATTGATTAAAGTAGAAAAAACTATTATATAGATAATTGGAAGAAATATCATTCTTTCTAGGTTGGTGATCATGTTTTTCTTAAAGTATATCCTTGTAAAATGTATATTCATTTTGGAAAAAATGTAAAGTTAACTCCATAGTTCATTAGCATATATAAAATCATAGATAATGTTTCAAAATTTTCTAATCTAGTGTCATTACCTTTTATTTTATCTCAAGTACATGATGTATTTCCTATTTCATTGTTAGGGAAATATGTGTTGGTTTCATGACCTGTTTTGATCCCTGAAGTAGTTTAGTTGGAAGAAAAAACTTCTTTGAGGAATGAAATGTATATATTATTGACCATATAGATAAAGTGTTATGAAATTAAGTCATTTAATATATTAAGGTTTTGTTTAAAAACCATATGTTTGATGAAGTTTCATCGTAAACAAAAAAATCAATGAAAGAAAAATATCCCCAGTTGTTTAATAAATGAAAAAAATTGTGTGGTTAAAAGTTCAAAATTAGGGAAAGAATTTAAGAACTCAGATAATTTTAAGATAAATAATTTTCATTCCTTATTAATAATAATTAATAATATTTTATATAGATATATTTATTATAATAATATTATGTAATTTTTCAGTGAATTGGAAAATAAATTATTTCTATCAAAATTGTGTTTTCATGAATTCTATAAATTTATTTGAAAATTATTTTCTAAATTATGTAGTTTAAATTTGAAAAAATAAAAAATATTTTTGAGTTCATCAATTCAAAATTATAATAGGATGGTATTTTAAAATTTTTTAAAAACTTTTTTTTCAATTAAATGTAAAAGATAATTATTTTTCAATGAATTTTTGAAACATGATGTTTTTTATTTTAAATTATTTATAAATCAAAATTCAATCATATTTTAGTTTTAAAATTTAATGATTTCATTTTTATTTAAAAAAATAATTCAATTATGCTCTTTTTAATGAATTTTATACTTGAATTTGTTAAAAAACATTTTTATACTAAAAGGGTATTTTCTAAAAAAAATTTGTTCTGTTTTGAGATTTATTCTTAAATCAATTTATGCCACTTATATAAAATGAACATTGAGAAATTGATTCCAAATTTATAATCAGGATTTCCAAAATTTGTAAATAGTCCCGTTTTATTTTTTCTTACAATGAATAGTAACCATGATAATTTTTTCCCTAGTAATATTAAAATAGGTTAATTAGGGTTACAAAAAATATTAAAGGATTAATATTAATTTAAACACTTGGATTTATTTTATTGCATGAGTCTATTTAAACCATAATCATCCAAATTTAAAAATATTAACAGTTGTTTCCTTTTTTTATTTAGTCGTACCTTCATAATATTTAAGTAAAAGATAGAGTCAAAAGTGACACCCACTTGCTTTCAATATAGATAAAATTTTATGGTAGAAATAAAAAAAATTATGTTCAATTCCAAACCTTTATTTTAAAAAGGAATGATTTTTTATCATGATAATTTTATTAATATTTAGTGATGAAATAGTTACCTTAAAAACATACGCAACTCCGACACAGTGCTTATGCAAGAGGTAGAAAATCAAGTAAATGATTTTAAAAACACTAAAAGTAATATTTTTTTGTTGCGTTGTTATGTAACCTAAGTTTTTAAGATTAATATAACATATTAGTTCCATGTGAAATCTTTATATTTTAAATCCCTTTTTGTTATGTTTTTTTCAATATAAAATAAAATGGATAGATCCAAAAATAACATTAATGATATTTTATAACAAACAATATATTATTAATTGATTTCAAATTCATGAAAATCTATTATTTTCCTAATTTAATGGGATACAGTTTAAAATATCAAGAATTTTACATTTTATTTTTACTTATATTTTTATAGAAATTTTATTGACCCATAAAGATTTAAAAACCTTGATATTGTAGTAATAGTAAAAAGGGTTAATAGTGAGTTAAAACAGATAGATAAGGGTGAAAAAATCACCTAATATTCTCTAAATTTTATTTTATAATATGATTGAAACCTATAATAATTTAATTTTTAAAATATATTATTTTCAATTCATTTTTTAACGAAAATTAATTTATATTAATTCAATACATTAAGAAATTCTTAGAGTTCCCCCCCATTACTTATAAAAGGAAACCTCCTACCCTCTCTTTATTGCACATTTTGAGAACTCTACCATAGAAAATACCTTCAAACTCCCCTTAGTATTATCCATCCAGACACCACACATGAATTTATGATTAGAAAACATATATTGTAATGTTTTAGGTATAAGCCTAAAGAGGTTGTCGGAAGAAGAGGTATAGTTCGTGACCGAGCATTTTTGTTTTATTTTTATTTCGAACCTCTTTAAAATATTCTTAAAACTTGGTAAAATAATTAAAAATGTATCTTAAATATACTTATATGTTTCAATGTTAATTAAATAACTTATATACTTCTCTATCTTACATTAAATGGGTAGAGAAACTATCATTTATGTGTTCAAAAAAATACCACCTCGCGAACCAATGTAATACGTATTCCATCACTGCCTATCATGAATGGTTATAATTATAAATTTAACAGACAAATATATATAATTTATATTTATGATATGTTTTTAATTCTGGTAATATATGATATCATCGACATTATTATTTTTCCATCCATTGAATAATGATATTACCATTTTTGTATACATGTGGCTTACCTCTTCAACAAAAGGATACAATTAATTTTTTATCACCAAGTCATTTGAAGGATATATGTATGTTTATTTTAAGAAATAATATGATATTTATGATATAATCATCATTTTTGAAATATTAAACAATAATTACCTTCTTTGCATCACGATCATTGAAAAATGGGAACGATACTCATGCGTATATACGACCTACCATATCAATGATTATAACATAATTAATTTTTTGTTAACTATATTTCATAATTTGTTTTAAAGTTATAATCTATACATAAAAATTATAATTATTTCGTGATTATTATTATGGATATGATAAAATAATGAACTCTTTTACCATATTCAACTTGCTAAAGTGATTTTGGACATTGTTAAAACATACAATGTGAACTTAATTGATTAAGTAATTTTATATAAGATGGTAGTAAAATAAAAGGAATAATAAAAGTGAAAAAGTTTCCTATGAATTAAATAACTAACATATGTTTATTATTCTAGAAGATAAATAATATATGTGAAGATTCATACTCGAGGTAAGGGACACCATACCTTAAAAACAATGTGTTAAATGTTTTAAAGACTTATTTTTAAAATATTTTTCTTCCAAATCCATATTATTAAAATAATTTAATCTATGTATTTATATATATATATATTAATTATAAAGTAAATTTTATGTCACTTTTGAGCTTATTTTAATGGTTCTTAAAAGGTATATTTTTATGTACTTTATATGGAATGTTTTGATGAAAACATAAAAGGAATGATATATTTTATTGTATACAGTGTTAATAGTTCTTTCCACTTCCATGAATTGTTTTTGGATTACTTAATAATATTTCATGTTATATTCATATAAAAATCCTCCTTTCCTTTATCATAGTTATTTTAAATAATTGTTTTAAATGGAATTGATATTTTAATATCTAAAAATGTTTTCTTATGGGTGAAAAGAATAATTTTTGAGCATGATAATGGAAACGAATGCCTTAATATATTATGATTATGTTATGGCTCTTCAAAATATTTTATGGTGATAGGTGAGCTTGATATAGCTCATTATTGTGGGTGAACATGATATCTCTATATGCATTGAGCAAATGGGTGGAGTTAACATGTTAGGTTTCTCTCTAGAGATTATTATAATTTACCGAGTATGTTATTCCATTTGTTAGAGTTATTGTAAGAGTGATAAGAAAATGATAATATAATTTACCTATATGGTTTATCAATTTTTTCTATGGTTTCCATGTCAATATTATAATTTCACAAGGTAAGATAATGATTTTAACTTTAAAGGGATGTTTATGCTACATGTTAAGGGTGGATTATATAAATTTTCAATAATTTTATATGATTGTAAAGAAATATTTATGAGTTTTATTTTTTACTTTAAGATTTCTTGTGAAATGTTTTATGAAAATATTGGGGTAGAGAAACTAATTTATTCTATAATTAAATGTTTATTTTAATTGCAATGTTTAATTTTTTAAAGTAAAATTTTTAGGAGTATTCATGGACTAACGTGTTTCTTCATGTTTTTTATATATAACATAATGAGATTTGTATTCTCATCCCATGTTTTCCAATATTTTTAAATGGTTTAGAATAATATATAAATATAATTTATTAAAGCTATGAAATGGGATAAATTTGAGAATATTTTCACTGATAATTATTTTTCTATGTTTCTATCAATTGGAATTGAAAATCAATTCTTAGAATTGGGGTAGAAGAAAGAAGATTTAGTGGCCGCGTATGAAGAAAACATATTGTTATTGGAAAGGTATACACCACATTGTATTATGGATCTTGATAGTAAAATTAATCAATTTTAGTTCATATTAAATCCATGATAGTGAATATATTTATCCTATTATGAATTTAAGTGTTATGAGAATTTTTTTACTATGTTGATAATGTGGAAATTGATATTTGTGATGACCATGTATTTCTTATCAATATGGGGAAATAGATATCCAGGTGAAAAGAAAATAGTAATATTATATAAATGAAATACGAACATATAATATTCATGTTTTCAATTTTTGATAGGTGTGCTAAAAAGAAACCTGGGAATGTATTTTAAAATCTGGGAAGTTATTACAATGTGATTTGTTTGCGAATATCAGTCATTATTACAAAGAAAGAGATCTTGTCAGTGGTAAGACCAATTCATGTAAGAAGGTAGTATGTTTTTTATATGTAATGAGATGGGTCATTACATATATGTGTATCCAAAGAAGAGAAAAAATTATGGGACACATGAAGACTATAAGAAAAAGGGTGCGGTGAAATTCTTTGAATCTACTTAAGTGGATGTGGGTACATTAAATGAAGTGGAAATAAATACATTACTTATTTTTTTAGATTATGATATTATATTATTTGACTCAGAATACATATTCTTTCATTTTAGATTAATTTTATGGTTAAATTAATATTTAACTTCAAAAAATGAAGTAATAGTTTTTAGAAAAAAAATGGGGGTAGTATAAAAGAAAAAACAATTTTCAAAATCCTTAAGTTATCATCCATGGAATACTTTTTACTATAAAACTTATTGTCTCACCCATTATATAATTTTATGTTATTTTGGGAATGGATTATATTTCAACATATCATGCTAAGATAGAATAAAGATCCAATGAAGTTATTTTCTGAAACGAGTTTCCATTTGTATGTAAGAATCAATTCTTACTATTGATAACAAATCAAGAAGCCGAGAAAATTTTAGTATATGTAACTCAAATTTACCTTTCTCGTGTTGTTAAAAATTAGGTAACTATTTAGATTAATGATTTTATTTTAGTAAAAGACGATATAGATTTTTTATGATGCATTACTTGGTATTATACTTAATTAATAAGTTGAGTTTACTATTTACTTAGTTCCTGATGATGAGAGAAATTCAAAATCACCAAATAAAATAGATCTGGTATAAATTTTTGAATTGAAAAATAATTAAAGAAGTTTTTTGATAAATATTTCATTTATCTATGAAATTCACCATGGTGTGTTCATATTTAATTTCTTAAAAATAAATATGGTTTCATAAGGATTTTCATTGATTAGATTGCATTGAATATCTATAATAATAACAATAATATATGTTCACTCATTTTGATGATTTGTTTAATCAACTCTAGGGAGCTTAGTATTTTTCAATGGTTGATCTTAGGCCTGGGTACCAACGACTAAAGTAAAAGGAAGATGACATCCCTAAGACAACAATTCATACTAAATATAGGCTTTATAAGATTTTTAACCCATATTGGGTTGATTAATTCTTCAAATATATTATTGGATCTAATAAATTTATTTTTCCTTGAATATTTGGATAATTTTGTTTTTGTACTTATTTCTCAGAGTTTTTTTTATTCTAAAAGTTATGAGGGTCATGAAAAATATTTTAGGATTGTCATAAAATCCCTAAAAGAAAATAATTTATATGGAAAATTTAGTGAAATGATTTTTGGTTACATTGGATTTGATCCTTGGACATATAAAAAATAAATATCGCATAACTCTTTATCCCATTGGAACATAAATTGTTGATTAATGTCCAATACATACAATTGTGGTTGCGATTTATAGTTTTCTGAGATTATTAGGCTATTACCTACGGTTTTTTGAAAACTTTTCACTTTTATCTTGGCCACTAATTGAGTTAACATGAGAGGAGTTATGTGCATATAGATAAAGAAATATGATGAATGTTTCCAAAAATTGAAAAGAATATTATAAAATGATTCAATTTCTTCCCAACTATCCAAAAATGTTGACTTCATTATCTTTAATTATTTCTTATTGAATTGGCTGGGTTATGATTTACTGAATCATTATCGATTTTTTTTATTTATGTTAATTAAAATATTTTAAAAAAATTTATCCTTCACATGACCTTGAGCTGGAGGCTATAGTGTTTTATTTAAAAATTTTGAAAGATAACTTATATGAAGTAAAGTGTGAAATATATACTAGTCATAAAATATTTAGGAATATATATTCACTCAAAAAAAGGTCAACATGAGACATAAAAGATTTTTGGAATTGTTAATGGATCACTACTAGAAAATTCATCACATTATAGGTAAATAAAATAGTGTAGATGATGATTTGAGTTGGTAATATATTACTACATTAAAAATGATATGTTCTAAACAAAATTCTTTGGTTAATGATTTGATGAATGGTGATTAGAAACTATTCATGTAGTGACACCCTCTATTTTTTTCAGGTGTAATTCAAATCATATTTTTATTATGTGGGCAGAGAAATGATAGAATAAATACAATTTTTTATTGGAAAAGGTATAATAAGTCAACAAGTTTATGTTATCAAAGTTTAATGTTGGAAAAAGGTGTTTTAAGATTCAGGAAAAGGTTGTCTGTTTTATGTGACACCAAGTTGAAGAATAAACTATTGATCAACGATCACATATCTCCATTTTATATTCATCATCACAACATAAAAATATATATATACCTTAGGTAATATTTCTAGTTATATGGGATGAAGAAAATACATCAGATTTTACTATGAAATGTTTGACATGCTAATAGGTTAAAGCTAAACAACAATTACTGAAGGGGATTCTTCAATCTCTTCCTATGTGAGAATGAAAAGTAGATAATATATCCATGGATTTTGGGGTTATATTACCAAATAAATATTGATGTAATAATGTGTTATGTGTTATTATCAATCAAATAACTAAATTTTATCATTTTTTTTCCATTTGAGATAACACTCCATTAGATCAAATTTCTCAAACTTATGTTAAAGAGATAATTAAATTACATGGAGTCCCTATCTCTATTTTATTTGACTATTATCCTTGGTTTACCTCTATTTTTTTCAAAATCCTTTATAAGTCATTGAGAAATGAATTAAATTCAAGTAAAACCATTTATCCTTAACCGGACGGACAATTTTAGTGAAGGATTTAAACATTGGAGGATATTATTTTATCTTATTTAATGAATTATCAAGGAATTTGGGATAGATAACTAATTTTGGTTCTGTTTTCTTATAGTAATAGTTTTTATTATAGTATAGAGATGATAAATTTTTAGGAATTATATAGAAAGTGACGTCAAATGGTAGTTTGTTAGGATAATATTAGGGAACAAATTTTTTTTGGGTCAAGGATTGGTAGAAGAAATGATTGAGAAGTTGAGGATGATATAATATTTATTGAGGGTGTCTTAGAGTAGGTAAAATTTATTTAGATAATTAGAGGAAAGATATTTATTTCAAGGAAAGTGATCATGTTTTTCTTAATGTATCTCCATGGAAAAGTGTTTTGTGTTTTGGTAAAAAGTTTATGTTAAGTATGTGGTTCATTAGAACATATGAAATTCAAGAGAAAGTTGGATCATTTTCCTATCCATTAGAATATTTTCTGTATCTAAATTAGGTACATGATGTATTTAAAGTATCATTGATAAGGAAATATATAGAAGACACATCTCATGTTTTAATCCTTAATGTAGTTTAGTTGGAAGAAAACCTTTCAAATAAGGAACAACTAGATTAGATTATTTGTTAACTAGATAATGTGTTAAGGAATAAATTAATTTTCTATGTCAAGGTTTTATGGAAAATCTATATTATTGGAGAAGAACGATGAGAATAAGAAAACACTATGAAATAAAAATATCCCTACTTGTTTAAGTAATGAATACAATTATGGGGATGTAATTTATAAAAGGGGGAGAATGTAAGAACCCAAGTAATGTCAAGATAAACCATTTTTATTTATTATTAATATTCACTAATTGGATTTTGTAGATTAGTATTTATTATAAAAATAGTAGTTAGTTTTTTAATGAAAAAGGGAAAATCTTTTTTTCCTAACAAAATTTAGTTTTCCTGCATTGTATGGTTTTTTAGTAGACGATTTTTAAAATTATAGAATTTTAATTTGAGAAAACAACTTAATTTATGAATTCATTATTTCAAAATTAACTTATTATGATTTTTTTATAATTTTATGAAACATGTTATTTTTCAATTAATAGTTAAAAATATGGATTTCTCAATTAGTAATAAAAAAAGTGATATTTTCAAGTATTTTCAAAGTAAAACTATTTAATTGATTAGTTTTATAATTTATTTAGTTCATTTTAAAAAAAAAATTAAATTAAGGCCTTTGGAATGAATTTCATACTTCCATTTTTTATAATTATTTTTATACTTTAAAGGAATTGTTCTAATTTTTTTTTTTTGTTTTTTTGGTATTAATATTTATTTAATTTCTACCTCTTCGAGAAATATACTCTTGAAAAATGGATTGTATAGTTGGAATTAAGAGGTCGGTATTTGGTAAATGTTATAATAACCTATAATTCTATCAATGAAATTTCCCTTTCTATAGTTATATAGTGTAAATAAAATAATATCACTTAGGGAATACAATACAAACATTATAAATGTAGAATTAATGAAATAAGAGATATTTCTAGAAGCTAATGAAATTATACTGAAGAAATAATAACTTGAACTTAAGAATAGAAATACAAGCCTTATGAATAGTAAAACAATCAAATGAATAGAAACCTCACCTATAAAAGTATAAATAAAATTTATTAATCGTACAAATGAAAGTGTGATATAATTATATCATAGTATAAGAAAATAGAATATTTCAAAAATTATTTATTAAGTGTTGGCATTTTTATAAGTCATAAATATTTAATAATAATATTATAATTAATAAAATAATGAAAAAATATTATTTACATAAAATTTATTCATAAATAAATATTTTATTATCTTATTATTTAATGATCTTTTTATGAGACCTTAGTTTATTTTTCAGAGTATTATAAAGTCAGTTATAAATTTATAATATGTATTTTTTGAGTAAATGATGATTTTAATTAAAAATAATATATCTCATATTTATAAAATTATTTCCATAAAATTTATTTCTTTTTTTAATTATTCACATCAAAAATTTGTTAGGGTGAATTTTTGGTATTTTTCTGAAATACTTGGATTTTAGGTGAATAGTAAAATACGACAATTTATGGTATATATAAATTATAAGATAAATACACTATTCCATGAGTCATGAATGATATAAGAACCATAATATAGAACTAATATTCATTATTTTATTATATTTAGTTATAATGTTCAAACTATTAAAAGTCTTGAGCCAAAATAATAAACAAATGAATAAAATATTCAAAAAACACCCCTCTCATCCACTATAAACACCGCCCCTCACTACTCCTTCTCCTCACACCATAAAAGATTAGAGTGTGGTCCAATTTATGCCCAATAATCTTCCCAAAACACTTCCCTATTTCTAGTATCCCTTTGAATTAACAAAATAAAAGAACCAATACACTTAAGGTGGTTCTCATGGAGGAGTATTCAAGAGGTAAAAATCCTTTTTATTTTCCATTTATTTTATTTTCATTTTATTTTATCTTCTGATCCATAAATAATATACCCTTTACAAAGAGACCTAATAATTCCAGTATAATTTATATACTATAATTCTATCATGTTAATGGAATATCCATTATCAAACTCCTTTCTTGCCCTTTTTTATTCTATAAATTAAAACATCACCCGTGATGTGTCAATTTACCGACATCATGGGTGATGCATTTTATTTTTTCCATTAATGACTTCATGGATGACCATAAAACTATAATTATGGTAAATGTTTTTATATTATAAATGTTAAAAGTTTTTTATTATTCTGGAAATATTATATATACATGATATTAATTGTTTAGAAAAAACTATTTCATTACAGTCGACAAACTACCAAAATGAAAGAAATAATTACCATTAAAGTTCTGTCTAACGATTTATCCTCATATCTAGAAAAATAATAATATATAAGACCCTTAAATATTCTATATTTTCATTAATAAAATTATATTCTAATTATAGACAATAATATCAATTTTACATGAACTTTATTACTTGTAAATAAGCGAACCGATTAGGAAAACCATGAAAATGAATTCTCCCAAACAATGAAATTAAACTCTATAACCCATCAATAAGGAAATTAATAAAATTAATAAAAAAATAATGAATGAAATAAGGATATAGAAGGTTCTAAATGAATGAATGAATTTATTTAATCTGATTATCCAAGACATTATGGTCAAGTGGAGGACACATTCAAACATAAGGTAAGGGATTTTACCAGAACCTTCATTTTTTCCTTCGGGTTATTCATTAACTATTTTTAACCCATTGTAATGATGATTTATTTTTTTGTACTTATTATATATATATATTTTTACATGTTATAAACTCATATACCAAGATCAATTAATTTTCTTTTATGGAAAATACATGTTTTACAAGGTTCCCTTCTCAAATAAGCTAACCATATTAAAGTGAACTTACTAATTCCTTACCCATTTTCAAGTAATATCCATCGTCTATCTTTGGAATCAATTATTGTTATTAATTAAATTTTTTTTCATGAAAATATTTACTTTTTAATTTCTTGTTTTATAAAAATAAATATGACAAATACAAATGTTTTTTCCTAAAATAACTCTTCTTTGCGTAGTAAAAGGGGTATTTATCTCAAGAATTCTCAATGATTTTATTAGTGTGTTTTAATTTATTTCATAACCTATGTAGAATTTTATTCTCTAATGAAATTGATGTATTATGTTTATTTTATACCATAATGTATTAAATTGTTTATGACCATTTTGAATATAGAAGTGCTATCTTGATACCATTAACCATACTACTCTGAATGGTTAGTGATTATGTTTAAATATTGGGGAAAGTTAATTAAATTTCATATTTATATATTGTTTTTGTTTA
Source organism: Viscum album (assembly GCA_963277665.1). Classification (NCBI taxonomy): domain Eukaryota; kingdom Viridiplantae; phylum Streptophyta; class Magnoliopsida; order Santalales; family Viscaceae; genus Viscum; species Viscum album. The sequence continues at coordinate 963,028,935 of OY728145.1, forward strand.
ACCCCATTCATAAGAGGAATTTAACGGACTTAGTAAGTGATTTTGGGGGCTTGCTATAGCCCATCGATGCATCAGCAGGTCTCATAAGACAAAATAGAATTGGATTTTTTTCGAGGCCATAACCATTTATTTTTATATGTCTTGACCAAGGCATTGACGATATGATTTAGATATCCATAATTATGAATTCCATCATTATAATAATATTAATTAATAATTCATGATATTATTCTACTAGTAGAGTATCCATGGTTAAGATTCATGTGATTATTTGTATGGAATTATTTATTCAGCTTTTATTCTTTCCATATCATGCTCATGTTTATATTCTAATGGCATGTGTTTTTACTTATCCAATGTTCCTTATTATTTATATTAGATTCTATTTTATTACATACCCTTACTGTTCAACTTTAATCACCCCTTTTTTATGTTTTATTTTTCCCCTTGATGTGAATTTGTATTTTATAAATTACTTTCAAGGATAATCTACGAGTTATGGATGTTTCCAATGGTGTTTATATGTTGTATTTAAATTCAAGTTATAATCTAAAGTTCATGTATGTAGTTATGATTCCAAAAATATCAAACTATTCAGTCTATTAGTATGTGAACACTTGTTCATAGTACCAATATAATAATATACGACATCAGCTTTAGGCTACTCGGGTCAGTATATTTATAGTTGGAGTTATATGAAATTTAGTAGGAACCTTGGAAACTAGATTTTTTAAACATAGATTATAGAACATAACCCTAATATATAATTTAAGTATAAGAATAGAAGAATATCCAAGAATTTTGGTAAGGTAAGGATTATGTGTGTCTTCCTAGAAATACATCCCAATCTAGATACTTTAAGTGGATGTGATTATAGCACAAATATACCTAAGGATAACAACTCTGAAAAGGTGTCCCATGCTTAAATTGGGTAACCCAATACACAATAATGGATGTTACAATTCACCTAGTTTGACACTCATGGGAGATATTCTAATGATAATTCAAATTTTCTTTACAAACCATTATGAAGGATTTAAAAGTAAATGTGTCTCCAAAGAAACTATGTTTCTGATTATGAGATTAGCTATGAAAAAATTTCAATTCATTTCAAGTGGTTTTGTAGTTTTAGATTATGAATTATGATCTATAATCTAATTCACTATATGCAATAACTTAGAAATGAAAACTGTTGGAAGGAATGAAAATCATATCAATAAACGTATCCTATATATTAAATTCACTCCTATACAAGATAATAATGTGGGTACATAACCAATGGCTAGTGCTGAGAAAATTATAACTATATTGGGATAACTAACTCAGGTTATGAATAATAACCATACCCATATGGACCATCCTGATTCATATTATGGAGGAGTAATGTTAGACCACTTTATGTGAAACAGCATCCATCATTCAATGGGTTTATAAAACCATTTGAAGGGGAGTAATCGATAAGATACTTTGAGAATATATTTATCACCTTGAGAAGTAATGATATGGATAAGGTTATCATGTAAGTTTATCTTTCCATTCCATATTTTTAATTTTTTCCTCTAGGTTTTTTTTGAATCAACACCCACCATTTATCGACATCTCCATATAGAAATATTTTCTTCCTGAATAATGAGAAGATATAGAGAGGATATTATTGATTCTGAAACAAAAAGTGGATGAATGTTTTGTGAAGTATGAAGCTAACTTTACAAGGTTATCAATTCATGACAAAAACTATATATATAATCCAAGGATCAAGTTCAATCGATTATTTTATGGTTTAAAACCATTCCTATAAAAGGAATTAGTCTCCCTAAATTTCTCATCATATGAAGATATATTCTCATTTTCTATCAAGATAGAGAAAGAATTATCTAAGTATTATTAATTTAATAGACAATAAGAGAAGAAGAGGTTGGAAGATAAAAGAATGGATAAATGGAAGAATAAAAAGGGGAGTTTACAAGTGTGGAGAAAAAGTCCACCAAGCCCATGATTTCAAGGGAAATAAAGAAACTATCAATGTTTGTTTCAATGATGCTTCCCTTAGGAGTTTTCAATGACAAAACCATTATTAAATAAAAAGGCCTCAGCCAATTCCACGTCTAATGGTCTCATGAGACCTACTGATGCATCGAGGAGCTATATTGGGCTCCACCCATCACATTCTAAGTCCAATACATTCCTCATATAAAAAGGTTGAAACATAACATAAACATTCGTATTAAAACTAGCATATGAAATTTCAATACTTTAACCATAAATCATGATTGGTATAAAAATAACACATCCATAGTCAAAAATATCACAAAAACTTCAATAAAATATGGAATATTTGTATCATAATGAATCGACTTCAAACAAGTATAAAATCCAACAAAAGATGTTGATATAGATGAAATCACAACTATTTGATAGAAATATCTCTTTCTTTTTGAAATAATTTAAAGTCACATAATTATAAAAGAAAACATTTATTTTAAAAATATTTTTATAATCTTGTAAGAGAAGCTTCGACAATGTTATAACGGCAGAGAATAACCGCACCCTCCATGTAAGTTAAAAAACATTCTTACCTTAAATTTTTCGAAAGGGTCGTAAACTAACTTGTTTGGAAAACGATGGAAAGATTCCTTTCAAAACATATAAGGTTATATAAGGTTATAAATTAATTTAAACCATTTTATATTAAATAGTATTTTTTTTGAAATACATTTTATGAAACACGGATGTGGATGATAAAGAGGTCCCAGTAGATAATTACGTAAAAATAACCTTAGATAATAAAGAGATTGTGAAATTAACCCTTACCTTGTTCTTTTCCTTGGTCAAGGGTAGGTTAACCTCCTGTATAATTGTGAAATCATTGTTATTAATTTATAAAAGAACTATATTCATTAATATGATATCATATATGATCTTATAATACTGCTTTGATAATGATATTTCAGTAGTATCGTCGTTTCAGGTGTTAACTAATTCATTTTCCTTTATATGTTTTAATAAATAACATGCATTTTTTATGGATAGGATATATTTGATTCATATAAAGAATGATATTATTTTCTTAATAATTATTTTTAATAACCAAATGAAAATTATTCTTGAATGGTTAGGATGGGGAAACGAATCTCATCGTGTTCGGGGAGACAGTAATACGTATGTATGTACGAGTGACAATATCATTATTTTGATACAAAAACATATGTAAATAGATGGTTTATATTATATACAGAATCATTAAAATGTTATATTTATTATTTAAATCAATTATACATCATTATTATCCCCATCCAAATAATTGTGTTTTTGAATAACAATTACATCACGACGTGGAGACGGTAAGCCGTACGTTGGCACGTATGGTGAAAAGTCATTCATAGGAGGGAGAAAATAATGAATGTTTTTGTTCCATATTTATAATAACATCACATTATATAGAAGATACTGGAGTTATTTTTTTAGAATGGAAACAAAAAAGAAGATGAAGTGGAAGAAGAAAAGAACTTGAAAGAGGGTGGTGAAATTATTACCTCTTCTTCGGGTTATTACTTTTGATTTGATCAAAAGGGATCCTTAGGTTGAATTTATGACTAAATTAAGGCCTCTATAATGAATTGAGGGATGTTGGGAGGATATTTGGGCAGTGTTTGTATGATCCAAAGGCATGAGAAATGTGAGAAATGGGTAGGAAGTGAGGGATTTTTATAAGGGAGAGGAGGGGCTCTTTAGGAAAGTTGGCAACAATTATTTTATTATAAACTCATATTCAGTTTCAAAAGGTCAACTAATCATTAAAATCGAATTTATGATGAATCATGGTTGAAATAAAAGAATAAAATAAGAATTGGTATGGTTTTGGATATTGTTTTAATATTTATAATCTTATTTATATAAATCATTTATTAATGAAGTAAATATTTAATCATTATTGTGTCATAAATATTAAATTTATTTGATGTCCACAAAATATAAAAAAAATAAAATGATGTTGGAAATATTTTTAGATTTCCAAATAATCTTTATAGTCGAAAATATAACCTATATATCCCCATGTAAAAATTGATTTACTAAAAAATATTTGCCTATGCCATATTATCATTAAATTAATTAATATAAAGTGTCATTATTACTCCCATGTGGCTCCATGGGGTCCCAAATTCGACCCCATGATGACCATGGTCGTATAGTTTTCATAAAATATTATTAGGACATATTTTAGAGTAATCTAATATTATTATAATACTCTATTTTACCCTTATTTATTATATTTACCCTTTACTCATGCTAAATAAAATATTTACCGAAGTAAATATTTAAAATGTCCAAAAATAAAAGTTACCTATTTACAAAATTTGTACATAATGATTCCAAATATGGAATCCATTTTTCCAAATTCAAAACACAGAAGTGGAAAAAATTAATTTAAAATTAATTCCCGATGTCAAAACAAAATGTGTGTTTTTTAGAAATAATAAATATCAAAAGAGTTACACTTGTTTATGTACAGTTTAAATGTGAAATTACATATAATGACCAAAATTAGATTACATTGTATAAATATAATCTAATTATACTTTAAAACCACTCAAAATTATAATTTAACAATATAAATTATTTTGATTTAAAAAGTTGTTTTTAATTAAAATTTAGCATTTTCACTATTCATAAAAATATGAAAGTTATCAGAAAAGTGCCAAAAATCCACCCTAAGATAATACCAATATTAATAATCCAGAAATTAAGTCCATTTTGAATGATAAAATTTATAAAATTTCTAAAAAGGGTATTACTATTCATAACACCTACTTTGATAGTTCGTAGTGTGTTAGAATCTCGAAGTTGCATACAATACAAGATATTACATTATTTAAAGGGAAACATACCATGGATTCTTTGGGTGTTACACATATTATCTCTAAATATGGAATATCATTTCATCCTATTAAGAAAAAGGAGGTTCAGGAATGGCCTATACTACCGAACATAACTGAGGCATGTAGTTTTATTGGTTTCACTGGTTATTATCGGTGTTACATTCATAACTTTTCCTGATTAGATATAATGTTTACCAAGATTACTTTGAAAGGGGATAATTATGTATGGTCAAAATAATGTAAATAATTTTTTGAATAATTTAGGAGGATATTAGTGAATGCACCTATATGGAATCTACCATCATGAAATGGTGGATTTATAATTTTTAGTGATGCATAAAATAAAGGAATTGTTTGTTTCCTTATATAGAATCATAGTGTTATTGCCTATGCATCATGGTAGTTAAAAACTCATGAAAAAAACTATATAACTCATGATATTGGGTTATAAACTATAATATTTTCTTTGAAAATATTGAAACACTATCTCTATGGTGAAAGATGTGAGATATATACAGATCACAAGAGCTTGAAATTTATCTTTTCACAGAAAGAACTGATCATTTGGAAAAGGAGAGGGCTCAAGATGCTCAAGAATTATGATTGTTCAATACACTATCACTCATGGAAGGAAAATAATGTAGATGATGCATTTAGCAGGAATTTTCATGAAGTTATAAACAAAATTAGGATTGAAAGGGATCCCGTGTTTATGTATATTACAAAGATGGATATGGAAATTATGAAAGAAGTTGAGAAATCATTACATTTCAATTGTTTTCACAACCATCTTTATTATATAGAATTAAATATTCTTAGTCTAATAATGAGAATATTAAAAAGAGGATTAAAATTGTGAAAGATAAAAAGTTTTCATACTTCAGGTATGAAGATGGAATTATGAAATTTAGGAGGAGGCAATGTGTTCCCTCTACACCTAAGCTAAAACGGGAGTTTTTGGATGATGAACATAACTGAAATTTCTCTATACACACTTATATCACTAATATGTACATAGATTTGAAGGGAAATTTCTGGTGGGATAATATGAAGTATGAAATTTCTGATTATGTTTCAGGATGTTTAGTCTATCAACAGGTGAAGGCTGAAAGAAAAAATCTTAGAGGAGTCATGAATCCCCTTCCTATTCTTACATGGAATTGGAATGACATAGCTATGGATTTTGTTACTAGATTACAAAAAACATCAAGAAAGAATGATGCAATATGGGTAATTGTTGGTCGACATACCAAATCATCGCACATCCTAGATATAAGGGAGGATTTTATACTGGATATCCTTGCAAAAAATAAATATTAATGAAGTTGTAAGAATCCATATAGAACCTATTTCTTCTTTTTTTCTGATCATGATCCATGATTTATATTGAAAGTCTAGAAAGGTCTTTATAAATCCTTGGATACTGAGCTTTATTTGAGTACTTCTTATCACCCTCAAATTAACGGGCAATCAGAAAGGACAGTCCAAAATTTAGAAGTTATTTTGAGATCATTACCACTTGACTTTCAAGGCATGTGGGATCAGTATTCACCTTCGGTAGAGTTTTCTTATAATAATATTTTCATTTCTAATACTCAAATGGCACTATATGAAGCATTTTATGAAAGAGATATAGTACACCAACTTGTTGGGATTAAGTTATTGAAAGGAAGTTTTTTGGCCCAGATCTGGTGGAGGAAACAATAGAAATAGAATAGAATATTCAAACCCATATCAAAGAAGCTCAAATTAGGTAAACGTTCTGTGCTGATAATATAAGTAAGTATTTTTAATTTCAAGTGTGTGATCATGTTTTCTTGAAAGTATATCCATGTAAGGGTGTTATAATATTTGGGAATAAAGAGAAATTGAGCCCCAAGTACATTGGACATTTTGAAATCCTAGAGAGAGTTGGAGCTGTGGAATATCATTTAGAGATGCCGTATAGCCTTTCTAAAGTGAACAATGTGTTCCAAATCTTTTTGTTAAGGAAGTACATGCTAGAACCAACAGATGTCCCCACTTCTTAAGGATGTGAATTAAAACCAGATTTATCTAACTGTGTTGATCCTATCTGGATTCTAGACACTAGAATGTAGGTTTTGTGTAATAGTATAACTCAACTGGTAAATATACTTTGGAAAAAACATAAAATTGAATAGGTGGTGTTGGCGCCTGAGGAACTTATGAAGAAAAACATCCCAAATATTTTTATAATGTGAAAATATGGAAATCTCTAGTATAAAATTTTTGTAGGAGGGGAGAATGTAATGATTTAAAATTCTATCAATGAAATTTCCATTCTTATATTTATATAGTTAAAATCATATAAAATCAGTTAGACAACACAAGAAAAACTTTATAAATGAATAATGAATGAAATAATAGATATTTATAGAAATTAACGAACCTATAATGAAGAAATAATAACTTGAACTTAGGAATAGAAATAGGAACCATATAGATTTTAAACCATCCACATTAATAGTAACATCACCCATTAAAGTATAAATTAAATTTAGGCATCTTACATATAGATGTATGATAAAATTATATCATAGTATAAGTAAATGAATATTTTAAAAATTATTAACTAATTGTTGGTATTTTTGTTAGTTATAAATATTTAACGAAAATTTTATAATTATTAAAATGGTTTGAAATAAAATTTATTTTCATAAAATGTATTTATAAATTAGTTTTTTGTTGTCTTATGATTTTAGTATCATTTTATGAGACCTTAGTTAATTTTTTAGAGTGTTATAAAATTAGTTATAAATTTAAAATCTATATTTTTTTAGTAAAAGATGATTTTAATTGAAAATTAAATTTCTTATATTTAGATGATTATTTTTTAAAACATTAAGGTCATTTTTGAATTATAAACTTTGAAAAATGTTTAGGTTAAATTTTTGGTATTTTTCTGAAATAGTGTAATTCTTGGTGAATAGTAAAGTACAGTAATTTACGGTATATATACATTAGAAGATAAATACACTATTAAATGAGTCATGAATGATGTAAGAACCATAATATCAAACTCATATTCATTATTTAAATATATTTTGTTATAATTCTCAAACTATAAATATTCTTGATCCAAATATAATAAACAAATCAATAGAATATTCAAAAAACACCCATCTCCTCCACTATAAAAACCAAGCCTCACCACCCCTTCTCATAGCACCTTCCAAGATTTGAAACTAATCAAATATATTCATAATAATATTACCAATCCTCTTCCACACTTCTATGATCCTTTGTTCTTAACAAAATACCAAAACCAATCCCTTTAAGGAGGTTCTCAAGGAGGAGTATTCAAGGGGTAAAAATCCTCTTTATTTTATTTTATTTTATTTTCAATTTCTTTTATTTATTTATGTCACCCTCACATCCCCAGTCCAAAGAGACATGATAACTACATGATAATTTATAAACAATAATTATATAATTTTAATGAAATATCCATCATCAAACTCTTTTCTTCCTCTCTTTTATTCTATAAATGAAAACATTGCCCGTGATATGTCAATTTACCAACATCATGGATGATGCATTTTAATTTTCCATTAATTCCTTCAAGGTTTGTCATAAACCATGATTATGGTTAAAACATATTTTACTTAATATATTATAAGATATTTTTTTAACCAATATATATACATGATATTAATTAATAAGGAAAAACTATTTCGTGAGGTTTGAAAAACTGCCAAAATGATCTAAATGATTATCATTCAATTTATATCTAATGAATCTTATTAATATCTCAATAATAATAATATATATGTCCATTATATATTATGGATGTTAATTAATAACATATAACTCCAATTATGTATAATTATAACCGTTTTACATGATCTTTATTACTTTTAAACATGCGAACCGATCATGAAAACAATGAAAATGAATGCTCCTGAACGGTGAAATTAAACACAATAACTCATCAATAACACCAGAAATAGACTTAATAAAAATATAAATGACCCAATACATGTATAAAATGTTCTTAATTAATTAATTAATGTGTTTAATTTTATTATCTAGGACATTAAGGTCAAGTGTAGAACTCATTCGGACATAAGGTAAGTGATTCTACCCGAACCATCATTTTTTTCATTTAGGTTATTCTTTCACTACCTTTACCACAATGTAATGGTTATTTATTTTTGTGTACTCATTATATATTATTTTTATATTTTTAAAAATCTTATACCCAGATCATTTAAATTTTATTTTATTTTAAATACATGTATTACTACATTCCCTTCTCAAATAAGCAAACCTGATTAAAGGAAAATTCCCGTTTTCTTACCGATCTTCAAGTACCATCCATTTTATGTTTCGGTAGTCCATTATTTTTTCTTAATTAATTAATGTTTCCATGAAAACCCCTATTTTTTTATTTTTGGTTTTATAAAAATAGTTATGATAAATACAAATGATTGTTTTTCCAAAAGAACTCTTCTTTGCAAAGTAAAAGGGGTATTTCTCTATAGAAATTCTCAATGATTTTTTTAGTTTGTTTCAATTTATTGAAACACCAATATTAAATTTTATTCTTTAATGAGATTTATATTTTATTTTTATCATATAACATAATTTTTTAAATGGTTTATGATCAATTTTACTGTGGATGTGTTATCTTCATACCATTCACTATACTACTCACAATGGTTAGTGATTATGTTTACAGATTAGGGAAAGTTATTTTAATTTCATATACATATGTTGTTTATGTTTAACACCATTCATATGAGGAATAAATTTAAATTAGAAAGTAGTTGGTAGGTCCTGATATAGACCCTCAATTTATCGGTAGTACTCATGAGACAAAAAAGAAATTGATTTTAGATGATCCCTTAACCATTTATTTTTATATATCTTGTTTGAGGCCTTGATGATATGTTTTACATGTCTGAAATTATACATTCCCTCATTATGATAAAGGTAATTGATAAATCATGAGATTATTCAAGTATTATAATATCCAAGGTTATGATTTATGGGATTCTTTACATGGAATTATTTATTCAGCTTTTATTCATTCCATATTATGCTCAAGTTTATATTCCAATGGAATGTGTTTTTAGTTTTCCACTATGAATTATTGTTTTTATTATATTCAATTGTATTAATTACCCTTAATAAGAATACGCGGTTAGCTCTTTCTTAAATTTTATTTTTCCCCAGGATGAAAATATGTATTTTATGAATGACTTATAGGCATAATCAAGTAGTTATTGATGTTTCCAATGGAGTTTCTATGTGGTATTTATTTTCAATTTGTAATGTAATATTCATGTATGTTATAGGGTTTCTAAAAACTACTAAATATTTGTTACATTGGGAAAAATAAACTTGTTCATAGTACCAATGTAATTATGTAAGACATCTGCTCTGGGAAATTGGGGTTGGGGTCTTTAAAAATATGCCCATTTTATTTTTTTATTATGAATAGTGACCATAATAAAATTTTATTTTCATAGTAATGGTAAAATTAGTAAATTATAGTTAATAATAATGTGATAGGGCTTAGAATTCATTAAAAAACTTTCATTTTTTTATGTCTCTATTTCATCCATAATAATCCAAACTTCTAATATATGTCATTTTATTTCCATTTAGCCTTGATTTGGACCTTTATAATATTTCTGTAAAGGATAAAGTTAGTACCATCACTCTATATCTTTTAATATCTATAATATTTTGTAATAGGTATAAAGAAATTATATTTGGTTATAAATATTTATTTTAAATAAGAATGAAATTTTTATTGTGGTAATTTATTTTTAATTATGAGTGATGAAATAATTACATTAAATTCTTACACAAGTCTGAGACAGTGCTTGGGGAAGTAGTAGAGAAACCAAATAAATGATTTTAAAAACATTAAAAGTAATATGTTTTGGGTGATATTTATTATCCCATGAATTTTATTGAAAAATACAACATATTAAGGATTTTTGAATAGTTTATATTGTAATTAATTTTCTTTCATGTTGTTATCCAATTGAAATTAAATGAATAATTCCAAAAATAACATTTATGATATTTTAAAATAATAAATATTTTATTAAATGATTTTAAATTCTTAAAATCCTATATTTATCGTAGTGAATGTTATATTGTTGAAAATATAAACAATGGTCCGTATATTTATTACTTCTCATTTTATAGTAACTTTTTTAAACCCTAAAGAGTAAAAAACATTGATAACCTGGTAATTATTAAAAGGGTTAACGAAGGTTAAAAAAGAGATAAGGGTGAAAAAAATTACCAAAATTTGTCCAAATTTTATATTAAAAAATAATTTCAACCAGTACTCACCTTTTATTTTAAAATTTTTTATTTGATCCATTTTTCCTAAAAAAATGTATTTTAATATAATACGTTTTGAAATTCCAAGAGTTCCCTCCCCTCACTTATAAAATAGAACATTTTCTCCTCTCTTCCTAAAATTGTTTGGGAAAATTATCTCTACAAATAAGTACAAAAACACCTTTCTAAAATCCCTCTTGATTTCATAGAGTCTCTCTTTTGATCATAAAATTAACCTAGGTAGGATTTAGGTATAAACCTAAAGAGGTTTTCTAAAAAAGTGGTATATGTTTTAACTGAGCATTTTAATTTTATATATTATTTAAACTCATGAAAAAATTCTTAAAACCTGATGAAATAATAAAAATAGTATCTTCTACATACTAATTTTTTTATATTAATTCAATAACCTATATCCTTGTGCCTTTTAAATAAAGTTGGAAATGAAACCATCATTCATGTGTTCAACAAACTACCACCTCATGTATCGATGTAATTCATTTTCCCTCACCGCCTATCACAAATGGTTGTAATGAAGGATTAAATATATATATATATATATATATGATATTTTTGAAATATTTATCAATTTATAGTATAATATTTCTTCTAATTTCTTATCATTCCATATTTTGAAAAATCAAAACGTCATTCATACGGTCTTGCAGAATACCACTTTTACGAAGTGATGTGATTCATTTTTCATCACCACATCATATGGATGAAATATATAAGTTTATTTTAAGATATAATATATTATTTATGATGTAATAATAATCTTGGAAGTATAGAATATGTGATTAGTTAGACTTCAGGCAAGAAAAACATTACCTTAGAATCTTCATTTTAAATATTTTAAATATTTATTTTTTAGATATTTTTCTTCCATATCCATATTCATAAAATAAATTAAAAAATGTGGTTATATGGATGAAAATGAATTATAAATAACATTTAATGTCACTTTTGAATTTCTTTCGATGGTTTTCAAAATGAATCTTCTTATGTATTTTATATTGAACATTTCGAAGGGAAGGCAAAGAGAATGTTCTATTTTAATGTATATGATGTTAATAGTTCTTCCCAAAACCATAAAAAGTTTTTTATTTTTTTTATTTAATTAATTTATTTAATGTTTTATTTAAATAAAAACAATCCTACCCTTTCTTCAAGTCAATTTACAAAAGGGTTTTACATGTAATGAATATTTTAATATATGATTTTTCTGTTATGGTTGAAAAGTACATTTTTATGAGCATGATAATGAAAATTAAAGATTTCATGTATTATGATTATTTTATGGTTCTTGGAAATAATGTTATGGATTTAACTAGATTGGTTTCTTTTAATACAATGTTGGAATTTAAAGGGTAGGTTATTATATTTGTAAGAGTGATATATAAACAATGTCCCAAGTTACCTACATGATTTACCCATGATTTATATGGGTTTTAATAAAGATATTAAGATTACATAGGGTAATACAATGTGATTAACTTTAAATGGAAGTTTATGCTAATTATTAATTGTGAAATGTACAACTTTTCATGAATTTTACATAATTTCAATTAATAATATCTATTTTTTATTTTTTCCTTTAATATTTTATTTTATTTTTTATGTAAATATAGGTCAATATGAATTGATTTATTGGGTATGAAAATTCTTATTTTAATCTATAACGTTATTTTGAAAAGGAAAATTTTTAAGTGTATTCATGGTCTAACAAAATTTTCTCTACTTTTTTTTTATTTTTTCCCTGTTGAGATTTTTGTGCTAATCCCATGTTTTCAATTTTTTTTTCACATGGTATTAAGTTTGATTAAGGACTAGGATGTGGTCAAGATGAAAATTGTTAAAATATTCCATGAAATAAAAACCTATTTATATAAATGTCATTTATTGTTGAAAAATGGATATTGAGTGGTAAAATCCACTTTTTGATGTAATATTTATTTATGTAAGAGTGACATGAAATTTATCTAACAATATAAACCAAAAATATCACTAGGAATTTTAGGAAATTAATTATCGAATAATAAGTAAATTTTATGGATTGTTTAAGGTCGGGTAATTATAAGTGGAAACCCCAATCAACTGTTATCTCAGTCACTTTTGGACACTAGATAAGGAATTCATGGGGATCAACCCAAAAATGATCTACCCACTCTTTTACCTCCTTTATAGACTATATCAATGATTATATACTTCATGAACACCTTAGATAATGTCACTATATTCGAAATAATCACCCGAGTAAAAAATGGATCTTTCAAAAACATCACTTGGTGCCTCACATTAGAATAATAATCCCAACTTGGGTATTGAGAAGAGTAATATAGATTAGGTAAATTATATGTGTACACTATAATAATTATAAATTATTTTTATATATTCAAAACTATTTTATCTTCACAAAACATTAGGTGTCAAGATATAATCTCTTAAAAAAGAGTGTCTAGAAATTCACCCATATAAGGTCATGATCTTTATTCACCTTGAGTATAATATTACACCCCAGGAGAGAACCCCCTTCCAATATAATGGTGAAAAAATGGACCCAATGTTTCTACTTTTTTGATATGATAAAAAATATACAGTGAATGCATACAATACATTCCTCGACTTCTTATAGAGAGGCCTTTTGAAAAAATAATAGAAGATGATGAAATTGAATTTCTTTAATGAAATAAAAATTTATTTGTTTCTTTCAAGCAACCCATTTATTGGAAACCTATAATAATCAAGAAATTCCCTATAGGACTTGATAATCCACCATAGTTGATCTATTAGATCTTGTTTATTTTCTCATCTATACTCATTAGGTAGTGACTCTATAGGCGGAATACTAAATAACAAAGTATAGAGTAATATCAAAATTTATCCTTCATAAAAGACCAAAGGTTCAATTTTATATTCCAATGTTTATGTATAACTAACCATTTACCATCTCCCTATTTCATATTTTATTTATCAAAACATTTTTTTTCAAAAAACTTTCAAATTTAATTTTTATTCTTTTGAGGCATTCCTTAACAATTTTTTGAAAAACATAAAAAACATTGTTTTGAAGGTATACAAGATATTAATTAAATATAATCATAAAGGAATAATAAATTAGACTAAACATGTTAATAAGTAAATATTTCCAATATTGGAGTGAACCATTAGTTCATATTGACCTACTCATTATCAATGAATATATATGGAAAAACTATTTATTTATTATTAGTGTTTTGGTTACTAAAATCTTCCTACTGATCCAAACTATAGTATATTCAGACACTTAATAACATACAAGATGATATGTAGCCGTAAAAGTGCATACATAAAAATACCATGTATGATTAATCAGACCTAAACACATATTATAGACTGAAAAATGAATAAAGAAAGGAATAGGAGTCCTAGAATACTACTAGAAACATAGCCTTTTAACTTAATTATGCTAACCTTGCATATTTATGGGATACTTATTTTGTTTTTATGGTTTTAACTCATAGATAATCTCATTTCTCATACCCAATATCCCTTAATACGGGATATAATATAATTTTTCAATAACTATTACTTGATTTGTTGAAGACTTTCTTTGAACACACTATTGATGCTCATAATGTTTTGAGTCAACATGACACTTGTTTCCATATACAAGTGGTTGATAGGAGTGTACCAGTGACTGTTTAGATTGAACATCACCCGAGAGGATAGAAGTTAGGGCTCATATCACCATTTAGGTAGGAATTATTACCTACTATAGGTTTCTATAAGTAATTTAAGACATGTTCATGAATCTTTCCAAGTGTTGATACTAATTCCCCATAATAAATTGATGGAATTAAAACCATCATTTAACTAGACAGATGACATGGGAATTATACTATATCTCATTTGATCAAAGTATCTATTTATTCAAGAGTTTGAATCCATACAGGTTGGTATTATGGAATTTACCACCATTTAGGGAGGCATTGGGCTCGTGTTAATGATGGTAGAGTTTCGATGGATTTGGGATCAAGCCCATAAAATAGATTCCTATGTATACCCATGAAGGGAATCAACACCCACATAGTGTGGTTACACTTAATGGGGTATTTAAAACATTTTAAGGTTATGTGACCAGGACCCTAGTGGTTTATTTTATGGTTATGACTCCATTATCACTTGAAATTAGTCTAAAGTCATATTGAGTGGGATACTATGTGAAAGGAACCTAAATATGTCTGATGTGGGACATACACATTAGATAACATTTTTAGTTCATCCTATCTATTGGTAACTAAATAGAAGATGATATGGTTGGAGTGTACACTTTATAAGAGGCTTATAAATGGTTATCTACCTCCTTTTCTATTTGAAACTTGACAATAAGGAAACATTTTAAGGGTTTGGGCTTACTCATAGTAGGAGGATCATTTATATTTATCATGTCAGGACCTAAGGGAATCTTATGCTCATCATAAAATGAGTGATGGGTCATCCTATTCACATCACATAGGGAATCTGGTTCTAATCACATAAGGTGTATGGTTATTATATTTTTCATATATAAAGGGATAGTCATGTTTGGGGGATAATACTTTCCTATGGGGGGTAATATGGTAATGGTTCTGGATTGAACCTCAGGGAGTTGTCTTATGTATCTTATTTGATAGGAATAAAAACCTTCATTATTTGAATTTTAAATTTTAATGTATTATGATAGGATCAATACTTGTATTTTAATAACATGTTTTAAGGATTTTTGTGTGGTGAAAGGTAAAATAATAGGAGATTTAGTGTATATTATCCATAGTACACCCTTTTTGGTTCATCATATATTTTGGTAACTAGAAAAAACAAGAATATGATTAAGTATTACACATAGTAGGTGCCCCATTAAGGATAGGTTGTGGATTATGCCTATGGATTAGGCATATATCTATGGATCCCTAGCTCATTTAATGAACTAAAGGGTATAAAACTTTATACTTAGGAAGGATGGGAATATTGACCCAAGGGAAGTTCCATGAGTGTCCATATATAGTAACCCTAATATTAAAGGTAATTTATTATTTTTATGTCCCAAAGGCTTCTTATTGGTCTTATAGGATACCTTGGAAGGATCCATTATAAAGGTGATACATGATCGAATGGCCTTGTGCTAATGTGTATATCCCTATCGTGTATTTTAATAGTCTGTAGAGGGGGAAACGAATGGTGGGATCCCAGATAAGGGTCCCAGGCTTGAATAAAACCCAGGTAAGAGTCCCGGGCGACTTGATCTCTCATGTAGTAGACCCAGGTGCAGGTGCACTCACCCGTTGAGATAAGGGGAATATCATATACTAGTAGGTCACTAGATGGAATAATTTCCCTAGCTTGGGAAAAGTTAAAGGCTTACCATGGTATGCGGTAAGATGAAGCTTCACCCTAGTAGATGGTCTAGAAGAAGTGTCACCATAGTTTGAGTATAGGGTAATTTGTTTCTCTAAAATAAGGATAGGGTGACGTTTTTCCCTAGTGGTAAGACAGGTAAATGTGTCACTGTAGTGTAATTGAAAATAAATGTGTCCCCTAGTATGAGGTTAAGGAAAAGTTCCTCCATCATGGTTGGTCAGGGTGAAATTTCACTATAGTATGAAGGTGGGGAGAAGTGTTTTCATGATATGAGGACAAGGAAAAGTGATACCCTTGTGGTTATTATGGGTAAAGTGGAACCCAAATATGAGAGTAGTGTGAAGTGTCACCCTGATATGAGGGTAGGGATAAGTATCTCCCAAGTGGGGTACCTCCAAGATGGATAAGGATCATCTAAATCTTATGTTTGATCCCTTTTATATCTAGGGTGAGTGGCACTCTAGTATAGTATCTCATGGTAGCTTGGGAATAAAGAGACCTCTTATGGTGCATCTATGGAAACTAGATTGTGTGACGACCAAGGTGTGTACGACTTTTTCTTTACTCCCTCCTAGAGGAGTCCCAAAATACGATTTCCATATATTCTATTTATAGACTAAGGGATATCTAGATGTAAAAAAGTGTTCATAAATAGTTATTATGCCCCAGTGAGGATGAAAATATTGCACTGACTGATGATGTTGGAATAAAGGCTGGACACCCAAGTATTTTACACAAGGGTGAGTTGGACACATGAGATGAAACATGGGAAAACATACCTGAGTATAAAAATGTTAGGCTATATAAAGGAGGGATCCTAAGTAAGGGAATGGACCTTCTAAGCATATATACATGGGGATGGGAAAAAATGGCATGTTTATGGTCCGTACAACAATTTTTTATGAATAATGGATAACATACAAACTAACTTTGAATGAGAGTTTCTCACCACCCGGTCACCAAATTAGGTTATTTTTTTAATGGTCCCAGACTTTCCATGTGCGAGTTTTCAAGAGGTGTATGGAGATCCCATTTTGTCTTCATTATTCTCAAAGATAATTTCTTCTCGTACTTGAGTTGTATTGTCTAAATAAGGACAATATCATGGATTCTATGTAAAAGTGTGTGTAAAAAATATTTTAGTGATAAATAAATTATCCTTTATAAATGGATTTTTTAAAAATGAAAATAATATTATTTTAAGGTAAAATAGGGAAATTTTCAACATTTCTGAACATCTGGTTGGCTTTTGATGCATACTCACCTTAATGAGTGTATTAAAAAATAGGAGTGACTCGAATTTTGGAGTTTTATTACACCAAGATGAATAGTCGAGTCAAGGATTTTAGTTTTAAAAATAGGAATTATAGACTCAAGTATTTTTTTTCATAGAGTATAAAGATACTCAAAGATTCTGACATCATAACATAGGATTATTGGAGGAAATACTAACCTACATTTATGGGCCCAAATAATAGGATGGGGGGGATAAAATTAAGGTGGAATTTTAAGCATGATATGACGTATGTGATTTAGAAGTCACTACATATCCTATAAGAATATGAATAAATTTATATATAGTTTTTTAAACATGTATTTATACCAACCAGGATCATGTACATGAGAAAAAATAATGATCATATCCTAATGTAGGTTTGGTGGGGAAATACCTAAATTGAACTCATGAACTTGTACACTAGGAACTATTACAAAGATCATGTTAAAATTTTATAGAATTAGGTATTATAGGTCTTATTGGATAAACCACAGATCTTTTTGTTTAAGGTCATGTGTTGAGGGATATTTACCCTTAAACAGATTATATGAATCATTGTACCTAAGGAATACAAGGTCACTCTAATTTTTTAATAAGTTGATGGACCTAGAAGAATAAATATTATTTTTAGGACCAAATGGTGGCCCCCATGATTTTTTTATTTTTTATTTTCCCAAAACATTTTACTTTAATCATAGATGGATATGCTAAATTTGAAAAAACTAAACTTTTTCTCAAGATACTGTATGTGAGTTTTCAAACAAAAAGGGCTATACATTTTCATCATTTTTCAAATAATCAATGTTTTTTCTATGAAATTCTATGTAAAATACTAATGGGCATAGAATTTAAGAAATTCTTCATCACTCTTTTTGGATTTTTAACTTGGTGATTACTATGTGTCTTTTATTGGGAATTATCTAGTCTTGTTAGTCAGACCATTGAGGTTGATGCTTAAGGTTGTGCGACTTCTATAAAACGTTTTATAAAGATTAAAGTCATAAAATATTAACCAAATTTTACTGAAGTTTAATATCACAAAAAATCTAATAAAGGTTGAGGAATTATATATATTAATGGAGTGGGAAAACCAAGGTGAATTGAGAGGTTAAGGTTAGTTCAAACTAACTCATAGGGAGGTGATTTTTTGTTTAAGGTCACAGTTATTAGACTAAGTGTTTCTCCGTTCATGGTCATGAATTGAGGACCATGCAACCAAGAGGAACATTCCAGAAGAAGAATCTCAACCCAAGGATTTGGGATTACATTGGGAAGTATCTCGAATAAATTCATTTTATTCTTCATAGAAAATACTGACCCAAATATGAAAGGGTGCATGAATATGAAATCATATTCTTACTTTGAAAATGGGTTCGATTCATGAATGTGTAACATCAATGGTATATAAGTACACTTGAATTTTGGGTTATATAAATGGAAAATCATAAAATAATAATGATTTATTCAATGGGAAATAGACATAGGTGGTCACAAGTTTTTCATTAGTAATGGTGACAATATCACCAAAATATCATGAAAATAGTGCATGTGGAATAAGGGGGACCAATATTCTACAACCAAAAATACCCTATTGGGGTTTCTTAGTGTCTTAAATAAAACTAAACTATTCACCATTCAAAGTTGTTTCTCTTCAGATAATTCAAGAAACCTGTTACCATTTTCCACAATAGAGGTAACTAAATGGATTTTCTGAAGGTTATGGGTTTCCAAGAGGAGTGTCACTACTCATGGATTTTTTTGGTGATGATTCATACATTAAAGGTATGTAATAGGATCATGGATAAAGGAGTATTCAAGAATGGTTTGAGAACCATAAATTTTATCTGATAGTGTACTAAACACATTATTGGGACTTGAGAATTTAATATATAATTTCTTTAGTGCATGATCATTTGAAATGTTAGGCCTTCTCAGTGTGAGGAAATAACATTGACATAAATGAAAATTTACCCATATAGTTGATCAAGATCACATACAGGGGAGAAGGATTTCACATTTAATTTTTTCCTAAGTTGAGGGGTCTTGTAAGTATAGATTAACTTTTTTTTGGGGCCATGTTTTGGTCCTAAAAACATTTGTATCTTTTTTCTTTTTTCACTCTAGAATATTCCAAATCTATGAGAATTGAAGGACTAGAGAGTCGATAATTGAATTTTACTCAAGGAACACTCTATGGGGTTACAACTTTTGATTCCTTTATAAGAATTCTATTTTCATTTTATGGCCTTTTAATTTGATCCAAAATTGGGTTAATTAAGTTTATTTTTATACAAATTTGACATATAGCCATATTTTACAGTCACAAGACATTAAATGACTAATTGTAAGGTTTAAGGTTTTACATATTTCACCAAAAAATATCATAGTATATAAATAAATTGGATAAATAAAAACCCAAAGTGAATTTAAGACCATGTGAAAATATTGATTACCTCACGGATAATGGAACACAATTTAATGTCATGGTACATGGACTAATGAGAAGGATAAAAATTTTCATATAAGATAAGGATTAGAGATCCAAAAATCACTATGTATCTTACAGTGATAGAAATCAATATGAATATAGTTCTTGGAGAAAATATATCATGCCAAGTAGGAGTCCAACATATAATTTCATAACATTAATGAGGAGAACACACATTGGGAGGGGTTTAATGGTGACAAAATTTATAGTTGGACCTAGGATGAGGGATCTAGGTGTCACTATATATCTTTTAGTTATTGGAATCAAGATATAGATTGTTATTATAAGATAATTATATACAAACCTAACTCATATGTTGGGGTGTTATAAAAATTCTATCCTAAGGTCGATCCATGAAATGGAATATCCCGACCAGAATTAGGAAGAACCAAACACTGGGATATAGTTCTGGAGAATGGGTTTATTTTTACACAACAATGGGTTTATAAGTGAGAAATAATATATATAGGACTCTTACATGGATATGAATCTCATGTAAAAGGATTTAGTCACACTAAACTGACTAGTTTGTGCAATTTATGGTCATACGAAGTTGATTGTATGTTTTGATGTTTGAAATCATGCGACTATGACTCAAATGTTCTGTAGTTTTGGGTGATATGATTATGATGATTATACAAAGTGTTTCCTGCATATCTATCTCACATTAAAAAAATTATATTCCTCTATATTAGTGATGAAACAATGAGGAAAACCAAACGTGAATGAGGAGGGCCCAATCATATGGATATAAAGATGGTTGAAGTTAATATAATTTCTCACTATTCTTATGATAAGAGATCTTAGAATCCTTATATATTATAAAATAATTAGAATCAATCTACACATAGTTCATAAATAAATATATTCAAAAATATTACTCTTGTATAATGGGACACAGAAATTAATTGAATGGATATCCTGGAATGATAAGGGAGGAAAACCATCATTAATGGGATGTAATCACCCTAGAATAACCATACATGGAAATAGATGTTGTGTCTAGGCCCAAGATATGGGATCCATATGTCATTGTTAATCTTGAATTGATAAGAATGAATGAATATAAAATTATTTTAAATTTTTTTATTTTATATAATTGTTTATGAGAACCATAAAATTTGGGTTGCAAAATGCAGAAATAAATATAAAATACCAAAAGAAAGAAAAATTCCATGTAGATCGAGCTCTTACACAGGGGAAATTTTGATTTGATATCAAACAGAACAGAACACTATGATCATTTTAAGGTCATATAGGATAGACCATTTTGAATATATTAAAGTACAATGGGATAGAATTTTTTTGTATCATTTAATTCCATATGAAAAATACTATGTCCAAGTAATTCAGAGTCATGTATAGTGGGGTCTATTCCTGGAAGTTCAATATCATGTGACAAGGTCTAATTTTATAGAGTTTAAATTCATAGATTTGGGAGTTAATTAATTTTACATAATATATCAGGAAAAATGATCTTTTATTATAATTTGAATGACTTATGTTCTTGTTTCAAACATTTCTGGATTCACTAACTCAACCAGGCCTTCACCAATCTCCTTTTTGGGAAGATCCTTATAAACAAAGCACCCCTTGATCACACATCCCAAATATCAGTGGTAACAAATTTATTAGGATTATTTTTCATAACTATATCCTTAGGTATATTTATCTTTAAAAGTTCAAAAATATAATTTTCTAATTAACATTTCAAATATACTGACATAATATAATTCTTAAAGGAATATAATTCTTTTTATAATAGAGGGATGAGAGACAAAAATTACTTTACCTAGTTTTTGCTTTCAAATCAGGGTACCAACATAGATAAAGTAGAGATATGGGTGCCACTAACTCCATTATCCCTTTATAATTATGATTATGAATACAATCCTTAAAAATAAATCACCCTCAATTATATTTCCAAACAACCAATGATAGGGGATGTAATTTGGATGACCTGAAAAGTTTTCATTTTCTGACAACCCTGATATTTATTTCAAAATTAAACATAATTTATTACATTAAATTCACTTACGTAAACTATGAGAATCGATAGTTCTAGTGTCTTGGGAAATTCGGAACATTAAATAACAACTTATAACATATAACACAACATCTTTATTGAAAAATTCTTTTACAAGGCCACAAAATTACTTCGTACTTAACATTGCATGGGATAACCTGATAGTATGTATAAGAAAAGGGTGAGATATAAATTTTAAAAAGGGAGAAAACAAGGAATAACATGAAGAATATAATAAATTCTAAAAAATAGGCATATCAATGGAGCACAAGGGAAACATGAACATAAAGGCATGATATACCATGATTATCATAACATGGAAATGCGACAAAAACATTTAACATGATATTAGGATGAGCCCGGGCTCATTAAACATGGAGGATTAGTAAACCCTCATTTCACTTTAATTAGCATGAGTAAACCCCAAGTTCAAATGACGTATCATGATACAAATCTTTACCCAATGCATTGAACTGCTATGAGGGCACACCCTTCTTAATCATTTTATTTCATGCATAAGTCTTCCACATGGATCATACAAAATGGAATCATTCAATATCATCATTTATTACATGGTAAAATAAAGTAGAATACATACCTAAAAATATAAAATTTATTCGTGTGTAAAGGTGAATACCCTTGATATAGAAACGAGTATGGTATTCACTATAAAATGACTTTGTCATGGAAAATCGAATTGCAATTTTGGCAGCATAACGACATTAAATAAGAATTTGTAAAAATGGTTTATGAGGGAGAAAAGGGTTTATCAACACATTTACATGAAATATAAATTAAGGGGGTCATATAGATTCTGGTCCCAACATATGTAATTGAATTTTGATACATAATTCAAAATAATTTCATGAATGTAAATGAGAGGAGATAATTTATTACAAAATTTTGGCTTGGAAACAGGTGTATATGGGAGTCATTAATGAGAGAGAAAGAGGTATATAATCACTAAAACATAAGGAGGGATGTATGGGGGAGCTGTGAAATCATACCTGAATATTTTGTATTGAAAAAAATGGTATAAAAACATAATTAAATTTGGAAATAAATTGGAAAGAAAGAAATACCTTACTTGGAAGTGTGATCCCAAAGGCTTGGGAGAGGATTCAGAGAGGATTCATGGGGAATTCGGGAACCTTGGGAGGATTATAGAGAGAGGAGATCATGGTGGGGATGTGATACAAGTGTTTTTAGTGAAGATAAATGTGATCTTGGGTGGGTTTATATAGGAAAAGAGAGGGAATTCATTAGTATGTGGGTTTTGGACACTACACATTAAGCTAATAAAAACCAGAAACCATCCCATAGTTTTTTCCCATGGATTTTTTACAAAGGGGTGTGGAAAAAATTATTTTATATGTACAATGGATGAAATTATTAAAATATTAGGGTTTCTTATGTGGAGGTGAGTCACACTCTCAAGGAAATCATTTTAAAATGATAAAATGTTTTATATGTCTTGGATGTTCCACTAAGGCTTTGTCAAATAAATAAAAAAAATATAAAATAAAATTATTTTAATGGTAAAAAATATATTGGTTGAAAATTCCTTTTAATGTGTTTTATTAAATTACTATTGGGTCATTATGATGTCATAAAACACATTATATATTTAGATGATATTTATTTTTTACCAAAAACATCGACTGTCATAGAAAATTATGGGAAATTAACTATTGGATAATTTCAACATCTTGATTCCAAAAATGATATTTATTTTATATAAATAATTTTATAAATATGTGAATTTTTAATTTTAAAATAAAAATCGACATTTATAAAAAATTCACAGGTTTTGAAAAAAATAGTTTTGAAAACATAATAAAAAATTACAATTATATTCATAAAAATTATATGATTATTTATATTTAATAAAAAGTAATTTAGTAATAATATTTTATTAAAATATAATTTAATTAAAAAATAAATTAATTCATCAAAATAGATTTCTTAATTGAATATTAACTAAAAACACTATTTGTGCTTTAAAAACTATTTACAAAGTAAAAATAATAAAATTAATGTACATTATTTATTATATACAAAAATAATGCACATAATATCAGTTCTAAGGTCATGTTACATAACCCCTTATAACACCTGCAGAAGACCTAAGGGTAAGGTGTGCGACAGTGACAGACTCTTAGGGTGGCTTGGATAACATCGCTTGGGTGGTAATCTCCACTAACTTCCATTTACCCCATAGATTGTTCCATTAAAACTTAACGTGTTGAATCCCATCTTGGGATTGGTTAAGAGAAAAGGCCAATGACACTACCACTTTTATGAGCTATGACAAATGGACTTCATCTGAAGCAATTCTATTGGATGAGGCCATCACTTCCTTTTTCAGGGTAAATTGGATTTTTTAAAACCATATATTTATACAAATCATGTGATCACTATTCAACAACTATATTAGAAAGGTTCACAATTTTTAATAGTAATTTAAAATACCAAAACATAAATCCAAGTAAGTGTATATATTTTATATAACCATTTTATATAATAATACTTTTAACTAGATCAAGAGTAATTTTCATTATGAAACGTTTGGGCATTACAATATTCCCCCTTATGAAATTTCACCATCAAAATTTCCTTTTCCCACACTAAAACAGATGTGGGTAACTCCACCTCATCACCTCCATCAGTTCCTATGTTGCTTATTCGAACTTGTGGTTTCTCCACAACACTTTCACGAGGGGCATTGTCTTATATCGTAGAATTTTTTTCCTAAAATCTAAGATCTTCAACGGCATATCTTCAATGAAGAGGCCATTATCTAATTGTACCACCTCTAGATTGAGTACATGTGATGGGTCAGTTATGTAATTCCTCAAGAGTGGTACTTAGAATACATCGTGTTCTTGAGATAGGTTCAGTGGGAGTTCTAGTTGATATGCCACTTCTCCAATGCAATCAAGGATCTCAAAAGGGATGATGTACCTTGGAATAAGCATTCCCTTCTTCCCAAATCTCATAACCCTCTTCCACAATGATATGAAGAGGAATACCATGTCTCTCACATCAAACTCTAGGTCTCATTAACGATTATCAGCATAGCTCTTTTGTTGACTCTGAGGAGATTTAATGTGCTGCTGGATGGTCTTAACCTTATAAACATTTCTTTGACCATTTCTATACCTAAGAGTTTTCACTCTCCAACATAATCCCAACATGCTGGTGTTCCACACCTCTTCCCATAAAGGGTTTCATAAAGATCCATTCAGATGCATGAGTGGAAACTGTTACTGTAAGAGAGCACAACCAGAGGAAGATGTTGATCTCATTCTCCTTTGAAGTTCATTGAGAAAGATCTCAACATGTCCTCAAGTATTTAGATAGTCCACTCAAATTTTCCACCAGTATGAGGATGATAATCCATACTGAAGTTCAGCTCTGTATTTAGAGCATGTTGAATACTCTTCTAGGACCTAGAGCTGAATCTTAGATCTTGATCAGATACAATAGATTGTGGTAATCCATGAAGCCTTACCACTTCTCTGATATATATATATTCCAGTTGATATCATGAGAACTCCTCTCAAATTTCAATGAAGCGTGGAATATTTATAAGATGAACCACAACAACCCAGATAATTTTTTTCCTTTTGATGTATTTGGAATTACGGTGTAAATTCCAGGGTAATGTTTTCCCATTTCCATGTTGGTGTGGTAATGGTTGCATCATCCCCATAGACTTCTACATCTCATCATTGAATTTCTGAAATACCAGAAAGTTTGATGTATAATCAGAGATATCCTTCTTCATTTTATCCCACCAATAATTTTCTCAAAGATCTCGATACATGTTTTTGTTTCCTAGGTGAATAGAGAAAATCAAACTATGTGATCATTCAAATTTTCTTTCTTTAACCCCAGATTTTATGGAACACATTTTCTTGACACAAATATCACAATTCCTACTTCATTAACATTGAACTCCATGTATTTACCTTTTCTCATTGTTTCTATTTTCATCTAAATTCCCACATCATCCTTTTGAGCATCATTTAGAATTTCCAAAAGATATAATTGAGAAATAATTTGAAAAAGGATTGATAATGTTTCCTTCTTTATGATTCTAATGTCCATATTCATCAAATCTAAGAAGAATGGATCCTTTTCAATTCTCATCAATGATTGAATCGATGGATCCTTTCTACTTAGAGCATCTTCCACCTTGTTTTCTTTTCCATGGTGGTAATGGATTGAGTATTTATAGTATTTTATCATCTCTAACCATCTTTATTGGCGCATGTTCAACTCCTTCATTTTGAATATATACATTAGGAATTTGTGATCCATATATATTTCACACTTCTACCTTTAGAGGGAATGATTCCAAATTTTCAAAGCGAAGATTACTATAGCCAACTCTAGATCATGTGTTGGATTGTTTTTCTCATGAACTTTCAATTTCCTTGAAGCATAAAAAATGACTTTGTTATTTTTCATCAACACACAACCCATGAATTTCTATAAATAATAACTAAATTAAAAAAATATTTCTCCACTTGTGGGTTATCTTTTTAAGAGGGTTTGACAATAATGGTAAATTTATCACAAATAAACGATAATGTCAAGCTAACACTAGGAAGATACAGATATCCATCCCCGATGTTGGACTCATCCACCCCTCAATTACAGCTGTATTGGAGGTATCCACAGATATCCCATTTCTTGTGATTATATGACCTAATAATGATACCTCCTTCAACTAGAACTCACCCTTTCTGTACTTTTCAAAGAGCTTCTCCTTTCACAAGGTCTCTAGTACGGTTCTTAGATTCTCCTCAAGCTCCTCCTTGGTTTTGGATTATATTACAATATCTTATATAATGTCTACCACATATTTGTTGAGGTAATCTCAAAATACTCTATTCATCAAGTTCATGAAAATTGTTGGAGAATTAGTGAGTCCGAAAGTCATTACTATGAAGTCATAGTGCTCGTATCTTGTATGAAAATATGTCTTGGGGATATCATCCTTCTTCACCCTTACTTGATAATATCTGGACCGCTCATCCAACTTGGATAAGTATTTTTCTCTATGAAGCTGATTGAACAAGTAATCAATTGGTGACTGAGGAAACTTTTTCTTTATCATGATTTTTTTGAGCTCACGATAATCAATACAAAGGCATATTGACCCATCCATCATCTTGACTAATAAGACTGGTTCACCACATGATGATGAACTTGGGAGTATAAAAACTTTATCTAGATTCTACTATAGTTGTTTCTTCAGATCCTTAATCTCTAGAACAACCATTCTATACAGAGTCTTGGATATTAGAAATTCCCCAGGTAGAAGATCAATTGAGTACTAAAAATATCTTCTAGGAGGAAGACCAGACAATTCCTCAGGAAACACTTTTCGGAATTCTCTCACAATAGGAATTTATTCAAGGATGGTTTCTTCCTTAGACCCAGTCATTTGAGCAAGATACACATTCTCATAGGGTAGTAATATTCATACATGAGATGCTGGTGTTAAAGAATATTTATCCTCCTCCTTAAAGTTGTATAGAATGGGGGGATGATTCTCTATATGGAGAATGATTTCCCTATCATGGAAATTTATGTTGGATCTATATAAAGAAAGAGAATCCATGCTAGGAATTACATTAAATTCCATTAGAGGGAGTATGAAAAGGTTCTTCGTGAAGTTCAAACTACAAATTTTGACATGGGAGGAGTTATATTCATGGGTTTCAAGGATTTCCCCATTTGCCGTTCTCACCGAAATATCTACTTCTGTGATTTGTGGTGATGTTGGGACTGTTCTACTAAACTTTAGGGATGTAAAAGATTGCGTAGAACCCAAATCAAAAAGTAAGTTTTCTATTATTGAATGAATGAATAGCATACCTGTCACCACTTCATTTTTGGGGATCGCTTTAGCGATAGTGATGAAAAAAGATCACCCTTTCTACCTTGGAGGTTGTTGGTGGCCTCAAAAAAACCTTGTCTTAGGGAACTAGTTTTCAAAGGGACTAGGTTATTTTACATTGAATAAATGAATAGTTTGTTGAAGGTATAATGAGGAGTTCCTCTTATATGTCACAACTTCGGGTTTTTCTTCTCAGTTGTTAATGACCAGATGCCCTTCTCCTCCACACCTAAAGAATTTCCTCTTCCCCATTAGGCAATTTCTAGGGTTCTTCTTTCTGCACCTTTGAAAAGTGGGGTGCTAGATTTTTGTAGCACCGTTATATTTACCCATAAGACCACTAGAATGAAAGTCCACCTTACACTTATTATCCCCATGATACCCCTAAGATTCTCTGATCACCATTTGGACCTTGAGGTCGAATCAGACAATTGTTTCATAGCTCTCGAAGTCACAAATCACTAGGGTATTCTATAGGGTAGGTCTTATCCCACCGAAGAAGCGGTCAACCATTCATTCAGAAGTAACGACAAAGACGGAGGAGTATCGTGAAAGCCTTGTGATGTTTTCCTCATACTCTTTGATGGATTCATTGTCTTTTTTGCTTGAGGGCAAGGAAATCCATTTCCTTCTTATGTCGGTGGGTGCAAGGAAAATATTTATCAAAAAAACATTTTCTAGAAATCCTTAATTTGAAATTACTCAATATGCTCTTCAGGATTTTTATCTTTAATAAATGTACACCATTGATTAGCTTCAAATTATATACGGTAAGCATCCAGAAGAACCTGCTCTTGTTCGGAACATTTGAGGATGGAGAATATCTTTTCAATGGAGTTTATCAATAGTTCGGAAATTGAGGATTCAAATGATACATTAAAAGCAGGAGGCCATTGTGTCATGAAGCTCTTGATTGGGACTTATTCTTTATTAGGGGGGTTGAACATTCCTCTTGACCCATGTTTCTATTCAAAACTTGAGTTAATTGAGAGATTATTGTGACACTGTTTTCGATTCCCTCACCCATTGAATTGGGCATCTCATTAGAAGAGTCATTACATTGATCTTCACATCGGTTGTTAGCCCGAGTACTCCTGTTACTAGCCATTAACTGTAATAAAAGGAAATTTAGGGGTAACACCTAAAGGGGAATCCAAATACAAAAAGGGATTACTTATAAATTACTTTTATTTCCTTAAATTATTAATTTATAGGCTTCAATCTATGTTATCCATGATCTACTTCCAAACATATATTCTTAGGGGAATTTTTTTATTCCATTAATAATGGTTCATAATATGATTATGAATTTACCAAATCATATCCCCCGGGAGTGTCGTAACCAAGAGTTCCTCAATGCCAATTGTCGTGCTCCAGTTCCCATTCGAGTTTAGCTCAAAGCGGTGTTTTTAGGTATTACCCCAAGATACATCTACGCCAGAGCTGCCTATACCTGATCGTTTCAATATAGGGATATATTTACTTGATAAACCACTTTATCAATACTCTCCAAAATTTAGGTATGTTTTTATTATACATAGTTACATATCTAAGTATTTCACTAGGGTTTTCTAATCTCAATCCCTAAAATAAATAAACCTATCTTTTGATACCAACTATAACAGCCTTACTCTTTATTTCTCTTTAAACACAATTTATTACATAAAAATTCACTTAATAAAAATATAAGGATCTAGAGTTATAGTGTCTTGGGAAATTAGAAACATTACATAACTACTTAGTACATAAAACACAACATCTTTTTTAAAAACTTCTTTTACATGACCACAACATTCCTTTGTACTTAGTATTGCACGGGATAACCCGAGGACATGCATAAAAAAGGGTGAGATATAAAGACTATTAAGGGAGTAAAAAAGGCATAACATGAAGAATATAATATGTTATATACAATAGGCATATCAATAGATCACAAGAGGCATGAAGATAAATACATGATATAACATGATTATCATAACATGGAAATGTGGCGACAACATTTAACATGATACTAGTATGAGACAAGGATCATTGCACATGGAGAATGAGTAAACCCTAATTACACTTTAATTATCATGTGTAAACCCTCATTTCACTTGTCGTATCATGATAATACTATTTACCCAATGTATTGAAGCACTATCAGGGCACACCCTTCTTAATCATTTCATTTCATGAATAAGTGTGCCACATGGATCATATAACATGGATTCATTAAACATCATAATTTATTCCAAGATAAAGGAATGTGGAATTAGTACCAAAAAATATATGATAAACATGCAAATGTGAATAAAGGTTAATACCCTTTATAGAGAAATGGGAAAGGTATTCACTACACAATGACTTTTGCTTGGAAAATCGCAGTGCAATTTCGGCAGCATAACATCGTGACATAATAATTCATTAAAATGGTTTATGAGAGAGAAATTTATGTCAAATCATATTTACATGAAATTTAAAGTATGAGGGTGATATATATACATTTCCCATCATATTTAATGGAATTTAGATTCATAATACAAAATAATTTCTTGAATGTAAATGAGAAGAGAGAAATTCTTTACAGAATTTCAGCATGGTAACATGTGTACATGGGAGGAATTAATGAGAGATAAAGAGGTCTCTAATCATTAAAACATAAGGATTCTAGTATGGGTTATTTGAAAAATCAAACCCCAACATTTTTAAATGAAATATAAAGGGTATAGAGACATAAGGAAATTTGGACAGAAATGAGAGAGGAAGAAATCCCTTACTTGGAAGTGTGATCCCAAAGGCTTGGGAGAGGATTGGGAGAGGCTTCATAGGATCTTGGAGAAACTTGGGAGAATTATAGAGAGAGGAGGTCAGGGTAGGGACATGGGCAAATGGTTTTGACTGAATAGAAGAGGTTTCTTGGGTGGGTTTATATAGAAAAAGAGTGGGAATTTTTTATTATTTAGGTTTTTGACACTACACATTAATCTAATCAAAACCACAAACCATACAATGATGTTGGCCCAATATTGTTTCCAAATGGGAGTGGTAAAAATTATTATATAAGTAAAATGTCCTAAAATATTAAAATATTGGGCTTTCTTATGTGGAGGTGAGTCACACTCTCAAGGATATCATTTTAAAATGATAAAACGTTTTATAAGTCTTGGAGGGTCCACGAAGGGTTTGTAAAATTTATAAAACCAATATAAAATCACATTTGATTAAAGTTAAAACATATATTGAACAGAAATTCCATTTATATTATTTTATTGTATCACTATTGATTCATTATGATGTCATAAATTAAATTATATATTTAAACGGTATTTAAGTTTTACCAAAAAATTCGACTATCTCAGTAAATTATGAGAAATTCACCATTGGATAATTTCGACAACCTGATTCAAAAAATAATATTCATTTTATCTAAATAATATTTTAAATATTTGACCTTTTAATTTTAAAAGAAAAATAGACATTTATTGAATATTCATCGGTTTTCCAAAAGAAGTTTTCAAAACATAATAAAAATAAAAATTGTATTCATAAAAATTATACGATAATTTATATTTAACAAAAATTAATTTAGTAATAATATTTTATTAAAATATTATTTAATTAAAAATTACATTAACTCAACAAAATATAATTCTTAATTTAATATTAACTAAAAATACTATTTGTGATTTAAAAACTATTTACAAAGTAACAATAATAAAATGAATGTATATTCTTTATTATATAAAAAATTAATTCATATTTTCATAGTTCTAGGGTCTTGGTAAATAACTCATTATAAAAACCAAATAATACCTAAGGGTAAGATGTGTGATGGTGACATACGTTTGGGGTGGCTCAGATAACCTTTCTCGAGTAGCAATCTCTACTAACTTCCACTTATTATGTAGGCGGTTCCATTCAAGATTAACGTGTTGATGTTTGGATTGTGATTCATCTAGAGAGAAGCCCAATGATGTGAACTATTTTTTGATCTCTAGAAAATGGGATTCTTATGAAGAAATTCTACTCAATGAGGAAATCACTTCATTTTTCAGAGTAAATTGGATTTGTTAAAGCCTTATATTTATACTAATCTTCTAATCACTATTCAATGGCTATATTAAAAAAGGTCACAATTATTAAGAGTATTTTAATATCCAAAAAATAGAACCTACGATGTGAATATGTTTTATATAACAATTTTACATAATAATACATTTAATTAGATCAAGATTAATTTTCATTTAAAAAAGTTTGGGTGGTTACACATTGTCCATCACATAATCCTTTTTGGATCATTCAGATTATTCTCAATGGTTGAGGGAAAATTCCAAAAACATTTCTCATATTTAATGAAATATATATTTATTTTTCTATCACAGAGAGATGAAAAAAATAATCTCTACCCATATGTTTCATATATTAATACATCGACATGATCACATGGTTTCATTTTAGATTTTTGTGGTGGTTCCCTATTCTTGATCAATTCATGGGTAGATGTCTAAGCTTTTGATGAAAAGGACATCAATGATGCTAGCATAGAATGGTTATTTTTCATTTTATTGGGGACTATGTTGTGATTACTGAGGTCCAATTACATATAGAATGTTCTTGATGTAATGATGAATAATATTAAAGTACCCATAGCTCTATGGTCTTGGGTTCTTCACTATCAGGAGGAACTTTATAGTAGTATGATGAAATTTTATGATGTTAAAAATATCCCTAAAGTATATCTATAATTATTTTTTAAATATTTTCATTTTATCACTACAATGTAGTGATATGATCATTAGTAGAGATTAGATTTTCTACTTCATGTGGTAGATAGAGAGAAGACATGATGACACCCTTGCCTTTCTCAAAGGATTGACAGGTGGATGATAATTGGATTCCAAGTGTAGGACTTATTTATTAGATATTATGTTGATATCATGTGAATGTTATATTATTTTTGGGTTTTTAGGTAGCAATATGGTTGAACATGACTTTTTAAGAGGAGGTTGGAGAATCAATAGAATCTCTTTCACCAATTATATGAGTAGAGAATGTGAAAAAATACTAAACACTCAAAGAATTGTATATGTGTATGTTTGTATCTACCAGGATTTCTCCTGTTAGAAATGGATGAAAATTATTTAGAGTTTCCTAAAACCATGTTTATGAAAATAAAGGCTCTCATTTCATTAATTTCTCTCTTTTTAGTATGCTTGTTTATCACTTCAGTAGTATTCAAAAAGAATAACTGGTTCTCCACATTAGAAGGGTTTATCATTTGGTGGGATGGTTACCATTAACTCATTTGATTGGATGGTTTCAATTCTCTTGTTTAGTTGGGTGGTGCTTATTAGCTCATTTGGTGCGATGTTTCCCATGCTCTAGTTTGGTGGGAGGGCGTCAATGCTATGGTATTGCGGGATGATACCCACACTCTCATTTTATAGGACAATTCCCTTTGTCTTTTTTGGTGGAATGGTAATTAATTTTTCAATATTGGTGGTTTGATGTTCATATTAGTTTGTATCGATTCAAGAATCATTGGGGACCCCCTTTTACTTTTTCTTACCTATGCTTATTAGATTAAATCTTATGAAGGGGAGAAATAGAAGGTGTTGTAGTTAGAGATGTAGAGGGAGTTTGGGTCATGAATTGTTAATTAAGTCATAAACTAATGATGTTATGTGTATTTTACACCCATTTCATGATTATCTATTCATCAAACCCATTTTATCCCACTATTTGGTCTTTTTTACATACTTGTACTTCTTCTTCTTGAAGAATGGACAACACATATGTAAGAGATGTCTTAGACATTCAAATGGAACTTGACCACATGGGTCATCATTTTCCATGATTCCTTAATGATGAATAATTATTAGATCATGTGACCCATAATATGGTAGTAAGGGACGTAATTTGGGTTATCATTCTCCCACACTTCATCTGTCTTCTTGATTTCTGCAAATGCGATCATGTTATTCTCCAATTCGGATATGTATAACCTTTTAACATTATCATTATAGAATGGATAAATTTTATACATCGTTTTTTCAATGTCATATGACATAAGCTTTTTTGGCTTGAGGGTGACATCTAATGCTTCCACTTTCCCTAAGTACTTCATTATTGATGTTGGTTCATGTTCATATCTCTCACTGGTTTACCAAATAACACTCTCCTGACATGTTGCAATAATTTCAAACTCTCAGAATTCATCAAGGTCATTCAGGGTGATGATCATGGTTGAGAACTAATCCTATAAGTTTTCTATATTTATATCGATTAATTATTCATAAGAATGATGTAATTTTAAAGAGTTTATGAGACCCTTATATCTTGAGATGATATCTTAAAATCTCTCATTATATTTCTACTTTCATTTTTAGTGTTCAATTTTATAAATTTTCAATTGAATAAATTAGAATTTATAGAATAATTTATGACGGATATTATCTTATCTTTTAATAGAACCATTTATAAGATTATTATGTGAGAAAATATAGGACCTTTTAAGGTCTTTAAGAAGAATCCATTATTTGAAGCCTTTTTTTCTTTGGTTATAAACATTAGGATACACTATGAAGGGAAATGGTTGAGATTCTACACCATCTCTATTATTATATTGAATTTTAGAAAGTTTATTTTAAAAAACTTTGGGTGGAGGAGGAGTCAAATATACCCACACAGAATTCAAATTTATCTCCAGTTCTACTCGATAATCTTGGAATTATAAAAAATAAATTTAGATAACAAGAGTATCCAATAATGGATACAACCAATTGATTTAACCATGATTTAATTTTTGAACTAGTGGTTGATGTAACCCTAGGGTGGGATATCTTGATAATATATCAGTGATGAGGTTAAATGAGTGGGTGTATATTATCTAAAGTTAGAGGGTGGCTTAATTCTGCCTATGTGGGTTAAGAAACCTCACCCATTATAAGGTTATCTCGAGTGGCTGTGGAATTGTCTAGAAAATCATATATATGGGGTATTATTCCCCTAATTAATTTATTATTATTCGCCCTGTATCCTCTATTTTGGAGAAAATTATATTAATACACTCTTCTACTAAGAATAATTCACCATCATCATATGGTTGGTGGGTTATGGAAATGTTTTCTACTTTTCCCTTTGTATTTGATTTTTCATGATGTGTGGTTGTCTCTATATATGCCTCATAGTTTACATGTTCATTGAAAATATCGTGTTCTACAACATTAGTTGGGTCAATAGTGAAAACACTTACTGATATAAAATCCAATTCAGAAACAAATTCTTATATAAGGTATATTTATAATATTGGTTTGTTATTGTCCAATAGATGATATGAGAGGTGATTTTGAGGGTAAAAATACACCCAAACCTATGGTCCATGGTTTACCCTAGGATTTAGTTTATATCGCTATAACTACTCTTTCCTCCAAGTATCCAACACTACGGAATTATGAATGTCTTGGGACATCACTGTGAGGACCTCCATGTGGGTTAATAGACTTTCAAACTGGTGAGGGATCTATTTAATCCATTACTACTAATGATAGTGTATTATAACTATATATTTTGAATTATATTATACGAATATTCAAATAGTTGAATATTAATAAAATCATTTATTACATACTGTTCTTTGTTATGCATTAATTTTCTGTAATAATGTCCTAGGGTATTTTTTGTATTGATAAGGTCATAATAGTTCCCGTCTATGCAGAGAACCTTTAAATTCCATGAAAATATACATAAACACGGTTATGTGGTCAGATAATAGTTTATGATGGGGCATATATTATGTTTTTTTGTCGAGAGTAAGTACTTACAAGAAGATGAGACATCATCCCATGACGTTCGCACTTGGTAATCTATAATATGAGGGATTATTATAATAGATATACTGATAGAAATACACATGTTTTTTGTCAAAAGATATTCCAATCAATTATCATTTAAATAGACCTTATAACATAATATTATTATTAATACATGTCATGAATTGTGCATATTGTTTTATTGAAAAACCATGATGCCTTTAGTTTATGGTAAATAGGGCATGTTTGGTGCATCATACATGACATTTTATTAATTTTTTACTTTGGGAAGGAATTTTCCCTTTCATATTTATGGAACATGATATACCAACAATTTGATTGAAATAGAACTGTCACATTAAATTTCATGTCCATGGTGTAACGATGTGTTTATTTCTAATAGTTAAAGAGAAAAAAAACCAAGAATATAGGTTGATGTTATAGTTATGAAACCTTCTTGATGAGATACTATGAAAAATGGATTATTTTATACAGTGAGAGATCGTTTGTGGATTTGGAAATTAAAATACTATGTTCTTTATCTTGGATTTATTGATCCAATGTAAGACATTGATATTAGACTTTAGGAAATCCCACTAAATACTAACGAGAAAGAATCATAGAGGGTCATACACTAAGGAGTTTATTTTGATCCTGATTAAATTATATTTAAAATTATTAGTGAAATAAATTTTATTCTAAATTCTAAGAAATAATTTTATTCAAGTTTTATTGATCACAAAAATTAAATAAATATTTTTTTGTCAGATTGTGAATGAAATATTTATTTATTGTTTTTAATTAACTATTTATTTTGGTATTTATTAAATGTCGATGAGGAAGAGTGAAACAAGATCATGTTTGGTGATAAATATTAATTTTCAAGATGGTAAAATAATATTTGTCATTTCACTATTAATTTCACACAATAAAATAATAATAATATTATTTTATATAGAATAGGGTAATAATAGAGTTATTATATTATTTAAGGGTCGTTGTAAAATTAAATAATATTTTAATATAAATCCTAACTATCTAAATAGATGTTTATGTCTATTATGTATGGTTAATCAAGAATTGAGAATCATTGCATAAAACTATCTTCTCTCATGAATTCCTCCTTCCCCTACTCTCAAGAGTGGGAAGAAAAGGGCAGAATCTTTCAAACTTATAGGAACTAAAAGTGATTAAGACAAACAACACAAGATGATAGATCCTATATACTAGCACACCACATTCCATTAGTGTTGTCTAGATATCAAATGATCAAGTGAGAATAATAGCTAGATTAATTCAACAATGAGATCCTATAAGTGGAATAATGGTAAGTTAAAAAGGTATTTTCAGATTACAAAACAAAATTGTCATCATAGAAATTAATACAGATGAATTAGTCATTCTTTAAATCAAAAAATAAATTAATTATAAATTTATGGTGCATAATATTCTATCTCTTGGTTGTGGGATTTTTTTTGTCAATATTCAATGGGAATATTTCATGGGTCTAGAAATTTGTGTCTTGCACAATTGAAAAAAGATCCATCAAATATGGAAAACATTTATGGTTTTTCCCACTAGGTGCCACCACGATGCCCAGAAACATCTAATGGAATCCAATAAGCCACATTTTTAATTAATAATTATTTATTTGACTTGTGATCCATTATGTACAATAGTAGTTAGATCTTAATTTTCTTGATTAGTAATTATTTAATATGATGTTTAATTAACATGACTTTTAAAATTTAATTATTTTAATAAATAATCATATTTTTTTAAATATATAAGAACAAATGAATAGTTCTAGAGAAGTAATCAGGATGTTCCATTGTTTCCTATTGGAAGGACTAGGTCACTGCGCATGTAGCCAAAGTACACTCCATGTACCCAAGTTCACTACACCTTGATGTTCCATAGGATACGAGACATATTAAAACGTTATTATATGTATAGAATTTGTTGTACAACATGTGTAGACTAGGATGACCTATAACATAACCTTTTGAATTTCATGGTGTGTATCTGGTGTTCAAATTGTGTTGTCTACATGGTTTATCCACGAAATTCACATCAATTTGTGGTCAAATATATGATTTATGACCATGTGCAACAAAAAAGGTGTGTAGCTAATGAAACAAAAAACATGTAGATGGAGTGCATGGCATGTAATTTATTAATTACTATATCTGAAATACATTCTGAGTTATCTGTAAGGTTATGTAGACACACAATGTGTATCTAGAGTACACATAATGTTGTCCTGTATCGATGAACTTGAAGAGTCCTTCAATAGGTTACACGGACACATGAAAAGCATGATATATGGTTTGTAGGTGGTTATTTGATGCTTTCTAGTCTTGCTGTGGTATATGCCAAATCCCCAGGAATTTATCTCAGGTATACGACAATTGATAAACATGTTGTGTAGCTCGTAAGTACCTGACTTGTAGTCTCGCAATAAAATTTAGAATTAAATTACATCAAAATAATTAATTGTTACATTAAAATTTAATTATATAGTTGGCACAAGATGTGTTTGACTTCGTAATAATTGTTTTAATAAATTAATTAGAACTTAATTTATTTAATGTAATTATTTTTAATTATTGGTTATTCAATTTATTTTCCTTGAATCCATTTTTATTCCTAGGTCCAAGAGGTTTTAGATGGTCATTAAGATAAAATGGAATTAATTAAGTAATTAATTAATAAATGATAGTGGGTTTATCTTAATAATAAAAAATGAAGAAAAATGAATGTTAACTAGTAGACTTTTGCTTATTCATTGCAAGAGTATGACCTTTTATGAGCTCATCTAATACCCATGCATGCATTGGTTAATTTTAATTTAATTTATTTCATGAGTTTTTAATTATTAATTTTTAAATAAAATATGATGGCTTATGAGTCATACCTCTTTTGATTATTATATAGGACCTGCATGTCAAAGGATATTTATACAATTCAATTTATCTAATCCTTTAGTTCCCCTTAGCTTCACATGTGTTATAAATACATGTAATAAAAGTAGTATCCCAAAGTGCATAGAGGCGGCTAAAGAAAAAATCAATTTGATGCTATCCCATGCAATACATAAGTGGAAATATGGAATAACACAACTCATTCCAAGGTTTATGTAATAATTTTTCATCTAGGTTATTTGTTGATTTATTGTTTTCTCAAAAATTAAACCATTACATATACTCATGATCAGGTCATTTATTTGATGATTTATTTTTATCTTAAGCATTATTTATTTTATGTACACAGGACCTTGATCACATAGATAAATGGAAAAATATGAGAAGCTTAAATTTAAATAAATGGATTATGTATAAAATTTTATAGGAAAATATGGGTAATCACTTAATTAAAATCCACATAATATTAATAAAATTTGTTAAGGATGGGATAACAAATCTTTAAACATACTAATTAAAATACCTCAACTTAATATTTTGTCTGACTAATCCTTCAATAAATTTATTAGGAATGAAAGGCATATAACTAAGTGTTTTATCAATAGTCATTAAGAAAATTAATCTTATCATGGAGTGAATATGATTTTTTGGGTATATATAATAAATTTACATATATAGAAGTAGTATTTTCTATACTTTGTGTAACTTGGATGAAACTATTGAGGAGATCTGAGTAAGGGTTTTTGGAGTTGGGAGTCTACTCAAATTTTCAAGGAGTTGAAAGCTCATAGTTGGAAAAGATATTTCTACAAAAAATACATTTTAGTAATTGACTGATCTCTCACTTAGGTTATGAGAAGATTCATATGGATTCTTTCCATCTTGAATGTCTATGCTACTAGGTATTCTAAGTTCAATGGGGAGGGAGGTTGGGGTTTGAAAAAATAATGGTATAATTAATAAAATTAAATTCAGTATGTCTCAAATAAATTGAAATCAAGTGAAATACTAAAAATATGTTCTTTTATGATAGTATAACAATGGAAAGTTCTTCATCCACATTATCTCTGTGATCAATATTGGAGAAAGACCATATCATTATTAATGGTAACATCTAGGAATGATTTGGATTCCTTTCAGATGAGTTTCTGCATGAATGTAAATCTTACATGCTAGAATCCTCAGTTTATAATATTCCTTCAATGTATGTGGGTGATGAAGAGTTCACTATCTATGATAAATTAA
Organism: Viscum album; assembly: GCA_963277665.1. Classification (NCBI taxonomy): domain Eukaryota; kingdom Viridiplantae; phylum Streptophyta; class Magnoliopsida; order Santalales; family Viscaceae; genus Viscum; species Viscum album. Next base: position 963,069,184 of record OY728145.1, read on the forward strand.
TGAGGAAAACTGTTAAATTTCGTTGTTTAATGATATTTTCAATGTCTAGTGACCTTATGATATATTATAAAGACATGAATTCTTGTAGTGTTCTCTATGATATCCATTTTTTATATAATTAGAATGCAAGACATGAGTTGTTTAACATATCCCAGGTTCTATTTCAAAGTAATCTCAGAGAATGAGTGCAAACTAGGCCTCACAAATTCAAACTCATTGGATTCCATGAGTTCATAGAGTTTCTAGGAATTAAATTTCCCAAATAAGTATGAATACATCTCATTATTTTATCACCCCTCAGATATTCCCCAGATTGTTTGTTAATTTTTATTTAAAAAATATGGAAAAGACTCCTCTAGGTATTCTCACACATCTTTTATAAGTTGATAAGAATATGAAGTTTGAAAATTCATCCATCATAATAGTGAACAAAAGGAACGTCTAGGTGAAGAGATCTAAGCCTAAACCTTAAGCACAATACCTTTTCAAGAAGAGAAAGATCAAGGGGAGAGTATGGGAGTGGTATTCTATTTTTTTGACTTATGGTAAGAAGGGCCACTCGATGAAAAACTAAAAATAGGAAAGGAGGAAAGGGGAATATTTACGCTCATTTTTTATCCAGTGAAATCTATATTTTATCTGTAAATTGGTTATTAGATACAACATGAGGATCTCTTAAACGTATTCAAATATAGGAACCATATAGATGTTATAAAATTTACTAAGGGGAGGTATATCTATGAGTATCCAACAGATATAAAATTATTGATGTGGATATTGGGGATTACATCATTACATTGTCGATGGAAATGATCATGGATTTAAAATATTATTATTATGCTCCATCAATTTCAAAAAAAAATTATAACTCTATATAGACTTAATAAGAACAAATTTATTTTCAAAATTGAGAATATATATTTTTTCTTTTATAAAGATATCATTTTTATTCTAAGTTATACTTAATTAATGATCATTATGTGTTGGATTACATGAACCAAGTAACGACAATCGATAAAAAAACTAGTTCACATGACTCATACCAATCCCAAATTTTGAATCATCATCTAGGTCATATAAATGAAAAGTGTTTGAAAAAATTACACTAAGTTGGATATTTAGATTCCTTGGAATTAAAACCACTTAGTGCATGTCAAACATGTTTACAAGGAAAAGGGAACAAATCCCTATTTTGTGAAAAAGGTGAAAGGGAAAAAGGGATTCTTTAATTAGTTCATAATGATGCGTGCGGACCATCTCCTATTGACGCAGGGGGGAAATTACACCTCATAAATTTTAATGATTTTTTAATATATATGGATATTTTTACTTGATGAGGTGTAAGTCAGAATCCTTTGATATATTCATGGAGTAAAAGAATGAAGTTGAGAACCATCGTGGTAAGAAGATTAATAAACTCTACTCATACCGATGTAGAGAATGTCTTAATCAAGACTTATTGATTATTTATGGGATTTTGGGATTCTATCTAAACTCAAACCTCCTTATACACCATAATGGAATAGTCTGAATGAAAGGTGGAACCACAATTTTTCAAATATGGTGGGATAAATAATGATTCATGTGAGTATTCCATTATCCGTTTAGTGATACACATTGTAGACAATAACACAAATCATAAATCAAGTGGAAAATAAGGTGACATATAGTTTCGCATACCAATTGTGGAGTTAAAAGAAACCTGTGTTGTTATACTTACATGTGTGGGGTTGTGAAGTGTTTGTTAAGGACTCTTCAGGTAACAAAATTTCATCCTAAGGCACAAAGTGTACCTTAATATGAAACTATGAGGAAATGATATAATATTACCAATAAAATCCATTAAAAAATGTAATAGTGGAAAAAAAATTTATATTTATTGAGATGTATAATATCTCTAAAATAGATAGTGGGAGCGAGATTGACTTTTATGAAGTCCATGATCAAGGTCGAGGAGAGATAGAACATTAAAAAATTCCATAAAATTAAAGAAAAAGTTCTAGAGACACAAGTATCGTGTCAATGTATAAGATAGGTTACATAACTATAAATATATTATTGTATATTCTTTGATGATAGTGACATATTATTAGTTGATAAAAATTTTCCTATAACATATAATGAAGCAGTAAGTGGAACAAATGTTTCCATGTGGCGAGAAGCTACGAATTATGAAATAGATTCCATGTACCAAAACAAGGTCTAGATTTTTGTAGATATTCAGATTGATGTCAATCATATTGGTTGTAAATTTTTACTCAAGAAGAAAATAGACATGGATGGACTAGATAAAACATATAAAGCACACCTATATGTAAAAGAGTGTAAATTTTTCCACGTAATTGACTATGATAAAACCATTTTCCAGTTGCTATGTGGAAGTCCTTCAAAATTTTACTTTCCATTGTTGGATTCCATGATTATGATATTTGGAAAATGGATGTCAAAACAAATTTCCATAACAAGATGCTTTCGGAAGATGTCTATATGACATAATATGAAGGGTTTTTAACTCCAAAGGATATAAAAATGGTTTTAGAATTGTACAGATACATTTTTAGAATGAAGAAATCATCCAGGAAATGGAACATTCAGTTTCATGTAGCCATAGTTAAATTTAGATTTATAAATAAACAATCTGAGCCATTTACCTATAAGTGGTTTAGTGGGAGTTTCTTCATTTTCATAATAGTATATGTTGATGATATACTACTTATTAGAAATTAAACATTAGTCTTAAATTTTATTAAATTCAGTTTGGAATTTTTTTCTACATGAAGGACTTAGGAGAAGTATCATATATTCTTGGGATCAAGATCCTCTATGACAGATCTGTGAGACTTCTTGGCCAATGTGAAGGTACATATATTGATAAAATACTATAGATATTTAGTAAGGAATAATCTATGAGAAGATTGTTCCTAATGTCACATGGAATTTATATTTTTTTGGAAAATTTGTCCTCATAAACATGAGGAAAGATAAAGGATGTCAAAGATTCTATATTTATATATAGTTAGGTCAGAATTAAATGTTATTATATGTACATGGATAGATTTCACATACAACTTAAATGAAGTAGGAAGATATCCAGTTGACCCAAATTAATTCCATTGGAAACCAGTCAAGATTATCTTTAAGTATATTAGGTATACTAAGTATTTGTTCCAATTTTATGAAGAAGATAAAGAACTAGTCATCATAGGATATGAAAATGATAGTTTTAAAATAGATCAAGATGATCTAATATTAAAAAGGGGTTACATATTCACTCTAAATGGCGGAGTTTTTTTTTTGAGAAAGATGAGATTAAAGGCTCTTGAATTAAAAAAATGAAAGGAAGCTACAACACTCTGAAAGTGGGGAGTTTACATTTATCCTTGTGAAACATTGGAAAAAAATATGAGGAAAGAGACCTAGAATAGAGAAAAGCCACTTCATGCAATCCCTTGTGAGATGTAAGTGTTGAGTGGAAGCTGTGGCATGGATTCTACAGTATATCCCATGTATATTGTGGATTATGTGGTAGTTAAAGAATTAGTTTGGATATAAAAATTCATCCAATTTATTGACTTGGCACCTAGTAGTAAATACCCTATCAAAATATATTTTTATAATAATGTAGTGGTACTCACTAAGGAGATAAGGTAACTATAGTGTATGAAACATATAATTTTTAAGTGTCATATCTTGAGTAATTTTTCTTAGAGTGGTGAGGTTTTAGTGAGTAGAATATACATGGAAGACAATGTAGTAGACCCCTTGACTAAAGCTTTGACTCATTAAACGCTAATACAAAATAAGTATCTAAAAATGATAGAAATAGCCTTCATCAGTGATAAAAAAGTACTGAATATCAAATCGTGATTAAAATCAGTAGACTTTTATTAGTGTTAGACAAGAACTAATAAAAGACCTATTTTATCAGTGCTTTTATTTAGTACTACTAAAGATTCCATTTATCAGGGCAACTAAATGAGCTGATAAAAGACGCCTTTACTGGTGCTTCTAAAAGACCTGAAAAAGTATTCATTAATAATCACTTATAAAAGTGATGATAAAGGGATCCTTTATCAGCACTTTTAAAAGGATTGATAAAGTATGCCTTTATGAGTGCATTTTGTAGTTCTGATAAAGGGGAAGACTATAGTGTGCTATAAAAACACACTACAACACTAGAAGAAACACCATAAAAGAATAAAACCATGTACTACTATAGAATTTAAATGAAATAAAAATTAAAAAAAAATACAATAAAAAAATATATCATAGACATTTCAAAAACTGATTTATAAAATTAGAAATGTTTGTACAAATTATCACATACATTCAAAAACATAAATGTTTCTTTATCATTTTCCCATGACCCTGAATCATGATGTTTCCAAACTAACCTCCCCTACTTGAGTAGAAGAACTCACCTATATAAAAAAACAATTCTTATATTAGTAATAATATAAGTAAATAAATAAAATAGAAAGTGTTAATTTTAAGATAAACTTTAGATCATACCAGGAACATTATGTATCTTATTGAGTTGCATTTGATTCATTTATTTCACACCATTTATGTTCATTTTCAATAATTATCTCTATGAAAATAAAATAAATTAAAATATTATAAAAATGATATGGAACTTAATTAAATAATAGAATATAGAATTATAAGAAAACAATCTAGTCTCATTTCCTCAGTTTTGGGGATATGATGCATGTTTTAAATTAAATTGTAACTTATATATTGAAAAGATTCACTTGGAGTCATACCGGTCACATTGTGTGTTGGACTAAGGTGACGTGGATTGATAGACATCCTAAATGACTTATGGATCATTTTCCAAAATTATAATAACAACCATAATGAGTTTTATTGGTTTTGAGTACGTAACTTGTGTTTGTTTTACTAAAATGTCATTTTGAATTGGAAACATATACTTTGAATCATATCGGTCACATCATGTGTGGGATTTATATGAGAATGATTCCTAAAAATAAAAAATGACTTATGAATCATTTTTCTAAATTATTTAGATAATCTGAATACATTTTCTCAATTTTTAGCGAGTGACTCTTTTTGATATAAAATGAAAATTTTAAACTGATAACGGAAATTTTGAGCCATATCAGGCACATCATGTATCATATTGAGGTGATAATGATTCCAAAATGTCACAAATGACATATGTATCATTTTACTAAAGTATCAAAGAAATTTAAATGTGTTTTCTTAGTTTTGAGAATGTTTGTTTTCTTTTTTACTAAAATTAATGTGAATTTTAAATAAAATGACACACTAGGAGTCATACCAGTTACACCGTGCATTTTATTGAGGAAAATACTATTAACAGATGTCCCAAATAAATTATGGATCATTTTAAAAATATATAAAAATAATCTAAATGCATTTTATAGGTTTTTGATTATGACGCTTTTGTTTTTTTTTGTAAAATGTTATTTTAAATTGGAAACACTCAATTTATGTAATACCAGTCACATTGTGTGTCAGTTTGACATGATACTGACTCTTAAACATAAAAAATGACTTTCTAATCATTTGACTAAATTATAAAGAAATCCAAAATAATTTTTATGGTTTTCATTGAGGGACACTTTTTGAACTAAAATTCCAATTTCAAACTGATAATGGACGCTTGAGTCATAATGGGAACATCATATATCATATTGAGGTGTGGCTGATTCCTAAATGTCCCAAATAAAATATGTATTATTTTCTAATGTATATAAATGATCTAAATGTGTTTTCCTGGTATTTATGTTATTTTTCTATTTTTCAAAAATTAATGTTAATTATAAATAAAAATATGAACTTGGAATAATAACATCCACACCATGTGTCATATTGTGGTGAGGCTGATTATTAAATTTCCCAAATTACCTAAAGATCATTTTAATAAATTATAATATCAATCTAAATGTGTTTTCTCAGTTTTGATAATGCCTCTTCTGTTTGGTTCTAATGTGACATTTTAAACTACAAAGATGCACTATGAGTCATAACAGTGACAATGTGTGTAATTTTTTTGTTAGACGGATTCTTATACATCAAAAAAGACTTATGAATCATTTTCACAAATGATTAAGATAATTTAAGTGTGCTTTCTCATTTTTCCGTGACTGAAACGTTTTAAACTAAAATGTCAATTTAAAATTGATAACATACAATTTCAGTCATAATAGGAACATTACATATCATATTGAGGTTAATATTATTTCTACATGTCCCAAATTAAATATAGATAATTTTAAAAAAATTTAAAAACAATCCAATTGCGTTTTCTTAGTTTTTAGTAATTCCGTTTTGTTTTTTACTACAGAAATGTCAATTTTAAATGAAAAAACCCATGGATTCATACTAGTCACACTGTTTGTTAGATAGAGGTCTGTATAATTCAAAAAAAAAAATCCTAAATGACTTATTTATTGTTTTAATAAAGTATCAAAAAAATCCAAATGTGTTTTCTCAATTTTTAGTACACCACTTTCATTTTTTTACTAAAATTACATTTTAAAATGAAAACATGGACTTTGAGTCATACCAGCCACATCATGTGTCTATTGTACATGATATTGATTCCTACATATCAAAAAATGATAATGTGAGCACGTTTTCTTGGTTTTCAGTGAGAAAAACATTTTGAACTAAAATGTCCATTGTAAACTAATAATTGACACTCGAAGTCATAATCTACAGATCATGTATCTGATTGAGTTGTTTTCTGATTCACATATATCAAAAATAACTTATTATGTTTCCCCTAATTTATCAAGACAATAGGATAATATCTTTTTGGTTTTTAGTGAGTGACACGTTTTGAACTGAAATATCAAGTTTAAATTGATAACAAACACTTTCAGTCATACTAAAAACATCATTTATCAAATTGAGGTAGGGATAATTACTAAAAATAAAAAATTACTTTTGGATCATTTTCTCAAAGTATCAAAACAATCCCAATACACTTTCTTGTTTTTGAGTTAGTTAGTTTTCTTTTTTACAAAAATTATTCTCAATTTTAAATAAAAAGATGCACTTGAAGATATATTTGGTACATCGTGCATCATATTATGTTTTGGATGATTCCTAAACATCCCAAATGACGTATGGATATTTTTTTACGTATGGAAATAATCCGAATTCATTTTCTCAATTTTGAGTATATTAGGTGTTTTTTACTAAATGTTAATTTATACCGGAAACATGCACTTTGAGTCATACGGGTCATATAATGTGTTCATTTTAGAAGAGTTAAATTAAAACATGTTGAAAATGACTTATTTATCATTTTAATAAATTATAATGAAAATATGATCATGTTTTCTTAGTTTTCAGTGAGTGACACTTTTTGAATTAAATGTCAATTTTAATCTAATAATATAATGTTTGAGTTAAATTGGGTACATCATGTGTCAGATTGAGGTGAGACTAATTCCTACATGTTAAAAATTAATTTTGAATCATTTTACTCAATTATCATGACAATCTAAGTGCTTTATTTTGGTTTCAATGAGTGTCACTTTTAGATCTAAAATGTTAATTTGAAACAGATAACACCCAATTTGAGTCATACCGAGCACATAATATGTTAGATAGAGGCTTGGATAATTAAAAAAACTCAAAAAGGACTTACATATCACTGTAATAAATTATAAAAAATTAAGAATTTTATTGGTTTTGAGTATGTGAGTTTTCTTTTTTACTAAAATTAATGTCAATTATAAATAAACATATGCACTTGCAATCATGTCAGATACAAAGTTAGTCAGATTTAGATGTGTCTAATTACTAAACATTATAAATGACTTATGGATAATTTTAATAAATTACAAAAACAATTCAAATGTGTTTTCTCAGTTTTGAGTTTGTCACTTATGTTTTTAACAACAACATCATTTTAAACTGGAAACATTAACTTCGAGTCATATCGCCAAATCAAATGTTGGTTTTGTGTGAGACTTATTCCTACACATCAAAAATGACTTTTGATTAATTTTTATAAATTATTAGGAAAATACAAGAGTTTTTTCATAGTTTTTCATGATTAACCCTTTTAAACTAAAATGTAAATTTTATACTGATAACTAATACGTCACCTCATTCTCGAGACATCAAGTATCATATTGAGGCGAGGCTAATTTATGTACATCCTAAATGACTTTTTTTTTTCTAAAAACATGACATCATGAAATGAAATAAATTTTAATCTTCTAGTGGAAAAAGGAAAAATTTCAATTTTTCTATCTAGATAGATTGTAATCTTATAGAGGAAGAAAAGATATTCCTTCACCCTTCATTGGTGCCAAATCTTCCCTTATCCCCATGTCAATCCTGTCCAACATAGCCATGATTCAATATTTCTTTTCCAGAAACATTTTTCCACATTCTAATAACACTTTCAAATACATTTTTTCTAGAAGAATGACATCAAGAACTGACATATAAAAAATTAAAATACAGTAATTCAAATAAATTTTATCTCTTCATAAAACCTAATTTTATAAGGTTTTTCAAAAATGGTTTACCAAAAATAGTGTCAATATATTTTACATTATTGAACAGTTAATCAGCCGTTAATGGAGATAGTGTTGTACCTTTCATTGTATTCCCATCGAATGATGTAATCCAGGATCAATATTTATTTTTTTGAGTTAATAATTTCGGATGTCCAAAAATACCAATATTCGAGGAATATTTCAATCGAACAGATTGTGTGTATTCTTAAAAAATGTGACACCCCATCTTTCCTTCAATTTTATAGCCTGAAAAGTTTCTATAAGTAGGAGATTCATTTATCATTCGGTACAACATGGCCCTAAATGTTAATTCCTCCCTTCTATGAGAATCATACATTGAAACACCTATATCCCACATCAATTTTATATCATTGATCAATGGATCCAAATAGAAATAAATATCATTACTGGGTTTCATTGTACTAGATATAAGAAGAGAAAAAAAATGTATTTCTACTTCATGCATAATCATGGAAACATGTTATAATTTACCAACTTGATGGGCCATGTACTGTGAATACTACTCTATATAAAAAAATGATTTATTCCATTTATACATAATGCAAGATCAATGTTTCTTGGCTTATTTCCAAATTTAGGATAGTCATAATCAATTTTCTTCCGCTAAGGAGATTCCATTGTATGATATAGATTACCATATTTTATTCTTGTATCTGCCTACCATGCCAATTTTCTCATGGTTTCCTGACATCCATATAGTCTTATAATCCATGTAATGACAGGAAAGTACCATAAATATTTGAAGTACTTGATTCATTTTTCTTTTATCGATCTACACCAGAGTTATGGAATTTTATCAGTGATTCATGGTCCATGAAAAAATAAGCAATCATTTAAGAAATATTGTATTTTTTAGAGATCGTAACCAATTATATTAGAATTTATTTAGTGTCATTTGTTTTGCATGGAATTTCATTTTCTCTGGTATCATATCATTCAAGATACCAAGTTGTTCTGTAAAGCTGCTGGTGCTCCATCCGATAGTAGTTTTAAAATTATATAACTTCAATATAGCGGACAATGTTGTTTATTTATTATAACCAATATAAAATGGTCACTTTTCACAACTATTTAACTTACCAAATAGCCATAGACAATCAAAAATATCCTCTTTAATTTCCATTTTTATTTCTTCCGTGTGATCTCCATTGTCATTTACACTGGTATTCATATCAAATGATTCCTAAACCACAATATCACCCCAATTGGTATGGACATTCATTTTTCCCCTTTTTAGTGAAACATTTATATCTATTATATATTACATGATAAATAGAACGTTTTTACAACTATTCAAGACTAACTTTTATTCAACAATAACAACATAAACACGAAAAAAATGATTTGAGAAGGGTTATATGTGTGCTTTATTTCTGAATTGATGAACTCTTTGACTCCATATTCATACTATTTTGTCAAATGATTTGTGTGAATCAATTTTAGATTCATATTAATCCAATTAGGTTCATAAAATATTATTTTTGTATAATAAATAAAAAATACACTTAGGATATTCATTATTGAAGGTGAATGTGACTGATAATTCTAATAAGGGGAACCTGGCATTGGATTGATTTAAATAATTTAATATTATTTGAAGGAAATGGGTAATTGAATTTAAGAAAATAATTATTATACTATGGTTGGTGTTATCTTCCAAATTCATCAAAAATAGAAATTTATAGATAACTTTCATCAACATCATCTTTATCTTCCTAAAAGTCACTTTTTATTTTTTTTATTGAGATTCCTCACACTTCTCTTATGGACATGAACCTATGTTGATTGAAATAATATCAGTTGTAGCAATCCCATACTGGGTACTGGTGATCATTTTGAATTACTACTACTCAGATTAGTTCAAGAAACATAGAAAAAACTTTTTATGATTCCAAAGAAACAAAATAAAATAATAACTATTCGAGAGATGAAATTTATGTGGATCAAACTAAACCTTTCTTATCTAAAATAATGGGTATGCTTAGAATTTTTCACATTTTATATTATCAAAATAACTAAAACCATGAAAAAAACAACTATATAATTTTTTCCTATTGAAAATAAGAAAAGAAACATCAAGAATAATGCACATTGAATGTAATGTCATTTTTAAATCTAGAGTTGTATATATTTTTAAGAATAATTTTTATAAAGATAATAAAAATGAAATTTTCCATTAAATCCATTAATCTATTATTTCATTTATTTAGGATATAATTGATGAGAATAAATATGGTTCTTGAGTTTAACCTAAATAGATTACAGGGGCTAGAAACTAGAAACATCCATATCATGAATGAGAGGGTATGACTATGCCATCGGTACCAGCCTATTCTTGCATGGGAAGCCAAGCCATACAGTCACGCAAAGGTGAAGAGTTACTATCAAGATGCAGATTCAGGGGGGGCGAGTTTCTTGTAGATAGTCTGGTTGAATTCCCTAAGACCTTCGGGTCATGTAATCCCCTAAGCCTACGGGCCATGTAATCTTTGAGCCTACGGGCCTTATAAGGGTTCCCCCTCATCACTTGAAGGGGGGTTATCAAAAATCAATAAAAATGAAGGCCTTCGGTCCATTCAGGCAGGAGAATATAAAAATTATTAAAGTAAGAATACATAGTGGGGATAATTATTCATTTTCATCTCATTATATTGTGAATACATATTTGATATTTTTGGTTTCAAAGTATAAAATACTACATTTTACTCCAGTGTTGATTTTTTAATACCATCATAGTTGTATAGAAAACTGAACATTCTAGTGCAATTTTTCTTTAATATATGTGATATAATATAATAAACTCAATATAATAATTTTTTTCATCAAATTCATTGATATTCTATTAATCGAAGTGTGGATCATTATAAATATATATTTAGAATATTTTTATTCTTAAAGAAGGATAAAATATTAAAGTTTATTTTATAATGATTAACTAATTACATTAAGTATGTACTAATTCAAGTTGAAATACCAATATGGGAGATTATAAATCCCAATTTGGATGGATATTTACTCTTTGGGATTGTGTCATTTTTGGGGTGGGAAATATACATGCATTTTACATCCGATATTAGAGTCAGAACGTAATAATTTAACAACTTCTAGAATGATAAAAATGAATCATAAAATTATAAATGTAATTTATGTTATTTAATATTCTAATGATAATTATTTCTGTTAATTATGGCAGTGAAGCAACAATGTCAAAATATTATAGTTCCATGTATAATGAAAAGTATTAACATATTACTTTTAGACATGATATGTGAGACAATTATTATAAAATGGAATCATAATAATTATTTAGGTAAAATTATGTAAGATCCTTGAAGATGTGTTTATAAAATATATATCACGAGATATTAATGAAAAAATTAATAGTAAAAATGGGATAAACCCTTAAAATTAACTTTTTAGTGCAAAGCATGATCACACACTAGTGAAATCAGCATGTGAAAGGCTTTATATGCTACAAGAAAGAAAGCAAATCCCATAAAGGTTCAATAAAAACCCAAAATCATAAAACACAAAATTAGAAATTCATTCTAGAAGGAATGTAGCGATGAATAATTAATAATATGATAAAATGAACAAAAACCAAAAACTATATTGCCAAACAAGTAATAAATGAGTGTGGAAGTAGATAAAAATCAAAATATTTTTTATTGATGCTTTGATTCGTTCAAGAAATAGTAGAGATATCACTAAATCTTGGATTTGTTTTAGCCTTGGTTTTGTTTGGGCCTTGTTTCATGATTGTATTCGATTACGACAAGCGATGATAGTAGGAGGTTTGTGTTCAAAACATTAGATATTGCAACTGGTTGTGACTGGTTAGGGTTTTTTAAATTGATTGGGTACACTTTTATTAACAGTTACAAACAAGTGCTGATAAAAATACCTTTTATCAATGCTAAATTAACAAGTGTTGATAAAGTACATCTACATCAGCTCATTTTTAGCACTAATAAAGATAGAGCTTTATCCATGATAAAAACACGTTGATAAAAGGCATCTTTATCAGCGCTAAAATTTTAGAACTAATAAAGGATTTATAATTATAATTATAAAGAATTTTTTTGTAAATATATTTATATAATTATATAATTAATTATAATAATTTTATAATTTTATAATTATTTGAATATGAAAATATTTATTTATAATTACATAAAGGATTTTTTTCAATTTTTTTCATTTAAATAAATAAATAAATATATTTAACTATATAAATATATTAAATATATTTAATTATATAAATATATTAAATATATTTTTAATAATATATATATAAATATATCTATAATTAATTATTTAAAATTATAAATATATTTATATCATTATATATATTAATGTAATTATATATATATATATATTTAATAATTATTTATAAATATAAATATAGTAGATGTATTCATTATTTACACATATTTTTCATAAGTATGTAATTATAAATATATTTAAATAATTTTATATATTTATATAATTATACATATATTTAATAAATATAAATATAAATATAAATAAAGTAAATATAGTCATTATTTTAATATAGTTATGATAATTTTATAATTATTTTAATATATAATTATTTATTTATACTTATATTAATTTTTTTAAAATAATTTATACATATAAATCATTATATATATTTATATAATTATATATACACTTATATAAATATAAATATAAATATAAACATAAATATAAATATAAATATAAATATAAATATAAATATAAATATAAATATAAATATAAATATAAATATAAATATAAATATAAATATAAATATAAATATAAATATAAATATAAATATAAATATAAATATAAATATAAATATAAATATAAATATAAATATAAATATAAATATAAATATAAATATAAATATAAATATAAATATAAATATAAATATAAATATAAAGATAAATATAAATATAGTAAATATATTCATTATTTAAATAAATGTATTATACAATTATTGTTATATAAATATATATAATTATTTAACTATAATTATATAAATAGTTTTTTATAAAATAACATTTGTTAATTTATAACTACAAATATATAAATTTATAAATATAGAAAATATACATTTATAAATATATTCATTTTTAAATATTCAAAATATATATTTTGAACATTATTACTGAATTTATAATTTTAAATGCATTCATGTTAAAAATGAATGAAATTTAATAATTCAAAATGAGTACACTTTAAAAATATTGAAAAAATAGATACATTATGTTAATTAAATATAAATTCTTAAAAAATGGTTATATATTTAAATAAATTTGAACACATATTGAAAATATTAAAATTTATTTACTATCTATATATATAAATAAATAAAATAAAAGAACTAAATTCCCAAAAAAATAAAAAATAAAAAAATATATATATCAAAAATTAGTTAATACCTAACTAAATTAATATTAAAATAAATAAATAAAACATACTAATTGAAGACATAATATATTACATGTATCATGTTATAATGAAATTCTAAAATGAATACTAAAATTTGATTATATTACATAAATATTGGGTGTATTTATTTATATATAATAATTCATTAATTACATAAAAATTTGTGAGTGTACATCGTATATAAAAATTCATTAATTATATATATATATAAATATATTTGAATATATTTCAATATTAAATTTATTAATTAATAATTAAGTAGAAAAACCATTAAAAATGAATAACTCATCAATATGTTTTTAATTATTACATTTTATTCATTTTGTATATTTATAATTAATATTTTTTTTAATAATGTAATAATTTATTCATTTCTAATTTTTTTTAATTATTACAATTTATTAACTATTAATTTCTTAATTACTAGAATTTATACATTTTATATATCTTTATTTAATATATACGATTTATTAATATTTATGACATATATATATGTATATAAAATTTGTTCATTTTTATTAACAATTATTTAATTAATAAAAAGTTTAATATTTTTATCAATTTTCACATTTTTAATTTTTATTTGTTCAATTGTTTCATTTTATTCATTGTAAATCAATATATATTTAATATAAACTTTTTATAAGTATTTATAGTTTATATATATGTATATTATATTTATTCATTTTTATCAAAAATTATTTAATTTATAAAATTTTTAATATTTTTTTAATTTACACTTTTTTTAATTTTCATTTACATATTTATTTCATTTTAATTGGGGCCTTTATCTACGCTAAATAAGCGATGATACGAGATACACTTTTTCAGTGCTAAAACTATAGCATTGATAAAGGTGACCCTTAATTAGTGCTAAAAAAGCGTTAATAAATGGTACCTTTTATCAGAACTAAAGAAAAGCATTGATAGAGGGAATATTTATTAGAAATTTTTTGTAAACACTAATAAAGGCTAGTACTTTTAAAGAACTATTTTTAGCAGTGAGAAATATAATAATCATGTGTGGTGTAGGAGTCTAAAATACGTTGGTAGTTAGTTCTAGTCCATGTATGAGTCTATTAGATTTAGTGTTTTAGAACTATCATTTTTTTTGATTACATGAATATTTAAGGATTTAAATATTAATGAAAAATTTTGTTACATGTTGTTTATTGATTTTCCAAACCTTGATGTAACGACTTCTTAGGGTAACTGTTGCATTGATAAGTTTATAGAAATTCCCTGGTATGATGAGAACCTTGAACTTCCATGATGATATTTTTAAATATATTTATCTGATCATATTACATTCTATAATGGGTATATAGTATATTGACTATCGAGTGTAGGGAATCATAAACTAATTACACTCAATCTCATAAATCTCACACATGGTAATATCTAAGATAGAAGATTCTTAGAAGAATCCTACTTGTATGAATGCCACATGTTTAGGTGTCATCAGATATTACTCTCTTCAAACAAGTGTAATGGTCCCTAGACATTAAATTTTTAAGTAACTTATGTCCTGAATTTCACACATAGAATTAAAAGAAAAAATAATATTCCATATGTTAATGGGATGTATGGAACATTGAGATTTTCACAAATGACATGTTATTAATAGATAAGTCAAGGAAGGAATTGTTCCTTCCATCTGTATGGAAGTTAATATCTCAACCCTTTAATTGAACTTTTACCATCACATTAAATTTCATCGACATGGTGTAACAACATGTTTGTTACAAATTGTCAAAGAAATATAAATCAAGCTTATAAGTTGATGACATATAGGTGAAACCTCCTTGATGAGATATTATGAAAACATGATTTTATTACAGAGTGAGTGATCACATGTGGTTATCAAAGTTGTGACATTAAGTTCTTTCTCTTGTATTTCTTGACATGTCACTAGAAATTAATATTGAAATTTAGGTAAACCCGCCTAATTACAACAAGAATTAATCCTAGAGGGTCACAAAGTAAGTGTTTATATTGATATCATTTAAATTCTACTTAAATGTAATTATTGAAATAAATATTATTTTCAAGATCAATGAATAATTTTATTCATGTATTATGGATCATATGAATTAAATTAATATTTATTCATCCAATTATGAATGAAATATTTATTTATGAATACAATATTTTGTTAAATATTTATTCAGGTATTCATTAAATTACAAGGAGAACAAGTAGAACTATATTGTGTCTACTGATAAATATTAATTTATAAGCTGGTAATATAATATTTATAACTACACTAGTAAGAGCACTCTATACAATAATAATAATAATTTTTTATTTAGAATGGGTTAAGATTAGTTTTATTATATTATTTTAGGGTTTTTATGAAATTTAATACTATTTTAACCCAAACCCTAAACATATAAATATCTGGTTATGGCTATTTTTATGGTTAAAAAGGAATTGAGAATCGATGTGCACAATGAACTTGTTTATAGAATTCCTCATTCTCGACTCCTCTCAAGAATGAGAGGAATTAGAGAAAATCCTTCAATCTCAAAGGAACTAGAATCCATCAAGATTAAAAACACAAGATGATAGATCCACTTGAACTAACCTTACATTTTATTAGTTTTGGAGAACATAGATGAACATGTGGATTTTTGTTAGCGGGATTCTACACATGGATATTACAAGCAGAGAGACAATAATTTAAAATGGGGTTTTTGGATGATAAAAATCATAATTATTGAAGAATAATCGTAAAATAAGGTAAAATTTATTTAGTTATAAATTATATTAATAATATATTTATTGTTAATTGATCTTATATATGGGTTTTTGGATTTTCTATTAAATATTTAGGGGAATGTTTTTGTTCAGGACATTTCTGTCTTGCACAACTGGCGAATGATCCATTAAATACTACAAAACACATATGGATTATCACCAATTTGGATCAAGAATAAAAATTCCTTAGATAAGGTATATCTATAATCTACGTATATTATTTTCAAATGGATGATACTAGATATGATTATAAAGGTAACAATTCACCCAACCCTGGGTTCTAGGGTCTCCCATAGTATACTATTGCTGCATCTATAACTCTCCTTACTTTCTAAGATGATATATAACCCATTACGAATGTACTAATTCATCAATATAATGAAAACCATGTGGTTTAATATTCTCCTATATTAGTTAAGGTTGTATTTAATCCATTACTAAATCTACATTTGATGAATCATGAAGCTTCGAGATAATGGTGATATGTAATTTAGCCTTAGTCCACTATCTGGACATATCATTAGGCCGTAGAAGTGTTAATAGTAGCATGGATATAGACCTAATCTTGAGTTTTAATGGTTATTTTCTCCCAAAAACATATCATTATTGGTTCCCTAGTATGTATTAAGAAATATGGCACAACATTATATACAACCTCTTTGGGAATTGGGGTTAGACATTAGTGACTCTTACCCTGGGGAATAGGAAGCCTCCTAAGAAGCTCCTTGGTGGTTTCTTAGATGTCATGGACATCCTACTACACATATATAAGATAATGAAGATATGTATTTATCTTCTACATGGAGAAAATTCCATAGCAGTTTGATGTTTAATTGGAGAGTAACCTCCCCTTTCTCGATTTATTTCATGGTGTTGTTCTCCTTGCTCTTAGTCCCTCCAAATTGGCAAGAGATAATTATATGGTTAGAGTTATCCCATCAAAGAGGTATTATTTTACCATTACATTCACCATTATACATTTTAATCACTGGGCGGGTTATTTTTAACATTAACGCCTTAGATATTGGTAGTTTTTTTATTATAATGTCATAGGGTTTATTTTGTTATTTACTGATTGTTCATGGTAACCATCGTCGTTGCATAGTTTTCTTTTGTCAAGCTGCTGAGTCTGAATCCTTGTTGTATATTCATTACAAATTTAATTTGGATTTGATTGGATAAAAGTAAAACAATCTATGTATAATCACTAATCAAAATTCATGTTAAATTAATAATTTTCCTAATTAATGATTCTAGTTGGGTTTACAATTCGATTCATGATGTACTGCTTGTGCATCCAGAGTTTTGAATCAATAGAAAATTAATTTCTAATAGGATATTAAATTTGTATAATCTCATCCTTTATGGAGGAATTAATTCATTCTTCAATACTCTCTTAACGATATAAGTTGTGTTCAATAATACTTCCCAAAAATTTAAGTAGTTACCCTTAAGGAATTTAAGGACTAACAACGTGAATTTAAAAGTACTCTACACATAAATATTTTACTATATCTCATTTTATCTAATTATTTGGTAATTATATTGTTTGTATACATATATTTTAACACACTTGAATTTATCACTATGTAGGGTGGCATTGCGATCATGTGAATGGTGGTAGTGGTGATGTGGAGTTGGGATAATACCCATAAAAGGGATTCCAAGGTATAACCATGAATGGAATTAGAAACCACTAGTTTGGTGGCACTTAATGGGACATATCATAACTTTTATGGTTATTTGAAAAATTCTATGGATGTTAAATTTATGTATTTCCATATAAGAAATATTCTAAATAGTTAAAAGTCATGTAGAATGGACTACTAGGTCAAATAAATCTTGTGATGTCCAATGTGGAACATAATCACGAGCATCCATTTTTGGTTCATCAAATTTATTGGTAACTAAATAAGGGATTTCATTGTTAAGGTGTAAACCTAGTATGTGGACCATAAATTTTTTTCAACCCCATTTTTATTGGTAACTAGATAAGGAAGAAGGTCTGGAATGGTTGGGGCTTACACTGAGTAGGTGGCCCATTTATCTTCCTCATGCTAGACCGTGATGTAATATTATTATCACCACATAAGGTGTTAGGGAAAATTCTATTATCTTCACATAGGTAATCTTATTATGACCACATAATGTGAGTCATTTATAAATTTTTATCACAAAATAAGGCTAAACTAATTTTAGGGATACCTCTTTTAAAGGGAGAGATGAGATAGTAATGGTACCGAGATTGAAACTCAGGGAGGATTCCTATATATCATTGTTGATAGGAATCTAAACTCACATAGGTTACATTTCACATTTCATGGTAATGTTTTATGATTGATTCAGGAAGTTTGACATCATTAGGTAAAGACGTTTTTGTAATAGAAGGGGAGATAATAATGGATGGAGTGGGGATTATGCATGGGATCCTTTTAAGTTTTTCTTGTTTGTTAGTTACCTGACACAATGATAATATGATCGAGGTTAAACTAGAAGGGTTCCCATTGAGGATATGTTGGGGCACACACGTAAGTAGGAATCCCATATCCTTGGATCCCTAGAACATTTAATAGACCAAAGAGAAAACATATCAATACATGGTATATCAATATGATCATGTTGAGATAAGGGACTTTCCACTAGTTTCCTCATGTTAAGAATCCATATTATTAAAGAAATATATGATTAACTATTGCCTTGGGGGTCCTATATGTAAAAAACAAGATAATTATCCATTATCAAGGAATAAAAGATTGAAAAGATGCGTGCAACTATGTATATCCCCACTATGTATCTCAGGTGGATCTGAAGGAGTCCTGTAACGATGAGAACCAAGATAGAGAGCCTAAGAAATAATGATGCTCTGGTTGGAGATCGGGGAGAATAGGGAACCATGGAATGAGACATGGATGAAGGCACACTAAGCCATGGAGCTTGGGAGAATATCATAACCTAGTTGTCTACTAAATAAAATAGTCTCCCTAGTCGGTGGATGGGTAAAAGATCACCCTTTTATAGGGTAGGGAGAAGTGTAAACCAAATTAATGGCTTGGGTAGTGTTTTACCCTAGAATGAGGGTATCGGGATGTGTTTTCCTAACATGATAGTTTGAAGAAGTGTTTTTATAGTGGGTTTCCTTGGAGTTGGGTCACTCTAGTATGAATTTTGGGAGAAGTGTCACCCTAATATGAGGTTGATATCAATATATTCCTAGTAGTAAACCTAGGAAAATAATACCCCTATAATGAGGGTAGGGTGGATTGTCTCCCTAATATTATGGTTGGTAAAAGTGTCACCCTAGTGTTTTTTATAAGAAAAATGTCACCCTAGTATGATTTTACGGAGAGTTGTTACCCTAATACGAGGGCATGATGAAGTGTTTATCTAGTGGGGAACCTTTGGGATAGCTAGGGAGCATATATCTATAGTGTTTGATCCTTGGGATATATAGGTAATGTGGTTTTGTAGTATTGTATAACTTGGTAGCTATGGTGTGTGGAACCTTAATATAGTGTCTCTGGGGGGTCTTGGGTGTATAAAACCCTGGAAACACATAACATTTTCTTTTATCCCTCATCCTAGATTCCTTTAAACGGTGGTGTCATACCCAGGAAAGAGTGACTCATTGGGGGGGGGTGAATTAGTGGTTACTTTTAATAACTTTTTTAACATTAAGTGAACCTAGGTGATTTTTTAGTGTCATGATCTACTCAATCAGTAAATACTACTATTACCACATGCAATAAAATAAAGAAGAAATCAATGCACAATGGATTTTATAAGGTTTGACCCAAATGTGGAAAAATACACCTTACTATGATTAGAATGTATAAGTTATTGATTTTATGAAATGATGAATTAACAATTATAGTGGAATGATAAGGTAACAACCTCTATAGAAAAGTTTTCCCCACAAAAATGTCTCTTGATTAGATGATTATACTAGTTCCGACATATAACAACATTTATCTTATCCACTAAGCCTCCTAAGAATAAAAGAAACTTCTTTTCCAATATTAAACCTCTAGAAATTCATTATTTGAAACATCATATGTTCTACATCTTCATATTATAATAATATCATATCAAAGATCACTTTATTTGTCTCAGGGTATCTTTTGGTGAATTTAGTTCGAAGTCTTGATAATTTTTTTCACTCAAAAGGATCAAATTAATCTTGAACAAAAATAGTAACTTTTCCATGAATGTTATTACCCCTTATAATAATCAATATTTCTTTGATAAATCTAAGGAATGCATAAAATCTCATTTAAAACAACCAGTAATATCAAGTATTTAGTCTACAACCATCAATAATTTCTGGAGATATTAAGTTCTTGACTTCATCAACTTTTCTACATGACTTGATGAAAACCATATTTGAATTGACTAAATATATTGGCTTGAATCACAATATTTCTATTATGAATAATTTAATTTTACCATCAATATTAGCACCATCACATTTTATTTTTACAGTTTAATATTTATGTGAAGTCACTAGGCATCTTGTGATGAATATACATATATAGACACCACTCTTCACTTCTTCAGGTTCTTCATTTTACCTAAATTAACTAAACTTATTACATCCTTCCAAACATCAAATAACTATATCATAATTCATAGGCTTACAATGATCTAATTCCAATTCAATTATAGTATATTCATAATTCATATTATTAAATTTATTTTTTAATAGTTCAACCCATAATCTCAATATCTCCAAATAAACTCATCTTCATTGGAATTGTTTTAACTTCTAGTGCTCTAACATTCTTGTAAGTGTATCAAAATTCCTTTATCAGATTTACCTAGACTTCAATCCACTTAGTTTTAATCAATATTATTATTTTTACAAAGTGATTTTATTTTATAGATAAAATAGATTAAAATTGTTTGACTTAACTTCCAGTTCTCCCTTTTTTGAAACTGTAACTCTTAATGCCTACATAAACTTTTGGGGAAATTATGATTTCCTATGGATTCTATTATTCAGATTTAAAAACAAAATTCATCCCAAATCAATTTCATTCTTCCAAAAAATGTTGAAAAAAGTACAAAAACCTTCATAACCCTAAGTTGAATAAAAAATACATATTTATAATTATAGGAAACAAAACTCATTTCATTACTCAACATTTTTAAATTCTCATCATATCACAATCTTTATTGAGGATAAAAGTCTAGAAACTATATTTCTAGATAAATATGTGTTTTTGATAGAATTAAATATCTCAGTGATCCCAAATTTTAGCTAATTATTTTATGTAATCCATTAAATTGAACATATTCACCTTTTCTCACACTTTTTATAGTACTTCCATCCTCAAATCAATCTATGAAAGAAACCATTATTAATATAAATTGATAAACGTGTTTAATTTATCTCCCCCCTTTTCAATACAATCCATGGAATTATGGGGGAATATCCCATAACTTCATTTAAGTGGTAGGAGAAGGTTGAACATGATGTTTCAGAATTTGTTCCTCAAACCGTCCCTACCACATAAATTCACTAAAAATATTATCCATTTGATCGAATATTGAAATATGATCCAACATAACTTCATGAGAATAAAATTTATCCTTTATGAAGTGAAACATGATATTAATATGATTTTATCTATAATGTTGGAGTAGGGTCTTTGAATGATCAATTTTACTTTTATAATAATCGAAATCTTTAACATAGTTTCAATAGTCACATTATAGGTATTCAATTTAAACTTTAATCAACATAATTTTCATAGAAGCATGACTGGAAATAATAAATTATTATTCCACTATATTCAAATTCATTGAGTTTTTCTTCTATATATGCCATGAGACATAATTTCCTCTTAAGATGAATGTTCTTTAAAAGTTGGTCTTCATTCCACAGAATCACAAAACTAATTAGTGTCCATGAACCCAATTAAGTTCATCATACTACTTATTTGATAAATCAAGATAAAGTTTTATGTTCTTTTTACATAACTCAATATTCTCTTTACAACCATAAAGATGGATTCTTTTGAAAAATTTTTATATCTATCAAGAAAAGTGGCTTCACACAAAATATTTGGTAGAGATATAGTGATATAAAGTAAACATCTAATTAACATTTGGAAATCTATTTCACCGATTTTACTGGATTTAACTTTCTATACATTACACCCATATTGATAGATGTATACACCTACTCTGAACTAGCCAACTAAAACTCCATAAATATCTTCTTGTCAAAATTCTATTATGAAAGGATGATGAATCTTATATTTTTTTATAACATATAGATCAAGAAATAAATTATTCTTTACAAGAATTTACATTTCAAAGAACTACTTAATATTCTTGAGAAATAAATATTTGCATGACCATTGTCAACATTAAATAATAAATCTGTAATGTAAAAACTAAATACCATATTTCAATAACATTTCACTATTATATATAAATAACTACAAAATTTTACTTTATAAATGTAAAATATCTTCAATAAACTATCATTTTTGGAGTACCACACATGAGGTGCTTGCTTCAAACCATATAAATATTTTTTTCATTTTATAAACCATACAACCATCCTTATCATATATGATTACCTCTTGATATCTAATGATAACTTTTTTAGATTTCACCATTTAATAATGATGAATTTACATCAATATGATAAAACTTTTAATTTTGATAATAAGTAACAACCTAAAACAATTATACTGTCTCAAGTCTTGTAACATGGGATAACGTTTCTACAAAATCTACACTACCACATCTAAATATCCCTGGTAAAATAACATTCTTTTATTTCATCAAATGCCTCCATTTTTTCAGTGTTTATTCCAAAACACCAATTTAGCACTGATAATTTTGTTTCCTTATGGTATTGGAAAATGTTTATAGGTTTCATTATTCTTAATTTAAAGTAAATCTTCATTTATTTATTTTATCCTTTCCTTTTTCCCAAGTACTTTCGATACTAATTGGGATTCAACATTTGATATGAGTGTATTTTGATACTATATTCTCATCTTTTTACTCATATTAACTTGAGCCTCAAATTTTCTGATGATATTACACAGTTTATGCTACTATTGTAATGTTTATTGTTTTATATTTTATTTTTTATATAGAACCGTTTTATAAATAGATTCATTAGAACATGTTAATTCAATATTGGATTACCAACATCATTATAGTTCAATAGATCATCTAGAACATTCTCTAAAATATTCTATGGATTCATTAGATTCACATTTCTCTTATTCAATTGTATTAACATACTTTTAATCACTTTAAAATCACACAATTATATAATTTTTGTGATCATTTTTAGGAAAATTATTGTTTCATCTATTGGATGTGTATCATGATAAAATTTATTTTTCA
Organism: Viscum album; assembly: GCA_963277665.1. Lineage (NCBI taxonomy): Eukaryota > Viridiplantae > Streptophyta > Magnoliopsida > Santalales > Viscaceae > Viscum > Viscum album. The sequence continues at coordinate 963,093,303 of OY728145.1, forward strand.
ATATTTTTAAAAAAATTTACTATGTTGGGATTTTTGATCTTTATGAGGGAAGGAATTAAAAACAATTTCAAATATTTTTCAATTGAATTATCCTTTTTCCACATCTCATAGGGGTAATTATTTTTTTGAATGTAATTAAATTTTTTATAAAAATATAATTCCTTATATATAGATTCCCAAAAAAAGAATTTGGGAATATTATACTCCAAAATCATCTCCCTTCCCATCTCAGAAAAACTTATTCTTGTCCCTTTATACATCCCCATTTTAATGAGTGGTGTACAGAGAACTATAATATTTTTTTATTCTATTATTTGATATCTCTCATGATCTTAAACATCTCTTTTATGTGTGAAAATAATCACGTGTCATGTATCTAGGTTTTTTATTTTAGACTATATTTTAAGGTGACTTCTAATTTTAGAAACATTTCATCTAATTTTCCCTTTCTCTTTTTATCCTTTGGTGTATGGATCCGGTTCATGAATTTTTTCATGAATCTTTCCTACAGTGACTGGTTTTATAAAATATTTTACAGGTTTGTTCCAGGAAGTCAGAATAATTTATTTTATAAGAGTTCCTATATTTTTATTCCTACTTACTTGAGATATCTCCCCACATATTAGAGTTATTATTTTCATCACTTTTAGAGTCTATCACCATTAAATAATTCCATTTTCCTAATAGTGACTTGTCTCCCAAAAATTTCAGGATTTTTTTCCAATTTTTTCATAAAACTATAAATATCCTTCAAACCAAATCTCTGTTAATTGATAGTACTTTTGATTGTAGAATTTCCATAGTGGTACGTAAATTGACATGAATTCATTTTTCTTCAGGAATGGAGGATCCTACTTCTAAAATCTATGTCTTTCTTAAGTTCATTTAGTTGAAGTTCTGTCACCATTCTTATCAATGAACACTTTTATTTTTTACATGAAAAACCTAAATTATTAGTAGAAAAATATTTATATTCATATTTAGAAGGAAAATATATCATCTATTTTCATAGACCATTTTTTCAATAGATTTTAAGGATTAAAACTTTACATTCATTATAGTGTTATAATCATCTTTAATATTATTTTGAGTTTTCTCAACCTCAATGTAATACGCTTATATTTTATGAAATATTTGTTTTCATGTATATTTAATCTTTATGATATTTTACATTACTCTCAACACTAAGTTTAGATTTCATTAAAAGAAACACTAAGTTTTTTTTATGGTACACACAATATTGAGTTTATTTTTCATCTTATGAAATACTATGATTGTCTTATGTTACACATAATACTGAGTTTAACATCCATTACATGCATCTCCGAGTTTAAACAAAACATGAAATACTGTAAATTTTTTATTATTAAATATGATAGTTTTCCTCTATATTTTCGAATATTAGGAATGAATAATATTAGATAAATTTTATAACTATTTGGTTTACATATTTATATATATTTAATAATTTTGTGAGAAAATAATTATAAATGAACACAAAAAAACCTTTTGAAAATAAAGGAAATCACATTCTACAAAATGTTTTTTTGTGAATATAAACACATTTTACATCAATAAATTTAATGAATCAATTTTTCTGAATTATTTTATTGAAATTTATATGGTATATTTTCTGTAAATTTTTTAATATTAATCATATGTTTCTTCTCAATAAGAGATAATAATAAATCCAATTTTATGCTTAAAACTGCATTTTTCTAAAAAGTAGTGTTGTCTCCGTTGGAATACTTATTTTAAAATTACTTTTTACCAATTTTGTAAAATTTATTTTAAAAAATGAAATTATTTTTTAAATAAAAAATTAGTTTTTAAAGGCCACCTCTCATCCTATATTATTTAAACCATAAAACCATTTTTGGTAAAAAATTTCTAGAAATAATTATTTCTAAAATTACTTCCTATTATTTTAGAGGCCTTAGTTTGGACATAAATCCAACTTAAGAAGGATTTTGGGAAAAACCTTTGGAGGCTACATTGAGAACAGGTAATGTTTATCAACGAGATATTTATTTATTTATTTCTTAACCACATTAAATTATTATTATAAATGACGAAATAGTAATAACATTTTATAATATATAATAATATGTTTTCTATGTTATGTTTTTTACCTACAACCATCTCCACTTCTATCAAATGGGTTACGAAATCATCACTTGGGTGTACGAAAGACTACCTCCTCCTGAACTGATGTACTTTTTTTTAATTACCATATTTCATGGATGGTTATGATGAAAGATATAAATTATATATATAATTTAATTATAAAATAATTATTCCTATGTATTCAATATATCATAAATTCCTTTTTTATTTTCCATTCGATAGAGGATATGATAACGTCACTCATTTGTACGGTGTACTATCTCCACGTGAAGCGATGCGATTCGTTTTCACTAATGGTCTACATGGAAGATAATGAGGATAAATATATATCATATTCATAAAATAATTATTATATTAATTATATATTTCTGCGTCTATAAATGTAATATATAATTTTATTTCTTACCTTTTCACTCAATAAAAGATGATAACATCCTTCATGTATATGTCATGAAGTGTTGTGACTCTTTTTTTCATCACCATAACTCAAGAATGATATTTATAAGAATATTTAATGAAATAATATGGTATTTATGATATTATGATCATTATATAAAGTCAATATATTATTTACCTCCTTTCCATAATGACTATTGGACAATGGAAACATTACTAATGCGTACGTACTACCTATTGTCTCTATGATCATAACATACTTAATTACTCAAAAAACAAATTCGATGATTGTTATTACAATTATAATTTATGTATCATATTATAATCAAGTAATTATTATCATTATATATTTTATTTAACCAACTTAGAAGAAATGGAATAAAAAATAACAAATCAAAACATATAGGAAAAACAAAGCAGTTATTACCAAAAACATGATTTTAATAAGGAATTGTTAATAAATGGGCCTTAAATGGTTATAAGTAAATCATAAATAGAATTATATATATAAATATATATAATTATATATATTTAATAGATTTATAATCAACTTATATTTATTATACAGTAGGTTCGAATGTGTATGATGGAAGACAATACTTGTGTTAAGGAATTTATGTATCACTTTTATTTTCTTTGAGACAAACGACATATTCACCACATATTTATTTTATATGATGTATAAACCACCCATAAATGTATTTTATTATAATTATAATTAAAATTATGATTATTTACATATCCATTTTGTTACCTCTATTTCATTGGATTTATGGTTTAAAAGTTTCCAAATTGGTATGGGATTTTTGTCTCAATTTTCCTTCTTTGAGAAACATGTCATGTTATACTCACATAATCCTTTATAATTAGTATATACCGATCATTTTACATCTAATATCATGAATTTAATTATACCCACGATATTTTAATTTCCATTTTATGATATTCCTTCATGGATCATACAATTCACTGACACCAAAGTGGTAATTATTTTATGTTACAATCACATAGTTTATCAGGATTGTTTATGATTATTCTTCAAATAATGAAATATTATGTTATATCTCTCAATAAACTCATAATTTTTAATATCCTATGGTTATTCTTGATATTTAAAGGTAATATTACCATTTTAAACTCTTTGGTACTTAAAATAATTGAGAATTGTTTTTAATTAGAATCTTACTTTATTTCTCTCTTTTGTTGGAAATCCATTTTATTCCAAAATAAAGTTATATAAAAATGTTTTATTAATATAAAATTATTTTTAAATGTAATTTCTAATAAATTTTGTTTTATAAAATTTACTTAGTAACTCATATTTTTTCCAATATATTTATATCAAGGATTTTACTAAAAATGTGAAAAGAATATTTTGTTTTTAATTTTCAATACATGAATGAAATTTTCCTTCCATAATGAACATTATTTTTTAAAGCCTCTTTTTTGTATTTTTAATTTTTTTCTAAGAAATTATGTTTCAAAATTTTTTATGTTTTAAATGTTTTTTTAAATGTGGGATGAATATTTTCTTCATAAAATAATTTAAAAATATTTTTAAATCTCAATGTATAAGTATAAAATGTTATTTTAAAAGAAAATAATTTTAAAAATGTTTTAATGTAACGCCCTGAACCCAGTTACCAAGAGTCAGTACATTTTTACATAACATTGGCATGATCACAAGAAAGATCAAATCTCGAAATACCGATTGGTTTAGTAGCCTTGGAAACACTAGATATATTCATAAAGTTTTACATTACATCATAAAGTGAAAAAACTACTACAAAAACATATAGTCTCCATAGTCTACACTAGTATCCCCTCATAATATCCCTGTAGGTCATTCATAATTTACTTCTTCACATCCTGGAAAAAATAAAACATAGAAAAGGGGTGAGCTCAAATGCCCAGTAAGGATAACAATATAGTGGAAACATTCATAAATAAGAATAAACATTTAAGGCAGTGTATAACTAAAAAAAGGCTTTTAAACTTGAACTTCAACATAGGATGGCAAAAATAAAATGAAATTATGCCATTTACTTATTCACAGGGATATTCTAAAAATCAAATAATCACATGCAATATCAATAACCACTTTCATAATGATGGAATGCATAATTGCAGACTATTATAACCACTTATCCAAGGCCTCGTGCCAAGAATACAAATAATATTTTGTCAAGGCATTGTTCCAAGACACTAGTTTGTCTCATGAGACCTACCGATGCATCTAGGAGCTATAGAGGGCTCCACCCATCACATATTAAGTCCAATGCATTCCCATATAAAAAGGTTTAAACATAACATAAACATTCGTATTAAAACTAGCATATGAAATGTCAATACTTTCACCATAAACCATGAATGGTATAAAAATAGCACATCCAAATTCAAACATATCACAAAACCTTCAATACAATATATAAGTTTTGTATCATAATAAATCAACTTCAAATAAGCGTAAAATCCATCAAAGGATGTTGACATAGATGAAATCAAAACTATTTTTAGAGAAATATCTATTTCTATTTTGAAATCATTTAAGAGTCATATATTTATAAAATAAAACACTTTCTTTGAAAATATTCTTATAAGATTGTAGGGGAAGCTTCAAATATTTTATAATGGCAGAAAATATCCGCCCCCACCGTATAAGTGAAAAAAACATTCTTACCTTATTTCTGTCGAAAAGGTTAAAAAGGTCCTTGTCTGGAAAATGATGGAAAGATTCCTTTATAAACCACTTATAAAAGTCAACAAGGGTATAAATGAATTTATACCATAGTCTCTAAAATATAAAGAATTATTTGAAATACATTTTAAAGAAACATGGATGTGGATGATAAAGAGGTCCCAGTAGATAATCACGTATAAACAACCTCGGACAATGAAGAGATTGCGAAATAAACCCTTACCTTGTACTTTTCCTTTGTTTGGGGTAAGTTAAACTCCTGTATAATGGTAAAATAATTGTTATTAAATTACAAAAGAATCATATACATTAATATGATATCATATATTATCTTTTAACATTGATTTGTTAATAATATCTTAGTATTATCGTTGTTTCGGGTGTTAACTTACTCCTTTTATTTTATATGTTTTGTTACGTAAGCCATGTTTTTAATGGATAGGTTGTATATTATTCATATCCAGAATTATATCAAGTCCTTAAACATTATTTTAAATCGTCAAATGATAATTATACTTGAATGGATATGATGGAGAATGAATCTCATCGCATTCGTGGAGACGGTAGTCCGTACGTACGCACGAGCAACAATATCATTATTTTGATATTAAAATAATATATAATTGGATGGTATATCATATATACAGAATTATTATCATGTTATATTTATTATTTACATGAATTATAAATCATTATTATACCCATCCAAATACTAATTTATTGAATAACAATTACACCAGGACGTGGAGACGGTAAGCCGTACGTACGCACGTATGGTGACATGTTATTCAAAGGATGGATAGAATACTGAATATGGTTGTACCATATTTATAATAACATCACAGTATATATAATATACTGGAGTTATTATTTTAGAATGGTAATAACAAAGGAAGAATAAGTGGAAGAAGAAAGGAACTTGGAAAAGGATGGCGAAATGATTACCTCTTCTTCGGGTTCTTCCTTTTGATTTGATCAAAAGGGCTCTTAGGTTGACTTTATGACTAAAGGAAGGCCTCTAGGATGAAGTTAGGAAAGTTGAGAGAGTATTTGGGAAGATTTTGGCCAAACCAAAAGGATTTTAAGGTGTGAGTTAATGAGAAGGGGGAGTGCCCTTTTATAAGAGGGGTGAGGGGCACCTTCGGAAAAGCTAGAAATATTATTTTATAACAAATTAATATTCAGTTTATAATGGCTCAAAAGTGGATTATTTAAATTTTAAGGTGGGGATAGGTCGAATACCACTCAACAAATATAATTTAGACAGGTTTGGGTCATTATACTAACCTTATCTTTAAGTATTAACTCTTAGTTAATTAGTTTCACTTTTACAAGGTCTCTTTGTATTTTTATTTTATATGGTTAATAAACATACTATATACATCCAATAGACCCCCAAGTGGTCCATTAATGATAAAAATATGATGATATAAGTCTCTTGTCCGAACATTAGATTTTTAGAAATTTAATATCAATTAATAATATAATATTTGTTTTAAAAACTCTTTTATGTCTATTTTGACACTATTCAATAATTGTTTTTTGTAAAACTCATAACAGAATTATTACTTCGCAAAAATTTAATTACATCATTCCTAACATGTCATATTAACTTAGAAAATTAATTTAATTCATAAAAAGTCTCAAATTATGTTTATTTGGGTATCTACAATATCAATTATTTTAATTTTTCACTATTATGGTAATTACTGCATCACCATTGTGTCATAAATAAATTAAATTATTTAATGTCTAAAAATTATAAATAAAATACCATTATGTAGGAACTCTTGTTAGATTTCTAATTAATATTTATAGTCTAAAATCCAACATATATTACCCTATGTAAAAATTGGGTTTCTAAAAGATATATGCTTGTGTCATTTTTTTATTCATTTTAACTTAATTAAAATAAAGTGTCCCTATCACTTACAAGTGCAACCATGGGGTCCCAAAATCAGCCCAAATATTCCCATGGTCGGACATGTATCAACAAATAAGGTTAGGAGACGTTTTAGGGTAATTTTGTAATATTATAATATTATTTTTTAACCCTTATTTTCCGGATTTACCCTTTAACAATGGTAAATAAAATATTTACCGAAATAATTATTCAAAATGTCTAAAAATAAAAGTTACCTATTTACAAAATTTGAACATCCTGATTACAAATATGGAATCCATTTTTCCAAATTCAAAACATAGAAGTGGCAGAAATTAATTTAAAATTAATTCCCGCTTTCAAAACAAAAAGCGTGTTTTTAAAATATAATAACTATCAAAAGATTGATACTTGTTGTTGTTCGGTTTAATTGTGAAATTATGTCCAATGACCAACATTGTATTAAATGGAAAAAATATATTCTAAATATAATTTAAAAATACTCAAATTCATAATTTATCACTATTAATTATTTTGATTAAAAAAAGTTGTTTTTAATTAAAATTTATTAATTTTCACTATTCATCAAAATATTAAAGTTATCCAAAAAGTACCAAAATTTCACCTTAGGCTAAATTCGATACTCCGAATCCAAAAATGAAGTCCATTTTGAGAGATAAAATTTATAATATTTCAAAAAGTAGTTCTTACTATTCATAACGTCTAGTTTGATCGGTTGTGGTGTGTGTTAGAACTCGATGTTGCGTACAACACACGCTATTACATTATTCAAAGAGAAGCGTACCGTAGAAGCTTGGGGTGTTACATTCTCCCCTCCTTCAAATAATTTTATCATCAAAATTTCTAGAATACTACCGCATGGAATGACTTGGGTGGTTCTTCATTATAAGTTCCTCGGGTTCCCACGTTGCCTCTTCCATCTTATGGTTTCTCCACAAAACTTTTACCAGATGCGTCGTCCGGTTACTCAGTACTTGTTCTCTTGTATCAATAATCTTAACGGGTTCTTCGCAATAATACAGATCGGGTTCCAGTTCTAATTCCTCATAGGTGAGTACATGCGTTGGGTCAGGCATGTATTTCCTCAACAGAGATACGTGGAACACATCGTGAACTTTGGAGAGACTTGGTGGCATTGCCAATCGGTAAGATACAACCCCAATTCGTTCTAGAATTTCAAAAGGTCCGATGTACCCAGGACTCAATTTAACTTTCTTACCAAAACGTATGACTCCCTTCCATGGAGATACCTTTAAGAAAACATGATCACTGACTTGAAATTCCAAATCCTTCTTTAGATTATCAGCATAACACTTCTGCCTTCTTTGAGCTGCGTTGATGTGATTTTGGATTACCTTCACCTTTTCCATAGTTTCCTCCACCAGTTATAGGCCTACAAGTTTTCTTTCACCAACGTCATCCCAACAGGTCGGTGTACGACATCTCTTTCCATATAACGCTTCATATGGTTCCATCTGGATACTCGAATGGAAGCTATTATTATAGGAAAATTATACCAGAGGTAAATATTGATCCCACATACCCTGCAAGTCAAGTGAGCAGGATCTCAACATGTCTTCTAAGGTTTGAATAGTTCGTTCTGATTTTCCATCTATTTGAGGGTGTTAGGCAGTGCTCAAATGATGTTCAGTATCCAATGCTTTCTGAAGACTTTTCTAGAATCTTGAAGTAAAATGGGTATCACGATCAGAAACAATCGATAGGGGTAATCCATGAAGTCTCACAACTTCTTCAATATATAGTCTTGCTAGACGTTCCAGTGGTAGATATTCTCTTATAGAAAGAAAATGTGCTGACTTGGTAAGATGATCAATAATGACCCATATTTCATCGTTCCTTCTAGGATTCTTTGGTAGCCCTAGGACAAAGTCCATCATAATATTGTCCCATTTCCACTCCAGTATTGGAAGAGGTTGCATGACTCCGCCAGGCTGTTGCCTTCCAGCTTTCACTTATTGACAAACCATACATCTTGACACAAAATCAGAAATCTCCCTCTTCATGTTGTCCCACCAAAAATGTTCCTTCAAATATCTATACATTTTGGTGCTCCCAGGGTGTATAGAGAAATTGGAACTATGAGCATCATCTAGAAATTCCCTTTTTAGATCAGGTATATCGGGAACAGAGAGTCTCTTCCCGAATTTCAAAATTCCATCTTCATACACAAAGTCTCTCAATCTCCCATCATTCCCAGCTTTATTCTTCTTTTGAAATTCTTCATCATCGGTCTGAGAACTCTTAATCCTTTCTAGTGAAGATGGTTTGGAAACCATTTGAAAAAGAATTTATGTTTCACCAGCCCTAGTTATTCCCATGTCCATCTTCACTAGATCCATGAAAATTGGACCCCTTTTAATTATCATATTGTTCAAAACTCCATGGTCTTTTCTGCTCAAAGCCTCTGCCACCTTGTTTGCCTTCCCCGGGTGGTAGTGTATCCTGCAATCATAATCCTTGAGTAATTCAAGCCATCTCCTTTGCCTCATGTTGAGTTCTTTTTGTGGGAAAATATACTTCAAACTCTTGTGATCGGTATAAATCTCAAAATTTTCACCATAGAGGTAGTGTCTCCATATCTTCAAAGAAAAGATCACAGCTGATAACTATAGATCATGAGTAGGATAGTTTTGCTCATGAATTTTCAACTGTCGTGATGCATAGGCAATAACCCTATCATTCTGCCTAAGGACACAATCAAGTCCTTTCTTCGATGCATCACTATAAATAATGAACCCATCATTCCCCGATGGTAGAGTCAATATAGGAACATTGACTAATCTTCTATTCAGTTCTTCGAAACATTCTTCGCACTCTTTTCTCCAAACAATTTTAACCCCTTTAGGTGCGAGCTTTGTTAATGGGTTAGCCAATCAGGAAAAATTCGAGACGAAACGTCGATAATAACCTGCCAAACCAATAAAACTGCATACCTTAGTTATACTGATAGGTGCTGGCCATTCTTGGATTGCCTTGGTCTTAGAAGGATCAATATATATTCCATCTTTATAGACAATATGGCCAAGAAATGAAATATCATGAAGCCAGAATTCACACTTTCTAAACTTCCCATATAATTCATGTATTCTCAGAGTCTTCAGGATAATGCGCATGTGATTTTCATGATCTTCGTAGCTTTTGGAGTATACCAAGATATCATCAATCTATACAAAAACAAATTCATCGAGATATTCCTTGAAAACACTATTCATCAGATCCATGAGTATAGAGGGTTCATTAGTCAATCCAAAAGGCATTACAGTAAAATCGTAATGCCCATACCTGGTTCGAAATGCTGTCTTCGGAATGTCTTCCTTCTTTACACACAACTGATGGTATCCAGATCGAAGGTCAATCTTTGAAAAGTATTGAGCTCCATGCAGTTGGTAAAATAAATCATCAATGCGATGTAGGGGATACATGATCTTTATTGTTATAGCATTGATCTCCCTATAGTCGATACATAACCTCATAGATCCATCTTTCTTTTTAACAAAAAGAATAGGGGCTCCCCATGGAGAAACACTAGGGCGAATAAATCCCTTATTACTCAATTCCTCTAGTTGTTTCTTTAGTTCAACTAATTCTACAGTGGCCATTCTATAAGGGGTCCTTGATATAGGCCTTGATCCAAGAAATTAAATCAATGGAAAACTCAACTTCTCGTTCTGGAGGATGTCCAGGTAAATCTTCCAGAAATAAATCTACATATTCTTTCACAGTAGGTACATCCTCTATTTGAACATTCCATTCCTCACCCACAATCATTTCATTCTCTTCCTCCCCAATAATTGAATTTAGTTGAGCTACTGGGGTGGATCTAGATAAGAATTAGGTGGTGATGATTCTGCTCTAAAGATAAGGTGTTCCTTATCATCATCATCAAAAATTGTAACCTTCTTCTTCATACAATAAATCTTCGCATCATAATCTGAAATCCAATCCATACCTAGGATTATATCAAATTCAATCATAGGTATGATGATGAGATCAGTGGATAAAGAACATTTATGTGCTCTAATGGGGACGGATTCAAAAAACATTGTTGCAATGATACTTCCCTTAAGAGTTTTAACTGACAACTCCCTTGTTAAATCAAATTGGAAATATCTAATTTTCTTAGAAAACTGGGAAGATATGAAACAATACGATGATACAGAATCAAGTAATGCATTTTCTAAACTTGAGGAAACCATTAAATTACCTGCCACCACGTCTTTTGGAGCTTCTACCTCAGCAGTAGTGATAGCAAAAGCTTTCCCTTGATCCCTTGTCCTTTTCTGAGGTAAGTTCTCCTGAAGATTAGGACATTCATTTGCATAATGTCCCATATCCCTACAATTATAGCACTGAACATTGGTAGCTTCCTTCTTCCCTTTACAATCACGAGCTTGGTGGCCCTTTTCACCACATTTGTAACAGACACCCATTCCCTTCAAGAAAGTACCGGGGTGTTTCTTCCCACATTTACCACAATATGGATATTAAACCATTCCCTTCTTCCCCTTATTTCCATTCCTAGATTGATCAGCAGATCTCTTCTTCTCTTGCTTTTCTTTAAAGTCATAAGACATAGAGAATTCCTTTTCTGTCTTGATAGCACATGAGACAATGTCTTCGTACGACGAGAAGGATTGTGAGACTAATGCTAGATAGAGAAATGGTTTTAACACATCAAAGAAATGATCAATATTACTTCTTGGGTTATGTATATAATCTCCAACATACCTTGCTAACCTTGTAAAGTTAGCCTCATACTTTGCGACATTCGCATCCTCCTTTTGTCTCAGAATTAGAAATTGCCTTTCCATATCTGCTCGATGGTCACGAGGAACGTATTTTTCTAAAAATATATCTTTGAACTACCTCCATTCCATATTTTATACTTCATCATCTTCCTCTGTGTTTTGAATCGATAAACACCATTGATCAGCATCTCCAATGAGGCGGTAAACTACCATGATAACTTTTTCCCTTTCACTACTCCCCAAAGCCTGAAATATTTTCTCTAGGGAATTTATCCATTTCTCAGCTACTAAGGGATTTGTACTCCCATTGAACGTTGGTGGTTGTTTCCTCATGAATCGATCTAATATTGATCCTCTACGCTGCGGATCAGGGTGCTCCATATGGGTAAGGTTATTATTCATAACTTGAGTGAGTTTTCCCAGTATAGTGATTAGCTGATCGGAACCAGTTGCATCACTAGATCCACTATAATTATCTTGAGCAGGAGGGAAATCTCTACATGGAGTGCGTGGATTGATACAGTTTCCATTTCTTCCACTAGGCACCATTTCTAAACAATGGCATAAACTAGATTAGTTTATGAATCAAAATACATAATTCCATCCTTATAAAACACTTAACATAAATTGAACTATATATGGATATAATCCATAATCATAAAAATGTTTTATTTGAGATATTTATATACTCATAAAACCTTCATAATGATTTGTAATGAAAATGAGAGTTATCCTAAGCATGTCCCCCGGGAGTGTCATAACCAAGAGTGCAACAAGGCTCGTTGTCGTACACCAGTTCCCGTTCGAGTCTAGCTCAAAGCGGTGTTTTCGGGTTTTACCTCTAGGTACGTCTGTTCTAGAGCCGCTTCTACCTTCTCGTATCTAGACAGGGAAGTATTGCTCAGAAAACACACAAAATCTCTAAAATACCTAAATTCTAGGAAGTTATTCTATACTAATCCTCAAATTCCATCTTAGGTCTATATGCTCTAATCAGAGTTTATCTAAATCTAGATTCCATTGTTTGTACTAAACTTCCTCTAATACCAACTGTAATGCCCCAACCCTAGTTACCTAGAGTCGGTGCATTATTACATAACATTGGCATGATCACAAGAAAAATAAAATCTCGAAAGACCGATTGGTTTATTAGCGTTGGAAAAACTAGATATATTCATAAAATTTTACATTACATTATAAAGTGAAAAACTACTTGTTTCCTAGGATTTCGGGGATGACCTCCTGGATGGTATATTCAAACGTTCTGATCGGTTTCTAGCGGGTTTGTTCGTAGAACCGGAAACATCCAATGATTCCACATCCGTTTGGACCCACTTTCCAAAGGTAGGCGCTCATTAGCTTGTGGAATGTATAAGGGAATCTTCAATCTACTGAGCGATTTAAGTAAGGTCTCGAAACCATCCTGTGTATTTCACAGGGATCAATGGTGTGCGTAATTCGTCACGCAAATTTTCCACACAGATTGGCAACAATTCCTCCTGAGGGAGTGATAAACTCAGGGAATACGTTAATCCCTTCCAACGAGAAATGAAATCAGAGACTCTTTCATTCTCCCTTTGCATGCAGTTTGTAAGATTGAAAACTGTTGTTTTTGGCAAAGTTGAGATAAACTGAAGAAGGAATTTTTGACGAAGATCCTCCCATCCGATGACTGACTGGGATTGCAAGCTTGTATACCAGACAAAAGCTGGTCCTTGCAAGGTTCGCACGAAGCATCTGAGTTTCACTGCTTCTTGCTGCTCTGGAGTTCCCATCAAAGGATCACAACAAGACACGTAATGCGTCAAATGTTGTTCAGGGTCGCCTGATCCATTGAATGTAGGGAAAACAGGGTTTCCAAAACTGGATGGAGGAGAAATTTAATCTACCCATTCAGGGTAAACTTTCTTTTCAGGTTGAACTTGCGCCCGTTTTCCTTCCATAGTTTCTAACCGAGCTGTTAATGACTCGATAGTAGTTATTAAATTTCGAGAAACATCAGGTTGAACTTGGTTTTGAGTAGGTACAATAAATGGAGCTTGGACAGACGTGGTGGTTGGTGCTGCAACTGATGGTAGTGCTGCCAACCGTTGTTGCGTTTGACCCGTAGGATTAGATATCTGAGGGTGTACTGATAAAGGAGGATATTCCTGATCCATCTCAGTAGTTACAACAAATTCCTTCGGCTGTCGGACTTCAGCATTCTTAAGAAGAAGACTACTTTTAAGTAGTTCTGCATTCAACCTTCTTAATTCTTTCATTTCTTCCTCCTGTTGTGCAAACCTTTTCTCTAATAAGAGCGATTGACCTCCTTCAGAGGTAGGGTGAGAAGTAACCTGATTCTTTCCTTTCCCCTTACTGGATCCTTTTCGGAGAGGGGGAAGTGGGTTACATGAAAGAATACCCAGATTTTGGGTAAGCCTTTGATTACGTGTGCGCACACCTTCTTCATTTAGGTCTGTGTGCGCAACTTCTTGAGCAGGAACCTCTTCGTCTGATCCCTCTGATTGAGCCTCATCTGGTGAATCAGCAGCAACGACATTGATGACATTAATGGATGCATATTTCATGGAATCCTTTCTATCAACATTTCTGTGATATTGTCTTCTTCTATGTCCATGATGAGACATGGCATTCCGTTGACTTGATCCCTCAGGAACGTCTTGGAGAACTGTCACTTGGAGAGAATCTCCTGATAGCTTTGCTCTTCGTTCCTCTTTAGGCTTATTCCCTAATCGAGAGAATACTGACTTTCTCTGAGGGAGGGATTGAGGATTTGAAAAAGTCCCCAGTCCGGTGGACTGGGGATGTTCCTGCTCTTTCCACTCAACTCCTCGAATCCCATTTGTTGACTCTGAGGGTTGGGTTAGAGAAGTCCCCAGTCTGGCAAGCTGGGGTGTCTCTTGACATGCTATGTCTGATATCTTCTTAAAATCTCTCTTGATCTTGCGAATCTTAGTTCAGAAATTAGCTGGATGCATTAACCTGTATCCACTTTTATCACCTAATTCAACAGATCGTTGGATGATTTCCTAAACTTCTGTCATTTGATGACGTGTTTTCTCCAGACGAGAGGCTTGTGCAATATTCTCGCCTTCTTGATGTAGGAGCAATTCAACAACTTGTTCTCTATATACTTGATTTTGAGAGGAACTAGTTGAAGCCTGTTCTTGAGAAAGTTTTTGATTATGAACAAATCCCATTGACTTTGGCCGGCCATGGGCAATAACATTGCATGAGACCATTTTCGGCGGGCTTTGCTGACTAGAAAGCACTGTGAAATGTAGTGCTCCGTGAACACCCCATCCTCTGATATGAAAATCAAATGGAGCATTGGTAATTAACTGATGCAATTTTCTTAGTGCTCCAAGGCATGAACGTTGAAGGGTTCTTTGTTGCTTTTCAGCCTTCGGATACAGAGAGACTGATAGAGATGCCAAATCAATCTGGCGTTGTAACCCTTCTATTATCTTAATATGATTTTCATAATCACCGTAAGATAATACTTTCTTCTTCAATTGACAAAGAGTCTTCCATATGTTGAGACGAATATCATGGATTCCATCATCCGTCAACATCTTTGGAATGTCGTACTGGGAGTCAGCCAAAGGCCAAAACATGACTGGTACTTCACCTTTTTCGAGTTTTTTCCTCATGTTCAGCATTTCCTCTTTATCATTAAATGAATATTCTTCTACCTTTTTGGACCAGAGTTGGTGTTTCCTTGTTGCTTCATCGGATTCAACAAGATTGGTATATATATCACTATTCATGCTGGAAGATGAATGACCCAGGGATGGTTCGGAGAATAACCTGAACCCCAGGCTATCTTCTGATGGAGAAAGAGTTTCACCTGCCGATAGTAAAGCATCAGACATGACTGGTTTTACGTTTGCAAGTGCCTCTAGATAGGAGGGATTTCTCGTCACTACATTGCCTTCTGAAGAATTTTCGAGACAACGTGAATCACTACTGCGGAGAGGACTTTCGCAACGAAGTTCATCACCATGAGGAGGACCGTCATGATGGGTTACAGCAAAAGATGAAATCTCTTGCTCCTTGGTATTCTGACCACACAGAGGGTTCCTGTGGCCCTCATCTGAAGAAGAAACTTCAAGATTGACCGAACTTTCATGAAGCAAGCCTTCATGAGGAAGTGTATGTTGAAGACCTTCAAAATTAATGTTCTCGTTATTGAGAACTGAGGGAGTAGAATCTTGAATTCCGACAGATAAATGTCTGAGGGATTCAAGAACTCCAGCATCGAGCAAGGCCTTGTTGCAGATTGGCCTTTGATCTCCTGACTGTGCTGGGAGGATCTTTTTCTTAGATGCCTTCATACTCACTTTAGAAACCACTTGTTGACGAAAGTGGTTACTCTGAGCAGGTGTATGTGCCTGATCAGGAAATATGGTCAGGTTAGGCTAACGATCTCCACTCAAATCAGGTGTATGTGCCTGACTTGGTTGTCCGTATGATATGGGGGAGTATGCCCCACAACCCTCTTGGACTGGAACAGATGTGTGTGTCTATTCCGGAGTGAATCGTTGAAGTGTCACTCCACTACTAGGGATAGATTTATCTATCTGTCCCTATGATGATGCTAAAGCTGTTATGATATCCTAGAAAGAATCCAGAATATGAGCAGGAATTTTCTTCTGCTCTTTCACCATTGACAAAATATGTTTGGTGACTTCAGCCGCCGGAACAGGGATATACGTCCATTCCGGGCTTGGAGTAGGTGTATGTGCCTGCTCCTGTCCTCCTTTTCTTGTCAGTGAATCCTAACAGTACTCAAGTGTGGAGGCAGAGAGTTGTGTCTACCTCCTGTTTGTCGTCGGGACTTTCCGACTGACTTCTCCGTGCGCTACCAAGCGAGACTGTTGGTAGGCTTGATTAGTATTAGCAGGTGTATGTTCCTGCTAATTACACTTCGCCAAACGCGGTTGACGAGATCCATCATATGTAGTCAGACGAGCCTACTGACTAACTGGTGATGTATAAGCAGGTGTATGTTCCTGCCTACAGTACTCCGCCAGAATTTCCTGGCGGGATTGGCTTGATGCTTCCAGACGAGTCTGCTGGACAGCGAAATTAAGTCGGGCAGGTGTGTGTGCCTGCTCGTTGTTTGCCACCAAGTTAGGTTGGTGGACTTCTCCAAAGATGGCAGGGATGACAACCTGCCCATTGTTCACCGGATTCCGTCTCTGGCGGTTCATCTTGCCTGCTCGGGTTCGAGGAACCTGAGCTGAATGCCTGGAGTCGGTACCCTCATCATGTTGAGGGCGCACTACCGCACGAGTCTGGCGGCGATTGTTGATGGGATCCCTTGAGAAGGACTCCTGTCTTTTTGAATTAAGGTCCTGCGGGACCTGCTCATTCACTTCCTCAGAGTAAGGGAGTGAATGGAAATTGCGTTCCGGGGATAACGACCCGAAACGGTTGGAGACGGTAGTCAGCACCACCTGCTTCTTGATCGGTGGCCGCCGTTGTCCGGACGACCAGGTAGAGTTGTTAATCTTGGAGGGCTTGACGAGCGGCCTCCAGAGTTGGGATAGTACCGTTGCGACAGTACTCCTTAACCAGTGCATTAGAAACCCAGCATTGAAGACGCTGAGTTGGTGAAGTCATCCTAAGAGCGGATGACGTTCCAGCAGGAGTAGCAGCATTGGTTTTCACAGCAGCAGACCTCACAGTAGAGGTGTTCACAGCAGCAGTATTCACTGGGGTGAATTTAAGGAAAGCCATTTTGTAGAAGATCTTTAGAAAAGAGTGCCTGTTCCATATAACAGACATAATCAAGATGAATCCGGCCACTGCATCTTTTGGATGAGCACATGTCAATGATTGCTTTGTTGGCCTAAGGGGCCTAACAAATATGAAGAATATCACTTTAACTTGGTTAAGGATTCACGTCGGGTTCACCATTTTTGTTTCCTCAGATTTCGGGGATGACCTCCTGGATGGGATATTCAAACGTTCCGATCGGTTTCTAGCGGGTTTGTTCGTAGAACCAGAAACATCCAATGATTCCACATCCATTTGGACCCACTTTCCAAAGGTAGGCGCTCATTAGCTTGTGGACTGTTGAGGCTTAGGAATTTGCATTGGTCGAGAGGATGGGAGGTCGGACTCATCACACATTTTGAGGGGAATTATTTTCTACTCCGGGACTCTCTTTATAGATTTAAGTTATGTTCGTGAATCCTTATTACATTACCAAGTATAAAATGTACTTTCCTTTAGTTTTAACAATCAATGATTAAATATGCAAGAAATTTAGAGAATCTTTTATATGTATTCGAGGTTCTTCATCAATAGAGAATCATCTATATCTGTTTAGAGATTCTTGGTCAATGGTATCCTTCAAAACATTTATATAAAAGTCTCTTGGTCATTATGATGACCAGGCTAGTTTTAAAGCCACTCAGTGGGGCACTTGAAGTTTATCGTCATTCAGAAGGACATGGATTATTTCAAAGTTGGGATCGAACCCATAAATGGGATACCTACGTATCCTTTGTTTTGGAAAAGGAATCAGAACCCACGTAGTTCGAGTGATGGAGTATGCTGTTTATGATTGATGGCTCAAAGAAGAATGTCATAATTACTTTTACACTCTAAGCTCACGTGAGTCATGCTCGGTGTGAGAAACAATAGGTATTGGTAAAAATTAGACAATTGTTCCATGAAAGATGCAATCATTAGAAATTGTTTGGGGCTTAGGTATGTATGACTGCCTAGATAGATGAAGGTTTAGGATTCACTTTTAGGGAGAAAAGCCAGGAACAGGGTCCATAAAGGTATATGTGCTTTATGGAGATTTGAATACTCTAATCTTGGGGCTTACTCCTAAGGAGGATGCCCAAGTTAGGAGGGGACTTATTATTGGGTTTTACTCCTGAAAAAGGAAACCCAAATCAAGGGTAAATTAGGACTGGTTAAGAGAAATTTAAGGGGGCTTGGGGTTTACTCCTGAAAAGGAAACCCAAGATTATGACTCGGACTTACTCCTAAAAAAGGAGGCCCAGGTTATGACTGAGTCTTATTCCTAAAAGGGAGACCCAGGTTAGGGGACTTGGGGCTTACTCCTAAGGAGGATGCCCAAGATTATGGCTGAGTCTTATTCCTGAAAAAGAGACCCAGGTTAGGGATTAAGGTTTGGGGATTACTCCTGAGGAGGATGCCCATATTTGAGGTTGGGGATTACTCTTAAAAAGGATGCCCATATTTGAAATTGGGGCTTACTCCTGAGGAGGATGCCCAAGTTAAAGGATTATGATATGGGCTTACTCCTGAGGAGGATGCCCAAGTTAAAGGATTATGATTGGGGCTTACTCCTAAGGAGGATGCCCACAGTGGGATTCTCTCATCTTAAAGGATGAGGTTGAATGAATGAACTCTCTATATTTAGTGACATAAGGATATTTAAATCACTAGGTATTGAGAGATATTCCACAGAATTCCTTTCAGATAAGGAATTAAAATCAAGAAATCATGCCATAAATGGCTTTGAAGAGTGTCTTGAAGAATGAATCTTGAAAAGGAAAGGTGTAATGGCTTAAGAGGGGTAAAATGGGCAAGATGGGCACCCAGAAAGGTAGGGGCGCGCAAGTCTTGAAAGGCGCGCAAGTCTTCCGTGGGCGCGCAAGTTTTGGTCGCGCAAGTATACCTGCGCGACATGTGGGGTACTTGCACGATTTTCAACCAGTATTAGAATACTTGAGCGACTCCTTTTTAATCATTTTAGAATCCTCTTGAGGTTCTTCCAGAAAAGGGACGCGCAAGTTATATTGAATGAATAAAGCGGCGCGCAAGTGTTGATGAGTTTCAACACTTAGGCCTTCCTTCTTCTCTTTAGATTTTCGTTCTAGGTAAGAAATAACCATAGAAGTGTTCCGGAAGCTTTGAGAAGAGACTTCTGCGTCGGGAGCTTCAATCCGAGTTTCTGGAAAAAAGATACTCTAGAATGGGGGGCCCACAGGGTCTATTTATAGGCAGGAGAAGACCCCGGGTGGTTACCAAGCGGTTACCACTTTAGGTCGTGCAAGTCACTTGCACGACCATAAGGCGTCACGCAAGTAGACTTTCACGACCACTAGGCGGCGCGCAAGTACTTGCACGACCACTAGATGGCGGGCAAGTGTACTTGCGCGACCATGAGGGAACTTGCGCGGCCTATGGGCAATGTTCTCCTTGTTCATCCCTTTGTCGATTTTTGATGTTTCTTCAAAGGATGAATCACATTGGACTCAGATATTCCCCTTTTCCGATTTTTAGATTCTGTGACGAAAAGAGCGTCAACAAAAGTCCCCCCTCAGAGTTGGATCCGGAAAGAAATGAGGACTTGACTCTGAGGAAATTGAATACATTCAAAGGAAAAGGGGGCGCGCAAGTCTTCAGGGCACAGAGGGCAGCGCGCAAGTGTGCTGGAAGTTGACTTTTATTCAGAGTTCCTTTGTCTTTTGTGGGCAGTTTAAAGTCATGCATGCCGGACATAAAGGGGCTAATGTTTAAGGTCGAAATAGATTAGACCAAAAATGGGTTAAAATTGATTCAATTCCTTGACAATTTATCTGAAAACATATTACCATACTCAAGTATGAGGGAAAATATGTAAACTATGACTTAAGAATATTTGAATCTGAGGAATGATATGAAAAAGAGCTAAAAGACATTAGAAGAAGTTGTTTCCAAGAATGAAGTTACTATTATTTAACAAAACCTGTTAGGGGGTTGAAATATGCAGGGCCACCTATGGGCATTGGCTGCATCGTCAAATAAATAGTATCTTTCGGCTGACAAGTCTGTTATGTGGACTGTTTATGCAAGGCCACCTATGGTCACGTGCTACATAGTCAGGCAAAAGAACTCTCAGAAATTTACTTTCCTAGTTCCAAAAACCAGTGAAAGTTTATGGATATTCAAATTTTCTAAAGTATAGAGTTTGTTGTATGGAAAGAGGTACTTGAATATGGAGAAGATATTTTCAGACAAGATTATCGAAGAACTGGATGAATATCACTCCTACGAAGGTCTGACCCAAACGTAGGGAAGAAGAATAAACCGTAGACTTGAATACTTTCAGATCATGAAAAAGGATATGGGAAAAATATGTTAAGGATGGCTATTTTTTGCGGATCCCTACATACTGTCGTTTAATACAAATAACGACAAAAGAGGCATTCTTCCCAAGAATGAAGTTACTATTATTTAACAAAACCCGTTAGGGGGTTGAAATATGCAGGTCCACCTATGGGCATTGGCTGCATGGTCAAATAAATAGCATCATTTAGCTGAAAAGTCTGTTATGTGGACTGTTTATGCAAGGCCACCTATGGGAACGTGCTGCATAGTCAGGCAAAAGAATTCTCAGAAGTTTGACATTTTTGTGATTAGAAGTCATGAAAAGGGTTATGAAGATCTGAAAATATTTAAGGTTAGGATTATAACACATAAAGATGGGTATTTTCAAAATGTATATAGAGATACATAGGTCAATGAAAACCATAATCATGTTGTGGCTGGGTCCTAAATTGAAATTTTGGACTTCACTACGTATCTCATAAGAATGAGAATCAAGCCATACGTAGTTCTTGAAATGCAGTTTAACGTCGTGCAGGACGAAAGTATAAGAAATCTTAGTTTAGGGTCATAGAATTCGGACCATAATAATGAATACACAGTGTGTGTTTTCATGAGGACTTTTCAGCTAAGGGACTGAAAGTGAAATTTGGGGTTAGGCCCAAAAGACTTGGGGCTGGATTCGAGGGATACTCGAACGTTCCTACGTATCCCATAAGGATGGGAATCAAGCCCACGTAGTTCTAGAACTACCCTTTGTACAAATTTGGTTCGTACATGTGAAGGGTGAAAGTGGACTTTAGTGCAATGATGGTTTAACCTATGATAAAAAGTTTAGGCATTACCATGTATGCATGTAGTCTTTTGAAAATGAAAACCATGATTGAAAAATCAATGTCAATAATAGTTCTCTCTCAAGTGAGGAAATCAAAGAATATTGTAGTTTATTGTCGTACCGGACAAAAGTGTTGTATAGTTTAACGTCATATAACGAGGACGAAAGTGAATAAATGTAAAGATATTGATTCCAGGGGCGGTTTCACGAATCAACATCATATGAGATGGTGGTGAACCGATGTGAAGAGATTGTTTTTGGGCTTGAACCTTGGGAGGTTGCCTACATACCCAGCCTGGAGGGAAAGGATCAAAGTCCGTGTAGTTCAATTAAAGAATGAATTAATGATCAAGTTGTTCTTGTGGACAATGATCTAAATAAAAAATGTTGTTGGGACTTATACATGGTTAGTGGCCCAAAGGGAGTGTTATGGTTGTTGTTCGCTCTAAGCTCACGTGAGTCATACTCGGTGTGAGAAACAAGAGGTAATAACAACCTTAAAGATGCACATTTTAATGTCATGGAGTACATAAAAAAGGGACTATGCAGTTTAAAGTCTTGCAGTTAGGACTATTGGTGCTGCACAGTTTAGTGTCATGTAGCAGGGACAAAATACAGTTTAATGTCATGTAGGACATATCAAGGATTTTCTGTACAGTTTAGCGTCATGTAGTTAGGACGATGAGGATAAAATAGTTTAACGTCATATTGGACGAAAGGGGGACTGTGCAGTTTAATGTCATGAAATAAGGAAAAATAACACACCATTTATGTCATGTTGGACGAAAGTGAGAATAGTTTAAGGTCATATGCATGGACCGTGGATGGTGCAGTTTAATGTCATGCTGGACCTTTGATGATTATATAGTTTAACGTCTTTCTGGACGTGAGGGACTTTTATACAGTTTAGCGTCATGTAGTTAGGACGTCACAGTTTAACGTCTTGCTGGACATAAGGGATTTGCAAATAGTTTATGGTCATACACATGGACCAGGGATGATGCAGTTTAAGGTCATGCTGGACGGTTCATGGAACTTTTTCACAGTTTAATGTCATGTGGGACGAAGTTGCAGTTTAAAGACATACTGGACCATTGCTGTATAGTTTAACGTCATATAGCAAAGGCGAACTAGTTCTGTACAGTTTAAAGTCATGTAGCTAGGACTAAGGTGAACCAATACGAGGATATCAGTTCTGGGGACTTCTTACAGTTTATCGTCATGCTGGACGTTGGAAGTTCCACACAGTTTAATGTCATGTTACTAGGACACAATATAGTTTAATGTCATCTCGGACAAAATATAGGAACTTCTGTACAGTTTAACGTCATGTAGATAGGACATAATACAGTTTAGTGACTTGTAGGACAAATAAGGAACTTCTGTACAGTTTAATGTCATGTAGATAGGACATAATACAGTTTAGTGTCTTGTAGGACAAAATATGAACCAATGTGATTGTTTTTGGATCTGGGAACAATATTTTGTGTTTATACAAAATACTTCTTCAG
Source organism: Viscum album (assembly GCA_963277665.1). Taxonomy (NCBI): domain Eukaryota; kingdom Viridiplantae; phylum Streptophyta; class Magnoliopsida; order Santalales; family Viscaceae; genus Viscum; species Viscum album. Next base: position 963,116,626 of record OY728145.1, read on the forward strand.
AAATCTGGCTTTAGTTGGAGTCGTGATGTGTTCTCCATCCATTGAGATTAAACAGAACCAAAGATTAACTCTTCGTCTGATAAAGACTCTGCCTGGTTAGCCTGTTTAGGCTGTGCTGCTTGATGGGGTGGTTCCCGTGGCTTTGAAGTAGATATCATGAAATCTTCCAGAGTCAATGACAATTTAGGCTTTGATACATACTCATCTTCTCCTGATTCCTCTTTCTTCTTTGAATTGCACTTCCCTTTTGAGGATTTGTCTTTTGATGGAGGTTTTACTGCAGCTTTTGTAGAGGACACAATTGGCTTCTTCAATTGTGTTCGCAAAATGGAATGGGTCCGATTGATTGTCTTTCTGACCATCCAATCATCATATTTTTTCGCAGTTTTGCTTTTGACTTCCTGCCACTCGCCTCCTTCCTCTATATCTATAGCGGTAATACACGCTACATGAGCTGAAGAACCCTTCAGTTTGACTTGTCCCAAGTCGACCATCTTTTGCAGGAGGTCTTTACAGACAAAACAGCCCTGGATGGGATGCCCCAACATTTGATGAAAGGGACAATAATTGGGACGGTCTTCATCTCCTTCCTTGTTTGGCCTGTTCGGCACTGGTAATTGAACCAAATTATTTTCCAAAGCTGAAATGAAGTAACCAGGAACTTGCTCACTTCGGAAAGAGTATGTTTTAGTCTTCATATCCTCAAATTGTTTTCTTCGTTGATCTCTTTGATCATTTGGACGAAACGGCCTTTGTTGTTGGCGTTTAGGAGGTGGAGTCCTTCGAGAAGATGAAGGTTTTGAAGTTGATATAGGTACAGGTGCTTGTTTAAGCATAATTGTTGCAATTTCTGCTTTACCCATTCTTCTTCCTGGAGCTGATGGAATTATACGAGATTTAACCTTAGCCTGTATAAGGGAATCTTCAATCTACTGAGCGATTTATGTAAGGTCTCGAAACCCTCCTGTGTATTTCACAGGGATCAATGGCGTGCGTAATTCATCACGCAAATTTTCCACACAGATTGGAAACAATTCCTCCTGAGGGAGTGCTAAACTCAGGGAATACGTTAATCCCTTCCAACGAGCAATGCAATCAGATACTCTTTCATTCTCCCTTTGCTTGCAGTTTGTAAGATCGAAAAATGTCGTTTTTGGCAAAGTTGAGCTAAACTGAAGAAGGAATTTTTGACGAAGATCCTCCCATCCGATGACTGACCGGGATTGCAAGCTTGTATACCAGACAAAAGCTGGTCCTTGCAAGGTTCGCACGAAGCATCTGAGTTTCACTGCTTCTTGCTGCTCTGGAGTTCCCATCATAGGATCACAACAAGACACGTAATGCGTCAAATGTTGTTCAGGGTCGCCTGATCCATTGAAGGTAGGGAAAAAAGGGTTTCCAAAACTGGATGGAGGTGAAATTGAATCTACCCATTCAGGGTAAACTTTCTTTTCAGGTTGATCTTGCACCCGTTTTCCTTCCATAGTTTCTAACCGAGCTGTTAATGACTCGATATTAGTTACTAACTTTTGAGAAACATCAGGTTTAACTTGGTTTTGAGTAGGTGCAATAAATGGAGATTGGACAGACGTGGTGGTTGGTGCTGCAACTGATGGTAGTGCTGCTAACCGTTGTTGCATTTGAACCGTAGGATTAGACCTCTGAGGGTGTACTGATAAAGGAGGATATTCCTGATCCATCTCAGTAGTTACAACAAATTCCTTCGGCTGTCAGACTTCAGCATTCTTAAGAAGAAGACTACTTTGAAGTAGTTCTGCATTCAACCTTCTTAATTATTTCATTTCTTCCTCCTGTTGTGCAAACCTTTGCTCTAATGAGAGAGATTGACCTCCTTCAGAGGAAGGGTGAGAAGTAACCTGATTCTTTCCTTTCCCCTTATTGGATCCTTTTCGGAGAGGGGGAATTGGGTTACTTGAAGGAATACCCAGATTTTGGGTAAGCCTTCGATTACGTGTGCGCACACCTTCTTCATTTAGGTCTGTGTGCGCAACTTCTTGAGCAGGAACCTCTTCGTCCGATCCCTCTGATTGAGCCTCATCTGGTGAATCAGCAGCAATGGCATTGATGACATTAATGGATTCATATTGCATGGAATCCTTTCTATCAACATTTCTGTGATATTGTCTTCTTCTATGTCCATGATGAGACATGGCATTCCGTTGACTTGATACCTCAGGAACTTCTTGGAGAACCGTCACTTGGAGAGAATCTCCTGAAAGCTTGGCTCTTTGTTCCTCTTGAGTCTTATTCCCTAATCGAGAGAATACTGACATTCTCTGAGGGAGGGATTGAGGATTTGAAAACGTCCCCAGTCCGGTGGACTGGGGATGTTCCTGCTGTTTCCGCTCAACTCCTCGAATCCCATTTGTTGACTCTGAGGGTTGGGTTAGAGAATTCCCCAGTCTGGCAAGCTGGGGTGTCTCTTGACATGATATGTCTGAGATCTTCTTAAAATCTCTCTTGATCTTGCGAATCCTAGTTCGGAAATTAGCTGGATGCATTAACCTGTATCCACTTTTATCACCTGGTTCAACAGATAGTTGGATGATTTCCTAAACTTCTGTCATTTGATGACGTGTTTTCTCTAGACGAGAGGCTTGTGCAATATTCTCGCCTACTTGATGTAGGAGAAATTCAACAACTTGTTCTCTATATACTTGATTTTGAGAGGAACTAGTTGAAGCCTGTTCTTGAGAAAGCTTTTGATTATGAACAAAGCCCATTGACTGTGGCCGGCCATGGGCAATAACATTGCATGAGACCATTTTCGGCGGGCTTTGCTGACTGGAAAGAACTGTGAAATGTAGTGCTCCGTGAACACCCCATCCTCTGATATGAACATCAGATGGAGCATTGGAAATTAACTGACGCAATTTTCTTAGTGCGCCAAGGAACGAACGTTGAAGGGTTCTTTGTTGCTTTTCAGCCTTCGGATACAGAGAGACTGATAGAGATGCCAAATCAATCTGGCGTTGTAACCCTTCTATTATCTTAATATGATTTTCATAATCACCGTAAGATAATACTTTCTTCTTCAACTGACAAAGAGTCTTCCATATGTTGAGATGAATATCATGGATTCCATCATTCTTCAACATCTTTGGAATGTCGTACTGGGAGTCAGACAAAGGCCAAAACATGACTGGTACTTCACCTTTTGCCAGTTTTTTCCTCATGTTCAGCATTTCCTCTTTATCATTAAATGAATATTCTTCTACCTGTTTGGACCAGAGTTGGTGTTTCCTTGTTGCTTCATCGGATTCAACAAGATTGGTAGAGATATCACTATTCATGCTGGAAAATGAATGACCCAGGGATGGTTCAGAGAATAACCTGAACCCCAGGCTATCTTCGGATGGAGAAAGAGTTTCACCTACCGATAGTAAAGAATCAGACATGAATGGTTTTACGTTTGCAAGTGCCTCTAGATAGGAGGGCTTTCTCGTCACTACATTGCCTTCTGAAGAATTTTCGAGACAACGTGAATCACTACTGCGGAGAGGACTTTCGCAGCGAAGTTCATCACCATGAGGAGGACCGTCATGATGGGTTACAGCAAAAGATGAAATCTATTTCTCCTTGGTCTTCTGACCACACAGAGGGTTCCTGTGGCTCTCATCTGAAGAAGAAACTTCAAGATTGACCGAACTTTCATGAAGCAAGCCTTCATGAGGAAGTGTCTGTTGAAGACCTTCAAAATTAATGTTCTCGTTATTGCGAACTGAGGGAGTAGAATCTTGAATTCTGACAGATAAATGTCTAAGGGCTTCAAGAACTACAGCATCGAGCAAGGCCTTGTTGCAGATTGGCCATTGATCTCCTGACTATGCTGGGCGGATCTTTTTCTTAGATTCCTTCTTACTCACTTTAGAAACCACTTGTTGACGAAAGTGGTTACTCTGAGCAGGTGTATGTTCCTGATCAGGAAAGATGGTCAGGTTAGGCTGACGATCTCCACTCAAATCAGGTGTATGTGCCTGACTTGGTTGTCCGTATGATATGGGGGAGTATGCCCCATAACCCTCTTGGACTGGAACAGATGTGTGTGTCTGTTCCGGAGTGAATCGTTGATGTGTCACTCCACTACTAGGGATAGATTTATGTGTCTGTCCCTATGATGATGCTGAAGCTGTTATGATATCCTGGAAAGCATCCAGAATATGAGCAAGAATTTGCTTCTGCTCTTTCACCATTGACAAAATATGTTTGGTGACTTCAGCCGCCGGAACGGGGATATACGTCCATTATGAGCTTGGAGTAGGTGTATATGCCTGCTCCTGTCCTCCTTTTCCTATCAGTGAATCCTGACAGTACTCAAGTGTGGAGGCAGAGAGTTGTGTCTGCCTCCTGTTTGTCGTCGGGACTTTCCGACTGACTTCTCCGTGCGCTACCAAGCGAGACTGTTGGTAGGCTTGATTAGTATTAGCAGGTGTATGTGTCTGCTGATTACACTTCGCCAAACGCAGTTGACGAGATCCATCATATGTAGTCAGACGAGCCTGCTGACTAACTGGTGATGTATAAGAAGGTGTATGTTCCTGCCTACTATACTCCGCCGGAATTGCCTGGCGGGATTGTCTTGATGCTGCCAGACGAGTCTGCTGGACAACGGAATTAAAACGGGCAGGTGTGTGTGCCTGCTCGTTGTTTGCCACCAAGTTAGGTTGGTGGACTTCTCCGGAGATGGCAGGGATGACAACCTGCCCATTGTTCACCGGATTCCGTCTCTGGCGGTTCATCTTGCCTGCTCGGGTTCGAGGAACCTGAGATGAATGCCTGGAGTCGGTACCCTCATCATGTTGAGGGAGCACTACCGCACGAGTCTGGCAGCGATTGTTGATGGGAGCCCTTGAGATGGACTCCTGTCTTTTTGAATTAAGGTCATGCAGGACCTGCTCATTCACTTCCTCAGAGTAAGGGAGTGAATGGAAATTGCGTTCCGGGGATAACGACCCGAAACGGTTGGAGACGGTAGTCAGCACCACCTGCTTCTTGATCGCTGGCTGCCGTTGTCCGGACGACCAGGTAGAGTTTTTAATCTTGGAGGGCTTGACGAGCGGCCTCCAGAGTTGGGATAGTACCGTTGCGACGGTTCTCCTTAACCAGGGGATTAGAAACCCAGCGTTGAAGACGCTGAGTTGGTGATGTCATCCTAAGAGCGGATGACGTTCCAGCAGGAGTAGCAGCATTGGGTTTCACAGCAGCAGACCTCACAGTAGAGGTGTTCACAGCAGCAGTATTCACAAGGGTGAATTTAAGGAAAACCATTTTGTAGAAGATCTTTAGAAAAGAGTGCCTGTTCTATATAACAGACATAATCAAGATGAATCCGGCCACTGCATCTTTTGGATGAGTACATGTCAATGATTGCTTTGTTGGCCCAAGGGGCCTAACAAATAAGAAGAATATCACTTTAACTTGGTTAAGGATTCACGTCGGGTTCACCATTTTTGTTTCCTCGGATTTCGGGGATGACCTCCTGGACGGGATATTCAAACGTTCCGATCGGTTTCTAGCGGGTTTGTTCGTAGAACCGGAAACATCCAATGATTCCACATCCGTTTGGACCCACTTTCCAAAGGTAGGAGCTCATTAGCTTATGGACTGATGAGGCTTAGGAATTTGCATTGGTCGAGAGGATGGGAGGTCGGACTCATCACACATTTTTTAGGGGAATTATTTTCTACTCCGGGACTCTCTTTATAGATTTAAGTTATGTTTGTGAATCCTTATTACATTACCAAGTATAAAATGTACTTTCCTTTAGTTTTAACAATCAATGATTAAATATGCAAGAAATTTAGAGAATCTTTTATATGTATTCGAGGTTCTTCATCAATAGAGAATCATCTATATCTGTTTAGAGATTCTTGGTCAATGGTATCCTTCAAAACATTTATATAAAAGTCTCTTGGTCATTATGATGACCAGGCTGGTTTTAAAGCCACTCAGTGGGGCACTTGAAGTTTATCGTCATTCAGAAGGACAGGGATTATTTCAAAGTTGGGATCGAACCCATAAATGGGCTACCTACGTATCCTTTGTTTTGGAAAAGGGATCAGAACCCACGTAGTTCGAGTGATGGAGTATGCTGTTTATGATTGATGGCTCAAAGAAGAATGTCATAATTACTTTTACACTCTAAGCTCACGTGAGTCATGCTCGGTGTGAGAAACAAGAGGTATTGGTAAAAATTAGACAATTGTGCCAGGAAAGATGCAATCATAAGAAATTGTTTGGGGCTTAGGTATGTATGACTGCCCAGATAGATGAAGGTTTAGGATTCACTTTTAGGGAGAAAAGCCAGGAACAGGGTCCATAAAGGTATATGTGCTTTATGGAGATTTGAATACTCTAATCTTGGGGCTTACTCCTAAGGAGGATGCCCAAGTTAGGAGGGGACTTATGATTGGGTTTTACTCCTGAAAAAGGAACCCCAAATCAAGGGTAAATTAGGACTGGTTAAGATAAATTTAAGGGGGCTTGGGGTTTACTCCTGAAAAGGAAACCCAAGATTATGACTGGGACTTACTCCTAAAAAAGGAGGCCCAGGTTATGACTGAGTCTTATTCCTAAAAGGGAGACCCAGGTTAGGGGACTTGGGGCTTACTCCTAAGGAGGATGCCCAAGATTATGACTGAGTCATATTCCTGAAAAGGAGACCCAGGTTAGGGATTAAGGTTTGGGGCTTACTCCTGAGGAGGATGCCCATATTTGAGGTTGGTGCTTACTCTTAAAAAGGATGCCCAGATTTGAAATTGGGGCTTACTCCTAAGGAGGATGCCCAAGTTAAAGGATTATGATTGGGGCTTACTCCTGAGGAGGATGCCCAAGTTAAAGGATTATGATTGGGGCTTACTCCTGAGGAGGATGCCCACAATGGGATTCTCTCATCTTAAAGGATGAGGTTGAATGAATGAACTCTCTATATTTAGTGACATAAGGATATTTAAGTCACTAGGTATTGAGAGATATTCCACAGAATTCCTTTCAGATAAGGAATTCAAATCAAGAAATCATGCCATAAATGGATTTGAAGAGTGTCTTGAAGAATGAATCTTGAAAAGGAAAGGTGTAATGGCTTAAGAGGGGTAAAATGGGCAAGATGGGCACCCAAAAAGGTAGGGGCGCGCAAGTCTTGAAAGGCGCACAAGTCTTCCGTGGGCGCGCAAGTTTTGGTCGCGCAAGTATACCTGCGCGACATGTGGGGTACTTGCGCGATTTTCAACCAGTATTAGAATACCTGAGCGAATTCTTTTTTAATCATTTTAGAATCCTCTTGAGGTTCTTCCAGAAAAGGGACGCGCAAGTTATATTGAAGGAATAAAGCGGCGCGCAAGTGTTGATGAGTTTCAACACTTAGGCCTTCCTTCTTCTCTTTAGATCTTCTGTTCTAGGTAAGAAATTACCTTAGAAGTGTTTCGGATGCTTTGAGAAGAGACTTGGGCATCAGGAGCATCAATCCGAGTTTCTGGAAAAAAGATCCTCTCGAATGGGGGGCCCACATGGTCTATTTATAGGTAGGAGAAGACCCCGGGCGGTTACCAGGCGGTTACCACTTTAGGTCGTGCAAGTCACTTGCACGACCATAAGGCGTCGCGCAAGTAGACTTGCACGACCACTAGGCGGCGCGCAAGTACTTGCACGACCACTAGACGGCGCGCAAGTGTACTTGCGCGACCATGAGGGAACTTGCGCGGCCTATGGGAAATGTTCTCCTTGTTCATCCCTTTGTCGATATTTGATGTTTCTTCAAAGGATGAATCACATTGGACTCAGATATTTCCCTTTTCCGATTTTTAGATTCTGTGACGAAAGGAGCATCAACACTACTACAACAGCATATTGTCTCCATAGTCCACAGTATTATCCCCTCATAATATCCCTGCAGGGCATTCATAATTTACTTATTCACATCTTGAGAAAAATAAAACCTTGAAATGGGGTGAGCTCAAATGCCCAGTAAGGACAAAAATATAGCGGAAACTTTCATAAATAAAAATAAACATTTGAGGTAGTGTATAACTAAAACAGATGCCTTTTAAACTTGAACTTCAACATAGTATGGAAAAAATAAAATGAAATAATTCCATTTACTTATTCACATGGATATTCTACTAATCGAATAATCACATGCAATATCAATAACCACTTTCATAATGATGGAATGCATAATGCCAGACTATCATAACCACATATCCAAGGCCTCGTGCCAAGACTACAAATAAGATTTTGTCAAGGCCTTGTGCCAAGACACTAGTTTGTCTCATGAGACATACCGATTCATCGAGGATCTATATCGGGCTCCACCCATCACATATTAAGTCCAATGCATTCCCATATGAAAAGGTTTAAACATAACATAAACATTCGTATTAAAACTAGCATAAAAAATGTCCATACTTTCACCATAAACCATGAATGGTATAAAAATAGCACATCCATAGTAAAAAATATCACAAAACCTTCAATACAAGATAGAAGTTTTGTATCATAATAAATCAACTTCAAATAAGCGTAAAATCCATCAAAGGATGTTGACATAGATGAAATCAAAACTCTTTTTAGAGAAATATCTCTTTCTATTTTAAAATAATTTAAGAGTCATATATTTATAAAATAAAACATTTTCTATGAAAATATTTTTATAAGCTTGTACGGGAAGCTTCAATGATTTTATAATGGTGTAAAATAGCCGCACCCTCCGTATAAGTTAAAAAAACATTTTTACCTTATCTCTGTCGAAAATGTTAAAAAGGACCTTGTTTGGAAAAAGATGGAAAGATTCTTTTATAAACCACTTATAAAAGTCAACAAGGGTATAAATGAATTTATACCATAGTCTCTAAAATATAAAGAATGATTTGAAATACATTTTTAAGAAACATGGATGTGGATGATAAAGAGGTCCCAGTAGATAATCACGAATAAACAACCTTGGATAATGAAGAGATTGCGAAATAAACCCTTACCTTGTACTTTTACTTGGTTGGGGGTAGGTTAAATTCCTGTATAATGGTGAAATAATTGTTATTAAATTATAAAAGAATCATATACATTAATATGATATCATATATGATCTTTTAACATTGATTTGTTAATAATATCTTAGTATTATCGTTGTTTCGGGTGTTAACTTACTCATTTTTTTATATGTTTTGTTACGTAATCCATATTTGTAATGGATAGGTTGTATATTTCTCATATCCAAAATGATATCAAGTCATTAGACATTATTTTTAAAACATAAAATGATAATTATACTTGAATGGATACGATGGAGAATGAATCTCATCGCGTTCATGGAGACGGTAGTCCGTACGTACGCACGAGCGACAATATCATTCTTTTGATATTAAAATAATAAATAATTGGATGGTATATCATATATACATAATTATTATCATGTTATATTTATTATTTACAAGAATTATAAATCATTATTATACCCATCCAAATAATAATTTATTTAATAACAATTACACCACGACGTGGAGACGGTAAGCCGTACGTACGCACGTATGGTGACATGTTATTCAAAGGATGGATAGAATACTGAATATGGTTGTACCATATTTATAATAACATAAAAGTATATATTAGATACTGGAGTTATTATTTTCTAATGGTAATAACAAAGGAAGAAGAAGTGGAAGAAGAAAGGAACTTGGAAAAGGGTGGTGAAATCATTAGCTCTTCTTCAGGTTCTTCCTTTTGATTTGATCAAAATGGCTCTTAGGATGACTTTATGACTAAAGGAAGGCCTCTAGAATTGAGTGAGGAACGTTTAGAGAGTATTTGGGCAGAGTTTCGCCGAACCAAAAGGCTTTGAAGGTATGAGTTAATTTGAAGGGGGAGTTCCCTTTTATAAGAGGGGTGAGGGGCACCTTTGGAAAATCTAGAAATATTATTTTATAATAAATTCATATTCGGTTTATAATGGCTCAAAAGTGGATTATTTAAATGTTAAGGTGGGGATAGGTCGAAAACCACTCAACCAATAGAATTTATACAGGTTTGGGTCATTATACTAACCTTATCTTTAAGTATTAACTCTTAGTTAATTAGTTTCACTTTTACAATGTCTCTTTGTATTTTTATATTATATGGTTAATAAACATACTATATATATCCAAGAGACCCCCAAGAGGTCCATTAATGATACAGATATCATGACATAAGTCTCTTGGCCGAACCTTATATTTTTAGGAATTTAATATCAATTAATAATATAATATTTGTTTTAAAAACTCTTTTATGTCAATTTTGACACTGTTCAATAATTGATTTTTGTAAAAATTATAACAGAATGATTACTTAGAAAAAGTTAATTAAATAATTTCTAACATGTCGTATTAACCTATAAAATTAATTGAATTCATAAAAAGTCTAAAATTATATTTATTTCGGTACCTAAAATATCAATCATTTTAATTTTTCACTATTATGGTAATTACTGCATCACCATTGTGTCATAAATAAATTAAATTATATAATGTCTAAAAATTATAAATAAAATACCATTATGTATGAAAGCTTTTAATATTTCTAAATAATATTTATAGTCTAAAATCCAACATATATAACTCTATGTAAAAATTGGTTTTCTAAAAGATATATGCTTGTGTCATTTTTGTATTCATTTTAACTTAATTAAAATAAAGTGTCCCTATCACTTACAAGTGCCACCATGGGGTCCCAAAATCAACCCAAAGATGCCCAGGGTCGGACATGTATCATCCAATAAGGTTAGGACACGTTTTAGGGTAATTTGTTATTATTATAATATTATTTTTTAACCCTTATTTACCAGATTTACCCTTTAACCATGGTAAATAAAATATTTACCGAAGTAATTATTCAAAATGTATAAAAATAAAATTTACCCATTTACACAATTTGAACATCCTGATTCCAAATATGGAATCTATTTTTCTAAATTCAATACACATAAGTGGCAGAAATTAATTTAAAATTAATTCCCGCTGTCAAAACAAAAAGCGTGTTTTTAAGATATAATAACAATCAAAAGGTTGATACTTGTTTAGGTTCTGTTTAATTGTGAAATTATGTCCAATGACCAAAATTCTATTAAATGGTAAAAATGTATTCAAAATATACTTTAAAACCACACAAACTCATAATTTATCACTTTTAATTATTTTGATTAAAAAAAGTTGTTTTTAATTAAAATTTAGTAATTCTCACTATTCATTAAAATATTAAAGTTATCCGAAAAGTACCAAAATTTCACCTTAGGATAAATTCGACACTCCGAATCCAAAAATGAAGTCCATTTTGAGAGATAAAATTTATAATATTTCATAAAGTAGGTATTACTATTCATAACAGATAGTTTGATCGGTTGTGGCGTGTGTTAGAACTCGATGTTGCGTACAACACATGCTATTACATTATTCAAAGAGAAGCGTACCGTAGAAGCTTGGGGTGTTACATTTAATTCTTAAAAATGTATTTTTCCAAGTGTAAATAATATTTTCTTTAATAAAATCTCCAAGTAATATTTCAAAATAGTTTTATATATAAGTTAACATCCTTTGAGGTTATATATTATTTACTAGGTATATGATCGAAGGAAACCATTCTTATTATTTATATGAATGATTTATGTTTATTATAAAATTATTTTAATGAAACCAGTTTATATTTAATGAGAAATACTATGATAAATTTTTTATGAAATTTTCTTCTTTTTTGATGGGTTTTTCTTTGATGAAACAAATCAATAACAGTGAACCCAGTTTTTTGCATATGTTTTTATGATTAAATGTTTTGAAATCCATTTTTTCATTGCTTCTAATATAATGAATTATTTTATATCTTATGGAACAAATATTTATGATTTTAATTATGTGATGGTGGGTACATTATAACCATGGATGGTGGTTATGTTATAACCAAGGACAATGGTTATGTAATATCCAAATTTGGGTGGGACCTATATCTCCTTTCAATGCATTGGGTAAATATTTAAATCTCACTAGATAATTAGGAATGAAATGGGGAGTGGGCCTAGTTTAGTATGGGTCTCTATCATTTATGGTGGTGTTTTGAGTGAACCTTGACTTATATGATGTTTTAGGAAGTGAAACCAATCTTCTAAAAGAAATGATCTTCTATAGGGGATGGGGGTATGTCTCACCCAGGAGGTGTATCTTCCCAAGGAGTGCCCTGAAACATTTTGGAATCGTTCCTTGACTACTAATGAAATTATTCTATATGGTTTTTTATGTAGATATTCCATGTTTTATACAAATTTTATGAACTCATAGATCTCGTAATTTGATTTTGTTATAATTAATATCTTATCAAATTCCAATATTTATTCCATAACTCAAAATTATGATATTTTATAAACAGGTTATGGTTTTCATATGTTTTTTTCATGTTCTCATACCCATATATTCATGTTATGTTTATTTATATCCCTTGTTTAAACTTACTAAGAATATAATCTCACCATTTCTTATAACTCCTTTCCCAATGTTACGAAGAATAGTTTTAAGTATGGAATGTTTATGAAGAGTTATAAAGGGGAAGATCGTAATTAGAGACTTTAAAGACATTTATTGAATTAAGGATATTATGTTCCAGATTCCAAATGTACTAAACTATTAGGTTTATCATGCATGTGTTTATGTAATTTAATTAATATTTATATAAAAACATGCAGGATCCATTAATGAATATATTTGGTTTCTTTACTACAAAAACATAGACTTTGTCTTACCAAATTTTTATTTTTGTTAGGGATTTCTTATTAGATTTAAATTTTAAAATTATATCTCCTTCTACGAGCTTTTACTTATAGTTATTGATTTCCTTAATATATTCATTAAATGTTTTGAAAAAATATTCAATATTTTCACCCATCTTATCTAATTCATTATTCATTATGAAAAGTTACTTCTTGAGTTTGGTATTCTTCTCCAGATATGCCTCAAGTTATGCTTTTAGTGTTTGTTCTAAATAAGTTACTTGAAATTATTATTATTCTTTACTTTTGGTTTTATCATGTTTCAAATGATCCATGAAGTTCATAAATTTTTCCAAAAATATTATCATCAGAAGATACATATTCTGATAAAAACCACCTCTCCTTCTTTACATAGAATAACCTTTTCCTTATTTCAAGTAAACATATTTTTTCCTTAATATAGTTTTATACCTCCCTTTGTATATTTATTCTATTTCATCATCCAATAATTTTCACAAAATTCCTATTATTCACCTGGATTACCTTTCTCTCTAGATAAATTGATTCAAAAATTTCCAACTCCACCATACATAAAACATTTCAACAGACGATTTTTGTTTTTACAACCCTTTAAATTTTATAAAATTTAAAATGATAAATTATTTTCCCTATTTTTCTCATTGTCAATATCATCTTATTATTTTGATTAATTTAAAAGTTCATCCTTTGATAAATTGAGTTTGAGTTTCCACATGGTATAAAAAAATCATCATTAGTACTATTTATAAATGTGGAATCGTTCCTCATTTTATATTGAATGAAAATATTTTGAATATCATCAATGGATAAATCATATATATCCTTCAAGTTACATATTTTAAGATGGAATGTATCCAGAAAGGTTCTATTTAATTTTTCAATATAATTGAGTCCATCATAGTGTCTCTAAAACCCTTATTTTAATTAATGATTTCATTTCCACTTATTAAAATAATAATATGCGGTTTCCTCTTTAATCATCATGGCCTCTTCAAAATATCTTCTCCATTTTTATTGTTTTTATTTCTGTAAATTAACAATATATTTAAACACAGTTTACTTCTAATTATATTTTTCCTTAAAATATTTAAGTCCTTTTACCTTGGTATAAAACTTGTATAATAAACACATGAGAAATCCATTATGAGCCTTACCATCAACTTGTATGTTCTTTTTGTCTGATAAAGTCATAGGTATTTTCTTCTCCCTAGGTGTAAAACTTAATTTAGTAGCATCCACCACTTCCATGATAAGAGATATGAGACATGGAGTTACCAAATTTTTCTATCCAGGAATGTTTTTCCTATCAATGTTAATAATTCCATGACTATTTAACATAATTTATATTTTCTTTTGCAAAAAAATAGATCCAATAGAAGGAACCACACTTTGATACCACTTTTGATACACAAAAATGGTCAACCTAATGTGGGGGGGGGGGGGGTTATAGGATCATTTTTAAAACATTGTTTAAAAATATTTCAAACTCTTTGAATTTTTAAAATTATGATCAAACCATGTAATAAATATCACTCTCACTATATGAATTAATTTAAACAAGAATAAAATGCATGCAGATTTTTAAATGGTTTATCCCTAATTATGGAATAAATACATTAATATTCTCTAAATTTTTGTGTCAAATATTTTCAAATATGATCAATCAATAATTACAGTGGTATGGTAAGGGATCTACCTTTACCCAAAAGTGAATATCTAATAAATATATCATGATAAGATGATTATATTGGATTATAGTAGTAAAAATATTTTATCCTTTGAGCCTCAATACAATAAAATAATATTTTTCTCATAATCTTATACCTCTAAAAAATCATCATTCTAAACTTCATATCTTCTGGTACTTCAAATTCTATCCAACTTACCTCAAATATCTCTTTATTCGACCTTATGTATCATTTGATGAATGCATGTTATACACCTAATAGTCGTCTTCACTCAAAAGGCACAACTTAAACAGTAAAATCAAATAACATTTTTCATCATATGAGTTTACATTTAATATAAACAAACATTATTCAATAAATGTGGGGAACACATGTGATCCCATTTGAAACTCCGACTCACTTCAAGTCATCAGTCAATGAGATTCAATAATTTCTAGATATATTAGAGTCTCGAATTCTTAAAATACTCAACAAGACAAAACATCAATAGTCTTCAACTCTTTTAATGATATAAAATTTAATAATGATATTTCCTTCATGAATATTTAACATTGACCATATAAGTAATCACTATCACAATGGTTTTGACTTCAAAATTTTTATTTGAAGTCTCTCTGCATTTTATAATGAATATAGTTATATAGAATTAACTCACTTTTATTTCAGGTCATACCATTTATTCATATTAAACAAACTTCCTATAGAATTCATATATTTAAACAACCATTTCACTATTCATGTTCTTAGGGTGGTATAAATCTAGTACACCTTCGGTACATTTGGACTTCACATTGATGCATCTACTCTGAAATAAGTTGACAACTAATTTCTTACTCTTAAATGAAATCATATTCTAATGAACCATCTCAGCTTACCATTATCTGACATTCCTACAGCTACATCATTTTTCCTTATTTTGATCGACTTAGACTTTGATAAATTTATCTTCAATCATTTTCTATCTTTCTCCAATGAGATTATCTTCTATTAATCAAGCATAATAATCATTATTAACTAAAGTTACATAGATATCTCTGATTAACCAATAACTCTTCAAAAATATTTTAATTTATATTGAACTAAAATAATCCTATGAACTTATTTCTTTGGATTTACATTTTTATAGCAAAAAAATATTATAAAAAATTGTGTTGAAAACAATCAAAGCACTTATAAAACACTAAAGGAACTTTTAGTGGCCAGCGAGTCAATTTATTGACCAAGGGAGAGAAATTAATTATAGTAGGAAGATAAAAACCTTTATAAATCTATTGGGGGTAGGTTATTTGTGTAGAATATTTAATTGAGTGCCAAATCCTGACAAGAATGTAATTATCGTGAAGTTGAGTTATGTCTGTGAGATGGAAATTCGGTGAACATACCTTTGCACAAACATGGTTGGTAAGATAGAATATATAACCTATAGTTGTGTGTAATCTATCTGGGCATGTATGTACTTATTTCATGTTTCCATATATTAATTTATGGAATTTTATAGATTATTTTTGGTGCTTGGTGCTAAGATGATGTGAGATTTTGTGGCAATGTGAGCCCAGAATTAGTTTTTGAAATATATTTAATATATTAAATATCATGTATGTGAAGTTTTCTTGAAAAAGTTGGGTAACTATTATGTTGATGATAATATCAGAAATATGAGTCCATCTTTAAACTCAAAGCATGGGTTTTACCCAAGGCATAAAATAAAATTTCTTGGCATTAGTTTGGTTAAAATCCACCATCAACATAAATAAAAAAATAAATAAAAAAATAATATATTTTTAAGTGATGTAGAGACTTAATATTTATATATTTAAAGGTGATTATGAACAATTATTAGGATTTACCATATAAACTTGATAATGTAGATATATCATTGGTCAAATCCTTGGAAAATGATGATTATGGATTGAATATTTTTTACACCAATGGAATTTTAGGATTTTACCAAATGAAAAAACGCATATTTGTTCTTCATTAGAGATAGATCCATAACAAGGTAAGGCATCCTTTTATATTGATTTATACCTGTTTTATTATTCCTATAATTAACATCAGTCAATAAACTAATGAATTGATATTTGTATTCTACGTATTACATGTAGGGGTTACATTTATCCATATTTGGGGGATTTATTTATTGATTTATTTTCCTCTTCATCTTTCATTATAATGAAAATGAATCGAGGAAAACATGAATAATTCACTATATCAATTCCTTAATTTTTTATTTTTTTATTTCTTTCCCTATTCTTTATTCATCATGGGAAATTACTTTGGCATAAGGTTTGATGAATACTTGAAAATAAATTATTGCTCAGACATTTCTTGGTGCACCAGATTTATGCCAAAAATCTAGGTTTGGATTGATGATGGAATCAAGCTACAAATATGGATGGTTGATTGAGGATAGATTCTAGGATACACATTATTCAAATATTATACATTAAATGATGGTATGACTTGAGATAGTTTTTTTGGAATATTGAGGCCAAATCATTGGCTAATAGGTGACAATATTTTTTTTGTCTAACTAGATTCCTACTCTTTGGGAAATATTTTTAGTGGAAATGGAGGCGATGGTATAACATGAATATGTGGATGAAGAACCTATGGGTTCTGTGAAATTTTGGGATAATCATCACGTAATTTAGAAGTACATTCCCTGTCGGAAACCATGTGTGGGGCTAGGGTTTTCGTGAGGGGAAAAATATCACAACACATGTGACCTTTAGCTGGAGGATTGACATATTCCTCATAGGTTACATGGACAAATCCAGGAGTAACTCCATGTACTCCAAAATAGACATGGTCAGGAGTACATATTCTCAAATACACTGTGTAATCAAAAATAGAAATGGGTACAGGTTGTGATACATGGGTTGGACCCCATTACAAAGGGACACACAATGTACCCTCTCTATGGAGGATTGGAACCATTGTACTATTCATCTTAGATAAGTTTCATTAGAATATGTTCACTTGTTCCTTTCCGTAAGGGTTTATTTTTGAACCACACCATGTGCATAGGAAGTTTACCCCCTATAAGGAACTTCAGTCATGAGTAGAGTTGTTTGTATCCATCCATGAGGCCCGAAGTGAGATCCTCAACCATCATCATTTCCCTTGGTGGGTTTCTTGTTATCTTCTAGACTAAAAATAATTGGGCACTAATCCTCTACATATAAGGTTAATTTAGATTGGGTTGCTGGTATATCCCATGGATCTGGGAGTGATCCTCATCTATATATCAATCTCTTCAGTCTTCTAGTGTGTGATTCTTATGGAAGGAACTAATGGGGACTACCTCTCAAATGAATGAAATCACTACTATCTGACTTGTGGTGTGTTTCTCTCAAATAATTTTCATATAGAACCTTCAATAAATAATCCTAGGGTGGAATTATAGTTGTGATATTACTTTAGACTCTATGTCTACTATGATTATATATGGATATTATTATTTTTCAGGCTATCGATATATACCTGTGATGGGGTAAATTATATTCTTAATGCCATATGCATATTGATTTTGGGGTTTTCTAATGGATATTCTTATACTCACCCCTGCATGGTATTTACCCGCATGCATCATGTATTTTGAATATGACCATGATTTATATAGAGTCTTAGAGGGACCAAGACCAAGTTGATCTTATATACATGGATAGATTTAGGTTTATTTTCATAGTTTCCCTTAAAATAGTCCTCTGCAATTATTTTTGTTGTACTTGTTTTTAGTTTTTTGGTGGGATTGTATTTGGACCATACTTTCGAGTACTTCATTTTCATAAACTCATAATGGGGTATTGGATGTATTAATTCATGGATGTTGAGATTTTTTACATTTAAAATTAATATAGGATTGGAGATTTGTGCATGTGTACATGTACATTTGGATATGGACTCCATTGTGTGTGATATGCTTGCTTGGTACTGGTCACCATCGCTTGATATATTGGACTTAGGTTTAGGATAGACATGAAACAGGACCCACTGATATTGGTCATGATAGGGTGGTATCATAAGAGTTAGTTCTACCTTATGACTGGAGTATGTGATATTACTTTTGAAATAGAGTGTTAGGAGTTTCAAGTTCGACACTCAATTGAAAGACTCTAGTTTTTTTTGTAGAGGATGACATATCCATTCACTAGAACTCCAATACCCTTCTTGTTGACTTAGTAAATTTAGACAGTAGTTTCAGGGAAAAAACTGGTACATGCATCATATAGGATTTGGTTATGGTTTCCATGTCTTTCTCAAGTCATCTCTCTAGATATACTCATCAACCATGGTATTTGGTGTTGATTTTAGGATTCCTCCATGATATTTTCTAGTTTGTATTTAAAAAAAGGATAATTAGGATGATCCCCTCAATGGTGATGATTTAAAACAAGGTCCAATTACAGAGGTATTTCCTCTATATGGTTGACCAATCATACCACCACATATCGAGATATAGGTGGTACCAGATGCACCTAAGGATTAGGTGTGTAGGCTAACTGCACTTCAGAAGTTTTAGTGATGGTGAACCCTATGATTCTACGATCATAATGACCCCAAGAGATAGAGGACATATTAAGGCAGTGACACGAGTCTTTCATCTTTTTAGGGAACCTATAGATCAGATGGTTTCACCAAAAGTGATACTTATTTATATTTCTGCTGGATGATAGTGGGGAATAGTGATGCATTTGTATGATGAAGAAACTTCTTTTTAGTCAGTATTCAAGCAACTTATTAGATTATATTATTCTATAGATACATTGATGTATGTGCACAACTAGGTGCTTCTAAAAATTCATCAGGGCAGTACGACTATGAGTAAGTATTTTTCTAGGTTCACCAACCTCTCTTGATACACAATGGATATGGTGTGTGATCAGGTCATTCAGGCTTAGACCTTTGTTGACACACCTTTCCATCACAGAGTCCAAAGAATTCCAAAAGGGAATACCTTAAGCATAAAGAGAGTCATCCTTTGAAGAACATCTAAAATTGACAATGGCATGGACACTGAACCCATTAAGAAAGAGTCACACAAGTTTTCTTCTCACCACAAAAGTCACTTGCACACCACATATGGGTCGCACAAGTCACTTGTGTGCCTTATTCTCGTTTTCACCCAGGGTGCCCTGTAGAATATAAATATCCAATGTTGGCTCCCCATTTCAGTGATGAATTTTAGAAAACTCAGATTCAAGCTCTGTTCACCCAAGTATTTGTCTAAAGTCTTCCGAACACTTCTAAGGTAATTCTATATCTAGAATGGAATCTTTAAAGAGGAATAATAAGGCCTAATTGTTAGAAATCATCAATACTTTTGCGCCTAAATTTCCAACCTTGTAAGGGAAATGAAGACACTTTCACTCCACCTTTCCCTCTCAAAGAAACTTATGCACCACACTTATGGAAGCCTCTAGGGATGATACTACGGGATTGAGTTCAAAGTCTCCCAAGTATAACCCTATAGATTATTCGTCGCCCAAGTTGACTCATATCGCGTATGTCTACTTTTGCGACCAGGATTTGGATGCTAGAAAAATACTTGTGTGCCTCCTTCCTAGTCACCTTCTTTCTTAAAATACATCTCTCCTCTTCAAGACATAGCATTCAAAACCCTCTTCAAAGCCATTTATGTCATTGTTCCTTTGTTGGCTTCCTTATCTAAAAATAATTCTGTGAGAACCTCTCCTAAAAAATCATGACTTACAAGTTTTATTTCACCATGGTTAGGGGTTTCCTATATAACCCCATCCTTTTATATGAGAAGATCTTTTGATTTGGGCCTCCTTCTTAGGAGTAAGACCCAAGTCTCAAGTCCCCTTAACTTGGGCCTTCTTCTTAGGAGTAAACCCCAGTCATAGTTTACTTTAACATTGGGCCTCCTTCTCAGGAGTAAGCCTCATTTTATAAGATCCCTTTAATTGGGCCTCTTTATCAGGAGTATATCTTGGGTTAAAACTCCAAATCTCTATAAAATACAAATACCTTTATGGACCTTTCTCTTGGGATTCTTTCCTAAATCCTGGTCTTCATTTACTTGGGAAGTCATACATACCTAAGCCGCACATCATTTCTCATGACTGCATATTTCATGGAACCATCATCATGTTTACTTATACCTCTTTTTTCTCACACCAAACACAACTCACGCGATCATGGAGTGTGAAAGTAATCACGACATTTCCTTTTAGGCCATTAACCATGCATAAACCCCATATTTATTTTCTCGAACTATATAAACTTTGATCTATGCCTTAAAATTAGAGTACGTATGAAGCCTTTATAAGGTTCAAGCGCATATTTCATTAATTATTTTCCATCCCATATAATGTTAAACTATACAATTTTTATCAAACCACGTGGGTTTTGATTCCATTTTAACAAGGATACATAGGTATCCCATCTGCGGGTATGATCCCAACTATAAAATAATTTATTAAAAATAAAATTCAAGTGCCCCACTGAGTGGATTTAAAACCAGTATGGTCGTCATAATGACCAAGAGATTTCTATATAATGTATTGAAGGATACCATTGACTAAGGATCTCTAATAGATACGGATGATTCTCCATCGATGAAGAACCTAAAATAAACATGAAAGATTCTCAAAATACCATACATATCAATCATTGATTTCTAACTCTAATGGAAAACTCATTTTCATACTTGGTGAATTAATAAGGATTCGTGAACATAACTTAAATCTATGAGAGAGTCCCGGAGTAGGAAATAATTCCCACCGCAAAAGGTGTGATAGGGATGACCTCGTATCCTCTCGACCAATGTAAATTCTTAAGCCTCATCGGCACACAACTAATGAGCACCTTCCTTTGGAAAGTAGGTCCAAATGGATATAGAATCATTGGATGTTTCCGGTTCTACGAATAAACCCATTAGAAACTGATTGGAAAGTTTGAACCTTAACCAAATAGGGTCATCCCCATTTCTAGATGAAACAAAAAATGGTGAACCTGACGTGAATCCTTAACCAAGTTAAATGACGTTTTACTTTTTTGTTAGGCCCATATTAAACAAAATATGAGGACCAAAAAAGCAATCAAGGACATATGTGCTCATACAAAAGATGTAGTCTGGAAAAAACTATCTTGATTATGTATGCTATATCAAACAAGCACTATTTTCCAAGATCTCTCTGCAACACAGAATGGATTCTTTAAAGTTCACAGCTCTGAATGCCTAGCCGCTACTCCTGCTGGATACTCGTCTTCTGTGAGGACGACCTCACCTACTCAGCATCTTCAATGCTAAGTCTCGAATGCATTGGTGAAGGAATACCATCAACACGGTACTATCTTGACTTTGGAGGCTGCTCGACACGCCCTCCAAGTTAACAAATCACCCTGGTTGTCCAGACAGCGACGACTGGTGGTTAAGAAACAGGTGGTTCCAACCACCATTTCCAACCGTTTCGGTTCGTTATCCTTGGAATGCAACAACTAGTCCCTCCCATATTACAGGGAGGTGAATGGAGAGGTCACTAAAGGCCCCAATTCAAGAATACATAAGTCCTTCATGAGGACTATCACCAACAATCACCACCAGACTCGTGCTGTAGTGCACCCTCAACATAATGAGAGTATCACCTCTAGTTGTTCGGCTCAGGTCCCTCAGACCCGAGCATGCAAGACAAACCATCAGAGGTAAAATTCGGCCAACAGGGAGAAGATTCTTACCTCTTCCCCCTACAGAGAAGTCCATCAATCTAAATTGATGGAAAACAACGACCAGGCATATACACCCGTCCGTCCTGATTTCATTGACCTGCAGACTCATCTGGCAGTAACACATCAATCCTGCTAGGCAATTTCGACAGAGTACTATAGGTAGGAACCTAGACATGTTTATAATTCATCAGCCAGTCAGCAGGCTCATTTGACTCCATCCAAAGAAGCTCACCAATCAAATGTGGTGACCACCTGTAAACAGACACATACACTTGCTTACAATCATCAATTCTTCTAGGAGTCTCGTCTACCAGTATTGAAGGAAGTTAATCAATCATATTTTGTGTAGAACAATCAACATGCACATTCACCTGAAATTCATCAAGATAACTAGCAGTATCGTTTGGTAGCACCCGAAGATGTCAATTGGAAGGCTCTAATGACAAACAAGAGGCAGACACGACTTTCTTCCCCCACACATGAGTACCGTCAGAATTCACTAGTAGGAAAATGAGGATAGGAGCAGGAACACACACCTACTCCAAATACAGAATGGACGTATATTCCCGTTTCGGCAGCTGAATTCACCAAGCACATTCAGACAATGTTGAAAGAGCACAAACAAATCCCTTCCCATATTCTGGATACCTGTCAGAATATTATAATAGCTTCAGCGACATCACAGGGAAAGAAACATAAATCTATCCTATCAGTGGATCGACTCATCAACATGTCACTCTAGAGTAGATACACACCTCTGTTCCAGTCCAGCGGGGTTGTGGGGCATACTCCCCCATGTCATACAACTAGTCAAGTCGGGCACATACACCCGATATAAATGAATATAATCATCCTAACCTGACCATTTCTCCTGAGCAGGAACATACACCTGCCCATAATAACCACTTTTATCAAAAAGTGGAATCTAAATTTAGTAAGAAGGCATCTACGAAAAATAACCATCCAACAAAGTTGAAAAATAAATATCCAATATTCAATAAGTCCTTTCTCAAAGTTGCAGTTCTTCAAGCCTTCAGACAAATTTCTATTGTAACTCAAGATTTTACTCTCTCATTTCCAGATTCCGGAAGTAAAAACAATAATTCCAAAGGCATTCATTAGACACTTCCTCATGAAGTCTTGCTTCTTGACAATATGTCCAATCTCAAAGTATCATCTTCAGAAGAGAGCCACGATAACCCTCTATGTTGCCAAAAGACCAAAGAGCAAGAGGTTTCATCTTTTGCTATAACCCACCATGGTGGTCCTCCCCATGATGATGAATTTAACTGCAAAATTCCTCTCCACTGTAGTAATTCGCATTGCCTAGAAAATTATTTAATGTACAATGCTATAACAAGAAGGCCCTATTATCTTGAGGCACTTGAAAATACGAAGCCAGTCATTTTTGATGCCTTACATCTAGTAGGTGAAATAATTTCTCAATCAGAAGATAGCCTGGGGTGTAGGTTATTCTCTAAACAACCCCTGGGTTATTCATCATCTAATTTGACAAATGAATTCTCTACCAATCTTGTCGAATCTGATGAAGAAACAAAGAAGCACCAGCTTTGGTCCAATCAGATAGAAGAATCTTTATCAAATGAAAAAGAGGAAGTACTGAATATGAGAAAACAACTGGAGAAAGGTGAAATACCAGTCATGTTTTGGCCTTTGGCTGACTCTCAGTATGATATTCTAGAAATGTTGACTTAAGATTGTATTCATGATATTCATCTCAACATAAGGAAAAATCTTTGTCACTTAAAAGAGAAAATATTATCTTACGATGGATATCAAAATCATTTCAAGATAATAGAAGGGTTGCAATGCCAAATTGAATTGGCATCTCTATCAGTTTCCCAACATCCAAAGGATTAAAACCAGTAGAGAGCCCTTCCGTGTTCATGCCTTGGCGCGTTGAAAAGGTTGCACCTGTTATTTACCAATTCCACATCTGGTATTCATATCAGGGGATGAGGTGTTCATGTGTTATTGCATTTCACTGTGCTTTTCAGTCAACAAAGACCACCAAAAGTGGTCTCATGAAATTTTATTGCCCATGGCTGGCCACACCTAACTGGTTTTGTGCATAGTCAAAGGCTTTCTCAAGAACTGGCCTCAACTAGTTCTTCCAAAAGTCAGGCATATAAAGAACAAGTTGTCAAATTAATCTTGCATCAAGAAAATGAGAATATCAAATATAATTCTCATTTAGAGCTTGCACATCATCTGGTGACAGAAGTGTCAGAAATAATCCTACGGTCAACTGAGCCAGGTGATTTGAGTGGATGTCAGATGACGCATCCGGCCAATTTTCAGACTAAAGTCAGCTAAATCATGAGATCTTTTAAGAAAGTTTCCAATGTAGCATCTCAAGAGCCACCTCAGCTTGCCAGACTGGGGACTATTTTAATCCAACACTCGGGATCATCAAATAGGATTTGAGGAGTTGAGCAGGAAAAACAAGAACATCCCCAATACACCGTACTGGGTACTTTTTCAAATTTTCAATCAATTCCTCAGTGAGAGTCAGTCTTCTCTCAATTAGGGAAGAAGCCACAAGAGGAACGCATGGCCGAATTATCAGGAGATTCCCTCCAAATTAGGGTTCATCAAGAAGTTCTTCAGGGGTCAACCAAACAAAAGACAATGTCTCATAAAGGGCATGAAAGATGATAGTATTGCAGAAGCGCTGATAGAAGGGCTTCAATGCATTATGCATTGATAAATGTCATCAATGCCGTTGCCACTAATCTTCTAGAACATGAGGCTCATTCAGAGGGATCAGATGAATAATTTACTATTCAAGAAGCTGTACACACATAAATGAATGAAGGAGGTGTGCATACCATAAGATAGAGGGTTTCCCAGGGGCAAGACATTCCTTTCGGTAATGCTCTTCAATACTCCATAAAGGCACATACCAAGGATAAGGGTAAAAGAGAGGTTACATTCCACCCTAGCTCTGGAGAAGGCCAATCACTCTCATTAGAGGAAAGCTTTGCACAACAAGAAGAAGAAATGATGGAATTAAGGAGGTTAAATGAAGAACTAATTCAAGGTAGTCTACCTCCTAAGCATTCTAGTGTTAATCAATCAAGATAATTTTTTGCAGCTATTGGAATGGATCCGTAATATCCCCCTTTTCAATCACACCCTCACATGTCCAATCCTATAGGTCATACGCAACAACAACCGGCAATACTACCATCAGTGGTAGAACCTATCGCCACACCCGTCCAAACCCCAGTTATCACACCTGCTCAGGCCCAAGCTCAACAAGATGTTTCTCAAAAGTTAATGGCTACCATTGAGTCATTAATAGCTCGGTTGGTAGGTATGGAAGGAAAGCATTCAAAAGTTAAACCAGAAAAGAAATCTTATCCTGAATGGGTGGATGCAATCCCTCCCCCATTAAATTTTCCAAATACTACATTCCCAATTTTTAATGGTTCAGGTGATCCAGAACAACACTTAAAACATTTCGTTTCTCCTTGTGATATTATAATGGGAACTCCTCAACAACAAGAATTAGTTAAGCTCATGTGTTTTGTGTATTCATTATAAGGACCTACTTTTGTCTTGTATACATGTTTGTAATCTCGATAAATTACTGGGTGGGAAGATCTCCGTCAAATATTTCTTCCTTAATTTAGCTCAATGTTTCCAAAGACGACAGTTTTTGATCTTACCAATTGTAAGAATATGGAAAATGAAAGAGTTTCAGATTTCATTGCTTGCTGGAAAGGGATTAACATATTCATTAAGTTTAGCACTCCCTAAAGAAGAATTTCTGCTAATATGTGTGGAAACGTTTTGTGATGAATTACACACACCGTTGATCCCTGTAAAATACATAAGAGTGTTTCAAGACCTTACTTAAATTTCTCAGCAGATAGAAGACTCTCTTACAAAGACTAAGGCTAATGATCTTGTAATTCCATCAGTCCAAGAATGAGAATAGGGAAAGAAGATACTTCTACAATTACACTTAAACAAGAATCTATACCTACTTCCACTTCAAAACCTTGATCATATCGAATGTCTCTACCTATTGAGCGTCTACAACAACGACTTCCTCGTCAAGATGATCAAAGAAATCAATGGCAGAAATGGTTGAAAGATTTGAAGAAACAATTTATTCTTTCTGGAATGAACATGTTCCTGGGTACTTTATCTCAGCTCTAGAAAAAAATCTCGTTTAGTTGTCGAGGCCCAAAAGGCTGAACAAGGAAGGAGATGAAGACCTCCCCAATAATTTCCCATTTTATCAGATGTTGGGGCATCCCATTCAGGCATGTTTTTTCTTCAAAGGCCTCCTGCAAAAGATGATGGACTCTGAACAGGAAAAAACTGAAAGGTTCTTCAGCCCAAGTAGCATGTTTTACTATTACTGATCTAGAAAAAGAAGGTGAGTGGCATGAAGTAAAAAGTAAAACTGTGCTGAAATATGATGATTGGATGGTCAGGAAAATGATCAACTGAACTCATTCCATTTTATGAACACAATTGAATTAATAAATTTTGTCTTCTTCTATGAATGACACTGAAAAACCCCCTTTATCAGAAGGAAAATCCTTAATGAAGCATCGTAATTTGAAGAAATAAGATCAGTCAGAAGAAGACAAGCTCGTGTCAAAACCTATGTTGTCTTTGACCCTGGCAAATTTTATGCCATCTGCTTTAAAAGCACAGGCACCGCCCTACCAAACGACACAACCTGAATTGGTTTATCCGAAAGAATCTTCATCGGATGAATAATTTCTCTTTGGTTCTGTTAACATGGTTCATTTAACATATTTTTTTTCTAATGACAGTTTCTATAATGATGAGCATATGTTCTATTTATCTAATAGAGGAAGTAGAGGAAGAGATAGAGGTCTAGGACATAGGGGAAGACATGGATATTCCAGAATCCACTATTTTAAATCTACCCCTTCTATAACTGTATATGTAGCAGAAACTCGTGGTAAATCCCTTCAGGGGGCTCAACAGGAAAATGAAATTTCTTCCACACATGGTAGATTCGGTCCTGATGCAGTTATTTTTAAAGACTGGTTAGAGCTCACACCTTCTTCCTCTCAATAAATATATAGACCTAGTCGGTCTGATCTATAGAAGCTAGGAGTGTTTCTGACTCCTACCCTGATATGGGACGCATCTACTGCCAAAGAATCAACTTCCAAGGCACCTGCGAAACCACATTTCCCTGATAGGAAACATAGACCTTTGGACCAGAAGTATGATGTCCTGAAACATTTGGCCCTTGTACCGGCCAAGTTATCAATTATGGATGCCTTGAATCTATCAAAATATCTTTGGGAAGTGCTTATTGAGGCTTTGTCAAGTCCTCAAGAATTTGAAACTGAAATTTTTGCAGCTGACGTCTACCATATAGAGAATGATCCTACAGAATGCCACGTAGTGATATCTTTTACAGATGAAGATGAAGTTGATATTGTGTAACACCCCAACCTTCCACGGTACGCTTTTCTTTGAATAATACTGTATCATGTGTTATACGCAACTTCGAGTTCTAACACATAGCACAACTAATCAGACTAGATGTTATGAATTTTAATACCCATTATTGAAATGTTATACATTTTATATTTCAAAATTGACTTCATTTTTGGATTCGTAATATCAAAATTAGCTTAGGGTG
The DNA here is from genome assembly GCA_963277665.1 of Viscum album. Classification (NCBI taxonomy): domain Eukaryota; kingdom Viridiplantae; phylum Streptophyta; class Magnoliopsida; order Santalales; family Viscaceae; genus Viscum; species Viscum album. The sequence goes on from OY728145.1 coordinate 963,144,455, forward strand.
CATTTTTGGTACTTTTCTGATTACTTTCATATTTTGATGAATAATGAAAATTACTAAATTTTAATTAATTATTTTTAATCGTAATAATTAATAGTGATAAGTTATGAATTTGAGTGGTTTTAAATTATATTTAGAATATATTTTTACAATTTAATCCAATTTTGGTCATTGGACATAATTTTACATTTAAACCAGACATAAACAAGTGTCAATCTTTTGATAATTATTGTTTCTTAAAAACGCGCTTTCTATTTTGACAGCGGGAATTAATTTTAAATTAATAAATGCAACTTCTATGTTTTGAATTTTGTAAAATAGACTTCATTATTGAATTCGGAATATAAAAATTATATTAGGGTAAATTTTTGTTATTTTTCGGAAAACATTTAAATTTTGATGAATAGTGAAAAACACTGAGTTATAGTTTAAAGCCGAATTTTTATTTAAATATTTATTTATTTTATTTAAATTATTTAATGTAAAAATAGATACATAATACCTATATAAGTTCAATTTAATTCATTGAAGTCAGTTTATAATAATTTTAGATATATAAAAATTTTATTGAACTTTTCACAGACTTTTACCCACCTCTAAGGAGCTTTTACAAATTCACATAAAACTTAATTTTACCACTTCTGTGAGATGAATTTCAAAAATCTGAGAGACATGATTAATATCATGGAGTAAAATGTGGATCAATGAGATGAAAATAATTTTTGGTGAATAGTAACATTTTACTTTTATTTACACGGTTAAAAGTAAATAGGGTAATTAAGGGTAAAAATGATATTAATATTACCTCACACATGTACTAATTCTATTGGACAAGTTTATCTCTACCTAAAACAACCTTAGTAAAATAATATTATCATTTAGGTCCACTTGGATTATATTAGGACATTTATTATTATTTAATTCAAAGAAGAGTTAAAAGAGCTTCAATCAAACGTTAATAACTAAAACATTTTCTATATGGGGTTTTACAAGAGATAAATTCGATTTTAAATATTCATTAGAAATATAAAAATATTTCCGACATCATGGTATTTTATTTATAATTTATAGACATTAGATAAATAAATTTATTTATGACACAATGATGATGCAATAATTACCTTATTCATGAAAGTATCAAATAAATTGTATTATAAATATTACAATAAATATAATTTCATTGTTTTTATGACATCCAAGAATTTTATATTTGAATATGAAATGTTAGGATTGATTAAATGTATTATTTGAAGTAATCATGTTATCATTATTTTAACCAAAAAATAAATACCAAAAAGTGTCAAAATTGACATAAAATAGTTTTTAAAACAAATATTATATTATTAATTGATATAATGGTCCTAATAATCTATGGTTTGGCCAAAAGGATTATATAATAATATATAAGACATTAATGAACCAATTGGGGAATGATTGTCAGTATATAGTAATTTTATTAACCATATAATGTAAGAATACAACAAGACAGAGTAAAAGTTAAATTATTAAACTTAGAGTTAACTCTAAATGATAAGGTTATAATGGTAACCTAAACTTGTCTAAAACCAATTGGTTGAGTTTTTTGAGACATAAGCCCGCCATATAATTAAAATAATCAACTTTGGAGCCATTAGAAACCAAATATGAATTTATTATAAAATAATATTTTAAGTTTTTCCTAAGGTGCCCCTCACCCCTCTTATAAAAGGGCACTCCTCCTTCTCTCTAATTCACACATTCTAAGCCATTTGGCTCGGCCAAAACCTACCAAAATACACTCTTCAATATCCTCCATTCATCCTTGAGGCCTTATTTTGATCAGAAAGCCAACCTATGGAGCCATTTTGATCAAATCAAAAGGAAGAACTCGAAGAAGAGGTAATGATTTCACCACCCTCTTTCAAGTTCCTTTCTTCTTCCACTTCCTTTTTCTTTTTTTTGTTTCCATTATAAAATAATAACTCCAGTATATTCTATATACTGTTATGTTATTATAATTATGGTACAACCAAATTCATTATTCTATCCACCATTTTAATGGCATGTCACGATAGGTGCGTACGTACGGCTTACCGACTCCACGTCGTGGTGTAATTGTTATTCAATAAATTATTATTTTGATGGATATAATAATGTTTTGTATTTGATGTAAATAATAAAAATAACATGATAATAATTCTGTATATATTTTATACCATCCAATTATATATTATATTAATATCAAAGGAATGATATTTTCTCTCGTGTGTACGTACGGATTACCGTCTCCACGACGCAATGAGATTCATTTCCAAGTTCATCATTCATCGACGATTACAAAAATATATATTACTAATAAGTATGTAATATATGAAATAATAATTCTACTAGATATATATATATTTATATATATAAGTATTTATGTACTTACATATATCATATTCACGTACATCCATTCAATACTATGTAAAAACGGAAACAACGTTTATGCGTACGTATGGACTACCGTCTCCATAAGCGGTGTTTTCCATTTCATATATAAGTATATTATAAATTTTTATATACTAAATATATATGATAAATAAATCATGTTTTATATTTTTGAAGTATTTAAATCATGATCTAGGTGATACAATCAAGGGTAACAAGTTTAAACATGTACGATAAAGAAAGCGATTATTACCCGAAATATTAATATAACATGGAAATTATTATTAAATGGGTAGTATAAAGTCATAAATGAATAATGCATGATTTCATAAATATTAATATGGTTCTGGTATAATTTAATAACATAATATAGTCTTCATACAGGAGGCTAAACATACCCTCGACTAATGGAAAGTACAAGGTAAGGGGTTTCCATCTCACTCCTTATTCCTGTGAGATTCATGCCATATTGCCACTATTACCTTTTGTGTGGTGTATGTACTGACCATAATTTTATTCTTTATGTAATAAACTTTAATTTATTTGTATTTAAATATTCATTGTATGATACCTCTTTCATGGGGTGTATGTTTCGTAAGTTACCAAATTTGTAAGGGTTAATTTCACAATCTCTTTATTATCCGAGGTTGTTTTTACGTAAGTATCTTCTGGGAAATATTTATTATCCATTTCCATGTTATATGAAAGAGTTTTCAAAGGGATTATTTTAAGGTAATTTTTACTGAAACATCATTTCAAATGTTTTAAATATTTATTCTTCTAAATTTTTCTCATTAATTTCCATGTCTGAAAAATGGTTTGCAAGGATTTATTTATATGGACATGAAAGTTTTTAAAATTTTAATTCCTTTCAAAAGTTTCAAATTGGTATGGGACACTTTTATTCAAAAATGTTTTTAAATGTCTTCTTTTCCAAATTGTGTGACTTTTAGATGTTTTCATGAAAAAAGAGATATTTTTCACAAATAGTTGTAATTTCATCTATGTAAACATCCTTTGATAGATTTTACACTTTTTTGAAGTTGATTTATTATGATACAAATATTCTATATTGTATTTAAGGTTTTTTGATTTGTGTGACTATGGATGAGTCGTTTTTATGCCATTAATGTCTTATGATTAATGTTTTTTGCATTTCGTATGCTAGTTTTAATACGAATTTTTATGTAATATTTCATCCTCTTCTTAAGATGAATGTGTCGGACTTGTATGTTCCGGGTTGTGGACCGGTAAAAGTAAGCCCCCCGAGTTGGTGTCCGGTTATTAGAGGCTCTCCGAGTTGGTGTCCGGTTATTAGAGGCACTCTGGGTTGATGTCCGGTTATTATAGGCACTCCGGGCTGGTCTCCGGTTATTAGAGGCACTCCAGGTTGGTGTCCGGTTATTAGACACACTCTGGGTTGGTGTCCAGTTATTAGAGGCACTCTGGGTTGGAGTCCAATTACAGAGGCTCTCCGGGTTGGGTTACGGTTACAGTTATCCCTTAGGTCTTGGCACGAGGCCTTCACACATAAATAAAAGTTCAGCATTATGCATTTCATTATTAAGAAAGTTGTTAGTGATATTGCATGTTATTATTCGACTAGTAGAATATCCATGTGAATAAGTAAATGGAATTACTTCATTTTATTTTTACCATATTATGCTGAAGTTTATGTTTAAAAAGATTTTGTTTTAGTTATACATTTCCTTAAATGTTTATTATTATTTATTAATGTTTCTGCTGTATTGTTATCCTTACTAAGCATCTGAGCTCACCCATTTCTATGTTTTATTTTTCCCAGGTTTCCAAGAAGTTTATTGTGATTGATATACAGGGTTAAACCAAAGGAATAATGGCGTTCGTGAAGGATTATTTATGTTGTTTTGTATGTAATGAAGTATAATGTAACATTCATGTATGTAATCTATTTTCCAAGACTTCTAAACCGATCGGTCCTTCGGGACGTGATTCTTTTTAATCATGCCAATGTATTAAAATAGTGCACCGACTCTAGGTAACTGGGGTCAAGGTATTACAGTTTGTATCAGAGGATGTTTAGCAATAACCTTGGAAACTAGATTTAGATAAACTCTGATTAGAGCACATTTCCCTAATATAGATTTTGAGGATTAGTATATAAGAACTTCCAAGAATTTTGGTAATGTAGATATTTTTTGAGTCTTCCAAGAAAATGAATCCTTGTCTGGATACGTGTAGGTAGAGGTGGCTCTGGCGTAGATTTACTTAGGGGTAAACCAGAAAACACTTCTTTAAGATAGACTCGAACGGGAACTAGTGCACGACAAAGGGCCTTGCTACACTCTTGGTTACGACACTCCCGGAGGATATTATTAAGATAATTCTCATTTTCTTTACAAACCATTATGAAGGTCTTATGAGTATATACGTACTCAAAGAAAACATTTTTATGATTATGGATTATATCCATAAACTGTTTAATTTATGTTAAGTGTTTTACAAGTTAGGGATTAGGTATTGCTATTCATAAAATAATCTAGTGTATGTCATTGTTTTGAAATGGTGCCCAGTAGAAGGAATGAGAACTCCAACAATACACATGATCCAAAGAGTAAGAAGGATCATATCTTTCATGGTCCTAAGCCATAATTTAGAAGGGAAATAGTCTCCCACGTATTATCATCATATGAATAAATATTATCATGTGTTGATAAGATAAGTAAAGAATTCTCGGAGTCCTGTGGCTTTGAAGGGAAGCCAGAGAAGAAAAGGATGGTAGAGAGAAGGACAAATAAAGGGAAGCAGGTAATGAAGGATATTTCCATATGTGATAACTACAGAAATAATCACCTTGAAAAATGCTTGAAGGGAATGGAAGTACGTTATAAGTGCGAAGAAAAAGGACACAAAGTACATGACTGCAAGTGTAAGAAAAAAGTTTCAAATGTATAATGCTTCATCTGCAAGGAGTTTGGACACTACGTGAACCAATGTCCCAGTCCATAGACTATGCCGAAAATTATGGTAATGTATAATAATCATGTTATGATACTAACACAAATGAAAAGGAATGAATTGTGTTCTTATGTTGTTTTGGAATTATTTCATTGAAGTGTTGTATCAATGATGTAATGGAAGTAAATAAGGATTATACTGCAGTACTATTTCATTAAGGGTTTGAGATTTTATGGTACTAAGAAAAGTGACTCTACAGTGAGTCAATTTTTTTGGAAATACATGGTTGAAGGAAAGATAAACCTTAATATGGTCCTAATATTGAGGTATTGATTTTGGAATAAGATATGGTTGAATTAGGTAAATTATATTGGATATTCTTGAATACCCTGAAACTGATTAATGATTTTTCATCATTGGAGTTTACAACATTTTTGATAGGAGGAGTATATCTAGTATTCTATAAAGAATAAGGGACCATGAATGTAATCAATAAGGTTTTATAGTAATTCAGGATGTTACCATGTTTTAAAATAATACATGGTGAAGGTGTTCACCTGTTATTACATCGAAAAAAGGATCTTCATTGTGTTTAACTTCCTTATAAATTTTGGAATGTGAGTTTGGATAGTAGTATTTTGGATAAGAATAAAGGTTGGAATGGATTATGTTTGAAAGGTTATTTTTGGATTTTTATAAAAGGACAACGCGCAGACCATGTGACAACCCGTTGCGTCGGACAAAGCTGTGGGAATCGAACCCACAACCATAGTGTGATTGATATTTATCACCTAACAGTAGAATACATGAAGTACCTGGATTGTATAATGTAGTTTCTTTTTTAATGGGTCTGATATGTGAATTATACATTCAATATATTTGGAACCCAATATGATTAGGATAAATAGAGTATTTTTGAGTTGTATTATGTTTTTTAGTGAAAGATGAGTTTGTGGTAGAAATTATTAATGTATATAACACTAATTATAAAGTAAGTATATCTCCTTATGATCTTAGAAAATCTCATAAATAAATTCCTCAACATTAAGAAAAAGAACTTAGAACAAAAATGTTGTCCTAGATGGTACCTTAGATCATCACAAATTTATGGATTTGTGATTGTCGGCCTTTTCATAGCCATGTTCTCTACCACTCTCTATCAGATATTGATGGTCAAATTTCTCTTCCATATCCACATTTTCCTACATGGAACCCAGTATGTGTTATTTTCTCTAACCTTCATACTTACCACTCTTTATTTTAAATAGAGGTCTCATTAATTCATTTTTTGATGTGGGATTTTAGCTAAGATATTTTGAAACGTCAACCCCAAGTTTCCAATACCAAGAATAAATTGCTAGGATGAAATTTATTGAAGGAGGAAATAATGTAACACCCCAATCTTCCATTGTACGCTTCTCTTTGAATAATACAGTAGTGTGTGTTGTACGCAACTTCGAGTTCTAACACACACCACAACCAATCAAACTAGCCGTTATGAATTTTAATACCTGCTTTTTGAAATTTTAGAAATTTTATATTTCAAAATTTACTTCATTTTTGGATTCGGAATATTGAAATTAGCTTAGGGTGAATTTTTGGTACTTTTCTGATAACTTTCATATTTTGCTGAATAGTGAAAATTACTAAATTTTAATTAAAAACAACTTTTTTAATCGAAATAATTAGTAGTGATAAATTATGAATTTTAGTGGTTTTAAATTATATTTATAATATATTTTTACAATTTAATCCAATGCTGGTCATTAGAAAAAATTTCACATTTAAACCAGATATAAACAAGTGTCAATCTTTTGATAGTTATTGTTTCTTAAAAACATGCTTTTTGTTTTGACAACGGAAATTAATTTTAAATTAATAAATTCAACTTAAATGTTTTGAATTTGGTAAAGTAGACTTCATTATTGAATTTGGAATATCAAAATTATCTTAGGGTAAATTTTTGGTATTTTTCTGAAAACTTTTAATTTTTGATGAATAGCGAAAAAACACTCAGTTTTAGTTTAAAACCGAATTTTTATAGAAACATTTGTTTATTTTATTTAAATTATTTATTTTCAAAATAGATTAATAATACCTATATAAGCTCAATGTAATTCATTGGAGTAGGTTTATAATAATTTTAGATATATAAAAATTTTAGTGAACTTTTCACCGTCTTTAACCCACCTCTTAGGAGCTTTTGCAAATTCACATAAAACATAATTTTACCGCTTCGATGAGATGAATTTAGAAAATATGAGAGACACGATTAATATCAATGAGTAAAATGTGGTTCAATGAGATGAAAATAATATTTTGTGAATAGTAACTTTTTTACTTTTATTTACCACGATTAAAAGTAAATAGTGCAATTAAGGGTAAAAATGATATTACTATTACCCTCACACATGTCCTAATTATATTGGACAAGTTTATCTCGACCCAAAACAACCTTAGGAATAAAATATTATCATTTTGGTGCACTTGGATTAGATTAGGATATTTATTATTATTTAATTCAAAGAAGAGTTAAATGAGTTAAAATCAAAGTTTAATAATTAAACATTTTTTATATGGGGTTTTACGTGAGATAAATTAGATTTTAAATATTCATTAGAAATATAAAAATATTTACTACATCATGGTATTTTATTTATAATTTTTAAGAATTAAATAAATAAATTTATTTCTGACACAATTATGATGTAGTAATTACCTTATTCATGAAAGAATCAAATAAATGGTATTATAAACATTAAAATAAATATAATTTCAATGTTTTTATGACATCCAAGAATTTTCTAGATGAATGTGACATGTTAGGGTTGATTAAATGTATTTTTTTTGAATTAATCATGTTTTTATTATTTTAACCAAAAAACAAATACCAAATAGTGTCAAAATTGACATAAAATAGTTTTTAAAACCAATATTATATTATTAATTGATATAATGGTCCTTAAAATCTAAGGTTCGGCCAAAAGACTTATATAATAATATATATGACATTAATGAACAAATTGGGGTTTGATGAGCAGTATATAGTATGTTTATTAACCATATAATGTAATAATACAAGAAGACACGGTAAAAGTTAAATTATTAAACTTAGAGTTAAATCTAAATGATAAGGTTAAAATGGTAACCTAAACTTTTTTAAAACCTATTAGTTGAGTTGTTTTCGACCATACCCACCTTATACATTAAATAATCGACTTTTTAGACATTATAAACCGAATATGAATTTATTATAAAATAATAGTTTATGTTTTTCCTATGGTGCCTCTCACCCCTCTTATAAAAGGGCCCTCCCCTTATCTCTAATTCACACCTTCTAAGCCATTTTTCTCAGACAAACCCTGCCCAAATACACTCTCAAAAATCCTCCCTTCATCTTATAGGCCTTAGTTTGATCATAAATCCAACCTAAGGAGCCCTTTTGATCAAATCAAAAGGAAGAACCCGAAGAAGAGGTAATGATTTCACCACCCTCTTTCAAGTTCCTTTCTTCTTCAACTTCCTTTTTCTTTGTTGTTTCGATTATAAAATAATAACTCCAGTATATTCTATATACTGTGATGTTATTATAATTATTTTACAGAAAAATTTATTATTCTATCAACCCTTTTAATGACATTTCACCATACGTGCGTACGTACGACTTACCGTCTCCACGTCGCGGTGTAATTGTTATTCAAAACATTATTATTTGGATGTGTATAATAATGATTTTTATTTGATTTAAATAATAAATATAACATGATAAGAATTATGTATATATTATATACCATCCAATTATATATTATATTAATATCAAAATAATGATATTTTCTCTCGTGTGTACGTACGGATTACCGTCTCCACAACGCGATGAGATTCATTTCCAAGTTCACCATTCATCGATGATTAGAAAAATATATATTACTAATAAGTATTTAATATATGAAATAATAATACTACTGGAGATATATATATATATAAGTATTTATGTACTTACATATATCTTATTCACTTACTTCCGTTCAATACTATGTAAACCCGGAAACAACGTTTATGCGTACGTACGGTCTACCGTCTCCATAAGCGGTGTTTTCCATTTCATATATACGTCTATTATAAATTTTTATATATTAAATATATATGATAAAAAAATCATTTTTTATATTATGGAAGTATTTAAATCATGATCTATGTGATACAATCAAGATTAACAAGTTAAAACACGTACGATAAAGAAAGCGATTATTACCCGAAATATTAATATAACATGGAAATTTTTATTAAATGGGTAGTATAAAGTCATATATGAATAATGTATGATATCATAAATATTAATATGGTTCTGGTCTAATTTAATAACATACTATAGTCTACATACAAGATGCTAAACATACCCTTGACTAAAGGAATGTGCAAGGTAAGGGGTTTGATTCTCACTCCTTATTCCCATGTGATTCATGCCATATTTCTACTATTACCTTTTGTGTGGTCTATGTACTGACCATAATTGTATTCTTTATGTAATACACTTTAATTTATGTGTATTTAAATATTCATTGTATGATACCTCTTTCATGGGGTGTATGCTTCGTATGTTACCAAATTGGTAAGGGTTAATTTCACAATCTCTTTATTATCCGAGTTTGTTTTTACGTATCTACTGGGACATATTTATTATCCATGTCCATGTTATATGAAATAGTTTTCAAAGGGATTCTATTAAGGTAATTTTTACTAAAACATCATTTCAAATGTTTTAAATATTTATTCTTCTAAATCTTTCTCATTAATGTCCTTGTCTTCAAAATGGTTTTTAAGGATTTATTTATATGGACATGAAAGTTTTCAAAATGTTAATTCCCTTAAAATGGTTCAAAGTGGTATGGGACACTTTGATTCAAAAATGTATTTAAATGACTTATTTTCCAAATTGTGTGACTTTTAGATGTTTTCATGAAAAAAGAGATATTTCTCTCAAATAGTTTTAATTTAATTTATGTAAACATCCTTTGATAAATTTTACACTTGTTTGAAGTTGATTTATTATGATACAAATATTCCATATTGTATTTAAGGTTTTGTGATATGTTTGAATATGGATGAGTCGTTTTTATACCATTAATGGCTTATAATTAATGTTTTCGCATTTCGTATGCTAGTTTTAATATGAATGTTTATGTTATATTTCATCTTCTTCTTAAGATGAATGTGTTGGACTAGTATGTTCCGGGTTGGGGATCGATAAAAGTAAACCCTTTGGGTTGGTGTCTTGTTATTAGAGGCACTCCGGGTTGGTGTCCGGTTATTAGAGGATCTCCGGGTTGGTGTCCGATTACTAGAGTCACTTGGGGTGGTGTCCGGTTACTAGAGGCACTCCAGGTTGGTGTCCAGTTATTAGAGGCACTCCGGGTTGGTGTTCGGTTATTAGAGGCACTCTGGGTGTTTGTCCAGTTATTAGAGGCACTACGGGTTGCAGTCCGGTTACATAGGCTCTCCAGGTTGGGTTCCGGTTACAATTATCCCTTAGGTCTTAACACAAGGACTTGACATAGAAATTAAAGTTCGGCATTATGTATTCCATCATTATGAAAGTGGTTAGTGATATTGCATGTGATTTTATGACTAGTAGAATATCCATGTGAATAATTAAATGACATTACTTCATTTTATTTTTTCCATACTATGCTGAAGTTTATGTTTAAAAGGCTTTTGTTTTAGTTATAAATTGCCTTAAATGTTTATACTTATTTATTAAAGTATCCTCTATATTGTTATCCTCACTGAGAATCTGAGCTCACCACTTTCTATGTTTTATTTTTCCCAGGATTCCAAGAAGTGTATTGTGATTGATATGCAGGGTTAAACCAAGGGAATAATGGCATTCATGAAGGATTATTTATGTTGTTTTGTATGAAATGAAGTGTAATGTAACATTGATGTACGTAATCTATTTTCCAAGACTGCTAAACCGATCGGTCCATCGGGACTTGATTCCTTGTAATCATGCCAATGTATTAACAGAATGCACCGACTCTGGGTAACTGTGGTTGGGGCGTTACATGTTGTACATGGACAAATAAGACCTTTGTATATATCCAGAAAAGTCAATGATATAGACATCCGATGATCTTTCATTGATAATGGATCATGAGTCAATCTCATTCCTATTCATACACTTCATCAATTGGGCCTCACTGAATCTAATTTATCTCCTTCTACATTGATGTTGCAAGGATATGATATGAATGAACAAGATCCTCTGGGAGAAATTACACTAAAAATTCAGTTTGGAGACCCTGTATCTAATTCAGATTTCATGGGTTTTCATCAGGACACAGCCTTCAACATTTTTCTTGGAAGACTATGGCAACATCAACATGCAGTCGTACCTTTTTCAAACCCTCAATGTCTCAAATATTGTTTCAATGGTAAAATTGGGAAATTGTATTGTGACAAAGCCCCATTTAAAACATGTGAATCTCAATACATTGATGTAGAATTTTATCACATAGAGGGAAAGGAAAAATCCACAGTGAAGAAGGTTACGAAAATTAATGACCCAAATGGTTTGGAAAAGATTCGAAAAAAACCATTCATACATGTGAGTACATATTATGTGTTTCCTATCAGCCAAATTGATAGGATAGACCTAAATCCAATCACTCTTATGAAAACTTCCATAATGTCAATTACCACAATTGAGCTAGTCAACATGGGAGAAATTGTTGATTCACCAAGCAATGATGAAAGATTAAATGGAGATGTCTTCATTTCATCCACTGAAATCAAGAAATTCTATACTTCATCAACCAGGTCAGAAGAAGTTATAGTGATACTAGAGGAAAACAATGATGTCGATTCTCAATCCATCATCTCCTCTCTATCACCCTAGAAAGACCCATCATCATCAATATAGTCAGAAATGGTATCCTATTCTCTAAGATGTTCAAATTTTAACTTCTCCCATGACCATGGAAATTCTGCCTTTTCATCTGCTATGAAAGTAGAAATAGAAGAAGTAACACATATTGAAGAAGAAGAGGAAGATCTCAGGGATGCTTCTCCAGAATTTAAAGAGGGTATCTCTACCACTGCAGATGAACTCAGAGAAATAAATATGGGTATAAAATAAGATCCACGCCCCACTTTAATTAGTGCAGCCATGACTCTTTAAGAGCAAGAAATGTATACATCATTTCTAAAGAAAAATCGATATGTATTTGCTTGGAATTATATAGAAATTCCAGGTCTTGATCTCGATGTTTCCACTCATCATTTGTGTTTTCTAAAAGAACATCGAGGATTCAAGCAACCAGTAAGAAGAACACATCCAACTTATGCCTCCAAAACTGAAGCTGAAGTTGATAAGATTATCAATGCTAATATTGTCAGAGAAGTTCAATATCCCAAATGGATGGCTAATATTTTCCCTGTAAAGAAGAAGAATGGAAAAATTAGAGTTTTAGTTGACTTCAGATATCTTAATCGGCATTATCCCAAGGATGATTTTCCAGTTCCGATCACAGAACTCTTAATTGATGAAATTAATGGATAAAAAGACCTTTCCATCTTGGATGGTTATTCTGGGTATAATCAAATATGAATGGCCCTGGAAGATTAAGAGTCCACAACCTTCATAGCTCCTCAAGGTGTGTTTTGCTATCAAGTAATGCCCTTTGTCCTGAAGAATGCAGGTGCAACGTATCAATATTCCAAGCACCGTATCTTCAAAACCTTTTTGGGATATTTGTTGAGTGTTATGTGGATGATTTGGTGGTTAAATATAGACAACGTTCTAATCGCTTGGCCGATCTAGATATCATATTCAACAAAATTCTACAACATAATTTGAAGATGAACCCCATGAATTATGCTTTCGAGGTAACCTTAGGAAAATTTCTCAACTTTGTTGTATGCCATCATGGTATTCAAGTTGATCCTAAGAAGACAAAATCAATCCTTGGAATGTTACATCCAAGAAATTTGAAGGAATTAAGTGGGATTCATGGAAACTTGAACTATATTCAGTGTTTCATTGCCAATTTGGTAGGCATGTGTTTACCCTTCACCAGAATAATGAAGAAGGGAGTCACCTAACAGTGGACTGAAGAATGTCAAGAAGCATTCGATATCCTCAATAAATAACTCTTGAGTCCACAAATATAAATACCACATGTTTAAGGAATGCCACTTATTCTCTATGTGACAACTTTAGAGCGATCATTGGATGCCTTCATTACCGAAAAGAATGCTGATGGGAATGAAAACCACATTTACTATCTCAGTCGGACTATACTTGAGGCAGAAACTCGATATTCATGTATTGAAAAGTGCTACCTAGAATTAATCTTTGTAGTTCATAAATTGAGGCACTACCTATAACATCATGAGGTCCAATTGGTATCTCTCAATAACCCACTGAAATTTATCCTTAGTTGTCCAATGCTTACTGGACGTCTCGAAAGGTGGGCAGTTATTTTGCAGCAGTTTGATATCTAGTATGTGTCTCAAAAGGAAATAAAGGGCTAAGCTTTGGCCGATTTCCTTGCTGAACACCCATCTATGGAAGATTAATCTTGAAATTTTGAACTTCCTAATGAGGAAGTCTTCTCTATTCAAGATAATCCTAAAAAATGGGAACTGTACTTTGATGGTGCCTCTATAAGTCCAACATGGAAGAAAATGGAAATCCTAAATTCAACAAAGTTGGGTTAGGAATCGTGCTTATTTCCCTCGAAGAGGCACTATTAACCTATTCCTTGTTATTGTTGAAAGGAGGTACAAACAATGAAGCATAATATTAAGCTCTCATCGCAGGCTTGGAATTGGCACTTCAGGCACAGGTGAATGACTTAAAGGTAAAAGGTGATTCAGATTTGGTAATCAAATAATGAAATGGGGATTATGCCATTAGAAAGGAATAGTTAATCCCTCTGTGGGATTACGTTAGAGAGTTAATGGCAGAATTTCCTTCGGAACCGACATTTTCTTATTTCCCGTGATCACAAAATTCCCATGCTGATGCACAGGATAATGTTGTCACATCCATGGCAGATCCAAACCAGGACGAAACAATCATCAGTATTGCCCACCCTCATGTAGTTTCACCTTTTTTCAAATCAGAACATAGGAAATCAATGAAATCAGTTCCATTTCTAAACCATAAGGTCTTACTACAGGATGAATGACACCTATTAGGGAATAATTTCAAAATGGAACACTCCCACCTGATAGATTCGGGAAAGAACATGTTCAGTGATGTGTGGTGAATTTTACTCTTTATGATATCCCAAATCACCAAAAAATTATCTACAAGTGAGGTTTTGATGGAATTATTTTCTGTTGTATTAATGGTGAAGAGACAATGAATTTCTTGAGTGAAGTTGATGTCGGAGTTTGTGGTGCACACCAGTCTAGACATAGAATTTCTAGTCAAATTAGAAGGCTTGGATACGTCTAGCCTTCAATGATGCAAGATTGTGTTGATTTCACTAAGAGGTGTCACTCTTTCCTAGTATGTGCCAAATTCATTCATCAACACCTAGAGTTGCTTCATACAACTAAATACTCAATGACAATTTTACACATGGGGAATGGATGTAGTATGACCTTATCCTCCAACTACAACCAAGCAGTTTAAGTATATTCTTACTGCTACTGACTTCTTTTCCAAATGGGTAGAGGCAATACCTCTCAAAGAAGTTGTTTCTAAAAGAATTGTTAGCTTCGTCAAGTCTGACATCATTACCAGATTTTGTGTCCCTCATACTATATTGACAGACAATGGCATTAACTTCTATTTATCAGAGGTGAGAATGTTGTATCAAGAATACAACATCAAATACAACCATTCATCTCAGTATCATGTAGCGGCCAATGTCCAAATGGAGGCCTTCAATAAGACTCTATCAAACATACTGAAAAATATGGTAGATAAAGATAAGAAATCATGGCCTAATAAACTTTTTCATGATTTATAGGCTTATCGGACCACCACCCGCACTGCTACGCAGTCCACTCCATATTCATTAGTATACAGAACAAAAGCAGTCTTGCCCATTGAGGTTCAATTACCTTTTCTCAGAGTAGCCACTTGTGATCAATTATCCATATATGAACAATATTATAAGCGATTTGATGAGTTGGAAAGATTAATTGAAAAAATATCATTCACATTTCACCACTTGGAAGTCTATCAGAATCAAATAGCATGGGTGTTCAATAAAAAAGTTCATCTTCGTTCATTCATTCAGGTAGAATTGGTATTGGTCCTCATAACTCCAATGATACCTAGAAAGAATCCTCCAAAGCTTGATCCAAAGTGGGAAGGACCTTATTCAATATATAAGGTATACTATAATGGAGCATATTCTTTAATCTAAATGGATGGAGAACTAATTACAACTCTAACCAATGCCATATTCTTGAAGATGTATTTTTTGTAACAAAAATACACCCATATTCCTCACTGAAATAATTTAAACAGCACGGTCCCATTTATCCTTTCTACAGGAAATTAAAATGCATAGCTCTCTCCATCGTCCAAGATGACATTAAAAAGTGTCCCCTTTATCATCCTACTTGACGATAAACTATGCACATGTCTTGAAAGACATTAAACTGCACAAAAATATTGTCCTAGATACATGACACTAAACTGTACAACACCCTTTATCCCACATGATGTTAAACTGTACATCGTTAGGGTTGTTGTTACCTCTTATTTCTCACACCGAGCATGACTCACATGAGGTTAGAGTAAGATTCAACCATAACACCCTCTCTGGGCCGCTAACCATGCGTATGTCCCAACACCATCTTGGGGTTGTTATCCTCAAGTTCAACTCGATCGCCAATTCATTCTCAATCGAACTATGCACACTTTGATCCTTGCCTTCTAGGATGGGTACCTAGGCAACCTCCTGAGGTTCAAGCCCAAAATAAATATCTTCACATTGGTTCACCATCATCCTTTCTATATGAAGTTAAACTATACAGTCCCCCATTTTTCTCACTACAAGACATTAAACTACAATGCAATACATCCTATCTACATGATGCTAAACTGTGCAGCACCAGTCCATGCATATGACCCTAAAATATTTTCACTTTTGTCCTGTATGATAATAAACTACAATAGTCTATGACACCCTCACCTGAGAGGGAATCATTATTTACATTGATCCCCAATATTTTCATATTCCTAGGACTACGTGCATACATGGAAATTCCCAAACCTTTAATCTTTGGTCCAACCATCATTGCAGTAAAGTCCCCTTTCATTCTTCACATGTACGAACCAAATCTGTACAGAGGGTATTTCTTGGATTATGCATGGCTTGATTCCAATCCCTATGGGATATGTAGTAATGTTCGAGCATCCCTCAAATCTAGCCCCAAGTTTTTGGGCCTAACCCCAAACTCCATTTTCAGTCCCTTGGCTGAAAAGTACCCCTGTGAGCACATGAATGTGGAATGAAAACCCTGATCTTTATTCACATAAGGTTTCTAACAAACACACACTATGTCTCCCTCATTAAGGTCCGAGCTCTATGACTCTAAACTAATATCTCTTACGATATCTTCCCACATGATGTTAAACTGTATTTCAAGAACTACGTATGGATTGATTCTCATCCTAATGTAATATGTAGTGAAGTAAAACATCTCAATTCAGGATCCAGCCACAACTTGATTATGATAAACATTGGTCTATGTATCTCCTTCATGTCTGATACTCGAGAGTTATTTTTCATGACTATGCAGCACGTGCCCTTAGGTGGCCTTGGATAAGTAGTCTACATAACAGACCAGTCAGCCAAAAGATGCTATTATTTGACTATGCAGCCAATGCCCTTATGTGGCCCTGCATAATTTAACCCCCCAAATGAGATTTTTAAATAGTGGTAAATTCATTCCTGGGGGAACACCTCTTTTGTCCTTATTATATTAACGGAGATATGTAGGGATCTGCAAAAACATCACACCTTAATATATTTGTCCCGTTCTATTTTTCATCATCTAAAAGTATTCATGTTTATGGTTTATATTTCCCTTCCCTATTTTGCGTCAGATCTTCATAGGAGTGACATTCATCTAGTTCTTTAACAATCTTGATTGGGAATATCCTCTCTATATTCATGTACCTCTCTCCATACAGCAGACTCTATGCTTTGGGAAATTTTAATCTCCATAAACATTCACTGGATTTTAGCAATAGAAAACTAAAATTTCTGAGAGTTCTTTTACCGAACTATGTAGCACGTGTCCTTAGATGGCCTTGAATAATTAGTCTACATAATAAACCTGTCAGCCAAAAGATGCTATTATTTCACTATTTATCCAATGCCCTTAAGTGGCCCTACATAATTCAACCCCCTAACGGGTTTGTCAAATAGTGGTAACTTCACTCTTAGGAAATACTTCATCTAATGGTTTTAGCCCTTTTTTCATATCATCACTCATATTCAAAAGTTCTTAAGTCATAGTTTACATGGTTCCCCCCATACTTGAATGTTGTAATATGTTTTCAAAAAAATTATCAAGGAATTGAGTTAATTTTAATCCATTCGGTCAAACTATTCAACCTTAAACATTAGCCCTTTTATATCCGACACACATGAATTTAATCTACCAACATGAGACAGGGTACTCAGTAAATTTGGAACCTGAAAAAGGAACTCTGAACAAAAGTCGAGTCTCAGCTCGCTAAATGTACATTTTGTATGATTTTGGAAATATTGAGCAACAAAAAGATGCAAACTTTGGGGGGTTGTTTGTATAATCCTAGAAAAGATCAATCTATGCTTACTAGGCCCATTGGCTTAGGTAAAATTTTATTTTTAGTAATTATCAATAGAATATAGGTACAAATGACTAAAGATGAAATGTTTTTTTTCATTGATGCACAAGATTAGAAGAACATCCACAGATTGGAGTATCTTCTCTTTTTTCAAAGATTACAAGAGGATTTCAGCAGAACTTTTCATTTGATTTATGTAATCTTGATCTTCATCAGCAGCCACTTGAAGTTCATTCACTCTACCAACTTCACTCTTTTTAGCTTGATAGAGTGATTTCTGGGCATCTGTGATGGATTTTATACCATTCGTTTGGACTCCTTTCAATGAATTGTTAAGCTGGTCAAGTACCCCTGTAAAGACATCGAGTTTTTGCTGAAGGTGCATCTGCTAGACAACATTCTCCTTGATTTTATTCTTTAGCTCCTTTAGCTTTGCAACATGATTAGCCTCAGCTCGGGAAACCGCAACCTCGAATTCTCCGATATTGGACATCAGGCTTGCTCGGGTCAGATCTTGACGACACTTTTTCTCTTGATCCCTCCTTAAGATGACTATTTTCACCATGGTATGAATCTATTGATATCCAAAACCACCATGTCCCAGCATGAAAAACAAGGATGAAAGTCGCAGGATCTTTGAAGACAGCTCTTCAAGAGGCACTTCAGATATGATCTTCTATATATTCTGCCATTCCTTGCGACGTGATAATTGGAGAGCCTTTTTCACCTCTGGCTCTAATTCAACATCTCTATCACATTGGGGAATATATTCCATGATTAATGCACTTAAGGAAGTGACCTGTTCTCCTCCTTCCCCCATGACCCTTTGTACTTCACTTTCTACTCCCGTTGGGACTAAGGCAGAGGCTTCACCTCCCGATCTAGCCGCTGAAGTTGACGACCCTACATAGTTAATTGAAATCTATGGTTAGTTTCAAAGGATAACAAAATTTGATTAGATATCTTGAAAATTAAGTACAAAGACAAATATTATCATCTTTTACCCAATGGTAGTTAAATAACATGAGAAGGATCCTCCCCATATTTCCTAGCTTCAATAGGATTTTCAGGATGGGTTTCAGGAAGCTCCGTGGAGTTAAGCTCTACTAGAGCTAGTGTCTCTATAATGATAGCACTGTCTATACTCTCTTCAGGCATCGACATATCAGAAACTTGCTCAGATGGAACTGCAAATTTCAACCAATCATGGTTAGATATGTAATAAATTTTTTTAACAGGATGAAGGATAACACTCACGTCCAAAATCTTCTAAATCACATGGTAATTTAACATGATATAAAATTTCTTTAAAAGACCTTCTGAGTTTCTTCATTTCATCCAATGATATCCCAGATTTTTGGTTAGTCACACTAGTGGGAAAATTTGACATGTATTCTTGGAGACCCTCCTCTTGCGGCCTCTGACCCTGGGTATCTTCCTTAGAGAAAATTACAGAGTCAGTTGTAGTGGTCGCCAAATGTTCTGGTGAACGTGTTGAACCTAAATCATCTAAGAAGGGAATTATGTTTATGTTTTCATTAAACGTTCAATGAATTATTGTTAAATTACCAAAAGAAGGCTCCTATCTCCTTGCAGCAGCAACATGAGCAGTTCTGGGAAAAGACGCTGGATCTTCTTCTGTAATCATTTTTTCAGGATCCGCCAAGTCAGCATGAATTTGCGAATGTTCCCCAGAACCCTCCTTCATCCTCAGAGGAGGGTCAGTCCTCTCCCTCAAAGGGGAAATAGAAGTGTCCCCTGCAATCCTAAGAAGTATGAGAACTCATTTCATGAGTTAGGATTCATGACTATCTGAAGGAATTACCACTACTGATGAAGGGTTTAGTTATGGAATTATTCCTTAGATTCCTGTGCTTATTTAACTTTTTGGGTGTTTTGACATTGTCACCACCAAATACAGGTATTGGAGAGTGAAAATCCTAGTCTAAATTATCATCCATGGCTTATTAGCCTTAAGATACCTCACCAGACTCGCGAGGAGATTCAGCTGCTCCAAGAGCGGTGCCACCAGGGCTGTACTGCAGTGATGGGACCTCAGTAGTTCCTTCCTTAACAATATGCAAGATGAAGAAAGTAATTTCCTTGAGTAACAAATCTTTGACCGAAATCAAGTTTTAATGCAAATAAGGAAAGAAATTTACATCTTCAGGAACCACGTAATCATGACACTCCTTGTCTATTGAAGGACCAATCCCCTCAGTGGTTCCACAATCCATCATTTCCTTCACCCTCTTGGTGATAATAAAATGATCATCAGTGGCGTATATAGGATTTCTATCTATCCGATGCAAGCCCACACTTCATTGGGGTTATCCTCGAAGCAGATATTATTAGAAGCCTAGAGATCCCAAACTACGGGGATATGTCACCTTCCGCATAAGTCCATCCAGGCGGTTTAATCATCACAATATTAACTCCACCATGTATGGACAACCTCTGGTCGTAAATATTCAGAGTGTGCACTAGAAGTCTGCAAGGTGGGTCCTACAATCTAGGACTTCAACTTCTTCCCAGCTCCTGCAATCACAGATAAAGGATAAGAAAATGAAACTTGTTTCTTTATAAAATAGTGGCGAATAAATTGTCTCAATGATATAACTTACCTTGAGTCTATGTAGTAGGTCTCTTGAATTTGGAAGGAGGATTATATCTTGCATGAGGCCGTTTTGACGCATGTCGTGCCTCATCATCCCCCTCCTGGGAATCCGGTGAATCATCCCCGGGTGAAGAACCCGGTGAATCAGCTTCGGGTGAGGAAGAATCACTTTCTAGACAAAAGGTTTCTTTTCTGACACTTCTTTTTTTCTCCCCACCCAGGAGACATGAAAATTCAATACCCCTACCTGGTATGATTCTACCCAGTTCTCGGCATACCATGTAGTCAATTGACTCACTACTCCAGTAACAGGTAGATCAAACATTGCCCCGATCTTCTCCATAGCCGTCAGCAACCATAGTTGTTGGTAAACCATTGGATGTTTCTCTGGCCGGACATGCATGGGAGGGGATACAACAATCTGTTGCAGAAACTTGAATTGGCGTGCAAATTTATATGGAGCATAGGCCTCACATATAATCTCTACGTCAATTTTTGTGGCCAATATACCCTCTCTGAAATCTAACATATATGACCTAAATTCTAGGATAGCTTTTCAATCATCAACAAACTGCATGGTCGGCAGGTTTCCATAAGTGAAGAAATGAAATTCCTTGAACATTCTCAGCCTCACCTTCAAAACATAAGAATTGAGGTTCAATGGAGATATTTGGGAAAATTCCTACACTGATGGCCTAAAAGAACTTCCAAGAACCTTTAATCCATTCTTTACAATGTATGTCTTGAAGTGAGTGGAGATCCATCCCCAAAAAACATGGAATGGTCCCACTATTCTCAAAGGATACTTACTCATATAGACATGGACTTAGCTCCTGTGAATCTTCGCCAAAACCGGTTTGGCCAACCCAACCATTTTTCTCTTAGCTAACTTGGCTACAATAATGAAGGTCCCTGGCCTGATGCCTCCCTTAAAATCCACAACTGACAGAAGACAAATGCTAAGACACAAGTCTAAGAATCCTGCCAAATGGGTCTTCTTTGGGATTATTTGATCCTCTTCATACCCCCACTTTTCAAACTCTCCTGCTTCCAGAGTTGGCCAAAATGTGCCAATAACACCCCTCTTCACTGCTATGGGGAAGCTGGTAGGATGAGTATAGGTTGGCCCCTTCTCCTTCTTCTTGATCAGGAACATGTCCATCCACTCCTCTGGATGTATATGTTTTCTAGAGTGGGATTTTATGGTTTTGGTCATATTAAGCTTGTGGAAAATTTTCAATAACTCTCGTGCCAAAGCCAGAGTCTTATCCCAATCATTCTAGGTCACCTTGGGGGGGATGAATTCATCATACATATCACCCAAAATTGGATCCCCCAAGATCTTTTAAACATCCCACAAGCTAATGCCTACATCTCCATGAGTCAGATGAAAAGAATTGGATATGGGCTCTAGAAACTAATTAACTTCTGCACAAAATTATCATTCCTATGGACATATGGCTGCCTAGCCTAGATGACTTCATATATTGCACCTCCCTTAAGATCCACGAAAAACTCTGCACAGGTTTGTTGCACCCAATATGTCCACATCCAAGTCGGCTTTACACCTCCTCCAGGACAGAAATCCCAACTCTTTTTCCATCACTTGGAATGGTCCATCTTAGAATTTCAGAAAATAGAGGGATAACAATGCGGCTGTAGCTCAGGCTTGTGAGTCTTCAAATCTGGAGCACATGGGCTATGATGCATTATGTATGCCTTCCCCACTATTCCAGCATTGACAAATGATACTACAACTGAGACATTTTCCAAAGAGAAATTGGTGTAATTCTGAAACCCTGAATGAGTAATATAATTCTTTGCCTCTGAAACGTTGAATCCTTGTAGATGAACATGGAAATATAAAGGCAAGTAAATCCTCTATGGGAAATAAGCATGATATTTCTTCAAGTAATTATCCACATCTGGGAGAGTGATGTCGCATATATTATAATAATCATGGCCAACGACGTTCATCATGTCATATATTCTCTTGATGTCCAACTCATCAGCTGATCCAATTCTTTTTGGAACCATTGGATCTGCACAAATACTAAACAGTTAAATTTTAAGTATGTCTGTTTTTATGATGTATTTGTGAGGAAAACAAAAAAAGGCTAAGTCATTAAGCCATGCAAGTGTTGTCGCACAAGTATTGACACGCAATTCAAAATCCTTACATGTGAAGCGCGACACAAAGTAGAGAG
This sequence comes from Viscum album, assembly GCA_963277665.1. NCBI lineage: Eukaryota > Viridiplantae > Streptophyta > Magnoliopsida > Santalales > Viscaceae > Viscum > Viscum album. The sequence goes on from OY728145.1 coordinate 963,167,427, forward strand.
ATCGACTAAGGAAATAAAGACACTTGCACGATGAGATCTCAAAATCTTTGAAGGAAGTATGGTTTGCATGAAGTGACGCCCATATATATATAGGCGATCCCGCAACCATGCACGCTGGAACCTGCGCGTCGAAAACCTGCGCGTCCCTGAACCCTAATTTCTCTCTTTCCTCAGAGTCAAATCCTCTTTCTTTTTTCGGATCTAACTCTGAGAGGGGAATTTTTGTTGATGCTCATTTCTGTCATAGAGTCCAATGAATGCCAAAGAAAAATACCTTAAGCACAAAGAGATTCATCCATTGAAGAACATCAAAAATTAACAAAGGTATGACCAAGGAATGCACTAAGAAGGAGCCGCATAAGTTTTCTTCTAGATGTGAAAGTCACTTGTACACCACATATGGGTCACGCAAGTCACTTATGAACCTATTATCTTTTTCAACCAAGGTTCCCTAGGGCCTATAAATAGCCCCTGTGGGCCCCCATTTCAAGGATGAGTATTACAAAACTCAGATTCAAGCTCTGGTCACCCAAGTCTTTGTCTGAAGTCTTTCAAACACTTCTAAGGTAATTCTTTACCTAGAATGAAAGCTTTAAAGAGGAAGAATAAAGCATAAATGATAAAACTCATCAATACCTATGCACCTAAGTGTCCATCCCTTTAAGGGAAATGAAGACACTTTCACGCCACCTTGCCCCCTCAAGGAAACTTGTGCGCCACCCTTCTAGAACCCTCTTGGGATGATACTAAGTTCTTGAGTTCAAAGTCACCCAAGTATTACCCTATAAATTATTTGTCACCCAAGGTTACTCATGTCGCGCAAGTCTACTTGTGCGACTAGGACTTACACACAAGAAAAATACTTGCACACCTCCTTCCTAGTCAACTCCTTTCCTCAAATCCACCTCTCATCTTCAATACATGGCCTTCAAAACCCTATTCAACGCCATTTATGGCATGGTTCTTTTGTTTTATTCCTTATCTAAAAGAAATTCTATGAGAACCTCTCTAAAACCTAGAGACTTACAAGATTTATGTCACAACGGTTAGGGGTTTCTTATATAACCTCATCCTTTGAGATGATACAATATTTTGATTTGGGCCTCCTTCTCAGGAGTAATCCCCAAGTTATAAGTTCCCATTAATTGGGCCTCCTTCTCAGGAGTTATTCTCGGGTTAAAATTCCAAATCACCATAAAGTACAAATACCTTTATGGACCCTGCTCTTGGGCTTCTTTCCTAAATCATGGTCTTCATTTACTTGGCCCGTCATATATACGCAATCCCCACATCATCTCTCATAACTGCATCTTTCATGGCACCATTGTCAACTTTACCGATACCTCTTGTTTCTTAAACCAAGCATGAATCACGTGAGATTAGAGTGTGAAAGTAGTCACGAAATTTCTTTTTTAGGCCATTAAATATGCATAAACCCCATATTTATTTACTCGAACTACGTGGAATTTGATCTCTGCAATAATGTAGAGTACGTAGGAAGCCTTTATAAGTTTCAATCCCATCTTTCATGAATTCCTTTCCATCAAATATGATGTTAAACTATACCCTTTTTATCGAACTACGTGTGTTCTGATTCTTTTTTAACAAGGATACATATGTAGCCCATCTGCGGGTATGATCCCAACTCTAAAATAATCCCTGTCTTTATGAATAAAAATAAACTTCAAGTGGCTGACTGTGTGGCTTTAATACCATTATGGTCATCATAATGACCGAGAGATTTCTATATAATGTATTGAAGGACACCATTGACTAAGTATCTCTAATACATACAGATTATTCTCCATCGATGAAGAACCTCAAATATATATGAAAGATTCTCTATATCCCATACATATCAATCATTGATTGATAAATCTAAAGGAAAAATCATTTTTATACTTGGTGAATTAATAAGGATTCGTGAACATAACTTAAATCTATGAGAAAGTCCTAGAGTAGGAAATAATTCCCCCCAAAAGGTGTGAGGAGCCTGACCTCCCATCCTCTCGACCAATGAAAATTCTTAAGCCTCATCGGTCAACAAATAATGAGCACCAACATTTGTAAAGTAGGTCCAAAAGGATATAGAATCATTGGATGTTTCCAGTTTTACTAATAAATCCATTAGATACCGATTGAAATGTTTAAACCTTAAACAAACAAGGTCATCCCCATTTCCAGACGAAACAACCTTCAAGAGAGGACTACGAAGAGACATATTATCTAGAGTGTTACCTCTATTAATTCCAACCTATTCTAGGGTTAGAAAATGTGATTTCATGATGGATATTTTTTTTGTCCAAGAAGATGTGGGTAGTTGGTCCTGGTATTGGGAATATATGAGTAGATACTTCAGATATAGGGAGTAGATGAGAGCCACATGGACATGGAAATGGGGGATATTTTAAGAGGGGATCATAGGATATAGGGTACATGGTCCAGAGATTACAGGATAGATTGAGTCATACAAGTTAGAGGTAGTGATATCAATGTGATAGTTTGGGACATCTTGCATGGGATTGTCCGACCCGATGTAAGGCTAATAGAGAGATAATCGATCAGAATTCTAGGGAGAGGCAATGGTTGGATATGGATGGTCCGAAAGGATTTATATATAATAGGGGATCTAGGATATCTTCCAATGGTGGTTTATGTTTTGAATTATTTCCACAAACACCCCCAGGTGGTACCCGTTAGGTTTAGGGAGCTGGTAGACATGGGAGAGGGTAGCTATAAGTAGTCAAGGAATATGAACTACATACTCCAAGGATGATATGAGGTATGATCTATGCCTTATCTACTTCGGATCCAATATTAATAGATACTAGTACGAGCTACTCCTTCCATGTCACTAATCTGGTTAGTGACTTAATGATTCTAATTGAGCCGTTGGCTTGACCTTTGCACTTAGAGACTACTATGGGTGGTGACTTAGCAATCACACACTTCTACCGATAGTGTGACATGAAAATTTTATATGATATTTTATTTTGGGATATGATTTTCTTAGCATTGAGGCCATGCGATGTCATTTTATGTATAGAATAGTTAACCAAAATTCAAGTACAAATAGACTTTTTTAGGAAGAGGCCGCATTGTGTCCATAGTGAGGGGATTATGTTTTCCTATATCGGTGAAAAGGAAACCCTATTTCTGAAGGACGAGTTAAGTAATATGACAGTACAACCAATAAATAATTAGTTTTCAATCATGAATATCATTTTAGTTGATTCTATGAGATTATAGTTCCCTACAATGGTGATATAATATGAGGATTTTTTTCTTGAGGATGATCCAATTTTACCTCCTCATGGAGAGATTTATTTTTTCATCGACCTACACATTAAGATGAACCCGATATCTACAAAAACATATCATATGGCTCTCATAGAGATTCACTATTTGAGACAACATGAGTATAAATATACAACCCATGATCTGGAGGTTGCAGTAGTAGCATTATTACTAAATATGTGGTGACACTACCTTATTGGTGAGTGATTTATCAAATATTCTGACCATAAGAGTATCGAGTATGTCTTATCTCAAAAGGATCTTATCTTGTGCCATATGTTGTGGGAAGAAATTCCCCAAGAATATGACTTTGATGTTTTCTATACTCCTAGGAAATTGAACGTGGTAGAAAATTCCCTCAGTAGAAGATCTTGTTTGCAGTTGTTGAGTGAGGCATTGGAGAATGTTTCCTTATTACAATTATGCTTTTTATATGTGGATAAACAATATTACATCCATTAAATGGTTGTTACCAATCATATTTTTTAGAGAGTTAGGGAGGAACAACTATGGGACAACGAATATGAGACCCTACGTACATATATATAAACTCGATATGATCGAGATGGATTTTCTTAAGGTGGGGAGCTTATATACGTTTTTAGAGTATGGATGATAGTACCAATTAAACCTAGAGAGGAGGTGTTGAGGGAGTTTCATACTTCACCCTTAGCAGTACATCCAGGTTTGGAGAAGATATGCCGAGACCTTAATTGGCATTTTTGGTGTTCAGGGATAAAGAATGAAGTTATAAAGTTTGTCCCTCAATACCATAATTTTCAACAAGTGAAGACATATCACAAAGTTTTAGTGAGTTTAGGTTAACCCCTTGAGGTTATAGAGTGTATGTGGGATGGTATATCCACAGGATTTAGGAAGGGGTTTGAAAATAGGCCCATAGAACATGATTCCATCTTGGTGATCATTGACTTACTCACTATGTTGTCCCACTTCCTAGCTATATGAGAGAAGAGTTTAGTTGAGAGTGTGGGACTCTTATACGTGTAAGAGATAGAATGAATCCATGGAGTTAAATTGTAAATCATTTCTAACTAGAATACTCACTTCACATCACAATTATGGTGTGTATTTCATAAGACCTTTGGGAATCAATTTAATTTGAGTAGGGATGTCCACACCCAAATTGATGAACATAATAAGTGGACCATTCAGGTATTAGAGGACATGTTTCCGAATTTCATGTTAGGGTGTGGCGGTAGTTCGGAGGATCACCAACATTTGGTTGAGTTTTCATATAATAACACCTACCATTATAAAATTGTTATGAAACCATTGGAGGAATTTTATGGGTGACCCTTTAGGTCAACACTATGCTACATCGACCTATTAGAGTTTTAAATTATGGGCCCAATGTTGTTGAGAGCCACAATAGATAAGGTGTAGATCATCCTAACGTAGATGAGGGATACCCAGAGCCATCTAAAATCCTAAGTAGAACATCGATGGAGGCTTTTGGAGTCCAAGGAGGTAGACCGTGTGTTCCTAAGGTTATCACCTCAACATGGGTTATAAATATTTAGTCGTGGTGGAAAGCTAAGAAGATATGTTCATAGACCATCACATGTCATAAACTAAGTAAAGTTGGATTTTGGGGATGGGGATAATTTTTAAGAGTACCTAGTATGTATTGAGGACCGACTAGAGTGAAAACTCCATGGGCGAGTGATTCCTTTAGTATGAGTATGGTGGAAGGCTAGGAATCTTCAGAAGACTTGCTGATAGTTGGAGACCCAGCCAGATGCTCACTTCCCAAATGTCTTGATGTAGTTTATTTTGTTTTATAAGATGTAAATCCCCTAGTTGGGGAGATTTTAATGAATTTTGTTTTCATATATTACTTTAGAATATTGTATAGATTATTTTTGATGTTTGGTGATGGGGCGACATGAGATTACAAGGCCTGGTGATCCTAGAATTAATTTTTGAAATAAATTTAATATATTAAAAATCACATGTGCGTTCTTTTCTTGAAACAGTGGAATAAATCATAAATAGATGCTCAATTTAGAAATATAAGGCCACCGTTGAGCTTAGAGTGTGGGTTTTACCCTAGGCATGATATAAACATTCTCAGCATCTAACCATTGGTTAAAAGTTATTGTGGAGATACATAATAACATAAATATATAAATTAATTTATTTTATTAAGTGATATAGAGACCAAATTTTTATTTATTTAAACATGATTATGACTAATTATCAATATTGGATACATAGCCCTTATAATTTAGAGAGAATGTTAGAGGAATACTTGGATAACAATGATGACAGATTGAGAATTTATTACTCCAATGAAAACAATGAAAATTCATTCCTCATAAGTGATTGATATATCATGAGGTAAGATAATGTTTTATGTAGATTTTTACCTGTTATATTATTAATATGATAAAGTAAAACCAATCAACACACTGATTGATTCATAGATCATGAATATTATTGGTACGAGTTATATTTATTCAGATTTGGGGGATTTCTTTTTTTATCATGTAATATCTCTTCATTGTCATAATAGAAATGAATTAAGGCCAGCATAAACATTGGAAAAGGCCCATTAATCACATTTTTTATGAATTTATTTCCCATTTTTCATTTATTGGTTAAAATTACTTTGTCACATAGTTCGAAGAATACCTGAAAATCAATCGTTACACACTTGTTTCTTGGTGCAACAGATTGATACCACATATCTAGGCTTAGATTGATGATGTAATCGAGCTAAGTCAATGGATGATTGATTGGGGATGGATTTTGGGATGCTATCTCTTCATATATTCTATGTTTGATAATGGTATGACTTGATGGATGGTTTCTGAGAAGATATAGGCATGATATCTAGTGATACAGTAATGATGAGGCACAATCAGACTATATCCACGGTCTTTAGGTGATATTGGTTGCAGAACAGGAGGCGTTGCTGGCATGATTATACATGGAGAAAGAACCCATGGGTTCTTTTGAATTTTGGGTTACATAACATGTTTTCAGGAATTAGAGGCAATGTGGGTTCCCTGTGTGGCGCTAGGGTTTCCATTAGAATAATAAGAACACATGGAGGGTGACCCTACATAGTGGGTCAACATGGAACTTAGAGGATACATGGACATGACTAGGAGTAAACGGGCTTGAGAATTTACTATACATAGACATAGACATGATTGAGAGTAAATGGGATCAGACACACCATGCACTAATAGTACTATCCATTTACACTTTATAAGAATTCTCAGAGACCTTTTCATTTTCTACTTATACATGTTTAATTAGGGTATCTTCTCTTAATATTTTCCCAGAGGGTTTATTTTGGAATAATTTCTTATAGCTTGGATGGTGATCCCCTATGAAGAACTTCATGCTTAGGTAGAGTTGATGGAATCCATCCATGAGGCCCGGTGTGAGATCCTACATTATCATCATTTAACTTGGTGAGGATATTGGTATCATCATGACCGACACTATGCAGGCATCAATCCACAAATTATCTGGTTAATCCAAATGGATTTTTGGTATAACCCATGGATCTATGAGTGATCCTAATATGTGTATCAATCTCTTCACACTCCTATTGTTTTCTTCTTATGGAAAAAGATGACGAGCATGAACTCTCAGATGGACATCATTAGTGATATCAAACTCATAGAGTGTATTCTACTAGGTGCGTGTTAAATGGAACCTTTGTGTCGGAATACAAGGATGGAATTACAGTTGTGGTCATACTTGAGACTGTGTGTCTACAATAAGTATTTTTGGATATTATTTTTTGTATGTTGTTGAAATATCCCTGTGATGAGATGACTATTATTCTTGATAATGTATGCTTAGTGATTTTGGGGTGTCCTACTGGGTATATTTATACTCACTATTGAATGGTATTTTCCCTCATGTATGATGTCTTGTGTAGGAGACTAACCTTTTGATGAAGTCCTCTATAGACAAGGACCCGTCAATGTTTATTGATCTGGAAATTTTGAGGTGTGTTTCTGTAGTCAACCTGGTAGCAACCCTATTCTATTATTTATGTTGGACTTGTTTTCAGTTTAATTTAGGGGGATTGCATTTGGACCTTACTTTTAAGTACTTTTTTTTTCATACTCGGATAGGGGGATTTTAGATGTATAAATGCATGTATATTGTGTTTTTTTACATTTCATCATTGTATGGGATTGGATATGTTTCCATGTGTAGTTGTATATTAGTATAAGGCCTCTCATGCGAGTGATATACCTACTCACCACTGGTCTATATCCCCTAGCCAACTAGAGGTGGGATATGGGTACTAACGGTATGAGCCTCATTGGGATGGTTCATGGAAATGTACATGAGGTGATGATAATGAATGGAAGGGAACTGACTAGAACGAGTGTGAGATGGTACTTTAATGAATATTTTTGTAAAAATTTAATCTTTAAATGACAATTAATTTAAATATGGGTGTCAATTTATACTATAAAAAATATCAAATTGAGTTCTATGAGATGAACTATGCTTCTGAATACCACTTTCACCCATATAATATGTTTTATAATGTTAAAAAGTGCCTATAATTCCCTAAAAAATGAGTTTTATGGTCCTAATAACCATTTATATATATAATTTATGAAATCCAAAACCTACCCCAAGTGAAATGTTCTCAACACTATATAACTAGATAAATTGACGTTTTTGAAGGGCCTCTACCCATTGTTGTGTGAGGAGTCATGTAGTATATGGACATACCTTTTTTGAATTCTTTATCCACAAAGATAATTTTTACCCACACTTGACTTGTTTTTTTTGAATGAGGACTGTATCATGAATTCTATGGAAAAGTGCATGGTGCATATCTTTTGATGCCACCGACCATGATAGTCTAGGTTAGTAAAATACCTTAAGCACTCTTACCAATCTCTAGAGGCTGGCGTAAAATCAGGTTTTTTGTATATTTTAGTGGGAGATGATTTCCCCCTTTGGAAACTACAAAAAAGGACCATCATAAAAACATTTCTACATGACCCATAGGGTCAACTAATATCTTTACCCACATTATATATAATCTTCATGGGTGTGCCTATTTGAAAAAAAAATTATCATGAAATACACTAGCTATATGATATATAAAAAACACAGATCTGGGTCTAAAAGCATACACACATTTTTATAAAGTGAAAATGTAAGGAAAGAGGAATTATATAAATTTTGAACCAACCAAATGTTTCCTAAATACATAGAAGTGTGAATCTTCCATGTGGAAATATAAATGTTAAACTACTAGTAAAACTACCAATTATCCTCGACATACTCAATAAAAATGTGCCAAACATTAGTTCTCATGATCTGGAATTTAGATGGTGTTACCTCCATACTCTAATACTTTCCCCTTACATGGGATATAGATAATGATATTTTCACATTTCTCATAGTGGTGTGTATATAGAGTGGGTATGATAACATTGTAGGAGGTCCTCATCCAACACATAGTTAACTATCATAAACTCAAGTTTTTGTAGAAAAAAAATTATGACTTAGTAAAATAACAATAAGGAAACCAAAATTCTTGACATACTAAAATTTTTACCTATTTTAAGTAAAGTGAATAACTATCTATAATAAGAGAATATTTACCTTTTTCTACTATCTTTACAAAATATTTATATCAAAGTTATGTAGGAGGATGGGAAATCTTTTAGGAAATCCCTTCTTAGAATATGCATATAAAATGTTTGGATGTAATCACATCCCATGGAGATGTGAAGTGGTACAACCAGTGGAGGATTAAGCTCATACAAGGGAATAGAGTAAGTTGTATATAAATACAAGGAATTATGATACCATCACAAATGCCTTTTTTCAATCAACATGTACATTCATAAAGATTTTAGTTTAGTTATATAACCATTTTAATATACATAACAAAAGGAAGTATCCCATAGGAATCCATTTAATAATTAAAATATGTAACTTATAGAGACATTCTTAAAAAAACATTAAATAAAAAAATATAACAATGCTGAAAGACATTTTTAACAAGTCAATGGTTTCAATAAGGCATTCCAAGGTGTGGATATATATAGTGACACCATCATTAAAGAGAACATGAAGAACAACCAAGGAATAATTTTGAATCATTATAAACTAAAAAAACGTTAACAACATTTAAATTCAATAAAAGATAAGTTAAGGTTTAGTTTATTTCCAGAAATTTTCATCTTATGTGAAATCCAATCTACTCTATACCAATTCCTATATACCCTTAGGTAATATGAGATGGTTAAGGGGAGTGGCTACCTATAAAAATGTTGTATCAACCTTAATGTTAGAGGGAATGTAATATTCCAAAAAAATATATTAAAAATACCTCATAAATATAATTTATCTTTAGGGATACACTACTAATGTTAGAAAAATATAAATTTTAAAAGAATAAAATGATATTTAACATATATTTACCGAGATATAGATTCATTATAACCATACTCAGAGGAAATGAAAACGAGATAATGAATTATAAGAACCCTATAATTAGGCTAATAAGAAATATATCCACTACCATAATATAAATATAAAATATTATAGGCTTATATGTAGAGAATACCATTACAATATGAAATTATGAATTTGTGATCAATTTGATACATTTAGAACAAGGATGGAGGTGGATTTTTTTCAGATAGAAGAGGTGATCATGAGTGTAACACCCCGAGATTTTATGAAAAATATTCTTTTTAATTTCATTAATGTATTGTGTTGTACGCTACACCAAAAGAAGCTTGCACAACACGCATCCTTTACTTTCCTTGAATTACATGCAAGAACGACCTTCCGCGATAGCGTGTGTTGTATGCAATACCGAGTTTCGCTAAACAATGATATGATATTAAAATATTATTAAAACTAGCCTCTATGAATAGTAATAACCACTTTTTGAAATTTTGTAAATTTTATTTTTCAAAATGAACGTCATATTTGGATTCGGAATATCAAAATTAGCTTAGGGTGAAATTTTGGTACTTTTCGGATAACTTTCATTTTCTGGTGAATAGTGAAAATTACTAAATTTTAATTAAAAACCACCTTTTTAATCAAAATAATTAACAGTGATAAATTATTAATTTGAGTGGTTTTAAAGTATATTTAGAATATATTTTTACAATTTAATACAATGTTGGTCATTGGATATAATTATACATTTAAACCAGACATAAACAAGTGTCAATCTTTTGATAGTTATTATCTCTTAAGAACACGCTATTTGTTTTGAAGACATGAATTAATTTTTAAATTAATTAATGCAATTGATATGTTTTGAATTTGAAAAAATAGACATAATTTTTGGGTTCATAATATCAAATATATCTTAGGCCTAATTTTTGGTATTTTTCTGGAAACATTCATTTATTGATGAATAGTGAAACACTAAGTGGTAGTTAAAAAAAATGAATTTTTCATAAAACTTAATTTTACCGCTTCTGTGAGTGGAATTTCAAAAATCCGAGAGACACGGTTGATGTTAGTATGTAAAATGTGGTTCAATGAGATGAAAATAATTTTTTGGTGAATAGAAAGTTTTTACTTTTTTTACCACGGTTAAAAGTAAATAGGGTAATTAAGGGTAAAAATGATATTATTATTATCCTAACACATGTCCTAATTCTATTGGACAAGTGTAATTAGACCATAAACAACCTTAGGAATAAAATATGACCATTTAGGACCACTTGGATTAGATTAGGACATTAATTATTAATTTATTTACAGAAGGGTTAAAATAGTTAAAATCAAAGTTTAATAAGTAAATAATTTTTAATATGGGGTTATACATAAGATAAATTCGACTATAAATATTCATTAGAAAGGTAAAAATATTTGCTAAATAATGGTATTTTATTTATAATTTTTAGACATTAAATAATTTAATTTATATATGATACAAATATGATGCAGTAATTATCTTATTAATGAAATATTGACATAATTGATTTTATAAACACCAAAATATATGTAATTTGAGACTTTTTATGATTTCAACTAATTTTCTAGGTTAATATGACATGTTTTTATTGATTTAATTAACTTTTTTCGAACTAATAATTCTGTTATGATTTTCACAAAAATCAATTACTAAATAGTGTCAAAATTGACATAAAATAGTTTCTAAAACAAATATTATATTATTAGTTGTTATTTTATTTCTAAAAATCTAAGGTTCGGCCAAATGACTTAGATAAGGTTATATATATTAATAATAAAGAACATGGGGATCTTTTTGATTCTTATAGTAAGATTATTAACCTTATAGTATAAGAACACAAGAAGACACGGTAAAAGTAAAATTATTTTACTTAATGTTAAATCTAAATGATAAGGTTAACATAGGAATCTAAACTTGTCTAAATTCTATTGGATAAGATTATATCGACCCATCCACACCTTAGCTTCGAAATAAATCAATTTGGAGCTATTTGAAACCGAATTTGGCTTTATAATGAAATAATAGTTTTTGTTTTTCCAAAAGAGCCCCTCTCCTCCCTTGTAAAAGGGAACCTCCTCCCTCTCTTCCTCACACCACTTTGAGCCTTCATGCTAGGCCAACCCCTGCCAAATTCTCTTCTACACTTCCCTAGAAACATCCTAGAGGTCCTGGTCTTCTTAAAAGACCAATTTTACTACTCTAATAGGAAGACTCAAAGAGGCGCTTCAAAGAAGAGGAGGTTCAGACACTTATGAAGAAAACCGGACCTAAGGTAAGGAAAATATCACAATCTCATTTTTATGAGAGATTGTTTATACTTTGGTATTTACTGGGTTGTATTTCATCATCCACATCCATGTTTCCTCAATATGTAATATTTATATCCTTCTACAATAGTTTAAATCCAATTTTACCCTTCGGGAGTTTTTAGTAAAATATGAAAGGAATCTTTTGTCGTTTTTCGTACGAGGTACTTTTTGACTTTTCTGAAAAAAGTACGAGAAGAATGTATTTTTAACTTATACGGCATGAATGTATTTTTAATAAATTATTTCCAAGAAGCTTCCTTTACAAGTTTTCAAGTTTATTTTTAATCAATTTCTTTTAGTTTAGAATTGTATGACATGTTAAGTAAGAAAAAGTGTTTTTGAAGTAGAAAGGATATTTTCCTCAAGAATGGAGTTCAAGAGTTTTATCAAAATCATTTTCCATCTAAGATAATATAGGGTTCTGTTTCTATCCCTATTATTACATGGATTTGATTATGTTGTGATGGAAATATTTTTATGAATTCCTTTATCTTATATGAAATGTTTTATGATGTCACGATGTTTAAGATTCCAATTTTTATTACATGGGGTATGCTATGATGTATGGTTTATGATTTTTTGGAACACATAAGAATGGTATCATTATGAGATGGGTGGGACCTATATCTCCCTCCAATACATTGGGTAAATATTTTATATCTCATGAGATAGACATGGATGGAACATTAGGTTATACCGGTTCTGTGAAACATGACTAAAACGAGGAGTGAACTCGGTTCAGAAAGGGAATTTGTCCAATAAGATAGTTTTGGAAATGAGTCTTGAATAATAAGAAATGATTCTCTATGATTATGTGTGTATTCCACAATGTTTCATGTTTTAAGTTATGATTATTGGGATTACATTTCACTACTATGAGTTATCCCATGTTATGATATTATGATCTATTTTGCAGGTTAAGATATCCAAAATGTTATGTTCTTATAAATATGATGTGATTGATATTTCTTTTGTTTACCCTTACTGAGCATTGGAGCTCACCCTTTTATGTTTTCTTTTCCCCAGGATATAAAGAAAGGTTTTAGGTAAAAAAAGGGAAGATCTTTATGGGAGATGTTGAAGATCTTTCACCATGATTAGAAGATTTTATTCCGAGTTTCCCAAGACACTAAACTATTACGGTCCTTGTGTGTGTGTTTTTGTTATGTACTATGTATTCTGCAAAAGTAATGTAATGTCAATGTACATTATGCTTCAGGTCTCTACAGTTGGTATCAGAGGAAAGGTTTAGTCAACCTTTGGAATCTAGGATGCGAAAACGTTAGTGAGATCCCTAGAGATATTTCTAAGGTATATCTAGGGATGTCCCTAAGGATAAGTATACGTATAGGATACAGTCCTAGAACTACGGTAAAGATCATAGAATTTAATCTAAGATGTTAGATATTGAGGATACTCCCCCTTTATTATGTTGTTTTCCCTAACATGATTTTTGCCTCTCACACTATTTTTTTTGGGTTTTAGACGATTGCTGGAACCCAAAGGAACCGTGTTGATCAATGCAATGGAAAATGCAATGATTGTCCTCCTGAGAAAACAAATGTTATGGGAGATGGAGTGGAAAATCTTATTTCTATACTTACAGAAGCTATGAATCATTCTGGACTTCCAAATGAGCAGAGAAGGGAACAATATTCTATTGAGTCCTTCATGAGGCAACGTCCACCTTCTTTCAGTGGGTCTTCTGATCCACTTGTTGCTGAACAATGGATTAGTACTACTAAAAAGATATTTTCAGTTCTTCAATGTTCTGAACATGATAAAGTCATCTTAGAAGTATATCGTTTGGAAGGTGAAGCTGATCAATGGTGGAATCTTATCAAGAATACGAGGCAAAAAGATGAAATTGAGTCCATGGAATGGGACGAGTTCAAGAACTTAATTTTCAATAAGTACTTCCCTCGTATTCTTCAAACAAAGATGGAGAAGGAGTTTCTTGAACTATAGAAAAAGGATGATGAATCTGTTGGTATATACGAAGCGAATTTTACAAGTCTTGCAAGGTATGCATCTGGATTTATCATCCAACCTGAAAGTAAAGTTGATCAATTCTTCAGTGGCTTAAAACCAAATCCTCGAAGGGTATTATCTATAAGAGACTTCAGTAGCTATGAAGAAATTGTGCGTTGTTCTATCAAGGTAGAAATGGAAGTTGGTGTTACTTATCCATATCATAGTTTTGAAAAGAAATGAATGATGGAGTTCAAGGAGAAATCTCAAAATAATGGTGGAAAGAAGATGAATGTTTCCTTATGCTCAAAGTGTGGAAACAAGCATGGTGGTGATTGTATTAAAGGGACTAGAAAATGTTTTAAGTGTCGAAAAAAAAGTCATCGAGCAGTTGAGTGTCGAAGTAATGGAAAAAGGGTTTCTAATGATGTGAATAAAGAAAAGACTACAGAGAACGCACCACCTACACTTCAGTGCTTCAAGTTCAAGTAAATGGGTCATTATTCTAATAAATGCCCTAATCCAAGGGTTAGTGATGATAGACATGAGCAACAACTTAAGGAAAAGGACAAAGGGAAGTCATATGCAATCACTATTGGCGATGTTGAATATAACAACGATGTGGTGGAATGATTAAGTGTTTTTGTAATGGGATTCTGAAATAATGTTGTATATAGTATCGTGGAATATTAGAATATTTATATATTGGTCTATTGTGGTTTTCAATAATTTTATGGTACCGGTAACCATGGAAAGTGATTGAGATATTTTCGGAAAAAAAGTTGATTTGTACATAATGAAGGGATAAGGAAAAAAATGAAATGTTTGATAGTATTCATGAGCTCATGATTGATATAAGGACTAAGTGATATCATGGTTTGAGTATATATAATTTTGAGGATTTTGGTATGTGAAAATTGTTAACTTTTAACTACATTCATGTTTTCACTAAGGATCAATGGGTATTAAAGAGAGTACATGATTAAGGACTTTGAATGTTTGGAATGTGACCAAAAATACATATCTTATGATATATGGGGACCAACGATGGTATTAAATCTCTGGTAATCATTTTCACTTTATTATGAGAGTGGACTGCAGTATTATGGATAAGCCTAAAGATTGGAATGGATTATATTGGACATAACTTAGTATTGTTTAAGGATAGAAGTTTTTTTGATATTATTGATGGGATGTTATAGTAATATAGTTTTATAAAAAGGACAACCTGCAGGACGGGCGACAACCCATAGCGTCGGACACGGTCGTGGGAATCGAACCCACAACCGAAGTAAGACTGGCCTTTATCGCCTACCACTGGCCTACAGGAAGTCCCTATTTAGTAGAAACTAGTTTTATTATATTAAGTAGTATGATATATGAAGTATAAGCCCATTTTAGGAACCATATATCATTAATCTCACTATAGATGGACTTATGTATTTTTTGATAACTTTTCTAACCTTTTGATTGAGACAGATGAAATGACCCATCATTCTATCACATGATCTGCTAACACATCACGAATGACAAATTCAACTTCATTTCTTTAAGAGATGAAGTTGAAATTATCCAATGAACTAGCAACGGTGAGACTATACCAAAAAAACGAAAGTATTTCTTCTAATTCAAATTTCATCAACTTTAGGGAAATGATCTTGAAAACCAAAAATGATGTCCTAGTGCTCTTATATCTGATGAATCATATGGTATCTTAGATCATCACAAATCAATGACTTTGTGATTTCTGGCTTTTCCATAGCCATGTTCTCTACCACTCTCCATTAGAACAGGATGGTTAGATATTTCTTCCATATCCATATTTTCATCTATGTTCTCCTACATGGAAACCCAGTGATGAGTTAATTTGGGTAACCATTACATTTCATACTTTAGTTTTTAAAGCCATGTTTTGGTATTCCTTTTTACGATGTGGGTTTCTATTAAACAATCTTTCGAGTATTAAACCATTTATAACCCCGACGAATTTCGAGGGCGAAATTCATTTTAAGGGGGGTAGAATGTAACACCCCGAGATTTTATGAAAAATATTCTTTTTAATTTCATTAATGTATTGTGTTGTACGCTAAAACAAAATAATCTTTCACAACACACATCCTTGACTTGCCTTGCATTACACACAAGCGCGACCTTCCGCGATAGCGTGTGTTGTACGCAATACCGAGTTTCACTAAACAATGATATGCTATTAAAATATTTTTAAAACTACCCGTTATGAATAATAATAACCACTTTTTGAAATTTTGTAAATTTTATTTTTCAAAATGAACTTCATTTTGGGATCCGGAATATCGAAATTAGCTTAGGGTGAAATTTTGGTACTTTTCGGATAACTTTCATTTTCTGATGAATAGTGAAAATTACTAAATTTTGATTAAAAATAACCTTTTTAATAGAAATAATTAATAGTGATAAATTATTAATTTTAGCGGTTTTAAAGTATATTTAGAATATATTTTTACAATTTAATAAAATGTTGGTCATTGGATGTCATTCTACATTTAAACTAGACATAAACAAGTGTCAATCTTTTGATAGTTATTATCTCTTAAAAACACGCTATTTGTTTTGACGAAGAGAATTAATTTTTAAATTAATTAATGCAACTGATATGTTTTGAATTTGGTAAAATAGAAATCATTTTTGAGTTCATAATATCAAATATAGCTTAGGCCTAATTTTTTCTATTTTTCTGGAAACATTCATTTTTTTGATGAATAATGAAACCATTAAGTGGTAGTTAAAAAAAAGATTTTTTCATAAAACTTAATTTTACCGCTTCTGTGAATGGAATTTAAAAAATCCGAGAGACACAGTTGATGTTAGTAAGTAAAATGTGGTTCAATGAGATGAAAATAATTTTTTGGTGAATAGTAACTTTTTACTTTTTTACCACGGTTAAAAGTAAATAGGGTAATTAAGCGTAAACATGATATTTTTATTACCCTAACACATGTCCTAATTCTATTGAACAAGTGTAATTCGACCAAAAACAACCTTAGGAATAAAATATGACCAGTTAGGCCCACTTGGATTAGATTAGGACATTTATTATTAATTTATTTAAAGAAGGGTTAAAATAGTTAAAATCAAAGTTTAATAAGTAAATCATTTTTAATATGGGGTTATACATAATATAAATTCTACTATAATTATTCATTACAAAGATAAAAACATTTCCTACATAATGGTATTTTATTTGTAATTTTTAAACATTAAATAATTTAATTTATTTATGACACAAAGATGATGCAGTAAATATCTTATTAATGAAATATTGACATAATTGATGTTATAAACACCAAAATAAATGTAATTTGAGGCTTTTTATGAATTAAACTAATTTTGTAGGTTAATATGACATGTTAGTATTGATTTAATTAACTTTTTGCGAACTAATAATTCTGTTATGATTTTCAAAAAAATCAATTACTAAATAGTGTCGAAATTGATATAAAATAGTTTTTAAAACAAATATTATATTATTAGTTGTCATTTTATTCCTAAAAATCTATGGTTCGGCCAAATGACTTAGATAAGGTTATATATATTAATAATAAACAACTTGGGGTTCGTTTTTCTTCTTATAATAAGATTATTAACCTTATAGTATAAGAACACAAGAAGACACGGTAAAAGTAAAATTATTTTACTTAATGTTAAATCTAAATGATAAGGTTAAAATAGGAACCTAAACTTGTATAAATTATATTGGATATGAGGATTTCGACCCCTCCCCACCTTATCTTCGAAATAAATCAATTTGGAGCTATTTGAAACCGAATTTGGCTTTATAATAAAATAATATTTTTAGTTTTTCCAAAAGAGCCCCTCTCCTCCCTTATAAAAGGGCACCTCCTCCCTCTCTTCCTCACACCACTTTGAGCCTTCAAGCTCGGCCAACCCCTACAAAATTATCTTCTCCACTTCCCTAGAAACATCCTAGAGGTCCTGGTCTTCTTCAAAGACAAAATTTAGTTCCCTAAGAGGAAGACTCAAAGAGGCGCTTCAAAGAAGAGGAGTTTCGGACACTTACGAAGCAAACCAGACCTAAGGTAAAGAAAATACCACAATCTCATTTTTATCCGAGATTGTTTATACTTTGGTATTTATTGGGGTATATTTCATCATCCACATCCATGTTTCCTCAATATGTAATATTTATATCCTTTTACAATAGTTTATATCCAATTTTACCCTTCGGTGAGTTTTTAGTAAAATATGAAAGGAATATTTTGTCATTTTTCGTACGAGGTATTTTTGACTTTTCTGAAAAAAGTACGAGAAGAATGTTTTTTAACGTATACGGCATGAATGGATTTTTAAAACATTATTTCCAAGAAGCTTCCTTTACAAGTTTCCAAGTTTATTTTTAATCAAATTCTTTTATTTTAGAATTGTATGACATGTTAAGAAAAGAAAAAGTGTTTTTGAAGTAGAAAGGATATTTTCCTCAAGAATGGAGTTCAAGAGTTTTATCAAAATTATTTTACATCTAAGATAATATAGGGTTCTGTTTCTATCCCTATTATTACATGGATTTGATTATGTTGTGATGTAAATATTTTTATGAATTCCTTTATCTTATATGAATTGTTTTATGATGTCACAATGTTTAAGATTCCCATTTTTATTACATGGGTTATGCTATGATGTATGGTTTATGATTTTGTGGCACACATAAGAATGGTATCCTTATGAGATGGGTGGAACCTATATCTCCCTCCAATGCATTGGGTAAAGATTTTATATCTCATGAGATAGACATGGATGGAATGGTAGGTTATACCGGTTCAGTGAAA
Organism: Viscum album; assembly: GCA_963277665.1. NCBI lineage: Eukaryota > Viridiplantae > Streptophyta > Magnoliopsida > Santalales > Viscaceae > Viscum > Viscum album. Next base: position 963,186,296 of record OY728145.1, read on the forward strand.
CATGACTGAAACGAGGAGTGAACTCGGTTAAGAAAGGGACTTTGTCCACTAAGATAGTCTTGGCATTGAGTCTTGACTAATAAGAAATGATTCTCTATGATTATGTGTGTATCCCACAAAGTTTCATGTTTTATGTTATGATTGTCGGGATTACATTTCACTACTATGATTTATCCCATGTTATGATATTATGATCTCTTTTGCAGGTTAAGATTTCCAAAATGTAATTTTCTTATGAATATGATGTGATTGATATTTCTTTTGTTTACCCTTACTGAGCATTTGAGCTCACCCTTTTATGTTTTCTTTTCCCCAGAATATAAAGAAATGTTTTAGGTAAAAAAAGGGAAGATCTTTATGGGAGATGTTGAAGATCTTTCACCATGATTAGAAGATTTTATTCTGAGTTTCCAAAGACACTAAACTATTACGATACTTTTGTGTGTGTTTTTGTTATGTAATAAGTATTCCTCAAAAGTAATGTAATGTCAATGTACGTTAAGCTTCGGGTCTCTACAATGAGGGCACCCAAGGGTAGTGTGAATTCCTAAAATCTTGATTTTATTTAGTGTCAATCAATTATTTTAGAGTGAAAAGTTTTATGATCCCCCCACACCAATAAAATACCTTATAGTAGTGCCACTGTGTTCCAGATACTGAACCACTTGGTACTTGGTAGTGTTGATAGAAACTATGTTGACACTTTTCAACTACTAGGTAACTAATTATAGTCGACCAGGTACTTGGTTCTGAAAACACTTGGGTTGCTCTATTTTTCCACATCGTACCCTTAACAAACTCATCCCAACCCTCTGTAAACATAAAATACACCCAAAATGAGACTGAGGTACTGAAATTTAATGGTTTTACCATATTATGGAGGTTGATATATTTATATTATCCTCAAGAAGATCTACTTTTTTACCATTATATTCATATTATTATGAGTCTCTCAATATATCATCAATAAATTTGATAAAAAAGGAATACTAATAAAGGTTTAACACTTAATTCATCAATTCCATCAAAACTATTCATATTTTTATCTCCCCAAACTATATCACCAAGAATTCATAATGACCATACTATGTATAAATGTTTGGATTAGTTAAATAATCATATCACACCCTCATTTAAAGATAACTTGATTAGAGGTTAATATTATTGATATAATTACCAAATCTCAACTAATTGAACTAATCATTAACATAATGCAAAGAATACCTACTGTTTATGGTAAATAAATTTAAAAACTCGTAATCCAAACATAACCATAAACTTATATATGGTTTCAATATATAATGTAACAAGGAACCTGTCCCACTTATCATGAATTTATAAAAAATAAAATTTATATTACTCATAGCCCAATACTTTGGCTGACAAGGACTATCTCTCAGGGAGATTATTTTGGATCAATTACAATTCCAGTCAATTTATTATGTTTATTATTATTTTTAATACATATAAAGAATGGAAAAATTATTGGTTTGATGTTTATATAAAATTAATGAAACATAAAATAAATAAATAAAACCCTACACCGGTATTATTGGGAAGGGACTCAGTCATATGGCTGGTTAATTATGTTCCTTCATTATATTTTTTTGTTTATGATTAAATTTTATAGTTTATCCATTTATAAATGTCATAATATCCACTATTTTGAGTATTAAAGTTAAAATATCAAGGATATTTATTTAGTAAACTAAATCTCACCTTCTACAATAGTTAAAAATGTTGCACCCACCACAATTGAGTATGAGAAAACTACCAATAACCAACTAAATAATTTTCCATTTCACCAATCAACAAAACTCTACTCCATAATTTTATGATCCATAAAAGATATGGGAAGGAATTAATCTTTTATTTAGAATATAATAATATTGACAATTCTTACATAGGAGTTAGAAAATTTCAACACCAACACACAAAAATCACTTTAATATCTTAAAAAATAAAAAATAATCATTAAAAAAAGATTAGGTATTTTGGAACACTAAGAAAACCTATCCCTTGGAAAAGACTTAGGTTATATACTTCACCATTATGGAGTTGTAAAGAGAGTTTTATTGGAAGAACCATAAATTAAATGAGAGAAGAATATGAAAAATGAAACTAATGCCGATTAAAGATAAATTCAATTTTATTGTATAAAGTAGGGAAAACTATTTTATAATATATCGGAATGCAACATCTAGGATTCTCCTTGATGGATGAGATAATAGACTTTAATTAGTTTTAGTTAAGATAAAATATAATTCATCATATAGGGGATAATATTACACATGGGAATGATTTGAGTACCATGATGTTTCAAAATAATAGCGAGATTCTTGGAATTTATCAGTTTATTATTCTTTAATATTTTTGAATAAAATCTTGTTTCAAATGTATATTTTGAATAAATTCACCTATTAAATAAAAGAGTCGAAAACAACTTAATGATGAAAAAATTTACAATTATATAGTGACCCATACTTTTTCAAAATAAATATCCCCTATTATTGGATCAATATTCAATACACAACTTTAAAATGAACACCAGAACTGTAACGATTTAGTATCTTTGGAAACATGGATACTTAAATAATATGTTCATAAGAGAAACAAATTAGCATAAGACATGTGGTTTTTGAATACATTTAATTATGGAAGGTAATTAATGTAGTTTAGGTTTATTTACTAGAATCTAGTAGTGGAGTGGGTTAACTCCCCATTCAATCATATCTTTTTCAAGGTTTAGTCCCAAGACATTCATAATGGACTGAATAGATTATCAAACTGGGTTCACTCCCTATTGCAGTCCTTATTATCTCAATGATATCCATATTTAACCCATTAATTGGATGGATATATAATTCTTGGACCACCCATAAATTAATTAGAATCATATATATATTTTTTCCAAAAGATCCAAAATCATTCAGGCTCCTGCTTGGCATCCAAAAGACCCCCGATCAAATCCGGGCCAGGGAGAATTCCTGAGTTACTATAACAGGGTACTGTAGCGGCGGAGGGACTATAGTAGGGTACTGTAGAGGTGGCGGTATTATAGAAGTCTCTATAGCTGTGCGAGTACTGTAGTAGTACTGTTCCCCGAGGGGTCATTTGGGCCATAAAATGGGGTTTCTAGCCCTGTTTGCAGGACACTTGGCCTTGGGCCTTCGGGCTATGTAATGGGTCACCCTCTACCCCGTCTAAAGAGGTCTTTTCTTTAATAATAAATTGAGGCTTCGGCCCCAACCTTTAAAAAAACCCATTGAAAATAAGCGGCTTTCATAAAAATATCATCATCATAATCCCAAACTATAAATATAAAGAATACATATTTTATCATTTGATAATATAACCAATAAATAATAATTGACAACAATGGATGTTATAAAAGATTTAATTTCCTTTAAAATATCACTAGAATATTTCTTGAAGAAAATACCCTTTCCATTTTTAAATCACTTATTTAAAATATAAAAATTTATAAAATATCATCAAAAAAATTTCCTTTGAAAATAATAAATGAAACTTAAAATGGAACCTTAAAATACTTGGGTGTTCTTGATGGATGAAAATTTCAATCATGTGGGGTATATTACAATAAAATTTTCTTTCCCATTTTCGGACGCAAGTAAAACGTACCTCATTGGAAAATTGACCAAAATATTACTTTTAAAACAGTTTTTTAAAAATTCAATAATGGGTAAATATGACTTCATAAAATTATATGATAATATTTAAAAAATTCTTGAATTGTTTTAAAAAACAGGGATATTGAATAAAAAATATTTTTTACCAAAGAGAGTAATTAATTCAGTTTTTCTTAAAAACATTATTTTATTATCTAGAGTACTAAAATATAGGGAAAATGAATGGAAAACATGTATTATAAATAAGAAAATATATGAGACTAAAATTAAATTTCTTTATAAATAAATTATGAAATATTTCCTTTAATAGAAATCCATTTATAAAAAATCCTGAATAAAATGCTATTAACACATAAATCCTTTACGCCAAGTTAGAATTTCTTAGAAAGCACTACAGACTCTTGTATAAAAAATTTTAATATTATATATAAATAATTTAATTATATAATGACTTATAATATCATATATTATCCAATTTTAACATTTAAACACCCATTTATTAATAATTTCTTATTCAAGTCATTTTTTTCGGTTGTTAACAGTTTCATTTTTTCATGAGAATTTCAGTTCTATATTTCCTGTTGTTGTAAATTTATTATGATTTCATCAATTTTATAATTTTAATTATGATATAAAATTCATATATATATTATATATATATATATTTATTCATCTATAAAATGTAGTGATAAAAAATGAATTATACGGTTCAAAGAGATGATAGGTTGTATATATGCTTGAATGATGTTTTCACTTATCGTAGGATTAATTAAAATAAAGTTAAGTAATAATAAACCTTTATATAATAATTATTATATCAAATATCTCAATTTGTTTTTAAAATCTATCCTTATTAACAAATTGTTAAATTGGAAATGAAAATTGAATTACATCTGCTTCGTTAAGGTGGTTATCCACACATACACATGAACGAATTTATCTTTTGGAATTGGATGTGAATGTAAGAAGGTTGATATAATATTATAATTATTAAAAAACAATTTTTTCTTAAATATCATTTATAAAAATTAATCGCATCCAAATAACCATCCTTTAAAGATGACGATTAAAAAATTGTATTACTATATAGAGTCGGTTGTCTTGACGTATGTACGAGCGATACTTTCACTTCACATTTGATAGAGTAAAGGGTTTATATTTGTGATTGAATAATCATAATTATAGTTTATTATATTGAGGATATTTATGTAATTATTTTATAATTAATAACACTTATTTATATGATTTAAAAGTTGAAATGAATTTAAAGTAGTTGAGTAAGATGATTACCTCTTCTCCGATTTCTGTACTTTAGATCCTTTAATAAGTACACTTGGAATGATATTTTAAGAATAATAGAATCTATAATTCATGGATACATTTTTATAATATAATAGGGTTGGTTTTTTTTGATCTAGATGACTCAAATAGGTTTATAGAAGACAAAAGTGGGGTGTCATTTTATAAGTGGGGGAGGGGGTGGTAGAAACATTTGAAATTTCTTAAAATAATTAAAATATAACATTGTAATTATAAATAAAAATTAATCAAAATTGATATATATTAAAATTTATGATAATATGTGATATAAATACAGCTATAAAAAAATATTTAGGCAATTTTAATTGGAAATAATACCCTTTTCTCTTATATTAATCTCTTAGTAATCTCATTTTAACCTTAACTATGACAATAAATATTTAAGTTTTTTGTTATTAAAAATCTCTGAAAATTAAAGTGGAATGATAAAAAATTTAAAAATTATTATTAAAAATATAAAATCCATTTTTTCATATTCAATTTACATAATTGTAATAATTATATTTAAAATTAAAGTGACAAAATGTTATTAAAAATGTTTTCTAGAATTTTTTTTCATATTTCATTCCAAAATAAAACATAACATTAATTTTATGAACTAAATTGGATTAATAAAAATATAAATGAGATAATTTTTTTATATAATTTTGACATAAAATTAATCTTTTTAAATTTTCAAAACAAAAAGGTTGATTTCAATTAAAACCAGTACTTTTCCATATTACCAAAATACAATTTTTTCAGAAAATTTAAAAAATTTCATTCTATGATAATTTTGATATGTTGATTTGGAGGATGAAATATATTTTTTCGAATAAAATTAATAAATGTGGATGAAATTTATTATATTATTTTCTCAGAGAAAGTGATAAAAACCATCTTTAGGGAAAATCTATTTTAAAAACTTTAATGACTACTAAAAATGAGTTCTTATTTTTTAATGTATTTGTTCAATATAAAAAAATTATAGATAATTTTTTTACAAAAATTATTCATATTCATTCCAAAAAGTTAACATTTAGGTTATAATAGTGTAATATATTATAGTTCATTTGAAGTCAGGGTCATGTGTATCAAAATCTATGGAAGAATATTTTTAAAGAGATGTATATCTTAATAACTCAGAGTGTTATAATTAATTAAAAACATCATTAGAGTGAGTTAAATATTATCAAAAGAGTTAATTTAAAATTATATTACTCTTATGAAACCATGTTCTAGGATAATAAACTCTAACATATCCCCTTGTTTTATTGATTGACTCTAACATATCAGAGTTTTTGGTCAATCAACTCTTATGTATTTCATTATAAAGTAGACTAAATCTTATGTGTATCTTTATTCCATGTGATTATTTTTACATATTTGGGACATTGGACAATAAACTATTATGTATTCCTCCGTTAGGTAGGATGACTCTTATATATTTTTCTGTGTCAAATGTTTACTCTTATATATTAGACTATGTCCATTACATGTGGACTTTTAAAAATTTAACTTTATAGATTTGACCACACTATTTTTTAAAATTTTAAGAAACCCAAAAAAAATGAAAAAAATTAAAATTTTTGGTCACATAAAAAATTAATAAAAATAATTATAAATCACAAAAAAACTTATTTTAAGAAATACCTAGAATAAAGTCAAAAAGACACCTATAAAATTAATTTGTGATAATTGAATTTATACAATTTATGTGGATTAATTAATTGAATGACATAGAAGAAATAAATAATATATTAGATATGAAAATTACCCCATAATTAAATATTTCATTCCTCTCCAATCATCATATTCATATCAAATTCACATGAATAAATTAAAAAAAGAGATAATTTTCAATATAATTTCAAAATTGAATTTATCATGTTACATTTTTTAAATAATTTTCTTTTCACAAATTAAAAATTTGTCAAACTTAAGAATTTATCCGTAACCTAATCACAACCTTCCTAGTAAAGAAATTCGTCTCACCCTTCACTCAAGTGAAATTTAATATTGAGTTTTACTCATAGTTATGAATACACATGAACCACCAAAGGAATTTAGAAATTGTCATATTTATACACCATGGGATATCAAATTATTTTCAATCATGAGGTATTTTTCAAGGAGATTATATGGATAATGGTTGTTTGATAAAATAATTTAAACATTTAGTGGCTAAAAATAGAAGACATGAAACTTAAATTAAGTCCATGGATATACATTTAACTCTATGTAAGGTACCTCACTAAACTTCCATTATAAAATATATCAAAACACTCCCTTTCATGACTTTCCTAATGAGAGAAACACTAAAAGAAATGAATTATTACAACATTATTATTTTTATTATTTTATATTTTTTAAAAATGGTGAGATGATAAATGAATAAAATTAATAAATTAAAATCCATTCCAATTTTTTCTGAGGTTAATGAGCTATAAAAGTTAGAAAAAGAATATTTATATCTCATCATTGTTTTTTCTTTAATTTCTCAATTTCCTATTTTTAGAGGAAAGTGATGATAAAAAAATAAAAAAGAATAAAATGTAATTCATTCACATATATTTATCAAATTACTAGAATGAGGAAAAACACCTATCAAATCACCCAATATGAAAGTACTTCCCAATGAACAAAAAATTGACTATAATCATCCCCGCACTTAATAAAGTGAGGGTATCACATCACCCTATATGATATAGTCATGTTATTATATTAAGAGTGATGGTAGATAAGGGTTATCATTCCTGTAATGTGTCTTATACCTATAATAAAATTCATGGATTCAAAGGGGTTACTATGGTTTGATATAGAGTGTATGTCTCAAGGTAAAGAAATTGCTATCCAATTTAATTCCACAATATTATTAAAATCATTTCATGAACTCCAATTCTTTTAAAAAGAATAATTATAAGTTTTATATTTCATAAAATATTCATCCTTCTATCAATAATGTGAGGTTATTAAGAATAATATGTAAAGCATTTTTAGAATACTTATCTAGACTGGAAGAATATTTTGGCCTAGTTTTTCATGGACATGGATTTCAAAAAATTTCCAGACTCATAAAATATTTTTGAAATAAAATTCAAGTAAAATATTTCATATCAATAATAATTTTAATATAAAATTTTCTAAAATAAATTAATATATCTCAAAATTAATTCCAGAGTGAAAAATAATAATTAATATCAATTTAGACTCATTTTTCCTAAAAATATTAAATAAAAAAATATAAATTTCTAAATAGATTAACAATCCCCCATACTTAAGTTAAACTACCCATTGAAATTGAGTCACATGAAATATGCACATAAAATATACCATAAAATAAAATAATAAAGATAAATATAAATTGGTTTTATTCTGTCTTTGTTAGATTGAGTTAAAATCATATATAAAGAATTCAAAAACATGAGAAAATTCAAAAAATAATTCATAATAAATTATTAAACATAATAAAATATTGAAAATTACAATAATAAAAATAAAATAAACATTACTTGGCTTAACCCCTAGGTGGGTACTATGTTTTTTCACCCTAGCAATGTATTACTAGATTTTATTCCAAAATAGATGGTGGGTTGGGTTTCTTTGAAAGAAACCAACAATTTTTTTTAAAGTGTGAATATCTTAAAACATGTTATAAATTATTCCTTGATCAATGTTGAGTGTGTAAACCCATTAAAAACGATATATAACATGAATGGTTGGGGTTGGAACATGTATGGGTCCTCCACTACTTGTTTAACTACTTATGTGGATTCATCTTTGACATCCATGTATTGTTTAATTGGTGTTGTATTAAAAGTTTGGTTAAAGTTAAGTAAAATTAATAATCCTATTTGCATGAAATTTCAATAAGATATAACAATATTAAAATATTTCCATTTAATATTTTAGTTATAACTTTTTCTCCTAATTCAATGACAGTAAATATTCTACTCGCTTAATAAAATGATCATTGTGTTTTGGGATATTCATTTGTTCTTCTATAAGTGAATATTCTTATACATTTTACATCTATAGGAAAATCCATGGGGTCTCAGAATTTCTAATCTCAAAACAGAGGGATTTTGTAGCTGATTCATTTTTAATAAAATATGAAAGATGGGGGTGTGATAATAGACTATCTTCATATACTGGATAGACTATTTAATCTTCCAATTTACTCTATTCCTCATGGTGTTTTTAAATTAACGTTGAAGGAAAGTAGTTAATCTCATCTAGTCTATCTTTTTATATCCCACCCCATTGGTGTCATATTCCATGTTCATGGAAAGGTACAATGACCCTACCTTTTGACCCGAATGTCACTTCCATCAATGATAGGCTGAAATGTGATCTGGAAGTGGGGAATTCTCAAAGTGCTCTGGTTATTAAGTGTGTTATAGAATCTTTTTGTGGTATTATTGAAGGAGTTATTGACCCCAATTATATTTTAGTTCATTCTACTTGCAATAAGGTAGAAGGGGATTCCCTTGATAGTGAAATGGACATGAGGGGGTATCAGACTAATTTTGTTTTAATTATAAAGGATTAATCCTATTTGGTTGCCAATTTGGACATGAAATTAGGCTTTTTTTCAATATAATGATAATGACGTGAATTTGGAAGCTCTTATAGATCAAAATGCTTGAAAATAAACACCTTGTTCAGTTTGGGAGACACTAACTTGCAACCTTGGTTTATGGGGTGTGGATTTATATAATTGAGAGACTATAATATGTCAAGACATGTTCCAAAGGATAGTGAATATGATTCTGGTTCACAAAAAATAAAATTTAGATGTAGATCCAAAAATTGTAAACCACCTTGAAAATATTTAATAAGTGGTTAAATGAATTTGATGATGAAATGGTGAGGGATAGTACACCTATTTTGGTTTTGGGTAGTGGTAAAGCCTCGTTTAAGGATATGGTTACACAAGGAAAGAGAAAGATGATTTATAGTGAGGGATTCACCTTTTCCCACCCTAAAGAGAAGGTTAAGGAAAGACTATTCTAATATTTTAAATAAAGTGGCTACTAGATATTCTTATAATGTGTCTGGAGGGGCCAATGATGTCATCGTAATTATCTTCAAGAATGGTAAATCTCAATATTTTTCTTTTTTCTTTAAAAATATTTAAAATCTTTTCTTTATACTAGACATTCCAGGTAGTGGCTGACTGAGGTCATCTCTCAAGGAACCTATTTTTGGTCACTCAGTATTCCTATAAATTTATTATCATTTTTATGTTGTTTAATAAATATAAACAAAGCAATGAAGTGGATTTGTGTTTATGAAAGTTAAATGAAATATAAAATAAATAAACAAAAACCTAGAAATGCATTATTGAAAAAGGTCTATGTCCTAGGACTGGATACTCAGGTTCCTTCATCACCCATATTTTGTTTACTAAATTCCATTTTATAAATCAACCCATTATAAAATAACTATTATACCCTACATTGAGTATGAAACTTAGAATGACTAAATAAAAACCTCCACATACCAAATCCCACCTCCTCCAATAGCCAAGAATGATCAAAACAACCTAATTGAGTATATGGAACCTTCTTTGAACAATATCCATCATATTGTATTTCATTTATATAATAATATAAACTCCATCATATGAAGAGATGCCAAAGAGAAGGGACATGATGAATTTTTTATAGGGAATAGAATGAGATTCAAAATCAATCCATGGGGAGGTGTAAAATCACCACACTAACCTATAATACTAGCCCATACATTATTATAGAAAAGAACACTAATAAGATAAAATATTGGATTCCAGAACACCAATAGAACTACTATAAGGCCAAGACTAATATTAGATACTCCACCATAATGGAGAGTTATAGAGAGTTAAAATGGGAGAACAAAAAATAAAATTAGTGAATAAAAAACATATAACACTACCATTTATTGAAATAAATAAATCATCAAATTATAGAATAAAGCAGGTGAAAAACTATTCTAAAATATCCAGTTACCCAATATCAAGGATCCTACAAAATTTAGTTGTTAATAAATTTTAAATAGGAAGAGGAAAGATACAAGAGACATTGAATTTAATGGGATAAACTTCCATGTGAAAATAATTTTAGAATTAGGATGTTTTCAGTAACAATGACCATCCATGTTTTTCTTAGTTTATTATTCTACTAAATATTCTTATATGACATTGTTTCCCTATTATCTTTCAATCGAATGAACATGGTCAAAAAAATATTTTAAAAAATCATAATGAAATAATTTCATGGAATTAATCCCACAGATATTTAGATTTAGTTTTGGGTTATTAGGATAGTGTAGTGAAAAAAGGATTACTCTCACACATCAAAGTTCTTAGCTGAACAACTCTTATGTGTACCCCTTTGAGGTTGAATTAGTTTTATATATCAGGGTTTCTAGATAATCAACTACTATGTATTTGATTGTAAAATATACTAAAACTTATGTATACCTTATTTATGAATGTTTATTATAAAATTTCACTGTTTTTAATTGATAAGATCTTACATATTCTTTTATGAAGTGAACAGAATATTACAAATCCATTTATTCCAAATTTTGACTCCTATATATCATCTCATTACCCTTACATATATACTTTAATAAATTTACACTTCAATGTTTCAACCACATTACTAGGTACAATTTTCTACTTTACTTCAATATCATGAAAAATAAAAATTAAGATATTTGTTCATTAGTTTAATAAATAAAATAAAAATAATGAAATAACTAAAAATTAATTTAAGTTTACATTTCTTATAAATTTGAAGATGAACATTAAAACTAAATATGAAATAATTTGAATTAAATTATGAAATTTTTAGTGATTAATTCCTTGAATTACATAAAAAAATATTGAATATATATGTTATGTCCTCTCCCCATAGATATAAAATCTACTAAATGAATCCCTTGGATTTAATATCCATTAATTGAGTCTTTAACTATTTTCTCTATGATAGTTTTATACAATATGGGGGTATAGAAATTATCTTGGTATAGGATATGAAGTCAATTATGAAGTATACCTCCCACATTAGAGAAACCATTGAAAAATTCAGACAAAATAGATTCTACTACCCATCATCCATAAGTGAAAAATAGAACTGGGAACCCCCTAAAAAATAGAGATACATCCCTAATACCAGAGATATAATACTACTTAGCCACCCTAAATGATATCCTACCCATTTATGATAATAATAAGAATCTATCAAGAAATCATATAACATATAAGGATCTTGAAAAAAAGTAGCATATATATATTAAAAGTCAATATTTTATTTGAATTATAAAAACTAGTCCACCCGAACAATCACATTGGAAACATTTTTATTTAGAATGAAGAAACCAAATGATGAATATAGTCACAAATATCAATAGATCAAAACAACCATATCTTTAAAGGATTATCTATTATTATATTAATATTTCAAATATAATGTGATAATTTTTTTTTGTATTTAATGATAATTAGAATTAATGTCAATATGAACTATAAGAGATGGAAAATAGTGAAGAAGAAGATGATGTCTTCTAAGGGTGTTTCAGAAGATAACACTTCATATATTTATGCTTCAAAAGATGATGCATGGGTAGATACAAGCTCTATTATGAAAATATTACATTGATAGAGGAAGAAAGTTTTACCCAATTGATATAAAATATGGTGTCTGGAAGTAATAATGTAGAACAAAGAAAATAAATTATTTTTAAGTTGTATTTAACTGTCAATCTTTTATAAATATGAAATATTGATGAAATCACTATCAACCACATGTTCTTATTGGAGTTTCCGAGAATCTAAAAATGTTTTTTCTCATTATGAAAAAATAACTCTAGGAGGTGAGTGAATCATGGATTATGGAGAAGGAATTAAAAGAATCAGTATCTAGTAGATATACAAGCTGGAAGTTAAATTTTCAGGAAGTTACTTATAAGGGAATACATATTGATGTACGCTTTTCTGGTGAAATAGTCTAATAATATTATTTATGGAATATATAATATGAACTCCCAAGATAAAAGTTAGTAAAAAAATACATCATTAGTAGACTAACTATGTATACACAAAAGATGCAAAATATTTATAAGACACACTCACTATAGTTATCAGATGCACTATCCAAGGAAGTGATCATTAGAAGGTACTCATAGTGAGATGTTTTAAAAGTAATGAACAATCATAAGAGTTAAAAAAATATATAAGACTTGTAATATTTACATAAGAAACTCTAGTGAGATAGATATTTTCAGAGTCTTGAATGTGTAATAGTCTTTTGATTCATTTGACAATAATCGTGTAGAAAACATAAGGTTTTTTGAGTTTTTATAACTCTATGAATGTTTTTAAGAGTCACCAGTTAGAAAAATTTAAGGAGATAAAGAATCATAAAATTAAGTACTCAAAGGTCATTAGTGATTACTAAGTTTCAATGCAATAAAAGTTAAAGAAAACCTTGTAATAATGAAGACCAAACTATCTCAAGGTGTTGAAAAGATGAATCTGAAAACTATAGTATGTTTTTTAGCTTAATTAATATTACAATGATTATAAGTTCATTATGATTCAAAATAATATGAATTAGGAAATGATAAAGGTAATGGATGTTATAAAGGTAGGATTTAAACATCATATGTTTTGTACAAGAACCAATTAGAGGAAAATTCTTTTCAAAGATTGAGAAGGTTTAAGATTTGAACAATATCAAGAATAATTAACTGGTGATTTTCTACATTTTTAAATGATTAATTAGTTTTAAAAAATTATAAGTTTAGGGTGAATAAAAACAAATATTGTTAATATAATCATATAATCCTTGATGTGAACAGTATATTAATCTACCAGTTGAAGAAATGGTATTTAAAAATTCTGTTTATTAATAATACACTACAATATAGAAGACCATGATAATAGTGGAAATTAGAAATTTAATTATAGATTTTCATAAGGTTAATTTGTTAATTATACTAATATATTCGGTCAATTTAAATAAAAAATGAAACTATAATTCATTGTTTAATTGAATGATTAAAATGTTTAATAATTTCAGTAGTATTTGTGGAATTTTGTATACTCACTAATGTAAAATAAGAACACTAGAAATTCCAATTTCCCAAAATATAGAATAATTGTTATAACTATAATGTTAATTGATATTATTTTCTTAATCCTAATAAATAAAATCATATATAATATTTATTTTGAGGAATCTCAGGTTTGTTTATGCTGAGACCTTTATGATTTAATATGATCATAAAATGATAAGATAAGATTTAATTATCCCATGTTTTAATATTGTGATGAAGCTATGGAAAGTAGAATACCAGTAGTTTGATAGTTATTCTAGATATTGTTTGAAGAAATAAAGGTATTAAAGAGGAAAATTAAGATCTAAATGATGATGTAGAGTGATGAATATTTATTCCAGATAACCAAAATATATCTAAGTGATTACAAATATCTTATAATTTTATGCTAATTTAAATTTTTTTATGCAAATATATACATTGGAGATATTATAGTAATTATATTTATGTCATGATTCTAGATATATTTTTGAGGTCCGTGAATATAATCGATACCTTGTATTATAGAAGACATTGATATATTAAATCTATGATATAATAAGATATATTAAAGTATGTTAACTAAGATTGAGAAATGTATAAGATAAGGTGATCAGATAATGGTTTTATCATATAAAGTTTGGATATATAAACACAGATTTCATTTTAATATTATTGTTTCTATTTTTAATATTATTGAGAAGAAAAGGAATTGATGAAGAATCCAACCTTAAATTTCAAATGATTATTAAGGTTTTTATTTTGATTAGTTGGAACCGTATGTTCCGAAGAGTCAATAATATGTTTTAATAATAGTATAAACATTATGAGGAAGGACTAAAATTTATGTTTCCATAAATTAAGGTACATGACTGACTTGAATATATATGGATTTGATTCTTCAATAATAGTTGTAGGCTTTTTTTAAAGATAAATATCTATCATTGACGCTGAGATATCCCAAGGAAAATGGGGGATCTTGTTAATTAGAGTCTAGGAGAGGACACACTATAAATAGAGAGGATCAAGTATAGAGAACTACTTAAGAGACTATAAAATCTATCCATAGTGAGAAGATGATTCTTTGGAGGTATAATTTTATATTCACATACATTATATTGTGAGTATATATGTATCAAGATAATATCTATACACATCAAGGAGAAAGTACACACATTGGGATAAAACCCAATAAATTCCATGCTCCATGCTCAATTTACATTCTATTATTTTTGGTGGTGTGGGTGTCTATTGAAAATTATTAGGTATATCCAAACATCTTAACCATAAATAGTGTTTGAATTATAATATTGGGTAAAATGTTTATGTTGGAATAAATTAGGAAACGTTTCCCCCACTTATCCCCCCATCTTAGTGTGACTTCATGATATGATGGTTTCTTCAATTTGTATAAGTGGACAAGGTTACCTCTGATTGGATCTTTTCTAGAGTTTTTATGAATACATTACAAGAAGTATATATTTTTATAAAATATAATAAAGGCTTAGTGAAAGAAAATAAGAATTACACATGTTAATGCCAATATAGAATTCTATTCAAGAACATTAGAAAATAAGAAGATAAGGAGGATATAATGTTATGAAAGTTAACATATCTGAAGTATTAAGAGGATGAAAGACTTCTATTTTAAGTTAATCAAATTGGTAATGATTCATCTATTAAATCCATTAATTTTAATCATATGAAGTATTTGGGTGCATCTTTAATGATTTGAGTCTATTAAATAAATTTAAGGGAAATAATATGAAGAAAAATATTATCTAAAGAAACATACCATTTAATGTTTCACTTATAAATTAAATTTTATCAATGGACTAATAATGAATAGTAAACTTTGGAACAAGAATTCGATGTGATAGAGAATGCACTGGCTAAAAAGTTCAATAAGTGTTACACTCTCACCAAATGTTTATAATACAAGGAATTATATAAATGAATTTGAAATTATATATTTTCCATAGATAAAGTATAACTATAAGTAAATGTATTTGGAGATGTTATAATGAGAAATGTTGTTTAGGAAATGTTTGATCTATTTGATGAAACTCACAAAACATTTATAGATGCTATTAATTAAAAATTAAAATTAAAGAAAAAAGGTTTAATGGAAATTGAAATTTCACCACTATAAGAAGTATGTATACATATATAATAAAATCATACGATGAAAAATTAAAGCGAAGGTAAATTGAAATTTCTGGAAGATAAAAAAAATTAATTTAAAGTGCCGTGATTCAGATGATATTGTACTCTAATATTTTAGAATATATTTTTATTTAATATATAAATGTGTTGATATATTTTGAATCAAGTTACCATGAAATTATGTGAATAATTATAATAAAATTAAAAATTACACACATTATAAGGTTTATAATAAAATAAAATTGTTGAAAATAATTTCTAATTTACTTAGGGAAAACTATTGAAGTATTTTAAAATAGTTTTTTAGAAAAATTTATGTCATAAATGTTTTAGTTAAAGATATATTTAGTGTATTAAAAATATGAAAATTTATTTTTAATAGATATATAAAACAAATTCACTAGATATAAATTAGTTAGAAATGAAAATTAAAGCATTTTTAAGTTAAAATAGTTCTTTTTTCGAGGAGATATATATATCCATGAAATCATTGTTTAACATGAAAAATTAAATTAATCACTAATTAGGAATTATTTTACTGAAATTTATAAAAATAATAATAAATAAAATAATTTAACATTCACTTAATGATTTGTACTTGGAAAGGAATTGGTTGAATTCATTTTTATTCTTAAAAATTCATTTTTTAAATATTTATCCTTGAATTTTACATTATTATTTTAGAATTAATTTATAACACTAAATGAAATTGAATTTGATAAAATTATTTACATATTTTTAATCATCATGTTTAATTTTTTCAATGATTCCACTTTTATTTTTGGTTATCATGAATAGTAACAATTGTTAATCTTTTGCAGCTTGGTAATTGATTAAGGGGTTGATGAATAAACTAATTTTTTCTTCAAAATCCTGTTTTTAAAATGTATTTAGAACTTAAAATATATTATATTATAATTTTTTTCATTGGTTTCACTTTAATTTGAGTTTAACATTTCTATAGTTTTGTGTTTTAATTATTTACAAGAGTTTCAGCCACCTTACTTGTTAGTGTAAACCTTCGCTCTTCACTTCTTCAAAAACTTAAATACTTATAGTTTAGAAAATACCTATCCAAATATATTCCAAAATTACCACTATAATTTTTAGTGAATTAAGTATTCTCAAAATACCATCCTTTGAAGTATTAATGTATAAGCCAAAGTAGGTTTCCCAAAGAAGAGGTAATTATCTTTACCGTTCTACTTCTTATTTATTTAATCCTTGACCTTGTGTAAAACATATATAGACATGATAATTATTTTAAATAATTATAATTTATATACTAAATTGTCTTTATGTTAGTTTTATAACCAATTTTATACCTCTAATCCATCCTATGAGAAATGATAACTTCATTCACGTATACATGTGGACTACCACCGCCAAAAAGTGATGCCATTTTTTTCATGTTTTCTAAAAAACGACTATTCATTTGGAGTGATTTAATGAATATATTTTTAATTTTTTATATTTTTTATGTTTATGTGATGTTATGTTATTATTTACCACTTTTTATTTCTATTTTTTGGAGCATGAATAAATTACTCGCACGTATGTACAGACTACCATCTCCATGAAGTGATAAAAAAGTTTTTTATCACTATATTTAATTAATTGTAATAAAAGTGAATATAATGAATAAATATTACACTTATTACATTATTAATATTTTTGTGATGTTGAAACCATGAAAAAGGTGCGAGGTCTTGAAATGTAAACCAGAAACATGCTTAGAAACAAATTGGTTTTCACTTGAATGCTTATTTTAATAAAGAATTGCCAGTAAATGGGTAATAAAAAATTATATGGAAATATTATATTTCCAGATAAGTATGAATATCTATATATTGTACATTTATAATTAATGTAAATTTATTAAACAAGGATTTAAGAGCATGTATAACAAAATTGAGGGCCCAAGGTATGGGTTTATGATGAAATCGTATTTTTAATTATAATTTTTTTTAATTTAATATCCTCTTGTGAAATTATATTCTATTTATATATTAATCCTAATATATATATTTTTCTCGTAAAGTTTTTTTTTGGGTTTTTCATTTTTGAATTTCATTCTCATCTCGTTGGTACTAATAATTGTTATGAAAATGTTTTTGAAGAAAAAATGACCTTATTTCCTCTTTCGTCAGAGAACAATTTCTTCTATTTCAATGATATTTAAAAATAATTCAATAATTTTATTTTATTTGATATAGTGATTATTTAAAAAAAATTTCATCCATACTTTAATATATATTCAATTAATTGAAAATTAATATTTATAATTTTTTGGAAAGAAGTTTTTACTGAATTTTACAAAAAAGGGTTAAAGGAATCATCATTTTAATGATTATTGTATGAATTAATTTTTTCACTATCATGATATTTAATTTCATTAAAGTTTCATTTAGAGTTTTCCATTGTAACTTTCAATGAATATAATTTTCTCAATATTTAGTGAATTTTTATTTAAAATGTTACCATAATAAAAGGATATTTTTTCTAATGTTCTCAATGATTGGTTAGGATGTTCTTTTAATGGTATTTTTATCTATGTTAACTTAGTTTTATTGTTTTTATATTATTAAATGGGTATATGATTTATTTATACCATCCATGTTATGTCTATCTTTGGATTATGTTTATATTAAGATGAAATATTTATATGGAATGTTTTCTTCCCATATGTTTTGTAATGACGGGATGATGAATAGTTATTTGATCTTAAGACACACATACGAATAGTTTTTTTATGTTATGTATGGGATTAGAATTATATAGACCCTAATATAATTTTATATTTATTAGTATATCATGAGATTATATGAAATATGATAGGAGAAAGACCCATTTGAGAATGAAGACAGTCTGGGGAGTGGACTTAATTTATTATTGAACATTTTTCCCCTATGTGATGATGGTGTTGGATATGAACCTTGACTAATGGAATGATTTTATATTATTATTATTGTTGAAAAATTCTTATGTCATTTTCTATGCTTTTGATAATCTCAAATGACTCCGGATAGATTAATAACTGTTCCTCACTCTTATGAATCATGTATTTTGAAATGATGAATCTTTAGGTCATGACTCAGGACTCTATATTTATAACTGGTTGGGAATTGAATTTGTAAGTTATAATCATGCTCTCATAACAATATTATTATTATATTCTTTCAATGATCATATATTTATTTCTCCCATATCTACCATTACTGAGTATCTAAGGTCACCTTTTCTTATGTTTCCATTTTACGTAGGTTACGAAGAATGGAATTAAGTAATAAATATATATAAAAGGTAATATGAGTGAATAAATTTGTGTTATATATTATAGATACTTCGTTAAATAAGTTCATTATATATTTAGTCTTCCAATACCCTAAAACTTTTTGGTTATGGTGAATGTATAGTTGTAAAATCTATTGAATATTCATCCAAAATTATATAATATTTGTTTAAAAAATACATAAGTTTCCTTAGTCGGTATTAGAGTAGAGTTAAGTTATTTTTAGATATAAATATATTAGGAATAAGAGGATGTAACTTTAGACAACCAATGATAACTAATATTGATATAGTGTTAAACTTAAATTACTATAGGTTGGTAAGAAGGCTTCAAAATTTAGGATATCTCCAGAAAAATTTTCCTGATTATTTGATATCTCACTCTGATTATTGTAGCTTTATTCTTACAATTTTTTTTCTTTTAGTAAATGGAAGGAAACAAGAAGAAACAAGCTAATAGAAATTTTTTTATAAAATAAAATGATTATTTTCTTGAGCTACCTAGTAATAGAGGAGTTATAATGAAAAATCATATTTCTATGCTCATACAAATTACTCAATCCATGAATCATGATGATCATAAAAATTAAAAAATGAGGTAACATCACATTATTGTGTTTTTCATGAGGAATATCCACCCTATTTCAGTGGATCCTCTGATATACTAATGGATAAGATATAGATCTATACCACTATATTTTCCATTCTCCAGTGTTCTAAGAGAGAATTTTTATTTCTAATAGTGAATCTATTGGATGTAGAACAAGATCAATGGTGGAATTGTATTATGAATAAATGAAAAGGGGAAGAAATTAACTCTATGGAATGCAATGACTATTAGAGGGTATTCTTCAAAAATTACTTTCCTCAAACTCTTCGATGGAAAATGGAATTGGAAATCCTTGAGCTTAAGTAGAAGGATGATGAATAAATTAGTATATACGAGGAAACTAATAAAACCCTCATGAGCTAGAAATTTGGATTTATCATCAAAACTAAAATAGAAACTAATAAGTTATTCAATGGATTATAACCAATGGGTTCTGAAGAATCTTTTTGGTTAAAGTGGATTATGTGTCTCACATTAGGTCTGAAATGCATGTTGTAATCGTTATAACACTTTTTATTGGAGTGAAAAAATGTTACAAAGTATGAATATATTTTGATATTTTCATCACAAAATGTGTTTATTATTTGCTATTTTTAATTTTAAAACATCATGTGTTATTTATAAAGTTGGGATCCATGCTTTGTAGAAGATATAACTAGAAAAGGATTCCATGTTTTTGGAAATAAATAATGTGTTGTATGAATGGGAATTCATAGAACTTTCCAATAAAAGTAATGTGATTCTATTCTATTCATAATGTTCTCAATTTAATGAAAACATCATGATACAAGAATATTTTTATAGAATAAGAACATATTAAGAGTTTGATGTTTCTAAAGTTGTTGTTTTTATAAAGCATTGATCGACCGATCTAATAGATTGACTGATTCATTGGACTATCAGATTCACTAGAAGAAACAAGTAATAGGTTCAATCATCTGTATAATAATGTCTAAAAGTATGAATTATTGGTTGACACTAGCCCATATGATGTTGCAAACCACCAATCCATCAGAGGAGTTCTAACACTGACCCATAAACACATTTCTGATAATAAAAAGGGAATCAGATGTAGAATTATATTGTTAGAAGAATGGTAATGAATGATAGAATTATTTGGACCAATGAATGGGACCGAGGAATGACCAGACCAATGAATGGTCAACAATTTATTTGATATTTTTCAAAAAACAAAATTTTGTGTTCTTCTTCAATTGGGTCTAGGAAAAAATAATTCTAATTTGTTTTTCTATGAGTCAATAGTGAAAGAAAAACATTATTTCACAATCTATGTAGGTAAATATTAATTATTACATGCTTAAAATTAATTCATTGGAAGGAAAAAAGATAGATCAATCAGATGCATGCTTCCACTGATTAATAATCGGACACTGGATGTCATTAGACGCAACATCATCTATTTAATGTATTGTTGAAAAACCAAAGATAAAATGAATTTATTTAGAATAATTTTTCCATAGTTCTATCAAGGGGGTGAAAAAGTCTTCATAAGTTAAAATAATTCTTATGGAAGAAGAGTGCCATGAAAATTTGTTTTTATAGGGCATCAATATGAGTGGTTTTTCAGTTATTATAATGCTCAGGAATGATTTTCATTTATCCTAAAAATTTTATGAAGCATCGGAATGAGAAATATTATGTTCTTATATATATATATATTCTAGAAAATTATATGAACATATTCTTCATATTAATGAATAATATAATCATTATAAAAAATAATATCAGATTGAATAATTATTATGATGATTTTTTGAGAAGATTCGTGAAGTTTCTAGAATAACTGAGAAGTGTTGAGAATCCATTAAGAATTCAAATATGGATTTGTATTTAATGAGAAATTTTAGTTTATGGAAGTATGTTTGAGTGAGAAGTTGAAATTTTTCTACTACCCATTCCTTTCCTAACACACTTATAAATAGAAGGAAGTAAACTGTACTTTCTATAGCTTGTATTATTCACTTGTGGAAGAGAGAAGGTGAGAGTGCTGATTTTTTAGAGATAAGAAGAATATTTTGTACTGAGTTTTACTAAGGAATGTTTCTCGACATAATACATATAAGGAATAGGTCACAAAATAAGACCAAACCATTATACATAGATTTATGGGTAATATTTGAAGTGGTTCATAATTTTGTCTAGAGTATTGTTTTATATTATTTATGGACTAAAGTATCAGACAGAGGAATCTGATTGATCCATCAGATTGAGTCTTTGTATGAATTTCAAATGAATTTCTTACCTTCTACTAGGTATGAATGTGATATTCTTTGTTTTGATGAAATAAAAGGTATAATTTAATAAGGAAACACTTTAACATGTTTTGAACCAACTAGTGAATGTTTCTTAATTTTATTATTTGATTGATCAACTATGAAAATACCAATACTTTTAAAATATTGACCTCCTATGTGGATATAATCAATTGAGGGTAAGGAAGGAGGACATATCCTAGATATATTTTTGTATGAGGTATGTGCACTATTAATGTATAGTGATGAAACTTGGACTTAGCTATGACCTTGATGTCATCATGGATCTAATGAAAAGTGTCTTCAATGATTTCCTTTATTTGTTTTTAGTAGTCTTAGTAGATGATATTATTATATAATACAAGGGGAAAAAATAACATGAAGATCATTTGAGGATTGTATTGAATACATCGAGTAAGGATAAGATGTATACTAAATATTGTAAATTTTAATTCTTTTTATAAAAAGTTTTTTTCATGGGTCATTTAATCACAAGTTTCAAGATATTAGTGTATCCATTAAAGATAAAATTTATAAAATAATTTCCCCAAAAAAATATGGTGACCAAAATCCATTGTTTTCTTTGGTTGGTTGGATAATAAATACTCCTTGTGGGAAATTTTTCATTGACATAATATCCACTAACTATGTTGATGGAGGGGATATATATTCCTTTAAATAGATGAATGTGAAGAAACATTCAAGGAACCGAATGGAAAGTTAGCTAGTTCACCGGGTCTCATATTACCCTAAAGTATAGAAGGATTTTTGATCTATAGTAATGAATAAGAGAAGAGAATGAGATATGTTCTCATACAAATTGGTAAGGTAATAACTTATTCATCATAATAATTGATGGTTATTTAGAATAATTAACTTATATATTATTTTTAATTGATAGTGGTAATCTTTTCATAGAATATATTTAAACAATGGTGTGATATATATACTGATCATAAAAGTTTAAAGTATATGTTCACATAAAAATTATTGAATATGAACTTGAAAAGATGGTTAGAACTTGTCAAATGAAATTAATTCTCAACAAATTTCCCCATTAGGAAGCTGAACATGGTGGCTAATTCTTAGAGTCTAATGGTCTATGCTATATTTTCCATAATAAGGATGGAAAACGATCAAATACTTATGGATTTATATAGGATTGATCTTGAAATAATGATAGAAGTGGATAAATCATATATTCCTCCTATTAATTCTCAACCATCTATTTATGTGAATATTGAAGAGGCATGGAAGTAATGTATGGAGATACAAAAAAGGTATGTAATTTTCCTAACTTCATTCATGACAGTGATTGAATGATAAAGTTTCATAATTGAGTATGTGTCTCGTTAATATAGGAATTGAACAAGGATAAATTAGATGAAGCTCTTAGTTCATCATTTTCATAAACATAATTTATAGTGGTATAAAATGAATATAGATATTTAGGAGTGTGTATCTTGGTACTTTGTATGCTAGAAATTTAATGCTGTGAGAATGAAGTCTAAGGGGATATTAGAAACATTACCCATACATGAGTGGAAATAGGAAAAAATGATCATAAATATATTAATGGGATTCTGAAAGATGTCTATAGGGAATAATGTTATTTGGGTTATAGTCAATTTCTTTATAAAGTCATCATATTTTATTACTATTAGAGGAGATTTATCCCTTGATCAAATCACCAAGTTACACAAAAAGGAAGTGGAATGGTTTTATAGAGTCCACCCTCAATCATATATAATTTATATCTAATATTTAACACAATGTTTAATAAGAGTTTTCAATTCTATTTTATTATAAATTTGAGATTTAACATTATATATTTTCCACAAATAGATGTTCTATCTAAGAGGAACATTCAGAACTTATGTGATTTGCTGAGATCTTGGTCTAAGTATTTTAAATGATGTTTATATTTACATCGTCATATATTTTAGTTTTATTACGAAAATATTTGTTACTTGAGCATTTAGTTGGATCCTTTTGAATACCTCCACAAAAAAAGTGCATAACTATAACAAGATGGGATGATGTTGGGAGACAAAGGCTATAAAAACCCGAGATAAATAAGGAAATGTGAGGGATTTTTAGAGCCATTCCTAAACACATCAAGGAAGATTAATGTTGATAGGAATGTTATCCTGTCGACCATTAATGAGATCAATATTTTAGAGTTGGTAATAAGGAATTCCTTTGAATATCTCTTTAGAATAATGTTATGAGATTTGTAAATAAGGGAAAGTTATACCCCAGATATATTAGTCACTTTGATATTATTTATCACATTGAGTTGGTAACTTATTAATTTAGGCTTCAAAAAAACCTCTCATAGGTTTTTGATGGATTATAGTATCACTTTTGATAAATTATCTACCTAACCTGTTATATGTACCTCAGAGGACATACTATTGGATCTTTTTCTTTCTAATGAGGAGAAACTAAAAGAATCAGTGCATCATCAGGATAAGGTAAGATGAAAGAATAATAATCTACAGGTTAATGTTATCTGGAGGAATAAAAAATTTTCATATGTAATTAGGGAATTTGATGATGTGATAAATAAGAGGTATCCTCAATTTTTTTATCAATGTGACTGAATTTACAGGGGGAAATTCTTATAAGGGGGTCGAATGAAACTCCATGATATTTTAAAAAATATTCCTCTTAAATAATAACTATAATCAATAGGTTTTGAAGCATGAAAACCTAACACTATGGGATATTTATTATATGTTATAAAAATAATCAAATAAAATAGTATTTAAAAGAAATATAATTTTTGAAAATATATTATAATTAATTTAAGAAATACTATTGATCCAAGAGAACTATATTGAATGATTTTTTAATGAGATTTAGTGATATCAAATATGTTTCACATAAAAATATATTAACCGTACTAGATATATGAAAAAATATTTATTATAGTTACATATATTTTACTCATTGGCTCTTAATTTGTTATAAATTTGAATAAAATCATTCGAAGGCAAAACAAGATGTCTTTCTAAAAAACAATTTTAATGCATGTAATATGTTTTTAAATTAATTAATTAAATTAATCAATATTAATAAATGATTTTAATGAAATATTTATATAATATATTCAATAAAATAATTCAATGTTTATTTAATTGTTTTAACTAGGCATGGAATTGGATTAAATTCAGTTTATGAAAATATAAAAAAAATTCATTTTTCTAAAAATTATATGCATTATTTTTGAGTACTTCTTTTAAGATGAATTTATACGACTTATCAAAGTTAAATTTGTTAAAATTAAATTCATATTTGGAATCAAAACTTCTATATTTGGTAATATTCCACTTTAAGTTTAGTCATAATAAATAATAACCATTGTAATGCTTTTTCACTATCGTAAAGTTAAATGGGTTAACGAGGGGCTAAAATGAAGTGATAAGGTTGAAATAACCTTAATATTCATCTAAATCCTATAGTTTCAATGGATTTCGACCAAAAGATAGATTATATTTGTATTTGTGTTTCCTTGTCTCCAAATTGACTTTAATATGAAATTATTGTATTTTAATGTTTTAAGTGTTTACATGAGTACCACCCACCAAACATTTAAAAGGGAGCCTCCTATCTTAACTTATTTACACACATTGAACCATATAGTTTGGAACATACCCACCAAAATATCCTTATAACTTCCCAACCAACATACTTATGATTTTAGTCATTGAAAAATATAAGCCTTTTAAAGAATAAGGTGTAATCCAAAGGAGGATTCCAAAAGAAGAGGTAATTGTATTTACGGACCTATTTGGAGTTTCTTTTTTAACTTAAACTCATCTAAATATAATATAACGATATTAATATGATAAAATTAGTATAAATAATATATTAAAACATTGTTATGTTAATATTTCTACCATTTTCATACCTAATTTATATCCTATGAAAAATGATAACAATTTTCTTGCATATGTGTGGACGGCCCACTCCACAAAACAATGTGTTTTGTTTTCTTGTACAACATACTTTGACTAAAGAACCATATACACTAGTATCCTATATTTTGTGGTTAATTTATCACATTGTTACTAGATTCAAGTGATCACATCCTAAATGACTGAATAGTTTAGTATTCTTAGTATACCAGATATATACATGATTCTTATATTATAATGAAAATATAAAAAAATAGGTTAAGAAAAATTCTTGAATCACTGAAATAATGTATAATAACTTCTTTTATATCCTTGAGAATGGAAAAATAATGGGTGAGGTTAGTTAATCAGAAAGTGTTATCTACAGTGGAATATATCCTGAGTATATAAGAAATAACTAGCTTGAATGAGTTGATAATCGAGACACATACCACTTAATCGATAACACGATTTCAAGGAGAATTTATGGCTAATATCAAGATAAAATCACACGGATAATGGAAACTGAATTCTCAATAAAGTAAATATACAATTATGGATATTCATGATCATTTACTCTTAACCAAAAAACCATAAAATCGTTCCATCAAATCGCTTCAACAGATACATTATAATTTCATCTAGGCCTCTCAACTAAGTTTCTTTCATTCTTTTAGAAGACATATACCATATAAAAAACTATTATGACCTAATCTTATAACCACAAAAAATAAATCATGCTAAACTATTTTGTCTCATTATACCCATCAATGAATAATGGGGATATTTATATCTAGACCTCACCTTTAACTTAAATATCATATACATTCCTAATATTTAAATGATCAATACAATTTACTCCCAAAATTCCTTATAATTAAAAAAATTATCCATATTAAATCAAGAATATGAAATATCAGTAAATAATCATCATAGAGCATCCAACAAAATAATAATGTTGGTATCATTGGATCATATCCCCAATAACATCAATGGGTGTTTTCAAAGTTGAAAATACCTTTAAAATTTTACTAGAATATTTATTGAGGGAAATAATATTTTCATTTTGAAATCAATTATTTCAAATATAAAAATTTACCAAATATCAATGAAAACATTTTATTTTAAATGAATATTTTAAATTTATAAATGAAGGATTAAATCATTGAGTGGTAATGATATCAGGAAATTCTATTCACAACATGTATATTAAAAAAAGTTCATTATAGTTTTTAGTAAAATGACAAAAGTAGCTTATCTAGAAAAAAATATGAAGATTACTGTCAAACTATTTTTTAAAAAAATTAAACAATGGTTATAAATGAGTTTAAAAAAATCCAAAAATAATATAATAACATTTTTGAAAACATTCTTACAAAACATGGATAAATAAGAAATATTATTTTTGAACAAAGAAAGAAATTAAATATTTTTTATTTAAAATCATTATTTTGGTCTCTTGAATTCATGAAGGGTGGGAAATGAAAGGAAAAAATATATTAAAAAGAAATAACATGATAATAATAAATTTTATTTGGTTTATCATTAAAGGGTATTAAAATTTCTTTCAATGGAAATTTAATCATAAAAAATACTGAATAAAGTTATATTGAAAGATAAATCACTTACCACTTTGGAATATTTTGGAATAATAACCCCATGAATGAAATAAATTAAAATTAAACTTTAAATAAAATTAATACAAATTTATACATGATATAGAACATCAAATGGAAAATAAGTACACCAAGTGAAGAAAAGAATTGGGGAATATGGAATATGTCTCACGAAAATAATCGTGAGATGAGAAATCATTTACCTCAGGTATGAATTTATTGGTAATTTATTTTATCATCCTTTATATTATATTTAAATTTATTATAATTCTACAATATAACCATATATATTCTATTAATATAATATATTTTCCACTTATAACCTTTTATCACACATTTATCAATATTTATTTATTAAAATCATCATTTCAGAGTGTTAACCAATTCATTTTTTCATGAGAATTTTGGTTCGGTAGTTTTTATCCTTGTATTTGATCAGGTTTCCATCATATTAAGAATTTTATTCATGTTATTAATTTCATATATATTGATTAAATATGTATATATATATTCATATATATAGTATATATAAAAAAATAAAAACAAAATTTATAAAGATGGTAGGTCATACATATGGATAAGTGCAATTTTCACTTTTCAACGGATGGAATGAAAGAATGATAAATAGTTTTTCAAATTTATAAAATAATAATTATATAATATATAACATATATATTCATTAAATATTTCCTAATTACTATCCTTATAAAGAAGATAAGATTAATGATTTATATCGCTTGTGGAGGAGGTAGTCGACACGTACACCCGAGTGATATTATCATTTTCCAACAGATTGGTAGGTAAGAAGTGTGATATGAAATTATATTTAAATAATAAAAATAATTTCCTAAATCTTATATATATTCATTAGTCATATATTTATCACTATCCCTATAATGTGGTGATGAAAACAAATTACACCATAACGTGGAGACGGTACGTCGTACATACACTCAAGTGATGTTTTTTATTTTTTAGGATGCAAAGACGATGGTAAATAGTTTTAATACTATAATAGTAAAATTTTTAAGTATATTTATGACTATGGAGTTATTATATTTGTGAAAATACAATATAATTATAGGAACTATAAGAAGAAACAAATTTGAATGATTCGGTAAAGAATATTACCTATCCTTTGGTATACTTCCTTTAAATACATTTTAAGGGCCCTTATAATTGTCCTTTAGGAATGAAATATCTTATTATTTTTATATATGGGAGTTGAGAGAATAATTTTTTTAGTGTATGGTAGAGATAGACTGCTCAAAGTGGTGTAGAGGTGAGGAAATATGTGTCCTTCTATAAGGGATGGAAAAGACACAATTGGAATTAAAAAAACGATGAAAATTTAATTGATATATTTCTAAAGTATAAAAATTATAAATAAACATGAATTTTTATTAAAACATTATATGGTAAAAATATCATCATCAAGTTAATTTTATATTGGTTTTGGTGTAATTTTAAAACTTATCTTTTTTGTTTAACCACTTTGTCAATCAGTTTTAACCTTAATCACAGTAACAACTATTTAAATATTAAAGGGTTATAATTTTACATATATTGTTAAAATGGGATCATAAGTTGACAAGATACGATATATTAGACAATATAAGTTTCCCCTTATCATAATTTGAGAATTTTATGATTTTTAAATTATTTAATAAAATACTATTTTAATAATATATCATTAATGTCATTTTTGACACTACTCAATTAATTTGAAATTAAACGCATCAAGAAAAAAAATTTAATTAGAATATAAACCTTTCAAAAATAAATAATATGTTATATTTTACTAAAAAACATGTGTAAGTCAATAATTCATCAAAATTATGTTTCTTTTAATATTTTTGAAATTATTTATTTTATTTTTTATTAGTTGAATAAATACTTTGTCGATGTCAAGTAAGAATTTAAGGTAATCATTAAAATAATAAAAATTAAATATTAATTATCATTATATAAAAAGTAATTTATCTACCAAAGAAAAATTTATTTTCCAAATTGTCCTCTTTTTTATCCAAATGTAAACTTTTCAAAGATACTAAATTCGAGAGAGTGACATTTTGTATTTATTATTTTCAGAAAATAACATACATGGCATAATTAAATGAAAATTGAACGGTGTAGCTATATATTATATAATTGTATCGATTTTTTGAAATATACTCATAGAATAGGATAAATAAAATTGTTATATAAATTTAAAGCCTTATCTTAAAGGTTTAACCAAATTTTACCCATTTTACCCTTACCGATATGAAAAATATTTTACAAGGTTATTATTCAAAATAGAAAAAAAGCTAAACTATTTACCAAATTTAACCAATATTATTCATAATATGTAATAAATGTTTCTAGAATTAATACCTAGAAGTAGAATAAATTAATTTTAAAATAAACCCACAAAACACGATGCAAAATAGTTTCATAAAAAATGTTTTCTTAAGTATAAAACGTTTTTATACCAAAATACATATAAAATTAATTTCAATGACCTAAATTTTATTATTAGTAATATAAATGATGTAATTTTACTTTTAAAATATTTTTTAGAAAAATAAAACTTTTGAAATGCTTGAATAAAAAATATAGTTTTCCATAAATATTTGTTTTTTCAGTATTCTTTGAAAAATAAATCTTTTGATGAAATTATAAAAAAATATATCTATGAAAATTTTGAGATTATGATTGAAAAAATGATAAATTTTTTATAAAATATAATTTATAAAATCTCAGAAAATCATTTATAATAGCCACTCATAAAATGAAATAAAAATCTTTATTGATGAAAAAATTTGTTTGATGAAAAAAGTAATTTGATACAAATTGAGTTCCTATATCCTCATAATTAGTTAATATATTATAATTAAAAAGAAATCAAAATATATTACATAATTTTTGTTAATCCTATTCATAATTTCTAATTAAATGGATAGTTATAATGATTATATTTTAATAATGATATTCATTTTTTTTCTAAAGATCGATGTTGTGTGTCATATCTGTTATAAAAAATAGTTTTATTTTAATATTTTGGGATTTTCATTCTACCACACTTAAATAAATTGTGTCATAATTATTTTTTCTTGGCCTTCAAATATTCAACCATTGAATAAAAACCACATCAAATAGAGGGATAATAATACTTATTTTGAAAAGGGAATGTGAGAAACATAAAAGTTTCCTAAAATATCATGTATTATGGTTCCCAAATAAGAAAACAATTGGTGGGGAGTTAAGTTATAGACATAGAAGATAAGACTATGTTTTATGTACCATTATAGAGTGAAAGATAACATGTTCATAAGATAGTTAATGACCACAAAACCATATATCATTGAGGGGGGAAGACATCCATTAATTATAAATGGAGGTGAAAGGGTAATATATTATTTCAAGATCCTTTTCCCAAATTAAAGGAATTATTTTTATATCAATATATAAAATATGATAACATGTAACCTCCCTATTTATTTCCATTTTCAGTGAACTATTTCATCCTTTGGATGAAAAATATTGACTTTTCACTTCATCTCATAATCTATGAAATGAATATTTATGAAAAAATTTTAATATATGAAACACTAAAATGTATTTTGAAAAGATCATAAGATCTTTAAAATAATAAAAAATAATTCACAATTTCAATAAGTGTTTTCTAAAACCAAAATAGTTCGCATAAACTATCAAATATTTAAAAATAATTATTATCTAAAACCTCACTGATAACACTTGTAGTTTAACTTTACCCATTCCTTAAATAGTTTACCTGAAGACTCATCGAAAAAATTTCAAAACAAATTCAAAACCCAAATATCTAAAATATTTGATACCATATTTTTTTCATGTCGAAATTTTAAAATTTTTCCTATAGATCATGATGTCACAAAAAAAATATGAGAATACATTAAAATATAATAATAAACCAAATCACAATAAACACCAATGATAACATAACTAGTTCAAAAAATTAACTCTATCATTATTCCTTAAATAAAATCAAATATTATCAAATCGGTTTAAAAAATAAAAAAATGTTGTAAACTCCATCATAATTTTATATGTTATCAAATAAATAATCATTTTAGGGTCACAAATACAATCATATTTAATCCATCAGGTTAATTCATTTCATTAACCCTACGAAAAATTATAAACACAACTTTAGGCATATCAGGTGTCAACTTTTCCTTAATCATGTTTTCTGTAAAAATATCACTTTACCACTAAATAAATTTTATTGGTTATCG
This sequence comes from Viscum album, assembly GCA_963277665.1. NCBI lineage: Eukaryota > Viridiplantae > Streptophyta > Magnoliopsida > Santalales > Viscaceae > Viscum > Viscum album. The sequence continues at coordinate 963,218,449 of OY728145.1, forward strand.
GTACCAATAAAAAAATTATTTATATCCTTGAAGAAAAACTACTTCAAAAAAATCCTTAGATGCATCATGATTCTTATAACTAGAATATCATTGATTCAACGCCTTTACATATTAACTCTCAAATCCCAATACATAATCACTTTAATCCTTTAATTTAAATGATTTACATACCATAGGTACTTATTTTTTCTATGATTTAAACCTTGTATTGGGGAATTGACTTATATAAATACCATGTTCCAAAAACATAGTACGTTGAACTATAAATAGTACCATAAGATGAAATTCATATCCCTCCATTGAACTCGTCATTTGTCCTTAGAAATTATTTGTTCTACGACCTTAATTTACACACAGAAATAATATCTCCCTTCCTTTTAGACATTATCATAGGTGATACTTTCTTCATTGTTGACATGAATAAAATTATACATTCTTTCCACTATGTCCATTTCCACATGAACATCTATAAAATTCCATATTACTCATATTTTACACATTAGAAAACTCACCAATGTACATGTTGTTATTCATATATCATGATAGATGATTTTACATAATCAATGGGGTTTTAATTCCATATACCATTTTATTTAGTTTCTAATGAGAAAAATCTTTTTATTTTCTATCACATTTCATATTACCATGATTACTCCTAGTTTCATCCATTAACTAAAACCAATGAAAAATCATAGTGTGAGCACCAATTGTGTAATTTTATAATCCTAAAAAATATTTTAAAATCATGACATATTACATTCAATTTATTAAACCTTAGGTTTAAACTAGGAAATCCATGGACATTATTTATTCAAATCCTTTAAAATGGTTCATAATTAAAACATGATTAATATTGGAATATCCCACAAGAGTGTTAATGTAGAGACCCGAATCTTGACGTACATATACATTACATTACTTTTGTAGAATACTTAGTACATAACAAAAATAGACACACAAGGACCGTAATAGTTTAGTGTCTTTGGAAACATGGAACATAATCTTCTAATAGTGGTGAAAGATCTTCAACATCTCCCATAAAGATCTTCCACTTTTTTCCCCTTACCTAAAACATTTCTTTTATTCCTGGGGGAAAGTAAAACATAGAAAGGGTGAGCTCAAATTCTCAGTAAGGGTATGCATGGACAAAATAAAACATACCATATAAATTTGAACTTAAAAACATGAACATAATGTTTAAACATCAAAATCTTGAGTAAAGACTTAAAACATGGAAGTAAATAAGGCATAGATCATAATGGAACATAAATAATGATAACATAGTATGGGAATAAAACATGTAATTGTGGCATCCATTAAGCATATGTAATGATTTCCATAGTATCCAAGGCATTGCTGCCAAGACCATCTTAGTGGACAAAGTCCCTTTGTGAATTGAGTTGACTCCTCGTTCCAGTCCTGTAATACTGAACCAGATTAACTTACCGTTCCAGCCATGTCTATATCAGAAGATATAAATATTTATACAATGCATTTGAGGGAGATATAGGTCCCACCCATCTCATAATGAAATCATTCTTACTTGTGCCACAAAATAAACATACATCATTCATAATAACCAAACCAATAAAATGGGTTTCATAAACATCATCCCATCATCACATAATACATATAAAAGAAATGGATATCATTTAATAATAAGAAATTTAAACCATGTAAACGATAGAGACAAGATACTTGAAACATGAACATTTGAAATAATGTCATCTTAGATGAAAAATGGTTTTGATAAAACACTTGAAATGAATTCTTGAGGAAAATATCCTTTCTTCTTCAAAATAATTTTCTTTTCACAAAATGTCATGAAATTTTAAAAGAAAGAGATTTTGTTTAAAATAGTCATGAAATATTTTGGAGGAAGCTTCATGAAAATAAGGCTTTATAAAACTGTAAAAATCTGTTCGTGCCGTATAAGTTTAAAAAAAACATTCTTCTCGTACTTTTGCCAGAAAAGTCAAAAAGTACCTCGTAATAGAAAGATTCCATACATACCATGTAGTAAAAGAAAAAAATGGGTAAAAATGACTTTAAACATACATGAAAACACTTTTATAAAACACAGACATGGATGATTGAAATAACCCCAGTAAATACTTACGAATAAGCAATCTCGGAAAAAAATTAGATTTGCAAAATTATCCCAAACCTTAGATCTGATATGCTTAGTACGTATCCGAACCTCCTGTATAATGATTTAAATAATGCTATTGACTTATTAAAGAATCATATTAATTGTTATGATATCATATATGGTTCACTTATGACTTTATATTACCCGTTCATTTGTAAATTCCATGTTAAAGTGCGTTTTGGGTAAAATCGTTTCATTTGTCATCCGTGTTTTGACTTGTAATTATTCATATGATTACTTAGATCATGATTAATTACATCCAGAAAGTAAAACATGATTTATATATAATATATATTTATAATATACATATATATAATAGATCGATAAATGGAAATAAATACACCATTCATGGAGACGGTAGGCCGTACTCACGCATGAATGTTGTTTTCATTTCCTCATTGAATTGAATGGAATTAATTGGATGATATACATATATTTATATACATAAATCCAGTATCATTATTATGTCATATATTTCATGATTACTTATTATATATACTTTATAATCATTTATGAATGGTTAATCATTGAGATTGAATCTCATCACGTCGTGCAGACGGTATTCCGTACGTACGCACGAGTGATGATATCGTTCCCATTATCGTTGAATTTTATTGAAGTGTATGTATAATATTACAGAATCAATATCACTTTATAATAATCATATATAGTTATTATTTACACCATTATACCCATCCAAGTACGGTGGTGGTGGAAAATAGATTACACCACGACGTGGAGACGGTATTCCGTACGTACGCACGGACGGTGATTTTGTTTTCCATAGGATGGATAGATAGTGAAATAGGGTTGTTTTATACTTATAATAACATATCAGTATATGAGTGATTGTGATTTTATTACTTCATAATGAAAGAACCTAAGAAGAAGAAGTGGAAGAAGAAATAAAGGTGAAAGAATTGGTAACGGAAATTACCTCTTCTTTGAAGCGCCTCTTTGAGACCTTCTCTTAGGGCACTAAAATTGGTCTTTGAAGAAGTCCAGGACCACTAGAATGTTTATAGGGAAGTGGAGAAGAGAATTGGGTAGGGTTTGGCCGAGATTGAAGGCTCAATGTGGTGTGTGTAAAAGAGGGAGGAGGTGCCCTTTTATAAGGGAGGAGAGGGGCACCTTTGGAATTCTTAAAAATATTAATTTATAATAAATCTAAACCAACTTAAAAACCACCAAAAATTACTCATGTTCAAATATTAGATGATATAGGGTTGTAATATCATCAAACAATCAAATTTAGACATGTTTGGATCCTATTTTAAACCTTATCATTTTGATTTATCCTTATTTAATCTATTTAAGTTTATTTGTGGTAATAAAAGTCTATATTTTAAATTATAACAAATAATTACCTATTTGTTGTGAATTGTCCATAATTGTTTACCTTATAACATTATAGACCATATAAATTTAAATTTATAATTTTTAAATAATTTTGTGATATTTAAAAAATTTTATAATATGTTATTTTTATAAAATAACAATAGTGTCAATTTTGACACTATTCATTTATTTGAATTTAAATAAAATATATAAAGAAGATATGTTCAAAATAAAAGCTTTAATAGATTCATAAAAGGTCATAGGTATCTATAAAATTAGTGGATCACATTAAATAGTTCATATAATATTTAATTTATTATTTTTAAAACCATTTATTTGGTTTATCTCTTAATAAAGTAATTACTAAAACATTTTTGTATAATTATTTAATATACTGATTTGTTGCATAAAAATTAAAAATAAAATCTTATGATGAATATAAATCTATTAACTTTCACAATAATACTTTTACTAGAATTTATCATCTTAAAATAACAATATTTAAATTTTTATATTTATTAAATTATGAAGGTGACAACTTTGTCATCATTTAAAAAAAATAATATAAGTGTCATAATCACTTTTATAAGGCTCAAAACGGTTATATATTAGTTCCTTAGATGATTAAGGTGTAGAGATACACTACCAATAAGTTTTGGTCAGGTTTGTGGGCCTTTTAATGGGTATTATTGTTTCAATAAATACTATATTACTTATTTTCCACTTAATAAATAATTTCTGTATCATTAATGTATCACCATTAATGACAATTATTTTATCCCTAAAAATTATAAATGAATTATCATGATGTATATAATTTTATTAGATTTCTGGAGACTATTCATGTTTGAAGATTTATGATATTTATCTCTAAATTAAAATTATTATACTTATAAGATTTAAGAGAGTGACATGTTGTCACTTTCATTGGTTTTAATAATAATTAAATTACTTTCATGGTCAAAAGTCCATAAAATGAATCTAATCTGACCCTTAGGTGATATGGGTATACTTTTAGCCATCCAATAGAATTTTGACATGTGTTAGGGTAATTTTATAATATTATATTTACCCTTAATTACCCGATTTACCTTTAACTATGGTAAAAAAAATTTACCGTAGTTACTATTCATAATTTCCAAAAATAAAAAAGTAGCCTATAAACATAATTTGGACCCACTGATTCCAAATATGGAATCCATTTTTTTAAATTAAATACACAGATGTTGCAGATATTAAATTAAAATTAATCCCGTTGTCGAATGAAAACAGGTTTTTGTTTAAAACATTACAAAAGATTGAATTGATTTAACCTACGAATTCAATGTAAAATCAATGATAATGACATAAATTTTATTAAATGGTAAAAATATATTCTATTTATACTTTAAAACCACTCAATATTATAATTTAACCATATAAATTATTACAATGAAAAAATTTGTTTTTAATTAAAATATAGCGTGTTTTTACTATTCATCAAAATATGAAAGTTAACAGAATAATACGAAAAATTTATCCAAAGTAAATTTTTATTTCTTGATTCCAAATAAGAATTTTATTTTGTCAAATTGAACTTATAAAAATGTCAAAAACTATATTTAAATTGGGTGCGCCATCAAAAGGCGGCAAAATTTCATTTTTTGAAAAATACTTATTTTACCCAAAAAATTTATTTTCTTCTTATACCATATTCTAGAAAATGTGTAAGATGAATAATAATGTTATAAAATTCAAAATTTATTTAATAATATTCATAAAAGCTAGTTCATAATAATATTATAATAATATATCATTGTTTAGTAAAACCCGGTATTGTGTACAACACACGCTATCGAGGAAGGTCGCGATTGCGTGTAATGTAAGACAAGTCAGGGTTGCATGTTGTGCAAGAATCCTTCATTGTTTTGTATAACAGAATCCAACCATATTTCATTTATACATTGAATATATATATATATATATATATATATACTCAATGTTGCGTAGAATAACTATTATCAAAATTGTGTGTAACACGATCCAAGAATAGTGTTGAGTATACTGAAAGCTAATACAGTGTGGCGTATAGAAAAAAGTAATCTTGTTGTAGTATAAAACACATGACACAAAATAAATTAAATAGAATACTTATCATAAAATATCGGGTTGTTACAGTTAAAATAAGTGCATAGTAAGGTCTCATTCACTTTGAACCAAAATAATAGTTGAGATATAATCGAATCACTATTTGTAAGGTTATTATCTCTAAAAGCATTGGTGCCCAAACCATATCCAATTGTGAGATATAGGTTATGTAGAATTCCTAGGATGAATTTTGGATATTATCATAAATGTAGATTTATTTTCAATGTCTATCATATGGAAATGATCCATAATCTATCTAATGATAGATGATATGTCTAAGTCTGATATACTCTATAATACCAAATGTAGGATCGAAAGAATAGAGATGATACTAATTGTAGTATCAAACTATGATGTAGATACTCAAATACAAGGGGGGGGGGGGTGAATTGTATACTTTTAAAAATTACTTTGGAACTTTTAAAGATGGTTATGTTTAACAAGGTTAAACAAAATAATTCACAAAACCACTATTTCTACAAACTTTCTTGAATCAGGAAATATGATTCTGATAAAGAAATTAAAGAAAATTGATTCCAAAAATGAAACTTAATGAAAGTTTACAAAGATGAATATTATACCTTAAAGAATATAGAATCTAACTAAATTAGAGTAAAAATATAAGGAATTCTAAGACAATTATACTTTCCTCAACAATACAAATGAAGCAGAAAAACTTGTAACAAAACAAGTAATAATAGTAAGTATTTTAACCCAAAGATAAGGGTATCCAACAACCTTGGATAAAGGCCCCTTGATTTATACTTTCAAGAAATTATGTCTTACCCACACCAGGGTAATCCCTCGATACAAAGATCGATGTCTGTCTTGCTATCCCCGCAAGCCCTCAACTTCAAGGTAGTTGGAACCTCTGTCTTCATCAACATGTAATTCCTCACCTTCAAGGTAGTCAGTACCTCTATCTTCCAATCCCCGGAAGACGTCGATTCTATACAACAATAATCAGAGTCACACAAAAAAAAAACTGAACTAGAAGTTCAGTATGAACTAAGCAGTGAGAGTCTCTCTCTAGAAATCACTTCAACAACAAGTCATCTCTAGAGTCGTAGAACAATGTTGAAAGTTGTGAGATCTTTCAAATGAGATACTATTTATAGGAATGGATTCAACGGTCTGTTGCCTCCTCCAACGGTCATATTTTCCTTGAATTTCGGAGGGACCTGTACACATGTCACTCAAACAATGGTTAGTTAGTAACTGAAAGCACGACATCGTTTTATAACAAAATAAGTGTAAAAAAATATGGTTACATAACTAAAATCCAATATCCGTAATGTAAGCATGTGAAAGTTCAGAGTCCAACCAAAATTGAATTTGGAGTCTATAATACAAGGATATTTAGATTCTGTTTTCTAGAAATTCGGATCCTGAATTCTATAGAATTCTGGAGTCTAAATTTCAAGGAAATTCATAATATGGATTCTCCGAAATTCGGAACCAGAATATATGACATTTGGAGTTAGAGGTCATGATAATTCTAAGTCATAACTTATAATAGTTCGAAGTATGAATTCAGATAACTCAGAGTCAGAACTTATAAGATTTCATAATCAGCATTCGTAATTAGAATTCAGAGTGAGAACTCAGAAGAGTTTTATCCAGAATTTGTAATTATAATTCAGAGTCAGAACTCAGATAAGTTCATAATCAAAATTTGTATTGAAAATTTGGATTCATAACTCAGAATAGTTCATATCCAGAATTCGTAATCAGAATTCAGATTCAGAACTCAGAGAAGAGTTCGTATCCAAAATTCTTAATTAGAATTCGGATTAAAAAACAGAATGATTCATATCTAAGTATCTATATGATTATGAGGTTTTGGTTTCAAACCAAATTTACACTTAGAAAAATTATGATATGGACAATAGAACATGGTAAGAATAAATTTCCTTGGGAAAGTAAATTTTTCCTTATAGAAGTAAAATATAGGGTAAAAAGAGATTTTCCTTGAGATAAGGTGCTTCTGATTTTCAAAATAAGAGGAATGGTAAAGTCATAATAAGAGCCTTAATGACTTAAAAATCTCCCCCAAGTATGAAGGAATGGATAATTCATAAGGAAAAACTTATTGACTCAACAATATCCCCCTTTTTGGAAAGCAAAAACATCCTTACGAAAAAGAATAAAAGGACTTAGAAAATTTTTTCTAGACTTTGCAAATAAAACATATCTCCCATTACTTATGGACAATGGTGTATATGACTAACTCCCCCTTAGGATATGGAACTCTAAGGATCATATTCTAGATTTTTGGAATGAATAATTTTTATTAACTTGATTATGGAAATATTCTTAATGAGAACTCCCCCTTAGATAAACTTCCCCTTAATTAGAGATAATTTTTCCTTACTTGAAATTATTTTCCTTCTCCCCCTTAGTGATTTTCCAAAATAAATTTAGGGAACGAAAAAGAAATATGGTACCTGAAATATTAGAACACACATCCATGCAAAACAAGCAACTACAATTTCATTATAATTGAAATAATTTGTACAAGGAAAAATAGATACAACAAAATATCGGATTTGGATCTATTTTTCTTCTTTTTTCGTGGGAATTTTCTTTTTCACAATGGTTTTCAACATCTTAAGATATTTTTGATCCTCCTATGCTTGATTTTATAATGTAGTGATCTTGTCTTCCTAAGCTTTAATGGCCTCTTCCTGATCCATCAACAATTCATCTTGCTTCACTTGCTTTTCTTGGATCTCAATCCGGAGATCTCTTTCGGTTTTCCAGCTTTAGACAATATAACTCAGCCTCCCATTTAGATCTTTGACATCCTGAATCTGAAAATTTTTCTCAAGAGCTAGATTTTTCTCAAAGTTATCTATAAGATCCATGATTTTGGTGTCTTTAGTTTCATAATCTTCTTTGACATCTTCTTGAAATTGATCAAGATCTCTCAAATTTAAACAATATTCTTCAACCAGTTGGTCATTTTCTTGTAAGATTTTCTGTGGGCTTCATAGTTGATAAATGATTTTTTGTCTTCAGCCTCAATCTTTACACACCTATCCATCACCATGGATACAAAATATGACTTATGATTCATGCTATGATGGAGAATCTGGCATCTGGAGTCAATTGTTGGAAAGATCGTTATGGTGTCCACTAGATTCTTTAGGGATTAAATGAAAAAATAATGTCCTAAAGCATATGACGCTGAATCTGACATTTTTCATGGATATGGTTCTTCCTCTAGATCTAACAGCTTCCTCTTAGAGGATCCTCCAGCTTCCTTCATCCCCAAAATATCTTTGGTTAGGGTATCAACAACCACTTTCTTACCCTTATTTATTCTCTAAATAGCTTCTTCACCTGGAGATTCATGCTCACTTTCAGATAATTAGACAATCTTATCTTCATAAAGTTTCTCTTTCTCAGCTCCTTCTTCAATATCATTAGAAAGAATAAAGTCATGATTATGAATCTCTTCCTTGGACAACTTGTTAACTTCCTCTTCACCCATCTCATCAACCACGGGAGTAACAAGTCTTGAAGAAGCTGCTTGAGAAGTCCGGATTGACAACTTTTTGGAAGCATTTTACTTTTCAGGAAATTATTCTACTTGCTTTATCAAATCAGCTGCATTTTTAGTGCTCTCTACTTCTCGTACTTCTTCCACATCTTTTTTCTCAACTTCCTTCACATTGGATTTTTCTGGAGACATGAACTTCTTTCCCAGAGTCTCAGGTAATTTTTCTACTAAGAAAGATTTTGGAACATGAATTTGTTTGGATACTATTTTAGTATCCCTTAGAAGGGATTGAAAAACTCCATCCTCAAACATTTACTTCTTAAGCTTCTTTTACTTGGCCTGCTTCTTAAGCTCATCATCATCTTTCCCTTTCACGGCCTTGGCCTCTGCGTGGTCTAGACCAAACTGTGGCTCCCCTTCCTTCTGGTTCTTCTTATCCTCCCTCCATTTGGCAACAAATTCATCAAGATAAGCTTTCTGCTTATTGGTCTTTGGAGGTGAGGATTGAGCTTCTTTGGGCTTAGTGGTTTTCTCTGTTTCTTCCACATCCTTTATCTTACTCTTTTTACCACCTTTCGTTGAAGGTTTAACTTCTTCAACATTTTTCAGAATGGCTTCTGCTTCATCCTTAGGTAGATTATAAAACTCTACTAACTCCTTAGAAAATCCAACCTTCATCCTATTGAGGTTATCATTGCTGATTAGCATTATCTTGCAATCAAAAACCTTAAAGTAGGAACGTCTAGGTTTTCTACCATTCCATAACTCATAAGGTGTTTTGTTAAGAAAAGGTCTAATCAAAACTTGATTTAAAGTATAACAAGTAGTACTTACAACTTTAGCCCAAAAATTTTTGGCTATAGAATACTCACTAAACATGGTAATAGTTATCTATTGAATAATTCTATTTCTTCTTTCAACAACACCATTTTGTTGAGGTGTTCTAGGTGCTGAGAAGTTATGAGTAATGCCTTTTCTACTATAAAATGTTTTAAAATATGAATTTTGAAATTATCATCATGATCACTATGAATGGTTTTCAATGAATATTTTTATCATTGTTAACATGGGTTCTAAAACTTCTAAAATAAGAAAATGCTTCATATTTCTTTGCTAGAAAATATACCCATGTAAATCTAGTGTAATCATTAACTAGAACAAATACTTAGTACTTTCCCCCAATGCTTCTAGTTTGTGTAGGAACAAAAAGATCCATATGCACTAACTGTAATGCATCAGTAGTTTTGACTTCCCCAACTGATTTAAAACATGATTTATGTGGCTTCCCATATTAACAAGGGTCACAAAATTTAGAAGAATCAAATCTAAACTCGGGTAGATCCTTAACTAATCTTTTCTTAGAATGTTTTCATATGTTCATAAGGTTATAGTGTCTTAACCTTCTATGCCACATCCAAGAATGATCGTCCATTTCACTAAGTCAAGGTAAGTCTTGTCTCCTAAGGTCTTCTATGTTTAGTATGTAAAAATTCTGTTTCCTATTGGAAGAAAGTATAAAATCTTCCTTGTAATTGTGTACTAAGAACTTGTCATTCCTAAAATTCACAAGGTACCCTTCATCACATAATTGTCTTATGATAATAAGGTTGTTCTTAAGACCCTTAACAAATAAAACATTTGAAATCAACTTTTTTCTAAGAAGAATGAAGTTACCTATACAAATAATTTCTCCCTGAGCATTATCTCTGAAAGTTACTTTTCCACCTTTCTCCTTGATAATCTTTTCAAAATAGTTTTTTCTACCAGTCATATTCCGGGAACATCAAATATCCATGTACCATGTATTGATGTTGGTACCTTCTCTATTTTCTTGAAAATAAGAAAAAAGTTAGGATTTCGGAATCCAAACTTGCTTGGATCCAGAATTCTTAGAAAGTAACATTTTAGGCACCTATATCTTTTTAGAAAAATAGGCTTTATGGAATCCTAAAGACTGGGTTTTGTTTAGAGAACAATTCTTTACCCAGTGTCCACCACACTGAAACTTAGTATAGAATGGCGTACTTTGAGAACCAAAGTAACTATTCCTAAAAATCAGTTTAAAACCAGTATAACCAAAACCAGAACTATTCCTTAGAGGTTGGATTTGGTAATACATTTTATCAAAATTTTCCTTACCTATGGTAAAGTTTGGAAAACACTTCATCAAGGAAAATATTTCAGATTTCAGTTTGATAACCTGGTTCTTATCTTCAAAAACATTATATTTTGAACTAGAGATAGGATCAAACACATTTTTCTTATAAATGACATTTTCTAGATCCATAGAAATGTATTCTTCTCAGAATTTACCTTCTCAAGATTTTTTGAAATACTTTCAAAATCAGATTTTATTTATCAAGATCTTTAGAAAGATAAGATATTTCCTTAGTAACAATAGTATTCCTAGATTTTTCTATATCAAGTTTTTTCATGAGTTTTGAGTTCTGATTCTCAAGAAGTTTGGAAAACCTAGAAACTTCTTCATAGGTAGGTAAAGTATTATCTTCATTAGAAGAAGTTTCTTCATCAGAAGATTTATAATATTTACTATAATTAGAATTCAAGGATCTTTTGTCCATAGATTCATCATTGTGTAACTTAGACATAAAACAATTATTATCAATATGTAATCTAGCTATTAGACCATGATTCTTCTGTCCAGAAGATTCATAATCTGAAGTTTCATCTGAAGAGTATCCACCAATGTCACTCCAGGTGTCATTAGCTTTCATGAATTTTTTAGCTTTAGCCTTGTAATAATTCTTTCTATTTTTCTCATAATGCCTTTCCTTTATTTTTTTCTTTTGAGCATAGGAAAATCAGGTCTTATATGTCCTAATCTATATCATTCATAACATGTGACTTCTGAATCTTTCTTATCATTCCTTTAATTTTTCTTATATCTTGATTGAAAGTTCCTCTGACCAACTATCTTGTTCATCCTTCGAGCAAGATTTTCTAATTCATTCTCTGAGGATTCACTTCCACTAGATTCAGATTAGTTAATAACTTCTTAGATTAGGATCTAGTAACTCTCTCAGTAATCTTGGATTTCATATGATTAGAAGTTGTATTAAAATAAATTATTCCATTTCCATTCTTCTTCTTTATGTTATCAACATCTCTCTTAATTCCAGTCTCATGTTGAAGAAGAGTTCCAAACAGCTCATCTAAGAAAATTTGAGTAACCATTCTGTTCTCATCTATAGCTTTCCTCTTGAATTCCCAGTCATTCTCCATGATGTCTATGATATTATGAACAAGAGATTCGTCGTCTAATCCATTTTCACCAATGGACTGTAAACTATTCACAATAGTCATGAACCTTTGTTGTACCTTACATATGGGTTCTCCATGAGGAAAGTTAAGGCCATGGTATTCAGCTCTAGGCATATCTCTTCTTGTTTAAATAACTACAGAAGTTCTAAAGTGAGCAATTTCTTGTTTATTACATATATAATTTTCTACTTCACAAGATGAAATTTGGCTATATATATTTCTAGTCATAGAACAAAGTAAAATATTGTGTACCTTATAATTCAATTTATATTCCTGCGTTTATTGATTGGTAAAGGTACCAAATTCTTTGTCATGGATTTTGTATCCTCTAGTTAGCATAAAAAAATTATCAACCTCAGTATTGATAATAAAATTCTTCATATGATCTCTCCAATATTTATAGTCATTTCCATCAAAGATTGGTGGTCTTATTAGATTGAGATTTTCTATGGAACCAACACTGATTCCTTCAATCTTTAAGAAAATTACTTCCACACAAAACATGTTAATAGAAAATGTTTGTAAAAAAGGAAAATATTCCTAAGCAAGGAAAAAATAGAACAAGAGTATCTCTAAGAAAAAATGAATCTGAACTATATGAATCTGAAAAATATGATTCTGAAAAAAATATGATTCTGAAAAATAAATTCAAAAAGTAATATGAAGAAGAAATCTCCCCTAAATCTAATAGTGAGATTAATTTAGATTGAAACAAAATTCTGAAGCCAATTGTCATATTAGTTCAGAATTTAAGGTCACCTCCTCTGATACCAATTGTTTGATGGTATGTATGAGTATGATATACCCTATAATACCAAATTTATGATGGAAATAATAGAGATGATACTGATTGTAGTATCAAACTATGATGCAGATACTCAAATACAAGAGGGGTGGTGAATTTTATAATTTTAAAAAATCATTTGTAACTTTTAGGGATGGTTTTGTTTAGCAATGTTAAAGAAGATAATTCAAAAAACCTCTAAATTTAAAATCTTTCTTGAATTAGGAAATATGATTCAAGGAAAGAAATTCCAAAAAAGTGATTCTGGAAATGAAATCTTGGGGTGTTACATTCTACCGTCCTTCAATAAATTGCGTCCTCGCAATTTGAAATTGTTCTTCGAAAATAAAAGGTTAAAAATAGAAAATATCTCTGTGGGAAAACCCACATCGGAAATTGGGTTACTAAAATTTAGTCTTAATATGAGGAAAAGAGAACTGAAAGGGTCACCACCAAATTATGATCTTAATTAGGAGAACATTGGTGGCAATTAGAGAAATATAATTGGAGGAAAAACGTAAATATTTATAGGTAGTGATTGAGGTCATCAATCACAAACAAGTGTAAAATTGAGGTCCTTAAATTCATCAATATTTGATGATTTGAAAAACCATCACTTCAACAAAACATAGGGTATTAGGATGACACATTTTTGGTTTTAGGATTCCTTAAATAAAGTATAAGAATTAATTTCTTCATATAATAAGAGAATAAGAAAAATATATTCTTGACATGTAGAGTTCCATCCTTTAACTAATTTCTACCACAAACTCATCTTTCACTCTAAAAGATAATAGAACGTAAAATATATATTCTATTTATCCTTTTCGTATAGGGTAAAAAAAAGAATTTATAATTCATCTACCAGATCTTTTCAAAACTACATTATTTAATCCCGAACATTACCTGGGCCAGTGGTAGGTGATACACCCCTGTCGCCCTACGGTTGTGGGTTCACGTCTCACGGCCTTACCGGAGGCGACAGGTTGCCGCCCAACCTCACGGTTGTCCATTTATGGAAATCCAAAAATAATCAAACTAGAACTATCCAAAATGATTTAGTCCAAAAATGAAGATCCTTTTTGCTGCGTAATAACATGTGAACACCTTCATCAAGTATTATTTTATAACACTGCAACATCATGAATTACCAGAAAACCATATTGATTACATTCATGATCTATTATTCCTTAAATAATAATGGATATACTCCATCAATCAAAATATGTTGTAAACCCCAACAATGATGGAATATACAAATCATTAATCAGTTTTAAGGTATTCAAGAATATCCAATATAATTTATCCAAATCAATCATGTATTATTCCAAAATCACTACCTCGATATCAGAACTATATTATGGTTTATAATACTCTCAACCATATATTTTTCAAAAGTTTATCCTCCTATTGAGTCACTTTTCTTTGTTCCACACAATCTCAAGTCCTTAATGAAATAGTATTGCATTATAATCCTTATATACTCCATAATTATTATAACAAGTTCATTGTTGATACAACACTCAAATGACATAATCAACATAAGAATTCCAATCATTCCTCATCATTTGTGGTAGTATCACAACTTTATTATTATCCAATAGCATCATTTGTGGCATAGTCTGATGACTGGGACATAGGTTCGCGTAGTGTCCAAACTCATTGCAAATGATGCATTGTACATTTGAAACCATTTTCTACCCTTGCAGTCACGTACTTTGTGCCCTTTTCTCCACACTTATAACAATCTCCTATTCCATTCAGGCAAGTTCCATGGTGTTTCTTCCCAAAGTTATCAAAAATGTGGAAATTCTTCTTTTCCCTATTCCCTTTATCCATATTTCTCTCTTCCATCCTTTTTTTCACTTGCTTCCCTTCAAATCCATAGGACTCAGTAAACTCTTTAGTTATCTTATCCACACATGATACTATTTCTTCATATGATGATAATACGTGGAAGAGACTATTTACCTTATAAATGATTTATTAATACCATGAAAGATACAATCCTTCTTACTCTTTGGATCATACGTATTACTGGAGTTCACATTCCTTCTACTGGGCGCCATTTCTATACAATAACATAAACTAGGTCAGTTTATAAATTGTAATAAATAATTCTTAATGAAAATGGAACAGTTTATGGATATAATCCATAATAAAAAAAATGTTTTCTTTCAGTAAGTATATACTCATGATCCCTTCATAATGGTTTGTATATAAAATGAGAATTATCCTAAGCATATCCCCCAGGAGTGTCGTAACCAAGAGTGCAGCAAGGCCCGTTGTCGTGCACCAGTTCCTGTTCGAGTCTAGCTCAAAGTGGTGTTTTCGGGTTTTACCCCTAGGTACATCTGTGCCAGAGCCACCTCTACCTGCTCGTATCCAGACAGGGATGTATTGCTTGGAAAACTCACAAAATCTCTACAATACCAAAATTCTAGGAAGTTCTTCTATACTAATCCTCAAAGTCTATTTTAGGGCTATGTGCTCTAATCAGAGTTTATCTAAATCTAGTTTCCAAGGTTATTTCTAAACTTCCTTTGATACCAACTGTAACGCTCCGACCCCAGTTACCCAGAGTTGGTGCATTATTTTAATACATTGGCATGATTACAAGGAATCATGTCCCAAAGGACCGATTACTTTAGTAGTCTTGGAAAATAGATTACATACATGAATGTTACATTACACTTCATAACATAAAAAGCAACATAAATAATCCTTTATGAATTCCATTATTCCCTTGTCTTAACCCTTCAAATCAATCATAATATACTTAGAATCCTCGGATAAAATAAAACATAGAAAGGGGTGAGCTAAAACGCTCCATAAGGGTAAGCAATACATCAGAAACTTTCATAAATAAGCATAAACATTTAAGGCAATATATAACTAAAACAAAACCCTTTTAAACATAAACTTCAACATTGTATGGAAAAAATAAAATGAAATAATGCCATTTACTTATTCACATGGATATTCTACAAATCAAATAATCACATGCAATATCAATAACCACTTTCATAATGATGGAATTCATAATGCCAGACTATCATAACCACATACCCAAGGCCTTATGCCAAGACTACAAATAAGATTTTGTCAAGGCCTTGTGCCAAGACACTAGTTTGTCTCATGAGACCTACCGATGCATCGAGGAGTTATAGCGGGCTCCACCTGTCACATATTAAGTCCAATGCATTCCCATATGAAATGGTTTAAACATAACATAAAAATTCGTATTAAAACTAGCATACAAAATGTAAATACTTCATCCATAAACCACGAATGGCATAAGAATAATACATCCATAGTCAAACACATCAAAAAAACTTCAAAACAATATGGAAGTTTTGTATCATAATAAATCAACTTCAAATAAACTTAAAATCTATCAATGGATGTTGACATAGATGAAATAAAAACTATTTGAGAGAAATATATCTTTTTTTGAAATCATTTAAAAGTCACACATTTATTAAGGAAGTATTTTAAAAGAGATTTTTGGATTCAAAGTGTCCCATACCACTTTGAAACTTTTGAAAATAAATATCATTTCAAAATATTCATTTCCATATAAATAAATCCTTAAAATCATTTTGAAAACATAGACATTAATTAAAAATATTTATAAAGATAAATCTATAAAACATTTAAAATTCTTTTTTTTATTAAGAGTACCTTTCAGAAATTCATTAAATATTCTTTTTGAAATCATTTAAAAGTCACAGAATTATAAAATAAAACATTTACATTGAAAATATTCTTATAAGCTTGTATGGTAAGCTTCAACAATTTTATAACGACATAGAATAGTCGCACCCGCTGTATAAGTTAAAAAAACATTCTTACCTTAATTTTGTCGAAAAAGGTTAAAAGCACCTTCTTTGGAAAATGGTGGAAAAATTTGTTTTATAAACCCCTTATAAAAATTTAAACAAGGGTATAAATGACTTTAACCCATATTATTTTTAAATAATAATTTTTTTTTGAAATACATTTCGAAGAATCATGGATGTGGATGATAAATAAATCCCAGTAGATTATTATGTATAAACAACCTCGGATAATGAAGAGATTGCGAAATAAACCCTTACCAATTTGGTAACTTACGAAACGTTCAACCCATGAAAGAGGTATCATACAATGAATATGTAAATACACATTAATTAAAGTGTATTACACAAAGAATATAATTATGGGCAATACATACACCACACAAAATGTAATGGTGGGAATATGGCATGAATCTCACGAGAATAAGGAGTCAGATGAAAACCCCTTACCTTGTACTTTTCCTTGGTTGGGGGTAAGTTAAACTCCTGTACAATGGTGAAATAATTTTTATTGAATTATAAAATAATCATATACATTCATATGATATCATATATGATTTTTTAACATTGCTTTATTAATAATATCTTAGAATTATCGTTGTTTCGGGTGTTAACTTACTCGTTTTCTCTTATATGTTTTATTACGTAAGCCATGGTTGTCATGGATAGGTTGTATCTTATTCAAATCCATAATGATATCATGTCCGTAAAAATTACTTTTAAATCATCAAATTATAATTATACTTGAATGGATACGATAGAGAATGAATCTCATCGCGTTTGTGGAGACGGTAGTCCGTACGTACGCACGAGCGAAAATATCATTATTTTGATATTAAAATAATATATAATAGTATGTTATATCATATATTCACAATCATTATCATGTTATATTTATTACTTACATGGATTTCACATCATTATTATACCCATACAAATAGTAAATTATTGAATAACAATTACACCACGACGTGGAGACGGTAAGCCGTACGTACGCAGATATGGTGACATGTTATTCAAAGGATGGATAGAATACTGAAATATAATTGTAAAATGTTTATAATAACATCAATGTATATATACTATACTGTATTTATTATATTATAATTGTAATAACAATGAAAGAAGAAGTGGAAGAAGAAAGGAACTTGAAAAAAGGGTGGTGAAATCATTATCTCTTCTTCGGGTTCTTCCTTTTGATTTGATCAAAAGGGCTCCTTAAGTAGGCTTTCTGACTAATAGAATGCTACTAGGATGTAGTGAGGAAAGTTGATAGAGTATTTGGGGTGAGTTTGTCCGATCCAAAAGGCTTTGATGGTGTGAATTAATGATACAGAGGAGTGCCCTTTTATAAGAGGGGTGATGGGCACCTTTGGAAAATCTAGATATATTATTTCATAATAAATTTATATTCGGTTTCTAACGGCTCCAAAGTGGATTATTTAAAGGTTAAGGTTGGTATGGGTCGAAAACCACTCAACCATTATAATTTGAATAGGTTTGGGATACTATATTAACCTCATCTTTAAGTATTAACTCTTAGTTGATTAGTATAACTTTTACAATGTATCTTTGTATTTTTATATTATATGGTTAATAAACAAACTATATACATCCAAGACACCCCCAAAGTGGTCCTTTAATGATACAACTATCATGATATAAGTCTCTTGGCCGAACCATAGATTTTTAGGAATTTAATATCAATTAATAATATAATATTGGTTTTAAAAACTCTTTTATGTCAATTTTGACACTATTTAATAATTGATTTTTTTGAAACTCAAAACAGAATGATTAATTCGAAATAATCCAATTACATCAATCCTAATATGTCATATTAACATATAAAATTAGTTTAATTCAATAAAAGTCTCCAATTATATTTATTTGGGTATTTATAATATCAATTAGTTTAATTTTTCACTATTATTGTAATTACTCCATCATCATTGTGTCATAAATAAATTACATTATTTAATGTCTAAAAATTATAAATAAAATATCATTACGTAGGAAATATTTTTATATTTATAATTAATATTTATAGTATAAAATCCAACATATATTACCCTATGTAAAAATTGTTTTTCTAAAAGATATATGCTTGTGTCATTTTTGTATTCATTTTAACTTAATTAATATAAAGTGTCATTATCAATTACAAGTGGCTCCATGGGTTCAACAAATCGACCCAAAGATGCCCATGGTCGGACATGTATCAAAAAATAAGGTTAGGACACGTGTTAGGGTAATTTGTTATTATTATAATTTAATTTTTTAACCATTATTTAGCGGATTTACCCTTTAACCATGGTAAATAAAATATTTACCGAAGTAATAATTCAAAATATCTAAAAATAAAATTTACCTATTTACACAATTTGAACAACCTGATTTCAAATATGTAATCCATTTTTCCAAATTCAAAACACAGAAGTAAAAGAAATTAATTTAAAATTAATTCCTGTTCTTAAAACAAAAAGCATGTTTTTAAGAGATAATAACTATCAAAAGATTGGCACTTGTTTATGTCTAGTTTAAATGTGAAATTATGTCCAATGAAAAAAATTGAATTAAATGGTAAAAATATATTGGAAATATACTTTAAAAACACTCAAATCCATAATTTATCAATATTAATTATTTCGATTAAAAAGTAGTTTTTAATTAAAATTTAGTAATTTTCACTATTCATCAAAATATGAAAGTTATCCGAAAAGTACCAAAATTTCACCCTAGGCTAATTTCGATATTATGAATCCAAAAATGAGGTCCATTTTGATAGATATAATTTATAAAATTTGAAAAATTAGGTATTACTATTCATAATGGCTAGTTTGATTGGTTGTAGTGTGTTAGAACTCGATGTTGCGTACAACACATGCTATCGCATTATTCAAAGAAGAAGGATACCGTAGAAGCTTGGGGTGTTAAATTGTATTTTGTTTTATGTCCCCATTATAAAGAATAAATTTATTTAGTCAAATTTAATATATTAAAGTCTAAAATATTGGATTTATAAAGGAATCACTATTCAAGTTGGTAAAAGTGGATTTTTGAAAAATACTTCTTTCATCTGAAAAAAAGTAATTTGTTCTTACATTATGTCTAAGAAACTCATAATATGGATTCTAAAATTATATTTATTATATAAAGTTTAAAATTTAGTTAATACTATTCATAACCTCTTTTGAACGACTTATTTGCTAAGTCATGGTGCGCTTTAACTCGGTGTTGCGTGTAGCGCAAGTTATTGAATTATTTTGAAGAAATAACACACTATGAAATCTTAGGGTGTTACAGTATAATAGTATGTATTTTAACCCAAAGATAAGGGTATACATCAACCTTGGATAAAGGCCCCTTGATTTATACTATCATGAAAGTATGTCTTACCCACACTAAGGTAAGCCCTCGATATGAAGATCGGAGTCTGTCTTGATATCTCTGCAAGCCCTAATCTTCAAGGTAGTTGGAACCTCTATCTTCCTCAGAAAGGAAGTCCTCAAATTCAAGGTAGTCGTCACCTCTATCTTCCTATCTCCGGAATCCCTTGATTGTACACAACAACAATCAGAGTCACACAAAGAAAAACTGAACAATAAGTTCAGTACGCACTAGGAAGTGAGAGCATCTCTCTAGAAATCACTTCAACAGCATGTAATCTCTAGATTCCTAGAACAATGTTGAAAGTTGTGAGATCTTTCAAATGAGCTCCTATTTATAGGTACAATTTCAATGGTTATCTCCCTCCTCAAACGAATATATTTTCCTTAAATTTCAGTGGGACTTGTACATGTGTTACACAAACAACGATTAGTTTGAACTGAAAGCACGATATCGTTTTATAACAAAAAAAGTGTAAGAAAAATATGGTTACATAACTAAAATACAATATTCGAAATATAAGAAAGTGAAAGTTTCGAGTCTAAAAAATTTAATTCAGAGTCTATAATACCAAGATATTATGATTCTGTTTTCTAGGAATTTAGATCCTGAATTCTATAGAATTATGGAGTCTGAATTTCAAGTAAATTCGGAATCTGAATTCTTAGGAATTCGGAACCGGAAAATACAAAGTTCGGAGTCTGAGTTCATGAGAATTCTGAGTCAGAACTCATAAGAGTTTGGAGTTTTAATTCAAAGAACTCGAAGTCAGAACTTATAAAAGTTCGTAATTATAGTTCGTAATTAGAATTCAGAGCCAGAACTCAAAAGAGTCCGTATCCAGAATTCGTAATTAGAATTCGGAGTCGGAACTCAGAAAAGTTCATAATAAGAATTCGTATTCATAATTCGGATTTAGAACTCAGAAGAGTTCATATCCAGAATTCTTAATCAGAATTCAGATTCAGAACTTAGAGAAGAGTTCGTTTCCAGAATTTGTAATTAGAATTCAGATTCAGAAACATAATGCTTCATATGTAAGTATTTATAAGATTCCTTGGTCTTGGTTTCAAACCAATTTTTCCACTTAGAAAAATTATGATATGGACAACAAAGCATGGTAAGGATAAATTTACTTGGGAAAGGAAATTTTTCCTTATAGAAGTAAAACACAGGGTAAAAATAGATTTTCCTTGAGATAAGGTGTTTGTGATTTTCAAAACAAGTGGAATGGTAAAGTCATAATGAAAGACTTAATGACTTATCAATCTCCCCCAAGTATGATGGAATGGAAAAGTCATAAGGAAAACCTTATTGACACAACATGTAGTTCCCAATTTTTCTAATTTACTTGAGCAGATACCAATTTTTGCATCCCCAACATCGGTAGACCAAAGTTTATTTTTACATTATTAAATTAGTACAAGATACAAAAAATCACATCCCAAAGTATCAGATAGTTTAGTAGTCCTAGTAAAAAAGACACTAACACAATTCCCATATTATATTATAAGTATAAAAACATATCATAAGAAACATTTCTTCATCCTTGAAATTATTCATAGCATACATATTCAAATCCTAGGTAAAAGACAAAAATAAAGGGTGATCTCATATGGTTAGTAAATTATACTTCCAATAGAAGTTATCAAGATTAAATAAGAAATTATCAACGTGGATGAGTGGATAATCAAAACACAATATATTCATTAAACCATTGTGTTCAATGAGTATCCACAAATAATATCAACATAGAAATCACTTGGATAATGAATGTCTAATAACTAATAATGTGAATACATAATTCTAAACATTCATGATCAAGTACTCTCAACTTGGAAATTGTTAATATTATTGTTAAGGTATATCAAATGAGGCATTATCATTCCATCAAGGCTTATCAGCCACAATATTATCAATGCATGGGAAGGAATACACAAAAAACCCAACTATTATGACATGATATTTCTAAATAATCATATACATCATGCCTACCTATTTTCTCTCATGATACATGTCGATGCATTGAGGTGATATATTTAATAAGACCCCAACCATTAATGTCATGTCATATGTATTCCTTATATATTGAATGATCAATAAAATTTATTCTCAAAATTAAGTACAAGTAAAAAATTATCTGTATCCAAATAAAGTATAAGGATTATGAATACGATATCATCATTGAAAATATTTAGATATAATAAATTAGGTATCATTATATCATATCCCTAGAAACAACAATGATATTTTTCATTGTATAAAATAAAATTAAGAAGTTACTAGAACATTTATTGATGAAAATACACTTTTAATTTTGAAATCACTTATTTAAAATTTAAGAAATTTAATAATTGTAAAATAAAACAATTTATTTGAAAATAACATTAAAATTTTTAATGGAAGATTCAAAATTTTTAGTGGCTATAATGGTGGGAAATTCCATTCATGTCATGCATTATAGAAAAATTATTCCTTTCACATTTTTGGAAAAAATATAAAATAAATTATTCAAAATATAAAAAGATGATTCATTTTATTTTTTAATAGTAAATAATTATGGAAAATTTCTTTAAAAAATAATAAATTAAAAAATAACATTTTTTTAATTTTTCTTAGAGAACATGGATATGGAGTAAAAATTATTTTCGAATGAAGAGAGAAATAATGTTGTTTTTACTTAAAAATATTCTTTTAGTATATTGGTTACATAAAGTGATAAAAGATAATAGGAAATCATGTATTATAAAGAAATAAAATTAGGATAATAAAATTTAATTAACTAATTAGGAAAGGATAATATGATTTACATCAACGGAAATTCATGTATAAATGATATTGATTAAAATGAGACTCAAACAAAAATCACATACCGATTTCAAATCCTTTGAATCATAACCCACATGAAAGAAATAAAATAAAATTACAGTTTAAATATCTTTAATATAAAGGTATTAATTATAGAAATAAAATATATATACATTAAATATATTTAGATTCATTTATAAAAGGTAGATATATAAAAATTAATTACATCGTTCAAAGAGATGGTAGACCACACATACACATGAACACTGCTTTCATTTTATGACTAATAAAGAAAATAAATTCAAATAATAATCATCATTTATATAATAATTATTATATCATATATATAATATATATTTACTTAATCTAACTGTATTAAAATCCATGTAATGTAGAATGTAAAAAAGGATCATATCACTTCGTGGAGGTGGTAGTCCACACACACACACAAGCGATGTTATTGTCTTACAAAATATTGTAATGTAAGAAGTTAGATATGATATTTTAATTAAAGAAGCATAATAATGTCATAAATATCCTATATATTCATTATTTTCAACTTTATAACCATCCCTGTAAATTCATGATGAAAAATAGTAAATCACTATATGGAGACAATAAGCCGTACGTATGCATGAGTGATATTTTTACTTTTTTTATAGGATTTTAGAGAGTTTGAAATTGGTTTTACCCTAATCATAATAACATATAACTATATTAATGATAATGGGTCTATAAATTTTGTAAGGGTACAAAAAATTTAGATTCAGTATAAGAAGAATGAAATTTGTAAGGGTTGGTAAAGAGGATTAGCTCTTATTTGGTACAATTCCATTAAATCCCTACCTAAGGAACCTTGGAATAGTCTTTTAAAAACACCATAACATCTAATTCATATATAAGGGTTTTTTATAATAAATTTTTTCAATATCTGGTCGAGATAGGTTCATCAATGGGGTGTAAATAAGGGAGGCAGTTGTGTCCTTTTATTTGTGATGGAAAAGACACAATTGGAATTAATAATTTTTTTAAAATATAATTAATTTATTTCTCAAGTATAATTATTAAAAATATCCATAAATTTAAATAAAAATTGGGTATTGTATAAATATCTTCAGAAAATGAAATTTAGACATTTTTGGTATCAATTTAAACCTCATCTTTTTATTTGTACCCTTTATTATCCATTTGAACTTTAAAGTAGTAACAATTCTTTTAATAGTAAAGGGTTATAATTGTACATATAAGGCGAAAATTGGAGGGTAAATCTCTAAGGGTTTAAATTTTTATCCATATATTATCTCCCTTTTCCTATTTCAATATTTTTATGTTTTTATATAATTTAATAAAATATTATTTTCATAAAATTTCATTAGTTTCAATTTTGACACTAGTTGTTTAATTTGACATTAAATACAACATGAAAAATTTGGAATTTCAATACAAGACTTTAAAAAATAGCTAATATATTATATATAACAAAAATATTCTTATAACCTAATAATTCATCCAAATTATATTACTTTTAATATTATTAGAATCACTTATTTTATTTTTCTATTAATTAAATAAATACCATGTCCGTGTTGTATAAGAATTGTAGGTAAATATTAAATAAATTAAGTTAAAAAAATAAATCTCCATAATAAAAATATAATTTTTATATCAAATGAATATTTATAACTAAAACATTCCTCATGTTATCTTAATATAAAAATTTCAGAGATTTTAAAGTCAAGAGAGTGACATTTTGTATAAATTCTTTTATTAAAATAAAATAAGGGTCATAATAAAATAAAAATGGAACTAAGTAAAAATATATTAAATAATGGTATTAAAATGGTAGAACTAAACTCATCCAATAGAATAAAGGAATTTTTTAGAGAAAATTGAAATCTCTATCACAAGGTTTTAACAATATTTTTCCCATTTTACTCATACTAATGTGATAAATATTTACTATGTTTATTATTAATAATGAACAAAAATTAAAAGGAACTATATAAAAAACTTGAATATACTAATTTGAAATATGGAATTTTTTTCATTATTAAAATTTTCTATGATTTATAAATTTATTTTAAAATAAACCATCAAAATGTGATGAAACACAGTTTTCTAAATTTTTCAAAAGTATAATTTCTTTCCAATGTCAATATCAAATTAATTAAGATGAAATTAATTGGATTATTAAAAATATAAACTATATAATGTTACCAATAAACCCATATTTAATCAAAATTTAATTTTTTTTATTGTCTCAAACAAAAATATTTTCTCCAATAAAAAATGAAACTTGTCACTATTCTTGTAATATTGAAGTTTTAAAAAAATTATCAAAATTTCAATCTTTTATAATTTTGATATTTTGACTAAAAAAATAATACAATTTTTAAAAATAAATTTTTTAATATTTCCATAAATATATTATAATATTAACTCCCAAAAAATAACAAAAATAATTTTTGATGAAAAAATATTTTTGAAAAATAAAATGAATTTTATAAAATATGGGTGCCTTTTACCTAAGAATGAATGTATTTTTTTGTTGAGTAGGGCCTTTATTTATAGTTTATTATTATGGTTAAATCTATTCATATCTTCCAATTCAATGTCTAGGCTATAATGATGATATTTTAATTATAATATTCTGTGGTTCAGTCAATCTTGGTGTTGCATATCTTGTATGCTATAGAACATAGTCTTCTTTTAAAATAATAGAATATAAATTTGTGGTAATATTTATGTAAATTATGAATATATATGAATATGATATTATTAAAAATTTTAAAATATATATAATTATTTACATTTATCACATTCAATTCAATGGAAAATGAAAACATTACTCATGCGTATGTATGGATTACCATCTCCACAAAATAAAGTAATTAATTTTTCATCACCACCATATAAATATGGTTATAAAAGTGTATATAATGAATAAATATTTTACTTATAATATGATTAATATTATATATATTGTGAAATCATGAACTAAGTATAAGGACCAGAACCAACAAACCAAAACATGCATGGAACACAGACAAGTTTTCCCTCAAGTATGGATTTTAAAGAAGAATTATTATTAAATGGGAAGTTTGATATTATAATGTACTGTCATATTATAATTTAAGTTTGAATATTGTACTGGTATACATGTATAATAAATCTAAAATTACTATACATGTACTTAAGTGAATATAAAATGAAATTATAGACTTGAGGTAAGAGTTTATGTGACAATATCATTTTTCATCGAGATTATTTATTATTGAATATCTTATTAGGGAATTATATTTTATTTATCAATTAAATAACATCATTTTTATTCTAATCTAGTTATTTTTTGGGGTATTTAATTTTCTCCTTCTATTATTCTATCTTTTGTAATAAAATAATGGAAAATGTTTTTTAAGAAAAATAGACCTTATTTCCTTTTTAGTTGGATAATTTTTTCTTCCATGTCTGTGTTCATTAAATGATTTTTTGAAGAATTTTATTTTATATTATATCATTTTTATTTAAATTAACTTTCAAAATAATTTTCATTCTTTTTCAAATGATTAAAAATGATTGTTTACAATGTTTTTAAACATTTTATTTATTATTTTTCCTAAAAAGAATGAAAATAATATTTTTTTTAACATTTACGACATTAAAGACTTCTCCCACTATCATGACCATTCATAAAATTGAATGTTCATTTAAAAATTTCCATGTTTATTTTAAAATAAATGAAATTTCTCAATATCCATGGAATCATTATTTAAAATGTCATCATATGAAAATTAAATTTTTACAATGCTTACAAAGAAGGGTTAAAATTATATTTTTACGGTATTTTCATCCATATCAATTTCATTTGATGTTTCTTCATCTTCATAGAGAACATTTTCTAATTATACCATCCTTTTTATTCCTGTGGTTTCCATATTATTATTTTTTAACTAATTTTTTTTGAAACTAGTTTTAGTTCCATGGGCTATTCTACAAAGTAATAATGAATATTTCTATGACCAAGTGAAACACATATGTATGGATTTAATTATATGGTGAACGATTCCAAAATTATATATCCATATAAATATAGAAAACTAACCCCAAATATACTATATTCAATGTCTAATATCAATTAAATTGGAATGATTACAAGTAATCAAGCCCCGAAGGACTGATGAGTTTAGTAGTCTTGGCGAACCCAATATATAAATGAGTCTTATATTACAAATGAATACAATAATTATAAAATAATAGTTTCTTATTCTTTCTAAATAAATAACTTCAAGGATAATCTCAAATCCATTTAGTAAATCCTTTCATTTCATTCACTATACGCTTCATGAATTCTTAGGGAAGGAAGTATAATAATGGTAATCTCAAAAGCTCGGTTAGGATAAATATAGTGAAAGAAAAAATGAATCAATGAGAATAGTCAATATGGAAAGGTAAATATATTAAAACCACATTCCATGTAATCAAAAAACTGAAAGGAAGTTCATTAAAAATGGATAATGGTAATAACTATAAACAAATTCTATTCAAATAACTAGATAAGGAAAAATAAATATGGCAAGGTATGAAGCTGAAACACATTCCAATTAATATATGAACTAAAAATGAATTTATGCATAGATATCTTGACACAAAATTTCATGGATGAATAATAACTGAAACCTCATTAAAGAAGTTCTCTATTATTTGACTAGTATAGTCAAGACCTTTGACAAGACTGTTTATCTATTAAGTAAAACCCCATTTAAGGAAGCTATCCAACTATTTCATCTCATGGGACTACCGATGCATTAAGAGGATTTCATTCATTGGTCCCTAACCCCTAGGGATTTCTTTAAATGGTCCCCAACCCATGTCTTACCTATATGAAGCATTTCTCATATCAAATAAAAATATGCCTTATCAAATATCCGTATTAAATAAAGTTTACAGATCTATCAGTATTTTCCCAAATAATGAAAAAAAAATTACAATAAAACACCGTATGGAAAATGGTATAAGGTTTATAGAAGGAACATATCCATCAATAATGATATGGATACTTATGGGAAATTCAATGTCAAATGATAATTGGAAATTGAATATTTAAAGGGGATGAAAAGGAATCATGGAAGTGAATTTGAATACTATCCTTGGATAAATCAACAATAAACCATCTGAAGGAATAATAAGGATGGTATAAATACAAAAAATCCCAAGTCGAGTAAAAACAAAGGGTAATTGTTGATGATGAATAGAAATTCCATAAAATATCTTTTAAAAATAATCCCTTGAAATAAAAAATTAATATTCAGATAAATGATGGTGAGTAAATCCATACTTGTCATATGAGGTAGAACTACATTCCATTTTCAGGGTAAAAAGTTCATGAAAATTAACTAGTCAGGAAAGAAAGAAGAAGATTCATTTGAAAATATCTGTAAAAAAGGGTTGAAATTTATGTACCAAAATAATTTTGATGACAATTTAATAAAACACATTTTTAATAGAAAATCGATTGTCCGACTTAATAGAGAATTAATGTCAGGTTTTCATAAAAATATATTTAAAAAATTTTGAGTACCAAAGAGTTAAAAAATGGTACAAAAGCGTAAAAATGATCAGGAATAACAAAAGGATAATAAATGTATTTATTAAAAATTGGTTATTTAATTTCCTAAAATGGAAATACCTTATAAATATTGGTATTATTTTTTTAGGAATGTACTCTTTAAATATTCCAAAGTGCCCCATACTACATTGAAACATTTTAAATCATAAACCTCGTCAAGGAATGAAATTAAATGAAAGTTATATTATCTTGATAGTAAGTATATTCATGGTTTATTATGTAAAACTTAAGTATATACACTATATAAAGAAACTTGGTTCCTAACAATAATTATGTTTCAATGGAATTTAAATTGAGGTTAAAATTAACTTATCAATGTGGAGAAATGATTTGGAAAACCCAATTGTAATCATCATTAAATAAAAAATTTAAATACCATGAAAATAATATAATACATGATATTATATGTTAATGTGGAATTATATATACCATATCTATAAAATTAGGTGCACAATAATAAAGTATGCATCACATAAAAAAAGTGAAACAAAAATCCCTTACATATAAATCAAAAGACTAAAAAGTGATAATCATGAAATGAATAATATAAATAAAATGATGAAAAAATAATTAATGATATATTATATCAAAATTGGATGTAGGTACACCACGCAAAATACGTAAGCATTGAATATGGCATTTATCTCATAGATGCAAAAAGTGAGATGAAAATACTCACCTTGCGTCCGACATGTCTAATGTGTCTCTATATTCCTGAATAATAAAAGTTAATTATTTAATTTCTTCAGAAACGTTTTTAGGTTTATCATAACTTTTATTCCACTTATATTATCATGTTGTTTTCAACTACTGAATCAATTGCGTTTATGTCTGGTGGTTTGACCAAATTCAGTTTATATGTAGAAAATAGTTGTGTTTGTTGACTATGGTCAAAGGGGACATTATATAAAATTAATCCAAAATAATAAATAGGAAATAATTATAATATTCATAAAAAAATTATAATTTTCTAAACAATCATTAAATATGGATAGAAAAAATGAACCAATGTTACTATCTTGGAGACGAAAGACCATACACATGGTTGAGCAACATTCTCATTTTCCAATGATTGTTATGGAAATAAGTTAAGGAATATTATATATTTTTAAAATTATAATTATATAATAAATACCATATTATTTATTCATATATACTTATACATTTAATTATTGTGATGTAAAAATAAATCACATCATGTCGAGGTGGCGGTAGTCCACACGTCCAAGAAGAACGTTATCACTTTTATGTGTCTGAACGGTTAATAAAGATAATGATATATTTTCTATTTACATAAAGATAATTATTATGTTAATATCATATAGATATTTATATGTCAAATATTTTTAATTAAAATCATCATTTATACATTCAATATAGAGTGTGAACCAATCACATCACTTTGAGGGGGCGGTAGTCTCTACTTCCCTAGACGATGTTATCATTTTTACAAAAAATGAAATGAATAATAATATGTGTTGTAAAATATTTAAAGAAGATTATGGAAATAATAAATATCATATATATCATATATAAACATATGTTCAATCCTAATGTTTGTTAGGAGAGACGATAAAGGAAAATTGAACAATCATCATTTAGTGAGGTCGTAGTCCGCTATACACATAAAAAGTGTGTTCATCACCCATTAGATGTAAGTGTGTATATGTTTAGGTAAAATAAAAAACATAAAAAAATAATAATATATTTTTTATACATTTTTTTCATATTATCATGGAATAATAATATTTTATGGAGTAGATAAATAAAATAAAAGGGAAGAGTTTGAGGGGGAGTGTTACTTCTTTGTCGGGAAATGCCTTTTCGTTTGGACCAAAAGGATTATTTGGAAGGTTTTTTACAAGGTAGGGTTCAGTGAGAATGTTATTTAAATTTGGGAGTGAATTGGGAAATTTTTTTTTGAGACAAAGTGGCTTGGAAGGTGTGGGGAAGTGGAAGTTAAGGTGGCCTTTTATAATGGATGAGGGGTGTAATCTCTTGCAAAATTTTAAAAGATAGGAACCACACCGATATTTTTATTGAAATTTGAAACATAATAGTTTAAAGTCTATATAAGGGATCATAGATTCTAATTATCTCCATACAATTTATTTTGGAAAAGATTATAGGTCTATTAAATCTTAAGTTTATGGTTTAGTCTCTTATTAAGAATACTTTAACCTTAATCATTGTAATTAATTTTAACCACTTCCACTAATATTTTAGGTCAAAAACTATGTTAACCTTATTATAAATTATAAATTTTTCTAATCCGAAATTGTGTATCCATTTTTTCTGAATTCCAATCATAGAAGTGGCATAAATTAAATTATAAATAACCCTGCATATTGGATGACAACGTGGGTTTTTAAAGTAAACAACATTTTAAATCTTGATATCTTTTATTTTGAATATCATTTTGAAATTTATTAAAATAACCTAAATTATATTAATTTATTAAATTATTATCAAATTAAACTTAAAAACATATTAAAATTATAATTTTACCTTATAAATAAATTACAGGAAAAAGATGTTTGGAAATAAAATTCGGTATTTTTAATTATTCATTAAAAAATAAAACATCAGAGAAAAATACCAAAAATTAACCATTATACAATTATTATGTTACTATTTCATGGATTAAGTTTATTTCTATATTTAATATTTATAAAAGGGTTAAAAATTAATTTTATGATGGGTTATCCACTAAAAGGCGGTTAAAATGCATTGATAAAAATATAGGTTTTTATGTGTAATATAGAGTTTGTTCTTATCTTATGTCTATCAAATATAATGGATGATTGTCAAAAATATTTTATTGAATATATAATATATATATTTAATTAATATAATTAATTAATTTTAATTTATTTATTTTATTAATACAAAATTTCTTTTGTGATCATAAAAAATATTTCTTTTATATTTAATTGGATTGTATTTTCATTTCTAATTAATTTGTTTCCTATTAATTAATTTTATAATTGTCTAAACCATATATTTTTATAAGTTTTTCAATAATATTAATAAATTCTAATTTAATGGCTAGGTTAAGTATCATTTTTTTAAATATTAATATTTTTATAATATATTATTGTTCGGTAAAATTCACTCTGGCATGTAATGCATGCCCTTGAATAAACTTGTTGTTTCATGTTTCACATGCTAACTCAGTGTCGCATGAATTTCTATATTTAAATTATATTTTATTTATTTAAAATATTTAACATATTATAAGTACATTTTATATTAAATTCCATTACATTTTTGGTTTAGTTTATCATATATTCTATCGAATTCGAGGTTCTTACTTTTGAATTCCAGTGTTTTACATTCTCCCCACCTTAATTAAATCGAATCCATGAAATTTAAACTCAATATTGGTAATTGATTGTTTGAAATTTCCTTTGATAAAACCCCACATCATTTGAATATTTCTTAAAACATCCTCTAGAAAGGAGGTAATGGAAAGTAAAAAAGGTCACATGAACTTCCTTGTAACTAGGTATTTAAAAAGGATAACATTAACATCTTGTAGTGATATGTACTGGGAGGAAAAGTGTAAATATTTATAGATATTATTAGGGTTATAAATAATAAACAATTATATGATTGATGAAAAGTTAAGTGACTCAAATCCATAAATCTGTGATGATTTAGTAGACAATGAGTTTAAAAAAATTAATGTAATATCATAACAAATTTTTCAATCATTTTCTAAATGTTTAGTAATTATTTTACTGCCTAAGAATACAAGAAAATATAATTTCTCAATACATTTCAATTTCAAAAGAAAAATTTCAACTTTTGGTTTTGTTTGGGTCAAATTATAATTCATCCTTACCTTTTGAAATGGGTATTTAAAAAATAACATTTATCCATGAAGAACTAAAATGTATTTCTAAATGATTTTGAGGCCCATAAAAGAGTGAAAGGTCTCACTATTTGTATCTAACTATTCTCCAAAGCCAATATAGTTAACAGATTAATCTCAAATCCTCAAATGTAATACTATTGGTTTGTCATTAATATTTATTCGTCAAATTGTTTAAATAATTACACATTAACAAAGAAATCACATATGTCAGTGGCAGGAAAAAAACATTATCATCATTCAGTCATGGGTTCAAGCTGCGTGACATTACTAGACTTGATTGGTTGTCATCCACCATATAGGTTT
This sequence comes from Viscum album, assembly GCA_963277665.1. Taxonomy (NCBI): domain Eukaryota; kingdom Viridiplantae; phylum Streptophyta; class Magnoliopsida; order Santalales; family Viscaceae; genus Viscum; species Viscum album. The sequence continues at coordinate 963,251,483 of OY728145.1, forward strand.
TTATTTTCTATAACTATATTAATATGACATAAAAAATAAATTAAATGGAAACTCATAAAATTTATATAAAGAGACTCTTAACTAAGGTTTTCAATTCAACATCAATACATAAATAATTCAACCATTTATTTTCCCATAAGTCCCACCATTGTCTAGGTTTTATCTATAATACCATTAGTTTGATTTCAAAATCATGACACCATAGTTTAAATATAAAACACCTTAGGTCTTACAATGGTTATTTATTATCATTATCTATTCAATTTTTTAATAAAGTTTTTTCAAGAAAACACATATTATTCTAAGAATATCCCCGAGGAGTGTCAAACCAGGCGTGCAGTAAGGCCAGCTGTTGTGTATCAGGTTACCCTGAGTAACGTTCGAAACCTCTTATCAGAGTTTTTACTACTAGGTATATCTATTCCATAATCACATCCACTTGTATTATCTAGTTAAGGATGTATTTCTTGGGATACCAACATAATCTATACATTAGTAGAATTCATGGTTTTTCATCCATATATATCCTCAAATTCTTCCTTAGGGTTATGTTATCTAGTATATGTTTTCCTTAATCTAGTTCCCTAGTTTTCTAATAAACTTCCTCACATACCAACAATATCTACCCAAACCTAGATATACTAGATTCAGTGTATGATATCAATTAAATTGGTATGATTACAAGGAATCAATCCCTAAAGGATTGATTAATTTAGTTGTCTTGGCAATCTAGATACATAAATGACTATTTTATAGAGAATGGACACAATAATTACAACACAATTCATCATATTCATTATAAAAAAATAACTTCTAGGATAATCTCTAACCCATCTTGTAATCCCATTCATATATTTCATAGTATTCTTCATGGATTCTTAGGGAAGGAAACATAATAAGGGTGAGCTCAAATTCTCAGTAAGGTCTAAATATTACATAAGAAACAATGAATCAGTGAGAATACTCATTATGGAAAGGTAAATAGCTAAAACAAACATGACATGAAATCAATAAACTTAATGGAAGTGTCTAAAAAATGTGTCAAGGTAATAACAAGAAACACTTTCCATTCAAATAATTAGATAAATCAAATATTAATATGGTAAGATAAAAAAATGATACAAATGCTAATTAATCAATGAGCTAAAAATGAATGTATCCATATATATCTCGATGAAAAATCTAATGGATGATTAATAACTGAAACTAAATGAGGTCAGTGTTCTATTATTGGACTAGAACCATCAAAACCTTTCATTAGACAATTTAGCTATCAGGTATTAACCCATCTAAGGTGGCTAGCCAAAAATTTTGTCTCATGAGACTATATATGTATCGACGGACTTTCATTCGTTGGCCCCCCAACCCGTAAAGATTTTCTAAAATGAATCCCAACCCATGCCTTACCTATGCAGAGAATTTTTGATATCAAATAAATAAAATTACTTATCAAATATCCATATTGAATAAGTTATTCATATCTATCAATATTTTCTTAAATAATCAAATAACTTTCCAAGTAAACACCATATGAAAAATGGAATAAGGTTTATGCAATGAAAATATCCATGATTAATGATATGGATACTTAGTGGAAATTCAATGTCAAATGATCATAAGAAATTGAATATTTAAATGGAAATAAAAGTAATAAAGTAAGTCAATGTGAATACTATCCTAGGAAATATTTATAATAAACCATCTAGAGGAAGAATAAGGATGGTATCAATAAAAAATTTCCTATTGGAGTAAAAATAAATGGTTTTTTTGATGATGAATTGAAATACCATAAAAATATATTTGAAAAACTAAACTTTTAAAGAGTTAAATGAATTTTTAAATAAATTATGGTGATTAAAACTGTACATGTCGTATGAGTTAAAATAACATTCCTTTTTCATAGTAAAAAAGGTTTGAAGAGTACCTTGTTGGGAAAGGTATAAGGGGATTCCTTTGATAATATAATTATAAGAAAAATGTGTATAAATTTATTTACCAAATTATTTTTTAAAGCAATTTAATAAACGATGGTTTTTTAAGAAAATATTTTCATCGACTAAAGATAGAAATAAAGTCAGGACTTATTAATTTTGTTATAAAATATTTTTAGTACAAAAGAGTGAAGAAATGGTTTAAATGCATGAATATGGTTGTTAGTAACCAGATGTTAATAAAATTATATATTTTAAAAGGGTTATTTAACTTCCTGAAATAAAAATACCTTTAAATTATTATTGGTATTATTTAAGAGGAAACAAATATTTAAATATTCCAAATTTTCTCATACCACTTTGAAACATTTTGAATCATAAACTTCATGAATGAATACAATTAAATGAATGTTATAATATCTTGAGAGTAATGAGATTCATTAAATATCATGTAAAAGGATAGTATATACTCCATGTAAAATAAATTAGGTGTATAACATCAATTAAGCCTCAATAGAATGTAAATTGAGAAGACAAATACCATACTAATATGGTAAGAACTGAATTATAAAATACAAAGGTAATAATAATTAAATAAAACCTTAAAATTCCATGAATATAACACAATTAGTGATATTATATGTCAATGTGGTAGTATGTACACCATGTATAAGAAATTAGGTGCACAACAAGAAAGTATGCCTCACAAAAAGATAAGATAGATAAGAATCCCTTATGTATGAAGCTAAAGACCCAAAAGTGATAATAATCAAATTAAACATCTATATACCATTATGAAAAAAATAATTCATGATATAATATATCAAAATGGGAAGTAGGTACACCACGCAAAATAAGTGAGTGGTGAATATGACATTTATCTCAAAGATGTAAAAAGTGATATGGAAATAATTACCTTGCGTTCAACTATACTCATGTGTATTTATATTACTGAATTAAAAATTTATATTAATTATTTAATTTATTTAGAACCTTCTTAATGTTTATAATAAATTTTATTTCACTTATTATCTTGTTGTATTCATCTACTAAATCAATTAAGTTTACATCAGGTGTTTTAACCAAAGTCTGTTTATATGTCAAAAACAACTTGTGTTAGTCAACTATAGTAAAAGGGTTAATTATATAAAAACTATTTAGAATAATAACCCTAAAATAATTATCATATATATAAATTAATTATAATGTTCAACACAATAATTAAATAGGGTCATGAAAATTGTACCATCGTTATGATCATGGAGACGGTAGACCGTACATATGAATGAGTAACATTCTCATTTTTCTAGGATTATTATGGATAAAATTTAAGTAGAAAATATTTATTTGAAGAATTATAATTATATCATAAATACTATATTATTTATCCATATATAATAATATATATAATGCTTCTGATGTGAAAAGTAATCACATCATGTTGTAGTGGCAGTAGTCCACATGTCCATGAACGACGTTATCACTTATATTTGTGTGAAAGGAAAATAAAGAAAATGATATATATTATATTTACAGAAATATAATTATTCCATTAATATAATTTTATTCGAAACATATTTTTAATTTAAATCATACTTCATACATTCCATGTATGATGTGAACAAATCACATCACTTTGAGGGGGTGATTGTCCGAACATCCACAAATGATGTTATCATTTTTACATAGGATTAAAATTATAATTATATGCGTTATAATATAACTATAGAAGATTAAATAAATAATAAATATCATAAATATCATATATAAACAAAGTTTACATAATAATTCACAACATGAGAGGTGATAAAAGAAAAATAAAACAATCATCATTTAGCAAGGCGGTTGTCCGCCATACACGTAAATAGTATGTTCGTTGCCCAATAGATGAAAGTGTGTGTAAAATATGGTTTAATACTTAACATAAAAATAACATAGTATATTTAGGATATTTTTTAGCGTATTATTAGGTAATAAAAATATTTTATGGAGTGGAGAAAGAAAATAAAAGAGGGGAGTTTGAGGGTGGGTGTTACCTCTTAATCAGATAACTCCTTTTGGTTTGCACCAAAGGGAATCATTGAAAGAATTTATGACCAAAGGATGATACAAGGAGTAAAGGAGTGATATTGTGTAGTAAATTGGGATTATTTTACTCTTTAAAAAGTTCCTTGATATTTGTTGGTAAGTGGAAGTGAATGAGGCCTTTTATAATTGAGGAGGGGTAAAATCTCCTATGATATTTTAAAAGAAAGGAACCCCAACCATTTTTTATTTATTTTTGATAAATTTTGGTAAAAGGTTTAGAAAATTCATTATAGTGTATAAATATATCCATATAATGTCTTTTGGAAAAGTGTATAGTTTCATTTAAGCCTTATGGTTATCGTTTAGTCTCTTATTAAGATTAATTTAATAATAATCATTTTAATGAATTTTAATTACGTTCACTAATTTTTTTGGTTAAAAAATAATTTGACCTTATTAGAAATTATATATTATTAAGATTCCAAACATTCAATAATTTTTTCTAAATTCCAATTACAGAAGTGTAAGAAAATAAATTAAAATTAATCCCATAGACGGGACGACAATCATGGTTTTTAAAGTAAAAACATCCTAATGTTTGCTATGTTTTTATAGTCAATTTCAAATTAAAATTTATCAAAATGACCCAAATTATATTAATTAATAAATCTATTATCCAATTAAACTTTTAAAAAAATTTAAATAAAAATTTACCCATATAAATAAATCAGATGAAAAATAATTTTTAAAAAAAAATTCAGTATTTTTAACTATTCATTAAAAATGAAACTTCAAAGAAAAATAAAAAAATTCCCCCTAACCTAATTTTTATGGTAGAATATCAAATATTACGTTTATTTTGGCACATAAGATTTATAAATGGGTAAAAATTGAATTTAGAGTGGGTTCTTCATTGAAAGGCGGTAAAAGTGCCTTAATATAAATTAAGATTTTATGGTTTTGTAGAGGTTATTTTCATCTTATTTCTATCTAATATATAGGATGATTATAAAAAATATTTTATTTAACAAATAAAATATATATTTAATTAATATCATATAATAATTTTAATTAATTTAATTTATTATGAAAAAACTTCATTGTGAGCATGAAAATAATAATATTTATTTTATATTGAATTGGCCTGTATTTTAATTTATAATTTATTAATAAATTATTAATTAATTTTATATTTTTTTAAAAAATATAATTTTTATAATTTAGTTAATAATATTCATACCCACTAATTTAATGGATAGGTTATATATCATTATATAAAATAATAATATTTTAATGGCATAATATTGTTTTGTAAAACTGGATCTTGCGTGGAATGAAAGCCACTGAAGAAACTCGTTGTTGCGTGTTTTACATGCTAACTCAGAGTAACATGAAAACATAATTATAAATTATATTTAATTTATTTAAAATATTAAATAAATTATAAGTACTTGGGAAATTATATCCATCTGCATGTTTTGTGCCGTTTTTCATACACAATATCATATACAAGGTTCTTACGTTACAATTTCAGGGTTTTAAAATAACTAATTTTGTAATGATTGATATCTCATGAGATATTATAAAATATTAAGGGGGAGATATCCCATTATAATAAAGAAAATATGTTGTGGAGTAAACCTTATCCAGTTTGGGACATTTTTAAAATGTAAAGATGGTCTTGGTATTATCCTTTAACTAATGAAATGATTTTCTATGATTATGATAATACTAAAATCCATACGTTATGTTCTAATGATTATTATATGATCTTGTGGATCATTTTTAATTAATTAAGATTCATCATTTTTATGACTCTTGTCTTTTTGAAATCTATAAACATTAATCTACACTCATGATTTATGGTTTTTGAATGATTGTGTATGGGAAAAAAATTTATGATCATTCTATTATACCCTTATGAATATCTTATACTTGAATATGAGTATAGATTTGTCTCTCCCATATTTACCCTTGCAAATCATACAAGATTACCCTTTCTTATGTTTCCATTTTCTATAGGATAAAAAGAAATGTATTAAGTATGAGGTGTCTAAGAACTGTAATATGATAGAAACAAATTGTGGGTGTTGTAGAAGTTATTTTATGAATTATATTTATTATATTTCTAGTATTAAAATATAGTAACAATTTATCAGTAATAGGGATTGTATTACAAATAATTGTATTGAATATCCCAAAAATATGATACAATTATTATTTTTGTAATGATTTGGTCACCATAGATATTATGTTGAAAAACATAGAAGGTTATAAAGTCAATTCATCACATGAATATGATAGAATATCCCTTATAATGAAAATACCTCATAATATTATACTTTCCTAGAAGAATCATTCTATAAGTAGAAGGAGTTTGAAACTATAGAAATATACATCTTCCACCAGGTCACTAAAAAATGTACCCTTATGTTCTGAAAATTATGTATGCACTAGATCCGATTATTGGAAGAATATTGGTAATGAGACACATTTGGATCTTAATTAGATTAAGAAAATTTTGGAGGAACTTATAGTGACAAAAAAGTCATACATATATATCTCAACATAATATATGAATATTCATTATATAATATAAAGATTTATGCCAGAATTTTTTATGTATAGTGATTTTGGAAACTTGGACACATAAAATATTAGTTTATAAAAGATTTACATTATCTCCTCCTATGTTTTTCATACCTATAACTCTTCTTAGACATATCATTATTAGTAACTTTATTCATGTCATTGGGAAAGGAAATATAATAAAAGGTGAGATCATAATATTAGTAAGGGTAAACAAGAGAGATATCAATAATAAATTGAGAATAACATGAACATAAGGGTATGAGAACATGTAAATAACATCTTAAAAAAATTTCTTATATACCTTAGGTAATAGTCTTTTGTCATGGAATAAAACATGGTTGTTCATAAAACGTGAATCATAATTGAATAAAAAAGAATGAGACATGAGAAAATAACATTGGCCTAAGAAATAATTTTGTGGCATACACATAATCATTTAAAATTAGTTTCTTAGTAGTTAGAGATTAATTCAAATACAATCAAATTGTAATGAGTTTACTCCTCAGACCATCATGGCAATCATGGATCACTTTCAGAACTATCAAAGTTGAATAATTACCTTATTGAAATAGGTTATATCCCCATCCTAGTCCTATTTATATCATGATATATCCATAATTACCTAAATCATTATAGTTAGATATAGTTCCTACCCCTCGATTTCTATAATGTGACCACTATCCTTGGTTATAATGTAACCATCATCCTTGTTTATAACACAAATACCATCCTTGGTTATAGTGTTACCCCCATTATTGGTTATAATTTAAACACCATACATGGTTATAATATAACCACTATAAAATAATTAAAACCACATATATATATGTGTTATATAAGAAAATAAAAAATTTATTATATTAGAAACCATGAAAGGTAAGACATTTCATAAACACTTCATCATCGAATAATATATAAAAAATGGATTTCATAAAAATACTGTCATCATTAGAATAAAACATCCACAAAAGAATAAGCATGTTATCCTTGGATAATATCACTAGTAAATCATCACTGAAATAAATATTTGGTGTCTTGGATTAATATAAATACAATTACAATAACATTGAAAAATTCTGGAGGTAATTACCCTTTTAATATTGAAATCATTCCTTTAAAATCCATTCATTTTAAAAATAATATGTAATTTTTTTGTTTAAAAATAAAAATGATAAAATTTAATGTAAGATTAAAATAATTGATGTGTCATGATGGTGGGAAATTATATCCATGTCACAAATGTTATAAGAACATTCCATTCACACTTTTATAAAAAAAGTACCACATTCAAAAAATGACAAAATGGTTCATTTTAAAATGACTTTTAAAATATAAAAATGAGTGAAACTTACTTTAAAATATTAATGGAGATTAGTAAAAAACTCCTTTAGTAAATATTTAGAAAACAATAGTAAGGATGAAAAATTGTTTTTGACCTAAGAGATAAATATGGTCTATTTTTATTAAAAGAAAATTTTTAGTCTTTTGAGTTCTTAAGGTGATGGAAATGAAAGAAAACAAGTATTATAATGAAAAAATTAGATTATAAGAAAATTAATGAGTTTCTAAAGATTATTATCATATTATTTCTTCATCATACATTTAATAATAAACACTCCCAGTAAACAGTGGGATTGTTACAAAAAAAACTTATCGCTTTGGTAATATTTGAATAGTAAGACCTATAAAATAAAAATCCTTATAATGCTATGTAAATAAAAATATATTTCTAAATATTGATAATAAATTATATTCATGGTTAGTATATATATACCAGAAAAAAGATATAGGTAATGAATATAACTTTTGTCTCATAAAAATAAAAGTAAGATTAAAATCCATTACCTTAGGTCAGAATTCCTTTGTACACATTAGAAAATTGTATATTTATTAAAAAAATAATATATAAACATACTAATATATATAATACCTTATATTATTTACTTATTTTATTTTATCATCCAATTATTAACGATTCATTATTAAAATCAATGTTCTAGGTGATATATGATTTGTTATTCATGTAATTTTTTGTTCGGTAGATTTGGAACTTTAATTTTTATCATGGTTATATAATATAATGAATTTTTATCAAGATATGAATATAATACATATTAATTATATTCAATTTTATAGTTATTTATAAAACTAGATAAAGAAAACTTAATTACACCATTCAAGGAGACAATAACTCATTCATTCAAATGAATATAGTTTTCATTTTTATGATGGATAGAATGAAAAAAGTAAATAATAAATAAAATTCTAAGAATAATAATTATATCCTATATATTATATATTTTTTCGATACATCCTCATTACCATCCAATTAAAACTTAAATGATAAATGAATAACATCGCTTCATGGAGGTGGCATTCCACATGTACGCATAATAAACATTATTATTTTACAATGGTATAGAAGGATTGAAGGTACATATAATATTATCATTAAATAAGTATAATTATGTCATAATTATAAAATATAAACTTTAAACACTTAATAACACTGATTCATAAAAGGAGTCGTTGTGAAATGAATTGTATCTCCGCATACAGATGGTGAGTCGTATGTACGCATAAGCAATGTTTTCACTTCCCATTTGATGGAAAGAGTGTGAATAAAAAAATGTAATAATCATTATAACATTTAATTAAATTTAGGAAAAATAATTTATTATTATATTCAGAATATAATATATTTATATTTGGTAAAATAATAATTAATAAGAATTTGATCAGTTCAGGCGAATACCTCTTCTTTGAAATAACTCCTTTATATTTGTTATTAATGTCTCTAAGGTTGGACTTTTGGGAGACCATAACTACTATAATTTAAATAAGTAATTTTATAATATATTATTATAGGGTATTTTATATGTACAAGTTTCAATGTGGCGTGATGATGTGAAATGAGGAGTTCCTTTTTAATTGAGGGGAAGAAACTTTTGAATTTTTTAAATGATTAAATTAGTATAAATTAATTTTCATGTTAAAATGGTTAAAAAATGATAATATTATAATATAAAATTATTTTTATTTGATTTCATCTCATATAATATTTATTTTATAAGTTTGGATCATATTTGTACCCTTATCATTTTGTTTTAATCCTTTGTCAATCCTTTTGACAATTACAGTAATATTAACATTATCAACATTTTAAGGGAAAATAATTTTATTATAAAATAAAAAATGAACCATAGATGAACCACGTATTATTTTAAAACCATATATAATTCATTTTGATGAATATAATATTTTTAATATTTTTATATCTTTTAATAAAATGATATTTATTATAAAATATAATTAATGTCAAATTTTAAAACAAATCATTTAATTTGAATTTTAATACATAAAAAATGGGGAATTAGAATAAAATACATCAAATTCTCAATATTATATCCAATATATCTATAAAGTTTTTTTCCATAGTAAAACATTTAAATTATATAACTCTTAATAATTTTAAAATAATTTATTGTAATTTTCTGTTAATTGAATAAATACTATATTATCATTGAAAAATAATTATAGATAATAATATACTTAATAAAATTATTAAAATATTTTATCACAAAAATTATTTAATTAATATGAAAATAGACAATTATGTCCATTCGTAACATGCTTTTTTACCTCTGTGAACACATTAGAGTTATTTAAAACTAAGAGTGATATTTTACAACTTTCTTTAATATAAATCTCATATTGGTCATTTTCATGGAAATGTGTCCATTAAGAAACCTAATTTAGTAAATAATGAAATAAGTATAGAGTTAATTTCTTCTAATGATAATTAGGTTGAAAAAATATGAAATTAGCACTTAGTTTTAACCTAGATTAACTTAACTAACCCTTTATCACAGTGATAAATTTAACCCCAGTTACTAATTATATTGATAAAAAATGAATGTGTGTTATCTAAAAAATTATAAACTCTATATTAAGAATATTGAATCCATTTTATCAAATTCAATAAATATAAGTGGAAAAAATTGGTTTTAAAATAAGTGTAAATTTTTTTTCGTAACCAGATTTTAGAAAAATACAATTTTAAGCATAAAACCGGATTCATTCATATCACGTGACTTGAAAAAAATTAGACGAGTGTTAAAAAATTTTATTGAGCATATAATATTTAAATTTCATTAAAACAATTCACCTATAGTCATAAATTTAATTTATCAAGATAAAAACACAATGAGTGCATAAAAATAGTTTCAAGAAAATGCATTTTTTTACAAAAACATAATGTCTTTAAAATAAATCAAATCATTAAATTCATTTATATATACTTAATTTTATTATTTAAAAAATTAGAAATATAAATTTTCATTGAAACTATTTTAAAATAAAAATGAACTTTTTACATAAATTTTTCCATTAAATCAGAATTTTTTACTATTTATTCAAATATCTGTCTTTACATAAAATTATAAAAAATTAGTCTTAAGATAATTTTAATATGATGTATTCAAAAATGATGTTCATTTTATAAAACAGAACTTATAAAAGTTATATAAAATAATGAAAATATTTTCAATCCAAAATAAGTAAATATCATTTTTTTGAATAAAATTTATATTTGAAGAATAAAACAACTCTACTAAAAATTAACTCATTATTTACTCGTAATTTATTAAAAAATTTAATTTTTTTATAAATTTATATATATTTTATAAATCAATTATTCCAATCCACACCCCTAATTTAATGACTATGTTATTACTCTCACAAATAAAAATATTGTAATAGCATATCACAGTTATCTTTAACAAGGCGTTTCATGGAATATATGATATCAAACAAATAAAATAATTTAAAGTGAATATTTTATAAAATATTGGTGTGTTGCATTATCTTTCTCCTTTAACAAATTTTTACCTCACAATTTTAATCTGCCTTAGTAAACAATGGATTGATATTTGATTATTCTTTTTTTGAAAACCCATATTATAAAAATTGTTAATAAAACATCTCCTTAAGTGATGTAATGAGAAGTATGAAGGTCACAAAAAAACTAGGTTTCCATGTAGGATAATATTAGTGGGAAGTGAAAATATGGAAATGAGAGAGAAAAATTACTCCCAAGGACTAATAGAGAGTGATTGAGAACGTGGTCCGGAATAAGTTAACTACTACAAAACCATTAATTAGTGGTGGGGTTAAAAAAGAATGAATTCCTCTGAATTGAAATTTATAAGACAACATTTTTATCTTAAGATCCTTTTCATATAGCTGGGGAATTATTTCACTATCTAAAAAAATAAAAAAATAAAATATACTTAATTGAAATTTAAGATGTATTCATTTAATAAATTTAAACAAAAATTTAATTTTTTTCTCTATACGATGGGTAATCTAGAATAATGTTTTTATTTTCAAAGCACTAAAATCATCTTATAATGGATAAACAAATATCAATATATTCCTTCTATGTTTACGAATAAACAATAAAAAATGTTTAGCACACGATTAGTCTCAAAATGAATAAACTACCTAATAAAAAAATTCCATATAATTATAAAAAACCTTATTTACCTCAATAACATCTATATTAAATCATGTTTTAATAAAAAATGCTATATCATACACTTTAGCTTACATATTTAAAAAAATTTAATTTCATTGGTCCCAAATAATATTTCATGTTAAATAACTTGTCAACCCTATGGGTTACATATACCAAAAACGAGTGAAAAACCTCAAAAATGTCATTAGCCACCAAGATAAATTGCTATAAAATTGTATAACATTGTGAAATTCAAAAAACTATCATGAATAAAATTTAGATACTGACCTAAAAGATAATATTTAACTTAACTATAAATATATATGAAAATATCACCTTATCAATGGATTAGTTATAAACCATTACGATTATATATATTACTATCCAGAATTCATTACAAAAAGGAGGCCTTTAACAGTGATAGAATATTCTATTATCAGTGTTAAAAAAGAACTGACTACTGGAGTGGAATTAAAAGCCCTATGATTTCATTAGTGCTAGAAAACTATTGATAAATGGGTATTTTATCAGTTATAAAAATGATGATAAAGGACCCCTTTATGAGTGAGTTTATAAGCACAGATGACTGTCACCAGTAATCAGCGCATTTTGTAGTTCTATTGAAGGGGCATAATGCAATGTGCTATTATTGAAGGTTGTGGTAGAAGAAACATGGCCTAATATAGTTTGAAATAACAAAACACTATATCCCTAAAAGATATTATAGAAATTATAAAAATCAGATATAAACACAAAATTTAAATTAAATAAAATGTATGACACAAATATAGGTAAAAAACACTATTATAGTGCTAAATAACTCCCCTATATAAAAGAAATACCACAGATTCTTGAGAAAAATAATTCATCTATATAAGAAGAAAATTCTTATTTTATTAATAATATAAATAAATAAATTCTATAAAATTTGTTAATTTTATTATAATATTTGATTTATATCTAGAAAATTATGTATCTGATTGAGTTAAGGTTGATTCTTACACGCCACACCATTTATTTTTTGATGTGAGGAACATTTAAAACTAAAATGAAACTTATATTTTGAAAATATGCATATTGAGTCATATTGGTCACACTGTGTGTATGATTGACATGTGTACGATTCCTACACACCCGAAATGACTTATGGATCATTTTACTAATGTATAAAAATAATCCAAATGCTTTTAATTGGTTTTGAGTGTGTCGCTTTTGTTTTTTTAATGTCACTTTAAAATGGAAGGGTTCACTTTGAATAATACAAGTCACATCATGTAAATGTTTTATATGAGACAAATCCCTAAATTTCAATGATTAATTATGAATCATTTTTATATATTATCAATAAAATATGATCATTTTTGTTGGTTTTCACTTAAGGGATACTTTTTGAACTAAAATGTCAATTTTAAATTGATAATAGACACATTGAGTTATACCAGACACATCATGAATTATATTGAGGTTTGTATTATTACTACACATTAAAAATTACTTATAGATCATTTTCATAATGTATCAAGACAATATGAATGTGTTCTATAGGTTTTGATTATTTTAGTTTTCCTATTTACTAAAATTAATATGAATTTTAAATAAAAGGACACAGTATGAGCAATACTAATCACAACGTGAATCATATTGAGGTGTATCAAATTCATACACCTCTAAAATGAGTTAATTATTTTTTACCGACATATCAAAACAATACAAATATTTTTTCACGTTTTTGAGAATTTCAATTGTGTTTTTTTACTAAAATTCCATTTTGAACTAGAAACACACACTTTGAGTCATACTGGTCACATAGTGTTTGGGTTTGATATAAGGATAAATTATACATTTAAAAAATAAATTATGAATCATTTTCCTAAACTATCATGACAATCCAACCATATTTTCTTGGTTTTTAGTGGGTAACACTTTTTGTACTAAAATTCAAATTTTAAATTTAATATAGACACTTTGAGTCATATTGGGAGATTTATGCATTAGATTGAGCTAAGATGATTCATACACATCCAAAAATACTCATTAATAATTTTATTAAAGTATCAAAATAATATGAATATCTTTTCTCAATTTTGAGTATGTGAGTTTTCATTTTTACTAAAAATAATGTTCATTTAAAAAATAAAAATATACTTAGAGGCATACCGATCACACTATACATTATATTTATGTGAGACTTATTCATAAATATATCAAAAAAAATTTGAATCATTTCAATAAACTCTAAAAACAATATAAATGCATTTGATTAGTTTTGAGTATGCCACCTATGTTTTTTTATGAAAATTTCATTTAAATATGATAAAAAGAACTTTGAGTCATACATGTCACATTATGGGATTGATGTGTGATTGATTACTACACATAGAAATTAATGTATGAATAGTTTTCCTATATTATTAAGAAAATACAAGTTAATTTTCTCTTTTTTAGTGAGTGAAGCTTTTTCTAATAAAATGAAATTTTAAAGATCATAACGGAGACATTGTGTTATAATGAGAACATCATGTATTATATCGAGACACCTAAGATTCATACACATAAAAAATGACATATGGATCATTTTATCAAACTATAAAAACAATATTAAAGTGTTTTCTTAGTTTTGATCATGTCAGTTGTCTTTTTTAGAAAAATTAAAGTGAATTTTAAATAAAAAGATACAGTTGGAGTCGTACCAGTCACATCGTGCGTCGATTTGAGGTGAGTTTGTTTGTTAAATATCCCATTATATGTGTGTTTGATGTGATACTTATTTATAGTTGTGAAAAATGAATTATAAATATTTTTACTAAATTATCAAGATGATATGAGCAGGTTTACATTTTTTTTATTGAGTGACACGTTTTGTACTAAAAAGCTAATTTTAAATTGATAACATGTACTCTGAGTCATACCAGGAACATCATGAATCAAACTGAGGTTTATCTAATTCATATATTTCAAAAAGTATGCATGGATCATTTTATTTGTTATCAAAACAATCTGAATTCATTTTATCTATTTTCAGTATATGAGTTTTTTTAAATTGATGTTCAATCTCTCAGGATCCTGAGTGACTTCGAACAAACCACCCCAACTTAATAAAAATAATCCATCAGTATAATACAAAAATTATTATTATAGTAATACTATAAAGAAAAATATATATATGAAACAATACAATTATAAAATGTAATTTTTAAACTGAAACCCCACATTTTAAGTCATAGTGTGTACATCATGTATTACTTTGAGGTATGATTGATTCATCGATTTATTTTTTTCCTATAGTGTATTTAACACATTGGGTTATATAAAAATATTGTATTTTGATAACAATAATGTCGAATGTATTAGAAAATAAAAAGAAAATTGCATCATCATGGGTGATTCGTCCTTGTTGAGTGTGTGATCATAGTACATGTGTGAATCACCCTTGTTGAGAATGTCATTTATTCCAAAAAAACATAACTGTTTGTATAAAACTGTCAGTATTCATTGATTTAAATAAAATAAATATTTATTTATGAGTTTTTAAGGAAAATAAGAAAATATATCTTACAGTTTCCCTATCATAGAGATGGAAAAATCCTTGATAAACTATTTACCTTATTTGACAGAAAAAACTTTAGTGTGACCCATTATGTATTTTTATATGATACTAAACTTTATTATGAGTTTTTTTCCCTTTTTAACAAAAGTAAACATCAATATATCCATTTTTATAATACTAATGATTCTAAAATCAAGTGCATCCATTTAGTATTCTTGTATTGTGGTATATATTAGTATATCCTTTTCGATATTTTGGGTGATGATAAACTCTAACATAAGATCATAATTAGTTATTCATCAAAATGGGAATATCCCGATTCTCCTTTATTTTCTAATAATAATGATGATGAGTTTTGTACTTAATGAGATTATCAACATAGATAATTTTACATAATCAATGTGAAAATATTTAATGAATTCTACTTTTACATATTTCATAAGAATATGTGATATTATATCATGTATCTAATTAAAGATTGAATAACCCAGATATTTCCATGACCCACCAAAGTGAAAAAACTATATTGTTTTCTTTCTAGAAAATCATTATTCAGTTTATGATATTATATAGTAATTATTTATTTATAGGTTTTGGATCTTGCTACTAGATTCTTTTTCAAATGGGACTTCATGTGTATTTTATTGGATTTAGGATTTTATTTGCAGCGAGTTTGTCGTTTTCAATCATTTGTTTATAAGGCGGTTAATTTTCATTTAATGTCATGTTTCCCTTGACACCATCCATCCCCGATGACCATGATCTCTCGATAATTATTATCCTCTAATATTTACCTCATACTCATGCTATATTTAGTTATTTATTACACAAGTATTTATTCGAACATTTGAGTTGAATTTTATACATATTTTATGATTGGAGTACTTTTATATCCTAAAATAATCGTTTTGGAAAAAATATGTTGTTTTTGTTTTGTTTAAAAAAAAATCAACTACTTAAATTCCTGTATAAAATCACTTAAACAAGTGGTGAAAAACATTTTTTTCAATAATCCACCTGAAACACCTCCACAATGTCTCTTATCTTATGTGACAAGAGTTGTGGGAAGTTTTCAATTTTTTCTCAAAAACTACAGTGGTATGATCCTAATTCTATTCTATATACCAAAAAGTTTATTATTTGTATGACAACGATTCATATCCTCCTACACCTCAGTCTCCACGTCTGCCTCCTCATATACCTTGGTCTCCGATTCTGCTTCTACCTCCGCCTCTGCATCCGCCTCTCCCTCCGCCTCTTCCTCCACCTCTACCATTTCCAGAAATATTTATTATTCCTAGGTCAATGCCTCTAAACAAATTAATTTACTCCATTATACTTCTTATTGATGAATATATATAAAATAATATATAATAATTCATAAACTAATGCTTCAGACCCCAAATATATTTCTATGTTCATAAATCGTACTAGATCAAAAACATAGGAGGTAATCACAGAAAATTTTTATTGGAAAAAATTTGGAAATCATGTTTACCGCGCACTTATATCTAAAAAAATTTACTTATTATGTTGAGTATAAAGGTTGTTAGAAATATTGATAGTATTGAGAAAATTTAAAAAAACAAATGGTTAAGAAATATATTTAATGAAATTTTAATTACCATATAAAATTACCTATTCGATGATGCTGGTATTTTCATGCTTTATGATCACTCTCATAAATATTCAAACCTAATATCCATAATCATTTCCATTATATTGCTTCGAGAATTATAGAAAAATTGACCAAAATTTGTAAATTGTTTTGAAATAATTTTTGATATTTAAATATTTCTCTATATAAATTAATCTATTTAAATTTTTAGTAATCCACACGATTTATTTGTTTAAAAACAGTCTTCATTCCATGATTTAGCATATATTTGGAGACATCCATATCATATTTTTTTTGTTAAAACAGATAATAAACATATAATTCAAATTTTATCAAAAAATATTGATTGAGATGTATTAAAAACTAAAAATACACAACATATGTGGTTGGTGTGTGGGATATCCATGCATTGGATCCAAAAAATTAATATTTGGGTATCTATATTGACTGTGATCACCATCTGTTATCCCTAAAAAAATAGGTAATAGAAAAATTAATGATATATTTTATTAGATTATATTATAGATATTTACTTCTTCTTTGTAGGAATAAAAACTAATTTTTCGTGTGATATTTATTTCTAAAATGCATTGGTTATATAATTTATTTTCTATTCTATTTATTCCTTATTCAAATTAATTTTTTTTATAGAAATGTTACAGGGATTAATGAATCCAAATAATTCTTTTCACAATTATCCTTTTACATATTTGTAACATTAATGACTATATAAAATAATAATATTTATTAACTTTAATAGACATATTATCCCCCAATTTGGACAGGAGTATAAGGAAAATATATCTTATGTATGTATTCACAACTGAGACTCCTATCCATTCATACATAAGAATTTCACTTATAGTCTTGATACCAATTGCATCTATCATGAGAGTTTCATATATTTATTTTTCATATAGAATGTAACACATATTGTTATATTTAAATGTGGTCTCTTCATGAAGCTGTAATGATAATAAAAGTTCCTCTGGAAATGGTGGGGAGATGGTACTCCCAGAGGGTTATTATTATGTCTTAGTTGATTCACTAAATTTCGTATTCCAAACATTCACTTCCTCATAGATTTATCCATATTTAATTTTATAACTATCTTTATCTTTTTTTTCATCAACTCTTATAGGTTTTCGATATGATTTTTTAAATACTTACCTCATGTATCTTTATATGATTTTATGGTCTTGCTATGAAAGTTTCAATAGCATTATTAACCATTGTAATATCTAGATAAACAAGTGGAATAGGAAACTTAGTAGTCAGATCATGAGCTACCTCAATCCCCACTCTCATGTGATATTTTGTGAGGTCTTTATGGTATAGATTTTTTCATGGTATTTTATACACAGTACTCCTCATGACAAGGTGGTTTGTGGGTGTTGACAGATACAAATCACATAGAACTATACCCTATAAAATTTTAGTAATATAATATTGTTGGATTTTTTTATATTCTCATATAGGAGAAAGATTAATTGAAAAATTGTTTACCCTGGGAAATGTATGTGGTTTAGGGGAACGAATAGCCTCAAAGCCTGTGGGGAAATTCGGTTCATGTGTGGATATTTGTTCCACCACTAGTTCACTTTAATACATTCTCATACATTGTTCTTCCAAATCAGGCCAGAAAATAAAATCTTACAAATCATCTATTTATACCAGAAATCCTTTCACCATACTATATTTGTCTTCATGTGATTTTATATTATCGAAATATGTTTTAGGAGACACTCCAAAACCTAATCCTCTAATACAACTATATTATTCAAGCTGCTACAAAGATACTGAAATTATTTTTTCTTCTGGTATGGTCACTGCTGATTATTTTGTCTAACCCATATAAAAAATGTGAATATAAATAGATATTTTTACATAATAAATTTATAAGGCTTAATTAATTACTATTATTTCTTACATAAAAATGTTTCCCCTTATCATTTGGTGCTTTCATCAACTAGTTTACCCTCATTACGCATATGAGAGTCCTTTAATGGCACATGATGTGGGATGGAAGAGGCGTTATATTTTTTTTTCATATGTCTACATATAAATAAATTAACATATGTTGTTTCATATAACATTAATTTTTTATTATTTATTTAAAATACTTACTAATTTATTCTCTAGTGAGGCATACCCCATCCCTGCTTTGCAATAGTTGTACATTGGTTTTGATTGCCATTATTTATTTTCAGCACTCATTTTCGATAACATAAATTAACAATTTTCAATCAAATTTTATAACATAAATAATGTGAAATAATATATTTTCTACAACTATAAACATATATTGATTTATCATTTCGATGATTGAAGAAAGATGTCCATGTTTCTTGCTTTATAATGTTTTCATAACTAACTTGTTGATGTGGATTTACTTTTCCCTCAAAATCACTAAGATGTATCTTTATAAGTAGAGGCCAAAATCCACTATGGGATATTCCAATGGAAAATAAGACAAATTAATTATAAGAATATTATAAAATAAATGAACACTATATGGAATGATGAAAATTAAATAAACGTTTCATTATATAATGTTCTGGTAAAATATTGAATGTATATCATAAAATTGTTGTTAAATCTTTCCAATGGGCTGACATCATTATTGATTGGACATGGATCCCCTAAAAAATACAAATAGACACATCCATCCTTGTTGTGACCCGAAGATAGCTAATGAATAATGAATTTTTGGGGTAAATATTATTTCCACATTGATTCCAACTAACCTCAAAAATTTTACCCTGATTTCTTGCAATGATAATTTTTTTAAACACTATTACATTACACCATTTTTTTGTTCATCCACATTCTATTAATCCCCAAATAATTCTTTTGGTTGACCATATATAGACTGTTCTTCCTCAGGATTGGTAACATCATGATGTGTAGAAGTCATTGTCTACATGAGATGTCGAAAATTAAATTTTTCTTCAATAACAACAAAATAAATGCTGAAATTTTATTTTATAAGTGTAGTATATATGCTCTATTGAAATTCTAATGAAATATTTAACTCTATATTCACACTCTTTTGTCAAATGATTAGAATGAATCCATTTTTAAATAAACGAGTAATTGAATATAGGAAAGTAATTACTCTACTATGGAATATGTTTTCCAATGAATTCATTTCAAAATGATGAAATGCCCCCCAACACTACTGTGATGACATAAAATCATCCCCACTAAGATGCACCGACTCAAATCTGTGTTACTATTCCTTTTCTCTCACTTGTATCTCATATTTGAGATATTTATATCTTCTGAGGTTCATGTGTATGGTGTGAGTAAAAAACTAAAAAATAAATAGTAATGGGGCCCTAAAATATACATATAATGCACATATTGGAGTATAATTTCAAAGTAGGAACACTCAAAATACACTTTTAAGTCAAGTCATATTGTACTGACCAGAACAACTTGATAATCAAATATACCTACTTTATTTCATATTAGTGAATTATATTAGTCATTAAATAAGTTTATACGGTTAATATTTCCTGATATTAAAATAAATTCACTAATAATAAGTCAATATTTCAATAAAATGAGGAGAAAAAATTATTTATCTCCCACTATAAATAACCACATCATAGGTACCATGATATTTTACCTTAGAACCCTTGCATCCAAGACCATCCCTCAGGGATAACTATCACATGTAATTATTTTATCCTAATCCTTAAATTGGTATAAACAATATATTTTTATTAGTAAGTGCATCTGTAATATGAGGAAGTATTTACATAATTGGTTCCCATAGGAACGAACTGCGCAATAGGGGACATAATACATTAGTAAAAGATAACATTTTGAAATCCATAAAGAATAAAAAAAACAACACAAATGTCACATCACCGTCACCCCTACCCCTTAATGAATTGCTAACATATCTATAGTAAGTCACATTCTAAAATACCATTCCTAGCCCTCACATAAAAACCATCATATTATAATATATGATAAATTTTTTATCACATCCACACATATATTACAAGTAGAAAGATATTGTAATCATACATTTAGAGTACAATTAAAAATCATTTCAAATAATATCAAGTTATTATTCAAGGAAAATATCACATTCCAAGATTATCAAAGTTTAACAAAACAATTAGTAATAAATTATCTTTGATGCAATAAATTTTTTAAAAAAATACGCTATATAAAAAATAATTAGACAAATAAACAAATAATATTTCAACAAAAAATAAAAATTGTAAACAAATATAAAAATGAAAACATAAAAAATAAAAATCACTAAAATTTTCCTTTTCCCAAAAAATTCATGACTTGAAAAAATTAATGTGACATTTTATAATAAGTCATATAGTTCCCTCACTAAAAATTTATTTATAAATGTGCATTGGGTTATTTTATAGTAAAAATATTATTAAAAGTATATTTTTGTAGGATCATAGTAAAATAATTTAGTGAATATATTTATCTGAAAAAAATAAATATATTATGATATATTTCATCAAAAAAAATGTTAAACACATTCATAAAAACTGTAACTAATTTGGTATCGTAAAGATCATATTCATCAATTGAATAATAAAAAATGATAATCACCTAAATATTTCTTTTATAGAATATGTAATATGTAATAACTGATAAAGATTCTATATTACCAATGTTTTTTCAAATATAAAATAATTATAACCGTTAAATGTCACTGATTATGTTCCATATAAATCTAGAACCCATATCAATGGAGTAATATAATTAGTATTTAATTATTTATATGATGAATAAGATATTTCAATTTTTAAAAAACAATAAATTTTATATTTTCAAAAAATACTCTAAAATTCATACATAATAAACTATTACATATACTAAATGAAATATATATAATGAAATTAATATAGAAAAACTTATACTTAAAGTAAATAATGAAGTAATTTATATATTTAATTAGAAACTATTTGTTACATCTAATTTGAACAAAAAAAAGATAAATTGTTTTAAATAACAATATAAAACCTAGAAATAATTAATTTAAATAATATGTTTATCCAATGTATACATTAAACCCACTCATATTCAAAAAATAACCTAAATGAAATTTTAAATATGGATTCATACATTTTACATTTCAAAAATATAAAATTACAAACAAAAGTCTTTATTTTTATCACTTTCATAAAAAACTGATTTATTTTACAAAATACCATAATATCAAATAGTAGAATTTGATAATCAATATTATTTGAACGAAATTTTCTTTAAAAAAATTATATTAAATTAAAATTAATGTAATATTTACATATTTATATAAATAAATATACATTTCAATATAGCAATATTTTGAAAAAAATAAGAAGTAAGTGAAATAAAAGTCATGGTGGCCTATAATAGTATAGTTTGAGGGAATTAAGAATCTTATATCATTAACAATCATTAAATAGATACATAGAGGAATGGAAAATATACATGGAGTCATTTTTCATTATAAAAAAAGATAACAGGTCTGAAACCATATTTTGTTCTATAATAATTTTGGAAAAAATGAAATCATTATAAAAAATCACTTTAAATTAAATATCTAATTGTCCAAATATATGAAGTTTGCAATAGAAACATGTTTGAAAAAATGTTAAGAACAAAACCCATTTCCATTTTCCATCACTAAAAGATCCCTTAATGTTCAATATGATATCTAAGATATGTAGTGACCATGTAAAATTAGTGGAATGATTGGAGGGAATATTTAGTGGAGAAATGTGGATAGTGGATAGTGGTGATGGTGACAATGATAATGATAATAGTGGAAAGATACATGAGTGAAGGTGGTGGTAAGAATAGAAATAATAAGGAATAATGAGAGAGAACAATCATGCCAGAAGTTATGGGATAAGAAAAGTAGGGTTATTCAAGGTTGAGAACACTATAAAAACACCGACTGTGGAATTCAAGTCTCAAAAGATGCTACAATTATTCCCTGGAGGGAAAATCCTCCCATACCTGTACTGCTCACACAATAGAATATGGAATTGGGGGGAAAATAGGTAGTGTATCCCGTGGGCCCTCATAAATGTGATGATGGGTTATCCCTTATTGATAAAACTACTATATTGAGAACTGATTGATGTTTATCAAACTATAATGTAGAGGTTTATAACAAGGTTTCCAATGAACTAATTCTGGCTAAACCCTTGGCTGTTGTAGGTCCAAAGATCTCATCCCCTCCCTGGATTCTTTAGTGGAGCATTCCGGTGGGGTTATTTCTATAGGCTTGGATTCAGGCCCTTATAAATGTTGTTTCCATACTACTGAACTTGCTACAATGAATGTTTCTAGATGAGTAACATGATTCAATGTAAAGGGCTCTCACAAGGTTTCCTCTAAGTTAATAATAGTCTTATTTGATCCAAAATTGGATGAACCGAGATTTATTATCCGAGTTGATAAGATGCCAAATTTCTTTTCCATGTTGGACTCTATTAATAATTCTGAAATTTATGAAAAACACCTTTAGGGGATTGAGAAGAAAGTTGTTCGAAACCAAAAAACCCCAAAGTAAATATGCTCACATATTGACATTGACCATAATGCTTTTCCTTCTTTAATGAACCCGTAGGGAAGAAAGGAGAATCATTAGGTGGGATCTGATGGAGTGCACGTGAGTGGGAGCATACCTATAACTTACAATATGCCTGGGGATGTGCCTTTAAATGAGGGTGTTCCCTTAGTTGACTTCAATATAAATGATGCTCTAAACTTTTAAGATCTATTTCCAGGAAATGTTTTAAATGGGGATCATTATGCTGATTCCCATAGTGAGGAGCATGACTCTCTATACAAGGATTATCATGTTGATACATGGATGAGTCCAAAAAAATTGGGGTGAGGTAGGCACCCTAAAGGTTGGGGTGGATCTTGAGGATAAGGTGGTAGACACAGAAAGTGGTGAGTAAAAGTTCTTCTATTGTTCTTGTTGGAGTTATGTTTCACACATTTGCATCGTTCATTTTCAACCCTCCTTTTTTTGTATACTTTATTTTAATATTTTTTTGGGGTCCTGGCTTTATCCATGGTCACACCATTCCTAGTATAAATTTAAATATAAATATAGTATATACCTTATTTAAATAAATGTATTATAAAATAATAATTATTTTAATATATATAATTAAATTTTTATAAATATATATATATTTATAATAATTATAAATATATGAATTTATAAATATAGTAAATCTATATTTATAAAAATATTTATTTACAAATATTTATTATAAAATATATTATTAATATTATTAATGATTATACAATCATAAAAATATGCATTTTAAAAATGATTCAAATTGGAGAATTAAAAATGATAACACTTTAAAAATATTAAAAAATGTATATGTTTTGTTAAATATATTTATATTTTTCTTAATATATATATATATATATATATATATATTGTGATGTAAGGATGAATATGCATTGAAAATAATAAAACATTGTAAATAAATATATATATATATGTAAATAACAGAAAATGATTAAATTCAAAATAAAAATGAATAAAAAATCTTATCTATAATAATATTTAAAATAAATAAATAAAATTGAATCATTAAAAACATAATATATTGAATATATCAGGTTATTCAAAAATATACTAAAATTTGAATTAATAACATTAATATTAGGTGTTTGTGTTTCTATATAAGATTTCATTAAATGCCTAAATATTTGTATGTGTGCGTTGTATATAAAAATTCATTAATCATGTATATGTATGTAAAATAAATGTATAAAATGTTATATATATTTGAAATTGAAAAACCAAACAACATAAAAAATGAATAAGACATTAATATGTTTTTAATTATTATATTTTATTTATATTTTATATATTTATATTTAATATATATTACATTATACAATTTAAAATTAATATGTATATATATATATTAAATTTATATATTTTTATTAATTATTATTTCATTAAAAATTATATTTATAATTTTTTTAGTTTTTTAATCATTAATTTTTTTTATTATTACAATTTATTTATTTTTATTTTTTTAATTATTAAAATTTATTAATTTTATATATCTAAATTTAATATATACTATTTATTAGAATTTTGAATATATATATATATTTATATTAAAATTATTTATTTTTATCAATAATTATTTTAAGTATAAAATGTTTAACATTTTACTTAATTTACATATTTTCATTTTTTGATTTTTTAATTATTTCATTTGATTCATTTTACAAATCTATATATTTAATATATACAATTTATTGATATATATATTTATGTTTATTAAATTTATTGGTTTTTATCCAAAAATTATTAAATTAATAAAATGTTTTATAATTTTCTTAATTTAATCAATTTTAATTTTAATTTGTTTAAATATTTTATTTTATTCATTTTATATATCTATATATTTAATATAAACTATCTATTAAAATTTATAATATATATATGTGCATTCAATTTATCCATTTTATCAATAGTTAATTAATTAATAAAAATATTAATTTTTTTTTTAATTTTGGATTATTTAATTACTTCATTTTATTTTGGATCTTTATCAGCATTAAAAATGTACAGATAATTGCTACCTTTTATCAGTGCTAAAAATAATGAAGTCATAAATGGTACCATTTATCAACGCTAAAAATAAAGCACTGATAATTGGTACAATCATCGCTACATAGAAGAACTGTTAAAGGGAACCTTTATCAATGCTTTTTCTAGCATTGATAATGTCCAGCACTATTAATGGTATGTTTTTTAGTAGTGAGTCCATAATTAACTTATTATCATATCATATATCAACCCTAAAAGGTTATTTAGACCTCAATAGATTATTTTTCCTGATACCTGTTTGATATTTGGAATCACTTCAAAATCAATAAACATGAAACATTAAAAGGGGGTGTGGTTGCCTTTGAACTTATAATCAACTTTAATCTTATAAACCCTTTATGGTATCCATTAAATTTAAGTTATCCTCACAAGAAAAAAAATTTTCTTCCAAAAATTAACACAATCTCTATTCCTTAAAAAAGTTCATAATCTATTAAATATATTATATAAATTCAATATATTTGATAAACATCGCTAAAGATGACCTGAAAAACATTTCCATAAACAAATAAATTTCGAGGTCACCAATACTATAAGTTTTAATCAACTCCTTATGTGAACTAGACATTATTAACTCAACACCAGACACATATTATGGTTTTTATTTCCCTGAATCATGTTTTCTACAAGAAATATCACTTTACAACTAAATCATTTTTCTTGGTTATTAGTAACACTAAAAATATGTTTTCAAATACTAAAAGAAAAGAAATTATAAAAAATCACCATGTTGTTTCATGATTTTTGTATCAAGAATATCATTAATATAACACTTATAAAAAATAATTCTTGAATACAAATATATAAAAAAATCAATCATCCCACTTCCTTCTAAAAACATTTACTAGGGTTCATAATTTTTTTCCCAAACACTTTTTTCCTATAATATAAAATATGAATATGTATTAATAATCATAAAATTCAATTTAATCTTGACTATTAATTTTAACATAATCTATACTATTGAAGAAACCAATAACTTTTATATGTCATTCGTTGTCTCTTCCTCATCAATGGTAAAACCATTACCCATATAACCTTTCTGATTATCTTCTTAAACATCCCCCTAAGACATATGTTTTCATAATGAACATATATTACCCATTTAATACACTTGACCACTGTAGATACCTTTAGAAGACCATTATTTTCCTCCAGTTCGTTAACTGAAAATTTCATCTATTCTTGAAAATTACTCGATTTTTGTCTTTCATTTCCACACTCAAATCATCTTCCCATTCCTCTAAGATAGTCATTTAATTTCTTCTTCCCAAATTATTGACATTTGGAAAGATGAATATTATTTCCTCTAAGGTCCTGGTGAAGCTCCATTATTTTCTTATTAGGTGTCTCTGGAAACTCACCAATGTTGATATTTCTAATCATATAAATAGATAACTAATCAGTCATAATCATAAGGTCTCACATTCCATATATTACTAAAATTGGGTTTTCATGAGGATAGTCATTCCATTGACCATAACATTCAACATTAAGAATATTTTTTGGGTTCTAACCATTGACTATAAGAAACAATAGTGTGGGAAAAAATATTCATAGTAGAAAACCACATAATCCCCAACGAATTTTAAAGGATGTGTAAATAATGAAACCTTTTTTATGAATCCTTTGTTTTAACTTAGGAAATTCATGATCATTACCAAATCATTTGGATTTTATCATACAACTAGACTTATCCCTATGGTTCTAAATAATGTTTTATTATCCTAATTTCCAAAGATAAAACAATCATTTCTCTGATACCTACTATAATGACCCAGAATATTCATATATAGATGTCACATCTTAATAGATGAATAATAATTTCATAATATAATGATCCACAACAGGATCATATAGGTATAGTGCCTTTGGAATGTTGGACACATAAAAAACTATTTTATAAAATACCTACATACTCTCCCACCAATCTCTTCATAACTATAAACCATCTTAGAAATATCATAATTAGTACCATTCTTCAAAACCCAGGGAAGAGAAATATAATAAAGGGTGATCGTAGATGCTCTTTAATGGTATAGAAGTGATATATCAAGGACTACATAAGAATAAAATTAACATAAGGGTATGATAATTTAAGGACAAAATTTTAAAATAATATCATGCACATCATATATCATAATCTTAAGTCATGAAATAAAACATGGATGTTTATATTTAATCAATCAAAAAAATCAAAGAATATGATCCATCAGAAAATAAAATTGGCTTATGAAGTAAGTTTTTGGAATACACATAATAATAAAAATAATTTACTTAGTTTTCATGGATTATATCTAAGACTATTAAAGTATAATTGGTTCACTCCCCAAACCATCATAGTAGTAAAGGTTCACTCCCAATACTATCATAAAGGAAAATGCCCCTTAATGAACCATGTTTACACCATTTTTTTAGTCCTTTTTATCCCATGAGATATCAATATTTACCCAAAGTATTATATATATATATAGGTCCCACATATCCTTGGTTATAACATGACCAATGTTATTGGTTATAACATAACCACCCTCCTTGGTTATAAAATATCCACCATCCTTGGTTCTAACCTAACAACTATCACTAGTTATAACGTAACCACTATCATTGGTTTTAATATAAACACCATAACATAATGAAATTCATATTTACTTATTCCAAAATATCATAAAACATTAATCCATGTCTAACAATTTCAATGAAATGGGTTTCCTAAACAGTTCATCATTTCTTAACCCATAAAAAAATGAGTTCTATGAACATTTTGTCATCCCAAACATACACTATAAAAAAATAATATGGATTGTGTCCCAGTATCATATTCCCAATAAATCATAATTTTAATAAATGTTTTAGACTTTTATAAATATCAATTCGATTAAAGTATCATTTAAAAACTCTTCAGGAAAATATCCTTCACATTTTGAAATAACTACTTTAAAATCTAAAAAATTTAAAAATATTATGGAAAATATTTGATTTTAAAATTAACATGGAAACATTTTATGGATGATTAAATGTATTTATATTTAACAATTGTAGGAAATTCTTTTCCTATATTAATAGTTAAAAATCATTCCATTCATAATTTTGTAAAAAAAGTCAAAAAAATGCCTCATTCAGTAAACGAAAAGAATATTCCTACTGAAATGATATTTCAAAAAGTAATAAAATGGGTAAAAATTACTTTAAAAAATCATATGATAATAGTACAAAACTTCTTTAGAACATTTTTAGAAAACACATGTACGAGATAAAAAAACTTTTTGATCGATGAGAAAAATAAAGATAAATTTTCTTAAAAATAAATTTTCAGTATTATGAGTTCTTACGCTGAAAAAAATGAAATAAAGACTTGTATTTTTATGAAATATACATATATGAATAAAATTAATGAGTTTATTGGGATATATATTATCGTATTTCATAATCAATGTCTTAATTGTAAATAATCTCAATAAACAACGTGATTGTCACAAAAAATCCTTACATCTTTGGAAACAATTGAATTATAATCCCCCTAAAAGAAAAAAACATATATGGATATTTAAATGCACATAGACTTCATAATATTATTCATAAATTATATTCATGGTTATTATATACACCTCGTAAAAGTAATAGGGGTGAATATAACATAAGTCACACACAAATAAAAGTTAGCTGAAAATCTCTAACTGTAGGTATGATTTCATTCAAACAAATTAAAATATAAATTATAATAATTTTTTTATTATACATATTTTAAATTACTATAATAATTTATATAATTCCATATATTATTTACTTATAACCATTTATCTTTTATTTATTTACAATTCTATATTAAAATCAATGTTATGGGTGATATCAACTTTATCTTTCATGTATATTTTGGTTTAGTAGTCTTGGTCATTCTATTTTGATCATGGGTCCATAATTTCCAAAATTTTAATAAGGTTATAAATATATTATATATTCATTATATTCATTTTTACTATCAATCATAAAAATAGAGTTAAAATAATTATATAAAATGTTCATGGAGACAATAGACTTTATATAAGCATGAACGTTGTTTTCATTTTTTCAATGGACGGAACAAAAAATGGTAAATAATACAAAAAAATTATTGAATAATTATTATGTAATATATATATCATATATTTAAATTATGTTTATCCTTATTACAATCAATGTACAATAAAAATTAAAAACAAATCATGTCTCTTTGTGGTTTTGGTAGTCCACACATATGCACGATCGACGCTATCATTTTCCAATGGTTTGGAAGGTAACAATGTAGATATTATATTATTATTTAAAAAGTATAATAATTTAATAATTATAATATATAAATAGTTAACCCATCATAATACTCATTCAACAATATGTGATGATGAGAAATTAATTGTATCTCTATGTAGAGACAGTAAGCTGTATGTATGAAGAGGTGATATTTTCAATTTCCATTTGATAGAAAGTGGGTGGATAAAGGTGGTTTGATAATAACAATAAAATTTATGTATATTTATGATACTAAAATTTTTACTTGTTTTAGAATAAAATAGATATATAGGAATAAAAAAAATAATTAAAAACAAATTGATTGGTTAAGGGGGTTCCTCTTATTTGAAATAATACCTTTAGATATACTTTTACTAGATCTAGGGTTTGTATTTTGTTAAAAAAAGATAATAAGAAATGTATATAAGGATTTTGAGAACGAATTCTGGTAGGGGATGGTCAATATATAACACTAGGTAGTGTAAAGAATAGAATGATGGGGTAACCATATATAATTGAGTTAAGGTTCACTCTTTGAATTTCATTAAATATTAAATTAATAAAAGCTACTTTTGATTACCAAATGGGTCGAAATATATAATATTAGTATATAATATGAGAATTATTTGAAATTATCTCATACAATAATATTTCTATAAGATTGGGTCACATTTTTACCCTTTTATTTTTCTAACAATAAGTTAACCCTTTTTATAATTACTATAATATTATAGTTTTATACACATTAATGGTTAATAATGTTATGATAAAATGAAAATTTACCCATAAATGGATATTATTTAATTTTCAAAACTATATTCCATTAATTTTTATAAACTCAACATTTTTTTAAATTTTATATCATTTAATAAAATATTATTTACTATAAAATATCATTAAGGTAATTTTTAACAATATCAATTAATTTGAATTTATAAACAACAAGAGAAAATTAGAATTATAATATAGTTATTATAAAGCTTCCTAATATTTCATATAGATCTAATAATTTTTTTTACACATAAACACATTCAAATTATGTCACTTTTAAAAAATTTAAAGTCATTTATTTTAATTTTTTTAATTGGATAAATATTATATTATCCTTGAACATGAATTTAAGCTACTTATATTTTTTCTAAAAATGAGAAATAAAACCATATAAATAAATAAATTTTTATAATACTAAAAATAGTCACTTATATTCATTCATAAGAGGCTTTCTTCTCTATGTGAACACATAAGAGATATTTAAAACCATGTGAGAGATATTTTTGACTATATTTCATTTAAATATTATTTCTTTCATTTTCATAGAGATGTGTCCATTAAAACACAATGTTGATAATAAGGTGATAATTGTATAATTACCTTCATCCAATAAGAATTATAATGAAAGAATATGTCCTTTTCACTTAGTTTTAACCTTGATTATCCTTATTTACCCTTTACCAATGTTATTATTTTAATATTGTTACAATTCATATTGAAAAAAAATAAAAGTGGAATATTTTATAAAATTTGACCTCAGGATACCATATGTGGAATAATATTTATCAAATTTAACGCCTAAAATTGGAACCAATTAATTTTAAAATAAGTGCACACAATGTAATGGAACCCCTTTTTAGAAAAATACATTTTTAAGCATAAAATATGATTTATTATTATCCCATGCCTAGAAATATATTTGATAAATGTTAAATTATTTTATGCAATATACATTATATAAATTTCATATAATCAATAACCAATAATTTTAATTTTAATTTATTAATATAAAAACACATTGTGATATAAAAAACTATTTTTTAGGAAAATTTCATTTTTTCATACATAAATGTTTTTATACTAAATTACAATATAAAATTAATTCTAATGGTATTAATCAAAATACTTAAAATTTAAAATTTTTTTTAAATTTTAAATCCTTTTAAAACAAAATAAAACTTTATACATATGTTTTCAGTAAAACCATTATTTTTTTCTTCTTACTAGAAAATCAATTTTTTAGAAAATTCTCAAAAATTCATCCTGAGATAATTTCAATATGAATATTTGGATAAATTTATTTAATTTTTAAAAATAAAATTTCAAAAATTTATATAAATGAATCATAATATTATCTCACATATGAAAGCAATTTAATTTTTGAAGA
Source organism: Viscum album (assembly GCA_963277665.1). Classification (NCBI taxonomy): domain Eukaryota; kingdom Viridiplantae; phylum Streptophyta; class Magnoliopsida; order Santalales; family Viscaceae; genus Viscum; species Viscum album. The sequence goes on from OY728145.1 coordinate 963,283,776, forward strand.
AAAATTATTTTTAAAAAATTAAATGACTACTAAAAATTGAGTAATTATTTACTAACAATTAATAAATAAATTTATATTGAGTTAGAAATTTATATATATTTCATAAAGTATTTAATCCTCTTCATAACAACAAATTTAAAAAAATCTATTAAAGTTAGCACTAATAACAATTTTTTTATAGTCCATCACTGTTATTTTAGACACGGTGTTGCATGTAACAAATGCTATTAAGCAAAAAAAAGTATTTGAAGAGGATCATTTTTTAAAATCATAGGGTGTTATAAAAACTATAAAATTATGAATTTATTAAAATAAGGTAATTGTGACTCCCTACATTATGTTCGAAATGAAGGAGTTCATACAAAAAATTAGATATGTGTAGACGTATACCAAATCACAACACAACTAAAGAAAGAATGACTTGTCAGCTATTATTGCTGTTGTATAATGTTTAGAATTAGGTACATTGATTTTTTGTAAAATTGGTAAACTATTAGAGGTAAATTGATGAATACATTTATGGGGAATATATATCGAATCAATCAACTTATATAGAAGATGGAAATATTTTTATAATAAACCGATTTAAATATCTTGAGAGCCCTTGAGAATGTTGTGGTAAAAGTGGACATTTTAATGAAGATACCATGGTTATACATACCATGAATGACTCAACTACAATTTATGTAAGTACATCCTAAAATATGAAGAAAAATTAAAGGATAATAGATTAGATGTTTACGTTGGGATATACTGAAATGTAATATTCACAACACAACACTCCAAGGAAGAATAAAATGGAAGATCTTAAATCCAAGAAAATATAATTATTTTATGGAAGTAATAGCCACATCCTTGATTTCATAAAAAATTAATGAATTTTAAAGCCTATAAAAAAGATATTAAACAACAAAGTGAATCAATCATAGAAAGAAACAATCCTATTTGTTTTGTGGATGTTATCTTAGAATAAATAGTTGATATTCATAAAATATTGTCTATGAAGGGTAACTTTAATGATGTTAAGAAAACATGTTGAAGATAAAAAAATTATGGTTTTAATCCTAAAATTATTATTATAGTAAAACATTGACAAGATAAGTTGGTGGATACACAAAATATATCCTAAAATATTACATGTGATGGAAGAGTTAGTGTCAATATGAAATCTTTACGAAAGAAAAAATTTGAACATGTTCCTAATTTTTTCATGAATATTTTTCCTAAAAAATATAGAATAAAACAAGTTGTTTGAATCATGAAATAATTGATGTTCTCTACAAGATAATGTTAAAAATGGTGTCTTATTCATGTTTATTGTTAATGGTAATAGAAATAATCCAATGAGATACATGTAAGTTTGAGCATATAATGTAAAAATAGTAGCCTACAGAAAAAGATCTTATAGATCTATATCAGAACTTAATGTAGTTTCTAGGATTCAAAATATCTCTCAAAATTATTTCCCTAAAAAAAGAAAATGTGACACCACGTTATTCCCACAAATTTCTAATTTAATTTCAATATGCAGACAATTAAAGATATAGTAATTCTAGGGGAGGTCTTATTTATAACTAAAATCTATCTAAAAATTTTACAAAAATAATTAGATATTCATCATAGAGTAATTTATTTCAATTATAATTTTGGTTCCTCCTTAGTACACACAATTTTTTATTGGGAATAATTTTTTGGTACAATCCATGATGATGATGTTAGATAAAGCTTAACCTTATTATGAGAGTGGAATTTAGTTTCATATATATATTTATATTTCCTGTAAATATGATATTTGGTGAGTGATAGAGTTGATGGTTTTGAACATTTATTAATGTGGGGTGAGAAATATTAAATACCAGATAAACTATGTTGAAGAACCTGAATGTTGATTTTTTAGAAGTTGTAATACAAGAAACATATGTTCTAGATGTTGATGAGATTCCCATTATAGATGAGTTATAATGAATATAATTCCTTTTTCTTATTAGAAAATTTCATTTCTGAATCAAAAGTGGACATATTATATTTTTTTATGTTAATAATAACAAGTAATTTTAAAGGGGAGATACATACTTTTAGTTTTGAATGTTTTATTTTGGATTTGTTTCATCTAAAATGGTCTTGTACAACCAATAAAAGAATATATCTAATGTTTTATCACTTAATGAATCATTTAGGAACATATATTATTTCAATTTTAATCACTCTTGTCTTCTTTAAGAATAATAGCTTATAAAGACTTAGAGTTGGTGGATGCATGACTCATTTCTTTAAGAAAAGTGTCTCTATCTCTCTATTGATAAATAAATTTTTATTTTTAAAACCATGGAAGATATATGGATAAGACGAAATTTTATTGGAAAAGGACTATGATATGTGCATAACATCCCCACATTATAGATTCATGATATATGAAGATAAAAGATTCTTTGAATACTATCAATAAGTGCGAGACAAATATTAACATTATAATTAAAATTTGTATAATGATTTAAATAAAAAGGGATATATTAAATATCCAAAATTAGTTATGATAAGTTTTTTTTCATTTTATCTAATGAGAATAAAATTCAATATGTTCTGAAGGATAAGATGTACAGTAAATGAGTCGATAGGGAATCCTAAGGGTGTATCAAAAATTAATACTTTAGATGTGTAAATATTGGAAGGTAGAATATATTTAGATATCTGAGATACTATAAGAAGTTGAAAATTATAATTTACCTTTGGTTCAGTAGAATAATGGTAGACATAGTGTTTAGTAGTAATGAACTATATCAAAATAATTATATGATTCTTAATCTATACATAAGTGTTATTCTATAAAAAGTGATAAAGATTGAAAATTTCAATATTTAACACATATTAATTCTAGATTTTGGGAGAATAAATCCATGTTATTTAAAAGTATTAAAAACAAATATTAAGTGGAAATTTACACATGGAAGATATTAAAAGAGTTATACAAAGACAAATCCAATAGTTATATAGTTCAGAAGTTACATTTGTTAGAATAAAATTATAAAGTAATAACTAAGGGTACACGAATGTCATATAAAGGAGTCCATGAGTACAATTTATAGAAGAAATAAGATAAAATCCTAGGATACAAGTTATTTGGAATATACACTATAAAAATATGTATATGGATAGTGCTTGTATGGACTATATCTAGGTGAAAAATAGAAATTAATGGAAAAACTTATTGAGGAAGTGATAATCAGAAGTTATTCAGTGTGGGAATTTAGAATAGGTCTAGAATTTTTAAAATAGTATATATAATTTTATAATACTTATGAGATTTATGTAAGACACGTAAATATATTATAATTTTATTAATTAATGAGAATGTAAGAGTCATCTAATACATTTCATAAATCCATTGAAAAAATTGTCATAATATTTTAGTATTCATAACACTGCATGATAGTTCACATGAGTCATTGGTTAAAAATAATTAGTGGGGATATAGAATATAGAAGTTGTACTATTGAAAGGTTATCGAGAATTTCAATGTTGTATTATAATCAGATGGTATAAAATATTGGATAATAATGAATAATGAACTATTTGATTGGTTTATAAAATGAAACATATAATTATATTATATCTATTAAATTAAATAAATATCAAGATGATTGGATGATAATTTTGATTCGTGTTGAGTTGAATTGGGAAAAGGTAAAAGAAATCGATGTTTTTAAGGCTATATCAGAACATCAAATAATTTCTTGTGGAATCAACTGGGGAAAAATCCTTTAAGGAGTATATGGATGTTTTAGAGTTAAAAAAATCTCATGGATATTCAAACAATGATTTTTTATAAGGATAAATTGGTTTTAGAATAGTATATGTTTTATACGAATGATAAATAACAACATCAAGAGAATTAGAAAGCGTTTCCTTTATATTTAATGAATATGAAGATAAATGTTAAAGAAAATAATGTTAAGGATTATTTTTGAGAATAATGCACTAGAAGAATGAATAAAGGTGTATTGGCATAAATTAAGAATGTATTTGTTGATTATAAGATTTTGAAGGAATAAATAATGCAAGAAAAAATGGTTTATGAAAATCCAAATGTGTTAGGGTAATGAATAGTTAAATTAGTGGTTCCAAATGTCATAGTAGATTAATTTCAAAAGTGATGTTAAATGGATTATCTAATGTGAAAGAAGAACTATGGAATTTTATAGAAATATAATATAAAGTAAGAGTTCTGATAGGATATCGATTTGATATTATTTCTCTTGGTCTGTTTAATTAGAATTTATAAATTATGAGTATTGAGGATGGACAGGTGTGATAAATCAAGGATTAATTAAAATTGACCTAATTAGAAGATGAATAGATGATATTCCTTTACATATAGTTTGAATAGTATGTTGGAAAAATAGAATATATAACACAATAATAACTAAATCTTTGCTAGAGTTAGTTCTATTAATCAAAGGTTGTGAAGAAATAATGTTATATCAAAATGATGATGTTTAGTAATGTCAATGTTGGTTAGAGAACTAGAAAATTTCCGAGATATTTCACATATCATTTATGTTAAAGTCAATGTCAATGTGTTAATGTTGTGTTTGAAATCAATAATATGGGTGTCATGATATTGAATTTTATATTTTTACTGATATTTTTATGATATTTTAAGCTATTTTATACAAATATTTAAAAGATACTTTTAATAATTTAATATCTCATATAATTAGTGATATTATAGTTGGATAATAGGGACTGATAAATGTTTTATATTCTCATATAAAAATCTATATTTAACATTGAATGTTTTTCCATATAAATATTGGTTTCATTAAAAGCATTATTCCACCATTTCTATGATTTGAGAAAAAAATGAAGAGGGGGGGGGGGTAACTGACATGAATGTTATGAAGGTCATAAAGGTTAATTTTTAATTATCCAAAACTATATGTCCTGAATAATTAGCATGTGGTTTTAGGAAGATAGAAAACTAGAATAAGAAGAACTAAAATTTATGTTTCTAGATGATAGAGTATACATCTTTCTTATATGAATATAGAGTTGATTATTTATTTGTTTTTGAATAATTCTAGTATATTAGAAAATATATAGTTAATTCATAGACATACTAATTAGAAAGGAAGATCTTGCTCATCTGGTTGTTTTTCAGGACCCATTTTAATCTCGTTGGAGTAAGTATAAAAACCCAATCAATAAACCATCAAACTGATAGGGTGATAGAAGAGTATTTTCATAAGATATCCTATTATATTCATATGTATCATACAATTATAATCTATATCTTGGGAAAATATCCAAACTAATGGAGGATTAGATACATGAATTTCCACCAAACATAATAAATTCTCAATTTTATACTCTATTAAATTTTTTAAATTTCTTTTCATGTAATTTTTTGTTTATAATGATTTAATTTATCTTTATATGTTAATCAAGATAGATTTATAAATAACAGTAGGGGGAAATGTTTTATAATAAATTTGAAAAATTAGAATGCACTGATTTAGGTCACCCCTCTCCATGTGATAGAATGATCTTATGAGAACTTAATTCCCAATAGGTAAGCCACAAATAAATCCAAAGAAAAAATCTAGAAAGTCTAAAAAATTATAGAAACTAAGAAGCAATATATAAAATATTTTAAAGAAGTAGAATAAAACAAGTCACTAAATATGGTTGAGACCATGGTAGAATCCTCTCCAAGTCAACTAGTGTCTACTCAATCAATAATAATTTTCCAAAACTAGCATAAATACCATTCCATTGGGTTTTGAGACTCCTCTAAATATCATATCCTCATTGATATTCTCCCTAATAATGTCTATCATCACCTCACCTTGATTTGATAATGGAAAAGTGACTCATACTCTAAAATGGTGCATTGCTCATATACATGATTCCTATTTATTAGTTTAATACTAATATCAAGTCCATTAAAATCCCATAATTTAAAATATATAAAGATATCCAATGTTTCCCGACATTATCACTCCTTAATCACATCCATGCAAAAAAATCGAACATGGTATTTTATAAACATTGATAAAACTCTAGCAACACCCTGCCTATGGAAGTTGGAGAAGAATAATACTTCCCCAAACCAACTAATTTATCTAAAACACTATCTTAATAACCACATTCCTTTAATTATATATAATATATGAATCATTTCCCATAACTTTCTAATTTTCCCCCTTGAGGTGTTTTTTAAACATATGATAATTGATTATAATATCCATAAATATTGGTAAAAATTGATTTAGAATAGATATAATCTCCAGCTACATCCCACACTGAAATTGATAGGTTATAAAAATATTATTTCCACTACACGTAAGAGAAAAATGTATAATATTTTTTAATCGTGAAGGATATTTGAGGATAAAAATATTTCACCACTTTATCTTAATAATTATTTACCCTAATTTCTTAGTACCTTAATATAAAACTTGTCAAGAAAGAGTACCTAAAACCCCCTGGTAAACCATTTGTTCTACTAACCTGAGACACGATTTTCTAATAATGAAGTATATAAAAAACTATCTCCACTATTTTAATTTCTTGAGTATCACTCAATTATATGATTCTATATATACCTTCCATCCACTCCTTATTTCTATATGGCTGAAAATCATATTTCATGATAGAAGGATATTGTGCTTGAATATAGTGGACCACATTGATCACCACTTCCATGTTCTAATGTGGTATCTCTACCTCACTCTATATCAAATTTAATAAGATCTCAATGATCTTATTTTCCATTTGGGTTTCTAGATAACCCTACAAGGGAACCTACTTAGCCAACATTTGCATATGTCCCTCATTGGAATTATCTTATTGCACCACTTTTCCTTGAGTTTCATTGGATCATATATTTGGTGAAATTATTGTAAAATAGAATTAGTATACTCATTAGTATATAATAATAATATCATATGAAGAAAACATATCAGGCATCACTTCCTGTTTATATCTGGAATGTAAATAGTTAATCCAAAGACATCACTTCACAGAAGAAAATTCATTTCATAAATTTTATCCAATTAATGTATTATTAATATATTAAGGTAAAAACTATTTTTTTATCATAAATTTAATTATTTACATTAAATTGAATTAAAAATCGATCATAAAAAGTGTGCACTGTAACAAACTATTGTGGAATACCCACGAACTAGTCGAAATAGTACCTGACCTGGCTCTTTATTACAATTTAAGGGAATTACCAATCCCCATGGGGATAGAAACATGTTCTTAGGGTATTTAAATATTCTAGGGGGAATGAATTCTAACTCATATTAAAATATAAAAAAGCATCATAATATACACCGAGAATATGAAATTACCTATCTTGATGATGGATATCCATATATATATAATTTTTTTACAAAAACAAGAATATAGAAAAACATGGAATAAAAAAACTTCTTCCCAATTTGAACAACTGGATGACCCAAAAAAATACAAATTGGAGATACCATGTGAAAATAATATAAAATGAACTAGTCCAAATTCACTAATACAACATCCAAAAAAGAAGACAAAACCAAAAAAATCTAATGAAACCACTGCATGACTCATAGTTACTCATAACAACCTAACCCATATATCTATAGAGTCAATGACCTATAAAAAATGATATCAATTACTAGGTTCTTGATAGAAAACATAATAGGTACACACATACAAATGTGTATATATAGGGTCTAATCCAAACATTCCTATCAATATTTCAACAAAGAGTCTATGTAGTTCATTCCTTATAATATTAATCAAAATATAGTTTGAATAATATTTTAAAAAATATATTTTTATTCTGATCAAGATTGAATAATTATATTTATAAGGCATTAAACCATTCTTAAAAAACATAGGTAAAACCTTTTAATAAAGCTTTAGAATCATTAAAAATAAAAATATAGTTTCATATCTATTTAATAAGTTTATGATTTATTTTAAAATATCATTCAAAAAAATGAAAATAAGACTTTTAAATTATTAATATAACAACACTTTATTCCTCTTTTCCATAAAATCATTCCCAAATTACTTTTTCAAAATAAACATTTCCCTCTTAGAGTGAAAAATTTCTCTACCATTTAAAAGATAGTTTAGAATTAAACGCAAATCACAACTAAAAACAACGTATAATCACAAAAACATACAGAATCAATGGAACACAATAAAAAAACATAAAACTTATAAAAGTTATTGTGAAACCAAATCAAGATAGGTAATAAAAACAAGGTATAGACATGATCCTTAAAACTATCCTTAAAAGGATATAACATCATTTGAAACTCACTAGGATCTAACATGTATAATAATACACCTATTTCAGTAGATCACTCTCTTTAGGGGGGCCCTATATGAAACTATAACATCAATTTAAACACCCTTTTAGTTATTGACTAAGAAATAATCCTAGAGGAGGATGCAACTTTATTAGGAAAGTAGTTATCCTATGGATAGTAAGTAAATGTATAAGACATCTATAGGAAGAATGGGTTACGTTAGTATAAATATAAAATAGGTGGTAAAATAAGAAAAAAATAATAATAAATAGTAAATAAAAAGATTTAAATCTCAAATCACCATAAACACCCTAACATGAAACACCCCTTTCAATCCATGCATAAGAATCGATATTAAGCACCCCCTTGTATCCAAGATCCACAACAAACATAACATAAACAAAAGGGATTGATAATGAGGATTTGGAAAATTTCCAATAAATTATTTTTAACAAAATTCCAAATATGGATTGGGAAATATTATTCGAATGAAAATCCATTCCATCACTTTATAAATCTGATTTTAGAATTTTTTTTTCAAATATTTGAAAATGAAACTCTCACTTGGAAATGACTCAAAAAAAAAAGAAATCACCTCAAATAAAAAAAGATGTTAAAACCTACCAAACCATTCCAAAAGTTACTCAATTTTAAAAAAATAATTTTAAAAATAGAATAAACTATTTCAAACTCAAATCGTATAAAACACCACATTTGAAATCTTTTGTTTCCTTTGAACGATCCACTTAGGCATTTTACCTTACACTTAGCATGCTAGAAAACCTTCCAAATAATAGAACCATTTGAGAAATATTTTCAAAACCTTAATGGGAAATATATATTGATATAATTTTGAATGAAAAGAAATTTAAATATCTAATATTTTAATTTTATGTAATAAAAAGTAAAAGAATAAAAAACCTAACTTGATCTAAGTAAAATCATGCCACAACATGTCGCCTTTATTATGACAAGAAAACTGAGAAAGAAGACCTTTTAGTCAAACCCTAAAAACAAAAATGATAACAAAATACCTAATTGAACACTAAAATTAACCAATATATAATTTAGGGTAACTAGGAGAAAAAAAATCATAGGAATTTATAAGGGAATGAGAGGTGAGTAAAACATAAGTAAAATAGAATAGAAATATACTTGAATCCAAAATAAAGGATCCACGAAACAAAGATAGAAGGACGAGTGTTGATGCTATTTTCCATCATAGAGTCCAAAAAAATGGAAATGGGGAATACCTTAAGCACAAAGAGGGTCACCCTTTGAAGAACTTCAGAAATTGACAAAGGTCGGGACCAGGAACCCATTTGGAGGAAGCCGAACAAGTTTCTTGCACGCCGCACAAGTCACTTACGCTCCACCTATGAGTCGCGCAAGTCACTTGCGCACCCTATTCCTTTTTTCACCCTTGGTGCCCGATGGACTTTAAATAGCCCCTGTGGGCCCCCCATTTCAAGGGAGAATTTTCCAAAACTCAGTTTCAAGCTATAGTCGCCAAGTCTTCAACTCAACTCTTCTGAAAACTTCTAAGGTACTGTTTTACCTAGAATGGAAGACAAGAAGTAGTAGGATAAGGCCTAAGTGTTTATAATTCATCTACACTTGCACGCCTAAGTGTCCCGTCCTCCATAAAAGTGGAAACACTTATGCGCCGCCCTACCCTTTCAATGAAACTTGCATACCTCCATTTTTCAAACATCTTAGGATAAAATAAAGGCTTTAGTTAAGTCTCTCCCAAGTATTACCCTCTATATTATTCATCACCCAAGTGAACCAATGTCGTGCAAGTACACTTGTGCGGAAAAGACTTGCATGCCAAATGATTTGGGCGACTATACCTGTGCCCCAACTTTATTTGTGTTCCTATATCTCATTCTCCTCTCCTATTCAAGATATTATCCCTCAAACACCTTTTCAAATCTATTTATGGCGTGGTTCCTTTGTTGGATTATTTATCTGAATGGAATTTTGTGAGAACATCTCCCAAAACCTCCTGACATACCAGCTTTATGTCACCATGATTATAGGTTTCCTATAACCACATCCTTTAAAGATGAGAAGTTCCCTTAACCTAGGCTTCCTTCTCAAGAGTAATCCCTAGTCTCATGTTCCCTTAACCAAGGCTTCCTTCTCAGGAGTAAGCCCCAGTCTCATGTTCCCTTAACCTGGGCTTCCTTATCATGAGTAATTTCCAATCTCAAGTTCTCTTAACCCAGGCATCCTTCTCATGAGTAAGCCCCAGTCTCAAGTTCCATTAACAAGGCTTCCATCTCAGGAGTAAGCATCAGTCTCATGTTCCCTTAACCTAGGCTTCCTTCTCAGGAGTAAGACCTAGTCTCATGTTCCCCTAACCTGGGCATCCTTCTCAGAAGTAAGCCCCAGTTTCAAGTTCCCTTAACCTGGGAATCCCTCTCAGGAGTAAGCCCCAGTCTCATGTTCCCTTAAACTAGGCCTCCTTCTCAGGAGGAATCCCTAGTCATAATTTACTTTAACATTGGTCCTCTTTATCAGGAGTAATCCCCAGGTTATAAGTTCCATTTAATTGGGTATCCGCCTCAAGAGTAAAACCCAATATTAATTTCTTTTTATTTTGGCCTCCTTCTCAGGAATAAACCCCAATCATAAATCCCTTTTAATTTGGGTCTCCTTATCAAGAGTATGCCTAAATTTAAAACTCCAAATCACCAAAAAGTAAAAATACCTTTATGGGCCCTACTTCTGGGCTTCTTTCCTAAAGTAAGTCCTGGTCTTCACTTACTTGGCCAGTCATACATACGTAAGACCCACATCATTTCTCATGACATCATCTTTCAGGGAACCATCATCAAGTTTACTGATAGCTCTTGTTTCTCACATTTATCATGAATCACGTGAACTTAGAGTGTAAAAGTAATCATGACATCTCTTTTTGGGCCATTAACCATCCATAAACCCCATATTTCTTCACCTGAACTTCATGGACATTGATCTTTACTTTAAAAGTAGAGTAAGTAGGAAGCCTTTATAAGTTTCGCGCCCATATTTCATTAATTCATTTCCATCCCATATGATATTAAACTATACCCAATTTATCAAACTACATGGGTTCTGATTCCGTTTTAACAAGGATATGTAGGAATCCCATCTGTGGGTACGATCCCAACTCTAAAATAATCCCAGTCTTTCTGAATGACAATAAACTTCAAGTGCCCCACTAAGTGGCTTTAAAACCAGAATGGTTATCATAATGACCAAGAGATTTATATATAATGTATTGAAGGATACCATTGACTAAGAATCTCTAATACACACGGATGATTCTCCATCGATGGATAACCTCAAATACATATAAAAGATTCTCTAAATCCCATACATATCAATCATTGATTTCTAAATCTAAAAGAAAAATCATTTTCATACTTGGTGAATTAATAAGGATTTGTGAACATAACATAAATCTATGAGAGAGTTCAATAGTAGGAAATAATTTCCCCCAAAAAAGGTGTGATGAGCCTAACCTCCCATCCTCTCGACCAAAGAACATTTTTAAGCCTCATCGGTCCAAAACTAATGAGAACCTACCTTTGGAAAGTAAGTCCAAATAGATATAGATTTGTTGGATGTTTCCGGTTCTACGAATAAACCCATTAGAAACAGATAGGAAAGTTTGAACCTTAAAGAAACATGGTCATCCCCATTTCTATAAGAAAAAAAAACAGTGAACCCAACATGAATCCTTAAACAAGTTAAATGATGTTTTACTTATTTGTTATGCCTCCACTAAACTCAATATGAGGGACAACAAAGAAATCAATAATATATGTGCTCATCAAAAATATGTACTCTGGATAGAATTATCTTAATTTAGTCTGCTATTTCAAACATGCACTCTTTTTTAAGATCTCTCTGCAACAAAAAATGGCTTCTTTAAGGTTCACACCTATGAATGCCTTGACCGCTACTCCTGCTAAATCCTCGTTCGTCCTGAGGACGGAATCACCTAGTCAGTGTATTCAACACTGGGTCTCAAATGCATTGGTGAGGGAATAACATCAACACGGTACCATCCTGACTCTGGAGGCTGCTCAATAAGCCCTCCAATTTAATAACTCACCCTAGTTGTCTGGACAGCAATGACCAGTGGTCAAGAAGCAGGTGGTTCCCACCACCATTTCCAACCGTTTCGGGTCATTATCCCCAGAACGCAACAACCAGCCTCCCCCATATTACAAGGAGGTGAATAAAAAGGCCACTAAATTCCTCAATTCAAGAAGATAAGAGTCATTATTGAGGACTCCAACCATCAATCACCACCAAAATCGTGCGGTAGTGCACCCTCAAAATGATGAGGTTATCACCTCCACGTGTTCGACTCAGGTTTGTCAGACCCAAGCACGCAAGAAGAACCATCAGAGGTGAAATTAGGCTAATAGGGAGCGGGTTTTTACCTCTTCCCCCTCCAAATAAGTCCATCAATATAACTTTATGGCAAACAACAAGTAGTCATATACACCTGTCCGTCCTAATTTCACTTCCCAGCAGACTCGCCTGGAAGTAACACACCAATCCTACCAAGAAATTCCAGTGGAGTACTATAGGTAGGAACATACACCTATTTATAATTCATTAACTATTCAATAGGATCGTCTGGATACATCCAAAGAATCTCACCAATCAAATGTGGTGGCCACCTGTAAACATGCTCATACACCTTTTTACACTCATCAATTCTGCCAGTAGTCACTTTTACCAGTATTAAAGGAAGTTCATCAATCATATTTGGTGGAGAACAATCAGCAGGCACATACACATGATGTTCATCAAGCTAACCAATAGTCTCGTTTGGTATCACCCGGAGATGTCAATTGGAAGCTCAAATGACAAACAGGAGGCAGACACAACTTTTTTCCGCCACACATGAGTACTGTCAAAATTCACTGATAGGAAAAGGAGGAAAAAAGCAAGAACACAAACCTACTCAAAACAAGAAATGGTCGTATATTTATATTTCAGCATCTAACGTCACCATGAACATTCTAATAATTGTGAAAGAGAAGAAGAAAATCCATGCCCATATTCTGTATACCTTTTAGAATATTATAACAACTTCAACAACATCACACAGAAAGAATAATAACTCTATCACTATCAGTGGAGTGACTCATTAACATGTTACTCCAAATTAGATACACACCACTATTCCAGTCTAGTAGGGTTGTGGGGAATACTAACCCATGTCATACAGACAATCAAGTCGGGCACATACACCCGATTTAAATAGAGATAATCATCATAGCCTGACCATTTGTCCTGAGCAAGAACATACACCAGCCCATAAAAACCACTTTCATCAACAAGTGGTTTCCATAGTGAGTAAGAAGGCATCCATGAAAAAGACCCATCAAGCACAGTTGAAAAATCAAGATCCAATCTGCAATAAGGCCTTGCTCAATGCTGGAGTTCTTGAAGCCCTCAGACAATTGTTTGTTCAAACTCAAGATTCCACTCTCTCATTTCCCGATTCTAGAAGTAACAACAATAATTCAGAAGGTCTTCATTAGAAACTTCCTCATGAAGGCTTTCTTCATGAAAATTCGGTCAATCTCGAAGTATTATCTTCATATGAGAGCCATGATAACCCTATATGTGGATAGAAGACCAAGGAGAAAGAGGTTTAATCTTTTGCTGTAACCCACCATGGTGGTCGTCTCCATGATGATGAATTTAGGTGTTAAAGTCCTCTCCATAGTAGTAATTTACATTGGATGAAAAAATTTTCAATGGACAATGCAGTAACGAGAAAGCCCTCTTATCTTGGGGAACTTGCAAATGCGAAGCCAGTCATGTCTGATGTCTTATCACTAGCAAGTGAAATAATTTCTCAATCAGAATATAGACTGGGGTGTATGTTATTATATGAACCACCCCCAGGTCATTCATCTTCTAATTTGACAAATAAATTATCTACCAATCTTGTTGAATCTGATGAAGCAACAAAGAAGCACTAGCTTTGGTCCAATCAGGTAGAATAATCTTCATCAAATAACAAAGAGGATGTTCTGAATATGAGAAAACAATGGAATAAAGGTGAAATACCAGTCATGTTTTGGCCTTTGGCTGAACCTCAGTATGATATTCTAGAAACGTTGACAAAATATTGTATTCACAATATTCATCTCAACATATACAAAACTCATTACCACTTAAAAGAGAAAATTTTATCTTAAGATGAATATTAAAATCCTATCAAGATAATAGGGGGGTTGCAATGCCAAATTGACTTGGAATCTCTCTCAGTTTCCCGACATCCAAATGATGAAAATCAGTAGAGAGCCCTTCAGTGTTCATGCCTTGGCGTGTTGAAAAGGTTGTTTCATGTAATTACCAATGCCCCATCAAGTATTCATATCAGGGGATGGGGTGTTCATGAAGAATTGCATTTCACTATGCTATCCAGTCAAAAAATCCCACCAAAAGTGGTCTTAGGCTATGTTATTGCCCATATATGGCCACATCTAACTGGTTTTATGTGTAATCAAAGGCTTGCTCAAGAACATGCCTCAACTAGTTCTTTCCAATGTCAGACATATAAAGAACAAGTTTTCAAATTACTCTTGAATCAAGAAAATGATAATATCGAATAAGATTCTAGTTTATAACATTCAAATCATCAGGTGATAGAAGTGTCAGAAATAATCCAATGGTCATCTGTGCCAGGTTACTTGAGTGGAGGTCTGATGATGCATCTGACTGATTTCCAGACTAAAATCTGCAAAATCATAAGGGCTTTTAAGAATGCTTTAGATATAGCAGCTCAAGATCCTCCTCAGCTTTCTAGACTGTGGAATCTTTTAATCCAACCCACGGGATCAACAGATAGGATTCGAGGAGTTGAGAAGGAAAAACAAGAATAGCCCCAGTCCACCAGACTGGGGAATTTTTCAAATTCTCAATCTCTTCCTCATCTAGAGTCAGTCTTCTCTCGATTAAGAAAGAATCTACAAGAGGAACACAGAGATTAATTATCATGAGATTCTCTCAAAATTACTATTCATCAATATGTTCCTGAGGGATCAACCAAATAAAAGGCAATGTATCATAAAGGATATGGAAGAAGACAGTATCACAGAAGTGCTGACAGAAGGGCGACAATGCGTTATGCATCGATAAATGTCATTAATACCAGTGTCACTACTCCCCCAGAACTTAAGTCTCACTCAGAAGAATCTGATGAAGATGTTCATGATCAAGAATTTGTACACACAGAAATGAATTAAGGATGTGTGCGTACCATAAGACAGTGGGTTTCCCAGGCGCAATGCATTCCTTTGAGTAATGCCCTTCCATACTCCCGAAAGGAACATGCCAAGGAAAAAAGTAAAAGTTAGGTTAAATTTCATTGTACCTCTAGAAAAGGTTAATCACTCTCATTATAGGAAAGGTTCGCACATCTAGAAGAAGAAATGAAGGAATTAAGGGGGTTAAATGAAGAAGTACTTCAAGGTAGTATTCCTCCTAAGCATGCTGGAGTTAATCAATCAAGGGAATATTTTGAAATTACTCGGATGGATCAAGAATATCTCTCTTTACATGTACACCCTTGCAGGTCCAGTCCTACGGGTCATATGTGATAGACACCAGAAATACTACCATGAGTGGAATTACCGGTTTCCACACCCATTCAAACCCCTATTATCGCACTTGCTCAGGCGTAAGTTCAACCAGATGTTTCTCAAAACTTAATGACTAACATTGAGTCATTAATAGATCAGTTGGAAGCTATGGAAGGAAAATGTGCACATGTTCAACCAGAAAAGATACCTTACCCTAAATGGGTTGATGCAATTCCTCCCCCATTAAATTTTGTGAATACTATATTCCCAATTTTTAATGATTTTGGAGATCTAGAACAATAATTAACACATTTGGTTTCTCATTGTGATCCTATTATGGGAACTCCTCAACAACAAGAAGTAGTTAAGCTCAGGTGTTTTGTGCAGTCATTACAAGGACCCGCTTTTGTCTGGTATAAAAGTGTGGAATCTAGGTCAATTAATAGGTGGAAAGATCTCTGTCAAATATTTCTTCTTCAATTTATCTCAACATATCCAAAGACAACATTTTTTGATCATAACAGTTATAATCAAAGGGAAAAATAAATATTTTCATATTTCATTGCTCACTATATGGGATTAACAAATTATTTATGTTTAGCACTCCCTCAAGAAGAATTGTTACCAATATGTTTGGGAAATCTGTTTGATTAATTAGGCACACAGTTTATCCCTGTGAAATACACAGGAGGGTTTTGTGACCTTACTTCAATCCCTCATTAGATAGAAAACACTCTTATAAATACTAAGACTAAAACTTGTGTAATACCATCAGTTCCAGGAAGGAGAATAGGGAAAGAAGAGACTACTACAATTACACTTAAACAAGGACCTGTACCTGTTTTCACTTAAAAAACTTCATCATATCGAAGGGTTCCAGCTTCTAAGCATAAAAAACCATGGCCGCCTCATCAATATGGTCAAAGAGATCAAAAGTGTAAACAGTTTGAAGATTTGAAGAACAATGTTTATTCTTTTCGGAATGAACAAGTTCCTAGTTACTTCATCTTAGCTCTAGAGGACAACATCGTTCAGTTGTCAAGGCCCAAAAGTCCTGACAAGGAAAAAGATGAAGACCTTCCCAACTATTTCATGTTTCATCAGATGTTGGGGAATCCCATTCAGGAGTGTTTTGTCTTCAAAGACCTCCTGAAAAATATTGTGGGCTCTGGAAAAGTAAAACAGAAAGGTTCTTCAGCCCAGGTAGCATGTGTTACTGCTACTAATCCATAAGAAGAGGGAGAGTGGAATGAAGTCAAAAATAAAAATGTGCAGAAATATGATGATTTGATGGTCAAAAAAATGATCAACCGAATTAATTATATTTTAATAACACAATTGAATCAACCAATTGTGTCTTCAACTGTGAATTCCATAGCAAAACCCCCTTCATCAGAAGGAAAATCCTCAAAGAAGCAGTATAATTTGAAGAAAGAAGAGAATTTAGAAGAAGAAAAGCTCATGTCAAAGCCTAATTCGTCTTTGACTCTGGAAGATTTTATGCCATCTAATTCAAACTCACGGACACCAGCCCACCAAACGACACAGCCTGAATTGGTTCATTAGGAAGAATCTTCATCAGTTGAAGAATTTAACTTTGGTTCTATTAACATGATTCATTTAACAGATCCATATGAAAATGAATGTTTTGATCATGATGAGTCTAAATTCCATGTAACTAACCGAGGAATTAGAGGAAGAGACAGAGGCCTAGGATACAAGGGAATACATGTTTATTCAAGTGGCCACTATTTCAATCCTACCTCTGCTAGAACTGTATATGCGGGAGACGATCGTGAAAAAGCACATCAGGGGGCTCAATGAGAACAAGAAAGTTCTTCCACACATGGCTAATTAGGTCCTAACATAGTTGTTTTGGATGACTGGTTAGAGGTCAAACCTTCCTCCTCTCAGCAAATAGATAGACCTATTAGGTCTAATCTACAGAAGCCAGGAGTGCTTCCAACTCCTACCCCGATATGGGATACACCTTCTACTGAAGCATCAAATTCCAAGGCACCTGAAAAACCACATTTTCATGATGGTAAACGCGTAACTTTAGACCTAATGTATGATGTCGTGAAACATTGGGCCAAAGTACTAGCCATTTTATCAATTTCGGATGCCTTGAATCTATCAAAAGATCTTCAGGAGGCGCTTATTGAGGCTTTCTCAAGTCCTCAAGAAGTAGAAACTGAAATTGTTGTGGATGAGGTCTACCATATAGGGAATGATCATGTAGAATGCATGCAGTGATATATTTTATAGATGAAGATGAATATGATGTCTTACATGGACATATCAGACCTTTGTATCTATCTTGAAAAGTCAATGATATAGACATCCGACGAGCTTTCATTGATAATGACTTAAGAGTCAACCTCATTTCTATTCGTACACTTCATCGATTGGGCCTCATCGAATCAGATTTATCTCCTTACACTTTGATGTTGCAAGGATATGATAAGATTGGACAAGAACCTCTGGGATAGATTACACTCATGAATTTAGTTTGGGGACCTTCTGTCTAATTCAGATTTCATGGTTGTTCGTTAGGACACAACCTTCAACATTTTTCTTGGAAGACCTTGGATTCATCAACATACAGTCGTACCTTTTTCGTACCATCAATGTCTCAAATATTGTTTCAATGGTCAAATTGGATCTTTTATGGTGACAAGGCCCCATTTAAAACATGTGAATCTCAATATATTGTGGCATAATTTTATCACATGGAGGGAAATGAAAAATCCACGACAAATAAGGTCACCAAAATTAATTCTCCAAATGGTTTAGAAAAGATTCCAGTAAACCCATTCATACATGTGAGTACAAATTATGTGTTTCCTATCAGTCAAATTGACAGGATAGACCTAAATTCAAACACTCTTAAGGAAAATTCCATAATTTTAGTTACGAAAATTGAGCGAAACAGCATGGGAGAAGTTTTTGATTCACCAAGAAATGAGGAGAGCTTAGATGGAGATGTCTTCATTTCCTCCGCTGAAATCCAGCAATTTTATACTTTATCAACTAGGCCAGAAAAATTTATAGCAATACCAGAGGAAAATAATGTTTTTGATTCTCAATCCATCATCTCCTCTCTATCATCCCAGGAGGACCCTCCATCATCAATACGGTCAATAATGGAATCCTCCTCTCCAAGATGTTAAAATTTGAACTTCTCCCCTGACCATAGAAGTTCTTCTTCGTTATCTACTATGAAAGTAGAAATAGAGGAAGAAACACATATTGAAGAAGAAGAGAAAGATCTCAAGGACGCTTCTCTAGCATTTGAAGAGGGTATCTCTACCACTGTGGATAAAATCAGAGAAATAAATCTTGGTAGAAAAGAAGATCCACGCCCCACTTTAATTAGTGCAGCCATGACTCTTTAAGAGCACGAAATGTATAATTCATTTTTAATGAAAAATAGCAATGTATTTGCTTGGAATTATACAGAAATGTCGGGTCTTGATCCTGATGTTTCCACTCATCGTTTGTGTTTTCCAGAAGAACATTGAGGATTTAAGCAAGAAGCAAGAAGAACACACCAAACTTATGCCTGCAAAATTGAATTTGACATTGATAAGCTAATCAAGGATAACTTCGTCAGAGAAGTTCAATATCCAAAATGGCTGGATAATATTGTCCCTATGAAAAATGTGAATGGACAAATTAAAGTTTTTATTGACTATATATATCTTAATCGGCATTATCCTAAGGATTATTTTTTAGTTCTGATCACAGAACTCTTAATTGATGCTAAAACTGGATACGAAGCTCTTTCCTTCAGGGATGGTTACTCTGTGTATAAT
Organism: Viscum album; assembly: GCA_963277665.1. NCBI lineage: Eukaryota > Viridiplantae > Streptophyta > Magnoliopsida > Santalales > Viscaceae > Viscum > Viscum album. The sequence goes on from OY728145.1 coordinate 963,303,507, forward strand.
CCAATCCTAATGGACCCTGAAGATGAAGAGTCTATAGCCTTCAGAGCTCCTCAAGGTGTGTTTTGCTATCGAGTAATGCCCTTTGGCCTGGATAATGCAGGTGAAATGTATCAATGTTCCATGCACCATATCTTTAAACCCTTATTAGGGAAATTTGTTGAATGTCATGTGGATGATTTGGTGGTTAAATCCAGACAACTTTCTTATCATTTGGATGATATGGAAATCATATTCAATAAACTTAGACAACATAATTTGAAGATGAACCCCTTGAAATGTGCTTTCTGGGTAACCTTAGGACGATTTCTTGGCTTTTTTGTTCGCCATCATGGTATCAAAGTTGATAATGAGAAGACAAAATCAACCCTTGACATGTCACATCCTATAAATCTAAAGGAATTAAGAGGACTTCAAGGACACATGTCCTATATTTGGCATTTCATTTCCAATTTGGTAGACAAGTGTTTACCCTTCACTAGAATAATGAAGAAGGGAGTCACCTACCAGTGGACTGAAGAATGTCAAGAAGCATTCGATATCCTCAAGAAATATCTATTGAGTCCATTGGTATTAATGCCACCTATTGAAGGAAGATCACTTATTCTCTATGTTAGAGCTTTATAGAGATCATTGGGTTGTTTATTTTCCCAAAATAATGATGTTGAGAATGAAAACAACCTTTACTATCTCAGTCGGACTATGCTTGAGGCAAAAACCAAATATTCAAGTATTGAAAAGTGCTGCATAGCATTAATCTTTGCAGTGCAGAAATTTAGACACTACATGCAACATCCTAAGGTCCAATTGTTATCTCGCAATAACACACCCATATCTATCCTTAGTCGTCCTTTTATTATAGGACGTCTTGAAAGGTGGGAAACTATTTTGTAGTAGTTTGATATCCAGTATGTTTCTTAAAATGAAATAAAGGGAAAAGCTCTGGCCGATTTCCTTATTGAACACCCATCTGTAGAAGATACATCTTTAAATATTGATCTTCATGATGAGGAAGTCTTCTTTATTCATGATAATCCTCAAACATGGGAAATGTACATTGATAGTGCCTCTAGAAGTCCAACAGGGAAGAAAATGGAAAATCCTAAATTCAACAAAGTCAAGTTAGGAATCATGCATATTTCCCTAGAAAAGGTAGTGATTCCCTATTCCTTCTTATTGTCGGAAGACGACACAAAAAATGAAGCAGAATATCAAGCTCTCATCGCAGGCTTGGAATTGGCACTTCAGGCACAGGTGATTCACTTGAAGGTAAACGGTGATTCAGATTTGGTAATCAAACAAATCAATGGGGATTATGCCATCAGAAAGGAAGATTTAATCCCTTTTGTGATTATGTCATAGATTTAATGGACGAATTTACCTCGAAACCTACATTTTCTTATGTCCCGCGATCACAAAATTCCTAATATGATGCATTAGAAAATATATCCACACCCCTGGCAGATCCAAATTGGGATGAATCAATCAACAGTATTACCCACCATCGTGTAGTTTCACGTTTATTTAAAATAAAAACAGTGGAAATCAATTAAATCAATCCCATTTCGGAACCATATGGTCATAATACTGGATAGATGACACCTATCAGGTAATACCTTCAAAATGGAATACTTCCACTTGATAGACCCGGGAAAGAACAAGTCCGACGATGTGAGGTCAATTTTACTATTTATGATAGACCAGATCACCAAAAAACTCTCTACAAGTGAGGTTTTGATAGAATTGCCTTCAGATATATTGATGGTGAAGATACAATGGTTGTCATGAATGAATTACATGCAAGAGTTAGTGGTGACCACTAGTCTAGACATAGACTTTCTGGTCACATTTGAAGGCTTGGATAATTCTGGCCTTCAATGATGCAACATTGTGTTGATTTCACTAAGAACTGTCATTCTTGCCAATTATGTGCCAACTTCATTCATCAATCCCTATATTTACTTCATACAACTAAATAATCCTGGTCGTTTGCTACGTGGGGAGTAGATGTAGTAGGACCTTATCCACCGGCTACAACTAAGTAGTTTAAGTATATTCTTACTGCTAGTGACTTCTTTTCCAAATGGGTAGAGGCAATACCTCTCAATGAAGTTAGTTTGAAAAGTATTGTTAGTTTTTTCAAGTATAACATCATTACCAGATTTGGTGTTCCTCTACCATATTGACGAATAATGGCACCAACTTTTGTTCATCTAAGGTAAGAAAATTGTATCAAGAATACAATATCAGGTCCAACCATTCATCTCAGTATCATGCAGCGGCCAATGGTCATGTATAGGATTTAAATAATACTCTTTAAAACATACTTCGAAATATGGTGGATAAAGATAAGAAGTCATGGGTAGATAAACTCCTTCATGCTCTATGGGCTTATCATACAACCACCTGCACTGCTATACGATCAACTCCATATTCATTGTTATATGGAACATAAGTAGTCTTGACTGTTGATGTCCAATTACCCTTCACTTAGAGTCATCATTTGTGATCAGTTATCTACATATGAAAAATTTCTAAAGCGATTGGATGAATTGGAATGACTGGACGAAAAAATATTGTGCACACTTCACCATCTAGAAGTCTATCAGAATTGAATAACATGAGCATTCAATAAAAAAGTTATTCTTCATTCATTCATTCAAGGAGAATTGGTATTGGTCTTCAAAACCCCAATGATACCAGGAAATAATCCTCTAAAGCATCAGCCACAGTGGGAAGGACATTATTCAATACATAGGGTCTACTCTAATGGAGCTTATTCATTAATCTCAATGGATGGAGAACTCATTACAACTCCAACCAATGCAAGATTCTTGAAGAATTATTGTGTGTAACAGAAATACACCCTTTAGTCCTCACTGAAAGACTTTAAACTATATAGTCCCTATTGTCATTTTTGGAGGACATTTAACTGCACAACCCCTCTATCGTCCAACATGACTTTAAACTATGCCCCTTTGTCTTCCAACATGATGTTATACTTTGCATCGTCCAAGCTTCATGACATTAAACTTCCAAGAACCCCAAGTCTGTGATACATGAAATTAATCTGTGATCAACGCATGCACAATTATCTTTTAAACTCTATTTCCATGCATACCCCGGGTAGCTAACCATGCATGAGACCCACACCATCCTTCGTGGTTGAATATTTTGTGACACAATCATTAGGTCTGTTGCTGCTTCTTGTTTCTCACACCAAGCATGACTCACATGAGAATAGAGTATGCTTCGCCCATGACATCTTCTCTAGGTTGATAATCATGATTTATTCCAAACATCACCTTCGAGTCTTTGTCCTCAAGTACACCTCGATCGTCAAATCCCTCTCAATTGAACTATGTAGACTTTGATCCTTGCCTCCGAGGCTGGGTACTTAGGTAACCTTCTAAGGTTCAAGCCCAAAACCAATTTCTTCACATTGATTCACCTTCATCCCATGCAATGTTGATCCGTGAATCCCCCATAAACCATTTTATTCATATCGGCTCACTTTTGTCCTACATGACATTAAAATGTGTATGTCCCATCCTCCTAGATATATGACATTAAACTATACAGTCCCCCATTGTCCATGCTACAGGACATTAAAATACATAGCATTAGTCCATGAATATGACCTTAAACTATTTTTTTCACATTTTGTCCTGTATAAAAATAAACTACAACAATCCCTGATACCCTCACTCGAGGGGAATTATCATTGACATGGTCTCCAACCATGTCATGTTTTATGAACTATGTGTGGCATGATTGTCATCCATATGTTATACGTATTGACACCCAAGTCTTTAATCTTGGGTCTAGCATTAATTGAAATTAAATATTCATTACCGCTCAAATGTACGAACCAAATCTGTACAAAGTGTATTTCAAGAACTATGTGTATATTGATTCCCAACCTCATCGGATATGTATAAACGCTCGAGCATTCCTCGAGTCCAGCACTTATCCTTTGTGCTTAACCCCAAACTCCACTTTCGGTCGCTTGAATGATAAGTCCCCTTGGGAGCACATGGTGTTATATAGAACACCCTGGTCTTTATTCACATTAGGTTTATAACAAATGCACAATGTGTCTCCCTTACTATGGTTTGAGCTCTATGACCCTAAACTAAGATATTCCATGATTTCGTCCTGCATGATGTTAAACTGCATTTCATGAACTATAGTGTGGCTTGATTATCATCTTAATGAGATACGTAGTGAAATCCAGAATCTCAATTCAGGACCCAACTGCAATATTATATAATTAATATTCATGATCTCCATAACCCTTTTCTTGACTTCTGGTCAGAGAATGTCTAATACATGAGAGTTATTTTTCTTGATTATGCAACACGTGCCCTTAGGTGGCCTTGCATAAGCTGTCTACATAATGGACCTGTTAGCCAATAGATGCTACTATTTGACTATGCAACGTATGCCCTAGTTAGCCCAACATAATTCAGCCCCCAAAATGGGTTTTTCAAGTATTGGTAACTTCATTCTTAGGAGAAGCCTCTTTTGTCCCTATTTGTATTAATGAAGATATGTAGGGATCTGTAAAAAAAACTAACATCATTAACATATTTGTTCCATACTCCTTCTCATGATCTAAAAGTATTATATTGTATAATGTTTCTATCTCTGGTTTTAGTCATGTGATTTAAAATCACAGATACCTTTTTTTCCTATGTTTGGGTCAGACCTTTGTAAAAGGCAGATTCCTCCAATTCTTTGACAAATTTGATTGGAAATATCCTCTCTATATTCAAGTACCTTTCTTCATATAGCAGAATCTATTCTTGGGAACGTTTGAATGCCCATAAATCTTTCTTCAGCTTTTAGCAATAGAAACTCAAATTTCTGAGAGTTCTTTTTCCCAACTTTGTAGCACATGCCCTTAGGTGGCCTTTCATAAGTTGACTACATAACAGACCTGTTAACCAAAAGATGCTACTATTTGACTATGCAGCTTATGCCCCAGTTGGCCCTACATAATTCAGCCCCCCATAACGGGTTTGTCAAGTAGTGGTAACTTCATTCTTAGAAAAGACCACCTATAATGCCTTTTATCTCTTTTCCCATGCCTTTCCTCAGATTCAAAATTTCTCAATTCATAGTTTACAATTTCCCCATCCATAGTTTAGCATGGTAATAAGTTTCCAAACAAATTATCACGAATTGAGTCAATATCATCCATTTGGTCAATGATATTCGACCTTAAATATTATCCTTTTTATAGTCCGACATCCATGACTTTAAACTGCCAATAACAAAAGACATGGTACTCATTAAATTAAGGAACCTATAAAGGGTCCTCTGAACAAAAGTAATGCCCCAACTTGCTAAACGTGCATTTTTTATGATTTAGGAAATATTGAGCAATTAAAGGATGTAAAGTTTGTGGGGTTTTTTATATAACCCGAGTAAAAATCAAACTATGAAAGCACAGATGATTGAAGATGAACTGTTTTTCTTTTGATGAACAAGATTATAATAACATCCATAGACTGGAGTCTCTTCTCTTATTTTCAAAAATTATAGAATACTTTCGACATGATTTCACATCAGTTTCATAGCATCCCGAGTTTCATCAGTAGCCAGTTGAAGTTCATTTACTCAACAAGAATATCTTTCTTCAACTCGACAAAATGATTCTTCGGAATCTTTGATGGCTTTTATACCATCCTCTTGGACTTCTTATGAAGAATTATGAAGCTGGTAGAGATCCCCAGTAACAGCATCTAGATCTTGCTGAAGATGAAATAGCTAGAAAATCTTCTCCTTGATCTTTTTATTTAGTTCCTTCAAATTTGCAGCATGATCATCCTCATATCGGGACACCGAAACCTGAAATTCACCAGTATTGATAAACAATCTATCTCTAATCAGGTCTTGGTGTCACCTTCTCTCTTACTCCCTCCTTTGAATGACTTGTTTCACTGCAGCATGAGTTTCTTGATATCTAAATCTGCCAAGTCCCATCATGATGAACAGGGATGAATGTCTTGGAATTTTTGAAGGCATATCTTCAAGAGGCACCCCATATATTATCGTCCATATATTTTTCCATACCTTGAGACGTGAGAATTGGAGTTTCTTTTTCACCTCCAGGTATGATTCAACATCGCTATCACAGAATGGAACATAGTTTGTGATTAATGCACATAAAGAAGTTCCATGTTCTGCTCCTTCCCTGACCCAGGTTGCTTCACCATCTTCTACTGCTTGGGCTAAGGATGAGGCTTCACCTCCAGATCTAGCCATTGAAGTTGACAGCCCTGTTTGGTCAACGGAAAGTATGGTTAGTTTCAAAGGAGAGTAAATGTTTATTGATTTTCTTGAAGGTTATCTAAGAAAAAATTATCATCATATTTTTTCTAATAATAGATCAACAACTTGTGAAGACTCCTTCCCATCTTTCTTAGCTTCAAATGGATTTTTAGGATGGGTTTTAGGAGGGTATTCCATGTTAAATTCCACCTAAGCCAGGGTTTCTGCAATTATAGTGTTGACATCAATGTTTACACCCCTTTCGAACATTGTTGGATCAACATTCCCTTTAGATGGAACTGTACATTTTTAACCAAATTGGGTTATAAGTGTAATCATGAGAAGATTAAAAGGACAAATGATGAAACTCAAGTCCAGTTGATTCTATAACTAGATATCCAAAATCTTCTTAATCACATGGTAATTTTACATGTTCTAAAATTTCTTCAAAGGACATTCCAAGAGTCATCATTTTATCCAATGATATCCCAGATCCCAAGTTAGTCACACCAGTGGGAGCACTCGGTAAGTTTTCTTCATGACTTTAATCTGGTAATCTCTGACCCCAGATATCTTCTTCACAGACATGTAAATACCCGTAAAAATTCAAGGGAAATTTTTTCTTAATTTTATTAAGAATTTTACAAGAGCGCGGTTTCAGACGGCACCTGATTCCGAGACCCGGAGTGCCCGGAATTAATTTCCGAAGTTTGGCTCGGGTACGTTCAGTGAACGAACGAGCGGGAATTCCTAACTTTTGATCCGGTGCTCGGAATTGAAATCCGAGGGCACCGATGAACTCGCAGCGTCGATATTCGCTTAAAGAGACCTTTTCGGGAGTTGCGTTTGTTGCGGGTTGAAAGTTAATTTTGGGGTTTTTAGTTTGAGTTAAATAAAATTTGTGTAGAACAAATTTTATTATAACTTGATAAAACCTACCAAAGGGGGTTGGAAGTGGGACCCACACCCACTTAACCTCCCTTGGGAGGATTAAGTGTGGTGGGGCCCACATGAACCCCTAATCCTTTCAAATTCTCCCAACTCCCTTAACGCCTCATTTATTGACTTGAGTTACTTATTTAATTATGGGAGTTAATCATTTTGAATTTCAAACTTTTGAAATTCTTTTGTGTTATGTAATAATAAAATAAGTTGTTGTCTTATTTTATTTTGGGTTATTTGTTTGTCTTCTTGAGAGGTGGAGAGCTCTTCTTCTTCTTCAACTCTGACGAAGAACTCGAAGAACGTTCATCTTGACGAAGAACGCTCAAGCTCCGATGAAGAACGTCGCACCTCCATTCTTCGTTTACCGTGTCAACGAAGGGGACGCCACTTCTTCCTCGGACAACCTTCGTCGGCGTACAAGTTTCGCCAACGACGTGTCTCTTCGAACGCATCCCTTCGTCATCGGATTTGACGAACGGCTACCCCGACGCCCGACCTCCGCGACGTCGTCTTCCGCGGAACGTTCACAATCTTCGAACCTTATACCCGAGGTAGGGGTTGTTGATTTCTTTTTGGTTTCCTTATTTTATTCTTGATCGTGAATAGCAAGTCTAACGTGTGGCTTGAATTATTTAAAGTTGCGTTATTATTTTAACGTGAGGGGGCCGGACCGCACGAACACGGCCGAACCCCCCTCCATCGTTCTTGTTTATTCTTGTGGGTGGAAGCAAGTGGCATGGTGCCGTCGCACCACGCGGATGATCGTGAAAATATTTTACGCGGCGCTGTCGCGCTACGCTGAGGAAGAATCTTCAAGAACGCGACGCCGTCGCGCCGCGTTGAATGGAATCAAGGCACGACGAAGGGGCGCGGTGCCGTCGCACCGCGCCAGATGACGAACGCCGCGGCCGGTTCCGGGCCGCGGCGGGACGAGGAGACCGCGGCCGGTTCCGGGCCGCGGCGGGAAGAGAAGACCGGCGGCCGGGCCGCCGGCGTCGGAAGCCGAAGGGGGGACCGGAATTTCTGGTCCCGTTGGAGAAAACCGGCCGGCCAGCTGGCCGGCCGGAAGGCATTAAACCGGGGGAATTAATTCCCCCGGCCAACACACAAAACCCCCCTCATTATGAGGGGGGCGGTTCTTTGAAGAGAGGGGGGCAGCCGGCCCCCCGGTTTGTTTCCAGCCGGCCCCCACGTGCGGGGGCCGTTTTGTTGCAAAGGCGCGGCACAAAGGTCGCGCCGCTTCCCAAATCAGCAGGGGCTTGCCCCCCGCGTGCCGACCACGTGCGGCGCCAGCCGCCAAGCCGCAGCGGCTCGCCGCGCCGCCCCAGGGGGGGGGGGGGGTCGGGCCGGGTCGGCCCGGACCCGGACCCCTCCGTTTCGAACCAGAATCGGTTTTTGGGCCATATCTTGAGCCTCGGACCTCCGAATGACGAACCGTCTGCGGCAACGCGATCCTTGGATCGAGACGGTCGTTTCGGTATATCGCACTCAAGGTTTCGGTTTACTTTGAGTTCGGCCGGGTTGGTTCGTTCACGAAACCAACCGGGCCTTCGGAGCGGAAACGCTCATATCTTGAGCTACGGACGTCCGATTGACGTGCCGTCAGCTGTGTTGTGTCCCTCTTAGTGAGACAAATCTTTTGGCATACTCCGCCCGAGGTTTGGACGCAGGTGGAGTACGGTCGGGTTGGTTTTGCCTTAAAAACCAACCGGGCCCCGGAGACGAAAATGCCAATAACTCTCAGACCGGGCGTCCGATCGACGCGCCGTCTGTTGCGTTGAGTTCCTGTTGACGATACGGAACTTTTGGATACATCAACCCTGGTCTTCGTGACAGTTGATGTATCAGCCTCTCGGCTCGTGGAGCGGACCCTCCGAACGAGCTTGCTGTGTGCAGAAACCCTAGTGCTGGCTGCGACTGTTTTACTGCTACGACTACTACTGCTACTGTGACTGCGACGACGACAGTACAGAGATCCTATGTGGATTCGACGACGACGACTACAGCACTCAGCGATCCTACGTGGATCAGTGCTACAGGTCCTGTGTGGGCCCGATCATGTGTGGGTCCTTGCGCTCAGCGGTTCTGTGTGAGCCAGCGCCTACAGGTCCTGTGTGGGCCCGATCCTGTGTGGGTCATTGCGGGGGTTAGTTACCTATCGAGCCTTCGTGGGTCCGACGACTTAGATGGATCAGTGATCATCTTTATCGTCCTTGAAGAAGTATACCTGTGTGAGCTGAATCCTATTGCTTTCCTGTGTGGATTGTGTTGTGCAATCCTGTGTGGATTACGTTTTGCTTTCCTGTGTGGAATACGTTTACTTTCCTGTGTGGACTGAGTTGTACTTGGGCTCGGAGGTTAGAGCGTATTTGAATTGATGACTTAGGTATATGTATGGGAATATACCTAAGCAGTGTCGGTTATTACTTCGTGATTGTTACTTTTCTTCGTGGTTTATCCTTTGTGGATTTGAGAGACCTTCAGGGGTCTCGGGGTCCCTACTGAGTAGCTTATACTCACCCCTGCACGGGCTTTGCCCGCACTACGTTGTGTTGGTTGCAGACGACGGACAGCGTTGACCTTAGCTGAGGCTTGCAGAGCGGGACGGTACCCGGAGGTGGACCACTAGGCGGGACGTGCACGGAGCGGATGGCGGGACCCGTGGAGCAGAGGAGCTATCTGTACCCACCCTTCAGGTGGGATTTCCAGTGGACAGCTCGGTGTAGCAGCTTTTACTTTTCAGTTGTTGTTTTCCCTTTCGAATTGTACTTTACTTTTAGTTTGGGTTTGTATTCTGGCCCATTTACTTTTCCGCACTTTCAGTTGTACTCTGCTTTGTTTAGTGTTTACTTTCCGCTTGCTTACTCTGTGGTGTTTGTTACTTTTCAAAGGCAATGCCTTCCCTTTTTACCGGGATTTACGCCTTGGTGCTAGTCGCCAGCCCCTGGCCTATGGAAGGCGGGCTTGGGGTAGTCACGGCACGGACCCCGAGGGCGGGTCGTGACAAATTGGTATCAAAGGAGTTGGGTTCTACCGCGAACTCTGATCTTTTCTATGTGAAGCAATAATGTTTAGCGTATTGAGTGTGGTTATCAGTCCAGGGAGTCCAGTGTTAGTGCGGCGGCCGACGTATCCGTACACCAGGACCCTGACTTCTGATTTCCGACTTAATGCACGAAAACATTGATTGCGTGTGTGTTTCAAAGTTTTCATTGTGATTACTTATATCATCTCACCAGGTATACTGTTCTAACCGTGGCGCACCTGTTTCCTTTTCAGGATGGCCCCACGATGACAGCCAGCTAGGGTTCCGAGAGTCGAGCGAGACGACAGCCCACCGAGCGACGAGGCCTCGGTGCAGGGCCCTTTGCCAGTAGTGGCACCGGCGGTAGCTTTACCCGCCGTGCCGAGGAGCAGCAGACGGTTGAGGGACCACCGAGGCAGAGGCAGAGGGTCGACCGTGGCGGTCCGCAGGGAGGAGGCGGACGAGGCAGAGGAGCTGGACGAGCAGCCGGTGGCGGCCGACGCTCTGAGGCTCTACCACCACCACCACCAGGAGGTCCACCCCGACCACAGGGAGATGGCGGGCAGCGACAGGCACAGCTCCAGGCAGCAGAGGCCTACGACCACGGCGCACCCGAGATGATTCGAGGTACTATCTGTGTCTATTCCACCCTTGCTGCAGTTCTTATAGACACAAGAGCGAGTCACTCTTTCATAGCTGCTGCCCTTGTTCGGAGCTCGGAGATTCCGACAGAGCCGTTGGCTCGATCCTTATGGCTAGAGACTCCTACGGGAGCAGACTCGACGATTACGCACTGGTGCCGGCAGTGTGAGCTTACTCTAGGAGGCGAGAGCTTCGGCTGGGATCTTCTTGTAGCAGCGTCGAGGCCTTACGACGTCATCTTGGGCATGGATTGGCTATCTACGGTCCATGCACAGATTGACTGTTTTAGGCGCAAGGTGCGTTGTGTACGCACCGACGGGAGCAGGTTCACCTTCACCGGCGAGAAGGGAGCCTTAGCAGCACAGGATGGACTTCCGCGGAGGAGAGGACAGCCCATCACTCATCAGTTGGCTAGCCTTATCCTTGGAGCAGTTGACGTGCGGAGTCCTGGTTTTCCAGCAGTGGTGGATCAGTTTGCGGACGTTTTTCCCGACGACGTTCCAGGGCTACCTCCTCGCAGAGAGGTAGACTTTTATATTGACTTGTACCCCGGGACAGCCCCGATATCCACTCCAGCATATCGGATGGCCCCCGCCGAGCTTCGAGAGCTACGGGTACAGTTGGAGGACTTGCAGGGCAAGGGGTTCATCCGACCCAGTGTATCACCCTGGGCTTCCCCGATATTGTTCGCCAAGAAGGCGGACGGGAGCTTGCGACTTTGTGTTGACTATCGTCGCCTGAACCAGGTGACAGTGAGGAACAAGTATCCGCTACCGAGGATTGATGACCTCTTTGATCAGCTCAAGGGAGCACGGTGGTTCTCGAAGATAGACCTCAGGTCAGGCTATCATCAGCTCAGAGTCAGAGACGAGGATGTGCAGAAGACAGCCTTCAGATGTCGGTATGGACACTATGAGTTCTTGGTTATGCCTTTCGGTGTAACCAATGCTCCAGCAGTGTTCATGGCTCTCATGAACAGGATCTTTCAGCCATACCTCGATCGGTTTGTCGTGGTCTTCATCGACGACATTCTGATTTACTCTACGACAGAGGAGGAGCACGCCTATCACTTGCGAGTTGTTCTTGACACACTCCGAGAGCACCAGCTTTATGGTAAGCTCTCGAAGTGCCAGTTCTGGATACATGAGGTCCACTTTTTGGGACACGTTATCTCTGAGGCGGGAGTTGCAGTGGATCCCGCGAAGATTGAGGCTGTGTTAGCTTGGGAGCCACCCAGGAGCGTGACTGAGGTTCGGAGTTTCTTGGGACTAGATGGATACTATCGGAGATTCGTTCCAGACTTCTCTAGAGTTGCAGCATCACTCACAGCTTTGACGAAGAAGGGGAAACCCTTCGTGTGGTCAGACAGATGTCAGCAGAGCTTCCAGGAGCTGAGACAGAGATTGACTAGCGCACCTATCTTGAGGTTGCCTAAGGAGGGAGTAGGGTACGTAGTCTACTGCGATGCATCAGGGACCGGACTCGGATGTGTTCTGATGCAGGAGCGGGCCGTGATCGCCTATGGATCACGTCAGTTGAGGTCGCATGAGCAGAACTACGCTACCCATGACCTGGAGTTAGCAGCAGTGGTCTTCGCTCTGAAGACATGGCGACACTATCTGATGGGCGAGCGCTTTACAGTCTTTTCCGATCATCAGAGTCTCAGGTATATCTTCTCACAGAAGGACCTGAACCTGAGACAGCGACGATGGCTCGAGTTCCTCCAGGACTATGACTTTGAGATAGTCTATACTCCTGGGAAGGGGAACGTAGTAGCCGATTCCCTCAGCAGGAGGACGGGCATTCAGCTACTTGAGGAGGCGACGGAGCAACTAGCCTCTTTGCAGATATCCTTTGTGGATAGAGATGGAGCAGCCTTTCTTCAGTCTCTCACAGTCACTCCTCCACTACTGCAGCGAGTCAGGGAGGCACAGCGCGGGGACGCTGACTGTGAGACACGGCGTGCACAGATATCCTCGGGACAGGCACCTGATGGTTTCTCCCTTGGAGCAGAGCACAACATCCTTTTCAGAGGACGTACCATGGTACCTGTCGCTTTGCGAGAGGAAGTACTGAGAGAGTTTCACACTTCTCCTTTAGCGGTACATCCTGGAGTGGCGAAGATGTACCAGGACCTCAGACGACAGCATTGGTGGCCAGGTATGAAGAAGGATGTACCAGAGTTCGTTTCTCGATGCCTCACCTTTCAGCAGGTGAAGGCAGAGCATCAGGTACCAGCAGGCTTGGTACAGCCCTTGGAGGTTCCGGAGTGGATGTGGGACGGCATATCTATGGACTTCGTGACTGGACTTCCACGCACTTCCAGAGGTCACGACTCCATCTGGGTGATTGTTGACCGACTCACCATGTCGGCACACTTCTTACCCATCAGAGAGAAGGGCTCAGTGGAGAGCATGGGACGTCTCTATGGTCCGGAGATTGTGCGGCTCCACGGCGTGCCATCATCTATCGTCTCCGATCGAGATGCCCTCTTTACTTCCCGACTTTGGAAGGGGTTACAGGAAGCGTTCGGGACACAGCTACGTCTGAGCACAACCTTTCACCCTCAGACGGATGGTCAGACGGAGAGGGCCATTCAGACTCTCGAGGACATGCTCCGCGCATGTGTCCTCGACTTTGGTCGTAGCTGGGAGGACCACCTACCCTTAGTGGAGTTCGCGTACAACAACAGCTACCACTCCACCATCGGGATGGCACCGTACGAGGCATTGTACGGCCGACCATGTAGATCTCCTTTGTGCTGGACAGACCCTGGGGAGTCAGCACTGGTGGGACCGGAGATGGTCCAGGCCACGACAGAGAAGGTCCAGGTCACCCAGGAGCGGATGAGGATAGCTCAGAGCCGGCAGAAGTCATATGCTGACAGGAGGCGGAGGCCACTGGAGTTCGAGGATGGCGACCACGTCTTCTTGCGGGTCTCACCTCGACGTGGTATTCAGATATTTGGTCGAGGCGGCAAGTTATCTCCGCGCTTCATCGGACCTTTCCAGATTCTCATCAGGATTGGTGAGGTGGCTTATCGCCTGGCTCTACCACCTCAGTTGCACCGGGTGCACGACGTCTTCCACGTATCTCAGCTGAGGAGATACATGCACGACCCGACGCACATCATTGACCATGGGGAGCTTGACGTTGATGATGGGGCGACTTTTACGGAGGTCCCGGTGGAGATAGAGGATCGACAGGAGCGGGTCCTGCGTGGGCAATCGATTCCTCTTGTGCGCATCAGATGGCAGCATGGGAATCTCCAGGAGAGCACATGGGAGCGGGAGGCTCAGATGCGTGCTCAGTACCCTCATTTGTTTCCCTAGTTTTTGATGTATCTTTACGGGGACGTAAATCCCTGAGGTGGGAGTAATGTAAAGACCCGTAAAAATTCAAGGGAAATTTTTTCTTAATTTTCTTAAGAATTTTACAAGAGCGCGGTTTCAGACGGCACCTGATTCCGAGACCCGTAGTGCCCGGAATTAATTTCCGAAGTTTGGCTCGGGTACGTTCAGTGAATGAACGAGCGGGAATTCCTAACTTTTTATCCGGTGCTCGGAATTGAAATCCGAGGGCACCGATGAACTCGCAGCGTCGATATTCGCTTAAAGAGACCTTTTCGGGAGTTGTGTTTGTTGCGGGTTGAAAGTTAATTTTGGGGTTTTTAGTTTGAGTTAAATAAAATTTGTGTAGAACAAATTTTATTATAACTTGATAAAACCTACCAAAGGTGGTTGGAAGTGGGACCCACACCCACTTAACCTCCCTTGGGAGGATTAAGTGTGGTGGGGCCCACACGAACCCCTAATCCTTTCAAATTCTCCCAACTCCCTTAACTCCTCATTTATTGACTTGAGTTACTTATTTAATTATGGGAGTTAATCCTTTTGAATTTCAAACTTTTGAAATTCTTTTGTGTTATGTAATAATAAAATAAGTTGTTGTCTTATTTTATTTTGGGTTATTTGTTTGTCTTCTTGAGAGGTGGAGAGCTCTTCTTCTTCTTTAACTCTGACGAAGAACTCGAAGAACGTTCATCTTGACGAAGAACGCTCAAGCTCCGACGAAGAACGCCGCACCTCCATTCTTCGTTTACCGTGTCAACGAAGGGGACGCCACTTCTTCCTCGGACAACCTTCGTCGGCGTACAAGTTTCGCCAATGACGTGTCTCTTCGAACGCATCCCTTCTTCATCGGATTTGACGAACGGCTACCGCGACGCCTGACCTCCACGACGTCGTCTTCCGCGGAACGTTCACAATCTTCGAACCTTATACCCGAGGTAGGGGTTGTTGATTTATTTTTGGTTTCCTTATTTTATTCTTGATCGTGAATAGCAAGTCTAACGTGTGGCTTGAATTATTTAAAGTTGCGTTATTATTTTAACGTGAGGGGGCCGGACCGCACGAACACGGCCGAACCCCCCTCCATCGTTCTTGTTTATTCTTGCGGGTGGAAGCAAGTGGAGTGGTGTTGTCACACCACGCGGATGATCGTGCAAATATTTTACGCGGCGCCGTCGCGCTACGCCGAGGAAGAATCTTCAAGAACGCGACACCGTCGCGCCGCGTTGAATGGAATCAAGGCATGACGAAGGGGCGCGGTGCCGTCGCACCGCGCCGGATGACGAACGCCGCGGCCGGTTCCGGGCCGCGGCGGGACGAGGAGACCGCGGCCGGTTCCGGGCCGCGGCGGGAAGAGAAGACCGGCGGCCGGGCCGCCGGCGTCGGAAGCCGAAGGGGGGACCAGAATTTCCGGTCCCGTTGGAGAAAACCGGCCAGCCAGCTGGCCGGCCGGAAGGCATTAAACCGGGGGAATTAATTCCCCCGGAAAACACACAAAACCCCCCTCATTATGAGGGGGGCGGTTCTTTGAAGAGAGGGGGGCAGCCGGCCCCCCGGTTTGTTTCCAGCCGGCCCCCACGTGCGGGGGCCGTTTTGTTGCAAAGGCGCGGCACAAAGGCCGCGCCGCTTCCCAAATCAGCGGGGGCCTGCCCCACGCATGCCGACCACGTGCGGCGCCAGCCGCCAAGCCGCCGCCGGCCGCCCCAGGGGGGGGGGGGGGGGTCGGGACGGGTCGGCCCAGACCCGGACCCCTCGGTTTCGAACCAGAATCGGTTTTTGGGCCATATCTTGAGCCTCGGACCTCCGAATGACAAACCGTCTGCGGCAACACGATCCTTGGATCGAGACGGTCGTTTCGGTATATCGCACTCAAGGTTTCGGTTTACTTTGAGTTCGGCCGGGTTGGTTCGTTCACGAAACCAACCGGGCCTTCGGAGCGGAAACGCTCATATCTTGAGCTACGGACGTCCGATTGACGTGCCGTCAGCTGTGTTGTGTCCCTCTTAGTGAGACAAATCTTTTGGCATACTCCGCCCGTGGTTTGGACGTAGGTGGAGTACGGTCGGGTTGGTTTTGCCTTAAAAACCAACCGGGCCCCGGAGACGAAAATGCCAATAACTCTCAGACCGGGCATCCGATCGACGCGTCGTCTGTTGCGTTGAGTTCCTGTTGACGATACAGAACTTTTGGATACATCAACCCTGGTCTTCGTGACAGTTGATGTATCAGCCTCTCGGCTCGTGGAGCGGACCCTCCGAACGAGCTTGCTGTGTGCGGAAACCCTAGTGCTGGCTGCGACTGTTCTACTGCTACGACTACTACTGCTACTGTGACTGCGACGACGATAGTACAGAGATCCTGTGTGGATTCGACGACGAAGACTACAGCACTCAGCGATCCTACGTGGATCAGTGCTACAGGTCCTGTGTGGGCCCGATCCTGTGTGGGTCCTTGCGCTCAGCGGTTCTGTGTGAGCCAGCGCCTACAGGTCCTGTGTGGGCCCGATCCTGTGTGGGTCATTGCGGGGGTTAGTTATCTATCGATCCTTCGTGGGTCCGACGACTTAGATGGATCAGTGATCATCTTTATCGTCCTTGAAGAAGTATACCTGTGTGAGCTGAATCCTATTGCTTTCCTGTGTGGATTGTGTTGTGCAATCCTGTGTGGATTACGTTTTTCTTTCCTGTGTGGAATACGTTTACTTTCCTGTGTGGACTGAGTTGTACTTGGGCTCGGAGGTTAGAGCGTATTTGAATTGATGACTTAGGTATATGTATGGGCAAATACCTAAGCAGTGTCGGTTATTACTTCGTGATTGTTACTTTTCTTTGTGGTTTATCCTTTGTGGATTTGAGAGACCTTCAGGGGTCTCGGGGTCCCTACTGAGTAGCTTATACTCACCCCTGCACGGGCTTTGCCCGCACTACGTTGTGTTGGTTGCAGACGACGGACAGCATTGACCTTAGCTGAGGCTTGCAGAGCGGGACGGTACCCGGAGGTGGACCACTAGGCGGGACATGCACGGAGCGGACGGCGGGACCCGTGGAACAGAGGAGCTATCTGTACCCACCCTTCAGGTGGGATTTCCAGTGGACAGCTCGGTGTAGCGGCTTTTACTTTTCAGTTGCTGTTTTCCCTTTCGAGTTGTACTTTACTTTTAGTTTGGGTTTGTATTCTGGCCCATTTACTTTTCTGCACTTTCAGTTGTACTCTTCTTTGTTTAGTGTTTACATTCCTCTTGCTTACTCTGTGGTGTTTGTTACTTTTCAAAGGCAATGCCTTCCCTTTTTACCGGGATTTACGCCTTGGTGCTAGTCGCCAGCCCCTGGCCTATGGAAGGCGGGCTTGGGGTAGTCACGGCACGGACCCCGAGGGCGGGTCGTGACAAGACAGTTGTGGGGTCAGGTTCGTTGGTTTCCAAAAGATTTGGTGCATGTTTTGAACCTAAAACAGCGCATAATGGATGTCAGTTGTTGACTTTTTTGAGGTTGTATGAAGTATTGTTAAATTAACCGAAGTATTTTCTATCATGGCATCAAAAACAGGAGTGGTGTTGGAAACAGACGCCGACTCATCAGCTCTCAGTATTTCTTCAGGTATGGAAATATGAGCTGGAACATGTGGTTATTCTCTAACACCCTCCATTGTAATCTGAGGATGGTCAGCCCTTTCCCTTAAATGAGATACTAAAGAAGCCCACAACAATCCCGAGAGGTTTAAGATCTTTTTTATAAGTTAAGATTCATGACTACTAGATAGAATTACCACGAATGATAAAGCGTTTGACTATGGTATTCTTTTTTAATGCTTTTTCTTCTTGGTCTTTTTGGGTGGACTGGTATCATCATCTCCAAAAATAGGTTTTGGAGACAATAAAACCCTTTCTAAATCTTCATCCTTGGCTTACTTTGCTGGGGATACTTCTCATGGTTCACAAGGAGATTCAGTGGCCACGTAATCACGCCACTCTTCATCCAATGAAGGACCAATCCCCTCAATGGTACCACAGTCAATCATTTACTTCACCTGCTTGGTGATAGGAACTAACATATGAGTGGAATATATGAGCATTTCCAGCTCTTTGATGTATGCCCCCACTTCATTGGGGTTTTCCTCAAAATGGATGTCAATGGAAGCATGAATATTATCCACTCTAGGGATATGCAACCCTTCGTATAAGTCCATCTACGTGGTTTCAGCATCACAATAAAAACTACGCCATGTCTGGATATCCCCGGGTCATAAATATTCATAATTTGAACGAGAAGGCTACAAGGAGGGTCCTACAATCTAGGACTTCAACTTATTCCCCACTCATGGAATCATAGATAAAGGATAAGAAAATGAAACTTGTTGATATTTAAAATAATGGTGACTAAATTTCCTTAATGATGTAACCCACTATGAGTCGATGGGGTAGGTGTCTTGACTCTAGAAAGCGGATTATATCTGGAATGAGGCCGCTTTGACACATTTTCTGCCTCATCATCCCCATCCTGGGAAACCAGTGAATTAGCCCCGGGTGAGGAACCCGGTGAATTAGCTCTGACTAAGGATGAGTCACCTTCCAAATGAAAAGATTCTTTCCTAACAGTTCTATTCTTTGTCCTCACCCAAGGGAATGGATGATTTAGTACCCCTTTAGTGTATGATGCTACCCAGCTCTTGACATACCATAGAGTCAATCCTCTTTCTGCTCCAACAGTTGGTAGATCAAATACCACCCCAGTCTTTTCCATAGTCGTCAAAAACCATAGTTTACGAGCAGCCATTGTATGCTACTCAAACCTGACATGCACCGGAGGGGATACAATAATTTACTGCAAACATTTGAATTGACATCCGAATCTATATGGAGCATGGGCCTCACATATAATTTCCTCATCAATCCTCATGGCCAGTGTACAATCTATACATTCCAGCATGTATTCCCTGAACTCCAGGGTGTCTATTCCATAATCAACAAATCACCATGTTGGTATATTTCCAAAAGGAAAGAAATGAAACTCCTTGAACATTCTCATCCTTATCTTGATATCATAATCATTGAGGGATAAGGGAGAAATTCTAGAAAATTCCTACAGAGACGGACGAAAAGAACTTCTTCGAACCTGTACTCCACTTTATATAGAATATGTCCTGAAGTGAGTGGCGATAAATCCCTATAGAACTTGGAATGGTCCCACTATTCATAGAGGAGACTTACGCATATAAAAATGATGTAAGATCCAATTAATCTTTTCCAAAACTAGGGTGACAAACCTAACCAACTTATTTTTAGCTAGCTTGGCTGCAACGACAAAGGTCCCCGACCTCAGGCCACCTTTTGAATTCCAAATTGGAAAAGGTAATCACTAAGCCACAATTCCAAAAAGACTGCCAGATGGGTCTTCTCTAGAAGTTTCTAGTTCACTTCATACCCCCACCAATCAAACTCTCCTACTTCCTGAATTGGCCAAAATGTGCCCGGAGCACCCTCTTTGCTGCTCTAAGGAAACTAGTAGGATGAGTGTAGGAAGGTCCCTCCTCTTTATTCTTAATAAGAAACATGTCCATCCAATCCTCTGGATGGATTTCTTTTTTGGAGTGGGTTTTCGTGGTTTCCGTATTCTGAATCTTGTGAAACAATTTCAATAAATCTCAAGCCAAAGACAGAGTCTTCTCCGAATCATTCCAGGTCACCTTGGGGGGATGAATTCATCATACATATCTCTAAAAAATTGGAGCCCCTGAAATCTTGTAGACATCCCACAAACTGATTCTTACTTCTCCATGTGTCAGATGGAAAGAATTCGTTTCCAGGCTCCAATGAATGATTATCTTCGGCACGAAATTGTCATTCCTGTATACATTTGTCTACCCAGCCCAGATGAATTCATATATTGAAACTCTTTTCAGATCATCAATAAACTCTGTACATGTTTCTCGCACCCAATATGCCCACATCCAAGTCGGATTCACACCTCCTTCAGGATGGAAATCCCAACAATTCTTCCATCACTTAGATTGATCCATCTGAGAATTTCTGAAAAAAGATGGATATCAATGTGGCTGTAGCTCATGCTTGTGGGGCTTCAGATCTGGATCACATGGGATATGATGCATTATCAATGCCTTCTCCACTCCTCAGGCATTGTAAAATGATCCGGAAACTGAGATATTTTCCGAAGAGAAATTGGTGTAAGTATGAAACCAGGAATGAAGAATATAATTATTTGCATATGGAATATTTACTCCTTGCAGATGACCATGGCCATATAAAGGAAAGTAGTTTCTCTTTGGGAAATTGGGATGATATTTATTCAAGTACATAGCCAAATCCGGGAATGTGCTATCGCAGATATCATAATAATCATGTCCGAGGACAGTCATCATGTCATATATTCTCTTTCTGAAAAACTCATCAGTCAATCAAATTCTTTTTGGAGCCATTGAATCTGCCCAAAGATCAAATAGACGAACCTTATGTAGGTTTGTTTTGTGAAATCTTGGTAAAGGGAATGAAAAAAATGGAAAAGGAATTAAGGTGCGCAAGCACAAGCTTGGTGCACAATTCAAAACTGCCTTGCAAGTAATGCCACCCTAGTCATGGAACACAAGTCAAATACATTTGTAGAAGCGTGAAAAAATAAAAGAAGGTCAATTCACCGAAGAACAGAATAACTTGCGCGATGAGAGCTCAAGTGCTAGAAGCTGAGTGAGTTTTCACAGGAGTGAGCCTGTATATATAGGAAATATAGGCCACCTACACGCCATTCTTGCGTGCCCCAATAGATGCGCTTCATACTTGCGTGACCCAACATCTATGCGCCAAACTTGGATGCCATAGACCTTTGTTTCCCTTGATTTACCTCAGTTCCCGATACTCTTTCCTTTTTGGATCCAACTATGATGGGGGACTTTTTTTGACACTCCATTACTCCATGGAGTCCAAACAAATGGAAAAGGGGAATACCATAAGCACAAAGTGGGTCACCTTTGAAGAACATAAAAAATTGACAAAGGCAGGGACAATGATCCAATTTGGAGGAAGCCGCACAAGTTTCCTACGCGCCGAGCAAGTCACTTGCGTGCCCCCTATGGGTCATGCAATTCAATTGCGCGCCCTTTTACTTTTTTCACCCAAGGTGACCAGTGGCCTATAAATAGCCCCTATGGGACCCCATTTCGTGGATGAATTTTCCAAAACTCAGAATCAATCTATGGTTTCCCAAGTCTTCAACTCAACTCTTCTGAAAGCTTCTAAGGTAACGTTTTTAGTAGAATTGAAGACTTGAAGTAGTAGGATAAGGCCTAAATGTTTATAATTCATGAACACTTTCATGCCTAAGTGTACAGACCTCATTAAAAGTGTAAACACTTGCACGCCGCCCTACCATTTCAATGAAAATTGCACGCCACCCTTTTTGAAACATCTTAGGATAATACTAAAGGCATTAGTTAAGTCTCTCCCAAGTATTAACCTATAGATTCTTTGTCTCCCAGGTGAACCCATGCCACACAAGTACACTTACGCGACCAAGACTTGCATGAAAAATGATTTGTGAGGCTATACTTGCGGACAAAATTTATTTTTGTGCCTCTCTCCCATTCGCGTCTCCTCTTAAAGATAGTATCCCTCAACCAACTTTTCAGAGCCATTTATGGAATGGTTACTTTGTTGGATTCCTTATTTGAATGGAATTCTTTGAGAACCTCTCCCAAAACCTCGTGACTTACCAACTTTATGTCACCACAGTTAGAGGATTCCTATAAACTCATCCTTTAAATATGAGAAGTTCCCTTAACATGGGCTTCCTTCTTAGGGGTAATCCCCAGTCTGAAGTTCCCTTAACCTGGGCTTCATTCTCAGGAGTAATCTCCAATCTCAATTTCCCTTAACCTGAGATTCCTTCTCAAGAGAATGACCTAGTCTCAAGTTCCCTTAACCTGGGATTCCTTCTCATGAGTAAGGCCGAGACTCATGTTACCTTAACTTGGGCTTCATTTTCAAGAGTAATCCACAGTCTCAAGTTCTCTAAACCTGGGATTCCTTCTCAAGAGTAAGCCCTATTCTCAAGTTCCCTTAACCTGGGCATCCTTCTTAGGAGTAATCACCAGTATCAAGTTCCCTTAACTTTGGCTTCCTTCTCAGGAGTAAGCCCTAGTCTCAAGTTCCCTTAACCTAGGCCTCCTTCTCAAGATTAATCCCTAGTTATAATTTCATTTAACATTGGGCCCCCTTCTCAAGAGTAAGCCCCATGTTATAAGTTCCCTTTAATTGGGTATCCTCTTTAAGAGTAAAACCCAATCATAATTTCTTTGGGTTTGGGCCTCGTTCGTAGGAATAAAACCCAATCGAGAATCCCTTTTTAATTTGGTTCTTCTTATCATGAGTAAGCCTCAAGTTAAAACTCCAAATCTCGATAAAGTATAAATACCTTTATGGGCCATACTCTGAGGATTCATTCCTAAAGTAAGTCCTAGTATTCATTTACTAGGGCAGTCATACATACATAATCCCCAAATCATTTCTCATGACTGCATCTTTCATGTCACCATCATAATGTTTAATGATACCTCTTGTTTCTCACACTGAGCATGAATCACACGAGCATAGAGTGTAAAAGTAATCACGACATCTCTTTTTGGGTTATTAACAATGAATAAAATCTATATTTATTCTCCCGAACTACGTAGACTTTGATCTCTTCCGTAAAATTAGAGTACATAGAAAGCATTTTTAAGGTTCAAGACCATATTTCATTAATTTATTTCTATCCCATATGACGTTAAACTATACCCTTTTTATCAAACTACATGGTTTCTGATTCCTTTTCTACACGGATACATTGGTAGAACATATGCGGGAATGATCCTAACTCTGAAATAATCCCTGAATTTTTGAATGATAATAAATATCAAGTGCCCCACTAAGTAGATTAAAAACCATTATAGTTATCATAATGACAAATATATTTCTATATAATGTATTGAAGGATAACAATGACTAAGAATCTCTAATACAGACGGATGATTCTCCATTGATGAAGAACCTCAAATACATAAAAAATTATTTTCTAAATCCCATACTTATCCATCACTGATTTGAAAATCTAATGGAAAACTCATTTTAATACATGGTGAATTAATAAGGATTCATGAACATAACATAAATCTATGAGAGAGTCCCGGAGGAGGCCCCAATTCCCCCAAAAAATGGTGTGATGAGACTGACCTCCCATCCTCTCGACCAATGTAAATTCTTAAGCCTCATCGGTCCACAACTAATGAGCACCTACCTTTAGAAAGTAGGTCCAAATGGATATAGAATCATTGGATGTTTCCAGTTCTATGAATAAACCCATTAGAAATTGATTGTAAAATTTGAACCTCAAACAAACAAGGTCATCCACATTTATAGAAGAAACAATGAGGAATTGGGGGGAGCAACATGGTGTCCACCTAGCACTAAATTAATGAGGAAGAGAGGATAAATGTGGCCAATAAGCCTAAAAATTGAAGAGGGATAAAGAAGTAAAACCACAAAATTTACACAGAATGGAAGGGAACCACAACATCCAACAATATAAGAGCCACTCTATGGTGTCCCCTCTGGAACCCCTCAAAACCCCCTAACATTCCTAATCAACATGATGAGTCCCTTATACCTATTTTCATTTTAGTACCAACCATATCATGTACCATGATGTGGTGTTTCTAGCTGTTTCCCATTATGGAAACTTAGGAACAAAATGACTAAAAAACACCCATCCAAGTCATTTCACCCAGACCCATTTTCTATAAGGAAATTCTAGGGCCTAAAATTCCATTACGACCAAGTTACCACAATGTGGTATGGTCATATGCATCTCAAAATCAACTTTCAAATCTCAAAACACCTACAAAAGGAGTGAAATCACCCTGAAAACTTATTATCCATAATTAAATAGTATTGAATACAATAATGATATCGAGGTATAAGAATTATACACACCATTATACTTTATTCCCCGTGAATTTCATTAGAAAATATATAAATAGTGAAATGATGAAGACTTTACTTTCTAGTATATGAGTTGGGAGGTCACAGAAAACTAGAGACAACTTATATAAAAATTCACACCATTCATCTTATAATTCCCAAAAATAGACTAAAAAATCCTAAACAAATTTCTGCATCATCAAGATAAACCATAAAATGTGAATATTTATGAAATAAAAACCCAATATTGGTCTCCCAAAAAATTATAACTCATTTAAAGTGACCAAACATTAGATAAACAAACCCAGGAGGAAAAAATAATTCATGTACATCCACATTTCTACTAATTATATGAGTAAACAATTAGATTATTCCAACCATAGAAAATGACATAAAACATCCTTAACTCTATAAATAAAGAAAATCTAAAATATTATTTGAATGTTCACTAGATATGATCATAAATCTAACACATCTTATGAGAATAAGAGAAAAAAATCAATCATGAACATGAATAAATATAGAATATCATAGTTTTAACCTCAGTTCTAGAATCTACATGATGCGTATAATTTTGGACCAAATTCATAAAACCTTGACACATAGATATATCAATGGAAAATCCAAACCTGATAGCACTCATGACCCACCATGGAAAATACAGGCAACCCTTTTACCCCAATATGAAACCAAGGCTTTCCCTTGTTCAATACATTGAATTAACCCCATGACTATCTCCCACCATAATCCTAAAATTAAAAAATAACCACAAATTCCACACCCAATCATTGATGCATGGATATCCGAATACAACCAATTCTAATGCATTATCATAAAAAATGGATGAGATAAATTAAATTATTTTCACCTCATAACATCAATGATAATAATATTTTAAAGAAAAAAAATCTGAATATAGATCCTCACTAAAATATAGATGATATATAAAATTCACCAAGAATCTTATCCTTATGAAACTAACAATGATGTCCCAAGTTGCGACTTATAATATTCTCTAAGATCTCTCAAGTGTTAGGGATGAAAATGACCTGGGTGACACAATTGAAAACACCCTATATCTATGGTTTGAGTGAGGAACCCCCTAAAGAACTAGGAAATGACCAATATAGACAAAAAACAATCATTCAAACAAAAATAATCCTTAAGAACTCTGTGGATCATCCACCTGTATGGTATTGAGATAATTCCACTAATCATAGACCATCTTGGATAAATTATTATGATGCATAAATGAATTTTTAAATAGTACAACAATATGACCTAATCAATTCAAATCCTTGTAAATGAAAATTCTTAGAGGGTCACATTAAAAAAACACGAGATTGAACCCTATTGTTAATCCCAAGATTTGGGATTTGTTCCTTATATCAAGATATTTTTGGGATTCATAATTTAAAAAATATGAATCATGAATCCAACCCCTAAATGTTTCGTAAACCAAAATAACCAGTACCAACACACTAACAAATAAAAACAAAAATAACACATTTACACAGAGAAAATAATTTCTAGAAATCCCATTATTAAAATTTGAAAATACATGACCGTCTATAAGGAATCCAAAATCATTTGTTTTTAATTTTTTTTTTATTTTAATAGAACAAAACCATTTTAAAAAATTTCACTTAATTTATGAAAATATCAACCTCCTATAAAATTTCAAAACATTTAACTTGACTTCAAAAATCACTAACTAACTTTTAAAATAAATAACCCAATCAAGATTCCCAAAATATCATAATTATTTCAAACAAAATTATTAAAATTTCAATATAAATTTTTAAATACTCATACTTTAATACATTTTGAAACACATTTTTAATTTCATTTTAAAATTTACCACTCATGAAGACACACTCCAATTGGGTCAATATCCTTCCTAAATAACCAAAACAATTGGTATTAAAATCATATCAAGTTTAGATATCATTATGAAATGATATATTTCCAAAAACCTTTAATGAAAACCAAGTACAATTAACAACCAATAACTAAGGATTCATTTCAAAACGAATACATATTTCATGAAATTCCACATATTTCCCAGATAAAGATATGTTTTAAAATAACTATATAATAAAAAAAGTCCATAAATTCTATAAATTTACAATAAAAAATCATATAAAATAATACCTTAATGTATAACCATTATTAGTTATCACTTAGGTGTATCCTAAATATAAAAACGAAATGTGATGTATAACTAGGCATGAGTAGGTCACCTGGTTTGACAAACAATGAACCAACCATGAGAATGCCACTAAAAATATTTCTGAATCCTAAACCAAGCCTTTTCATGGAAATTAGTTCATGTGTGATGACTATGTGGTACAATACCTACTTACATTATCATCATAAAGACATAAAAAACCTTAGTGGGAACTAAAATAATGACATTGTGTATCAGAACTCTGCCATCTCAATCAAAATTTAGAAAAATAATCAAAATGGAATACATATCAAAACTACCCATGGAAACCGAAGTCCCATCACCAAAAGTTTTGATTAGAAACATAATCATGACCAACCATATAATTTATGAAAAAAATAAAAAAATCCTTTATTACATAACACACTTAAATAACAAGTTGGAGTTTCAAGAACCTAGGACTTTTTTTTGAAACATAGGATTTACTAATACTTTGTAATAAACCGCAACAGGTTACCCCTAAAATAGTCATACTAATTCCAAAGACATCGAACCAATATACATAAAGGATTTTCATAATACCCATGATATTGTGAAATGAACCTTGGTTATCAATATTTACTTTTAGTAATGATTACACCATTAGATAAAAATATAAATAAGAAGAAAAATCTACGTGGAAAAAATGAGATGAGCTATCTAGATGGTATCCATCCATGAATATGAAATAAAAAATAAAAAATAAATAAACCATAAAAATATAAAATAAAAATATAAATATCCATCCATTTTTAATACATGTATCAACAAAAAAAGATACAACATGAGAAGTTATAAAGAGAATAACATATAAAATGCTCCAAGCTAAACTGGGAAATACAAAATCAAAAAATAAAATAATACCCCAAAAGAACATCAAAACCCCACATGTAACATAATATAACTCAATAAATCCCAACCTTTCCATTTATAGACCCAAAAATAAATCTGGTAACGAGATCAAACATTAGGAATGTAACACCCTGAGATTTTGAGAGTTATTTTTTTCCAATAAATTTAACATTTCTACATTTTTCATTTCACATGGTACTGGAAAAAGGCCTTTATACACACACACACACAGACATATATATATATATATATTAAAACACTATGTCAAACATTCATTTCACATACAATACAAACTTGGCGGGTGCTACACCCAATACCAACTTGGCTTATGCTACAAGCAACACCGACTTGGCATATGATGCACACAACATTGAGTTTCTACAAAAAACTATTTTTATTGTTTTAATTATTTAAATATGATAATTATAACCTTTCTGTTAAACTTAGAAATAATTTTCAATTTTTTTTATATTAATAAAACATATTTATAATGAAGGATAATATATTTTTTAAAGACCTTTTTTGATAAAACATTTGTTTTCTTGAATGAATCATTTTTAAAAATAAAACTAATTTTAGAAAAAAATAATTTTTTTTTATAAAATAAACATCATTTTTGAATTCATGTTTTAGAAGTTAGAATTTTTTGATTTTTTGGGATTTTTATGAGAAACTTCATTTTTGAAGAGTAGTGAAAAATACAACTTTTTTTGTTTAAAACTACCTTTTTTATAATTAATTATTAATGATAAATGATATTAAAAATTAGTTTTAAGATAATTTTGGATAAAAATTAAATCTACAAATATAATTAAATTCATGAGAATCAATACCACATTAATACTAAATATAAGATCTTAAAAAACTTTTGATATTTTTCTAACTTTAAAACACTTTTATTTCACCCCGTCTTTGAGATTGGAACTAATCTTAATTTTTCTTCTTATATGATTGGAATTTCAAAAATGCAACATAATCCATTGTATTATATCAAATTTATAGTGTCTAATAAGTCCATGTTAACTTTTGACCAAAATGATTAGTAAAAGTGATTAAAATTAATCATAGAAGTTAAGGCCAAATTAAGATTAATTAGGGACTAAACCTTAAAATTAAGTGCTCAAATTACATAGAAAAACGTCCAAAAACCATATTTTGTCCATACCTTTATGATAAAACTTCCCTTATTGAATTTTTTTTGGTTTTCTAAGTCTTTTGTTGGGTAAGAACATGTTCCCAACTAATTTGTTTCTAAAAATTCCATATCAGTCCTTTTCCTTCCCTATAAAAGGAAACCAACTCTACCCATTCCTCACACATCTCTGGACTGTTAAGATAGGACAATACCTATCCAAATTTCCTCATAAAAATCCTCCCTTATACCTTGATGGATCCCTTTGGGTAGAAATCCACTCAAGGTATCCTTTTTGCAAACTCAGAAAGGAATTACATGATTAATAGGTAACATCTTATCTCAATATCCTTTCCTTTATTTCCATTCTCCACTCCTATACTCTTAATTAATTTCTTGTGTGAAAAAAATATCATAAATATAATAGAATGGTTTTTTGAATGTAATCTAACCTACACTTACCCACACATCCATCTAATGTATGATGAACATGATGTTTCTATGTACGGAGAACAACTACCTCATGAAATAATGACTGTTCATTTCTCTTTTATGACCAATCATAGTGGCCATTATGAAGGACATCATATTAATATATGTAATATATTGTATTTATTATGTATTTGAGATTCATTATTCCTTTTTCAACAAAAATATTTTTATATTCCATTTTTTGGTAATACGATAATCTCGTTTGAGGAAGTGTGAATTACCGCCCTCTCAAAGCGATGCGATTCATTCACACAACACATAGAATTTAGTAAGGATTGGTTTAATGGAATTATTTGATAAATATGATATATTAATGTTAATTTAATAATGATATATATATATATATATAAATATATATATATATACATGTTTTATTTATATACTTTCTTTCAATACGAAAGTAAAAATGAAAAACAACGTTCTTGTATACGTACAACTTACCATTTCCATGAATGGTGTATTGAATAACTTAATTCCTTATGATATAGATTATTATAATATAATAACACTATATATAACTGATATTTATATGATGTTCTACATTTTTAATCAATATATAATTATAAGTATCAACAATATAAAATATTAAGATATATGCGAAGAACAAAGAGAATATTACATAGAGTGAAAACATAACATAGGATCATTAAAAACTAGGTAATAAAATGTTATTATAAAACCATATATTTTATTATATATAATAAAATTATTCCCTAAAATATGTATAATAAACTTATACTTGTTATACATGAGTCTTTTACGAGTACAGAGAGAACCAAGACACATTGTAAGGGGACTTCATCTCACTTTTAATATTCGTTAGATAAATGATAGATTTTCCACTGTCTCATTTTGTGTGTTATAAGTACATAATATGATTTTATTATAGGTATATTGTGAATACATTTATGGTTATTCACATGACCATTTTATTATCATTCTTTCTTTTGGTTTTTTTTTCAAAAGATACCAAATTGGTTAAAAAATGGGTTGTCTCAATTTTATTTCTTTGAGACTAATGTTTTGTTATGAACCTAAACTCTTCATCCAGATTCAAATACATCCAATTTCCATAAAATTTAATGATCCTAAATATTTTAATGATATTATATTATTCTTATAATTTCCAGCCCTTACATTTAGATTATGATCCCAGGATACAAAGTTATAAGACTTTATTGAGGCAATCTCATTGCGTTTTGAGATTATTTATGTTTATGCTTCCTTTGATGAAATATTATGATGTATCTCTCAAGAAGAATCATGAGTTTCACTATCCTATGTTATTTCATTATATAATCATGTATTGGTACCATTATGTACTCTTTGGTACATAATAGAGTTAATAAAATATTACTAAGAAAAGATGACTTTACCCTCCCTTCAGTCATAAATCTATGTTTTATAAATGGAGTTTCCATGAATAATATATCGTTATCCTATAGGATTTTAAAGAAACTGTAAATATTTTTTACCAATATATTTAAGGGAATATTATTGTCACTTTCTGAATATGGAATTCCTCCTATCCTTTTTACTGTGCAAAATAAATGTACTTTTTACTTTGTACAACGTGTACAGATTTACCCACTGTCATTACTTTGAATATTACTTTTCATTTCTAAAAGTTTAGTCATAAAAAAAAAATTTTAAAGGTAATTTTTAAGAAAAAAGGTTTTCAATATGTTTTCAATCCTTCTTTATATGTTTTCAGGGTATTTTCTAAGAAAATTATTTTAAATGGTTTTATGTACTTACATGATTTTTTCAAATAAGAAAGGTTATTTTCCTCAAGAAACATCTCTAAAAGATATTTCCAAACTATTTTCCTTATAATAAGACATCCACTGATTTTACTTATTATATTTTAGAAATTCAATAATTGTTCTATTCATACCCTTTATCTGAATGTGTTACAATTAATGTCATGGTCTTTATGAAACCTCTTTCTCTTTCGTGGGTTATATGTTAATGAAATATTTTCTCTTTCAAAAGTTATGATTTGATGAAATGGTTATGAAACGTATCACTTTCCCATAAGTTATTATGTGATGAAATGTCAATGATAACCATTTCATTTTATGGGTTATGAATTGATTTTTATAAAAAATTTATCTTTTTATGGGTCATGATATAAGAAATGTTTTATTATCTTGTGAAACATGTGTGAATGAGTTTACTATGAGATGGTTAGGACCTGTATATCCATATAATGAATTGGTTAATTATATGTTTTATATGAGCTCGAAGTGTAAAAGGGTTTTATCCCATTACTAAAAAGTAAGATGGTGTATAAGTTTTACCCCAAGCCATAAAAGAAAGACAATGTTGCAGTTATAGCCCAAGACTAAAAAGAAATAGGGTGTACATGTTGTAGCCCAAGAATAAATGAAAGATAATACACATATAGTAGCCCAATCCCAAAAACAAGAAGGTAAATGGGTTTTAGACCAAGACTAAAAAAAGTGGGTACACCCGTTGCGAGCCTAATCCCAATGTTGGTACATAGGTCATAACCCAAACCTAACATGCTATAAAGGTGTTAGAAGGTATCCCTCACATAAAATTTTCTATTCTTATATGTATTCCACAAATCTGATGTATTATTCCTTAGATATGATTTCATGGATCATTATGTGTATTTTTTATGATTCATACATTATAAAATTACAAGATATATCCCATAACTCTTGTTTATGACCTTCTATATTTAGGGTATGATCTCACGATGTTATAATGACATTATTATACTATTATGTTCAGGTTATGCTTATATGTCTCCTTTGTTTACCCAAACTGAGCATATGAGATCACCCCTTTCTTATGTATCATTTATCCATTCTATTAGGAATGGTATTAGGTTGAATTACTATAGGTGTAGGTCTTTATGAGAGATGTTGAAGATATTTCACCATGATAGAAGTTTTTTCCATGTTTCCAAAGACTCTAAATTGTTATGGTCCTCTGGCATGTATTTTTTTAATGTACTGAATATTCATCTAAAATGATACAATATCTATGTGAGTTAATCCTAGGTTTTTATAGTTGTTATCAAAGGAATGGTTTAATCATCTTTTGGAAACATGGACGAGAAAACATCACCGAGATCCGTAGGGTTATTTATATGGATATGTCTAGGGATGTCTTTATGGATAAGTATAAGGATGATTTAACATTTAGGAAAATGTCCTGTAATTTTGGTAAAGGATAGAGTGAGTGGTTTCCTAGATATACATCCTTTCCTAGATACTTGAAGTGAATGTGGCTCTAGAATATATGTACATAGGTGTAGAAACTCTAACATGATATTCTAGGCTTGACTTGGGATAATATGCTACACGACAACGAGCCTTACTGCACAATTGTTTTGACACTCCCGAGGGATATTCCTTGAGAATTCACAAACTCTTCATGAACCATAATAGAGGATATATATATTTTTATATATGTTAACTATGAATAACCTATTAAAAACCCAAGGTGTCATATATTATGGAAGGTTTCATGATTTATACATCCTATAAGTAATTATTTTCATGAATATGTGGTTCTTTTCTGTGATAAGTAATGATCACATGCTGCTTTTGGTTTTAGTCAATGGAGGGATCCAAAATGTACTGGATTAATGTTGAATGTGATGGAAGATTTTTTATGGGTATTCAAGTGGGATGATTACTTGAGTGAAAGATGTCATGATAATTCCGAATAGTTATTCATAGAACATGATTTACAATGCTTACCTAACAAACTCTTGGACTCACCATGGAAGAGAAAGAAGAAGTTTGCTGAGAGTTTTGGTAATGGACACTATAGGGAAAATAAGATTTTGATTCTTTTGTGTTAAGAATGTGAACAGAATCACCTAAGTGAATTTAATAGAGGAATAATAAGGTGTTTTGACAATAAAAAAGAAGGATATAAATCAAGTGACTGCGGGGAAAAATAAAGAGCCTAGTTAACAAAATGGATGGGAATTTTTTCCTCCCTATGTACTCATCAAAGGTTAAGTGTTTTAAGTGTGGATAAAATGGTCATTATGCAACTCAATGTCCCAAGGGGAATGTTCTATAAAAGAATCAACTAGGTTTTATGATTAATGGGTACATTGCTGATGATAAAGAGACAATGAATGAAATGTGAAAGGAAATAGGTATTATTGTTAATGGATTTAGGATAATGTATTGAAAGTATTTTTGTATTTGGATTATATAATTAAGAACGGTGAATTATGTATGGATTGTTCAATTTATGTTTTGATAAGGATTTATAATAATTTATTGATGGTCATGATAGACTAGAGTGGTTATCTCGTGAATTTTAACATTTTGACTAAGGGAAGGCAACCCTTATCAAGTTATTTATGTTAACATAATGTTGTATGGATTATGAAATGTGGGATATGAATAAGTAAATCAAATAGAAATAATTACCTTGGAACTAAGTAAGGGCCTATTTTTATGTGGTTTATGCTACCACTAATGATGTTTAGAACTTCTTTGGATTTAAGGAGTAAATCCAATATACATTGGAATGATTAATCATACATGACTTCCAAAAGTATTTATGATAATTCAAGTTGTGACCACGTTTCACGAGAATTTATGATGAGGTTATTCACATGATTGGAATATGAAAAGAAAGAGTTACTTTGTGTTCTTTAGGGGAATCAGTGTTAATATTATTTCATGACTCTCTTTATTATGTTTTGTGTTTTCATATTTTCAAAGGATTATATGGTTATCCATCCATGAAATGTTTTAGTTAAACTTCAGAGGAAGTATTAATGCACTGAGTTAGTGTTCACAACCTTAGTTAAAAGTATAATCAGTGAATAACCTTATACCAATTATTTCCATCTTATGTATTATATGATTACATTAAAAAAAAAGACATCATGTATGTCGGGTGAAAACCAATAATGTCTAGAAAGGATGCAATCCTTGAACCCAAAAAAAAGATTATTAGGTTTTGATGCATACCAATGGTCTACATGATATCCTAGTTAATGTATTTTTTTGATGAATAAATATTTATGATGAACCAGTAGTGTTACTTTTTATTTCATTTTGAATTTTTTAAGAGACCAACAGTAAGTGTTTTATTCATTTATGGGACATAAGATCCATTAAAATTATATTTTAATGATTGCGGGATGGTGACTCAAGAAGTTCAGAGCGGTGAAAACCCTAGCAAGCATTGTGATCATGGTGATAATGTTGAGAAAGATGATGGTGCAAAGGTGAATGATGAAGACCAGATAGGGCATCATGATCTTTTCAGTCTCTGTTCCAAATGGAAATCTGAAGAATTCACTGTCACGGATGCACTTTCTCAGGGGGGAAAGCATTGCAGATATGATCAAGAAGTCAGGGGGCCTCTCCTTCTTGGATCGTGATCTGAGCAATTCAAGAAGGATTATTAAAAAAGGGAGGGTCTCGCATGTTTCTGCGAATCAAGCGGTTGTTGAAGACTGGGTGAAATTATGAAAATTCTCAATCATTGCTCGTGTGGTAATTACTAAATGGGTTCATCCCTAGATATTTCATGATATCACCAATAGATTGACGGATTTATGGGGTTTCAGTGACAGGAAAATGACCGCTATGGGAAGGGGTTTCTATCATGTTGTCTTTCCTATGGATGAGTGTAAGAGGCGTGCATGGAGTCTGGGTTCTATTCCGTTGAAACCTGGCTTCCTTAGATTTCATGAATGGGATCCAAATTTTGACCCTAACTCTATCAAGAATACCTTTTCACAAATATGGATACCCATCCATAAGTTGAGTTGGATTTATTAGCACCCACAAATTTTGCGGGATATTTCTTCATTAGTGGGTAATCCCATCAGGCTTGACAAGCAGACAGACAATCCAAGCTTAGGCCACTATGAAAGGATTCTTGTTGAAGTGTATATGTCTAAAACCCTAGTGGAGGAGGTTTTATTCACCATAAGGGATGACAGTATTAACCTGGAAATAGGTTATGAGAGAAAACCAAAATTTTTCCTCAACTGTCATGTTTTTTGGCATCATTTTTCTGAATGTCAGAGGAATATGGTATGTAGTTTCTGCAATATTAGAAGACATGATGCTGATAATTGCAGGAAAACATATACTGACAATGGTCCTTCTAATCCCAAGGCACCTGATCAAGAAGCATGCGGTAAAGGGAATGATGCAGCCGATGGTAATATTATCATTGCTGCTCCTCCTAAAGATTCTTCCAATACTGAGACAGGTAATGGCAGTGATAGGAAATATGAGGATGGGAAAACTTATGAGTTTGATGGGAAACCTGAATATGACATTGCTATTTCTCATGCTGATGATAATCCTTTTTAAGGATAGTTTACAGAGATGGTCAATGCAGTGATCACTCCTAGCCAAATTGCACAGGTGGTCCTTCGTGATTCACCTCATACATCTGTAGGGGTTACTACCCCTTCAAGACATGACACCCCTACATGGGATGATTTACACCTTGAAGGGCGAACTGCTAGGATGGAAAGTGGTGACTTGGATGGATCTTTTTAGCATATTTCCCTCACTAAGGCTACAAAGAGGATTCTACCAGCAACTTTGACAACACCTGTAATCTCGTGTAACAGGTTCACATCTCTTCCTGAGGATGAACTTGAAACTGGCCAGGGAGAAGGAACCAATATGGAGGAAGACCTCACTACATCTGAAAAATGCGTAGCAACTAGTTATGCTGGAAACTGCACAAGGAAAAGGTCTTCCCATCAATGAAAATTCTCTTTTGGAACTGTCAGGGCCTTGGGAACACTCCCACGGTCAGAGCCCTAAGAAATATAATTTTGACCAATAATCCCATGCTCCATGGTATTGCTGAACCTAGATTAAAGTTTTTGAGTTGGATGGATTTTGATTGGCATGCTCCTGGGTATTCCTTTATATCTTATAATCATTCATAGAATGAGGTGGAGTCCTTATGGGTGCTAAAGCACAACAGTGTGACTATTGACTCCTGTCAAACTAATCTGCAGTCGGTATCAATAACCTGCTACTTTTAGTCAAACTACTTTTGTGTTACCTTTGTGTAAGCACTCAACAATTATATCAAGAGAAGATCTTTGTGGAGGAACGTATCTGAAATTTCTGAAAGCATGGATATGCGATGGATCCTAGTGGGTGATTTCAACACAGTCTTGAGGCCTGGTGAAAAAACAGGAAACAATTTGTGCAGAGCATCATCTAAAGACTTCTCCTCTTATATTGATAAGTGTAGGCTGGATGAAATACTAGTCTTAGGAGATGATTTCACATGGATCAGATACACTATTAATGGAACTCAAGCGAGCAGGCTGGATAGGTGCCTTGTGTAAATGACTAAAGGGAATTATTTTATGGAAATCTCTGGCATAACTTTATCCAGATTACATTCTGACCATCATCCCTTACTGCTTGATCTTTGTTACAGCAACATCACATCTGCTGGCTTGCCATTTAAATCTAACAATGCCTGGTTAGTTGTACCAGGATGCAGGGAAGTTGTAAAAGAGTCCTTGGAGGTTGCTGTACAGGGTAGTGCTATGCTCACTTTGACTACCAAACTGAAAAATGTGAAGATCATAATTAAAGAGTAGAGTAAACAACCTTTCTCTAATTTGGAAAATGACATTAAAGAAGCTGACATTCACCTAGCTAACTATCAAAAAGCTAATATGCATCATGACATACCATCCCAAGAGGAGATACAGGCGGCTGCAAAGCTTGATTCATTACTGGTTCTCAAGGATAACATTGCTCGATATCAGTCCAATGTTAGATGGTTAAAGGAAGGGGAAAGAAACTCAAGATTTTTTAATTGTATTCACAATTAAAAAAAGGCAAAGTAGTCTCTTAAGGCTCCACAGATTGATGGAAACATATTTACTGCTGAGAATGAGATATCCAATGTTGTGACTTGTTACTTGAGAATCTCTACTCTGAATCTAGGGATGATAATTCCAACAAGATCACTCAATGCATAGAGACAAGTATTGATGTCATCAAAAATAAAAAACTCAATGACATTCCTACATTAATGGAGGTCTATTCTGCTCTATTTTATTTAAATATGGATAGTGTCTCTGGTCCTGATGGCTTCCCCAACAAATTCTTTATGTTTTATTGGGATATCATTCAAAAAGAGGTGATTGATGCTGTGAAATAATTCTTCTGTGATTCCTACTTGCCTTTTGGGATGAACTCCAATTTCAATGCCCTTATTCCAAAGAAGGATAGTGCTTTGGATATCAATGAATTCAGGCCTATTTCCATTGGGAACTCGATTCCTAATGTTATCAGTAATGTCATTGTAGTATGACTAGGTGATATTGCTAATCATCTTATTTCTTCTAATCGGTTTGGTTTTGTTCCTGGTAGGAATATCCATAATTGTCTCTTCACTGCTTCAGAGTGTGTTAATTTCATGAGAAGGAATGTCAAAGATGGTAATATTTCCTTGAATATTGACATTTCGAAGGCCTTTGACACAATAAGGTGGGACTTTATTTTCAATGTTCTTAAAATGAATGGCTTTTCAGGGAAGTTCATTGGTTTTATCTTTGCAATTTTGAAAAGTGCTAGCCTCTCGATTTTGATCAATGGATCCCCTAGGGGCTTCTTTCGATGTTCTAGAGGGGTTAGGCAGGGTTACCCTCTTTCTAGGCTACTATTTTCCATTGCTGAGGATTACTTGAGTGTCTGTTTGAATGATCATGTCAATAGTGGGTTATATCAAAGAATGAGAGATGGTAGGAATTGTCTTGCACCCTCTAACTTGTTAGATGCTGATGATATCATCTTATTCTCTAAGGCAGATTGGAAAACTATCCGTTGCATCAAGAATCTATTTTCACATTATGAGGAAGTGGTAGGTCATGTCATTAGCTAGGGGAAGTCTTTTGTTGTCATTGGGGAAGGGATTCGAACACAGAAGTAGATAAGAGTTTCTATCAGGCTTGGTGTGAAGAGAGGTAGTTTTCCCTTCACTAATATTGGACTTCCTCTGTTTTGGGGGTGGGTAAAAAGGGTATATCTGGAGGAGATATCTATAAAAATCACTAATCAACTAGCTAGATGGAAGGGGAAAACCATTCCCAAGCTGGGAGAGTATGTTTGGTCAACTCTGTCATCACTTAAATGTTTGTTTATTCATTCTCATTATATAAGTGGCCCAGAACATTATTAAAGGAGTTAAGTGGGATGATACACAACTTTATATGGACTGGCTCTATTAATCATAGGAAACCTTTCACGGTGGCATGGAAAGAATGTATCAAGCCGGTGGACATTGGTGGGATGGGGGTGAAAGATGTTAGGATCTTTAATGATGTTATGCTTATGAACATTATATGGAGACTTATAAATGGAGATAAATCCATGTAATTCCACACCAACAGGGTCAATCATAGGCTGCATAATCATAGTGATGCATACCTGCAGTCCTCTGTGTGGACCTCTATCCGGAGTACCTATTATCAACTCATGGTACAATCCAAATGGCTTGTATGTATCAATTCTTCTTTGAACTACTGGAATAATTTATGTATTTCCTCTCCCCTTAAGGAATCCATTGATATTCCATCATCTTGGAGGAAAATGTCTAGATGTGACATGCAGAGGAATGCTGATGTTATGGCTACTATACCTAGTAATTTTTGTGTGGAAATTACAAATTATGACTATGCTGATCATGAAATTCTTGTTTCGAAACCTCCATTAAATGGACTTTTTTTAAGTCGTGAATTTTATAACCTGGAATGTGGTAGTACATCTACTATACCTTCATGGTTCAAAGGCATTCACAGGCCTTTTATTTTTCCAAATCACATTTTTCTGATTTGGAGAATCTGGAAGAAATGGATACCGATTCAGTCTTCCCTTCAACTCATCGGTGTACACCTTTCCTCGGTGTGCCCTATTTGCTTGAGTAATGAAGAATCTGCCCTCCATTTGTTCCTTGAATGTCCTCTTGCTGTGAGATTTTGGCTGTACTTACAGTCCATTTTTCACAGCTGTTTCACATTCTGTTGGGTTGATACATTTTTCAACTCGGTGCTTCAAATAGAAGCAAGTGATCAAGTGGAAAACCTTCTCACAGCTGCTACTGTTTCGGTTTTTTCATACATCTAGAGAGCTCGAAATAGTGTGGTCTTTAATAATGGAAACCCCATGTTTAAGGAAGGTGTATTGGTTATTAACCGAAGCATTCAGATTGCTTCAGCACATCAATATGGAAGCATGAACAATGATATTTCTGACTTTACACTGTTGAAGACTCTTGGTGTAAGTGGCAGGGAGAGGAGACCGTGTGTGGTGAATTACATTAGATGGATCCCACCAATCTGTGATTGGTTGAAGGTTAATGTGGATGGAGTGGCCCATGGTGCACCGGGCCTGGCTGGCTGTGGTGGAGTTTTTCGGACTTTCCGGGGCTTTGTGAAAGGTTGCTACTTTCATTACATTGGGATTGGGCATGCGATTGAAGAAGAACTTTGGGCGATTATAAAAGCAATCAGGTATGCGGTTCGATATGGCTGGCGAAAGTTATGGATCGAGTCAGATTCCTCTGTTGCTGTGTAGATCCTGAAGGACCGGTCCAGGAATGTCCCATGGAGAATGCTACATTCTTGGATAAAGTGTCTCAATATTGTTGAGAGGATTTGACTTGATGTCTCACATGTCTACAGAGAGGCAAATCTGGTTGCTGATGCTCTTTCTAAAAGAGCGATTATAGAGGTCAGTTCCAACTGGTCTTCTGTGTTACCTAGTTACTGCAATGTCCTAGTGCATGATGATAGTGCTAGTGTTGTTTATACGAGGCTTTTTAAGGCTCTACTTCTTTGAGATGTACTCTGTTGTTTATCCCTTTTTTATTAATAATTTGGTGCGAGAAGGATTTTCCTATCTCTCGGACTTTTTGGCTATATTTTAATGATTTATTCATCAATGTTAATTTATAGAAATTCATTACATGAGGTAATGGATGTTTTTGAAATTTTTTAAAATCACATCCCAATAATGAAGTTTTGTTTATATGAATTTATCAATAAGTACTCAAAATTCTAAAAGTGATTGAAATCGAATTTTTTTCCTAATACCTTTATTTTCGTTAAGTTAGTAGACTTTTAAATCCTCATAGATTTATGGCTTTGAGGACCTCAACTTTCTTTTGATCATTAACTTGTTTGTGATTTATAAACTAAATCACTACCTATAAATATTTATGCTTTTCCTCCATGTCCAATCTTCGGTCCCAACCTATGTTCTCAAATGTGGAAACCTAGTTATATGTTACATTGGGTAACTGTTATGGTTCCAAATTTTAATTTTTAAGGGAATTT
This sequence comes from Viscum album, assembly GCA_963277665.1. NCBI lineage: Eukaryota > Viridiplantae > Streptophyta > Magnoliopsida > Santalales > Viscaceae > Viscum > Viscum album. Next base: position 963,343,744 of record OY728145.1, read on the forward strand.
TTAGTATCCATTTTTATGATGTGGGTTTCTATGAATGAAAATTTCAATTATTAATCCTTTTATAACCCATAAATAATTGCAAGGTAAAATTAATTTTAAGGGGGGTAGAATGTAACAACCTGAGATTTTGAGAAATATTTTTTTCAATTTATTTTAACTTTTCAACATTTTTCATTTAACATGACATTGTAAATGGTTATATATATATATACACATACATATTAAAACAATAAGTCAAACATTTTTTTCACACTAAATACCAACATGGATTATGTAACACCCCGACCCTAGTTACCCAGAGTCGGTGCATTATTACATAACATTGGCATGATCACAAGAAAGATAAAATCTCGAAAGACCGATTGGTTTAGTAGCCTTGGAAACACTAGATATATTCATAAGTTTTACATTACATCATAAAGTGAAAAACTACTACGACAACATAATGTCTCCATAGTCCACACTATTATCCCCTCATAATATCCCTGCAGGTCATTCATAACTTACTTCTTCACATCCTGGAAAAAATAAAACATAGAAAAGGGGTGAGCTCAAATACCCATTAAGGTTAAAAATATAGCAGAACATTCAAAAATAAGTATAAACATTTAAGGCAATGAATTACGAAAACAAAATCCTTTTAAACATGAACTTCAACATAGTATGGAAAAAGTAAAATGAAATAATTCCATTTACTTATTAACATGGATATTATACTAATCGAATAATCACATGCAATATCAATAACCACTTTCATAATGTCGGAATGTATAATGCTGAACTTTAATTTCTTTGTCATGGCCTCGTCCCAAGACCCAGGGGCTAACTGTAACCGGAACCCAACCCGGAGTGCCTCTAATAACCGGACACCAACCCGGAGTGCCTCTAATAACCGGAAACCAACCCGGAGTTCCTCTAATAACCGGAGACCAAACCGGAGTTCCTCTAATAACCAGAGACCAAACCGGAGGGCTTACTTTTATCGGTCCCCAACCCGAAACATACTTGTCTAACACATTCATCTGAATGAAAGGTTGAAATATAACAAAAACATTTGGATTAAAAATAACTTATTAAATGTCAATACTTTAAACAAAAACCATGAGTGACATAAGAATAACGTATCCAAAGTCAAAAATATCACAAAACCTTCAATAAAATAAGGATGTTTTGTATCACAATAAATCAACTTCAAATAAGCTTAAAATCCATCAAAGGATGTTGACATAGATGAAATCAAAACTATTTTAGAGAAATATCTCTTTTTTTAAATCATATCAAAGTAACATAATTATAAAATAATACATTCAATTTGAAAATATTCATATAAGCTTGTAAGGGAAGCTTCGATGATTTTATAACGGTGGAAAATAACTGCACCCGCCATATAAGTTAAAAAAAACATTCTTACCTTAATTCTGTCGAAAAGGATTAAAGGACCTTGTTTTGAAAACGACGGAAATATTCCTTTATAAACCACTTATGAAAGTCAAAAAGGGTATAAATGGCTTTAACTCATATTCTAGTAAATAGTAAAAATGTTTTGAAATATATTTTTAAGAAACATGGATGTGGATGATAAAGAGATCCCAGTAGATAATATGAATAAACAACCTCGGATAATGAAGAGATTGTGAAATAACCCTTACCAATTTGGTAACTTATGAAACATACAACCCATGGAAGAGGTATCATACAATGAATATGTAAATACACATAAATTAAAGTGTATTACACAAAGAATATAATTATGGGCAGTACATACACCACACAAAAGGTAATGGTGGAAATATGGAATTAATCTCACGGGAATAAGGAGTGAGATGAAAACCCCTTACCTTGTACTTTTCCTTGGTTGGGGTAGATTAACCTCCTCTTCTTCTGGTTCTTCCTTTTGATTTGATCAAATGGGCTCCTTAGGTTGGATTTCTGATCCAACTAAGGCCTCTAGGTTTTAGTGAGGGAAGTTGGGAGAGTATTTGGGCAGAGTTTGTCCAAACTAAAAGGCTTTGAAGGTGTGAAGAAATGAGAAGGAGAAGTGCCCTTTTATTAGAGGGGTGAGGGGCACCTTTGGAAAAGCTAGAAATATTAATTTATAATAAATTCATATTAGGTTTCTAAAGGCACAAAAGTTGATTATTTAAATTTTAAGGTGGGGATAGGTCGAAAACAACTCAACCAATAGAATTTAGACAGGTTTGCGTACTTATATTAACCTTATCTTTAAGTATTAACTCTAAGTTAATTAGTTTCACTTTTACAATGTATCTTTGTATTTTTATAATATATGCTTAATAAACTTACTATATACATCCAAGAGACAACCAATTGGTCCATTAATGAAGCACCTATCATGATATAAGTCTATTGGTCGAACCTTATATTTTTAGGAATTTAATATCAATTAATAATATAATATTGGTTTTAAGAACTCTTTTATGTCAATTTTGACACTATTCAATAGATGATTTTTGTGAAACTCATAAAAGATTTATTACTTCTAAAAAAGTCAATTAAATCAATCCTAATATATCATATTATCCTATAAATTAGGTTAATTCATTAAAAGTTTCATATTATATTTATTTGGGTATTTATAATATCAATTATTTTAATTTTTCACTATTATAGTAATTAATTCATCATCATTGTGTCATAAATAAATTACATTATTTAATGTCTAAAAATTATTAATAAAATATCACTATTTAGGAAATCTTCTTATCTTTCTAATTAATATTTATAAACTAAAATCCAACATATATAACCCTATGTAAAAATTGTTTTTCTAAAAGATATATGCTTGTGTCATTTTTGTATTCATTTTAACTTAATTAAAATAAAGTGTCCCTATCAACTACAAGTGGAACCATGGGGTCCCAAAATTGACCCAAAGATGCCTATGGTCGAACATGTATCAACCAATAAGCCTAGGACACATTTTAGGGTAATTTAGTATTATTATAATATTTTTTTAGCCCTTATTTACCGGATTTACCCTTAACCATGGTAAATAAAATATTTACCGCAGTAATTATTCATAATGTCTAAAAATAAAAGTTACCTATTTACACAATTTAAACATCCTGATTCCAAATATGGAATCCATTTTTCAAAATTCAAAACACAGAAGTGACAGAAATTAATTTAAAATTAATTCCCGTTGTTAAAACAAAAAAGCGTGTTTTTAAGAGATAATAACTATCAAAAGATTGACACTTGTTTATGTTCGGTTTAATTGTAAAATTATGTCCAATGACCAACATTATATTAAATGGTAAAAATATATTCTAAATATACTTTAAAACCACTAAAATTCATAATTTATCACTATAAGTTATTTTGATTAAAAAAAGTTGTTTTTAATTAAAATTTAGTAATTTTCACTATTCATCAAAATATTAAAGTTATCCGAAAAGTACCAAAATTTCACCTTAGGCTAAATTAAATACTCCGAATCCAAAAATGAAGTCCATTTTGAGAGATAAAATTTCTAAAATTTTAAAAGGTAGGTATTACTATTCATAACAGCTAGTTTGATTGGTTGTGGTGTGTTAGAACTCGAAGTTGCGTACAACACACGCTATTGTATTATTCAAATGAAAGCGTACCGTGGAAGATTGGGATGTTTCATTTTAAATTTTTTGATGTCCCCCATTTAGTCAAAAAGTTTAAAATATTGTATTTATAAAGGTTTCACTATTAAAAGTTGATAAAAGTGCAATACTGAAAATGAATCGGTTCTTGCGTTATGTCTAAGAAACTCATAATATGGATTCTAAAATTATAAAGATTATATAAAGTTTAAAATTTAGTTAATACTATTCATAACCTCTTTTGAATGGATTTTTTTTGGTAGGTCATGGTGTGATTGAACTCGGTGTTGCGTGTAGTGCAAGTTATTGAATCATTTTGAAGAAATAACACACTATGAAATCCTGGGGTGTTACATTCTCCCCTCCTTCAATAAATTGCGTCCTCGCAATTTGAAATTTTTCTTCGAAAATAAAAGTTTTAAAATAGAAAATATATTTGTGGGAAAACCCACATCAGAAATTGGGTTACTAAAATTTAGTCTTAATATGAGGAAAAGAGAAATGAAAGGGTCACCACCAAATTATGATCTCGATTAGGAGAACATTGGTGGCAATTAGAGACATATAATTGGAGGAAAAACGTAAATATTTATAGGTAGTGATTGAGGTCATGAATCACAAACAAGTATAAAATTGAGGTCCTTAAACTCATCAATCTATGATGATTTGAAATACCATCGGTTCAACAAAATATAGGGTATTGGGATAACACATTTTTGACGTTTGAAAATATCTTAGTTGAAATCCCACATCGAAAAATGAATTAATGAGGCCTCTATTTAAAATAAAGGATGGAAAGTATGAAGATTACCGAAAATAACACATACTAGGGTTCCATGTAGGAAAATATGGATATGGAAGAGAAATCTAGCCATCAATTATCTGATGGAGAGTGGTAGAGAACATGGCTATGAAAAGGCCAACAATCCCAAAGCCATAAATTAGTGATGACTTAAGGTACCATATAGAAAAACATTTTTGTTCTAAGTTACTTTTATTAATTTTGAGGAATTTATTTATGAGATTGGCTAAGATCATAAGGAGATATACTTACTTTATAATTAGAGTTTTATCCATTAATAAATTTCTACCACAATCTCATCATTCACTCTAAAAGATAATAGAACGTAAAAAAATTTCTATTTATACTATTCGTACAGGGTTCCAAAATAAATGAATTTATAATTCATCTACCAGATCTTTTAAAAAAACTACATTATTTAATCCAGGACATCTCGTGGGCCAGTGGTAGGTGATACACCCTTGTCGCCCTTCGGTTGCGGGTTCAAGTCTCGCAGCCTTGCCGGATGCGACGGGTTGCCGCCCGACCTCCGGGTTGTCCTTTTATGGAAATCCAAAATAATCCAAACTAGAACTATCCAAAATACATCTGTCCAAACTCACAGTACAACATTTATAAGGAAGGTAAACATAATGTAAATCCTTTTTACCCTGTAATAGCATATGAATAACTTCATCATGTATTCTTTTAATACACTAAAACATCCTGAATTACCATATTTCTTATTGATTACATTCATGATCCCTTATTCCATATAGAATGCTAGATATACTTCATCAATCCAAAAATGTTTTAAACCCCAACAATGATGGAATATACAAATCATTAATCAGTTCCAAGGTAGTCAAGAATATCCAATATAATTTATCCAAAACAATCATGTATTATTCCAAAATCACTACCTCAGTATCAGAACTATATTATGGTTTATCATTCTCTCAACCATATATTTTCCAAAAAGTTATCCTGCTATTGAGTCACTTTTCTTTGTTCCACACAATCTCAAGTCCTTAATGAAATAGTACTACAGTACAATCCTTATATACTCCATAATTATTATAGCAAGTACATTGTTGATACAACACTAAATTGACATAATCAACATAAGAACTCAAATCAGTCCTCTTCATCTGTGGTAGTATCATAACTTGATTATTATCCAATAGCATCATTTGCGGCATGGTTTGATGACTGGCACATAGGTTTGCGTAGTGTCCAAACTCCTTGCAAATGAAGCATTGTACATTTGAAACCATTTTCTTACCCTTGCAGTCACGTACTTTGTGCCCTTTTCCTCCACACTTATAAAAAACTCCCATTACTTTCAGGCAAGTTCCAAGGTGTTTCTTTCCACAGTTATCACATGTGGGAAAATTCTTCTTTTCACTCTTCCCTTTATCCATCTTTCTCTCTTCCATCCTTTTCTTCTCTTGCTTCCCTTCAAAGCCATAGGACTTAGTAAACTCTTTACTTATCTTATCAACACATGATATTATTTCTTCATATGATGATAATACATGCGAGACTATTTCTTTTGTAAATTCTGTCTTAAGACCATAAAATATATGATCCTTCTTTCTCTTTGTATCATGTGCATTTCTAGAGTTCTCATTCCTTCTACTGGGCGCCATTTATAAACAATGGAATACATTAGATTAGTTTAGTAATAACAATACCTAATCCCAAACTTGTAAAACACATAACATAAATTAAATAGTTTATGGATATAATCCATAATCATAAAAATGTCTCTTTTGAGGAAGTATATACTCCTAAATTCTTCATAATGATTTGTAACGAAAATGAGAGTTATCCTAAGCATATCCCCTGGGAGTGTCATAACCAAGAGTGCAGAAAAGAACCATTGTCGTGCACCAGTTCCCATTTGAGTCTAGCTCCAAGCGGTGTTTTCGGGTTTCACCCCTAGGTACATCTGTGCCAGAGCCGCCTCTAGCTGCTCGTATCCAAACAGGGATGTATTTCTCGGAAAACTCACAAAATCTCTACAATACCAAAATTCTAGGAAGTTATTCTATACCAATCCTCAAAGTTCATCTTAGGTCTACGTGATCTAATCAGAGATTATCTAAATCTAGCTTCCAAGGTTTGTACTAAACTTCCTCTGATACCAACTGTAACACCCCGACCCTAGTTACCCAGAGTCGGTGCATTATTACATAACATTGGCATGATCACAAGAAAGGTAAAATTTCAAAAGACGGATTGGTTTAGTAGCCTTGGAAACACTACATATATTCATAAGTTTTACATTACATCATAAAGTGAAAAACTACTACGAAAACATAATGTCTCCATATTCCACACTATTATCCCCTCATAATATCCCGGAAGGTCATTCATAACTTTATTCTTCACATCCTGGGAAAAATAAAACACAGAAAAGGGGTGAGCTGAAATGTCCAGTAAGGTTAACAATATAGCAGAACATTCAAAAATAAGCATAAACATTTAAGGCAATGCATTACTAAAACAAAAGCCTTTTAAACTTGAACTTCAACATAGTATGGAAAAAAGTAAAATGAAATAATGCCATTTACTTATTCACATGGATATTCTACTAATCGAATAATCACATGCAATATCAATAACCACTTTCATAATGTCGGAATGCATAATGCTGAACTTTAATTTCTTTGTCAAGGCCTCGTCCCAAGACCTAGGGGCTAACTATAACCGGAACCCAACCCGGAGGGCCTCTAATAACCAGACACCAACCCGGAGTGCCTCTAATAACCGGACACCAACCCAGAGTTCCTCTAATAACCGGAGACCAAACCGGAGTTCCTCTAATAACTGGAGACCAAACCGCAGGGCTTACTTTTACCGGTCCCCAACCCGGAACATACTTGTCTAACACATTCATCTGAATGAAAGGTTGAAATATAACATAAACATTTGGATTAAAAATAACTTATAAAATGTCAATAAATTAAACAAAAACCATGAGTCACATAAGAATAACTTATCCAAAGTCAAAAATATCACAAAACCTTCAATAAAATAGGGATGTATTGTATCACAATAAATCAACTTCAAATAAGCTTAAAATCCATCAAAGGATGTTGACATAGATGAAATCAAAACTATTTTAGAGAAATATCCCTTTTTTTATATCATTTTAAAGTAACATAATTATATAATAATACATTCAATTTGAAAATATTCATATAAGCTTGTAAGGGAAGCTTCGACAATTTTATAACGGCGGAAAATAACGGCACCCGCCATATAAGTTAAAAAAACATTCTTACCTTAATTCTGTCGAAAAGGATAAAAGGACCTTGTTTTGAAAATGACGGAAATATTCTTTTATAAACCACTTATGAAAGTCAAAAAGGGTATAAATGACTTTAACTCATATTCTAGTAAATAGTAAAAATGTTTTCAAATATATTTTTAAGAAACATGGATGTGGATGATAAAGAGATCCCAGTAGATAATTATGAATAAACAACCTTGGATAATGAAGAGATTGAGAAATAACCCTTACCAATTTGGTAACTTATGAAACATACAACCCATGGAAGAGGTATCATACAATGAATATGTAAATACACATAAATTAAAGTGTATTACACAAAGAATATAATTATGGGAAGTACATACACCACACAAAAGGTAACGGTGGCAATATGGAATGAATCTCACGGGAATAAGGTGTGAGATGAAAACCCCTTACCTTGTACTTTTCCTTGGTTGGGGTAGATTAACCTCCTCTTCTTTGGGTTCTTCCTTTTGATTTGATCAAAAGGGCTCCTTAGGTTGGATTTCTGATCAAACTAAGGCCTCTAGGTTGTAGTGAGGGAAGTTGGGAGAGTATTTGGTCAGAGTTTGGCCGAACCAAAAGGCTTTGAAGGTGTGAAGAAATGAGAAGGAGGAGTGCCCTTTTATAAGAGGGGTGAGGGGAACCTTTGGAAAAGCTAGAAATATTAATTTATAATAAATTCATATTTGGTTTCTAAAGGCTACAAAGTTGATTATTTAAATCTTAAGGTGGGGATAGGTCAAAAACAACTCAAACAATATAATTTAGACAGGTTTGGGTACTTATATTAACCTTATCTTTAAGTATTAACTCTAAGTTAATTAGTTTCACTTTTACAATGTCTCTTTGTATTTTTATATTATATGGTTAATAAACTTACTATATACATCCAAAAGACCCCCAAGTGGTCCATTAATTAATAACCTATCATGATATAAGTCTCTTGGTCGAACCTTAGATTTTTAGGAATTTAATATCAATTAATAATATAATATTGGTTTTAAGAACTCTTTTATGTCAATTTTGACATTATTCAATAGTTGATTTTTGTGAAACTCATAACAGATTTATTACTTCAAAAAAGCCAATTAAATCAATCATAATATATCTTATTATCCTATAAAATTAGTTTAATTCATTAAAAGTTTCATATTATATTTATTTGGGTATTTATAATATCAATTATTTTAATTTTTCACTATTATAGTAATTAATTCATCATCATTGTGTCAGAAATAAATTAAATTATTTAATGTCTAAAAATTCTGAATAAAATATCACTATGTAGGAACTCTTTTTATCTTTCTAATGAATATTTATAATCTAAAATCCAACATATATAACCCTATGTAAAAATTGTTTTTCTAAAAGATATATGCTTGTGTCATTCTTGTATTCATTTTAACTTAATTAAAATAAAGTGTCCCTATCACCTACAAGTGGCACCATGGGGTCCCAAAATCGACCCAAAGATGCCTATGGTCGACCATGTATCAACCAATAAGGCTAGTACACGTTTTAGGGTAATTTAGTATTATTATAATATTATTTTTTTACCCTTAATTACGAGACTTACCCTTAACCATGGTAAATAAAATATTTACCGCAGTAATTATTCTAAATGTCTAAAAATAAAAGTTACCTATTTACACAATTTGAACATCCTGATTCCAAATATGGAATCCATTTTTCAAAATTCAAAACACATAAGTGACAGAAATTAATTTAAAATTAATCCCCGTTGTTAAAACAAAAAAGCGTGTTTTTAAGAGATAATAACTATCAAAAGATTGGCACTTGTTTATGTTCGGTTTAATTGTAAAATTATGTCCAATGACCAACATTATATTAAATGGTAAAAATATATTCTAAATATACTTTAAAACCACTAAAATTCATAATTTATCACTATAAGTTATTTTGATTAAAAAAAGTTGTTTTTAATTAAAATTTAGTAATTTTCACTATTCATCAAAATATTAAAGTTATCCGAAAAGTACCAAAATTTCACCTTAGGCTAAATTAAATACTCTGAATCCAAAAATGAAGTCCATTTTGAGAGATAAAATTTCTAAAATTTTAAAAGGTAGGTATTACTATTCATAACAGCTAGTTTGATTGGTTGTGGTGTGTTAGAACTCGAAGTTGCATACAACACACACTATTGTATTATTCAAAGGAAAGTGTACCGTGGAAGATTGGGATGTTTCATTTTAAATTTTTTGATGTCCCCCATTTAGTCAAAAAGTTTAAAATATTGTATTTATAAAGGTTTCACTATTAAAAGTTGATAAAAGTGCAATACTGAAAATGAATCGGTTCTTGCGTTATGTCTAAGAAACTCATAATATGGATTCTAAAATTATAAGGATTATATAAAGTTTAAAATTTAGTTAATACTATTCATAACCTCTTTTGAATGGATTTTTTTTGGTAGGTCATGGTGTGATTGAACTCGGTGTTGCGTGTAGTGCAAGTTATTGAATCATTTTGAAGAAATAACACACTATGAAATCCTGGGGTGTTACATTCTCCCCTCCTTCAATAAATTGCGTCCTCGCAATTTGAAATTTTTCTTCGAAAATAAAAGTTTTAAAATAGAAAATATATTTGTGGGAAAACCCACATCGGAAATTGGGTTACTAAAATTTAGTCTTAATATGAGGAAAAGAGAAATGAAAGGGTCACCACCAAATTATGATCTCGATTAGGAGAACATTGGTGGCAATTAGAGATATATAATTGGAGGAAAAACGTAAATATTTATAGGTAGTGATTGAGGTCATGAATCACAAACAAGTATAAAATTGAGGTCCTTAAACTCATCAATCTATGATGATTTGAAATACCATCGGTTCAACAAAACATAGGGTATTGGGATAACACATTTTTGACGTTTGAAAATATCTTAGTTGAAATCCCACATCGAAAAATGAATTAATGAGGCCTCTATTTAAAATAAAGGATGGAAAGTATGAAGATTACCGAAAATAACACATACTAGGGTTCCATGTAGGAAAATATGGATATGGAAGAGAAATCTAGCCATCAATTATCTGATGGAGAGTGGTAGAGAACATGGCTATGAAAAGGCCAACAATCCCAAAGCCATAAATTAGTGATGACTTAAGGTACCATATAGAAAAACATTTTTGTTCTAAGTTACTTTTATTAATTTTGAGGAATTTATTTATGAGATTGGCTAAGATCATAAGGAGATATACTTACTTTATAATTAGAGTTTTATCCATTAATAAATTTCTACCACAATCTCATCATTCACTCTAAAAGATAATAGAACGTAAAAAAATTTCTATTTATACTATTCGTACAGGGTTCCAAAATAAATGAATTTATAATTCATCTACCAGATCTTTTAAAAAAACTACATTATTTAATCCAGGACATCTCGTGGGCCAGTGGTAGGTGATACACCCTTGTCGCCCTTCGGTTGCGGGTTCAAGTCTCGCAGCCTTGCCGGATGCGACGGGTTGCCGCCCGACCTCCGGGTTGTCCTTTTATGGAAATCCAAAATAATCCAAACTAGAACTATCCAAAATACATCTGTCCAAACTCACAGTACAACATTTATAAGGAAGGTAAACATAATGTAAATCCTTTTTACCCTGTAATAGCATATGAATAACTTCATCATGTATTCTTTTAATACACTAAAACATCCTGAATTACCATATTTCTTATTGATTACATTCATGATCCCTTATTCCATATAGAATGCTAGATATACTTCATCAATCCAAAAATGTTTTAAACCCCAACAATGATGGAATATACAAATCATTAATCAGTTCCAAGGTAGTCAAGAATATCCAATATAATTTATCCAAAACAATCATGTATTATTCCAAAATCACTACCTCAGTATCAGAACTATATTATGGTTTATCATTCTCTCAACCATATATTTTCCAAAAAGTTATCCTGCTATTGAGTCACTTTTCTTTGTTCCACACAATCTCATGTCCTTAATGAAATAGTACTACAGTACAATACTTATATACTCCATAATTATTATAGCAAGTACATTGTTGATACAACACTAAATTGACATAATCAACATAAGAACTCAAATCAGTCCTCTTCATCTGTGGTAGTATCATAACTTGATTATTATCCAATAGCATCATTTGCGGCATGGTTTGATGACTGGCACTAGGTTTGCGTAGTGTCCAAACTCCTTGCAAATGAAGCATTGTACATTTGAAACCATTTTCTTACCCTTACAGTCACGTACTTTGTGCCCTTTTCCTCCACACTTATAACAAACTCCCATTACTTTCAGGCAAGTTCCAAGGTGTTTCTTTCCACAGTTATCACATGTGGGAAAATTCTTCTTTTCACTCTTCCCTTTATCCATCTTTCTCTCTTCCATCCTTTTCTTCTCTTGCTTCCCTTCAAAGCCATAGGACTTAGTAAACTCTTTACTTATCTTATCAACACATGATATTATTTCTTCATATGATGATAATACATGCGAGACTATTTCTTTTGTAAATTCTGTCTTAAGACCATAAAATATATGATCCTTCTTTCTCTTTGTATCATGTGCATTTCTAGAGTTCTCATTCCTTCTACTGGGCGCCATTTCTAAACAATGGAATACATTAGATTAGTTTAGTAATAACAATACCTAATCCCAAACTTGTAAAACACATAACATAAATTAAATAGTTTATGGATATAATCCATAATCATAAAAATGTCTCTTTTGAGGAAGTATATACTCCTAAATTCTTCATAATGATTTGTAACGAAAATGAGAGTTATCCTAAGCATATCCCCTGGGAGTGTCATAACCAAGAGTGCAGAAAAGAACCATTGTCGTGCACCAGTTCCCATTTGAGTCTAGCTCCAAGCGGTGTTTTCGGGTTTCACCCCTAGGTACATCTGTGCCAGAGCCGCCTCTACCTGCTCGTATCCAAACAGGGATGTATTTCTCGGAAAACTCACAAAATCTCTACAATACCAAAATTCTAGGAAGTTATTCTATACTAATCCTCAAAGTTCATCTTAGGTCTACGTGATCTAATCAGAGATTATCTAAATCTAGCTTCCAAGGTTTGTACTAAACTTCCTCTGATACCAACTGTAACACCCCGACCCTAGTTACCCAGAGTCAGTGCATTATTACATAACATTGGCATGATCACAAGAAAGGTAAAATTTCAAAAGACGGATTGGTTTAGTAGCCTTGGAAACACTACATATATTCATAAGTTTTACATTACATCATAAAGTGAAAAACTACTACGAAAACATAATGTCTCCATATTCCACACTATTATCCCCTCATAATATCCCGGAAGGTCATTCATAACTTTATTCTTCACATCCTGGGAAAAATAAAACACAGAAAAAGGGTGAGCTGAAATGTCCAGTAAGGTTAACAATATAGCGGAACATTCAAAAATAAGCATAAACATTTAAGGCAATGCATTACTAAAACAAAAGCCTTTTAAACTTGAACTTCAACATAGTATGGAAAAAAGTAAAATGAAATAATGCCATTTACTTATTCACATGGATATTCTACTAATCGAATAATCACATGCAATATCAATAACCACTTTCATAATGTCGGAATGCATAATGCTGAACTTTAATTTCTTTGTCAAGGCCTCGTCCCAAGACCTAGGGGCTAACTATAACCGGAACCCAACCCGGAGGGCCTCTAATAACCATACACCAACCCGGAGTGCCTCTAATAACCGGACACCAACCCAGAGTTCCTCTAATAACCAGAGACCAAACCGGAGTTCCTCTAATAACCGGAGACCAAACCGCAGGGCTTACTTTTACCGGTCCCCAACCCGGAACATACTTGTCTAACACATTCATCTGAATGAAAGGTTGAAATATAACATAAACATTTGGATTAAAAATAACTTATAAAATGTCAATAAATTAAACAAAAACCATGAGTCCCATAAGAATAACTTATCCAAAGTCAAAAATATCACAAAACCTTCAATAAAATAGGGATGTATTGTATCACAATAAATCAACTTCAAATAAGCTTAAAATCCATCAAAGGATGTTGACATAGATGAAATCAAAACTATTTTAGAGAAATATCTCTTTTTTTATATCATTTTAAAGTAACATAATTATATAATAATACATTCAATTTGAAAATATTCATATAAGCTTGTAAGGGAAGCTTCGACAATTTTATAACGGCGGAAAATAACCGCACCCGCCATATAAGTTAAAAAAACATTCTTACCTTAATTCTGTCGAAAAGGATAAAAGGACCTTGTTTTGAAAACGACGGAAATATTCTTTTATAAACCACTTATGAAAGTCAAAAAGGGTATAAATGACTTTAACTCATATTCTAGTAAATAGTAAAAATGTTTTCAAATATATTTTTAAGAAACATGGATGTGGATGATAAAGAGATCCCAGTAGATAATTATGAATAAACAACCTTGGATAATGAAGAGATTGAGAAATAACCCTTACCAATTTGGTAACTTATGAAACATACAACCCATGGAAGAGGTATCATACAATGAATATGTAAATACACATAAATTAAAGTGTATTACACAAAGAATATAATTATGGGAAGTACATACACCACACAAAAGGTAATGGTGGCAATATGGAATGAATCTCACGGGAATAAGGTGTGAGATGAAAACCCCTTACCTTGTACTTTTCCTTGGTTGGGGTAGATTAACCTCCTCTTCTTTGGGTTCTTCCTTTTGATTTGATCAAAAGGGCTCCTTAGGTTGGATTTCTGATCAAACTAAGGCCTCTAGGTTGTAGTGAGGGAAGTTGGGAGAGTATTTGGGCAGAGTTTGGAAGAACCAAAAGGCTTTGAAGGTGTGAAGAAATGAGAAGGAGGAGTGCCCTTTTATAAGAGGGGTGAGGGGAACCTTTGGAAAAGCTAGAAATATTAATTTATAATAAATTCTTATTTGGTTTCTAAAGGCTCCAAAGTTGATTATTTAAATCTTAAGGTGGGGATAGGTCAAAAACAACTCAAACAATATAATTTAGACAGGTTTGGGTACTTATATTAACCTTATCTTTAAGTATTAACTCTAAGTTAATTAGTTTCACTTTTACAATGTCTCTTTGTATTTTTATATTATATGGTTAATAAACTTACTATATACATCCAAGAGACCCCCAAGTGGTCCATTAATTAATAACCTATCATGATATAAGTCTCTTGGTCGAACCTTAGATTTTTAGGGATTTAATATCAATTAATAATATAATATTGGTTTTAAGAACTCTTTTATGTCAATTTTGACATTATTCAATAGTTGATTTTTGTGAAACTCATAACAGATTTATTACTTCGAAAAAAGCCAATTAAATCAATACTAATATATCTTATTATCCTATAAAATTAGTTTAATTCATTAAAAGTTTCATATTATATTTATTTGGGTATTTATAATATCAATTATTTTAATTTTTCACTATTATAGTAATTAATTCATCATCATTGTGTCAGAAATAAATTAAATTATTTAATGTCTAAAAATTCTGAATAAAATATCACTATGTAGGAACTCTTTTTATCTTTCTAATGAATATTTATAATCTAAAATCCAACATATATAACCCTATGTAAAAATTGTTTTTCTAAAAGATATATGCTTGTGTCATTCTTGTATTCATTTTAACTTAATTAAAATAAAGTGTCCCTATCACCTACAAGTGGCACCATGGGGTCCCAAAATCGACCCAAAGATGCCTATGGTCGACCATGTATCAACCAATAAGGCTAGTAACCGTTTTAGGGTAATTTAGTATTATTATAATATTATTTTTTAACCCTTAATTACGAGATTTACCCTTAACCATGGTAAATAAAATATTTACCGCAGTAATTATTCTAAATGTCTAAAAATAAAAGTTACCTATTTACACAATTTGAACATCCTGATTCCAAATATGGAATCCATTTTTCAAAATTAAAAACACATAAGTGACAGAAATTAATTTAAAATTAATCCCCGTTGTTAAAACAAAAAAGCGTGTTTTTAAGAGATAATAACTATCAAAAGATTGGCACTTGTTTATGTTAGGTTTAATTGTAAAATTATGTCCAATGTCCAAAATTATATTAAATGGTAAAAATATATTCTAAATATACTTTAAAACCACTCAAATTCATAATTTATCACCATAAATTATTTTGATTAAAAAAAGTTGTTTTAATTAAAATTTAGTAATTTTCACTATTCATCAAAATATTAAAGTTATCCAAAAAGTACCAAAATTTCACCATAGGCTAAATTAAATACTCCGAATCCAAAAATGAAGTCCATTTTGAGAGATAAAATTTCTAAAATTTCAAAAGGTAGGTATTACTATTCATAACGGCTAGTTTGATTGGTTGTGGTGTGTTAGAACTCGAAGTTGCGTACAACACACGCTGCTGTATTATTCAAAGGAAAGCGTACCGTGGAAGCTTGGGATGTTTCATATTAATTTTTTTGATGTCCCCCATTTAGTAAAAAAGTTTAAAATACTGTATATAAAAAGGTTTCACTATTAAAAGTTGATAAAAGTGCAATACTAAAAATGAATCTGTTCTTGCGTTATGTCTAAGAAACTCATAATATGGATTCTAAAATTATAAGGATTATATAAAGTTTAAAATTTAGTTAATACTATTCATAACCTCTTTTGAATGGCTTTTTTTTGGTAAGTCATGGTGTGATTGAACTCGGAGTAGCGTGTAGTGCAAGTTATTGGATCATTTTGAAGAAATAACACACTATGAAATCTTGGGGTGTTACAGATTACGCTACATACAATACCAACTTGGCTTGTTCTACAAGCAACACCGACTTGGTGTACGATGTACACAACACTGAGTTTTTTTGAGAAATTTCTTTTTATTGTATTAATTAGTTAAATAAGATAATTATAAACAATACATTAAATTTTTTAATGAATAATTTTGAAATTTTATTGTTTTATATAAATAAAACATATTTACCATGAAAGATAATATTTTTTGTAAATTCATTTTTTGTTAAAAATATTGTTTTCTTGAATAAATCGCTTTTAATACAAAAATTATTTTTAGAAAAATTTAGAAATTTAATATGATAAAATAAACTTCATTTTTTAAATCAGAACAAAAAAAATAAGGCTCGGGGTATTATTTCGGGTTTTTTCTAAGAAACCATATTTTTATGAATAGTAAAAAATACTACTTTTTAGTTAAAAACCACATTTTTTTCTAATTAATTATTAATTATAAATGAAATTATTAATTATATTTAAGGTAAAATTAGATAAATATTACATATAATTATAAAAATAGACTCATTAGAATCAATTACACTTTAATACCAAATATAAAATCTTATCAAACTGATGAACTTTTTCATAGTATAAAAACTCGTTATTTCATCTCGTCTGTGGGATTAACACTAATCTTAATATTTCCACTTCTATGATTTGAATTTAAAAAATATGACATACATAATTTTATTAATTATAATGTTTAGATTATAATAATACCATGTTAAATTTTAACTGAAATGATTTGTAAAAGTGAATAAAATTAATCCGAGCAATTAAGGCCAAATTAAGATTAAATAGAGACTAAAACTTAAAATTAAGTGCCCATATGACCTAGAAACCTACACAAAACCCATTGGATGTACCTATTTCAGCCATAAAACTTCTAGTTTTAATTTTTGTTGGTTTGTTAAGGATTTATTTTGGTTAGAACATGTGAACAACTAATTTGTTTCTGAAAATTCTATGTGAGTCCTTTTTGTTGCATATAAAAGGACACCACCTCTACCCATTCCGAAAACCTCTGAAGATTAGTAAGTTCAGAAAAGACCTAGAATAATTTACTCCAACCATACTAATTTCTACTTTTAAGCCTCCCTTTGGGTGGAAACCCTCTTAAGAAATTATTTTTCCACCAACCTGAAGGTGTTACCCAATTACGAGGTAATGTATTCTCTCAAGATCATTTCCTTTATTTTCAATCTCCACCCCTCCACTCTCCTTATTTAATTATTTTGTGAAAACATCAGTATCATCCATATACAAGTATTTATTTATGAAAATGATTTGATCCAAACTTACACACACCTACATCCAATGAATTTTGGACATACTATTTCTTTGTACAACAAACTATAGCCTCACGAAATGATGATTGTTCATTTCTCCTTCACCAAAAATAATGGTGGCCATTTTTATGTAAAATAAGTTTTTATATGTAATAAATTATCTTTATTATGTATTTAAGCTTATTTAATCCTTTTACAACACACATTTTTTTACCTTCCATTTGGTTTTAATACGGTAATCTCGTTTGAGGAAGTGTGAACTACCACCCCCTCAAAACGATGTGATTCATTCACACACCATACAGAACGTATTAATGATGGTTTTAATGAAAATATATGATATATATGATATATTAATTCTCATTTAATAATGATATATATATATATATATATATACATATATATATACACATGTGTCATTTACATACATTATTTCAACATAAAAATAAAAATGGAAAACAATGTTCATGCATACGTATGGTTTACCATCTCCATGAATAGTATATTCCATCAAATTCTTAATTAGGATATAGATTATTATAATATAATAATATAAGATTTAACTAATATGTATATCATTTTATACATTCTGTAATAAAGATATAATTATAAAGATCAATGATATAAAAAATTAAGACACATTCGAAGAACAAAGAGAATATTACACGAAGTGAAACCTTAACGTAGGATCATTAACAATAAGGTCATAAAAGGTTATAATAAAACCATATATAGTAATAGATATAATTATATTATTCTTTAAAATATTTAAAATAAACTTATATTTATTATACATGAATCTCGTACGATTATAGAGAGAACCAGGACACATGGTAAGGGGATTTAATCTCTCTTTTAATATTCGTTTGATAAATGTTAGGTTTTAAACACTTTCATTTTGTGTGGTGTATGTACTTCTAGAAGGCACGAATCCATCTGGGTAATCATCGACCGACTCACCAAGTCGGCCCACTTCCTACCTAACAGAGAGCATGTCTCAGTGGAGAGTTTGGGACGCCTCTATGATCAGGAGATCATACGGTTTCATGGTGTCCCATCATTTATCATCTCCGATCAAGATGATCACTTTACTTCCAAGATTTGGAAGGGGTTGCAGGAGGCTTTTGGGACACAGGTACACCTGAGCACAGCCTTTCATCCTTAGAAAAATGGCCAGACAGAGAAGAACATTCAGACACTCGAGGACGTGCTCCGTGCCTATGTCCTTTACTTTTGTCGTAGCTGGGAGGATCACCTGCCCTTAGTGGAGTTTTCCTACAACAATAGATACCACTCCAACATCGGGATGGAACCATAAGAGGAATTGTACAACCAACCTTGCAGATCACCTCTGTGCTGGACTGACCCTGGGGAGTCAACACTCGTAGGACCAGAGATGGTTCAGGCTACGACGGAGAAGGTGCAGATCATCCAGGAGCAGATGAGGACTGCACATAGAAGAAAAAATTCTTATGCTGATAGGAGACGGAGACCACTGAAGTTTGAGGATGGCGACCACGTTTTCTTACGGGTCTCACCTCGACGTGGATTACGAAGATTTGGCCAGGGAGGAAATTTATCTCCGTGCTTCATCGGACCATTCTTGGTCCTCAGCAGGGTAGGCGATGTGTCTTACCGCCTGGCCCTTATACCTCAGTTGCACCAGGTGCATGACGTCTTCCATGTATCTCATCTGAGGAGATACATGCACGACCCGACCCACATCATCAACTACGAGGAGATGTACATCGATGACGGGGCTACATTCACAGAGGTCCCGGTGGAGATCGAGGATCGACAAGAGCGGGTCCTAAGTGGATGGTCGAATCCTCTGGTATGCATTCGTTGGTAGCACGAGAACCTCCAGGAGAGCACATGGGAGCGGGAGGCTTGGATGCGTGCTCAGTACCCTCATTTGTTTCTCTAGTTTATGATATAGATTTATGGGGATGTAAATCCTTGAGGTGTGAGTAATTTAAAGACCTAGAAATTTCAAAAAAAAACTTAAATACTTTGGAATTTTACGAGTCTATGGCTTCAGACAGCACTAGATTTCGAGGCCCGGTGTGTCCAGAATCAATTTACGGAGTTTGACTCGGGTATGTTCAGTAAACAAATGACTGAGTTTTACTATCTTTTGAACCGGTGCTCGGAATTGACATCTGAGGGCACCGATGAACTCGCAAAGTCGGTAATTTTTTAAGGGGACCATTACCATAGTTGTGTTTCCATGGGAGGAGAAGTTAAAAATTTGTGGATTAAATAAGAAGTGAATAAAAATTGTGGAACAGTTTTTATATTATATCTATGGTTGTTATATCCTACATGGGGGAGTTGGGGTGGGACCCACAATCTCCTAACTATCCATGTGAGGATAATTGTTAGGTGGGTCCCACATCAGCCCCACCCCTTCACATTCCATAAATCCTTAACCCATTTGAACTCCCATGTTAATTACATGGAAACTCCCTTTTAAATTTTGTAACCTCCTCTCTCTCTCTCCCTCTTAACTCTTTCCAAGACACATTAATCAATGAATTGAACCACTTCAATTAATTAATTAAGTGTTTGGAATTTAAAATTTTTAATGCATCGTATGATTAAATAAAATAAAGAGAATCCCTATTTTATTTTTGGTTGGCTTGTTGTGTTGAGATTTTGGGGAGAGAGCTCTTGAGTTTCGAAGAACGCTTCGTCTCTTATGTTGAAGAACGCCTACTCTCCGACGAAGAACATCGACTGAGCAACCCCATATTTTCCATGCCCTTCTTCCTCTGTGATAAGGGAGAAGACACCGACACGGGATCTCGCCAATGATGTATCACCTTATAATTTTTCTCTCCGTGATAAATGGGGAGACACTGCTTCCTCCTCGGGCGCACTCCGTCATCACTTACAGAACCTCACCCCGCGATGCCCAACATTCGATATCTTTTGTTGAGGTAGGGGTTATTTTTTTTGTTCAAGTCTTTATCATCGTTCTTCGTTTCTTAAGGTTTGGCCGAATGATATCGTCATAACGGGAGGAGATCAGACTGGAAAAACACGGTCGATTCTCCTCCCATCTTATTTGTTAACCTTAGTTGATGTTGTAGGCGGAGGCGCACAATGCTGTTGAACTGTGCGGTGATCAGTAGGGAAACACGACCATGCAAGGCCACGGCGAAGGCGGCGCGGTGCCGTTGCACCGCCCTGAGACGTAGAGGGCCGCGACAGGAGCGGGCCGCAGCGCTGTCGCACCGCGGCAGAGGGGCACAGCGCCGTCTTCCCGTACCGGAATGACGAGTCATGACATAAGGCCACGACGGACCAGTAGGGGCGGCCGGTCGAGCCGGCCGCCAACGTCTCCAGGAGGTGGGACCCCTTATGGGTCCCGCGACAGCTCACAAACCGTCCGACCTAAATGGTCAGCCATTACCTTGAAACTAGGGAGGTGTAACCCCCCCGACCAGCTGCTAGGGAAGACCCCATTGGGTCCAATGTTTCCAAAAACAGGGGGCCGCACCCCCTTTGCGTCCCGCTCGACCAATGGTCTAGCCGCGGTCAGCTTGGATGGGCTAGCCGCAGGCCATGCGGGCCGGCCCGGCCCGCGACACTTCGGGCCGGGCCGCGCCACTTTGCGTCGGGCCGTGAAACTCCCCGGGCCAGTCCGACCCCTTTGCTAGGTTAGACCCTCCAAAACCAAGTCGACCCGATTTGTCAATCCATCGAGCCTAACAGACCGGCCCCGTTATTCACTTAAATGTTAATAACATAAGGACCACACGTCCTATCGATGCGCCATCTGTGGAACTGGAACTCTTTCGATGAGATGGTCCTTTTTCAATACTCTAAGCGAGTTTCAAATGAATTTGGATATCGGCCGGGTTAGAAATGAGTGTATTTCTAACCAGGCCCTTGGGACGGAAAAGCCAATATCTATCAGACCGGGCTTCCGATTGATGTGTCGTCTATTGCATTGAGTTTATTTTTACGAGACAGAACTTCGGGATAAATCAACTCAAGACTTCATGATAGTTGATGTATTGACCCCCCGTGGATCGTGGAGCAGACCCTCCTGAAATTGAGAGTTCTATGTGCGGGAATCCTAGAGTTGGCTGCGACTATGACGACGATGGCGACTGTACTTGGATCATACGTAGGTTCGGAAGAGGGGACGGCTATACAATGATCCTCCGTGGGTTCTGCAGTGATGACGAATATAATTGGATCCTACATGGGTTCGGTAGTAATGGTTACTGTACTTGGATCCTATGTGGGTTCGGAAGCGACGAATTCTATACTTGGATCCTATATGAGTTCAGTAGTTGAGATGATTCATAGGACATATCTATCAAGTCCACCCGTCTCCGTGAGTAGTATACCTGTGTGAGCTGAGTCTTTACTTTCAATCATTATCATCGATATGATTGACTTGCATTCCTGTGTGGAGTGGGTTGTGCTTTCATGTGTGGACTGGGTTGTTCTTGGGCTCATGAGTTGGAGCCGAATTGGAATTGATAAATTAGGTATATGTATGGGCACATACCTAAGTATATTTGGTTGATACTTTGTGTTTGTATTGGGAGACATTTGGGGGTCTCGGGGTCCCTACTAAGTATCTTATACTCACCCCTACACAGGCTATGCCCGCACTACATTGTGTTGGATGCAGACGATAGACAACACTGATCGAGGTGGAGTTTTGTGGAGCGGGATGATACCTGGAGGTGGACCACTTGGCAGGACGTACACTGAGTGGACGGCCGGACCCAAGGAGATGAGGAGACCATTTGTACCCTCCCTTTAGGTGGGATATCCAGAGGACGACTCAGTGGTTGCTGGTTTACTTTAATACAGCTGTTCTTTCGTTAATATTGTACTGTACTTTCAGTTGGGTGTGTATTCTGGCACATTTACTTTCCACCACTTAATTTTTTACTCAGTTTACTTAGTGTTTACTTCATCTTTCATACTCTGTTGTGTTTTTATACTTATATAAAGGCAATGCCTTCCCTTTTATCAGGATTTACACCTTTGGTGCTAGTTGCCTGCCCCTGGCCTATGGAAGGCGGGCTTGGGGTAGTCACAACATGGGCCCTGAGGACGGGTCATGATAGAAATGGTTATGAAACCTATCTATTTTCAATAGGATATGATGTTATGAAATGTTATCGATAAAAATTTCATTTTATGGGTAACAAAATAATGTTTATAAGACCAATATCCTTTTATGGGTAATTGTATGATGAATGTTTTATTATATTGTAGAACATGTGTGAATGTGTTTACAATGAGATGGGTGGGACCTATATATCCCTCCAATTAATTAGGTAATGATATGTTTTATCTAAGATCAATGGGTTCATAGGTTTTTTCCAATGCCTGAAAAGAAAGGGTGTGAATGGCTTATAGAACAAGGCTGAAAAGAAAGAGGGTGTTTGGGTTGTAGCTGAAGACAAAACGAAAGAGGGTGTATGGGTGGTATCCCAAGCCTAATTGAAAGAGGGTACACGGGTAGTAGGCCACACCGGAAAACAAGAAGGTACTTTGGATGTAGCTTAATCATAAAAGAAAGTGTGTAAATAGGTTGCTATCCAAATCCCAAAGTAGGTACAAGGGACATTGACCAATTCTAACATGTTATAAAGTTCTTGGTAGGTATCCCTGGCTTAAAAGTTTCTATTATTATATGTAGTCCATAAATCGAATATCGTATTCCTTATTTATGAATTCATGGCTCAAAATTTTTAGTTCATTATAATTCATTTGTTATGAACTTCCAAGCTTTATCCCATGACTCGTGTTTACGACCTTTGATAAGGAGGGTAAGATCTCCTAACGTTACGATCGCAATATCATACTACTATGATGACATGTTTGCTAACATGTATCCCTTGTTTACCCTTACTAATAATCTGATCTCACCCCTTTATTATGTTTCCTTTCTCTAGGTTAGGACGAATGGTTTTTGATAGAATTACTAAAGGTGGAGGTCATTATAGGAGATGTTGAAGATCTTTCCTCGGGATAGAAGATTTTGTTACCCAGTTTTCAAAGACACTAAACTATTACTGTCCTCTATAATTTTTTTTAATGTACTGAATATTCATCTAAAATGATTTAATATCCATGTATATTAATCTTGGGCCACTATAGGGAACCTAAGAGAAAAAATAAGAGATGAATGCACCCACAAAATGTATATGCATGGTGTAATACAAACATGCCTAGTGGGATTTCAGTATATAGTCGTTGAGTTTCCTTTTTTTTACATTATATAAATGAAAATTTTTATATAATTTATAAAAATAGTTTTTTGAAATGACAAATCATAATGAAAATCTTTATCTAGATTTAACACTTTATTTAAAAAATGCAGGTAAAACCTTTTAAAAACAAATGTGGCTTTTATATCCTAAAATTATAGTTTTATAACCATATAAAAATCTCTATTTTATTTTAAAATATCATTCAAAAATATGAAAATAATACTTTTAATTTAAAAAGGGAAAAAATAAATTTCTTCATATTTTCCCCAAAACATTTATAAAATGTATTTCTCAAAACTAACAAATATTAACTTATAAAATAGTCACTTTATGTTGTATTTATAAATCTATTTTTAAGTAAAAAAAATCACAATAAAAAACATGGAATAATCAAAATGACACCAAGATATAAATAGAAAAAATTAAAAAAACCAACAACTAAGCTAGGGTTCTTGGAAACCAAGTTAACATATGGGATATAGATAAGGTAAATATGGGAAAACCAAATCATGCTCAGTAGGATATATCATTATGGGAAAATAATTAGGACCTATAATGAAAAATAAGAGAACTATATCATCGTATTAGAATCTCTAAGGAACCACTATATGAAGTTAGATATGACTATTTGGCACCGTTTTTGTTACCAAGTAGAAAATAAATCCAAAGGAGGGCAACATTTTACAGGGTAATTTCTAGCCTATGAATAATAAGATAGCATAACACAAATCCATCAATTATACTCAATCACCTAGTTCTCCCATGATATTAGTAAAATAGAGGTTAAATGATAAGTGAAATTCAAGGTTAATCATCAAAGAATAAATTGAATATATCATATCCCCACAAACACTCACAAAAAACCCATTTCTAATCCTTGAATAAGAATCAATAGTAAAAATCCCCCATTAGGCCAGAATTTATAACCAACATAACATAAAAGGGTCTAAATAATGGTGGTAAATATAATTTCAAATCAATATTTTTTATTAATGTTCCAAATTGGCCTTTGAATTACAATATATTCCATCACCTTATAAAACACATATTAGAAAATATTCTGAAAAATAAATATTAAAACAACACTTTCACTTTGAAATGATGCAAAAATAATAGAAAAATCTATGAAGTATAGATTTTCTTTAGACATTGATAACTAGGAATAAGTATCCTGTTTTTCAAAAAATAGTTTTAAAGATAAAATAGTACCTTTTAAAATAAACTAGTGTCAAGAACCATCTTTAAAATAGTTTGGTTCATTTTAATGACCCACCCATGCATTTTTTAAACACTTATCATGAAGAAAAA
The DNA here is from genome assembly GCA_963277665.1 of Viscum album. Taxonomy (NCBI): domain Eukaryota; kingdom Viridiplantae; phylum Streptophyta; class Magnoliopsida; order Santalales; family Viscaceae; genus Viscum; species Viscum album. The sequence goes on from OY728145.1 coordinate 963,369,078, forward strand.
TCTTCCCATGCATAGAAACCATTTTAAGACAATTCCAAAACCCTTCATGGGTAACACATATTGATATATTTTAAAAATAAATTAATTTTATACATCCATGATTTTATAGACTATAATATAAAGGAATAAAATAAAATCACCTACCTTGATTCAAGTACAAAAAAGATGCAATGAGTTTGTTTCATTGATATAAGACAAACCAAGTAAAGAGAAACCATTATCAAATCTTGAAAATAAAAATCAAATGATAATAAATTAATTAAAACCTAAAATAAATTGTCATAAAAATTAGGGATCATAGGAGAATGTAAAGTTTAGGGATAGGGGAGAATGATATTTTGGGAATAATAAAGAAAACAAATACCTCATATATCCACTTGAATCAGAAGTTAACGATCCTTAAAAATATGGGAGAATACTTAAAAGGAAAATGGTCAAAGGGATCTCTCATAGTCTTAATGTAAGAGTTGTAGGGGAGAAATGGGTTAAAAACCATGATAATTGAATAGGTAAAAAATAAAAAATAAAATAAAAATAATAGATTTCTCGGAAAGGAACCATCAAATATACAATGTCATAGACCACACTGTGGTGAACACCCAAGCAAACCATGAGTACCCCAGACATTTTTGAAAACCATGTTGTGCCTCCCACACCCCTCATCATTTCAGCACACACCACAGATTTCACCATGATTTTATGTGATTATGTTGTTATTGTGGGCCATGGTCAAAAAAAATTCTTATTTTTCAAAAGTTGGAATGAATCATAGGGATTACCAAGGTCATTTCCCAAGGAGTGTGTGTGGGGATAATTCTCACGATCATTAACCCTTATATATATATTTGTTTTTTTATTAGTTTTTAAAGAAGTAAAATGATGGTATGTGGTTTTGAAATATAGAACACAATAGAAATATAAATGCACCAAAAATGGATGTAATAAATATATATGGTCCGAAGGTTAAATATGATATATCATTATCTCTTTTTTTAAAATCATCTAATTCAATGATTTGGTTTAATATGATTCACATATTTCCATACAAAAATTTTCTTTTTCATTGAACCACTAATTTTCTTGAGATATACATAAATAGAACAATAATTCCATATTTTCTCCTTAGTTAATTTTTACTAAAATTCATTATATGAGTGAATAAACTTACCCACACACATAGAAGAAGTTGTATACCATTCTTCATTTTAAATAAGAAAAATCTAATAATATGTCGTGTGGCCTAGATGGAGGGATAATTTAAATTGTATAAATTAGATTTAGGGTTATAGTTTCAATGGAATTTAGATAGAAAATGGACTCCTCTACACTGCACACCCACTATCATACTTTTAATCAAATTGGAAATACATTGAGAAATAAATTGATATATTCAAGACCTCCACTGTGATTCCCCTCAAACCAACAATAATTTTTTAACTCTCCTGATCATTTAGATTCTCAATTATAGGATTTATTAGTGGTTACAAATAAATTATAGGATAAGAGAAAAAATATAAAGGAATGATAAAAAATGATAATTTAAAATAAAATGAAGGGATATCACAAGAAAACATAGTTAAAGTAGGAAGGTTCTGAAATATTGTACTCATGGAAATGGTAAATATTTATTGTTAGTCAGTATTCTTATTCCTCACATTTTGCTTCAATGATAGATATTTATTCCTTAGATAGGCTCTACTTACTGTGGTTAAATTATTCATATAAATTCAGTTAGTATTATTTTTTCTAGGATAGTGTGTGCTTAGGTTTGAGAATAAATAGAGTAGTATTGATTATTGGATCCAATGAAAAAAATGAGTGTTGTAGCGTCACATATGAAGTAGTGAAATAATTTTAGCATTGTATTGGATGTTTGGGTATAGGTTGAGAAATTGGATAAGTATGATGAGTTATGTTTTTGAATTCTAATTTGGACATGAAAGTTATAAACATAGGCTGGTTTGGTTGGGAGATGTAAGGGATTGGGATGTGTGATATTATGGAAAAGGGAATTTTAGAAAATCCTTCATACATGTTGTGTGTAACCTATATAATTAATAAACATTGTTGATGTGGGATATTCATAGGCCTCACTAGTAATAGAATATGGAAAAAAAGTTATAAAACAACAAATTATATCATAAATTTGGCTTCTGATCTTGTTTGGACTTCAATACCTCACTTGGGATAAGTTTTGTTATCTTTATTTAGGATTCCATTTTGTCTTCTTTGGTTCATCCTACCAAACATGTTGTGTGTGTCCTCTTATGGACTTATAGGTGAAGCCATGGGATACATTGAGGTCCCTCCATAATTTAATACCTATATAGTGAAATAACCACATAGTAGTAAATAAAAAGGGAGGAAAGATCCAATGAAATATTTTTCCAAACACATATTAACTTAAATTGGTTTGAGGATTTTAAATCTACAGATAACAAGTATTAATTGCATCATGAAACTAGTCATTGACATTTATTCAACTTCTGTCTTGGGAATCAGAAGTCGGTTTGGATACCATCAGTGGAATGGATGCTAATTATACATTGAAGGAGGCTAATATTAATTACTAATATTTTAATATTAAAATGTTTAAATGACTATAGACATCAGATTTAATGCATTTTATAAATTGAAATTAATTTTTCATCATATGTTCAATTAATGTATAAAGTGAATACTTGGGCCCAATCAATCATCTATTGGTGGAAAAGATTATATTCATTATTTGAATTTTATATTTTGTTGATATTATTGATAAATTAGTATGGAAAATATTATCTTTTAGGATTAAGGAATGAATCATAATGGATGATGAAATTTTTTGGGAATGAATGCATACATTTCTGGATAAAGAATATATGGCAAGAGTCACATAAAGTAAAATTGGAGCCCAAAATTCAAACCCAATGAAGATAAAACTTTAATTTTAGAAAGTAAAAATTATGGGTATGAATTCATTCAACATTTTCTAGATCTAATTCTGAATTTTTTGGGAGATATAGGGAGCCTATTTTGACATTTAATTTGTCGGCTAGATTTAAAGGCCTATAAAATTATCCCACCCTTTCGATCAAAACATCGAAATGGATGAGCCAAATTGCCAATTGTTTGGAAAGATAATATAAAAAAAGTAAGAAGATATTTATATTCTATGACCATACCTTATTCAAATAGTTTCATTAACATATTTTAGCACCAAAAATTGGAATGAATTTGGGCGGAGTTTTTAATAAACATTGAGAAAGTCTAATTTCTTTTGATTTAAACCCTCTGCCTATCATAATTAAACAGGATGTATGTTTTTGTTAGGGGGTCAACCAAAGGATCTTAATATGATTATATATGGATATGTTAGATTATAAATTTAGGATCAATGTTTTATTCTATCAATTCCATATCAGGGTATTCATTTTGTAATTACATCCTCTATTTTTCATATGCAAGTATTTCATTCATGCTCATTTATAAATTTTTTTTACATTTTTCATGTTTTATATTTATTATTAATTTATTCCTTCATTTTACTTAAAAAATTGATAGCATTGAATATATCTGTGAATTCATTGACACCAGAAATTGTGAACTTCCTCACACAACAAGGGAGTGTTCTTCTTTTTTATATTTATTTCTTTAATTATCCCCTCATAAGATTACTTAACACTTCTATTAGTAGAAAAAAAATCAATGGAGGGTTAAAAATATTATTGTTTAACCCATGTGAGTAGAAATGGTATATAATAGATGTTATTTTATGTTATTTTATTCTTTAATTCATTATATGGTTTGAGAGTTCCATTCTTTGAATTATTTCTTCTTCAACTTCAAATATTTTAATGACTACACATTTTGAGTTCTACTACAATAAAATTCCTTGGAGTGATTATGAAAATTATTATTAATTTAATTGGTTATTAGAATTGGAATTTTGTAAGGATTAAATTGGAGAATTATATTATAGAAATATCTAATTGATTTAATTTCTCCTGAACTAGTGAATGGAAAAATAATAAGAAAAAATTTAAATTCCATATTCCCATAAAGAAGACCTAGGATCATCCCATCATATTTAATTATTTTAATTCCATTCATTATGTTTCTATTATTGTTTTTTCAAACTATTTTTTTACTAAAATAAAATCAATCCAAAAAGATATTCAGTTCTTAGTCAATCTATTGAATAGATTTTAGTGTCTTGTGTTTACTTCTTCGGTGACTATGGATTTGATCCCAACTTGTAATAAAACAAAAACATATACATGGTGGGTAAATTTGGGTACAACTATATTTTGGATCCTTTAATGGGGACCTATGTAAGTAACTTAGATTCTATCATTATATTCTCTTCCCATTTCTCTTATCTCACCTAAAATTATATCTTATCACCTCCACATATCTATTTTCAATACTGATTTCACTCTTAAAAAATTCCATTTTGAACAGACGGAAACAAGGGGAACCTTTACCAATATTTATTACCCAAAACCAATTGTAATATACAATGATCATGCTCGCTTATATTGGTGGGATAATCAACAAATGAATGAACCACAATGTTTTAACTCATATGCTCCACAAAAAATTCCAACCTAAAATTACAACCAATCCCAATAAAAAAATTGAATATCCTCCGGTGAAATTCAATCAATATAATTATCCTCTAGGAATAGACCATCTAAATAAACCCATTGTACAACCTGATCCATTGGCTTTATTTGAAAAAGTTTTTAAACAAATGGTGATATGACTTCTATGGACTCATCAATGAGGGTAGAACAACAATATTTTGAAATTATTGTAGAACCCATTCCCACTCAAGTTTTCTTCTTACACATAATTAATAGAAGAACCATGTTACACACAATATTCTTATGTATAAATCCAATATGTGATAATTTCTATGAGTGTGGAAACTAATGCATAACATGAAGTATTGATTCTCAAACAATCAAAATCCTTAAAATTAGATGAAAATTTTGATGAACCAACTTTTGAATTTGACTAATTAGAGCTGAATAATAAGTTTATTTGGTTAGAGAATCATGAAATTCGACCCAAGGAATAAGAGGAGACTCTTAATTAGAGTTTACATCTGGATGAAATTTATATTTTTTTGAATTTTTAAAAAGGGTAATTTCACATCACTGATTGATATTCCCAAACATAGCTCCATTAATAATTTTTTAGAAACCCCAGTCACTAAACTATTGGGAAAAATGAAAAAATTTTAGACAATACCTATTCTCTATACAGATCTATAAATTTTTTTGCTTTAAACTTCAATTCCAATGGAACAAATTCTGTTTAAATTTATTTAAAATTAAACTTGGGTTGATTCAAATTCTACACCTTTTTGGGAATGTGTTATCTATCCCAAGATTGGATTCATAGTCCATACTTTCCTTCAAAACTCTTCTGTCATAGAGGATAATCAATTTTTTTCCATAATTTCATCTTCCCATGATACCAATTAAGTAGGAATGATCATTAATTTCGTAGACAATACTACAATAGAATCCATATTAAACTTTTCTAATATTCTTGGATTTTTTCATTATTTGTAGAATAAGGTATTGTAATTGAAAAAAACTAAAAATAAATAATGAATAAAAATATAGATAAGTGGGGATAATAAAATTTTAAAATTTGGAATTGGATAAGTTTGTGGATCTAAGTCGATTTATAAACATTAAATGAAGCGCTTCTCGATAGGCAACCTTCAGTCTACCTTTTTTTTGTGTTTTTTAAAGTAACACCCTTGGGGCTTCCAATTGTGATATGATATCTCTTGTGTATGAGATTTTGCAGCCAAATAATTTTATTAATTACAAATAAAACCCATTCTGTTGAAATTTCAATCCCAGCCACTAATCAACCCTGAGGATTTTACTTATGACTTGAAGAAAATGTGATCAATTTCATATTGATGCATCGTAAAATACAACTAGGTGGGTTTGTTTCATGATTTTATTTCAAATATCCATCTCCTCTCTCTCTTCTTAATTTCAATGTCTCATTCATATTATCCTTCAACACTGAGGGAAGTGCAATTATACGTTGGGTGGATTCAAATGCTAATTTTTTGAAGAAACATTATGAAATATGAGTTTTTGAAAAGATTTATTCTCTTTTATGATAAAAATAAATTCAATGAAATCATTAATGTCATTATCCCATTAAAAATTAAACCATTTTCGAAACATGAAAACTGAATTTCAAATAATTTTGAATGACTTGATTATGATGTTAATTGCTATTTATGTTTATGGGCATAGTGTTTGGAAAGTGTGGTTATCCTATGTGATTTTTCAACATGTACATTTTCATCATATTAATCAAAATTCCAAAAATCACATATTTTTGATTTTTGGTGTATGTTTTAGTTATTTGGACCCTATTATCATATCTTGGGTTTGGGGTCACATTCAGTTTAATTTGAGTATCCCACAAAAAAATGAAAAAATGAAGGCTGTGTAGAGATATGTTTTTCCAAAATACATGGTGTTAGTCACTAGGGAATTGATACTCCACTGTTGTCTTATCTAGATTTAGAATTTACAACTATATTATAGAGCACGAAATTAATTATATGTTTATAATTCAAAACGTGGGGATATTGAATACATAAATTTCTTTCCCAGAGTAAGTCGTTTAATCTCTATAGTGTTTAAAAAAACTATGAAAAGAAAAAATAATATAAAATTGGATAATAATATTATGGTTTAATATGATTCCCACCTAGCGCTTCTATTGGTTTCCCCATGAATAAGAAAATGGTCCCTACGCCTTTTTAGATAAACAACACATCATCGTGCTTAATTGAAATTGGATGAAATTTTATGATGAATTTTAGAAAAGGAATGGGCTTGGGCATGGAATATAATTGCAAAAATAACTTGTGTGAAATTATTTTTATTGGTTTCATGATTATTTGTCATGATTTCTTTTTATGAGCATTATATGATAAAATATTTCTGAAAAAAGGAATTAAAATTCCTATTTGTGATATACTTTTTTCACGTGACTATAAAAACTGAAGTTGAGGGGTATGATTATCCACTAAAAGAGGATAATATTAATTGATATTAATTTAATATAAAAGTGTTCCAATGTCCATAAACATCAGTTGTAGGGATTTTTATAAATTGAACATCATTTATCATCACAACTGTAATTCATGTTTAAAGTGAAAATTCGAGCACAATCATTTTGTGGAAAACATTATATAAATTTTTTATTTTATTATATTTCCTGATATTGTTTATCACTTTATATGGAAATTTTTTTTTATATTATTAAAGGACTAATCATAAGGTTATATTGAGATTTTTGGGAATCCATGTATAAATTTTTACACAAATCGTAATGGGTCTTAAGCCCATGATGTAAAAGTGGAGCCCAAAAATAAATCGTAAGGAAGATAAAATTTTAAATTTATAAAGATAAAATTATCAGGATCATTTAATAAAATTTTTTATAGTGCTGATTCAGATGTTTTCAAAGAGATATAATAAGCCCAAGTTGATATTTATTTTGTGGGACAGATTTGAAGGCATAAAAAATCCACCCACCATTTCGAGCATAACATCAGAATGGATGATAAAATTGGATTGAAATTTTGAAATATAATATTGGACACCTAAAATAAGATATTTTTATAAGACCATACAATATATGACAATATTAAATTACATATTCAAAAAACAAAAAAGGGGTTTGAATTTGGAAAAAAGTTCTGGTCACATTGGAAAAGTCCTATTTCTTTAGATTTATCACCCTCCGTTTGTCATTGATAATTATATGGGATGGAATTTACTATTAGAGGGATTACACAAGGCTATTAATATTCCTATATATGTATCTTATGGTGATGGGATTGAAAATGGATGATTTATTATTTCAATTGTAATTTCATGCTTTCATTTTGTAATAGCATCGTCAATTTTTCTCAATTACGTTTCTCGATCACATTCATTTCTTAATAAAAGTTCATATTTTTCAAATTTTCTATTTATTATTATTTTAATATTTAATTTTTCTTTAACATATTTACACCATTGAATTGAGGTGTGAATTTATTCACACTACCAATTGTGAACTTCCACACACAACGGTGAAGTGTTCGTCTTGTTTATGTTTTTCTTCAATGATTCTTCCCTCATAAGTCTACTTACCACATAAATTTTTAGAATAATGTTGATGGAGGGATAAACATTTTATCTGTTGATCCAAGGGAATTGAAAGGGTATTTTTTTATGTTTGATGTTCTTAAATTCTTTAATTAATTCTATGATTTGAGAGTTCCATTCTTGGACTTATTTCTTCATCATCTTCACTAAATTTAATGGCTACACATTTTGAGTGCCAACATGATCCAATTAAAGGGATTGATAATAAAGGATATCAACTAAAAAAATTGGTTATTATACTAGAATTGTGTAAGGATTAAATCAGATAACGGTATTGTGGACTTATCTCATTGATTGAATACCTCTTGAACTATTGAATGAAAAATTAATAAGAAAATAATTAAATACCGTGTTTCCCTAAAAATGACCTTGGATCATCCCATTATATTTAATTGTTTAAATTTAATTAAATAATTTTAGTTTTTATAAAAATTAACTCATCAGTTCTTAAAATCAAATCAATCTAAAAATTTGACCTCTTCATAGCTACTCCTTCCATCAAATTTGAGTGTCTCAAATTTACTTCTTCGATCCCTGTGGATTTGATCCATATATTTACTCAAGAAACTTTATATATGTATAGGGTAAATTTTGGTACCACCAGATGGGATTTCTTATATGTATTCAATTATGATACGGTTATGTTTTTTTCATCATTCCATGCTTGGACAACATCAGTTTCAAACATTACAAGGCAGTGTAACTCAATATTCAATCTTTAATACTTCAAAAGTCCTTTTATTTATGGTTCCTCACCATTTATATAATTTTATTTAATTTATATCATCACTATCACATGGATTCAAATTGAATATAGGTGGAAGGGCTAAATTACGGTGATCTCTGGATTCAGTTTCCATGATTTGGGATTTTTTAGGTGCATTTTATAGTGGAACAAAATAGAAGTTCTGAGTTTTTAACATAATTAGTTTTATTCATTGGATATATAACCATCAGTGGTGATGGGTGATTTTTTTCTTTATCCCCTCTTAGAGGAGGGATGGTTGGGGTTCTCTTGGAGTCCTTCTTAGAGCATGTTTGAACAACCAATTACAGTTTCTTTATTCATGGTATCTTAATCTACAGTGAATGTGTGGTAGGTTTAAGGTAGTGAGGTGTAGTATATTGAGTGGAATACATGATCACATGGTTATTAACTATGGGTTTTTTCTAGTTATAATCCTTCTTGAGGCCACTTAAGTGACTTTATGAGGCGGTGTAGTAGGTTTTATATGATTATTCTTATCGTCAGCGACCATTTTCATGAAGTTTCATTCTCGGTGGCATCAATTTTACATATGTTGTCACTAGTATTCATTGCATACAAGCACTCCAATTTAGACACATTTCCCCTTAATATTTTCTTAAAGAATGGTATGTTAGATATTTTTTATGTGGTTACAGGTGGATTTGATGACGAGTGACATGCGATCACTTGGGGAAGTGACTGTGAGTTTCTTGAAGTTACCTTTTTTTCAACCTAAAATTTTAAAAAATATTTATTTATGTGATGTAATTTTTTTGATTAATTTCAAAAAATGAAAAAATAACAGAAAAAACAACAAAAATAGAATCAATTTATTATATAATAATTTAAAATTAATTTAAATAAATGAATTTAAAGTCTAAATTTACAGAACACAATATCTTCATCATTCAAAAATCACATCCCAAAATTCCAGATTATCAACTCACAAATATAATCATTTTTTCTTGATTAATTTAAATTTAAATTTCAAAATAAATAAATGTATTTAATTATATTCATTTTTTTGAAATAATTATAACAAAAAAAGGAATCACTTTAAGAATTTAATTCCAGATTCATACAATTATAATTTGGAATTTAAATATTTATGTATGGATTCACAATTTAATTCCAATGATGAATAAAAAATAAAAAATAAAAAATCATGGTATTAAATAATTAGGTTTCAAATTCAGAACATTAGAGAAATTTTTTTACCCTTTGTTTAGATTAAATTAGTGGTGTTTTCATTGAATTATATATTTTTTAAATTATTTTCTTCACATCACATCCCTACACTTGATCTATTGCAATAATGGTAATTTTTTTTATTGAATTTCATTATTTAATAAAAAATTAAAACAAGGTGGGATTAATACTAACTAAATTAAAATATAAAAAAAAATTAAAGATAAAAAAATTCTTAAACTATATGGTCTTTCCACTTATGAAACTGTGACATACTCTTTTACATCATTTAAATTCATTTCCAATTTATGAGATTGAATTCAATATATTTATGTTGAGTTAAAATTTTAAAAATTATCACCTCCATATATAATTTATTATAAATCTTTCTAAACCAATGTTCATTTTCACACTTCAATGATAATTCCTAAATGACATTTTTATTAGTCAATTTCCCTCTTTATGGTTTTAATATTCCCCTCAAATAAAAAAATTAATTTTTGAAATATTACCACTTTATAAATTTTAATCAATTTATTTATTATTGAATTTATACCATCCATGAATGTGTGAGGTACTATAAAAAATAACTTATTAAATTTTTATGGAGGGAATAAACTCACGTACCGAGTTCCACTATCTTAGAGGTTCATTCTAGGATCTTAATTTAACATTTAATGTTTTCTTCAAAGGATTTATCTGAATTTATTTTCAGTAACTCTTGAGGTGTAATTCAATCAAAACTATTTGGTAACATTAATTTTGTTACAAATTACCATGAGAAAATATTATAAATCCTATTTAAAAATTTGTTTTCCATTTTCACCCATTTTACTATTTTTTAAAAATTTCATCCGTTAAATAGGGGTATATTCACTCAATAATCATTCATATTCTATAATTTTGAGTTAATGGAATTACTAACATATCACATGAAATTTAAACTGGGTAATGAAACATTCATTTTCAAGAAATTTGTGACCAGGAATAACAAAAACTATGTAAAAAACTATGTATAGTATTTACTATCATGACATGTTTTTTTATTTCTTATTTATTCAAAATAAATTTACTAAAAAATTATTATTTTTTATTTATAGATTCTTGAATAGTTCGTAAAATGCATATAAAAATTACTACTAAATAATAATGAATCCCATCCGTAGACTAATCAATGAAACCATCCTCTATGATTTTATTCAAGAAAGTTATGACCGAAAGGATAATTATTTATTAGAAGTAGAAAAATTATAAGGACAGAGACCACATACTATCTATTTATTTATCTAGTAGGCTTGATGTAAGCTTTCTCTTAGGTGTTCTTATAGATGACATGTGATATTATCCTTTTTTACTTCCCATATAGATAAAACCTATATAAAATAGAACTAACCATTATAAGAAGTGTTTTAAAATGAAAAAAGAAAATGATAGAGAAAAAATAGTGGCTTGGGTTTTTCTATCTCAAGTGGAGTAGTATTTAGACTGTCCACAGTTGGAAAATCCTATGGTAATACCCACTCTATTAGAGGGTTAAGATTATATGGTATGAACCTCTTTATGTATAGTGACCCAAACCATTTTCATATATTTTGTCATGATTTTAAGTATAATTATCCTTAAATTACAAACCATGTATTGAAAAGTATTGATTCTTTCAAAGATTAGGTGCATAAAATTTCAAACATAAAAATAGAGTAAAACAACTATTTACTAATATTCTATAATGAGATACCAAATTCCTTTGATCTCCTAAATGTATATAAAATAACTTGGGCAATAAATAGACAGAATGTATGAGCTAAAAATATTAGCAAGGGAATTAAACTTGGAATAAGGCATTGTACATAAGTTAAAATGCATAACATGATAACCATACATGTAATTGATCATGAATCAAAATAAATAAGCATGAAATATAGAACATGTTATATTATGATCATGAAAACATAGGAATGTGGAAGCTCCATATAACATGACATCTAAATGAGTTAAGGATAACTCCCAAAACTATTTCACATGGGGGATAAAGTCCATAAAATAATTAGGTTTAATCCCTATCCCAACACGATGACACATGAGACTAAAAATTACCCAATTCATTGGAGATCTATCTGGGTTCACCCATCATAACATGTTCATGCAGTGGCTTTCCAAATAAATAATCAATCATAAACATAAGGGTTACCCATGAAGAGAAATGAGTATCTTAATCACATAATAAGGAATAACCAAAGAGAAATGGAATTGGTGCTACTGAAATTAGGTATTTAAATAATTTATATACAATAATAAAATAAAATAAAAATAGATGGTATCCAATGTAGGTGCATACATGGAAAATAGAATTTACAAATATTTAGAAATGAGCCACATTAGTACGGTTTAAGGGAACGTTTTAATGAGTTTTTAAAAGAAAAAAAATGAATAATTAATTCTATAAAATCAGAAATGAGAGGTAATATATTTTCTTAATTTAATGATATATTTTATGAAAAAATTATTTCTTAAAAATTTTCATGGATTGTACATGAATGTGGGTAAGAAAAGAGAAGTTCCCTTTAATTGGGATTTCTTATTGGGGAGAATTGAGAATGAAACCTTATAAATCATATAATTTACCAAAAAATAAAGGGGAATTAAGAAAAATAAATATGTGTGGTGCATATATAAATAAAATATTAAAATTATATAATATTAATTAAAGAAAAATTGTGGTAAATATAGAGAAAATGTAACCCCAATGTAATTGGGAGGTTTAGAGAGATCTAAACCTTACATTTGAAAGAATTTTTCACTGGTATTTACTATCCTAGAAAATCAGACATGATTAACTAATTAATTAATTCAAAACCAATTACACTTGAATTGGATTTATTATAATTTTATTAATTTCCATTATGACTATTTTTTATGATTTTAAAAGTTCAATTTTGTCATTGTAGGAGTGTTTGTTTCATAGTTTCATGATTGGAAAACTTGAATACAATAATGTAAGTTCTCATAAAATGGGAATAAAACACCATAAGTGAAGTGAAATGGTATTAATGAAATTAATGATGTTTCAATGGAGCCATATATAATTTTTTAATTCTGAAATAAGGATAATTCACTAGATAAAATTTTAATGATAAATGATTAGTTTATTTTAAAGGGTTTTCATTCATCTTAGACCAGTGTTTGTTTACATAATATTATGTCTATATAATAGTTATTTAACCTTAAATATCATATAATATACTTATTAAAATGTAATTTAACCATAATAATAGTTTTATGCCCATAAATTAATAAGGTAACCAAAAATAAAAATTCATTTTCCTCGGAGATGGTAAACTGCCATAATTTGGACAGTAGTTTTGTTTCATTGAATATGAGGAGATTAGAAAGGATATGGATAGAAGATATTAAAATATAAATTTGTAATTATAGTATATAAACTATTATATATCTATTATTATCTTATTTATTATGGAGTAGAGGAGAAGGTAGAACTGGAAATGAAATTAAAAGAGATGGTTTGAGAAATTTACCTCTTGGATATCACATCCTTGAACCATCACTTGAGGAGATTGGAATTGGTATTTTAGTGACAAAAATACACTAGGATATGGGGATTGTGGGGAGTTGAGATTATTTTTTATAATATTAGGTGATCATCAAGGCATTTAAGGTGTGTGGAGAAATGGTTGTAAGGGGTAGTATTTATAAGTGAGGAGAGGGTGTTTTTGTACATTTCTCAAAATAATAAAATATAAGAAATTTATTTTCTCAAAAAATACAACAATATTGAAATTTATTAATAGATAAGATAATATATGGTTTCAATATCAGTAGAAAATAAATCTTATGAATATTTTGGTTTTATTTTAAACCTTATCATTTTGATTAACTCTGAATTAACCATTTTATATTTTAATTGGTGTAAGAATTTTATAAATACTAAATGGTTATAAATTTTTACTTACATATTTTAAATTGTCCATAAATGAATCCTTTAAGATATTTTACACCTTATCATAATAACACTTTATTTTTAAATATTTTTATGAGTTTTCCATAATTTAATAAAATATTATTTTCATAAATTTGTTTTAGTGTAAATTTTGACACTATTAATTACATTGATTTTTAACAAAATAAAAACTGAAAGATAACTTAGAAAGAATCATTTAATACACTACTAAAATTTAAAACAAAACTATAAAATAAATTTATAACCATAATAAATTCAAATTAAATATCTTTTAATATTTTTAACAGTATTTAATTAATATGTCTGTTAACAAAATAATTGATGCATCATGTTGAGTCATCACTTAAGGAAATTATTTCATCCATAAAAAGTATAAATAAATTAAAATGATGTATAAAATTCAATTATATTTATATATACTCTTTATTATTTATGATATATTTTTGTTAACCCTATATTAAAATTACTATACTTATCAAAAATAAAATTGTGACATTTTCCAACTTTCGTTGATTTAAAAAATATCTATGTCATTTTCATGGACAAATATCCAATAAAATATTGAATTTATAACCATAGGTGTTAAAGGTATAATATATTCATACTATAAGACTTGGGAATGTTTTAGGGTAATTTTATGGGCTCTATAATAATATTTTTACCCTAAATTACCTGATTTACCCTTAACTATGGTAACAAAATTTACAATGGTTACAATTCATATTGACCAAAACTAAAAGGTGTATATTTAATAAATTTAGAACCACTAATTTCTAATATAGAATATAATTTTTCTAAATTCAAAACACAGAATTTTCAGAATAGAAATAAAATTTAAATTAAAAACGTGCAACAGAAAAAAGTGTTTTTCTAAAAAAAGTCATTATAAAATATAAAACACCTTTATAATATATTCAAGTGTTAGATAAATATTATAAAAAAATAATTGGATTATTTTAAATAAAATATAACTAATTAAATTTTAAAACTAATTCTAAAAATAATTTGACCCTTTAGAAATATAAAAAATAAAATCTAGTTTTTAATTGATATTAATATTTTTGACTATTTAAAATGAAAAATATCAGAAAAATTCCAAAAAAACCATAAGAAAAATTTTACTTTAAAGTTAAAAAAATAAATATTATTTTTTAAAATACAATTTATAAAACATTCCAAATATAGTTTTTAAACAAGTTCATCTTCATTAGGTGAAAATAATTTTTTTAATTATAAATTGGATTTATTTTCATAGCAATTCTAAAAAAAGGATGATTTTTGATCATTATATTGAATATATCATATATAGATTTAATTTATATAATACAACAAGTTTGATTTTTTTATTTTATTATTAGAAACACACTTGTGCACATTTGAATAATTTTTCATAAAAAATATTTCATTTTTATTTTCAAAAGGGTTTTATTTTCATTTATAATTAGATTGCGATATGTGTAAAACATAACACTATAATTAAGTTAATAATATTGTAACACCCAATGATTTCATAGTAAATTATCTCTTTAATGTAATTTAATATATTATATTGCACAAAATGCCGACTTGGCTTGCGTTATACACAAGATTGAGTTTCTCCGAAAAACACATTTTTAGGGTAATCATTTAAAGGATATATTTATTTATAAATTAAATATTGTGATATTAATAGTAAAAAAGAATTTTTAAATGATATTAATAGTGTTTATAATGAAATTTATAAGTTTTTTTTAAATAGTTATATATTTGGAAAAACTATTTTCATAAAATAACTACTTTTTATATCATTTTATGAAGAATAATAAAAATAATTTTAGACACACCTAAGAAATTAATTTTGAAAAATAGGCTTCATTTTTGAATTCATAATATAAAAATTATCTTAGGCTAAATTTGTGGAATTTTTCTGAAGACATTAAATTTTTGATGAATTTTGAAAAATACTACATAGTACATAAAAACCGATTTTTTATTTAAATATTTTTTCAATTTAAATTTATTTTAATGTAAAAATAGATTCATAATACCTATATTATTCAAATTTAATTCATTGGAGTCATTTTATAAGAATATTAGATATATTACATTGTATTGATCTTTTTAATGCCTTTTAACGACCTTTTTTGAACATTTACAAATTTGCATAAAACATAATTTTACTACTTCTGTGAATTTAATTTTAAAAATCCAGTACAAATAGTTGAAATTAGTAAGTAAAATATTGTTCAATAGGATGAAAATAATTTTTGGTGAATAGTAACTTTTGAATTTTATTTACCAAGGTTAAAATTAAATAGGGTAATTAAAGGTAAAAATAATATTATAATAATATAACATTACCCCAACACATGTCCTAATTCTACTGTATTTGTTTATTTCAACCAAAATAAACCATAGGAAAAAAGTATGATCCTTTTTGAATCACATGGGTTAGATTAATACATTTTTTATATTCTATTTAAAGAGGGGTTAAAAGTGTTAAATTCGAAGTTCAATAAATAAACCAATTTTTAATACAGGGTTACACATAATATAAATTCACTATAAATAATTATTAGATAGATAAAAATATTTACTAAAACATGGTATTTTATTTATAATTTTAGACATTAAATAATTAAATTTATTTATGACGCAATGATGATGAAATAATTAACTTCTTAATGAAATATGAAAATAAATGATATTATATATATTAAAAAAATTAAAATTGAATGTTTTTATGACATACACGAATTTTATTGGAGAATATGAAATGTTATAGATGATTAGATGTATTATTTTCTAAGTAATCATGTTTTTATGACTTTAACAAAAATCACATACTAAATAGTGTCAAAATTGACAAAAATGAGTTTTCAATACAAATACTATTTTATTTAATAACATAAAAATCATAGAAATCTATAGTTTTCCAATTGACTTAGATAAGGTTATATTTTTCATTAATTATCTACTTTAGGTTCTGTTCGCATTTTATAGTATGTTTATTAACCATGTAATATAAAAATACAAGAAGACATAGTAAATGTTAAACTATTTAACAAAGAGTTAAATCTAAAAGATAGCGTTAATGTGGTGACCTAAACATATCTAAAACCTTTTGAGGATTTAAACCCATCACCAAAATATACTCATAATAAATTTATTTGGATATATTAAAAATGTAAAATGATTTTAAAATAAATTAATATTTCAAGATCTTCCCAAAGTGCCCCTCACCTCTCTTAAAAAAGGGTACTTCCCCTTATCTCAAATTCAAACATCCAAATCCATTTGGCTCAGCCAAACCCTTCTAAAATATTCTTTATAAAACCCTCAATTAAACCTAGAGGCCTTACTTTCATCATAAATCCATCATAAGAGCCCTTCTTGTTCAAATCAAAATGAAGAACTCGATGAAGAGAAAATTATTTCATAACCTCTTTCAAAGTTATATTCTTCTTCCACTTCCTATTTTTTTTCTATACCATAATAATAACTATAGTACATTATACATACTTATATGTTATTATAAATATCTTACAACCATTTTCATTATTTTATCCATCTTATGAATGACCAAGTCACCATATATGTGAACATACGGATTACCGTCTCCATGTCGTGGTATAGTTTGTTATTCAATGCTAATTTTTTTGGATGGGAATAATAATTAGTATAATTGATTTAAATAATAAATAAACCATGTTAATGATTCTTTAAATATAATATTCCATCCAATTAAATACATTTTTACCATCAATATAGGGATATTTTCACTCATGCATACTTACGACTTACCGTCTCCACAACGCGATGAGATTCATCTTCAACGATCACCATAAAAGAATATTTATAAAAATATATGTTGATTAAGTATGAGATATATGAAATAATATTTCTAAAGTAATAATATATATATATATATTGATAAGTATATGTATTTTACTTACTTCAATACTTTACGATTTGAAAATAGATATAATGTTCATGCATACCTAAAGACTAGCGTCTCGATGAATGATGTTTCCATTTCATATATATATCAATTATAAATATTTATATTCTGAGTACATATGATATATAAATATTTGTTTATATTCTAGAAGTTTGAAAATTATGATCTTTGTGATACGATCAAGAATAACAATTTAAAACTCTTATGATAAATAAAGTGATTATTACCCAAAATATTACATTAACATGGAAATTGTAATTAAATCGGAAATATAATGTAATAAATGATTCAAACATGATATCATAATTATTAATATGTTTCTGGAATAATTAAATAACATATTTTGGTCATTATATAAGAGGTTAAACATACCCTCTACTAAAGGAAAGTACAAGGTAAGGGTTAATTCCTCAATCTCATTATTATTCAAGATTTTTTATGTGTATGTATTTACTGGGACATATATATTATCCATGTCCAGGTTTCATAACAAAGTTTTCAATAGGATTATTTTAAGGGACCCTTTAACTAAAACATCATTTTAAATGTTTTAAATATTTATTCTTCTAAATTTTTCTCATTAAAGTCCATGTTTTTCAAAGAGTGTTAAAGATTTATTTATATATACATGAATGATTTAAAATTTCAATTACATTGAAAAGATACAAAGTGGTATGGCACACTTTGACAAAAAAACATCTTTAAATTAATTCCTTAATAATTTCTTTTTAGTTTTAAATGATTTCCTGAAACAATATTTTTCTATCAAAGGTTTTTACAGATCATTTTCAACTAGGTCTATATCCTTATTGGGAATTATTCTTGATTGAGGTTGATTTATAATAAAACTATCTTCCATATTGTATTGAAGGAGTTATGAAATGTTTGATTGTGGATGTGGTATTTTTATACCGTTCAAGATTTATGGTTAATGTATTGACATTTCATATGATATTTTTAATACGAATGTTTATGTTATGTTTATTCCTTTTCATTTGAGGAATGCATTGAACTTAGTAAGTGAATGATGGGGCCCATTTTATCCCCTCGATGCATTGGTAGGTCTCATGAGACAAAATAGTGTCTTGAAACAAGGCCTTTACAAAATTTATATTTAGGGTCTTGGCACGAGGCCTTGACTTTGTGGTTAAGATGTCTGAAATTATGAATTCCATCATTATGAGGTTTGTTATTAATGTTACATGATGTTATTAGACTAATATAATATCCATTTGAATAAGTAAATGGAATTATTTCATTTATAATTTCCAAATTATGCTAATGTTTATGTTTAAATGGATTGTGTTACAATTTTACACCTTTCTATTAAAGTTTATGATTATTTATGATATATTTTTCTATATTGTTTACCCTTACCAAGCATCTGAGCTCAACCCTTTCTTATGTTTTATTTTCCTAGGATTCCAAGAAGTATATTATTATTGATATTCCGAGTTATGCTATGGGAAGAATGGAGTTCTAGAGGGATTATTTAATCTGTGTTTTTTGTGAGAAAGTGTAATGTAATGTTCATGTATGTAATCTATTATCCAAGTCTAGAAAACTGATCATCCCATTGAGACCTGATTCCATGTAATCATGCCAATGTATTAAAATAATGCACCGGATCCCAGCTTCTAGGGTTGGGGCATTACAGTTGGTATGAGATGAATTTTAACAATAACATTTTAAACTATATTTAGATAAACTTTAATTAAGAAACATTAACCTAAGATAGACTATGCTGATTAGTATATAAGAACATCCAATAGTTTTGGTAATGTAGATATTTTGAGGGTTTTACATGAAATAAATACATGTCTGGATACTACAAGTGGATGTGGTTCTAGCACAGATGTACTTAGGAGTGAAAACTCTAACAAGGAGTTTCGGTCTGGATCTGGGGTGTCCTGGTACCCAACAACAGACTTTAATGCGCACCTAGTTTGACACTCCTAGGGGATATTCTTAAGATAATTCAAAAAATTATTTACAAACCATTATAATGGATTTATGAGTAAATATGTCAGTAAAAAACCATTTTTTATGATTATGATACCAGATGTGTGAAAATCATCAATTAATGTTGAGAGTCTTTCTAAATTTTGGATTATAAATTATGATATGATCTAACCTAGTGTATGTCATCATTTTGAAATGGTTCCTAGCATAAGGAATGAGAACACTAGGAATACGCATGATCCAAAGAGTAATAAGGGTCATATCTTTCATGGTCTCAAGCCAACATTTAGAAGGAAAATACTCTCCCACGCATTCTCATCATATGAAGAAATATTATCATGTGTTAATAAGATTAGTACTGAATTCTTAGAGTCTTATGGCTTTGAATGGAATAAATAATAGAAGAGGATGGCAGAGAAAAATATGGATAAAGGGAATAAGGGAATGTAGGATTTTCCCACATGTGATAACTGTGGAATGAATCACCTTGGAAAATTCTTAAAGGGAATGAGAGTTTGTTATATGTGTGAAAAAATGACACCACACTCGTGATTTTAAGGGTAAGTAAATGGTTTAAAATTTACACTACTTCATTTTCAAGTATTTGGGACACAATGCGAATCAATGATCAAATCATCAAATTATACCCCAATGATTCTATTTGATAATAATAAATTTATGATACTATCATAGATGAAGAGGAATGATGAGTGTTATTATATTTTTATTATGAATTGCATCATTTGAGTATTGTATTAATTATGTAAAAGTTATAAAAATTATAGAGTATATAAGGATTATACTTCCTAACTATTTCATTAAGGATTTGATATTGTATGGTACCAAGTAAAGTGACATAGTCTCAAGTAAAAGTTTTTGAAAAATATGTGGTTAAGGAAAATATGACCCTTAATATGTTTCCGAAACTGATATAATGATTTTGAAATAAGAGATAATTTATTTTGATAAATTATATTGGATATTATTGAATTCCTTCGAACTAATTAATGGTTTGTTTATTCCATCATTGTTGGAGGCTACAACATTTTTTTTATTTAAGGAGTATATCTAGTATTCTATGTTTTACAGAAGAAATAAGAAATTACATACCAATTCATATAATGTTTTATGGTTATTCAGGTTGTTACCATGTTTTAATAGAATACATGATGATGGTATTCACATGTTTTTTTGTGATAAAAGAGATCTTCAGTATGTTATATTAACCTTCCTTATAAATTTTTGGATTGTGAGTTTGTACACAAGTATTTTGGATATGTTTAAAGGTTGGAATTGAGTTATTTGAACACTTAATATTTTGTTTGAGGTTAAAGTATGATTTTTTGGATACTTTGATATAAAATTTTGGTTTTTAGTAAACATTTAGAAGAATAAGGTAATAATTGTGGAACTTATTATTTATCAAATGTACTTTAGGATAAAAAAATCATTTTTGATCATTTAATTCCTAGTGTAAGGGATGAAGTCAAAATAGATCACAGCACAATCAAATGATGATTTTATGATTATGATAGGTAATGAATTCAAGTATGTTTTCATTAGTTCTTATCTTGATAGTAACTTAATCCATATTCTTCACAAAAAAAGTATCTAAAAATTGTTTTATCCTAAATCCGTATGTTTTGTCAAACCGATCATGTAAATAACATCAGATATTTATGGCATTGAAGCCCTTAATTATCCATTTATTGTTCACTTGTTTGTGATTTATGAACTCAATATCTTCCTATAAATATTTATGTTTTACTCCAATTATGTGTCTTTAATTTCCACCAATGTTCTCTTATTCAAAATACTAAATTTGGTGGTGTCTTTTTCATTTCCCTCTCCCTCTTAATAAGACTAAATTTTATTAACCGCATATCCTATGTGGGTTTTCCAGAAATGTATTTTCAATTTTCAACCTTTTATTCTCGAAAAAAAATCTAAATTTGTGTGGATGATTTTTTTTAACGGAGGGTAGAATGTAACAACCCATTATTTCATAGTATGTTATCTCTTTAAAGTAATTTAATATATTATATTGCATGCAACATCGACTTGGCTTGCCTTATAGCCAAGATTGAGTTTCTACAAAAGAACACATTATTATTATAATTATTTAGACGATATATTTATTTAATAATTAAATATATTGATATGAATAGTAAAAAATATATTTTAAATGTTAATTATAGTGGTTATAATGAAATATAAAAGTTTTGTTAAAACAGATATATATTTTGAAAAACTATTTTCTTTAAGTAACAACTTTTATGTCCTTTTGTGAACAATAATAAAATTAATTTTAGACACTCCTAATAATTGAATTTGGTAAAATAGACTCCATTATTGAATTCAGAGTATCAAAATTAGCTCAGGCTGAATTTTTGGTATTCTTCTGAAAACATTCAATTTTTGATGAATAGTGAAAAATACTGCATAGTAATAAAAATACAACTTTTTTATTCAAACAATTATTTTTAATTTAAATTTATTTTAAATTAAAAATATATTCATCATACTTATATTAGTCTAATTTAATTCATTAGGGTCATTTTATAATAAGATTGGATACAAAATATTTTATTAATCTTTTTAGCGACTTTTAACCACCTTCTAGGCACATGTGAAAATTTTCAAAAAACATAATTTCACCATTTCTGTGAATTTAATATCAAAAATAAGAGATACACAGTAGAAATCAGTATGTTAAATGTGGTTCAATAAGATGAAATTTTTTTGGTGAATAGTAACTTCTGAATTTTATTTACAACGGTTAAAAGTAAAGAGGCTAATTAATGGTAAAAAGAATATTGTAATAATATAAAATTACCCCAACACATGACCTAATTATATTGGATAAGTGTTTTTCGAAAAAAATGAAATTTAGGACAAAAATTTGATCATTTCTTATTCAGATGTGTAAGATTAGGACATTTATTATATTCTATTTAAGAAGGGATGGAAGTGTTAAATCCAATGTTTAATAAATAAACCATTTTTAATATATGTTTACATATAAGATAAATTGGACAATAAATATTCATTAGAAATATAAAAACATTTTATACAACATGGTATTTTGTTTTTAATTTTTAGACATTTAATATTTAAATTTATTTATTTCACAACGATGATGCAATAATTACTTTCTTAGAAAAAATAAAAAATAATTGATATTATAAATATTAAACTAAATCTAAATTGAAAGGTTTTATGCCATCAAAGAATTTTCTAGGTGAATATGAAATGTTATACATGATTGAATAATTTTTTTTCGAAGTCATCAAGTTGTTTTGACTCTAACAAAAATCATTTTCTAATTAGTTCCAAAATTGACATAAATGAGTTTTTAATACAAATACTATTTTATTAAATTATATAAAAATCCTAAAAATCTATAGTTTGTCTAAATGAATTTGATAAATTTATATATGTCATTAATGAACCACTTTAGCATTTATTTTCATTTTATAGTATGCATATTAACCATGTAATATAAAAATACATGAAGACATGGTAAATGCTAGACGATTTAAGGAAATGTAGATTTAAAAGATAAGGTTAATATGGTGGCCTAAACATGTCTAAAACCTATTGGTTTAGATAATTTAGACCCATAACCACCATATCCTAGAAATAAATCCATTTTGAACTATTAGAAACCGAAAAATATTTTATAATTAATTAACATTTCAAGCTCTTCCTAATGTTCCCCTCACCACCCTTATAAAATAGTACTTAATCTTCTCTCAAAATCACACCTAAAAACCCATTTGGATCAGCCAACCCCAGCTCCAATATCCTCTAAACTACCCTAAAATCAACCTAGAGGCCTTAATTTGATCATAAATCCAATCTAAAGAACCCTTTTATTCAAATAATAAGGAAGAACACGGAGAAGAGCTAATTATTTCATCATCTCTTTCAAAGTTATTTTTTCTTCCACTTCCTATTTCTTTGTTGTTTCCATACCAAAATAATAACTTGAATACATTATACATACTGAGATATTATTATAAATATGGTACAACCATATTCAATATTCTATACATCATATTAATGACAAAGTCACTATATGTGCGTACATACACCTTACTGTCTCCACGTCGTGGTATAGTTTGTTAATAAACCCTTCATCTTTTTGGATAGGAATAATAATGAGTAAAATATATATAAATAATAAATAAAACATGATAATTATTGTGTAAATATAATATTACATCCAATTATATAATGTTTCACCATTAATTGAATGCTATTTTCGCTCGTGCGTACGTATGACTTACCCTCTCCGTGGCATGATGAGATTCATCTAGAACGATCACCATTAAAAAATATTTGTAAAAATAGATATTGATTAAGTATGAGATATATGAAATAATATTTATACATGAATAATATATATTTATGTAGTTAAATATATTTCATTTACTTAATTCCATACTATAAGATAAGAAAATGGAAACGACATTCATGCGTACGTACAGACTACCATCTCCATGAATGGTGTTTCCATTTCATATATATATATATATATATATATTATACATATTTACATTATGAATATATCTGATATATAAATAATTTTTTTTATTATGTAAGTAGGTAAATCATGATCTAAGTGATATAATCATAAATAACAAGTTAAAAAACGTACAATAATGAAAGTGATTATTAAACAAAATGTTACTTTAACATGAAAATTATTATTAAATGGGTTGTATATAGTAACAAATGAATGATATATGATATCATAAATATTAATATTGTTCTTTTATAATTTAAAAAGATACTATGGTCAATATAAATAAGTTTAAATGTATCCTAGACTAAAAGAAAGTACATCGTAAGGGTTAATTCCTCAAGATCATTATTATCCGAGATTCTTTATGTGTAAGTATTTACTAGGAAATATTTATCATACAAGACCATTTTTCATTTAAGAGTATCCAAAAGTATTATTTTAAGAGAAACATTAACTAAAACATCATTTTAATTTTTTTAAATATTTATTCTCCTAAATCTTTCTGATTAATGTCCATGTTTTAAAAATGGTTTTAAGGATTTATTTATATAGACATCAATGTTTTCAAATTTAAATTACTTTGAAAAGATCCAAAGTGGTACGAGACACTTTTATTTAAAAACATATTTTTAATGAATTTATTTTAAAATTTTTGTGACACATGATTTCCTAAAAAAGGTATTTTTCTCTCAAATATTTTTTCTGATAATTTTCAACTATGTCAATATCCTCTACTGGATATTAATCTTTATTATGGTTGATTTATTATAATAAAATCTTCCATATTGTATTGAATGAGTTATGATATGTTCCACTATGGTTGTGATATTTTTATACCATTCATGGTTTATTGTTAAACTTTTGACAATTCGTATGATAGTTTTAATATTAATGTTTATACTATGTTTCACCCTTTTCATAAGAGAAATTCATTAGACTTAGTAACTTATAGAAGGGGCCCACCATATCCCCTCGATGCATCTGTATATTTAAGGAGAAAATCTAGTGTGTTGGAACAAGGCCTTGAAAATAATATATATTTAGGGTCTTGGCATGAGGCATTGACTTTGTGGTTAAGATGTCCGACATTACACAATCCTTCATTAGGAGATTAGTTATTAATGTTACATGTGACTAATCGACTAGTAGAATATTCATGTGAATATGTAAATGGAATTATCTCATTTATCTTTTCCATATTATGTTGATGTTTATGTTTAAAGGGCTTGTGTTTTAATTTTATACCTTACCATAAAGTGTATGATTATTTATGATAGCTTCTGCTATAATTTTTACCCTTACTAATCATCTGAGCTCACCCCTTTCATATGTTTTATTTTCCCAGGATGACAATAAATGTATTATTATTGTTATAAAGGGTTTTTATTGTGGAATAATGGATTTATCATGGGATTATTTATGATATGGTTATGTTAGGATGTTTAATGTAATATTCGTGTATGTAATATATTTTCCAAGATTGTTGATCGGTCCTTTGGTACTTGATTCCTTGTAATCATAATAATGTATTAAAATAATTCCCCGACTCGTGCCTTCTAGGGTTGGGGCATTATAAATATTAATACCCTCGATTATAATGGATATGTTAAAATGGTAACATTTAAATTAAAATATTTCTTTTTTCATTTAGGTATGATGTTGCATGCAACATGAGATACAAATGTAATAAAACTATGTAAATATTAATATCTCATAAAATATCAGGATGTAACATTGTTACAACATTATGAAAATACAACTTCAAAATTTCATGAAAATTGGTGAGAGTACTTCTCTTTCATTTACTCCTCTTGTTTCCATGACACATCTTCATATATTTGGTTCATCCAAAGTAATTTAACATAGTGAGTGGTATTATTTCATAAAATATTATCTCTATGTTCCTAGATTTTCATTGGTTATTCTATATCAGTTGGATCATTATCTCACTTAACCACTTCTAGGTTCAATACATATTATATTTCAATTATTTACTTCCTCTAGATTGAAACGTGGAACATGTCATAAACATTATCTATAATTTTCTATAAGTGCAAGATGATAGTAAAGTACTACTATGTGGTCAAGGATTTCAATGGGGCCAATGTACCTTAGGCTAAGATTCCAAATCATCCCAAGATGTATAATTCTTTTACATGGTGATATTAAGAGAAAAAAATTATCTCTGATAGAGAACTCTAATTCCCTTTGACGGTTGTCAGTATAATAGTTTTTCTGAAAATGATAAGTTTTTATATCTTATTGAATGACTTGAATATTCTCTATATTATTGTTATAATTATTTAATTGATATGGTTATAAAATATCTATTAAACAGAGTAATATGAAGAGTAATAAATAATTTTTATATATTAATAATAATATTTTTATATAAATAAAACACATTTGTAATAAAACATATAATTTTTGTTAATATATTTATATGTTTGAAAATACTATTTTCTCTAATGAACTGATATCCATGTCCTTCTGTAAAAAATAAAAAATTCAATTTTAGAAACTTTTATAAATTTAATTAGTTAAAATAAACTTAATTTTTAATTCAAAATATCAAAATTTTCTTGATAATAATGTTTAGGAATATTCTAAAAGACATTAATTTTTGGTCGAGTATTGAAAAATACTAAATTTTAATTGAATTTTTTTCATCCATTTTTTATATTGTTAAATTACATTTCTCTATGGAATTTAAATTATAATAGAATAATTTTACATATATTAAAAAAAATTCATTCAAACCAATTTCCCATTTAAACTACATATAAAAACATTTCTAGCTATTAAACAATATCGCTTAAAAACCACCTGTCCCAACACGTCTATGGGATTAGTTTTAAATTAATATAGGGAAATTATGTGATTTTAATTTTAAAAAATTGATTAGATATTTTTAAATAATAATAATTTTTAAATTATAATATGTTTAAAATAACTTTTTATGCAAAATAGTAGTCAAAGTAA
This sequence comes from Viscum album, assembly GCA_963277665.1. Lineage (NCBI taxonomy): Eukaryota > Viridiplantae > Streptophyta > Magnoliopsida > Santalales > Viscaceae > Viscum > Viscum album. The sequence goes on from OY728145.1 coordinate 963,396,594, forward strand.
ACAATTAAGGAAAAAACGAGTTTATTTAGTGAATAAACTTTATCTTAAAGAGGAAAATACCCTATAAAAATATCCAAAAAATTATATTGAAATAGTTATACCCTATTATCCCTATTATTTTAAATATAAAATTATTGGAGGCATGTGATGTGAGGGAGACTTCTAAATATTGGTTACCTTATTATATTTTACAAGAATGACACTCATTCTCCATTATAAAAGGAAACTCTACCCGTGAACTTATTAACACATATCAAGCCATTTGGATCATTAAAATCATGATAATATAATCTCTAAAAATTCAATATTTCATCCATGAATCCTCACTTTGGGCATAAATACATCCAAGGAAGCCATTTGGTGAAAACTAAATGGAGTTACACAATGAAGAGGTAACATCCTTCCCCAAGATCTTTTGTTTTATTTTAATTGTCAACCCCTTAAATTATTCTTTTTCATGATTATATAATAACATAAGTTTAATAAATATACACAGATGGTGTTATGTTAATTTTTCAACCTATACTCATAGATAGTTCCATCAAATGGGGTATGCAAGCATCGTTCGTGTGCTTGAAGGACTACTGCATCACGGACCGATGTAGCACATTCATCTTTTCCACCATTCAAGGTTGGTAATAATGACAGATTTAATTTTTATATATTATATATATTATTTTTAAAGTGTAATTATACTTTTTTAATCATTATATGAAACATAAAATCCTTATTTCATTATTGTGGTAATATGATAACTTCGTTTGTAGATGTGTGGACTACCACCTCTTTAAAGCGATGTGGTTCATTTACACTTTACATGGAATGTTTTAAGGATGGGTTTAGTGAATACATTTGATATATATGGAAAACTTATTCTAGTTAAATAATATATATATATATTTCTTTTATTTCTTTCTTTCACTATGATAAGAAAATAGGAACAATGTTCATTTGTACTGGTGACCTACTATCTCCATTAACAGTGCATTAAATTTCATATGTCTATATTTTATTGATTATTATGAATATTTATATAATTAATATATATGATATTTATATCATGATTTAAATTAGGTAAATAAGTAAATCATGATCTATGTAATGGGATCAAGAATAACATGTCAAAACCTATACGAAAGTGAAAATTATTATTAGCAGAAACATAACATTAACATAAAGTTTTTAATAAAAGCGTATTATAATTCCATAATAAAATCATATATGGTATTATATATAAGAATATATATTTATATGGTAGAATTATAATTAGCTTATAATTATTTAGCTAGTGGTCTGAACATGTATGAATAATGTTAATACTTAAGGTAAGGGTTTTATCATCTCACTTTTATTTCGGTGAGACTTACGCCTTATTCATCACTCATTTTCATGTTTTATATATATACTTATCATGAATTTATTATTTTATAATTATACAAATATTTATTGGTATTTTCATATCCATTTTATGATTTTAATTCATGGGCTTTATGGGTCAAAATTTACCAAATCGGTAAAGTAATTTTGTCTTAATTCACCTTCTTTGAGATACATGCTATGTTATGATCCTAAAATTTTCTATGTAGTGTATATAATTCCTATTGAAAGGTGACGCCATGAAAATGATTATTTTCATTATCTTTTATTCTTTATGTAACTATATTGTTTCCATATAATTTTTATTAAAAGTAACCAAAGTTGTAAAAGTTAATTGCTACAATCTTATCATTTATCAAGATTGAAAATGATTATGCTTCCATGGACAATATATTATGATAAATATCTCAATAAATATAATTATATATCTTCTTATATAGTTATAAATGGTATCTCTATGTATTGGTTCCATTTTTAACTATTTGTTATGTAAGATAATTAAGAATATTTTTTTAAAAAAATCTCACATTATTTTTCTCTTTGGTCAGAAAGTTGTTTTATTCAAAGAACCATTTTTTCTAAAAATGTTTTATTATTCTATGTACAAGGATTTTTTTCTATTTTTTACCTTTTTAATAATTTTTTTTTAAAAGGAATCACCTTATTTTTTTCTAATTAGGAAACTTTCATAAATGTTTTACAGTGAAAAGGGAATGTTCTCTATGTATGGATTTACCCACCATCATGAACATCATTTCCATAAAGCATCATTTGAATATTTAAAAGTTAAATTTTTAAAAAATGTTTTTCCTAATATTCTAGTAATTTTTTATTTTGATGCCGTTTTCATGGAAAACATTTTTAAATTTATTTTATGATTTAAAAAGTGTTTTTTCAAAGCGAAAATGATTTTTTATCAAGAAATGTTCTAAATTATTTTTAAATGTTTCCCTTATAAGTTTTCAAAGAGGTTTTTAAAGAATAGAATTTTAAAAAAGTTTTCTGCTTTAAAAAGTGATTTTTAAACAAAGGTTATTTTAATTAATAAATTATTCACATGATCTTTTGAAATCCTTCCCCATCTAAGTTGACATCCATTGATATAGTTTATTCTTTATTGGGTATATAATCCAATGTCCCTATTATTATTTTTAATTGATTATGTGTATGATAATAACTTTCTTATGAAACCTAATTCAATTCCCTGGGTTATACCATAATATAATGATTATGAAACTCAATTCCTTTAACTGGTTATTATTGGATGAAATTAATATGAAACCTGTATCTTTTCTATATTTTATAATATTATTAAATGTTTGTGATACACATTTCATTTAATGGGTTAATATATTCAGTTTATGAAACAAATCAATTTTTATGGGTCATAATATGATGATTTTTTTAATTTCTTATGACACATGTATGTATGATTTCATTATGTAATCAATGAGGAATATATACCAATTCAATGCATTGGATAATTGTCGATGGTATATGAGTTATCCCAAACACTAAAACAAGAGTGTAGACAGGTTGTTTTCTGTGACTAAAAATGAGTGGGTACACAAGTTGTAGCCCAAACCCCCCCCCCCAAAAAAAATTAGGGTTCGTGGATTGTAATATAATCCTGAAAACCAGAGGGTAAAATTATTGTATCCCAAACCTTAAAATAAGAGGTTTCATAGGTTGTAGCCCATGAATGAAAATATGAGGGTACATAAGTTGTCAAATCAAGCCCGAAGCAGGTACACATATGATTATCCCAAGCCTAACATGTTATGATGGTCTTGGTAGGTGGCATTGACATAATATTTTCTATGATTATTCTTACACCAAAAATTATATGTCTGATTACAATTTTATTATTTTATGGATTATTCTATTGATTCCCTTATGATTCACATCTAATGAAATATCAATATTAATGAAATGACTCATGTATAATATTTTTTATATGTAGGGTAAGATCTTATAAATTTGTTGTCATGTTCTTATACCCTTTTTTTCATGATATGTTCACATATCTCCTTAATTTTCCCTCACTGAGAATTTGATATTACCCTTTATTATGATTCCTGTCCCCATGTTATGAGGAAAGTTTTTAAGTAGAAGTATTAAAGGGTAATATCTTTTTAGGAAATATTGAATATATTTCACCATGTTAGAAGATTTTATTACATGTTTCCAATGTATCTAAACTATTACATTCCTTGGGAATATATTTTTGTAATTCAATTTGTATTCATCTATATTAATGTAATATCCATATATGTTAATCCTAGGTCTCTATAGTTGGCATCAAATTAATGTTTTAGTCAACCATTAAGAACTATGATTAGAAACAATTATTGGGATCCCTAGTGATACTTATAAATATACTTCTAGGGATATCTCTAAGAATTATCTAAAGGTGTCATAGATTTAAAATAATTAATCATTATTTTAAAATGCTATAAATAATTTTTTTATTGTGTGGTTTTATGCTAGGATAAGTGTTTATCATTCTATTATTTATGCTATTATTTAATACTGTTAACTAAAAGGAACTTGGTTAACCTTGAATGTTTCAGATTTGCAAGGAATGGGAATTATAAAAAAAAGATGTCTTAATTGGAAATCTCATGAAGAGAATCGGGAAAGTGGCATGAGTATTGATTATACTATAAAAGATAAAGATACTGTCAATAAAATGTGAAAGTTACGAGATGTTCAAATAGTATTTTTTACATTTATGGTATGGATCATGATTAAATTGAAGTTGAATAACCAAATGACATGATTCATATTATGTATTCTATAAATGGGATATTAAAGAATAAGGTAATAAATCCTAAGTAATGATTTAAGAATAATTTTGGATGGTTTAAATGTATATGTATTGGAATTTTGTAATTATACTATATGAATCATGAAGTATACATTTTCCATTAAGGATTTTAAAAATATATTGAATGGTTCTAATGACCCAAAAAATGTGATTTAATAGAAATGTGATATTCCTGGAAACAAAATATTAAGGTAATTTTAACCCCTAATATTTTCCTAATTTTTAGATAATGGTGTTTGGATAATGATAATTTGTATATGAAAAAGTAAATTGGATGGTACTGATTTCCTCCAAACAATTTTAAAAATTTTTAACATCTAGTTTATACTATCATTGATGAATTTTAAATTTTTTTTGGATATAATTAATATATCCAATAATATGTGTCATTTCTAACTAATGAAGATGAATGTATGTTTTCAATAAGTATTTTTGGTAATTCAACTTATTACTATGTTTTGAGAGAATACATGATAAAGGTATTCACATGTTACGAATGTGAAATCCAAGAGAAACTTTATGTAATATAATGATCAATGTTATGTTGATTTTGAATATTTTAGTGATGTTCTTTCTAATGTTTTGAATTTTAATTCTTTAGAAGGGTTATAAAGTTAACTATTTAAGGATATTTTAAGTTAAACATTTCTTGAAGTTTGTGAGCGTAAATTATTATATCACTATATTAGTATTTATATATGTTTGATAATCTGTGCTAACCATTTTTTTGTTATTCTAATTGAAGACATATGTAATGACTTATCATTCAACCTCATGATATCTTTGTACCTTAGGAATTATAAATTCACCATTATTTCATGGAGTAAGTGGTGAAATGGAAATTGAGAAAGGAATAACCAAAGGGGGTGATTGTGTATACAAAAAAGAATAAAATCAAGTAAGTATATTTACTTATGTCATTGGACAAAAAAGAAATCATCAACTCTAGGAAAGGGATACTGAAAAAGATTTTCCCTAATACCTTCATTTCTATTGAACCGATGGTCCTTAAAATCACTATAGATTTTTTATTTTGAGGCGATTAACTTTTTATTGATCATTAAATTTATATTTATCAATGATATTTATCACTTATATAATTATTTATGCATTATGTCCATGTCCAATCTTTAGTCCCAACCTATGTTCTTTTACATAGAAACATAGTTACGAGTAACTTTGGGTAACCATTATGGTTCCCACATTCCATTTTTAAAGGAAGCTTTCATATTAAATTCTATGATTTTGGGTTTCTAAGAAATCAACTTTCAAGTACTAAAACTCTTATGACCTAGCTTAATTTTTACGGAAAAATTCATTTGGGGGGGGGGGGGTAGAATTTAACACAACAATAATTTGTGAAATATTTTTTCCTAAATTAATTTAATGTTTTTTATATTTTACATTTCACAAAATAATGAATATTTTCATTTATGAAATTACTAAATTTGGATTGAATTATAATAATCACTTATTTATGATTTCATTATATTATACAAGAAAATAAGATTGCTCTACACACAATATCGACTTGGCTTGCGTTACACATAATATTGAGTTTCTAAGAAACAACAATTTATTATTATAATTATTCAAACAAGATGGTGATAAAATATGAATTAAAGTTATTAATATGGAAATTAATAATAAACCTTTATATATTATTTATAATAGTTTTGTATAAATAAAACACATAACTTTTGGTAAAGTCTTTATATGTTTGAAAATTATATTTTCTTAAATGAACTTAATTTTTGTGTCCTTATATGAACAAAAATGAAATTAAAGTTTAAAGACTTTTAGAAACTGAATTATATAAAATAAAATTCATATTTGAATTTATGATTTCAAAATTATCTTTGGGTGATTTTTTGGTATTTTAATGAAAAACATAATTTTTGGATGTATAGTAGACAATATAAAATTTTAATTCAAAATGACTTTTTCTTGTAAATTAGTATTTTTGTTTAATTTTAATTTAGTTTTAAAGTTAAATTGGATCAATTTTACATAAATTAATATAATTTATATCATTTCAACCAATTTTAAATTGGAATTTGATATAAAAACATTTCAACTTTTAAACATTTTCAATTAAAAACCCATTGTCGCAACATATATGTCAGTATATATTAAATTATTTTTACCACTTATATGACTATAATTTAGAAAAATGGATTCCATATTTTGAATCATAATATTTTATAATATCTAGTTAAGAAAAATGTTTTTTACCAAAAATATTAGTGAAATTAATTAGATTTAATTACAATGATAAAGGTAAAATTGAGTTTTTAGTGGTTAGACATTAGCTTATGGGGACAAATAACCTAGAAGTATTTGAATAATCCATTTTCTGGAAATATTTATACCATATCATAGCATTTATATAAAATATAAAATTATTGGCGAAACATGATGTAAAGGATACCTCTCAAAAGGTTTTACCTTTTTATATTTATAAGAATTCCACTCCTCCTCCACCATAAACGGGCACTCACCCCTCACTTATTAACACATATCCAGCCCATTGTATCATAAAAAAATTGAAAAAATAATCTATTAACTCCCCTAATCTAATACTAGAGTTGTATTTTTCATATAAATCCAACCAGGGAAGCCCTTTGGTGAAAACCAATTGGAGTAACTCAAAGAAGAGGTAACGTCCTTACACAAGCTCTTTTGTATTATTTTCATTATAAAAACCTCAATTATTATTATTGTATTCTTATATAATAACCATACTACCTTAAATACACAAAAACCTTTTTAGTGTTAAATTTTGGACCTAAACTCACACACACTTCCATCAAATTGGATATGCAATCATCGATCCTGTTTACGGTAGATTACCACATTGCGAACTGATATCCCTTGTTATTCCATTAAATCCATTCATGGTTGGAAATAATGATGGAAATAGAATTTTTAAATTATATATATGATTTATATGTCTTATTTATTCTTCTAAAATTATTATATATCACATACATTCATGGTTTCCATTTTCTGGGTGTATGTTATGTTTGTGGACCTGTGGACTACTGCCTCCTCAAAGAAACATGATTCATTCACATTATACATAGAATGTATTATCGAAGAGTTTAGTAAAATTATATGATATATATGAAATAATAAATATAGTTTAATAATAATAATATATTTACATATATTTCATTTACTTTATTATATTTAATACAACTTGAAGATGGAAACAACTTTTATTTGTACGTAGACATACCGTCTCTGTGAACACTGTATTTAATTTTATATTTATATATTTTGTAGATTATTATAAAACTTATATAATGAATATATATTATATTTATATCATGATTTATATTCTGTAAATAATTAAACCGTGATCTATGAAAGAGGATCAAGTAAACATGTCAAAACATATATGACAAACAAATCTATTATTACAAGAAACATAACTTTGGCCTAAAATTGATAATAAAAGGGTAATACAATTTCATAATAAACTAATATATGTTATGATATATTATAATATGTTTCTTTGAAAGATTTATAATAATATTATATGTATTATAAAAGAGTTTTGAACATGTACAAAGAAAGTCCAGAATTAAGGTAATGATTTTCTCATATTACTTATTTTTACAATCCTTATTCCTTTTTCAGCATTCATTTTTTAGTATAGTTTATATATTACCCATGAATTTATTTAATTATTAATATATTTAAATTTATGGATATTTAGATATCCATTTTTTATCTTTATTTCATTGGGGTTATTGTTCAAAAGTTACCAAATCGGTAAAGTAATTTTGTCTCAATTTGCCTTATTTGACAAACGTTATAGGTTATGAACCTGTATTTTTATTCTAGTTATATAAAATTCTATTTGATAGGTTATTCCATGAATATAATTATTTTCATGATAATAAAAGATTTATTTAATGTTATTCATTCCCTAGGATTATGATTCAATTTTACCAAATCGGTAATAGTCTGTTGCTGTAATCTCACCATTAATCGAAATTGGTGAAGATTATGCTTCTATTATTAAATATTATGATATATATCTAAATAAATCTCATTAATTTTTTTTATCCTAAAGTAAACATGATATCTCTAGGTATTGGTACCATTTTCCACTCTTTGGTACTTATAGAAATTGATAATGTGTTTTTAAGAAAATATGACTCTATTTGTCTATTCTCCCAGAAATTTTTTTTATTCATAAAACCATGTTTTCTACAAATGGTTTAAAATTGTCTTAATATAATGTTTAAAACAAATTTACACCCATATTTTATGTTTATAATAAAAAATTATTTTAGTAGGTATCTCCTTATCCTTCTTTGATCAAGGTAGTTTTTAAAAAAAATTTATGGTTCAAAAGTAATGTTCAGCACGTATGTTTTTACCCACCATATTGACAGTAATTTACTTGAAGATTATTTTTGAATTTTAAAAAGTTAATTTTTATTTTAAAAAAATCCTAATATTGTGGAAATTCATTTTTTTAAAGTGGGTTTCAAAGATAATGATTTTTGAAATTTTTTATGATATAAAAATCATTTTTCAAATAGAAAATAATATTTTCTCAATAAATTTTCTAAATGAATTTTTAAATGATTCCTTTATAAGTTTTTTCAATGTTTTTTTAGAGATTATTATTTTGAAAATGTTTTCTATATTTAAAAGTGGTTCTCAGTAAAAGGTTATTTTCCTTAAAAAATAATTCATGTTATATTTCAAAATACTTTCCCACATATGTTGATATCCTTTGATATAGTTTATTATTTAATGAGGAAATGATCCATGGAAACCATTATTATAAATTATTTTAATGGTTTATGCTTATGTTGACATAATTCTTATGAATCCCATTTATCTTCCAGGGGTTATACCATGATAAAATTCTTATGAACCTATCTTCCGTTCATGAGTTATTCTCAGATGAATTGATTATAAAAATAGTCTATTTCCCAATGGTTATGACATGATGAAATGCTTATGATATCCATTTCATTTCATGAGTGATTAAAAGATGTTTATAAAACCCATATCTTTATCTGGGTCATTATATAATTATTGTTTTAATTTCTTATGTCACATGTATGTTTGATTTCATTATGTGACAAGTAGGACCTATATCTACTTCCAATGCATTGGGTAGTGATAAATGGTATGATAGATCAATTTGTACATGAGTCATATATTATACACAAAAAAGGGTACATGTGTTTTATCCCAAGACTAAAAACAGGTTGGTTCATAAGTTGTATCCCATGCCCGAAAATATGAATGTACATGGGTTATAACTAAAGACCAAAAATAAAAGGGTACATGGGTAGTATACTAAGCCGAAAAATAAGAGGGTACATAGGTTTTATCCCAATACGAAAAAGAAAAGTGTACACAAGTTTTCAACTCAATTCTAAATCAGGTAAATTAATGATTAACCCAAGCCTAACAGGTTATGAAGGTTTTTGTAGGTTACCTTGATATAATATTTTCTATTCTTATATGGATGCCACAAATTCTTTTTCTGAATACTATATTATTATTTAGTGGATTATGATCATGATTACTGAGTGATTCATGTCTTATGAAATATCATCATTTATTCCATGAATCATGTATATAATATTTGATATGCCTGGTATGATTTGAAAAAGTTATTCTCATGTTCTCATACCCTTATACTCATGTTATTCTTATGTATCGTTTTTATTTACCCTTACTAATAATCTGATATCACCCTTTCTGATTCATTCCCTCCAAATGTTATGAAAATTGTTTTAATTAGAAGTAATAAAGGGGTAGATATGTTTTGGAAACATTGAATAAATTTCCCCAGGTTAAAATATTGTGTTAAATGTTTCTAAATAAACTGAAATATTTTAGTCCTCGTGAATATTTTTTAACTTTATGAATATTCATAAAAATTGATTTAATATTAATGTATGTTAAGTGTGGGTCACTATAATTTAGTTACCTAATTTAATCCCATCAATTTGGTTTTCTACAATGATTCTCATATAGAGATTCATATGGAGACATTTGAATACTCATATGGAAGTTGTTGTTATATGTGAACACAAAAAAGGGGGATATTGATCCCATACACCTTCTTATTCCATTTTGAAGGGTCTTATAATTTCCTCACAAATTTAAATAATCCTTTTATTCTGGACATCAGTTTTTGGGTGACAGAAGATGCTAAAATTTATGTCAGTACTTAAAGCATGTTGGTGACTTCTCTATAATATAGATGTGAACATTGGTTCTTGATCAGAGATGATCGAAAGTGGAATCCCATGACGCATCACTACTTCCTTCCCATATATCTTTTCAAGTTATTCGTGTGAGAAATATACCCAAATATAAATCAATTTGGTAGTCTTGGTGAGTTGATCCATGACAATCCATATAGAATTATTTACTTTGCCTGTATTCAGGCAACTAGTGACAAAGTTCATAGTGACGTTCGCCCTTTTCAACATAGGTATAAGAAATAATTTCATCATCCATTTAGAATTATTTCACTCTTTTTTAATTGGATGACATATTAGTCATCATGATATATAATCTATAATATTTTTCATTATGATGTACTACTAAAAATGCTCTTGGACATCACGATACATTTTGGTACTTCTACAATGGATAGAGAAAGGTGATATATGAAAATTTTACAATAGTTTATTCTTTATCTCAGGTGATTAAGGAACACAAAATATCATTCAAAATATAATCACACCATCATCATCCTTGTGTAACACATGTAGCTTCCCTTCTTTCACTTGTTTCACCTTCTTTTGTAGCTTGAGACCATCCCTTTGTTCCTCATTAAATTTATCTTGGATAGATAGTTGGACAATAATTTTGGAAAGGTAAGATTTATCCCTAACCATTATGATTTCTGAATCCATCCATTCAATATCCATGATTATAGGTTCTTTATTAATCTATATCATTGATATAATAGTAGTTTCTCCTCCACTAAGTGCATCAGCTACTGTATTCTCCATTCCAGCATGGTGAAGAATAGTGAAATCTTAGTAATTTATTAACTCTAACAATATACTTTAATTCTTTTTATCCTCTTTTTGTGTGAATATATATTTGTGTCCCTTGTGATCAGTATAAATCTCACACTTCTCGTAATAGAGATAATGCCACTAGATTTTAAATGAAATGATCATAACTTCCAACTCCATATTATTTATAGGATTTATTTCTCATGAAATTTTAACTAACTTTTGGTATATGTTATCACCTTTTCACTTCTTCATCAATAAAAATCCCAATCCCTTATATAAAGCATCATTGAATACCACAGAGAGGTCTCCACTTGTTAGTAGTGTAAGTACTCGTGCAGTGATAAGTATATTGTTTAAATTTTTGAAGGACTGTTCAAATTCACTAATCTAGACAAGATTTACTCCCTTTTGATTCATCATGGTTATTGGGCTCATTAATCTTGAAAATTTCTTCACAAATTGTTGGTAATTCCCCGATAGAATAAAGAGACTACATATCTGTCTTTCAGAAGTTGTTATGCACCACTCCTTAATTACCATTGTCTTATAAGGGCCCACATATATCTCTTTGTTAGTTATAACATATTCCAGGGATGATGATTAATCCATTAAGTAATCACATTTAATATAATTTTCCTATAGTTTTTCCCATCATAAGGTGTTTATCATAGTATTCAGATGCTCCATATGCTCCTCTTTGATCTTGTATTATAACAAATTTTCATCTATAAAGACCACCAAAAATTTATCAAGGAAATATCTAATGAATCTATTCCTTTGGTCCATGAATATTTCTCATGAATTAGTGAGACCTCCAGGAATAAATATGAACTCATAGTATCCATACCTTATTCAAAAGTAATGCTTGGGAATGTATGCATTCTTCACCTTTAAGTGGTGATATCCCAACTGAAGGTCAACTATATAGAAATACATATCTCCAAATAATTGACTGAATTATACATCTATATAAGGTAGATGATACTTTTTCTTTATCATTATTTTATAGAGATCATGACAATAAATGAATAAGTTCATTGATCCGTCCCTCTACTTAATGAAGAGGACTGATACAATAATGACCAGAATAATTATAAATAAAATTTCTCTAATGATTTAGTTAAATTTATTTTTAAGTGATATGGTTATAGAAAATGAATGAATTTTTTTTGTTTTATTATATCATATTGGATTTAAAATATTATTAAGATTATTTACAATTTATTAAATTGATGTTGAATAATTTTCAAATTATTAGTATAAATATACAGTTTTAACAAATCCAATTTACATTGAAAAATGTAGTGATGGCCTCAACCTGTAGTATAGTACCCTATGAAGGGCATTAATCAGAGATTCCAAGTTAGATAACATTAATGGTCTTTGGAATTGACCAATCCCAATATTATATCCAAAAGCTTAAGCATGGGAGAAACAATTTATAGGAGATGTTCAAGCTTATTTATATCACAACCCAAACCTTGTATTCCGAACCACACAATAAAAGTATCACCATTACATACCTTACCCTTAGAGAGTTTGATGGTGTATTAAAGAGATATTTTTTAGTACAATAGTAATTTAAATATGAATATCCTATTTCCAACAAGATAATGTTCATATTTTCTTCTTACCATTACATTGTATAGGATTTTAATTTTTATCAATGAAACATAAATTGTATTTTTGTGTAATATTCAATGTTAATTAGGGAATTTTTTTATTGACTATTTATTTTTTGAAATAATAATAATTTTTATAAAATATTATTATTAAACAATTTTTATTAAATATAAATTATCATAAAATTTTTATGATGCAAAATGTATTTTTTCTAAGGGTTCAAAGACTGTTATTATCAAATAAACACAACATTTATCAATAAATTATGTTTATTATTTTAAAAGATAAAATAAAAATATTTAGAAAATAATTATGAAAAAATGAATATTCTTTTTGGAATCATAATTTCAAAATTATTCCATTGTTATTTTTTAAGTATTTTCTGAGAAATTCAGTTTTTTGGGTGAAAATTAAATACCATATAAATATATGATGTGTGTTATGACATCATAATGAAACAAAGGTATTTTAATAAATAAAATAAAGTCTATTAAAGAAAAAATATATTCTTTCCATTTAAACTTATATGATTTAATTTGTATTTGATTTATTTTATAAAGATTTTGTGAATCCCCCAAAACCATTAATATATTTTAGGGTTTCAAAATCAATCCTTTATGAGTATGAATCACCACAAAAAAAAGAAGTTTATTATTTTATTATGTTCCACCCATGTCCTGGTAACATAATTAAAACCACTCAAATTTGGAAGAAACCATTGGAAATAACCATTATAAGTTTTTTTCTAATTTTTTATATTGAGTGGAAAACCTATGTTTGGGAAATGATAAAGAGTTTACCACTTTTTTCCTATATAAACCCACCCAAGATCCCATTTATATTCACTAAAAAATAATTTCATAACATCCTTAAACTTACATCCCGTATCTAGAGTCCTCCCATGGTGCCCCCATGATCGTAACAAGCTCCTCCAAACTATTTAGAGTCACACTCCCTTGGTAAGGGATCATTACATTCTCTTGTTTATCCATGTTTATTTAATATATTACACCTTCTATTTATAATTACAAATGTTAGGATATGTCTTTAAATTTACTTTTCACTTACCATTTTATTTACAGATGATTAGGGCACCCCTTATCTCTAATCAACCCATTTTTGGATGTTTTAATTAAGGCTAGTATACTGATGAAATTTCTCCATGATTTTCCATGAAAAAAATTGTGTAGTGAATACAATAAAAATTTCTTATCAAGGGTATTCACCCTTATACACTTATACTTCTATGACTATGGGCATAAATGTATTTATTCAACACTACGTGATCATGTAAAAAAATATGATTTTGAATGAATCCATGTTGTATGATATATGTGGAACACGTAATCATGAGAAAGAAACGAAAGTGATGGGTGTGTCCGAAACTATATAGTGCTCCAATGAATTGGGTAATGTTTAGTCTCATGAGATTTCATATTGGTTTTGGGAGTGAACCTGATTCTTTTATGGTACTTTTTCTTTAATAATTTCATTCTTTTTATCCATGACCAATGTTTATGATCTAGTGTGTTAATCTATTTCCACATTTCCCATGTTTCATTTCTGATTATCATGCTATATCTTATCTCATTATTCATTTTTACGAATCCTAATATTTTTATGACCCATTGATATGAATATTACCTAATGTATTATTCTCTTCATGTTATTCCATCTTTATTTCCTTGTTGGGATATATATCTCACCCCTTTATTTTGTATCTCTCCAGGTTATTCCATTTGATTTGATTATGACCTTGTTAAGGATATTTTCATTAGAGATGATGTTTTTACTATTTTATGTTGTAATATAATGTACCTAATTCCCAAATACACTTGATTTGATAATTTTATGAGTTGTTTTAAGAGTATTGTTTTATAATTAATCAGGGATTAATTTGAAATAATTATAAGGGTTTTTATAGTTTTTATCAAAAGAAATATTGTGTTATTTTTGGGATTAGGATTAGAATAATCTAGAGAATTATATAGGTATAAGACAAAGTATAAGAAAACATACATAAATTTTGGAAAGTATATAGTTAGTGGATTTTCAAGAAATTACATACCTTTTTGTTACTACAAGTGGATGTGTCTTTGAAAAAGATCCAAAATGTGGTTAAACCCGAAATCAATAATTTTTGCTAGAATCGAATGGGAACTAATTCATGAAAATAAGCCTTTATTCAAAATAATCGTTATACTCTCTAAGGATATTATTTGGTAAATTCATAATCTCATTACGAACCATTATTATGTAAAAAATACTAATAAGAATATATGTTCAAAATTGGTTAGTTTAAAAATAGTTAGAATCCTAAAAATTCATAAGATAAGAAAATAAAGATTATTTATAATTAATTTCTTTAATATGATTACGTTCCCTTATATGCATTTAAGAGTTTAAAAATAATCATCCCAAATTTTCCTTTATTCTATACAATGTCTGAAAATAGGAATAATTGAGTAAACAATTAATGCGATGTGTATTGTGATGACTATATCAACAAGATACCCAACTCAATAGAACTAGGAATCCAAAATCTTTTGATGATACGCTATCAAATGACTCATGTACTGATTAGAAATCTAGATTATTAAGAGCATATAAATACCCCTAATAAATAAAAAGATGCAATTGAACGATTTTTCCCATAAGGCCCCCTGAAATTCAATGTGTCATCCAATCCCTAATCACAGAACAATGGATCAAATCCAATGATAAGATCTTACCCATCATTCAATGCTCTAAGAAGGAGTAGGTTATACTGACTATTTTTCAAATTAAGGGTTAAGATGATCAGTTATGCACATTGATTAATAATTTGAATCTTATGTAAGATTCCAAAGCGATTGGGTGGAAGTAATTCTAGAATTATTTTTTTGATAAATATTTTTATTGAACTCTCCAACATAAAATGGAAAGGGATTTCACTTCCATCAATAAAAAATATGATGAATCTATCAACACGTATGAGGAAAAGTTCACGAGAAATGAATGATATGCCTTGGGCTTTATTATTACCCACGAAATCAAGGTTGACCACTCATTTGGTTGGCTAAAACCTAGTCAATGAAAATCCCTGACAATCCATTAATTTGACAGCTATGAGGAAATTGTATGATGCGAATTCAATTTTTAGATTTAGCTCAGAAAATCACAAGTATATCAGAGGGATAATGAGAAGAAAGTTTGTTTAATTCTTACAGTTTGATGGATAAATCTAGAAATTTTACAAAAAATCAACATCCAACTTGAGAAAGGTGTGGAAATAAGCACATCAGAAATTGCCTATGGGGGATGAAAAAATAATTTAGGTGCAGGAAGGAAGGGAACCTAGATAAAAATTTATATTAGAAGAAACCAACCCATGATATGGAGGATAAGAAAGCTATAATCAACCCTCAGTTCATTGATCATTACATCAAGTACAAGTAACCCAGTCACTTTTCAAAATAATGTAGTAATACAAGGATTTTCTTAGACAACCCCTAACCTCCAAGGTATAAAACTTGATATATTTCCAACACAACCGATAAATTGGATCCCAAAAATAATGTTGTGGAAGTTACACTAGTAATTAATTGAATTATATCAAATAAAAGTTTTTATTTTGGTTCTATGAATTTCCTTATGTAATGAAATCTTAGAAGAACAATTCAAACACCGCAAAAAAAAAATTGAAGTAGAGCTATCAGTGAAAATAGAGAATGGGGAAATTATTTCATCCCATGTATATAACTCCCCCCC
The DNA here is from genome assembly GCA_963277665.1 of Viscum album. NCBI lineage: Eukaryota > Viridiplantae > Streptophyta > Magnoliopsida > Santalales > Viscaceae > Viscum > Viscum album. The sequence continues at coordinate 963,413,193 of OY728145.1, forward strand.
TTTCAAAATTTGATGTTTTAATTACTCAACGAAACTTGTCATACTCCCATTGGTGAAATATGATGAAATTTTGAGTATGGATTGGATTTCCCTATATAGAGCCAATATAAATTTCCATGGGAAGGAAATTAATCTCTGTATTGTAAACGATCCTATGATTCTTTACAATTAAAAGGATAATGATGAATCCTATTTAGTGCCAACATATCAATAATGGATATTATTGTCCAATGAGTGGGAGTATCTAGCTCAAATAATTGAGTTTAAATAAAATATCTTCGTTGAACAGATGCCCATTTTGAGGGAATACACAAATGTGTTTCTGGAGGAATTTTATGGTCTTATGTAAATAAGAGAGGTTGAATTTTTAATCAGTCTTGTACCAAGGGATTAAAATTATCCCAGACTATATATATAATGGATGTTGTGTTAGTTGAGGTTCTGAGAAAACTTCTATTGGAGAATCTGGATGAAGGGTTCATATGCCCAAGTGCATTACCATTTGGTGCACTGGTCCACTTTATCATGAAGAAGGATGGGTAAATATACATCTACATTGATTATCATGAGTTCAAAAAGATCATGATAAAGAATAGGTATCCTCTTCCACAGATTAATGACTTGTTTTATTATCTAGGTAATGAATTATACTTCTATGATGAGGATATATGGTCCAAATATTACCAAGAAAGAGTGATGGAGGAAAAGATCACAATGACTAGTTTTTTGTACAACGTACGACCATGATGAGTTCATAGTATTTCCATTCAAACCCACTAATACTCGAGTATTGTTATTTTACATGATGAATATAATCTTTAGATATTACCTTGAAATATTTTTGGTAGTATTTATAAATGATATTCTAATATTCTCCAAATCAAAGGAGGACCATGAGGTGCATCTGAGTGTTCTACTAATGAACTTAGAAAGAGAGAAGATTTATTCCAAGTAAAAAAATGTGAATTCTAGTTGAAGGAAGTATCATTATAGCAGAAAATCATTACAAGTAATGGGAAAATGTGGACCCTTAAAATACAGAAGTGATTGAGGGATGGTAGAGGCCAACATTTATGAAATATATCTTTTTTATCCTTGCATTATCAACATATTATCATCGATTTTTCCGAAATTTATCATGATTTTCAAAACCTCTAACAAAGATAATATGGAAGTGATTAAATTTATCTTTGAATGATGAAGGTGATAAAAGACTCAAGGAGATGAAAAGGATTCTTATTAATAAAATTGTGCTCACACTACCCATAAGTGGAGAAGTTTTCAGGGTATTCAGTTATTACTTGAAGCAGGTATTGGGATATGTGTTAGTAATGAATGAAAAAGTCATAGCCTATGCTTCTTGGAAGTTTAATGTTCAAACATTAAACTATCTAAAAAGGATATAGAGTTTGATACAATGATATTCAGTTTGAAAATATGATGGAACTATCTATTTGAGGAGAAGATTTAAATATATATGGATCAAAAAAGTAGCAAGTATATATTCTCAGACAAAGAGTTGAATGTGAATCAAAAAATATGGTTAGAGATGCTCATGGATTATGAATTCTCAATTCACTAACATCCTGTGAATGTGAATAATGTGCCAGATACTCTAAGTAGAAAGGATCCATAAATTTTATTGTTGCTGATAACTAATAAGGATATGATCTTTTTATATTTTAAATGGTTAGAAATAATAATCCAAAATTACGGGACATCATAAATCCATTCAAAAATGACTTATTAACCGTCCCTTATAGAGAAGAAAAAGGATGATCAATGAGATGATGAGTAAATTCAATTTTTTTGGAAACTATAAGAATTGGGAAATCCATATAGTCTAATGTTAATTAATAAGGAGTTTTGATATTTGGTGGATGATAATGTGTACCATCAAATCCTTAGTTAAATAAGGAGTGGTTGGATGGTGTAGATAGATCAACCATCTCCATCCACCCATAAAATAAAAATATGTATCAAGATCTCTGAGAGAACTATTGGTTTAGAAATAAGATGAATATGATTTCTATAAATAACTCAAGATGTCTAGTATGTTAGAAATTGAAAGTGTGAAGAAACAAAAATCCATGTGTATGATGAAAATATTACCCATACCTACATGGAGAAGGGAAAACATCACCATGGAATTTTTCACCATTATTTCCAACACATCAACAAAAAATAATTCTATATGGGTTGTGGTGGACCATCTTACAAAGAGTGATAAATTTATTTCAATTTGGGAGTTCTTATCGCTCGATCAACTTGCAGGGATATACATTAGAGACGTGGTGAGTCTACATGGAACACCGACATCAGTTGTATCTAATAGAGACCAAATATTTACCTCCATGTTATAAAAGAGTCCCCAACATGCATTGAATGCCTAGTTTAACTTCATCACAAATTTTCACCCTAAAACTGATGTCCAATTTGAGTAGATAATTCCGACCCTTGAAATAATTTTAGGGGAATAATCAATGGTTTTGAAAGGTTTATGTGATGAAAATATTCCCTTGGTCACGTTTTCACAAAATAATAGTTTTCCCTCAAGAATCCAAATGGCACTCTATGAAGACCTTTATGGGAAGAGGAGAAGAACACTTTTATACTGGGATGAATATGGGGAATCCAAACTGATGGGTCTTGAAATTGTTTAGATATGGGTGGAAAAGGTTAAGACCATTCAAAAACATATCAAGGATGCTTATATTTGAAAAAGGAGTATTACATAAAATTTTTAATGAGACATATATTTATATGTTGTAGAAAGGGCATTCCTTTGTTTATTTACATGGAATAAAGTCATAATATTTGAAATGAAGTGAATTATTAGTCCAAGAAACATCTGTCTCACTGATATCCTTGACTGCATTAGAGTAGTGGCCTATTGACTTTCACTCCAAAGGGGGGAAGATTGTAATAACCCAAACCGTTATAAAAAGGGGGGGAAGATTGTAACAACCCAAACCATTATAAAAAAATTTCCCCTTGGGATTTAATGAAATGTATTATTACATAATACAGTTATATAAACAAATTATATTATTTGGTTTTATTATATTCTATCATATTTAAAGGATCATTAAGCCAGTTTACCATTTATAATATAGACATAAAATAGTGATCAAATTATTAGTATAAATATTTGGTTTAAAAACAATACAATTTATAGAGAAAAAGGTAGCGATGTCCTCCACCTTTTGGATTGTACCCTACGGTGTAAATTTATCAGAGCATCCATGGGAGATAGAATCACTGGTATTTTCCCATGACTATTCCAAAGTATATATAAAACATCTTAATCGTGAGATAAACCATTTACATGATAATATCAAGCTCATCAAGATCATGAACCAAACCATGTACGCCAAACCATCTCATAAAAGTCCCACCATCACACAACATACCCATAGGCCATTTTCTGATGTATTAAAGGAATTGATATCAAGACCATAGAAATTTGAATGTGTATATTTTATTTTAAATAGAATAATTTTTATATTCTCTTCTTATTGTTACATTATAAATGAATTTTTATAGAATAAAACAAAAATTGTATTTTTGGGAAATATTCAAAGCTAATTACAAAATTTATTTTAATTAATTAATGGATTTTATAAAATATCAAATATTTTAATAAAATATTATTACTAAATAATTTATATTAAATATAAATTATCAAATAATATTTATTACATCAAATGTAATTTTTTAAGGGTCCAAAAACTATTATTGTCAAAAAAACCCAGCATTAATGAATAAACAGAATAATTATTTTATAAGTGGATATTCACATATATAAGAAAATTGTTTTAAAAAAAGAGTATTATTTTTGTAAATATAATGTTGAAATTATCCAATATTTATGTTTTTATAATATTCTGAGACTGTTGAATTTTTAGGAAAATATTATATACCATATAAATATATGGTTTATTTTATGACATCACAATGAACCAATAGCGATGTAGTAAATAATATAAAGGTTATAAAATAACAAATATAAATTTAATATTTTAAATGTTTTAATTTTATTGCTATTTTATTAATTTTATAAATCCTTTGTGAATCCTCCAAAACTGTAAATATATTTCAAGGTTTTAAAATCATTCTTCAAGAGTATTACTAACCTCCACATAAGAAAGAATATTATTTCATTAATTTCAGTCATATAACTTATAAAATAATGAAAAAAAACTCCAATTTGGTAGAAATAATCGGCAAAACCAATGTAAGGTTTTTGGTTTTGTTATTTTATTATATAGATTCCATATGCTTGAGAAATGATGAAGAATTCCCCATTATTTTCCAACATAATCCCACACAAGATCCCATATAACACCACAAAAAATACTTGGATTATGTAATTACTATTCCATACCCTCTCTAGATTCCTCCCAAGGTTTTCCCAAGATATCAATTAGATCCTCCCAATCATTTAGAGTCACACTCTCAAGATAAGAGATCCTCAACTTATCATCTTTATTCAAGTTCATTTACTATATTGTGCCTTCAATTTTCCATTCATAGTGATGGGATTTCTTTAAAAGTCCTAATTATCGACCATTTGTTGTAAAAATTATGAGAGTCCACTTTTTCACTCTTCAACCCATTTTATGAATTTTTATGGGACATCGTTATGATGCAGAAATTTCACTACAATATTCAATGCCAAATAATTTGTGTAGTGAATACCATAACCATTTTCTATAATGGGTTTTAAAATTAATATACTTATACTTATTTTAATTTGGAATTAAGTGTATGTATTCCAAAATTATTTATAGTGGATTAAAATATGATGATTAATGAATCCATATTGTTTGATCTATGTGACACCCTTAAGAATGGGAGTGAAATGAAAGTGACAGATGCACCCGAAAATAAATAGTTATGCAATACACTGGGTATTGTTTATTATCTTGAGGTATCATGTTGGACAAGAAGTGAAATAGCATACTTTATGGGAATTTTTTTGTCATTATGTCTTGAACATTATCCTTGACATAAGTTTACAATGAATTGTTTGAAGTTTTTGCCACATTTCCCATGCTACCATTATGATTATCATGATATATCATGTCTCATTACTGATGTTTATGATTCCTAATAATTTTATGACATATTTATGTTCATATTGAAAAAAAAATTATTTTCTTCATGTAATTACATGTTTATTCCCTTACTTGATTTTATAGAACACCAAATTCTTATGTATGTCCGTAGGTTATCCCATACAGTTTTATGTACAATCATGATAAGGAAGTTTTCATTAAATATGATGTTGTTTTTATTTTTAGTTGTTATATAATATACCTAATTCGAAAAGAAAGTATTCATTTTTATGTTACATGTTTTATTATGTGTAATCTTGTGAAATATATAATTTATTACTGTGAAAAAAAGAGAGGGTTTGTTATTGGTGTACCCAAAAGTAAAGAACATAGGTGTATGAATCCATCAACCAAATTCACTTAAAACTACTTCAATTATTAAAAATCAATGGTTTCCATTTATTATGGTGTATTTGAAATGTGTAGATATCCATGCGCAATTTTAATTAAAAAATAAACATCACATTGAGGAGTAAATTAATGAAATCCATTAGGGAACACATCATGTGAGACCCTAAAAATTGGATGTCTTCAAGAATGATCATTCCCTTTATCTCCATTATTTGTTCCAGATATGATTTAATATAAGGAAATAATATCCACATTTTAGTTGATGATTCTAAAAGAGAATCACTCTCCTACTTATATTTGTATAGAATTGAAGGATTCCTTGGAGTGTGGAGATTTATATCCCTCTCCCCATAAGTTATATTGTATTCATATAAATACAACCAATACATTCCCAATATGTCATCAAAATACACCAATGAATGAAAGATGATATTTGATGGAAGACTTACTCCACAAAAAATCATCATTGAGGAGTTATATTATTTATAATAAATAATTTTCCTATTTTATATTCTAAAAAATAACTCATAAATCATATAGTTTGGGGGGTGGGGGGGGGGTGTGTTTGAAGAGTTATTCAAAACCTTCAAGATATGAAAGAATGCTTGGAACTAGAATCAAATAATTTTTTTTCTATTTTTGACAAGTTGGGTGTTGTGTTTTCTTTCCTACAAGATATTTTTCTATTGGAAATCATAAAGAGAATTTAAATTTATGTTTCTTGTCACATGTCCCTTGAGACCAGTGAGAATCATTTATCTCCATCTCAACTTTATGCACACAACTAATAATCTCTTCATAACTATCAAATCCCTGAATTCCAGTGGCATTTGAAAGACTCATTTTCAACACATTAAATAATTGGGCCACCTTATGTTCATTACTAATAATGAATCCAAAATAATATCATGAATTCCTTGTGATGTTTTTACCACATGGCCCAGCAGACTCAAATTCAATTTTCTTCAGACCGGAATAATTCCTCTCCATCTTAAGATAGAGAGTTCAGGGATGATATTTATTGATTGTTTTGTGAATTTTTCCATTAAAAGGAATAAATATCATATTTATTATTAATTTTCATTTTTATTGTACATAACCTATCAACTTACACTTTAAAATGAGAGACATCTAACATGACTTACTCATACTTTTAACATTCTAGGACATAAAATATCTTCTCAATGATGTTAATGCATTGTTCCATAATGATGGGATCATAATATCCACAAAATATATGAGGCTTATTTAATAGAAAGGATTTTATGAAAACATGTTGTTTTTTAGGAGGATGGAATTCTATATGATTCTTGTTATTAGTCATTGGTTTAACTAATTGAGCTAATACTGTTCTGAGATTCTAGTCTCCCATTTCGATCAGGCGTGGCATATCATTAGTGAAATTATCACATTTTCTATCTAATTAGATTTTGGAATATGTTATCCTTTTACATAAAATAACTATAAAATAAAAATATAATATGGGGACTTGAATACTTAGCTAATAATCATATAAGAAGTAAACTACGAACATGTAAGTATAAACTCATAAATGAGAAGTATATACTAAATTTAAAATCCCTAAGTTTCAATATAGGTATCCACAGTGATGTAATTATTCATAGGGTACATACTAAAGTTTTATAGTCCCAACCCAAAAAATAATAATAAGGCGAGTCCTTGATACCAACTATAGTGATAAAAGCATTTTTCATATACTATTCCATGATTTTAGTCAAAATTATCTTTAAAGTACAAACCATAGATCGAAATGTCTAGTTTATTTGGAAGTTTAGGTACATAAAATTTAAAACAAGAAAATAGAATAAAAATATATTTATTAAACTTTCAAAATAGGATCCTAAATTCTTTTGAGCACCTACATATTCATAAGATAACATGGGGAATACATAGACAAAAGGGATGAGCACAAAATTTCAGTAAGATAAAAAATTGAAATAATGAATGACACATGAGTAAGAATTCATAACAATATTATCAGAAAAGTAATGGATCATTAATGAACATAAGTATGAATGAAATTCAAAATTGTGAATCCGATGATCATGGTAACATAGGAAAGTGGCAAAAACTTATAACATGGCATAAAAATGAGTGAATTATAACTTTCAAGAAAATATCATATGATGTAAAAATTCCCATAAAATAATTAGGTTTACTCTAAATCCAAACATGATGTCACATAAGAATTAAAATTAAACAATGAATTAGAGTGATAAATAGGTACACCTACCATAAGTTTTTCTTACATACGTGGGCCAGATAAATAATTAATCAAAAATATAACGATTTATAATGGAAAGAAATAGGTATCTTAATCATGTTATAAGGTGTAATAAAAGGGAGTATAAAAATGATATCCATAAAATAAATAATTTAAAACATTTATAAAAAATCTTAAAATAAAATAATAATATATTAAATTCATTGAAAATGAATACATGAAATAGATAATTTATGAATATTTATAAATGATCCACATTAGTTAAGTTTAGGGTAAATGTCTGAAGTGTATTGAAAAGAGGAAAAAGAAATTTTTATAAAGACATAAATGAAAAAAAATATTTTTTCATGATAAGATGACATATTATAGAAAAATATTTGGGGCATAAAACCATTTATGTTGTTTACTTTAAAATGGGTAAGAAATGAAGAAGTTCTCATTAATCGAGCATGCTTATCTGAGGGAATTGAAAAGGAATCATTATAAATCTTTTAATTAACCATAAAAGAAAGATTAACTAAGATAACTAAATATTTTTGATACATATAAATACAATATATGAGAATTATATAATACAAATTAAGGAATAAATTGAAGAAAATAGTGAGAAAAAGTAACCTAAAGTTAATATGGAGGTTCAAAGAGATCCCTTGCCTTACATGTGAAAGCGTTCGACACATATACATACTATCATGGATAATAAAATAATATTAATTAATTACTTAATTTAGAAAATATTCCACTTGTATTTTAACTATTATTATTTTATTATGTTAATTTATAAGCATTTTAATGAGTCATAATGATCATTTTTTCATCACAAGAGTATTAATTCCATGGTTCTGTGATTGGTTAACTTTTATATAATTGTGGACGATTATTAAGAATGAGAATAAAACTAGAGGAGTCAAATGAATTTGTATTAATGAACATAATAAACGTTTAAATTCTTCTATATACTATTTTCTTTATTCTTACATGATTTTGATTCATTAGATAAAACTGTAATGATAAATGTTTTGTTTATTTTTACAGGTTTTCAATCATCTCAAACTAGTTTTATTTTAATTAATATTATGTATATATATTAGTTATTGAACCTGAAATAAATTATCATAATCTTATTAAAATATTATTTAACCATAATAATAGTTTCTTAACTAGAAATTAAGACGGTAATAGATATTAAAAATTAATTATCCACAGAGATTATAAACCGCTATAATTCAGACAACAATTTTGTTTATTTGGGTACGAAGAGGCAAGAACGGTGGTGGAAAGAATATATTCCTTTAAAAATATAAATTTAGTGAATATTAAAAATATCGGAGTTATTAAACACTTATGGAAGAAGTTGGTGATGAAAAATTTAGAAGATGAAATGAAATTAAAAGAAATGGTTTGAGAAAGGTACCTCTTCAATATCTCATCCTTGAAAGATCACTTGACGAGCATGGAATTGGAATTTTGGCAAGAAAAAACACTTTTTCATGGGTATAGTGAGGACGATAGTAGTTTTTAAATATTTTCGGGAGATTAATGTCTTGGAATTTGTGTGTAGAAGCTATTATAATGGTTAGTATTTATAAGGGAAAAGAGGTGTGTTTTGGGAATTACTCAAAATTATAAATTATAATAAATTATAATAAATTACTTTTGTATCAAAATATTACAAAATGTCCATGGATTAGAATATAAGATATGATAGTGTTGTAATATCATCGACCAATAAAATTTATGCATTATTTGGTTTTATTCTAAACCACATCATTTCCATGAACATTCAACTAACATATTTAAATTTTAATTGTGGTAACAAATTATTATATATTGAAGGGATATAATTTTATACATATATACTGTCAAATTAATATAAATAACAATTTATGATATTTTGTAACACATCATAATCACTTCGTATTTTATATTTTTTCTATGTTTTTTAAATAATTTAGTACAATATTATTTTGTAAAAAATATCATTAGTGTCATTTTTGACGCAATTTATTATTTTGACTTTTAATAAAATTGAAAAAATAACATAAATTCAAAAAAATAATTTAATAAAACCCCAACATGTAATAATCATCTATAAAATTATTTCATCACTTAAATTAATTAAAATTTTAATTTTATAATATTTTAATACCTTTCATTTGACATTTCTATTAATTAAATAATTCTTGCATCAATGTTGTGTACGCATTCACAAAACTTATATCATCTATTAAAATTATAAATATATTAAAATGATGTACATAATTCCTTTATATTTATAAATACTATTTATTATTGAATACATCTCCAGGTTAACCCTATATTAAAATTATTATACTGATCCAAAATAAGAGTGTGATATTGGGTCACTTTAATTTATTTTCATAATATCGATGTCATTTTCATGGACTCGTGTCCCTTAAATGAATTTATTTTGAACCTTAGGTGTTAAGGGTATAATGTTATTAATACAATAAGATTTTAGAATGTTTTATGGTAATTTAATAGTCCATACTGTGTAATTTTTACCCAAAATTACCGATTTACCCTTAACTATGGTGGGAAAAATTACCCAGGTAACTATTCATATTGAAGAAAATAAAAAGGGCCCATTTATTAAATTTGTACCTAATAATTCAAAATATAGAATCTATTTTTCAAAATTCCAAAAATTGATGTTTCAGAATTCAAATTAAATCTAAATAGGAAAAGTGCAATGAAAAACAATTTTTATTTGGAAAAAAGTCATTAAAAATATAAAATGTTTTTATACTATATTAAAGAATTGAATCCATATTAAAAACCAATATTAGATTATTTTCCAAAAAATTGAACTAATTAAAATTTAAAAGTAGTTCAAAACATAATTTTACATTTTAAAACCCTTAATTATAAAATAAACCTTTCTATAAAAATTAGTACTTTTCACTATTAAAAATGAACCCTATTAGAAAATTCCCAAAAATTAACCCCGAGTAAAATTTGAAATTATTTTTTCAAAAAAATAAGTTTATTTTGTCAGATAAAATCAATAAATATTCAAAATATTGTTTTAAAACAATTTCTCTATAAAAAGGGGACAATACCACTTTTTTAAGATTAAAATTGATTTATTTTTTGTCATTTCCAAAAAACACATAGGATGAATGTTAAACATTATATTAAATTTTTATCTATATATTTAATATAATTCAATAAGTGTGATTTTTTTTATTTTATTGTCATAAGACACAATTGTGAAAATTTAAATTTTTTTTTCATAAATGATTTATTTTTATTTTAAAAATGGTTTTATTTTTATTTATAATTAATTGATCACATATGTAAAACAAATTTTAATAATTTATTTAATAAAATTAATACGTTCCATTCTAATGGATAGGTTATAATGGTACCATTTAAATAATAGTATTTAGTTGCTCATTTACGTTCGATGTTTCATGTAACATAATCTACAAAAGAAATTAAATAATTTAAAGAGAAATATTTCATAAAATATCGGGGTTTTACAACATATTATTTTTTTAGTTGATCTTTATCATCAATTATATCTGTAGATACCCTTTTATATATTGTTTTATATATACCTCTATGAATTATAGTACAAGTCGAAATACGGGGATAAAATGACCAGGTATGGTCCTCCTCTATCTCTACCACAACTATTATGGATTCCACTTTCTCTAGTAATAGCTATAATAATCATTCTTCGTCATGTTAATCAATGGGAGAGTCATTAAATATTTTTAACATAATAATATCAAACAAGTTTAGTTCATTTCAAAATTATCCCCTACTTTGGCAGCAACTTGTTCCTCAATTTCTTCATGAAGGATTTTGAGGTATCCTTCTTTATAGGTCCTCCCTCTTATTGATGTTTGGTGTGATTTTTTGGGAGTCTGTTCTTTAAGGAAGATCCCTAAAAGTTCATCATATTTTTTTCTAATACCTGGGTAGACTTTATATAATTTTATAGTGTTGGATTCAAATTTATTTCATTCACATGATCAATATTCAGTTTTGTTGCATCATTTTCAGCTACTAGTGAGATTTCTTCTAAATTGTATTTCCATTTATTGTCAACACAATATTTATCAAATTATTCTTATACATATTATGTAGGTTAAAATATTGTTGAATTATTAGTTTTATAAGATGTTAGATAAGAATTAAATTCATAAAAATATGATTGAAATTTTACCAAGGTATGGAAATATCCCTCATTTATTTTAGATTGATATTCTAGTTGTTCATGAAAATTTAATTCAACTTGGATTTTTTCTCGAATTACGGTAAAAAATAATGAAACTTATTTCTTATCTACATCATTATACACACTTGGTAACCCTACTCATGATGTAGTGGTTTTTCTAGAGGTATCTTTTCATTTCATATTTCTTGAATGGATTGATAAATATTCATCTATTTATCTTTATCATCTCCCTCTTCGACCTCAACCGGTAGTAAAAATGGACCTTACATTCCCTCTTCAATGTAGGGTTTAGTCATTCCTCATTCAACCTTATCATCCTGGGCATGAGGTAAATATATTAATTTTTATTATACAATATATGAGTGCCTAGATTTCAATTTAGTGTTAATAAAATCATTTAAAAAGAATTTCATTAAGATGACTCCCTCAATGAGTTTAGATTTTAAATCATTTAAAAAGTGAATGTCTATTGGATAGAGGAGGTTATATGTGAATAAGAGTATTTTGTCCTTTTCTTAATGATCTTTAAGTTCCATCTCTACATTGGTTGACGCGATAAGTAGGAACATAAATTCAGGTTCATCTTGCAATACCTCATGATAGTGTTATTCTTCTCCCTATTCCACATGATACTGAAAATTGGGATTGATTTAATGTAGAATGTTCTAAATTTCATAAATGTTATAGGGTAGTTCTTCATATTATTCTTTAATTAGGGAATATTTGTTGAGATGATCTAGTTTATCCAACAATTATTACATCTTACTTTTATGAATATATTCATATTGGCTTCCTTCCTACACAAAGTTGTTGTGCCTTGTTTACTGTGGGTGTTTCTCCACCTAGGGAACTTGTTAGTTAGATGGGAAGATAGATTTACTATGAAATAAATTGGAAATGTGTGGTTTTTTGAATTATATGGTGATTATATAAATATATTTATTGAGGTTGTAAAATTATAAATCCATCATATATAATGTAAAACCCTTAAAATCTATCCTTGAGTAGAAAAAATTAAGACAAAATAAAAATAGAAACAAATAAAAATAGGGAAATTAAATTCAATTTTTGTTATGATAGTGGAAACTCACCCTAACTCCATATATATAGTTCCAAGTTGATCACAAGGTTATAGAGGGTCATGGTCAAACATATGTTTACTTTAATAAAATAATAAATGTAGAATAAAACTAACCAATTTCATTTATCATTGATCATTTGTGGATATTATTCTCACTAGGTCAATATCTTAGGTATTTTTTTTCTTAATTTTAAATGTAGAAAAAATATGGTATTTGGTTTTAAATGAAAAAAAAACATGGAATAGAATCAAAATTCATGTATAAAAAATGGATATGAGAAATGAATATGTTCATAATGGATACGAGAAATGAATATGTTCATAAGGTTTAATTTCAACAAGATTTGTTATTATTTAATTTTAATTAAAATAATATAATTAAATGAAGATGTTAAATATCATTCACCGATTCCCCTTCCTTTATTAAATTTTTTATAGAACCAAAATTTTTATTGATATCTTCTTAAACATATCAGTAATTCTATATGTTATCCACAGTAAACAGGTAAGAACATTTTCCAATCGAGTGGATATACTTACTCACAAACCTAGAAGCAACCACATATCTTTATTAATTTCAAACCATAAAAACACACAAGTATGAAATGTGACCAAAATTGAGGTAGAATTTGATGTGAATTAGTTAGAAGAGTGTAAAAATATCATTGAAAAATTGAGTGATGATCAAATTCACTATAATCCTCCTCCACTCTCATTCTAGAATTTAGGCAGAAGTATATTTAGAAGTTAATTCATAAATTCAGGAATATCACTATGATCCTCTACAGACCATATGAAATGGGTTTGCTTCCATTATCATGGAAATTGAGATAGTTGGGAAAACACAAGGTTGATAAACACAAAGCAACCGAGGGAGAGGGGAACAAAATATGAATAACAGAGAATATAATTACAAAGGGAATTAAAATGTAGAGAAATTAAAATAAATCATAACTATAGTTGACAGGTGCATAATGATTCCACAGGGGAGGAATACTTATAAGTTATAAGACTTGATTTTCCTCACATTCAACATTTAGGTGAGCTCTTTCTTCTTTGGAAGGTCTCCATGTGTCACATATAAAGATTTTGATAAATTTAGTTTGGTGTATTTTTTCAATGATCATGTGAAATTATTTTTCAGAATAACTAGATTGTAATTGTTTATGTGTTTCATAGACCCATTGAAAAAATGAGTTTTGAGACCTCACATGAGCAGTCGAAAAATCATTTTAGCATAAAAATTATTCTTTGTGTATGAAATGAGAAATTGGAGTAGTATTGTGGGGGTGGGTATGATATTATATTCTAAACATGACATGTATATATAGAGGATAGTTTAATAGAGATAAAAAATGGATTTTGATGAGTGCTAAGACGATGTAGGGTTATTAGAGGAAATTATTCAAATAGGAAGTGTATTACCACTTCAGTTTTAACATCCGACATATAAGAGACATATATGAGAATCTCTGATCTTAGAATATATATAAAAAATTAATAATTTTTTTAGAAACTTGGCCTTAGGCCATGTTAATATTTCAATAATACCCTTGAGATATGTCTGGAGTTCTTTTCCCTAAATGCTAGTTTGTTTTCTTTGGGGAATATTACAAAGCATTTTTTGTGAACTCTATTAAAGTCTTATAATTTTTACCTTGGGGTACATCAAGGTATAAAATTTGTTGAGTACCTTCATAGTAAAATATTCACATAATAGAAAATTAAATGTGTAGTCCCATTCAGCATTATATTCATCCATCCATATCATCTCTCCAGTTTGGTTCAAGGCTACTTCAATTGGAAAGAATAGGTCTTGATTGCATCAGGAAACTCGTCCTCAGAATTTACTCAATTCATCAATCAGGAATAAATAATTCATTAGTATTCTAGAGTTAGTGTGACTGGGATTTAATTGACTACCTCGGTTCTTGCACTATGATTCCTTCTTCATCAACCAAGCTCCGAAAACTTCAGATTCGATCTTAATAGGATCAGGTGGGTTAATATCCATGATTGGGTACTTCAAAAAGGACTTGACATTGCAGTTACTCATCAATTCAGTCATCTTATTCAATCATTTTTATCTTCATTAAGGGAATTAGAGTGGAATATAGGTTGTGGGGCTCAATCATGGTGATCTCTGGCTTCAACTTTAATGATTTGAGATTACCTTAGTGCATTTGATAGTGGAACATCTTAGATTTTGGAGTTTTTGTTGGAATTGTTTGGATTAATTTTGATATACAACCATTAATTGTTGTAGAAGGTCTAGTTTCTTCTTTCTCTCAAATTAGGTTAATGGTGAGGGTGCTCATGGAATCGTGGTTATGGAGCAATTGAACTTAAAAATGTGGCATATTTATTCACAGCAGCTTGGGCTATCAGGAATATGTGATAGGTTAAATTTATTAAGGAATGGTAGCTTGAGGGGAACATGAATTCTCTTGGATAATAATTTGTGGGTGTATGGTAGGTATAAGCCTTCTTTCTGTCACTCACATTAAATCAGGATGCATTGTGGCAGGATTTCATGGATTCCTTACATGTTTAGTTTCCTTTTCCAAAAAATTTCACTCATGAACACGTTAATTTTTCAAATGTGGTAACTTATATTAGATGTAAAAATTCACTTAAATTTCAAGACACAGTCACATATAATGTTTTTCAAAGGTTGTTAGTAGAATATTGGCGATGTGGGAACATGTTGAAGTCCCCATGAGTGCCATGCAGTAACTTGTTGAAGTGATCATGAGTGCGACGTGGTCACTTCGATGCATCATAATTTTTTTTCTATCGTATATATCATAGAGAAATTCCTATTTTGGGTAGAATTTTTTCTAATAAATTTTAGGAAATGATAAGACAATTGAAATTAAAATTTTATCCTTTGAATCAGTTTATTCCTAAATAATTTCAAAAAATTTAAATTAAATAATTTAAAATCATATTTTACGAAACATAATATGTTAATTATTTAAGATAACATAAAAATATATTATCATATAAAAAATATAAATATTTTTTCTTGAACCATTTCAATTTCAATTTAAATATGAATTAATATATTTCATTACATTCAAAAAATGTTTGAAATAATTAAAACGAAAAAAATACCTCTAATTGTTTTTATGATTTAAAGAATTATAACTCCAAATTGATAAGTTCATGCACGACATTAATATGTAATTTTACAGTTGAATAAAACAGAAACAATCCTTAATTATTACATTCTACAATTAAGTTAGAAATTTAAAAAGTTAAAATAATGTATTATATGGTGTTTAGATAGGTGTATTTTTAGATGAATGATAAGAAAATGTATTTTAATATTTGGGCTCACATTACTGTGGTTCTAGAAGTTTTCCATTGGGGAAACCCCCAATCTAAAACACCTTGGGAAATATCCAACTAAGAAATATCTTCTATTGTATTTTTCCATTGGGAAATATTTAGTGCCAAAACACCCACCAAAACTCCCATTCCTAGGTATCAATTTCTTAGTGAGGACATCCTCACATAAAAAACAATTTTTAAGCTCAATAAACCCAAAAAATGTATAATAACTATTATTTAACATAGAATGTCACAAAACTAAAAAAATAATAAATACAATAATCACATGGGGGTGTCACATTAACTATTTCCTAAAGTGTGGTTCAATATCACCAAACATGGTTGACTAGTATCGATGCTAAAAAATATAACATAGGGATATATTTAACCTATTAAGACCCATAAAATCAATATCAGATAAACAAAAATCTCAAAATAAATTAATATTGGAAACAAATAATAATAAGATCATTTTTCTTATAAATGCACCATACCATGCTGAAATTTGTCAACAAACCAAGCATGACTTCTAATTATATATAAATAACCCAAGTAATTCATCATAACTAAAACTTAATTCAAAATAAATTATTGACAACCCACTCTAGATTACATTGGATGTACATGAACATAACTCCAAATTGTCTCCCAACCCCTTTTCCTAGTTACAAATGATTCTTTCAATCACATGAAACATCATTTTTATATTCTGCATGCACACCAAGTGTTTATGTACATGGATTTATAATATTATCATCATTAGAAACCATTAAAACATCTCTCATCCTTTGAGTTAGATTTATATATATTATTAAAAGGTAAATACTTAAGTAATTTAATGAGGTCCAATTCAAGCATTCTATTATAGTAAAGGTTGCAAACCATGTGACCTGAATAACTCATACCTATATCACACAATGCTGGTGCCTGTAGAATCTACTATCCAAACACATGGTTTATCATTAACCCATTTTCCAAATACATGGAATCACTTTATCCTCTATGCCAAATATATAGAATCAATAATCTATCATGCTAAACACAGATAATCATAATGTTTTTTGTCCTAGCTCTAGGCCAAGAAAAATACATGGGTTTTAATCAATATAATATTTGTATCCTTATGAAAGGCCCCACACAAGTGACCAACTTCATTGAAATTTATCATGACATTGGATTTAGAGAAAACAATATGAATAATTACTATAATAAAAAATGAAAATAAAAAAACTCATCCCCAAGTGATCCCTATTGGTTAACCCATTCAATATATAAAACACATGAAAACTTTAAGAATATTCATAAAAATTACCAACATATTTTACATATAATTCAGAATAAATACACACACTTAAAAACACCATTTTTTCAAATAACAAAATTTATGGTATAATCCACACCATAAACCTATATCAATTTACTAAATTAATTTTATCCCATTAAAAACAAAAACTAGTACACATGCACATATGAAAGATTACAATTTAATACAATTAAACCAGTTACTTAATCACACAATATTTAGTAACATTTCCATTAGTTCACATCAATTTACTTTAATATGAATTTTTATCATATAATTAACCTATTAGACAATTGGTTTATATAATAAAAGTAAATAAAAACACCACAATAAATTTTTTAGTTTAGGTGGATTGCTTATCCCATTTCCTTATGAATTGACACCCAAATTAAATTTATTCAAAAAAAATCAAAAAATAAATATCAAATAATTCCATAGGCCACATTACAATAAATTTCCATAACTCATAGGCGAAATTGTTTTTTGGTTGTAGTAGTTGATTAGATAAAGTATGTCATATTTCCCATGAAAATAAAATTTCTATCCCTGATTTCTAGATTATTAATTATTTTAATTACAATTACATAAAATTCACAATTAATAAAACAATTCTTAAATTGAAATCTTCAAATTAAACATAATATTATATATTTATAGAAATTAAAGACAAATACTACAACATCCTTCATTAAATCATTGGAAATTATTCTCAATAATTAAAATCAATTTTCACAGAAAAAATATTTTAAAAATAATTATTTAATATTAAATAAACATATTATATATAATAATAGACTAAAAATAACATTATATGAATATTTCACAAACATCAATCTTTTTTTTGTATTCCACACATGGTCAAGATCCATAGTTCCTCTAAGAACTTAAAGAATCAAGAAAATGAATGAACTAAAACTAGAAGAGGGAGACTAGAATCTCAAAGAAAATAATCGTTATCCAATTTAAATGAAAATATATTATTAATAAAAAACAATTGATAAAATGTAAAATTTGTCGATATATTAAAAATTCAATTTGAAATAGAAGATAATTGATTTATTAAATTTTTTAGTTAAATGAGTGTGATTAAAGTCTTCAAGGTCTATAAAAAATTGTAAAAATTATAATAAAGAATGTTATTCTTTAATTAAGATAAATATGAAGAAACAATTATACGATTGATATAAATATATTAATATTACACTTTTGGTGTTTAAAGTGTACTATTTCAACACCACTAGGCACCTGGTGGTATCCCAGGTGGCAAAAAAGCTATAACCCCCTCACCGGGTCCTGAATATCACCAACTGAGTTCCTAGTGGAACTTGTAATTATATTTTTAGAAAGTATCACAATTATTACTAAATATTTTATCCTCCATTTCTTCAAATACCTTTAAACTATCCTAAAAAATAAATCATAAACAAAATTATATACATTGTAAAAAAATGTAATGACATACCTCAAAGATTGGGGTCGTTACACATAGCTTGATTCATCCACATGTCCTTAGTTGTGGTTTCTATATCATGGTATAACTTACTGAGTATTTAGTGAATTTATTTTACTGAATTTAATTTGATAGTTAATTTTAAATGTATATAATTAATTTTTTGAGCCTTATGATATAATATGGGGGATTTTGTGTGTGGTGATTCTTGGTCCATGATTGGAGGGAGATAGAGTAAGTGTTAATGGAGGGGATAGATCTCTTATAATGGTTGTTTTCAACATAATACATAATATTATACATATGAATTTATATTCATTTCATTAACGTTCTCTAGGTATTTGATCTAGGAAGTTTGTGAATGTGACTAGAAAATTCACGAATTATGTAATCAGTGATGGTTAATACATTATAGAAAATGGGTGTGATGTAAGGTTTTGTTTCATTGGATTCCATATACATATAATTATATTTTTAATGAAACTTTTTCATTAATTGGGAACCAAAAAATAATCAAAAAAATAAATCAAGAAACAAAATAATTCTCCATGATATCCCAGATCACTTCCAAAATAATGAAACAAATGAAAACCATTACGAATCAAACCTCAACTACCAACACTGGTGATTAGACCCAGGTTAATCCAATATTTGCGAGACAAGTTTTTTAAATCAAACTTTGGTTTCTAGTGGACATAAAATTATATCGATCTAAAAATAAAATTAGCAAGCTTAACCAAATAATCAATATAAAAGACATACATTACCATTTTAGGAAATGCTTGTCTAAATGGTTATACATCCAAAGAAATCTCACTCTGCCAAGGCCCTGGGGATTCATCATACCCTTCACTTTGGATTTCTCTTACTAGGACCACTTGTAGATATGGAGCATATCCACATTAACTTTCTTCTCCTAATATTTAACAACGTCTTCTTACATGAATTTCACATTCTCTATGAAAATAAAGGGTAGTAAATCCTTATTAAAACTACTTCTAAATGACCCTCCAATCACATTAGAATAAATTTCAATCATAGTTCCCTCCAATTATGAAAATTTTTATCCTTCACCACAAAAAACATCTAAATGGTCTTAGTCATCATAGTTTTAGGAAGAGTGTACTAATTATTATGGAACCTCATTTTCTTCACCATGGTGCCAGGAGAGGCCCACCTTGATATAATTAGTTGGGGATACTAGACAATCACCCAAAAAAGTGGTTTTTTTTCAATTTTTCCCTCTTAGTCTGTGTTGATAATCTACATCACATGTCATCTCTTATTTATAATCTGATGATACTAAAATCTCAAATTTTGATGAAAGGGTCTCCACTCTTAGATCTTCTACCAATAAACTATGGTATTAATTTAAAAAAGAAGATCAATCCTGATACATCTTCTTTTTAGACATCACTTTCTGTCAACCCTCCATCACACTAATATATATATCTTCATAAAAATTCTAAAAATGATTGGAGATTTACTGGTTAAAATATTTTCCATTCATGGGACTATGGGGAATTCTAAAACCTTAATAATTATGAGAAATTAGTGTTCAATTTAGTGAAATATATTATTCTCCATTTGTGCCTTCAATAGAAATGGTTGTCGCTATACCCAGATTAACATGAATACGTACAAAGATTTGAGAGACTAAAGGGTTGGGGATAATAAAAAGATTTGTTGCAGTCAACTGATGATTTGGATCCCCCATTTAGAATTATAGATCCAGATGAAACTTCGAAAATACATTGAAAGGGATCTCCAATGGCCCCGAGGCAACCAAAAGGACCTATGTCCACATATGATGATATAGGATCATAATCTCAAGCCATCAGTACAGAAACCACCTTATTAACCTATAAAAATGGAATATTGCGATCCATGTTAGGTATTGAAGGATTTTTTATCCCATCGATAAGCCGAGTTCATTCATCTGTTGGAGCACCCGAAGCCCACTAATGATAATAAAGGTGGAAATTCCCAAGCCTATGACGTATAGAAAAAAGATTAATCCATGATTCAAAAAGGATATACTGAAAATATCTATATTTTACCTCAATGAAAACCCAAAAAACTTCTAAAATTTTTCATGAGATTTCCATTTCCACACAAATGTGTGCCACAATATGGTGTTTCAGTGTAGATGTCCTATGATCAACACATAAGAAGTAACCAATGCAATTACCTATAGAAGGAAGGAGATCCAGATCCTGGAAGGGAAGAAGAAGACTAGGAATTTTAACCCAAATAACCATATTGTATGGGTCCTCATTCATATTGAGGTTAAAAAAATTGCAAAGAAGGTAAAAACAAAATACCTGAAGAGAAATTATAGACTAAGACCAAGCCCTCTCCAGATATTCTTCATCAGAAAAGTGAATATGAATCTATCGTGACCTAACTATCCCAACAATCACATGATAACATAAAAACCATTAATTATTTACTAAAAATTTGAACAGAAAAATAGGCAGCCAATGAGGGGAAAACATGACCACTGGGATGAAGAGAGTAGTAAAGAAACCTCATGGAACACATGAGGATAAATTAGAACCATTATTGGACCTTGATAAACACCGAGGACCTTCCATGAAACATTCCAGCTGGGAAAATCTCAGAGTCATTCAACTATATAAGGAGATAAATACCTACCATACAAAGCGATGTGAGTAGGGAGGAGAGGACCCTCACCAACTAAACGAGGAGGGGCCAATGAATCCACCATCGTCGTTAGGGAATCACCTGACAAAAGGAAACCACAACGATGGGTTATCTCAAAATCCATTTAGTGTTAGATTTTTTAAAATATATAGTTATGGCGTAGAATACATGAGATTTGGAGATTTAATAGCATCCATGGGGTATTAACTTGGGTTCAAGACCTAGTTGGTGTTGATGATTGGAAATTTTACTGGAAAGGGAATGGGAATAAGATTTGTAATGTTACTATTGCATGAGTGAGAGGGGTAGGATATTGGGAATTAGTTTAGTGAATCATGTGGAGCTATTATACATGAAGTTTTTGTGGGTTTTAGATTTATAATTGAGAAACCACTCTCTAGATTGTGCCTAGTGTAACGTAGTCATGATTTTCAGAAGGTATAGGATCTATTTATAATATGTCTCAGTGGAAGAAATATTTGAGCATGGTATGAGCATGATAATTTTGTAGGGATTCTTGAGATACTATGATGGTGTTAGAAATTTGATCCCTTTTAGAATAATGTGTTGTATGTCATGGTCATTTTTTATGTTAATTCATTGAGAGCGGTGAGGCATTTGGAAAGTGTGGATAGTTTTAGGAGTGGGTTTTAGTTGGTAAATATGTTGGGATGTATGTTTGTACCCCTTATGGGTTCATGCTTGGCTTGAGAGGGGCATAATGATTTTGTATTTTGTGGGGTGACGTACGGTCTATATTATGGGTTGATAATGGCCAAAAGGTTGTATATCAACACCGATACCATGTAGCTATAGTTTATATTTTTGATATATATAGATGAGTAGGATGGTTAATGTTGTTGATGTTGAGTCATACATGGTATAATATCTCTATGTTTTTAGTTTGGATCTATGGATAGATTAGAGTGAGGGTTTAGGGAAGGTCTTCCTTTTGTTTTCTTAATACTCTAACTATGTGTGTGTAGTAATGAACGATGATTTGCACTCAAGACCTATGGATATCTATGTTGTAGTACACCACATAGGTTATCTTACAATATGAGTTCAGGGAAGATCTCATGATTTTGATAGGATCCCCAGTTTCATAACTATGTGGGTATAGTTATGCAATTCCTTTATTTGAATAACTTTCTATATATCATGTTTATAGTATTGAGATAGTTTGGTTTGGGGATCTTCATAAGACATGGGATTTAGGGTGTAGAGATTACCCAAACTAGGTGTTCATCATTCTCGGGTTGTAGGATGATTTTTTATCATATAAGAGATTCCTCAATTATAATGTGTCCCCATGTATATCTCAATTTTTCTTTCCCCATATGGGTTTCCTTTATTCTCATTTGTGACCGTGTTTTGGTTTTCCCCTAATAGAATTACTATGACCTTATTTCTAAATATGTTTTTTAACCATGTCATAAAGAGATTCTTATGATATTTGATCTTAGGGGTTCTAATAAAATAATTTGACACATCAAGTAGGGTAATGTGTTGTATGGGACTGGTTAGAGACATATTTATTTCATGTTGTATATTGTTGCTTGATTTATTTTCTCATACATGAATACACAATTTGTAATAGAATATATAATGGAAATGTTTGAAATACCCCAATAAATATTATGATTACACCCTAGAAGGGAAACCAGATGGGAATGTAGAACTAATCCTTAGATTTTATGTGATAAACTATAATAGGGATCCAAATGTAATAGATTGATGTCATTGGGAGGATATTTAAGAGATTGTCTCAGGTTTTTAATTATGTATCCTTTTTAGTTATAATATATTTATTATATATATAATCAATCCATTAAGAGAACTTATTTTTGACATATTGATTAACATTGGTACATTTTATTTTACATTGTGATGTTCTTCTATTATTATTGATTAGATTATAGTTGTAATTTTATACATTTACACTAAAATTTTATGTGAGGATTTTTTTTATTTATTGTGATAGTATGTGATGGAATCAAGAGTATAGTCTCCCAACATTGGTTATAGACTCTCAACACTATTTAACGGACTCTAGGCTATGCGGAGATATTCTTGAGGACTTATAATGATATTATCTAGGGTAGGATTGGGTGATTTATGTTGAAAAATAGAAAATGATAAAATTCATTTATTTCTAACATAATATATTATTATGTAACTTGGAGATTGGATGTTTTTGGAGAAATACAAAGAACATATGATTTAGCCTACCTGGACCCTATATAAGGATTCTCCAATTTACATAGGAATATATTATTTTAAATTACTATTTTTTGTTATGGTTGATAGGTTTATTGAAACATTATGTTATGGTATTAGTTTTTTAATGTTTATTTCACTCTTAATGTGGGGAGGAAAGAGAGAATTCATTAGTACATAATAATTGAGATATAATAATATTCTTTAAATATTCACACTTTCTTGTGGATTAAAATGATATTACAAATCAGAAAATAGAATTTGTAAAATGGTTTTTAGGTGTTTTTTAAAAAATGTTTTAGTAAAGTGGGTCAAATTAATTCAAGTATCAGAAATAAATTATTTAGTTTTTAACAAATAACGTATTGGTGAAACCATAATTAATTAAGACCATACTAGTGTTTTTATTAATGTTCTAGTTAATAAATGATTGTAGTTATATTAATTATATGTGAAATCTCAATAGTGGGTTCGATTTTTCTGGGTTTTCCTTTTCTCAGCTCAAGGATGAGTGTCTATGGTTTGTATTGTTCTTATATGAGAGGTTCTGGTTGAAAATACGCCTTTAATTTTGTAAATATCATTATAATTGTTTTATTATATAGTGATATGTACCTCTAAATGAGTTCACCAAATTTTCTACTAGTGTAAGGTAAGTGGTATTGTTTTTTGGTGATTAGTTATGGTTGGTTAGTATGGGTGCTTAATAATTATTTGTTTGATGGATGGATAATTAGGAATGGAATTCCGAGATAGGTATATGGGTGGATATGACCTAAGAAGATTTTTGTACAATTATGTGCATGGATGTTGGAGTGACTATCAGGAAAGGTGCATGATCAAGTTTTTAGTTTTGGTTAGGCATTGAATTGGATATACAGAAGATAAATGAACCATTAATGTTTCTTTGGAGACACAAGCATCCTTAGTTATTTTAAAGTGAGGTTTTCGTTTAGAAAAGAAATTAGAGTTTTGAATGGGTTGGAGGCCTATGATTAGGGATCAAATGTATGAAAATACATGTAAGGAATGGTTTTATTTTGGAGTAAGGTATTGTTCCATTACAAGGATTCATGGTCATATGTAATTGGGGTTTTGTATACTATGTTACAATAATATTGAGGAAATGGATTAAAATATCATTTAGAGGGTATCTTGTAATTTATATGAGATATTCGATTAGTAATAAATCTTTTTATTTATAGTGTTTTAAGAAATCATCTATGATGTTTAGTGTCATGTAATAACTACCTTGGGATATAGAGTGTTATGACTTTTTATAGTTAATGGTAGAAAGAACAGAAAATGGTATATATGAAATCATGTTTCAGAGTGATTTTATAAATTCATACATTGACCACATAGGATTATGATAATTTAATTATATAATTGAATGTTTTTCAATGATTGATTTGGTTTTTTGTGTGTGTAATAAATGGAATCATCATGGGAAAGTTGAAATAAGTAGGAGAGGATTTTATGTGTTGAAAAAATATTTGTTGTCTTGGATAAGATGAAAATATTAGTTAGGGTGAGATGGTATATTGGGGATAAATGAAAATTCATCAGTAAGAAGGTTCATGATATATAATGGGCTTGAAATTTCATTTGGGACTAGTGTGTTTTGATAGTTGGTGGTTTCTATTGAGGGTAAACTTGGTTAGGTGAGTGCATTTATAGTATTTTTTATGTTATAAGACCTAGAGATAGAACCCTGGAACAAGAATGGTGGGATTGGGAGAGAATGGATCGAATATTGGGGAACGAAATATGATTGTAGTGTTTGGGTGAGACAGTTTTAATAAGGTGATAGTGTGGATAATCTTATGGTATAAGGCCCCAGCCTTAATCCTTACTTAATCTTGAGTTACTACAAGATTACACATTGAGGATCTTTTCAGGTTTAGAGTTTTAGAGAATTAGATCATAAAACATGCATTACATTCCACATTTAAACAAAGTGGTTACATAAAAGAGAGTATTAATTTTTCCCATCAATGGAAACATATTTAAAATAAAACATGGATTCTTTCTTGACACTTCCTTGACACTATCATTATATCATGTACCCTTCCCTTGACCTGTGAAAAACAATTCAAAAACTTGGGATGAGCATAAAAAGCTCAGCAAGGGATATAAAAATATGGAAAGGAAACATGAGTACATGTATACATAAGAATGAAATCATAATTTACCCATAAAACATAAGCACTTTAACATACCTCATAAAATCATGAATAAATCATTGAAATCATAAGACATAAAGGTAACTTGAGGCATTCATAACATTCTTACGTAGGGGGTAACCCTCTTGGTTACGTTTGGAATACCCACCACTGTATATTCCCTATATCTCTTCGGATAAACCTTAACGTTTCACTCCTTCACGTTACACAATGCATTAGAGAGCTATATCGGGCTCACCCGCCATTAGTTTATCACAGAACCACCCGTCTTCATAATAATGCCCAAGAACCATAACATAATCATGTCACATAAAACATGCATAAAGGAAACATAACATTTCAACTTTTCAATCACAAGATATCAATACAACACATTGATATATGAACATTATGAAAACCATTTTCAATACCAAAATAAAAGAAACGTAAAACATGGTATTTATTTTTCTTTAAAAAAAAGGTATGGATTGTAGAGGAAGCTGAAACTCAAATAATGGTCATGGCGGCGGAGAAGACATTGTCGCCGCATACACACGACAAAAACATTCCCTTTTGTCATTTAGTAAAACGCTTCGTATAAAAATATTCCTTTTGAATAAACATAAAAGTAAAAGGGTTTTATACACCGTATAAAAGAAAGTTGTGTATAAAACAAAATATTCCTCAATGAAAGGAGATTGAGACGAATTCCCATACAAAGACGGTATCCTTGGATTAAGGATAAATCAGTTACATAACTATGTGTGACAAACGAATACACGAAATATAAGTGGGTATTAAGTGTAAAAAAATCAGATGAAATTCACACATAATCATAGAACGACATATTCATGGTGTACAAGTTTATATCAAAGAATCGAAATTGGGTTAAGAAGTTCCCTTGCAAAAATTAGAGAGCCTAATGGCGTCACTTCAAAATTCAGAAAAAGAGTTGATGAGAGATAAAAAGGGTATCTCATCACTTGGACATAAAATTTACATCAATAAGGATATAGAAGAACGTATCCCAAAATAATATTATGTGAATTAAATGACATAACAAAATAAGTCTTTTAAAAAGAGGAGGGTGAAAGGTTCCCTTACCGACATGGGTATCTTTCGAAACATACGACCCGTGAAAGAATGACAATACAACATTGATGTAAATAATCATAAATGAAAGAATATTACAAAATGAGTAAAATAATTTTCAGTACATACACCACTCAAAGGAAATTGTGGAAAATGTATCATAAATCTCACAGGAATAAAAGTGAGATGAAAAATCCCTTACGAAAACTCGGCAGCCTAACGGCACCACGTAAAACTTCCAAAAATGGATTGATGAGATCAAATAGGGTATCTCATCACATTACAATAAAATGTACAGAAAGATTAATATAAAAGAACCTTCCCCATCATAACAAAGAGGAGCCTAAAAGAAGTGACATAAAGGAGAGTACTTAAAGAGAAAGAGAGAGGTTAGATCTCTTACGAAAATTCGGGAGCCTAACAGCGCCACTCAAAACTTCAAAAATGGATTAATGAGAGAGAATAGGTTCTCTCATCATATGAACATAAAAATTACAGTAATATTAATATAGAAAACATCCCAATAACAAGAAAGATGAGCTTAGAAGGAATTACATAAAAGAGTGTACTTAAAAAGAAAGAGAGGAGTAGGATCCCTTACCTCGGGTCCGACTTGACTCGATCATTCTTTAACATCCCGAATAATAAACTTGAGATAATTTACACTTTATTAAGAACCTTCTTCTAGTTCATTATTCCTTTTATATCACTTATTTCCATGTTATAAACATTATGTAATCATTTAAGTTAATAATGTTTGTTTTGTCGATATTTGGTTCTTAAGTCGAAAGTGGACTTCTTACAATTACATGTTGTTCGTGTGGTCAAATTTTCATTATATCCAGAATTAATTTCATGATTTGGATATCATATATATAATATATATCCAGAATATACATGTATTTATAATATTACATAATCATTTAGAGGTAAGAAATGAAATGCACCATTCATGGAGACGGTAAGCTGTACGTACGCATGAACGCTACTTTCATTTCTGTGTAATATTAATGGAATTAAAACCAAATGAGAGGTATGTATATTTTAATTCCATAATTATATTAATCATTTATATGTAACATACATCATATATAATAACATTAAATCCATCCTTTATACATCCCACATATGGCATTAATGAATCAAATCACTTTGAGGGGCGGTAGTCTGCACATCCTAAAATGAAATTATCGTGTTTACCCACAATGGAAACCATAAAGGTATGTCACAAAACAAAAATACAGAAACATAAACATATTATATATCATATATAAATATAGTGACATATTAATGGCCACATTTTAAGGTGTTATATGAGTGTTGAACAATCATCGTTTCGTGAGGCAGAAATTCGCCATCCACAGAAACAATATGTTCTTTAACCATTTGATGTAGGTGTGTGTAATTGTAGATCGAATACTTCTTATAACAAAATAAATGAATAAAAATATTTTAGGGGGTTGGAGAAGAAAAATAAAACAAAAGAACACAAGTGAAGACATTACCTTAAAATTGGGTAACTCCCTTTGGTTTGAGCTCAAAGGCTTCCTTGGAAAGACTTCTCCCCATAGTGAGGCTTCAAGGAGTTATAGAGGGATGTGGAGAGACAAAATGGGCAGGGTTTGGCCGAGCCAAAGGCTTTGTAAGTGTGGGTATGGAGGTATAGGTGGGGGCCTTTTATAAGAGGAGAGGTGGGGCACTCTTGGAAAGGTATAAAAGATAACTTTATATTCAAATGAGTTTCGGATTTTAATGGTCTCACATTGATGTGTTTCGAGGATAAGGTGATAAGGGTTCGAAATCCACCCATACAATAGGTTTTGGACATGTGTAGGTCTTAGATTTTACATTATCTTTCCATTTTATTTAAATCGTTAAATAATGAGGTCATCGCTGCATCATCATGATGTCATAAATAATTTAATTTATTTAATGACTAAAAATTATAAAGAAAATACTATGATGTAGGAAATATTTTTAGATTTAAAATTAATATTTATAGTCCAAAAGATCATTTATTTAGTCAAAATTAAAAATATTTTACTTAGGTGATACATTCATTGTTACATTTAACATTCTTTAAAAATAAAAAGATAAAAAGTCACTTTCTAACAAAAGTGATTCCATGGGGCCCCCAAGTTTGGCACAAGGCATCCCATGGTCGGCCATGAGACAACCAGTAGCCTTAGGACACATTTTGTGGTCATTTTTTATTATTATGATATTATCTTATTTTCTTTAACTACCCGATTACTCATTAATCAAGATAATTAAAGATAATTACCGTCGTTACAATTCATAATGTCCAAAAACAAAAGAGTATTAATTACATAATTTGGAACTTCTGATTCCTAATATTTAATTCATTTTACCAAATTCCAAACACATAAATTTCAATAATTAATTTAAAAAAACTTCACATTCTCAAAACAAATAGCGGGTTTTTTTGAAACAATATTTATGAAATGTTTGGTACTTGTTTATGCCTAATTCCGAAGAGAAATTAATCCCAATTACCATCATTTAATTAAATGGTAAAAATATATTCTAATTACACTTTAAAACAAATTAAAAAGATAATATAACCATAAAATTAAATTATATGAAAAAGCAGTTTTGATGTAAAATGCAGTATTTTTCACTATTCATTGAAAAATGAACATTGTCAGAAAAATACCAAAAATTAACCCAAGGTAAATTTCAATGTCCCAATAATAAATAATATGTTTATTTTCAAAAATAGAGCTTATTAAATTGGAGAAAAGTGGATTTAAAAGGGGTTCGCCATCAAAAGGCGGTTAATCGACCTTTTAAAGAATATTAGAATGTTTACGCTTAAATACTAGATTCATTTGCATTTTTAATCCTCTAAAATATATTGTAAAGAGTAAAAATATTTGAAAAACATATATAATCATTTTTTAGTTAGTTCTATTCATTCCCTTCATTACAACAGCTATGCGTTAACAACCATTTAAAATAATATTATTTTATTATTAGAGTGCAACGTAAGATTCCCAAGAAACTCGTTGTTGTGTATTGGGTACGCCATCGAGCATAGCATCCCCTTTAAAGTAATATTAATATTTTATTCACAAATATGGATATATATAATGATGTCATATTATTTATTTACCTGGGGTGTTACATCCTTCACCCCTTTTGGGAATTGCGTCCTCGCAATTTTAAAATTGGGCTTGGAAACATCCTTGAAAGTCGCACATCGGAACAAGAGTCGGTAAAACAATCACATTAAAATAAAGAAAGATAAGTACAATGGTCACCTGAGTTAACCCATTCTAGGATTCCAAGTATGAAAATATGGACATGGACGAAAAAAACAAAGGGTCATGTTCTGATGGAGAGTGATAGAAAACATGTTTAGGAGAAAGTTAACCACTAGAAAATCACAAACTCTTGATGGGTTAAACGGTATTCGATTCCCCAGTAGGAAAAGTTAATAAACAACATTTTTGTTTTAAGTTACTTTTTATTGAGGAATTTATTCATAATGAAACATAATCACTTATCATGTTGACTTTAAACTTTTATTAGATTCCTTACACAAACTCATATTTTCTCCAAAAGACGAGTATTTAGGAAGACTTGTTCACATTAAGAGTACTATCAACTTCTAGAGAATCACCTAATCCAAAAAAGAGAACTATATACTTCCCATGACTTTAGACTTTAACCAAAACCAAAACCAAAAAGGTTAGTAAAGGATCAGATAATCCAGAAAAGGATAACCGTTTATAAAAATAAAATCTATTCTTAATCTCCAAAATTTGTCCAACAAAACCCAAAGTTCAACGAGAACCATTCTATATTCAATTTGTCCATAAAATTATTCAAAGTAAACCATACTAAGATTGAAACCCCAATATTTAAAGGATTTAGTCACATAGTCTTCCAAGTTAAATCGTAACATTTATCTCCAAACAACATCAGTTGCTCTAAATGTCTCGTATTGAATAGTAATTAACCTAATCACATATCCTCCATGATAGGTTAATAAATATCCATAGATAACCCAAAATCAAATTAATCTTAATTCATAAAATCATCTAACTAAAAAGAATTATTCCAACTAACCAGGGACTTCATGTAGTCCAGTGGTAGGCGGTAAATACCAGTTGCAATTTGGTTGTGGGTTCGATTCCCGCAGCATTGTCCGACGTGACAGGTTGTCACATGGTCTGCGTGTTTTCCTTTTTCCAAAACTATATAATTCTCAAATCATTCCCCAAAAAGAGAAAAAATCATCAAAAATAACCATAACATAATTTAACCTCAATTTTATCTCAAGCCTTTCACTTCCATCATAACATATAGTAACCCATAATTACCTCAAAAGTCCTGATCATAGAAACCCAAATGGTTCTTTATAACTATGTCCACAAAAGAATAGATAACTATTCCTTGAATAAAATTTTCATATATTAAACATCAGGGTTACACATACTATAAAACGTCTTCTAATGTAACCCCATCATCAAAAGAGACTTAATACTCTTAAGAATTTCACCATAATTCTTGAAGCCCTTATATGTTGACATCTTACTCATTCAACATTCTTCATGGCCCATTAACCATTCCTTTCCAACTTATTCTGAAATAATTCTTTCCTACAAACAAAATCATTTATCATATCCTAAGATTCCAAAATAGGAAAACAATAGTTATAAAATAATCCATACCTTTGATTGGTCATTTTCAGTTTCTTCATCCTCAATCAGAATGGCATTAGGTATTGGTAAAAAAACATTTGTACGATCTTGGTTATCCCATTCACGAAACTTCTTCATAGTACATGTGTTTTCATAATGACCATGCACCCCACATTTAAAAAATTAAATTGATCCCTCAGAAAGAACTTCTTTCCCTTTCCTCGAGTCAACCGGATGCTTCCTTTTTCCATGGAAGGTTCTTGACTTATGACCTTCATTTCCACATCTATAGTATATTTCTGTCCCTTTGAAACATTTTTCTAGGTGTTTATTTCCACATTTTTGACACATATGTTTTTGAACACACTTACCTTTATGATTATTACCTGTAGTTCTGTAGGGATTTGTTTCTCGCATATATGATACCTTAGAGAAATCACCAAAATTTAGGTGGTCAATCATGACTCCAGATAGTTGGTTGAGGATAATCACAAGAGTTCTCATTGCATCTCCCATATCATTCAGTTGCTTGCTCAAAAAACTGTCACAGTTTCTTTCACATCCACTGTCACTTTGGTGCCTGCTAGATCCAACCATTTACGAAAACCAAAAAGGTCAGTGTGAGTATATCAACAAAACCATCATGTACTAATGAAGAAGATAAACACTAAGATATACATACTCATTACCTTTATCTAAAACTAGGACTCTTTTTGAAATCTTAACCATTATGGTAATGTCACTTATGCTTAAAGAATACCCTAACCACTAAAGTTATCTAAATCGACCTTTGATACCAACTATAATGCCCCATCCTTAAACTGTACTTAATCTTGAGTTACTATAAGATTACACACTGAGGATCTTTTCAGGTTTAGTGTTTTAGAGAATTATATCATAAAACTTGCATTACATTCCACATTTAAACAAAGTGGTTACATAAAAGATAGTATTCATTTTTCCCATCAATGGAAACATATTTAAAATAAAACATGGATTCTTTCTTGACACTTCCTTGACACTATCATCATATCATGTACCCTTCCATTGACCTGTGAAAAACATTTCAAAAACTTGGGATGAGCATAAAAAGCTCAGTAAGGGATATAAAAATATGGAAAGGAAACATGAGTACATGTATACATAAGAATGAAATCATACTTTACCCATAAAACATTAGCCCTTTAACATACCTCATAAAATAATGAATAAATCATAGAAATCATAAGACATAAAGGTAACTTGAGGCATTCATAACATTGTTACGTAGGGAGTAACCCTCATGGTTACGTTTGGAATAGCCACCACAGTGTATTCCCTAAATCTCTTCGGAGAAACCTTAACGGTTTACTCCGTCACGTTACCCAATGCATTGGAGATCTATATTGGGCTCACCCGCCCTTAGTTTATCACGGAACCACCCATCTTCATAATAATGCCCAAGAACCATAACATAATCGTATCACATAAAACATGCATAAAGGAAACATAACATTTCAACTTTCCAATCACAAGATATCAATACAACACATTGATATAAAAACATTATGAAAACCATTATCAATACCAAAATAAAAGAAAAGTAAAACATGGTATTTATTTTTCTTTAAAAAAAGGTATGGCTTGTAGAGGAAGCCGAAACTCAAATAATGGTCACAGCGGCGGAGAAGTCATTGTCGCCGCATACGTACGACAAAAACATTCCCTTTTGTCGTTTAGTAAAACGCTCCGTATATAAAGATTCCTTTTGGATAAATGTAAAATTCAAATGGGTTTATACACCATATAAAAGAAAGTTGTGTATAAAACAAAATATGCCTCAATGAAAGGATATTGAGACGAAGTCCCATACAAAGACGGTATCCTTGGATTATGTATAAATCAGTTACATAACTATGTGTGACAAACAAATACACGAAATATAAGTGGGTATTAAGTGTAAAACAATCATAGTACATTCACAAATAATAATAGAACGACATATTCAAGGTTTAAAAGTTTATAACAAAGAATCGAAATTGGGTTAAGAAGTTCCCTTGCAAAAATTAGATAGCCTAACGGCGTCACTTCAAAATTCAGAAAAAGAGTTGATGAGAGATAAAAAGGGTATCTCATCACTTGAACATAAAATTTAAATCAATAAGGATATAGAAGAACATATCCCAAAATAATATTATGTGAATTAAAAGACATAACAAAATAAGTCTTTTAAAAAAAGGAGGGTGAAAGGTTCCCTTACCGACATGGGTATCTTTCAAAACATACGCCCCATGAAAGGAGGACAATACAACATTGATTTAAATAATCATAAATGAAAGAATATTACACAATGAGTAAAATAATGGTCAGTACATACACCACTCAAAGTAAATTGTGGAAAATGTAGCATAAATCTCACGGGAATAAATGTGAGATGAAAAATCCCTTACGAAAATTCAGCAGCCTAACGACGCCACTTAAAACATCCAAAAATGGATTAATGAGATCAAATAGGGTATCTCATCACATTAAAATAAAATGTACAGAAAGAGGAATATAAAATAACATTCCCCATCATAACAATGAGGAGCTTAAAAGAAGTGACATAAAGGAGAGTACTTAAAGAGAAAGAGAGAGGTTAGATCTCTTACGAAAATTCGGTAGCCTAACGGCGCCACTCAAAACATCCAAAATGGATTGATGAGAGAGAATAGGGTCTCTCATCATATGAACATAAAAATTATAGTAAGAGTAATATAAAATAACATCCCAATAACAAGAAAAATGAGCTCAGAAGGAATGTCATAAAAGAGTGTACTTAAAAAGAAAGACATGAGTAGAATCCCTTACCTCGGGTCCGACTTGACTCGATCGTTCTTTAACGTCCTGAATAATAAACCTGAGTTAATTTCCACTTTATTAAGAACATTTTTCTAGTTCATTATTCCTTTTATATCACTTATTTCCATGTTATAAACATTATGTAATCATTTAATTTAATAATGTTTGTTTTGTCGATATTTGGTTCTTAAGTCGAAAGTGGACTTCTTACAATTACATGTTGTTCGTGTGGTAAAATGTTCATTTTATCCAGAATTATATTCATGATTTGGATATCATATATATCATATATATCCAGAATATAAATGTATTTATAATATTACATAATCATTTAGAGGTAAGAAATTAAATGCACCGTTCATGGAGACGGTAAGCCGTACGTACGCATGAACGCTACTTTCATTTCTATGTCATATTAATGGAATTAAAACCAAATGAGAGGTATGTATATTTTAATTCCAGAATTATATTCATAATTTATATGTAACATACATCATATTTAATAACTTTAAATCCATCCTTTATACATCCCACATATGGCATTAAAGAATCAAATCACTTTGAGGGGGCGGTAGTCCGCACTTCCTAAAATGAAATTATCGTGTTTACCCACAATGGAAACCATAAAGGTATGCCAAAAAAGAAAAATACAGAAACATAAACATATTATATATCATATATATATTTATTGAAATCTTAATGGACACCTTTTAAGGTGTTATATGAGTGTTGAACAATCATCGTTTCGTGAGGCAGAAATTCGCCATCCACAGAAACAGTATGTTCTTTAACCATTTGATATAGGTGTGTGTAAGTGTATCTATAATTCTTCTTATAAAAACAGCCTAGTGTATTTAAGATACTAGATTTTTTACAAAATAAATTAATAAAAATATTTTAGGGGGTTGGAGAAGAAAAATAAAACAAAAGAACACAAGTGAAGACATTACCTTAAAATCGGGTAACTCCCTTTGGTTTGAGCTCAAAGGCTTCTTTGGAAAGACTTCTGCCCAAAGTGATGCTTCAAGGAGTTAGAGACGGATGTTCAGAGACAAAATGGGAAGGTTTTGGCCGAGCCAAATGCTTTATAAGTGTGGGTAAGGAGGTAGAGGTGGGGGCCTTTTATAAGAGGAGAGGAGGGGCACTCTTGGAGAGGTATAAAATGTAACTTTATTTTCAAATGAGTTTCGGATTTTAATAGTCCCAAATTGATGTGTTTCGAGTATAAGGTGATAAGGGTTCTAAATAAACCCATCCAATAGGTTTTGAACATGTTTAGGTCTTATATTTTACATTATCTTTCCATTTTATTTAAGTCGTTAAATAATGAGGTCATCGCTGCATCATCATGATGTCATAAATAATTTAATTTATTAAATGTATAAAAATTATAAAAAAAATACTATGATGTAGGAAATCATTTTAGCTTTCCAATTAATATTTATAGTCTAAAATATCAATTATTTAGAAAAAAGTAAAAATATTTTACTTAGGTGATACATTCTTTGTTACATTTAACATTCTTTAAAAATAAAAAGATAAAAAGTCACTTTCTCACAAAAGTGATTCAATGGGGCCCCCAAGTTTGGCACAAGGCATCCCACAGTCGGCCATGAGACAACCAGTAGCCTTATGACACATTTTGTGGTCATTTTGTATTATTATGATATTATCTTATTTTCTTTAACTACCTGATTACTCTTTAATCAAGACAATTAAAGATAATTACCATCGTTACTATTCATAATGTTCGAAAACAAGAGTCTTAATTACATAATTTGGACCTTCTGATTCCAAATATTTAATTAATTTTACCAAATTCAAAACACATAAATTTAAATAATTAATTTAAAAAAACTCCCTGTTGTCAAAACAAATAGCGGGTTTTTTTGAAACAATATTTAAGAAAAGTTTGGTACTTTTTTATGCCTAATTCCAAAGTGAAATTAATCCCAATGACCATAATTTAATTACATGGTAAAAATATATTCTAATTAAAATTTAAAACAAATTAAAAATATAATATAACCATATAATTAAATTATATGAAAAAGCAGTTTTGATGTAAAATGCAGTATTTTTCACTATTCATTGAAAAATGAACATTGTCAGAAAAATACCAAAAATTAACCCAAGGTAAATTTCAATTTCCCAATCATAAATAATATTTTTATTTTGAAAAATAGATCTTATAAAAATTTCAAAAAGTGGATTTAAAAGGGGTTCACCATCAAAAGGCGGTTAATCGGCCTTTTAAAGAATATTAGAATGTTTACGCTTAAAAACTGGATTCATTTGCATTTTTAATCCTCTAACATTTATTTTAAAGAGTAAAAATATTTGAAAAACATATATAATCATTTTCTAGTTAGTTCTGTTCATTCCCACCATTACAATGGCTAGGCGTTAACTACCATTTAAAATTATATTATTTTATTATTAGAGTGCAACGTAAGATTCCCAAGAAACTCGTTGTTGCATATTGGGTACGCCATAGAGCATAGCATATCCTTTAAAGTAATATTAATATTTTATTCACCAATATGGATAAATATAAATATGTCATATTCTTTATTTACCTGGGGTGTTACATATGGTCGGAGAAATCCTAATATTTTTTTATAGGTGACCATTATTTAATTTGTGTGGTGATTCAAATATAAATCCATGGAGGTTTCATACGCGTCTAATATATTGGTGAGACTTGGTGTCTAGTTTTGAGACCACATAAGAATGTGAATTTTGGTTTCTTTTTTTGATGTCACCAATGCACTGTTTTGTGGAACATGAGTATGTGTTGGTGTACAGGCTGGGAGGAGTTCATGTGTTCTAAGATTCCATCTAGTGCGGGCATCATATAGTAGATAAAAAATCTATATCTCAATGATCTTGTGATAGTTCAATGATTTATGTGTGTTGAATATACAATGGATGAATTTACACATTTTGGGTGAAGTCAATTAGTTGTGGAATCATAAATGTTATTCGAATAATGAATAATACATATAGTGTTCAAAATTAGGAGTTTTCATCGAAAGGCTAGATGGGTTAGACCAAGAATATGTGGCTTATAGTCATAACCATTCAAAAATAAACGCAAGGAATGGAATTATATTTTGATGGTCAGATTGGTACTGGGGGATAATTATTGATTCTTATTAATTATAATAATCCCTATAGTGGGGTGTTTTTAATGAACTAAATCGTTAAGTGTTGTTAAATTTTAATTGAATTTTAATTTCTTGAGTTCTGAATTAGGGTTGTTTGGATATTTCAGATTTGAATTGGAATGAAAACATTTAAAACATCTGTAGGAAATAATTTTAGTCAGGTAGGAATATTTTTATGTGTTTTTAAAATTTGTAGAGGTATGAGTGTAAAAAAGATGAGTGGTGGATAACTATAATGTACTATAATTTTCATCAGGTACCCCATTACTGTGAACTAGTTTTCCGATGTTGGGGGATGGTATTAAGATAACTATAGATTTCATGAAGTACCATGTGGAGGTTTACTAGGTATCTAGCTAGGGTAGGAAGAATCTGGCCATTTTGGGAGAGACACCAGTTACCTAGTGAGAGTTTAACGAGTACCCGATAGTCTTGTTTTATTGTTTTTAATGGCTGAAAAGGGTAATTTTCTAACAAATTATTTCACCCCCATTTTGTTGTTTCATCATTTATTTAACCTAAAAATTGTAGAGATAATCCTTTCAAGCCCTATTCGGATACCTTTTATCACATGGATCTATGGTAGATTGTCTCAATTTCATCATTCAAAATTAAGGTAAATAGTCCTCTATTATCCCCATTATCTTTTTCCTTTAGATTATTCTAGTTTTTTATTTTTATGTGATAGGATTCCTATAAAATTTCAAACATTCATATTGAAATACGATAAATATGTTAATGATTCATGGTGTGGATAATTGTGGACGTTGAAAGAGGACAAATATCAAATGTTTCTCTCCATTTTAATAAACGTATGTCACCAGATTGATTCTTCAATGGATTACAACAAATTAGAAAGAATTTATTAATAGATTATTCATTGGTTGAAGAGGTTTTTTGTTGATGGAGTACTAAGGTGTGGTGTGAGTATTTCACATTTTTATGGTTTTTATATCATCATATTTCATGGTGTGTTTTTTGTGAATATGAATCATTGAATTAAATAGGATAATTAATAATAATTTTTTTATTAATTATTGGAGACTTGTTTTATGAGATATGGGAATGGAAGAATGATGTTGGTTTCTCTCAACACAAATGTAGATGTAGAAAATGATAACATAATTAAATTACTCTATTTTCTAGGCATTTTTTCCCTTTTATACTTAACCACATTCTTTTGAATTTTTGTCATTACATTTTTGTTATTTAGGGGTTTGTATTTGAGAATTTCATAAAGGTGGATTGGTGAGTCCTAAAATATGAAATGGTGATTGAAAATTTCTTTTAAGAAAGGGTTATGATTTTTAGTTTTGTTTAACATTCCCTTATATAGTCTTGTACTATGAGATTCATTGTGACATTATAGGTTAAGTCATTGTGAGTGAGTTAAGGGTTTGAGGTCTCAATGTTGATTGGTTGTTTATGTGATTAACAAATCTATTGAGTGTGATTTATATATTGTAGGAATAATTAAGTGAAGGAATGTGATCTCTTATTCTTGTGTTTCATTATAAGTGATATTATTTCATGGGATGTGTATGGGATATTAGAGATGATCTTTGAGGGACCTGACTAATATAATTAATGTTATGCTTATGGGTCGAATGTGTTTTCAATTATATCTGGGTTTTCTCACTATTTTTTGAGAGGTATGATTCCTAGGGTTGAATTAGTAACCTTTTAGAGTCTGTTTCCAACAGGTACATTAGGAGGGATCTATGATTTCCCCAATTATAAGGTAGTGTATATTCATTGATGGAATATGGATTTAGTGTGGCCAAGTGTGAGATAATAGATAACATGTGTGTTGAGTATATCCAAATGGACAAGGATTATCATGTGTATCATTTAGCTATTTTTTATGTTTATGATGGTTGTGGATGAAGAGGCTGCTTAGGGTATGATATTTTTTAGATGTACATGAAATACTATAGTAGAGTGATATATATGGATCTATGGCTTCCTAAGAATTAGGGATTTGGGATTGTTTTAGAAGTATTTCATTTTTTGTAAAAATTAACCCTATTTTTATATTTTAAAATAAATACTCCTCATAGAAACCTATGGATCTAGTCGTAGTACCATACCTAAAAGGTTCACCTATCTCATGAGTATTGGGAATATCACGAATGTCAGAGATGGTGATCAGTTTTTCAATTTTAATTATATAGCCGTGTTATGACTTTCACAAAAGTATTTTCTATATATAATGTAGTTGGTGATGAGATGATGTTGGATAGTTATTGGTGTGGGACCATCTAAATGAGGTGTGAAGATATCATCAAAAAGGTTTTTTTATTCAGAAGTGTTGTGATGATCGTCATCATGTGAGTGGCTCCCCATTTACTTGGTGCGACCATGTCGAGCACTATTTTTCATTTTCAATGATGAGATTATTGTAAATCCATTTCTGACACTATTTTTTCTTTCTTATAGTGGGATTATTATGAAACATGGTTTTTTAGTTTTTCTCATTCCATCCATGGGATTATTATGACATGTGATGTCACATATTTTCCAGAAATACTCATATGTCACTCCTATCATAGCCACTACTACCCCAGGGGAACTCCCCATTCTCTAAGGCCTGATGACTAGCACAGAAAGCCTTTATTTGATGTTTAGGAAATCATTACGTACTATGTTAAAAGAATAGTTCATCATTGGCCTCAACTAGAAATCCAACATGTCTCATTCGTAATTTAAAAAACCTAGAATAAAAGAAAAATAATGATAGGCATAAGTAAAATTACCTAGAATGTAAT
Organism: Viscum album; assembly: GCA_963277665.1. NCBI lineage: Eukaryota > Viridiplantae > Streptophyta > Magnoliopsida > Santalales > Viscaceae > Viscum > Viscum album. The sequence continues at coordinate 963,453,861 of OY728145.1, forward strand.
CCACTTGAAAATATTTATATATGAAAAAAATAAATAACTATAAAATATATATATATCAAATTATAAAGATAGGTTAGATGAAAAATGAAGCCTAATGAGGCTTAAAACCCAATACAGGATGATAATAAATAAGAAAAGAGTTTAACGATCCCTAAACACCTTAAATAACTCCAAATTTAAATTAAGAAATGATCCAACTATCATGATAACATGAATGATCATTTGAGGAGATCTGATAGTAATTTATAACTTTAAGTTCCAAAAATTTAAAAGATTATAGGGTACATATCCATCAAGGTGTCCATATAGTGTGTGATCATATAATACTCTATACTGAGTTTTCAACAATGTCTCAATATTGGAGTAAAAATGGTTTGTATGTAAGAATTTTCCAGATCATTTATATATGTATTAAAAATAGTCTTTCAATTATAAATCAATGAATGTTGGAATACTATTTCTAGAGTAGAAAAATAAATATTAATAATGAAAAACATATAATTACTAATTACATATACTAGTAGTGTCTATTGCAGTTTTACTTACCTCAAGTCGATCATGGAATATAGGTTAATGTAAGGAGAATAATTATACAACCAATTTTAGTAAACCAAGAGAAACGTTACATAGGTAACACACACATCCTTAGGTGAAAGAAAATAGTGCAGACTAAGTTGGGTCCTCGACCAATCTTGAGGGTAATAAGAGAAGGGTCGGACATAGTTAGGCTGTTGTGAGATTATCCCAACACCATGATCCGCCCTAAATGGTATCCTATTAGAAATATATATATATATTTACATAATACATAAAAATTATCCTTCTAACATGATTATTCATAATCAAAGTGGTATTCGTAGTCCGAAAATTCCATAAAAATAGCCATTGTGCTCATGGTCTATGAACATATTACTCGTGGTCAAGAAAATATAACAACATCATCACTCATCATTCTCAATTTGTAAATATATTGGCATCATTATGACAAAAATAAACTATATCCATGATCAAGGTATAAAAAATACAGACAACATTCGAGCATAATATTAATTATCATGGAATACATGAAAGTCTTGATGTTGGAAATTAGACTATGGAATTGTTATAGTTATGTAGTAATAAAACAAGCTAGAGAATTTATAATGGGGACACATGGGTTGAAATCCCGAACTCCAATTTCATATAGATAGGCAACTATTTTGGAAATGGATATTTCATTATATAAATTGTAACAAAATTTTCCAGATGTAAATTCAGGTTTGCATTAAGGAATATACGTTATAATACTTGGGCTATGTTAAAGGTTCATATTTTTTATTTCTTTTCATTTTAAAACCCCACTTTAATCCTAATTAAAATATACCAATATTCATCATGTAAAATATTTCATTTAAACGTCATACGAGTAACCACATCAAACTCATTAATGTAAATAATCAATAATTGTGGCTATTATTCATATATTAACATCATATTTTGAATTCCTTATGTCCTATATCTTCATGTATCTTCATTTAAATACACGCACCATCTGATTCATGTATATAATGGATCGATATTATCAATTTTACATGCATAAATAACACATTCCCCGCATTACTTCGATCACACCATTTCATTAATTCAATATTTTAAAGCATCTTGTGGTATTGTATTTAATAAGGAACTGGGCCGGTTCTGTTTCATCATGATAATACACATACATGAATATCATATGTAGAGTCTAACTCAAGATTAGTTTTTCATCAGAGGACAATGGATCGATCAAGGACACATAATATATCGTTTTTTATTGAAATAATATCCCCAACTAAAAAATGGAGGAAAAATATATGTATGTAAAGCTTCATTGAGGGAAAATGATTAAAGATATTTGGCTACATAGATGAGATTGATCGAATATTCTGACATATATTTGTAACAGTTTACGGTGTGTGAAAAGTGCATCACACTCACTCATCCCGCATCTTTTTACTCCATGGATTCCATTATATATAAAAAACAAAATAGATCCATTAACTAGTTATATGTGAGTATTGGGACCTCTCTAGATTCCCACAGGTACTGAATCAGGCCTAAACCCTTTTACATTATTCCACATGGCATAATAGCACCAATGATCGTTATTCATGCAATGCACATTACCTGCATACATTTAAATGCTATAAAATCTACCTCTATCGGTGGATATGAATGGGATGGCTCCATTATGATTGATATTTATCCTAAATTTGGTTGATTTAGAAAACATTGGGAATTATTAGTTGTATTTTTTAATAAAGGGATAATAAAATATACTTATAATAATTATAATTATATTAAATAATATGATCCATAATCAACATTAAAATCTATGAATAGTTAAATAATCATCAAAATAAAAGGAGGATTTCTAATTAATGATGTCATGACCCAAACCATGTTGCGGAATAAACTGAAACTACCCCAAACATACCTTTATGGGCCAGGGGGAATCTAGTGCTGAAGGCACAACAATCTGGGAGAGGCATTTTTCTCTGAACATGTACACACAAACACAGAGCCAAATCAATGAAAAAGTGTAGAGGGAAAGGAAAAAAAGATTCGAAAATTTAATAAATAAATGATGCATGCATGAATCTCTAAATTTTATATGTACAATACAATAAACTGAAAGGTAAAATGGGGAAATATGCGCCCAACCGGAAAAGTGCCACAACCTCCCAGAAACTGAAATAGTAAAATAGATGATAGGGAAACAGTCTTGAATCCCAATATATGACCATTGTATGTGGCCCAAGAACCCATATCCTTATGGTTCTCTGAAGCCACGATAAACATGTCTATAGTCTACATAAGGCATGACATATGTGGGAAAATACCATGCAGGGATGAGTATAAAAATACTCAGTAAGAAACCCCAAAAAAGAGAAGGGGAACGTAAGAGATACTCATATAAAAGAAAGTAATAGATAGGTCAAGGTACATAATAAGGTGTAAAGCATAACCCAATATGAGAGTGAACTAATATAATCCAAACATAAGGATCAATAAATGGAGAGAAGATAGACTTATCATCGAGTCTTCTCTACCTATAGTAGGAGAGTATAATCATCTAACCATAATAAAGTAGACACAAAAATAATGTGTCATACCCAACACATTTTCATCTATCCTAGAAAGAGAGTAGTTAAAATCAAGGGAGTGGGTACTGAAATAGGATTTATATATGATCAGTAAATTAAACCACCATCAAAGGAAGAAGAGTCAGGGGATCTACATCTCAGAACCCATCTTAGGAAGAAGAGTCACCAATAGTCCCATGTGAAAAGCCCATCAAATCCCTATATAATACACATCTTCTATAAATACCAATCAAAGGGACTCAATCAAATCACCTTGATATGATCTTCTTGGGGGTGGCACTATCGCACCCTCACATTTTTAGGTTGCATCACATGGACATTTCATAGTGGGAAACATGTCCCTCTTCCTCGAGAATCCAAAGGTATGTCAAATCACATTTGGAATCTATGTCGCACTATCAAGAGGTTGTGTATCAATATTGAGGACCCATGACAACCCGATTGAAGGGTACCACTTAGAACTTCCATCAGGGATTCAATGCCCATCCCTATTAGATGGTAAGCCAGAAACTGCCATCAGAGACCACTGGCCTGCCCGGCTAGAGGGTACCACTCGGAACTACCATCAGCAACCCACTTCCCATCCCTACAGGATCATAAACCAGAAACTGCCATCAGGGACCACTGCCCTTCCCAACTAGAGGTAAGCCAGTAACTTCCATCATGGACCTATGCCCAGCCTAGCAAGAAGTAAGCTTGGAACTACCATCGGGGACCACTTTATATCCTAGTTGGAGGTATGTATAGAACTTCTCTATTTATCCCTTCTAGATGGTACCTATTGGAATGGAATGAGGAACTCCACCATCCATCCTTTTTGGGTGTTACCTCTTAGAATGCATCGAGGAACTAAACTATCCATCCTTACTGGATGGTACCTCTCAAAAAGCATGGAGGAACCAAACCAACCATACATTCTAGATGGTACCACTATAGGCATGCTAGTGTACTATAAGAGTACATGAAATATTTATCCAAACGGCTAACGAAAACACAAAACTCATTATTGACCTGAATGGTGAAAATATAATTCACTAACACGCCCATTCAAATGACAATAAAATATTTGATCACATCTCTTAATACATCTTCTCTAATATCACATGAGTTGACGATGAACTCAGTCATGGTTTTAGTTCAAATACAGAAGAATAATCTTTCACCAACATTAATTTTTTGTTTCCATAATTAATGAGATAATGAATAATGTTTTTCACATCCAAATGGATCACAACATTGTGATCCTTGAAAAAACGCACAATATAAACTATCCATTCACTTAAATAGAATATCTGATGGAAAATTAATATGTAGAAACATTTTTCTTGAATAGAAACCCATGGGGCCCAGAAATAGATCCTAAAATTATTGTTTCTATCTTTCCATAATGATCCGTAAAAAAACACATTGTATTGACAATTCATTTGTCCAAAAGGGACTCATAGTAAAATGTTCACATTCCTTCATAAGATTCTTGAACCGAGCTTTGTGGGGACTGCACCATTTTCTTGATTAAAAATCAAAATATTGGTCTAAAAAGGCCACCTCAATGTCAGGATAAAAATGCATGTGATGGCTCACAGATTTGATGTCATATGGAAGAGTTAAGATAGAGGCAAGATTACAGAATAATACTAACAAAAAAATAAATAAAAATATATTGGGTGTTTCATGGACCTGAACTGTGAACCATAATTGAATATCCAATGTTAGTCCTGAATCAGCCATCTTAAAGATATGGTCACACTGTTGCTAACAACATGTCCAATGGAATTCTCACACATGAGTTATGGTGGGTCAAAGATTTAATATCAATATTAAATATATTGTTTTAAGAGAATTTCATGAGCCCAATCTGCATGTCAGAAAGAATTTTCCAAAATGGTATTAAAATTATTGTATCATCAAAAGGGCCACATCGCCAATAACAATGCATGAATTAGACTCCACATGAGAGAGTTACATGGGATTAAATAAATAAATAAATAATAATAATAATAAAATTATTATTAATATTAATATTGATATTATTGTTGTTGTTGTTGTTGTATTTATTTTTTCTATTCCCATTTTCACCAATGGTTGCCCGCTCCCCTGATTTTCCACGCGGGCTGTCACGCCACCCCTCAACAACCTGCTCCGCCTACTACCACCCTATTCCACCTATCCGACCTGCCTTATTACTTCATGCCACCACCCCTACATGGATCCCCACCATCCTAATCACTGACCTATGATCCCTTCTCATCTCCTCCATCTGGCCATGCCCTGGTTGTTCGCTTGTCCAGCCGCCACACGAACCTTTCCCAAACGTCGTGAACTTCTACTGGTGGCACTCCAGTGGTCATTTCCTTAGACCACCAGACCTTCTACATCTATCCAATCGTGAATCCAAAACCATACTGCTGATCCACATAATGAGAACTTCATTGCGCAAGCCCCGCTTAATGATCTGATGGTGATTCGGTGTGCCAAATAGTTAAAGGAAACAACCCTAAAAAAAGATGGAGAATGAAGATAGAAGGTGATTAAAAATGAATATTAGATGATTTATTTGTTTGTTCAACCATCACCATGGTGTTCGAAATAGAGAAATTGATGAAACATTGATGAAAACATTGAATTAATATCGGAAATGTGAAAATAATCAAGGATCCTACATCGATTGATCCTTTTGTCACTACAAACACATTTGTCTTACTCTTATTGTGATTCCCCCAAGATTCATAAGTTGTTTATTCTTGATCTGTTGAATAATGGATGGTTTTGGGAGAGGGATATTTACGGGCGAACCCTAATTATAAGCTCTTATGTTTTTATTTATAGAAAAACATTGGAATCCCCTCCAATGGTTGAAAAATCCGAAACTTCCTCGCCCTCTCAATTTATGTCTTTTCTAGATAAAACAACATTATTATTAACTCAAAAATGGTATCATTTTTCTAATCTGAGTCCCCATTCCAGTGTTATTTTTTGTGACATCCAGGATAAAATAATTAAGTTTCATTTTTTTACGATTTACCCCTGGGTGACCTTTCTCACATAAGTCCCACATTGAAAAAAGTTATACCCAACCTAAGGTAAACTCCACGTTCCAGACCGAAAAACTACCTCAGATAAATGATCCAAGCTACCATTTTTGATATAACCCATTTCATTCTCTTGCATTGTATAAAATATACATAATATTTTATAAAATTTATTCTGGGCACATCGGGCCTCAGAATCTCTCATGGTCTCAGTGCCTATATCTGTAAATATATGTAGAAATATTCCAAAGTCTTAAAGGTTAAAAAATGGGTCTCTACATCATTCTCTACTTCAATATTTTAATCCTAATAATCATAAACTAGGTAAAGAACTCAGGAAACTAATCTCACTCCTGGATCTCCCACTTCTAGGAAAACCTACATGTTTCTGTACTGCCACAACACACAATCCAAAGGGATGAACCATCCTCATAAGGTCTACTCCTGTCAATGATGTGTGGAGGAACATCCATGTATCTCCTCAGATATGACACATAGGATATTTCTTGCGTGAACTCCAGCTATTGGGGGTAGGGAAAGGTGGCAGGAAACATCACCATCTCTTTATATGTTCCCCAATGGCCCGATGAAACCTAGAGGATAGCTTTTCTTGATGGATGAAACTCTATATCCCACGTCGCAACTGGACACATTATTTGTACAAAGAAAAATTTGTCATGATTCCATACTTTATAACATTCATCTCATGAAACTCCAAAGGCTATGTGGTCACACAATATTTCACAGCTGATTCACCATAGCTGAGAAACTCTTACATGTTTGGGAAGTGAAAGTGTCATTACCATCAGCTGAAGAAAAAATGTACCACCCTAATCCACAAGGGAAATCTATAGAGAAGATAACAACTTTTAAAATCTCTGCACCAGAATATGATATGACTTTCTAGTAAGGGAATCTACTGTAATTATTCCCTTTCCTAGAGTATATACTATGTTGAAGTCATATTCCTTCATAAAAAACATGTATCACTTTTTTAGGTACATGTCTCTCTAGATGGATACATACTTGTGACTATGGTGGTATGAAGAAACCACAAAGTGAATTCCTAGAATATAGTGTATCCACAGTCTAGGGGTGAATAAAACTACTGTTAGCACCAGGTAGTGAGTCACATAGTTTTGTTCATGGGGTCTTCATCACATTGTCCTATACCAACGAACAAGTTAGGTGAGTAAAGTCATCCAACATCAAGAAGCTATACATTGAAATCATGTGGCAGAACTCATGTGTCATCGCTTCCCTTAGAAGGGGAGTAAACCCAAATCATATACTCTACACCCACTAGACTCATCCTAATAAAAAAGAGCCAATCTGGAAAAATCAATCGTCAATGCCAAGACATGCTTCGACACACCACTTCATAACCTCAACCTCAATGCACAATTAAAATAGACTATTTGAACACACCTCGATACTACCCTTTTTGGGAACACTAAATTTTCATTAGGGTTTTTCTCGAATCAAAAAATTGTGTCTAGGTGGGGAAAGGAGCCCTCTTCCTCATGCATTCGAAGCTACATCGATCAAAATCGACACATGGTTACAACAACACCTTGTGTCACCCCTGTAAAACCTCAAGAATGGAGTAGGGAGAAAAGATTACTTAACACAGTGTCTAACAATTTTTATTTAGATATGTAGAAGAGACATAGAGTGTACCACTTATTATCTAATGAACTATAGGATTTTAGACATCTAAAGTCGGTGGTTGTCCATGACCCAAAATTCCAGCTTCCTGAGCATGGAGTTGGCCTACTGGTGGTGGTGGTGGTGTATAGACCCCATAAAATCCCCCCACCTTGAACTCCTCCTACTCCTCTGCTAACACTACCTCTATGGGGACCACCCTTTCACTACCTAGGAGATCCCTCAACATAGTGATTCCTCAATCATGGTGGTCCACCTTGTATCTACCTAAGGCTATCAGTACACTTTGTCACGTAGTCTCGTTCCATGTGACCTCTCCCATCACAATATTAACATCTTCCCTCCCTAGGATATCCTCATGCTCTGTGATACCTATTCCCTATATGACTATGCTCATAATACTGATTATGGGGATTCCTCATACATTGAGATCTTATCATTTGATTCCTGAAGTTTTGGTACATGTTACAGCTCTATTGTCCCCATTGACACAACTAGCTATATGAAATCCCTCTCATATAAATATCTCTATCACTAGCACCTACTCCAACACCTCAGCAAAGATGGGGACGCAGAAGGGTACTATAATAGAATTGATCCTTCTAAGAAGTCTCTAATCAAACTTATGGGCTCAGAAGTAGCCATCCCAGATCATGTCCAGTGAGTTCTATGTCGGGTCTTTGAACCTAGTTGAGTAATCATCTGCTATCATCCCTCCATTCTAAAATAGCATGGTCTCCAGAATCTAAATGGATCCCACGTAATAGGGTTAGTACTCCTCATGAAATAGATGCCAGAAGTCATCCCACAAGAGTTAAATATCATCGAGTTTCTGAGTAACAGATCTCCACCGACACTCAGTTGCTCCGTGGAAAAGGCTGGCAACGAAAGAAACCACCTGATCTATCAGTGTCTGTATAATCCTGGAGAGGGGAACCACTAACTCTAGACAAACCTCTCCTACTAGAGGTTTTGGCTCACTGTGGAACCTTAGTGGTCCCTAGAGCTGGAACTCACGGAGTGCACTCGGACTATACTTGTCATATGCCTTCACCACTAGGGTAGTCTACAACTCAACAAGTGGAGGTGCTTCTACCAACCCACCTAGAGAAACGATATCACATGGTGGATCATGAACTGAGGCCTTATCGCTTAGAAGGCCATTTTTACAAACCAAATCGGATATCCTAGCTGGCTATTGTCACAGAGGCATCATAAATGTTATCAAGGATTACCATAGTCAGATGAGTATAAAAATAAACAAATATGGGGAGATGAATCAAGAAGGAATGTTAATGACTCAATCATATATGATGTTGGTACCATCATTCCTAACAAAAAGAGTCTCAGGATGCCCAGTCATAAATCAGTTAATCAAGGTCTCGGTGAATGGATACTTCAACCACTCAGACGATCATTTCACTCCATGGTCGAAACACCTATGATACTAGTTTTTCATGACTAAATCCATGCTAGGGCTCGATCCTCAAGTACCCTATGTCTCCTTCATAGGCCAAGGGGTGGTGACTAGCACCGAAGGAAACATGTAAACACTAACAGACATCCAAATCAATACAAAAGTTCATAGGGAATGGAACAAAAGATGAAACATTTCTATAAATAAACAAAGCCTTAATGAACTGCTAAATAGTACAAGTATAATAGAGTAAACTGAAAGGGGAAAAGAGGAAAATACACACCCAAAAAAATTTCCAAAACATAGAAAAAATGAAAAATTAAAATAGTTGGTTGAGCCCCGCTCTGGAATCCTAAGCTTCGACCAATGTGCACCATCCAAGGACCCATATCCCTATTCTCCTATAAACTCATGATCAACTTACCCGTCGTCTGTAAATGTCACAACCCATGATGGAAAATCCCATGAATGGTTGAGTGTAAAAATACTTAATAGGATTCCCCAGAAAAGAGAAGGGGAGCCGTAAGATATCTTCATAAAATGGTAAGAAATATTCCTTACAAGTTATAGAAAAAGGAGTGCAGATCAATCCAACAAAAGAGTGAAGAAAGATCATCTAAACACAAGGAGATAGAGATGTTGAGAATATTAACTTCTCATTCATCACATCATAGTGTAAGAGAGTAGACTCATCCAGCCATGAGAAAATAGACACTAAAATCATGTGACATACTCCACACATATTCGCCTCTCCTTGAATGAGAGTTTCCAAACCCTAATGAGTGGGTAATGAAACCATATATATATATATATATATATATATATATATGATCAGTCAAAGAAATCCAAATTAGAGAGTAAGGGGATCTACATGTCACAAATTCGGTGAGGAAGAAGAGTCACCAATTGTCCCATAAGTAACCATCATCGATTCCTAGAACCACACATGTCTACTCTGAACTGAAAGTCAAAGGGAATCTATCACCGCACCTTGATACTGTCCTTTTTGGGTGGCACTGTCTCGCTCTCATGGTTTTAAGTCACATCACATTGACACATCTTGGAGGGAATGGATTCCCTCTTCCTTAAGAGTCCAATTGTTTGTCAAATCATGTCTTGAAAAAATGACACATATTCGATAGTTTGTGCCTCAATGTCAAGGAACCATGCCTAGAATGGATGGAGGGAACCACTTAGAAATTCCATTGAGGACCCATTGCCCAGCCCTACTGGTGGGTAAGCCAAGAACTGCCATCAATGACCACCACCTAGCCCATTTGGAGGTAATCCCTGAACTTCCATTGGGGACTAGTTGGCATACCAACGAGAGTTATGACTTGAAATACCATTTGGGACCATTTCCTAGTATAGATAGAGGTAAAACCGAGACTGCACTGGCCATCCCTACTGGTTGGTACCTCTCTAAGAGCAATGAGGAACTCCACTTGTCATCCATGTTAGATGGTACATATCAGAACGTATCTAGGGAAAAAACTAGTCACCCCTCTTGAATAGTACCTATTGAAAAGAATTGAGGAACTACACTAGACAACCTTACTCGATGGTACCTTTGTGGAATCAAACCTAGAAAATTCACATTGCATCTCATAAAGTGGTACATGACGTGAATGGGTTTCAAATGATGTGTGACCCATACTCATCTCCTAGGAATGTACCTAACCATTTGTAGGAACTAAAATGGGATAGATAACCCATAAAATTCACAGTGTAATCCCAGAGTACACAAAATATGTTTCAAAAAGGCTAATGAGCGCAAGATGTTCATTTGTTATTCGAAGGGAGAAAACATACTTCACTAACATACACCCTCAAATGGCCCAAGAAAATTTGATCAAATTTCATCAAACATCTTATCCACTATGACAAGAGTCAATGCTGACTTAAGCCCTAGGTTCTCATCAAATATAGTAAAATTATCTCCAACTGAACTTCATTTCATGTTTCCAGAATTAATGAGATCACGAATAAGGCTCATCACATCAAAACGGATCACACTATTGTGATCCTTCAAATAATACCACAAAAGATCAAATTTCCATTCACCACAATCAGACATATAAAGGAAAATTAATATGTCAATACATTACACACGAATGAAATATTGTGGCTCACACGACATGATCGCGAGATAATTATACTGATCGTGCCATTACGATACTTTCAATGGGATTGACTGTACATTTTTTCAAATCTGACTTGCTGTGAAACTATAACATTTCACCACATGAAGTCTGAAATGAGAATCATGGGGGTTCACCTTAATCTCAATTTAAAATCCAGTTATTGTTCTAAAAAATGCCACCTCACTGTCTGGATCACAATGCTGCTAATGGATCCCAAATCTATTGTCGTATGGAAGAGTTACGAAAAATGAAGGATTCTCTAATATTATTATTATTATTATTATTATTGGGTGTTTCATAGGAATGAACCATGAAACTGAATTAAATATCCCAAATTAAACCCGAAATGACCATGCTAAAGATAGGGTCACATCACTGATGATGACCCATAAAATAGAGGTCCCACGCATGGGTTATGGCGGGTCAAAGATGTAATAATAATATTAAATCAATTTTTCAAGAGTATTTCATCAGAACGTGACATGAATTAGATAAAATTATCTAGAATTGTCTTAAAATGATCATTTCATTAATGGGGTCATCCGCAGCTAACGACGTGACAATTGAATGCCAGAAGGGGTGAGTTATGTGGGTTTAAATAATAATAATAACAACAACAATAATAATAATAATAATTATTATTATTATTTATAGTCCCTTTCCACCATAGGATTTCCCCCTCCCCCAATTTTCCACACAGGCCACCCCACCGCCCCCGACAACCTGCTCCACAACCTATCGCCCTGGGCTACCTGCTAGAGCTACCTGCTCATCTTGCACTACCACCCCTGGTTGGAGCCCCGTCGTCTTTCTCATGGACCCAGGACCCTACCTCGACTCCTCCATCCAGCCATGCCCTGACTACTCACACAGCCTATCTCCACTCTCACCTTTCCTGACCATCAGCATAGGCAGCTCTTCAGTGGTCCCTTCCACAGACAATTGTACCTCCTTCATTTTCCCAATATTGAATTCAGAACCAGGTCGACGATCCTCACGTTAAAATCTTCACATCACCAGCCTCTGCTGAACAATTTGACAATGATTCGGTGTTTCAAAAATTAAAAGGCAACAACTATGATGAACATAAGAAGAATATGGATAGAAGGGGATTCAAAATGGAGATTGGACGATGGCCATGTCTTTTTAACCATCACCTAGATTTTCTAAATAGATAATTTGACAATGAATTTAAGACAACACTGGAATTGAAATTAGAGGTGTGAAAATCAACAAGAATATTACCTTGATGGATCTGTTTACCACTACTGACGCGTTCAATTGACCCCCACGGTGATTCACTGAAAATCATTTGGTGGTTTGTTCTCAATTCATCAAAGAATGGAGAGGGAGGGAGAGAGAGAGAATTGGGGGATAACCATAATTATAATCCCTTATGTTTTTATTTATAGAAAAATTCTGAAATCCCCACCAATGGGTGAAGAATCTAAAACATACACACCCGCTCATTTTACGGCATGCCTAGATAAAATATTCCATTTCAAACTCAACAGCGGTCTTCAATTTCAAATCCAAGACCCTATTCAAGAGTTTTTCAATATGATGTTATGGGTAAAACAATTATGTTTCATTATTTTATTTACCATTTTCCCCTAGGTCATGTATCTCACATAAGTCCCATGCAGACAAAAGTTAATCACTTCCTAGTGTAAAAACCTTGTTCGAGACTCAACTGTGACCTCATATTTTTTATCAGATTAAAATTTTAAGAGATATTTCATTTAATTATATTGAATAGTATAAAATATACTTAATATTTGATAAAATTTATTTTGGGTACACCAGGTCTCGAAATCATGCATCATCTCAATGCCTAACTATATAAATATATGTAAAAATATTCCAAATTCTTATAATGGAAAAACTGGGTCTCAATACATGATATCATACACCATTTCAGGAATGCATAACTATCCTACATGCATCATCACATCGTCTTAAAGTCACCAATCACATATTAACAAACTAAAAACGAATGTAACATATACTTGGGCTCCACTATATCCATATTTTTATTTTTCTCTCAATATGAACATAAATCATAAAATTAAATATGTGGTAAAAAATTATATTCTCAAATATATTGAAAATAAAATTCAAAATTTGAGTTGTCATATTCACATCTCATAAATTTTTTTTAAAAAAATTTGTCCCTTAAATGATTAATTCTATAGTAATTTAGAGAGAGGGTTAATATCACATGGTTCTCTTAATAAAATCCCTTTAGTAAATAAATTCTAACTCTATGTGGGATAAACCAATGTAGAATAAATAGAGATATACCTAAGGTTGTCTATGTTTTCAATAAAATACAATTAATTTAAAATGATTCTAAAAAATTATCAATTCCCATTTTAGGGGTTGTAGATAAAATGACTTATCAATGAATAAGAAATCCTATACACATTTTAACAAACACATTAGAAAGTTATAACGTAAGTAACTAATATATCCACCTTTAGAAAATATTTTTATTTACCAAGTACCTCGTAATAAAAATGAATAATATAATTAATAATGAGGTTAGAGAGTGTGATTGCAATATCTCAACTTTCAAATTTATCCAACCCTATCCATAATTTTCAAATTCACTAGATGTGAAAAATTATTTTCAGCATTTCACCCTATCAAATGATGAAATATTATTTTTCCATTTAATCTTATTGAGAAATATTCCTAAAGGAATTCCTCTTAATTATATGTTGAAATTAAAAACTCAAACCCATCCTCTAATTCTTGAATTTTTATTTCCAAACACATAAAATAATAGATAATAAGGATAGACATATTGTTTGTTTACAAAAATCATTCAAGGTGAGTTTTTCCTCTCAACCTTGCATTATTTTTCTTGCCATGATTAATATGGGGTTTAATTTATTTCATATTGGTATGCTTCTTAGATTGTTCAAATGTCTTATTCTGATGGATTAGTTCCTCGTTTGGAGTAGTTTTTTCCATCTTATCCTTTAATAAACCTTTAATAGATGAAAATATGTCCACCAATTATAGAAGATCAATGGAACTGATTTTTTAAATCCTGAATTTCTTTAGGATTGGCTAATTAGTCGGGGAAAAATAAAAACCAATTCATTATTTCAAATCTATTATAGGATTCTCAAATTCCTTCTTGATCTTTTTAATATCTTATAAAATTTCTATGATTGTATGGACTTCATCCCATTTCACACCATAAGGGTCATGACTTGGTATACTTCTCATAAAATCATTACATTTGTGGCCTTGTTGGCCAATTTTTTTCCTACAATCCTTTTTTTATTTAGTTCTAGTGACTAATTCATTCCTCTAAGATATCATTCTTAGTTCTTCACCATAACATTTACATGGTTCTTAACTAAATTCTAATGAATATATATTAAATCAAGGAGAGTAGGATTTGTCTTCATACTCTCTACAAAACCAGCATAACCCTTATATATTTTAATTTTTAGGTTGATTCTATATTTTGTTTTGTTTTATGTTACCATTTCCCTACTAAAAAATGATCCCCCTTTTTTCCTGTGGGTTTTTATCCCATTATATTGACCTCTTCTACCTTTTATAAGGAATATTTCTTATCATAATTTTTGTCATAAATATCCTCAAATTTTTTTTACACATTCATTTTAAAAAATAAATTATTAACCCTGTTCCCTTGAACTTTATTCTCACCAGCTATAAAGGACTGATCATTTAATTTTTAAAAAAATTATTAAACTAGAAGAAATATTGAACATTCTGTAGAAAATATTTCTTCTTTTATGGCTAGCTTCTTCCTTAGATATTTATCAATCTCATTTATCTTGAAAACATTAAATCTATTCTAAATTTTCCCTTTTATAACTTTCTATTTCTTTTGTGACATATTCTTCTTCTTGTTTTTTCTAATTATAGGCAATAATTTTTTTTCATTTATCAATTTGGTGCATTAAATATCTAACTAAACATTCTTCTTTCCAATAAACATATTCTTTCTAGTGAAATTTATGACATGGTGTCTATTTCAATTTTAATTATACTAATTTTTTAATTGTTTTCATTCCTTATTCAATTTTACCTTTTTGAAATTTCTTGAAATAATGGAAATGATCTCATGGTAATATTTATCAGATTCAATATTCATAACATAATGGATCATTAGAGGGGACGTTCCTCTAAAACCAACTATAGAACCATAATCTAGATGAATCACTAATAGAGAGAGTAATGGAATCAATGGTTTATTTTTATTTTTCTTTGATATTAAATTTTATCCTAACCTATTGAGCTTGATAAAGATCTCAATCTACTCTATTTTTCTCTAGGCCTCGCATAATGTGAATTAGTAGAAAAATAGAAATCCACACACAATTATTACATTGTTCAAACTAAACTCTTACTCATTTACATGATAGTTAAACACCTTAACATGCATTTTCTGCCATACCCCCAAGTTAATAAAATTGGTAATGCTCCCCAGTTACAATATCTTAGTAATTGGGAAGACACTTTAACTACTCCTATTGTATGATTTGTTAGACAACCCAATATCAAGCCTCTCGTAGCTACTTAGACACCCTAGATATAAGATGCACTTCAATGATGACATAAGGATATAAATATAATTTTATTAAGATATTATTCTTTCAAAAGGATTCTATATTAACTTTAATTATGTATAGATGTTCGAGGAATTAATTTTTTTTGAACAATCTTATTTCCCTCAAAACCACTTTTTGATCTTGAATAAACTAAATTATATTTCTTAAATAACCAAGAACATTTGATCACCATCTAGTTTAATTTACATTATTTGATGCATTATTTACTTGATACAATGATGTTTAACACTTCTAAAAATTATCTTACACAAGGGATTCATTATATCTAAAAATGTTATTCATAATTATTCATCACCTACAATAACACATTTATCAATAAGGAAAATAATTTTTTTACAATTTCATTTATTCTATGATTTTAATGTATAATAAATATCAAATTTATTTATATTAATTTAGAAAACAAAAAAGTTTCAGGTTTTTTATTTCATATAATTTTAAATTCCCATTTAAATCCTAATTTGTAATATATCCTTATTCTTTTGGAAAACTGTTTCATTTCGAATGTTATGATGGACCACATTAAACTCATCATTTTATATAACTGATAATATTTAGGTATTCTTCATATATTAATGTGGTATTTTAAATTCTAAAATATGTAGTTTTTTCATGAATCTTGATTAAAATACAATCATCACCAGGTTTAAGAATAACATGATTCATAATATTTAATTTTACATGAACAGATATCACATGCATGGTTGTTTTGAGATAGATTTACATAGACATGATGTTATTAATTTTGTCATTTGATGTATATAAATTATAGTTAATGTATATGTATATCACATTATTTAAATCATACTGGAATATTAATTCATTATTTTAAACTATATCATGGTCTATCTTCGATTCAGGTGTTCTGTTGTGTCTTTTCATTATGACATTACACATGCATGAGCATCACATGTATGGATGTCATATGTAGATTTAGCCTTGAGCACAGTTTTTTGTTAAGTGAAAATGGATCAATCATAGACCCCTTCATGATAAATTATCGAGGAATGGAATAATATATAAAACTCTTAAAAGAAGAAAAACTATGCATAAAAAAAATTTAACACAAGATGACGGCAATAGAGATCAAATGGTGCAGATTAGATTGATCAGAGAATCAAGTGTATATGTGTAAAATTTAAAGGTTGGTGAGAAGTACATTACACCAAAAAATTCCACATCATTTTCCTGTGTACTTTCCCTACCCTATAAAATTCAAATCACCCCCTCAACAATATTGAAAAAATAACTATGGTCAGATCTTAATTCCTACTAGAAATTGCTTGTGCCCAAATCCTAAATCATTATTCCTCCCTACATTGTGGTGCTACTGCTCCCTGTTTTCACTATTCAAAAACTCTATATTACAATTCTAGTACTATCCTATTTCTCCATGTATTATTATTTTCATAGGATAAATCCCTCAAGTTAGAGATCTGTATCATATGTGGTTGACTGAGACCTCCTTGAGTGGATTTAGTTCGACTAATTTTCTTTAATAAAGTCTTACCAAAACAATATATAGAATAATTCTAAGAATAGAATACAATAACAAACCATTATCAAATATATTTATCAAATTATATATCAAAATACTCTACATGACTTCCGTTATTAAAATACTCTATACCATCACAATATTCTTTATATAAACCTTATAAAAAATATCAATAATTTTACATGGAATTCACAGTAAATCCTGTTATACTATAATAGAATATTTCATAGCCTTATTCAAATTATTTAATCATGAAAATAAATATTTTCAAATTATTCAATTAATGCTTGGGTTTGGAGTGGTGGACTAGTGTTTTATAACTGAATTGAAAATCTTTCATCATAGTGAATTCAATTAATGCTTGGGTTTGGAGTGGTGGACTAGTGTTTTATAACTGAATTGAAAATCTTTCATCATAGTGAATTCATCATGTGGGGACTTTAACCAGCCATGGTAAATAAGTCCATGCTTAGTTAATTAGTAGAGTTTCTATCTTTATTTTTGGTTCATGGAGGATCATTGCAGTTGGGAAACAACGTGGATGATTATTAAGATTATCCTCCTAGGGTTACCTCTACCCTTCGAGAATTTTACTTTTTGGGTGAGGATAAGGAATCTCATAGGGGAATTTTTATGTGTGTATGATCCCATATTATGGCTGAACAAATCCTATATGGATTAGATGTCTAATTTAATGGATCTATCTTACCTCCCTCTATTGCGTCTCATTTTCAAAATTAATGATGGATTTAAATGGATCAAATCACTTTTTTATCCATTATCTATGTGGTAATTTACCTATTGTCTACTTCATGGCCACTCTATGATGGAGTATAAGAAACATATTTACATCACACATCACACAATCAGATGATATCCTTTGGTGGTGTAATATCACCTTCATAGGCCGATGTGACACCTCACCCATCTTTTAATCATTGTAGATTGACTAATACAGTTAGCTGTGGCCCCTTTGATTTGATTTCAGGTGCCTCTTATCTCATATCAGTTTAGACTCTATTGGCATATTCTCATCGCATGTCCATCATCCCATTTTGTCTATGGGTTGGTACATACACATAGATGAATAAATTTCATGTCGGCCTCCCATGTTTTACTAGATTGATACTTAAAGTGAAATAAATTATTTCACCCTAGTCCCCCTCTCTGTCTTCGCAATATGAGAAACTGGATCCTCTAGTGGTCTCCAAATTTCGAACTCTGATCCGTACAATGAATTATGGCTTGTAAAGTATGGAAACTATTCATTCTTCTCATCCTCTGATGAAGTTTTGGATAATTCTCCACTAGAAATGAATGAGTGTCGACAAACTCTTGCCTATTATTCCAAATTTAAGGGATTTAAAGTTATGAAATCATCTCTAGGGATTCCTCTTTCTTTTAGAAGTGTAGGACAAGAGGCCAGTTACCATTATTCTTCGTTCATAACGTTGTATAATAGATCCCAATGCAAGAGGGAATCATTTATTTCCCTCATTGTGGTGTCTTCGAGCCTTACAGTGCATGGGGGAAAAATCCATGTTCCTACTCTTCAAATGATCCAAATTTAGGTTTGGAATGCCAATGGTATTAAATCCAGGGTGAAAACAAATCTTCTTTTGTATGAAAGGTTTTGTTCTAAAGTTTTCTTTATAGCTACTATTGACCCAAAACTAGGTTCGATTAAGATTCATGAAGTTTCACATAAGATTGTCTTTCCTCATTACATGTATGATGATCTTATAAACAACCACATTTTTATTATATAAGATGACTTGTATCTGGTGGAGGGTATTACTATCTCTGAACAACAAATTTCTATAAATATTATCATTGGTAAATTGTCCTTCTATTTTACTTTTGTATATGGTAAAAGTGATGTAGGGTCCAGGGAGGCTCTGTGGATAGAACTAGATGAGGTTAGTCCAGGAAGTGATACTTGGTTTGTAGGGGGGATTTTAATTATCTTATGGATCCAACAGAGAATAAAGGGGTTGGTCTAAATTTTTTGGAAGTGCATAAGTGACTTTACTTCCTTCACCACTCGTAATGGGCTCTTGTATATGGGGTCTGCGGTTCAAAAATACAAACAGTGCAATAACAAGGTTGGGAGACAACATACATGGTGTATGCTTGAAAAATGAATAGCTAATATTCATATGGATACTTATTTTATAGACATGATGATTATTAATTTGTTTCGATAATTATTCATTCAATGTCCCATTTTTATTCTTCTTGGATCTAGAAAAAATGATTTGAAGTGTTTTTTTCTCTAAACGGTGTGTCCTAGATCCCACCATTGATGACTTGGATAATAAATCCAGGATTAAACCCATTCAAGAAACATTTTGGGTGGGTTTCCATAAAAAATTGATACACGTTAAAGTGTATCTCATTATCTGGAGTGTGAATCGAAAATTACCATTCGTGGGTCTAGAGTCTATGAAGATAGATATTAAGTAGGCTGAGACAATATTAGAGGAATAATGAGATGATGATATTTTTGGTGATATTGTTAAAAATAAATGGAGTTTCTTGAATATGGTTTTGGAGGAAGAAAGGGTGGATCACGAGTGGTCTTAATAATTGTGGATCATGGAGGGAGATCGTAACATGTTTTTTTTCATGTCTATATCAGGACAAAGAAGTGATTATTCTATAAAAAAAATCAAATGGAGGATTATACTTTCACAAATAATACATAATAAGTTAGAGGGATTGTTATTTCTCATTATGAATCTTTTATTTGTGATGTTAATCACTACATGCATGATGGTAATCTGAAATGTAATTTTGATCTCTTTGATAACCAGTCAAGGATGGTGCATGATTTGGTGAATTGTTTTATTGGAAGCATACTATATGAGGAAGAAAATTTGGATGATGGTCATGTCGCTCAAACCTGAGAATTCTCTAGGATCTGGAAAATTCCCTGGATCTATCTATATAGTATCATAGAATTTCATTAAAATTGAGTAGATATAAATCATTTATGATTTGTTGGGGGTGTCCAACCAAGGGTGGAAAGTGATACAACTATGATATTTATACCTATGGTTAAGTACCCCTCCTTTATAAGTCTGTTTTTTCCTATAAGTATGTGTAAATTTTCATACAATGTGTTGTCAAGTATTCTTAACAGATATCTAGCCCCTCATTTTCCCAAGTTGGTCTAAGAGGAGAACATGGGTTTATTCAAGGGAGATCTACTTAGGGTGTAATTGGTCTAGAAAAAGAAATTATTGCTAACCTTAACATCACTATAGAGGGCTCTAATATTGAAATTAAAGATAATATAGAAAACTTATTTGATATAATGGAATGGATATTCATCATTAAGGTGATGTTGGGGATGTAATTTTCTATGTGGGTTATTAACCTTATTTTTAGTTTTTATAGTTCGACATAGTTTTTGGTCACTCTCATCGGGATTAATGGATGATTTTTTAAACTAGTTCATGGTCTACATATGAGGGATCCATTATCACAAAGAATATTAATTCTTTACCCAGATTATTTCCGTAGATACATTATGAGTAGTATTGACACTAGATCTATTCTACCCTATCATTACAGACCCAATATCACTGGTATCTCACAGTTACTTTTTACTGATGATATTATTTTTTTTTATAGATTTTTTACATCTATCTGATACCTAAAAAATACCCCAGTGACGTATAGAAAATGGAGTTAGAATCTTATCGATAAACACAAAATAAAATTTTTATTTCATGAAACTATCTTGAGAGGGGAATTTGAAGGATATATTTATCTCTTTTTATATTAAGGAAGTAGTTTCTCTTGTAAAATCTGGTTCCCCTATTTCTCCAGGATGAGTCCCTATTCATCATTTTGATGGGATATTAGAAAAAATATCATATTGGATCAATAATTATAAGAATTAATTTATTTACTTTGGGGGACATATTACCTTAGTTATTTTTGTTCTTCCATCCATCCCAATTCATATATTGTCCTTGATTAATCTTCATAAGATGGTGATTAGGAGAATAAAGAACCTGTTTTTAATATTTTTGTGTGTTTGTAATGATGAATAAAGAAGACATTGGTATTTGTGGTAGATTCTGGATGAATAGGTAGATGCTAAGGTAATTAATGTGAGAAATGTAGAGGATTATATGCACTGTAATCATGGGAAGATCTCTTGTGATGTTCTTGAAGGGTAATCTCTATGGGATGAATTATTTTTGCGGATATATTAATCGGTTATAGATGTTCCAAATGAGTGGGTTACCAGAATGTGGAAAATAATTTAAAGACTTCCGAGGGAGATTCATTAACATGAACGTTGGGTTTTCCATTGTGTGGATATCAATTTTTTGAACTAGAAATGGGTAGGTATGACTTTTGGATTCTTGGGGTGCCCCAACCCAATTATTTCATTCCCAGAGGCTAGTAAGTATCCAATTTTCATAAAAGGTTCTTTTAATTCAGAGAAAAATGAATTATTTGATAGTATCATACTTATTGATGAAGAGTACATATGGGGATTCTTTTCCTCTCCTTAAGGTACCTTTAATTCCTAATCTTATATCTCTCATTGTCATAACTATGTTACAAGAGTAGAATGGAAAGTGATTCTATGGTGATGGGTTGTTCAATCAAAATTCTTGTAACACCCCAATCTTCCACGGTACGTTTCCCTTAAAATAATGCAATGGCGTGCATTGTACGCAACATCGATATTTTAACACACCACAACCAATCAAACTAGCCGTTATGAATAGTAATACCTAATTTTTGAAATTATATATAATTTATATTTCAAAATGTACTTCATTTTTGGATTCGGAATATCGAATTTAGCCTAAGGTGAAATTTTGGTACTTTTCGGATAACTTTAATACTTTGATGAATACTGAAAATTACTAAATTTTAATTAAAAACAACTTTTTTAATCAAAATAATTAATAGTGATAAATTATGAATTTGAGTGGTTTTAAAGTATATTTAGAATATATTTTTACCATTTAATATAATTTTGGTCATTGGAAATAATTTTACAATTAAACCGAACATAAACAAGTGTCAATCTTTTGATAGTTATTATCTCTTAAAAACACGCTTTTTGTTTTGACAGTGGGAATTAATTTAAATTAATTTCTTCCACTTATGTGTTTTGAATTTGGAAAAATGGATTCCATATTTGGAATCAGGATTTTCAAATTGTGTAAATAGGTAACTTTTATTTTTAGATATTTTGAATAATTACTGCGGTAAATATTTTATTTACCATGGTTAAGGATAAATCAGGTAAATGAGGGTTAAAAAATAATATTATAATAATACTAAATTACCATAAAACGTGTCCTAGCCTTATTGGTTGATATATGTTCGACCATAGGCATATTTGGGTCGATTTTGGGACCCCATGGTGCCACTTGTAGGTGATAGGGACACTTTATTTTAATTAAGTTAAAATGAATACAAAAATGACACAAGCATATATCTTTTAGAAAACAAAATTTTACATAGGGTTATATATGTTGGATTTTATATTATAAATATTCATTAGAAAGATAAAAAGATTACATACATAATGATATTTTATTTATAATTTTTTAGACATTAAATAAGTTAATTTATTTATGACACAATGGTGATGCAGTAATTACCATAATAGTGAAAAATTAGAATAATTGATATTATAAATACCGAAATAAATATATTTTGAGACTTTTATTGAATTAAACTAATTTTATAGGTTAATATAACATATTAGTATTGATTTAATTAACTTTTTTTGAAGTAATCATTCTGTTATGTGTTTCAAAAAAATAAACTATTGAATAGTGTCAAAATTGACATAAAAGAGTTTTTAAAACAAATATTATATTATTAATTGATATTAAATTCCTAAAAATCTAAGGAACAGCCAAGAGACTTATATCATGATAGGTATATCATTAATGGACCACTTGGGGGTCGCTTGGATGTATATAGTAAGTTTATTAACTATATAATATAAAAATACAAAGTGACATGGTAAATGTCAAACTAATTAACTAAGAGTTAAAACTAAAAGATAAGGTTAATATAGTGACCCAAACCTGTCTACATTATATTGGCTTAAGGGGTCTAGACCTATCCCCACCTTAACCATTTAATAATCAACTTTGGAGCCATTAGAAACCGAATATGAATTTATTATAAATTAATATTTCTAGCTTTTCCAAAGGTGCCCCTCACCCCTCTTATAAAAGGGCACTCCTCCTTCTCATTTATTCACACCTTCAAAGCCTTTTGGTTTGGCCAACCCCTGCCCAAATACTCTTTCAAATTCCCTCAATACAACCTAGAGACCTTAGTTTGATCAGAAAGCCAACCTAAGGATCCATTTTGATCAAATCAAAAGGAAGAACCCGAAGAAGAGGTAATGTTTTCACCACCCCTTTTCAAGTTTCTTTCTTCTTCCACTTCATATTTCATTGTTATTACAATTATAAAATAATAACTCCAGAATAATATATATATTGTGATGTTATTATAAATATGGTACAACCATATTCACTATTCTATCCATCCTTTGAATAACATGTCACCATACGTGCGTACGTAAGGCTTACCGTCTCCACGTCGTGGTGTAATTGTTATTCAATATATTATTATTTGGATGGGTATAATAATGATGTGTAACTCATGTAAATAATAAATATAACATGATAATTATTCTGTATATATGATATACCATCCAATTATATATTATTTTAATATCAAAAGAATGATATTGTCGCTCGTGCTTACTTACGGATTACCGTCTCCACGAACGCGATGAGATTCATTCTCCATCATATCCATTCAAGTATAATTATAATTTTTTGATTTAAAAATAGTATATAATGACATGATATAATTCTGGATATGAATAATATAAATCCCATTAATAACGAATATGGCTCACATAATAAAGAATATAAAGTAATTGAACCCGTTAACACCCTAAATGACGATAATTCTAAGATATTATTAACAAATAAATGTTAAAAGATCATATATGATATCATATTAAAGTAAATTATTCTCGTATAATTCAATAACAATTATTTAACCATTATACAGGAGGTTAACCTACCTTCGACCAAGGAAAAAGTACAAAGTAAGGGGTTTCTAATCTCACTTTTAATTTCGTGAGAATTCCATTGTTCACCACTTAATTATTGCATGTGGTGTATGTGTACTGCCCATGATTGTATTCATTGTGTAATATACTTTAATTTATGGGTATTTACATCATCATGGTATGATACTTCTTTCATGGGTGTATGTTTCTCATGTTACCTAATCGATAAGGGAATTTGAGATTTCAATTTCCACTCATTTGGCTTTAGGCATATTTCATTGATTATATTACCCCAAGATTATGTGTGGAATCACTATTCATTTGATTATGTCATAATTTCCACTCCCCTCCCTATGGATATTCTTTTGATACACATAATCACTCCATTGATAATTCTCAAGTCATTGATATGAATTTGATAAGAGTAATTTTAACTCATTCACCATTTGTTGAGTTAAACATCCAATTCGTTGGTGTTGTTTTTACAAGATTATGTGTGAATATACTTTGATTGTTTTACACTGAATATCTAATCATATTTAGTGTATTTATATTTTTCACACATAACTATGTTGTTGATTTATCCTTAACCTAAGGATACGGCCTTTTTGAGAGATTTCATCTCAATTTACATTCCATTGAGACTTCTTTGTTGATATACACCAAATCACTTTTATGTGGTGTATATAATGTACTTTGACAATGTATATCATGAATACCTTTATTCTCATGATATTACAATGTTTTTATTACCTTAATTATTTGTATTCAAGTGTCTCTCTTTTGGTTAGAAACTCTAACTAAAATACCATTTTTAAATGTTTTAAAGACTTATTCTTCTAAATCATGCTCATTATTGTCCATGTTTTAAAAATTGTTTTAAGGATTTATTTATATGGACATTAAAGTTTAAAAATTAAAAATCCTTTAAAAATGTTTCAAAGTGGTATGGGACACTTTGATTCAAAAATCTATTTTAAATGAATTCTTGACAAATAGTGTGACTTTTAAATGATTTCAAGAAAAGGGGGATATTTCTCTCAAATTGTTTTGATGATTATTTTCATATATGTCAACATCCTTCATTATTCTTGATTGAGGATAATGTGATACAATACAATCTTCCATATTGTATCGAATGAGTTATGTTTGACTGTGGATGTGTTATTTTTATACCATTCATGGTTTGTGGTAGAAGTATTGACATTTCGTATGCTAGTTTTAATAGGAATGATTATGTTATGTTTAAACCTTTTCATATGGGAATGCATTGGACTTAACATGTGACGGGTGGAGCCCTCTATAGCTCCGCGATGCATCGGTAGGTCTAATGAGACAAACTAGTGTCTTGGCACAAGTCCTTGGGAAAATCTTATTTGTAGTCTTGGCACGAGGCCTTGGCTATGTGGTTATGATACTCTGGAATTATGCATTCCATCATCATGAAAGTGGTTATTGATATTGCATGGGATTGTTCGACTAGTAGAATATCCATGTGAATAAGTAAATGGAATTATTTCACTTTATCTTTGCCATATTATGCTGAAGTTCAAGTTTAAAAGGCTTTTGTTTTAATTATAAATTTCCTTCAGTGTTTATTCTTATCTATGAATGCTTCTCCTATAATGTTATCCTTACTGAGCATCTGAGCTCACCCCTTTCAATGTTTTATTTTTCCCAGGATTGTGAAGAAGTAAATTATGAATGACCTGCATAGATAGTATGAGTGTGGACTATGGAGACTATGTTGTTGTTGTTTTCAATTTATGATGTAATGTAAACTCTATTAATGTATCTAGTTATTCCAAGGATACTAAACTAATCAGTCTTTCTAGACTTGATCTTTCTTGTGATCATGCCAATGTTATGTAATAATGCACCGACTCTGGTAAACTGGGGTCGGGGTGTTATAGTTGGTATCAGAGGAAGTTTAGTACAAACCTTGGAAGCTAGATTTAGATAAACTCTGATTAGAGCACGTAGACCTAAGATGAACTTTGAGGATTATTATAGAAGAACATCCAAGAATTTTGGTATTGTAGAGATTTTGTGGGTTTTCCAAGCAATACATCCCTGTCTGGATACGAGCAGGTAGAGGCGGCTCTGGCACAGATGTACCTAGGGGTAAAACCCGAAAACACCGCTTTGAGCTAGAATCGAACGGGAACTGGTGCACGACAACGGGCCTTGCTGCACTCTTCGTTATGACACTCACGGGGGATATGCTTAGGATAATTTACATTTTATTTACAAAACAATTTAAGTAATGTATATAAGATGAGAGTAAATGACCTTGGTTAATCCTAATATGTTTCAAATTGAGAATATGGTGACATGTTAATCTCTAAATGATTTTACGACTACTGTTACTCACACAATGCTTTCTGGTTTTAGTCAATGGCTGGATTCCAAGGAAGTCATGGTGACTTTGAGAATGATGTACAAGGTGGGAACGGTGGTGGAAATGAACAACAAAATGGAATGTTGATAGGCGTAAAAGATATCGTCTTTATGCCAAATCAGTTTTCCAAAAATATGTTCAACAACATATATATTAACCAACTCCCAGACTCAACAAGGAAGAGAAAGGTGATGAATTA
The DNA here is from genome assembly GCA_963277665.1 of Viscum album. NCBI lineage: Eukaryota > Viridiplantae > Streptophyta > Magnoliopsida > Santalales > Viscaceae > Viscum > Viscum album. The sequence continues at coordinate 963,481,048 of OY728145.1, forward strand.
TAAGAGCCCCAGCAATGGAGACCATGGAGAAAAGTACCCTCAATTTTCATCATGCAGGAAATGTGGAAGGAGACACCCAGGAAAGTGTCTCAATGGGACAATGAAATGCTTTACGTGCGGGAAGGAAGGACATAAAGTGAAGAATTTCCGAAGAAAAATGAAGAGTACTATGGAAGAAGATAGAAATGGTCCCAAGAGTCCATTTACAGTCATTTTCCGTAAATGTAGGGGACCTGGCCATTACCCGAGTGAATGTCCTATTCTATAGGATATTTTCTTGGTCAAAGAGGAATCTATATGGAAATAAATTGTTGGAGAAATGTTTAAAAAGTATTAGCGCTCCTTGTTGATGGGTTTACTTTGGAATAATTTTCTCTTGTATTTGTAACCCCGCAGTTTGCCATGTGAGAATGATTTTTGGGGAAGAATTGTCTCTTCTCTTGTGGATATAGGTATAAATAACCATTTGGTTTTATATGATAAATGGGGCTTGAGAGAATTATAAGTTATTATAATTTGGGATGAAAATGAAATGTATGATATAACATTTGTGGTTAAATTATGTTATTGTGAGGAATTTATCTCATTTTGGTAATATTATAAAATATAGTTTTTGAAAAAGGACAACACATAGACCTTGTGACAACCCATCGCGTCGGACAAAGCTGTGGGAATCGAACCCACAACCAAAGTGCTATTGGGATTTATCGCCTACCACTGGGCTACATGAAGTCCCTGGTTAGTGTAAATATTATTTTTTTAGTTAAATGATTTTATTGATCAATAATATGTTGATTTGGGTTGTTATATCTTATCAAATGAATACCCTTAGTATAGGAAAATGATTTGGTGATTAAGTGATAAATGTTATTTTGGAAGATGTTCACTTTGTTGGGAACACTATATGTCCAAGGAAAATAGAATACAATGGGATGTCATTAGAGGAGTAATGGTGAATTTTTATCTATGTTTTTTTTATTGTGGAACTATAGTGATTTGGGTTATTTATGGAAATGATTAACCTATAATAAAGAATATGTGATTAGGTTAATTACTTTTAAGTATGTGACTTTAAGAATAGATGATGTCATTTGGAGATACAATTTAACATGGAAGACTATATTCTTATAAGTTTTGGGTTTCAATATTAGTTTGTATTATATTGAAGGATTTTAAGGAAAATTTATTATTGAATGGTATTTATTTAACTTTGGGGTATTGTTGGTTTAATTTTAGAACTTAAGATTAGTATTATTTTTTTCTCTAATGGAATATACATTTGGGGGATCATCAGATCTTATACTAACCATTTTTTGTTTTGATTAATCTCTAAAGACAAGTTAAATATATATTTTATCCTACATGGAGCATGTATTTCTATAGAAGTTTATTTTAGCTCTTTTATTGTGACGAAGTCTTCTTGAATACTCATTGTTCAAAAAAAAAGATAGTGGTAAAAAGTTATTAAATAATGAAAATCTACTTAAAAAGTAAGTATATGTCTTTATGTTCTTAGTCAATATCATAAATGAATTCCTCTTCCTTATGTAATGTAACTTAAAACAAAAAAAATGTTGTCCGTTTACTTTCCTACTAGGAGAGTAATGGTCGTTTGACCCAACACAAGTTTGTGGTTTTCTCATTGTTAACTTTCTCCTGATCATTATTTCTATCCCTCTCCATCAGAACTTGACACTTATTTTATCATCCATATCCATGTTTTCCTACATGGAATCCGAGTATGGGTTATCTTGGATGACCTTTATACCACTCTTTCTTTCTTTTAAAGTGATAGTTTTATTGACTCTTTTTCCGATGTGGGACTTTCCATTATATTCACAAGCAAAATTTTAAAAATTGCGAGGACAAAATTATTTGAAGGAGGGGAGAATGTTACACCCCAAGAATCCACAGTACGTTTCCCTTCGAATAATGCAATGGCGTGCATTGTACGCAACTTCAAGATTTTAACACACCACAACCAATCAAACTAGCCGTTATGAATAGTAATACCTAATTTTTGAAATTATATATATTTTATATTTCAAAATGGACTTCATTTTTGGATTCGGAATAGCGAATTTAGCCTAAGGTGAAATTTTGGTACTTTTCGGATAACTTTAATATTTTGATGAATAGTGAAAATTACTAAATTTTAATTAAAAACAACTTTTTTAATCAAAATAATTAATAGTGATAAAATTTGAATTTGAGTGGTTTTAAATTATATTTAGAATATATTTTTACCATTTAATATAATTTTGGTCATTGGACATAATTTTACAATTAAACCGAACATAAACAAGTGTCAATCTTTTGATAGTTATTATTTCTAAAAAACACGCTTTTTGTTTTGACAGCGGGAATTAATTTTAAAATAATTTCTGCCACTTCTATGTTTTGAATTTGGAAAAATGGATTCCATATTTGGAATCAGGATGTTCAAATTGTGTAAATTTGTAACTTTTATTTTTAGATATTTTGAATAATTACTGCGGTAAATATTTTATTTACCATGGTTAAGGAAAAATCCAGTAAATGAGGGTTAAAAAAATAATATTATAATAATACTAAATTACCATAAAACGTGTCCTAGCCTTATTGGTTGATACATGTTCGACCATAGGCATATTTGGGTCGATTTTGGGACCCCATGGTGCCACTTGTAGGTGATAGGGACACTTTATTTTAATTAAGTTAAAATGAATACAAAAATGACACAAGCATATATCTTTTAGAAAAACAATTTTTACATAGGGTTATATATGTTGGATTTTAGATTATAAATATTCATTAGAAAGATAAAAATATTTCCTACATAATGATATTTTATTTATAATTTTTTAGACATTAAATAAGTTAATTTATTTATGACACAATGGTGATGCAGTAATTACCATAATAGTGAAACATTAGAATAATTGATATTATAAATACCCAAATAAATATATTTTGAGACTTTTATTGAATTACACTAATTTTCTAGGTTAATATAACATATTATTATTGATTTAATTAACGTTTTTCGAAGTAATCATTCTGTTATGTGTTTCACAAAAATCAACTATTGAATAGTGTCAAAATTGACATAAAAGAGTTTTTAAAACAAATATTATATTATTAATTGATAGTGAATTCCTAAAAATCTATGGTTCGGCCAAGAGACTTATATCATGATAGGTATATCATTAATGGACCACTTGGGGGTCTCTTGGATTTATATAGTATGTTTATTAACTATATAATATAAAAATACTAAGTGACATGGTAAATGTCAAACAAATTAACTAAGAGTTAAAACTAAAAGATAAGGTTAATATAGTGACCCAAACCTGTCTAAATTCTATTTTCTGAAGGGTTTTCGACCTATACCCACCTTAACCTTTGAATAATCAACTTTGGAGCCATTAGAAATCGAATATGAATTTATTATAAATTAATATTTCTAGCTTTTCCAAAGGTGCCCCTCACCCCTCTTATAAAAGGGCACTCCTCATTCTCAATTATTCACACCATCAAAGCCTTTTGGTATATCATCCCGTCTTTTTATAACATAACTTTTCATTCCATTACATGGAACTGAGGATCTTTAAGGTTTAGTTTCTTGGAAACAAGGAACATAAAACATGAAACAAAAAAAACATTCTTCTTAAAAACTTGAAAGGCTTCTCCTCATGTTCACCCTAGGCTCATTACTGCATCTCATAACCTGGGGACATACATCAAAAGGAAGGGTGAGCAGAAGGCCCAGCAAGGGAAACAAGTGAAACATTTTACATATGAACTTGAGATACATCAATGAAGTCATGAAAAGAACTTTAATGCATGAAAATGAAATCATGAGGCATATCATAATAAAAATAAAACTTTTTCATAACATGAAGATGTGGCTACATCATTTAACATAGACAATCATGAACATATCTCCAAGGTCCATCCCCAAGGTTTCATTTTAAAATTACCATGGTTATTCACCAAGGTATCGTGAAAATTGTAATCTCTAGTGGTTACATCATTACCCAATGCATTGGAGCTCTATCAGGGCGCACCCTTAAATTTTCCTTTATTATCATGTGAGCCACATATATCATCATCAAACATTTCATAAATAACCCATATAGCATAAAGGAAATGGGTTTCATTTCATAATCATAACTTTTTTAAAAAACTGCTTTAAAGACATGATCTTTATATCACTTTAAAACCCACAGAAAAGGAAGGTGGGTCTCATGTATGTAAATCCCAGAATTTAAAATAGAACATTTTGGTATATATGTGAATACCCCTTTAGAATAAAGAGCTTTGAGTATTCAATTAATAAAATAAAAGGACTTTAGAAAAAGAGATAGACATTTTGAGACAGAAATTCTGCAGCATAACGGCAATGTTCCAAGGTTTTAGAAGATATTAAAAGAGAGGTAAAATGGGTCAAACATTCATAAATGACCCATAAAATAGTACATGGACCGAATAATAAGGATACATGATCATGGTAATGAGATTTAAAGGACATACCATTTGAAATGAAAAACATGGAAGGAAGAAAAAAATTAGATTTCTCTTATGAAAGTTCGACAGCCTAACGACGTTACTTAAACCTCAACAAAAAATGATTTGAAAAGATAAAATAGGATCTCTCATCATGTGAATATAAGAGTTCAGTATGATAGATATAGAGATAATTCCCCAACATAACAAAAAGGAACTTGAAAGAATTGACATGAAAGTAGAACTTCAAAACGAGAAGGGTGAAGAACAACTTAAAAATTCGGCAGCCTAACGGCGCCACTTAAAACATCAAAATACTGAATTGAAGAGATAAAATGGGGTCTCTCATCATATGAACATAAGATTCCAGTATGATATATATAGAGATCATACCCCAATATAACAAAAAGGAACTTGAAATAATTGACATGAAAGTAGAACTTCAAAACGAGAAGGGTGAAGAACCACTTAAAAATTCGGCAGCCTAACGGCGCCACTTAAAACATCAAAATACTGAATTGAAGAGATCAAATGGGGTCTCTCATAATATGAAAATAATAGTCCAGTATGATATATATAGAGATCATACCCCAATATAACAAAAAGGAACTTGAAATAATTTACATGAAAGTAGAACTTCAAAAAGAGAAGGGTGAAGAACCACTTAAAAATTCGGCAGCCTAACGACGCCACTTAAAACATCAAAAATACTGAATTGAAGAGATCAAATGGGGTCTCTCATCATATGAACATAAGAGTCCAGTATGATATATATAGAGATCATACCCTAATATAACAAAAAGGAACATGAAAGACTTGAATGAAAATAGAACTTGAAAACGAGGAAGGTGAAAGAATCCCTTAAAAATTCGGCAGCCTAACGGTGCCACTTAAACATTCTTAAAACGAATTGATGAGAGAAAGGGGGGGTCTCTCATAATATGAACATGAAATAGGCAGTAGGATGAATATAAAAGAACATCCTCCAACATAAGAACATGGAGTATAAAAGAAAAGACATAAAAGAGATTACTTGAAAAGAAAGAGAGAGGTCGGATCCCTTACCTTAAAATGTAACTCTTAAACCTCAAAGGTTGGGACCATGAGGTCTTGGGGGCACCTTGAGAGGACTCCTTGGGAGGTAATGAGACCAGAAATTCGTTGGGAATGAGTGGGGAGTCGAATGGAAGAGAGGAGAGCTTGGTATTTATAGGGAAAGTGAGGGGACAAGGCATTAATGGCCAAGGGACACCTCACATGTGCTTTTCTCAAACCCATGTCCTCTCCCTTGTCATTTATCATGGAGTTAGGCCACATGGGGCCCCCAAAACAATAATTCATCACCCTTGTCCGGCCAACCCTCAAAAGATCTCATGACATCATCATGACACCGTTATGATGTCATTAAACATACTGAAACCCTAAAACTGTATTTTTACTATTCACTGAAAATTCAACTTTCTCAGAAAAATCCCAAAATTTTACATTAACCAAATATCAATGCTCTTATTTCAAAAATGAAATCCATTTTATAAAAATAATTTTCTAAATATTTTTAATTTAATTTTTAAATAAAAACACTATTCATCGAAAATTCATTTTTTTCAGAAAAAAACCCCAAAAATCAACATAACATAATATCGATGCTCTGAGTTCAAAAATAAAGTCATTTTTATAAAAAAAAATTCTAATTATTTTTAATTAAATTTTTATTTAAAAAACACTATTCACCCGAAAAAACTAATACTTGAATAATAATTAATGAAACCGTTATTTAACTATTTTATTGAATCACATTACTTAATCAAGGTGCCTAGATTATTTTAAAACTTTCTTTAAGTGAGATTACTAATCCATTTGGTCATATTACTAATCCTAATCATAAAATCGCTATTCATAATTTACTATTCATCAAAAATCATGTTGATCTTATTAGACTCTAAATTTAGTACTGAACATAATTGCAGAAGACCATTTTTTGAAAATCATTACACATTTTTAATTATTTAGGGTTTACATAAACATATTTAAAATATCCTTTTTCTAAAATTCATCAAAAATATGCATACTATATTTATCCGGTCATTTCAAAATTCATAAACATCATCATAAGAAGAAATCCCAATTTTTATTTAAAACAAGGATTACACAAGGTAGTTACGGTCTCGTTACATAACCCCTTATAATACTAGCATAGGACCTAAGAGTAAGGTGTGCTAGGGTGATAGAAGCTTGGGGAGGCTCAGTCAACATTGCCCGAGTAGTAATTTCTATCAGTTTGAACTTCTCACGAAGGCGATTTCGTTCCAGCTTCACATGATGAAGTTCGGCTTGGATTTGATCCAGAGAAAAGCCCAGTGGTGCTACCTCCTTCCCAAGCTCTGTTAGATGGGCTTCGATCGGTCCAAGACTACTAGGTGAGACCATCAAATCTTCTTTCTATAATAATTAACCAAGATTACTTATATTTAGAGACAATAATCAAAACATTTTGTTCACAGCGGTCATGTTGACCGATGGTTATATAATAGTCAAAACCCACTGATCTCATTGTAATTATAATCATGTTTATCAAATAAAACATTTTTTTTGAGTATAACAATTACACATAAAATTAGGAAACAAAATTTATTTAAAAATTTCGGGTCGTTACAATCTTCCCCCCTTAAGAAATTGCGTCCTCGCAATTTTAAAATTGGGTTTCGAAATTTCATTGAAAGTCCCACATCGGAAAAGGAGTCAGTAAAACTATTACTTTAAAATAAAGAATGGGAAGTACAATGGTCACCCGAGTTAACCCACACTAGGGTTCCATGTAGGAAAACATGGACATGGAGGAAAAAACAAAGGGTCAAGTTCTGAGGGAGAGTGATAGAGAACATGATTAGGAGAAAGTTAACCATGAGAAAATCCCAAACTTATGATGTGTGTAAACGGTCTTTGATTACCTAGTAGGAAACGTAAACCAACAACATATTTGTTTTACGTTTCTTTTCATAATTTTGAGGATTTCATTTACTACATAGAACAAAAACATAAGAAAATATACCTACCTTCAAGTAGAGTTTCATCCTTTAACAAGTCCCTACCATCACTAATCTTTTCTCCAAATGATGAGAATTAAAAAACACTTGGTCTCATAAAAGCACAAGAATCATCTTCTATAGAATCACATAATCTTCAAAAGATTAACTATCTATTTCTTCTATCTTTAAACATTATCCCAAAACAGAAAGTTTAAGGTAAAACAACTCTTCAAAAAGAAAGAATCCCATAGGAATGGAAACTACTTTTAAATCATCAAAGTTCCATGGTACTACCCAATGTTCATCATAGACCATTCCATAAATAACGTTCCTTAAAATTCCTCAAAACAAACCAAATTAAGATTGAAACCCAAATACAATAAGGATTTGATAACATAGTCTTCCAAAACAACTTCATTGTTCATCTCCAGACAACATCAACCACTCCTAACATCTTATAAAAGAGTAGCTAACCTAAACATATTTTACCCAAGATAGGTTAGTCATTCCCATAAGTAACCTAAATTACTATAAGTTCACCTTAAATTCATCGATTCTTCAAAATATAAGTCAACCTTACTCCTCAATGAAAATACCGTAGTAATCTATTTACCTCGATCAAATATGGTTCCCAAAATAATGAACGTCTTCCAAAATAATAATCATATTTTAATCCCCTAATCATCCCTGTCATATTAATATGAAAATCGTCGCATTTCCTATCACATTGGTTGTCGGAACATGTTCTTCCATTTCCCACCATTAACTAAGAAGAGAATGCATAATTAGGGGCTTAAGTACTTAGCTAATAATCATGAAAAGGAACTGAAAGCATATAAGGATAACTTGTATATGAAAGGTATACCCTAACTTGTGATCTCCTAGGTTCCCATCTAGGTTATGAATGATCATATATTCTTATGTGAACCTTTATTTTATTTTATCTTTGTTCCTTTAACAATGGTTCATACCAAGCTTATGAATTTATCAAAGCATATCCCCCGGGAGTGTCGTAACCAAGAGTGCAGCAAGGCCCGTTGTCGTGTACCAGTTCCCGTTCGAGTATAGCTCAAAGAGGTGCTTTCGGGTTTTACCCCTATGTAAATCTGTGCCAGAGCCACCTCTACCTTCTCGTATCCAGACAGGGATGTATTTTCTTGGCAACCCCTTACTCAATACTCACCAAAATACCAGGAAGATTTCCTATATTAAACATTTCTATAGGGTTCCTCCTAGAGTTTTCATATCCTAATTTCCACAAATAAATAAACCATCCATTGATACCAACTATATCATCCCGTCTTTTTATAACATAACTTTTCATTCCATTACACGGAACTGAGGATCTTTAAGGTTTAGTGTCTTGGAAACAAGGAACATAAAACATGAAACAAAAAAAACATTCTTCTTAAACACTTGAAAGGCTTCTCCTCATGTTCACCCTAGGTTCATTACTGCATCTCATAACCTGGGGAAATACATCAAAAGGAAGGGTGAGAAGAAGGCCCAGTAAGGGAAACAAGTGAAACATTTTACATATGGACTTGAGATACATCAATAAAGTCATGAAAATAAATTTAATGCATGAAAATGAAATCATGAGGCATATCATAATAAAAATAAAACTTTTTCATAACATGAAGATGTGGATACATCATTTAACATAGAAAATCATGAACATATCACCAAGGTCTATCCCCAAGGTGTCATTTTAAAATTACCAAGGTTATTCACCAAGGTATCGTGAAAATTGTAATCTCTAGTGGTTACATCATTACCCAATGCATTGGAGCGCTATCAGGGCACAATCTTAAATTTGCCTTTATTATCATGTGATCCACATATATCATCATCAAACATTTCATAAATAACCCATATAGAAGAAAGGAAATGGGTTTCATTTCATAATCATAACTTTTTTAAAAAACTGCTTTAAAGACATGATCTTTATATCACTTTAAAACCCACAGAAAAGGAAGGTGGGTCTCATGTATGTAAATCCCAGAATTTAAAATAGAACATTTTGGTATATATGTGAATACCCCTTTAGAATAAAGAGCTTTGAGTATTCAATTAATAAAATAAAAGGACTTTAGAAAAAGAGATAGACATTTTGAGACAGAAATTCTGCAGCATAACGGCAATGTTCCGAGGTTTTAGAAGACATTAAAAGAGAGGTAAAATGGGTCAAACATTCATAAATGACCCATAAAATAGTACATGGACCGAATAAGAAGGATACATGATCATGGTAATGATATTTCAAGGACATACCATTTGAAATTAAAAACATGGAAGGAAGAAAAAAAATTAGATTTCTCTTATGAAAGTTCGGCAGCCTAACGACGTTACTTAAACCTCAACAAAAAATGATTTGAAAAGATAAAATAGGATCTCTCATCATGTGAACATAAGAGTTCAGTATGATAGATATAGAGATAATTCCCCAACATAACAAAAAGGAACTTGAAAGAATTGACATGAAAGTAGAACTTCAAAACGAGAAGGGTGAAGAACCACTTAAAAATTCGGCCGCCTAACGGCGCCACTTAAAACATCAAAATACCGAATTGAAGATATAAAATGGGGTCTCTCATCATATGAACATAAGATTCCAGTATGATATATATAGAGATAATACCCCAATATAACAAAAAGGAACTTGAAATAATTGACATGAAAGTAGAACTTCAAAACGAGAAGGGTGAAGAACCACTTAAAAATTCGGCAGCCTAACGACGCCACTTAAAACATCAAAATACTGAATTGAAGAGATCAAATGGGGTCTCTCATAATATGAACATAAGAGTCCAGTATGATATATATAGAGATCATACCCCAATATAACAAAAAGGAATTTGAAATAATTGACATGAAAGTAGAACTTCAAAATGAGAAGGGTGAAGAACCACTTAAAAATTCGGCAGCCTAACGGCGCCACTTAAAACATCAAAATACTGAATTGAAGAGATCAAATGGGGTCTCTCATCATATGAAAATAAGATTCCAGTATGATATATATAGAGATCATACCCCAATATAACAAAAAGGAACATGAAAGACTTGAATGAAAATAGAACTTGAAAACGAGGAAGGTGAAAGAATCCCTTAAAAATTCGGCAGCCTAACGGCGCCACTTAAACATTCTTAAAACGAATTGATGAGATCAAGGGGGGGTCTCTCATCATATGAACATGAAATAGGCAGTAGGATTAATATAAAAGAACATCCTCCAACATAAGAACATGGAGTATAAAAGAAAAGACATAAAAGAGATTACTTGAAAAGAAAGAGAGAGGTCGGATCCCTTACCTTAAAATGTAAATCTTAAACCTCAAAGGTTGGGACCTTGAGGGCTTGGGGGCACCTTGGGAGGACTCATTGGGAGGTAATGAGACCAGAAATTAGTTGGGAATGATTGGGGAGTCGAATGGATGAGAGGAGAGCTTGGTATTTATAGGGAAAGTGAGGGGACAAGGCATTAATGGCCAAGGGACACCTCACATGTGCTTTTCTCAAACCCATGTCCTCTCCCTTGTCATTTATCATGGAGTTATGCCACATGGGGCCCCCAAAACAATAATTCATCACCCTTGTCCGGCCAACCCTCAAAAGATCTCATGACATCATCATGACACCGTTATGATGTCATTAAACATACCGAAACCCTAAAACTGTATTTTTACTATTCACTGAAAATTAAGCTTTCTCAGAAAAATCCCAAAATTTCACATTAACCAAATATCAATGCTCTGATTTCAAAAATTAAATCCATTTTATAAAAATAATTTTCTAAATATTTTTAATTTAATTTTTAAATAAAAACACTATTCATCGAAAATTCATTTTTTTCAGAAAAAAACCCCAAAAATCACCATAACATAATATCGATGCTCTGAGTTCAAAAATAAAGTCATTTTTATAAAAATAATTTTCTAATTATTTTTAATTAAATTTTTATTTAAAAAAAACTATTCACCCGAAAAAACTAATACTTGAATAATAATTAATGAAACCGTTATTTAACTATTTTATTGAATCACATTACTTAATCAAGGTGCCTAGATTATTTTAAAACTTTCTTTAAGTGAGATTACTAATCCATTTGGTCATATTACTAATCCTAATCATAAAATCACTATTCATAATTTACTATTCATCAAAAATCAAGTTGATCTTATTAGACTCTAAATTTAGTACTGAACATAATTGCAGAAGACCATTTTTTGAAAATCATTACACATTTTTAATTATTTAGGGTTTACATAAACATATTTAAAATATCCTTTTTCTAAAATTCATCAAAAATATGCATACTATATTTATCCGGTCATTTCAAAATTCATAAACTTCATCATAAGAAGAAATCCCAATTTTTATTTAAAACAAGGATTACACAATGTAGTTACGGTCTCGTTACATAACCCCTTATAATACCAGCATAGGACCTAAGAGTAAGGTGTGCTAGGGTGATAGAAGCTTGGGGCGGCTCAGTCAACATTGCCCGAGTAGTAATTTCTATCAGTTTGAACTTCTCACGAAGGCGATTTCGTTCCATCTTCACATGATGAAGTTCGGCTTGGATTTGATCCAGAGCAAAGCCCAGTGGTGCTACCTCCTTCCCAAGCTCTGTTAGATGGGCTTCGATCGGTCCAAGACTACTAGGTGAGGCCATCGAATCTTCTTTCTATAATAATTAACCAAGATTACTTATATTTAGAGACAATAATCAAAACATTTTGTTCACAGCGGTCATGTTGACCGATGGTTATATAATAGTCAAAACCCACTGATCTCATTGTAATTATAATCATGTTTATCAAATAAAACATTTTTTTGAGTATAACAATAACACATAAAATTAGGAAACAAAATTTATTTAAAAATTTCGGGTCGTTACATTTGGTTCGGCCAAACCCTGCCCAAATACTCTCTCAACTTCCCTAAATACAACCTAGAGACCTTAGTTTAATTAGAAAGCCAACCTAAGGATCCATTTTGATCAAATCAAAAGGAAGAACCCGAAGAAGAGGTAATGTTTTCCCCACCCCTTTTCAAGTTCCTTTCTTCTTCCACTTCATCTTTCTTTGTTATTACAATTATAAAATAATAACTCCAGTATCATATATATATTGTGATGTTATTATAAATATGGTACAACCATATTCAGTATTCTATTTATCCTTTGAATAACATGTCACCATACGTGCGTACGTACGGCTTACCGTCTCCACGTCGTGGTGTAATTGTTATTCAATATATTTTTATTTGGATGGGTATAATAATGAAGTGTAACTCATGTAAATAATAAATATAACATGATAATGATTCTTTATATATGATATATAATCCAATTATATATTATTTTAATATCAAAAGAATGATATTGTCGCTCATACGTACTTACGGATTACCGTCTCCACGAACGCAATGAGATTCATTCTCCATCATATCCATTAAAGTATAATTATAATTTGATGACTTAAAAATAGTATATAAGGACATGATATCATTATGGATATAAATAATATACATCCCATTAATAACGAATATGGCTCATATAACAAAGAATATAAAGTAAAATGAACCCGTTAACACCCAAAATGACGATAATTATAGGATATTATTAACAAATCAATGTTAAAAGATCATATATGATATCATATTAAAGTAAATGATTCTTGTATAATTCAATAAAAATTATTTTACCATTATACAGGAGGTTAACCTATCGTCGACCACGGAAAAAGTACAATGTAAGGGGTTTCTAATCTCACTTTTAATTTCGTGAGAATTCCATTGTTCACCACTAAATTATTGCATGTGGTGTATGTGTACAGCCCATGATTGTATTCATTGTGTAATATAATTTAATTTATGGGTATTTACATCATCATGTTATGATACTTCTTTCATGGTTGTATGTTTCGCAAGTTACCTAATCGATAAGGGAATTTGAGATTTCAATTTCCACTCATTTGGCTTTAGGCATATTTCATTGATTATATAACCCCAAGATTATGTGTGGAATCACTATTCATTTGATTATGTCATAATTTTCACTCCCCTCTCTGTGGATATACTTTTGATACACATAATCACTCCATTGATAATTCTCAAGTCATTGATATGAATTTGATAAGAGTAATTTTAACTCATTCACCATTTGTTGAGTTGAACATCCAATTCGTTGGCGTTGTTTTTACAAGATTATGTGTGAATATCCTTTGATTGTTTTACACTTAATATCCAATCAGATTTAGTGTATTTATATTTTTCACACATAACTATGTCGTTGATTTATCCTTAACCTAAGGTTACGGCCTTTATGAGATATTTCATCTCAATTTACATTTAATTGAGACTTCTTTGTTGATATACACCAAATCACTTTTATGTTGTGTATATAATGTACTTTGACAATGTATATCATGAATCCCTTTATTCTCATGATATTACAATGTTTTGATTACCTTAATTATTTGTATTCAAGTTTCTCTCTTTTGGTTAGAAACTCTAACTAAAATACCATTTTTAAATGTTTTAAAGACTTATTCTTATAAATCATGCTCATTAATGTCCATGTTTTAAAAATGGTTTTAAGGATTTATTTATATGGACATTAAATTGTTTAAAATTAAAAATCCTTTTAAAAAGTTTCAAAGTGGTATGGGACACTTTGATTCAAAAATCTATTTTAAATGGATTCTTGACAAATAGTGTGACTTTTAAATGATTTCAAGAAAAGGGGGATATTTCTCTCAAATTGTTTTGATGATTATTTTAATCTATGTCAACATACTTCATTATTCTTGATTGAGGTTAATGTGATACAAAACAATCTTCCATATTGTATCGAATGAGTTATGTTTGACTGTGGATGTGTTATTTTTATACCATTCATGGTTTGTGGTAGAAGTATTGACATTTCGTATGCTAGTTTTAATACGAATGATTATGTTATGTTTAAACCTTTTCATATTGGAATGCATTGGACTTAATATGTGACGGGTGGAGCCCACTATAGCTCCTCGATGCATCGGTAGGTCTCATGAGACAAACTAGTGTCTTGGCACAAGGCCTTGGAAAAATCTTATTTGTAGTCTTGGCACGAGGCCTTGGCTATGTGGTTATGATAGTCTCGCATTATGAATTCCATCATCATGAAAGTGGTTATTGATATTTCATGGGATTTTTCGACTAGTAGAATATCCATGTGAATAAGTAAATGGAATTATTTCACTTTATCATTTCCATATTATGATAAAGTTTAAGTTTAAAAGGCTTTTGTTTTAATTATAAATTTCCTTTAGTGTTTATTCTTATCTATGAATTCTTCTGCTATAATGTTATCCTTACTGAGAATCTGAGCTCACCCCTTTCAATGTTTTATTTTTTCTAGGATTGTGAAGAAGTAAATTATGAATGACCTGCAGGGATAGTATGAGTGTGGACAATGGAGACTATGTTGTTGTTGTTTTTAGTTTATGATGTAATATAAACTCTATTAGTGTATCTAGTTATTCCAAGGCTACTAAACTAATCGGTCTTTCGAGTCTTGATCTTTCTTGTGATCATGCCAATGTTATGTAATAATGCACCGACTCTGGTTAACTGGGGTCGGGGCGTTACAATTCTACTTGATAATTTAGTGTATTAGGTATCATTCTAATCCCATAATTATTGAGACACTATAGAGAATAATACCTCTATTTTATAAATGACCATATAGTTCAAGGATAAGTGAAGAATAAATGATACACCTCTTCATTCATGGGTATTGGGTGCTCGCTACATAGATAAAGATGGGATTGTTCTATAGATTTTTAGTTTAGAATAGATAGATTGATGAATTTTTTCAAAATTTGTTTAATGGAACTAAAAATAATAAAAATGATAAAAAATCATGATTAGTTATACATGATATGGGGTGTTAGAATATATGACAGACAAGAAATAAATATCCAAACGAGGGAGTCTAGAACTTTCATTTTTCCTAATAGTGAGGTAGCGTGCTATGGTGGCTGATCTCAATTAATTATTTAGAAACTAACAGAATTATCTATTAGTTTGGATGATGTATCGTGATAGATATCCCTCTGATATATCTTTATAAGCGGAATCACATGGTTGATGGGTGAAATGGAACCTGTCTCTTCCTGGAATGAAATTATACACCAATGGTTCATGCTTGAATGGTCTTTCATTGGGTGGTGGTGTTATCTGAGAAGGCAGGGGATCTGTGGTATTTTATTGTCTTCTGATTATGGTGTTGGTTACCCAATTATGGTAGAGTCCAGGGAAATTATTATTGGGAAAATTTTCTATATGGAAATAAATATGAATTTGTAGGTAGTGGATATGGAATCCTTAATCAACTACAACCCCTTCATAAGAAAGAAGTTACCCAATGAAATATTAGTTATATCATCCATATAATTAATTTTCCCTTAAGGGATTGAGTGTAGGTGAGCCACACATGATGTGAAAGAAATATTGTTGCAGACTTAATTGCATCCTGGACTAATCATAATTGGTACCTCAATGTATTTATTAGTATGAGATCACTACCCCCTAATGTGTGGGTATTGTTAGAGGTGACGTACTCAGGCTTCACCATTATTCCCACCTGGATGGTCCTATTTTATATTAGTTTTCCATTATATACATAAAATCTCAATTGACCGACACATTATTATATGATAATATGTTCTCATATATTCAGCATGGATACCCTTTGGTTTATATCTATGTCTTAGAAATGGCATGTCATAATTGTAATAGTAGGCTTTATGCCCATACATTTTTTCCCAAAACCAGTAAAATCATATGAAATGTGATATTCTATTTTGTTGATAAACCTATCCAAAAAATTAAATATTTTTTTACTTTATAAATAGTGATTATTTCTTATAATAGGAAAGTTCTTCCTTTCACCTTGCTTTCATTATTTTATGCTATAGATTTTTTTTCTCTTGAATTCATGGTCTAAAAAGATTCACCTTTATTATTAGTGATAATATATCTATTCTATAACTTTTTAGAATAGTATGTAGTTTCTATTTAGGAACCATTCATCTCACCAGTTTGAGAGGAATCAAACTATATCATAAAATACTTATTAAATACTTATATATTCTTGTTCAATTTATGTTATACTATTAGGTACATTAACTGTGTCTCATATAACTCCTTGTAATGACCCAAAAATTCATTAATGAAAATTTCTCTTGGTATATTTAAATATCCTATTATGGTTATGTAAAACATATGCACATATTTGGTTTTATGTTTTGGATTTTAAAATACCATTAAGAATTGTGGCTATTGCTAATATAGCCATCTAACAGTGATGACATGATTAGTATAAATATAGGGCTTTAAAAAATCCAATTAACTCAGACCATAGAAGCAATGGACACGTCTAGTAGACTTTCCCCATACAAAGCTAATTTGTCAGAGCTTGGAAAGGAGGTGGCATCATTTGTCTTCGCTCGTGACCAAGCCTAAGCCGAGCTTGAACACATTAAGCTTGAGTGGAACTGATTATGGGAGAAGTGGAAGTCAATAGAGACCCTTGCACTATGACTATGAACATTATTCTTGTATTGAGAATATACATTCTTTTTATTGTTACTTTTTAAATAGTTTTTAAATCACAAATAGTATATTTAGTTAATATTCGACTAAAAAATCTATTTTGATGAAATAATGGATTTTTGAATTAAATAATATTTTAATAAAAAAATATAAATGATTTTTTCAGCCAATATATGCTTAAAAATCAAAATAATGTGATTTTGGGTTAGTTTGATTTATTTTAAAAAGCTTTAGTGTACCGTTCAAGTCTTATAAAACATTTTTCCTTTTAAATTGTTTTCCTTGAGAGTGTGACTCACCTCCACATAAGGAAACCTAATATTTTAAGAAGATCTTCTATTGGCCTTATTAAATATTTTTTTCCACTCCCCATTCACAAAAAATCATTGGAAAAACCATCAACTAGTTTTTGGTTTTGATTAGTTTAATGTGAGGTGTCCCAAATCTATATAATAAAGAATTTTCTCTCATTTCTTATATAAACCCACCAAAACTCCCACTTCCTCTTCACTCAAAGTCATTGGACTTCATAAAACCTATGCCCTACTCTTTCTATAATTCTCTCAAGGAACCCCAAGCTCCCAAGAATCCTCTCTCAAGCCTCTCTCAAGCCTTCGGACGAACACTTCCAAGTGAGGGATTTCTTCCTTTCTCATTTTGTCAAATTTTCATTAAATTTTTGTGCCCTTTTTTCAATTAAAAATGTGGGGGTATGATTTCAAACAACCCCCATACTACACTATTTATATTTGGATGATGGGTGACCGCTTTCTCCTCATTAATGGCTCCCATATACACCTGCTACCATGCTGAAATTCCGCGATGGATTTCTCTCTCATCTTTTACCTCCAAGTAATTTTTTTATAGTATGCTTATAATTTCCATTACATTTTTTGGGAAATGTATCTATATTACCTCATTACTGTACATTTCATGTACATATGATGAGAAACTCATTTCTCTCTCATCAACCATTTTCATGATTCCTTATGTCATGTTGTTATGCTGACGAAATTGCACCACATTTTTATAAGCCAAGATCATTGTGTATTGAATACCATACCCATGTCTCTATCAAGGGTATTCACCTTTATGAACATATAAATATTTTATGGTACTTTCATTTATTTATTCCTCATTACTTAATCATGGAATAACTTATGATGTTGATTTTTTCCATGTTATATGATCAATGCGGCACACCTATGCATGAACGAAATATTTAAGAAGGGTGGGCCATAATTGCGCTCCAATGCATTGGGTGAAGATTAGTATCATGATACATCAAGTGAAATGAGGGTTTACTCATCCTAATTCAAGTTAAATGAAGCTTTACTCATTCTATATGTTCAATGATCCTCGGATCATGCTAAAATCATGCTAAATGTTGTTTCCACATTTCCATGTTACGTTAATAATGTTATATCATGAATTTATATTCATGTTTATATTAGGCTCCATTGATATGGCTATTTTCTGACATGTATTTTATATTTCATGTTATGCCTCATCAACTCCCTTACTGGGCTTCATATCCCACCCTTTTTTTATGCATGTCCTCAGGTTATCCCATTCAGTGCTAAGTACGAGGGAATTTTGTGGTCATGTAAAGGAAGTTTTCAATAAAATGTTGTGTCCAATGTTTAAAGTGGTTATGTAATGTTCCTAAACCCCAATTACAATAGAACTCTTGATATTCTATGTTTTATAATGTGAATATTTCGATGAAATAAATCATTTTTAAGTGTGTAAAAATTGGAAGTGTTATTATATTTGGCATTCGAGGATAGGTTTAGTTTTTTTGGCATTCATATTATAAAACCATAGTGATTACTTAGAGACAAAAATAAGTATAATAAAAACATACCTGAGTATTGGTGAGTATTAAGTAAGTGGTTTATCATGAAAATACATCTCTATATGGATACGAGTAGGTATAGGCAACTCTAGCATAGATATATCCTAGGGGTAAAACCTGAAAATACCGCTTTGATCTAGACTCGAACGGGAACTGGTGCACGAAAACTGGCCTAGAGGAACTCTTGGTTATGACACTACTAGAGGATATGATTTGGTAAATTCACAAGAATAGTATGAACCCTTACTAAGGTAATTAAAAAAATACCCTTATGTATATATGCTTTAATGTAGATCATGGATAAAATAGATTGAAGCCTATTGAATCAAATGTTATGGAAATAAAATCTATTCATAAGTATATTGTTTTTTCATTAGATTCCCCTTAATGTGTTTAACAGTTATCTTCCCTAAGTTTTTTATGCATAAAGTAAATGAGTAGAAAAAGAATAAAAAAGTGAAAGTTAGGGTTATCATCCATAGTTCTACGCATTATTTTATATCCTAAAAGTATAGTAGAACAATCCTAGCACCACCACAAATCATGGAAGTGAAGATGTCGATGAGTACGAATAATGGGGAAATAATTGCATCCCATGAATATAACTCCTCCCCTGTCTTAATTAGTGGATTTAAATTCCCGGTGAACCTCTTCATACTCCCTCTGGTGAAATTTGATGCAATTATTGGCATGGATTGGCTTTACTTATATAGATCCAACATAAATTGTTGTGAGAGGGAAATCACTATCCATGTGGAGAATCGACCCCCGATTCTGTACAAGTGTAAGGAGGAAGATGAATCTTCTTTAGCTCCATCATCTCAAGCGTGGATATTACTTCCTTATGATAACATATATCTGGCTCGAATGATTGTGTCTAAAGAGGAAACCATTCTTGAAGACATGCCTATTATGAGGGAATTCACAGATTTTTTTGCCGAGGAATTTCTTGGTATTTCTCCTATAAGAGATGTAGAATTCTCAATTGATCCTATACATGGGGTTTTGAAAATATCCAACACTTCATATAGAATAGATTTTGTGGAGATTCATGAGCTAAAGAAACAACTACAACAGAATCAAGATAATTGGTTTATACGCCCATGTGCTTCACCATGGGGTTCACCAGTCCTCTTCGATATGAAGAATGATGGGTCAATATGCCTTGGAATCAATTATTGTGAGCTTAAAAAAATCACAATAAAGAAAAAGTATCCTCTCCCAAAAATTGGTGAATTTTTCGATCAACTATGTAGAGCACAATACTTCTCCAAAGTGGATTTGTGGTCGGGATATTATCAAATAACAGTGAAGAAAGAATATATCCCCAAGACTGATTTTCGTATAAGATACAGGCACTAAAAATTCATTGTAATGCCTTTCGGACTCACTAATTCTCTAGAAATATTCATGGAATTGAGGAATAGAGTCTCTATAGATTAACTTGACATATTTGTGGTAGTCTTTATAGATGATATTCTAATATAAAACAAAACCAAGGAGGATATTGAGGAGCATCTAAGAACAGTACTGGAGACCTTGTGAAAGCAGAAGCTCTAGGAGAAGTACAAAAAAATGTGAGTTATGGTTGAAGAAGGTATCATTCATGGGCCATATCATCATAATCAATGGGATATCTATAGATCCCTCCAATATAGCTTCAATAGAGGGACGGATGAGGCCAGCTTCTATAATGAATATTTGTAGCTTTTTACTATTAACTGGATATTATCAACGATTTGTGAGAAATTTCTCTTGATTGTCGAAGCCTCTAAACAAGAAAACTCAAAAGGGAGTAACATTTTATTGGATTAATGAATTTTAAGAAATATTCAAGGAGTTTAAGAAGAGTCTTTTCACTGCACTCGTGGGCACTTTACCCATAAGTGGATAACTTTTTGTGGTATTCAGTTATGCTTCGAAGAAGGGCATGGGATGTGCGTTAATGAAAAATGAAAAATTCACTGCATATGCTTCAAGGAAATATAAAGTTAATGAGAATAATAATCCAACACATGATATGGAGTTGGCTGTAGGGATCTTCGCTTTAAAAATTTGGTGGTATTAAATCTTCAGGGAAAAGTGTGAAATATATACGGACCACAAAATCCTCAGGTATATATTCACCCAGAAAGAGTTGAACATGCATGATGGAAGATAGTTAGAGCTAATCAAAGACTATGACTACTGAATCCATTAAATCCCTGGGAAATCATACATGGTGGAAGATTCTCTCTATATAAAGGACCCATTGATTCTATCACTGATGAGAATTGAGAAGGATCCAATAATCATAGATTTGATGATGATGGACATGTGAATGATAGAGAAGGGAACATCATCAGTCCTTTCACAAATGATTACTCAACTGTCTCTTTATGAAATGTTAAAGGATTCTCAAAAGGATGATGTGCGAATTCAGAAAAAATTGGAAGCTATCAGAAAAAGGAAATTGTTAGAGTTCAATGTTAATGAAGAAGGAATTATGAGATTTGAGAAAAGACTATGTGATCCATCAAGTTCAAAGATGAAGAAGGAACTTTTGGATGATGCACATAGTTCAAATTTCTCTATTCACCCAGGAATCAGAATGTTGTATCAAGATCTCTGAGAGCATTATTGGTGGGATAATATGAAGAAGGAGATCACTGAGTATACATCAAAGTGCCTGGTGTGTCCGCAAGTGAAGGCAGAGAGGCAGAAGTCTAAGGGGATGATGCAACTATTTCCCCTAACAACATGTAAATGGGAGAACTTCATCAGGAAATATGTCACTGGAGTTTGTAAGACATCCAAAGGCTGCAATGTAATCTAGGTTGTTGTAGATCATCTTACAAAGTCTACAAACTTCATTGCAATTCAAGAGGATTTCTCATTGGACAAACTGGCACATATATATATATATTAGATATGTGGTAAGGTTTCATGGGGTACCAATATAAATTGTATCCGACCAAGATCCAAGATTCACCTCTACGTTTTGGAAGAGTCATCAACATGATCTGGATACTAAGGTGAACTTCAGTATGACTTATCATCCTCAAACTGATTTCCAATCCGAGTGGAATATCCAAAAACTTGAGGACATGTTGAGAGCATACTCAATGGAAATAAAAGAAGGATGGAATATACATCTTCCTCTGGTTTAGTTCTCTTATAATAATAGTTTCTACTCAAGTATCTGAATGACACTTTATGAAGCCCTGTATGGGAATAGGTGAAGAACACTGACATATTGGGATGAAGTCGGTGAGTGTAAGCTAGTAGGACCAGAAATGGTCAAAGAAGTGGTGGAGAAGGTGAAGACCATTTAGCAGCATATCAAGGCAGCCCAGTGTCGGTAGAAGATTTATTCTGATATCTGTTTGATGAGACCTTGAGTTTAAAGTTGGAGACAAGGTATTCCTATTCATATCTCCATGGAAGAAGGTAATGAGGTTTGGAGAGAAAGGGAAGTTAATTCCTAGAAACATTGGCCCCTTCGAGATTATCGATCATGTTGGGGCTATGGCCTATCGACAAGAGCTTCCACCTACCATGGGAAAAGTACATGATGTCTTTTATGTATCCTCCTTAAAAAAGTACATAACAGACACTTCAAATGTACTCTTTTCATAGGTAGTACATCTAGAGTATGATCTTTCTTATGAGGATCAACCAGTGAAGATCTTAGATCATAGATAAAATGTTATATGAAATAAGACAATTCCCCTCGTCAAGGTTTTGTGGAGAAACCAAAAGTTTGAATAAGTGATGTGGGAATCAGAGGAAATGATGAAGCAGAGTTACCCTCATCTATTTTAGTGCGTGAAATGGAAATTTTTAGGTGAAATTTCTTATGGGGGGAAGATTGTAACAACCCAAAAATTCATTAACGAAAATTTCTCTTGGTCTCTTTAAATGTATTATTTTGGATGTGTAAAACTTATGAAATTATTTGGTTTTATGTTTTGGATTCTAAAATACCATTATGAATTTTGATTGTTTCTAATATAGTCATTCAATAATGATGACATGATTAATATAAATATAGGACATTAACAAATCCAATTTACGTAGACTAAGGAAGTGATGGCCTAGTCCAGTATACTTTCCCCAAACTAAGCCCATTTGTCAGAGCTCATAAAAGAGATGGCCTCATTGGGCTTCACTCTTAACCAAGCCTAATCTGAGCTTGAACACGTTAATCTTGAGCAGAACCGAATGCGAGAGAGATGGAAGTTAATAGAGATTACCACCCGAGCGAAGTTATCCGAGCCACCCAAAGAGTATGTCCACATCGCACACCTTACCCTTTGGTCTTATGCGGGGGTTATAAATGGTTATATAACGAGACCCTAGCAATATGAATATGTACATTATTTTTGTATACAGAAGATACATTATTTTTATTGTTACTTTGTAAATAGTTTTTACAGCACCGAGTGTATTTTTTATTAATATTCAACTATGAAATATTTTTTGATGAATTAATGGATTTTTGAAATAAATAATATTTTAATAAAATATTATTATTATCATTAAATCAATTTTTATTAAATATAAATTATCGTATAATTTTATGAATGCAATTTTAATTTTTATTAATGTTTGAAAGCTGTTTTTGTCAAAACCCATGAATTTTCGATAAATAGGTGATATTATTTTATAAATAAAAATTCAAATATTTATAAAATTATTTATATAATATAAATATTATTTTTGAAATCAGGACATTGGAATTATCCAATGGTGAATTGTCCGAACTTTTCTGAGACTCAAAGTTTTGGGTTAAAATTAAATACCATTAAAATATATAATGTATTTTATGACATCATAATGACCCAATAGTGATGTAGTAAAATACTATAAACATTATTTTCAGACAATATATGTTCTACCATTAAAATAATTTTATTTTTGGGTTTTTTTGATTTATTTTACAAAGCTTTAGTGGACCCTTCAAGACTTATAAAACATTTTGTATTTTTAAATTGTTTTCCTTTAGAGTGTGACTCACCTCCACATAAGCAACCCTATTATTTTAATAATTTTGTCCATTGTAATTATAAAATATTGTTTTCTACTCCCATTTGGAAAAAACCATGGGAAAAAACCATGGTAGGATTTTTGGTTTTGATTAGTTTAATGTATAGTTTCCAAAACATAAATAATAATGAATTCCCTCTTCTTACCTATATAAACCAACCCAAGCTCCCATTTCCTCTTCACTAAAAGCCTCTGGAATTCATAAATCTGTTACATCCTCAAGGCTTAAAATAATGTGATTTTGGGTTTGTTTGATTTATTTTACAAAGCTTTAGTGAACACTTCAAGGCTTATAAAACATTTTGTCTTTTTAAATATTTTTCTTTGGGAGTGTGACTCCCATCCAAATAAGAAAACCTATTATTTTGTAATGTTCATCCATTTTCCTTATAAAATATTGTTTTCCAATCCCCTTTAGAAAAAACCATGGGCAAAAACCATGGGCTGGTTTGTGGTTTTGATTAGATTAATGTGAGGTGTCCGAAACCTATTTAATAAAGAATTCACTCTCCTTTCCTATATAAACCCATCCAAAATCCCACTTCACCTTCCATAAATGACTTTAGAGTTCATCCAACCTCTTCCCTCTTCTTTAAATAATCATATCAAGGCACCCCAAGCTCCATGGAATCCTCTCTCAAGACTTCCTCAAGAATTTGGATGCACACTTCCAAGTAAGGGATTTCTTCCTTTCTCATTTTTTCCAATTTTCTATAAATTTTTATATCCTTTTGATTTCAATTAAATAATTTGGATATGATTTAGAACCTCCCCCATACTTACCTATTAAATTTTTAATGATGGGAGACCCCTTTCTCTTTCATTAATGGCTCCCATTACACTTGTTACCATGCCGAAATTCCGTGAGGGGTTTCTCTCCCCTCTTTTATATCCAATTAATTATTTCATATTATTTATCTAAAATACGTAAAAAAAATTGGGACATGTATCTATATGACCCCATTACTTTTAATTTCATGTAAATATTGTTGGTCCCAAAATCGGAAGGAAGAAGTAGACTAAGAAATTCCACAAAGCTGCCTCGTGAAGCCTGTTTGCGGAGCGCCATGGTCTTGAGCCCGCAGTGAATCCAGGAGGCGGGATGCTCGGCAAGTCCCTTTGACGTTCAGGAGCCCACCATGAATCTAGGAGGTGGGATGCTCCGTGAGCCCCGTTGACGTTCAAGAGCCCCCCAAGAATCCAGGAGGCGGGATGCTCCACGAGCCCCTTTGATGTTTGCAAGCCCACCGCGAAGCCAAGAGGTGGGATGATCCACGAGCACCATTGATGTTAGCGAGCCCACCGTGAAGCAATGTGGAAGGATGCATCATGAGCCCCCATTGATGTTTGCGAGCCTGCTGTGGAGTGGAATCCAGATTCATGCCGAACGAGCTCTGCTTCACGGTGCCTCTTGCCTATAAATACTTGCTTCCCCCAGGCCCAAAGGACAGATCATCCGACCTTTCCCCTTATCATCTCTCAAATCATGAATCAATTTTTTCTTTATGAACTGTGAGATACTCCATGTACTATTTCTCAATGAAGTGCCTCCCATTTTCCTTGTTTTCACCCCTCCTTTGAGACAGATGCCTTTCGTGAAGCCCACGATCCTTCGTGAAGGAAGGATATCCTCACGGGGACTCGAGTCATCACGGAGCATTTATGCTTTGAGAAGCACCCCCAATGCACACATGACTCAAATTATATGGCTAAGTCACTATTTCTCATGAAGCATATTGCTTCACTGAACCTTGATTCATGAGAATCCCATGCTTCCTGGAGATTTTCTTCACGAATTCCCTTCCTATTTGAGAAGATCCTCTTATAAGCACCTACTCCCTACGCCTAGTTTGGGAAAATTCACTTCGCAAATCCCACACCTTCACGAATCCATTCCCCTGCATGGAGCACCAGATCTCTACGAGGCCTCTTTTCATAAACCCCATTTCTCTGCAACTCCCTCTCCCGTGAAACCTCCTAGGTTCACATGAAGCAATTTCAAAGCCCCTTGGACGAAACTGCCCATTTCATTGCTTCACCTCATGCTTCTTCGCATAGGCATGCTAATGGATATTTATTCTTAATAAAGCCATGCTAACATGGACCCCCCAATAGTTCTCTCCATGATGCCCCCCAGACACGGCTTTTCTTGTCCCCTCTCTTCACCGAGGTGCAGAGGGTACCAATTACGTAAGTCCTAGTGGTGCGTAATGAACCCTCCATCGTCTGAGCTACAGGACATTAAACTTCCAAGCACTATCATCCTAATCACACAATGTTAAACTATGACTCCCCCCATGCATCCTAAATGGGGAAAGGTTAACCATCTTGGGGTAAGCCGCTAGCTTTTATTGAATGGGTTAGTACCCATACTATTCTTCTATTCTTATCTTCCAAAGACTAAGAGGAGAGATGAGGACAAGGATCTTGTTATCAACTCCCTATCCCTCACGGATTTTTCACCATCATGCCTCTTTGCTGGAGTAAGTCCTAACCTCTTTGGGCTACTAACCACACATAAGCCCATGTTTCCTCTTTGGACTGCGATCATTGTAAGCCCCACTTCACCTCTCACGGACGTACCTTTCACAACGTGATCATCTGGTCTCTTCTGCCTATTATTTCTCACACCGAACATGACTCATGTGGGCTTAGAGCAAGCACTGACCATGACATACTATCTGGGACAACCATGGTGTAATCCCCACAACTCATGAACTACACGGTCTCTGATCCTTTCTAAGGTAAGGTATGTAGGAATCCTCCTTGAGGTTCAAGCCCAACACTCGGTCGTTCCGACCCCCTCCACGTCGGTTCACCGACCCACCCATTTGGGAACGATGTGCAATTTGATCCTTGCCAAGATAAGGTACGTACAAAGCCTCCATGAGGTTCAATACCACCACCCCTTAGACCATAGGTCCTCCTTCGCGTCAGTTCACCGACCCACCCATTCCGAACTATGTGTAATTTGATCCTTGCCATAGTGAGTTACATAGGAAGCCTCTCTGAGGTTCAGTCCCAACACTCAGTCTTTCCAACCCTCTCCACATAGGTTCACCAACACTTTGGGATTCCTCAGAGCAGAAGCCCCAAATTCCCCCCATTCACGAACTACATGGAATTTGAACCTTTACAAAGAAGTGTATGTAGTTATCCCCCCTAAGGTTGAAGCCCAACAATCATTGGTCCCGAACATCTTCACGTCGGTGTACCAGGCCCCATCCAAACTATGAGGACATTGATCTTTGCCAAGGCAATGTATGTAGGAAGCCTCCATGAGGTTCAAGACCACAATCCACCAGGACCCCAGGTCTTTATTCACATCGGTTCACCGACTCCTGCCCCATACCCGAACTACGTGGACTTTGATCTTTTCCAAGGCACAGTACGTAGGAAGCCCCCCTGAGGTTCAAGCCCAACAACCAATGGTCCCGGCCACTTCACGTCGGTCCACCCCAATCCTGTATGATGTTAAACTGTATTCCAGTTTTTGTTCCCCATTCAGTGATAGGATATTGTTTCTCCATTCAGTGTTAAGCCATTGTCAGTGACTTTCAAAGGTAAGCCATTGTCACTCCATTCAGCGGTAAGCCATTGTCTGCCTCGTTCAGCGGAAAGTCATTTTCGACCCGTTCATTAGTAATCTGTTGGAACTACTACTAGAGATAAGCTATTGTCAAGATGAACTACATTCTCCGAATGATGCGGACATTGATTCCCTAACCTGGGGATTTGTAGGAAGACTCTTCGAGGCTCAAGAAAAACTTTACTTTCACCCTTACAGTTGTTCTATTTCATTCCCCCTCCACTTCATTTGTCCACAAATCATCCATCCCTATTCTTACCTAGGCCACCACATTCCGGTGAGATCATTCCAATTCACCTCTTCGCTGCTTCTAGTAGTAACTGGGTAACAAACTACACGTTAGCCCTAACATTAGTGTTCCCTAGAGGGGTTATGCCTGTCTGATCCACTCTAGTTAGTGTTCTAATCAGTCTAATCCATCTCCACTAGATGTTAAACTCATGGAATGTCCTGTGTTAAACATGGGAAGCTGAGGAAAAACATAGATACATGCCTATGGAATATAATTCCCCATATTCTATGTGGGATGCCTCAGGCTTCCGCACCCTCGAGAAGCCCTATAATAAGGGGAAGAAACCCAGACGTGCTAGTCTTCCTGCATCCAGATAAGCCAGTGATTCCCAACATGACTACTCCCCTAGACAAATGTTGCTACCCTGACCGAACCCTTTGGAATGTCCTGATAGAAGCAACGTTATTAAACTGTGTCCATGAAAATATGAAACTAGGAAGAGTTTCAGGAATAATGCCTTAATTAAAAATGGGAGATCCAGAATAGGTAACGATCTCCGAAGAGGAATCCACATAAAGAAGAAATAACATCCCATCATCCCATTTTGATCATGGAGAAGATGCCCCTGAATAAGCGATAGATGATGCCCGCCTTTGGAAAGAGGAAATACGGGATAAAAAAACGCGCCATTTTCCCTCAAGAAGATAGACACGCTCGTGCTGGAGAAAGAATAGGAAATAGAAATGGTGAACCTTATTTGAAGTTATTATACTCAATATAATTATTACTAGTGTTCGAGGAATCAATGGATTAGAATGTCACTGGACCCAGTTATCCGATGCTGGGTCCTTCCAGGAAAATAGCGGGCCTGGCGTGAATCTCACCAGAAGTTGGGGTAGTAGAATTATGGACATCTCCTTCTGTGATGTTGTTAGTGTGAATCCCTCTTATTGGTCATGGAAGATAGAATGATGTTGGGGCATTGGTCGTTTATTCCCTTTTATTTCAGCACTGTCTAGTTAATCTCCCTGATCCTAAAGAATCAAGCTGTTGCACATGGAACACGATCACCGCCTATCCACCAACGCAGGGGCAGGGGTAGTGCCAATGCGACAGTCCCTCGTGGCTCCGCCTCTTCCTCAATGGCCTCTACACCCGTGGCCCTGGGACGCTCACTACCCATCTCCTCATCTGAGGTCATCCAAAGAAGGGTGATCAACGACCTCGTGCGCCATTACAAGGAGATAATAATCCCGACATGGGATATGGCCCACCTGGATCTAGAGGCATCTATGCCCCATCATCAATACTACCCCTGAGGGCCAGATAAGGAGCCGCTACTCCTCACACTGTCATATGAAGATTTCAGGACCCTCTCCTTAGAACGCATTGAAAACTCCCTACCTTACACTGATGAGGTAGGTCACGTTTGTACAGCCCGGTTATAGTCCCATTCCAGGGGCTCCCAGTGAGGTATCCCACCCGGCCAGGCCAGCACAGCCGCCCAGTCTTGCTGGATTAGGAGTAGGTAAGCTATGTACCTACACCACCATCTCCAGTTCGTCCGACCTGATGCCAGCATCAGGCTCAAGTTGTGGAGGATGCTCTCCAAGGGACGTCAATATCAATGGATACTATGGATCGTGCCACCGCCAACACATACCATCAGTTCCCTGAATACACTGAGTTGGGGAACTTATAAGCCCAACCATGATCGAGGATCCAACCACCCCATGGGCAGTCTAGTTCGACACACTTGGTCACGGGCACAGGCAGTGGCCACCGTGAACTAACCTGCATCGATGCCACACAGTATGGAGGTCCTCCCCATATGACTACCACAGAGAATGCATGCCTTCCATACTTCGAGGCTTGACATGGTGGTTCGCCCCGTTCCACCCTCAATCCAAATGAGGGTCTTCCCCGAGGCAGTGACACTTGATATGAAAGTCTCTCATGTTCCATTATACTGGGTATAGAGTCATTCTGCCTAACCCCGACCACCGGTGTAGATACATTGCGCATATGGTCTCTCTTCAATGTGGGGATCCTCCCCGTGTCCTCTCAGCAGCTGGTGAAGGTCCTCCTCGCCTCGGCATCCAAATGGGTGAAGGCCAACCTCACCTCACATTCACCCAGCACGGAGGTCCTACCTGTGTTCAGCTAGACCAATACAAGGAGCCTCCTTATACTGAGGTCACTAAGGGAAATATGCAAGGATGTCCCCCATGATTCTGCTAGTTATATCAGAGGTCTTTTCCATTCTAGCGCTATCCATGGAGATCCTCTCAACGTCCCCTTTTACATTTGTCCTGGCGCTCCTCACACCCCGTATTACTCTGGTGGAATCCTACTCCACCTGAGCACCAATACAGCTGAAGGACCTCATGTTAGAAAACATCACTGTCCCGAGGAGCCACCCAGGGGCCGGAAGGTGGGTTGTCACCACCATAAAAAAATCCTAGGAAGGTCCAGACATAGATCAAAATAGTCCACTTCTTAGACTCTGAAGCAGAATAAGATTCAACACGAGAACCCTCCTCTCGCTCATCCGAGTCAAGGGATGGGGAAGAAACTAGGCGCATCAGCCTAGTACTCCCAGAATACAAGGTTCATATTATTCTTCCCTCCCTCCTCCAATATATCTAGGAGGATGAAAATCTGGTGACCTCATAGATTACGGTCATGCAATCACCACCATAGTCACCAGAAGCGCTCCCTACCTCGACAAGAGTTCAGAGAGAGCTATTTTGGGGACCAAGGGAGGGAGATCAACATCACGAACTATCACCAGTAGCCCTATCCACAGAGCTAGGAACTGCGGATGTCAGCCTGTCTTATCATGACCTAGCGGCCAGGTTTCTACACTCTTCGGAAGACAAATCAAGGATCGGTGGCTAGTTAGCATGTTCGACGTACTCTCCACTGGACAGCTTGCCATCCTAGTGGTCTGCCTTTGCACCGCTGCTAGTTCCTCAGCCACCCCAAGTTGATGAATGGGGAAATCAAGGGACAGACCATGAATCTGAGACGATGAGATTATGGAAAATCCTTACAGCCGACCGGTTCACCAAGATGTTCTGGCCCGTGGCAGCACTGAATTTTCACGTGCCAGAATCCCTCACCCCAGAGGAATTAGAATGTTTCCACCAAACCCTCTGTGTGACATACTTTCCCCTTCATCATCAGCGAGTGGTTTATCATAGGATCCAAGAACATCTTGAAGACATTGGTGGGAAATTCCGTCTAATTGTTCTGGCTGCACTCATAGTATCCTAGCGCACCGAGTCACTCGGTCTCCATAAGGTCCTCGAAGAGAAATCTGTTTAGAGTTTCAAGATACTCCACAAGATCAACATGAAGGCATCCCCCAAAGTGAATATCAATGGATGGGGGCATTATTCTTCCCTCCTCTTCAGTCCAATCCAACGGCAGCCCAAATTGCTAGGCGATATTGAGGACATTCCCATAGGAAGGGAGACGATCAACATAGCCGATATAGTATACGAGGAGGATGTGTAGGAGCTTCATGATGGGGACATACCCCCTGAGGGTGAGCCACCACTATTGGACCCATTAGGGAGGTTTACTCATTAGTAGAGGAACCTACTATGTCTCCCTGCGCCCACCGAGGCATTCGAGCTCATCCAAAATTCCGGTAAGGTTAAAGAGAATGTCATAGCTACCAAGACCTTCGACCCATCACCCTCAGTGAAAAAGATGGAGGAGGACCCTGATAATTCCACATTCCGCCAACAACATGCTAAGCAGAAGAAGTTGGTCGATGAACTCCTGGCAGAATGCACTGCAGAGTGACGACAAAACTATGACAATCCAAGACCAGTATACCAGGGTTAGGAAAAAAATCCCCTCGGTGAGATGCCTCAAGGTATCCTAGATCATGTTTCTCCCACAGAATTGGTTGAATACAGAACTTATGGAAATAGGGCATGATATGTTTCACCAAACCCTCCCGAACGACGTGACAATCCGAGAGCCCCAGCTCAAGCTCGCCCAGCCGCCCGAGGGTCATTACACCAGAAGCTCCAGGAGCCGCTGAACCAATTTACTATGTTGAAGAACTCAGAAATGTGCTTGTGGTTAGGGACCCCGCCTAGAGGCATTGGAGACGTGACAGGGGCAATCCCACATGATGGCAAGCCATATCCAACACGGGTGGATGTTATGCAGGCACCACCGGGTTTTGGGAATCCAACCTTTTCCCCTTTTAACGAGACATGAAACCCCCCACAACACCTAGGCCACTTCAAATAGAGGTGTGGTCCCCTGTTAGGGACTACAACATAGTAGGAGGCTGCCAAGATCTGCTGTTTTGATCAGACGTTGGAGGGGCCGACATTTGTCTGGTACAAACATCTTCCCATCGGATCCTTAACCATATGGGAGGACCTTCACAGGAAATTCCTCTACCAATTCAGCTCCACAAGGAGGAAAATGAGCATCGCAGACCTTTTTAAGAGGAAACAAAGGACGAATGACTGTGTCGAGGACTTTATCACCCAGTGGAAAGGGATTACATATTCCCTTGACATACCACTGTCTCGGGAGAAATTACTGATGATGTATGTTGGAAATACCAAGTCAGAGCCGGTGCCCTATCTAATAACCCATAACTACCCTAGGGGATTTGGAGACTTCTTCAACAAGGTCCAGCGCCTAGAAGAAGCCCTTCAACAGGCCATCCATACACGACTGTTGCCTCCCACAATTCCCTCGATAATGGATGTTAGAGCCAAGACTACCACGGTGGCCCCAATAGAGGTCCCTAGACAACTGGAATAATTTTCCACAGGGCCACGTCCTCATCCTGGTAGAGGCCCTCAACCATAGGCGCAACATCCAGCCCACCAGCAGCCTCCTCAAAAGAAGAAGTTACCCCCGCAAAATGTGACACCACCGCCTAGGCAGGACAACAAGGCTCTGCCTCCATGATAGGATCCTCCAACTACTCATCAGGGCCAGGCTCCAAGGCCCCCCTTCCTGGACAGTGGAAAGTGGAACTACACATTGAACATGAATCTAGTCCCTGGCTATTTTTAGAGTGCCTTGGAACAAGGGATTGTGCGTTTTACTATGTGTAGAAGGCCAGAAGAGGTGCACCTCACTGTTTTCCCCAAATACTGCCCCTATCACTGGATCTTGGGACACACTGTCAAGAAATTCTAGGTGTTGAATGATTGGATTCAGGACCAGGTTGATAACAACATAGTCTGGCTAGGCCAGGCTATGACACAAGTGGCATGCGTCATCATGAGGCCAGACAACAGCAACGATGACAAAGGTGAGTGGAAGAAGGTTTCTAACTATGAGTCCTAGAAGAATGACAACTGGATGGATCGAAAAAACATTGCTCACACCTATGGTGTCATCCGTTCAAGCCTGAATCAGCCGAAGCCTTCAGAAGCCGCAATAGCTGCTTCTGCATCATCATCTTAGACAACCTCTTCCCAAAAGGGCAAGCATCAGTGGCAGCCCCACAATTCCATCATTGTCCCACACTCTCAGGAAATTCATGCCTCTGGGGATGGAAATTCCTCCTAGAATCCTCCCAGAAATGGATGACTCTTCAAGAGATAGTCAAGGATACTCTTCGGTTAATACTACGAAGTTAGTAAATCCCTATATGACTCCTGACGATGGGGAGCGCTAGGCTAATCTCCCCAACGTCCCCAGCCGATGCCAACGTCGGTGGAGCCGCGACCATATGGTTAGTCATGGAATATCATTTGGAACCTCTATCATGGATTTTGATGCCACTGAGACTAGACAACAGGCCCAATTCAGTGTTTAGCACGCCCAGCCTCTTCATCCAGTGTCATCAGGTCCTCCTCCACCGTTGTTTGTATTTCTGGATCAGGCAAAACCACTTCGACTATGCTGCGACCATCCTCACATTGCTATAGGCTGGTCTCAGTCATCCGACCCTCAGATGGTAGCCACTCTACGAGCTTTGACTAGTGGGCAACATGATATTCCCAATAACAGTCAGCCATTAGCCCAGCCGGTAGGGCCTACCATGCCTCCTATCAACGAATGTCCTCCTGAAAGCAGAAGCTCACACCTATCATGAAACTACGATGTTATCAAGAACTTTTCCAGTATCCCAGTGAGGATATCCTTCCTTGAGTCCCTTTTCCTATTTTCATATATGTGTGAGGCCCTCACGGAGGCTTTAAGAAGTCCCCTCCAATTTGAGATAGAGGTAGAAACTGCAGAAGTCATTCATGCTGAAGTGGTCGAGAATGCTGAATGTTTGGACATCATTTCATTCTTTGGATAAGATGAAGGCTCTCCCATACAGGGGAAGATCTACCCACTATACATCACCATTCAATTTAATGGGGTGGATGTTCACCACTATCTTGTCGACACGAGATCTGGGATAATCTTACTACCGACCCGGAAACTGAAGAATATGGGGGTATCTGAAGATGACATGACTCCCTCAGATTTAAGAATCTAGGTATATGACAGGGCAGAGAAGACCCCAATCTGTAAGATATGTTTGAATACCCAGTTTAGTGGCCTAGTTTCCAGTAACGAATATATGGTTGTCTCTCAAGACACTGCGTATAATGCATTAATGGGCAGACAATGGCTCTACCTGCAGGTGGCGGTTCCCTCATCATATCACTAGTTCCTCAAGTACTCCCTCAATAATTGAGTGGGAATGATCCAAGGTGACATGTCTCCTTTTTAATCTTGTGAAGCCTTCTACATGGATTCCGACTATTACAAGGGAAAGGGAAAGCAGATTCAGGCCAGCGAGGTTGAACCCCTCGTGGTTACAGCTGACCCGTGGGTAGGTTTGGATGATTCCTAAGTCTTCCCGATCCATTGATTGGAGGCCAAAACCCCTCACATGGGGTAATTTTTTTTTGTATCTGGTACAAGGGATAAGCATATGATCATGTCCAAGTGACTGTATAAAATCACCTGGTACTCCTACTCAAATCTTGCTCATGTAGTCCCGGAGCCTTCTACCCCCATAAGGTATCGAGATGTCCGCACCATGGCAACAAAAGTATGTCATACATGCCTGATTTTATGTGCTGTAAATAACTAGATCAATTTGACTTCCCACTACTACTTTGATATCATCAAGGGTGGCCCATTGGGCCAATGACCAGATGGGATCGGGTTGAAAACCTTTATTACTATGGGTTCAGCAATACCAGAATCTTCTGATGCAGTGACCACTCTTGATCATCCATTTACTAGCCTCCCGTAAAATTATGCTAACCCAGAGGAAGCTACTCTAGCTGGGGATCCCTCCACATGCAAAGAAGAGGATCTGGAGGATGCTCCCCCACCTTTGAAAAGCACGTCTTTGCCACGGTCCATGAACTGGTACATTTAAACCTCGGTAGCGAGGCAGATCTTATCCCCACATTTATCAGTGCCTCCATATCCTTCGAGGAGAAGCAGCGGTACAAAGACTACCTGAAACAACACCGTTATGTATTTTACTAGAGCTACGATGAGATGCCAGGACTAGATCCGCAGGTATCTGTCCATATCCTTGGCCTTCCAGCAAACTATCGCGGGTTCATGCAGCCTCCCAGAAGGATGCACCCTTCTCATGGGGCCATGGCTGAGGCCGAAGTTAATAATCTCATTAGATCCAACTTCATCAAGGAGGTCCAGTACCCCTAATGGATGATCAACATTATGATAGTCAGAACGATGAACAGACAGATCAGAGTCTGCATCGACTTCTACGATCTCAACCATCACTGTCCGAAGGATTATTTTCCCCTTCATGTGACGGAATTATTGATCGATGCTATGGCTGGGTTCCAAGCCCTTTCTTTCATGGATGATTAATCTAGATATAATCAGATCTGGATTACCACTGACAACGAGGAGTCTACATCTTTTAGTGTGCCACAAGGTATGTTTTGTTACCAGGTCATTCCCTTCAGCCTAAAGAATGTAGTTGCCACCTATCAGTGGGCTATGCATTGAATATTAAATCCAAACCTTGGGACATTAGTGAAATTCTATGTGGAGTATTTGGTTGTCAAACCCCGCCACCATTGAGACCATCTCAATGACCTTGAGAAAGTGTTCAGATTATGTAGTTCCCACCACCTAATGATGAAACCATTGAAATGTGCCTTCAGGTTCACCTTTGGGAAGTTCCTTGTCAAAGGTTTTAGGTACCGGGGCATCAAGATCAACCCAGAGAAGATCAAGGCCATCAGTAGATGCCTACCCCGAGAAATATTTTGGAGTTTCGAGTTTTCCATGGCCACTTATCCTACATATGCCGATTCATTGAGAATATGGCCAGAAAGGGTAAGCCCTTTTCTCATCTCATGAAGGAATGATCCACTTAGGAGTGAGAAGAAGAGTTCCAAACCGTGTTCGAGGAAATCAAGTGGTATTTTCTCTAGCCTCTGGTCCTGATGCCAACCGTCTCTAGAAAACCACAGATCCTGTAAGTTACTACCTTGGAATTATCTCTTGGAGACCTTCTCACCCATAAGAACAATGAGGGCACGGTGAAAAGTCTTTACTACCTCAGTAGTGTGATCATCGATATAGAGAAAAAATACGTCCCATAGAAAAGAGATACCTCGTGCTGATATTTGTAGTACAGAAATTGTGACACTACTTACAGCACCATGAGGTACAGATGGTATCTTGGGTAGACCCGATGATGTACATTCTGATGCACCCCATGTTGAACTGTCATCTAGCATGGTGGGAAGTAATCCTTTAACAGTTCGACATCAGGTTCATCCCTTAGAAATCAATCAAGGGACAAGAACTGGAAGATTTTCTTGCTGCCCATCCAACCCCTGCAGACCAGTCCCTGGACCTGGATTTTCCCGATGAGGCAATCCTTTTGGTAGATCATGCCATCCCGTATTGGTATATTCACTTTGATGGTGCTTCCTGAACCCCCATTTGAAGGAGCCTCAATGATACCAGGCTCAATAGGGTAGGTCTAGGTATTATATTTATTACCTCGGTCCAAGCCATTCTTATGTACACATTCCTATTGTCAGAATGCTGCACCAACAACGAGGCGGAGTAATAGGATGTTATCACTAGCCTTGAGCTGGCCCTCGTGATCGATGTGACCCATTTGCACGTGAAAGGGTATTCTGAACTTCTCATCAAGAAAATCTACGGTGACTACATCATCAGAAAGCCAAAGCTTATACCATTATTGGAGTGCACTCTCTAGCTAATGGCCCAGTTTCGACCTCGTCTGGAAGTCACTCATGTCCCTCGATTTTAGAAAGGTCGAGTGGATGCCCTAGCTTGCCCGACTACATCTCTTTAAAAACCCAAGCACGATGATCATATTATACATGTGGAACAAAAGAGAGTCATTTCTATTGTCACCCCAGATTATGACGATGACATGTGGGAAATACATATTACTTATAGGGACTCCATGATAGGACCCCCCAGGTTCCTCATATGCAGTGGTTGAAGTGACCACCGACTGGAGAGCCCCCTTTGACTATTATATCCAAAATGGTTACCTCCCGGCTAATCGGGCCAGGCGCGAGCTAATTAGACACTGCACACTACAGTTTACCCGCTAGAGTGGTCCCAGTCTTTAGCAGATCCTCTACAAGCACGGGTTAGATGGTGTTATCCTCCATTGCATCCAAGGAGTTGAGATTTCTCAGGTCATACAAGAGGTTCATGCTGGTTCCTGTGGTTCCCACCAGACTAGGCTGAAGCTATCTCTCCATATCCAAAGACTGGGGTACTTTTGGCCCTCCATGATCCATGATTGCATCAACTTTGACAATAGATGTCATGTGTGCCAAATTCATGATAACATCTTGCATCATCCTACAAAACCTCTCCACTCCACCAAGTACTCTTGGCCATTCATGGTATGGGGACTCGATGTCATAGGACCATATCCACTGATGACAGCTCGCCAGTGCAGGTTCATCCTGACCGCTACGAATTTCTTTTCCAAGTGGGAAGAGGCAGTTTTGCTCAAGGAGGTCAAGGTAGGTTCTATCATTGACTTCGTAAGCTCTAATATCATCTACCGGTTTGTAGTCCCTCACACCATCCTCACCGATAATGACACCAACATTCGAGCAGCTGAGTTGAAAAGATTTTACGCAAAGTAAAACATCCATTCAATGTATACCTTCCGCTATCACGCGTAGGAAAATTAAAAGATCAAGGTGTTCAAAAAAACTGTCTCTAACAGTTTTCAAAAAATGGTTGGTCAGTATAAGAAGACTTGACCACACATGTTCCCCAATGCCCTCGGGGCTTATCAGACGATGTCTCGTAATTCCACCTTGGTGACCCCATATTCCCTGGTGTACGGAGCTGAGGTCGTCCTGCCCATTGAGATCGAACTGCCTTCGTTACACACATTTGTCTATGAGTAGCAGGTGCTAGATAAGGTAGATGAAATTCTCCTAGATGAATTTGAAGCACTTGATGAAAATAGGCTTCGTTCCCTGCACAATTTGGAAAGGCATCAGAATAAGATAGCTAGAGCCTCCAACAAGAAGGTTCGCCTCTGCTCTTTCTTGCAATGTGACTTGGTATTGACCCTCCAAAAATCAATGATCCCTGGAAGGAAACTGCCCATGTTGGACCCCAAATGGGAAGGACCATACATAATTCATAGGGTTTACCCCAAATGGTTCATAATCCCTAGTGACCATGGATGGTGAGCGTATAACTCCTCCCACCAATGCCATGTTCCTCAAGCAATATTTTTCCTGAGCTAGTTGGTCTTTCATGAACCTAAACTGCCAGGTCGGGCATGACCCTAAACTGTATCATCCTACATGACCCTAACCTGCTTTGTACCACATAACGTTAAAATGTTTGTCATCCTGCAAGATTTTAAAATACACCCATAGAACTACGTGTGTCTTGATTCCCATCCCCATGGGATATGTAGGAACTCTCAAGCATTTGGTCTTGAGCCCAAACCCAAACTATTCTCTTTGAATATGCCTCCTGGGTATAGTTCTCTTGGAGGATCCTTGAATGATATGGTGTAGGATTCCTTAGCCCCACTAATTCAAGGATTACAACAGTCACACCATGTGACCGCTCGCTGTTCTTTTATCTTCCTATGTCCTCACTACATGAAGTTAAACTGCATGGACTTCAGGAAATACATACGGCTTGATTCCCATCCTCATGGGATACGTTGAAACTCCCAGAAATTTCATCTGTTGGCCTAGACCAAATGCAATAATATCTATTTGGGGAAGATATATGATGTGGTGCATGTTTTTTCCCCAATTCACATCAAAATCATCTCAATCCCGCCATACGTCCCACTCCCTGGAGGTGTTCTCTTTTTTCACCGATGGGTAAAACTATGCTTCACTCACTACATTGATTGGTACTCCATTAGATTTCCCATATAGAAGGTCCCCTGAACAGCAGGGATTCTAGTCCCAAGGGCTCTCCTACTGCTTCGGGCCAATGCCCTCGAGGATGTTGAGAAACAAATTGATACAAGTCCCACATTGCAAATATGGTCAGTAGTCGATACTTATTTGTTGTTCTCAGTCGACCACTATAGGGATGCTATGTTTAGAACATGGTAAACAACTATCCTCTGTCATTCAAGCCACCCCAAGATATCCCAAACATTGAGTGTAGTGGTTCATTCTTCCAGTTGTATCTCCAAACGACAAACTCCCTTCATGCGATGCCAGCTATTATCCCCCCATATGACACGAAGAGCTGAGTCTGTCTCCTTGTTTCCCACACCGAGCGCTACTCATGTGGTCTTAGAAGCTGTGATGAGGTAGTAATCACACAAGAGGTCATATTTCTACCATTGGAAAGGAGGCCCAGCCTCAGACCCCTTGGCCTTTTCTGGCCCCTAGCCCATGTTCTCATTTATGGTTGTGTGGTGTGGATTAGACTTATGTCCTCAATCATTTTGGGATATTTTTCCATGCCACACATGTCCCATTGAGACATCCTTCCCTTCATTTATCTGCCATACCTCAAGACCACGCCCTTTCGTGCTTTGCATGCCCAATATCGAGCTCCTGAACCTAGTTTTAAATCTTAGAGGACTGTATGGTGCGGTATGAGATTATGCCCTCATTTAAATTGGGTTACTCGCCACGACGTACACATCCCTAGATGAGATATCTTACTCCATTAATTCTCCTTACTGGAAGATGTTAAACTACAAGAAGGTTGGGACTTTTCTTTTGAGGCCCATCTTCAGGACCCTCGGTCTTTTTCAGCCCCTGGTTCAAGTTATCACTTACGGTTGTACGGTTTGTTGTGGGATTATGTCCTCATTCAGACAGGGTTACTCGCCGTGCCATACACCCCCTCCGTGTGGGGTACCTCACCCATTTGTTTCCTTACTGCATGACGTTAAACTTCCCATTACTCTCTTCATGAACTACATATGGCTTGATTCCCATCATCATGGGATACATAGGACCGCCTAGACTTTTAATCTTCAGGTCCAGCCTCAATTTTCCCCTTGTCCTACATTCCCTTGGGGAGAGGGGTATATGGTGTGGTATGGGATTATGTCCTCATTCACGTCTGGTTTTTCTAACAAACATGCGATTTTCCCCCCTAGAGAGTTTTCCATCCCCTTGTCCCGTGCTCTTCTTTTCAAATCAGCCACACCCAAGATGATTCCCTCAGTCCTCTTCGGAGATTCACTAATGTGCCCAAGGGTACTCTGGTTTGGCGCCTGGAATGTCAGATTCTACCCAGACATGCTTTCACCCATTTTCTTAGGCTTCGTGTTCTCCATAATTAGGGATTCCATCATATTTCACACACAAAGGGACCCCTAGATGTCCTAGATACTAGGATCAAGGGCCCTCATACCATTACATGCCATCATCATCAAGGGTTTTGAGTAAAAAAATGATACATGTCCCGCGTTGCGAATATGGTCAGCGGTCGACGCTCAATTGTTGTTCCTAGCTCATGTCAAACGATATGGATGCTATGTTTAGAACACAGTCAGCCATTATCCTCCATCGTGACTCCAAACCCATTAAGTCCAAAATTTCCGTTACATGACTCACATCTTTCTCCACCTCATCATGTCTGAGTAGAATTTCGAGACTCTTGATACTATTCATCAGTGCGCATCCGCACATTCGGAAAAAGGGTCGTGATAAGGTAATCATTTGAGGTTCCACCAATTTCCCCCATTTTCACGTATTTCACTTATTGAAAATACCTTTACTCCCCTTCATTACTACACCATGTTCGCCTCACATAGGCC
The DNA here is from genome assembly GCA_963277665.1 of Viscum album. Lineage (NCBI taxonomy): Eukaryota > Viridiplantae > Streptophyta > Magnoliopsida > Santalales > Viscaceae > Viscum > Viscum album. The sequence goes on from OY728145.1 coordinate 963,522,130, forward strand.
TAGGGATCAGATTAAGGTTTGCACTAACTTGGAATAGTCCCGATTTTCAATGGTCTGAGTTCTAAGTCCTTAAACTAAGATCTTTTGGTATTTCCCCTTTGTATAACTACGTACATATTGATTCCCATTCCATGGGATACATAGGAACACCTAGACACAACGTCTATAGGTCCAGCATAATTGAGAGCTAGTCTCTCCTACTTCCTAAACTCTTACATCTTTTTCCCCCTTGGTCGGGGGTTTCTTTCTCGAAATCAAGCACGGTGTGGTGTGGACCTCATCCTCATTCACATTGGGTTTGTTTTATTGTATCACTCACATTCTCACTTTAGCCTTGTCTCTACTTCATTAGTGATGCGTGACGTTGAAATACATGGTTGGACCCATTACATTACCCTAAACTGTGACAATATCATCTTGGTCACACGATGAAAAACAGTGCTTCACTATGGTGCCCTTGCTCAAGGTACATAATGTTTGTTATTGGTCAAGAACCATACCATTCATCAATGCCTTCATTTTTCTTGATTCCTATTGCGATGCCTAGATTTTCTCTCTTTGGACCATCGTCTCCCAAAAAAACATCCATTCATCCTAAAGGACAAACAAGACCTATCAAATGCCGCTTATTTTGGTGTGATGGACAGAACCACATTCCCATTTTATCTATGGAACTGGTACCTTACCGTGCCAACACTCAAAACTACGCATGGATTGATTCCCATCCTCATGGGATATGTAGGAATGCCCATGAATTTCTTGCCTCTGGGTCCAGCCTGAGGAATCTACAAATACAGTCTCTTCTTTTTTGGCCCCTTTTCCCGAAATCATCTGGGAATATGTGTGTGTATGGGGGGGGGCAAGTACCTCTTATATTCTCATTCACATTGGGTATTTCAATAGCCGCATCATGTTCTTCCCATATCTTTTCCCAACATGGTCTGAATTCTATGACCCAAAACTAAGATCTCCCTATAGGAACGACGCGCCTCGTTTGGGTATTTCGCCACCCTGCACACAGTCCATCAAATCGAGCCCCCATTAATGGTCCACCCTAGGACCATAGGTTGGAAGTGTGCGACCCCAAGACCCTTTTCCTTGGGATGGGAATTGGCTCCCTCTATCTGATACTTCATATAGCCGTATTTAGATGCATTTTGAAAAAGATCCCGAAGTGTGGAATTTTCACAGGGAATTTCCCTTCGTCCCATGTTCAAGCTTTGTGAGCCTTTTATTTGGATCCTTACCATCTTCCACATCCGAAGGGACCCCCTTCAAGGCCTGGTCTCATGCCTCCTTGGCTCACCTACCGTTTTGGGACAACGTCCCAAAAGACCCTGTGCGACATTTGCAACAGGTCCTGTGTTTCAAACACATTCAACTATCAACCCTAATTTGTCTTTCCCCATTTTAGGATAATGCGACATGGATGCTTTGTTTTGAACACGGTTAACATCTATCCCCTATCATCACTCCACCATCATGACGGTCCAAATTTCATGGACCATGATTCACAAGTTTCCAATCCATTATGTTCATATTGAATTCCAACATACTCGGCTTTACTCTTCAGCGCATCTAGGTGCGATATATAGGCGGGTCAACATCAGCGAGATGTCATTCATCTAATTCACCAACATCCCTAACATTCCTCCCTATTCTAGGAAAGTCCCATCACTACTTCTTGTTTCCCACATCGAGCACGACTCACCTGGGCATAGTCGTTCTGGTAGGATGTGTACTGGCACATCCATTGCCACACATGCCTTTCCTCATCCCGCATGACGTTAAACTGCTCCCTCAGAACTATGTATGGCTTGATTCCCATCTTCATGGGGTACGTAGGATTTCCTGGCCACTTTTCTTCGGGCCAAGCCTAATTCTAACTTTTGGTCCCTTGACCTGAAAATTTTTCTCCGGGGATACATGGTGCAATCTGGACTCCAAGTCCTCATTCACATCAGATTGATATCTACCGTGCCATATAATCCTTTCCAAGGATCTTACCTTTCACTCCACATCCAATTGTATGATGTTAAACTACATGAGTTTATATGTCTTCAATGAATGACACTAAAATGTGGTTCTACCCTGAACAAATTTGGGATGCCCTATGTTAAACATGGGATGCATGAGTTTCATCTCTAGAGAGAATTCTCCTTACCATTTATGGTCTATGACCAGAATATACCCCATGAAATATGCATGGCTTGATTCCCACTCTCATGGGATATGTAAGAACCCCCAGACATCCCATATTTGGGTCCATCCACAGGAATCATAATTCCATTTCACCCCCCCCCCTCTTTTTTCGGTACCTTAACTTGAGTTCCTTTGGGGAACCATGAAATTATGGCCTTACCCTGAACACATGCGGGATTCCCCATGAAAAATGTTGGGAGGTGACCGTTTCCTCGTCAAAGAGGTACTGTTCATAAGTATGTTTGATCCCTAGTCAAGACGGTGTATCCACCAAATGCATTTCCACAATGGTGGCATAATTTCAAGAGTGTTGGACTCTAGTCAAACAACCCATCTCTATGCTCTCCACGCTTTGAATTACCTTCATTCAGACCCTTGTCCTCTCTAACATCTAAAGAAACCCCTTAACAGTATTGATGCTCGGCCTATGGCTCACCTACTATCTTGGTCCAACATTCCTGAATGCTAATAGATGATATTCTTGAGTCAGGCCCCATTTTTCCAACATGGTTAGTGGTTGGACCTCGTTTTTCATCCCCATTTCAGGATAACACAATATAGATTTTATAACGACCCATACTTTACATACATTGTTATTACTTCAAAATTGAAGCATAATTATTACAACATATAACAAAACCATGAAAGGACCGTATAGGTATAGTGTCTTTAGAAATTGGAAAGCATAAACAACTGGTTCATAAAGCATCTACTTTGCCTCCCATTCATTTCATCATATCTAGAGTCACTTTTTGGCATATCCTACTTAATAACCTTCTTCCGGACATGGGGAAATAAAACATAAAAAAGGGTGAGTTCAAATGCTCAGTAAGGGTAAAAAAAAAAGAAATATAAATCACATCATATACATAAGCACATAACTTTTGGAAATCTTAAACTGAAAAAGAGATCATAATTTCATAACATGGGATAAATCATAGTAGTGAAATGTAATCCCAATAATCATAAATTAAAACATGAAACTTTGTGGCATAAACCCATAATCATTGAGAATCATTTCTTGTTAGTCAAGACTCATTTCCAAGACTATCTTAGTGGGAAATGTACATTTCTGAACCGAGTTCACTCCTCGTTTCAGTCCGGTTTCACTAAACCAGTTTATCTTGCCGTTCAAGCCATGTCTATCTCATGAGATATAAAATATTTACCCAATGCATTGGAGGGATATATAGGTCCCACCCATATCATAATGATACCATTCTTATGTGTGCCACAAAATCATAAACCATACATCATAGCATAACCCTTGTAACAAAAATGGGAATCTTAAACATCGGGACATCATAAAACAATTCATATAAGATAAAGGAATTGAAAAAAAAATTCCATCAAAACATAATCAAATCAATGTAATAATAGGTATAGAAACAGAACCCTTTATTATCTTAGATGGAAAATAATTTTGATAAAACACTTGAACTCCATTCTTGAGGAAAATATCATTTCTACATCAAAAACACTTTTCCTTTCATAACATGTCATAAAATTATAAACTAAAAGAAGTTGATTAAAAATAAACATGAAAACTTCTAAAGGAAGCTTCTTGTAAATAATGTTTTAAAAATCCATTCATGCCGTTTAAGTTAAAAAAACATTCTTCTCGTACTTTTGTCGGAAAAGTCAAAAAGTACCTCGTACGAAAAACAACAAAATATTCCTTTCATATCTTTTACTAAAAACTCTCCGAAGGGTAAAATTGGATTTAAACAATTTTACATGTATGGAAATAATATTAAATATTGAGGAAACATGGATGTGGATGATAAAATACACCCCAGTAAATTTCAAAGAATAAACAATCTCGGATAAAAATGAGATTGTGATATTTCCCTTACATTAAGTCCGATATGATTTGTACGTATCTGATCCTCCTGTATAATGATTTAAATAATGTTATTTACTTCTTCCATAATCATACTCATTGTTATGATATCATATATGGTCATATTCTTTTCTTCTTATTAGTACTATTTCATTACAACTTGTTATTCGGGTGTTTATTACTTTTTGTTCTCATACGTGTTTTGTCGAATAAATTATTATTCTTCTCTTTAGGTTATAGATACCTCATTTCCAGAATGTTATTATTGTAATATATATCATATAAATTCATTAAATTCATTTATATAATCATAATGCGATGAAGATCATGTAGAACGAGTAGCATCACATTGTGGAGACGGTATTCCGTACGTACGCACGAGCGATGATATCGTTCCCACGATCATGGAATTGTATTGGAGTGTATGTATACTATTTTAGAATAAATATCAATTTAAAATAATCATATATAGTCATTATTTACACCATTATACCCATCCAAGTAAGGTGGTGGTGGAAAATAGATTACACCACGGCGGGGAGACGGTATTCCCTACGTACGCACGCGCGGTGATTTCATTTTCCGTAAGATGGATAGATGGTGAAATAGGGTTGTTTCATAATTATAATAACATATCAGTATATGAGTTATATTGATGTTATTTCTTCATAATGAAACAACTAATGAAGAAGAAGTGGAAGAAGAAATAAAGATGAAAGAATCAGTAACGGACATTACCTCTTCTTTGAAGTGCTTCTTTGAGACCTTCTTTTAGGGAACTAAAATTTGTCTTTGAAGAAGACAAGGTCCTCTAGGATGTCTCTAGGGAAGTGTAGAGGAGAAATTGGCAGTGGTCGGCCGAGCTTGAAGGCTCAAATTGGTGTGAGGAAGAGAGGGAGGAGGTTCCCTTTTATAAGGGAGGAGAGGGGCACCTTTGGAATAACTAAAATTATTATTTTATTATAAAGCCAAATTCGGTTTTAAATAGCTCCAAATTGATTTATTTCGAAGATAAGGTGGGGATGGGTCAAAATAATTTCATCCAATAGAATTTAGACAAGTTTAGGTTCCTATTTTGACCTTATCATTTAGATTTAACATTAAGTTAAATAATTTAACTTTTACCGTGTCTTCTTGTGTTCTTACACTATAAGGTTAATAAACTTACTATAACAATCCAAAAGAACCCCAAGTTGTTTATTATTAATATATATAACCGTATCTAAGTCATTTTTCCAAACCTTAGATTTTTAGGAATAAAATAACAATTAATAATATAATATTTGTTTTAAAAACTATTTTATGTCAATTTTGACACTATTTAGTAATTGATTTTTGTGATAATCATAGAATAATGATTAGTTCGAAAAAATTTAACTAAATAAAAAATAACATGTCATATTAACCTATAAAATTAGTGGAATTCATAAAATGTCTCAAATTACATTTATTTGGGTATTTATAACTTCAATTATGTCAATATTTCATTAATAAGATAATTACTGCATCATCTTTGTGTCATAACTAAATTAAATTATTTAATGTATAAAAATTACAAATAAAATACCATTATGTAGGAAATATTTTCATATTTTCAATGAATATTTATAGTCCAAAATATAATTTATATAGCTCCTTATAAAAATTAATTACTAAACGAGATATGTTAATTCCAATTTTGTCTTTACATTAAATTAATTAATCTAATGTGTCATTGTATTTCATAAGTGGCTCCATGGGGTCCCAAAATCGACCCAAGGATTCCCATGGTCGGCCAATACTCATCCAATAAGGTTAAGATAAGTTTCAAGGTAATTTTGAATTATTATAATATTCATTTAACCTTGAATTACCCTATTTACCTTTAGCCGTAGTAAATAAAAAATTACCATAGTTACTATTCATAATATCAAAAAAATACAAGTAACCTATTAACATAATTTGGACCCACTGATTAAAAATATGGAATCCATTTTTAAAAATTCAAAACACAGAAGTCGCGGTAATTAATTTAAAATTAATCCCATTGTTAAGAAAACAGGTTTTAAAATTGAAAACATTGCCAAAGATTGAATTTATTTAACCTACTAATTCAATGTAAAATCAAGGCTAATGACATACATTATATTAAATGGTAAAAATATATTCTATTTATACTTTTAAACCATTAAATATTATTATTTATCCACATAATTTATTAATATGAGAAAAAATGTTTTTAATTAAAATATAGCATGTTTTTACTATTCATTAAAATATGAAAGTTATCAGAATAATATGAAAAATTTATCCAAAGTAAATTTTTATATCCTGATTCTAAAGAAGAATTTTATTTTGTCAAATTTAACTTATAAACTTGTCAAAAACTAGATTTAATGTCGGTGCGCCATCAAAAGGCGGTAAAACTTAATTTTTTGAAAAAATAATTATTTTACCCGAAAAATTTATTTTTTTCTCTTAACACGTTCTAGAAAATGTATAAGATGAATAATAATGTTTTAAAATTCAAAATTTAGTTAATACTATTCACAACGGCTAGTTTTAATAATATTTTATTAGCATATCATTGTTTAGTGAAACTCGGTATTGTATACGACGCAAGCTATCGATGAAGGTCGCGATTTCATGTAAAGCAAGCCAAGAAAGTGTTGTGTGTAGAAAAAGATTCCATTGATGATTTATATAACATAAAAGTCTTGGGTGTTACATTCTACCCCCCTTAAAATGAATGTCACCCTCGAAATTCGTTACATTGTAACAAACAGATGAGGATACCTCTCCCTCATCATATCCTCAAGCTCCCATGTAGCTTCTTCTAATTGGTGGTTCCTCCATAAAACTTTCACCAATCGAGTGGTCTTGTTTCGTAGGAATTTTTCGCTACGATCCAGAATCTCTATCGGCTGTTCTTCATAAGAAAGATCTTACTCTAGCGGTACAACTTCTTAGTTGAGTACATGTGAAGGATCAGGTATGTACTTTCTCAGGAGAGATACATGGAACACATCGTGAACTTGAGGGAGATTCAGTGGAAACACCAATCGGTAAGTTACCTTCCCAACACGATCCAGTATTTCAAAAGGACCGATATATCTGGGGCTCAACTTCCCCTTCTTTCCAAATCTCATGACCCTCTTCCAGGGAGATATTCGTAAGAACACTTTATCACCCACTTCAAACTCTAGGTCTTTTCTTCGGTTGTCGGAATAACTTTTCTGTCGACTCTGAGCTGCTATTATGTGTTGTTGAATAGATCTAACCTTTTCTACCATTTCATCAACGAGATCGGGTCCTAATAGCTTTCATTTTACAAATTCATCCCATCAAGTTGGAGTCCTGCATTTCTTTCCATAGAGAGCTTCATAAGGATCCTTCTGAATACTAGAGTGAAAGCTATTATTATATGAAAATTCCACCAAAGGTAGGTGTTGATCCCAACCACCTTTGAAATCCATAGAGCAAGCTCTCAACATATCTTCGAGAGTTTGAATTGTTCTCTCAGACTGACTGTATGTCTGAGGATGATAAGTAGTGCTGAAACTCCACTCTGTATCCAGAGTATGCTGAAGAATTCGCCAGAACTTCGAGGTAAATCTCAGATCCCGATCAGATAAAATAGAAAGTGGTACTCCATGCAATCTTACCACTTCCTTTACATATATCCTGGAAAGCTGATCCAGAGAGAAATCCTCTCTAATAGAAATGAAGTGTGCAGACTTTGTAAGACGATCAACTATGACCCAGATAGCATTATTTCCTTTGGATGTTTTAGGAATCCTGTGAAAAATTCCATAGTGATGTTTTCATATTTCCATTTAGGTATGGGTAATGGTTGTAACATCCCCTTAGACTTTTGTCTCTCAGCATTAACTTTTTGAAAATCCAAGCATCGAGTGGCATATTCAGCAACATCTCTTTTCATTCCATCCCACCAGAAGTACTCTTTCAGGTCCCTATACATCTTCGTGCTTCCAGGATGAACAGAGAATGAAGAACTATGAGCCTCATCCAGCATCTCCTTCTTTAATTCAGGGATGGGAGGAACACAAACCCAATTCCTGAACTTTATTATCCCATCACAATCAAGGATGAATTCAGGAACATTTCTCACCTTCTTTTGTAACTCGACATCTTCTTTCTATGCCTCTTTAATCTTCACATGTATAGATGGTTGAACATTCATTTGAGAAAGATACGATTTTTCCCCTTTCATTGTAATTCCAAGATCAATCTTTGTAAATCCATAAATATTGGATCTTTTGTGATCCTCATCATGGATAAACTAGCATGGTCTTGTCAAATTAATGCATCTTCCACCTTGTTTGCTTTCCCAGGGTGGTAATGGATTGAGCAGTCGTAATCCTTAATCCGCTCCAACCATCTTCTTTGGCGCATATTCATCTCCTTTTGTGTGAAAATATACTTTAAACTTTTATGATCAGTATAAATATCACACCTTTTACCATAAAGGTAATGCCTCCAAATCTTTAATGCAAAGATTATCGCAGCTAACTCCAAATCATGAGTTGGGTAATTTTTCTCATGTATTTTCAACTGTCGTGAGGCATAAGCTATCACCATATCATTTTGCATGAGAACACATCCCAGTACCTTCTTGGATGCATCACTGTAGATCACAAACCTTTATCCACTACAAGGATGTGTGAGTACAGGTGCACTGGATAACCTTCTTTTCAACTCCTTGAAATTCTCTTCACATTCCTCTGTCCAAACAAACTTAACTCCTTTCCGAGTCAACTTGGTGAGTGTATTAGATAATTGTGAAAAATATTTCACAAAACGTCGATAATATCCAGCAAAACCAAGAAAACTTCGGATCTCGGTTACTGTTGTTGGTCTCGACTATCTTTCGATAACCTCTATTTTTGCTGGATCCACAGATATCCCCTCTTTTGAGATTATGTGACCCAAAAATGATACTTTTTGAAGCCAAAATTCACACTTGGTAAATTTTGCGTAAAGCTTCTCCTTTCTCAGGGTCTTCAATACAATTCTCAAGTTATCTTCATGTTCTTCCTTGCTCTATGAATAGACAAGAATATCGTCTAGAAAGACTGCCACAAACTGATCAAGATAGTCTCTAAAGACTCTATTCATTAGATCCACGAAGATAGTAGGGGAATTAGTAAGACCAAATGGAATCACTATAAATTCATTGTGTCCATACCTTGTACGGAAAGCTGTCTTTGGTATATCCTCCCTTTTGACCCTTAATTGATGATACCCTGAACAAAGATCAATCTTGGAAAAGTATTGAGCTCCGCGTAGTTGGTCAAATAGGTCATCAATGCGCGGGAGAGGATATTTTTTCTTGATAGTGATCTTGTTAAGTTATCAATAATCAATGTAGAGTCTCATTGATCCATCTTTCTTCATAACAAATAGAACAGGTGCTCACCAAGGTGACGCACTAGGGCGTATGAACCCCTTATCAAGATTCTCTTGGAGTTGCTTCTTTAATTCCTGCAAATCAATTGGGGCCATTCTATATGGTGTCTTTGAAATAGTCAGAGCATCCGGTACGAGTTATATTGAAAACTCAACTTCACTATTCGGTGGAAGACCCAGTAATTCCTCCGGAAAGACATCATCAAACTCCCGTACAATGGGCATATTCTTAATTGTGAGTTTCTCACCAACCATTTGAGATAAATAACCTTCATTTAGTGGAATCAACACCCATAAAATGGAAGAAATTTCCACTGGAAGGTTATGTTCATCCTTTCATCGATAGACGATCATAGATTGATCTGGAATATGAAATGTGACTTCCCTTCTTTGGCAATTGATATGAGCTCCATGTAGAGAAAGCCAATCCATGCCAAGAATCACATCAAATTACACAATAGGAAGGATCACAAGACTTGCAGGAAGCACTTTCCCACAAACTTCAATTGGATAAGAATTATAAACTTTTGATGCGACTGTTGTGCCATTAGGGGTTGTCACAGCTAACTCAACATCTAAATGTTGAGGTAATACAGTGATATCCTTAGAAAATTATTCAGAAATAAAGGAGTGGGTGGATCCAGAATCAAATAAAACATTTTCTACTTTAGAGTGGATGGTAAGTGTACCTTTCACATAATCGTTATCGTACTCCACATTGCTGATAGAAATTGCGTGTGACTTTCCTTTGTCTTTAGCCTTAAGAGTTTGTTGACGTCGACCATCATCATCATCCCTTGGATTTGGGCATTGATTGGAATAATGCCCCATCTCCTTGCACTTGAAACATTGAAGTGTAGTAGGGTCATTCTGTGTATCCCTTCCTATGTTTTCAGCATTAGACATCTTCTTCCCATCATTGCTGCCTTCAAATGCCCGATGACCTTCCTTTCCACATTTGAAACATTTACTTGTCCCACTAAGACAACTCCCTTCATGTTTCTTTCCACACTTTGAGCATAAGGGAAAGCACATCTTATTTTCAGTGTGATCTTTAGATTTTCCTTTGAATTCCATTCTCCTTTTCTTATCAAACCCATATGACTGATGGGTTACTCCAATCTCAATCTCGACTTTGAGAGCACATCGAACGATTTCATCATAGCTATTGAAGTCCCTTGTGGCTAACGCCCTTCGAAGACTTGGTTTTAAGCCACTAAAGAATCGATCAATCTTACTCTCAGGTTGGATAATAATACCAGAAGCGTACCTTGAAATCTTGTAAAAGTTGCTTCATAAGTACCAACCGATTCATCATCCTTTTGCTTCTGTTCAAGAAACTCTTTCTCCATCTTTGTTCGGAGAATACGAGGGAAGTACTTATTGAAAAATAAGTTCATGAACTTGTCCCATTCCATGGACTCAATTTTATCTATTTGCCTCATATTCTTAATAAGATTCCACCATTGATCAGCATCTCCTTCCAAACGATACCCTACTAGGATGACTTTATCATGATCAGAACATTGAATAACTGAAAATATCTTTTCAGTAGTAATAATCCATTGTTCAGCAACTGATGGATCAGTAGACCCGCTGAAAGAAGGTGGACGCTGCCTCATGAAGGATTAAACAGAATGTTACTCCTTCCTTTGCTTGTTTGGAAGTCCTGCATGACTCATAGCTTGATAAAGTTGTGTGATCATGGCTACCAGATTTTTCATTCCATCTCCCATAACGTTTGGTTTCTTCGGGGGACAATCATTGCATTGCCCGTCGCATTCCGCATTAACACAGTTCCTTTGGGTTCTAGCCATTGACTAAAACCAAGAAGAATAGTTTGAGAAACACTAATTATAATAGTAAAACCACATAATCAAGAATAAAATTTTACAGTTAAGGTCTTATCATAGGTTATTCATGGTCATTTCTAAAACACTAAGATTGTGTTCTATGCTTAGAATTATCCTTAGGGTTCTTACTAAGGCTTTCACATCCTAGTTTCCAAAGGTTGACTATACTTTTCCTTTGATACCAACTATAACGACCCATACTTTACATACATTGTTATTACTTCAAAATTGAAGCATACTTATTACAAAATATAACAAAACCATGAAAGTACCATATAGGTATAGTGTCTTTAGAAACTGGAAAGCATAAACAACTGGTTCATAAAGCATCTACATTGCCTCCCATTCATTTCATCATATCTAGAGTCCCTATTTGGCATATCCTACTTAATAACATTCTTCATGACCTGGGGAAATAAAACATACAAAAGGGTGAGCTCAAATGATCAGTAAGGGTAAACAAAAGAAATATCAATCACATCATATACTTAAGCACATATCTTTTGGAAATCATAACCTGCAAAAGAGATCATAATTTCATAACATGGGGTAAATCATAGTAGTGAAATGTAATCCCAATAATCATAACTTAAAAAATGTAACATTGTGGCATACACAAATAATCATTGAGAATCATTTCTTATTATTCAAGACTCATTGCCAAGACTATCTTAGTGGACAAAGTCCATTTGTGAACCGAGTTCACTTCTCATTTCAGTCCTGTTTCCCTGAACCGGTTTAACCTGCCGTTCCATCCATGTCTATCTCATGAGATATAAAATCTTTACCCAATACATTGGAGGGAGATATAGGTCCCACCCATCTAATAATGATACCATTTTTATGTGTGCCACAAAATCATAAACCATACATCATAGCATAACCCATGTAATAAAAATGGGAATCTTAAACATTGAGACATCATAAAAAAATTCATATAAGATAAAGGAATTCATAAAAATAATTCCATCACAACATAATCAAATCAATGTAATAATAGGGATCGAAACATAACCCTTTATTATCTTAGATGGAAAATAATTTTGATAAAACACTTGAACTCCATTCTTGAGGAAAATATCCTTTCTAATTCAAAAACACTTTTACTTTCTTAACATGTCATAAAATTCTAAACTAAAAGAAGTTTATTAAAAATAAACTTGAAAAAATGTAAAGTAAGCTTCTTGGAAATAATTTTTTAAAAATCCATTCATGCCGTATAAGTTAAAAAAACATTCTTCTCGTACTTTTTTCAGAAAAGTCAAAAAGTACCTCGTACAAAAAACCGAAAAATATTCCTTTCATATCTTTTACTAAAAACTCACCAAAGGGTAAAATTGGATTTAAACAATTTTAGGTGGATGGAAATAATATTAAATATTGAGGAAACATGGATGTGGATGATAAAATAAACCCCAATAAATTTCAAAGTATAAACAATCTCAGATAAAAATGAGATTGTGATATTTCCCTTACCTTAGGTCTCATATGCTTTGTACGTATCCGAACCTCCTGTATAATGATTTAAATAATGTTATTGACTTATTAAATAATTATACTCATTGTTATGATATCACATATGGTCATATTCGTAGCTTCTTATTTGTAATATTTCATTATAACTTGTTATTCGGGTGTTTATTACATTTTGTTCTTATGCGTGTTTTGTCGAATAAATTATTATTCTTATCTTTAGGTTATAGATACCTCATTTATAGAATTTTATTAGTGTAATATATATCATATTCATTCATTCAATTTATTTATATAATCATTATGCAATGAAGATCATGTAGAACGAGTCGCATCACATCGTGGAGACGGTATTCCGTACGTACGCACGAGCGATGATATCGTTCCCATGATCATGGAATTGTATTGGAGTGTAGGTATACTATTTAAAAATCAATATCACTTTAAAATAATCATATATAGTCATTATTTACACCATTATACCCATCCAAGTAAGGTGGTGGTGGAAAATAGATTACACCATGACGTGGAGACGGTATTCCGTACGTATGCACGCGCGGTGATTTCATTTTCCGTAGGATGGATAGATGGTGAAATAGGGTTGTTTAATACTTATAATAACATATAAGTATATGAGTGATACTGATGTTATTACTTCATAATGAAACAACTAAAAAATAAGAAGTGGAAGAAGAAATAAAGATGAAAGAATCGGTAACGGACATGACCTCTTCTTTGAAGTGCTTCTTTGAGACCTTCTTTTAGGGCACTAAAATTGATCTTTGAAGAAGACCAGGACCTCTAGGATGTCTCTAGAGATGTTTAGAGGAGAAAGTGTCAGGGGTTGTCCGAGCATGAAGGCTAAGAGTGGTGTGCGGAAGAGAGGGAGGAGGTGCCCTTTTATAAGGGAGGAGAGGGACACCTTTGGAATAACTAAAAATATTATTTTATTATAAAACCAAATTCGGTTTTAAATAGCTCCAAATTGATTTATTTAGAATCTAAGGTAGGGATGGGTCTAAATCCTCTCATCAAATATAATTTAGACAAGTTTAGGTTCCTATTTGGACCTTATCATTTAGATTTAACATTAAGTTTAATAATTTTACTTTTACCATGTCTTCTTGTGTTCTTACACTATAAGGTTAATAAACTTACTATAACAATACAAAAGAACCCCAAGTTGTTTATTATTAATATATATAACCTTATATAAGTCATTTGGACAAAACTTAGATTTTTAGGAATAAAATAACAATTAATAATATAATATTTGTTTTAAAAACTATTTTATGTCAATTTTGACACTATTTAGTAATTCATTTTTGTGAAACTCATAAAAGAATTATTAGTTCTAAAAAGTTAATTAAATCAATAATAACATGTCATATGAACCTATAAAATTAGTATAATTCATAAAATGTCTCAAATTACATTTATTTGGGTATTTATAACATCAATTATGTCAATATTTCATTAATAAGATAATTTCTGCATCATATTTGTGTCATAAATAAATTAAATTATTTAATGTCTAAAAATTAAAAATAAATTACCATTATGTAGGAAATCTTTTTATCTTTCCAATTAATTTTTATAGTCCAAAATATAATTTATATAGCCCCTTATAAAAATTAATTACAAAATGATATTTGTTAATTCCAATTTTGTCTTTACATTAAATTAATTAATCTAATGTGTCGTTGTCTTTCATAAGTGGATCCATGGGGTCCCAAAATCGACCCAAGGATGCCCATGGTCGGCCAATACTCATCCAATAAGGTTAAGACAAGTGTCAAGGTAATTTCGAATTATTATGATATTTTTTTAACCTTGAATTACCCTATTTACCTTTAGCCGTAGTAAATAAAACATTACCGTAGTTACTATTCATAATATCAAAAAAATAAAAGTAACCTATTAAAATAATTTGGACCCACTGGTTCCATATATGGAATCAATTTTTCAAAATTCAAAACACAGAAGTTGCAGTAATTAATTTAAAATTAATCCCGTAGGTTTTAAAAGGTAAAACATTGCCAAAGATTTAATTTATTTAACCTACGAATTCAATGTAAAATCAAGGATAATAACATACATTATATTAAATGGTAAAAATATATATTCTATTTATAATTTTAAACCATTAAATATTATTATTTAACCACATAATTTATTACGATGAAAAATATTGTTTTTAGTTAAAATATAGCGTGTTTTTACTATTCATTAAAATATGAAAGTTATCAGAATAATATGAAAAATTTATCCAAAGTAAATTTTTATATCATGATTCTAAAGAAGAATTTTATTTTGTCAAATTGAACTTATAATCTTGTCAAAAACTAGATTTAATGTGGGTTTTCCATCAAAAGGCGGTAAAACTGCATTTTTTTTAAAAAAATACTTATTTTACCTGAAAATTTTATTTTGTTCTCTTAACACGTTCTAGAAAATGTATAAGATGAATAATAATGTTATAAAAATAAAATTTTAGTTAATACTATTCATAACGGCTAGTTTTAATAATATTTTATTAGCATATCATTGTTTAGTGAAACTCGGTATTGTGTACGACGCAAGCTATCGAGGAAGGTCGTGATTTCGTGTAAAGCAAGCCAAAAAAGTTTTGTGTGTAGAAAAAGATTCCTTTGATGATTTATATAACATAAAAGTCTCGGGTGTTACAGATTTTGTGTTTCGAACACAGTCAACAGTTATCATTTATTGTCATTCCATCCCCACAGTGTTCAGAATATGGGGTACTGTAATTCAGACATTCCATTCACTTATGTTCGGATTTATTCTAGCACCCCGGGCATTACCCAGCCCGTGCACAAGAGCACACTGGGAAACCAGTAATTTGGCTATTTTGAGAGCTTCAATCTCTAGTCAAGTCTCTCCCTTCTCTTCCTAGGAATCTAGATTGGTTGTTCAAACCCCCGGATGCCCGAAGCCTAGTATTCACTCTTACATATGAAAAAGACAATAAGGTGGTCATCCCTTGTTTCTCACATTGGTACCAACCCACATCAGCTTAGGAATTGACCTCTAGACACTCCACGAACGTCACATGAATGAAATTAATCAACAAAAATAATAGATATCATGGATGCATTTGGCATAAAATAATCAAATCATGAAAGTGAGTTCAATGGTTACCAGCATCAAAACACCCTAGGATCGACCTATCCGATGGATGGGTTGACCTCGTCAAAAGAGAGTAGCAACTTTTCCACCCTCTAATTGTGGCGTCCAGTATTTTATGCCACCTATTTAGTTCCCTCTCCTCCTAGGCAGCGATGGGGTGAAATTCATCAGCTGAAATCCAGGCCCGCCACACATCGGTCCGGATGACAATCATTTCTTCAGAGGATCGCTTCATTCCCTCTTCATCCTCGGCCAGCTGGGCCTTCAATCAAAATATTAGCTCAGATTGCACATTGAGGGAGGCCGAGTGCTCTTCCATCTGATTCTATAGCTTCCAGACCTCATCTTCAGTTTTCTAAAGCCTCTTAATGTTCATTGATTTACTCCACTGCCAACCCACATTGTGGCCACGGTCTTGCTCCGGAATCTTCTCCTCCTTTTGATCTCAGATGAGCATGTGAGGACGTTGGGCATCAACTACCCCAGAACACAGTTCGTGTAGCCGGGAGTGATGTTTGTCCATCTCATCCAGCTATAGTTCATGGTGGGTGTCATGAATGAAGCGCTTGATCCTCTTCCATGATCGGTGACAGACTGTTTTACTATCCTCTTCATCAGAGGCTGTCTCATCCCACTCAGGACTGTTTTCAGGCACATACCCAAAGAATACCCCTAGGAAATTATCAATTGGGTCTGCATCCAATGTTTGATCAGGCATGGCGGGGCTTGGTCTGTCTGACCGATCCTCATCATCAGACCCCACCTCGATGATCTCAGGCTCAGCCTCCCTGAGAGTCTCACTAGTGATCAGGATTTCCACTATTCGATCAATCTGCACCTCCACCTCCACATTCACTGGAATTCCCTATGGAAAGGCGCTTCCAGGGGTACCGAATGACCTCTCCAAGGAAACACATGTTATTTGGAGGACTGTGAGTACCAAAAAGGGAAAATTCACATCAGTTAGAATGTTCGATGGATGAAAGTCGTTAATTTGTTAGAGGACACATACATAGATGAAATTATCAGCCTCGTTCTTGGTTTGATGCTGTCGGGGACCCAAAGCGTGGCCCTCTATATATTGTTTGAAGGTCTAAAGAATCGGGAGCCAATTTGGGTTTTCCGGCCCCACCAGACAAGCTAATCTCCCTAGAAGCAAGCATGGACCCCAAATGTCCCACATCTGCATCTCTTGAAGGGTGAGAACAAGCTCGGTGCACAAGGCCCTCCTGCATAATTTAGATGTTATAAAAGAGTCCAGAATGACCTAAAAGTGGGCCCCGAAGAAGGGGATCAAAATCATTACCTAAAGGGCCTCGACGAACTCATCAGGATCTATGTCTAGATCTCCAAAATCACCCTCCTCCAATGGGCTCCCTCTCCCAACCTCATCTCCCCTGGAGGATTAATTTGATTCATCCGACTGAGGGAACTGTTCCCTTAAGTCAATAGCCGACAACCACAGGGGAGATTTGCGATCGAGAAACACCTTGACTTGATCCATAATCGGACGTGGGGTACCCCAGGAGTGTACAAAGTCCCCCAGCTCTGTCAGGAATTTTTCCGCCTCCACCAGGGATATCGAAAAACCAGCCCTGATAGGGCCTATAACAAGAAAATCCATCCCTAAATGGTTCAGATGTTTCCACATCTCTGATGGATCGAGCAATTTCCATTTAACTTCCGAGATGTCCCAGGCCATTGAGAAGACAACATTCTCTGGCATATCCCTGGAGATGGAGTGGATATTCTATGGAACCCTCTGGTGGCCTCCCCTCAAGATATATTTTCTCTTATGGGACCAATGGGTCCGTTGCCACTACTCCCTCTCCCTCAACTGGTGCAGACCTCGCCGTTAAGGAAGACCCTCCACTGTGAGATGCCCAAGACACCTTCCGGACTTAGCGATGAAGTTTGGGAGGAATGCCATCATCAAATTGAATGGTTGGTTTCTTCATCATTTCCCCAGAGTAGGCCGCCTCCCAACTCTGGGTGTATTCCTTCACTAAGCCGACGACATTGGTCGGCGGAGGCAGCTGGTTCTATATCTCTCCATCTTCTCGTGTGAACATGAGCTATATCTACCTCATCAAACAAGGGTGTTCCTTGTAGCATACCCCCAAATAAACTTGAGGGGTTAGACACTGCTTGCACCAGAATTTACGAGCAAATCGGTGTGGGGTGTATGGCTCACAGAGAGGCTCATGATCTACCCTTTCAACCAAAAATCCACCTCAAAAGGACATGAGATAGGAAAATTTCTCCTCTATTCCACGAATATCATCAGTGAATACCCATGTTGGAAATGGAAATGGTTTGAAATGGGACTTCTCCACCATCCACACTCAGTTCAGAACTGATGGTGCAGTAATCTTGGCTGGAAAGCTCTCGACAGCGTTTAGAATGGATGAGCAGAAGTTCGATCCGGGAGGGGAAATGGGGTTTGGGTATTCATGAAGCCCCCTAATGTGTACCGCTATCCACCCATAGAGGTGGTGTAATGTCCCACATATTCTCTATGGCCTCTTCCCCTCGCTGATGTGCCAAAAACAATTATACAGCTTGGCGATCATCGGGATCCTGAGGTCAACCCGCCCTCCTGTCACCAACACAGATGCCATAATAAATATGCTTGGTAACACTCCCATGTTTGTGTCCCTTAACCAGCAGGATCCAACCATAGATGAGATCCATGATGAATGCTTCCATCTTGACTATCGGTTGTTGTTCAGTGATGACACGAAATCCCCACTACTTCCACTGGTTGTTCACCAATAGTCACCAGTATGAGTGCTCCTTACTCCAAGACCCCATTTGTCAAGTTTGTGGCCTCACTAGAAACTGTCTATTCTCTGTGACATTTATGAACTGTATGAACCACCACTTGAATTAAACATCCCTCACCAAATCTTTGTCCTCTCCTGGCACTATCTCTACCAAAGTCATCTCCAGCGGAATAATTTGCATTGGGTCCTCCCAGGCACTCATTACGGGGAGGAATTCGTGATATATAGAACCCAGTATCAGGACCCCTGAGATCTGGTGGACATCCCACAAGCTGAGGCTGACTTCCCCATGGTGAAAATGGAATGTGTTGGTCCTCGATTACAACCTTCTAAATAGCTCCGGCATCAACTTCTTCGACTGGTAGATGTGAAACTGGGTGCCCAAGCTGCCTCATACAGGCCCACTCTTCTCAGTTCTTCCACCAAACTCTTCACTTGAGGCACATACCCTGTAGGCCCAGGCACAATCGTCTATGAAGTTGCCACCCTGGTGCAGGTACCACTCCACAGTCCACCCCTTCTCTGGGTTCCCCAGAGCATCCTTCAATAGCGTCCAGTGCATGGTGGGAGACGTATCCGGCTGTAACTCCTTACCTTCAACATTATTCAGGTGTTTGTATAAGTAGTTAGTGATGATAGGGGTAAATTCGTCCTGGACATGGCTATCAAGTGCCCTGAACCATCAGTGCTAGCATGACGTGCTCCGGAACCAGTAAACTGGTTTGTTCCGACTTCCTTCTGGGATGAATACATCATCCCTCAGCCCGAATCCATACAAAGGCAACTGATTACATAAAGGGTTGGTCCTCTGACTCTCTTATAGTAGCTCCACGAAAGAACCATGGTCAGAGTCACTCTGAATTAGATCTTAAAAACCCAGGTTGTTTCCCATATCATCCCTTCGGGCAACATCCTCAAGGACACCCTGGGCAGCTTCTTGATGAGCCATTCAATCTTTTCGGTTGGGTTGATTTTTTGGGTTTGTTCACGAAGCTCATTTTCAGAGTGAGTTCGTGAAGTTTGTTCGTAGAGCCCTACCTTGGACTCTGAAGACGGAGTCGCGATGTTCAAAAGAAAATTCAACGACTCACTGTGAGCCTCGATGCTGGAAGCTCTATTCGTAGAGAGAAATCGATGAGTACGCGGAGCTTCGCAAATTGAGAGTGCTAAAAGCCAACATCATGATGGAGAGAAAGGAAAAAAGATAAGTCATCCCCTCTACTTATAGCTGCTGACCCTTGCATCTTCGCGATGCATCTCGACCACGATGAGCTTTGCGGTGCACCTGGCCAACACATCACTTTCCCACTATGAGGTCCTTTTTCGTGAGCCAGCTTTGTGAATGACAGAAGAATTTTGGCGATTGACCCTCATACTTTGACCCTTGATTTCTCCTCGGCTCCAAGTCTGAGGAGGGGGGGGGGCATTTATAGGAACCAAAAATTGGAAGGGAGAAGGAGAATATGAATGTCCCTGAGGCGACCACGTGAAGCCCATCTATGGAGTGCCATGGTCCTGAGCCCACTGCAAATCTAGGAGGCAGGATGATCCACGAGCCCCTTTGATGTTCGAGAGCCCATCGCAAAGCCAGGAGGCGAGATTATTCACGATCCCCTTTGACGTTTGCGAGCACGCCGCGAAGCAAGGAGTCGGGATGCTCTATGAGCCCCTTTGACATTCGCGAGCCCGCCGTGAAGCCAGGAGGTGGGATGTACTCTGAGCGCTATTGATGTTCGTGAGCCTACTGTGAATCCAAGAGGTGGGATGCTCTACGAGCCCCCTTTGATGTTCATAAGCCCGCTGTAGAGTGGAATCCAGCTTCGTGCCGAACGAGCTATGCTTCGTGGAACCTCTTGCATATAAATATCGACTTCCCCCAGGCCCAAAGGACGGATGATCTGTCCTTTCCCTTTCTCAGCTCTCTAATCACAAATCACTTTCTTCTCTACGAACAATGAGCTGCTCAAGGTACTTTTTCTCTGTGAATTACCTCCCCTTTTCCTTGTTTTCACTCCCTCCTTCAAGAGGGATGCCTTTCATGAAACCCGTGGGACTTCTCAAAGGAAGGAGATCCTCACGGGGACTTGGGTCATTGAAAAGAGTTTATACTTCGCAAAGAACCCCCATTCACACGTGACTCAAATTCTAAGGCCGAATCACTATGCCTCACGAAGCATATTTCTTCACAGGACCTTGATTCATGAGGAACCCATGCTTCGTAGGGATTTCTTCACAAATTCTTTTCCACTTTGTGAATCAGCTATTGTATGCACCTACACCCTATTCCTAGCCTGGGCCACTTCACTTCGTGAAGCTCGCGCCTTCATGAAGCCCTTCCCGTGAATGGAGAACCAGAGCTCTACGAGGCCTCTATTCATAAAACCCTTTTCTTCAAAAATCACACTCCCGTGCAACCTCCTAGGTTCGTACGAACAATTTCAAAGTCCCTTGGTTGACACTGCTCATTACATTTCTTCACCTCAGCCTTTTCGCATAGGCACTCTAATGGCTATTACTTCTTCGCATAGCCATGATAATTTGGACCCCCCCCCAATGGTTCACTCCATGACACCCCCATCCACAGCGTTGACTGTCCCCTCTCTTCACCAAGGTGTAGAGGGTACCCGTTATGTAATCCCTACAGGTGCAGAGTGAACCCTCCCCCTGTCTGAGCTGCAGGACGTTAAACTGCCAAGAACCATCATCCTCAGCACATGATGTTAAACTGTGACTTCCCCGCATTCATCCTACGTGGGGAAAGGTCAAACATCTTGGTGTAAGCCCATATATTTTCATGAAGGAGGTAGTACCCCTACTCCTCATTTATTCTTCCATGCCAGAGACTAAGAGGAGAGATGGGGACATGGATCTTGTTATCCCTTCCCTCTCCCTCTGTAATTTTTTCCAATCAGGCCTCTATCCTAGA